>CM066050.1:32505119-37305119 GCA_033557465.1 Ichthyophis bannanicus | reverse complement strand
CTGGAAACCTGGTGCATTCTGGGACTGGTAGTCTTTTATGTGAAAACTCTGTTTTCTTGCTTCTACCAGAACTGACAGGTTGCTTGTTCAGAGTCACATCATCTTTTCTATAGCTCCTACCTGAGCTATGATAAGCTTCCTTATCACAAGCTTTTGACTGCTTTGAGTGCATAAGCAGAACCTCTGCCATTGCCATAGGTGTACGTAGGATTGCCTGGCTCCAGGCATCTGACTTGGAAATTTGGGTACAGGATAAACTAGGGAATATTCCTTGCACAGGAGAGAATCTCTTTGGCAAAAATTGGCAGGAAAAAGCTAATGAGATAGATGCTGACAATATCACTTTGGATAGATTGTCTAAATCTACAGCTGATCCTGCGAGGAAAAAATCCTCTAAGAAACCATTCTTCAGTAAGAAGAAGAAGTTTTCTCCTAGGACAAGCAGGATGTCAGCCACACATGGTGACGTCATCCGACGGCGCCGTGTCGGAATGCTCTCTAGAGCTCAGAACTGAGCATGTGCGAGAGGCCCCACCTCCCCGCCCGCCCCTAGCCAACTCAGTTTCTTTTCTTCCGCCTTGCCGCAAGTCGGATATTCAGCTCTCCTACAATTTATAGATCTACCTACTATGCCGGGCTTCAAAAAATGCCCAGAATGCAGCCGCAAGATGAACGCTGCCGACACTCACCGGAGCTGCCTTCGTTGCCTCGGAGCTGCCCATGCCACGGAGGATTGCGCTGCGTGTTCTGAGATGTCCCCCAGGGCCGTCAGACACAGGGACCATGACCTCAGGGACTTCCTTGCCTCCGGTTCCAAAATCGCTGCTAAGAAGAAGTCCAAAGACAAGAAATGCAAGAAACTGCCAGCTGTGGTCTCTGCTCCGGCACGGGATGCGCCCTGCAGGGCCTCCATCCCCGGCCGTTCTGAGCTGCTCCCCAGCGCCACACAGAGACAGGAGGCCGATCCGGTGTATCCTCAGAATCCCGAGACTCCTCCGGTGAGTACATCAGAGGCAGCAACGCACATGGCCGGCCAAGATGGCGCCGGCATCGTGGCTCCCGGTCACGCCTCCCCGCGGCTTTCCATTGGCTCTCCTTCAGGGATTCCCCATGGCTCCGCCTCTGCCTCCTCCCACCCGACTAACAGGAACTCCGCTGACCGCCCCGTCGAGCCCTGCACCTCCCGACAGCGCGGACGCTCCCCTCTGCTAATAGAGGATGTCCCCGGCTCCGCCTCTGGCTCCGCCCACCTCATCAGAAGAGGTTCTTCCGACGCTTCCCGTCGGCGCAGGGATTCCCCTCCCGTGCGCGCGGACGGCCCGATCTGCTCGCGCCGATGCAGGGATTCACCCTCCCGCTCCTGTCATCGGCGCGGCAGAGAACACAAACGTCGGAGCCTTCGGAGCTGCTCTGCTGGAAGCCATCACAACAATTCTGAGCGAGCACATGGCTCCAGCAAAAGCAAGAAAAGACGCCGCTGCAGCTCTAAAGCACACAGCGAGCACAGGACCAGCAGAGACTCCTCCTCCTGCTCACGCCACAAACACAAGAGGCACCGCAGCAGTCAACACTCCCCCTGCTCTTCCTCCGAAGCCTCCCCCTGCTCCTCTGCCCCCAGAAAAACACAATCCGAGTGTTCGGCGGAGGCCAGGACTTCAGAGGCCATCTTGCAGCTCCTCTCCCAGCTCGTGCAACAGACGGCTAACGTCGCAGAGCAGGCACAAGAAATCCCACGGGACAAGGTACAATCCAGAGAACCCTCGGTTGCTGCCAGTGAGCCTCACCGCAGCCCCACTCTGCCCCCCACTAGAGACTCTCCCACCCCGGAGCGCGACGCTTCTTCGGGTGAGGATGGGGTTTTATCCTCCGAGGACAGTGATGCCCAGGAAGCAGGCCTGGGTTCCTCTGCATCTAAGGCCTCGTCCGCACGCCCGGACAACCCAGAGGAAACCCAGCGCACTCAACCACCAGAGGACCTCACCTACCCTAAGTTTCTAAGGAAGGTGACAGACCGCCTGCACTTGACCACCGAAGACCCATCCGCGGAAAAGGAGCCTGAGGTTATGAAGTACCTCAGTGCACCCAAGCCAGAGCTTGCCTTGCCACTTCACAAGAAATTGCAGGACACACACAGCGCGGCGTGGCAATCCCCGGCCACTGGACGTGCCTGCAACAAGAGACTCGAGACGAAATATCTCCTACATCCAAGCACAGTCTTCCAGAAGGCGCAACTGGCTCACCAATCTATCGTGGTCTCATCAGCCTTGAAGAAAGCCAAGTCCTCTCGCAACCAATCCAATCACCCGCCAGGTCGAGACCCTAAGCTCCTCGACGAAGTGGGCAGAAAGGTGTACCAAGGAGCAATGGTCAATGTCAAGGTGGCGGCCCACCAGTTCCAACACATCCTATTCCAGGATACCCTGTTGGCCGACCTCAAAGACAATTTATCTACACTCCCTCGGGAGAACCATCAGGCGGCCTCAGCCTTGCTACAAGACCTGGCGGAATGCAGCAAACACTTGATGAGCACTGCGTTCGACGCCTTCGACACCGCCGTCCGTACGGCAGGCACGGCCGTTGTGGCACGACGCTGGGCTTGGCTCCGGGAGTCCGGCCTTAGAGAGGACACGCACAGTAAAATTGCGGACGCCCCTTGCACAGGCGATTCCCTGTTTGGGGACAAGGTCGCTGACACGGTAAATGACCTCAAAGAACACTGTACCACTTTGCAGACACTGGCAGCTGATGGACTCGAGCGCTCCTCCACTTCTCAGAGAGGGAGTACTTACCGCAGGCCTTACTATGCCACAAAAAAGTACGGTCCTACCAAGAAGTGGCAAACCCCCAGATACAAGCAGCCATACCACCCCTCCTTTCAGAGGCAGCAACCGAGAGACCGCAAACAAAGGAAACCAGCTTCTTCACAAGCCGCAAAGGCCGCGACCTCCTTTTGACAACCAGTTACAGGCGGTTCCGCCACATGTACACCAGGAATTGCTACCTGTGGGCGGCCGTCTCACTCATTTTCTACAAGCCTGGCAGTCCATCACTACCGACAAATGGGTGCTAAAGATCATTGAGTCGGGCTACCGTCTGAACTTTGCCTTCGCACCCTGCCAGTCGAAGCGACCGGTCAGCGAGACGCCTCCACACCTGGCGACAGCCATGTCAGAACTCCTACAACGCCTACTTGCCTCCCGGGTGATAGAACCTGTACCCACGGAGCAATGCAACACTGGATTTTACTCCCGATACTTCCTAATTACCAAGAAGTCCGGTGGCCTACGTCCAATTCTGGACCTCCGCAAACTCAATCTTGCCCTGACGAAAGAAAAATTCAGGATGTACTCCCTCAATTCAATCCTCCCGCTCATCAAAGCAGGGGACTGGCTGGCCACCCTGGACCTACAGGACGCATACTCACACATCCCTGTTCACAAAGATCACAGGAGATTCCTACGGTTCATAGCGATGGACCACCACTACCAGTACCGGGTACTGCCCTTCGGATTATCCCCGGCACCCAGGATCTTCACGAAATGTGTGGCTGTGGTAACAGCATACCTTCGCAAGAAAGGCGTCGCCATCTTTCCTTACCTGGACGACTGGCTCCTCTCTGCACCCTCACCGGCATGCCTGCACAACGCAGTGCGCACAACCACAGACACACTGGCCGCGAGGGGATTTCTCCTCAACAAAGAGAAATCTCGCCTGCAACCGACCCAATCTACGGAGTTCATCGGTGCGATCATCAACACCAGTACCTTCAAAGCCTACCTGCCGGAACAGCGGGTAGCGACCATCACAACCCTCGCCAGAAAGATCTCGGCGTCCAGGCAGTCCACGGCGCGCTGCATCTTGCGCCTTCTCGGGCACATGGCGGCCACCACCTCGGTGCTACCTCTGGCGAGGCTCCACATGCGCCCCCTGCAATGGCACATCCAGGCTCAATGGAAGCAACTTTCGCAGCCTCTGCATGCATGCATCAAAATCACAATGCCGATCAGGAGAGACCTCCGCTGGTGGACCAAACCGGGCAACCTGTCCACGGGCAGGGATCTCCAGGCACCCAGCCATCAGATTGTCCTCACCACAGACGCTTCGGCCACGGGCTGGGGAGCCCACCTGCAGCACATCAACACCCAAGGAGCGTGGTCCAGGGTGGAAAGATATCTCCACATCAACCTGCTGGAGCTACGAGCCGTCAAGCACGCAATTCAAGCCTTTCGGGATCGACTGATGGGGAAATCTGTCCTCGTCCAGACGGACAACCAGGTCACGATGTTCTACATCAACAAACAAGGGGGCACGGGGTCCCGAGCCCTATGCAAGGAAGCTCTGGATACGTGGTACCTAGTGCTCTCCATCAACTGTTCCCTGCAAGCCACCTATCTGCCGGAGAACTAAACACAGTAGCGGACAGACTGAGCAGACAACTGCAGCCCCACGAGTGGTCGCTCCACCCAGCAGTTGTACACCAATTATTTCTTCGCTGGGGCACGCCGCAGATAGACCTATTCGCGTCCGAAGTCAACACGAAGTGCCACACATTCTGCTCCAAACTCCCATCCAGCAGGAGCCTCGCGACCGACGCGTTTGCAGTGCCATGGGGCAGCTGGGGGCTGGCATATGCCTTTCCCCCAACACCACTGATCCCCAAAACTCTGCAGCGGATCATCTCAGACTCAGCTCACCTCATACTGATCACACCGTACTGGCCAAGGCAGATGTGGTTTGCCCTACTGCTCCGTCTGACACAGGAGCCGCCCCTTCGACTACCAACAAGACCAGACCTACTCTCTCAGAACGAAGGGAAGACTCTACACCCCAACCTTCAGGTCCTAGCCCTGACGGCGTGGAGATTGAAAGGATGAACCTCTCGGCCCTTCATCTATCCCCAGAGGTCCAGCGAATTGTCTTGGCGGCCAAAAGACCGTCCACCCGCAAATCCTATAACCTCAAATGGAAGCGCTTCTGTTTTTGGTGCGCTAATCAAGGCCTCCAGCCTGTTTCCTGCCCCATACCCAAAATATTACTGTATCTCACCCACCTGTTTGATGCTGGGCTGAAGCCACAATCTATCAGAGTTCACCTAGCAGCAATTGCATCCCTGCATGATCACGGGAGGTGCGCAAATTCAAGAACTCTGGCAGCACTGCCCATTGTGTCACAATTCATGAAGGGTTTGGTGAACCTTCGACCCCCGGTTCAGAAACCAGTCCCTGCTTGGGACCTCAACCGGGTACTACAACAACTCACACAAGAGCCTTTCGAACCACTCCAGTCAGCGGACTACAAGTTCATGTCATGGAAAACGCTTTTTCTCATTGCCATTACCTCGGCCAGACGCATCAGTGAACTCCAAGCGCTCGTGGTGCATCCACCGTATACACAGCTCTACCACAACCGTGCTTCTCTCCGGACGCATCCCAAGTTCTTGCCCAAGGTCGCGTCGGAATTCCATGTCAACCAGCCTGTCGAACTACCAGCTTTCTTCCCCGCTCCACACTCCTCCCCGGAGGAGGAGCGCCTGCACTCCCTGGACTGTGTCAGAGCTCTGCGCACCTACATTGACAGGACCTCCGCCATCAGGCAAGGGGCTCAACTGTTCGTGTCCTTTGACCCCAACAAGCCTGGACGGCCGGTCGGCAAGCGCACACTATCCCTCTGGATCTCGGCTTGCGTCGCTTACTGCCTACAGAAAGCAGGTGCACCGGCGGCCGGTAAGGCCGGAGCACACCAACTCCGCGCACTCTCTACCTCACTTGCCGAGTTGCACGAAGTTCCACTACGAGACATCTGCAGGGCCGCCACATGGTCATCTCGGCTAACGTTTCAGAAACACTATTGCCTGGACCTCATGGCGGAATCTGATAGCACATTCGGCCGCACTGTCCTGACAGCAGCTACCAAAGCGGGACCGGCCTCTACCTCCGCCTAACAGGCATCCAGGCCGCCCAGCCATGTCTAAGGATCGTGCCTTACAGATTGTTAATGCATTGTTTTGCACGCCACTTGTTATTGCAACGTATGTTTTTTGCACACGTTATTGCACTGTATGTTTTGCACACGTTATTGCACCGTATGTTGTTGTTTGCACACCCCACGCATTGCCGCGTTGCCTGCTGCTCTGTTCTCGTACAATGTCTTAATACCCCACGCGTTGCCACGCGTTGCCTGCTGCTCTATTCTGGTACAATGTCTCTTAATTGTACTTAATAGTGTACGTAACTAATAATTGTACTTAGTAGTGTACGTAATATTCCTCTGATCAGGTTGTTCTCGTGCAATATGTTAAGGCTGTACTTAACAGCGTACAAAAATTGAATAGCGCACTTAAATATTACCTCAGATTGCGCTATTTGTTATGTTCCTAATAAACGTTCTCACTTACTACATCATGTGCGAGTGTCCTTCTCCAACGCATGCCTCCCTCATCCTCCACAACTACTCTACAGCTTGGGAGACACCATGTGTGGCTGACATCCTGCTTGTCCTAGGAGAAAACGGAGTTACTTACCTGTAACAGGAGTTCTCCGTGGACAGCAGGATAAGTCAGCCACACACTCCCACCCGCCTCCCCTGTATGAGGCAGGCCTGCTACCTAGCCTGACGCCTCGCGGCGGAGCTAATCACTCACTGAGTTGGCTAGGGGTGGGCGGGGAGGTGGGGCCTCTCGCACATGCTCAGTTCTGAGCTCTAGAGAGCATTCCGACACGGCGCCGTCGGATGACGTCACCATGTGTGGCTGACTTATCCTGCTGTCCACGGAGAACTCCTGTTACAGGTAAGTAACTCCGTTTTATCCCTCCTATACCCAACAGGGGCATCGTTTAGGTCAGTCTGCCCAAAAGGGACAGCAGCAACAACCTAGACAAAGAAAGACAAAAGCAACTAAGCCTCAACCGGCTCAGCAGACTCAGCCTCCACAGGGGCTTTGACTCCTATCTAGAGAACTTTGCCTTCCTGGCCCTGAACATCCCAGAACCCTCCACCATACCAGGAAGGTTATGTCATTTTGCCCCCAGATGGGGTCAGATAACAGCAGAGAATTGGACTCTGTCTATTGTAAGAGAGGGGTACAAGCTTCATTTCCTGAGCATGCCCCCTCCTACAATGGTAAGACAGTTCAATTCTTAGACCTCTCTCAACGACCAGTTAGGTCAAGAGGTCACTGTGCTTTTTTGCCCAAGGGGCAATAGAAGAGGTACCCATTCCCCAACGGGGTACAGGGTTTTACTCCCCCTAATTTCCTTATTCCAAAGAAAACAGGAGGACACAGACCCATTTTAGACCTCAGAGAACTGAACAAATTTCTGTTCAAAGAGAAGTTCAAAATGATTTCTCTAGGAACTCTGCTGCCATACCTTCAAAGTCAGGATTGGCTTTGTTCTCTAGATCTCAAGGATGCATACACTCATGTTCTCATCCATCCAACTCATCGAAAGTTCCTTCGCTTTCTGTTTCAAGGGAAGCACTACCAATACAGGGTTCTTCCTTTTGGCCTGGCCTCTGCACCAAGGGTGTTCACAAAATGTATGGCTGTGGTGGTAGCATTTCTCCGCACCCTCGGAATATTCGTCTTCCCTTACTTAGACGACTGGCTCATTCGAGCCCCTTCATTGGCAGAGGCCAGGGTTGCTCTCTCTCGCACAATGCACATCCTTCAGTATTTGGGACTTGTCATAAACTTCCCAAAATCCAACCTTGCTCCCACTCAGTCCCTGGAGTTTATAGGAGCTCTGCTGGATACCAGACAGACAAGGGCCTACCTTCCACAGCCCCGCTGTCTTCGCATTGTGCAGTTAGTTTCCCAAGCAGTGTTAGAACCTCACCTCACTGCTCAGGAAATGTTACAGTTGCTAGGCCACATGGCATCCACCGTGCATGTGGTTCCTTATGCTCGCCTCCATATGAGGGCAGCCCAGTGGACTTTATCCACTCAGTGGACTCAGGCATTAGGTTGCCTGTCAGACAAAATAGCAAAATTCAGATCGCCTTATTTTGTCCCTCCAATGGTGGCAGTCACCCCAAAACCTTTTGGTGGGGTCTCCTTTTCAGCAACCCCCACCCCAAGCCACTCTAGCAACAGATGCCTCACAGGTGGGTTGGGGAGCCCAACTGCAAGGCCTCTCTACCCAGGGTACCTGGACTCCACGCCTATCTACACATCAATCTCCTGAAACTCAGAGCAATATTCCTTGCTGTTCAAGTATTCCACACCCAGCTCAGCTACAAGACAGTCCTAGTTCAAACGGACAATCAAATAGCCATGTTCTATGTGAACAAGCAGGGCGGAACAGGCTCTCTGTAGCTATGCAACGAAGCTTTGCGACTATGGGCCCTCACCAGAGAGCATCAGATTCATCTTCTTGTGGTGTATTTTCCAGGCATTCAAAATTTTTGGGCAGACAGACTCAGTCGAGTTCTGCTTCTACACGAATGGTCTCTCCATGCAGACCAGGTGGCCAAACCTTTTCAAATTTGGGGAACCCCGGACATAGACTTCTTTGCAAGTCTGTTGAATGCCAAACTTCCCCGGTTCTGTTCCAGAATTCCGGCTCAGGGTTGTCAGGCCAGGGATGCTTTCCTCCTCCATTGGGGCCAGGACTTCCTGTATGTCTTTCCACCCATTCCCCTAATTCCCAAAACCCTGTTCAAGCTTCAGAGAGACAGAGGTCATATGATTCTCATAGCGCCACATTGGCCACGGCAAATGTGGTACCCTCTGCTCCTACATCTCTCTCAAGCTCCACCTCTGGAGTTAGGATCTGCTCCATATCTCCTTTCTCAGGAGGATGGGATGCTGTGGCATCCCAATCCCCAGTCTCTGCATCTCAGGGCCTGGTTGCTGAAAGCCTAGAATTTCACGGTCTTAACCTTTCTCAGCAGGTAAAGGATATCCTTTATGCTTCCAGGAAGCCTTCCATAAGACGCTCTTATGCATTCAAGTGGAAATGGTTTGCCATATGGTGCTCGCAGAAGAGTCAACCCTCTTGCGATACCTCTGGAATCATTACTGGAGTATCTCCTTCATTTATCTAATGCGGGGCTTAAGACCAATTCAGTGAGAGTTCATTTGAGTGCTATTGCAGCTTCTTTCAAGCCTCTAAATGGACAACCTATTTCCTCTCATAGCGAGATTTATGAGAGGCCTTCTTTTAACTTAGCCTCCCATTAAGCCACCACCAGTGGCATGGGACTTAAATCTGTTTCTTGGGCAGCTCATGAAGACGCCTTTTGAACCTTTAGCTACTACCTCTTTGAAATTCCTTTCCTGGAAGGTCATCTTTCTTATTGCAATCACATCAGCACGTTGCATCAGTGAATTGCAAGCGTTGGTGGCTGATCCTCCTTATACAAGTTATCATGATAAGGTAGTCCTTAAGACTCATCCACACTTTATGCCAAAGGTGGTTTCACCTTTTCATTTAAACCAAGCAGTTTACCTTCCTGTATTCTTCCCAAGGCCTCACGCCTCAAATGCAGAAAGGAATCTTCATACTTTGGACTGTAAAAAGGCTTTTGGCCTTTTACTTGCAAAGGACACAGCAACATAGAAAGTCCTCTCAACTCTTTGTTGCTTTTGATCCTAGTCATTTGGGACTTCCAGTCTCCAAAATAACAGTCCAGCTGGATTGCACAGTATATTTCTTTTGCCTATGAGAATAAGAACCTTCCTCTTGAAGGCCTTGTCACAGCTCACAATGTGAGAGCCATGGTAGCCTCTATGGCTTATCTTCACTCTGTGTCTATCGACGACATCTGTCGAGCAGCTACTTGGGCTTCGGTTCATACCTTCACAGCCCATTACTGCTTAGACAAGGACTCCCGCCGGGATGCCTTGTTTGGTCAGGCTGTTCTTCAACACCTGTTCCATACTTAATCAACTCCTACCCACCATCCCTGGTAGGATGCCAGAGATCCATGGGGGGAAGTGGAGCCCATTCATACGAGCACACAACTTCTGGGGCCTTCTCCTTGGCATCTGCAGCTAGGGAGTTCCCATATGTGAAGACTACATTCCTGCTTGTTCCTGGAGATAGCATAGTTACTCACCTGTAACAGGTGATCTCCGGGAACAGCAGGAATTTAGTCTTTACAACCCACCCACCTCCCCTAGGAGTTGTATCTCTCTATCTCTCTCTCTTTCCCGCTCTCTTTGTCTCAGCTTTAAACTCAACTGGAGAGGGACAGTTGGGAAAGGCGGGAAGGCAGCCCGCAGGCGCTGTGGGATGCTCCCAAAAGCTTTCCTTTTGGATGCTGGGGAGCGTTCCCGCGCAGGCTCCGTCGGCACCGACGATACTGTCGTCAGCACTCCCTAGTGGCCAGTGGCTGTAAGGGTAGGCTGAGCATTTTAATTGTTTCAAGGAGGAAAGGACTCTTTAAGGCCAAGTGCAGGTTGGTCTTTGAAGTCCAGCTCCTTGTATGAACAAATTGTATAAGCCAAATAGAGGGTATTAAGGCTTTTATTACCCCTTTAACGCAAAGGCTCAGTAAGGCACAGAAATAAAGAAAGTCCTTTCTTTCAGGGTTTCACCAAACATAAGCAAGAAGAAAAACTGTTACATGTTTCACAGTTGATTGGAGAGATTAACTGAATGATTCTCTTACTTCAGAGCAACTTAAATAAGCAAAACAGTTCTCTGGCATTTAGCACAAAACATGAGCATTCTCAAAGCAAAAAGGTCTGTTCAATTCACAGTTCTGCTAATGACTCTAGGCTGCTAGCAATACACAAGGTACAATCCATAAATTCATCTGGAGGCATGGGAATAGGATTCTCTAGGTCTATTTCCATGGACTCTGGGTCACTGGCCTTGCCCTCTGAATTGGATGTCTCCCTTGCTGTTATACTTTCCCAGACTCTGTCTCTGTTTGCTTGTTTCCAATAGGGTTGATCTAAGGCACTCAAACGTACATGGCCTGTTCTTCTGCCCTTAGATACTGGTTTGTAAAGCTCTGACTTGTTTCCTTTTCTCCTGCACTGAGCTTCTGTTTCACCAGAGCTTCTAGGAGATAAACTTTCTTTTATAAATGAAGTGGCACCATACCTGGGCTTCCTCCTGTAGTCGGTATAGCTGGAGCTCTCTCTCTGAGGCACCTCTCTCTGGAGACAGGCTTTCTCTTGGAACCTTCTGAGCAGTGCTTTACCTTTCTGTATTTCAGGAAAACCTGGTGAGGAATCCGGATTTCCTTGCTTCTGGGTAAAGGTAGCTCTGCTATCAGAACCTTTCCTTCTTGTACCTCTTAATCCTGATTCAGATTCCTCCGGTGAGCGTAGGCCTCTCTCAAAGCATGGCTTTCTCCTCCCAAGCTCTTTGCCTCTGTGGTCCTCTGCTACCGAGTCTCTCTCCAGACTGACTCTCCTCGAGCTGTCTTTCTTTCTGACTTTCTCTGCTCCTTTTCCAGCACTTACTATTCTGGGTATTCTGCTTGACTCAGCTACGCTGCTTGGCCTGGAGGTATCACTTCTTCCATCCGAAGTGCTTCTCCTGGCAGTCTCTCTCTGGACTGTCCCTCTCTGGACTGCTTTCCTCCAGACTGCTTCCCTCTGGACCGGTTCCCTCTGAACTGGTTCCTTCTCCTGGCCTGCTTTCCTCTGAACTGGTTCCTTCAGCTGGCCTGCTTTCCTCTGGACTGGTTCCTCCTGCTGGCCTGCTTTCCTCTGGACTGCCTTTCTCTTATAAAGGCATTCCACCTTTGAGTTTCCCCGGGGTTGTCGTCAGGTGCAGCTGATTAGCTCTTACATATAATCAGTGGCTGGGTGTGTTAACTCAGCCTCAGTAGTTTTGCTCCTGCTCCCTCTAGCTGGGCTGCAAGGCAATTGCATCCTCTGTACATCAACAGCTCTGTTAAAGACAGGGTTTTCTTCTAAGTCTGCACTCTCAGTAGCTTCAGCTTCATGACAATACCCATATGTGAAGACTAAATTCCTGCTGTTCCCAGAGATCACCTGTTACAGGTGAGTAACTATGCTTTCTAAATCCAGGCTAAAAAACCCCACCTCTTTGAAGCTGCTTTTGGATTCTGATGCCCTTCACTCTCTTGTTCACTGTTTGTGTACCTTACATTCTCTAGTCCCCGGTTTTGTGATGTTTTTTCATCTTGATTAGACTGTAAGCTCCGATGATATATGTAAAGCGCTGTGTACGCCTTGTAGTGCTATACAAATGATTAGTTGTAGTAGTAGTAGTAGTAGTAACCTGACTGGCTAGATGTGTCCCGATGACTAGGTTGAGAACCCCTGGTCTGGTATGAACTGGGAACTAACTTATGGGCCCCTTCCACTAAAACCCAGTAAAGATGTGTAATTAACGCACCAAACAAGTGCACGTTCATTGCTAAGCCTCCGCATTAGCTATCAGGGCCATGAGCAGTATCTACCTGCTAGCTAACGCGTGGGACATGCACTTCACTGAGGTGGGTTCACTTAACATTTCCTATAAAGGCGTCATTAGGTGAGCTCGCGTTAAGAGCCACGTTGCCACCGAGTGCACAGGAATTGCTCTGGCACTAGCGACAACGGGTTCTCCATGCCCATACACCACCCATTTCCTGCCCCATCCTGCGATCGCCGAATAACGTGCATGTTAGAATGCAGTGGCACACATGTTCATGCATTAGTATTCCCGATTGCTAGTTACCATGTGTTAAAATGGCTAACAGGCTTTAATAAAAGGAGCCCTTAGAGTCATACTATTCTTGGACCTGTGTTATTGGCTAGTCTAATGGTTACTTACTATTTCTTGATGTTACCATTTTTTTTAATGTTTGCATTCATATTGGCATTATGCCTATGTTTTATTTTCAAATTTATTATGACGACCCATTTTTCATTTTGGTTTGGGATTTTATTTTTGGCAGTTTGCTTTTCATTCAAATTTTTATTTTCTTTCTTTTTTTAATTTTCATTTTAGGGTGTTGTTTACAAATAGCATGCATTACCAATGAAATTAAAGAAAAGGGATAAAACAAATTCTGTTGCTTTTTTCAGTTCACTTTGAAACGATTCAGTTTTGTTGCATTTTTCATTTCATTTTGAAACAACTGTGCATACCTATCATCTTTTTCATGTTTATTTGCTGTAAAAATACGATAGAAATGTATCACAATACTATTCTCTGCTCTAAGTGATACCAGAAAAGTAGAATACAAAAATGTAAAATTAAAAAGGGCAAAAAAAAACAAGAAATCTAGTTTCCAACACACCATTGCATAATGTGGCTGAAGAAGTCTATCAAAATAATGACTTCTGTTACATTTAAACTTTCTTATTATGAATTCCTGCTTGCAAAGAAACAAATGTCCAGTATCGGGACATTCTTTATAGAGTCACAGGTAGAATATTTTTCTGCTGATTTATATTGGAAATATTCTGCAGTTCATAGAAACGGAAAACACACATAAATCATCTCTACTTGACTTTTTCATGATGTGATAATGAATTATGGTTCTTTTTGCTTTTATAATTAGAGGGTGGAACAGATGGCTGAATTTTCCTTCATGGTAATATGCACATTAAAGCAACTCTTACCACCATCTGTACAGGAAAAAAAATGCAAAAATAAATTGTTCACTAGGATAGGATTTTTGCTCTGTGTTATATCATTAGGAGTCCTGGTGGGATTTTTAGATTTGCTATGTTTTATTCTGTGAAATAGGTAGACCTGTTTTTCCAATTCATAATAAGATGTAAATAGGTTCTTACGGTAGCTGAATCAAGCTCTGGGTCAGTTTTAAATACCGATCCTGTGATGGTCAAATCATGTGACTCATTCTTGAAACAGACTCATCTAGATTTGGCTGAACAGAACATAGTAGATGATAGCAGGTAAAAACTGAAGTAGCTATCTAGTCTGTCCAGTAAGTTGTTAGGACTGTAACAACCATGTCTTGCAGATTACTCAATGGGGCAAATTTACTAAGCTGGGCTAATGATTAGCAAGAGCTATTTGTAACTAGGGGGCTTGTTTACAAAGCCGCGGTAGCGGTTTGCGATCGTAATCGGAGCCGCGGCCCCATTGATTTCAATGGGGCCGCGGCTGCGATCGCGATCGCGAACCACTACCGCGGCTTTGTAAACAAGCCCCTAGGTCCAGGACTGTACCATGCTAGACATACATCCCGTGTGACTAACGAATCTGGTGTCCCCCTCCACCCAATCACATCCAGTAGCTCACACCAGGGCCAGCCCCAGAATTGGTTCAAGGTGTGGGCGCTCTAGGCAACCTTGAACTTTACACCCCTCCTCGCTGTCAGAATCTATTGTTTAGCTTTGAATGCCCTGTTTTTTGCCACCCCTGAGAAACTGCCACCCTAGATGGCCGCCTTGTTTGCCTAATGGTTGGCCCAACCCTGACTCACTCTTTTAGAGCTTCCTGGAATGCCCAGTGATCGCATCAGTGCCCCTCCTGTATTGTGCCCTGTGTGGCCTCACCACTCACATAGCCCTTGGTATGGTCCTGTTTGTTCCCATGTTATTCAAGGGGACTTACTGTAACTACAAATAGCCCAGCTTAGTAAACATGCCCCATGTCTTATCAGAAGTGGAAAACGTTATTTCACTGCTGCTTTGAGCTGAAGTGCTCAGTGCTTTAGTGGATTTTCTGTGGCAAGGAAAAGGATATTTCGTGTTTATGTTTATTAAATCCAGGATGGTTTGAACTCTGCCCAAATAGTTTCATTATATGCAGATACAAAATAATATTTGATTTATTTTCTTTGATATACTGCTAATCATCCGTAAGACCCCTAGCAGTTTTGTGGGAACAGTGGAATCCCACCTCGTACTTTTAAAAACGAATGCTCTGAAACACAGTAATCTCAGTGAGCACTTGTTGGGCGTTACTATAAGGCATTTGCAATGGAAAAGTGGTGGTTGTGCCTTTTGCCAACAGGCATCTGGTTTCGGTGGTTGAGCGAGATACTATAGAATAAGCACTAGAGAGGATGTTCTCTTAAACGTGAATGGGAAGGGTGTCAACCACACCGTTCATAAAAGATTGCTGCTTGTTCAATTCATGCTGCAGCGCAACAAACTGCTCTAGATGGAACCACTTACCCTAACCGTACTTGTGGCAGCCATATAGAGGATGCACAGACGCGACTATTCCACTACACCTTGCTTCTGCTGTCCGAACGGCCATCAGACGCAAGAAACGAGCATTCCGAACTAGCTATAGCTATCCAGAATCTTTTAGAAATACCCAAGATGTGGACTTTTTTTCTTTCTTAAGGAGCCTTTTACTAAAGTGTGGTATACAGCGGTTACTGTGTAAATTGGCGCATGGCTGCATGAACAGTTACCGCATTTGATTGGCACTTAGAGGGTTATTTTAGAAACCTTATTCACAATTTCCACATGGAAAATCTGCCATTTACACATGGAAATGACATCTACATAGAAAGGGTTAAATTCACATGTGGACATCTACAATATGTAGAAATTGCAAGGGGGTATATGTTGGGGGCATGGCCTGGGCTGGTCAAAAATAAGGTTACCAGGTTTTTTGCAGGGAAATCTGGGACACTTATCTGAGGTGTAATGGGGTGGGGGTGGGGGGGGGGGAGGAAAGTTCTAGGTTTGAGCAACAAGGCATGGAGGACTGAAGTGGAGTCATTACCCTGCGCCCCTCCCATCCATCCCATGACACCAACAATATCACTTCCAAGCAGACAACTCAACAGAGAAACAAACAGTGATGCATTTCCTGGTACTGTGCAAAATATAAAGATAATGGATGTAAATTCTAAAAACTGACATATTCAAAGCACTAAATTGAAAATATTTTTTTTTCTACCTCCTTTGCCTCCACAGCTGGAATCAGGGACACAGCTCTAAAATGGGGGACAATCCCCAGAAATCAGAGACATCTGGCAACCACGGAGACACATTTCACCATGGGACATCCACGTGCAATCTGGGACATCAAAGCCAGAATGTCTGAAAAAAAAGCCGGCACGTGGACGTTCAGGCACAATTCCGGAAACAGGGAAGTGCCCGAGATGCCCGTATTTCAAACATCTATATAGGCGTCCCCAGGAGAGCATTTCCGAGCCAAAATGTCTAATAGCATATGAGGTCATTCCAGAAAGTGAATAAAAGCTTTGTACGTGCGCCAGTGACGTGTATCTCCCGAAAACATCGACACGCGTATTCCGGAACATAACTCCTGTGGACGTTTATCTCGCTATCACAGGGATCTCAGAATGTATCTGGGAGGGGCAGAATGGTGGCATGGTTAGCTGTGGAGACATATAAGGCGTATTCAGGAAAAGCTTGTGTACATTTTGGGAGGTCCCTGCAGATGTGCTCGTGATACCCACTGGAGACATGGAATAAGGCCAGTACTTAGAAAATACTCTGCTGTGTTTATATAAAGGTGGTGATTAGTCTGTTCTAAACTGGTGGACTGCAGTATGGAAAAACACCACAAGATGCATTTATAAAGAACAGAAATCAGAGGTGTGGGAATCTTGTAAGCTAAAAAGGCATTAATAACCACTCTGAAAGAAATATTAAGAACAATAGTGATTATTCTGGTTATGCTGACATTTGCTGTTTGTGCTAAAGGAGCTAATCTAGGGGACCCTAACAATTCCTGTGTCCTGAAAAATGGGACCGTTGATGTAGGAATAGTATGTGAGCGAGTATGGAAAGGAATTGTGTTTGGGTGAGAAACGGAGATCATATTTTGAATCCTGGGACTCCATGCTATTATGACATACCAGCTGTTATGTATACATAAACAGTCTTAAGTTGTAACATAAACCACTTTACTTAAGGATAAGGCGATCTAGAAAACCTGAAAATAAATAGGTTCAAGGCATCTTTTTGGCAGACATGTTTTTGTGAATGAAAGTGAGTGTGTGTGTGTGGTTCGAGGATTGCACGGGAGGATCTGGTGTGCTCATCTGCAATTCAGGGGGGACATGAATGCCTGGCCAGTACTCAGACCATACGGATGACCACAGTGTCAACTGGTGTCAGTGTGATAGGGCAGAAAAATCACAAAAGGTTCTCCATAGCTGAATGTCAAAACATAACTCTTTCAATAATAAGAGACCCTGAGAATAAGAGCATTCGAAAGTGCAAGCAGCACTGAAACATGCCCAAAAGCACCATATTGTGTAAAGTTGGTAAGAGTCCCTACTTAGCATTGTAAAGACTGTTCTTAGAGATGACCAATGAAAGAATAACTAAGGATTTCTTCTATTACCATGTAGATCTTGATGCAAGGTATTTCATGACAAACATATCACTTTCTGTTTGCTGTTATTATATCTGAAAAGTCCATCTTTTCAGAATATGGTGAGTGTGGGGATGTCTACACCGTTTTCTGCATATGTCCATGTCTCATCATAACAGCGGGGCCCGTGTTTCTCCATGGTGATTTGCTCATGCCAAGATGGAAAAGTCTATGTCCCCAATTCTGGAATGGCAGGTGCATCTATACCCGTGGCTGCGGAATCAGAGCAAAATCGGGCCTGTTTTCGATTTGGACATATCCACAGCCTGGATGTGCTTGTTATGGAACTGGCCTCAATGGTTAGAGTAGTGGCTTAAGAGCAGGCTGGCTAGTATACAAATCCCAGTGTGGGCCTTTGTGATCTGAGGCTAGTCACTTAATTCTACACTCTCTTGATGTTTAAGGTGAAACAATCACTTTCCTGATGCCTATTCGTGCCTGGAGCAGGTATAAACATGGATGTGCCTGCAGACATCTCCGACATTTCTGAGACAGAACAGGATGTGTAAATCCATTGCCCCTCCCTGGACACGCCACTGCCACAACCCCCGTGCCTACTTGGAAATCCCTGCAGGGGAGACGTCTGCGAATGTTATTTGTAGAATGTCTACAGAGGCATATCATGATTTTGACATCCACATGCACGTGTTCAGACATCAAAATCATAAGTGCACCTCTTAAAATGACCCGCTTAGTCAAAAATCTACACATGTATTTGCCGCTTCATATAGGAAATGCACATGTATTCCCAAAACTGTCTACGTCAGGATTTACAACTGCATATAGGTTTTAAAAAGGTGCCCCCTTCAGCCAGCCCTTAGCAGGAGGGATTAAAGGAGCATTATCCTCCATAATCTCCCATTGCTTATTTCTCCCTCCAAATTGAAATTAAATAAACATAGTGGCAATATTCAGCAACAGTGTCATGGTCACATATAAAAAAAAAGAAGGAGAGAAGATAAAGAAAAAGAAAAAGGGGTCGGATGCCTGGGGAGGCTCATAAGAACATAAGATATGCCATACTGGGTCAGACCAAGGTCCATCAAGCCCAGTATCCTGTTTCCAACAGTGGCCAATCTAGGTCATATGTACCTAGCAGTTTCCCCAAGAGACACAATGCTTGTACTAGGTCAAGCATTGATATCCTGGGTCCCTTCTTAATAATGGTTTATGGACCTTTCCTCCAGGAACTTGTCCAAACCTTTTTTAAACCCAGCTACACTAACAGCCTTTACTACATCCTCCGGTAACAAATTCCAGAGTTTGATTACACGTTGAGTGAAAAAATATTTTCTTTTATTAGTCTTAAATAGTTTACCCTGTAGCTTCATTGCATGTCCCCTAGTCTTTCTATATTCTGAAAACGTAAACAATCGATCTACGTTTACCCGTTCCATTCCGCTCATTAATTTATAGACTTCTATCATATCTCCCCTCAGCCGTCTCTTTTCCAGGTTAAAGAGCCCTAACCTTTTTAGCCTTTCTTCATAGGAGTATCCTTCCATCCCCTTTACCATTTTGGTGGCTCTTCTCTGTACCTTTTCTAAAATCGCTATATCCTTTTTAAGATACGGTGACCAGAATTGCACACAATATTCAAGGTGCGGTCTCACCATGGAACGATATAGAGGCATTATAATATCTTTTGTTTTATTTTCCATTCCTTTCCTTATCATACCTAGCATTCTATTTGCTCTCTTGGCCACCACTGCACACTGGGCCGAGGGTTTTAACATGGTATCCACAATGACGCCTAAATCTTTTTCCTGGGTGGTAGTTCCTAATGTGGAACCTTGCATCGTGTAACCATAGTTTGGGTTGTTCTTCCCTAGGTGCATAACCATGCACTTGTCCACATTAAATTTCATCTGCCATTTTGATGCCCAGTCTTCCAATTTATCAAAATCCTCTTGCAATTTTCCACAATCCTCTTGGATTTTAACAACTTTAAATAGTTTTGTGTCATCTGCAAATTTGATAACCTCACTCGTTATTCCACTTTCCAGGTCATTTATGAATATGTCAAAAAGCAGCGGACCCAGCACAGATCCCTGGGGTACACCACTATTCACCTTTCTCCATTGGGAAAATTGGCCATTTAGCCCTACCCTCTGCTTTCTATCTTTTAAACCAGTTCCTGATCCACAATAGTACACTGCCTCCTATCCCATGACTCTTTAGTTTTGCCAAAAGTCTCTGATGAGGGACCTTGTCAAAGGCTTTCTGAAAGTCCAGACACACAATATCAACTGACTCACCTTTGTCCACCTGATTATTCACTCCTTCAAAAAAACATAACAGATTAGTAAGACAAGATCTTCCTTGTCTAAAGCCATGTTGGCTGTCTCCCATTAGGTCGTGACTATTGTGACAAGGCAGAGCCCCAGAAACAGGAGAAAATGGGTTTAAATCACTTTCTGTCACCTCAGATGCTTGGAGAGGCAGGACAGGAAGGGGTTAAGTTTCCTGCTCACAAACATTCTCTGCAGAGAAGAGCAGGGAAGGAACCACACCCTAGCTCTAGGCTAACCCAGAGACAGAGCCAATCAGGGAGGTGGGCGGAGTCAGACCGGATTGGGCCACTCAACACTCATAACCAGGAAGCAGCAGTTAGCAGTAGAGTCAGATTCGGATTCAGAGGCAGAGAGAGATCCAGACTCGAGAGAGGAAGCAAGGAGGAGAGGAACTGGTTACAGAGCAGTGCAGGCAGAAAGGCTGAGCCCAGAGGAACTAAGGAGAGAACCAGGGAAGGGAGAGTTCCTGCAAGTGGTCCAGGAAGAGACACAGGCAGACCTCAGCCCCATGAGAGAGAAAACCTTGGAGGTGACCCAGAACTGGATTCAGAAGCCTGGAATACTGACTTGGAGTCAGGGGAGTTCCCTAGAGGCAGACGCTGCAAAAAACCAGGTCAGAGCAAACTCTTCTAAGCCTTGTAAAGTAAATAGCTTTGAGAGAAGTCAGTCTATAGGAACTGACAATAGACTGCTTGCTAAAAGAGGCAGGGGTAAATCAGACCCTGAATATAAACCTGAAGTTAATAAAGGGAAGAGGGGCTATAGAAAAGTCCCTGTTAGAAAGCTGCAAACATTTCCATGGTATAGACAGCGTGACCTAAGCTCTAGTTCAGAGGAGCACACACCTGCTTGCCAGCAAGAGGCTAATCGGCAGCAATCATGCAGAGAGCTAAGGGAACCCTTTGAGGACCAAGAGGAAGCAATGGAATTGGGGGCTCCATTATCTAGTTCCATTGAGTCAGAAATGGAATGTGGAATTTGCATGTTAGAGTGAAGAACTATAAGTATCCCTAATTGATGACTGAGTGCTGAGAAGCCTTAAGCCAATGTTCTAGAACTTGCATGAGAGACAGCAGCGTTCTAGTGAATGGAATGAATTAAAGCTTCATGTGGTACAGCTGTGAATAGAAGGCAATATAGAGAAACTGCTCCTACACAAGAAGGCAGTCATTGATAAGCCAGAGTTGTGGAGATTGCCATTTCTATGGGAAGCTGTTGGACACTAGAAAGAAGTACAACAGGAGAAAGATTCTTTATTACCAGTAGATACTGAGAAAGCAGTACTAGAGATTGAAGCCCTGTTGTAGTAATGAAGCTGGAAGAAGGATGAAAGTTTGTAAATATTTTATGTGTCCCTGAGAAGTATCAGGAGAAGTTATATAAACACTTGAACTTTTATTTGGTACAGAAGGTTACCATTATACTTCTGTGGCGGGGGAGTAAGTCCTGTACGGTGTCCTTTGCTATACTTTGTGCAAATACCTTATGCATGAATAAAGCATTACTTACTTTGGAAACCCAACCTTGGCTGTCGTCACTCACTCCACAACTACAGTAGGAAGGCTTCAGCACTAACAAGGACTCTTTTAAACTCACCCCACTGTGTGGCTCACATCCCCTTGGCCTGCTTACGCCACAGGCTAGGCGGTGCGTTGTCACACTATCTACATGCTGAGTAATTTTATTCTTTATGATGGTTTCTACCATTTTCCCCGGTACTGATGTCAGGCTCACCGGTCTGTAGTTTCCCGGATCACCCCTGGAACCCTTTTTAAAAATTGGTGTTACATTGGCGATCCTCCAATCTTCAGGTATTAGAGATGATTTTAATGATAGTTCACAGATTACTAAAAGCAGGTCTGCAATCTCATATTTCAGTTCTTTCAACACCCTTGGATGTATACCATCCAGCCCAGGTGATTTGCCACTCTTCAGTTTATCTAATAGTTGTAATACATCTTCCCGATGTATCGATATTTCCTTCAATTCTTCCGCACCTTTAAATACCACTTCAGTCATGGGTAACATCCCTACATCTTTATCTTTATATCTTTATCTTTATTAAAACATTTGATAAACCGCCCAGGCCGGAGCATCAGGGCGGTGTACAATCATAAAAGGTGACAGCTGCTGAGAAAGGAAGGGAAGAAAAGAACGCCAAATGATAATAGGACAGCAAAAGAAATAGCAGAGAGTAGAGAGGGGCAACAGAAAGCAGCAGAGCAACAGAATTTAAAACAATAATAATAATAATAAAAACTTAAAAACATTAAGAAATTAAAGGAGTGGGGAGAGGAGAGGGAAACTCGAACCAGATATAGGTGGAGCGAGAGGCGAGACTAGGGGAACATGACACCAGCGGAGAGGGGAAAATAGGAAAATAAGAGGGAGGGAGGGAATAAAGGGCTAGGTAAAGACTAAAGCAAAGAATTCATTCAGTCTCTCCGCTATCACCTTGTCGCCTCTTAGTGCTCCTTTAACCCCTTTATCATCTAATGGACCAACTGACTCTCTCACAGGTTTTTTGCTACGAATGTACTTGAAAAGGTCTTTACTTCGCGTTTTTGCTTCCGCAGCAAGCTTCTTCTCAAATTCTCCCTTTGCCTGCCTTATCAATGCCTTGCATTTGACTTGCCAGTGCTTGTGCTGTTTCCAGGTTTCATCGTTTGGCTCTTTTTTCCATTTCCTGAAAGATGCTTTTTTGGCAACAACAGCCTCTCTGACCTCACCTTTAAACCATGCTGGCAGTTTTTTGGACTTCCTTCCACTTTTCTTAAAGCGTGGAATACAGCTGGTCTGGGCTTCCAAGATAGTATTTTTCAACAACAGCCAAGCCTGATGTACGTCTTTAACCTTTGCAACTGCTCCTTTTCGTTTTTTCTTAACTGTTTTCCTCATTTTATCATAGTCTCCCTTTTGAAAGTTAAAAGGTAGTACTATGGATTTCCTTACTATCCCTCCTCCACTAATTAAATCAAAGGCGATCATGCTATGATCACTATTGCCAAGTGGCTCCAACAACCTTATCTCTTGCACTAGATCTGGTGTTCCACTAAGGACTAGGTCTAATATGGCTTCCCCTCTGGTCGGTTCATGAACCAGCTGCTCCAAGAAGCAGTCATTTATTTCATCTAGGAACTTTATCTCCCTAGCATGTCCTGACGTGACACTGACCCAGTCGATACTGGGGTAGTTGAAATCACCCATTATTATTACTGCGCTGTAACTTTTGTTAGCTTCCTTGATTTCTTTGAGCATTTCATCTCAAGTGGACATCCTACCAAAGAGGGAGGCCATAGTAGACTAAAGGAGCAAAGAGTCAAAGAGCTGGGGGGAAGAATGAGGGGGGCCCAGTAGTCACCACCCCCACAAGTATGAAGTATCTTGGTGCAGTCTAACACTGGGTTGCGGGTGCAAAAGCCCAATGGCAGAAGGATATTCACATCTCAGTAAAGACCTCAGACTAGCCCTTAAATATATGGGAAAGTTGCTCTATGCTCATAAACTCAAAATCTCCAATCCAAGAGTCCGGGGCCCATACTGTCTTTCCACTTGTGGGCAATAACCATGCGGGTAGCAACCAGCAAGTGTTCAGTCAATTGCCTTTCCCCCTTTGAGGTGCCCTGTGGTAGGTCAAAATAGGCCAGCAGACAGTGCACTGGGTCAACTGGGAGAGAACCACCCGTAATCTCATGGGCAGAACAAATTATGTGAGACCAGTATGTTTGAAATTTTAGGGCACTTCCACCAAAGACTGTAAAAGGCTCCTGCCCTACCACACTCCCTCCAGCAAGCATTGTCCGCACGGAGACCAAGAACTGCAAGTGTACTGAGGTCACATAGGCTTACATAAGAATCTTATACTGGGTTTGTCTGCAGCTGGTACTACAGGCACAGTAATAGCCCTTATAGTGAATAAGTCGCCATTCTGGGGGTATAAAGCCCCACCCTTGTAAGCAATGCCATTTATCAATGTGAGGATCCGATTCTGGAAAGTAAAGTCCCAACAGTGTTTTATAAAGTCTGGAAAGAACTCCTTTCCAATGTTCCACAATCCTAAACAAGACTTGTTCTAATATTGATGGTTCTTGAATAAACTTCTCTCATGGTGAAATAACACAACTTCTACCCAATTTTATTACATTTTTTTTCAAGCAGTATATTTCCTTAGGAACATTCCAGGACAGACATGATTCAGCTGGCATAAAACCAACAAACTGTTCATAATCTTATGAAACATATAAATGTTACCCTTGGAATACTGAATAGTAAGATAGGTATTGTAAGGATGGATACTTAAAAGGAATACCTACTTGTT
Organism: Ichthyophis bannanicus; assembly: GCA_033557465.1. Classification (NCBI taxonomy): domain Eukaryota; kingdom Metazoa; phylum Chordata; class Amphibia; order Gymnophiona; family Ichthyophiidae; genus Ichthyophis; species Ichthyophis bannanicus. The sequence continues at coordinate 37,281,255 of CM066050.1, read as the reverse complement.
CTGGCATCACGTGACGACGGTTACACGCTGAACCATTCATTGTGAGTGATGGGATATTATGTTACTTTGGGCCTGACTACTCTTGTAGTCATGCATACTTTAATATTTTAATCTTTTACATAGTTTGAGAGGCGTTATTTGCTCAGCGGTATAAATGCACTATTGAATGTCTTGTGACATGCTATACACACATATTGTTACCATTGTAGTGTAATAAATACTATATATATCACTGCACAAGTCATGCCATGACCATGGTAATGAACTTGGTAGTGACCTTACTCAGAACGGCCAACAGTCCAGCAATACCAGTCTGAGCATAAGATTGTACAGAAGAGACTTTAACCAGCTTATAGCTCGGTGTCTGTAAATATTATCTATTAATATCATCCTAATACAGCCAGCACATTATATATAGACAAAAGAAACAGTAACATGTCCTTTAGTAGAACTGTATTTATAGTAACAAAACAAAGTCACATAAGGTTATATTTAGCTAGAGGGAAAACATGGTAATAGATGACCAGAGTTCTAAATATAGATCTAACCCTAACCAATCATGCAGAGTAGTTAATAAAGTATGTTAGGGGAACAATGTATGTCTTTTGCCCCTTAATGCATGTTAAAGGACAAAAGTGTGCATTAGTGTACAGTAACGTACAATTTTGCACTGCAGCAAGCATTAAATCCTAATGAGGTGCAAAGCATGCAAAACATTAGTATTCAAACAGAATAAGGTGATTATCACAAACCGTGTGTGATGGGGTATATAGAATGCTACCTGTCCATCTCCAAGGGGATTTCTCAACTGTCCCCTTTAAGAGAGTCTGCAGAGCAGAGTTCAGGGCTGGGAGAGTGTGGCTCAAAGGGAGAGGTTAAGAGCCCAGCAGGCTGCAGGAGGGAGAGAGGCCTGTGGAGCCAGAGGTCCTTCCAAGGCAAGCCATGCAAAGGAGTTCTCAGGTAAGAACTTTAAGTGGGGCTGGAGGAAGGGCTTGTGGAGGTTTAACAAGCTGGAATAGAAGTAAGCTGACTTTGTTTTCCCTGAGCTGCTGTCTAGCCTGGGTTTAAAGAAACCCCTTCCCACCACACGCCACATTACCACATATGGTGACTGCTTGGAGATTTCCTATTAGCCATGTGACTGAGGACAAATTCACATTCCTCTAGGGCTGGGCCTTTACAGCAGGTCAGGATTTTTTTTTATAGAGGCTAAGAGAGTTAGCCTCACCTTAGTTAGGAAGCTTGAAGAAGGTCTAGTCAGTTCTAGACAGGCAGGCTTTGTTTTGGCCATTAGAGGCTGCTAAAAGTTTATTGGAGCTGGAATACTGCAGGGCTAACTCAGCTGCAGAAGAAGAAGCTGTGGTTGTGTTGCCAAAGAACAGTGACAAGCTAGGATGGAGCAGCTGCTCCAGATTCTGGCAGAAGGTCAGCAGCAACAGCAACAATATCAGCAGTAGTTTCAACAAGCCCTGCTTAAAGGGCAACAGCAACAATATCAGCAAAGGCAACAGCAATGTCAGCAGCAGCTACAAAATTTTATTCAGGTGCAATGGGAATTACAGAGGAGTTCCCTGGCTCAGTTGACTCAAGCCCTACAGAGACCACCACTCTACCCTCCAATGCAAGCACTACTGAAAATGATGGCAGAAGATGAACCTGACCACTTTTTGGTGAACTTTGAACAAACTTCCCGCATGGCCAGGTGGCCAGAGGCAACATGGACTACTTACTTGGGGAATCTACTGATGGGTAGGCTGCATTCCAGGATGCCAACCTTGCTGGGCGAGCTACATATGCAGCTGTCAAGGCCGCCATATTGGAACAGGCTGGCTGTATACCAGAGGCCTACCACCAGCGATTCAGAAAGGGGGGCTCCAGATGAAAGAGAGCCCTTGGAGGTTCCACTGCCGATTAAAAGAGCTCTTATGGAAGTGGCTGCAACCAGAAGGAAAGACTGGGCCGGAGGTAGCAAAGATTGTGCTATTGGAGCAGTTTTTGGAGGGATTGACCATCCTGATGAAACAGTGGTTATGTCAGCACCCCAAGCTTACACTGGAGAGTGCACTGGAAATAGCTGAGGGGTACCATGAAGCCAAACTAGTGACTGAAGCGGACAGTGAAAAGGGAAAGAAGTCACCCGTCAGCCCAGGAGGACAGAAGGGGAAGCCGGAACCGATGTTCCCCATGTTCCGACCACCAAAGCCACCTTCTAGGTGAGGGCCTGGTCCCAGCCATGACCCCTTTATTTGTTTTAGCTGTGGAGCCTGGGACACTGCTTGGGAATGTCCCCTGGGCACGGAGGAACCCATGAATGTCAACCTAATCACCCCTCACACCTGTGCTTTTGTGGACAGTTCCCACCCAGGGGCATAGAACTTTGTGATTCCAGTGGAGCTTGAAGGGACCCACCTCCAGGCCTTGATAGACTCCGGAAGTGGGAAATGGTAACCCGATTTCAAGTTGACTATGCAAAGGCTGTAACACTGGCCTGTGTGAATAGAGATCAGTGGCAGTATCCAACGGCACAGGTTTCACTCAAGACTCCAGCAGGGCAAGTCACGCTTGAGGGCATGATGCTGCCTTGGCTTCTGTATCTAGTGGTGATGAGCTGAGACTACCCAATAACTGACTGCTCCGCTAGGTGAGACCAGGAAGATTTCCCAGAGATTTTCCTGCTGGAACACCTGGCTCTATATGTCAAGAATCCCAAGCCTGCTAAGTCCCGGAGTTGGCATCACCGGGTAAAGCTACGCAACCAACAGAATCTGGGGGCAGCTGTGGGGAAGGGATCCAGGGAGGATGAGTCTAGGGAAGAAACCCATGGGGATAGCTCAGGGCTCAGTGATAGTGACCCAAATACAATTGTCTCCTTCCCAAAGTGAAGTCTGGGGGAAGACCCAGGGAGCTTCAGGAGGGCCCAGCAGGAGGATGAGTACCTTAAACATGCCGAGAATGGGTTTTGGAGGTGGATGGGGTTCCAGTAGGCAACGGAGAGACCCCTGTAAAAACCTTTTGCTATTTTGTGCTAAAGGGAGACTTATTATACAGAGTGGCCGAGGGTTCCCTAAAGGGGGAAGAAGCAGAACAGCTGATAGAGGCGGGGAACTATCACCAGCAGGTGTTATCATTGGTCCATAGCCATTTATTAGGGACACATTTGGGGGTGGAGAAAATACTAGAGCGTGTTTTGGCCCGATTTCTTTGGCCCAGGGTCCATAAACAGATGCAATTATATTGCCAGTCATGCCCTACCTGCCAACTTCATAAACCCGCCAGTCTGACCTGCCCCTCTAGTGCCTTTGCCCATCATTGAAACCCCATTTGAAAGAGTGGCCCTGGATCTGATACGTATCTCCTGAGACAACAAAGTATATTTTAGTTATACTGGACTATGCTACCCGATATCCAGAGGCCATTGCTCTAAGGAATATGAAGACTACAACAATAGCAAATGCCCTCTGAGAAGTATTCTCACAGGTGGGAAAACCCAATGAGATCCTCACAGATTAAGGGACACCTTTCGTATCCAAGGTGATGAGGCAAGTATGTGCCTAGGTGAAGGTCAAGATGCTGTGAACAACAGTATAAGACCCACAGATGGATGGCTTTGTTGAGCGATTCAATAAAACTCTGAAACAGATGTTAAAGTTCAACATTTTTCTACCCGATTTGATGTTTGCCAATATGGCTTGTAGGGCTGAGAGGGCATGGTTCACAAGGAAAGGTTAAAAACCCAGCTGGCTGCAGGAAGGAGAGAGGCTTGTGGAGTGAAGTCCTTCCAAGGCAATCTGTGCAAAGGAGTTCTGAGGTAGGAACTTTAACTAGGGCTGAAGGAAGGGCCGGGAGAACTAGCTTATGGAGGTTTAACAAGCTGGGACAGAAATAAGCAGATTTTGTTTTCCCTACTGTTTATTCTGGGGTTTGCTTTGTGGAAGTTAAACAAGCTGGGAGAGAATAAAAACTGCTTTTGTTTTCCCTGAGCTGCTGTCTGGTCTGCATTTAAAGAAATTCCCTTCCCACCACACACCACACCATGTTATTCTTGGTAAAATAACACCAGTTCAAAGCTGTCGTTATTTTTCCCAGCTGGTAACATCAGTCTGGTAAAACATGGCCTGATACTTCAGGCTGCAGTCTCAAAGGGGCAAGCCTCAGGAGAAAAGATACACAGCCTAGGAGTCTCCCTATCCCTGGTCACAGCTATCAGACAGCATCCTCTGTCCCCCTCAATTTCTGAATCCCAGGTCAAGAAATATCAAGCTATCTAGGGACAGAAAAATACCAAATGTGAACTATTGCAGATGTCAGCTAAATCCATCTGGCCATAGTGTCTGTACACAAATAGGCCAGAAAGGTTTCCTTGCAGCCTCATTTAGTAGGCTGTGTATATAGGTAATATTTGAATCTCTGTAAATATGAAGGCTATAGAATTGGCCTCCTGTTTTGGATATCCGCTTTACCTGCATAAAAATGGAGCATATTGCATGTGACTAAAAGTATATGTCCTGGATGTCACAGCCATGCTTTCGCTCATGCAGAAGGTGAGCAGTGCAGAGCGCAGGACAGCCAGCTTTGATAGGGTTTTCATTGTGAAAACTTTACATTTATTTCCGCACAGATACTTTACCTACTTTCCTGCTGCTACCCAAATTATGGAAGGGAAATTTCATGGAGAGTTTCCCTTTAAAAATCAGCTTACAGGCTTGCAGGGACTGAAAACTGCCCTTCAAAGGATTTTATTTTTAAATGTTTGTATATTTATGCATTTTACAATACAACCAAGTGTTTACATCTTGTACAGAAATAAGGGACTATTAATGAAAAGGTAAATTACATAGGAAATATATGAAGGAAACAAATACAAATACATATAATCTGTCCCTTCTCTAAAACCCACAATATAAAAGGGGATCCAAAAAGGAAAATTAAACATAGAATATACTCTTTAGGAAATAAAGCAGGCCCAAACAACAAGCCCCAAATACACTCACGGAGGGCGAGGGGGAGAGAAGTCATGGTCCACAGGCCTACGGGCATTAAAGGCAAGCGGCTGGAAAGGCTCATAAAATTATACAGAAGACTGATATTTTACCTTGCATTTGCATGGAAACTTAAGGAAAAACATGGCCCCCAACTGCTGGCAGAAACATCCAAAGAGTCCTCCTGCTGTAACCCAGGCACATCCCCAGCACTCACCGACTTCTTAGCATAAGGTAAATATACTTTAGTCATAGGGGGCTGCTACTCAGGAGGAACTCCCAGGACTCCAGGTAAATAAGACCTAACATATCTTTAGCCGAAAGAGCTACAGATTTAGGAAAGTTAATGAGTCTTAAATTAGAAGACCAGGAGGCATGATCTAGCTGTTCAATTTTTGCCTTTACTGCAATAAAGTCTTTAACAAAAGAGTCTTGAGTGTACTTCCAAATAATTCACTTTCAATTTGTAGTTCCAAAACTGAATTTTGAAGAGAAGACATGTTCAGCATTTTCCCAAATAGCACCAGAGTTACCTGGACTTAGAAAAATAGAAACATGACAGCAAAAAAAGACCACATGGCCTATTTAGTCTGCCCTTCCATATCAACTACAATAGTCCCCTTTTTTCCTTTAGGGACCGTCTGTGCTTGTCTCATGCTTTTTTGAATTCAGAGACTGTCCTCACTTCTATCACCTCCACTAGGAGACTATTCCATGCATCTACCACTCTTTTCATTAAGAAATATTTCCGCATATTATTCCTGAATCTATCACACTCATCCTAGGTCCCCTCGTAGTGGAGTTTGCTTTCAATCAAAAAAGGCTCTCTTCTTCTTCTGCATTTATGCTACAGAGGTTTGTTTTTTTTTTAAATTGAATTTTCCAAGCATACACAAAGAAATATTCAAAAAAATCAAACAAGCATCCATAACCATTCCAATTAAAGAAACAATTTAAAGGCAATATCTAAGACAGCTTGCTACATAGCCCACATCACAAAGAAGCAGCACTGTTGATTATCGGAGCAAAAATTACACTCGTACAGAAACAATCCCAACATCACAATCCCACAAACATTAATCAAAACTGACCCCCTTCAAGTCTGCTTATCATCCAAATGGTTTTCCAACTGTGAGTGATCCGTGAAAGGCTGCATCGCATAATCAGCTTCAATGCACGGCTCCAAACCTGGTGCAAACAAAAAGGATTTAGATATATAGGTGACCGGGGAAACAGATGGAACAACAAGAGGCTACACTGTGCTGTTGGATTACATCTCTCTGTTGCAGGGAAAAGGATCCTAATTGAAAAATTTAGGCATTATGTGGACAGGCATTTAAACTAGGGAGAGTGTGACGGATGGAGAAGAACAAGTTTAGGACGTCAATATTAACCCACACATCGATGCCAATTGGGAAGAGGCGTGTAGAACAAAATCCATGCAAAATACACGCAAGCCAGGCAACAAATGCTGGAAAGCAATGAGCACAAATGCTCGAAGCCTAGCCAACAAAGTTCCTGACCTGGAAGCCCTAATGGTGGAAATGGACTTAGACATTGTGGCCATTACAGAAACATGCTTTCACGAGTCACATGAATGGGATAGCTATAGCTGGCTATAATCTACTTAGAAGAGATAGAGAGGGTAGAAAAGGAGGGGGAGTAGCCCTATATGTCAAAAGCAATATTAAATCTACTGAAAAATGGGGAAAAGAAGAAGCGCTATGGATTGTGTTTGAAAGAGGAGATGGCACTATCATCCATACTGGTGTGGTCTACAGGCCTCCAACTCAAACCGAAGAAATGGATAGCGAATTGATTATTGATATTGCAAAGATAGCCATGAAGGGGGAAGTAAACATATTGAGTGATTTTAATCTACCCGATGTGGATTGGAGTATTCCTTCTGCAAATCTGGAAAGAAGTAAAAATAATTGTGGATGCCTTCCAAGATGCACTACTTTGACAAATGGTGATGGAACCGACCAGGGAAAGCTTGATGCTGGATTTAGTGCTCACCAATGGAGACAACATGTCAAATATCCTGATGGATGCCCAGGTGAGCAGCAGCGATCATCACATGGTGTGGCTTGAAATAAAAGCCAAGGCGGAATCCATTCACAGCAAGTTCAAAGTCCTAGACTTCAAAAACACTGACTTCAGTAAAATGGCCAAGTACCTGAAGGAGGAGTTGTCAGGGTGGGAGGGAATAAGGGAAGTGAAATTGCAATGGGCTAAACTAAAGGAGGCAATAAAAGGGGCAACAGATACATATGTAAGGAAAGTAAATAAAAACAAGAGGAAAAGGAAACCTAGTTGGTTCTCCAAAGAAGTGACTGAACAAATAAAGGCAAAAACCACAGCTTTCACAAAATTCAGAAGTTTACAAACAGAGGAACATAGAAAAGAATACAGGATCAAACTAAAAGAGACAAAAAGAGAAATAAGGATAGGAAAATCCAAGACAGAAGAAAAGATGGCTAAAGATATGAAGTGTGGCGACAAGAATATTTTTCAGGTTTATTCGGGAAAGGAGGAAAATCAGAGGTGGAAGTGCAGGACTCAAAAGTGCCAGGAATGGATTTGTGGAAAGTGACATTGAAAAAGTGAAAATGCTAAACAAATACTTCTGTTCTGTTTTTACTAAAGAAAAACCTGGAGAAGGTCCACTTGTGATTGACAAATATACAAATGGGAATGGAGTAGATACCACACCATTCACAGAAGATGTGTTGGAACAGCTTGCAAAACTGAAAGTGGACAAGGCCATGGGACCGGATGGGATACATCCCAGAATACTGAAAGAGCTCAGAGAGGTTCTTGCAGGGCCGTTAAAGGATGTTTATAATAGATCATTGGAGACAGAGGAAGTTCCACAAGACTGGATGGAGAAGGGCTGATGTGGTACCTCTTCACAAAAGTGGTAATAGGGAAGAAGTGATAAACTACAGGCCGGTAAGCCTTACCTTGCTGGTGGGAAAAGCAATGGAGGCACTCCTGAAGGAGCGAATAGTGGACTTTCTTGAAATCAACAGGTTGCATGATCCGAGGCAACATGGTTTTACTAAAGGATGATCTTGCCAAACAAATCTGATTGTGTTCTTTGACTGGGTGACGAGAGAAGTAGATTAAAGGCATGCAATGTATGTCATCTACCTAGATTTCAGCAAAGCCTTTGATACTGTTCCTCATAGAAGGCTTATCAATAAACTCAACAGCTTGGAGATGGGTTCCAAGTGGTGAACTGGATCAGAGTTCGGTTAACTGACAGACGACAGAAGGTGATGGTAAATGGAACTCACTCGGATGAAAGGAAGGTGATTAGCATGTGCCCCAGGGTTCGGTCCTGGGACTGATATTGTTCAATGTATTTGTGAGTGATATTACCCTGTTGTCCAAGTTGTAAAATTACCCTATTGTCCAAGTTGTTAACCCTGTTTAATGTAACTCAGACATTTTTGTGTACTGAAATGTTTTGTTTGATGTAAACCGCGCTGATGTCAAATAGTGCGGTATATAAGAAATGTAAATAAATAAATATTGCTGAAGAACTGAATGGAAAAATCTGTATTTTTGCATGACACGAAAATTTGCAATAGAGTGAACGCCCCTGAGGGAGTGGATAATATGAAGAAAGATCTACAAAAGCTGGAAGAATGGTCTAATGCTTGGCAGTTAAGATTCAATGTGAAGAAGTGCAGTGTCATGTACTTGGGAAGCAGAAATCCAAGGGAATTGTATGCGATAGGGGGCGAGAGGTTGGTGTGCATTGACCAGGAGAAGGACCTCAGAGTGATTGTTTCTGAGGATCTCAAGTTGGCGAAACAATGTGACAAGGCGGTAGCAAAAGCCAGAAGGATGCTGAGTTGCATACAGAGAGGAATTACTAACAGAAAGGAAGAGGTACTAATGCCACTGTACAAGTCACTGGTGAGGCCTCACTTGGAATACTGTGTTCAGTTTTGGAGACCATATGTCACAAAGGATATAAAAAGATTGGAAATGGTTCAGAGGAAGGCGACCAAAATGATTTGGAGCCTGTGTCAGAAGACCTCTGAGAAGAGACTTGAAGACCTAAATATGTACACTCTGGAGGAGAGGAGGGACGGGGAGATATGATTTAGACCTTTAAATACAGAACAGAGTATTAATGAACAAATAAACCTCTTCGAAAGACGGGGAAACTGTAAAACTAGAGGACATAACATGAAGCTGCAAGGGGGTAAACTGAAAGGCAATGTCAGGAAATACTTTTTCACTGAAAGGGTGGTGGATGCTTGGAATGCCCTCCCGATGGAGGTGGTGAGAGCAAATGCAGTGCAGAATTCAAAATGGCATGGGACAGACACAAAAGATCCCTTTATAGCAACAGGATAAAATCAAAATAAACATAATTCTCTCTTATATCTCAACAAATAGGGGTGACCTACACGGAACAGTGTGTAACACTCCTAAACAAAAGCATGGGGAGGGGTGACCTACATGGAATGTTGGGTACACCCCTAAACAAAGACATGGGGAGGGGTGACCTGCATGGAGCAGCAGATGCACCTCTTACCGCCTCACTGAGCAGACTAGATGGACCATACTGGTCTTTATCTGCCATCATTTATTATGTTACTATGTTACTATCCCCTTTTAATGAAATCAAACACTTACAAGGAAAACAGAGAGAAATTCCCCCAGCTGCCAACACACGCAGCCTAAGCTGGAGAAAAGCCTTCCTCCGTGCTTGAGTAAAATGAGATACATCAAGGAAAATGGATATCCTTTGCCCATAAAAAAGAAATTCCCTTTTGGGGAAACAGGTTTTCATAATTGCTATCTTATCAACCAATTTGGACAAAGATACCACCAATGGTGGCTCGGGTGGGAATAGTCGTGTCAGAGTTCTCTAAGAAATCCGTTAAATCCACATCATTCCGCTCTCCCACCCGAGCCACATTGTCAATCCCGGATGCTGCTTGCTCTGGCAAATAATAAACATGCGAAACCAAGATAGAGTCTGCCTCTGACAACATCAATACTTCCTTGCAATATTGTTTAAACAAAACTAATGGTGACATAAAAGATGTCTTAGGGAAATTTAATAACCTAATGTTCTTAGCTCTGCAATCATTTTCTAAAGTCTCAATCTGTTTATACAAAACTAAAGTGTCTTTTAATCCAGTAGCGCTTGTGGATTGCAACTTGACTTTCAATTCTCTCTACCCGCTGAGACTATTAATGCCACATCTTGAAATTTTGCAACAGTTTGATGAGAAAAAGTTACAGCTTGTTCCATAAGCCCAGACAACATATATCCAATAAAGTAACCTCGGGAGAAATATTCTCCGGAGTCAATTTCTGACCAGCCACCAAGCTGGGTACTTGAATAGGAACCAATGAAGTCACACCAGCAACTGGAGTATGTGGGCCAATCGGCAGAGTGATTTCTTTCGCAGTGTCGGGAGCCAACTGAATAGTAGAAAACTCCCCATCATTACAGATTTGAAGAGAACCTGGATTAGGCGGTGGAGTCCTGTTGATGGAACTAAGAGAGGCTCCAGAAAATGGCAAAGAGAGGTTAAAAAAATCAGGATCTAAGCCTACCTTCAGCTCCCCCAAGCACTGAACATGATGATCCATCAGACCAACAGACCCCTTGGGTGTTGAGGCAGGCATTGCAGAAACTTGCTTCAAAGACTTGCTTTTCCTCTTCACGTGCCCCTTGGGCATTTCTTGCAGCTAGAGGAGCACATATAGGCACCAAAGGGGCATACCCCTTTGATCATGCGCCCCTTCGGACACGCAACTGAGGCTGTGGAATAGCTGCCGGCATTTAAATGGCTCCGGAAGGTCTCCCAAGATGACAGAGGAAAAGGGGAGTGCCATCCATAGCAGGCACCAACCAATTAGTGGAGAGTTCTCTCAGCCAGCCAGAGCCCCAGTTACCTCCAACACAACTTCTCCTATGCTACAGAGGTATTTAAGAAAAGACTGAACCTCGGCGTGACCAAAAAAGAACCTCTATCATTAATTTTTGTCGGAGCGACCAATTCAAAAGAGGGAGGAATGGAAAACCTTCTCCTCGCTGTGGCCACTCCTTTTAATCAATTTAGAAAACAGTGTATCAAAAAACACTTAGCTTATAAACTTTCCATGAGCTTGAAAGAATTCCAGAATTCATGATGAACTGTCCCGAGATTGGGAACAAGATGTAAGGAGCCATTCTCTGTGAGAGAAATGCGCTCATTTATATGCTGTCCTTAATATGGCTAAAGGATAGCCACGAAGTAACAGACGGTGCTGAAGATCTATAGCATGTCGTCGAAACTCCTCTAATGTAGAGCAGTTTCGATGAAGTCTTGTCCAAAAGGAAGACCTCGTTTTAAAGCCAGAGGGTAGTAACGCAAGAAATTTAATATAGTGTTCCGTTGCACAGGTTTGCGGTAAAGTGTTTTTAAGCCATCCAAAGTCAATTGAATAGTAATATCCAGAAATTGTATATAAGATTGCTCTATATGAGCTGTAAACTGGATGTTCAACATGTGGGTATTCAAAGACTTTACAAAGACCTCCACCTTTCTGCTCACACTGTTGGAATTGGTATTAAATAATAATAATTTTTTATATCAACATTGTTACTATTTACAGTTTTTTGGTATAGCGACGGGGGCCACAGTCGCCCCATCTATAGCCACTATTTATATGGCTCAATTTGGGGAGCTATATGTCTATATGTTGCCTTTATTTTGCTATGTAGCATTCTGGCATTGCTTTTTAGACAATATTTTTTTCCTTTGGACAGGAACAGCAAGTGAATTGGAGGTCCTTGTAAAGTCTTTGAATACCCACATGTCGAACATCCAGTTTACAGCTCATATAGAGCAATCTTGTCTTTTCAGTTCAGTCTTTTCTTTGATATTTTACCTTGTGCGGTAGGGTTTTTTTCTAATAGGTACAGAGGTATTTAGACATTTCTATCAAATCTCCTCTATCCTGCCTTTCCTTTACTGTATACATATTAAGATCTTTAAGTCTGTCCTCATATGCTTTATAAAGAAGACCACTAATCATTTTAGTAGCCACCCTCTGTACTGACTCCATCCTGTTTATATCCTTTTGAAGGTGCGGTCTCCAGAATTGCACACTGTACACCAAATGAGGTCGCACCAAAGACTTATACAGAAACACTATCACCTCCTTTCTTCTGCTGGCCATTCCTCTCCCTAGGCACCCAAGCATCCTTCTAGCTTTTGCTGTCTCCTTTTCTACCTGTTTAGCCACTTTAAGATCATCAGAAACAATCACGCCCAGGTCCTGCTCTTCTTTCGTGGACAGAAGTACTTCACCCTCTACACTGTACCACTCCCTTGGATTTTTGCAGCTCAAGTGCATGACCCTGCATTTTTTAGCATTAAATCTCAGCTGCCAAATTCTTGACTATTCCTCAAGCCTAGCTAGATCCCTCCTCATGTTACCCACTCCTTCTTGGGTGTCTATTCTGTTGCAGATTTTTGTATCATCCACAAATAAGCAAATCTTACCTGACAGCTCATCTGCAATATCACTAGCAAAGATGTTAAAAATAATTCGACCAAGGACAAATCCCTGTGGCACATCACTGGTAACTTTTCTTCTCCTCAGAGGGAGCTCCATTTACCTGTACCCTTTGTCACCTCCAACTCAACCAGTTTCTAATCCAGTCAGTCACTTTAGGGTCCATCCCTAGGATGCTCAGTTTATTAATAAGTTGCCTGTGTGGAATGGTGTCAAAGGCTTTACTGAAATCTAAGTACTCCACATCTAGGGCTCTCCCTCGGTCCATTTCACTTGTCACCCAGTCAAAGAAATCAATCAAATTTCTTTCAAGACCTGGCTCTGGTAAACCCATGCTGCCTCGGATCCTGCAATACTTTGGACTCCAGAAATCTCACTATTCTCTCTTTTAGTAGCATTTCCGATAATTTACTCATCCTTCCGCTTTTGTGTAAAGGGACCACATGTGCCTTTCTCCAGTTCTCTGGGACTACTCCCGATTCCAAAGAAACATTGAAAAGGTCAGTCAGTGGAGCCATCAGAATGTCCCCAAGTTCCTTCAGTATTCTTGGATGAATCCCATTACGCCCCATCACTCTGTCTACTTTTAATTTAGCTAGTTCCTCATGAACACAGTCTTCTGAAAATCATTCAAGATCTCTGTACCTTCTGCTCCTCTTTGTGGGTGTTTTCTGAGGTCCTGCTCCTGGCCCTTCATCTGTGAACACAGAACAGAAATTTGTTAAGCAATTCTGCTTTATCCTCTTGAGTTTCTACATATTCCTTCCCTTCACCCTTGAGTCTGACAATACCACTTTTGTCTTTCCTCCTCTCACTAACATAACTTGAAGAGTTAGGGCTTGTACTTCAGGTACCAAGGCTTCATCAGGCTTCATAATAGCAGACCATATAGTCTCCAATGTAAAGACCTATGGTCGAGCCAAAGGAAAAATCAGGGCCACTCCAACTGACACCAAATCGTCTTCCATTGTGCTCCACATGGGACGCGGGCTCTCTATGGCAGCTGTAATCACAGCCTTCCCTCCTCCAGCTTCCACTGGCGTAACACTGCTGATAAGATGTTCCTGGAGAGATGTTCCTCGGTCAGAAGACAAACCATCATGCAGAGAGCCCACCATCCACAAATCTCATGAGCTTGCAGACAACAGTACCACCTTCAGTGGTCTCTTTCAAATCAGGGGAGAGAGCATCGATACCCTAAACTGTCGCCGAGCTGCCCAACTCTGGCGCCAGCACCGCTGGACTTACCTCCCTCAAAACAGTGATTGCCGCTGTGAACATAACGAAAACAAGTCAATAGGACCTGAAATAACAGCAGGTAAAGGAACCTTTCAAAGGTTTATTCAAAGATAGAACATGGTAATATCACATAAACTTACTATGGAAGGTGCTATTGCTTGAGTGTTGTCTTCCGGTACAGCGTACGGAAGTTCCTTTATGAATAAGACCTTTGAGCAAGAGGCTAACCCCAAAATATAAATGCTTTGCAATGCAAAGTCTACTGACAAGAACACAGAATTTGCTCTCATCCTTCTGGTATATTTCACTCCTTTTTTCTTGTCTTTTATATGGTTTTTTTTTTCTCTCCCTGAACAAGCTCTGCAACTATCGCCTCCCTAGGTTGCTCAGGGGACTAGGACCGGCCCTAGCACTAGGCAAACAAGGCGATTGCCTAGGGCATCAGAATTTTCGGGGCAACTGTAGCACAAAACAAATTGCAAGCACAAGGAGGATTTCAAATAATTGTAATTAAATGAAGGAGCACTTGACTCAAGAGTACAATTAATTAAATTACCGCTTGCACCTGCATCACCAGGTGAGTCATCCAGTAGCACACCTGGGCATACAATGAGCAAACTCTTCTCTTTTACTTTAATTAAATTTAAATGGTTCAGTGACTTCAGCACAGTATCTTACTCTGAGGTTGCAGGCAACATTTGGGGGGTAGTCCAATCACCATGACTGCTTTCCACCAGTTTCCCTCCTCCTCACTTCAGGAATCATTTTGCTATGGACACAGTAAGTGAAGAAAATATATATATTTTGAGTCCCTTAGGGAACTTGCTACTGGGAAGAGCTGAGAGCTCTGGGTTGTTGTAGGGCCAGGCTGATACAATTGTTGATTTTTGGATGCTCCAGAGCAGGCTGTGTTATAGAGGAATTGCCTTAAAGGGCTTGTGGCTGGAGTGCTGTGCACAGCGCTAGTGGAGTCAGATGGAGACATGGCTATCCCAGGATGGCAAGTGGTACTCAAGGCTGCCGAGAGTTAAAAGGGTAATGATGTGAGAAAGCAGGTTAAGAGAGTGGAGATTGTAGCATCCATTGCGAAGCTGAGCTAAAATGGTTATGCTGCATGTCTGAGAAAATAAATAACAAAAAAACCTTGGAGGACCATCCACACTTCTCTCTCATTTCAATTATCCTCCTTAGTGGCCTCAGCAACTATGCTTAGGCTAAATTTGGCTCCCCCTCCATGTAGGGTTGCCAACTGGCTCCATATTCCTCCGAAAGGCATGATGATCCAGTTCTGGGTTTAGCCCATTGCATGCAGGGACCTGTAGTTGTGATATCTCTATTGCACTCCATAAGAAAAGCATGTCTACAAGTCTCTGCATGCAGTGGGGTAAACCCAGGACTGGATCAAGCCTGTCGGCAGTTGGCAACTCTACTCTCCTGTCCCCCTTCCCCCCAACCCCATCAATCAACTCATTCCCTTATTTCAGCAGATTGGCTGGACTACTTCTATCACTTCCCCCCACCCCTTCCAGCTTAGCAGCCACATTACCTCAATTCTTATATATGTGACCTTCCTTTTAGCAAGTGGAAGAGAAACGGACTTGAGATTCTGAGTAGCAGTGTGTCTACTTGGTAGATCAGTTGTTTACTCCATCAAAAAGTACAAAGACTAAGGGATACGCAATGAAGCTACAGTGTAAGAAGTGACCGAAGATATCAATGCTTGACCCAGTACAAGCATTGTGGAACCTGTGTCCCTTGGGGAAACTGCTAGGTACATATGACCTAGATTGGCCACTGTTGGAAACAGAATACTGGGCTTGATGGACCTTGGTCTGACCCAGTATGGCATATCTTATGTTCTTATGTAACCCATTTAAGACTAATAAGAGAAAATCGTTTTTCAATCAATGTGTAATTAAACTCTGGAAATTCTTGCCAGAGGATGTAGTAAAAGCTGTTAGTGTAGCTGGGTTTAAAACAGGTTTGGAAACGTTCCTGGAGGAAAGGTCCATAAACTATTATTAAAGAAGACCTGGGAAATCCACTGCTTACCCCAGGATGAGCATTGTGGAACCTGTGCCTTTTTGGGAAACAGCCAGGTACTTGTGACCTGGATTGGCCACTGTTGGAAACAGGATACTGGACTTGATGGACCCTGGTTTGTCCCAGTCTGACATTTCTTATGTAAATATAAAAGCAGGTTGGCCAGAGATTCTATGATATCAGGCTCCTTTTATAGGAGGCAGCCTGGAAGATGAAAAGTGACTTTTGTAGCATTGGATCACTACAAATGTCCAAATCATTCACCATCTGTCTCACAAACATTGGCGGGGCACTCACAGATGCACAGTAGAAAAAGACAAAAAGCTTTTTCCGGTAATCTAAATCCATTTAGATGGAACTTAGGTCACTGGAAATAATGTAGGATTTTACCTTTTAATTTTAGGGCTGAAAATTTGCTTTACAAATGTAAAATTACTTCAGATAAGCCTATTGGATGATAGAACCATGGAGAGGGGGAACCCCCCCCCCCCCCCGATCTTTTTTCCTTCATCTCACAATATGTTACTTTTTAACCCCATTAAAAAAAACAAATTAAAACAAACAGAATCACTTTAGAAAGTCAGCTCCTTGACATTTCCCTTTCTCGGTTAACAGCAAGGATTATTACAACCACACAGCTGGGATGCCACCATGACAGAGCCAACTCGAGTCTAGCTTCTCAGAGCCCAGAAAACCTCTAGAAAAGTTTTTTGAATATGTGCAGGCTTGCCCACATTCCATACAGTAGTTTCTTTTCATCCGTGATTGAGAACAGATGCAAATGGTCTAGCTCCTATACGTTCTTTTTATCAGTAAACATTTCCTCACTAAAGGAGTTTGATTTAGCTCATAATCTTTTTGGTATGCTGGATAAGAAACCAGGATTTGAACCGTGCCCTAAGTGAAACAAAAAACTGTTGGATACAGACTTCCATGAACTATGTTTGCTGTACCTCAACAAGAAAAAAATATGCTAGCACAGAAACATAACACACCCACAGTCACCCTAAGAAGCCAAAGGAGTCTGAGTATAAATATCACCTAAAGCACTGTGATAAGCCAAGCCATTTGCTGTATTGTTATAGCGGTAGAAGCTCCCCTGGCCGCTATACTGTATGTATCATATGCTGATCTGATTAAATACTTGATGCATTTTTTCCAAATCTTTAATTGGGGAAGCAGATTTGGACATGGGCATGTAGAATCTTGGATTTTCTTAATCACCTCATAAAGAAACTGTGCCACTTGGCAACCCTGGATCTCAAGGATGTATACACTTGATTGTCATTGTGCTCTTCGGAATTATCATCAAAGGACTAATTTTTCTTCCAAATGCTCTCAGGTGGTCCTGTCATGTGATGCCCAATGAAAAAAATACTTCTGTTTAATAAATGTTGTTATGGATTTTGTTATCAAAAAGCTGGTGTAGAACTCCTGCACATAGTGTCTGCTCATAATCTCAGAGCAAAAGCAACAGCAGCTCATTTGCACCTATCCTCTGCAGAAGACATCAGCAAGGCAATAGTGAAGTTGTAGTCCTGTAACAGGTGTTCTCCGTGGACAGCAGAATCCTACAGCCACATATTCTTGCTCTTCGCGACCCAGTATTGAAGCTTGCTATGTCAATAACCGTCACTGTATGGAACACTAGCAAGCCTACACATAGCCAAAAAACATTTTTCTAGAAGTTTTTCTGGGCTCTGAGAAGCTAGATCCATTGGCTCTGTCAAGGACGACATCACCAATTTGAGGCTGCAGGATCCTGCTGTCCACAGAGAACATCTGTTACAGGTCTGCAACTTTGCTTTCTTATTGCAGCAAGGCAAAACTATGAATTAGATTTTTGAGCTTCAGAAGATATTTTTAGGGAAACAGTGAGGGGATTTCTTTAACAAGGGTTTCTGCTATTCTTCAGCTCAATGAAAAGGACTTAGAAAATATAAAACAGAGGAGATTCTACCCTGGGGAAACAAAGCAACAGTGTGGCTCCACAACACCAGCACTACCATTTGAAGCTAAAATTCTCTCATCCCTAGTTATACTCCCTGAGAACAAGCCCTTGACATGTTTTAGGAATTTCATATCGTGAATGAAAGAGAATTCCTTGGCAACCCCTTTTAATCCAATGTAAACAGACAGATAATCCCATGAATCAGACAGAACATGTAACAACGTGACCAGGAAGTAACAAATGCCCTGAAAAGTATGTGTGTGCTCCCTTTTAATTTACAAGTATATGATACCTCTTTGCTGAACTGCACATTTCTACCTTTAGGGAAATTAATTTCGACATTCCTTCCTGAGACTATTTCCCCTGTACTTAGTCATATGGACGTCAGCAAAGCTACCTGTTTCTATGGAAAAGGTACGTAGCTTTTCCACACCCGTGTCTTTAAATAATTGATGATACTATCCAAAGGAACGTCTCTTCAGATGTTTCTAAAGTCTTACTGCCAAATAACAAAACAGAAAAATCTCCAGTGAAAAACAATACTGAAATTTAAAAGTTTATTATAGAGTAAAAGAATTTTTGAAAGTTGGTATAATTTTTATCAGACTGGCCTAGAATAGTTTTGGCGCAATGGCTCAGCCGCAGTATTGTAGTTTCCGGTAAAGGAGACCTTTGTTTGGTACCCAAGGTCGATTTCTGCTCCGCCAGCTGACCAGTGTTGGGGGTGCTGCAGTATTAGTATTCACAGTACTTCTGAAAGCATTTCTGAGCATAACTCTTTGTTCACCAAGACATTTCAGAGAGAGTCCTCATAAAGATTTCTGTTTTCATTCCTTCCCTTTCTCCCATCTCTGTGTAGCTTGCAGGCCCACAGAGTCTCTGTTTGAAAATCTGTGGCTAGCAGGATTTTATAGTAGTAGTCCAAGACAAGTTAAATTCAGATACAGTCAGGGTCAGCCCAACCATTAGGCAAATTAGGCAGTTACCTAAGGTGGCAACGTCTGGACTGGGCTGGGGTGGGGGGGGGGGGGGGGAGACACGGCAAAGAGCAGGGCATTCAAAGGTTCGCAATAGATATCAACAGCCAGAAAGATATAAAACTTAAGGTTTGCCTAGAGTAGTAAGACCTTGAACCTGGGTACAGCAGGTATTTCCCTATCCCCAAAGGACTTAATATTTAAGTTTGCACTTGCGGTAATATAGGATTAAGTGACTGGCCCATGGCCACCAGCAGTTCAGTGAGATTTGAACCCTGGCTTCACTGGTTCCCAGCCCACTACTCCAACTACTAAACTACAGTACTCTCCACCGAGACGTATTGGCAGAATGGGGGACTTTAAATAAATTCCCAGTAGGTACTATTCTGGTACAGCTTTGTGTTGCTCCAGCTCTCTCCGCAGCACCGCCTGCTTTTCCCAGCACGTGGGAGCATTTTTGAAGGAGGCTTTCTCTGCAGGTAAACACCTTAATACCCTCTCCCTTTCTACCCACTCCACTCAGATTCCAATGCCTTTTATGCTCTGTTCTCTTTCCCCCTCCCCCGCCACCCCAACCTAGTTGATAAGCTAAGAAGAGTACAGCTCGCCTTTTATCAACTGAACTGCAAGTATGGGCAGCTGCTATTTTTCCACCCCCAAAGGGCTTTTCAACCTAGGCAACTGTCCTTCTTGCTAACCTCTAGTTATGGCTCTGGTATATGCGATTTCCTTCTTTGGTATAGAAATTTATATGGTCATCCCAGCACTCAGTGTGTAATTTCTGTGTAATTTGTACATAATTAAAAATGGGAATTTTTTTTCTATAGAAATCCAGACAAGAAATGGAGTCAGCTGTTGGCCACGGGCTCTTAACCAATGGCAAGATAGATTTAAAAGCACTTAGTGGCATCAGAATTTGCTCTTAAATCCCTAGGATTTCAACTGGCTGCTTTCCTAAAAGGTTTCTAAGTGTTGTGGGCATCGAGTGCATATGAAAATTTCAAGTGTGGTGTCACTAAGCACTCCAGCAGCTGTGTCACAAACCTGAATGAAATTGAATGAATGGTTCAAAAGCTATTGAAGGAGGACAGGGGGATGGAAGGGGGACAGAGAGAAGAGAGATGGTCTTGTTCTCTTCTCCCTATGCTGCTAAGACAGTGATGGTGCTGAGTCCCACCTCCTTCCACTGATATCATTGCAGGGCATCCTAAAGAGGTAGCCATGGCGGGAGTGGGGCATCTCAGAAGGGACATCCCAACAGAGGTCACTACTTGGCAAGCTTCTTAGGGAGCATTTAGGATGTCTGGTCCATCACCACTGTTACTTTTTCGGACAGTAGTACAGCTTAGTTGTGTTTCCTGTGCACTATGAAGATATGTGGACTGTGTTTGTATTTTGGTCTTTGTACTGTGTGTTAGGTTTATAAATTGTGGCCTAGCTGCTCCATTCCCTAGTGAGAGTAGAGAGTATGATTTATTTGGGTGACAATTATAAACTCTTAACACCTTATAGACTAACCCATTTGTTCTATATTTATTTATGAAAATGTATAGTCTTCCAATCTACAGAAATTTCCTAGAAATAAAATAAAAACTCACAGACAATATAAGAGCACATTGCTTACTAAAACCCTGACAATACAAACTGCAATTCAGTAAATATCTTAACTAAGACTTTTTTACGCCATACAGCAAAGGTGGTACTAGAGATAACTTAGAACACATCCCTTAATCAGGCCTGGAAACATTCTATCAGACTTCCAGGAGTCCAGGCCTTGACTTTGAACATATTCTTCTGTGAATAATGCTGCCTTCCACCTCTTATGAATGGATAAAGAAGTTGAGTTTCCTCCTTAAACCTTGTGGCAAGGCATTCCATATTGTAGGCCCTACCACTGAGAAACTCTGGAATTTGTTACTGGAGGATGTAGTAAAGGCTGTTAGTGTAGCTGGGTTTAAAAAAGGTTTGGACAAGTTCCTGGAGGAAAGGTCCATAAACCATTATTAAGAAGTGACCGAAGATATCAATGCTTGACCCAGTACAAGCATTGTGGAACTTGTGTCTCTTGGGGAAACTGCTAGGTACATAGGACCTAGATTGGCCACTGTTGGAAACAGAATACTGGGCTTGATGAATCTTGGTCTGACCCAGTATGGCAGATCTTATGATCTTATAAAGCCCTAGCTTGAGTAATGACTAGTTTAGCAGTCACCTTAAATAGGAAATTCAACAGAAATTTCCCCGCAGAATATATTGTACCCATTGTGTCATTACCTATCCTTATTAGGTCCTTCAGGTATGATCACGTAAGTGGTGGGTCTCCTTTCAAACGTGCAACCTCTCGGTAAAACAGCTCGAACACGTCCAATATAACAAAATTGATGGAATACTCTTTAATAACTGAACTCTCCGCTCTTCATATTCAGCTAAATGGATCCACCTTTATGTTTGTTAAAATTATATAAGTCTTATTCAATCCTACCGGGAGGTCTCAGACTAGCACTTGCTCCGAAGACTATACGTCTACTCAAGAGCACCTATGCTCAATTGCATCAACGACCTCCACAGTAGCTTATATCAGCAAGTATGGCTAGCTGAACTTAATCACCCAAAAGGTGTCTGGAAGCATTACGTTTGCTAATAAAATTCAATGGTATTCATATTAATCAAAATCTTTTTAGCAATGAACTTCCCTTCTTAATATATCATAACTTATCAGATGCCGAGCCATACAGCTGAACTTTTCTTTTTATACATTGTATGATCCCGACGCTTCCCCCCTGCGCCTCGGAGCGTTTCTCTTATTCAGGTTCTTCAGGAGATCTTATTGTGGATCCTATGAACAAACGGAATAGAATAAGAAATCATTCCTAACTCAATCGCAACTTCCTCCTCACTTTTTTTTAACATAACAGGAACTAAACTAAGGGAGCATACTCACAAAATCGCTGCCCGCGTCTAGAAGAATTATTACTTCCACTCGATGATGTATCGTATGTTCAACAGCTTGAAAAGACGCCGCGCATGCGAACTGCACGGCGTCTTTTCAAGCTGTTGAACATACGATACATCATCGAGTGGAAGTAATAATTCTTCTAGACGCGGGCAGCGATTTTGTGAGTATGCTCCCTTAGTTTAGTTCCTGTTATGTTAAAAAAAGTGAGGAGGAAGTTGCGATTGAGTTAGGAATGATTTCTTATTCTATTCCGTTTGTTCATAGGATCCACAATAAGATCCCCTGAAGAACCTGAATAAGAGAAACGCTCCGAGGCGCTGGCGGGAAGCGTCGGGATCATACAATGTATAAAAAGAAAAGTTCAGCTGTATGGCTCAGCATCTGATAAGTTATGATATATTAAGAAGGGAAGTTCATTGCTAAAAAGATTTTGATTAATATGAATACCATTGAATTTTATTAGCAAACGTAATGCTTCCAGACACCTTTTGGGCGATTAAGTTCAGCTAGCCATACTTGCTGATATAAGCTACTGTGGAGGTCGTTGATGCAATTGAGCACAGGTGCTCTTGAGTAGACGTATAGTCTTCGGAGCAAGTGCTAGTCTGAGACCTCCTGGTAGGATTGAATAAGACTTATATAATTTTAACAAAAATAAAGGTGGATCCATTTAGCTGAATATGAAGAGCGGAGAGTTCAGTTATTAAAGAGTATTCCATCAATTTTGTTATATTGGACGTGTTCGAGCTGTTTTACCTTCAGGTATGATGGCACCTTCCATAAAAGACTTAGGGGCATGTGGGCTAAAGTGCGGTAATGGTTAATGTGAGTTTTAGCATGCTATAAAGGTGACCCTGAGTTAAAAGCAGCCAGCATGGTAAATATCGCTTTAACTGCTTAGAGCGTAATGGAGCAAAGAGTGGGTGGGTTATGGATGGAGAATGTTTGGATTGAGGTTACCAGATGTCCCCAATTTTGGGGAATTGTCCCCAACTTTAGTGCTGTGTTCCCAACTCCCACCTATTTGGCAGCCTCCTGTCCTGAATTCCAGCAATGGGGACAGGGCTTCTATCCAAATCTGGACATCTGCCAGACTGTCCCTATCTTCTGCCCCAAATTGTGGCCAAGGTTTAGTCAGTCCCTGCATTCCTCTTACCCATTTCCAGTGGCATTCCTTCACTAATTTCCTATCCAGCTCCGGCACCTCCTTTAATAGGCGCCCTAAGGGGGAATCCTCAGGGATCTCTATTGTGTCCTTACCCCATCCCATATTAAAGGGTTCTCTTTATAGGAAAAGAGGGGGGGAAAAAAGAGAAAAAAAAATCCTAGTGTTCAGAACTATATAGCAGCTTTATAGTGTGTAAACCTATCACCGGTAAAATAGGTTCACTAAATAACTTTGTCCAAAAGAAACAATAAACTAACAATAACAGACTATAGCTAAAATACCATACTTAGAAATAAATGAAAAATCTGTGGCTTACCTTCTCCAGGGAAAGAATCCCTCAAAACCTCTTGCTGCATCCGAAGCTGTCAAAGACAGTGATGACTCCCCGTAGGGCCACCAGTGTACATAACCGGTGGGGGGGGGGGGAGGGGGGCAGTCCATTGGCCAGGCTGATTGCCACCCCTCCTCCTCCGTGCAAGAGAGAAAACAAAAACCTTACATACAGGGAAGGCCTACCACCTCATCCCAATAAATCACACTTCATGCAGATTATACTCGTACCTGGCACAAAATTCTCACAGATTCTTCTTACAAATAAAATCCTTTATTTCTTATAATAGAAACAAGCATACAGGAAGCGCAACCAAAACTAACTAAATACAAAGTAACTTGGAGAATTCCTTTACCCTCCACTTACAGCTATAAAGTAATTAAGAGATTTCCTGTCCATAGGCAGATCCTAGCACAGTGAAAGAGAAGGATATATGACAGTGAGATTCCTAACTACACTCAAAGATAAACTAAGGAGACTTTCACCCAGACAACAGACACATACTCGCTCTCTCATTAGAAGACATACAGTGGAACTTTACAAACCACCTTCTTCATAAAATGGGGTGCACATTCCCAATCTTTTAAAAGTTCTCTCCTGTTATATAGTGTTCTTTCCAAATAGTCCCTTTATTTTCGATTCCAGGCATCTGGATTTTCTTTCATTCCT
The DNA here is from genome assembly GCA_033557465.1 of Ichthyophis bannanicus. Classification (NCBI taxonomy): domain Eukaryota; kingdom Metazoa; phylum Chordata; class Amphibia; order Gymnophiona; family Ichthyophiidae; genus Ichthyophis; species Ichthyophis bannanicus. Next base: position 37,257,400 of record CM066050.1, on the reverse strand, counting down.
TCCTTTGTCCTGTCATATCTGCATGCCCCATTCCTGCTGACCTGTGACTTTTTATGGCCTTGTGTATAAACATGTGCTCAGGCCTTTGTCAGATTTATTCCTTGTTATCTGACCCTTTTCCCACCTATCCAACTTTCCATCTTGTCTGCTTTTCCATCCCCCTATTTCTAAGAAATATAGAAAATATATATCTTATTAGTTCTCTGATATTCTGACAGTTTCCATACTAAGCCTCAGTAGGCCCCATATCAAACTGACATAACCATGCTAAATGATGTCTTTCTCTCTCCTGTGCTCTGTAAATAAGTGTGAGAGCCAGAAGGGAAGGAGTTAACACAAAGAACATCTAAAATGTGTCCAAATTGCTGGCATTAGTACTGAATGTGTATTGTGCAATGCTATGAGTAGTAGGTGACATCAGATGGAAGCAATGTGAGAAAAAGAAACACACTTATTTACAGGGCACAGGAGAGAGACATCATTTAGCATGGTTATGTCGGTCTGAGGAGAGATATGATAGAGGTCTATAAATTAATGAATGGAGTGGAACGGGTACACATAGATCGGCTGTTTATGCCATCATTATGTAGAAAGACTAGAGGACATGTAATGAAGCTACGATGTGTCCTATTTACGACTAATAAGAGAAAATATATTTTTACTCAACGTGTAATCTAACTCTGGAATTCATTACCAAAGGATATAGTAAAAGCTGTTAGTGTAACTGTGTTTAAAAAAAGTTTAGACATGTTCCTGGAGGAAAGGTCCATAAACAATTACACAGGTACACTAAAAAATTTTTTTTTTAAACTGCCTCTAATGTTTTGATTGATTTTTACGTTTTTTGGTGCGCTGAATCCAAATCTGGTAACCAATTTGCTCCATCACGTACAGATTTTTGCTACATTGGGTTAGCAGTTTGAGGTGAACGTTTCAGATTGAGTGCGATCGAGATAAAAGTTTCTTGGATGAATTCTTTATACTAATTGTTTAGTAGTTATTCAAATAAGAATAAAGAAAATTGTAACAAGGCAGCACATAAGAATAGAGTAATGTCAACAAAACACACTGTGATGTAGCAAAATTGTTCTGCACTTAAAACAGCCACATACATGTGCACAAACATTGAGCATATAAGAGCGAGGTTAGACACAAAGCAAAGCAAAGAAAATGTGCAAAAAATGTTGTACAGGTATGTATGTAAGAATAGAAAACGCAAACCGCCACCATTGCAATACATGAAGACAAACACCGTTGGTGTGAAAATAAAATTCTAATAAATGAGATCCGACACTGTGGTAATAACTAGCAAATTTTTATTTCAAAGTTTAGTAAAAACACGATATTTGTCAACACAGTTTAGATTTTAAAGTCATTCTTGGGGTCAATCAATCTCTGGTGGGCCCGTTTTTCTTCCCCCGATGCTTCTCTTGGTGCGCTGCTTGGCGTATTTTTCATCTGGGGTTTTCCGCAGCAGCAACCAGCAGAAATCAGCCATCATAGTGGTGTTCCATCTTCCTTGGTACCTTCTCTCTGCGTCCTTGATGTCCTGGTGAAACCTTTCACCTTGTTCTTCACTGTACGCCCCCAGGTTTTCGGGAAAGTAGTTCACATGGGAGTGCAAGAAATGGACTTTCAGGCTCATGTTATAGCCTTGTTCTTTGAAGGCATTGAGCATCCTGGCAACAATATCCTTATAGTTCTCATCCCCGCCTGTTCCCCAAGAATTTGAGAACAACATCCTTGAAGGAATCCCAGGCTTCTTTTTCCTTCTCAGACATTGTTTCAGCGAATGCTCCATCTGAAATGAGTTTCCTTATATCGGGGCCAACAAACACCTCCTTCCTTTAGCTTTGCTTCAGAAAGTCGGGGGAACTTTGAGCAAAGGTACCGAAAGCACTCACCATCTTTTGGAAGGGACTTGATGAATTGCTTAATGAGACCCAACTTAATGTGGAGAGGTGGTAATAGAATTTTATCACGAGGTACCAAGCTCTCATGAAGAACATTTTTTCTCACCGAGTCTCAAATACTCCCGAATTGGCCAGTCTTTTTTTCCCCCAGTTGTAGGTCGCGGGGGCCCGGCTATCCCACAAGCAAAGGAAGCAGGGATATTGTGAAACCGGATTGCTGCCCTAATAGCATGGATAGAATTTTTAAAGTCTCCACAAATCATCCACTTATGCTCATCATAACGAATCTTCTGAAGAATCAGGGCCAAAATTCTCGTATTTTTCTTGGAGAATAACAGAGTGAGCAATAGGAACTGAAGCGAATGTGTTGCCATTATGAAGAAGAACACCTTTTAGCTGTCTTTTGACGAATCAATGAAACAGCCGCCATTCAGCAGGATCATACTTGAGTTTAAACTTTTCCATCACTCCGTATATATCGGTTGCAAAAATACCAAATCTTCCTCTTTGCTGAAATACTTCAAAAAATTGTCTCTCGCGGTTGCGGTACCAATAAAAAGTTGTTCCTGGTGACAATAGATTTTTCTGTTTAAGCCGAGAACCTAGCAGTTGGGCAGCATCTTTTGGGAGTCCTAAATCCCGGACTAATCATTCAATCAGCTTGAGAGAAAAGTTCAGGTTTCGGATCTGGTTCAGTTTCAAACTCGGAAGTACTGGACTCATCGGGAGAAAAGCCATCTGATGAGTCTCATCATGATCAGAAACCGTTCCACATAAATATGATCCAAAGATTTTGGTGGTTCAGGCACAGGTACTTCGTTGCTATGAGGCATAGGCCTAATTGCTGAGGGAAGGTTGGGGTAACTTATTACGTTCGTATTTTTTAAGTTGTATCCCTTCACAATGCAAGAGCAAAAATAGCAGTCACTGCTGTGGTCTCTTTGTTCACGCCACATCATAGGTATTCCGAAACGAAATGCTTCTTTTTTACCTTTCATCATCCATAAGCGTAGATCTTCCTCACATGTCTGCACACTTTGTGAGGAGCCCACGGTTTTTGTCTTGATCGCCTAACTTCAAACCGAAATAGACGAAATATACTTTTTTAATAAATGCAGAAATGTTCCTCTGCCGCTTTTTCACGGTATATTCCCCACAAATAAAACAAAAAACTGTCCGGAGAGTTGACGCAACCTCTGGCTCTGTGAGCCATCACAAATACACAGCACTGCAAACTACAACTGTAGTGAACCACTTCGGAATAAAGCTGGATTACGACTGAGCAAACAAAAGGTAATAATGAACTTGCAAGAAACTGAAATTTGACAGGAACGTTCATGTCGCAACCACGTGTTTGAGCGAGCGAACGAGGCGAGGCGAACAGGAAAGAACATGCGCCAGCGCGAGTACTGGATTTAGCCCCCCGCCTCCCAATTGTCCTGTTAATGTATAAACATGAATACAAAACACTCTAAAATATCATGAGGGAGTGTTTCTAGTTAGTTAACCATTACAACCCTATTTTGGGCCAAGAAAAATAAACTGCAGTCGGCTAAAAAAGAAATTATGTGAACATTCCTTATATGGGTTAAGAAATCTAATTTTGCAAGAAAACGTGACGTGATGGAACATTTTGGCTATTTTTCCTGGATTCAGCACCCCAAAATCTATAGGAATCAGTTGCAAAACTGGAGGCAGTTTTTTGGTAGTGTACCTGTGTTATTAAAGAGGACCTGGGAAATCCGCTGCTTACCCTGAGACGAGCATTGTGGAACCTGTGTACCTTTTTGGGTACTGACAGGTACTTGTGACCTGGATTGGCCACTGTTAGAAACAGGATACTGGGCTTGGTGGACCTTGTCTGACCCACTATGGCATTTCTTTTGTTCTTATGCATATACTAATGCCCATCATATGCAAACTAAAATTTCAGATTTAGAAGGCCTAATGGAAAAGGCTGACTTGGATGTAGTGGCAGCCCCAGAGACATAAGAACATAATATATGCCATACTGGGTCACATCAAGGTCCATCAAGCCCAGTATCCTGTTTCCAACAGTGGCCAATCTATGTCATACGTACCTAGTAGTTTCCCCAAAAGACACAGGTTCCACAATGCTTGTACTGAGTCAAGCATTGATATCCTGGGTCCCTTCTTAATAATGGTTTATGGACCTTTCCTCCAGGAACTTGTCCAAACCTTTTTTAAACCCAGCTATACTAACAGCCTTTACTACATCCTCCGGTAACAAATTCCAGAGCTTGATTACACGGTGAGTGAAAATTTTCGTTTTAATAGTCTTAAATAGTTTACCCTGTAGCTTCATTGCATGTTCCCTAGTCTTTCTATAGTCTGATAACGTAAACAATCGATCTACGTTAACCCGTTCCACTCCGTTCATTAATTTATAGACTTCTATCATATCTCCCCTCAGCCGTCTCTTTTCCAGGTTAAAGAGCCCTAACCTTTTTAGCCTTTCTTCATAGGAGTAACCTTCCATCCCCTTTACCATTTTGGTGGCTCTTCTCTGAACCTTTTTCTAATAACGCTATATCCTTTTTAAGATACGGCGACCAGAACTGCACACAATATTTAAGGTGCAGTCTCACCATGGAATGATATAGAGGCATTATAATATCTTTTGTATAATTTTCCATTCCTTTCCTTATGATACCTAGCATTCTATTTGCTCTCTTGGCCACCGCTGCACACTGGGCTGAGGGTTTTAACATGTTATCCACAATGACACCTAAATCTTTTTCCTGGGTGGTGGTTCCTAATGTGGAACCTTGCATCTTGTAACCATAGTTTGGGTTGTTCTTCCCTAGGTGAATAACTTTGCACTTGTCCACATTAAATTTCATCTGCCATTTTGATGCCCAGTCTTTCAACTTATCAAGATCCTCTTGCAATTTTCCACAATCCTCTTGTGTTTTAACAACTTTAAATAGTTTTGTGTCATCTGCAAATTTGATAACCTCACTCGTTCCCTTTTCCAGGTCATTTATGAATGTCAAAAAGCAGCAGACCCAGCACAGATCCCTGGTGTACACCACTATTCACCTTTCTCCATTGGGAAAATTGGCTATTTAACCCTACCCTCTGCTTTCTATATTTTAACCAGTTCCTGATCCACAATAGTACACTGCCTCCTATTCCATAACTCTTTAGTTTTGCCAAAGGTCTCTGAGGGACCTTGTCAAAGGCTTTCTGAAAGTCCAGATACACTATATCAATTGACTCACTTTTGTCCACCTGTTTATTCACACCTTAAAAAATAACATAACAGATTAGTAAGACAAGATCTTCCTTGTCTAAAGCCATGTTGGCTGTCTCCCATTAGGCCATGACTATCTACATGCTGAATAATTTTGTCCTTTATGATTTCTAGTATTTTTCCCAGTACTGATGTCATGCTCACCGGTCTGTAGTTTCCCGGATCACCCCTGGAACCCTTTTTAAAAATTGGCGTTACGTTGCTGATTCTCCAATCTTCAGGTATTACAGATGATTTTAATGAAAATTCACAAATTACATGGCACATGGAAAACAATAATTGAAACATAGTATACCAGGCTATAAAGAGGGAATAGAAAATCTATTTATATTAGTGTGGTATACAGAACTCCTCACAAGCAGAAGAAATAGAGATTTAACTGAAGACATTCACAATATTGCTATGAAAAGGGAAGTACTATTAGTAGGAGTTGCCAGATGTTGAGTGGGATATCGTTGCTGTGGTGTCATCTAGAAATAGGGAGATCTTGGATTCTCTACAGAGAGAACTATTCCAGCAGCTGGTAACAGAACCTACACAGGAGATGGTGATACTAGACTTACTGCTTACAAATAGGAGAGAGTCTTTATATTGTAGTGGGTAATCATCTGGTGTGCAGTGAACACTGGATGGTGAACTTCAATATTAGGACATGGGTGGAGATGGTTTATTCAAGAGCAATGGTCTTAGACTCAGAGACAGCCCAAAGGTTTCTGCCACCCTTGGCAGAAATACTGGCCTCTCTGCCCCCCCCCCCCCCAGCTGCCCCTGCCCCTGCCCCGCTCCCAGCTGCCACCGATTTCATGTTGGGAGGGGGAGGTGGGCAGCGGCAGCATTTCCAAAAGCAGCGTCTTTTTGCCACCGCTTTTAGAAATACTGCTGCTGCCCATCTTCCCCCAAACAGAATCGGCGGCAGCTATGGATAGGTGGCTGCCTAGCTTGCCTAGTGGACAGGCCGGCCCTGCCCAGACTTCAGGAAAACTAACTTTGCAAATATGGGGGAATATCTCATGGAGTCAGCTGGATGGGAACATCTGGGGGAAGCAGAACAACAGTGGGCAAAACTGAAAGGAGATAGATTTGTTGCCCTTAACATTTTTGTTAGGAAAGTAAATAAAAGTAAGAGGAAAAGGAAGCTGCAATGGTTTTCAAAAGAAGTAGCTGAAAAGATAAGGAAAAAAGAATTTTCAAAAATTACAAGATATCACAGAAAGAGCAAGATAAACATTAATATCTGGAGAAGTTAAGAGAAGCTGGTAAAGTAGTCAGGAAGATAAAGAATCAAATGGAAGAAAAGGAGCCCATACAGTAAAACATGGGGACAAGACTTTGTTTTAGGTATACTAATTACAGGAGGAAGTTCAGGGGTGGCATTGTGAGATTCAAGGGTGAAGGGGAGGAATATGTAGAGGCCGATAAGGATAAAGCAGAATTGCATAACAAATATTTCTGTTCTGTGTTCACAGATGAAGGGCTAGGAGCAGGACCTCAAAAAAAACCAAATAGAAATGGGAGTAAAGTAGAACCTGAAAGTTTTCTGAAAATCAATGTTCATGAGGAGCAAGTAAAACTTAAAGTGGACAAAACGATGGGGTCGGATGGAATTCATCCGAGAGTATTGAAAGAGCTTAATGAAGTTCTGGCAGCTCCCTTAGATGATCTTTTCAATGTTTCTTTAGAGTTGAGAGTGATCCCGGAGGATTGGAGATGGGTGAATGTGGCTCCTGTCCACAAAAGTGGAAGTAAGGAAGAGGATGGTAATTACCAACCGGTTAGTCTGACCACTTTGAGTAAATGAATGGAAAGACCGCTAAAACAGAGGATAGTGCAGTTTAAGCGATTACAGCATCCAAGATAGCATGGCTTTACTAGAAGTAGTCTTGCTGGATATATCAGATTGATTTTGACTGGATGACCAGAAAATTGGATTGGCAGGGGGAGGCAAAAGCTAGAAGGATGCTTGGGTGCATACGGAGAGGAATGGCTAGCAGAAAAAAGGAGGTGATAATGCCTCTGTATAAGTCTTTGGTGCGACTTCATTTGGAGTATGGTGTGCAATTCTGGAGACTGCACCTTCAAAAGGATGTGAACAGGATGGAGTCGGTGCAGAGGGTGGCTACTAAAATGATTAGTGGGCTTCATTATAAAGCATATGAGGACAGACTTAAGGATCTTAATATGTACACCTTAGAGGAAAGGCGGGATAGAGGTGATATGATTGAGATGTTTAAATACCTCCGTGGCATAAATGTTCAGGGAGAGAGCCTCTTTCAATTGAAAGCAAGTTCTGCTACGAGGGGACATGGGATGAGGGTGAAGGGAGATAGATTCAGGAGTGATATGCGGAAATATTTCTTTACGGAAAGAGTAGTGGATCCATGGAATAGCCTCCCAGTGGAGGTGGTAGAGATGAGGACAGTAACTGAATTCAAAAAAGCATGGGACCAACACAGAGGATCTCTAAAGGTAAAAAGTGGACTGTTGTAGTTGTTGTTATGGAAGGACAGACTAGATAGGCCATGTGGTCTTTTTCTGTCATCATGTTTCTATGTTTCTATAGTTAGATTTTAGCACATTCCGCAGCCTGCTCATACACTGGTCTCCTGCGGCGATTTCATAGGAACAGACAAATGCCATGGCATCATAGGAGACCAAGCCTCTGATTATCATCATCATTTTTTTAAAAAAGTATGCATGAATTTATGATCAATTTTTATATCATTTGTATGACTGTATTCCTGCATTATATTTTGTATTTAAATTACATTTATGACATGAATTTCTACTGCACTCTAAGCTACTCTGTGACGTTCTATGAAACTGTAAATGTGGAATGCAAGTGGAGGAATTGATTAGATTAGACAGATACAATGTTCTTCTAGGAAACTGAGCTGAAAATGGACACTTCATTAAGACTGCATTAAGTAAAACAAAAACTATAGAAAGTTAAAACGTATCTAAGCTGCTAAGACAACACAGCAGGGTAATTAGGATAACGAGCTATACCATACGGACATGCTAAAAAGATCGCTGAACAAGCCACATGACCTGTTCGCTCTTGTCAAGAACCTGACAAAAGAACCAGTCGCAGAGCAAACAATCGGGATCCACCCTCAAAAATCAGCGGACTACCTACTATCCAAGCTATGCCAGACCAACATTGCCCCAGCACCTGAAATCTCCTTCAAACCAAGCTATCAAACACCTCTCACCATCTTCTCCACACCCCACAAGCAACGCATCGAGGACACCATAGCGGCAATCAACAAGACCACCGCTCAAACTGACCCCTGCCCCGCTTTTTGGATTAAAGACCTACAAGCTAACTTTAGCCCCACTATAGCCAGAATTATGGACCAATCCTTTACAACAGGTACATTCCCACAATCTCTAAAGCGCACGTCCATAAGACCCTTACTAAAAAACAGCAAGCTTGACCCCCAGAAGGCAGATTCATACAGACCGATATCAAGTATACCTTTGCTAGCAAAAATAATTGAGAAGGAAGTCCAGATGCAAATTCAAGAACACATTGAAACCTCTGCACCACTGGACCCCTGCCAACATGGCTTCAGAGAGGCCCATGGAGTTGAAACGCTCCTCACCACACTCTTCAACAACATAATTATAGGAATCGACAACATTCGGCAGGGAGTCGTCCTCATCTTCTTGGACATCGCAGCTGCGTTCGACTCGGTGAGCCATGAACCTTTGCTGGAACGTCTCAAGGAGAAGGGGATCACCGACAAAGTGTTGGACTGGTGCAAGTCCTATCTCTCAGACAGATGGCAGCACGTACATTCCGGGGCAGCCTCATCAGATCTCTTCCACCAGAAACAGGGTGTCCCGCAGGGTTCTTCCCTCTCAGCCCTGATGTTCAACGTTTACATGCAGCCTATATGCAACCTGATCCATTCTTTCAATGTCAGTTGCTTGATTTATGCGGACAACGTGTTGCTGCTATACATGCCTTTCTCAACTGAGAACCCAGACTTCTCACCACTGACAAATTGCTTTAATGCCGTATCTGACTGGCTCCAAACTCAAAACCTCAGGATCCAACACAAAAAAACGGAAGTACTCTTCATTACAAGGAACCTAAACTTCCCCACACCACCCTTTCTAAGTGTCAATGAAGCAGAACTCCAGACCAAACCCACAATCAGATACCTTGGCATCACCTTAGACCAGAGACTGGACATGAAAGCACACATAGGCAATATAGTTAGGACGGTGTACCATAAGATACGATCCCTCAGACCCCTACGAGCCTTGCTGGAGCCAGAAGACTTTAGGACAATTTACCAGGCGCTGATGATACCACACTTTGATTATGCTAATGTGATCTTACATGGACTCCCCCATGCCACTCTGAATCCGCTGCAACTTGCAATGAACACTGCAGCGAGGGTCCTATATGGGGCATCCAGGAAGGACCATGTGACGCCCATACTGAAGCACCTCCACTGGCTTCCGATACATAGCAGACTCAAGTACAAAACCCTACTGCTAACTTTCAAAGCCATCAATGGGCTTTCATCCTCATCATTATCTGAATTAATCCAGACCACTCCCTCCAACAGGTCCAGAAGATCAGTGGCACTCAATACACTTACAGTCCCAAAATCAATAACCCAATGCACCCAGTCAACAGCAAGTAGGGCCTTCAAACTCTGCGCGCCCAGATGCTGGAATACACTACCCCCCAACATCCGTGCAATTCCTGACCTACTCCACTTTAGGAAAGCCTTGAAGCACCACCTCTTCCTCCTGTACTACCCGATAGACCGTAGCAGCCCCATCCACAGATACAACACAAAACGCCTACGGCTAGACCAATGAGGTGAACCACACCGTGCTGCAAGATTGTATATAGTTACCCCATGTTATCCAAGTTTTAATTCCCTGTTCATTGTAAACACAGAGTACCCAAGGAAATGTGTAGTTCTGTGTTTTATTGTAAACCGCGCTGATGTTGAATAGCACGGTATAAAAGAGACTGGAAATAAATAAATAAAATAAAACCAGGAATTCCCTCCTTTATCTGCTCTCCAACCTCTCCCTGACACTGACATTTCCTGTGCTCAAACTCAGACCATAATCTCATTGAAATAATTGCAATTATCCTGTATAGTGTTAAAGGATATAAAATATTATTATTGAGCCTATATACTAAGCAGTGTTAAAGTTAATGGGCCCAATATTGAAAGGCATTTACACAGTTTAGACTTTTAAACCATGTAAATGCCAGTGAACAGAATATTCAACCGCACTAACACGGTCCGAATATCCCCAACTAATGTCGCTATACACCCCAATGCTAACCTCTTAGCATTGGGGCGTGTCATGGGTGGCAACAGTCACTAACCGGGTAGCGGCAATATTTGTTTAACAATTCTTTTATACCGCCGTAACTACTAATCATGGCAGTTTACATAGAACTAATTAGAACGGAGAACTTGAACTTTATGTGGAACACTTTGAGGCAAACTGTACAATGTAAATTCTGGAACACTTCAACAAAGTAAAACTGTACAATGTAAACTATAGAACATAAGAAACAAGGTAACTGTGCAAGGGAGAAACAGCAGAGGATAGGGCTGTGAGTTGCTCTATGAAGTGAGATGGTCATACGTTTGTAGGCTGGGTATAGCACATGGTTACAAAGGATCGGGTTGGATTATGATGTTAATGGATTATGAGGTTAAGATCCAGCTATACACATAAAGATATTCTATATGAGAAGGACTATTAAGAGTGGTTATGTATCTGAGCCAAAGTATTCCAGGAAAAGAAGTGTCTTAACTTTCAGTGAAAGTCCCCAGTGTCTGAGAGGGAGTGAAGGTCCGGGGGGAGTGACTTCTAGATGGTTGATGCGTAGAAGCAGAACTCTCTATTGGAGGTGGAGGCACTGGTGCAGGTGATTGTTATAGGTACTGCGAGGAGATTGTGGTTGGCACTTCTACAAGATCTCTCGCATTGGGGTTTATTAAGAAGTGACTGTAGGGTATCGGCTGAGAACTGGAGGATTGTTCTGAACATTGTCAGTGCCACTTTGTACTTCACTCTGCTGTGGATAGGGAGCCAGTGTAGTTGTTTCAATGTAGGTGTTATGTTCTCATGCTGCCCGTGATAAGCCTGGCTGCTACATTCTATGCAAGCTGTAACGGCTGTAATGAGGATTTTGGTAGGCCCTGATAGATAATGTTAAAATAGTCAAAGGTTGAGGTGATGAATACTTGACAGACGTTTCTGAAATCGTTATGGTCCAGCAGAGTTCTGAGGCTCCTGAAGATTTTGATGCGGTGGTATACTGTTCTGGTGACATGTTTAATGTGGGCGTTGAAGTTCAGGTTCTGGTCCAGACTTATGCCCAGGTATTTCACTTGTTGTTTTACTTGCAATGTTATGTTTGCAAGGTTTATTGTGTCTGGGGGGAGAAGGAAGGGTGCCTAATGTGCAGGGCATCTGTCTTGTTAGGAATGAGTAGACTTAGGAGGCTGAGTCACTGAGTGATTGTCTCTAGGCATCTGTTGATTATGGAGTAGTTGGGGTTGTTGGTGGAGAATGGGGTATAGATAAGGATATCGTCTGCATAAAGGTGGTAAAGGGTTTTGTAGCTTTACATGACCTTGCTAAGGGGCTGGATAAAGATGTTAAATAGCAAAGATGATAGTGCTGAGACCTGTGGCAGGCCCTGGAGGAGTTTGAAGGGGCTTGATCCTACTCTGACCTGTTGTGAGCAGTCAGAGATAGAACTGGAACCACTGTAGAGTCTTGCCTCTTAGGAAGGACTGGGGTTTCTAGTCCCACAGGTGCTCCTTGTGGTCTTGGGCAAGCCACTTAACCCTCCATTGCCCATGTTCCCTGTAAAATAGTTATCTCCAAGTTATAATGCCCTGTTCAATGTAATTCCAGTTTGTTCAATGTAAACCGCCTTGATATCATGAAAAGGCGGTATATAAGAAATGATAGATAAAATAAAATAAAATAATTAAATAGGCCGATTTCATAGAGGCATGACTGAGTTGAAGGCTGCAGATATATTCAGAAACATAAGGATGAAGCCTTGTGTGGTCTTCTCTGTGCCTATGAATAATCTGTTAAGGAGAGATGCCAGTAGTATTTTGTTGCTGTGGAAAGGTTTAAAGCCATTTTGGTGCTCATCAAGGGGAGAGTGGTATTCCACAGTCCTGCGTTTGTAGTTGAACAGCCTTCTCAATGATCTTGACTAGTGAAGGGATGCTTGAGATGGGCCTATATGAAGAAGGAACAGCTGGACGGAGAGTGTAGGATTTTAGGAGTGGTCTGACGGTATATTAATATTGCACCACTACCTGGTTAGCAACCTGCGGATAAAGCTAGGCATAGCAAAAGCTGGTCTACTTTACCTATAAGAGCTAACCAGGTAGCAGTGCAATATTGCTGCTACCCAGTTAGCTTCGGCATCTGTGGAGGCTAGGGTTGCCAACTGGCCAGTTTTCAGCCGGCCTGGCCAGTTTTTCCATGGCCAGGCCAGCTGCCGGCACAGGTATAAAACCAGCCCTTGAAAAGCCGTTTTTTTGCTCTGGCCGTGAGATCGGGAGCGGCCAGAGCAAAAAAAAACGGCTTTTCTCTCACAGTCCGCGGCGCGATCGTGAACACGATCCCCGGCGGGCTGTGCAGCCACTGCTTCTGCTTTTCACAGAGCAGCAGAAGCTGCAATAAAGTTAATTTGAAAAGGAAGAAACCTGTGAGAAGCCCGCCCTCTCTGACATCGCTTCCTTGGGCATTGCAGAAGGACGATCGGAGGGCTGGGCTCCTCACAGGTTATCTTTCTTTTCAAATTAAGTTTATTGCAGCCACTGCTCTGTAAAAAGCAGAAGCAGAGGCTGCATGGGGGCCAAGCAGCACTAAGAGGGGCTGGGGGGTTAAACAGCACTAACGGGTGTGTGTGTGAAGCAGCACTAACGTGTGTGTGTGTGTGTGTGTGAAGCAGCACTAACGGGGGTGTGTGTGTGAAGCAGCACTAACGGGGGTGTGTGTGTGTGTGTGTGTGTGTGAAGCAGCACTAACGGGGGTGTGTGTGTGTGTGTGTGAAGCAGCACTAACGGGTGTGTGTGTGTGTGTGAAGCAGCACTAAAGGGGTGTGTGTGTGTGTGTGAGAAGCAGCACAAAAGGGGTGTTTGTGTGTGTGATAAGCAGCACTAAAGGGTGTGTGTGTGTGTGAGTAGCAGCACTAACGGGGGTGTGTGTGTGTGAGAAGCAGCACTAACGGGGGTGTGTGTGTGTGTGAAGCAGCACTAACGGGTGTGTGTGTGAAGTAGCACTAACGGGTGTGTGGGTGTGTGTGTGAAGCAGCACTAACAGGGGTGTGTGTGAAGCAGCACTAACGTGTGTGTGTGTGTGTGTGTGTGTGTGTGTAGCAGCACTAACGGGTGTGTGTGTGAAGCAGCACTAACGGGTGTGTGTGTGTGAAGCAGCACTAACGGGGGGGGGGTGTGAAGCAGCACTAATGGGGGGAGGGGGTGTGTGAAGCAGCACTAAGTGGGGGGAATCAGCACTAAGTGGGGGGAAAGCAGCGGCTGCAAGGGGAAAAAGGTGGCAGAAGGAACTGACAGGTGGAAGGTGAGGGCTGGAAGAGAGCTGAAAGTGGGGGGGGAAGGAGGTGGCGGGAAGGAATTGACAGGGCGAAGGAGGTGGCTGGAAGAGAGCTGAAAGGGGGGAATGAGGTGGCTGAAAAGGAGCTGACAGGAGGTAAGGAGGGGGTTCAAAGGGAGCTAACACCTGGGAATGGTACTGGTAAGTGACTGGGTAATGGGGAAGGGGCACTGGGACTGGAAATAGTCTGATGGAAGGAAGAAAAGAAGAGACAAGAAATGACAGATGGACTATAGACCATAGAAAACAAGCTAAGAGAAGACAGGAAAACCGAAGCCTCAGATTGGAACCAGCATGATCAGAGAAAGCACAGTTACTTACCTGTAACAGGTGATCTCTGGGAACAGCAGGAATAAGTCTTCACATATGGGTACGTCGGTACCGACGGAGCCTGCGTGGGAACGCTCCCCAGCTTCCCAAAAAAGGAAAGCTTTTGGGAGCATCCCACAGCGCCTGCGCGCTGCCTTCCCGCCTTTCCTAACCAACTCTCCTCAGTTCGAGTTTAAAGCTGAGACAATAGAGAGAGAGAGGAAAGGAAAGATAGAAAAGAGATACAACTCCTAGGGGAGGTGGGTGGGTTTTGAAGACTTATTCCTGCTGTTCCCAGAGATCACCTGTTACAGGTAAGTAACTGTGCCATCTCCAGGAACAAGCAGGAATGAGTCTTCACATATGGGGACTCCCTAGCTGAGATGCCTGGGAGATCCCCAAGGATATGAGACCCTGAAAGGGGTCTGCGTCCTCCTATGGATCTCAGGCATCCATCCAGGGAAGGAGGGCAGGAGTTGTTTAAGAATGGAACAGGTGTCTGAGGACAGCCTGACCAAACAAGGCATCCCGGCGGGAATCCTTGTCCAAGCAGTAATGGGCTTTGAAGGTATGAACAGAGGCCCAGGTGGCTGCTCGACAGATCTGGTCGATGGACACAGAATTTAGATGAGCCATAGAGGTGGCCATGGCCCTCACATTATGAGCTGTGACATGGCTCTCCAGAGAAAGGTTCTTACTCTGGTAGGCGAAAGAAATACACTGAGCAATCCAATTGGACAGTGTTCTCTTAGAGACTGGAAGTCCTAAGTGAGAAGGATCAAAAGCAACAAAAAGCTGGGAAGACTTTCTATGTTGCTGTGTCCTAGGTAAGTAAAAAGCAAGAGCTCTTTTACAATCCAGAGTATGAAGATTCCTCTCTGCACTGGATGCATGAGGAGCTGGAAAAAAGACAGGTAGATATACCTCCTGATTAAGATGAAAAGGTGAGACCACTTTAGGCATAAAGTGAGGATTTGTCCTAAGGACTACCTTGTCATGATGGAACCTTGTATAAGGCAGATTAGCCACTAAGGCCTGCAGTTCACTGATGCGGTGAGCAGAAGTGACTGCAATGAGGAAAATAACCTTCCAGGAAAGAAATTTCAAGGAGGTAGTGGCTAAGGGTTCAAAAGGTGGCTTCATAAGCTGACCAAGAACCAAATTTAAGTCCCATGCCACCTGAGGAGGCCTAATGGGAGGTTTAGTTAAAGTCAGGCCTCTCATGAATCTTGAAATAAGAGGATGAGAGGAGATAGGTTGTCCATTGATGGGCTTAAGGGATGCTGCAATAGCACTCAAATGGACTCTTACTGAATTTGTTTTAAGTCCTGCATTGGAGAGATGCAGGAGATAGTCTAACAAAGAAGTTAAAGGTAGTGCTAGAGGGTCAAGACCAATGTGGTATGTGCGCTCGCTCAGTGAGGTGTGTGCGCGCACACACGCGCACAGCTTAGAGGGAACAGTGGTCAAGACCCTTTTCAGCACACCAAATGGAAAATCTTTTCCACTTAAAAGCATAGGAACGCCTGGTGGAAGGTTTTCTGGAAGCATGGAGGATATCCTTCACCTGCTGAGAAAGATTCAAGTCTTGAAGGTCTAGGCCTTCAGTAACCAAGCTCTGAGGTGAAGGGACTTGGGGTTTGGGTGCCACAAAGTCCCTTCCTCCTGAGACAGAAGGTCTGGAGCAGCTCCCAAGTCCAGGGAGGGGGCTTGGGAGAGATGCAGAAGTAGAGGGTACCACACTTGGCGTGGCCAGCGTGGAGCTATGAGGATCATAGATCCTTGATCCCTCTGGAGTTTGAACAGAGTCTTGGGAATCAAGGGAATGGGTGGAAAGGCATACAGGAAGCCCTGACCCCAATGAAGGAGGAAGGCATCCTTGGCCTGAACCCCCTGACATGGAATTCTGGAACAGAACCGGGGAAGTTTGGCATTCCACGGACTTGCAAAGAGGTCTATGTCCGGGGTTCCCCATTCTTGAAAGATTCTGAGTACCTGATCCATGTGCAGGGACCATTCGTGTGGAAGCAGAACTCGACTGAGTCTGTCTGCCCAAGAGTTTTGGATTCCTGGGAGATATACTGCCAGGAGATGGATTTGATGCTCTCTGGCGAAGGCCCATAATCTTAGAGCTTCGTTGCAAAGCGACAGAGAGCCAGTTCCTCCTTGCTTGTTTATGTAAAACATGGCTACCTGATTGTCCGTATGAATAAGGACTGTCTTGTAGCTGAGGAGGGTATGAAAGACCTTGAGAGCTAGAAACACTGCTCGAAGCTCCAAGTGGTTGATATGAAGAGAGGTCTCCTGTGGGGACCAAGTGCCTTGGGTGGAGAGGTCTTGTAGATGAGCTCCCCAACCTGTTTGAGAGGCATCTGTTGTGAGGGTTGCTTGGGGCAACAACTGTTGGAAGGGGGACCCCAGCAACAGATTTTGAGTGGACATCCACCATTGGAGACCAAAAGAGACGTTTGGAGGTTGCTATTTGGTCTGAGAGAGCTCCTGAAGCTTGAGTCCACTGGGTGGACAAAGTCCATTGAGCTGCTCTCATGTGTAGGCGAGCATAGGGTACCACATGTACTGTGGAAGCCATGTGGCCTAGCAGTTGTAGCATCTCCTTGGCAGTTAAGTGGCTCCTTGACTGAATCTGGGAGGCTAGCTGCACTAGACGTTGGCAACGGGCCTGAGGAAGGTAGGCCCTTGCAGTGGTGGTATCCAACCAGGCCCCTATGAATTCAAGGGACTGAGTAAGGATGAGCTGGGACTTTGGGAGGTTTACTACCAGTCCCAGATACTGCAGAATGCGCCTTGTGCGGTCCAGGGAAATCTGGGCCTCTGAGATGGAGCTCGGATGAGCCAGTCGTCTAGGTATGGGAAAACAAATATTCCCAGAGTGCGTAGAAATGCAGCAACTATTGCCATGCATTTGGTGAACACTCTCGGAGCAGAGGCCAGACCAAAAGGAAGGACTCTGTATTGGTAATGTTTTCCCTGGAAAAGAAAGTAGGAATTTTCTGCCTTGAGATCTAGAGAACAAAGCCAATCCTGACTTTGAAGGTATGGAAGGAGAGTGCCCAGAGAAAGCATCTTGAACTTCTCCTTGCATAGAAATTTGTTCAATTCTCTGAGATCTAGAATGGGTCTGTATCCCCCTGTCTTCTTTGGAATGAGAAAATAGGGGGAGTAGAACCCTGACCCTTGTTGAAGAAGAGGAACTTCTTTGATTGCTCCTTGGGCAAGAAGGGTAGTTATCTCCTGACCTAAAAGGTCGAGAAGAGATGTGGGAGAATTGAAGTGTCTCACCATGGTGTGGGGAGGAAGGTCTGAGAAATGAAGTTTATAGCCCTCTCTTATGATGGAGAGGGTCCACTGCTCTGATGTGATTTGCTCCCATCTGGGAGAAAAATGAGCTAACCTTCCTGGAATGGTGAGAGGTTCTGGCTGTGTTAAAGCCAGAAAGGCTAAGTTCTCTAGCATCAAGTCAAAAGCCCTGAGGGGGTTGGGACTGCTGGGTTACAGCAGCCCCTGTAGACTTAGGCCTGGCCTGCTTAGGTTGCTGACGCTTAGCGGTAAAGCGACCTGTAGAAGATTGTTGGCCAGAAGTAGAAGGAAACCTGCCCTTTTTGAAAAAAGACTTTTTAAAAGTCTTTTTCTTGGCAGGAATGGAGGTAGACCTTGAAAGTCTATCCAGAGCAGAATTCTCTGCATCCATTTGAGTGGCTTTAATTTGCCACTCTTTGCCAAACAGATTTTCACCTGTACAGGGCAGATTTCCTAAGCCATCTTGAACCCAGGGTTCTAAATCAGAAGCCTGGAGCCAAGCAATTCTGCGAGCAGCTATGGCGATGCCTGAGGCTCTACTAGCACCTTCAAAGGAGTCAAAGGCTGCCCTGTTTGAAAACTTGGAGATGTCCTGAGTATGCTTAAGCCACATGCGGAATTCTTCCCTTTTATCTTCTGGAATAAAAGGGAGGA
This sequence comes from Ichthyophis bannanicus, assembly GCA_033557465.1. NCBI lineage: Eukaryota > Metazoa > Chordata > Amphibia > Gymnophiona > Ichthyophiidae > Ichthyophis > Ichthyophis bannanicus. The sequence goes on along the minus strand of CM066050.1, from coordinate 37,239,289 downwards.
AAGTGTGCAGCTTTTCTGCCACTTCTTTCAGAAACATACCCATATAAAGGCTATATGAGTTGATTCTGGCAATAAGCATACTGGCCTGGAAGATTTTCCTACCAAAAGCATCCAAGGTCCTGCATTCTCTTCCTGGAGGAGCAGAAGAGTGTCTCTTTGTACTCTTTATCCTTTTCATAGCTGACTGCACCACAATGGAATGGTGAGGAAGCTGAGTTTTCTGGAACCCAGGACAAGGAGGGACACGATACATAGTGTCCAACCTGCGAAAATGAGGAGAGAGAGTGAGAGGAGTCTCCCATAAATCAATCATGTGTTCATGAAGAATCTCATGAATTGGTAAGGTGACTGCCTCTTTAGGAGCCCTACTGAAATAGAGAGTCCTTTAGCTACTTCTCTTATGAAGTCTTGAAAGGACAAGTCCTCTGGAGGAGACATTCTTCTTTTTGGAGAAGTTGTCTCCTCAGGAAGGGCTATGGATACTTCAGGAGACTCATCTTTATCTTTATTAAAAACTTATTATACCGCCTGAACCTAGAGGCATACAGCGGTGTACAATAAAAAATAAAGGAGGCTACTATCAGAAATAGAAAAGAACGCCAATTCATTTACAGGAAAGGATAGCAAAGAAGAGAGAAATAAAAAGAGAAGTTAAAAGAAAAGTACAAACGGGTTGGGAGAAACAGTCAGCTGCCAACAGTAGAGGAAAGGGGGGAAGGGAGGTCAAAAGCCGTGCAAAAAAGGTGAGTCTTAAGTGAAGCTTTAAAGGAGCGGAAGGAGGAATCTAGACGTAAGGCTGAGGGAAGGGAGTTCCATCTGATGTATCAGAATCAGAGGAATCGAAGTATCGCCTGTCAGGGTGCTCTTCTAACGCTCGATATGCGTATCGAGCGGTATCGACATCAGGCGTCCCTGGTACCGGATCGGTACCGAGAAGTAGCCCTGGACAAGGAACCACAGCAGTCGGTATCCTGATCGATGTCGATGCAGTCGGTACCAGCATCGGCGCTGGTGCCGGTACCGGAGCCGATACCGACAACGGAGCTCATTGCAGTACCGCCGGCGTCGCAGCTTGAATGAAGGCTGAAATAGCCTGCTGCATGGACAGAACATTCTGATCCATCGACGCCATGAATGCCTGGAGGTCGGTACCGGTAGATTGTGCCGGTACCCCAGAGCATTCTAACAGGTGATCGGTCGAGGCCGTGCCATCGATGTCAACCTGTAACCCCATAGGAGGAGCTTTGGAAGCCGGAGCTTCCCGCCGGGGTTGTTTGGCTGTTGCAGGATCCTCGAGAGCAAGCCCGGAGGCATCTCGATGCTTAGAGGGAGATCTACCCTTCGAGGACCTGCTAGGTTTATGTTTGGTTACCTGAGATCCTTCAGGAGAAGAAGACCTGGAAGATGTCGATGCCACCGCCGGTGCCTCAGCGGGAAACAGCACATGGAGCTTAGCTGCTCGGTTCTGTAACCCCCGTTTAGACATTAGGGAGCAGGACGGACAATCCGGAATGGAGTGTTCAGGACCCAAACATTTAAGACACCATTCATGGGTATCTGTAACAGAAATAGTACCGCTACACTTAGTGCATTTTTTGAACACGGAGGTTGGTTTTCCATGAGGGAAATTTTCTTGTGGGCCCTGAGGCCTTAAGAAGAAAATTACACCAAGTGAGGAAAAAATATCGATATATATATTTTTTTAAAGAAAGAAAGAAAAGACAGGCGGTACCGGTCCGGAGTCGGGGAAGGCAGACACGCGACCAAAGAAATAAAATAAAATAAAGAACTTCTTCAGCGGTGACAGGGCTCGACCTGCTGGCTCCGCGGCAAAGAAGAACTGAGGAGAGTTGATTAGGAAAGGCGGGAAGGCAGCTTTCCTTTTTTGGGAAGCTGGGGAGCGTTCCCGCGCAGGCTCCGTCGGTACCGACGTACCCATATGTGAAGACTCATACTTGCTTGTTCCTGGAGATTAAAATGGTCAGACAACAAAGGTAGAAAAAATAATTTTATTTTCAATTTAATGATTGGACTTTGTACTACCTTTATATTTTACACAGTATGGGGAACTGCATCTCTTATCTGATAATGCACTGCATGCAGAGTCTGTCTTCTTGGGGTTTCAGTTTAATTTTTTTCTATATATTTCTCTTTTTGTTTTGTGCTCATTTATTGATGAAGAACTGTGTGTGTGTGTACAACCAATGCTGCGTTTTCTGTCAGTATAGAATTTCTGCTTAAGAATTTGTAGAAGTCTTGCTTGTTCAGTTTGCACATTGCCCTCTCTGCAATTTTTGGGGGACAGGAGGAGGAGTAGGGGCAGGACAGGGGGCGAAGCAGGGGCGGGGAAAGGGCGGGGTAGGGGTGGGCAAGGGCAGGGCGTGACTAGCCACAGGTGGCGGGTTTTTCACTTTCAAAAAGTTGGCAACCCTAGTGGAGGCTGTGTGGCAACCCCGGATATTCAAAGATTGGGCCACATATGACCCTGGCATTGAATATCCAGGTTTAAAGTTCAGTGCCAATGGCTAAGCGCTCTACTTACGCCTAGCTGCCGGTGCTGAATATCAGGCCCAACGTGTTAAAAGGGGTTGAACATATCCATTACATAATACTAATATACAAAGGCTTCCAACACTGTTAATACACCAAAATAGCCATGTTAAAATAAGGATTGTTAATTTCTAAGTCAGCTACATATATTAATTTTTATGCAAATACTTTGGCAAGCCAATAGTATGGGATTTGCGAGGGTGTGTCAAGCATTCCCTGGCAGCGTTGCAGTGACAATGACACATCTAGAAGGAATTGTCACAGCAGCATCTGAAATTTAATTGTCAGTGCATTGATCCAATCAGTGGCACCGTTCCGAGATAAGTCACTAGAGTCTACTCTATAGGAAGTAGGCCTTCTGGTAGGAAGAGGCCCTCTAGATGGTCTGAGAAAGGGAAGAAGTTATTGTAGGGGCTTGTCTTTTGAGGTTTCTTCAGGGAGGGTCTTGTGAAGGTTTGCACCTTTGGTGTAAGGGAAGGGAATGAAGCACTTTGGGATGGTAACTGCAGGGGAATATTAACACAAAAATATACATTTATTTGTTGATAAAAGCTTTTTTACCTCATTTCTTAATCATCCATCAGTAAACTGCTCCAGATAATGTACATAACATGCAATATAAAACATAATATGAATATATAACTAGACATAGTATTAAAAATATTGGGCCTGGTATTCAGTGGTGGCAGCTAGCCACCGCCACTGAACTTTAGACCCAGATATTCAACACTAGCAGTCAAGAAATCTGACGACGCATTGCTCTTGGCAGAATACCTATGAAAGACCTAGACAAGATCCTCAATAGCAGAGATGTTTCTCTCCATACAAAGATTCGACTTGTCCAAGCCATGGTATTTTCAATAACATCATATGGATGTGAAAGTTGGACAGCGAAAAAGATAGACAGGAAGAAAATTGATGCCTTTGAATTATGGTGCTGGTGACGAATATTGTGTTATACCCTGGACTGCTCGAAGAACAAACCAGTCAATACTGGAAAAGATCAAACCTAAGCTTTCCTTAGTAGCTCAGATGACAAGACTTTGACTTTATACTTTGGACATAAAATGCGAAGAGAGAGATCATTGGAGAAAGACATCATGCTTGGCAAAGGTAGAAGGTCAACGTAAAACAGGAAGGCCGGCAATGAGATGGCTTGATACAATAACAGCAGCTATGGATGCCAGTCTATCAATAATGAGCCGCTTGTCTGAAGACCAAAGTTTAGGTCAACTATCCAGAGAGTTACCAGGAGTCGACACCAATTCTATGGCACTTAACAACAACAACAACAACAACATTCAATGCAGGGGCCATATTCAGGCCCTGGAACTGAATATCTGTGCAGGAGTGATAGTCACCCACTGCCTGGTAAGCTTTTGCAGCGAAAGTTAGGCCAGACTTTAAAAAGCCTAACTTTTACCATGTTGCAATTACCAAGCAGCAGCTCAATATCACCACTGTCTGGTTATTGCCACGTGCTGCCTCCATGCCACCCCCAGAATGCTCCGATGCTGAATATCCCAGCCAAGGGGATTAATGTGCTTAGCAGATTTGCTAAGCACATTAATCCTTTAAATATCAGGCCCATAAAATACACTCCCCAAACTAGAGAAATACAAATATTTAAGGTTTTATATGTCCAGGCCTATTTTAAATAGAATGTGGAGATCAGAATTGCGACGTGCTCATTTCCAGCAGTATGTTATAAAAGACTGCAAATGCGGAGCCTTTTGTAAAATACATATAACAATGTGCAGATGTGCATATGGATTTGCCAGGATGTCCAGCAAGAGAAGCTATTTTATAAATCTACCTCCAGGAAAAATGAGTAGCACCAACTCAGCAGCTTCCACAAAGAAGTGGCGATTTCACAATGTCTATGTGTATCCGAGCCATTTTGGAAACCTATACATACAGTACAAGTACTGGCAATTAAGCAGACACTGAAATTTTTGTGTGTTTTCATTTTGTTTATCATAGCATGACATACCATATCCTATGTGGGGCGGCAGGGAAAAAAAACCCACATTGAAAAAATAGGGGAATCCACCCCCCCCCCCCCAAAACCCAGGGGCGAGAGGCCCACCTGCAGCAGTCCTCGGCCCGCTAAACAAGCCCCAAAACACTTTTTAACACTTTAATCACTTTTTACACTTTAAAAGAGGGACAGTCCAGTCACTGAAGCAGGCTAAACCAGTGACACAGAAATAATAAAGTAACATAAAAAGAAAGATAAAATAAAATAAAATAGCAAGGACATGAGATAAACAACTGAAACAGTAACAGTAATCTTAAACTAGATGATAAGTCCAACTTGCTCCTAGATCGCCTGGGGTCCCCAGACGTCCTCTGAAGGCCTTAAGAGCAGTAGTAGTGTCTAGCTAGGAGACGTCCTGGAAGGCCTAAGCCCCAAAGTCCGAGCCTATCTCTCTCCATGCCGAGAGAGAAAAAAGGAGGCCAGGGCCCCCGGCAAATCTGCTCGGCACCGGGACACCAGAGACAAACTTAACATAGCGAGCCAATCCACCGCATGTCTCTCCTTATCCAAGGCTATTGCAATAGTTCATCGCTTCTTCGGGGGAAGAAAAAGCTCGATTCCCCCCATCGCTGTGCACCCTCAGGATCGCGGGGTAGGCCAGGGTGAAGCGGATGCCTCGCTCGATTAATTTGCTGCAAGTCTCCTTGAATGCCTTGCGCTTTAGAGATACACCCGCCGAATAATCTTGGAATATTAGAACCTTGCAGGCGGAGGCTCCGGAGCGTCTCAGTTGCTGCGAGGCCCTCAAGACACCATCTTTTTGCGCTGCATTTAGGAAGCGGGCAATCACCGCCCTCGGTCCACGCTCGCCTGACCGATAGGGCCCTAGCCGGTGCGCCCTTTCTACCACGATCTCCCCCACATCAGCGGTCAGAGATAGGTTAGCAGGCAACCACTGTTCCAAATGCCACTGTAGGTCTTTCTCAGGCACGGACTCCGCGATACCTATGAACCCCAGATTATTATGTCTACTGCGATTTTCCAGATCCTCCAGTTTGTCCTGGTGTTTCACCAAGGCCTCCTCCAAACTCTTGATCCGGGCCTCATCCTGTAGTCTCATGTCCTCCAAGGAGCCAATGCGGTTCTCCGCATGCTCGACCCGCCGTGTAAATTCCGAGACCGCCTGGGCCACCTCATGCATCTGTGTAGCCAGACCCCCTAGACGATCTTCCAGGGCCAATACTACCGCCTTGGATACCTCCGCCACCATCGTCGAGGTCGCCAGTGGCCCTGAGGCATCCTGTGTATCGTCTGCCATTTTAGCCTCTCCGCCGCATGTTCGTTCTCGGCGGGGGATTCTCGTGGCTATACGGCACTCTCCCCAAAGTTATTAAACTTATGAATGGAGCTGCAGCCACCTGTTAAATCACTCCCCCACTATGAAGCGAAGAGTTATCAGATAAGCTTGGTATAATCGTCGGGGGGGAAGGAGCAGGTTCCGGAGCTAAGAAGAGTGCGTCCTCTCAGCTCACCATGCCACCGGAAGTCCTTGTGTGTTTTCATTTTGAAGAAGGAAATAAACAATGGGGGATTAAGGAGTATTAAAGTGGCATTTTAGAAAGGACATCCAGGTGAAGTCTGGGGCATCCATGCAAAATGTCCAAAAAAAACACTAGGAATGTTTAAATTTTGGCCTGACCTCTCAGATGGTGGGGCACCGGTTCCACAGCCTGTTCCTTTAGCAGACTTGCCAACTCCTGAAGGAGTAGGTCCCTGTGCAGAGGGAGTCTTGGAGGCTCCCCTGGAAAATAGGAGGGAGGTACCTGGTGAAAATGGAGAAGATAGCCCTTTTGGACTATATGGAGCACCCAGGTATCTGATGTGACGGCTGACCACCTGTGGGCAAAGTGGGCCAGCCGGACTCCTGTGCTGATGTGAGCCAGCTGAGGAGAAGAGGCTATGCTTGCTGAGTCAAAAAACCCCACCCTGCTGAGCAGGGGCCGGTGTTGGTGGCTTGGGGGCCTTCTGCTTACGGGGCCCATGACCCTGCCCCCTTGGCCTGCTGACCCTGTTGGGGAGCTGCAGAGGCCTGATAATGAGGGTATTGTTTATAGGCAGACGACTTCCTCGGGTAAAAGGGTTTTTTTCCCCGAGCCCTTCTTCTTCTGAGAAGGGGCAGAGGTTTTTCTGGACAGCCTAGTCCTGGTCAGAGTCTCGGTCTCGCGTTCTGCAGCCTTTTCAGCCATGGGCTTGCCAAAGAGATTTTCATCTCGGCAGGGGACATCGACCAACTTGTCCTGCACCCATGGCTCAAGGTCGGATGACTGTAGCCAAGCCTGTCGGCGGGCACCGATGCCGGCCCCGGCTACTCGGGCCGAAGCCTCGAAGCCATCATAGGCTGCTCGAGAGATAAACTTCGAGCACTCTCGAATACCAGTGGACAAGGCTTGGAACCGCTGCAAAGGTTCCTCGGAGAGACCAGCAGAGAACCCGGCAATCTCCTTTGCCAGGTCTCGGAGATACATGCCCATGTAGAGCTGGTAAGTCTGGACACGGCAAGCAAGCATAGAGCCCTGGAAGCACTTCTTACCGAGGGCATCCAGGTTCCGGGCCTCCCAGCCGGGAGGCACCGAGGAGTGCATCTTCTGACTTTTCAGCCGATGCATGGCCGATTCCACAACCATGGAGTGGTGCGGTAATTGTGCCTTTTGGAACCCGGGGCTCTTGCGGACTCGATAGATGGAATCGACCCGCTTGCTTAACACCGGCATTGAGGCCGGGGTCTCCCACATGCAGAAGAGCAGCCGCTCCAGCATCGGAGGAACCGGAACAGTAAAGGCCTCCTTCGGGGGAGAGTCATACTGGAGGGCCTCGAGCTCCTCGGCTGGAGGCCCCTCCCTCGGGATCCGCGGGGAAGGCCAAGGCCTTGGCCATATCCCGCACGAAGTCCGAGAACCGGGTATCCTCCGGTGGGGATCGTCTCCGAGGTTCGGACTCCGGCGAGTCCGATGGGACACACCGAGTCCGATAAGTGTCGGGTGACTCTTCGTCCTCCGTCTCCCAGCCCGACTCCTTGGAGGAGGAATCGAGCGGCTCCGGTTGGGTGGGCACCGATGCCATCCGCCCCGATGCCGAGGGTACCGGCGTCGACGACCTCGGTCCCAAACGGGAGGCCGAGGGAGACCGTGGCCGAGGATCGACTTGAGCCGAGGATCGGCTCGGCCTCCGGGGTCGACTTGGACGTCGAGGTCCCGGTGGTCGGGGCAGATGCACCGGTGAGACTGGCGATCAATGCATGCTGCTGTTCCATGAAGGCAGCGAGGCTGCTCTCCAAGGCCGTCAGCCTGAGTCCGAGCTCAGGAGACCCAGCAGCCCCCGACTCGTGCCCCGACGGCGTCGGGCCCGACATCGGCTCCCCTGGAGGAGAGTCCATGAGGACTACAGCACTCACGTGTCCAGGAGACTCTATCTCGATATGAGGATGCTTGGCAGGCCTCTCAGACTCCGAAGACCCGGGACGGCTATCGGGGCTATGCGACCTGGCCCCACCGATGCCGACGGCTATCGGGGCTATGTGACCTGGCCCCACCAACGCCGCCCTCGCGGGTTTCTTCTTCCTGCGATGTTCCCGCGAAGGAGACCCCCGCTCAGAGGAACCCCGACGCTGCTCGGGGCCGGAGTCCAGAGACGTCGAGGCCTCTGACGAGGTCCGGCCCCGTCCAGATGTGGAGTCAGAGAAGATCCTATCCTTCTGCTGCTGCCGACTCCTCAACGCCTTAGAGGACATTTTGCCACACGGACCACAGATCATCGGGTCATGATCGGGTCTGAGGCAGCGGAGGCAGCAGTCATGTGTGTTGGTAAGAGACATACGTTTCTTACACCGATCGCACTTTTTAAACCCGCTGGTAGCCATCGGGGGAAAAAGGGCCCCTGCGAGGTCAAAAGACCGGGCTGCCAGTGAAAAAAGAAAAATGGCGTGAACGCTAGTCACAAAGGACAAAAACCGAAAAAGAAAGAGTGGACTCGATACCGGCGTATCGGGCCAAGGCGGGAAAAGGATCCGGCGTCGAACCGAAGTAGAAAAAGAAAAAACAGGGAAAATCAACTTTTTCCTCGGGGAAAAACGAACTACGTCCATCGGGCTCCGTGGAAAAAAGACGACTGAGCAAGATGGCACCCTTGGGCGGGAAGTGGATCGCGCATGCACGCTGCATTCCCAAAGGCTTTCTTTGAAAGCTGGGGAAATGCTCCGCACGGGGGCTCCGTCGGCACCCATATGTGAGGACTGACTTCCTGCTTGGTCCTGGAGAATAGAGAATGACCGGCTGTTCAGAGGAGTGCAGCTTAGATTGGGTCTGCACCTGTCCAGCGCACCCACACAGGCCAACAGCAGTGGTCTCATGCCAGGGTTGTAGAACCATGGAGAGTCCATAAGGTAAGAGCCTGCCTTTTTTTTTTTTGAGCCGTGTCGGGTGATGGCCGCAGCATAAAGGCAGGGAGCAAGCCTATGGGTTGTCATGATGTCGGTATTGATAAAGTTGAAAACTTGAAAAGAAATCCTGTTTCTTTTAAGCATCTAGATGTGCAATTACCTCCAGGCACAGCTAGAGGGAGCAGGAAGGAACATTCAGGAGCTAATGAGCTTGAGAAGCCTAATGACTTGCACCTTTAAGTGACCCCGGAAGTCAGGCAGGAAAGATTTCCTTATAAGCCAGAGCTGAATGCTTGCAGGGAAGAGAGAGGTCCAGCTGCAGTAAGGAAGGAGTGTCCAGCTGTATTAAGGAAGAGGTGCAAGGCTGCATCAGAGAAGAGAAGCACGGCTACACAGGGGAGCACGGCTTCACCAAAGAAAGAAAAGGACCTGAGAAGGAACCGAGACAGAGGGACGTCTTCCCAAGGGGGAACAGCTCTATCAAGAGATTCATCTCCAAGAGAAGGAGTAACTGAAGAAATCCTAGAGGAGCAAGCCCACAGGTACAGGGTTCACAGGGGTGAAATCCAGAAGGGCCAGGCTGGCTGGGCAGCTGTCCCAAGAAAGTTTGTTAGAGCCAGCTCTGAAGTTAGAGGCAGTGCCACGCCCTGTTCTCACAGCGTTCCTGACTCTAGAACAGAGAGACCTAAGCAAGGAGCCAAAGGGAATGAATGGTTTGGAGAGAAGCTTAGAGTCTCTGAGAAATAATTATCCAGTTTTACCAAGCAAGAAAGGAAAGGCAATTTATAATAAACCTGAGTTCTTACCAAGGGAGAGAAGAGAATTTATACCAGGTTTCACCAAATTGCCAAGAAGCACAGCCCTGACTAATGCTGACAGGCAGAGAAATTGCTACAGCAGGAAAATGGCTAAAAGGGAAAACAATGTGGATTCAAGCCAGCAAAGCTCCAGGTATGGAACCTTTATTGATGGCATTGAATGTTTGACTCCTAAAGTCCCTGTTAAAATAAGTCCTCACTCTACAAAGAAGGAGAAACCATACTGGTTTAATAAAATCCCTAAAGCCCTGTTATTGGAGACAAGGCCCTAGAGGCATAGCACACCGACCCGAGTCAGACAGGGACAGTGTTTATTCCCCTGTTGATTCTAGTGAAGAAGATTGCATTGAAACAGAATGCATAAATACAGTTTCCCTATCTCCACCAGAACAGATGGAGTGTGACCTGTGCACAACCTCATGTCAAGAGTCTGTAGTCTCTGAATAACATAGAAGAGTTTATAGAATGTTTATGCTTTTGGAATGAACTGAATTCCTGTTACCCAACCTCTGCATTAATTGTGAAGTGTAACAATTAAGCACCTGTTTATGAATACTGGTACCTTTTGCAACAAAGGACTTTCTGTTTCATTATCCATCTCTTATTTTTGAACCCTTGCATTGACGGGGAATAAAAGCCTTAATTCCCTCCATTTGGTCTTGTTACTGAGTTCTTTTAGGCAGCCGGAATTGGTCAGGCCATTTTACTACGTCGATGAACCTTACGTTCCCTGTGGCTCTCTAAAAATAATCTTTGCCGTGGATTGCCCATAGGCGTAGGGGGCGCTACCCTCGACAGGGTCCATATGGGAACCAAGTCTGTCACTGTGGCTTTTATTTCTCTCAAGAGTGCTGCCTATCTGCCAGGGAGGAGAGCTCAAGGCCGACAGCAAGAAATGGTGAGCTTCTTGGTGCCCTCTTATTGTTGTTCAAATGGTAGAAGAAAAAGCATTTTACAAGAAATATCCCACAAGTTCTAGTTTGGGCTCTCTTGAGAGTTTAGGTTCTCTCTTTTTTTTTCTCACAGAAGAACTTGCAGTTATTGAAAGGAATCTCAATTTGTAGAAAAAACATCCTGTGGGTACTAGTCTGGTCCCCCTTGTGAGTCTGAACTGCTTGGCGGTTCTCCTGCAGAGAAAACACCCCAAAGGTACCGAGTCTGGGTCCCTTAGGAGTTGCAGCTTCCTTTTAGCTGAGCTTCCTTAAGGAATATTAGACAAAAATAATTGTAAAAAGAAGAAAAGAGGCAAGCAAATTCTGTCCTGCTTGGCCGGGTGGATGAAGTAGACTGAAGAGGAGAAGCAACAGGCATGCAGGAGGGGTTCACTTGCACATGCTCAGAAGAGTTTCCAAACTCTCCTGGGCTCTGGGAGAAGAAGTCTGACCTGATGCCATCAAGGGTGCCAACTCCCATCTGTGTGACTGATAATATTCTGCTTGGCCATGGAGAAAGGTGGTATATAAAATCTGGAGTAAACAAACAAAATACCAAAAGATACATCTAGCTGCAAATCACATACATGAAAGAACTGTATTATACAGTGAAAATTTATTAAATTCTTTTACACATGTTATCAGTAGTTATGGTTCAAAGAAAAGCACTAAAATAAAAACTGCTCTTAGAAAAAAAATATATTCATTTATGAATGAATAATCTGACTAGACATTGTACAGTGCAAAGAGTATTTTAGGAGAATGTACATTTAATAAACTGAAAAACTGTCTAAAATTCTATTAGAATTATCCAACCAACATTATCGATAATGGTAAATGGGAGAAGAAATTGTCTCTTTTCAGTACATTGATTCTGCAATCGAACTCCAGCAGACCTGTGGCATTAAGCTGGACACATGTAATGTTTTGCTTGCTCTTTCATTCTGTGAACTTCTTGTTTGTCTGGAGGTTAAATTGGGAAAAAGAATTTTAACTTGTTAATAAACCTTAAATTTTTGTAATCTGCACAGTATCTGCATTTTCCCATCTGGCTTTACTGCTGAATATAGATTTAACATAGCCGTATTTATCTTTCACTATTCCACTATTTGTCAACACTACCTTTTAAAAAGCTAAAATAAAATACCTGATCAACAGATTATCTTGGAAATCCTAAACCCATGAGAAATATGTTGGGGTAATTTTATAACAGATGCTGAGGTTGTATGGTAGATATGCACATAAGTTATTCTAATTTTATCATAGGGACTGAAGCACTCAAGTGCCTTTATAAAATTAATCACATTAAAAATCATATATCAAATACCCATTATAATTCCTGATGGTTATGGACTACCATATTTCCACATGGGTGCAGTATTCAACTTTCCTTCATACCTCTCCAATTAATTATAATCATAGATCCAGGAGTTCTTTAATTCACTATCAACTCATTATCTTTATCTTTTTTCTTTATCTTTATCTTTATTTGAGGCTTAATATACCGCTCAATGCAATTGCGTCAGAGTGGTGGAGTAGCCTAGTGGTTGGGGCAAGGTACTTCAGGCCGGAAGGTCGGTGGTTCCAATCCCACTAGAGGACAGCAACCTTGGGCCGGAAGGACTGGGGTTTCTAGTCCCACAGGTGCTCCTTGTGGTCTTGGGCAAGCCACTTAACCCTCCATTGCCCATGTTCCCTGTAAAATAGTTATCTCCAAGTTATAATACCCTGTTCAATGTAATTTCAGTTTCTTCAATGTAAACCGCACTGATGCAGAATAGCGCGGTATATAAGAGTATGTAAATAAATAAATAAATAAAATGGTGCACAAAGTACATAAAAGCTGCAAGGAAAAAAGAAAGGAACGCCAAATGTGTGATAGGATAGATAAGAGAGGAGGAAAGAGCTAAAGAGAAGGGTCAGGTAATAAATAAGGGCTATAAGAAATCAGCGAGGGGGAGGGGAGAGAGGAGAGGGAGGTGAGGGAAGATCAAACGCAAGGCAAAAGAGGTAAGTCTTCAGGCGGGTCTTGAAGGTTTTCAGGGAGGGTTCCAGGCGGAGGTCCGGGGGAAGCGAATTCCAGAGACGGGGCCCAAGGAAGTAAAAGGCAGAGGAGCGGGTGGATTCGAGGTGGGCTTGTGAAGGGGAGGGTAGGGTCAGCCGGTTAGCATGGATGGAACGGAGAGAACGGTAGGGAGTGTGAAGGTGAATCTGGTCAGCGAGGTAGAGGAGTACCCGTGTGAATTGATTTGTGGGCAAAAGTGAGGACCTTGTATTGTATACGGAAGGGAATAGGAAGCCAGTGCAATCGTATGAGAAGTGCGGTGATGTGATCGAAGCGAGAGGAGCAGGTGAGGATGCGGGCTGCAGTGTTGTGAACTCTCTGAAGGCGTTGTAGTTGGGACTGGGGAAGACCAGCCAGGGAGGCATTGCAGTAATCAAGACGGGTGACAATGAGTGAGAGGAGAAGGGTGGTCATAGATGAGAAGGAAAGAAAAGGGCGAACAGAGCGAAGTTGTCGTAGAGTAGAGAAGCAGCATTGAACGACGGAGGAAATATGAGCTTTAAAAGATAAGGGTGACGCCCAGGTATCGTAAAGACGAGACAAGGGGGATGGGAGAAGAGGAAAGCAAAGGGAGAAGAGGGGGAACGGGACTGCCAGCGGTGAACCATATGGCTGATGTCTTAGAGAGATTAATGTGCAGGAAATTAGAGGAAAGCCAGGAAGCCACGGTGGAAAGACAGTTATTGAGAGGCGTAATATCAGGGGAAGCAGAGTCAGTATGGTAGAGCAGAAAATGCCATCCTGCCCCCACCTCCCATCTTGGGAAGCTCCCATATAAAGTTACACTTGATCTGAGGCCTGCAAAAGTGTCCCAGCAAATTTTGTGCACATCTGTGCCTAACTCCAGCCATGCTCCACCCTGAGAACTCCTACGACAACCAATGGCGAAAGTGTTTCTGATGTTATAATGGGAGATCATTTTGCATACAGTGATCACCAGATGGTGTGGTTCAGTATTAGGACTAGGGCTGTTAAAATCCATTCAAAAGTGAAGGTCTTAGATTTTAGGAAAACTACCCTGATCGCCCTGTGGCAAGGTTGGCGTGGTCAGGTACGGGGGTATTCCCTGTAGGGTTGGCCCTTTCTGAGGAAGAAGGGTTTCTTGCCTTGTGGCTTTTTCCTAGGAAGGGTGGAAGTCGTCCTGGAGAGCAGAGTATGGGTGATGTACTCGGTCTCAATTTTGACTGCTCTGTCCTCCATAGGCTAACCAAAGAGCTGCTCCTCGAGACAAGGGATGTCGAGAAGCTTCTTCTGGACCCACTGCTCCATCAGAGGACTGGAGCCAAGCCTGCCAGCGGGTGTCAATGCCAGCCACCACTTCTCACACAAAGGACTCGAAGTTCTCATAGGCAGCTCGAGAGAGGTATTTGGAGCCCTCACTGACTGACTTCGAGAGTGCCTGGAAGCGCCAGAGGTGATCTCCATAGAGACCAGCCGCAAATCTCCCAGTTCTTTAGTGAGGTCTGTGATAAGGAAGCTTATCATAGCTCAGGAAGGAGCTATAGAAAAGGTGAAGTGACGCTGAACAAGCAACCTGTCAGTTCTGGTAGAAATAAGAAAACAGAATTTTCCCATAAAAGACTACCAGTCCCAGAATGCACCAGGTTTCCAACAGCCATTAGAGGAGCTGAAGTGGGGAAACGTGTGTTCAATCAGGAGGGCTATGAGGTAATCCCTAAGCACTCATCTCAAAGGGCAAGGCCTGATTCAGCACAGCTGCGCTGTGTTAGGGAGGAGCACTCATCTAAGCAGAATAAAGGTAGAGTTTATTCTACAGAGAATCATCCTCATTATCCTGAGAATCAGCTTGAGCTTGATCATCAGTTTCATCTGAAGGATCATCAGAAGCAGAAGCCAAACCGGACGGACAGAGAGGGAAAGAAACCCTTTGGAAGAAAGAGGAGAAAAGCCTTTGAGAGGTCTAGAAGAGTCCAGAGCAGTACGTATACTGGGAGGCATTCCAAGGGCCAGCATACACCATTGGACTGGGGAAAGCCAGAGGAATGGTGCTGCAGAGCTAGGAATCTCCAGACGATACCTGTGAGAGAGACGGCTGCACGTGGAAGGGACCCTAAGACCCGTGCCAGAAGGTATGTGAAGAGAGATCCAGTGTCCAGGGATCTGGATTGGAAGGCTGGACATAAGAACTGGACTACATACTGGCCAGGCTATATAGAGAGGAACTCTAACAGCAATGGAAGCTCAGGTATGAACACTGATCTATGCCCTAGCTATAACCTTGAAAGACAGCAGGGAAACAAGTATTCTCCTGAAAGTGCTCCATTGAGAGATTCATCTGTGCCAATCCATGATATTGAACCCATGCTTGTTGAAGAAGGGGGAATGATTGCAGATGAAGAATGTGTTTATATGGACTGCTCTCTGTCCAAACTCCTTTGGTGATTTTCTGTTATAAAGCACAGCAACCATCACAAAGAAATACAAACTTGTTCTTTAATCTACTCAGAAAAGCTCCTGAAGCAGGATTTGACCCACACAGTAGAAAGCAAGCCAGCTAAGGGGTTTCAGCTGGATAACTGCTAGCAATTGAGCCTTACCTAATTGCTTGTGAGCTAGGAGAGAATCACTTCTGAATCTATGTGGGAAGTTATCAGAAGTTAACCTGAAAAGAACAGTATTTTTCTTTCTTTGTGGCTTTTCGTTTGTTGTTTGATATATGCTAAGAAAACATTAGCTAATGCCTGACAAGTTTGAATGTTTTCCTGATTTTGATTTTGTTTTTCCAAGTTAAACACTGGAAGCAAGTAACCTGATTTATGTGCTACCAAGCATATCTGTGTTGGGAGAAATAACCCCATAAATAAATATCTTATTGGCTTTAACACTTGAGCACAACTAAATTATTGTCAGCAGCTGTGTCTGGTGTGAATGAACTACATTGCCCACAATCCCTTGCAAATCATATAGATATATGCACTTGCCAAGACTGTGAAGATTCTCACCCAGGCAGCCGTCTGACAGGTCTCAGAGGAACAAACCAATGTAAAGATGGTAGACCTGGATGTGGCATGCTAGCATAGAGCTCTGGTAACATTTGCACCCAAAGGTGCGAGACTCCCTGCCCGGAGGGACTGAAGAGTGAATCTTCGGGCTCTTCTGTTTGCACATGGCTGACTCAACGACCATGGAGGTGTGGGGAAGCTGTGCCTTCTGAAACTCTGGACCACGCTGAACCCTGTACATGGAGTCCAGGCATCGAATGACGATCAGGACAGAGGCTGGGGTCTCCCACATGTGGAGAAGGAGCCGGTTAAGGATGGAGGGGCCCAGAACTGTGAGGGTTTCCCTTGGTGGTGCCTCATATTGAAGGATATTGAGTTTCTCCGCTCGAGGCTCCTCCTCTGACTCGGTGGTAAGCACGAGGGCCTGTGCCGTATCACGTACAAACTCAAGGAAAGAGGTGTCCTCAGGAGAGGACCGCCGCGCCTCTGGGTTTGTAGGGATTGGTCCAAGGGGAAGTCTCGGTGAGTCCAAGTCTCTGAAGTGTCCCCATCGGATTCCCACTCCGAATAGTCCATGGAGGACTCGGTCGGGTGGTTCCAGGTAGCTCAATGACCTACGCTGGGCTCCCGAGGCCGGAGCCTGTCCAGAGCTGGAGGTGCTTGCCCGAGTTGATCTCACACCCGAGGAACGGGAAGGAGATTGAGACCCTTGCCAAGGATCCTCCCAAGGCGTTTGGCTCTCGGATCACTGCGGTGGCCTGGGGAGTCCTCGAGGTCGAGGTCCCTGTGGTCTCATGGTGCTTGCTCGTGGGGCCAAGCATCTGCACCTGCTGGGCAGCAAGGAACGCAGAAACACTGCGTTCCAAGGCCAGCATTTGGGCCTCCCGGTGACTCTGGATGGCCTTAGAGGTCAGCTTTTTGCAAAAGGAGCATTGCTCCAGGTCGTGATCAGCACCCAGACACCTGAGACAGCAGTCATGGGTGTCTATAAGTGACATGTTTTTGGAGCACCAATTGTATTTTTTGAAACCAGAGGCCATTGGGGCAAAAAGGACTCCTGCGAGGTCAAAGACCCTCAACGCAGCCAGTGGTTAAAAAGGGCGTGAAAGCGCTAAAGTGGAAAAGAAGAGAAAAACGGATCCCAAGACCTATCGCTAAAGCAGTGGTGCTTGACAGACGGGAAGGGGAACCGGCGCTAGCCAGAGAAGACAAAAATGTATTTAGTGAAGAAAAACTTTTTCTTGGGATGAGACGCATCTCCAAAGGGCTCCGTGGAAAAAGGGAGACTGAGCAAGATGGCACCCTTGGGCAGGAAGGGGACCACGCATGTGTAGTGACATTCCCAAAGGCTTTCTTTGAAAGCTGGGGAAATGCTCCGCGCGGACTCCGTCGGTGCCGATGTCACCCATATGTGAGGACTGACTTCCTGCTTGTTCCTGGAGAAGTAGTCAGTTCCATGCTACTTATCCCTGGGGATATGCAGTGCAGTGGATTTTTCTTGGATCAGCTTAACTTTTCCTCCAAACCCAGCTATACTACCTGCCTTTACCACATCCAATGGCAATCAGGGCTGGTGCTACCATTAGGTGAACTAGGCAGCTGCTTGGAATGCTGGCCCTCCAGGGGCACCCATTGCCACTGCTGTTACCCCTCACCAGGACCTACAGCAGTGGCAATGGATTGAAACAGCTCCACAGTGCTTACCTGCAAATTTCAGCACCACGGGACTGTCTGCTTCCGCCCCCTCCAAAGGTTGATTCCCTGTTTGCATGGGGGCTCCACATCACTTTACAGCTGCCCACATTAAATTTCATCTGCTATTTGGATGCTCAGTCTCCCAGTCTCACAAGGCCCTCCTGCAATTTCTCACAATCCACATGCAATTTAACTACTCTGAATAATTTGATGTCATCTGCAAATTTAATCCCCTCGCTTGTTCCCAATTCCAGATCATTTCTAACTATGTTAAAAAGCAATGGCCCCAATACAGATCTCTGGAGAACTCCACTATTCACTTTCCTCTATTGAGAAAACTGACTATTTCTCTATTCTCTATTTTCTATCTCTCAACTAGTTTCCAATACATATTAGGACATTACCTCCTATGCTATCATTTTTTTTAATTTTCTATTTATAATTTTACAATAAATCGAAGCATACAAAACTTGAATGGCAATAAGGATACAGATGACAAAGGTTAGAACAAACATCCAGCCCAATAGGAAAATAAACATAGCAAGAAAATATATACATTCCTTCTACAGCCCACAACTAAGAGGGAGGATCCAACTAGGATTGAAATAAGAAACAATAAGTGAAGGAAAATAAGCTGAAGGGTAACAGCCAGGTAATGCACTATGCAGTAGAACCTATACTGCGTCAGAGGGGCGGCGGGCATTTATGAAAGCAAGCAGCTGGGATGGATCATAAAAAACATATGTAGCAGAATTCAATTTAACCATACATTTAGAAGGAAACTTAAGAAAAAACTGACCCCCCCAACAACAATATACCTGGACGTAAGAGCAAAATCTCCCGCCCACGTTTCTGGGTCTCCCTAGAGAAGTCGGGAAAAACCCGGACAGTCAAACCCAGAAATACAGCATCTCATTTACGAAAGAACATTTTAAGGAACCAGTCCCTATCAGAGGTTAATGCAAAAGTTACAATTAAAGTAGCTGGAGTAACAGTGTCAGTTAAAGAAGTTTCTAACATAGCAGATACATCTAAAGAGTCAGCCACATCTACTCCAGGTATATTTCCACCTCCCTCCAATTTTTTCCTAACAGACAAATAATATGCCTTAACCAGAGGTGGATGTGACTCAACAGGAACCCCCAATATTTCAGTCGTGTATTTTTTAAACATTTCCTTCGAACCCACGGACTGAGCCTTAGGAAAATTAATTAAGCGCAAATTAGAATAGCGAGACTGATTTTCCAACATTTCTACCCTTAACTGTATCGCCGTGAGGTCCTTCTGGTAACCTAGTCCCAAGTTTTCAACCTGAGTCATTTTCTGCTGTAACTCTAAAACAGAACTCTGTACCATGGAGATCTCCACCGTATGTTGCTATAGAAGACCAGTATGGTCCTGTATTTGGGATGACAAACTAGAGATCTGAGGAGCCAAAAGTTCACCCAACTTCACAATTGCAGACCAGATTGTCTCCAGAGTATATTCCACAGGTTTCTCAAAAGGAAAAGAGATCGGAACATATACACCAGCCGCTCCAGCTTCCATTGTCCGTCGCTCCACCTCTGAAGCAGCAGGAGACCCCGAGGCCACCAAAGATGACACACTGGCCGTGGGAGAGCTAATCGCGGCAAACTTGCCACTCCCCAGTGCCGGCGTCCCTCCGTTCTCCACTCCCCTTCCAATTGCCAGGGGAAGGCTCGCCGTCGGCACCGGACTCCCGTCCAACAAAGGCACTTTAAGGGGCCGCCACTGCTCCGGCGAGGAGATATCAGGCCCGGATCCTCCCGCTGAACTCAACTCAGCCGAGAGGTCCCTAGGGCCGCCAACCGCTGGTTGTCCTGACCGCTGCCGCGGGACCAAAAAAGAATCAAGTGGACCGACCGCTAAAGGTGTCGAGGTCGCTGGGGTAGAGGAGGGCTTCTTAGCCCCTTTAGCTTTCCTTTTCCCCATATAATAGGAACGCGGCCACACAGCACTCCCTTCAGACCGCCATCTTGGATTCTCCCAACTTTGCTATCATTTTTTAACTTCCTCAGGAGTCTCTGATGTGGGACTTTGTTAAACACTTTCTGAAAGTGTAAATATACTGTATCAACTGGCTCACCTTTATCCACTTGTTTATTCATGCCTTCAAAGAAATGGAGCAGACTGGTAAGGCAAGACTTCTCTTGACTAAATCCATGTTGACTTTGTCCCATTAGACGATGTCTGTCCATATGTCCAGTAATTTTGTTCTTAATAATGGTTTTCACCATTTTGCCCAGCACTGATGTTAGGCTCACTGATCTATAGCTTCCCTGATCACACCAGGAGCCCTTTTTTAAAAAAAAAAAAAAAGCGTTATGTTGGCTGCCTCCAATCTTCTGGTGTATCATAGACGATTTTGCTAAGTTAAAAATCACTTTGTAACTCTGCAATTTCATCTTTGAATTCCCTCAGCACTCTTGGGTGTATACCATGCTAACTCTACTCTGCTTAAAAGGAAAAGGTCATAGATGAAACTGATTAACTTGTTCCTCTTCTCTTTCTGGAGCAAATTATTGTGTTCCTCGTGCTACATAACAAACTTGCTTTTCATTTGTTGATGTTTACCAGTATTCATTCAGCAAATAGCCTCATTGTGAACAAGGGACATGCTAATTTTGCAAAGTAACATAGCAAGATAGTATATGATGGCAGATAAAGACCAGTATGGTCCATCTACTCTGCCCAGCAAGACAGCAAGAGTATGTGCACCTGCCGTTCTGTGCCTTTGTTTAGGGGTATACCCACTGCTCTGTGTAGGTCACCCCTATTTGTTGAGATATAAGAGATGTATTTATTTTAAAGGATTTAATATACTGCTTTATCTTTAAATCAAAGAGGTTAGCACATCAAACAATCAAGAGTGGGAGGGTGAATACATGCAGTGGATACATCGACTTGTGTGGTGTGGGTGAGCAGTGTGAATGATTAACTGGTGAGCTATATACATTGTGAACTATGAACAGGGGCTATATACAGGTAGCAGGAAGGATGCAGGGGTCATTTATAGATTGGAGAAGGCTGGTAGCTTGTTCATGTGAAGTCCTTATAGTATTCATGGCTTGTATAAATCAGCTTGTTGGGCAATTGGTGCTTGGTGGTCTTCGTTGACTTGTTCAATGAATAGGGTGGTTTTGAGCAGCTTTCTGAATTCTTTTATATATAGTTATGTTTATTTCGATTTTATCCTGTTCCACTGTATCTTTTTCAAAATGTATGTATACCAGTATACGCACATAAAAGGCCTCTTAAAAAATGACCAGAGGCATAAATATGCAGAGTAGAAGAGTAGCCTAGTGGTTAGGGCGGCAGTCTAGGACTAGAAAGACCAGGGGTTCAAATATCACTGGTACTCCTTGTAGCCTTGGGCAAGTCACTTAACCCTCCACTGCTCTGGGTAGAACTTAGACTGTAAGCCCTCTAGGGACAGGGACATATTGTTCCTGAGAATAGTTCAAGGCGAGTTATAACTGGAAAAGTGTGAACTGAATACTACTACTAGTACTACTAAATAATAATAATATGGGTGATGACAAGAGCAAGCACAGTGTTATGCAACTCAGAAAGAGTTTGGCAGAGTGTGGGAGGAGTCACAATATACATGTGTATTTTGTAAAATACATACATACTTTAGATGCAAACATTTACATCAGATTCCATGCAAGCAAGATTTCTTCAGGATTTATAAAAATGACATAGGTGCCTATGTGTCTTTATAAAATAGGCACCTTTTTGGTCTCCCTACAACACTCCACCCTGTTATAAAATTACTTTTAATGTGTATAATGCTACAGCAGTGAATTACCACATTTAAAATCAATTTCATTTTATATTATCACAGGAAAAGCATAAGTCAGATACTACTACTATGTATCAGAGTACTGAGATTGTGTAACTAAAGACAATGTCACTTGAATTTGCAGAATGATAGAGGATAAGGGTCTTCTGCTTCAGGGTAAATGCACAGACAAAGTCAAGACTAGGACAGAAAATAAATGCTGAACAGCAAAGCTGTTTTTTTCTTAGAACCAGAAATAATTTATTTATTTATTATTTTATTTAGAATACATTTGTATACCGCTGCTTCCAGCGATCAGCAGCGGTTTGATTCCAGCTTGGAAATTGCCAAATCAAGGCAGAAATTTCGAAGTGACAACACATTGATTTGCAAAAGGAGAGCACGGCACACAGAAATAAGGTCAGAGGAGAGCACGGCACACAGAAATAAGGTCAAAGGGGAGGAGTAAGGAATTTACATATGTACATGTTTCATAACAGAATTTAGGTTGCTAATTTATTTATTTATTTATTTTATTTTATAACTTTTATATACCGCGCTATTTGTTATCAGTGCGGTTTACATACAACAAGGGTGCACAGTCAGAAGTCTGTTCTGTGCTTACATTGTAACAGGAGTTTAAACTTGGAACATACATTGTAACAGGAGCATAAACTTGGAGCAACAATTACATCTTGTAATTGTTGTCCAAAAGCTCTCAGTCATATCAGACTTTTCAAATATAAATAAAACCAGTGGACAAACAGAAATCAAGTGAAACAAACTTTGTACAAACGCTGAAGCATGCTGCCATATTGCTCTCATTTGCATTCTGAGTCTCTTGAAAATATGTTACAGCTAACAGGAAGCATTCAGAAAGCGTACTGCTCAGAACTGCTCTCCAAAGCAAAGATACATTTACCTCTTGTTTTTCTGAATTGTGATCCATCGTGAACAACACTGGGATTTTAGACTCCTCTGACTTCTTTTGCTGTTTCTTCACTACCTTTAATTGCTTTCCTTTGACAAGATAAGAAAAAGCTGAATTTATATCTAGATTTGTAGCCCTTGAGTATATAACGTCCTTATCTACGGTAGCACTATAACTTGTAAGTATTAATTTATCCTTCCTTTAACTTGTCTACGGTTATCTCTGCAGGGCTGAATACCTAGTTTGTGCAAAAGAAAAATAAGGGCCTGATTCGATAAAAAAAATTTTTTTTCAGAGGAAAAGAACAAAACTAGTACTTTTGGAATAAGGCCAGGTGTTGCTAGGATTCTAGCAGTAAATGAGCGCATACAGCGGCACAGGAGCGAGATTCACTCCCCATTTGGAGGGATTAACGAGTGCTGTTGGGACGCTTTAGGACTCATGGCTTGGTTTCTGTTTTGAAATTCATTAGACGAGGCATCACAAAACCAGAAACCTTATGAACAGAGCAAAAGCTTCTTTGTATGTTGGATGCCAGGCATGATCAAATATGAAGTGCTACTTAATAAGCACAAAAAGCAGATATGAGATATATCGTCATAAGTTGGGTACATTGTATTCCTTCATAATATCCAAAAACAAGTGCAAGTGACTAGTAAATAAGGGTGTCATCATACAACATTTTTAAATATTAGGTTTTTCATTTATTGGATTTTAGTTTTCAAGAGTTTTTGTACTTACTAGTGTGCAATTGATTTCATTTTTGGGAGGAACTAAAACCTCAATATATGACCTCACATGCTTTACATTAACCCCTCTACAAAAAATAGTGAAAGATCCAGCTTAGAATGGGTGTACTGACATGTAAATATAAAGGAGGAATTCTGCCTGTAATAAAAATAATCAGTACATATTTTCAAAACAAACATAACTGACTTTCAAAAAAGACCAAACCTCAAAGAAAATGTCATATTTTAACATATTAACTTTCACATTCTTCCTGTACCAGAAGTTAATCTAAGCCCGGAATGGAGTCTCTTATTTTTGAGTTTTAGGAGTGAAGCTGTCGGATCTAACTACTAGCAGGGCTTCAACTGGAGGCTGGTTGAGGGAATGTGTTGCAGGAAATTAATCTCACATCAGGGACAATACCATGCCACTGAGAACAAAATTGTGCCTCCAATCTTGAAAGGGGCGACTAGAAACAAAGAAGTTGTTTCCAGCAACTTGATAGCTACTTGGCCATTCTATAAGACTCGGATCATGTCTGTGTTTCTAATAGAGGTATGGATGCCTTTGATCTCATACTCTTGACCTGCTTTTAGATACCCTAACCTAACCAAAAGAAATTTGTTGCTACTTCCAGTCCTGAATGTCAGAGACTACAACTGATATAAATCATGTGAAAGGCCTACACTCCTGTGCCTCTGGATTTCAGATAAATCAACCTGAGAGCTTGACAGAAACATAAAGAGAAATATGGATTGTAGGCAAGTCTTTCAGATACTTCATCCACCCATTTTTTTGGATAAAGTGTCAAGCCTGACATGTCCATGGGACACAGGAGAAATATGAAAGAGGAAAAGCCAAGTACAATATCTAGTCTGTGTATTACATCAGTACACTATTTGTGTTCAGTTGTACGTCATTTCTTTTTCTTTCTTGCTTTATTTGAACACTGAATCATGATTTTATTGGCAATTATTTCTCACAAAAAAAAGCTATGGGGGTCATTTTAGAAACATCTAGACCTATGGATTGCTGCATTTACATATCTAGATTGCAAACATGCCCAAATAGCAATTTTAGAAAGCTGCTATTTGGATGTGTTTACCGCCACCACCCTCCTCCCCCCGGACATGGAGACTTGATAAGGCCAAAATGGGGTGTGCTTTGGGAATACACGTTTAGCTTGAAAAATATTGCAACAGCTTTTACACCTGCCCCGAGGCATGTGCAAATGCGCCAAAGACCCCCCCCCCCATGGGTCTCCCTGGTGTCTACTGAAGGGCAGAAGGGCTCTCCAGTTACTCCCGCCTCTTCAGGCATCTGGGTCAAAATGGCGCTTCTGACTTCCTAGCAGCAGTCTTGTGATGTTGTTAAGTGCCGTCAAGTCGGAGTCGACTCATGGCAACCCTCTGGATAGCTATCCTAAATTGTGTTCGGCCTTGAGTCAGGCGGCTCATTGTTGACAGACTGGTACCTGTAGCTGCTGTTATTGTCTCGATCCAACTCATTGCTGGCCTTCCTCTTTTGCGTTGACCTTCTATCTTGCCAAGCATGATGTCTTTCTCTAATGATCTCTCTCTTCGCATGATGGGTCCAAAGTATGAAAGTCGAAGTCTTGTCATCTGAGCTTCTAAAGAAAGCTTAGGTTTGATCTCCTCTAGGTTTGTTCTTTGGGCAGTCCATGGTATACACAGTATTCGCCACAAGCACCATAATTCAAAGGCATCAATTTTCTTCCTGTCTATCTTTTTCACTGTCCAGCTTTCACATCCATAAGATGTTATTGAAAATACCATGGCTTGGACAAGTCAAATTTTTGTATGGAGAGAAACATCTCTGCTATTGAGGATCTTGTCTAGGTCTTGCACAGGTATTCTGCCAGGAGCAATGTGTTGTCAGATTTCTTGACTGCTAGTGTTGAATATCTGGGTCTAAAGATCTCTCTCTTCGCATGATGTGTCCAAAGTATGAAAGTCAAAGTCTTGTCGTCTGAGCTTCTAAAGAAAGCTTAGGTTTGATCTCCTCTAGTCCCGACTGGTTTGTTCTTCGGGCAGTCCATGGTATACACAGGCCCATTTTGGGACTATGTTCTTTGATTGTGAGAAGCAAATGTTTCAGATCATCTTCACTTTCAGCCAGTAATGTGGTATCATCAGCATAGCAAAGGTTGTTGATGAGTCTTCCACCAATCTTCACACCTCTGTTGTCTTCATACAATCCTGCTTCTCTGATTTGTTCTGCATATAAATTAAACAGGTAGGGGGAAAGTATGCAGCCTTGTCTTACACCTTTGCTTATTTTAAACCATTCTGTTTCTCCTTGTTCCATTCGAACTGCTGCTTCTTGATCAATGTACAGATTGTGCAAGAGTACGATCAGGTGTTCTGGTATACCCATGCTTCTTAATGTGGCCCAGAGTTTCTAATGGTTTACACAGTCAAAAGCCTTGCTATAGTCGATAAAGCACAAATAGATATCCTTTTGGTATTCTTTAGTCTTTTCAAGGATCCATCTCACATCCGCAATGATGTCTCTCATTCCTGAACCCTGCTTGCACTTCAGGTAGTTCTTGTTCCAGGTATGGTTGTAGTCTCTTTTGAATAATCTTCAGTAGAATCTTGCTGGCATGTGGGATCAGAGCGATTGTGCGATAATTTCCACAGTCAGTTGGATTACCTTTCTTTAGTATTGGTATAAACACAGATCTTTTCCAGTCAGTTGGCCATGATGTTGTCTTCCATATTTCTTGGCAGAGCCTTGTAAGTACGGTAACAGATGCATCAGATTGCTGTAATACTTCTATGGGAATGCTATCAATGCCTGGTGCTTTGTTCTTTGATAAGGCTTTCAATGCTGCTTCAACTTCTTCTTTCATCACCAATGGTTCCCGATCATAAGGTACAGGTTGAAACGGCTTGTGATATTACTGCTAGGTATTACTGGCAGCTTGACCCCTAGAGTTTGGAAGGTCTGGGTGGCAGGCAGGGGATTGTGATTGATGCTAGAGGCACCTGGGGGTGCAACTTGAACCGCCACCAGCCTCTTTCAAAGATAACAGGTCTGACTTGGGGCCTGCTATCTCGTTTCTGCAGCTAGGAGCCCACATGTTCCTGGCTGCAGCAACACAAATCTAAATACTTAGGATGCTCTCTTTTCCTACATTTTCTTTTTAAAATTGCTGCTCCTGCAAAAATCCGTAAAGAACATCAGGCATATACACATGCACATCTCTGTGTCCTTGTATGTGTTTTACAAGAAGCTCTCTATTTATTTGGCAGAGCCTTTTGTAATATACAGGGGGCATTGAGCACGCCCTGACCTAAACGTCTCAATTCCTTCCTCAGCATCCTATGCAGAATGAGACTTTTGTTTTTGTGCTTATACTCTTACTGAGACTTTGCAACATTTCTCTTTAACTGCTGAGAGAGAATCAAAAACAAAATTGTAGCGCAGAGCTGTGCACCTTATTTTTCCCTTTTATCTATGGCATTTAGTTTAACAAACTTGAAAACTCCTGCATGACTGTTTTCTTGTAAGTAAACATGCTATTAAAAAAGAGAGAATAAGTAACATGCTGGAACATAAATATATTTGGCATTTTACAAACACTGAAAATTACAATATCCTATAAGTGCAATTATTTCATTAGTAAATTGACTCCCATGGTATCAAGGCAGTAAAGTGTAGTTGCTCACCTCTAGCAGGTGTGCTCTGGGGACCACAGGAAAAATCCTCACATATGGGTGATGTCACTGATGGCGATCTTCGTGTAAACCTTTCCAGCTCCTTCTAGAAGCTTTTGGGTAGCTTCACCGTGCATGTGCACATCTTCCCACCTGTTGTCATGGCACCATCTTTTCCTCAGTCCAATCAACAGCTGATAAGAATTCAACTCCAAGGGGAGGTGGGAGAGTTGAGGACTTTTCCTGCTGTCCACGGAGAACACCTGCTATAGGTGAGTAACTATGTTTTCTCTGTGGACAAACAGGAATAAGTCCTTACATAAGGGATTCCCTAGCTACAGGCTGCCTAACAAAAAAGAATGATCCAAAATGGAGGCTGTAAAATTGATATTTTTGCTAGCAATGGGCTGTTTGATTTGTTTTGTTTCTATTTTGAGGCAGCCTGAACAGAAGGAAATGGGTTTAGGGGTAAAGTTGGATTCTAATCCCCGAAAAGATTTTGCAAAACCGATTGGCTAAATCTGCTGTTGTGTTGGGAATTCCCCTCCAAACAAAAATGAGAGATGAATGTATGCATCTCTTTTTCATGGAAACTGAGCATAAATGGGCCATGGCTCTGACATTATGAGCCGTGACATGACCCTCAAATCTCAGGCCTTCCTGGACATAAGCGAAAGAGATGCAGACAGCTAGCCAAATTGAGAGAGTGCATTTGGAGACAGCGGTCCCTAGCTTAATAGAGTTAAAAGAAATGAAAAATTGGATGGATTCTCTATTGGCTTTTGTCTGTTCCAAAGAGAAGAATAAGGCTTTTTATGGTCCAATGTGTGAGACACAGCTTCCCCTTTTGAGAATAAGGTTTGGGGAAAAATGTTTGAAAGACAATTGACTGATTAAGATGGAAATCCAAAAACACTTTTGAAAGGAATTTTGGATAGGTACAAAGTACCATCCCGTTATGGAAGAATGTTGTAAAAGATGGATGAACTACTAGGGTATGAAACTCACTCACTTTGGGTACTGAACTGACAGCCACCTAAAACAAGACCTTTTAGGTCAAGATCTTCAGAGCTGCTCAAAGGGAGCTTTCATCAGCTGCGTGAGAACCACATTGAGGTCCCAAGACACTGCACGAGGCTTAAAGTGAGGTTTAAGAAAAAGCATGCCCTGCAAGAAGCAAACAACTAAGAGCTGTACAGAGATGGGTTTACCTTTATGCCACAATGCTAGGTTCCAATTGCACTAAACCCTTACTGAGTTAGATTTGAGTCCAGACTCCAAAAGCTGTAAAAGGTATTCAAGCAGTGTTTGTGCGGGACAGGCAAAAGGATCTATGAACTGTTTCCATCAGATAGCAAACCTCTTCCATTTGAAAGTGTAAGATTTCCTCATTGAGGCTTTCCTGGATTCCAAAAGGATATATATGACAACAACAAGCAGGTCAAGAGCAAATTGTGTTAGTCTCACAACATCTAAGCTGTGAGGCTAGGGACTTTATGTTGGGATGTGCCAGATGGAAAATTCCAGAAGCAAAGGGAACCACGGTGGTTGGGGTCAGTAAGGGGTGATGATGATCATCATACCAACGTCGGTTTTGAGTTTCAGGAGAGTCTTTGCAATCAGAGGACCTACAGGGTATATCTACAGAAGGCCCTCTCTCCAATTTAAGAGGAAGGCATCTGAGGCTAGTTTGCTGTGTGATCCTGAACAGAACTGAAGCACCTGGGCATTTTGAGGAGTGGCAAAGAGATCTCCCACTCCCGAAAAATGTGGAGAGCATGTCCCTATCCAGGTCCTTTTATGAGGTTGAAGGACTCAGCTTAGCCTGTCCGCCAGAGTATTCTGCTCGCCAAGTAGAAAAGTGGCTCTCAACTCCAACCCATTAGAGATGGCAAAGTTTCACACTTTGACCATTTCCCAACATAGAAAGCATGACCCCGCTCCTCCTTGCTTGTTGATATAAAACATGCCAACTTGATTGGTTAGTCAAAAGAATTCTTATCATGTAAACTAACAATCTCTGAAAGCCCTTAAGAGTGTTTGCCACTTCTCTCAGTTCCAAGAAGTTGATCTGATGGAGAGTTTCTTGTAGGGAACAAGTTTCCTGAATCCTGGGAACCCATCAAGGACTCCCCAACCCAGTCTGGATGCATCTGTCATGAGAAGCTTTTAATAGGGAGGACTTTGGACAGGAAGTCGTCTAACGCAAATTGCTGTGGAGAGTCCACCAGGTAATGGATTCCTGTGGTGGACGGGCAACAGAGTACATAATTGAGCCTTCTGGTGGCTTGAGTGCTCAGGGTCCACTGAGACTGTCTCATGTGGAGATGTGCTAAGGGTATGTGAATGGTAGAGGCTATGTGGCCCAACCGTCTCAACATGATACAAGCTGATGTCTGTTGACTCATTTGAATGTCCTGCACTATTGCTATCAATCTGGATAGCCTTTTCTGTGGGAGGAAAGCTTTCACTTGAGTCATGTCAAGCAGAACTCCTATGAATTCAATTTGTTGCAAGACGCTAAGGTGGAACTTGGAGTAATTGATGATGAACTCTTGTCATTCCAGCATCTGAACGGCAATTTGCACTGATTCGAGAGTGCTTTCTGGAGTGATGCCAATCATTCAAGCAGGGGAATACGTACACTCCCAGTCTGCATAGATATACTGCTAGTATGGCTAGGCATTTGGTAAAGACCTGAGGTGCTGACGTGAGGCAAAATGGCAGAATATAGTACTGGATATGTTGTCTCCCTACAATGAACCTGAGCTACTCCTGTGAGTAGAATGCATCTGAAGGTGGGTATATAGCACCCCTCTTTTGAGATCCAGAGAGTACAGCCCATCCCTCTTTTGAAGACAGGGATGTAGGGTGCTCAGAGAAATCATTCTGAACTTCTCTCTGATCAAATATTTGTTCAGATCTCTTAGGTCTAGGATGGGATGGAATCCCCCTGCCCCTGACTTCTTGGGCACCAGGAAGTATGTCAAGTAAAACTCACACCGTTCCTGCCCCAGTGAAACAGGCTCAGCTGTGTTTGTGGTCAAAGAGATAAAACATTTCATGAAGTACCACCTCCTGGTGCTGAGAGCATACCTTGGAGAGCAATTTAGAGAAAGTTTGAATAAATAAAGTCTGTAGCCCTTTTGTACAATTTGTAAAACCCAAATTCTGGAGGTTATTAGGAGTCACCTCTGAGCAAAGAGACAGAGCCTCCCTCTGACTAGTGGGTTCTCCAAAAAAGACTATAGGTAGAGAGGCTATGCTCTATAGAAACCAGTCAAAACCCCCAGTGTTGGGCTTTCTGAGACTTTTCTTGCTTTGAATGAACACGAGAGGTCTGTTTGGGCTGGGAGAAGTGGACGACAGGGAAATACCTATGCCTGTGAGAGCAATAGTATTTTCTTTGGCAACCGCCCTGGTACCTACTGCAATAGGAGGCCAGCTTAGACATGCACTTGGAGAGCATTTACAGCATGTTAGACTGATTCTCAATGAAGGAAGCCACTTCCTGAACCCTTCACAGCATGTTATATCAGCAAGCTGGTACTGCACAGATTGCTGCAAGTCTGAGGCCTGAAGCCATAAAAGTCTCCGGGTGCCAATACTCATAGAGGAGCTCTCAGTACCATATTAAAGATATTTTATGTCACTTAGACAATGTACTTCAAGCAGTTCTTCCCATGACTCACAAGGGAATGATATTCAAGTTTCTCTGGAAGGAGGAACATAGACATATCATCTAGGCTGCATATTATGTCTCATAAGAACATACCCATGTAGAGCTGGTAAGAAGCCACACGAGGAGCAAGCATGGCATTCTGAAACACTTTCCTCCCAAGAGTCCAAAAACTAAAGCCTCCCTTCTTGTGGGTGCCTAGTTGTGTGACATGGAACTCTTGGCTCTTTTGCGAGTGAATTTGACAAGCATTGAATGATGCAGCAGCTAAAGTTTCTCAAAATTGGGAGCCTTCTGAACTCTATACAGGGAGTCAACATGCCTACTGACTGGAAATGCAGAGAGGGAGGTCGCTCACATTCTCATCTGTAACCTCTGAAGGATACAGTGCAGGAGCATTGTCATTGCTTCCTTGGGGGCTGCGGAATACTGGAAGATTTCCAATTCTTCTGCCCTGGGCTCCTCCTCCGTTTCCAAAGAAAATGGTATGGCCTTAGCCATATCCCTCACAAAATCATGGAAGCTAATTCCTCAGGAGGGGACTTACATCTCTCATGAGCTGAAGAAGGGACTGAAGGTAGTTCTGGAGACCTATCCTCCAACAGAAAGTCAGACTCCTCGTCAGTGACCCAGCCTTCTGAGCTTGACTCTGAGTAGTAATCCAAAGACCTCCAAGCCCCTGTCTGGATGGCTCTCCTTCCGTTGGGGGATCTGGAGCTCATCCAGAAATGTCGATGCACTGATGACTTTCTAGGCATTGAGGGGTGCACTGACTCCCAATGCACTAGAGGAGGATATCAGCCTGTCATGTATCAGTGTCAAGGCACTTCAATGCCCCAGTGTTGATGCCTCTTCCACAGGCAGTTTGTGCTTCTCAAGGACAGACGATGACTAGATGTACCATGCTGAGAGGGATCTTGAGCACCTGCATGGTGAAGAGCATCATGATCCTTTCTTTGATGGACTTCAGAAGGCAATTCTCCATGGCTGCCATCTCTAAAGGCAGAGGAGGTGCAACAAAATCGACCAATGCTTCCAGAATCTGTCGGGGAGTATCGGGTGGCTGGTCTCAGCTCTGGGTAGGCTTTGTTTCTAGAGAGGCTTTGTTTCGGAGTATAGTTTAGCACTCAAGTAGAATAAATAGTCTCTGGGTACAAAAAAACTAAACTTGTTTCTAATGACCTTTACAAAGAAACCTTCCAGTTAAGGAGCAAATGATCTGTGAAGTTGCCTTAAACAGGTGTTAAAGGCAAGTGACAGATCAAAGGGGCAATTTGAAAGGCCCCCTCTATCAAACCACAGGCTTTGTGAATCACCCAGAAAATTGGTACGACTTTACCTTAGAAGCACAGATCAGGGCACTGTGTACCAAGCCAGCTTGTAAGTCTTCTTTCCCTCCCTTCCACCCTGACTCCCACCCACCCCTGGGATAATCTTAGCTTTATAGGCTCTTAAACCTATTAAAGGGGGGAGATGCCATAATCACTTTCAGGTGCGGCTAGTTATCCTCATCAGGAAGTCGTTTATTAAGGACCTCAAATTAATTACTCTTGAGGTGCACAAAGTCCATTTAACATATAAGGTATAGTTGCTCGTATTCGTATAAGTATCCCCTGCAAATTTAAGTAAGTAAACAACTTTAATATATGAACAAAATCTTAAAACTAAGATGCAGACAGCAGTCCAGCAGTGAGATGGGGAGTTTTCAGTCTTTTGACTTGAGTGTCATATGTATGATTTTCTCCCAGTTGGTGAGTGGTCTTACGTGTGCACTAGGTGCAATGAGCTCTTTGCTCTCAGGAAATGAGTTCAATTTCTGGAAACTAAAGTAGCGGAGGACATAAGGAAGACAGAGAAGTATATAGGCAAGACCTACAGGGACATAGTACTGTAGTCCCACCTCCAGTCTGGTAACCTCCCTGTTGCCATAGAGGAAAGAGGTCACGTGACAGGAAGTGATCCTGTAGCTAGGACCTGTCCTCCAGGTGATGTAAAACCCTCTCACACCGAGAAGGTTTCTCCAGGGCCATATGCCCATGAGGGGAGGGTTAGGACAGCCATTATAGTTGGTGATTCAATCAATAGGCATGTAGATAGCTGGGTGGCTGGTGGACATGAAAATCACTTGGTAACATGCCTGCCTGGTGCGAAGGTAGCAGACCACACGCACCACCTAGACAAGGTGTTAGATTGCACTGGGGAGAAGTCTGTGTTGTAGTACATGTTGGTACCAAAGACATAGGAAAGTGTGGTAGGGAGGTTCTGGAGGCCAAATTTAGGCTAGGTTTTTAGGTGGGACGTTAAAATCCAGAACTTTCAGGGTAGCATTCTCAGATATTCTTCCTGTTCCACGCGCAGGACCCAAAAAACAGGCAGAGCTCCGGAGTCTCAATGCGTGGATGAGATGATGGTACAAAGAGGAGGGGTTTGGATTTATTAGAAATGGGGAATATTCTGGGGAAAGGAGGGGCTTTTCTGAAGGGATGGGATGGAACCAGGCTGCTGGCATTAACCTTTAAAAAGGAGACGGAGCCGCTTTTAAACTAGATAATAGGGGAAAGCTGACAGTCACCCAAGAATGCATGGTTTGGAAGCATGTATCCATGAATGATACTAGCAAAAGATTGAAGATTGACAGAGAGGTTCCAATAAAGACAAAAATAACCCAAATGCCCTTAAAGTACAGAGCAGACAGAGCTTAAAGATTCCAAATTACCCCTGCCTACCGATAACCAGATTAATATGAATAAAATACAACTTCTAAAATGCTTGTATGCCAATGCTAAAAGTCTAAAAAATAATATGGGAGAGATAGAATATATAGCACTAAATGAGAGGTTAGATATGACTGGTATCTTAGAGACCTGGTGGAAGGAGGACAACCAGTGGGACACTGTGATACCTGGGTACAAATTATATCGCAATGATACAGTAGATCAAATTGGTGGAGAGTTTGCACTCTGTGTTTTTTTTTATTTTCTATTTATTACAATTTCAACTCTTACAGTCCAATAATAAAGTGAAAAGTAATTTAGCAAATACAAAGGAAATATGAAACAGAACTCCGTTGATAAAGAAAAAGTATACAAA
Organism: Ichthyophis bannanicus; assembly: GCA_033557465.1. Classification (NCBI taxonomy): domain Eukaryota; kingdom Metazoa; phylum Chordata; class Amphibia; order Gymnophiona; family Ichthyophiidae; genus Ichthyophis; species Ichthyophis bannanicus. The sequence goes on along the minus strand of CM066050.1, from coordinate 37,205,933 downwards.
CCAATTAGCCCACATTACAGGCAAACAGATCCAAGTAATAAGGAAAAAAAATATACAAAAGTAAACATATTGGTACAATATATTAATACAATCCCAGAGAGTGCTCCCCTACCTATACCTTTCTCAGCAGGCCTACAGTGGTGTCTATGGGACGTGAAGCTGAATATTATTTTTATTTATTTTATTTTATTTACATTTTCTTTTATACCGCGCTATTCAACATCAGTGCGGTTTACATGAAACAAAATATACATGTTGCATATACTGAACTGTGCTTACAAGAAACAGGTAATAAAACTTGGATAAAAATAAAAACGTGGATAATCTCCTCTCTAGCCACTAAGAAATCAATTAGATGTTTAGGCTCAAAAAATAAAGTTTTTCCCCTGACAAACAATCAAACATATACATGAAGCTAAGCCTCAAGGCAGAGACCCTATAATGTAGGGCCAAGAACTCCTGGTGCCGCTTCTGGTGGAAAGATCTGGAAATACATGAATTTTAGAGCCAAAAAGCAGCTTATTCATTGAGCGGAAATACATTTTGAAAACAGAATTGTAGTCAAACTCTAAGGTCTCAGGGGTGGTGTCCACACTATCAGGCTGGCCCTAGGGAAAGGACACTGGGGAGACTGAGGAAATGCTGAAAGTATCCAGTGTAGTCTGGTGCAAAGATTGGGAAATGGAGCCTTCCAGGTGCAAAGCCTTTCCTTTCCCCTTCCATTTGTCCATATCTCAAGCAGCGGGAGCACCCAAAAACGCTGGCACACATCCAGAGCCATGGAGCGTCCTCAACTGCAACAGCTCACAGTGCCATCTTGGATCCGACTTGCCTGTGCTCTATGTTAGAGAGGGCATTGAGTCATACAGGATTAAAGTGTTGCAGGAAACAAAATACACGGTAAAATCTCTATGGATTGAAATTCCATGTAAAAAGGGGAAGGTGATGGCAATGGGGGTGTACTACCGACCACCTGGCCAGAATAAACAAATGGATGATGAAAAGCACAAAGAAATCAGGGAAGCTAACAATATTTCCAACACAGTAATAATAATGGGTGATTTCAATTACCCTGGTATTGACTGGGTCAGTATCATGGCAGGACATGCGAGGGAGATAAAGTTTCTAGATTAAATAAATGATCGTTTTTTGGAGCAGCTAGTTCATGAACCGACCAGAGTGGAAGCCATTTTGGACCTAGTCCTTAGTGGTACACAAGATCTGCTGCAAGAGAGAAGGGTTTTGGGGCCACTTGGCAATAGTGATCATAGCATAATCGTGTTTGATTTAATTAAGGGAGGTGGGACGGCAAGGAAATCCACAGTACTGCCATTTAACTTTCAAAAGGGAGACTATGATAAAATAGGAAAACAGTTAAGAAAAAACTAAAAGGTGCAACTGCAAAGGTTAAAGATTTATATCAAGCATGTGCGTTGTTTAAAAATACAGTCTTGGAAGCCCAGACCAGCTGTATTGCATGCTTTAAGAAAGGTGGAAGGAAGTCCAAAACACTGCCAGTATAGTTTAAAGCTGAGGTCAGAGAGGCCATTGTAACCAAAAAAGGGATGTGTGCTGGGTCCGCTGCTTTTTAATATATTCGTAAATGACGTGGAAATGGGAATAACAAGTGAGGTAGTCAAATTTGCAGATGACACAAAATTATTCAAAGTTGTTAAAGCCCAAGAGGATTGTGAAAAATTGCAAAAGGACCTTGATAAATTGGAAGACTGGACATTCAAATGAAATTTAATGTGGACAATTGCAACGTTATGCATCTAGGAAAGAGAAACCCAAACTATGGTTACACAATGGAAGGTTCCACATTAGGACCCACCACCCAGGAAAAAGATGTAAGCATCATCGTGGATAACATGTTGCAACCCTCTGCTCAGTGTGCAGCAGTGGCCAAAAACTCAAATAAAATTCTAGGAATCATAAGGAAAGGAATGGAGAATAAAACAAAAGGATATTGTAATGCCTCTGTATCATTCCATGGTGCGACCGAACCTTGAATATTGTGTGGAATTCTGGTCGCCGTATCTTAAAGGATATAGTAGAATTAGAAAAAGGTACAGAGAAGAGCCACCAAAATGGTAAAGGGGATGGAAGAATATCCCTATGAGGAGAGGCTTAAAAGATTTGGGCTTTTCAACCTGGAAAAGAGATGGCTGAGGAGAGATATGATAGAGGTCTATAAATTAATGAATGGAGTGCAACGGGTAAACGTAGATCGATTCTTTACGGCATTAAAAAGTAGAAAGACTAGGGGACATGCAATGAAGTTATTGTGTAACCCGTCTAAGACTAATAAGAGAAAATTGTTTTTATTTACTTATTTAACAGGTTTTCTATACTGCTTTATCATTAATTCAAAGCTGTTTACATAGAACAATTACAGCAACCAGCTTTCACATAGAACAGGGTATTAGAACTTGGAGGATTAGATGGCGTATAGATGCTACAATCAACAATTGTTAACTATATACAGATAAGTTGGTGTGGTGTGATGAGGTACAATTGCTACATTTAACAGCTGATCGCTATAAACAGATACACTGTTGCGGTAAGGGTTGTGGGCAACATGGTTAACTTTATGTAGAGGGAAAGGTCTGTGAGGTTAAGAGGTCCTTGCGTTCTAATCAGAAACTTAAATCAAGATGGTCAAGGGGTGGTACTAGTGAGTTCAAAAGTTTGATGGGTTGTATTGGACCATTTCCTTATGACTCTTGTTCTTCTAGGGTGGGACCATAGTATTCCTGGAAGAGGAGAGTTTTTATTGCTTTCCTAAAATCCAATAGGTCTTTGATTGCACGCGTTGAGGTGGGTAGATCATGCCACAGCTGGGGAACATAAAGGGAGAAGGCTCTACTGCAAGTGGATTGTTTTGCTGTTCTGAAGTTTGATGGGGTTTCCAGGATGTTGCTGACTGCTCCTCCTCTTGTTCTGGTTGGACGTGTCTTCCTGATCAATAGTTGAAGAGTCGTTGGAGATAGGTTGTTTAATATTTTGAAGATTATTATTATATTCTTGTATTTGGTACGTACAGCGACAGGGAGCCAGTGTAGTTGGTGGAGTATAGGGGTTATATGGCTGTATTTTGCTGTTCCAGTAATGATTCTTGCAGCATTGTTTTGTATCAGTTGCAGTGGGAGTATTGTCAACCAGCGGCCAATCAGGGCCCAACACAAGCACAACCCCAGCTTTAAACAAGGAAGCACCCCAGGCGCCATCGGAACAGAGCACTCCACCTTGCTGAGCCCCGGGGCATGGATCATAATTGATACCCCTCCAACAGAAACCTTCCAATTACCAACGTGACCCGAACCTACACACCTTAAGACAACCTATCCCAAACCGTGCTACCCAAACTGGTAAACAGCACACGCTAAGCAAGACAACCTGCACTGCATAGCCTCTAGACTCCATTGCTACCTCACTGCTTGTAAAATAACTCATACTGCACAGCCTCTAGACTCCTTTTGCTACCTCATTATTACCTCATTTCTGCTTGTAAAAATAACATATGCTGCTTTGCTACCTCACTGCTTGTACGATAACATATGCTGCGTAGTGTGTAGAATCCACTGCTACTGCACTGCTACCTCATTGCTTGTAAAATTAACATATGCTGCAAAGCCCGTAGCCTCCATTATTACCTCAACTGCTTGTAAGATAACATATGCTGCATATCCCCTCTCTGTTTCTCTTCTATGGCTCCACATCACATTGTCTTCCTTTTCTTCATACTCCCTAACTATTTCCCCTCCAACCAGCACCATCATTCCTTCACTCCTCATCCCCCCTTTACCACCCTCACTTCCCCCTGCATTCTGTCTTCTACCCTATCATCATCGACCTTCATCGCTCTCTCTCCGTCTCATTCAACAATCTCCTCTCTCTCTAAGGCAACCTCACCCTCGTTTCCGCCGTACTCTGCTACTCCTTCTCCTTCTCTCATCCGGAGATATCAACCCCAATCCTGGTCTCCCTAGATTTCTGTCTCACTCTGAGAAGAGGTCTTCACGCAACATGTCTAATCTTATCCATATCTCTCTCATTTCCCCTTCCACTCTCCCTTTCTCATGTGCCTTGTGGAACGCACACTCTGTCTCTAATAAACTTGCTTTTACTATGATCTCTTTATCTCTAATGCTCTACATCTTCTTGCTCTAACTGAGACCTGGCTCCTCCCAGATGATACCGCATCTACTGCTGCCCTCTGCCATGGGGGCTATCAGTTCTCCCACACGCCTCGTCCCACTGGCCGTGGTGGTGGTGTTGGGTTTCTACTTTCTCCCTCTTGCCAATTCCAACCCCTACTGCTTCCTCAGTCTCACTCCTTTCTCTCTTTTGAAGTCCACTCCATCCACCTCTTCACTCCACTTCCTCTCCGGGTAGCTGTCATTTATTGACCTCCTGACAAGTCTGATTCTACCTTTCTCACTGACTTTGACTCATGGCTTTCCTTCTTTCTGGACTCCTCTTCCCCCACTCTTATTCTTGGGTATTTTAACATTCATGTCGATAACCCCTCTGATCCTCATGCTTTAAAGCTCCTCTCCCTTACTTCCTCGTTTGACCTCCAACTTTGTTCCACTGCCCACACTCACCAGCATGTCCACTGCCTGGACCTGATATTTTTCTCTAGTTGCTTACCCTCGAACTTCTGTAACTCAGTTCTTCTCTTATCTGACCTTCACCTTGTAAGCTTTAATCTTCATCACCCGCTGCCTCAGCTTCATCCTGTCTCCTCCAACCTATTTAGAAACCTTCATGCTATTGATCCCTTGGCTCTCTCTTCTACCATTTCTTCACCTCTTTCTTCCACTTTGTCATCTAAGTCCGTTGATGAGGCAGTAACTTCCTATAATGCTGCACTCTCCTCGGCTCTGGATGCTCTCGCTCCACCCATCCCACATCCTGTGAGATGTTCTGCACCCCAGTCCTGGCTCTCAACCACTACCCGCTATCTACGTTCCTGTGCCCATTCTGCTGAGCGTACTTGGCTCAAATACCACTCCCCTGCAGACTTTCTACACTTCAAATTCATGCTTGCCTCTTTCCAGTCAGCCATAGCTCTTGCCAAACAAGACTACTATGCCCATCTAACTCTCTTGCCTCTGATCCTCGCCATCTCTTTACTACTCTCAGCTCTCTCCTCAAGGTGCCTCCGCCTCTTATCCCTCCCTCCCTTTCTGCCCAAACCCTGGCTATTTCCATGACAAAATCCACAAGATCACCCTCCAATTCCCCACTAAGTCAGCTATTTCCCCTCCTCCCCCTCTCCACTTCCAACTCTCCCCCCTACCCTTGCTACCCTCTCTTCCTTTCCTGTGATCTCTGAAGAGGAAACTGCAAACCTTCTTTCTTCCTCCGAACTGACCACTTGCTCCTCTGATCCTATCCCCACCCGTCTAAGCCCCATCTCCTCCACCGTTGTCCCTTCCATCTCTCATATTCTCAACCTTTTGCTCTCCACTGCAACTGTCCCTGCAGACTTCAAGCATGCCGTGGTCACACCTCTCCTCAAGAAACCCTCACTTGATCCCACCTGTTCTTCCAATTATCGACCTCTCTCTCTCCTTCCCTTCATTTTTAAACTACTTGAATATGTGGTTCACCGCCGCTGCCTCGACTTCCTCTCCTCTCATGCCCTCCTGGATCCCTTACAGTCTGGCTTTTGTCCTTTACACTCTACTGAAACGGCTCTTGCCAAAGTCTCCAGTGACTTGTTCTTGGCAGAATCCAAGGGCCTGTACTCTGTCCTCATCCTTCTTGACCTCTCTGCTGCTTTTGACACTGTTAACCACAACCTTCTCCTCGATACCCTGTCCTCACTTGGTTTTAAGGGCTCTGTACTAGCCTGGTTCTCCTCCTATCTCTCCCATCGCTCTTTCAGTGTGTGTTCTGGTGGCTCCTCCTCTGGTATCCCACTCCCAATTGGTGTACCCCAAGGATCTGTCTTGGGTCCGCTCCTTTTCTCTCTCTACACCCAGTCCCTTGGTGTGCTCATCTCTTCCCGTGGCTTTCAATATCATCTGTATGCTGACTCCCCCCAGATCTACCTCTCTACGCCTGAACTCTCTCTGGCAATCCAGACCCGGATCTCTGCCTGCCTTTCTGACATTGCTGTCTGGATGTCTCACCGCCACTTGAAATTGAACATGGCCAAGACTGAACTTCCTATCTTTCCCCCTAAAACCTCCCCTCCTCTTCCTCCTTTCACAGTCTCTGTGGATAGCTCTGCACTTCCTGTTTCCTCGGTCTGCAATCTGGGGGTTGTCTTTGACTCCTCTCTCTCTCTCCTTCTACACACACATCCATCTCGTAGCTAAGACCTGCCGTTTCTTTCCCTATAACATTAGCAAAATCCGCCCTTTCCTTTCTGAACACACTACTAAAATGCTTATCCATTCCTTAGTCACCTCCCGTCTTGACTACTGTAACCTACTCCTTGCTGGTCTCCCTTTGAATCGTCTCTCTCCTCTTCAATCTGTTCAACAATCTGCTGCGCGGCTAGTCTTCCGCCAGCCTCGTCATGCCCATATTACTCCTCTTCTCAAGTCACTTCATTGGCTCCCTATCCATTTCCGCATCCAGTTCAAACTTCTCCTGCTGACCTATAAATGCATTCACTCTGCGGCTACTCAGTACCTTTTCATCTCTTATCTCATAAGAACATAAGAACATAAGAAATGCCATACTGGGTCAGACCGAGGTCCATCAAGCCCAGTATCCTGTTTCCAACAGTGGCCAATCTAGGTCATACGTACCTAGCAGTTTCCCCAAAAGACACAGGTTCTGCAGTGCTTGTACTAGGCCAAGCATTGATATCCTGGGTCCCTTTTTAATAGTGGTTTATGGACCTTTCCTCCAGGAACTTGTCCAAACCTTTTTTAAACCCAGCTATACTAAGAGCCCTTACTACATCCTCCGGTAACAGATTCCAGAGTTTGATTACACGTTGAGAGAAGAAATATTTTCTCCTATTTGTCTTAAATAGTTTACCCTGTAGCTTCATTACATGCCCCCTAGTCCTTCTATATTCTGATAGCGTAAACAATTTATCCACGTTTATCCGTTCCACTCCATTCATTAATTTATACACCTCTATCATATCTCCCCTCAGCCGCCTCTTTTCTAGGTTAAAGAGCCCTAACCTTTTTAGCCTCTCTTCATAGGAGTAGCCTTCCATCCCCTTCACCAATTTGGTGGCTCTTCTCTGTACTTTTTCTAATAACTCTATGTCCTTTTTAAGATACGGTGACCAGAATTGCACACAATATTCAAGGTGCGGTCGTTACCATGGAGCGATACAGAGGCATTATAATATCCTTTGTTTTATTCTCCATCCCTTTCCTTATGATACCTAGCATTCTATTTGCTTTCTTGGCCGCCGCTGCACACTGGGCGGAGGGTTTTAACATGTTATCCACGATGACTCCTAAATCTTTTTCCTGGGTGGTGGTTTCTAATGTGGAGCCTTGCATCTTGTAACTATAGTGTGGGTTGTTCTTTCCTAGGTGCATAACTTTGCACTTGTCCACATTAAATTTCATCTGCCATTTGGATGCCCAGTCTTCCAATTTATCCAGATCCTCCTGCAGTTTTCCACAATCCTCTTGGGTTTTAACAACTTTAAACAGTTTTGTGTCATCTGCAAATTTGATTACCTCACTAGTTATTCCCTTTTCCAGGTCATTTATGAATATGTCAAAAAGTAGCGGACCCAGTACAGATCCCTGGGGTACTCCACTATTCACCTTTTTCCATTGGGAATATTGGCCATTTAGCCCTACCCTCTGCTTTCTATCTTTTAACCAGTTCCCGATCCACAATAGTACACTGCCTCCTATCCCATGACTTTTTAGCTTCGCCAAAAGTCTCTGATGGGGGACCTTGTCAAAAGCTTTCTGAAAGTCCAGATACACTATATCAACCGACTCACCTTTGTCTACCTGTTTATGCACACCTTCAAAAAAACAGATCAGATTAGTAAGACAAGATCTTCCTTGTCTAAAGCCATGTTGGCTGTCTCCCATTAGGCCATGACTATCTACATGCTGTGTAATTTTGTTCTTTATGATGGCTTCTACCATTTTCCCTGGTACTGACGTCAGGCTCACCGGTCTGTAATTTCCCGGGTCACCCCTGGAACCCTTTTTAAAAATTGGTGTTACGTTGGCGACCCTCCAATCTTCAGGTATTACAGATGATTTTAATGAAAGTTCACAGATTACCAATAACAGGTCTGCAATCTCATATTTCAGTTCTTTCAACACTCTGGGATGTATACCATCCGGTCCAGGTGATTTGCTACTATTCAGTTTATCAAATAGTTGTAATATATCTTCCCGGTGTAGCGATATTTCTCTCAATTCCTCTGCAGTATCACCTTTAAATACCACTTCAGTCTTGGGTAACACCCCTACATCTTCCTCAGTAAAGACCGAAGCAAAGAATTCATTCAGTCTCTCTGCTATAGCCTTGTCTCCTCTTACTGCCCCTTTTACCCCTCTATCATCTAATGGTCCAATTGACTCTCTCACAGGCCTTTTGCTACGAATGTACTTGAAAAAGTCTTTATTTCGTGTTTTTGCTTCCGTAGCAAGTTTCTTCTCAAATTCCCGCTTTGCCTGCCTTATCAATGCTTTGCATTTAACTTGCCAGTGCTTGTGCTGTTTCCAGTTTTCATCATTTGGCTCTTTTTTCCATTTTCTGAAGGTTGCTCTTTTGGCAGCAACAGCCTCTCTGACCTCACCTTTAAACCATGCTGGCAGTTTTTTGGACTTTCTTCCACTTTTCTTAATGCGTGGAATACAGCTGGTCTGGGCTTCGAGGATAGTATTTTTAAATAACACCCAAGCTTGCTGTAAGTCTTTAACCTTTGGAACCGCTCCTTTTAGTTTTTTCCGAACTATATTCCTCATTCTATCATAGTCACCCTTTTGAAATTTAAAAGGTAGTACTGTGGATTCCTTTACTATCTGTCCTCCACTGATTAAATCAAACATGATCATACTATGATCACTATTGCCAAGTGGTCCCAACACCCTTATTTCTTGCACCAGATCTGGCGTTCCACTAAGGACTAGGTCCAGTATGGCTTCCCCTCTTCTTACAACCCCCCTCGGGAACTCCGCTCTTCTGGCAAACTGCTTCTATCTATGCCCTTCTCTTCTGCTGGTAACTCCAGACTTCGCTCCTTTCACCTTGCTGCACCTTATGCCTGGAACAAACTACCTCTGTCTGTACGCCAGGCACCTTCTCTAACTCTCTTCAAATCCAGGTTGAAAGCTCACCTCTTCACTGCTGCTTTTGGATCTTGACTCACCTGATCTCCTTTTTCTTCCCTTATTTTATCCCTGCTTACACCTTCTTTGTTTTGTCTTGACTAGATTGTAAGCTCTGATGAGCAGGGATTGTCTCTTACATGTCAGTGCAGCGCTGCATACAACTGGTAGCACTATACAAATGCTCAGTATTAGTAGTAGTAGTAGATTACATTGCAATAATCTATTACGGGTGTTACTGTGGCTTGGCATACTGTTCAGAAGTCGCTGTTGGTGAGCAGTGGTTTGAGTCTGTGTATAGTTCTCAGCTTGTGGTAGGCTGATCTTGTTGTTCTTTTGATGTGAGGTTGGAAGCTGAGTTGCTGATTGAAGGTAACTCCGAGGTATTTGACTTCCTGTTTGTTGGCTAGGGTGTGGTCTAAGATCTTTATTGAGTCCAGTGGAGAGAATATAGTATTTATGGTAATAAGCATCAATTCAGATTTTTTGAAGTTTATAGATAGATTCTGTCCTTTGAGCCACTTTGTCATTGATTCGAGGCATTCTGTGATTTGTGAGTAATCCGGATATGTGATGTTTATGGCGGTGAATATCATGATATCGTCCACGTATATTCTGTAGTGGATGTTGTGGTGTTTTATAATGTTGCATATTGGTTGAATGTATATATTGAATAGCAGTACTGAGAGGGCTGAGCACCTTTTGGGACACACTGGTGTTGGATGAAAGGTTTGGACTGTTGGTTTTTGGTTCTCACTTGCTGGTTACAGTGGGACAGGTATGAGAAAAAACAGCACTGTACCAGTTTCTGGTCGACTGCCTACTAAGACCTCATGGGGGATATGCAGCTGCCTACCTCAATGACATCATAATCTACAGTCATGACTGCAGAACACACTTGTCCCATCTATAGACCGTGCTGATAAGTCTGAGGAGGCCAACCTGAAGGCCAGCCCACACAAATGCTTCCTGGGAGGCAAAGAGGACCAATATCTAGGTTATATGGTAGGGAATGGTCAAGTATGACCGCAAGTCAAGAAGGTGGAGGCCATTTCCCAAATACTGGTGCCTGCGAATAAGAAACAAGTACAGGGGTATGATCGGATATCATCACTAGTTCATTCCACAGATGGCGGCAACAGCCAAACCCTTGACCTGGCTCCTTCAAAAGAAGGCTGCAGACAAGGTCCTCTGGACTACCGAGTTGGAGGAGGCCTTTGGGAAGTTAAAGGCAGATTTATGCTCTAGACTGGTCCTGGACAGCCCAGACTTCACAACACCCTTCATCGCCCAGACACTTCAACAGTAGGTCTTGGGGCCATCCTGGCCCAAGATGTGGAGGGCAAGCCACTTAACCCTCCATTGCCTCAAGTACACTTAGATTGTGAGCCCTTCGGGGACAAGGGAATAAAAAGTACCTGTTAGTATACATGTAAACCACACTGATTCTAAATAGCGCGGTAGAAAAAAATATATAAATAAAAGAACACCGAGTGGCATTTATTAGCCGGACATTGCTGCCCCGGGAACAAACGTATGCTATTATTGAGGCGGCGGCTCTGGCAATGAAATAGGCCCTTGAGATATTCCAATATTATCTACTGGGTCGCCACTTCACGTTGGTCACAGACCATCAACCGCTCAAGTGGCTGGCGCAACATAAGGACACCAACGTTCTGATCCTGCGCTGGTTCCTCGCCCTCCACTGGCAAGGTTTGTTTGCTTGAGTGCCAAGGAGTATACAGATAAAGTATCAAACAAAGGACAAGAGGGATGAAAGAGCACAGCAAGATTACCACAGTTTAGCACGCTGAGCGGATTATAGCTTTTCCCTTCCCAGCAATATGATCATGCGCCATTCTATAGCTCACGTGCTAGGGGTTGCCGACCCTTGGTCTAATCACTCTGAGGCTGATATTCAGCAGCAGGAATCTTATTCAGATAAATTACTTAGCCAGATAAGTCTGCTATGCAATATAATCAGATAAAGTTATCCAAACAACTTTGAAAAGGCCTTTCAGCATCACCAGACTTACCCTGCTAAAGTATACCATGTCCCAGGAATTCCCCTACTCTGCTTCATTTTGTCCAGGCAACAAATATCATAGGGGAAGGGGGAACTGAAACTCTTAGCTCCAGCTAGCTCCAAAACTTAGCCGACAAACACTTTGAATATCAACCCTGTTTCAAATAATAATGTTTCATAGAAGCATGCACAAATCTATTTTCTAGAAAACATTCACCCCAATGTAATCCATACTATTTATACAGAAGATTAATTGAAGATACAGTTAATCAGAAAGTAGCAATTTGTAATGATACACATTTTTGGACAATAATTTAGGATCAATCTGCATATCAAAAATTTAAATTAAAGCAGCCAAAACTATATTATAGATCAAGATCTAAAATTTAACATCTATTTTCAGCGATAGCTTTGCACTTCCCTCCACCAGTGGAAATGCTGGTGAAGGACTCCGGTGCAGCTTCAAGCTGCTTAGAGGTAATATTGCTACTAGGCAGCTTATTTTTCACAGCAGAAGCTAATAGGTACTCGTACATTAAAAAAAAATTAGAGTAAAGCACCACTGACAGCTGTCTTTTGGTGCAATAGTTTCATAAGCTACAAAGGCTCTGCTGACATCAGCATGCAGGAGTCTGGGAAATCAAAGCTGTGCTTCTGTAATGATCTCTATTACTTAGGGGGGCATCCCATGAACAGATGTGGCTAATAAAACAGTGCCCAGCAGATGGCACCAAGCAATTCATCTCTAGTCACCTTCTATAGTAACAGGGTGTCAAACTAATCTTAATTTTGCCCTTGCTAAATTAAGTCCTCTTCCAGACTCATATCTGAATAAAGTTAATGATAGGCACCTTACTATGGCTGGGTATCTCAGACACTGAAAATAAAGAAAATATTTACTGTTACTAGGCCAACATGTTAAGCTCAGGGCAGAACCCGCTCATCATGGGTCTACAGAATGTGATTTAGCTCATGTGTAAATCAGTAACTACTTTTACAGCTTAGTTTACAGCACCAAAAGCACACATGAACTTTAACTGTAAACCAGCCTTTTGTCCCTTTTATCATCAGGATATTCCTTCAGTTCTGTAACTAAAACTCTTAGCTGAATGAGAGTCCCAGAAAGATAGCTTTGTGGAGCAATAGTAATCATTCAACATACTTTGTTCCCAAAGAAATCAGGGAACTACAGGACAGATGCTTAGAGAATTTCAGATCTACTAAAGCGTAGTTACTCACCTGTAATAGGTGATCTCCGGGAACAGCAGGAATTGAGTCTTCACATATGGGTGACGTCGGCACTGACACAGCCCGCGCGGTAATGCTCCCCAGCGTCCTGCTGCCTTCCCGCCTTTCCAACTCTCCCTCCTAAGTTGGGTTTGTAGCTGAGATAAAAGGAGAGAAGGAGAGAGAAAAAGAGAAAGAGAGATACAACTCCTAGGGGAGGAGGGAGTGTTGTGAAGACTCAATTCCTGCTGTTCCTGGAGATCACCTGTTACATGTGAGTAACTACACTATCTCCAGGAACAAGCAGGAATGCAGTCTTCACACATGGAACATAAGAACATAAGATATGCCATACTGGGTCAGACCAAGGTCCATCAAGCCCAGTATTCTGTTTCCAACAGTGGCCAATCTAGGTCATATGTACCTAGCAGTTTCCCCAAGAGACACAAGTTCCACAATGCTTGTACTGGGTCAAGCATTGATATCTTCGGTCACTTCTTAATAATGGCTTATGGACCTTTCCTCCAGGAACTTGTCCAAACCTTTTTTAAACCCAGCTACACTAACAGCCTTTACTACATCCTCCAGTAACAAATTCCAGAGTTTGATTACACGTTGAGTGAAAAAATATTTTCTTTTATTAGTCTTAAATAGTTTACCCTGTAGCTTCATTGCATGTCCCCTAGTCTTTCTATATTCTGATAAGGTAAACAATAGATCTACGTTTACCCGTTCCACTCCGTTCATTAAATTTATAGACTTCTATCATATCTCCCCTCAGCCGTCTCTTTTCCAGGTTAAAGAGCCCTAACCTTTTTAGCCTTTCTTCATAGGAGTATCCTTCCATCCCCTTTACCATTTTGGTGGCTCTTCTCTGTACCTTTTCTAAAATCGCTATATCCTTTTTAAGATACGGCGACCAGAATTGCACACAATATTCAAGGTGCGGTCTCACCATGGAACGATATAGAGGCATTATAATATCTTTTGTTTTATTTTCCATTCCTTTCCTTATCATACCTAGCATTCTATTTGCTCTCTTGGCCGCCGCTGCACACTGGGCCGAGGGTTTTAACATGGTATCCACAATGACTCCTAAATCTTTTTCCTGGGTGGTGGTTCCTAATGTGGAACCTTGCATCGTGTAACCATAGTTTGGGTTGTTCTTCCCTAGGTGCATAACCTTGCACTTGTCCACATTAAATTTCATCTGCCATTTTGATGCCCAGTCTTCCAATTTATCAAGATCCTCTTGCAATTTTTCACAATCCTCTTGGGTTTTAACAACTTTAAATAGTTTTGTGTCATCTGCAAATTTCACTCGTTATTCCACTTTCCAGGTCATTTATGAATATGTCAAAAAGCAGCGGACCCAGCACAGATCCCTGGGGTACACCACTATTCACCTTTCTCCATTGGGAAAATTGGCCATTTAGCCCTATGTCAGGCTCACTGGTCTGTAGTTTCCCGGATCACCCCTGGAACCCTTTTTAAAAATTGGTGTTACATTGGCTTGGAGATGCCAGAGAGATGACCCCAGAGAGAGCAGTGAAACGCAGGCTGAATTGGGTCATGTTTCCTCCCAAGGATCTCTGGTATCGAAACCCGGGACGGAGGGTAGAAGTTGTTCTAAGTCTGAAAGAGATGCTGGAGAACAGCCTGGCCAAACAAGGCATCCCGACGGCAATAATGGGCCGCAAAGGTGTGGACAGAGGACCAAGTTGCTGCTTTGCATATTTCATCACTCACCACCGAGAGTAGATTTGCCTTAGAGGCAGCCATTGCTCGCACATTGTGTGCTGTGACATGACCTTCAAGAGAAAGTCCTTTACTCTCATAGGTAAAAGAGATACAGTCTGCAATCCACTTGGAAAGTGTTCTCTTAGAAACTGGTAGACCAAGGTGACTGGAATCAAAGGCAACAAAAAGCTGTGAAGCCTTTTTGTGCTGCCTGGTTCTCTGAAGATAAAAGGCCAAAACACGCTTGCAATCCAGAGAATGTAGATTCCTTTCTGCACTAGAGGCATGAGGTCTAGGGAAGAAAACAGGCAGGTAAACCGACTGGTTCAAATGAAAAGGCGAAACCACCTTCGGCATAAAGTGGGGATGAGTCCTAAGGACTAGCTTATCATGGTGGAACCGTGTATAAGGCAGGTCAGCCACTAAAGCTTGGAGCTCACTGATGCGTCTTGCAGAAGTGATGGCAATTAGGAAGATGACTTTCCAAGAAAGAAACTTCAGGGATGTGGTGGCTAGGGGTTCGAAGGGTGGCTTCATGAGCTGTCCAAGGACAAGCCTGAGATGGCTTAATGGGAGGCTTAGTTAAGAGTAGACCTCTGATAAAACGCGCTACAAGTGGCTGAGAGGAGATAAGTTGTCCATCAAAGGGCATGTGAAAAGCCGCGATGGCACTGAGGTGAACTCTTACTGAATTAGTTTTAAGTCCAGAGGATGAAAGGTGAAGGAGATACTCCAGTAACACCTCTACTGGAATGGAAAAGGATTAAGATCCTTTTTTGAACACCAAATTCCGAACCTTTTCCATTTAAAAGCATAAGCATGCCTTGTGGAAGGTTTCCTAGAGGCCAGAAGGATATCTTTAACCAGTTGAGAGAGGTTGACATCCTGGCATTCTAAGCTCTCAGCAGCCACGCTATCAGGTGCAAAGACTGAGGATTCGGGTACAGAAGCATTCCGTTCTCCTGGGATAGAAGATCTGGAACACATCCCAACTCCAAGGGTTTGGCTTGAGAAAGATGTAGAAGCAGTGGATACCACATCTGTCGTGGCCAGCATGGGGCTATGAAGATCATATGGTCCCTGTCTCTCTGAAGCTTGAACAGAGTCTTGGGAAAGAGGGGAATGGGTGGGTAGGTATATAGGAAGTCCTGAGCCCAGTAGAGGTAGAAAGCATCCATCGCCTGACTGTTCGGAGCAGGGATTCTGGAACAGAAGTGGGGAAGTTTGGCATTCTGAGGACTTGCAAACAGATCTATATCTGGGGTTCTCCAGATTTGAAAGATTCGAGCAATTTGCTCGGAATGGAGAGACCATTTGTGTGGCAGTAGTACTCAACTGAGTTTGTCTGCCAGAAGATTCTGCTTGCCAGGGAGATACACCGCTAGTAGGTGTATCCGAAGGCATATGGCAAAGGACCATAGGTGTAGGGCTTCGTTGCATAACGCCTGAGAATCTGTTCCACCCTGTTTGTTCACATAGAACATGGCAACCTGATTGTCCATCTGGACTAGAACTGTTTTGGAGCGGAGGTAGTCATGGAACACTCTGAGAGCATTGAAGATGGCTCTGAGTTCTAGCAGGTTTATGTGAAGCTGAGCCTCCTGCTGAGTCCAAAGATCCTGAGTGGAGAGACTGTCCAGATGAGCTCCCCAACCCAATTTGGATGCATCCGTCGTCAGGGTGGATTGGTGTGGTGGCTTCTGAAAAGGTGACCCTATGAGTAGGTTTTTTGGTGATTGCCACCATTGGAGGGACGAAATGAGATGTGCAGAGTTCCTGATTTTGTCCCCCAGACAACCTGATGCCTGAGTCCACTGTGAAGCTAGAGTCCACTGAGCTGCACGCATGTGTAGATGAGCATAGGGAACCACATATACAGTGGAAGCCATATGACCAAGCAACTGAAGCATTTCTTGAGCAGTTAGAGAGGTTTTCATAGCTGCTTGAGAAGCCAGTTGAACTATTCGAGCGCAGCGTACCTGTGGCAGAAAAGCCCTTGACTGCTGCATGTCTAGAAGAGCCCCTATGAACTCTAAGGTTGAGAAGGAGTGAGTTGGGATTTTGGAAGATTTATTACAAACCCCAAATGTTGAAGACCATGCATTGTGCGGGAGAGGGCAGAGCTGGCCTCTGGAGCTGACAATGCTCGGATGAACCAGTTGTCTAAGTAGGGGAAGAAATATCCCTAGAGTTCTTAAAAATGCTGCTACTACTGCCATGCATTTTGTGAAGACTCTTGGGGCAGAAGCCCCTGTACTTAGCTCACAATGTATATAGCTCACCTTTAATCATTCACACTGTACTCTCACCCTACCTATGTCGATGTACCCACTGCATGTACTCTCCCACTCACCCTGACTCATGATTTGTTTGATGTGCTAAATGCTTTGATTTAAGGATAAAGTGGTATATTAAATCCTTTTAAATACATAAATAAAGGGTAGAACCCTGTACTGGTAATGTCTTCCCTGAAAGAGGAATCGAAGAAACCTCCTGTGTTCTTTGTGGATAAAGATGTGTGTATATGCATCCTTTAGGTCTAGAGAACATAGCCAATCCTGACTCTGGATGTAAGGGAGAAGTGTTCTGAGAGAGATCATTTTGAATTTCTCTTGGAGCAGATACTTGTTCAATTCTCAGAGGTTCAGAATGGACCTATATCCTCCTGTTTTCTTTGGTATAAGGAAGTAGGGGGAGTAGAAGCCCAGGCCTTGTTGGGAAAGTGGCACTTCCTCTATCGCACCCTGAGCGAGAAGGGTGGTGATCTCCTGGCACAAGAGAGTGGTAAGAGGGGGCCGGGAACTGAACTCTCTTGGAGTGGAGGGAGGGGGCATACTTTGGAAGTGAAGTTTGTACCCCTCTGTCACTATGGAGAGAGTCCAATGTTTTGAGGTTATCTGGTGCCATCTTTTGGCAAAGTAACACAGTCTGCTTGGGATGTTGACTGGCTTTGGAATTTCCAGGGGTAGGATAGCTAAGTTCTCTAGCAGGAAGTCAAAGACCTTGTGGAGGCTGGGTCTGCTGAGCTGGTTGAGCTCTGGGGAACTGAGCCTTCCTTTGTTGCTACAGTTGTTGCTGTCCCTTCTGGGAAGCATGGACCGGACAGTGGACCACATGGGTGTAAGAAGGATAAAACTTCTTCTTGTTGAAAAAGGGCTTCTTAACCGTCTTTTTCTTAGCTGGGTTGGCAGTAGTCCTAGACAGTCTGTTTAGGGTGGAATTTTCAGACTCAAGCTGAGAAGCTTTGTCTTGCCAATCCTTGCCAAAGAGGTTTTCTTCCGTGCAAGGAATATTACCCAGCTTATTTTGCACCCACTGTTCTAAATCGGATGCTTGTAACCAAGCAATCCGACGTGCACCGATGGAAATAGCAGAAGTCCTGCTAATACACTCAAAACAATCAAAAGTTGCCCTGTTCATGAACTTGGAAACATTCTGGGAATGTTTAACAAGTGTCAGGAAATCAGCCCTCTTGTCGTCTGGGAGAAGAGGAGCCATTAGTTCCAAATCTTTAGTCACCTCCCGAAGAAACATACCCATGTAGAGTATGTATGAACTTATTCTGGCCAACAACATGGAGGCCTGGAAGCATCGACAGCCAAAGGCATCGAGAGTTCTTGCTTCATGGCCCGGGGGATTAGATGAATGTGTCTTAGCACTTTTAATTTGACGCATTGCCGATTCCACAACCATGGAATGGTGAGGTAACTGCATCTTCTGGAAACACTGCGGTACCCCGTACATGGTATCGAGTCTTCGAGAATGTGGAGACACTGTTAAAGGTGTTTCCCACATCCTAAGCATGAGGTCATGCATATTCAATGATGGGTAAGGTCGCGGCCTCCTTAGGAGCTGCCAGATACTGAAGAATTTCAAGTTCTTCAGCTCTCGGTTCCTTCTCGGAGGTCACCATAATCGAGAGGCCCCGAGCCACATTCCGTATAAAGTCTTGAAAAGACATGTCTTTCAGTAGAGACATCCAGCGTTGTGGGGAAGGAGAAGGATCTTCCGGAAGAGCCTCTCCAGTACCGACTGATTCATCGGAAGAATCGGAATCAGACGACTCGAAGTATCAATGGGCCGGGTGCTCCCACCTGGCCCGATGATGGTACCAATCGAAATCGGCATCGGAATGCTTCGGTACTGGACCCTCAATGCCAGAGACTAACTCTAGGGCCAGCATGGGTGGTAGTGTGGACAGCGGTGCAATGGTCTATGCTGATACCTCTGGTACTAGTACCGATGGCTGTGGAACCAACTGCAGAGGCTTTATTTATTTATTTTATTTATTTATTTAACAGTTCTTCTATACCGCTCTATTTTAGATCAGAGCGGTTTACATTCAACATCAACCATACAACACAGTAACCCTGAGTTGTATTTACAATAAACAGGAGATCAACTTGGAAGTAACTGGGGGAACTATGTACATTGTATAACATATCTACATCTTATTTACACTGGGGGTCCTGATTCCATTTCAGTGGGTATCTTCTGAGCGATCAGTTGATTATCCTTTAGCGGTACCGAGGCCACCAGCAATGCCGCAAGACTCCGCTCAATGGCTAGGATACGTTGATCCATGGAGCCAGCCGATGCCTGGGTATCGGTACCCAAAGAGCAGACCATGTCCCCAGTACACGGCACCAAGAGCTCTCCAGAGGTGGACACCTCAGGAACATCTTGGGACCCCAATAATGCTTTGGAGGCAAGGACCTCCCGCTGGGGCTGTTCAGCCAGTGTATTCTCCTCTAGGGCAATGCTTAAAGCATCTTAATGCTTAGAAGGAGATCTACCCTTTGAGGACCGACCAGTCTTAGAAGACTAGGGTTTCATTACCTGAGATCCATGGGAGGAAGATGAAGCCATGGACGATGTCAATGCCACGGACATTGCATCCGAGGCAAAGAGGGTGCCAAGTTTTGCAGCTGTATTCTACAGGCCCCTCTTTGTCATCTTTCTGCAAAGGAGACATTCCGACAGTGAATGGTCTGGTCCCAAATATTTAAGACACCAGTCATGGGTGTCGGTAGCAGAAATGGTACTGCTACATTTGGAACACTTTTTGAAACCACTAGTTGGTTTCTCCATTCTGAGGAACAAAGGAGCCTAAGGCCCAAAATGGTGCTTAAGCACCTAGAGGACAAAGACCCTCCAAGAAAAACTTTTTTTTTTGTTTTTTTTTTTAAAGTAAATAGAAGAAGAAAAGAACACCAAAGATACCGGTGCTGGTGTCGACGGGAAGGCAGACGCACCACAAAAAGAAAAGATTTTCTGCGGTAACAGGAATTGCTCCCTGTTGGCTCTGCGGAAAATGAAAAACTGAGGAGGGAGAGTTGGAAAGGCGGGAAGGCAGCAGCACAGGCACAATGGGATGCTCCCAAAAGCTTTCCTATAGGACGCTGGGGAGCGTTCCCGCGTGGGCTCTGTCAGTGCTGATGTCATCCATACGTGAAGACTACATTCCTGCTTGTTCCTGGAGATCATAAAATACAAATTAGATGATGGAGACAGAAAAATCTAGAAGCTTCCAGTGACATAACTGATACTAGTGCTGGTGCAACTGGCAGCACCCTTGAATATTGCCCTAACTAAGCATATGTTAACACAGAACCAACTAAGTAAAGAGGGCAACCCTGGATAACCAAACACAACCTCCACAGGCAGCTAAGAAGACAGAAGCACTCAAAGCAAGGAACATAAGAACATAAGATATGCCATACTGGGTCAGACCAAGGTCCATCAAGCCCAGTATCCAGTTTCTAACAGTGGCCAATCCAGGTCACAAGTACCTGGAAGGTTCCCAAAAAGGTCACAGGTCCCACAGTGCTTATCCCGGGGTAAGCAGTGGATTTCTTTGGCCCTCTTTAATAATGGTTTATGGACTTTTCCTACAGGAATTTGTCCGAACCTTTTTTAAACCCAGCTACACTAACAGCTTTTACTACATCCTCCAGTAACGAATTCCAGAGTTACTACATCCTCCGGTAACCAATTCCAGACCAAGAAGCTCAACTATTTAAAGGAATTCTGCAAATACAGTGAAGAATTCTACGAAAAACTGCAGAGACAGACCTAGGGCAGGTCCTGGACTAGTCTAGCAGGATTCCAGGAAAGGAAATTATCAAGTAAATAAAAATTTATTTTCACCTTCCAGATCATCCTGCTAGACCAGTCCAGACCGGTGGGGTGTTCTAAAGCTATGACTCCACCAGGCAGGAAGAAGACATGGCTGCCTTTAAACCTCTGTGTCGAATTCCACATCTGTCTGGAGTGTAGATCTAACCGGTAATGCTTGAAAAAAGTAGATCGGGAAGACTATGTCACTGGCCAAGAAATGATGAAACTTGCTTCTTCTCAGGATGGGGCCTGCGCAAGGGTGGAATGAGCCCTCAATGAGGCACGGACCTATTCTTTAAAACATAGACAGAGGCCGCCGTTTCCTTTATCTAGCGCCCTAAGGTGGACTTGGAGGCTACTTCACCTTTACAGAGCCAAACATAAAAGACAAACAGTCTGTCAGATCTTCAGAAAGGGTTAGTCACCTTCAGGTACTAAAGAAGCACCCTCCGTACATTTACCAGGTACAGATCCTTATTTCTACCAGTACACAGCTCTGAGGAAAAGGATGGAAGAGAAGGTTTGCAACTCCAACATGCGGTGTGCCAAGCAAATGGCAATCAAAAAGACAGTCTTGAGGGAGAGATCTTTAAGCATGACCTGCTTCAGTGGCTCAAAATGGGCTTTCATCAAGGCCTGAATAACTAGATCCCATGACAGAACTATGGGCTGCATAGGGGGAAACAAGTGCTGAACTCCTGGAGGGAACATGACACCTCCAGCTGAGAGGCCACAGCACAGTCAGTCAGACACTGGTCTCTGAAAACAAGCCAAAGCCACAACCTGCAATTTCAGGGAACTCAAAGTGAGACCCCTGTCAAATCTATCCTGAAGAAACGACATCAAATATACCCGCCAAGGTGACAGGCCCTGCTGCTGACAGCACACTTCAAAGTCACACCAAACGCAAATACAGGCAAGTTGGATGGAACCTCGTCTCCCACTCAAGTGTGTGGTGATTACTGTGGAAGAGTAACCCTCATGCTTGAGGCAGTGCCTCTCAAGGGCCAAGCCATAAGCGAGAAGGGAGCTGGGTCATCCATCAGGATAGCTCCTGATACAACAGTCCCCTCCCCTGCCAGAAGGAGAGGGGCTGACCAACTAGAAATCTGACTAGTCAGCATACAAGGGCCTCCACGGCCATTCCAGAGCAACCAGAATCACCAGTCCTGGATGGTCTAGCCTGCATTTCACACATCCGATCAGAGGCCACAGCAGAAAGACATACAGAAAGGGCTCCCATGGCCAAGACTGCATCAGGGTATCAACACCCGTGGAGCTGAGCTCCTTTCGATAACTGAAGAACCTTTCCACCTTTGGCATTATCCTGGTTCGCCAAAGATACAGGGCTCCCAGCAGACCAAAATGTGCTAGAATGCCAACAGCACGAGCTCTCACTTTCTGAACTGAGTGAGTCTCAACTGAGATAATCTGCTTCGACAGTCTCACTGCCTGCAATGTGTTGCGCCAAGAGTGCCAGCAGATGGCACTCTGCCCAGGGGAACTACAGACTCATCTCAAGGGTTAGCCTTGCATGCTTGGTTCTCCTTACCTGTTGACAAGCATTTTCAGAGAAAACCTGGACAGCTCAGCCCTTAACAGGTGGTAAAACCTCAGAAAGCAATTGCAGCAAAGCGATTGATTGGACAGGATGCCCCACGCCTGGTCCACTGACCCTGAGCCACCTGATCTAAGCAGTGAACAATCCAGCCTGATAAGCTGGCATCGTATGTCATCAGCAACTACTGTGGACTCTCTAGGGGCATGTCCTTCATCAAAATGAAGGTATATGACTACCAGAAGACTCTACGTCACCGATGAGCAAGGGGAAGATGGATATTGTAGTCCTGTGTGAGAGGGGGATACCATGACAGAAATGCCCTCTGGAGTGGCTGCATGTGAACCATAGCCCAGGGCACTAGATCTATCGCTGCTGCCATTGTGCTCAACAGCTGGAGGTAATCCCTGGCCCTGGGGGACCATGGACAGCATAGTTACTCACCTGTAACAGGTGATCTCCGGGAACAGCAGAAATTTAATCTTCACATATGGGTGACATCGGTACCGACTGAGCCCGTGCAGGAATGCTCCCCAGTGTCCAATAGGAAAGCTTTTGGGAGCATCCCACTGTGCCTGCATAGCTGCCTTCCCACCTTTCCCACTCTCCCTCCTCAGTTGAGTTTGTAGCTGAGATAAAAGGAGAGGAAAAAAAGAATACCTGCAACTTCTAGGGAAGGAGGGTGGGTTGTGAAGACTAAATTCCTGCTGTTCCCGAAGATCACCTGTTACAGATGAGTAACTACGCTATCTCCAGGAAAAAGCAGGAATGTAGTCTTCAAATATGGGACTCCCTAGCTGGAAGATATCAGAGAAGAAACTTCGGAACCAGTAATGGTTCTCCTCAGGAAAGGCTAAAAGAGGTCATGGATCCTCCATGGATGTCTGTTATCAAATTTCGGGACGGAGGGTAGGATTTGCTCTAAGTCTGAAAGAGATGCTGGAGAACAGCCTGGCCAAACATGGCATCCCAGCAGGAGTCCTTGTCCAGAGAGTAGTAAGCAGCAAAGGTATGGACCAAAGACCAAATTGCTGCTTTACAGATTTCATCAATGGCTACAGAGCATAGGTTTGCCATCGAAGTGGCCATGGCCTGAACATTGTGGACAGTGACATGACCTTCAATGGATAGGCCTACTGCATCATAAGTAAAAGTGATGCAATCTGCTATCCATTTGGAGAGGGTACGCTTGGATACTGGCAACTGCAAATGACTAGGGTCAAAGGAGATGAACATTTGGGAAGCCTTTTGGCGTCCTTGAGTCCTCTAAAGGTAGAATGCTAAAGCAGGACCTAGGCATTTTAGACACCAGTCATGAATGTCAGTGGCAGAGATGGTACTGCCACACTTAAAACCATTAGTTGGTTTTTCCATTGTGTCAGTGACAAAATGGAAGGCCTGGGCCTAAAATGGCATCAATACGCTTGAAGAAAGTAAAAACTTTTTCCTTTTTTTTTTTTAGAAAAGAAGAAAGAAAGGAAGGAAAAAAATAACAGGGAGTCAGTACCAGCGTCGACGGGAAGGCAGACACAAACCACAAAAATAAGAAAAACAAGAATTCTCTGCAGTGACAGGATTTGCTTCCTGCTGGCTCTGCGGAAAATGAAGAACTGAGGAGGGAGAGTGGGAAAGGCGGGACGGCAGCTACGCAGCACAGTGGGATGCTCCCAAAAGCTTTCCTATTGAATGCTGGGAAGTGTTCCTGAATGAAAAAGATCTGTGTTTATACCAATACTGAAGAAAGGTGATCCAACTGACTGTGGAAATTTATCACACAACTGTTCTGATCCCACATACCAGCCAGACTCTACTCAAGATCATTCAGCAGAGACTACAACCATACCTGGAACGAGAACTGCCTGAAGTACAAGGAGGATTCAGGAAGAGCAAGGAGCAAGAGACATCATTGCGGATGTGAGATGGCTCCTTGAAATGACAAAAGAATACCAAAAGGATATCTATATTTGTTGTATTGACTACAGCAAGGTTTTTGACTGTGTAAACCATGAGAAATGCTGGGCCACATTAAGAAGCATGGGTACCAGAACACCTGATAGTTCTCTTGCACAACCCTTTACATTGATCAAGCAGCAACAGTCTGAATGGAACAAGGAGAAATAGAATGTTTTAAAATCAGCAAAGGTGTACAACAAGGTTGTATACTTTCTCCTTACCTGTTTAATTTATATGCAGAACAAATCATCAGAGAAGCAGGACTGTATGAAGACAACCGAGGTGTGAAGATTGGTGGAAGACTCATCAACAACCTTCGCTATGCTGATGACACTACAGTAACTGCTGAAAGTGAAGACGGTCTGAAACATTTGCTTCTCAAGATCAAGGAACATAGTCTTAAAATGTGAGTACACATTAATTTGAAAAAGACAGATCCTGACAACTATCAAAATCAATAACTTTATCCTTGATTGAGAAGAAACAAAAATATTAGACAACTTTAACCTGCTTGGATCAATAATCAATAAAGAAACAACAAGCATGCAAGAAATCAGACGACGTATTGCTCTTTGCAAAATGGCCATGAAGAAATTAAACAAGATTCTCAACATCAGAGATGTCTCTCTCCATACAAAGATTCGACTTGTCCAAGCCATAATATTTTCAATAACATCTTATGGATGCGAAAGCTGGGCAGTGAAAAAGATAGGAAGAAAATCAATGCCTTTGAATTATGGTGCTGGTGTATACCATGGAGTGCCCAAAGAACAAACCAGTCTGTACTAGAGGAGATCAAACCAAAACTTTCTTTAGAAGCTCAGATGACAAGACTTCGACTTTTATACTTTAGACATATCATGTGAAGAGAAAGATCATTAGAGAAAGACATCATGCTTGGCAAGGTTGAAGGGCAACGCAAAAGAGGAAGGCCAGAAATGAGACGGATCGATTACAATAACAGCAGCTATGAATGCCACTCTGTCAACAATGAGCCACCTGAGTGAAGATCAAACAAAATTTAGGACAGCTATCCAGAGGGTCGCCATGAGTCAACAGCAACTCGACAGCACTTAACAACAACATAAGACACCAAAGCAGCACATGGTCACCATCCTTGCCTTGCAGTTTATATGCTTACCATGAAAAGCTCAAACATTGTCAAACTACCCACCACTCCTGGACCTCGTTCCTTCTACCTAAAGAAATAATACATGTCCAGGTTGCTATCTCAACATTTTCCATCTAAGTCACATATTGGAACTGGCTAACACTAACTCTTATCTTCTATTCTTGGCTCCTGTTGCTTATGAGCAAATATCATTAAGTAATCATAAAGCAATCTTCACACCTTCCACTTCTCGGAGTTCTTTCTGCTGCACTGTTATTGGCAGTTCTGGGAGGTGGATTTCTTTTCTCTCACATTTGGAAGGGTTTGGCTTCTTTCTGTTTAACATTTGTGCTTTCTCAATTTGTGGAGTTCGGTCATGAAGTGACATAGACTTCCCAGTTTGAATCTAAAAAAAAAAAAAAGAGTATTTTATGATATGTATTTAATTCTACCTTCATTGTTACATCAGCAGTTATTCACAGATTTAGGCAACTAATAATAATAATCACATCCTATATTAAAACAAAGATGATTCTGGAAAGCAAAGTTGTTTACCTGTAATGGGGTTCTCCATAGACAGTAGGTAAATGCTACCACACTTTGTGGTGGCGTTCCAGGATAGAGCCAGTGTGTGCGGAACCCTCTTCCTGCTAATAGAAATCTTCTTTATGCACTTGAGTGACCAGTTCCCAGCATCCCTTGACCCCCTCCTCAGCGTTAGTCCATTTGCAGCATAGATACAGCACCAAAGAGGCCCAATTTTTCATTGTTTTCCTCCTTTTTTTTTGAGGGGTACGGCAGGAGGTTGAGTGTGGCTGCATGTCCCTGCTGTCTACAGAAAACCCTTGTTACAGGTAAGCAACTCTGCTGTCTCCAAAGACAAGCAGACCCAATGCAGCTACTCTCTATAATAAATCCAGAGCTCTGGGCTGTTTATAATTACTATTTCTCATGACCCAGAGGTTCTACAGGTGGTGACTTGTAACGCTGACGTAAAAATTAACTAGGAAAAAGGTTCCTGTGGGACTGCTTGACCAAAAGCAGCATATTGACTTGGTTCAGACAGTAGTGTTTCATGAATGCATGGATGGATTACTAAGTGGCAGCTCTGCAAATTTTCTGTAATGATTAGAAGAAACAGAGAAAAAGGGTAGGAGACCTGTGTTCCATGGGATTGCAAGTGCGTTATGTGCCATCCGTTATGGACTTGGACAATTGGAGTAGAACTGTGCACATTTGGCATTGTCTCTTATTGCAAAGACATCTATATACAGTATGGGGTTCCCCCATGTCTGAAATAGGTGGTCTGCGACCTTCTGATTGAGAAACCACTCATGCGGATCTAGCTGGAGGTTGAGAGAGTCTACTAGTTGATTCTCTTGACCATGAAGATAGACTGCTTGAAGTGTGATATGTATGGAACGTACCAAACGTACCAGATTCTTATTACTTCTTGGCATAAAGACAGGGGTCCCAAGACCTCTTGTTTGTTGATGTAAAACATTACTAGTTAGTTGTCTGTTTTGACCATGACCACCTTATTTGCAGCCAAGCTTTGAAGGCATTTATAGCATTGTAGAGGGCTAATAGTTTCAAAAGATTGATATCTTGCATACATTCAAAGCTGTTCCACTGGCCTTGTGTGCTTATATGTGGAAGATGTGCTCCCCAAGCAATGGTGGAGGCATCTGTGGTCAGGACGATATCTAGTGGTGGTTTTGCAAATGGGTGCTTGACGAGGACATGCATCTATCAAGTCAAAGAGCATATCACTAATTGAGTGATCAGAATCTCTTTCCTGAGGGACTGCTGCTACTGATCATAGTGCAGCTTCAGGTGCTACTGCAGTGGTCTCATATGGAGGCTTGCCAGAGGCAGAACATGCACAGCTGTCAACATGTGTCCCAGATATTTAAGGATAAATCAAGCTGTGATTCTGGAATTCTGGCTGAGATGTGAGTTGAGCTGAAGGGTCATCTCTGCTATTTCCTTGAGGAAGTACACATGTTCATGCTTTGTACTGATGCGAGTTCCAATAAATATAATGGTTTGAGTTGGAACTAGGGCTGATTTTTCTTTGTTGATCAAGAAACCCAGATTTTTGAGAAATCAAATGGCTTCTTGAATGGAGAGGCTTAATTATTTCTTGGTTAGAGCTGATATAGCCAGTCATCTAGGTAAGGAAACAGATAGCAGTCCACTTTGTGTAGTTGAGCTGCTACTACTGCGAGACATTTGGTGAAAACCCTGGGAGCAGACGAAAGGCCAAAAGGAAGTATTTTGTACTGAAAGTGTTGGTTCTGGAATATGAAGTGTAGATATTGACTGCGATTTGCTTGAATGGTTATGTGAGAGCAAGCATCCTTCAGATCCAGGGAAGCTAACCAGTCATTGCAATCTAATAAGGGAGTATTATTGCTAGAGCTTTATTTTGAACTTCTCTCACTTTGTATGTTGGTTTAGATTGTGGAGATTAAGGATTGGTCTCAGACCGGCTGTTTTCTTGGAGATAAGAAAGAATCTTAAATAGAAACTGTAACCTCTTTGAGGGTTCATAACCAGATCAACAGACTTGTAAAGCAGTGTTTCAATCTCTTGTTCTAGGATGAGGGAATACCAATCTTCCTTCCCTCTCTGCTGATGGCCTCAAGACTGGCCTTGGCTTTGAAAGAAGGGCTGAAAAGGTTTAAACTCCAGGATCTCACCAAAGCCTTGGGTAAAAGTTGTGGTGGGCAAGATATTGAGAAATTTACAGAGACTCTGCACTTGAAAATCTTGTCCAAGTGCTTCATAGCCACTCTGCCAAGAACAATGAGTCATTGGGCTTCTTGACTGCTTTGTCATTCCTACTGATCTAAGCAGGTTAAAGTTATGGTTTATGGTTTAGGCATTTGATATACCGCCCTTTACTTACGTATCAGAGCGGTTTACACGTATATACTAACAGGTACTTTTTTATTCCCTTGTCCCCGAAGGGCAGTTGTTTGTTTCTTCTCAATCAAGGATAACATTATTGATTTTGACAGTTGTCAGGATCTTTGTTGTCTTCATGTTAAGGTGCACTCCCATTTTAAGACTATGTTCCTTGATCTTGATAAGCAGATTTTTCAGATTGCATATATTTTATAAAATGAAAGTGAAGACAAACAACACAGCTTCATCTAAATGATGCCACGGGAATGCCTATAGACAATCTTGTTGGCACATGTACTTCTACTTGTATATTTGGCTGTATAATTTTATAACAGTTATTTTCCATGTGTAAAGCATGTTTTACCAGTGACAGAATATCACCGGTCTATGCATCATTTTAAGCCCTGCCCCAACTTTCATCCTAATTTTAAAATGTATAACTTTGGTTGTATAACAACGCATACACACAAGAGGGGCATATTCAAAATGGTTTAGCTAGTCAGCAGAACATTCAGCTGCATTAAAGTGGTCTATCTGCCCAGACAATAACTGCTTAGATCAGGACATTCTGGGGCCAGAGAGGGGGCAGCAACATAGGTTAGCCGGTCAGTGGTCTAATGGGTTACTAACCACCTAAACCTAAATCAGCTAAAGTCATGCAGAAAAAAAAAGCTGACTTAACTTTAACCTGTTTAGCTCTCCATCCTAAAATGATATCCAGACAAATCAGACATTCAATGCCAGTGGCCAGATATGGTCCAGGCACAATTTAAATTGACAATGGCCAGTTGCTTTATCTGCACTGCTGCTGCCACTGAATATGTCCCCAGAACTACTTTTCAAAACAAGGCACTTCTGTAGCAGTACCCGTGGCTGACCATATAAGTGTTTTTTGAATATAAGGCCCCATAGATTTTATGCAAAAATTCCCATGGAAAACACAACAGACAATTAGTGGCAGCATTGTCATGAACGTGTTTGTGTTCCTGTGTAACCACTATAACCAAACGCCAAAATAAGTGCTCACAAAGAAAAATGAAGTGAACAAAGTGAGAACATGGACTATACACTTAAAATCAATGTACAAACATAAAAACTGAATTGCAACACCCTTATGCATCTCAAGAGCACCAAACAGTACATGCAATAAAAAGGTAAAGGACCTCGGATTGGGGAAAACCTGCCATTTAAACAGCATTGTAACCATGCAGATTCAGAAAAAAATTGTATCTTGTGTCTCCAAAAAGATACTTGATGACTGTGAAAGTACAAGTATAAGATACTAACGAACACAAACGTGACAGGAGTGCAGCTCTAGTCATTTCTTCAACCAAAGATCCTTTGATTGGTCCTGCAAGTGGAATAGGAAGCATTTCTGAGAGTGCTACTCTGGAAGTCCTGGATTTCAACTTTCCCTCTCACATTTTCCTGTCTTATTGGTACCAACTTGTACCAAGACAAATGGGCTCCTCCCCATCATTGTCTAAAATCCAATCCAGGCACCTTTACACGAGGCAGGCAAGTGATCCACACACCCACCAGTCACCCAGCTATCTACATGCCTAATGATCACCAACTAAGATGGCTGTCTTAACCCTTCCCTCCTAAGCATAAGCCCCTGGAGACACATCTTCGGTGAGAGAGGATACTGCATTCTCTAGAGGGATGGTCCTGGCTACAGGATCATTCCCTTCCACAGAAAGGCTATGCTTTCCTTCCAGGTGACCTCTGTCCTCAAAGGAAGCACCAAGGCTGCTAGACTAGAAGTGTGACTTCTTTATTATGTCCCTGAAGGTCTCCTCTATGTACAAGCAGGATGTACCAAAGCATATTACTACCAGGTAGGACACGCAAGCCCATCTTGCAAAACCAAAGCTCTGAGTCACGCATCCCCTGCAGACTGTACATCCAACAGATAGTGATGTACAAACAAATGCAGAGACGACCAAGTTGCCACCCTGCAAATATCCATGGGTGGCACCACTCGACCCATGATGCCACCTGAGCTCACATGGAATGCGCCCGCAAAACCTGTGGTACTGGCTTCTTCCACAACAGATAAGCTGATGAAATTGCCTCCTTGATCCAGCATGCCCCCAACACCTTGGAAGCTACCTCCCCCTGCTGAGCTCCACCAAACAGGACGAAAAGATGATCAGACTTCTGAAAACAAGCAGCACGCTTCAAGTAGAGACGAAGAGCCCGACACACATCCAAAAGATGCAACTATCGAACCTCTGCCTTGTCGCTGCCTCTTGAAAAGACCGGCAGCATAACTGGCTGATTAACATGGAAAGCTGAGACCACCTTGGGCAGGAAATATGGTACTGGTCTGAGAACCACTTTCTTCTTGAAGAGTGACAGAAAGGGTCCCTGTCAGGACAAGCTTGAAGCTCCGAAATCCGCCAGGATAAGCAGATCGTCACCAGGAAGACTATGTTCTTATGTACGAGCCCATAACAAAGTGGCTATAACCTGTGATGAATAGCCCCACTTTCTCAACCGAGCCCTCCCAAGAGCCAGGCCGTAAGTGAGAACCGATCTACTTGCAGCAGGTGTATTGGACCCCGAGTCAGCAGAGCGGGTGTCACTGGCAACTTCCACGGCTTGTCTGCCAGGAGATGCATAAAGTCCATCTACCATGGCCGTCATGGCCAGTCCACCACTATCAGGATCACCAGTCCCACATGAGCTTCGATGTGCTGCAGGAGCCTCCCAATCAGGGCCCACAGTGGGAATACATACAGCAAGCCAATCTGTGGCAAAGGCTGGGTCAACGCATCCAGCCCTTCCGACATTCTCTCTCATTTCTGGTTAAAGAACCACTGCACCTGTGCATTGTCGAATGTTGCCATGAGGTCCATGATAGGCAGACCCCACCGACGGGTCACCCCTTCGAAGAGACAAGGATCGAGCGTCCACTCGCCTGGATCCAAGCGATTTCAGCTGAGAAAGTCTACCTGAATGTTGTCCCAGCTGGCCACATATGCTGCCAAGAGATCTGACAAATTTGCCTCCACCCAGTCGAATAGCGTAGCAACCTCATCCTCCAGGGTCACACTACTGGTGACCCCTGCCGGTTAAGGTATGCCACTGTTGCAGCATTGTCCGAGAACACCCAAACAGCCTTCATTCGAACCACTGGATGGAAAAACTGCAGAGCCAGGAACACCGCTCTCATTTCCAATCTGTTTATGTGCCAGATACTCTGCTCATTGGACCAAGTTCCCTGTGCTACCTGACTTGCACATTGCGCCCCCCTGCTGGACAGATTCACATCTGTGGTCAGATGGATCCATTCAGGTGGAGCCAAGGGCATCCCTGCGAGAAGGTGATCTTTCACCAGCCACCATCTCAGTGCTAACTTGGTATTCAGGGGACAGGGCAGCCTTCATGAGAGCTTGTGGTACTGCGGAGACCATTGCCCAAAAAGGCCCTCTGCAATGAATGCATATGCTCCTGGGCCCAGGGTACTAGCTCCAGAGTGGTTGCTATCAATCCCAGGAGTTGAAGGTAGTGCCATGTGGAGGGTGCCACCATCTGCCAGAAGAATAGACTTGTGTCCGTATCTTCTGAACCTGCTCTAGAGGCAGGTATACGCACACTTGTCTGTCTGAAATCTCGCTCCCAAATGAACTAGGTCTTGTGAGGGTTCCAGTTGACTTTTGGCCAAGTTGATCACATAACCTGGTCAGTGGAGCAGCAAAATCACACTCCGTGTCGCATGTTGACTCTCTGTGTATGACTTCACTTGAATCAGACAGTCATCCAGGTAAGGGTGCACCAGGATCACCTACCGCCGCAGCACAGCAGCCAAAACCACCATGACCTTGGTGAATGTCCGGGGAGCTGTAGTGAGACCAAAGGGCAACGCATGGAACCGAAAATGCCCCATGGGAACTGCAAAACAGAGGAAATGCTGATGCTCCTGGCATATGGGGATGTGTAGATATGCCTCCATGAGGTCTAGGGCCATCAACAACTCTCTAGGATGTACTGCTGCAATGACAGATTGAAGCATTTCCATGCGAAAGTAGGGTACCTGCAGACTTTGGTTCACATGCTTGAGATCAAGGATAGGCCAAAAGGTACCTTCCTACTTGGGGACCATGAAATAAATGGAGTATCAACCTCTACCTGATTGTCCCTTTGGCACAGCTCAACTGCTTTTAGCTGCAGCAGACATTGGAGAGTCTCTAGAACCATGCTGGCTTTTCGGGACAACCTGCATGGCGATGCCATGTAGGCCTCTGCTAACGGGCGCATGAATTCCAGAGCATACTCAATGCGGATCACCTCCAGGACGCAATGGTCGGAGGTGATCTGGGCCCAGGTGGGCAGGAACCACTGGAGACAGCCCCCCACCGGCCCTACCCAACCTTGGGCCCTCCTCACTTCATTGTGTCTTCTTGGCAACCGAGGCGGCAGCAGAAAAATAGCCTCTGCTGACCCCTCTGCCTCCACAAAAGGGGGTGCCTCTACTTGGGTACCATGTTCTCTGAAAAGGCGCAAACTGAGCCGCTCTTAATCTATAAAAATCCTGCGGCTTCCCTCTGGACAGCACCACCCCCTTCGCCTGTTTCGGCTTGTCCTCTGGAAGCTTGCCACCTTTAGAGTCTCCCAGTTCCTTCACCAGCTTATCGAGCCCTCCCCAAAGAGTAGTTTGCGACTCAGGAGTGCCTTGGAGGAAGCATCTGCTGCCCAGTTGCAGAGCCAGAGCAGGTGCCTAGCTGTGACCACCGAGGCCATAGCTTTTGCCGTAGCCTGGACCAGATCATTAAAAACATCCACCAGGAAGGCAGAGCCTGACTCTAGGCATGCTGCTCTGGCACTCCGAGCCCAGCAAAAGAATGCCCACAAGACATACGCCCCACAAATGGATGCCCAGAGCGCCATGGCGTTAATGTCAAATGCTTGCTTAAGTAAGGTTTCCATCTTCTTTTTTTTTTTTTTAATTCTTTATTTTCGTTTTGCAACAACAAAGGAAAGGAAGACATACAACTAAGAGACAAATACATACATGTAATGTGATACATACACCAAAGCAAACCCCCACCACCCCCTCCCCCCTGCTTCTTCTCTAGAAAACTAAAACATTCTCGAAGCGGGCGTGTACTGACATTATTGTGTACAAAACCTTACAGCGATCTGAAACATTATTATGTTACAAAACCTTACAGCGATCTGAAACATGATGAGTGTACATTAAACAGACATGTCGAAGCAATGAGCAGATGGTACATGATCATTGAGCATCTGCCATTTAGACAAGCAAGAATGAAATTGGGTATGGAAAATAGCTCTCCGAGATATCTGCTCATATTTACTATATAAGCAGACAAGGTTCCACTATTCATTGACAGCAAGTCGAGAGCTATCCCTCCAAGTCCCCGTAATCAAACATATGGCTATACCCAGCATGAAATCAGGAGAAAGCGACTCTTCTTGGGAAGAGAGGGGACCCCCGCCACTGAGCGGAGTCCCACAGTCGTCCAAGAAAGAGGCTCGTGAAGGTACAAGATAAAGGAAATACGACCCCAGACCCGCCCCCAGTAAACCTGTAGTTAAGGACATTTACAAGAACATGAACGAGGGTTCCCACATCAGTATAGTAAGACCTACACAGGCCCTGGCAGTTGTGTTCCATTTGACTATTTTCCTGGAATATAAGAACATCTATGTGCAAAAGGACGAGAGTTGAGTTTGGATAGCTAAAGCAGATCGGGAAACCCGCATTGTGTTGCTCCAGAAAACGCTCCAATGCACAGGGGTTAAAGTGGTTTGCGGTTAGCAAGCCCAGGCATGTTGGATTCTACAAGTGTCAGTATCTGTACCCTGACATAATAGTTTATAAAAGTTAGAGGCTACTCCATGTGTACTACTAATAGAGTGAATTAGTTCTAATAGCCCATCCTTAGTAGGGACAGAGGGCGGCATGATTGGAGCACTTTTGAGGCAGCATGTAAGCTGCATCAATTGAAAATAATGTTTCGCTAGGAACGCTAATCCCCTGTATAGATCAGAAAAGGTTTTCCAACAAGCTGCAGAAAGAGCTGTTGGGGTGTCCTGATCCCCCTGGAGTACCAGGGTCTGGAAATAATCATACATGGCTGCTTGAATTTCAAACCGAAACTCTGGCTGAGTTAATAGGGCTCTATCAAAGAACCAGGCCCCCGGATTCCCTTGAAGTGCTGTAGTATGGTAGTGAAAGGAAATAGCAGCATGATCTGAAATATACTGGGAGTGAATCTTTGCAGCGTCCACCTGGGGAACTAACAGTGTTGATATTAGAAAGAAATCTATGCGAAACTGGGATGAAGAATTAGCAGAGGCCTGCGCAGCCTGAGCAGTAATAGCAACAGGGCAGGGTCATCCAGATTAGGAGCATGAAGGCATATACATGTAATTTTAAAGTTACCCATCTTGAGGTGAACTCTGGGCCATCTACCCGCTGTGTCTAAGCAAGTCGCAGCAATAGTAGCATGCAGAGATTTCCTATCCAATATAGCAACCCCACATTTCCTAGAAAACAGCTGGGGAGTAGGCGGCCACCATGTAAGGTTTAATATTGAGGTGGAAAGTTTCCTTCGAATTGAAATGTGTTTCTTGGAGGAAAATCAGGTCCGCAGCCTCATGACTTAGATAGCTTAGGAGTTTCCTCCGTTTTATCGGATTATTGATTCCTTGTACGTTCAATGAAAAAATCTTACATGGTGCCATCAGTCGATACTAGACATTTTAGGTAAGAGCGCTTGAAAACTTACAACATAATCAGAATCTGTACAATAATGACATAAGCACCAAGTATGCTGGCCAATACACCATATTGAAAAGTATGTACCAAAGTAACCTAGAGAAGAAGCAAACCCCCAATGAATATGGCGACCAGATGTCTGCAGGAGGAGGCCCTAGAGAGGAAGATAAAGACATAATAAAAGAAAAGAAACACCAGAGTCCATAAGAAACACTGTCTCTGATACTCGTCGAGGCTACTATGGGTAGATGGAGTCGGGTCCCAGATATCTTCAAAATAAGGCGACAGACCTCCCTCGACAGACTCTTCGCTGAGCCGCGGTAAATCCAATATGGCAGGCACAGCGGATATGAGAGTACTGGCGGGAATATTCTGGAAATCAGCGCATCAAGTCGGCTTCTTTAGAGTCCAAAAAACTCCGCTAGTAGATCAGGGTCCTCAAATGTTCTCGTCTGATTGTGAAGCGTGACTCGGAGCTTGGCCGGGTACATCAGGCCATAGCGTGCTTGTAATTGTTGAAGCCTCGGCCGAAATTCCAGAAAGCGCTTTCGGCGGTCGACCGTGGGTTTAGCCAAGTCAGGATAGAAGGAGACCTTGTGGCTCTCAAACTCCATATGGCCCTTTGCCCGGGAGGCACTGAGAATTTGTTCCACATGTTGATATCTCAAAAGTCGAAAGATGATAGGCCGCGGGGTCTTCCTGTTGAGCGTTATGTTTGTGGGTACACGATGAGCGCGATCGATCTCCAATTCTTTGGTAAATGTGATTTGGAGCAGGGAAGGGAGGATTTTACTTAAAAACTCCTTCATGTCACCCAATTCCGCTCCCTCCGGTATGCCCACGAGTCGTAGGTTGTTGCGGCGCGCTCTATTGTTGCCGTCTTCCACTTCTTTCTGCAAGGCCCGCACCTGACGTTCAACTTTGTCAAGTTTGGACAGCCGGACCGCATGGGAGTCTAATATACTCTCCATTTTGTCCTGACGCGAAGAGAGCCCCTCTAGCCTGCCTTGCAGTACACCAAGATCTTCCCTCAGCGCTCGAAGTGCTTCACCGTTTGACTGCACGAGGTCCTTAACCCCTCTAATTTCTGCGAGGATTTCCTGCTGCATTTCGGGGCCCTCGCGCAAAGCCAGCCCCTTCTGCGGGGACGGGGGTTCAGTTTTGGAGCGTTTACCGTGAGAAGCCGCTGGAGAGCCAAATTCCAGGCGCGTAGGTTTGGTCCCCGCCATCTCACCAATGTGCCCCGGCAAGATCAGAGCAGAAATTCAAGTTTGTCCGGTGTTAATTCAGGATTCTGAGGAGGCCTCTCGGGAGCCTCAGCGTTATGCGACCATCCCGCTGGACATCGGGCTCCGCCCCCCCTAGGTTTCCATCTTCTTATCGTGTAGTTCTTTCAATGCCGCTCTGTCTTCCACTGGATACAGCCAATGCATTCTTCTGCTGTCCCAGAGCCCCACTTCCGTTGCCTCCTATTCCGCGTCAATCATCTGCTGAATGACTCTGTGCACTGGAAAAACGATCTGCTTCTTCTTATAGCACTGAAGAATGGGGTCCTCCAGGGGTTCTTCACCTTCCGGGTTTCCTTGTACAATATTCAATGCCAGAAGCTCCTCTCTGCGAAAAACCCTTACTAATGTGGGATCCTCCCCTGTGAAGGCTTCCCCATCTCTGGGTTCCCCTGGAGGACCCTCCTCCAGCATGTCCAAGCTCCCTTCTAAAGGATCCTCCAACGCCTCTGACAATGCGGCCATGGGGTCATCCCAGGGCTCTGCGGCCAGGCAAGGACGCTTCACAGTGTGCTCCCCCAGCTGTTCCCTTGCGCTCACCTGCCCCTCTGTTCGACACTCCGCCTGCAGCTCGGTAGCCCCCTTCCCAGCTTTATTCTGCCTCAAGCCGTAAGCCCGGTGCAAGAATAAAATAAAATCCAGAGAGAAGGAAGCCAGAAGAGCGGGGCTCCCTTATCTTTCCCCCACAATGGCATCTACAAAATCTGATGGCTGCAGACCCTCTCGGGCAGCCTGCTGCTCCATTGACAGACACTCTGACTTCAAAATGACCTCCCTTCCTTCCAAAACCTTGGGCACGGGAGAAGCAGAAAGGCCTGAATCTGACTGCGTGAGTTCAACGTGGCCCGTCACACTGTCCCACTCTGAACCTCACTCACCCAGTGCCTCCTCTGTTGACCGGGTATCTTTCTCACAAGTACGGCAGATCCAAGCCACAGAGAAGCTTCTGCATTTCATTCCACACGCCGCACACTGCACTTTCCCCGACAGCATGTGGCATCTTCCAAAATCCCCCGGAAAAAGTAAAGTCTGCCCTATAAAGCTTGCCTGCGATGCGCACCTCTGGATCTCCGCCTACAGCACTGCCTCCGGTTCTCTGCACCCCCCCCCCCCCAAACACCTTCTAGACACCGACCTGAAATCCCACGCAACCAACTACTCACTGACGGGGAGAGGATATAATACTTTGTGCAGCTAAACAGGCAGTGCCGGCCAATACAAAATGCACACTTGTTTCAAGGGCGATCCCACAACTGGCCTGACTCCCCTGAAGCAGGACCTGACTGAACTGCCCTGGCCCCTCAGGAAGTCTGCTCCAACCTTTCTGGTATGCTCTTCATCACTCCCTAGTCCAAATGGCTTCCCATTCAAGGGATCAGCCTGGATTTGCCCCTACACTTAAACTGTTAAGTGTAATCAGAGTAAGTTTATTTACTGTTTGACTGCCCCTAGTCTGCTTGGCTGAACAACAATTCCTGACAGAACTCAGTCTACTGCCTAAGGCCCATCTGAGCCAGCTCTCAAGGGACGGTCACCCACACCAACTGCTTGAGGCTGAGATACTAGCCTTAGTGAGTGGTGCCAGGGGATTATATGGATGACATCACTAAGATTTTTGAGCATGTTCAGCCCCCAACTGCTTGTAGGGACTGGACTGGAGAGATGAAGAGGGCTTTGCATCGGTACTCCTGCTGCCAGGGCCTGGGCTTTCTCTTGTCACTGCGCTGCCAGCGCTGCTTTAGCAGAGCCCTCCTGTGTGCAAGTGTAGGGCTTGACAATGCGTTGCACTGCTGCTGCCATCTGGGCATTGGTGGGGCCTGAAGCAAAAGTGTAGGGGCCTGTAGTGCTCCTCCAAGCCTCTCCTTGGCTACTTCCCTGGTCACAACCCCATGGGGAATGGAGAAAATCATAGGATAGATTTAGCCAAAAGCCAGGGATCTCTTCACCGCAGCCCTTTGCCCAGCTGCTGCCAGCAACTCTTGGACTTCTGCTGATAGCAATTCCTCTCATCTTGCAGGAGATACAGTTGGAGGCAGAGCTCCTTCCATGAATGCTAAGTTCTCCCCAGTTAAGGAGGCCTTTAGAACATTTAGCAATTTCAGGGGACAGACTTTTTCTACTTTGAGCTGGCCATATGCCTCCAGACCTAAATTGGCAACCACGTGTTCAGGCAAGAACTGAGATTGAGGTGCTAGCTGCTCAACCTAAGAAGCCTGTCGAAGTTTCTAGGGGTCAGAAGGAAAATTCCCTTACTTTGCCTGTTTCTCCAAATCAGGAAGAAAAAGGGAAAAAGAATTGTAAAGAAGAATAATGCAAATAAACTTCAAACTGAGTGCTCCAATAACAAATCATCTTACCTAAGTTGCCAGTCTGAATCAGGCCTGCATATACTTTACTCTCACAGACCTGTAAACTCATTTTCCAAGGGAAATTCTCTGCAAATTTTCACTTTGAAAATGTCTTGCCCTGCAAGGATTGCAGGTTCATAAATAACCCACAGACTTGGTAGATACAAACTCTCTGCAAGGCAGTAATGGGAGATTGAGAGGGAACTTAGTTAGTTTAGTTTAGTTTGGTTTAATTAAAATTGGATATACTGCCTGCTGTTTAGAGGGAGAAGATAGGATGAAGGCAATATTTAGAAAGTGTCTCCAACTTGCCTATATGTTTCTATGCCTTAGAAGACAGCAGTATTTCAAAGAAACATGTCGCTGTTCTTACTAGGTCTATAAAAATGTTTGCTTTACTGATAAACATCATAACACATGGTAGAATTAAAGAAATAGGGCATGAAAATCACAGATAAAATGCAAAAGCAAAGATGACCAGGACCAGATTTAGGCATTAGCAATGCAAGCAACAGCCTCCAGTGCTGAATCTTGATAGGCGGTGGAGCGCTGCTTCCACTGCATGCTTTAATCTGTACCTGGTCAGTGCAGCAATCACTTCAGCGATCCAGCACAGCAACCATATTGATAATGAAATTCAGCATGAGGCCTGCCCAGGCCTTGTGGCATCCTGCCCCTCCTCTCAAAGGCATGCTGTTACCATGGGAACCCTGCAAGGGAAAAGGAGGGGCAGGATGCTGCAGGGCCTGGGCAGGCGTGACATTGAATTTCATTATCACCATTGCTGCTGTACTAGGCGGACCACCTCTCTGAAGCGGACAGTGGTGAGAGACTGATGTCGGAGCAAGGCAGAGGCAATCAGAGGGGGGTTAGCGAGAGGAAGACCTCCCCCTGGTACCCTGAGTGGAAATCCAGCCCTGCAGGTGACAACTCATTTCTTATCCTACCTGGACCATGGATCCTTCCTCTTGTTTATTGTTAGAACCAACTTGTCCCAGAGCCTGTAAAGGACTTCTTCTTTTCTTTGGCCTTTCTGTTAACCTACTGCAGATGAACAACATTTAAGATTTATACACTGTGGAAAATTAAAAACAGGAACATAGAATATTTTCATTAAAGACATTCTTTTTAATGACAAAACACATTTTCTTTCTCTACCCCAGGATTTGATGCAGAAACTTTAGTACCACCTGCTTTACATATTAGAGGATGGGCTATGTCTGCCTTATCACCCTGCTTTTTCCACTGTCTCCTCCTCACATTCTAAATTGCTGTTGCATTTTATTGGGCACAAGCATAACAAGTATATAAAGAAAGGAAAGACTTTCATCATGCATTTAAATGTGGCTATTATGTAATAGGGAAACACAACTCCTGGCATTTGTGAAAGAACAGATATGTTAAAGCAACATTTCAGTACAGCCAACATATGTCAACTATGCTAAAATGTTTCCAAAAATACAAAGAGTTTCCATATAAGCGTGTAGAGCCACTGATGATTACATATTTACATTTTTTTTTATTAGAAAACTATTTCTCCCTATTTTCAGCAGACCCTGAATTGCAGGCATCCTGACAGGATTCAGCTGGCGACTGAGAAGCTTCCAGAAGGGGATAAACAAGTTCCTGGAACGTATTAGTCCCTAAAATAAATTTCACTAAATCAAAGCAGTAAACACATGGACCAAAGTGTCTCTATACTAGTAACTGCAACAGTACAAGGCTGCATCAAAACAATGTACTTATCAGTGCAACAAGGTCATATCTGTCCTGTACTAACCTAGTACTGGTGAGCTGTGAACCAAAATTACTTGCAGCAGTAAGGCTGCCACTGATGGTATTGATAAGTGGCATTGTCATATTGGTTGCTATCTGCAGGTCTTCTTTCATACCAGTTGAATCCTTTCCTGGATCTATGGAAGAGGTTATTTCAGGGCCAAGAGGGTTATTTTCCTGAGATAATTCTAGAACGACCTGAGACTGGCTGGTGGTCAGCTCTAAAGGCTCATCTTCTTCTGACATTTTGATTTGTGATTTTCCTCCTTTTGTTTTAATAGGTTTCATTTCAGATTTGTTGTCTTTGTTTTTTTTGTCTTTGTCAACATCCTGGAAGAGAATCAAAATTCTACGTACTCAAAAAGAAAATATTCTATAATCCAGATCCTAACATCTCTACATTCTTTGCAAAGCTATTTTCCCTTCCCCTACTTTACAAGTCAACCCTTGAAGGCTATTATTAGGAATATACTGATGGGAAACAGGTCAGAAAAAAGTAAACAGAAATAAACTCCCACACTGATACACATATTAGAAAGCCTGCAATACATTTACAAATGTAAATGTCCTACTTGTGTAAACCGCAATATAGAAAACCTGCTACTTACTTATGTGGATCCGCAGCATGCAGTTTTGAAGGGGGCATGGCTTTGGTGGGCTGTAAAGTATGCATGTACTAAAGGGTTTTTTAATGGCAATACATGCATGTTAATTTAATGGCAATACATGCATGTTAAAAAATGTAAGATGTCAGCATTTACACCTCCCTCCTCCAAGGCATGTATAGGTGATAGCTACCTGCTCATTTGGTTTTATACTTTGAAGGAGTAATATAGGAGGAAATTGTATTTATCTCACCAGTGTTTAAAGCCAAATAAAAGAAAATTAATATTAGAGACTCCCCTTGTACATCCAATTTTGTAAAATCCGACACTCAC
Source organism: Ichthyophis bannanicus (assembly GCA_033557465.1). Taxonomy (NCBI): domain Eukaryota; kingdom Metazoa; phylum Chordata; class Amphibia; order Gymnophiona; family Ichthyophiidae; genus Ichthyophis; species Ichthyophis bannanicus. The sequence goes on along the minus strand of CM066050.1, from coordinate 37,164,890 downwards.
ATGCATAAGCTGCAAAATCTGCCACTAGCAAGTGCAAATGCTGGATTTTACATGTGCAGAGCCCCAAGCGAGACCATGCTTGTTCTGAATGTTTCTTTGTAAAACAGGTGCTACCACTGCATATGCCAGCACTTACACATGCTCCCCCCACAACCTTATAGTCATTTTGCAAAAGGCCCCACATTGTACTAATTGTGAAATCCAGACTTTGACGTCCTTTTTCCTACCTAGATGACTTATATTAAATCTAGCTTCAGAGAGCACAGAGACCAAGGGAACCCATGTAGAGAATATTTTTGCGAACCCCGCCATTCTAGCAATGATTTTATAGTCAGGATTTAAGGAAGAAATGTCAATCCCATGTAGACAGGCAAGGTACTTGTATTTGAAATTAACACTAAATGAATCAACATGCATGAGGGAAAGCAATGTTTCTCCATGACCAAGCAGGATATAATCAGCCGCACATATGAGTGAGTCAACCCTGATGGTGCCAGATCGAACTGCTCTCCCAGAGGCATGGACATGGCTCTCCTTACTCTATGCTTCACCATTGCCTTTTACCTTTCTTTTCATTTTGTTTGCCTTTGTCCTCTAAAGAAGCATTCAGATTAACCATCTTTGCTGGTAGTGCTAGCCCAGAATGCAGCACTTACCTCTTCAGTTTAGCCCATAATCTCCCATCTTTCTAGTTTATCCTACCTCGCTTCCTGCTGTTTCTTCTCCACCCCCCACTACCACCATGAAGTTCCTTGCAAGAGCCCCGCCTCTGTCTTTTGGCAGTGGTCTCCCGTTAACATTGACTCCACCTGCCCACTGTTGCATTATTTTGGGGAATGCAGCAGTTGGAACCATCTCTCCCCAACTGCAAGCCAAGAGTGGCAGAAGACAGTTCTATTGCTTCCCCCTCCCCCGGTGCAGTTACAAAGTGTAAATCTGTTTATGACTGGACACAGCCACCACCGCAACAGACAGGAAGCCTCCACCTGCCAGCACCACCAAGAGAAGTCCCTTTGGTCAGCCTCTCACTGCGAATACAGCAAGCAAGGAGGACCCTCTTTAGCAGCCTGTTTCCACAAACTCAACATGCAGGAGAAGCTCCTCTCTGGCTTTGCCCCTCAGGCAATGCTGAAGTGCAACCCTCTGTGCAGCAGGCCGCTGCGGCTGTTCTCCTTTCCAGCAGAGCTGCTGATAGACATTTATACCACTCAACTGGCTGGACTGCTGAAAGAAGAAATTTGAATTCATGATGTCAAGAATTGCAGTCCACACATCCAGAGGGGGGTCCCTAAAAAGCATCTTCTGTAAGTGTTGTGAAGAACCCTCTCATAGTGGGTGTCAGGGGCCTTTTTATTTGGTAAGTCTAGTGGTGATGCCTTTGGGGGGCCTAATCTTATGCATTCAAGGTATTGCAGACCATCCCAACTGCTCAAGAACCCTGGGTACCATGCTGGACAGGAGCTCTACCTGCCAGAGCACAATGGTCTTCACCCCACATAGCAGTTCCATATACATCTACAGAGACATTGCACAAGACCTAGGGAAATGTTTTCTGCCATCCCTTGGAATTTGTGAATTTGTCCAGTGTCACATTATTGCTGTCTCTTCCTCCTCCCGCTGGTACAGTAGGCAACATCCATTTCCTGGAGTGCTTTGTGCAGTCTTTTCTTCCATTGATTTCATCCATCAGTAACAAATACCTACATTCCAGATATTATGCCTACTCCAGACATAATTCCTTCGGGTGTTAAACATCAAGCATTCCATCTTAAGTTGCCAAACACTCCTATGAACCCACATTTTCACCCTTTCAAAGCACTAAAGGGCGCCCCTGATATTGTGGCTCCTTTACTTTTCTCACCCGACATAGGAAAAAATCCCCAAAAGGATGACTACGGTAGTTCCCTAGCCAAGCTTCTGGCAACTATTATTTGTCGGGGTCTTGGCATTTGCTCTTTATTTTGGGGCTCATATCCTCCTACAGACTCCTTTATCAGGTGACATGTGACATCGCCGAAACCAGTCACCTCTACCTGCCTTCTACATACCACCAGCCATCTGCTGTGGCACTTTTGCCCTCCACCTTACTGCCACTGCACTCTTCCCTAGAGAACTAAATAACTTTCTCACTGATAGGAGCTTTGCTCACAAACTGTCCCCGGCAAGACAAGCAGAGGTTCTCCCCTTGCAAACTGCCTTGACAAGCCAGGCAGAGACTCAAGGACAGCAAAATGTGCCTGCTTTCTCTCAGAGTTCATGCATTGCAGGCTCATTACCTCAACGAGACAGGCAGATGTTCAAGATCAGCCTGAACATATGGTTGCCCACAGTTGTTCTGGTTATACTACCCCTCCAGAGATGGCCTATATCCAAACCATCCCTACCTAATTGGGTGATTGAGTGATCACAAGTTAATGTTCTATGTAATAACAGATTAATGTACTACTTGCCCAGGTTAGTGTACCTCTCACCCTGCTGCACCAGCAAGCTATGCAGTATTCAGCCAAAGTTGCAGGGCCAGCCCAACCACTAGTCAAACCAGGCGATCGCCTAGTGCAGCAGCTTCTGGAAGGTGGCAAAGAGCAAGGCATTCAAAACTAAACAATAGATTCTGAGAGCCAGGGGGGATAAGGTTTAATGTTTGCCTAGGATGCCAACACTTTGAATGAACTCTGGGGCCAACCCTGTAAGCTGCCATGGCTGCCCATATCAGTTCATGAAGCCAGCATCAGAGGCCCCTTTATCCCATCTCCAGTCATCTCAGAATCAATTTTAATCTCCAGTCGTCTCTGGAATCAGTTTCATTCTTCTCTGAAAATTTTCACACGGATACATTCCATGACTTGCAGGCTTGGCATTCCATCAAGTCCTTGCCTACAGCCAAGCCACTTCAGCAAAACGTCCACTTGAGAAGGCCTTCCAACTTCCAAATGCGGTGGCTGCTAATACTGAAACCATTGCCATCACCTATGAAGGCTCCTCAATGACCTCTAGGGGATTCCCTATTTGCGGCAACGGTCTCAAAGAGGCACTTTACTGGCTGCCATACCCAGAGTAGTTTCCTCAGCTCAGTAACTCAAAAAGATTCCTAAAATCCTACATCTTACTTCATCATCACCATGCCTGTGGTTGCTGGCATGGCTTTCTCACACCAATTGCAAATGAGACCTACTCTCCTGCTCCATACATCCTGCTTATTTATCACAGCAGAGAGAAGTAAGGCATATTAATGCACTCCCTCTCTCAGGAAGTACACAGCTGGCTCCGTATCCACCGAGCATACCAAACCAAAAAAATACCCTGAAGGGGCATGCAATCTTCATTTATTGCCACTGATCAGAGTCAAGGGCTGTAGCCTGCTAATTTTGACCAAAGCCAAGGGCTGTGATTTGCTAAAGCACAAACAAATTAATAAATAACTAAATAAAAAGGAGATCAAGCAATAAATAGATGGATACACTCATCGTCAACAACCCCGCCTGCCTGTTGAACATTGTCCTTCTCACCGAGTGCCTTCTGATGCCTTCCGTCAGTTTTCTCCTTTAAGGGGATTTCAACCATTGTCTTTCTTGCCACCCAGGCTCCATCTCTGGTTCCTGACATCTTTTCCATAGACAAAAAAAAAGAAATTAAAAAATACAAAAAAGGAACAACTGTTCGATGTTTACAATCAGCAAGGCCCTAGTCCTGCAATCACAACCTCAGTCTAGGGTCTCCCATCTGAGCCCTCTCCATGCAGTACTACCACTGGCTCAGTGCTCTGTTCAGTCCCCTGTCTCAGGAAACCCCAATAACATTTGTCTTTCTAAAGGATCACTTTACAATGATCCTGTTCCAACATGCCTCTGGATGTGGGATAAATTAAAAGCATATTTGGGGTAAAACAAAAAGGGAGGGGAGAGACCAAGAAGGGAATCTTACCCCCCTGCCTTCTCACTCATATCTCCCTCTGCTTCTTCGTCTGGGACTTCTGTTTCTTTTTCCTTCCCTGCATTCTCTCTCTAGCAACAGGATCTTCCCAGGCTTGGGGGGTATTGCTTCCTTGCTTGATGTCTTGCCTTTTTCAAATAGCCTTGCATCCTCAAAGACCATGCACTTCTCACAGGATACCACACAGCTAACCATTCATCCTCCCTGGGATATCTACACTGCCTGCCCCATTCAATGGCATCATCTGTGCCCGTGGTCTTCAGTTCAAAATCTACCCTCAAAAGTAGAGTCATCAACCTTCATAAAGTCTATTCTCTAGGCAATTAGGGGTCCTCCTCATCTGAACTCTGCTTCACCCAGCCAACACCCTGTATATCCTCCATCTGCCCCACCAGCTTCCAAAGTAACCTTTGGATGCCAATGACACCCCACATCAATAGATTTGTCTCTCTTCTCCATCCAAGAGGCCCCAAATGAACCACCAGAGTTCAGGTTTCTCTTGGCCCAGCCACAGCTGAGCTTGCTCATGATTCTTGTTTTCTATCCTTTTAAACAACTCAGTCAATATTCTTCCCTCTAAGTTTCCACGATTCACAGCACAGACTTTCTGTTGAATAAAGCTTCTCAACTGTACCAACTCTAACTCAACATTTTTCAAAGCATCGAATGGAGAACTGCCCTTCAGTAAAAAAAAAAAGCAGGGGGGGGGGGGGCGAGTGGTGGTGTGGAGAACTATCTCCTTCCCTTCTCTTTCAATTCTAGTGACCCATCCGGCAAGATGGTCTGCTGTTCGCATGCCTCTGGATATCCACACTGTTCCTTGGATTAGTCCCAGTCAGCACTAAGCAGGATTACTAAATATTCCTAACCATACATCATCCTCCGATGCATGTTGTTGTTCCCAATCATGCATCAATCTATGGTGCACGTTGCTGCAACCCCCTCCTGACCTTGCCTGTCACACATGATTGTGCCTTGACGGTATATCAAAAGTATGAATAAAGATTTGCTAACAATCTGACCTGTTAATTGACTACAATCTATTATAGCAGAAACGGCCTAGGTTGTAAGGGGTCTCCATAAATATCTTCAGAATCCTTTCTTGCCCTTGCAGTAGGTCTGGCCCATCCACTAGGTGGCCGCCCAGGGTGGCAAACCCTGCTGGGAGGCCTGGTGGCTTTGTACTGCCACTATGGTGCCTGTGGCAGGCAATATGCTTGGGTGCTCACAGCGCGAAACCCATTTCCTGACGCTTCTGACCCTTCTCTGATGCAACGTCCTGTCAGAGGAGGGCAGGAGTGGCAGGCCATGAGTGTGCACCCGGGCGCCAAAGCACATGGCCTGCCAGGGCATTGAAAGCTGCCGCTTTTAAATCAGATTGTGCCTGTGCCGGCACCCACCACTCAATATGAGATGAGGAATTGGTGACAGTGGAGGCGGAGGGGGGCAGAGAGACTCGGCTTGGCACGGGGGGGGGGGGAGGGGGCATGAGAAGAGGGACAGCATGGCCAGGGCTCCCGCCTGGGGAGGCAGAAACCCTCAGCTCAGGAATCACCCATCTGTATAGCTGATGATATCCTGCTTGTCCACAGAGAAAGAGAGATCGCTTAATTGCAACAGTGGTTCTCCATGAGCTTGATAAATCAGCCACACAAGACTGGATTTTAAAATAGCAGATTAAATTTACTGTGGACAAAGGCAAAGTTATGCACCTAGGAAAGAACAAACCAAACTATGGTTACACGATGCAAGGTTCTACATTAGGAACCACCACCCAGGAAAACGATTTAGGCATCATTGAAACCCTCCACCCAATGTGCAGCAGCAGCCAAGAAAGCAAATATAATGCTAGGAATCATAAGGAAAGGAATGGATAATAAAACAAAGGATATAACGCCTCTGTATTGTTCCATGTTGTGATCTTGAATATTGTTTGCAATTCTGGTCACTGTATCTTAAAAAGGATATAGCAGTATTAGAAAAGGCATAGATAAGAGCCACCAAAATGGTAAAGGGGACAGAAGGATATGCCTATGAGGAAAGGCTTAAAAGGTTAAGGCTCGTCAACTTGGAAAAGAGATGGCTGAGGGGAGATATGATAGATAGAGGTCTATAAATTAATGAATGGAGAGGAACAGGTAAACGTAGATCGGTTGTTTATACCATCAAAAAGTAGAAAGACTAGAGGTCATGCAATGAAGTTACAATGTAAACCATTTAAGACTAATACGAGAAAATATTTTTTTACTCAATGCATAATCAAACTTTGGAATTCGTTACCGGAGGATGTAGTAAACGTTAGTGTAGCTGGGTTTAAAAAAAGGTTTGGACAAGTTCCTGGAGGAAAAGTCTATAAACCATTATTAAAGAGGACCTGGGAAATCCACTGCTTGCCCCCGAGACAAGCATTGTGGAACCTGTGTGTCTTTTTGGGAACCAACTAGATACCTGTGACCTGGATTGGACACTGTTGGAAACAGGATACTGGGCTTGATGGACCTTGGTCTGACCCAGTATGACATTTCTTATGCTCTTATATTCTCCTACCTCTTCTTACAGTTGTAATGTTCATATTCCACATTACCTAGCTCTGGAAGGGAATGAAGGGGGAGGAGCCATGGTCTCACAGGAGGGAGCACTCACACATGTCCATAGTTTTCTAGTCTCTTCTGGGATCTGGGAGAGCAGTCTGACCAGCACCATCAGAGATGACATCACCCATCTCTGTGGCTGATTTATCCTGCTGTCCATGAGAACCACTATTGAAAGTGAACAATGTTTCTTTTTTCTTAATTGAAAATGTTATGCTTTTCCTTTACATCGTTCTTAAAATTGTTCATAATTTAAAGTAAACCAATAAACAGAATTGAAATGTCATCCAAGTAAGTCCAGCATATGCCATCTTTTGCAGCTTATCCCTTCTGAACTGTACTGTTTGCAGTTATACTCTACCAGGTAGGGTTTTTTTTATTAAGTGCAGAACATTTACTAGAGCCCAGCAGAAAGAGATTTGTAATGTGAAAACATACAACTTACCATTCATCAGCTTAGAAAGCAGAAGAAATAGCTTTTACATCAGAAGAGTGGAAAACACTTAGATAACTTGAGGAAATTACACATATATAGATTTACCAGTGAAAATGCAACATCTAAAAATATTTTAAATTCAATAATTCCAATTTATAGGAGAAAAGGAGAAATTTCACTTACCGATAATTTCCTTTCCTGGAATCCTGCTAGACCAGTCCAGACAATCGGGTTAAGTCCCCCTGCCAGCAGATGTTGGAGACAAACAACTCTACCAGAAGCTGATTGGCTGTGATCTGGTAGCTATACAGGCATGCCCCTAGGGGTCACCCTCAGTATACTCTGACAAGCAATAAGGAAAACAAGAACATTAAATAACTATGTACAGTGGAAAGAAAGTCTGAAAAGCAGTGGAGAACCCCTGCTCGAAACGTGGCTCACAGTGAGACTTTCACCAACTACTGTCTGTGCTCAACCTAGGAAGGGTCCTGGTTTGGTCTAGCAGGATTCCAGGAAAGAAAATTATCGGTAAGTGAAATTTCTCCTTCCAATTCATCCTGCTAGACCAGTCCAGACAATCAGGTAGTACCCAAGCTAACTGTCCTCTGGGTGGGAAGACAGAGCTGCTGTAACCACATTGGTCCCGAATGTAGCGTTCTCCCGCGCCTGAAGGTCTAGCCGATAGTGACGGCCGAAAGTGGATAGGGAAGACCAGGATGCCACTCTACAAATGTCAAGCGGGGTAACGTGAGAACGTTCCACCCAGGAAGTCGCTTGGGCCCACATAGAATGTGCGTGTAACCTGGAGGGTATGGATTTGCCACGGAGGATATATGCGGATTCAATCGTTTGTTGAAGCCACCTAGAAATGGTAGACTTTGAAGCCGCCAGTCCTTTGAGGACCGGCAAACAGAACAAAAAGGCGATCAGACTTACGGAACAAATTCATAACCTTCAAATAATGATAAAGAACCCTCTTGAGATCAAAGTCTACAAATATTCTTATGTCGTCCTGAAGACTGCTCTTTGGGAAAGGAAGGTAAGAAAATAGGTTGGTTTGCATGAAAAGGCTTTAGATTTAGGGGTCACCAACCTGCGGCCCGTGGGCCGCGAGGTCCCTTCATGCGGCCCGCGAGGCTCTACCCCGGTGCGGCCCGCCAAGGATGCTGCTACAAGTACCGGCAAACTCACCGACTCCTTCTTCTGCAGCCGCGGCTCCCTGCCTCTTAGGGAACCGCGGCTGTGCTTGTAAAATCATCGCGGAGCCCTTCCTGTCTTGACGGGCTCCGTGCAGCATTGTCCCGCCTCCAAAGGAAGTGGTAAACAACTTCCTTTAGAGGCGGGACAATGCTGCACGGAGCCCGTCAAGACAGGAAGGGCTCCGCGATGATTTTACAAGCACAGCCGCGGTTCCCTAAGAGGCAGGGAGCCGCGGCTGCAGAAGAAGGGAGGGAGCTGACATGGAATAATTTTCAAAGCAGAAGTACAGGTATGAGCATTGTTTTTTTTCGCGGGGGCGGGGCGGGGAGAAGGGGGGTGCGGCCCGCGAGTCTACCGGTAGTCGGCTGTGCGGCCCGCGGCCCTCTGGAGGTTGGTGACCCCTGCTTTAGAACCTTTGGCAAAAAGGACGGAATCGTTCACAGAGAAATACCGCCTTCTGAAAAAGAGAGATAGGGGTCACAGCAGGACAACGCCTGTAGTTCCGACACCCTACGCACTGAGGTAATCGCTACTAAAAAGACTGTCTTCAGAGAGAGATCGCAAAGAGATGACTCCTGAAGCGGTTCGAAAGGAGGTTCCATAAGTACTCTTAGGACCAGAGTTAGATCCCAAGGCGGAACTACTGGATGTAGAGGTTGACTTTCGCCCCTCTCAAAAACCGCGCTATGTCGGTGTAGGATGCGAGGGAACAGCCATCTATCGGCCCTTTGAAACAGGTAAGGGCCGAGATGTGGACTCGAAGAGACCCAAGAGCCAAGCCCTTGTCGAAACCCTCTTGCAGAAAGGCTAGGATTTGAGGAATATGGACTCGCCACGTTGAGAGCTGACGGCCGGAACACCAGGCCTCAAATATATGCCACACCCGAGCATAAGCCCACAACGTTGAAGGACGATGAGCATTAAGCAATGTCACCACCACTCAAGGTGAATAACCCTTGTTTCTCAACTGGCAGCGTTCAATAGCCAAGCTGTAAGAGAGTAGGGAGCGGGGTTGTCCATTAAGACCGGCCCCTGCTGAAGAAGTCCTCTATGAGCCTCGAGCCGTAGAGGAGGCGCCCGGGCTAGACGAACAAGGTCGGCATACCATGGCCTCCGAGTCCAATCCGGAGCCACTAGAATCACGGCGCTCGAATGCATCCGGATTCGCTAGAGAACCCTGCCTACAAGTGGCCACGGGGGAAAGATATATACCAGTGTTGTCGTCGGCTAAGGCATCTAAGCCCTGTGATCCCTGTTCCCTGCAGCAGCTGAAGAAGGCCGGGACCTTGGTGTTGGTTGCCGACGCCATGAGGTCCATCGTGGGCCGACCCCATCTGTGCACAATTATTTTGGAACACCCAGGGAGCTAGCTCCCAGTCGCCCGGATTGAGGGTGTGACAGCTGAGAAAATCTGCCATTACATTGGATGTGCCTACAATGTGCTGCGCCGACAGAGCCTGAAGGCGCTTCTCTGCCCAATGGAAAAGCAAGGTAATTTCCTTGGCCACGCTGAGACTTTTTGTTCCGCCTTGGTAGTTGAGATAGTTTACCGTTGTTGCATTGTCTGAGAGAACTCGAACCGCCTGGCCGTGAAGTAGAGGCAGAAATTTCAACAAAGCTAGACGTACCGCTCTGGCTTCTAAACGGTTTATGGACCATCGTGCTTCGAGAGGCAACCAATTGCCCTGAGCCGTGCGATTCAGGCAATGCGCTCCCCAACCGGAAAGGCTCGCATCTGTTGTCAATAAAATCCAGCAAGGAGACTCTAGGGGAACGCCCTCAAAGAGATGAGAAGGCAAATGCCACCACTGCAGATCGCTCCTGGTTGATGGAGGTACTGGAAGCCGAACGTCGTAGTCTTCCGACACCGGGGACCAACGAACGAGCAAGGCTCATTGTAGTCCGTGCATGTGTGCTCTGGCCCACGGAACCACCTCGATAGTAGCCGCCATGGACCCCAGCACTTGAAGGTAATCCCTTGCGCGTGGGCAGTCCTGCTGCAAAATTTCCATATCTGGTACGACAGCTTGAGAAACCGGTCGCGAGTCAAAAAGACTTTTCCCTGAGCCGTATCGAAGCGAGCTCCAAGAAAATCCAAGCACTGAGCGGGCTGCAATGAGCTTTTGGCTTGATTGACCACCCATCCGAGACTTTCCAAGAAGGAGACCACGTGATATACTGTGTCGCAGGCTTCTGCAAAGGAATCGGCCCACATGAGCCAGTCATCCCAGTATGGATATACGCGAATTCCTTCCTTGCGTAAGGCTGCCACTACTACCACCATGACTTTGGAGAAGGTGCGTGGTGTTGTAGCTAGGCCGAATGGCATGGCACAAAGCTGGAAATGCTCACCGAGGATGGCGAAATGCAGGAACCGCTGCTGGTCGCTGCAAATCGGAATGTGGAAGTAGGCCTCCGCGAGATCTAGAGAAGCAAGGAATTCGCCTTTGCAGACCACCTGGATGACCGAACGCAGAGTTTCCATCTGGAAGCGAGGGTTGCGGAGGCAGCGGTTGACGCTTTTGAGGTCGAGAATCGGCCAAAAGGAGCCGTCCTTCTTGGGCACCATGAAATAGATGGAGTACCAACCCGTATCACGTTCGGTGTTAGGAACGGGACAAATGGCCCGGAGGAGTAGAAGACGACGGACCGTGGAGAGAATTACTTCTCTTTTTTGAGGTGCTCTCCCTGGGGAGACAAGAAAAGCTTTGCGAATGAGTCGATAAGTCTCAAGAGCGTAACCTTGAGACACGACCTGGAGAACCCAATGATCTGACGTAATGAGCGCCCACTGCCAAGAAAACAGAGACAGATGACCTCCAACTGGTCTCTCGGGTGGGCAGCCCGACCCGTCAGCGTGAGGAGCGCATGGCTCCAGAAAACTTGTCTGGGCCTGAGTAGGATTCGTTGTTCTTTCAGGCTCCCCAAAAGGACTGCAATTTTAGGCCCAAGCAATTAGCCGTAAAAGAAGGCGCCGATCTACCTGACTGGAAACGGCAAGTATCTCAGAATCGAGACGTACGCCTAAATGTTGTAGGATAAGATCAGGACGAACGGTGTCCAGAGGACTTCGGCTTGTCCTCCGGAAGACGCTGAAGCTTCACTTCACCTAGATCCTTGACTAACTTATCTAGGTCTTTGCCAAAAAAAAGCCTACCTTTAAAAGGTAGCTTAGAGAGACGTGCCTTTGAGGCGACATCCGCTGACCACTGGCGTAACCAAAGCCATCGACGGGCCATGGTGACCGCCACTATTTTATTTTATTTATTTATTTATAGACTCTTATATACCGCACTATTAGGCATCAGCGCGGTTCACAAAAAACAGTGAGATACACAATTCAACAGTACTTTGTGTACTATTGAACGAGCTGAGAGCCTTAGCAAGTCATAAAAGGCATCTTCTAAGTATGCAGTGACCGACTCTAAGCGAGCTAAAGCTGGATGCTCCGGCAAGTGCTGAATCTATCGTAGGAGGGCTCGAGCCCCGAGACCACCACAGACGGTGGCTTGGAGTGCTAGCATCGAGGAAGAGAAGGCAGTTTTGAGAAGACTCTCAATCTTTCTATCCTGCTGGTCATGCAGAGCTGCTTCATTCTCAACTGGTATGGTGGTATGCTTTGTTACGCCCGTCACTAGAGCGTCCACCTTAGGATATGTTAGCCACTTTTCTCGGTCCGTGGGAGACCAAAGATAAAACAGGCCGAGACAGCGAGCTGTGCGCAGAGACACATCCAGAGCTTCCCATTCTTGGGATACCATCTGTTGTAGATCAGCTGGAAAAGGAAAAGCTATCGATGGCTTTTGGATACCTTGAAGAATTGGGTCCGATTGCGCCTATGCTTGAGATTCGGAAGGGACAGGAGGGTCCCCTAAGCGTAAAGCATCTACTATCTGCGCAATTAAAGCCGATAACTCGTCCTTCTGAAAAAGGCGGATATCATGTGTATCTCCCTGACTGTCTTCCGACGCAGCCGATGGCGCGTATTCACCATCCTTCTGCAAGGAATTCTCATCCTCCGAAGAAACCTCTTCTTCTGGAATAACTGGCCATGCTGTCGAACCCCACAAGATCTCCTTGGGGAGATGACCACTATCCTTGGAATGCAAAACACTGTGGGAACGCTTCCTTGAAGTTGTGGCTTTGTTTATGTCCCCCAAAGGAGAGATCTGTCCTGCTGAACCCCCAGCTGAAGACTCTGCGTGCCAGATGGACCAAACTTGTTTAAAGAGGGAAAGATATTGAGCATCAGACGAAGGAGAAGGGACCTCTAAAGGCAGGCTGGACAAATAAAATAGTAAAATAGTTATCTCCATGTTATAATGCCCTGTTCAATGTAATTTCAGTTTGTTCAATGTAAACCACACTGATGCAGAATAGCGCGGTATATAAGAGAATGTAAATAAATAAATAAATAAATAAAAGCCGTAAGCTAAGGGAGAAGCAAGGGAGGCTCAGTGAACCCTTCCATTGGCTGTGTTGTAAGTGGACTTGTGGAGGGAACTGTGGTGATAGACACAGCTTCTCTCGCAGATGTCCCTGAAGCTGCTGCTGAAGACTCTCCAGGATGAGAAGAGCAGGCCACACAGACTCTGTCCTTCAGCTCTTTTTGTTTCTTGCTGCATACTATGCAGCGCTGAGTGGAGGAAGGCATTTGTCCTCGTGACAAAAGCCTCTTCCAATAAACAAGGTAGAAGGACTAAGCTGGTGAAGAAGCTAACAGCCATGTAATTGTGTGCCAAAAAATGGCTGCCGCAAGCAATGTTCCCTCTAATTTTCTGTAGGCTGTGTGCGCATAAAATATCAGCTGTGCAGCTTTTGAAGGAAGGTTACATTTTTGTGCGCCACATAACACCACTCGGAGTTATATACTTTAAAATTTGACTACATGTCAGAATACAGTATGTACACCACATTGATTGCACTAGAAAATATTGTAGAACTTGTGAAAACCGTAAATACACAACAACTTTAAAATTTTAAGACGTCTGTGTTGTTTTCTATCAGAATCAGAACCGTAATTTTTGTGCGCTCTGTTATAAAGTATGTGCGCTCGCTTGGCGAGGTGTGTGCGCGCGCACACGCGCACAGCTTAGAGGGAACAGTGGCCGCAAGTAAACCACGAGGTAAGAAGAAAATGGCTGCCAGAAAAAGAAAAAAGACCCGCCAAAACGCCTCGTTGAAAAAACGCGGAGTTGATTGATCTGCAGCTATACGAAGGTAGAATCTGCTATAAATATTTGCCGACTTAGAAAGAAAATCCCCAGAGTGGTTTATTTCGGCCGAAATGGCTTAAAACTACTTATGCTGCAGCTTGCGATCCAGTGCTGTGCTCCGCTCTAAGAGGAGACAGAAATTCTGCCCGTTTGCTTCCCTGTTACTTCCCCACATGTTCCGAACACGATCGAGGGCCGTGCGCCGTTAAGCAGTTACCTGACAAAACAATTGCCATCGCATTTTTAATTTTGCGGCGTTGCTCTGTGGCGGCTGGGGGGGGAGGGGGTTGGAGCAAGACAAGGATAAGCCCACTATCGCTAAAGTAAACTCACTGTAGCTGAAAACTTATGCAGCTGAGTCTTTGAGCAGCGAGTCGAGCAGGGGAGCCAGAAAGACAAGCAGTGCAGAGTAAGGCTGAAGGCAACCCTGTGCTCCTGGTAAAGCAGGCCCTCTTGGCCAGGAGCCAGCAAAAATATCACCCTTAACCTTGGGAGCTCCCAAGACAGTAGATCTATAAGGGGATTTGAAGTCTGTGAAATGCAGAGGAACACCTCCTGTGTGCCTTGCAACCTCCAGTTAGTGAAATTAAGAAAGGAAAAAATAGCTGAGAGCTAATAAAAAACACCATCATCTGCTGGAGACAGAGAAAATACTGAGGGTGACCCCTAGGGGCATGCCTGTATAGCTACCAGATCACAGCCAATCAGCTTCTGGTAGAGTTTTTTCTCTGTCTCCAACATCTGCTAGCAGGGGGACTTAACCCGACTGTCTGGACTGGTCTAGCAGGATGAATTGGAAATATAAATATGAAGGGTGTCACCTGACTTTACTACCCATCTAGTCTCATGTCTCAAATCTGCATTTTATTTTCATATTAAAAAAAAAGAAATACCACTGAATATCATTTTGATCAGTTTCATTTTACAGGGACACTTTAGAGCATGTTTACTAAAGTGCACCAACAGCATGAGGTTTATCCTGCACTAAGCATGGAGGAGCATGGTAAAAATCCCAAACTAAACACTTAGCACATGATAGGGTAAGAAGAGTGCAGGTTTGGGATGGAACATGGGCATTGACAGCACATGGCAGTTAGCGTGGACAACACTTGTGCATGCTAACTGCAAATGTTTCTGTCAGCACGAGTGCACTTGCTACTTCTTGAAAGGGTGGCAGTAAGTGCACCTGCATTAAATGTGCTTGCTGTTTTAGTAAGATGAGGTGCAGATCCAAAGCAGTAATTGCAGGGGGACGCTCCCCAACAGTTAGCATACGCCTCCACACTGATTTTTGGGGTTGAATATGTGCACTTTAGTAAACATGCCTCTTTGTTTCATCACATAATAATAATAAAGGTGCCAACAAGTATTAAAAGTTTATAAAAATAAGATCATGTTTCTCACCTTTGGGAACTTTATGCTGCACTGCGACATATTTCCTCTCTTATCCTCTTTTCCACAGTCCAACTCTCTGTTTTCTCCAAGTTTTCCATATGCATTATTTTTTCTTTCTTGTAGCAATTTAGCCTGAAGTTCTTGCATAAATCTAATAGCAACATAATGCCTATACATCTTAATAGATATACCGTGCATTACTTTTATCAAACACGCTTAAGATTTAATTTAGTTTTGCATTTAATATCTAGAGTGAAATATTAAAATCAATATCTCATGTCCAAAAAGATATATTAATAACAGCTGCTACAAAGGGGCATGTTTACTAAAGTTAGCTAATGGTTAGAAGTGCTATAGTGAAGGACCACGATAACAGCTACCATGCAGTAAAAACAACCACCTGGTAAAAAGTCCCCCCCCTCCACTAACTACTTAGCATGTGACGGGGAGAGGACTGGGTTAGTTAGAAGCAAAGAGTGGGTGTTGCATGCACATTGCAGTTCGCATGAGGGGACTTAATGCCACCTCAGTGGGTGGCCTTGTGCACCCGTGTTAATTGTGAGTGATGTTACTGCAAGGTAAGAACCTCTCTGTGCAATAACTACAGAGAACATGCTGGGTCGAATGGACTCTGCCGACCTGAAACCGATAACCATGTCCTCAGCAAGCTCCCTGATATCAATCGACGATTCAAGCGTATTGTGGCACGCATTGCTTCAACTTTGTCTTCAATCCTGCTTGTGGATGGTCTTCCAGAACATTCATCACTGTCAACACTTTGGCCGCCGTCTTGGAAACATCTGAACCAGTCATTAACTCGAACACAACTCATGCATTCATCGCCATACACTTGCTGTAATTTGTCATAAGTCTCTTTGCATGAATCTCAACGTTTCTGGCAGAATTTAATGCAAATTCGAAGTTCATTTTTTTCACTTATTGTAAATCTGATGAACTGCTTTTATACAATACCAAACATCATGGGATTAAAAAAAGTACAGGTGTGCTGCAGCTACGCTACACTCTGTATATGCAGAGTACATAACTAGTCACTGCATGCTTAATAGCATCGTGGTGCAACATATTGTTATATAGCTACACAAGTATCGATACTTTTTGATCACACCTCATATACTAATAAGAGAAGATTTTTCTCAAATGGTACCTTCAGCTAGTAAAACAGTTTTTTCAATTAAAAACAAACAAAAGGGGCCTTTTACTAAAATGCGCTAACAGTTAAACCATGTTTTCATGTCTATAACTGTGCACAGTGGCCTATGGTAACTGATTTGTGTACTAACTCCCAATCACTAATTGGGATGGTGAACAGGTGTTCTAGGGGCAGAAAGTGAGCATGGAGAGCACACTGCAGTTAGTGCAGGGGAACTTATTGCACGTTGTCAATGCTGCAATTAGCGCAGGTGCCACTAAAGCCATGTGGTACTTGTGCCATGCATTAGGGTATGTATCCATATGCTAACTGCTGAGAACATGCTGTCCACTCCTCCAACAATTGCCACAGAGGCCTGGCTCTTAACACACATTATTTTAGCTCTCAAATTGCATTAAGTACAAAGACCTAATGCACTTTGGAAAAGAGCCACAAAGTTATCATAATAATAATCTGTCATATTATACCAATCCAGTTTCAATGAATAATATGTGTATTAAAAAAAATTGAACTAGCAAGGTGGATAAAAAGCAGTAATGTAAACAAAATAAATGTAAAAATGTAATTATTTAAAAAATTCAAATTAGGTTTTAAGACGAAATTAGACTTACCTGCTAATTGTTGTTCCTTAAGGAACTCTAGTCCAGTCCCGGAACCTTAGAGTTTAGAATGCCTTCCAGCAACCTTGGAGACTGAATGATGTCATCTTTTACTGATGCCACCGATACAAGTAGACTAACTCCGCCCCCTTTCAACAGTACCTATTGACAAAGCAGACTCAGCAGAGCAACAAATAAGTAGATAATAAAATATATTAATAGGCAAAAAATACCTTTAAACAACAAACCGTAAATATATTAAAAAAAAAATTTTGCATGCTTACAAAGCACTGCTGCCACAAATTATCCTGAAACATTGAACTATATGTAAATGTTTGCAAAATTTTAAAAGCTTTAAAATTAAATTCCTAACAACTTAATAAAAAAAACTCAGGCTGATGAAAAACCCCCTTGAAATACACTGGGAGGGATCCGGGACTGGACTAGAGTTCCTTAAGGAACAACAATTAGCAGGTAAGTCTAATTTCGTCTTCCTTTGCGTCCCTCTAGTCCAGTCCCGGAACCTTAGAGGATGTAACAGAGCAGTTAATCTTAATGGGAGGGACCCGCAAGGCCAGCCTGAAGAACTGCTGAACCAAAACGCCCATCTTCTGCTTCCTGCACATCTAACCGATAGTGCTTAGCAAAAGAATGTAAAGACGACCATGTAGCCGCTCTACAAATATCTCCTACTGGAACTAAACTAACCTCCACCCAAGACGCTGCGTGCGCTCTGGTTGAGTGGGCTCGAAGACCCACCGGAACCACCTTTCCTTTAAGAAGGTATGCCGATGCTATCGCTTCTTTTAGCCATCTAGAAATAGAAGACTTTGCCGCCGCTTCTCCTTTACGAGGACCTCCAAAGGACACAAACAATCTATCGGATTTCCTGAAAGTAGCGGTTCTGCGGAGATACCACTTCAACACTCTACGAACATCCAGAAGATGCAATCTACGACCTGACTTATCTTTCTGGCTCTTAGAAAATACAGGCAGTGAGACCACCTGATTGACATGAAACACTGAAACCACTTTCGGTAAGAATGCTGGCACAGTACGTAATACAACCTTGTGATTAAAAAATGATAAATATGGCTCTTTACAAGATAAAGCCTGCAACTCCGAAATTCTTCTAGCAGAACAGATTGCCACGAGAAAAACCGTTTTCAATGTTAAATCCTTCAATGACGAAACTCCCAATGGCTCAAAAGGTGGACCCATTAGAAACTCTAAAACCAAATTTAAATCCCATAAAGGCATTAAATTACGTTTAGGAGGCCGCATAAGCAATACGGCTCTTAAAAATCTACGAATGTCTACGTGAGAACCTAATAGCTGACCCTGAATCCTACCACGATAACATGAGATAGCTGCCAGTTGCACTCTCAAAGAACTAGCCTCTAGACCCCTTTCCACACCAACTTGTAAAAAAGAAAGAATCTGCGGCACCGAGGCCCCTAACGGCCTAAGATTCCGTTCGGCACACCATGCCTCAAAAATTCTCCACACTCGTATGTACGCCAGCGAGGTTGAACGTCTTCGTGCCTTCAGCAAAGTAGAGATGACCGCCGACGAATAGCCCTTGGCAGTCATCCTAGCCCTTTCAAGAGCCAAGCCGTAAGCGAGAATCGAGCCACCTGGGGCATGCGTAAAAGACCTTGCTGTAAAAGATCCTCTCGAAATGGAATCCTCCATGGCATGTCCACTAGCAGACGCACTAGGTCCACATACCAAGGTCTTCGAGGCTAATCGGGTGCTATTAGCAACACCCGACCTCGATGTCGCTCCACCCGTTGAAGTACACGCCCTATCAGAGTCCACGGAGGAAACACGTAAAAGAGACCGTCTTCCGGCCATATCTGTGCTAAGGCATCGAGGCCTTCGGACATTCGTTCCCGTCTTTGGCTGAAAAAACGTAACACCTGCGCCGACTCGAAAGTTGCCATCAGGTCCATTAGGGGAATCCCCCATCGTTGCACCAACAACGCAAACACTTCCGGGTGAAGCTGCCACTCTCCTGGGTCTATTCTGCGACGACTTAGAAAATACGCTTCCACATTTTCCACTCCTGCGACATGCTGAGCGGAAAGAGCTAACAGATTGCGCTCTGCCCACTTCAAAAGCTGAATCGCCTCCGTTTGCAGAGCCAGACTGCCGGTTCCTCCTTAGCAATTGATGTAGGCGACTGTTGTCGCATTGTCAGAGAACACCCTTACTGCTGCATGATTCAGATATCTCTGAAATTCCCGCAACGCCAAACTCACAGCTCTCATCTCTAGACGGTTGATGGACCAAGTTTGTTCCTCTGGTGACCAGAGACCTTGGACAAACCTGCCTTGGAGATGAGCCCCCCAACCTGTGAGGCTTGCATCCGTCGTTAGCAAAATCCAGGATGGAGGCTCTAGAGGCATACCCACCTCCAGATGCTCCTCCGCTAACCACCAAAGAAGATCCTGACGAACCTCTGGAGGACAGATTAGGCGCCGAGTCAACGCATCTTTCTGGTGAGACCATCTTTGCAGAAGAGCCCCCTGCAATGCTCGCATATGAGCTCTGGCCCACGGTACCACTTTGATCGTGGCCACCATTGTATCCAGTAATTGTAGATAATGCCGCGCTGTCGGCGCCTGTCTTGCTAGAAACCGACTGACCATCTCCCTCAATCCTTGAACTCTGTGACTTGGGAGAAAAACTGCAGCTTTCACTGTTTCGAAACGTGCTCCTAAATATTCTAGAGACTGTGTTGGTTCCAACTTGCTCTTTGCAAAATTGACCACCCAACCAAGACTCTCCATCAACTGTACTACCCGCGCGGTGGCTATTAGACTCTCCTGCCTTGACTTTGCTCGAATCAGCCAGTCGTCTAGATAAGGATGCACTCGTACCCCTTCCTTGCGTAATGCAGCCGCTACCACTACCATAACCTTGGTAAACGTTCACGGAGCTGTAGCCAATCCGAAGGGCATCGCCTGAAATTGAAAGTGCCCCATGGGCAGAGCGAATCTCAGAATTCGTTGATGATCTTTCCACACGGGGATATGTAAATACGCCTCTGTCAGATCTAATGAGGTTAAGAATTTGTTTGCCTTCACAGCCGAGATGACAGAGTGTAGCGACTCCATTCTGAAATGGGTAATCCGAAGACAACGATTTACCCTTTTTAAATCTAGAATCGGCAGAAAAGTGCCCTCTTTCTTTGGCACTACGAAATAGATGGAGTACCGACCGAGACTGCACTGCTCCACAGGAACGGGAATTACCGCCTGAAGCTGCAGTAAACGCTGCAGCGTGTCTGCGACTGCGTTCACTCTTTGTGGAGTGCAGCAAGGAGATTGAACAAAGGAGTCTGACACGGGCCGAAGGAGCTCTAGAGCATAACCTTCTCGAATGATCTCTAAAACCCACTGATCTGTGATAATCTTGACCCAGGCAGGGTAAAAATCCCTCAACCTTCCTCCCACGGGAATAAACCCTGCCTGAGCCTGTCTCATCTCATTGGGATTTCTTAAGATTTGTGGCCTGAAACTGAGAAAATCCCCTTCCGGCTCCCTGGAAACTCCGAAATCCTTGACCCCGTACTGAGAACCTTCCCCGTTGGGGCTGGCTAAAACAAGGCGTCCGAAATCTACGAAACTCTAGAATTTCCTCGTGAGCCTCCAGCACCTCGAGACTCTGCCTCGGCTTATCCTCTGGCAGACGACCACCCTTGGACTCCCCTAGTTCTTTAACCAACTTTTCCAAATCTTCACCAAACAAAAGTTTACCCCTAAAAGGTAACTTACTAAGACGAGCCTTAGAAGAACCGTCCGCTGACCAGTTATGCAACCAAAGGTATCTTCGAGCCGCTACAACCGAGGCCATATTCTTAGCCAGAGCTCTGATAAGATCATAATGGATGTCCGATAAATAAGCAGCACCCGATTCCAACCGAGTTACCTCCTCTAAATGCTCATTTACCTGATCTACCTGCAACTTTTGCGACCATCGCAAACATCTTCTTGCGACCCATGCCCCCGCAATCGAGGCTTGCAAGGAAAGGGCGCTAACATCAAACACCTGCTTAAGCAAAGTGTCTAATTTTCTGTCCAGAACATCCTTTAATGCAGCGGCTCCTTCAACCGGAATCGTAGTCTTCTTGGTTACAGCTGAAACCGCAGAAATCCACTTTAGGAGAGCGAAAAAGCTCCTTATCTTGATCTGAAAGAGGTTAAAGACGAAAAGCTGCCTCAGGACAGTCCCACTCCTCTTGAATCATAGACTTAAAAACTCTATGAACTGGGAAAACTCGCTGGGACTTCCGCACCGCCTGAAAAAGTGGATCTTCCAAAGATTCTTCAGCTACCGAATCCCCCGCAGGCATATTAAGTGACCTGAGAGTCTCAGAAATCAAAGCAGGCAACTCCTCTTTACAAAATACTCTAACAACTCTACTTTGTTGTTCTTCTTCTGGCAACTCTCCTTCCTCTAATTCCATCTCAGAGGACTGATCTACATCGTCCGCACCTTCCAACACTTCCTCGAGAAGACTATCATTTACTGCCTGCTTACTGATCTTTGCTAACCCTGCGTCCTCCTCGGGTAAACAAACAGACCCAGTACGCTTCATACCCTTTGAAGTTTGAGAAGAAACCCCTAACATAGGCTGCAGAAGCTCCAAGGCCTGAGACATCAGCAAATAGAAATTAGGAGGAATAGAATGAACATCTTCTGTGCTCATAGATGGAAGCACCAGAGCATCAACCTCAGCAGAAGACCCAGGCCCTGTCCGCACAGGACTTAAAGCAGGTGGCAGAGAATTACCAAGTTCCCCTGTTAAACCAACCTGAGCACCCAAGGAATTTCCTTGGGCTTTGATTGCACCATCGGGCTCCAAAGTGCATGACTTACACCCCCCCGAATCCATTAATTCTCCACGCCGCGAGCCACAAACTAAACACCGTGGCATAGCCGGCATTCTATAATAAAAAGTCAAAAACACAATTAAAAAGACTGTACCTTAAAAGGATTATTTTCCCAAACTAAAGAGAATAATTAAAGTCAAAAACACAATAAAAAACACAATTAAAAAGACTGCTGCATAACTCCCGCATAAGCTAATGAAGAAATCGCGCGCCGAACTCTCGCACGCCGAACATTCGTGCACCGCACACCCGCAAGCTGAACACTCGCGTGCCGAACTCTCGCGCGCCGCACACCCGTGCGCCGAACACTCGCGGGCCAAACGATCAACGGCAACAAGGCGGATTCAAAAAACAACTAATTAATTACCAGTACCTTCCCCCACATACCTTAAAGTCCTGGGGAAGTTCAATGCGTCGGAGCTCAGCCGTTCAGCGGCTTCGGCACCAACGTCAGAGAAAACAAAATGCCCTGCAATCCCTTACATCTAAGGGCAGTGCACAGCCTAAATCTTTTTGTTTCTCTTCTTTTCTCTTTCTCTCCACCTGCTCCTCACCCCTCTTACCAGGTTCGGGAGCAGGGAGGATCTATCCGTTAAAACTATTAAGCCTCTGATCGTTTAAAAGATGGGGAGGAGGCAAAACAAAACAAATTAAAATAGCCCAGCAGGAAGCTTCAGCAGCAGCAGCGCTCTTAAAACAAAAAGAGAAAATCTAATCAAAATTTGAAACAAGCCACATCAAACTAAATAAATAACACAGGTACACTACCAAAAAACTGCCTCCAGTTTTGCAACTGATTCCTATAGATTTTGGGGTGCTGAATCCAGGAAAAATAGCCAAAATGTTCCATCACGTCACGTTTTCTTGCAAAATTAGATTTCTTACCCATATAAGGAATGTTCACATAATTTCTTTTTAGCCGACTGCAGTTTATTTTCTTGGCCCAAAATAGAGGTTGTAATGGTTAACTAACTAGAAACACTCCCTCATGATATTTTAGAGTGTTTGTATTCATTTTATACATTAACAGGACAATTGGGAGGCGGGGGGCTAAATCCAGTACTCACGCTGGCGCATGTTCTTTCCTGTTCGCCTCGCCTCGTTCGCTCGCTCAAAACACGGTGGTTGCGACATGAACGTTCCTGTCAAATTTCAGTTTCTTGCAAGTTCATTATTACCTTTTGTTTGCTCAGTCGTAATCCAGCTTTATTCCGAAGTGGTTCACTACAGTTGTAGTTTGCAGTACTGTGTATTTGTGATGGCTCACAGAGCCAGAGGTTGCGTCAACTCTCCGGACAGTTTTTGTTTTATTTGTGGGGAATATACCGTGAAAAAGCGGCAGAGGAACATTTCTGCATTTATTAAAAAAGTATATTTCGCCTATTTCGGTTTGAAGTTAGGCGATCAAGACAAACCGTGGGCTCCTCACAAAGTGTGCAAGACATGTGAGGAAGATCTATGCTTATGGATGAAAGGTAAAAAACAAGCATTTCATTTCGGAATACCTATGATGTGGCGTGAACAAAGAGACCACAGCAGTGACTGCTATTTTTGCTCTTGCATTGTGAAGGGATACAACTTAAAAAATAAGAACGAAATAAGTTACCCCAACCTTCCCTCAGCAATTAGGCCTATGCCTCATAGCAACGAAGTACCTGTGCCTGAACCACCAAAATCTTTGGATCATATTTGTGTGGACGGTTCTGATCATGATGAGACTCATCAGATGGCTTTTCCCGATGAGTCCAGTACTTCCGAGTTTGAAACTGAACCAGAACCAAAACCTGAACTTTTCTCTCAAGCTGAATTGAATGATTTAGTCCGGGATTTAGGACTCCCAAAAGATGCTGCCCAACTGCTAGGTTCTCGGCTTAAACAGAAAAATCTATTGTCACCAGGAACAACTTTTTATTGGTACCGCAACCGCGAGACACAATTTTTGAAGTATTTCAGCAAAGAGGAAGATTTGGTATTTTGCAACGATATATACGGAGTGATGGAAAAGTTTAAACTCAAGTATGATCCTGCTGAATGGCGGCTGTTCATTGATTCGTCAAAAGACAGCATAAAAGGTGTTCTTCTTCATAATGGCAACACATTCGCTTCAGTTCCTATTGCTCACTCTGTTATTCTCCAAGAAAAATACGAGAATTTGGCCCTGATTCTTCAGAAGATTCGTTATGATGAGCATAAGTGGATGATTTGTGGAGACTTTAAAATTCTATCCATGCTATTAGGGCAGCAATCCGGTTTCACCAAATATCTCTGCTTCCTTTGCTTGTGGGATAGCCGGGCCCGCGACCTACACTGGGGGGAAAAAAGACTGGCCAATTCGGGAGTATTTGAGACCCGGTGAGAAAAATGTTCTTCATGAGAGCTTGGTACCTCGTGATAAAATTCTATTACCACCTCTCCACATTAAGTTGGGTCTCATTAAGCAATTCATCAAGTCCCTTCCAAAAGATGGTGAGTGCTTTCGGTACCTTTGCTCAAAGTTCCCCCGACTTTCTGAAGCAAAGCTAAAGGAAGGAGTGTTTGTTGGCCCTGATATAAGGAAACTCATTTCAGATGGAGCATTCGCTGAAACGATGTCTGAGAAGGAAAAAGAAGCCTGGGATTCCTTCAAGGATGTTGTTCTCAAATTCTTGGGGAACAGGCGGGATGAGAACTATAAGGATATTGTTGCCAGGATGCTCAATGCCTTCAAAGAACAAGGCTGTAACATGAGCCTGAAAGTCCATTTCTTGCACTCCCATGTGAACTACTTTCCCGAAAACTTGGGGGCGTACAGTGAAGAACAAGGTGAAAGGTTTCACCAGGACATCAAGGACGCAGAGAGAAGGTACCAAGGAAGATGGAACACCACTATGATGGCTGATTTCTGCTGGTTGCTGCTGTGGGAAACCCCAGATGAAAAATACGCCAAGCAGAGCACCAAGAGAAGCATTCGGGGGAAGAAGAAACGGGCCCACCAGGAGATTGATTGACCCAAGAATGACTTTAAAATCTAAACTGTGTTGACAAATATCGTGTTTTTACTAAACTTTGAAATAAAAATTTGCTAGTTATTACCACAGTGTCGGATCTCATTTATTAGAATTTTATTTTCACACCATCGGGTGTTTGTCTTCATGTATTGCAATGGTGCGGTTTGCGTTTTCTATTCTTACATACATACCTGTACAACATTTTTTGCACATTTCTTTGCTTTGCTTTGTGTCTAACCTCGTTCTTATATGCTCAATGTTTGTGCACATGTATGTGGCTGTTTTAAGTGCAGACAATTTTGCTACCATCACAGTGTGTTTTGTTGACATTACTCTATTCTTATGTGCTGCCTTGTTACAATTTTCTTTATTCTTATTTGAATAACTACTAAACAATTAGTATAAAGAATTCATCCAATAAACTTTTATCTCGATCGCACTCAATCTGAAACGTTCACCTCAAACTGCTAACCCAATGTAGCAAAAAATCTGTACATGATGGAGCAAATTGGTTACCAGATTTGGATTCAGCGCACCAAAAAACGTAAAAATCAATCGAAACATTAGAGGCAGTTTAAAAAAAAAATTTTTTTAGTGTACCTGTGTTTAGTGTACCTGTGTAATTCAGCTCTACTTGTTTGTTACAACTGAGCCCAGATACAGGCTCAGACGTCTCAAAAGCTGCTTGGAGACTAAAATACTGTTGAAAGGGGGCGGAGTTAGTCTACTTGTATCGGTGGCATCAGAAAAAGATGACATCATACAGTCTCCAAGGTTGCTGGAAGGCATTCTAAACTCTAAGGTTCCGGGACTGGACTAGAGGGACGCAAAGGAAACTGTTATTAAAAGTTTGGTAAAAAAATGAACCTAGCTCAGATATCATCATAAATAGTAATCAGAACTTAATATTACATGAATTCATTCAATTAAATACAATTTATATACTTTGACGAATGCCACCTATAACTCACTTGGTTTAGGGCTTCTTAATTTCTCTGTTATCTCTAAGCCTCTTTTTTGTTTTGTATGCCTTGTCATTCTGTCTTGATTAGACTCTAAGCTCCAAAAAGTAAGGGCTAGTTTTTCTGTGTGTCTGTAAAGCAAAGTGTTTATCTGATAGGGCTGATAACAACATGCTTGTTAACAGCAGTATACAGAGACCTGATCAGACCTTGTGTCTCGAAACATACAAAGATAAAGGTGCTTCTGACGGATATTTGTCGAGTGGTGACGTGGTCGACGCTACACACCTTTATCAGGCACTACTGCCTGGATGTTCTGGCAGCTCAGGAGGCTAGGTTCGGCGACCAGGTGTTAAGGGCAGGGCTTACGGGTCCCTCCCACGTGTAGGTACTGCTGCGGTACATCCCATCTGTCTAGAGTGGACTGGAGGGATGTGGATGAAGATGAAATTAGATCTTACCTGCTAATTTTCTTTCATGGAGTCCCTCCAGTCCACTCCAGAACCCGCCCAGATTTGCTATACTTGTTTGGATCGTGAGCCAGTGTGCTTAAGAGTGATTGGACGCACGTGTCTTTGCTCCTCAGTGGAGACTGTTTGCCAGTCTAATTCTTCTATGTTTTCTCCTCAGGTTTCAGATGATGTCATTCATAAATGAATTGAAAATAAATATAAAGGAATGAGCATAAGGCTAAGCATAAATCATAAAGTAATTAATAAAGTAAGATTCTTGCAGCTTGAAATGCTTGTTGAACACAAGCATTTCAGGTTGCTGATATATTGGGTCAATTTCTGTTGCTTTCAATGTCGTATGCCCATGCTGTAGTTAGTTCAAGGCAGCTTTGTCAGGTGTACTGTATACTGCAGGGAGGTTGAATATCCTCTGCTGTTATAGAGTGACATCACTAAAGCTTTGCATAATCAGTCTCCAGCTAGTGGACATACACAACTCATTTGTCTGGAGTAGACTGGAGGAACTCCATGAAAGAAAATTAGCAGGTAAGGTCTAATTTCATCTTGCTGCGATTAGCTAAAAGTGGTATATCAAGCAATAAATAAACCATAAATACAAGCAGCCTCTGTACACTGCCTTTGACAATCAACTTCTTATGCGGTTAAAAGAACATACATACACTTAAGCAGTGTTGAAAAATGGTGTGAAATATGCATGCAGAATGCCTGTCACTGACATGTACATTGCTGAAAAAGAAGAGGGCAATCTTAAAACTGGCTTTGGGGGCTTGCAGTCAATGTTCCCTCTAATTTTCTCTAGGCTGTGTGCGCATAAAATATCAGCTGTGCAGCTTTTGAAGGAAGATTACATTTTTGTGCGCCACATAACGACACTCGGAGTTATATACTTTAAAATTTGACTATACATCAGAATACAGTATGTACACCACATTGATTGCACTAGAAAATATTGTAGAACTTGTGAAAACCGTAAATACACAACAACTTTTCAATTTTAAGGACGTCTGTGTTGTTTTCTATCAGAATCAGAACCGTAATTTTTGTGCGCTCTGTTGTAAAGTATGTGCGCTCACTCGGCGAGGTGTGTGTGCGCGCACACGCGCACAGCTTAGAAGGAACAGTGCTTGCAGTCCTTGCGCTTTTTCCCTTCAAGAATCTAACTAGTGTGCACAACAAAGGTACAGACAAGATGGGCCATGCTGGTCTTTATCTACTGTCATATACTATGTTACTATGTGTAAAGAACATGCTAGAAAGAACATGTGGTAATTTGAAAATTAAATTACAATGAATACTTTTACTCCCCTGACCAGATTGAAAGCTGGGGGGGATGCTTCTGCGAGGGCTCCGTCTGTGCCGATGTCACCCATATGTGAGGACTGACTTCCTGCTTGTTCCCAGAGAATAACCATTTATTAATACATAACGTTAATTAAAAGAAAATATATAAATCATAGATCAACTTACAAAACAAGTCCATATAAATAAAAACAGGATTTTTTTGTTTTCTCTGTCTCTATTTACATGTACATGTTTATAAGTTGATTCACATTAAGATTTTATTCTTTTTGCAATTGATTTACACATATGCACAATGCAGGCAGTAGCCAAAACATGGCAATGCTGAATTTTAATTTTTGTTGCACTTAATTTTATGTATTAATAAAAGTGGCAATTGATAGAATTTTTTCTTTAGTTGCACCTTTTATGGAACCATTTATCTAACCCTTTACGATTAGTATTAGAACAGCTTGATTTTAGGAAGAAATTGAAGAGATTTTTGTTTACCCACACTTATGGATAGCGGGATTAGGACTCTGGATGTGAAGGCTAGATTTTAATTTAATGTGATTTTATTGTTTGTGTATTATTGCCATGTTTCAGATGTGAGTTTGTAATCCTTTAAGAATGTTTAAGATGAGGGGAATATAAATTTTATAAAGAAATAAATACATTTTATAGTTCAATGGTTTGTCTCTCACTGTGGTTTTGCTACCAGTTTGGTGTATGAATAGTTTGCCTCTTTTCTCTGCGACAATTTATTCTTTCTAACCCAAAAGAATATTGGAAAGCCATTATATAATTAAACAATATTGGAAAGCAATTATATTAGAAAACAATTTTATCTGCCTGTCCGGGGGCAAAATAACTCTCCAAAATCTTAGGGGCATGTT
Source organism: Ichthyophis bannanicus (assembly GCA_033557465.1). Lineage (NCBI taxonomy): Eukaryota > Metazoa > Chordata > Amphibia > Gymnophiona > Ichthyophiidae > Ichthyophis > Ichthyophis bannanicus. The sequence goes on along the minus strand of CM066050.1, from coordinate 37,136,855 downwards.
TACTAAGCCAGTAATGCACATTACCAGTGCGGCCTTTGAGCTAACTGTGGGGGGAGGGGGAAGTGTACATCTGACTCCCTGCAGTTAGAGAAGGAACACTAGCCAGAGCTGCAACTAGCACTGTTAGTTGCACCCATGATATCAGGATTAAGCATAGTTAGCACGGGTCTCTAACACCTGTGCTATCTGCACCATGCTGGGAACACCCCATCTCGTCCAGTCCCTGCCCCAATATATGCTACAAAGGTAGTGGAGTGGAGTAGCAGCTTAGTGGCAATGGCAATAGCAATAGCCTACAACCCAAGAAATTTGGGTTCGATTCCCACTAGTATTCCTTGTGGCCTTGGGCAAGTCACTTTACCCTCCATTGCATCGGAAGAAAAGGCCTGGCAATCTACTTTCTGTCATACCTTATCAAGAAATCCCAGAGGCTACTGGGTCGCCAGGAGTCAGCACTGACTTGAAGACACTTAACAAAAAAAAATCAAGGTGTAGATCTGGTAGAATAAGTGATACCTCACTCCCCCACCTGTGTGTGATTGGGATCCAGGGGCAGCCTTGAAAAGGTGTTTTTTTGTTCCTAAAAGGGTCTCCATTGCAAGCAAGATAATACTGTGTGACTTTAACTACAAGCTCTCTGCCCGAGAGCTCTTAAAGGGGTTTTGGTCTTCATTTTAAAAGTTAAATCTTTTTCTGATTGCAAAAGGGGAATTTTTTTGTGGTGTTTGGTATGCTCTGCCTAATAGAATTCACTGGGGGGAGGGGGGGGTTCCAGCTTTCCATTCAGAGCCAGCTCTTTGAAGCCACTGACCTATTAGGTGTTAGATCCCTCCCTACCAATCCCAGCTCCCCTCCACCACATGTGAGAATTCTTGCTTTACAGGGTAACTCACCAATCAGCTACACACAGGGATATACATCAGTGCTGTTAGAACACACATAAAAGAAGTTAACTGCCTTTTCTCTTAAGGAACAACTAACGAAAAGTTAGAGTCTATGGAAGGTATCTCTAATTTACTTCAACAGGTACCAAAGCTCCACCAACTGAAAGATGGCTAGGAAAAGTCGTATTGCCAAAGCTGTTGCTCCTGTTACTGTTTCTGCCTCTGTGCAGACAGAGGGCCCAATGCCAGTTGAATAAAACATAGTTAGGGAGTGGCTAATTCCAAGATGGCGACAGAGCTGCATTGAGCCGAAATGTCTAAATGAAAAGGCAAGCAGAAGGTCCCCATGGAGCCTGTTCTTGCTAGTGTGGGACCCATGGACCGGTTTGTTCGGCTAACCGAGCAACAAGTTGGGGAGATACGAGCGGGCTTGCTTTCACAGGCTGAGGAGGTTCCGGTGTCTTCCGCCTTAGATGTGTCTCTCTCCCCCAATGGGCGTGCTCCTCCTCCTGTCCCAAGATTTCTGGTGACTCCTCCTGCAAACGGAGTCGAGTCTCTTTCCGAAGTGGTGGGAGCGGTGACTCGTGAGCAGGGCCTGCTCAAGGTGGACTCCGGTGAGCAGTCAAGCACATCAGTTGCTGCAGGCTCGATGATGACTCAGTCTTCAGAGGTAGCAGTTTCCACCCATGGATTGAGTGGGTCTGGTGAAGGGAAACCCCACCAGACCCACTCCTCTCCTGTTTCCAAGAATCTGTTTAATACATCCTTTAACGGCCCTGCAAGAACCTCTCTGAGCTCCTTCAGTATCCTGGGATGTATCCCATCCGGTCCCATGGCCTTGTCCACTTTCAGTTACGCAAGTTGTTCTAACACATCATCTTCTGTGAATGGCGTCGTATCTACTTCATTCCCATTTTTATATTTGGGAGTCACAGGTGGTCCTTCTCCAGGACTTTCTTTAGTAAAAACAGAGCAGAAGTATTCATTTAGAAATTTTGCTTTTTCAATGTCACTTTCCACGAGTCCGTTTGCAGCACTTCTGAGTCCTGCAATGCCATCTCTGATCGTCTTCCTTTCCCAAATATACCTGAAGAAGGTTTTGTTGCCACACTTAACATCTTTAGCCATTTTTTCCTCTGCCTTTGATTTTGCTATCCTTATTTCTCTCTTTGTCTCTTTGAGTTGGATCCTGTATTCATTTCTGTGTTCTTCTGTTTGCAAGCTTTTGAATTTTGCGAAAGCTGTGTTTTTTTATTTGTTGCCATTTTTATTGCCACCTTTAGTTTAGCCCATAGCAATTCCACTTCCCTTATCTCCTTCCACTCTGTCAGCTCCTCCTTTAGGTACTCGGCCATTTTATTGAAGTCGGTGTTTTTGAAGTTGGTGTTTTTGAAGTTTAGGACTTTGAGCTTGCTATGATTGGCCTGTACCATGGCTTTTATCTCAAACCACACCGTGTGATGATCGCTGCTGCTCACAGGGGCACTTACGCACGCTATCACCATTGGTGAGCACTAAATCCAGCGTTGAGCTTTCCCTGGTTGGTTCCATCACCATTTGTCTAAGTAACGCATCTTGGAGAGCATCCACAATTTTTTTGCTTCTTTCCAGATTTGCAGAAGGAGTAATCCAATCCACATCAGGTAGATTAAAGTCACCCAATATGATCGCTTCCCCCTTTGTGGCTATCTTGGCAATATCTATAATCAATTCGTTATCTATCTCTTCAATTTGTGACGGAGGTCTGTAGACTACAGCAGTATGGATGACAGTGCCATCTCCTCTTTCCAACACAATTCAGAGCGCTTCTTCTTTCCCCCATGCCCCCTGCATTTCAGTAGCTTTAATATTGCTTTTGACATACAAGGCTACTCCTCCTCCTCTTCCATTTTCTCTGTCTCTTCTGAAGAGATTATAGCCAGGTATGGCTATATCCCAATCATGCGATTCATTTAGCCATGTTTCTGTAATGGCCATAATGTCCAAATCCATTTCCACCATTAGCGCTTCCAGGTCCGGAACTTGTTGGCTAAGCTTTGAGCATTTGTGCTCATTGCTTTCCAGCATTTAACTGGCTTGTGTGTATTTAGCATTGATTTTGTTCTGCCTACATCTTCCCACTTGTTTTGGTGTGTGGTTAAAATCAGAAACAGCCACACATCTGCTTTTGCAGGGGGTGACATCCAGAGCTTGACCTTCTACATCCGTCACCCCCTTTTTCTAGTTTAAATGCATATCCACATATTGCTTGAATTTTTCACTTAGGATTCTTTTCCCTGCGACAGAGAGATGTAGTCCATCAGCACAGTATAGTCTCTTGTTGTTCCATCTGTTACCCCAGTCGCCAATAAATCTGAATCCTTCTTGTTTGCACCAGGTCTGGAGCCATGTATTAAAGCTGTTAATGCGATGCAGCTTTTTTGCCCCCTTACCAAGCACAGGTAGAACCTCTGAGAATGCAACAGTGTTAACAATGGGCTTGAGTTTCTCTCCCAGAGATTGGAAGTCCTTTTGGACTGTAGAGGTACTGTTTCTAACCCAGTCCAGAGCGTGATTATAAAAATAGGTTTTATTAATTGACTTTTGCTGCCAACCTGACACAGGCCGTGTTTCGCTCCCTTCGTCAGGGGTTGACCTGGCAGATACAGACTAAAAACATAAAACATATAAATCATTTGGCAATAAATAAAATCATCAAATAAAGAACAGATGATACCATAAACATAAGAATAAAAACATAAAAATAAATAATAATGATGAACGCCTTGGACACAAATCAAAGTAAAAACCACATATTAACATAGCAACCAAGAAATGTAGATAAAATTAATAAATAAATAAAAACCATTAATATACAACGTACATTCTAAAATGATAAAAAATATACTTGTATATGTTACAATCAGAACATAGAGGGAAAGAGTTTGGAAATGTGACAAACTGTAAACTATAAATACCTCTGTATAAAATATAAGGACTACTTCATCTTCGTCCTTATTTTAGAGAAGATCCAGCTAAAAGTGAAATTGATACAAACATGCCACAATCATTTACCACTAAAAAACACGAAAATAACTTCATAAATAATTAAAATGAAAATTAAAATAAAACAATAAAAATAAAGCATTAAAAAGGTAAATCAAAGAGGTAGCGTGAAAAAGGGGGAAGGAGGCAGGAGCGTCTGGTGAAAGTGAGGGCAAAAGCTTGTGATGAAAAAAATGGTGGTCTTTATATGAAAACAATCCTTTGTTGGAAGGTTTCTCATGCATATTGTGTCTAACTTTAAATTGCATCGCTAAAAAAGTAACTACTGAACTATATGCTGAACCCATCGTGACACAAATTTTCTGACTTGAATCGCTGTACCTTAAGCCGGCATAGGCACTTCATGTAACTGGAAACAGACCAAAGAGAACTACTCATATATAAGAGGGGGAATCCCAAGGCACTCTTCCTTACACACTTATTACATATCAAACCAACTGTAACGTGCATTAGACTGAATCGTGTTTAAAACCGCTACTCATAAAACTCATTATGTTTTTTCAGCGGCCCGTTGCATTATTCACAGTAAGTTTATTGGCGACATTTGGGATTTGCCGAATGCATAACTTGTCTACTTTTGAATGTGACAAATGGACAAGCAAATCTTCAGTTATTTCTCTTCTCATATTGAAAACCTTTCGTAGGGAATTAAACTATTTTGTGATGTTTTTAAGTCAGTTGGAGTATTTTTTTCAGCAGCCCGCGGCGTCACTCATAATGAGTTTTATGAGTAGCGGTTTTAAACACGATTCAGTCTAATGCACGTTACAGTTGGTTTGATATGTAATAAGTGTGTAAGGAAGAGTGCCTCGGGATTCCCCCTCTTATATATGAGTAGTTCTCTTTGGTCTGTTTCCAGTTACATGAAGTGCCTATGCCGGCTTAAGGTACAAGCGATTCAAGTCAGAAAATTTGTGTCACAGCTCATCAATACGGGTATGCTTTTCTTGTTCTTCACGATGGGTTCAGCATATAGTTCAGTAGTTACTTTTTTAGCGATTCAATTTAAAGTTAGACACAATATGCATGAGAAACCTTCCAACAAAGGATTGTTTTCAAATAAAGACCACCATTTTTTTCATCACCAGACGCTCCTGCCTCCTTCCCCCTTTTTCACGCTACCTCTTTGATTTACCTTTTTAATGCTTTATTTTTATTGTTTTATTTTAATTTTCATTTTAATTATTTATGAAGTTATTTTCGTGTTTTTTAGTGTGGTAAATGATTGTGGCGTGTTTGTATCAATTTCACTTTTAGCTGGATCTTCTCTAAAATAAGGACGAAGATGAAGTAGTCCTTACATTTTATACAGAGGTATTTATAGTTTACAGTTGTTTGTCACGTTTCCAAACTCTTTCCCTTTATGTTCTGATTGTAACATATACAAGTATATTTTTTATCATTTTAGAATGTACATTGTATATTAATGTTTTTTATTTATTTATTTTATCTACATTTTTTGGTTGCTATGTTAATATGTGGTTTTTACTTTGATTTGTGTCCAAGGCGTTCATCATTATTATATATTTTTATGTTTTTATTCTTATGTTTATGGTATGTAATGGGGAAGAGATATCCTGTGATGGAAAAACAGAGGAACCTAAATGCAATAGGCCTGTTTCTAGCAGGAAGGAAGAGATCAGGACTCCCAGTTGCCAAGGGCAACACAAACATTACCAGCCACGAGGGCAGGAACCCCGCCCAGCTGACAAACAATCCCGAGCTCCTAGGTCTAATAGCTTTCACCTGGGAGGGGGAAGGGCCAGATTAGATCCCCAGCAAACATATAAGAGACGTTCACTAGAGTTTGAGAGGAAGGAAGGGGAGGAGAAGGAAGCAGCTGCAGCAGATGCAGAGAGAAAGAACCAAGAGTGACAGAGTTCTAAGGAGCAACGTAAGAAGCAGGAAAGACGCTGTAGATCAGAACCAGCTGAAAGGTGTGTGTAAGCTGAGGTCTGGATCTTGGAGGCAACGTCTGCCCTGGTGTGAAAGAGAACCTTACGTGAGTGATTCAGTAGATTCTGATACTGATTGGGAGAGAGGAAGGCAGAAAGCAGCTGACAGTGATAATTGGAGGAGAAAGGCACAGAAACCTTTTAACCAAGCCTCCAAGCATTTATCTTATGGTGAAAGTAGCATAAGAGAGAAAATACCAGCAAGGATAACTGGGAAGCATTTACAAGTACAAGGGAGTGAAGGACCTACAGTGCAAGACATTTGTATGTCTGAAGAGGAGGGTGAACAGCCAATATGCAGAGAGAAGCCTCTGAGGTTTAAACCCCGTCCTAAAGGAGCAGTGCACAGACCTCCCTTTGCCTCAAAGCCAGAAGGTAGGCTAATTAACCCTTGTAAAGGTGCTCATAAGACTTTCTCTCGTAGAAGCTATAAAGGATATAATTCTCCTGTGAACTATGGACAGAGATATGGTGAGACTGATCCTTACCTGTTAGAGGAGATATTAAGGAAGTCTCAGGAACTAGCAGAGGAGAATAATCTGCCCACATTACAATCACAGCCAAAGGTTTATTCAGATGATTGTCAGAGTGAGTCTATGATAATTGATCCTCCAGAAGCTGAATTATCTGACAATCAGATGGACTGTACATTAGCTGTATTAAATGATGTGATTTCTCTGTGCTGAAGCCAAACAGTTTGTGGAAGTTTTCTAACTGCCTGTTAAGAAGCACAAGACTTTACTTTTTCTTACTTTATGCCAGAGTGCCTGGCTTATGTTCTTTTGTTATCCTGTGTTTGAATCCAACCCCGGGAGGGGAATTAAAAGCCTGTTTTGACCTTAACCACTCGACCCACGACTATCACTTATTGAAAGGGCCACAACTACTCTCCTAAACCTTTCAATAAAAGGTCTCCAAGCAGCCTACCCTGTATGCTAAGGCTACAGGTGGACCAATTGGTGACAGGTATCATCTGTTCTTTATTTGATAATTTTATTTATTTATTGCCAAATGATTTATATGTTTTATGTTTTTAGTCTGTATCTGCCAGGTCAACCCCTGACGAAGGGAGCGAAACACGCCCTGTGTCGGGTTGGCAGCAAAAGTCAATTAATAAAACCTATTTTTATAATCACGCTCTGGACTGGGTTGGTTACTTCACGTGATTATTTGCCTTTTCGTGGTGGTGAGGTACTGTTTCTAGCCAGGTCATTTATGCCCCAGTGGATAACATCAAGTTTGGAGTGTTCACTTTCTGCGCTAAGTAGTTCAACAATGTGGTTTGTATTCCTGCTGGCTGAAGAGCTTGGGAGGCACTTGACTATCTTCTCTCTTTTGAACTGTGTTCCCAAGTTGGTGACACTGATGATGGAATCACCAAGTAGTAATAGTTTGCTGTTTGGTGAGGCTTTCCTCATATTTGGTCCTTTAGCAGGAGACTGGGTATTGTCTGACTCATTTAAGGGCCCTTCAGTTTCTTTGGATTGGGCATCCTCATTCGCCAAGGCAGAGAAGGCATTATGCAGGGATATCTCCTGATGCATAGGATGCCTCTGTGTCACAGGTCACAATCTACCAGAACCCACTGTGATCCATTTGTTCCTGGGGTGTTTCATTCTTTGTGGGAGTGGTGGTGCACTTTGTTCAGTTTGTATCTTAGAAGAGGTGCGCTTCATTGCAGCCAGTTCCTCCCTCAGTTCCTCATCCTCATTCGCCAAGGCAGAGAAGGCATTATGCAGGGATATCTCCTGATGCATAGGATGTCTGTGCATTACAGGTTGCAATCTACTAGAACCCATTATGATCCACTTGTCCCTGGGGTGTTTGATGCTTTGTGGGAGCGGTGGTGGACATTGTTCAGTTTGTATCCTAGAAGAGTTGTGCTTCATTGCAGCCAGTTCCTTCCTCAGTAGGGACACCTCTTTAAGCATGGCAGCTAGGTCTTCCCTTAGTAGAGTCAGTTCTTTATGCATGGCAGCTGACCTGAGGCACATAGGACAAGCTCTGAGGTTCGAAATGATTCGTCTTGGAATGAAAGTACTGCAGTTATTGCACTGAATACACGACATGCTGAATAAGCAGTCCTAGAAGAAGAGGAAGAAGAGGAAAGGAGGAAAAAGATGTAAGCTCTAACCCAAGTTAAAGGGATAGATGGCAATGTATGCGAGTGCTATACAGGCAGTGCAGCCCCTGGGGTGGGTGGGGTGAGGGGTAGGGTAGGCGGGAACCTAACTGTCTCTGGCCAGTAGGCTGTTCCTGAGCTGGGGGTACTCACAGATATCTGCTCCAAGGCTACCCAGAAAAGCAGTCAGTCAGATTATCCCCAAGCTTAATTTATAAGCACAGTTAAGCTTAATCTTAGCAATTCCCACAAAACAGACAGTTAAATTCTATATTGGTAGCTAGAACCCAGCAGAGATGAGAAAGAAAATTAGAGTCTTAGCTTTGTGAAAGATCCACAGTTCATGCAGCCAGCTTCAGACCTGTAGGTTTCGCCACTGGCCAGGTGTAAGATGGGAGCAAAAAGCTTTCTCCTCCCCCTCCCTGAAAAAGCATGCTTTCTCCACAAATTTAAACCTTTGTTATCTGGATACTCAGGTCCCAGTAGGCTGAATATCCCCAAGCTTAATTTATAAGCACAGTTAAACTTAATCTTAGCAATTCCCACAAAACAGACAATTAAACTCTATATTGGTAGCTAGAACCCAGCAGAGATGAGAAAGAAAATTAGAGTCTTAGCTTTGTGAAAGATCCACAGCTCATGCAGCCAGCTTCAGACCCGTAGGGTCATCCATTTGTTCATTCTGGCCAGGCGGTCGATAGTACACCCCAACTGCCATCATCTTCCCCTATTTACATGGAATTTCAATCCATAGAGATTCTACAGCAAATTTTGTTTCCTGCAAAACTAATCCTTTCTGACTCAATGCCCTCTCTAACAGAGCGCAACCCCTCCACCAATTTGATCAGTTCTATCATTATGGTATAGTTTGTTCCCAGGTATCACAGTGTCTCACTGGTTGTCCTCCTTCCACCATGTCTCTGAGATTCCAATCATATCTAACCTCTCATTTAGTGCTATATATTCTAACTCTCCCATCTTATTTTTTAGACTTCTAGCATTTGCATACAAGCATTTTGGAGACTGTATTTTATTCATATTAATCTGGCTATTGGTAGGCATGGGTAATTTGGGATCTTTAAGCTCTGTCTGCTCCATACTCGAGGGCATTTGGGCTACTTTACTCTTTTTTTGGAACTTCTCTGCTTTTGGTAGTATCCTTCAAGGATACATTCTTCCGAACCATGCACTCTTGGGCGACTGTCAGCTTTCCCCTATTATCTAGTTTAAAAGCTGCTCTATCTCCTTTTAAAATGTTAATGCCAGCAGCCTGGTTCCATCCCAGTTAAGGTGAAGCCCATCCCTTCGGAAGAGCCCCTCCTTTCCCCAGAATGTTCCCCAGTTCCTAACAAACTAAAACCCTCATCCTTGCACCATCGTCTCATCCACGCATTGAGACTCCGGAGCTCTGCCTGTCTTTTGGGTCCTGTGCGTGGAACAGAAAGCATTTCGGAGAACACTACCCTGGAAGTTACAGATTTCAACTTCCTGCCTGAAAGCCTAAATTAAGCCTCCAGAACCTCCCTACCACATTTTCCTATGTCACTGGTACCGACATGTACCAAGACAGCAGACTCCGCCTCAGCACTATCTAAGACCTTATCTAGGTGGCGCGTGAGGTCCACTACCTTCGCACCAGGCAGGCATGTTACCAGGCGATCCTCACATCCACCAGCCACCCAGCTATCTACATGCCTAATGATCGAATCACCAACTATAACGGCTGTCCTAACCCTTCCCTCATGGGCACACGGTCCTGGAGAAACTTCCTCGGTGGGCTGATGGGGTGGGGGTGGGCTAGGACTAGTAATGGGCTGATCTCAGTGCGGGTTAAGGCTGGTAATGAGCTGATGGGGGAGCTAGCATCAGAAATGGGTTGATCAGGGTGGGGATAGGACTGAAAACTGGCTGATTAGCGGAGGCTAGGATGTAATGGGCTGATTAGGGGAGGCTAGCCCTGGTAATGGGCTGAGGAGGAACTAGCACTGGAAATGTGAAGATCGGGGGGGGCTAGAACTGGTAATGAGTTTATTAGCAGAGGCTAGTAATGGACTCATCGGGAAGGTTAGGTCGTAATGGGTTGATGGGAGAGCTAGTACTGGAAATGGACTGATCGGGAGGGCTAGGACTGTAAATGGGCTGATTAGGGGGCTAGGATTGGCAATGGGTTGATGGGGGGCAAGCACTGGATATGGGCTGATCAGAGAGGCTAGCAATGGAAATGAGCTAGGACTGGAATTGGGCTGATTGGGAGGGCTAGGACTGGTAGTGCGCTGATCAGGGGGGTTAGGATTGGAATGGGCTGATGGTAGGGATAGGACTGGAAATAGGCTGGGACTGGAAATGCACTGATGGGGGGGGTCTAGGAATGGAAATGGACTGATGGGAGGGGAGGAGAGAGCTGCTGGCCCTGGAAGAAGACTGGGGGCTAGAACTGGAAATGGACTGATGGTGTGGAAGGGAGGATAGAGCTGGTGGCCCTGGAAGAAAACTGGGGACTAGGTGTAAAAATGGGCTGATGTGGGAGATGGGAGAATGGGACTGGAAGGGAGTGGATGCTGAGAGAAGCTGCCAGGGGAAGGAGGGGGCAGGAAAGGAGCTGACATGGGGGGGGGGATAGAGAGGTAGCTGATATGGGGAGGGTTGGAAGGTAGCTGATATCTGAGGATGGTACTTGAGCGGGACTGGAAGGGTGATGACACTAGGGAAGGGAGTAGGGGAATGGAAGGGAGCTGACACCTGGTTATGGTACTGGAGGAGGACTGGAAGGAAGTTGACACCTGGGGATGGGACTGGAAGGGTGTTGGACAGAGGGTAAGATGACTGGAAGGGAGCTAACGGGGGGGGGGGGGGGGGTTGGAACTAGGAGTGGAATTGAGCTGATACCTGTGATGGTGTTTGGACTAGAAGGAGCTGGACAGTGGGGAAGGAGGGGGATTGGAAGGGAATGGACACCAGTGGCAATTGTGAGAATGAAAGGGGATTGACACTGAACATAAGATATGCCATACTGGGTCAGACCAAGGTCCAACAAACCCAGTATCCTGTTTCCAACAGTGGCCAATCTAGGTCACAAGTACCTAGCAGTTTCCCCAAAAGACACAGGTTCCACAATGCTTGAATTGGATCAAGCAGTGGATATTCTGGGTCCCCTTAAATAATGGTTTATGAATCTTTCCTCCAGGAACTTGTCCAACCCTTTTTTAAACCCGGCTACACTACTACATCCTCTGGTAGCAAATTCCAGAGTTTGATTACACGTTGAGTGAAAACAATATTTTCTCTTATTAGTCTTAAATAGGTTACCCTGTAGCTTCATTGCATGCCTCCTAGTCTTTCTATATTTTGATGGCGTAAACAATCGATCTACGTTTACCCGTTCCACTCCATTCATTCATTTATAGACCTCTATCATATCTCACCTCAGCCGTCTCTTTTCAAGGTTGAAGAGCCTTGACCTTTTTAGCCTCGCTTCATATGGGTATCCTTCCATCCCCTTTACCATTTTGATGGCTTTTCTTTGTACCTTTTTTAATAACGTTATATCCTTTTTAAGATATGGCAACCAGAATTGCACACAATATTCAAGGTGCAGTCGCACCATGGAACGATACAGAGGCATTATATAATATCTTTTGTTTTATTCTCCATTCCTTTCCTTATGATACCTAGTATTCTATTTGCGCTCTTGGCTGCTGCTGCACACTGGGTAGAGGGTTTTAACATGTTATCCACAATGACGCCTAAATCTTTTTCCTGGGTGGTGGTTCTTACATCATGTAACCATAGTTTGGGTTGTTCTTTCCTAGGTGCAGAACTTTGCACTTGTCCACATTAAATTTCATTTGCCATTTGGATGCCCAGTCATCCAATTTATCAAGATCCTCTTGCAATTTTCCACAATCCTCATGGGTTTTAACAACTTTGAATAGTTTTGTGTCACCTGCAAATTTGATAAGCTCACTCGTTATTCCCATTTCCAGGCCATTTATGAATGCGTTAAAAAGCAGCAGACTCAGCATAAATCCCTGGGGTACTTCACTATTCACCTTTCTCCATTGCTTTCTATCTTTTAACCAGTTCCTGATCCACTGGAAGGTACTGGGAGGGGAGGACTGGAAAGGAGGCTGATACTGGAAATGGTTACTGGGACTGGAAATAGGCTGATGGAAGGAAGTGAAGAAAACAAAAGAAATGGCAGACGGACTATAGACCATTAAAAGAGAGCTAAGAGAAGACAGGAAAGCAGAAGCCTCAGATCGGGACCAGCATGATTAGAGAATAAAATGGTCAGACAACAAAGGTAGAAAAAACTAAATTTATTTTCATTTTAGTGATTGGACTTTGCGCTTTGCAGTATGGGGAACTGTGTATCTTATTTATCTGATGCTGCACTGCATGCAGAAGCTGGCTTCTTGGGATTTCAGTTTAATTTTTGTCTACATACTTTTATTTTTATTTATTTATTTAGACAGATTTGTATACCACCTTTTCCTTCAATCAAAGTGGTCACATCACAATTGGAGGGTTACATTTAACATAAGGGTATTTAACAACATTTAACATGAGGGTATTTAACAACATTTAGATATCACAATTGGAGGTTGTAGTCACTTATTTTGTACTTGGTGGTTGGTCTGTGTTATGAGTGTGTGACTGAGGCCAGGTGTTCTATTAATGGCGTTTGTACATAGGGATCTCTACTGTACTGTAGTAATTTGACTTGTTTAGCTTTTCAAATAAGTGTATGGATGTTCTAGGGCCTGCTGCAGTATTTATAGTGCTACATTTTTCTGGGTAGTCCCCTTGCATGAGTTTTGGAAGTTTATGCTGGTAATGGTATGGTAGATTTGGCCTTGTAGATCTTAGGTGCCGAGGGAGAGGTTTCTGTGGATGCAGAATATATATTCAAAAAGAAAAAGTGAGAACCATAATACAGTTTATAACAGAATAAGGTTAAATTAGACTTACCTGCTAATTGTTGTTCCTTGAGGAACTCCAGTCCAGTCCAGGAACCTCAGTACCTCCTCCAGCAGCTTAGCTTTGGAGACTGAAATACGTCATTGCTTTGATGACACTGGTATAAGTAGGCAAGGACCGCCTCTCCACTCCAGTACCTATTGACAAAGCAGACTCAGCAGAGCAACAAATAAGTAGTTAAATTGCAACCAAATCACTTCTACTCCTTTTTTTTAAAACAGTTTAAACCTCAACCTTATGGTAACATTTTAACCCTGAACTAAGTTCCCCCGGAAGGAAACCTATATAAGAGCCAATCACTGCATAGGAAGATTCCCATCTCCCTTTCAGAGGCTAGAGAACCACTTCAGACCCTCCCCCTTGCGAGCCAAAGGACGGCGTAATCCTGAAAATGATTTCCGTAGCTCCCTCTCTGAGCTCCAAATACTTCAGACTGTCAAAGAAACATGGAAACCACGGGTGGGATCCGGGACTGGACTGGAGTTCCTCAAGGAACAACAATTAGCAGGTAAGTCTAATTTCACCTTCCTTTTCGGCCCTCCAGTCCAGTCCCGGAATCTCTGGGGATGTAACAGAGCAGTAAATATCAACGGGAGGGCCCTGCTAGACCAGCCTGAAGTACCGCCGATCCAAAACGCACATCTCTTGCCACCTGCACATCTAGACTATAATGCTTGACAAATGAATTCAAAGATGACCAAGTCGCCGCCTTGCAAATATCCTCGGTCGGCACCAAACTGTATTCCGCCCAGGAGGCCGCCTGTGCTCTAGTCGAATGAGCCCTCAGACCATCCGGTACCTCCTTACTTTTCAAGATATACGCCGCTGCAATGGTTTCCTTTAACCATCTGGAAATGGAAGACTTAGCCACAGCCTCACCCTTCCACAGACCTCCGAACAATACAAACAACCTGTCTGACTTACAGAAGGATGCTGTACCGCGGAGATACCGTTTGAGTGTCCAACGAACATCTAGAAGACGTAATTTTCCCCCAGCAGACTTTCGCTTCTCCAGAGAATACTGGCAATGAAACCACCTGGTTGACGTGAAAAACCGAAACCACCCTGGGCAAGAAAGCGGGAACCGGGTGCAACACAACCTTCTGATCAGAGAAAGAAAGAAAAGGCTCCATACAAGACAAAGCCTGCAACTCCAAAATCCTGCGAGCTGAGCAAATGGCCACCAGAAAAATTGTCTTTAACGTTAAAATCTTCAATGAAGCCCTTCCTAACGGTTTAACAGGTTCTCTAACCAACGCGTCTAGTACCAAATTCAGATCCCAAGCAGGAGGCCTGCGCGGAGGCCGCATCAGCAACACGGCCCTTAGAAATCTCTTAACATCCGCATGAGCCCCCAACGCTTCTCCTTGAATCTTACCCCGGTAACAAGAAAGCGCTGCTAGTTGAACTCTCAGTGAACTGGCCACCAGACCCTTCTCGAACCCATCCTGCAGAAACTAAAGGATCTGTGAAACAGACGCCCCTGAAGGCCGCACCAGCTTATCCGCACACCATGCCTCAAAAATGTGCCAGACCCGCACATATGCTAACAAAATAGATCTCCGCCTAGCCTTCAAAAACGTAGAAATGACTGCCGCCGAATATCCTCTGGCTTTCATCCTTGCCCTTTCAAGAGCCAAGCCGTAAGTGAGAACCAACTCACCTGTGGTATGCATAGCGGTCCCTGAACCAACAGATGCTCCCGTGACGGGAGCCACCATGGACTGTCTACCAGTAGGCGAACCATATCCGCATACCATGGCCTTCTTGGCCAGTCCGGTGCCACCAGAACCACTAGGCCCCAGTGAAGCCCTTGACTGGCCACCTCTGCATCAGAGCAGAGCATCGAGACCCTCCGACATCCTCTCTCACCTTCTGCTGTAAAATCGGGCTTCTTTTGCAGAGTCAAATGTTGCCATCAGATCCATAATCGGCATCCCCCAGCGCCTTGCAATTAGGGCAAACACGTCCGGGTGAAGTATCCACTCTCCTGGATCCACCTTGCGACGACTCAAATAATCCGCCTCGACATTGTTCACACCTGCTACATGTTGAGCCGACAGGGCAAGCAGATTTTGTTCGGCCCAGTCCAACAGCTGACCTGCCTCTTACTCCAACGCCGCATTTCCCGTGCCGCCCTGCCGATTGATGTAGGCTACTGTGGTCACATTGTTGTAAAGTACCCGAACTGCTGACTGACTCAGCCACAACTGGAACTCTAGAATGGCTAAATACACCGCCCTCATTTCCAACCTGTTGATGGATCACTCCTTCGCTAGCGTCGACCACTGCCCCTGCACAAACCATCCTTTGAAATGCGCCCCCCAGCCCGTTAGACTGGCATCCGTCGTCAAAGATCTCCAGGCCGGGGCCTCCAAGGGCATTCCCTTCTCCAGGTTCTCCGGCCGCAACCACCAGTGAAACTCGATACTCACCTCCAGTGGGCAGGCAAGCCACTGAGACAGCGAGTCTGACTGGTGTGACCAGCGCCGTAGCAGAGCTCTCTGCAAGGGTCTCATGTGAACTCTGGCCCAAGGCACCACTTCGAGCGTGGCCGCCATTGTTCCGAGTAACTGAAGATACTGCCAGGCTGTGGGGGCCCTTTGGGACAAGAATCCCCGAATGAGCATCCCCAAGCCCTGCGCTCGTAGAACTGGAAGAAATACTTTCCCCTGCGCTGTATCAAAACGCGCCCCCAGATATTCCAAGGTCTGCGAGGGAACCAGCTTGCTCTTGGAGAAGTTGACCACCCAACCCAGGCTCTGCAGCAGCTGCACTACCCGGGCTGTGGCCGCTTCGCTCTCATTCTTTGACTTTGCTTGAATTAACCAATTGTCCAAATATGGGTGTACTAAACACTCCTTCTTTGCGGAAAGCTGCCGCCACCGCCACTACCACCATTACCTTGGTGAAAGTTCTTGGCGCCGTAGCCAGGCCAAACGGCAAGGCCCGGAATTGAAAATGTCCCATGGGCACCGCAAACCGAAGAAATTGTTGATGCTCCTGCCATAATGGAATATGCAAATAAGCTTCCATGAGATCCAATGACGTAAGGAACTCTCCTCTCCTGACCGCCACTGTTACCGAGCGCATTGTCTCCATATGGAAATGAGATACCCGGAGACACCGATTTACTCTTTTTAAATCTAGAATGGGGCGGAATGCGCTGCCTTTCTTTGGGACTAGGAAATAAGTGGAGTATCGACCGCACCCGTACTGCTCCGACGGAACCGGCACCACTGCCCTGAGTTGCAGAAGCCTTTGTAGCGTCTCCCAAACCACCAGGCTCTTGAGCCGTGCCTTGCAAGGAGACTGGACAAACGAGTCTACCACTGGCCGTTGGAGCTCCAGAGCGTATCCCTCTCGAATGACCTCCAACACCCACTGGTCCGACGTTATCTGGACCCAGGCAGGGTAAAAATCCCGTAGTCGCCCGCCTACTGGCTCACCCCCCACCTGAGTCCCCCTCATCTCATTGTGGCTTTCTAAGGTTCGAGGACGAGTTGGACGCAAACCCTCTGCCTGCCCCCCGAAAACCTTGAAACCCCTGGCTTCGCGTTGGGAACTTGCCCCGCTGAAACTGCCCGAAGC
Source organism: Ichthyophis bannanicus (assembly GCA_033557465.1). Lineage (NCBI taxonomy): Eukaryota > Metazoa > Chordata > Amphibia > Gymnophiona > Ichthyophiidae > Ichthyophis > Ichthyophis bannanicus. Next base: position 37,120,278 of record CM066050.1, on the reverse strand, counting down.
GGAACGAGCAAAACCTACAAAATTCTCTCTATGTCCCTTTGGGAGCCGGACTAGGTCGGCCTTGTTTTGGCTTATCTTCGGGCAACCAACCCCCTTTTAGATTCTCCCAGATCCTTGACTAACTTGTCCAAATCCTCTCCGAACAAAAGCTTCCCCCTAAAAGGAAGTTTGCTGAGACAAGCCTTTGAAAAACTCTCTGCTGACCAGTTGTGCAACCACAAATATCGGCGGGCTGCCACCACCGAAGACATACTCTTTGAAAGCCCCCGGATAAGATCATAATGAATATCTGCCAAATAGGCGGTCCCTGACTCCAGATGTGCCACTTTGTCTACCTGCTCTCCCATCTGATCAACCTGTAGATGCTGAGACCAAAGAAGACAGGCCCTAGCCACCCACGCCCCAGCGATAGAAGCCTGCATGGAAAGGGCGCTTATATCAAATACCTGCTTCAACAACGTATCGAGCTTCCTATCCTGACCATCCTTAAGAGCCGCACTACCCTCCACCAGAATCATAGTCTTCTTGGTAACCGCCGATACCGCTGCATCGATCTTTGGAGAGCGAAAGAAATCCCTATCCATGTCTGACAGCGGATAGAGTTGAGCTATCGCCCTAGATCCTTTAAGGGCTAACTCGGGCAAATCCCACTCCTCCTGAATCATATTTCTAACCACTCTGTGAATGGGAAACACCCGTTGTGTAATACGTATGGCCTGTAACAATGGATCCTCTAACGTCTCATCCGCTGTTGGAACCGCAGACGGCATGTTCAGAGCCTTGAGCGTTCCAGCAATCAGCGCTGGCAACTCTTCTCGCCTAAACACCCTGACTACTCTAGCTTACTGTTCCGGATCAGGCAGCTCACCTTCCTCTAACTCCTCTACCGAATCGTCCTCCAGATCACCGTCTGCAGCCTCTAGATCCTCTAAAGGCGTCGAGCTCTCCATACCTACCCCCGCTAACTTTACCCTCTTGACAGGGGTACCGCCCGTCTCCAGCATCATCGGGGTCCCCAGGCGCTTCTCTCCCCGTACGCCGGTAGGAGGGGTAGCCATTCCGGGCTGCAGTAGAGAAAAAGCCTGATGCAGTAGCAAAAAGAAATCCGGAGGGACCATGGGTGGACCTACTCCCTGACCATGTCCTTGCGGAGGAAGCGGCCCCACCACCGTGGACAGCCCAGCTGTTGGCTCCAAGGGGGGAAGAGTTGGGGACAGGGCTGACCCAGAGGAACCACCGATTGCCCTCCCGTCCCCACTTCCAGTGCCTGCTCCATCAAGGCCGCCTCCTGAGTGCAGCCTCTGCACACCTTCGTATCCAAAACAGAGCCTCTACTAGTGCCACAAACTAAGCACTGAGGCCTAGACGGCATGCTATCCCAGAGGCCAAGGCCTTTCCAAATGAAAGCACCCAGAAATAAATTCAACTCAGGAATAACCAAGAACTATTAGTCTTCAGACCAAACGTCAGCTCCGCGTTTTTTTGTTTTTTTTATTTTTTAACTCAGCTGTTCGACTCAGCACAAGTCCCCCGCTGAAAACGGGGCTCAAATAACCCACGGGCCAACCACTGCACCTTCACAACTAGCCTCTGTCAGACCGCTGTGAAGAAAAATTCAAAATGTCGCCATTCGCGCTTCCCGTGCAAAAACCATGTGGTCCGGCCTGCTGCACCCGAACACAGTGAAAATACGTGATCCTGGTTCCCCGGCCTCCCCACTCGTAGCCCCGACTCCAAACAGGGAAAACAGGGACTTACCGCAGTCCTACGAAGCTCCAAGGGTCTCAATCCACCTCTGGAGCTCAGCCGAATCAGCGGCTTCGGTGCGGAGAGACGCACAGCGCCAACGAGTGCAGCGGGCAGTCCCCCCTTGCAGACAAGTTGCCGGCTGCGCCTGCCACCTGCTCCTCACCCGTTAACGCGGGATCGGGAGCAGGGAGGCTGTTCCTGCCGGATCTCACCCCCTTTGATCGCCCTTCGTGAAGGGGGGGGGGGGAGAGTTGGAGGAAGAAAGGAAATGAAAACCAGTCCTCTGCAGTACTTACTCTCCCAACTCCAACCCCCTGCAAATGTGCCTAACAGCAAAAATCAAACCCTAAGACAAATTTAAAACAAACTCTTCTTAGTTGCTGCTGTGCGAGCCCAGGACCCTTAAGCTCACCACCTTCTCCAGCTGCTTGGAGACTGAAACTACTGGGGTGGAGAGGCGGTCCTTGCCTACTTGTACCAGTGTCAAAGCAATGACGTGTTTCAGTCTCCAAAGCTGCTGGAGGAGGTACTTAACCCCAGAGGTTCCGGGACTGGACTGGAGGACCGAAAAGGAAAAGGATTTGTTTCTTATTTTATATCTTCCCTCCTCATCAAAAATCTGGTCATAACAAAATAAATCCGATGTGCAGGTACTTATAATGGTTTGATTTCGGTGGAGGGCAGTGTAAGTGGCTTTTGATTAATCAAATTTTATGTTTTATTATTCTGTTCTGTGTTCACAGATGAAGGGCTAGGAGCAGGACCTCAGAAAACACCCACAAACAGGAACAGAACTGACAGGGATCTTGATCAGATGGGATACATTCAAGAATACTGAAGGAACTTGGACGTTCAAGGTCCATCAAGCCCAGTATCCTGTTTCCAACAGTGGCCAGGTCACAAGTACCTGGCAGGTTTCCAAAAAGGCACACAGGTTCCACAATGCTTGTCCCAGGGCAAGCAGTGGATTTCCCAGGTCCTCTTTAATAATAGTTTCTGGACCTTTCCTCCAAGAATTTGTCCAAATCTTTTTAAAACCCAGCTACACTAATAGCTTTTATTGCATCCTCTGGTAACTAATTCCAGAGATTGATTATGCAGAGCTGTAGGCTAACTGCAGGGAGGCAGTTATATCCCCCTGCAGTTACTGAATTGCAGTGTGGCAAACCAGCTGCTGGTGCAGCTAAGGCCACCCACTGAGGTGGCATTAGCTGCACTCACGCTACTTGCGCTGAGCCATTATGTTAGTTTCTGCCCATAATGCATTATTTAATCCTCTCAATTTAATCAAACGTTTACGAAAAAACATCTTCAAAACCCAATCCCTATCATGGGATAGTGAAAAAGTTACCAAAAGCATAGAAGGGCTACAGGCTTCTTCAACCGAAGTTTCCAACAAAGCAGAAACATCAAGAGAGTCGGCCTGTTGAACCCCAGTGATAACCCCCTCCCCTGACGATCTCAGACCAGTTGGTAAATATTATATCTTAGATACAGGGGGGTGTGACTCAATAGGTGCCCCAAACACTTCCACCAAATACCTTTTGAACAATTCTTTAGGAGTGGTCCGATTCTTTTTAACATCTTTGTTGGTGACATTGTGGAAGGGCTGTTGGGTAAAGTTTTCCTCTTTGCGGATTATACCAAAATCCGCAATAAAGTAGACACCCAGGAAGGAGTAGATAACATGAGGAGGGATCCAAACTTGAAGAATGGCCAAAAATTTGGCAGCTGAGATTTAATGCTAAAAAATGCAGGGTCATGCATTTGGGCTGCAAAAATCCAAGGGAGCAGTACAGTGTAGGGGGCGAAGTACTTCTGTTCACGAAAGAAGAGTGGGACTTTGACATGATTGTTTCTGATGATCTTAAGGTGGCTAGACAGGTAGAAAAGGTGACCGCGAAAGCCAGAAGGATGCTTGGGTGCATAGGGAGAGGAATGGCCAGCAGAAAAAAGGAGATGATAGTACCCCTGTATATCTCTGGTGCAACTTCATTTGAAGAATTGTGTGCAATTCTGGAGACCACACCTTCAAAAGGACATAAATAGGATGGAGTCGGAGCAGAGAGTGGCTACGAAAATGTTTAGTGGTCTTCATTATAAAGCATATGAGGACAGACAATCTTAATATGTATATGTTAGAGGAAAGACAGGACAGAGGAGATATGATAGAGATGTTTAAATACCTCCATGGCATAAATGCACAAGAGGAGAGAGCCTCTATCAATTGAAAGCAAGTTCTGCTACAAGGGGACATAGGATGAGGGTGAAAGGGGATAGACTCAGGAGTAATATGAGGAAAAGCGTAGTTACTCACCTGTAACAGGTGTTCTCCAGGAGCAGCAGGAATCAGTCCTCACATATGGGTGACGTCGGCGCCGACGGAGCCCTCGCGGAGCAATTTTCCCCAGCTTTCAAAGAAAGCCTTTGGGAATTGCAGCGCGCATGCGCGGTCCCCTTCCCGCCCAAGGGTGCCATCTTAGTCAGTCAGATGACATAGCTAAAAGACAGCATAAAAATTTGCAAAAACTAAAGCAGATGATTGCAACTCCAAGGGGAGGAGGGAGGGTTGTGAGGACTGATTCCTGCTGCTCCTGGAGAACACCTGTTACAGGTGAGTAACTACGCTTTCTCCAGGACCAAGCAGGAAGTCAGTCCTCACATATGGGACTCCCAAGCTTAAAGCTACCAGAGACCCTAAGCACAAAAATGAGCTCCCTCTAGCTCAGCAGCACAGAAGGAAGGAATCTTCACAGAATTATTACCCACCGGTAGCCCAACATCCGGGATGGAGGGTAGGAGTTGCTCAAACCTCGAAGAGATTTCGGAGGACTGCCTGTCCGAAAGCACTGTCCCTGCGGGACTCCCTCTCGAGGCAGTAATGGACCGCAAAAGTCTGGCTCGAAGACCAAGTAGCGGCCCGGCAGATGTCTGCCAATGGAACAGAGCGGAGGTAAGCCACCGACGTAGCCTTCGCCCGAACACAATGAGCCGTGACCCGACTTTCTAACGAGAGTCCGGCTGCTCCATAAGCCCAAGCGATACAGTCAGCAACCCAGATGGACAGAGTACGCTTGGAGACAGGGAGCCCCAATTTATTGGGGTCAAAAGACACGAAAAGCTGAGCAGCTTTGCGGTGCTCCCGCGTACGGTCAAGGTAGCAGTTCAACGCCCTTCTACAGTCCAGGGTATGCAGGACCATTTCAGCTCGGCTGGAGTGTGGCCTGGGAAAGAAGGTCGGAAGTACCACCTCCTGATTGATGTGAAAAGGGGAGACCACTTTTGGAAGAAATTTAGGGTGAGTCCGTAGGACTACTCTATTTTTGTAGAACCGAGTGTAAGGGGGATCAGACACGAGGGCCTGTAGTTCACTTACGCGTCTAGCGGAAGTGAGGGCTATCAAGAATAAGGTTTTCCAAGAAAGAAAACGGAGAGGACAGGTAGCCATAGGTTCAAAAGGCGGACAGGTGATCCGCTGCAAAACCACATTCAGATCCCAGTCAGGCGCTGGCGGGCGCAGAGGTGGTTTAAGGAGAAGGAGACCTCGGAGAAACCTCGCCACGAGAGGGTCGTTGGAAAGAGGTCTGCCGTCCACCGGTACATGATGTGCTGAAAGAGCACTGAGGTGAACCTTGACGGAGTTGGACTTAAGTCCAAGATTAGAGAGGTAGAGCAAGTACTGCAAGACCACCGACACCGAGCAGGAGAAGGGATCCAGAGACTGCTGGGTACACCAAACGGAAAAACGACGCCATTTAACGGCGTAGCATTTGCGGGTATAAGGTCGCCGGGAAGCTAGGACGACCTCTTCCACCTCTGCTGGCAGTAGAAGGGGAGCAAGGACTACCCTTTCAGCAGCCAGGCCATCAGATGTAGAGATCTGAGGTTGGGGTGTAGCAGGGACCCCTGATCCTGTGTTAGGAGATCTGGTTGAAACCCCAGAGGGAACGGAGCCTCCACCGCCAGTTGCAGCAGGAGTGGAAACCACGGCTGTCTGGGCCACCGAGGAGCTATCAGGATCATGGAAGCTTTGTCTCGGAGAACCTTGAAAAGAGTTCGAGAGATTAGCGGTATGGGAGGAAAGGCATACAGAAGGCTTTTCGACCATGAGAGCAGAAAAGCATCCGCCGCTACTCGGAGGGGATGCGGCTGCCGAGAGCAGAAACGAGGAAGTTGCCGGTTGAGAGGACTGGCAAAAAGATCCAGCGTGGGGAGGCCCCACTTCAGAAAAAGCTTCTGAACTACCAAGGGATCCAGTCGCCACTCGTGCGGCTGGAGGATTCTGCTGAGTTTGTCCGCCAGGCAATTTTCTTGGCCTGGGAGATAAACCGCCTTGAGAAGAATGCCGTGGCTGACGGCCCAAGAGCAGAGTCTCTGCGCTTCCCGACAGAGAAGGAAGGAGCCCGTGCCCCCCTGTTTGTTCACGTAGAACATGGCAACTTGATTGTCCGTCTGGACAAGGACGGACTGGTGAGAAGTCAGGTGGGAGAAAGCCTTGAGAGCCAGACGGATTGCTCTGAGCTCCAGGAAGTTGATCTGCTGCGCAGACTCCCACGAGGTCCAGAGACCTTGAGTACGTGCCCCTTGGCAATGCGCTCCCCATCCCAGGAGAGAAGCATCGGTCGTCAGCACTTGAGCAGGCGGAGGAGATTGAAAAGGCATTCCGAGTACCAGGTTCGGCTGATGAAGCCACCACTGCAGAGAAGAGGCCAGCGGGCCGGAGATTTGCACTAAGTCGGCGAGGCCGCCCGTGGCCTGTTGCCACAGCTTGCGAAGGCACCACTGAGCAGGCCGCATATTCAGGCGGGCGTTGGGGGTCACGTGGACGGTGGAAGCCATATGGCCGAGTAGTCTCAGAAAGCGCCTGGCCGAGACCAGGGACTGGCTGTGAAAACGGCGGCTAGGTCCATTAGCCGCTGAGCTCTGTCGAGAGGCAGGAAAGCTCGCGCCTGAAGAGTGTGCAACCTTGCGCCGATGAACTCGAGATCTTGCGAGGGGAGCAAAGTGGACTTTGCGAAGTTTAGGACAAAGCCTAAGTACTGGAGAAGAGTCACAGTGCGGTGCGTGGCTTGTGTGACGTCTTGAGGGGACGATGCTCTGATGAGCCAGTCGTCTAGGTAAGGAAAGACATAGAGGCCCTGAAGCCGGAGATAAGCCGCCACCACCGCGAGACATTTTGTGAAGACTCGTGGTGCAGAGGATAGGCCAAAGGGCAGTACTCTGTACTGGTAATGATTTCCTGCCACCACAAACCTTAGGTATTGGCGGTGGCTGGGGTGGATGAGGATGTGCGTGTAGGCATCCTTTAGATCCAAGGAGCATAGCCAATCTCCCTGCTGGAGGTAGGGCAGAAGGATTCCAAGGGTAAGCATCTTGAACTTCTCCCTCACGAGGAACTTGTTGAGGTTGAGCAAGTCCAGGATGGGTCTGAGGCCTCCTGTTCTTTTTGGTATTAGAAAATACCTGGAATAAAAGCCTTGACCTCTCAGGTGGTGGGGCACCGGTTCCACAGCCTGTTCCTGAAGAAGACTTGCTAACTCCTGAAGGAGTAAGTCCCTGTGCAGAGGGAGTCGTGGAGGCTCTCCCGGAAAATAGGAGGGAGGGACTTGGTGGAAGTGGAGAAGATAGCCTTCTCGCACAACATGGAGCACCCAGGCATCTGATGTGATGTTGGACCACCTGTGGGCAAAGTGGACCAGCCGGCCTCCTGTGCTGGGAGAAACCAGCTGAGGGGGAGAGGCTATGTCGATGAAGTCAAAAACCCCCACCCTGCTGAGCAGGGGCCGGTGGTGCAGGCTTGGGGGTTTGCTGCCTACGGGACCCGTTACCCCGTCCCTTGGCCTGCTGACCCTGTTGGGGAGCTGAGGAGGCCTGATATTGAGGGTAGTGTTTATAGGCAGTCGCCTTCCTCGGGTAAAAGGACTTTTTTCCCGAGCCCTTCTTCTTTTGGGAAGGGGCAGAGGTCTTTCTAGAGAGCCTTGTTCTGGTGAGAGTCTCCGTCTCGATTTGCGCAGCCTTTTCAGCCATGGGCTTGCCAAATAGGTTCTCACCTCGGCAGGGGACATCGACCAACTTGTCCTGCACCCAGGGTTCAAGGTCAGACGACTGAAGCCAAGCCTGTCGGCGGGCACCGATGCCGGCTGCGGCTACTCGAGCCGATGCTTCCAAGCCATCATAGGCTGCTCGAGAAATGAACTTGGAGCATTCTCGAATTCCAGTGGTCAAGGCTAGGAACCTCCGCAAAGGTTCCTCGGAAAGTCCAGCAGAGAATCCGGCTATCTCCTTAGCCAGGTCTCTAAGGCACATGCCCATGTAGAGCTGGTAGGTCTGTACCCGACAAGCAAGCATAGAGCCTTGGAAACACTTCTTACCAAGGCCATCCAGGTTGCGGGCTTCCCTGCCGGGAGGCACCGAGGAGTGCATCTTCTGGCTCTTGAGCCTATGCATGGCCGATTCCACCACCATGGAATGGTGCGGTAGCTGTGCTTTCTGGAAGCCAGGGCTCTTGCGGACTCGATAGATGGAATCGACCCGCTTGCTTAATACCGGCGACGATGCCGGACTCTCCCACATGCGGAAGAGTAGTCGTTCCAGCATGGGAGGAACCGGTACAGTAAAGTGCTCCTTCGCTGGAGAGTCATACTGGAGGGCGTCGAGCTCTTCGGCTCGAGGCTCCTCCTCGTGATCCGCAGGGAAGGCCAAAGCCTTGGCCATATCCCTGACGAAGTCCGAGAACCGGGCATCCTCCGGGGGGGACTGCTTCCGAGGTTCGGACTCAGGGGAGTCCGAGGGGACACACCGAGTCCGAAAGGAATCAGGTGACTCTTCCACTTCAGATTCCCAGGCCGACTCCGAGGAGGAATCGGTGGGGTCGGTTCGGGCGGGCGGAGGCGTCGGCCGCCCCGACGCCGAGGGAGTCGGCGTCGACGACCTCGGTCCCGAACGGGAGGCCGAGGGAGACCTCGACCGAGGATCGACTCGAGCCCGCATGGACTCGAGGATCGGCTTGGTCTCCGGGGTCGACTTAGACGTCGACGTCCCGGCGGTCGGGGCAGAGGCGCCAGCGAGGCTAGCGATCAGTGCCCGCTGCTGGTCCATGAAGGCAGACAGTCTGCTCTCCAAGGCCGTCAACCTGAGTCCGACCTCAGGTGACCCAGCAGCCCCCGACTCGGGCCCCGACGGCGTCGGGCCTGACGTCGGACCCCTCGGAGGCGAGTCCACGAGGACGACAGGACTTACCCGAGCAGGCGATTCCGATTCCAGGCGAGGTCGCTTCGTGAGACGATCCTGCTCCAAAGACCCAGGACGGCTATCGGGGCTATGCGACCTGGCTTTCGCGGAACCAGGAGCGTCCACCGACGACGCCCTCGCGGGTTTCGTCTTCCGATGATGATCCCCCGAGGGAGAACCCCTGTCGGAGGAACTCCGGCGATGCTCAGAGCTGGAGCCTCTGGACGCCGAAGCCTCCGACGAGGTCCGGGTACGGGTGGGATCTGTGAAGATTCTTTCCCGCTGATGCCGCCGACTCCGTAAGGCTTTGGAGGACATTTTGCTGCAGGCCCCACAGATCAGTTCCTCGTGATCTGGGCCGAGGCAGCGGAGGCAATTATCATGTGTGTCAGTGAGAGACATATTTCTGTCACACTGAACACACCTTTTGAAGCCACTGGCAGCCATCGGGGGAAAAAGGGCCCCTGCAAGGTCAAAGGACCGGGCTGCCAGCGAAAAACCGAAAAACGAAAACTGACTAGAAAAATCAGAAAAACCGAAAAATAAGAGAAGGACTCGCAACGGCGTCGCGAGTCCGGGCAGGAAAGAGACCGGCGTCGAACCGAAGAAAAAAGAGAAATAATGAAGAAAATCAACTTTTTCTGCGGGGACTGGTAGACCACGTCTGTAGGGCTCCGCGGAAAAAAGAAGACTGGCTAAGATGGCACCCTTGGGCGGGAAGGGGACCGCGCATGCGCGCTGCAATTCCCAAAGGCTTTCTTTGAAAGCTGGGGAAAATTGCTCCGCGAGGGCTCCGTCGGCGCCGACGTCACCCATATGTGAGGACTGACTTCCTGCTTGGTCCTGGAGAATATTTCTTTACGGAAAGAGTGTAGATGCATGGAATAGTCTCCCAGTGGAGGTAGTAGAGATGAGGACAGTATCGGAATTCAAAAAAGCACAGGACAAACTCAGACAAATCTCTAAAGGAAAAGAAGGGACTTTAGTATTTGATATGGAAGAGCAGACTAGATAGGCCATGTGGTCTTTTTCTGCCATCATGGTTCTATGTAATTGGCCAATGATGCGCTAGGGTGAAAAGTGGACAAGTTAGGGGCAGAATGTGGGTGTGGAGAGCACATTGCTGCTAACAAAAAGACAGCTACCATGTGCTCATTGACAATTAGTGCAAGTGCACATAATGATACCTCTATGGGTGTCGTTAGGAGCACCAGCATTAATCACAATGCACGTTAGGGTAAGTGATAATGCGCTAATTGTCAGGAACTTACCGGGCACACCCCTAAGAGTTAACGCACGACAGGTACACTTAGCCCATGATGGTATTGCTGCTAATCACGCAGTGAGCGCACACTTTCAGTTAAAGGGCCCCATAGATGTGTAATATGAGAGTCTGATATATTCTGTAATGTACACCAATCTGAAGAAGTGCAGGCTTTTAGGCTTCAGATCTAATACTTACTTGTCTTGAAATGCTTCCCTGTTGAAATACTCATGCTGCTGCAGATCTGTGGCTGACACCCTATCAGGAGGATCAATTTGTAAACAAGACTGTAAAAGAGAATTCACAAAATATTACCTTACTGGAAATATTAGCCAGGTCTGTCTAGCAGGCTACATAGGAAACCAGATACTCAGACAACCATGGTGTACTGGTAGCTATTTAAATTATTATAAACTTTGGGGGTCAATGCAGCACTTACACTTTACCACCCACCCACTCCCTGGACCTTGAGGGTTAAGGGAGGGGCTGGCCTTGAATGCCCTTGAGGGTTAATGTTGTAGTTGTGTTGGTGCTCAAGTGATAAGGCAAGACAAAGAATATTTCTTTTTTATGAGGTTTATTTCCCGCTTTCGCAGTTCAAATGCAGCAGACGTTAATGAAATAATATGGCACAAAACAAGATGGAGAAACTGAACTTAAACAAGGCTTTTTTCACTGCTTGACTGAATGTCCATTACTGATCACATTCCCCTGTCATGTGATCTCCTTTTCATTAAGGTAACAGAAGACTCTGATCACCGCCCTGCTCCTGAATTGCACAGAATATGCTTCCACTTATTCACTTCAAATAAGCTCTTTTATCCCAGCAAACAGTGAGCTAACTTTGCTATTTTCTTACATACAACACGGGCAAGCAAAACACTTAAATGTCCTTTGGAATCATACAAGTAGAGCAATCCATCGGGACTTCCTGCTCTGTAGATGGCAAAGAAATTAAAGGCATTTCTTCTTGCCAGCTGATCAATGGCTTTGCTATGTTCTGAGTAGAAACTGCTCTGCTTTTAAGGAACTCTCTGAATTCAGTGAGAAGTAATTCAGCCTGTGTATTTTCTGAGCTAGGCTGAGCAAATCCTCCTTCAGGTAAAGGCTTGTTTATATTTCTTATCTCTAGGCAATTATCAGTGCTTTTACTTGGACAACATTTCAGCGTGCAAGCATTTCCCTTCCCCCACCTATCTCCACATGGCAGTGCAGGGTAAAACGCTCCATCTGTGTCTAGAGAGTCTCTCAGAGTGTTAAAAGGAAAACAGTCAGGCTTTTCTTGACTTAACCAGTTAGTATCAAACTTTCTGCCTTTATCCTGTCTTTCACAATTAAAATTCACTCTTTCTGGCTTTCCACTGTTAAGCTTGCTAGCCGTGCCACACCCACCAGATACCTTGTGCTTGGGCTTCTTCCAGGGTAATTCCTTATCCCTCTGCCTCCTATTCCAAGGTTCTTCTGGGTCCTTTAAACTCCTGAGCTGTAGCCTTGGGTCTCTCAGTGCCTTAGAATTCTTCTGCTTCCAGAAATCTTTCTCTGCCCCTGAGTCTCCCAGCTCCTGTCTGCTCCTTCTTGGATCACAGCTGCTTAGTGGTTCTCTCTCTCTCGGTTCCTGTTCCTGGTCATCTGACCTATCCTCGTCCAGGTGCTTGTGTCCTTCTTCCCAAACTCCTTGCTTGTCACGATGCTTCCTTGGCTTGCCTAACTGTTTCTGGGTTTTTAACGAGCTGGCTGAGTGCTGCACTGCCCGCCTCCTGCTTGGGTGTGCCCAATCAGGGACTTGGCTTTTCACCTGCCTTGAAGTGAGGAGTGGCTCCTGATTAGCTCTGCATTTTTTCCTTTCATCAGAGAAAATCCTGCATTCCCCTGCAGTACCGGCTCTCTCCACCGGATCACTATCAGTTTCCATTGCCTCATAAGAGTCTGCTACATCACAACGTGTAATACCCTGAGTGAAGTCTCTCGTTCTTTCTCACTTCCTGTGGATATACTGATGAATATATGTCTACTCCAGCACCTCCTTATACATATTTTACAAAAGGCTCCATATTCGGCGAGCCTTTGATAAAACACCTGGGAAATTTTGAATGTCTTGACTTGGGTGTTCCTTTTTAGACCTACGCAAAAAGGAGCTGCATATTTTATAGGCAGTCATGCTCTATGGTTGGCAGTTCAAATAAATCCTTGAAAACGTTAACAGGAATAACTTGGCAAACTAAATGGGCCAGCTAGTCTTTTTCTGTACTCAAGGCCATATCAAGGGCTGTGGAAGAGGTGCAGTTGCACAGTCACAAATACAGAAAGGGCACTGATATCATCACTAGGCTTCCGGAAAGCTCAAAAAGAGTGCATTACTACACATGGCTGTGACGGAGGGAGGCACCAGATTCGTTAGTCCTACAGGGTGCACTTCTACCTTGATACGGTCCTATCTGCACTAGATGGACTTGGGAAGAACCACTGCTTATCCCTGGAAAGGAGCAAGGAGAAAGAGACCTACTTTTTGGGATCTGCTAGGTACAAGTGACCCAAACTGGCCACTATCAGAAACAGGATGAGCTCAATAGACTTTTGTTTGACTCAACTTGACATTTTTATGTTCTGATTATACAGCAAAATGTGAACAAAAAGAGAAAGAAATACAGTTGTTGTTGTTGTTGAGTGCGGTCGCATCAGTGCCAACTCATAGCTTCATTCAGGTGGCCAGTAGAGTGGCATCAATAGCTGTTGTTATATCTATCCATTGCATTGCTGGTCTTCCTCATTTGTGTTGACCTTCAACCTTGCCAAGCATGATGGGTTTTTTTTTTTTTAATGATTTCTCTCTTCACATGATGTGTCCAAAGTATGAAAGTCTAAGTCTTGTCATCTGAGCTTCTAAAGAAAGCTTAGGTTTGAGATCCTCTAGTACCGGCTGATGTGCTTTTTTGTGCAGTCCTAGTATACACAGTATTCTTCACCAGCACCATATTTCAAAGGCATTAATTTTCTTTCTGTGTTTCTTCACTGTCCATCTTTCAGATCCATATGACATTATTAAAAATACCATAGCTTATCCAAGTCAGATGGTTCAAAATGCCATTGCAAGAATTATATTTCAAGCACACCTAACTGACCATATCACCCCCATCTTACATAATCTTCACTGGCTCCTGATAGCTAGTAGAATAAAATACAAAACAATAATAACCACATTCAGGTTAAGCAACAACATTGCCCCCTCCTTTCTTACAACACTAATACACACACAGACACTAGAAACAGAAGAAAAAGCAACCAGAACGTCCTCTTAGTATAGACGTCCATCCGCAAGACTAAACAAACAACAAGCAATAGAGCATTCACATACCTAGCCCCAATATTATGGAACACACTACCAGAACAACTCAGATCAAAGACCTTCAAACCTTTAGAAAAGAATTAAAGACCCTGCTATTCATTGAATACTATAATAGCCATAATTACAACAGTATCCAGTACACAACCAACATTCCCACCCTCCAATTCATCCCCCCAAATCAGTTACTAACCCCCAGTCAAATACTATTCTATGTAACTTGTTAGTTCCAATGTAAACCATTTCAAATAAATAAATACATCTTTGTAAGCACAGATATATCTCTGCACTTGAGAATCTTGTCTAGGCCTTCCATAGCTGTTCTGCCAAGAACAATATGTCATCTGATTTCTTGACTGCTTGTCGTTTTTTAAATTATTATTGATGCAAGCAAGTTAAAGTTGTCTACTATTTCTATTTATTCTCCATCAAGGATGAAGTTATTGATTTTGCCAGTTGTCAGGATCTTTGCCTTCTTCTTGTTAAGGGCAAAGTTCATTATATGACTATGTTCCTTGATCTTGATAAGCAAATATTTCAGCTCATCTTCACTTTCAACTAGTAACATATTATCGTCAGCATAGAGAAGGTTATTGTTGAGTCTTCTACCAAGCTTCACAACTCGGCTGTCTTCATACAGTCCTGCTTCTCAGATGATTTGTTCTGCATAATTAAACAGATAGGGGGAAAGTATGCAGCTTTGTATGTATACCTTTGCTGATTTTAAACTATTCTGTTTCTCCTTGTTCCATCCGAACTGTTGCTTCTTGATCAATGTAAAGGTTGTGTGTGAGAACTATCAGATGTTCTGGCCTAGAGTTTCTCATGTACACCATCAAAAGCCTTGCTATAGTCAATAAAACATATATGGATATCCTTTTGTCTTTTCAAGGATTCTCTCATATCCACGATGGTGTCTTTAATATCATCTATTTATTCTTTTTTATGAAATGAGAAGAAGAAATGAGAGACTAAATATGAATTTCCAGGTTATTAATGACATATTTTGTGGAATGTCCTATGCACAGAAAGCGTAGCTACTCACCTGTAACAGGTGATCTCCAGAAACAGCAGGCATTTAGTCTTCACGTATGGGTATCGTCGGTACTGACGGAGCCTGCACGGAAACGCTCCCCAGCGTCCAATAGGAACGCTTTTGGGAGCATCCCTCAGCACATGCGCGCTGCCTTCCCACCTTTCCAACTGTCCCTCTTCAGTTAGGTTTGTAGCTGAGTGAAAGGATAGAGGGAGAGAGGAAAGAGAGAGAGAGATAGAGAGACAACTCCTAGGGGAGGTGGGTGGGTTGTGAAGACTAAATTCCTGCTGTTCCCGGAGATCACCTGTTACAGGTGAGTAACTACGCTATCTCCAGGAACAAGCAGGAATGCAATCTTCACATATGGGGACTCCCTAGCTGAAGATGCCAGGGAGATAGCCCCAGGAAGCTGCCACCCAAGTAAGGTGGGCCATGCTTCCTCCCATGGATCTCTGGCATCCCTGGGTAGGAGTTGAATTAGGTCTGGAAGAGATTTTGAAGAACAGCTTGGCCAAAGAAGGCATCCCGACGGGAGGCTTTATCTAGGCAGTAGTGGGCTGTAAAGGTGTGTACCGAAGCCCAGGTGGTTGCTCGACAAATGTCATCAATAGACACAGAGTGAATGTTAGCCATAGAGGCTGCCATGGCTCACATTATGAGCTGTGACATGGCCTTGAAGAGGAAGACTCTTATTCTCATAATCAAAGGATATGCATTGTGCAATCCATTTGGACAGAGTTCTCTTGGAGACTGGAAGTCCCAAATGACTAGAATCAAAAGCAATAAAAAGTTGAGAAGACCTTCTATGTTGCTGTGTTCTTTGTAGGTAAAAAGCCAAGGCTCTTTTACAATCCAAAGTATGAAGGTTCCTTTCTGCATTAGAGGCATGAGGCCTCGGAAAGAATACAGGAAGATAAATTGATTGATTTAAATGAAAAGGCGAAACCAACTTTGACATAAAGTGTGGAGGAGTTCTAAGAACAACCTTATCATGTTGAAACCAAGTATAAGGAGGATCAGGCACTAAAGCTTGCAATTCACTAATGCGACATGCAGAGGTGATTGCAATTAGGAAGATGACCTTCCAGGACAAAAGCTTTAGGGTTCTAGTGGCTAAATGTTCAAAAGGCGGTTTCATGAGCTGCCCGAGAACTAGGTTTAAATCCCATGCCACCGGTGGTGGCCTGATGGGAAGCTATGTTAAGATCATTAGATATGCTATATTGGGTCAGACCAAGGATATCAAGCCCAGTATCTTGTTTCCAACAGTGGCCAATCTAGGTCATACGTACCTAGCAGTTTCCCCAAAAGACACAGGTTCCACAATGCTTGTACTGGGTGAAGCACTGATATCCTGGGTCCCCTCTTAATAATAGTTAATGGACCTTTCCTCCAGGAACTTGTCCAAACCTTTTTTAAACCCAGCTACACTAACAGCCTTTACTACATCCTCCGGTAACAAATTCCAGAGTTTGATTACACGTTGAGTGAAAAAATATTTTCTTTTATTAGTCGTAAATAGTTTACTCTGTAGCTTCAATGCATGTCCCCTAGTCTTTCTATATTCTGATAACGTAAACAATCGATCTACGTTTACCCGTTCCACTCTGTTCATTAATTTATAGACTTCTATCATATCTCCCCTCAGCCGTCTCTTTTCCAGGTTAAAGAGCCTTTTTAGCCTTTCTTCATTGGAGTATCCTTCCATCCCCTTTACCATTTTGGTGGCTCTTCTCTGAACCTTTTCTAATGACGCTATATCCTTTTTAAGATACGGCGACCAGAATTGCACACAATATTCAAGGTGCGGTCTCACCATGGAACGATAAAGAGGCATTATAATATTTTTTGTTTTATTTTCCATTCCTTTTCTTATGATACCTAGCATTCTATTTGCTCTCTTGGCCGCCGCTGCACACTGGGCCAAGGGTTTTAACATGTTATCCACAATGACGCCTAAATCTTTCCTGGGTGCTGGTTCCTAATGTGGAGCCTTGCATCTTGTAACCATAGTTTGGGTTGTTCTTCCCTAGGTGCATAACTTTGCACTTGTCCACATTAAATTTAATTTGCCATGTTGATGCCCAGTCTTCCAATTTATCAAAATCCTCTTGCAATTTTCCACAATCCTCTTGGGTTTTAACAACTTTAAATAGCTTTGTGTCATCTGCAAATTTGATAACCTCACTCGTTATTCCCTTTTCCAGGTCATTTATGAATATGTCAAAAAGCAGCGGACCCAGCACAGATCCCTGGGGTACACCACTATTCACCTTTCTCAATTGGGAAAATTGGCCATTTAGCCCTACCCTCTGCTTTCTATCTTTTAACCAGTTCCTGATCCACAATAGTACACTGCCTCCTATCCCATGACTCTTTAGTTTTGCCAAATGTCTCTGATGAGGGACCTTGTCAAAGGCTTTCTGAAAGTCCAAATACACTATATCAACAGACTCACCTTTGTCCACCTGTTTATTCACACCTTCAAAAAAACATAACAGATTAGTAAGACAAGATCTTCCTTGTCTAAAGCCATGTTGGCTGTCTCCCATTAGGCCATGACTATCTAGATCAGGGGTGGGCAAACCTTTTGACTCGAGGGCCGCAATGGGTTCATATATTGGACCCGGGGGCCGGACCAAGAGTAGATGGACGGTGTGTATGTGTGAATTAATATAAATTAAATTTAAATTTGTAACATTAAATGTTTAGATTAATTTAAGGTAGAAAAGCATAAAAAGAGTTATTTTACAAAACTTTTATGCAATGTATTTCTTTCATAAAATGAGAGAAGTTTATAGTCAGTCAGTGCACATTCCAACAGAGTGATTCGTGCCCAAGATGCGTACGTACTTACCTATACATACAAAAACGCCGAAGCCGGGAGCAGGTGAAAAGGAAGCGCTTCTAATCAGCAGGGACTGGTTGCTGCCAGAGCACACGGTGGTGAGTAGGGGCTCCTGGGGGACTCTCTGAATTCAGCGTGTGCAATTCCTGATCCCCAGTCGCTTGGCAGGCACTGGGAGAGGACGTTTCCGTCTTTGGGGTGACGTGGGACATAGACAGCTTTACCTTTCATTGAAGAGATAGCAATCAGAGAGCAGTGGGGCCAAGTGTTCCGACTTCGGCTGATTTCAGGGGTGTCCGAAGGCTGTGTCCGGAGGGGAAGTTCCGCCCCTGGGCCAGCGGACCTGTCTTCCCCTCCGATCTCCCGCGGGCCGACAGGAGGGATCTGTGCCGCGATCGCAGCGCTCTTCTGCCCGCCGGCAGCCTGCTGCTTGCCAGGTCGCGATCGCTGGCCTTTCCCGGCTTCTGCCCGCAGGAGATCGGCTCCCCGCGGAACGAAGCCCCGATTGGAGCAGCAAAGTTTTAGTGTGGGGTCACGGCCCCTCTGCCCCCCCACCCGCCCCCCTCTCTGACACCTATGGATGATTTTAAAAACAAGTAAAGCCTCTGGCCCTTATTCACGCTCTAAGCTTGAGCGTTTCTTTCGCTTCAGCATATCCGAGGCGGCTGTTACGCTCTGCCACCGCGCTACTTCTCCTGTAGTTTCTATTTCCGCACGCGTCCGCGGGCCGGATTAAAAGGTCCGCCGGGCCGTATACGGCCCGCGGGCCGTAGTTTGCCCATTCCTGATCTAGATGCTGAGTAATTTTGTTCTTTATGATGGTTTCTACCATTTTTCCCGGTACTGACGTCAGGCTCACCGGTCTGTAGTTTCCCGGATCACCCCGGAACCCTTTTTAAAAATTGGCGTTACATTGGCGATCCTCCAATCTTCAGGTATTACAGATGATTTTAATGATAGATCACAGATTACTAATTGCAGACCTGCTATCTTATATTTCAGTTCTTTAAACACCCTTGGATGTATACCATCTGGCCCAGGTGATTTGCTACTCTTCAGTTTGTCTAATAGTTGTAATAAATCTTCCCGATGTATCGATATTTCCTTCAATTCTTCCGCAACTTTAAATACCACTTCAGTCATGGGTAACATCCCTACATCTTCCTCAGTAAAGACCGAAGCAAAGAATTCATTCAGTCTTTCTGCTATCGCCTTGTCGCCTCTTAGTGCCTCTTTAAGCCCTCTATAATCTAATGGACCAACTGACTCTCTCACAGGTTTCTTGCTACGAATGTACTTGAAAAAGTCTTTATTTTGCGTTTTTGCTTCTACAGCAAGCTTCTTCTCAAATTCTCCCTTTGCCTGCCTTATCAATGCCTTGAATTTGACTTGCCAGTGCTTGTGCTTTTTCCAGGTTTTGTCGTTTGGCCCTTTTTTTCCATTTCCTGAAAGATGCTTTTTTGGCAACAGCCGCCTCTCTGACCTCACCTTTAAACCATGCTGGCAGTTTTTTGGACTTCCTTCCACTTTTCTTAAAGCATGGAATACAGCTGGTCTGGGCTTCCAAGATAGTAGTTTTCAATAACACCCAAGCTTGTTGTAATTCTTTAACCTTTGCAACTGCTCCTTTTAGTTTTTTCTTAACTATTTTCCTCATTTTATCATAGTTTCCCTTTCGAAAGTTAAAAGGTAGTACTGTGGATTTCTTTACTATCCCTCCCCTCCACTAAATAAATCAAACGCGATCATGCTATGATCACTATTGCCAAGTGGCCCCAACACCCTTATCTCAGCATATGGCACCAAATAACAACAGAAAACTGGACTCTGTCCATTGTCGGAGAGGTATACAAGCTTCTTTTTCACAGTATGCCCCCTCCACCCAGATCTGGTGTTCCACTAAGGACTAGGTCCAATATGGCTTCCCCTCTGGTCGGTTCATGAACCAGCTGCTCCAAGAAGCAGTCATTTATTTCATCTAGAAACTTTATCTCCCTAGCATGTCCTGCCGTGACAATGACCCAGTCGATAACAGGGTAATTGAAATCACCCATTATTATTACAGTGTTGTAACTTTTGTTAGCTTCCCTGATTTCTTTGAGCATTTCATCATCCATTTGTTCATTCTGGCCAGGTGGTCGATAGTACACCCCATCGTCTTCCCCTTTTTACATGGAATTTCAATCCATAGAGATTCTACAGCTAATTTTGTTTCCTGCAAAACTTTAATCCTTTCTGACTCAATGCCCTCTCTAACATAGAGCGCAACCCCTCCACTAATTTGATCAGCTCTATCATTACGATATACTTTGTACCCAGGTATCATAGTGTCCCACTGGTTGTCCTCCTTCCACCATGTCTCTGATATTCCAATCATATCTAACCTCTCATTTAGTGCTATATATTCTAACTCTCCCATCTTATTTTTAGACGTCTAGCATTTGCATACAAGCATTTTAGAGACTGTATTTTATTCATATTAATCTGGCTATTGGTAGACATGGGTAATTTGGGATCTTTAAGATGTGTCTGCTCCATACTCGAGGGCATTTGGCTACTTTACTCTTTTTTGGAACCTCTCTGCTTTTGGTAGTATCCTTCAAGAATACATTCTTCCAAACCATGCGTTCTTGGGCGACTGTCGGCTTTCCCCTATTATCTAGTTTAAAAGCTGCTCTATCTCCTTTTTAAAGGTTAATGCCAGCAGCCTGGCTCCGTCCCGGTTAAGGTGAAGCCCATCCCTTCGGAAGAGCCCCTCCTTTCCCCAAAACGTTCCCCAGTTCCTAACAAATCCAAAACCCTCATCTCTGCACCACTGTCTCATCCACGCATTGAGACTCCGGAGCTCTGCCTGCCTTTTGGGTCCTGCGCATGGAATGGGAAGCATTTCGGAGAATGCTACCCTGGAAGTTCTGGATTTCAACTTCCTACCTAAAAGCCTAAATTTAGCCTCCAGAACCTCCCTACCACATTTTCCTATGTCATTGGTACCGACATGTACCAAAAGACAGGAGACTCCTCCCCAGCACTATCTAAGACCTTATCTAGGTGGCGCGTGAGGTCCGCTACCTTCGCACCAGGCAGGCATGTTACCAGGCAGTCCTCACGTCCACCAGCCACCCAGCTATCTACATGCCTAATGATCGAATCACCAACTATAACGGCTGTCCTAACCCTTCCCTCATAGGCACATGGCCCTGGAGAAACTTCCTCGGTGCAAGAGGGTTTTACATCACCTGGAGGACAGGTCCTAGTTACAGGATCACTTCCTACCACACCAGGGTGATGCTCTCCTGTCACGTGACCTCTCTCTTCCATGGCAACAGGGATGCTGCCAGACTGGAGGTGGGACTTCAGAACTATATCCTGACTATTATAAATAGAAGACCTCTCATAAATCTTGTTATGAGTGGATGAGAGGAAATTGGTTGTCCATTTAGAGGCTTATAGGAAGCTGCAATTGCACTAAGATGGACTCTTACTGAATTGGTCTTTAGATCAGAATTTGATAAATGAAGTAGATACTCTAGTATCGATTCCAAAGGTATTATAAGGGGTTTTAGCCCCTTCTGCGAACACCATATAGTAAAATGTTTCCACTTGAAGGCGTAAGAGCGTCTTGTGGAAGGTTTTCCAGAAGCCTGAAGGATATCTTTTACCTGTTGGGAAAGGTTGAGATCCTGAAGGTCTAAGCTTTCAGCAACCAGGCCCTGAGATGCAGGGACTGGGGATTCGGGTGCCATAGCATTCTGTTCTCTTGAGAGAGGAGATCTGGAGCATAGCCTAACTCCAGAGGTGCAGCTTGAGAGAGATGTAGAAGCAGGGGATACCACGTTTGGCGTGGCCACCGTGGCGCTATGAGGATCATACGACCCCTATCTCTCTGAAGCTTGAAGAGTGTTTTGGGGATGAGGGGCATAGGTGGGAACGCATAGAGGAAGTCGTGATCCCAGAGAAGGAGGAAGGCATCCCTTGCCTGGCAATTTTGAGCCAGAATCCTGGAACAGAACCGTGGAAGTTCGGCATTCAGTGGACTTGCAAATAAGTCTATGTCTGGGCTTCCCTAGATCTGAAATATCTTGCCCATCTGGTCTAGGTGGAGAGACCATTTGTGAGGCAGCAGTACTCGGCTGAGTTTGTCTGCCCAAAGGTTTTGAATGCCTGGAAGATATACCATGAGAAAGTGAATTTGATGCTCTCTGGCGAGGGCCCATAGTCGTAAAGCTTCATTGCATAACGAGAGAGAGCCTGTTCCGCCCTGCTTGTTCACGTAGAACATAGCTACTTGATTGTCCGTTTGGACTAGGACTGTCTTGTAGTTGAGCTGGGCATGGAATACTCGAAGAGCTAGATAGATTGCTCCGAGTTCCAGGAGGTTTATGTGAAGAGAAGCCTACTGTGGAGTCCAGGTACCCTGGGTAGAGAGATGATGCAGGTGTGCTCCCCATCCCACCTGTGATGCATCTGTTGTTAGGGTGGCCTGGAATAGGGGTTGCTGGAAAGGAGACCCCACTAGAACATTTTCCAGTGATTGGCACGACTGTAGGGACAAGATCAGTCGTTGTGAGTTTGATATCTTGTCCGAAAGATGTCCTGTGGCCTGTGTCCACTGTGTGGATAGGGTCCACTGGGCTGCTCGCATATGAAGGCGAGCGTAGGGAACCACATGAACCGTGGATGCCATATGTCCCAATAGTTGTAGTAGTTCTCGAGCAGTTAGGGAGGACTTCACCGCTGCTTGAGAAGCTAGCTGCATTATACGAAGACAGCAGGGTTGTGGGAGAAAAGTCCTTGACTGTCTGGTATCTAGACGAGCTCCTATGAACTCTAGGGACTGAGGCGGAGCAAGTTGGGATTTTGGGAGGTTTATGACCAATCCCAAGTATTGAAGGATTCGCATTGTGCGAGACAGTGCAGATCTGGCTTCTGGAACCGTGGGGGCTCAAATGAGCCAGTCGTCCAAGTAAGGGAAGACGAATATCCCCAGGGTTCGCAGAAATGCAGCTACTACTGCCATGCATTTTGTGAATACTCTTGGTGCCGAAGCCAGACCAAAGGAAAGAACCCTGTATTGGAAATGTTTTCCCTTGAAAAGGAATCGTAAGAATTTCCAGTGATCTGGATGGATCAGAATGTGAGTATATGCATCCTTTAGATCTAGAGAACAAAGCCAATCCTGACTTTGAAGGTATGGCAGAAGAGTTCCCAGAGAAATCATTTTGAACTTTTCTCGGAACAGATATTTGTTCAATTCTCTGAGGTCTAGAAAGGGTCTGTGTTCTCTTGTTTTCTTTGGAATAAGAAAATAGGGGGAGTAGAATCCTGCACCCTGCTGAAGAATAGGCACGTCCTCTATTGCTCCTTGAGCAAGGAGTGTTGAGACCTCTTGATCCAGTAGATTGCTTGTAGAGGTTTGGGAATTGAACTGTCTTAACGATTGTAGGAGGGGGCATACTGTGAAAATGAAGCTTGTACCCCTCTCCGACAATGGACAGAGTCCAGGTTTCTGTTGTTATTTGGTGCCATCTGATGGCAAAATGACACAATCTGCCATTGAATGTTTAGGGGTTCTGGCCCCTTCAGAGGCAGGAAGACTAAGTTCTCTACGAAGGAGTCAAAGCCCTTGAGGGGGCTGGGCCTGTGGAGCTGGTTGAGCTCTAAGGCCTTTTGGCTTCTTTTGTCTGGATTGTTGTTGTTGACCCTTCTGGGCAACTTGACCCTGAGCTTGCCCTTGGTGGGTTTAGGATAGATAAAACTTCCTCTTTTTGCTGAAAAAGGGTTTTTTATAGGATTTCTTTTTGACTGGGGTGGCTGTAGATTTTGACAATCTATCTAAAGTGAGATTGTCAGTGTCGGTACCGGTGCCCGTTGAACCACTGGTGTCAACAGTACCGCAGCTGTAAGGAAAGCTGCAAGACTGCATTCGATAGCGAGGAATCTCTGTTCTATTGACGCTGCCGATGCCTGGGTATCGGTACCGGTAAGAGAGGCCGGAACCCCTGAGCATGGCACCAGTAGTTCTGCCGAGGTCGAAGCCTCGAGAACATCCTGGAACCCCGTTGATGCTTTGGAAGCCGAAGCCTCCCACCGGGGCTGTTTTGCCGGTGTAGTTTCCTCAAGGGCAATGCCAATGGCCTCACAATGCTTTGAAGGAGAGCTACCCTTTGAGGACCGGCTCTTACGTTTAGTTACCTGAGATCCATGGGAGGAAGACGAGGCTCTTGAAGACGTCGATGCAATGGACCTGGTATCCAAAGAAAAGAGGGTACCAAGCTTTGCAGCTTGGTTCTGTCTTCCTCTTTTAGTCATCCCCATACAGGAGGAACACTCAGATGGAGAATGGTCAGGGCCTAAACATTTTAGCACCAGTCATGGGTGTCGGTGACGGAGATGGTACCGCCACATTTAGTACATTTTTTAAAACCACTAGCTGTTTTTTCCATCTTTTGGGAAAAATGGGGCCTAATGCCCAAAATGGCACCTAGCACCAATAGAAAAAGTTTCTGAAGAGAAAAAGTTCAAAAATAGATTTTTTTTTTTTTAAAAGAAGAAAGAACGAACTGGCGGTACCGGTAGGTGTCGTGCGGAGGCAGGCGCGACCACAAGAAAACAAGTTTAAAGAAGAAATTTTCTGCGGTGACAGGGGATGTGTCCTGTCGGTTCCGTGGAAAACGAAGAACTGAAGAGGGACAGTTGGAAAGGCGGGAAGGCAGCGCGCATGTGCTGAGGGATGCTCCCAAAAGCATTCCTATTGGACGCTGGGGAGCATTCCCACGCAGGCTCCGTTGGTACCGACGCTACCCATATGTGAAGACTACATTCCTGCTTGTTCCTGGAGATTACATTCAAAATATCAAGTATGCAAGACACATCATGAACATGCACCTTGAATGAAATATATGAAAACTGAATGGATAAACTGACATATAATTGTATTCACATACTGATGCTTATATGGTATAGCAGTACTAGAGGATGAAGAAACAGATTTTTCAGTAGCTATAACATTGCCTCGGAAGAAAGGCCTGGCAATCTACTTCCGGTGACACTGCCAAGAAAACCCAGGAGCTTCTGGGTCACCAGGAGTCAGGACCGACTCAAAGGCACACATTGCATTGCATAAATTAAATTACAGCAAAAAATAAAAAAACAGCAGGGATGTGCAGTCATTTTAAAACATGATATAATACATATTATTGATGTATCAATTTTCTGTCCTTTCCCACCTAAAATGAAAATACAAATTAACAAATTATTTGTTGTTTTTTGAGTTAGTGTTTCAATACACGATATTTGTAAACTTTAGTAAAACACATACTTGAAAAATGTAAGAGCATTATAAAAACATAATAAGTGCTAAAATGAAAACTGATATATGTGAAAAAATTGAAACAATATATGGAGTTGTGAGGGGTTTATCAATGGTAGCTGGGGAGTTGAGGAGTGTGCGCAGAGACTTCCCAGCACGTTAGTGCAGTGGTTTGTGCTTGTTGTCAGTAATCAATTATTTTTATAAGTATTATTCTCTTTTGGATTGTTTTTTTCCTCAAGATATCCATGAGTTCCTATGAATGGAGCAACCATTAGAGAGTGGAGGTACCGTGGATGGTGAAAGTTAATTTTGGCTGTACGTTTGGTATTGCAGTCAGTGTTTTTTTAGCATGATTACCTATAGCTCAATAGTGTACAGCTCTTGGTTACACTCAGTAAAAAATGCATAGGGATTCCGATTTTCAGTTATAAACAGTAACATATTATCATCAGCAGAGGAATTTGAGACTTTCAGTTATAACAGAATAGTTATAATATTGGCATAAATGGCCCCTTCCTCGGCGCTCTGACATCATTTGGCAGCTGCCATCAGAGCCAAGTGATGTCATCAGAGCCAAAAGCTGCAGAAATTGATGTCATTTTCCCCACTGTGGCCAGTGTCCCAGAGGAAGAGAACTGCAGGGTCAGCCCTGATATTACTGATCCCAGTCTTCCCTAAGCAACTGCCACTGAGCATGGCCACAGCTCTTGCCCGTCTGCAAGATGATCAGATCATAATAATCAAGATGATATGCTGAGTGAATAAGATTGGAATGAAAGGGACCAAGCTCTGTGAAGACGGCAACTTGCTACCACTGATCTTCACGGATGGACTTGGGTGAAAAATTACGCATAGTTGCTTTATGTCATAGTGCATGGACTGATGCTGTCTCTGGGTCACTCTCCGTTATAATTATTTGCTTCTGATTTGGCCATAATAAATCCATATCCATGAGAGAAAGATGGTCTAGCTGTGTATTCTAATAGCAATTGTTTATTTACAAAATGTGATATTTTGCTTATATCTGACCTGCTTTAAAATGGATTAAAGTAAAACAATAAAATTTCAACATACAAAAACGTCAATCCCTTTCCATCTCATAAAAATTAAAACATCAGTCTAACTGCTCATCAGTCATTCAAAGACGACGAAAAAGCCTGGCCTTTGCCAATTTACAAAATTGTAAGTATCAAAGGTCAGAACACAAATAGGAATCCTATTCCATAATACTAGAGCAAAACACAGACAATTATAGTGCTTAATAAGGGTGTGCAGGGGTACACTGATGTTGTTGCTCAGGCTTGCAGAAGGTGGGGGAACCCCGATGCTGTTGCTGGGGCTTAGGGAAAGCGTAGTTACTCACCTGTAACAGGTGTTCTCCAGGAGCAGCAGGAATCAGTCCTCACTTATGGGTGACGTCGGCGCCGACGGAGCCCTCGCGGAGCAATTTTCCCCAGCTTTCAAAGAAAGCCTTTGGGAATTGCAGCGCGCATGCGCGGTCGTCTTCCCGCCCGAGGGTGCCATCTTAGCCAGTCAGATGACATAGCTAAAAAAGACAGCATAAAAAATTTGCAAAAGAACATAAGCAGACGATTGCAACTCCAAGGGGAGGAGGGAGGGTAGTGAGGACTGATTCCTGCTGCTCCTGGAGAACACCTGTTACAGGTGAGTAACTACGCTTTCTCCAGGACCAAGCAGGAAGTCAGTCCTCACTTATGGGACTCCCAAGCTCAAGGCTACCGGAGACCCTAAGCACAAAAATGAGCTCCCTCTAGCTCAGCAGCACAGAAGGAAAGAATCTTCGCTGAATTATCACCCACCGGTAGCCCACATCCGGGATGGAGGGTAGGAGTTGCTCAGACCTCAAAGAGATTACGGAGGACTGCCTGTCCGAAAGCACTGTCCCTGCGGGACTCCCTCTCGAGACAGTAATGGACCGCAAAAGTCTGGCTCGAAGACCAAGTAGCGGCCCGGCAGATGTCTGCCAGCGGAACAGAGCGGAGGTAAGCCACTGACGTAGCCTTTGCCCGAACGCAATGAGCCGTGACTCGACTTTCTAAGGAGAGTCCGGCTGCCCCATAAGCCCAAGAGATACAGTCCGCAACCCAGATGGACAGAGTACGCTTGGAGACAGGGAGCCCCAATTTATTGGGGTCAAAAGACACAAAAAGCTGAGCAGCTTTACGGTGCTCCCGCGTACGGTCAAGGTAGAAGTTCAAAGCCCTTCTACAGTCCAGGGTATGGAGGACCGTTTCAGCTCGGCTGGAGTGTGGTCTGGGAAAGAAGGTTGGAAGTACCACCTCCTGATTGATGTGAAAAGGGGAGACCACTTTTGGAAGAAATTTCGGGTGAGTCCGTAGGACTACCCTATTTTTGTAGAACCGAGTGTAAGGGGGATCAGACACGAGGGCCTGCAATTCACTTACGCGTCTAGCGGAAGTGAGGGCTATCAAGAACAGTGTTTTCCAAGACAGAAAATGGAGAGAACAGGTAGCCATAGGTTCAAAAGGCGGACAGGTGATCCGCTGCAAAACCACATTCAGGTCCCAGTCAGGCGCTGGCGGGCGCAGAGGTGGTTTAAGTAGAAGGAGACCTCGGAGAAACCTCGCTACGAGAGGGTCGTTGGAGAGAGGCTGCCGTCCACCGGCACATGATGTGCTGAAAGAGCACTAAGGTGAACTTTGACGGAGTTGGACTTGAGTCCCAGATTAGAGAGGTGTAGCAAGTATTGCAAGATCACCGACACCGGGCAGGAGAAGGGATCCTGAGACTGTTGGGTACACCAGACGGCAAAGCGACGCCATTTAAGGGCGTAGCATTTGCGGGTAGAAGGGCGTCGCGAAGCTAAGACGACCTCCTCCACCTCCGCCGGCAGGAGAAGGGGAGCAAGGACTACCCTCTCAGCAGCCAGGCCATGAGGTTGAGAGACCTGAGGTTGGGGTGTAGTAGAGACCCCTGATCCTGAGTGAGGAGATCCGGTTGCACCCCCAGAGGGAATGGATCCTCCACCGCTAATTGCAGTAGGAGCGGAAACCATGGCTGTCTGGGCCAGCGAGGGGCCACCAGGATCATGAAGGCGTTGTCTCGGAGCACCTTGAAAAGAGTCCGAGAGACTAGCGGGATGGGAGGGAAAGCGTACAGAAGGCTCCCCGACCATGAAATCAGGAAAGCGTCCGCCGCAACCCGAAGGGGGTGTGGCTGATGAGAGCAGAAGCGAGGAAGCTGCCGGTTGTGAGGACTGGCAAAGAGATCCACCGTGGGGAGGCCCCACTTCAGGAAGAGCTTCTGAACTACCAAGGGATCCAGACGCCACTCGTGCGGCTGGAGGATCCTGCTGAGTTTGTCCGCCAGGCAATTCTCTTGGCCCGGGAGATAAACTGCCTTGAGGAGAATGCCGTGACTGACGGCCCAAGAGCAGAGCTTCTGTGCCTCCCGGCAGAGGAGGAAGGAGCCCGTGCCCCCCTGCTTGTTCACGTAGAACATGGCAACTTGATTGTCCGTCTGGACAAGGACGGACTGGTGAGAAGTCAGGTGGGAGAAGGCTTTGAGAGCCAGGCGGATCGCCCTGAGCTCCAGGAAGTTGATCTGCTGAGCAGACTCCCACGTGGCCCAGAGGCCCTGAGTACGTGCCCCTTGGCAATGTGCTCCCCAGCCCAGGAGGGATGCATCCGTGGTCAGCACCCGGGTCGGCTGAGGTGACTGGAAAGGCATTCCGAATATCAGGTTCGGCTGCCGAAGCCACCACCGAAGAGACGAGATCAGCGGCTCGGAGACGCGCACCAGGTCTGCTAGGCCGCCGGTGGCTTGTCGCCACTGCTGGCGGAGACACCATTGGGCAGGCCGCATATTCAGGCGGGCATTGGGGGTCACATGGACGGTGGAAGCCATATGGCCGAGCAGTCTCAGGAAGCGCCTGGCGGAGACCAGGGGCTGGCTGCGAAAACGGTCGGCTAGGTCCATGAGCCGTTGAGCCCTGTCGAGCGGTAGGTATGCTCGCGCCTGAGGAGTGTGCAGCCTTGCGCCGATGAACTCGAGATCCTGCGAGGGGAGCAAAGTGGACTTTGCGAAGTTTATAACAAAGCCCAAGTGCTGCAGAAGAGTCACCGTGCGGCGCGTGGCGTCGGTGACCTCCCGAGCGGACGCTGCTCTGATGAGCCAGTCGTCGAGGTACGGAAAGACATAGAGGCCGTGAAGCCGGAGATGGGCCGCCACCACCGCGAGACATTTTGTGAAGACTCGCGGCGCGGAGGACAGGCCAAAGGGGAGTACTCTGTACTGGTAATGATTTCCTGCCACCACAAACCTTAGGTATTGGCGGTGGCTTGGGTGGATGAGGATGTGCGTGTAGGCATCCTTTAGATCCAAGGAGCATAGCCAATCTCCCTGCTGGAGGTAGGGCAGAAGGATTCCAAGGGTAAGCATTTTGAACTTCTCCCGCACAAGGAACTTGTTGAGGTTGCGCAAGTCCAGGATGGGTCTGAGGCCCCCTGTTCTCTTTGGTATTAAAAAATACCTGGAATAAAAACCTTGACCTCTCAGGTGGTGTGGCACCGGTTCCACCGCCTGTTCCTGCAGAAGACCTGCTAACTCCTGAAGGAGTAATTCCCTGTGCAGAGGGGGTCGTGGAGGTTCTCCCGGAAAATAGGAGGGAGGGACCTGGTGGAAGTGGAGAAGATAGCCTTCCCGCACGACTTGAAGCACCCAGGCATCTGCGGTGATGCTGGACCACCTGTGGGCGAAGTGAACCAGCCGGCCTCCGGTGCTGGGAGGAACCAGCGGGGGGGGAGAGGCTATGCTTTGCGAGTCAAAAACCCCCACCCTGCTGAGCAGGGGCTGGTGGTGCAGGCTTGGGGGCTTGCTGCCTACGGGACCAGTTACCCCGTCCCTTGGCCTGCTGGCCCTGTTGGGGAGCTGCAGGGGCCTGGTAGTGGGGGTATTGTTTGTAGGCAGCCGCCTTCCTCGGGTAAAAGGACTTTTTCCCCGAGCCCTTCTTTTTCTGGGAAGGGGCGGAGGTCTTCCTAGAAAGCCTGGTCCTGGTGAGAGTCTCAGTCTCAATTTGCACAGCCTTTTCCGCCATGGGCTTGCCAAAGAGGTTTTCGCCTCGGCAGGGGACATCGACCAACTTGTCCTGCACCCAGGGCTCAAGGTCTGACGACTGAAGCCAAGCCTGTCGGCGGGCACCGATGCCGGCTGCGGCCACTCGAGCCGATGCTTCAAAGCCATCATAGGCTGCTCGGGACATGAACTTAGAGCATTCCCGAATGCCAGTGGACAAGGCCAGGAACCTCCGCAAGGGTTCCTCGGACAAACCAGCGGAGAATCCGGCTAGCTCTTTAGCCAGATCCCGGAGATACATGCCCATGTATAGCTGGTAAGTCTGGACACGACATGCGAGCATAGAGCCCTGGAAACACTTCTTGCCAAGGCCATCCAGGTTACGGGCTTCCCTGCCAGGAGGCACCGAGGAGTGCATCTTCTGGCTCTTAAGACGATGCATGGCCGATTCCACTACCATGGAATGGTGTGGCAGCTGTGCCTTTTGAAAGCCAGGGCTTTTGCGGACTCGATAGATAGAATCGACCCGCTTGCTCAGGACCGGCGAGGAGGCCGGACTCTCCCACATGCGGAAGAGTAGTCGTTCCAGCATAGGAGGAACCGGTACAGTAAAGTGTTCCCTCGCGGGAGAGTCATACTGGAGGGCGTCGAGCTCTTCGGCTCGAGGCTCCTCCTCGGGATCCGCAGGGAAGGCCAAAGCCTTGGCCATATCCCTAACGAAGTCCGAGAACCGGGCATCCTCCGGGGGGGACTGCTTCCGAGGCTCGGACTCCGGTGAGTCCGATGGGACACACCGAGTCCGGAAAGAATCAGGCGACTCTTCCTCCTCAGACTCCCAGACCGACTCCGACGAGGACTCGGTGGGGTCGGCCCGGGCAGGGCGCGGCGCCAGCCGCCCCGACGCCGAGGGAGTCGGCGTCGGCGACCTCGGTCCCGAACGGGAGGCCGAGGGTGACCTCGACCGAGGATCGACTCGAGTTCTCATCGACTCGAGGATCGGCTCGGTCTCCGGGGTCGACTTGGACGTCGACGTCCCGGCGGTCGGGGCAGCGGCGCCAGCGAGGCCAGCGAGCAGTGCCCTCTGCTGGTCCATGAAGGCAGACAGTCTGCTCTCCAAGGCCGTCAACCTGAGTCCGAGCTCAGGTGACCCAGCAGCCCCCGACTCGGGCCCCGACGGCGTCGGGCCCGACGTCGGCTGTCGCGGAGGCGAGTCCAGAAGGACCACAGGACTTACCCGAGCAGGCATCTCCGACTCCAGGCGAGGTCGCTTCGGGATGTGTTCCTTCTCCAAGGACCCGGGGCGGCTGTCGGGGCTATGCGACCTGGCCCTCGCGGAACCAGGAGCGTCCACCGACGCCGCCCTCGCGGGTTTCACCTTCCGACGATGGTCCCCGGAGGGAGAACCCCGGTCGGAGGAACTCCGGCGACGGTCCGAGCTGGAGCCTTTTGACGCGGAGGCCTCCGACGAGGTCCGGGTACGGCTGGGGTCAGCGAAGATTCTCTCACGCTGATGCCGCCGACTTCTCAACGCCTTTGAGGACAGTTTGCTGCAGGGCCCACAGATCAGCTCCTCATGATCCGGGCCCAGGCAGCGGAGGCAAAAGTCGTGTGTGCCAGTTAGTGACATATTTCAGTCACACTGACCACACCGCTTAAACCCACTGGCAGCCATCGGGGGAAAAAGGGCCCCTGCGAGGTCAAAGGACCGGGCTGCCAGGGAAAAATCGAAAACGAAAGCTGACAAAGTCAGAAAAACCGAAAAAAGTAAGAGGACTCGTGACCGGCGTCGCGAGTCCGGGCGGGAAAAAGATCGGCGTCGAACCGAAGGAAAAAGAATAAAATAATGAAGAAAATCGACTTTTTCGCGGGGACAAGACGGGGACGTCTGTAGGGCTCCGCGAAAAAAAGAAGACTGGCTAAGATGGCACCCTCGGGCGGGAAGACGACCGCGCATGCGCGCTGCAATTCCCAAAGGCTTTCTTTGAAAGCTGGGGAAAATTGCTCCGCGAGGGCTCCGTCGGCGCCGACGTCACCCATAAGTGAGGACTGACTTCCTGCTTGGTCCTGGAGAAGGGGGCATTGCTGGGGCATGGAGAAAGGGCTGGCATTGGAAAATTGTGCTGTGTGTCATTAAATGGAATCCACCTAAAAAAACACTAAACATTTTTTTCATTCCGCAAATACATCAATAAACCTCATTTTTTTTGACCCTTAGAAAGCATCTAATTGCCTCAAAAATAAACTTCAAAATTTCTAAACAATAAACATCTAGAACTGAAAGACAAAGATAAATAATAACTAAACGGTGAAACAATATAAAGTGGGAAAAAAGAAAAGGACATGATGCTGCAAAACTGAGGGCCTGATTTTTAAAAGGGCTGACCTTTAAATGCCACGGTGGTCAGCTGTGGCGCTTAAACATCGGCAGGATATTCAGAGGCAATGTCCAGATAGGAACTGCTGCTGAATATCCAGACTGAGCGGTGCTGTATGGCTAAGTGCCAACATTTATCCAGTTAATGGGCTTTTCAGTTGGCTCTTATCCGGATTGCTTTTCATGTGGCCTAAGTTCCCCGGAAATACGCCAACTGAAAATACCACTAATCAGATGAAGCTGGCACTTATTCCGATCGCACCAATACTGCCCACACTCTGCCCATGAACCACCCCAAACTAACCAGATAGCCAGCAGCACTACCTGGATAGTGCCACTGAGTGTTGTAGTCAGCACCCTTAACTGGACGACCTCCTGTTGTCTGACTGGCTAAGGGTTCTGAAGATCAGCCCCCAAATTTTTTTCACAAGCACGTTCCTAAAAAGCAGCGTTAACACAGAAACTCAAATCTCTTTGAACATACATGTACTATATCAGCCAATAAAGGATTTAATCTGGGATACTTCTTCCTTGCATTTGTAGGATGATGAACTTCCGGGAGAACTACCCCAGCAAAGACTGCGTTGCTCTCAAAGAGTTCCTGGAGGCGTGGACTCAATTTATCTGAAAGGAAAAGAACCTCTGATAGTCCATTATGAGGAAATCAGAAGACATTTAACTTTAGAGCAACGTTTTTCATTATTTGTTTGTTTAATTTAACATACAAGAGCATGCTTAATATTAAGGTTCCAAGTAATTCTGAAACTGTATCTGCTTACAATAACAAATTAAATTATCTGCTTTCACCTGTATACACAATTAACTATGTACATAGCACTATGGGAGTACAGTAATTTTCTAAAACCTTTTCAGTGTGTAAAGCCTATTTTATAAGCAGAAAAGGGCTTTTATATAACTGCACGACCTCATCCACGCATGTATGACAAGATATCATTCCTATTAAGATCTATATTGAAAGATTATATAAGCTATCCATATATATCATATTGGGGCATGTTTACTAAAGTATGGTAATGTTTAGCACTTTAATGGTTAGTGTGGGACTGCAGTAACTGCTAGCGAGTGCTAAAGCAGACAGTGTGGTAAAATTCCCATGCTAACTGCTTAGGAGACATGTGGGCCTTACTTTTGGCAAGCTTAGCCTTCTTCAGAGCAGCCTCTGAGACCACAGATTTATTTATTTGTTTATTTATTTAAAAAATGTGTAAGTTGTTGGTGATCAAATCCTGAGGAAGGGAGCACTATGTACTTAGATCAAGGCGTCAGGAGATGGCTTGCACAGAAGCCAGGGTTTTCCAAACCAAGGTCTGGAGATCCTGCGAATCTAGAGAACTGGCAAGCCTATCACATCTTTTGGGACCATGTAGGCTCTTAAAATGGATTAGAAGTCATATTTTTAGCTAGGGTATGGAAGTCACTGAGAGCAAGCGCAAGGGAGATCTTCTGGAAGAATATGGAGAAGGAGTAATCCTCCATGTTGTCTTCTGCAGGCAACTGTTCAGGCTGCCGGGGGAAAGTGTCCTCCTTGGAAAGGATTGAGGCCTCTTTCCAAAAGGTGATTTGCACAAGGAAGGGTGCAGGAATCATCCTCCAGAGGTGCTTGCCAGTTGATTAGGAAAAGGGGGGGCCCGTATTTCATGCGTGGGTTCGGTGGGGGGACAGGCAGCAGTCAGACCTGTAGTAGAAGTGGGGAGAGCACCCTCCCCTGTGGAAGAAACTTGTATAAAGCCGGGGTTGGCCTCGGCCCAAGGATCGTGAGGTCCCTGCATCACTGTCAGAGGATCTGGAGTAGGAGGTATGGAGGTGATGTCCTGAGTCTGCAGCCTCTGTGCAGGCAATGTCAGAGCCAGTGCCAGGAAAGACTTTGCCTTCAGTCGAGCGGCTGCCCTCAGAGTCCCCAATCAAGCCTTGTCTGGGCCCAACAGGACGAAGACTGGTGAGGAGGTGGACCATGAGGCAGCCGGCATTAGGGACGGGCCACTGAGAGAGAGAACATGGTGAAATTAGGACTTACCTGCTAATTGACTTTCCATGAGTACCTCCAGTCCAGTCCCAACCTGTGGGTTGTCACACCTCATCAGCAGCTTAGAGACTGAGCATGTCAATGCTGATGACATCACCCCTCACAGGTAGTTGTCACCTCCTACAACCCCAGTATTCTACTGACAAAGCAGACTCACAGGAGCAACAAATGAGCAAAAACTGACCAACCACATTCCCAAAAACTGGCAGAAAACCCTTGCCCAATGAAGGAATAACAATACCGTACTGAGAACTAAGCCAGGTGACCAAGTCACCCATTATGCCTGTGCAGTCCACTAGAAGAACCCAGTGGTATCCCTTCTACAGCATTTTTCTCTTTTTTTCTTCTTGCCTTTCTTTTCTTTTTTTTTTTTTAAACCCTGAGCCACTCCTAGACCCAAGACACGGCATCTCCCAAAGGAGGCCTGCCCTGCAAAAGGCACGTCCACCAAATCCCAGATCACCGCAAAGAGATGACCTTCTTCCAGCCCTGGATCATCATTCTGCAGTATGCTGCATAAACTAGGAAGGTTATGGGATTGGACTAGAGGTACTCAAGGAAAGCCAATTAGCAGGTAAGTCCTAATTTCACTTTCCTTATCGTCCCTCCAGTTCAGTCCTGACCTGTGGGATGTACCATAGCAGTACTATTTATTTATTTTATTTTATTTGCGTTTCTTATATACCGCGCTATTATAATCAGTGTGGTTTACATTTGAACAGAACATACAACAATGTAACATGTTACACTGAATTTACAATCAACAGGGTATATAAACTTGGATGAACAGGGGAACAAACTATGTACATTGATATTTAGTTATAAAGCGTAACATTATATGAGGGACGTGGTTAGGCATTGAAATGTGCAAATCGGATGTGTAACAGGAGGAAGGTCAAGCTAACCATTTTCTAAACGGGGTTGGGTTAATTGTGAGTTTTGGTGAGGAGGTATGGTATGTTGAGATTGATTAGGAGGATTGGAATTGGGGTAGTGTTTTAGGAACAAATGATGCTTAATAGCCTTTCGGTGTGGCAGTGGTTCAGGCTGGGCTTGCAGGTCCCTCCCTTAACCTCAGGAGGGACCTGCAAGCCCAGCCTGAACCACTGCCACACCGAACCTCGCATCTCCTGCTGCCTGAACGTCTAGGCGATAATGTCTAACAAAGGTATATATAATGACGACCGCCTTGCATATGCCCAGTGGTGGAACCAGACTAGTCTATGCCTACGACGTGACCTGTGCCCGGATCTAATGAGCCTGCAAACCCTTGGGCAACTCCCGCCATTTTAAGAGATAGGCCGAGGAGATGGCTTCCTTCATCCACCTGGAGATAGAAGCCTTGGAAGCTGCCTCCCCCTTGGCGTGGCCCCCTAAAGACCACAAACAGACTGTCAGATTTCCAAAACACTTGAGCACCTGGGGAACATCCAGAAGGCGAAGCTGGGGCACCTCCCTGCTGAACCCACTCCCGAGAACAACGGGAGCGTTACTGGCTGGTTCAGGAGGAAGCCGAGACCACCTTGGGCAGAAACAAAGGCACTGGCCTCAAGACAAACTTCTCCTTGGAAATGGAGAGGAAAGGCTCATGACATGACAGTGCCTGAAGTGCCAAAATTCTTCTAGTGGAACAGATCGCCACCAAAAGACACAGTCTTCAATGTCAGATTCTTCAAGGGGCACCCATTCAACGGCCTGAAAGGTGCCTCCACCAATGCTGACAAAACCAAACTGAGATCCTAAGGTGGCACGATCGTCCTCATCGGGAGCCAAATTTGCTTCACCGCCTGGAGAAAATGGACCATGTCCGTTGGGCAGTCAGGGACATTCCCTGGATCTTTCCACAATAACTGGTTAGAGCCACCACCTGCAACCGGAGGGAACTACAGGTCAGACCCTTGTCAAACCCATCCTGTAAGAATTCCAGAATAACCGGAACAGATGACAACAGAAGCCGACATTCCCATTCCTCACACCAGTATTTGAAAACTTGCCACACACGGACATAAGAGATTGGTGGAGCGCTTCCAGGCATTCAACAAAGTGGAAATCACCGAGGCCAAGTAGCCTCACTTCCTCAACCGAGCCCTTCCAAGAGCCAGGACGTAAGTGAGAATTGATCCACTTGAGGCATCAGGACCAGCCCCTGTGACAGGAGTTTGACTCAAGCCAGCAAATGCCAAGGCCGATCCACCGTCAGATAGACCAGATCCGCGTACCATGGCTTTCTCAGCCAATCGGCAGCCATGAGGATAACCAGACTCCGATGCATCTTTATCCTTTGTACTACTCAACCTATGAGTGCCCATGGGGGGAAACACATACTGAAGCCCCTCCGTGGGCCAGCACTGCACCACTGCATCGAAACCTTCCACCATGTGCTCTCTCCTCCTGCTGAAGAACCTTGCTGCCTTTGCAGACTCAAACACTGCCATCAGGTCCATTATCAGCTCGTCCCAACATCTCCGCGTTGAGGGTCCATTCGCCAGGGTCAAAGCAAAACTGATTGAGGTAATCGGCCGCCACGTTCTCCTTGCCGGCCATATGCGCTGCTGATAGTGCCTGAAGGTTGTTCTCCGCCCAGTCCATCAGCAGAACACTCTCTAGCTGAATGCTGCTTGTGCCTCCTTGCTGATTGATGTAAGCCATAGTGGTGGCATTGTCCGAGAACACTCTCACCACCTTTCCTTGCAGAAAAATATGAAACTCTTGTAGCGCCAAGAACACCAGCCTTATCTCCAATCAGTTGATGGGCCATCCGCTCTCTTCCGTTGACCCCTGTGCAATCTGAACCTAGCAATGCACCCCCCCCCCAGCAATCCGTCACACAATGGCACCCATTGAGGGGCCTCCAGGGGCACCCCTGCTGAGAACCTGTCCTGCCAGAGCCACCACCATAGTGCTGCTTTGGTGGCTCTCAGGCAGGGAAGTGGCTGCATCAACAGGTGACGCTGTGCTGACCACCTCTGTAATAGGACTCTCTGTAACAGCCACATGTGAGCCCAAGCCCAAGGCACCAGCTCAATGGATGCCACCATCCAGCCCAACACTTAAAGGTAATGCCATGCCATTGGAGTCCTCATGTGGAGAAACTGGCTGACCTGCCACCAGAGAATATCATCCTGTTCTCCAGCAATGACACCCAGCCAAGTACACTAAATCCTTAGACAGCTGAAGGCAGCTCTTGGCAAAGTAGATGACCCAACAGAGACTCTGTAGGCAGGCGATGACTCTTTCTGTGGCCCGTTCGCTCTCTTCCTTGGATTTCGCTCTGATCAACCAGTCATCCAGGTAGGGATGCACCAGAATGGCCTCCTGATGTAGCGCAGCCGCGACCACTACCATGACTGTTGTGAAGGTTCGGGAAGCAGATGCCAGCCCGAAGGGCAATGGCCAAAACTGAAAGTGCCCTATGGGCATCGTGACCCTCAAAAACCTCTGATGTTTGGGCTGAATGGGAATATGCAAATAGGCCTTTGTGAGACTGAGCGACGTCAGGAACTCACCCTCTGATGGCCACAAAGACTGACTGGAAGGTTTCCATGTGGAAGCGTGGGACCTTCAGACAACGATTTATGTGCTTGAGATCCAAGATGGGACGGAAAGTGCGGTCCTTTTTGGGAACCATGAAGTATATGGAGTATCGACCACAATCGCACTGGTTGGGGGTACCTCCTCCACAGCCCTTAAGGCTTGAAGGCATAGGAAGGTGTCCCGCACAGCTCAGACCTTGTGGGGGCCTTGCAGGGAGACCGGACAAAGACATCTGGGAGAGGCTGAGCAAACTCAAGTGCGCAACCCTCCCGGATGATCTCCAGTAGCCACTTGTTGATAGTGATCTGGGCCCAGTGGGGGTAGAAATCCCATAGTCATCCCCCTACAGGCACTACACTTTCCGGGGCCCCCCTCACTTCATTGTGGTGTCTTAGTAGCAGCAGAGGAGGAGGCATAAAACCCCCTACTGGATCCTCAAAAACCTTGAAAGGCCTGTCGTCAGACAGGAAAATGCCCTCTCTGGTACAGCGCAAAATGAACTGATCGGAACCGGCACTGGGGCGGCACAGCAAACCTGTTTCTGCTTATCTTTGGGCAGCTAAACACCTTTGGAGTCCTCCAAATCCTTTACCAATTTATCCAGAGCCTCCTTGAACAAGCGCTTACCCCTGAACGGAAGCTTGCTCAGGAGGGACTTGGAAGAGACATCTGCCGACCAAGTACGCAGCCACAAGTAACATTGTGTGGCCACAACCGAGTCATGCTCTTTGACAAGCCCCTAATAAGATCATAAAAAGCATCCGCCAAGTATGCTGCCCCAGACTCCAACTTAGCCACCTCTGGCAGTAGCAACTGAGACTCTCTGTTGCTTCCAAGATCCCCTGCGACCAATGTAAACAAGCGCGAGCAACAAAGGTCCCACAGACAGAAGCCTGCAAGGAGAGGGCAATAATATCAAACACCTGCTTGAGCAAAGTCTCTAGCTTCCAGTCTTGTGCATCCTTCAGGGCCGTACTGCCCTCCACGGGGATCATGGTCTTCTTGGTGACCACCGAAACCGCCGCATCCACTTTGGGTGAGCGGAAGAGCTCCTTCTCTGGATCCAGCAATGGGTACAACCACAAAATCACGTGTGTGTCCCCCTAAGTGAGGCCTCTGGTACATCCCATTCATCCTGTATCATCTGCTTGATCATGCGATGGAGGGGAAACACCATCTGTGGTTTCCTGACAGCCTGGAATAGGGGATCCACCTCTCTACACCTGAAATCTCTCTGGCAATCCAGACCCAGATCTCTGCCTGCCTTTCTGACATTGCTGCCTGGATGTCTCACCACCGCTTGAAATTGAACAAGGCCAAGACTGAAGTCTCATCCTTCCCCCTAAAACCACCCTTCCTCTTCCTCCTTTCGCAGTCTCTGTGGATAACTCTGTACTCCTTCCTGTTTCCTCAGCCCGCAATCTGGGGGTTGTCTTTGACTCCTCTCTCTCTCTTTCTCCACACACATCCATCTGATAGCTAAGACCTGCCGCTTCTTTCTCTATAACATCAGCAAAATCCGCCCCTACCTTTCTGAACACACTACTAAAACGCTTGTCCATTCCTTAATCACCTCCCGTCTTGAGTACTGTAACCTACTCCTTGCTGGTCTCCCATTGAATCATCTCTCTCCCCTTCAATCTGTTCAACACTCCTCTGCGCGGCTAATCTTCCGCCAGCCTCGTCATGCCCATATTACTCCTCTTCTCAGGTCACTTCATTGGCTCCCTATCCGTTTCCGCATCCAGTTCAAACTTCCCCTGCTGATCTTTCTTCTCTTATCTCTCCTTACAACCCCCCCTCGGGAACTCTGCTCTTCCGGCAAACTGCACCTATCTGTGCCCTTCTCTTCTACTGCTAACTCTAGACTTCGCTCCTTTCACCTTGCTGCACCGTACGCATGGAACAAACTACCTGTGTCTATATGCCAGGCACCTTCCCTAACCCTCTTCAAATCCAGGCTGAAAATTCACCTCTTCGCTGCTGCTTTTGGATCTTGACTCTCCTGATCTCCTTTTCCTTCCCTTGTTTTATCCCTGCCTACACCTTCTGTGTTTGTCTTGACTAGATTGTAAGCTCTGATGAGCAGGGACTGTCTCTTATTTGTCTGTGCAGCGCTGCGTATGACTTATAGCGCTATACAAATGCTCAGTAGTAGTAGTAGTAGCAGCAGCGATGCTCCAAAGGCTTGTCTTCCAGCATCATCTCCGCCAACATCAACAAATGGGCGATCAATGTTGCCAATTGCTCCCAATGGAAGACGTGCACAATCCTGGCCTTGTTCCCTTGTGGGATTTCCCCCTCTTCCAGCTCAGTGGATTTTTCTCCCAGATCCGCTGCTCCTTCCTGGTCCCCTTCCTCCTCCAAGTGGATGGACCACATGTCTTCCCAAAGGTCAGCTTCCAACCACCTCTGGCTAAGAAGGGACTCATTGTCTATCCTCCTACCCAACAGGACTTCTGAAAGCCCCCTCTTTTTCACTCTCTCGGAACAGCCCGGAGAGCCATCATCTCCACACTGCCTCAAACAAAATGCTTTATGCATAAGGAGGACAAACTCAGAAGAAAAAAACCCTGGACAACCTCGACAACCGAATTCTTAGAGATGGAGGGTCTGGGAGCTCTGCTATCCCTACCCTGCCTCTCCAACAGAGGCAGAGGAGGACTATGAGCCCTTTCCAAGGCAGTCACCTTCCCCGCCTCAGCTGCGGCTGCAGGGTACTCCCAAAGACTGAGAATGGACATCAGACCCCCCTTCCCAGCCTCCTCTGACTTGTCTGCCACAAGGTCCTGTTGATCAGGACTCTGCCTTGCAGCTGCAATAAAAACTGGCTTCACAGACAGAGCCCCACTGAGCACCGCAAGCCAGGCACGTGGCCTTAGCAGGCATCTTGCAGTCACAAGCCCCACTACCTGGAAAGCCAGTCAGTTCTGATAGCCATGTCCTTCTCTGTTTTTGTTTTTTTTGTTTGTTTCCTTTCAGTATCCTCTACTGCAGCGAGTGAGCAAGGGAGCCAAGGCAAAAAAATAGCACAGACATCAAAAACAACAAAAAGCGATGGAGAAGCTGCCTCAGTGTCCGAGCCCGCCTAAACTCTCCCACATGCTGACTAAATGGAACCTAAAATAGAATCTCTTCCCGCATTGAACAGGTCAGCTCCCCTGCCACGCAGTCGGAAAGTCTGCCCGAGAGCAATCAAAAAATCACCGCTGTATGAGCCCCGACCGCGAAGAAAAGAAAAAAACATCACCCCACAGAGTAGTGCCAGCAGTCTGATCACTCCTGCCCGCACGATTGGCCCTTCCTTACTAGCAGGAGTCCTGTGAGGGGCCGAGGGTATCAGGCCTTGTCCACTGCGAGAGGCTCCTCACCCTCTGAAGGGTTTGGGAGCCGTTCCGATTCAGATTGAGAACTGCGGAGGCTGCTTTAGAAATGGCATATACTCACACACAGGCACCGGTTTACTGCTTGTCCTGCTGCTCTCACCTCTTTGTTGTTTTTTTTTTTCTTCATGCGGGTTTTGCCAAGAACAGATGTAAATTAAAGGGTCAGAGCCCCATTGGCAGAAAAACACCCCTCAATGTAAAATAGCCAAAAATAAAAAAACACAACTGTTACTCTTAGTTGTCCCTTCAGCGAGTCCACTCTGGGGAGTCACAACTCTCCAGCTGCTTGGAGACTGAGAATACTGGGGATGTAGGAGGAGACAACTGCCTATGAAGGGTGATGTCATCAGCATTGACATGCTCAGTCTCCAAGCTGCTGATGAGATATGACAACCGATAGGTTGGGACTGGACTGGAGGGACGCTAAGGAATGGATGATTGCTGAAGTGCCACAGCAGATAGAAGCAGTTTGTTTCTTTTTTTTTTAAAACAGAGTTGAAGTGCTAACCCGAAGATGGGGGAGGAGGGGAAAGCCATGGCTGCAGATGGCTACCATCAAAGTAGACTGGAGGAAAATTGAAGGTGGGTAGACTAGGCAGCAAGATACACAAATGCTCAGTCCAAAAGTCTTCTTTGAACTAGGGAAAAGCTGGGCATGTTATCTCCTTCAGGGACATCACCAATGGAGTGTATCTGCATCCCCTTGCTTGTGTCCAGAGAAACAAATATACTTTTCTTCTTATACTGAGCAAAATACAAAGATATGAGAGATGTACATTTACAAAACTTACATGCTCAAATCACTAAACTGAAAATATTTTTCTACCTTTGCCGGGTTCAATGGGGCTGCTTCTTTTTATCTGTCTAAATTCTGTATGAGTTATATTTTGCCTAGATAAAATTAGCTGATCAGCTGATGGAGGGGAATGAAACTGAAACAGCAAGGTATGTTCAATTATTTAGCTATAATTTATGCCATCCTAAGTTGTGGAGCAATTATCAAATACATTAACTTCTATATCACCTAAGAACATCATGAGATACTCCATCAACAAATGACCACTCTTTCTTTTTCTTTTATGGAATATATATATATATATATATACCAATTCAATTACACCCACCTACTTTTGCCACAATTTTATGGAGCTGATCCAGATCAGAGCTGCCTGGTAGAAATGCTTTTCCAGTGGCCATTTCAATGATCATGCAACCCAAAGCCCAGATGTCAACAGGCCTAAAGTCAATAAAACAGTAGTGGTGAAAACTATAGCTAAAAGAAAAATAGATGGATATTGCATGCATAGAAAGAATAGGATTCTTCTGTGTCTGCCCCATGCCTCTGAATTCTGTCGCTGCACATAA
Source organism: Ichthyophis bannanicus (assembly GCA_033557465.1). Classification (NCBI taxonomy): domain Eukaryota; kingdom Metazoa; phylum Chordata; class Amphibia; order Gymnophiona; family Ichthyophiidae; genus Ichthyophis; species Ichthyophis bannanicus. Next base: position 37,077,741 of record CM066050.1, on the reverse strand, counting down.
GTGCTATAATTTAAATTACTACATATGTGTCAGTGTTCTCAAGGCCAGGATTAGCACTATATAAAGAATCTATATAAAGGCTGTTCTGTGACACTGAAAAGTTATCAACGATTGAGGCTATTAGCTATGTATGGAAGTTGATGAGAAGATATATACTTTAATACAGTAAGATCTAGATTTCTATTATAGCCTTTATAACATTGGCACCAAATGTGCACCTACATGCCTTCCCTGCTTAAGCTCCCTGTTTATAGAATTACTCTTGTTATTCTGTCTCAGAAGTCCTATTGGAAGCTCTTGAGACGTTGTTCTGATTTTAATTGTTTTAATATAGCAAGAAAATGGAATCAAAGCAAACTTACACCTCAACAATATAGGGGGGATAACCTGCATGGAGTGGCAGGTACTACCCTAAACAAAGGCATATGGGGGGAGGAGTCAGCTTGCATGCAGTGGTGGGTACCACTCTGGCATCCTTACTGGGCAGACTAGATGGTGAAATTAGGACTTACCTGCTAATTGGCTTTCCTTGAATACCTCCAGTCCAGTCCGACATGTGGATTCTCACCCCCTCCACCACCAGCTTGGAGACCGAGCGTGTCAACTTTGATGACATCACCATACATAGACAGCTGGCACAACCTACCAGCCTCAGTATTCTATTGAGAAAGCAGACTCACAGGAGCAACAAATAAGAAAAATTGCTGTCAAAAGCAGATAAACTTCTTAAAAATGACTTAAGAACTACTTCAAAACTACTTGTCCAAAAACATGGACCACTGAACAGGACAAACAAATGGTCGAGCTTCTAAAACAACCCTGTCTGCTTCAAATAGTGTTTCAGCACCCAGCATACATCCAGGAGGCGTAGCTGCAGCTCCTGCTCAACTCCCAAAAATATTGGCAGAGTGACAGGCTGATTCAGGTGAAAGGCCGAGACCACTTTAGGTAGAAAAGGGGAACTGGTCTCAGAACCACCTTTTTCTTAGAAATGGAGAGGAATGGCTCGCAACACGACAGTGCCTGCAGTTCAGAGATCCTTCTGGCTGAACAGGTGGCCACCAAGAAGAACGTCTGATCTTTTACAGTACAAGCACCAGCAGCTCAAAAGGCTCCTCCACCAATATGGACAACGCAAGACTAAAGTCCCACAGAGGGACTAGTGACCTCACTGGATGCCAGACCTGCTTCACCGCACAAAGAAAATGGGCCACGTCTGGATGAGCTTCCAGGGACTCTCCCTGGACTCTACCATGGTAACAAGTGAGCACCGCCACCTGCAACCGAAACAAACTGCAAGTCAAGCCCTTCTCCAAGTCAGCCTGCAGGAAGGCTAATATCAGCAGAACAGAAGCCATCAAGGGCAGATAGTCATGTCCCACACACCAGTTCTCAAAGACTCTCCAGACACATGCATATGACAACAAAGTGGAGTGTTTACAGGCCTTCAGCAAAATCGTGATCACCGCATTTGGTCAGCTGAGCCCTCTCAAGAGCCATGCCATAAGCGAGAATCGATCCACTTGAGGCATCAGCATAGGCGTCTGCGAAAGGAGGTCGGCCTGATTCAGAAGACACCAAGGACGATCCATCATCAGCCAGAACAGATCTGCATACCACGGCCTCCTCCGCCGATCGGGAGCAACCAGGATGACCACCCCCCAATGCACTTTGATCCTTTAAGCCACTCAACCTATGAACGCCCACAGGAGAAACACTTAAAGCAGTCCCTCATGGGCCAACGCTGCACCAACGCATCAAGATCTTCCGACATGCGCTCTCCTCTCCTGCTGTCAAACCTTGCTGCCTTTGAGAACTCAAACATCGCCATCAGGTCCATGAGCAGCTCGCCCCAGCGCTGCACCGGTTGAGCAAAAATCTCCACATTCACTGGGGTCGAGGTGAAAAACGACTGAGGTTGTCTGCCACATTTTCCTTGCCGGCCACCTGGGCTGCAAAGAGTGCCAAGGTTCTCCTCAGCACAATCCATCAGCAGGCTCTCTCTCTCTTTTACTTTTCTTTTTTTTTACAGTCTCTTTTATACCGCGCTATTCAACATCAGCGCGGTTTACATGGAACAAAGAAACGTACACATTTCATTGGCTGATCTGTGTTTACAAGGAACAGGTATTAAAACTTGGATAACCTCTACCTCTACCTGGATGCTGCCAGTGCTGCCCTGCCAACTGATGTAGGCTACAGTAGTAACAGTGTCCGAGAACATGAGCACTGCCTTTCCCTGCAGGAAACTTCGAAAAGACTGTAGTGCCAAGAAGACCACCAGCATTTCCAGTCGGTTGATGGGCCATGCACTCTTCTACATTGATCTGGGCTTTGAAATGCACTCCCCAGCCAGTGAGACTGGCATCCATTGTCATCGGAACCCATCAGGGCCCCTCCAGGGGCATCCCTACTGCAAGACTGTCTGAGAGGAGCCACCACAGTAGAGCCACTCTGGTGTCCCTGGGGCAGGGGAGCAGCTGCATGAGCAAGTGGTGTTGAGCTGACTACCTTCGCAACAGCGCTCTCTGCAATGGCCTCATGTGGGCCCGAGCCCATGGCACTAACTTGATTGATGCCGCCATCAACCCTAACACTTGAAGGTAATTCCATGCTGTTGATGCTTTCATCTTGAGAAACTGCTGGACCTGCCCCTATAGGGTACATATCCTGTCCTCCTGCAAGGACATGTGACCTGTGTTCATCATGGAGCAGGCCCTCAGGTACACCATATCCTGTGACAGCTGTAAGTGGCTCTTTGTGAAGTTGATGACCCAGCTGAGCCCCTGCAGACAGGTGATGACTCTTTCTGTGGCCCGCATGCACTCCCCTTTAGACTTTGCTCATATGAGCCAATCGTCGATGTAGGGATGCACCAGAATTCCTTCCTGCCACAAGGTGGCTGTGACCATTACCATGACCTAGGTGAATGTGCCAGGGGTGGTTGCCAGGCCGAATGGCAATGCGCTGAACTGGAAGTGCCCCATGGGCACTCTGAAACATAGAAACTGTTGATGCGAGGGCTGGATAGGAATGTGCAAGTAAGCCTTCATGAAATTAAGAGACATCAGAAACTCTCCTTCCCTGATGGGACCGATGACCAACTGGAGTGTTTCCATATGAAACTGGGGCATCTTCAGGCAACGATTTACTCGCTTGAGATCCAAGATGGGCCTGAACAAGCCTGCCTTTTTGGGGACCACAAAGTAGATGGAATATCAACCCGATCTGCATTGGTCTGATGGCATCTCCACCAGTGTTCAAGTCCTGAAGCCATAGCAAGATGTCCTGCAGGCCTTGACCTTCCAGGGCACCTTGTAAGGAGACCTGACGAAGACCTCCACCAGCGGATGTGCAATATTCAAGTGCGTACCCCTCTCGGATGATCTCCAGCACCCACTGGTCAGTAGTGATCTCTCGCAGTCGCCCCCCTACAGGAACCACTCTTGCCTGGGTCTCCCCTCGCTTCATTGTGATTTCTTAGCCACGGCCGAGGAAGAAGCATAAAAACCCCTGACGGTTCCTTGAAAGCTTCAAAAGGCTGTCCCTTGGAGGGAAACTACTCTCTCTGGTATGGCACAAAGCGGACCATGCAGAACCACCGAAAATCCTGCATCTGGCCCTGCACTGGAGCTGAGGCCCTAACCAATTTTTGCTTATCCTTGGGGAGTCTGACACCCTTCGACTCTCCCAAATCCTTCATCAACCTCTCCAGAGCTTCTCCAAACAGGAGCTTACCCTTGAAAGAAGCATACTCACACAGGCCTTGAAGGAGACATCTGCCGACCAATTCCATAGCCACAAGTAGAGTCAAGCAGACACTACCGAGGCCATGCTCTTAGACAAATCTCTAATAAAATCATAAAAGGCATCCACCAAGTAGGCCATCCCGGACTTCAATTTTTCTGTCTCTGGCGGCAAAGACTGCAAGTCCTCTGCCAGTTCCAAGCTCCCCTGTGCCCATCGCAAACACACGTGGGCCACAAAGGCACCTCAGACTGACTCCTGCAAAGTTAGAACGTTAATATCAAACACCTGCTTAAGCAATGTCTCAAGTTTGCAATTCTACACGTACTTAAGAGCGGTACTGCCCTTCACCAGAATAGTGGTCTTCTTCGTGACCGCAGACACCACTGCATCGACCTTGAGAGAGTGCAGGAGGATCCTTTCCTGATCGGGGGGGATATAGATGCACTATCGCTGGTATTCCCTTAAGCCCTGCTTCTGGGATGTCCCATTTATCCTGGATCATCCGTTTGATTACCCAGTGAAGAGGAAACACCATTTGCGACTTCTGAATGGCCTGGAACAGGGGATCTTCTAGGGGCTCGTCTTCCAGCGGAACCTCTGTGGACATATTCAAAGCCCTCAAAGAATGGGCGATCAGTGCCACCAGCTTTTCCCAGAGGAAGATGCACACAATCCGAACCTCGTCTCCCTACAGGATCTCTTCTTTTTCAAACTCGGCAGACTCTGCTCCAATATCCATCTCTGCCTCCTGGTCCCCTGCCAAGTGAATGGAGACTCCGTCATCCCAGAGGTCCCCAACCTTCAGCTAGGACCAGGTTCCTCCGCAGACCGCTTTGCCTGACACCTCAGGCAGACCTATTTTTCCTCACCTTCTCCTGGGCCCCAAGAGATATTCTCCACCCCTCACTGCTTCATGCAGAATGCCTTATGCATTAGCAGGACAAATTCAGGGGGGGAAAACCCCCTGGTATCTCTTCTGCTGCTGTGCCCTTAGAAGTAGAGGGTTGGAGAGTCCCGCAAACTCTACTCTACACCTCCAGAAAGGATGGAGCGTAACTGCCTTTGACCTCCAAGGCAGCCGCCACCACCGCCAAGGCTGCAGGGGAATGGTGCCCCCCAGGAGACAGAGAAGGGGCTTTAGAACACTCTGAGGTCCCCCCTCTCCCACCTTTCTCTGATATGTCCCCTAGCATGCCTTTTTTTGCCATTCCAGATTCTGCTTCACAGGCCTGACAGAATCCCGCTGCTGAGACAGATTCCTGGTGTGAGCCACAGGCTAAGCAAATGGCCTTGGAAGGCATAAGGCTGTCCGAGCCTCCTGTGGACTGCTGGAAAGAAGCTACTCAGCTTTCCTCCAGCCAAGCAGTTAGCTCAATTTTCTTACTTTTTCTTTTTTTTTTTAAGTGTCTAAAAGGCTGGAAGAAAAGAGTAGCCCTAAAAACAAAAAAATGCAATGGAAACAAACCCCAGTGTCTGCATCCAACACCTCCTCACTGACAGGAGCTGCTACTGCCCCAAAATGGCACCATTTCCTTTGCTCCACCCAACGGCCCTCCTGAATGCCATGTGGCCGCAGCTTGCCATCCCATCTCACTCAAGGCGAGGAATGAAACTTGCAGGCTCAAAGTTAACCGCCCCAACTTAGAAACAGCAAAAAAAAGCTCTGTGCACTCAACGGCAGCTGTCACTCCCGCCCGCGCGCTCAGCCCTTCCTTAACAGCTTCAGCAATGGCGGGAGTTCTGTGCAAGTCTGAGGGTGTCTGGGCTTGCCACGGCTAGTGGCTCATCACCCACTGAAGAGATCGGGAGCCACTGTCGGTAAAAGGAACTTCCCCCTTAGGCGTCCCTTGACTGGCAAGGAAGGTAGTTTTACTTCAGAGTCCGGCTCCACTGCCTGTGTCTCTGATGGCTGTTTCTTTCTTTTTTTACTCTTTATTTGTAAGCCATGAGAAAAAGAAATGTAAACAAACAAGACACCCTTTAACCTAACCAAAACTCCAAAACAAGAAAATACTCTCTTTAGCTGTTCCTTCTCTAAGTCCACAGCCAGGGAATCACTTCTCTCCAGCTGTTTGGAGACTTAGGGGCTTGTTTACAAAGTCGCGGTAGCGGTTTCTGATTGTTATCGGAGCCGCGGCCCCGATAACGATCGGAAACCGCTACTGCGGCTTTGTAAACAAGCCCCTAAGAATACTGAGGCTGGTAGGTGGTGCCAGCTACCTATGTATGGTGAAGTCAACAAAGTTGGCATGCTCAGTCTCCAAGCTGCTTGTGGGGAGGGGTCGGGGACTAGACTTGAGGTATGATATAGAAAGGCCTTATTGGCCTTTATTTGCCATCATTTACTATGTTACTATGCCACTATGTTCCCTTTATAAAATAATCATCAATTATACCACCTCTAGCATATATCTCTCAGAACAGTGTTTTTAGGACCATCAAAACATAAGGCAACCATAGGCTTTAACAAACCTACAGCAACAGCCAACTTGCCGTGATGTCATCTTCGGCCCGATAATGTCCTTATTTCATATGAAAAATTCATGTGCAAACGTTCATTTATATCAATTAATGCATCTAAATGTCCCCCAACACTGGCATCATGTTGCAAAAGCCAAATATCTACTTATCTTTCTGTATCAGGGAGATATTATCGTTCATATGAATAGAGGAAGATTGGGGAATACTTTGATGAATTTTTACGGTTGCATGGACTGACATGATTGAACATTTGCACATTAATTTTTCAGATGAAATAAGGACATTTTCGGACCGATGATGAAATCACGGCAAGTTGACTGTTGCTGTAGGTTTGTTAAAGCTTGGTATGTAGCCTATGGTTCCCTTATGTTTTGATGGTCCTAAACACACTCTATCTCTGAGAGATATATGCTAGAAGCGGTATAACTGATGATTGATTTTGATTATTAGTACATCTCAAATACTGGCTGATAATTAGAAAGAATTGTTGTGTCCCTTTATAAAATACAGTCAAACCTCGGTTTTCATGATTAATCCGTTCAAAAAAGTCTGACTAAAACCGAAACGGACTAAAACCGAAGCAAGATTTCCCATAAGAAATAATGTAAATTCAATTAATCCGTTCCAGACACCCAAAAATATTGACAAAAAATACATTTTATAGAGAATAACTATCTTTTTACATACAGAAAACAATGAGAAATACATATAAATGACTAATGAAATGGATAAATGAGCATGTAACATCACTTTTACCTTTATTGAAGACTTTTGTTGGCATATGGGACGCACTCCAGCCAGCTCCAGCTGCTCTCCCCTCTGGGGATCGAGCAATCACCACCAGCAGCGGAGGTGGGAACAGCCATCTTGGCCGTCTGCACAATCGGGGCTCCAGCCTGCCTTTTAACTTAGCAGCCATCACACCCAGTTACCAAGCTCACAGTGTCAGGAGAGGTAGTGCCAATGTCAGCAAAAGTAAGGGCACCAGAAAGAGGACAGTGCCCGAAGTCACACCAGCCTGTAGGGCAGCCACTCCTACACAGTGTCAGGAGAGGTGGAGAGGCAGTGTCAGCCAAGCAGCAGGCAGTTGAGAAACAGTGGGACAGAGAGTCTTAGGCTGCCTCCGGCCCCCCTAAGGTAGTAGCCTGACACAGGTGAGAGTCAGAGAACAGCGTGGGGCTGTGCCAGCAGGAGCCTGCAGCTGCAGACTGCAAGGTTTCAAGGAGAGGCCGCGTGTGCAGGCCTGCAGGACACCCAGAATCCAATCGGGAGGGCAGGGGCCCCGGCGGGAGACTGGGCCGCCAAGGAGAAGCAGATTCGGTCACCAGCTCCTGTCCCGGTTCAAGGGATGTGCAGGGGAAGAGGCAGCAGGCAGACGTACCCCTCTCAGGATAGATCGTATTGGTGAGGGATGGTGACAAGCGCCGGCGGCTGCCACGTGGATGTCGCTTGGTCCCGATAAATCTCCCCTTCAGTTCTGCAGCGCGACAGCCAAGCTCCAGACGTTTGTAATAGGTTCCTCCTCCCGTTTATCAGACCGCTGCTCAGACCGCAGGCAATAGTGAGGGCTCAGCCCGCAGGCCCCGCAGGAGCCTATCAGGCAGCTTTCTTCTGTGCCGGATACCGCGGCTGGCAGCAGCGTCAATCGGGGGAGAGTCCGGGGCAGGAAGCAGTTTCGGGCAGGCCACGCTGGAGCGTTGAACTCCTCGGCTCCCCAGAGGTCCCGCAGAATCGCTGGCTCAAGCTCCGTGGGAGATCGCTGGCTCACGCTAATCCATGGCAGGTACGGGGGGGGGGGGGGGTAAAATGCTGTACGAAAACCGAGACAACGTACGAAAACCGAAACAAAATCTTGATGAAAAAAGTCAACGAAAACCGAATCGTACGAAAACCAGGGCATACGAAAACCGAGGTTTGACTGTACACCTAACTTATGTGCATATTATAAAATTACATTCCACTTGCTTATTTCCTCCGACTGCTTCTTGCCCCCAGGGCCACCACTTTTTGAGCAGCTAAATTTAATCACCGAGAGGAGGGGAATTTCTCCTCCATCCTCCTATCCTGCAGATCCAGTCACCTTACTCCCCAACATATAAGGAGGCATGGGGTTGGAACTAGTACTGGTCTTGTAAGAATCACACAGAAATATTTATTTTATTTATTTAACTGGATTTCTATACTGCTTTATCCTAAAATCAAAGCGGTTTACAGTGCAACTTACATGTTTACAAAGAACAATAAACAAATAGGGAGGGCATGCAGGGGAGGATCAAAATGTTTACAGCATAACTTATATGTTTACAAAGAACAAAAACAAAAAGGGGAGGCATGCAGGGGATGTTTTAAGCTAGCTTATATACAAGTACTATGTACAGTTGTAAAACGTGGGAGGAGGGAAATATGATATGTAGTCAGTATGGATGGGGAAGTGTCCATTAGGTGATGTCACCAAAGTGACATCACCTAATGGACAATTAGGGTAATGTCAAACATACCTAAAATGCAAGGGTGCCAATAATGTTGATAACTGTAGAAATGTTGTCAGTGCGCAAAACCCAGTTTTACATGTTTAAAAGAGGTTTTATAAAATTACCCCAGGGATTACACATATAAAAGTACACGTCGTTTGGAGACCATATCTTACAAAGGATATAAAAAGACTGGAAACTGTTCAGAGGAAGGCGACCAAAATGATTTGGAGCCTGCGTCAGAAGCCTTATGAGGAGAGACTTGAAGACCTAAACATGTACACTTTGGAGGAGAGGAGGGACAGGGGAGATATGAGTCAGACCTTTAAATACTTAAAGAGTATTAATGAATAAACCCTCTTCCAACGACGGGGAAGCTGTAAAACTAGAGGGCATAACATGAAGCTGCAAGGGGGTAAATTGAAAGGCAATGTCAGGAAATACTTTTTCACTGAAAGGGTGGTAGATGCTTGGAATGCCCTCCCGATGGAAGTGTTGGGGGTAAATACAGTGACAGAATTCAAAATGGCATGGGACAGACACAATGGATCCCTTTACAGCAACAGGATAAAATCAAAATAAACTTAACTAACTAATTTCTCAATATACAGGGGTGTCTTACACGGAGCAGTGGGTTCACCCCTAAAACAAAGACAATGGTGGGTTATCAGATAACCCACCATTGTATTAGTTTCCCCTGTTTCACCAAGTTATACTTCCTGTTAAATGTAATGACCAGACATATGTAAATTGTCGGATGTTTTCTGTTCAATGTAAACCGCGCTGATGTCTAATAGTGCGGTATATAAGAATTGTTAATAAATAAATAAATAAAAAAATGGGGAGGGGTGGCCTGCACGGAGCGGCAGGTGAACCTACTCTTGCCATCTTACTGGGCAGACTAGATGGACCATACTGGTCTTCATCTGCCGTCATTTACTATGTTACTATTACACGACCCATGTGTAGGTGTATTCTGGAGCGGAGTATGAGTGGAGCAAGAGCAGAATCATGAATTATCCGTTTATTTATTTTATTTATTCACCAGCTTTTTTATACCGCCCCTTCCAGAGATCAGGGGCGGTTTACATGGAACTGGAAACTATAATAATGATGACATAGAACATGAGAAACATATTAACCATTTACATTTACAAGGAACAATAACTTTGAAAGCTCCAACTAGCTGTTGAGAAGAGAAACTATTTACAGCCAACATATATACAGAGAATTGGTACATCAAATTCCAATACATTGCGTTAATTCAGTGGTTTGGGTAAAAGCAAAACCTTTGGCGCTGCATTTTTCTGTTGCTTTTCCCAGGTTAGGCTTGCTCTCCAATACAGAAAGCAAAACGCCAAATAACAACCACGCTAAATTGCAGTACACTTGGCATGCAGATGACATGCAAATCACTGCATAGGTAATTGCGCCCGATGCAAAAGACCGCACTGAAACTCAGCACAGTTTTTTTACAGTTTTCTAAACACTGGCAAGCATAAAGATCCAGCCAGGAACACAAGTATCAACTGAGGTGAAGCTTGACACTTCACCTCAGATGATCCAAGCATCGGAGAAAACCCTCAATGCCATTGGCACACTGTCAGGGGACCAGTGCCCCCCCTAGGATCCCAACTTCCTGACAGAAACCAAATCCCCAGTGGCCCAGCAGCAGCGATTCCCTTCCTCACCCAAACAAAAGAAATCCCCAGTAGCAAAGATGACAAAGGCCTGGAATTCCCTGATTGTACAGAGGTGGAAGCCAGTACTTTATCCAATTATGGACATGTTTACGGCTGGCATGGTATATACATTGCTAGAAAAATGATCGAAAGCTCATATAAAAGGCATGGAGCCCAATTCCACAACATGCACGCTTGACCCACGTGCACGTTCAAATCGAAGACGGGCCCGATTTAAACACGATTCCGCAACAACAGTGTAGTTACTCACCTGTAACAGGCGACAACCAGTAACAGCAGGAATCAGTCTTCACATATGGGTGATGTCAGCACTGATCAAGCCCACACGGGAACACTCCCCAGTGTTTGGGAGCACTCCACTGCATCTGCATGCCTGTCTTCCCAATTCCTCTCCTCAGTTGAGTTTGTAGCTGAGAGGAAGAGAAAAGTAAAAAACCCCTACAACTCCTAGGGGAGGATGAAGACTGATTACTGCTGTTCCTGGATACCATCTGTTACAGGTAAGTGACTATGCTATCTCCAGGAACAAGCAGGAATGCAATCTTCACATATGGGACTCACTAGCTCCGAGGTACCAGACTGGTATGGGAGAAGCAGTGTGATTTCTGAGGCTAAAAGTTGTAGCTGAAGAGATTGGAGAGTTGTGGGTCATCAGACTCAATTCCAGTGGACGATACCTTCCCCAAAGAAAGTCTGGTCAGTTGTAGAAGTCTGGGATGAAGGGTAGGAGTTGAGTTTAAGTCCCAAAGAGATGCTGGAGTACCAGCTTGGCCAAAGATAGCGTCCCGACATGAGTCTCCGTCTAGACAGTAGTGTGCAGCAAAAGTATGAATGGAGGATCAGGTAGCTGCCCAACAGATCTCGTCAACAGATACTGAACAGAGACTGGCTAGGGAGGTTGCCATAGCCCGCACATTGTGAGCAGTGACATGACCCTCCAAAGAGAGTCCTATCTATGCATAAGCAAAAGAAATGCAAATCTGCTAACCATCTGGATAGAGTACGTTTGTCACCAGTAGGCCTAGGTGACCAGGATCAAATGAGATGAATAACTGAGAGGATCTTCTGTGATCCTTAGTTCTACTCAAATAGTAAGCCAGCGCTCGCTTGCAGTCTAAGGTGTGTAGCGCTGCTTCAACCCGAGATGCATGTGGTCTACGGAAGAGAGTCGGGAGGATCACTGACTGGTTTAGATGAAAGGAGGAGACGACCTTCGGAAGGAAATGTGAATGGGTATACAGAACCACCTAGTCACAGTGGAACTAGGTATAAGGTGGCTCCGCCACTAGTGCCTGCAGTTCACTGATGCAGTGAGCTGACATGAGGGCAATGAGGAAGATCACCTTCCAAAACAGAAAGTTTAGTGAAGTGGTGGCTAAAGGCTTGAAGGGAGGCTTTAGAAGTTGAGCGAGAACCACAAGGAGATCCCAGGCCATCGGAGGCAGTTTAATGGGTGGCTTGGACAGGAGGAGACCCTGCATGAAGCGTGATACTAAGGGGTGTGAGGAGACAGGCTGTCCATCCAGTGGTTTGTGAGAGGCCATCATGGCACCAAGGTGAACTTTCACTGAATTAGTTTTGAGACCTGTTAAGGATAAGTGGAGGAGATATTGTAGAAGGGACTCCACCAGGCAAGAAAAGGGGTCAATGTCTTTTGGGGAGCACAAAAGGGCAAGCATGCCATTTGAAGACATAAGATCGCCTGGTGGAATCGTTGTGTGATGCAAGGAGGACATCTTTCACCACCTGTGGCAGACCCAGATCAGATAGCACTATCCCTTCAGTAACCATGCTGTGAGGCGTAGGAAGTGAAGATTGGGATGGAGGAGTATACCATGGTCCTGCGATAGGAGCTTGGGTGCAAATCCCAGACTGAGAGGTTGAGTCTGCTCAAGGCGAAGAAGCAAGAGAAACCACGGTTGATGGGGCCAAAAGGGGGCTATGAGAATCATGAAGCCCTTGTCGGCCTGTAGCTTGAACAGCATCTTAGGTATCAAGAGGATGGGAGGGAATGCATAGAGCAATCCATGTCCCCAGTATAGGAGGAATGCATCCGGGGCCTGCCAGTGCAGTGACGGAATTGTGGAACAGAAGAGCCTGTCCACAAGGATACTGAGTTTGCCCGGGAGGTATAGCGCTCTGAGGTGAATGTAGTGTGAGATGGCAAAGGACCATAGGCAAATGGCTTCCTCACAGAGGGGATGGGACCCCGATCCCCTCTGTTTGTTCACGTAGAACAGGGGTCACCAACCTGCGGCCCGCGGGCAGCATGCGGCCCACGAGGTCCCTTCGTGCGGCCCGCAAGGCTCTACCCCGGTTAACATTACGTGTGGCCCGCCAAGGATTCCCGCCATTGTATCTGCGGCCCGCGGCATGCTCGGCGGGTTCAACGGCACGTGACAGGTTTCCCAAGAGCAGCGCCCAAATTAGAGGACCAATCAGCAATAAGACTTCACCAAGCACTCGCAAGACTTTGCCCTCTTCAGTGCCCCCTTCGAGATGAACCCCACCGACGTGCCCTCTGACCTTTAAATGGACTTGATCGAACTGCAGTATGACGACGCACAGAAGTCGCGCTTCATGGCTATCAGGTGATCAGCCATTGTTTTCATAATTTTGCGTTTGTTGTTTTTTTTTGCGGGGGGCGGGGAGAAGGGGGGTGCGGCCCACGAGGCTCCCGGTAGTCGGCTGTGCGGCCCGCAGCCCTCTGGAGGTTGGTGACCCCAGACGTAGAACATGACAACTTGGTTGTCCGTCCTGACTAGTACAGGTTGCCCCAAACGTTGGGGTTAAAAACCCAAAGAGGATTTGTCAGTGCCCATAGTTCTAGCAGACTGATCTGCAGGACAAATTCTTGAGGTGTCCACAGTCCTTGTGTGGTTAGGTCATTCAGATGCACTCCCCAACCCAGTCTGGAAGCATCTGATTTTAGGGTGCATCGAGGTGGAGGCATCTGTGGAGAATACCACTAGTGAAGGGACTTGGTCAGTGAAGGGGTGATCTGGATGTTGTCTCTGAGATGCCCCTTCGCTTGCATCCATTGACAAGACAGAGTCCATTGTGCTTGACACATGTGTAAGAGAGCAAAGGGGATGACATGGACTGTGGAGGCCATGTCTCCTAATAGCTATAGCATTTCTCGAGCTGTTATTCGGCTTTGCTTTTGCACTCCCTTTGCCAGCACTATGAGGCGGGTACAACAATCCTGTGGAAGTAAAGCTCAGGCTTGTTGAGAGGAGTTGGGAAGGCAGGCATGCAAATGCAGGCTTTCCTATTGGACATTGGGTAGCATTCCCGCACGGGCTCCATCGGTGCTGACGTCACTCATATGTGAAGACTGCATTCCTGCTTCTTCCTGAAAATTAAACACTATTGCTCTTAATATTTCTGTAGGGGTGTTTGTTAATGTTTCTTTACCTTACAACCTTTCCTCACCTCTTCTTTCTGTTCTTTAAAACTGCATCTTGTGTTTTTCCAGACTGCACACACACCAGTTCAAAACATACTTGTCACAACCATTCTTCAATATGGGATGCATTGAAGAGCAGAACAGAATTTTTCTAAGTCCTGCCCTTATTCCACATTTCCACAGGAATAACGGGGACATCTGCGGGACACACTGAAAACTTACATAGGCCTTTCCTGAATACTCTTTATATGTCTTCTCGGCTGACCATGCCCTCATTTCGCCTCTTCTATGTATGTTCTGAGATCCCCGTGCTAGTGCCGTGGATGAGCATGTCAGCAGTGTTTCAGAATACAGTCGGGGACATTTTCAGCAGATAAATGTCCCTGCCACAAGGACAAAACCCTATTCGTGTTCTCGAATGACCTCCATAGAGGGCAGGAAGATGATGTTAGGTCGCCTAAAGAATTTCCATGATCATCTACCCAAAGTGGAAGAATCTCACATTCTAGACTAGATGGACCAATTTGTTTTTTTTAATGTGGTCATCTACTACTATATTTGCTAATGTGCAGTTTCCTTATATTACATGTGGACTGAAGTTTACTCATAAGTTATATACACTCATAGAAGCATGTTTACTAAAGGTTAATACGCGCTAAGTGCTGCCACTGCCTATTTATTTATATGGGCCACTGCAGCACTTAACGCACGTTAACCTTTAGTAAATATGCCCCATAAATTAAAATGCATTAAGAATGAGTATTTTTTTCTCTGCAAATTTTGTTGCAGGTAAGTTTACAATGTAAACAATTGGCTGTACTCAACATAAATGACAGTAAGAAATAATGTAAGAGGCAGTTATTAGGGAAAGGAAATAAATAACTATGAAGAACACATACTTGCCATACACAGGGTCTCCTAGCAGCAGCTCTGGAGCTCTGTACCAGCGTGTTGCCACATAATCTGTGTAAGTCTCACCAGGCTCTGCCAGTGTCCGAGCAAAGCCAAAATCACAAAGTTTAATAATTCCAGATTGAGACACTAAAATATTCTCTGGTTTAATATCACGATGTATTATCTGAAAAATGGCAAAACGCAGAAAACAAGTTAAATAGTACAGCATAAAGTCTGGAATATTTCTGCACATCTTAAAGTCATATGTTGATGAGAAACATGGTTTTCCTTTAGAGTGTCTCACAGCTGAAGTATTAAACAGATATGAGGTTTTATATGCTATCCTTTAACCCAATGACATGAAGCCTTGCAGTAGCACATTAAATATTAAAGAACGTGTTGTTCTTTCCTTTAAGCTGCTGGTGTTCTGAAGCATTCTGGAGTCGATTCTGAATAGCATGCAGAGTTGCAAACTAGGTCAATACTTTTCCTATGCATATTGAAATTTTCAAAGAGAAACTACACGGTAAGGTTCCCTTTGAAAATCAGCTGGCATAAAAAAAGGAGGTAATTTTATAGAGCTTTCTCCACATGCAAAGCCTTTATAAAACTACCCGACTCCATACACATGTTAAAAAGAAGCACATGGCAAGAGTTGACTACTTTTTTTTTTCACTTTTTTATTTATATGATTTAATACATACACTTCAACAGAAAATAAAGTGAATCTGAAATTCAGAAATACAACATTTGCAAAGGTACAAAAAAACCTTCACATAAACTTACACTAAAGAAAACATATCCACTACAGCCCACAAGAAAGGAAATTGCATCCGAGAATTAGGAAATACGGAAAGAAAAGAAGAACAGATTAAAAACAAACACTTCTCCCCAAAAAAACATCTCCAGCGAACCTACAGTGCTGCTTCAAGGGCGCTAGTCAGGGCCTTTACAACCTTCTTTGCAGAAAGAAAAAAAAAAAAAAGACAGTTGTCCTGAATCAAAAAACATTAGATTTTTCTCTCACATGTGAAGTGCAAAAGTGAAGCCAAGGGCCAAAACAGTCTCAGGGCCAGGAATTCCTGGTGCCTTTTTTGCGTATATCTAGAAATATCTGGAGAACTATGAACTTCCGATCCAAGAATGAGTTGCCTACTTTTATGCGATCTGTGTAGGCATTCCCAGCAGTGGAGGTATGATATAATATGCATTTTAAATACATAAGTTCATGAACAAATTTACACCTTCATCATAGCAGGTGTAAATTTGCATGTGGGCATTTACATCCTACTAGGGCTGATGTTGGGAGCCTAAGTTGCCTTACAAAGTAAGCTTAAAGTTTCTGAGACATCCTGCTATATAATTATCTCCGAGGTGTGTGCACTTAGATGCCCGTATGCTTTGCACCTTTTATTTGTGTGGGTGTGAAATTGGGGGAAAACAGCGTACACTTTTGTTTTTTTAATGTACTCTTTATTGAATTTCCCAATAAATTCCAACAATATCTGAAATATGAAATAAGAAAAAATGCCACAATACAATATAAGAAAATAAAGTTACAGAAAATAAATTCCCAGCAACAGTATAAATAGTTGAAGGTAATGAAGGAAATAAGGATGGGAAAGAAAAATAAGGGAGAACACAAAAACAATAATTACAATTTGTAATCAAAAATAAAGGAAAACTGCTAGAGAGGCTATACATAATTATCTGCAATTTACCCCAATAACATCAAGCTGATATAGCGTAGTTACTCACCTGTAATAGGTGATCTCTGGGAACAGCAGGAATTTAGTCTTCACATATGGGTATTGTCGGTACCAACGGAGCCTGCGCAGGACCGCTCCCCAACATCCAATAGGAACGCTTTTGGGAGCATCCCTCAGCACATGCGCGCTGCCTTCCCGCCTTTCCAACTGTCCCTCTTCAGTTAAGTTTGTAGCTGAGTGAAAGGATAGAGAGAGAGAGAGAGAGAGGAAAGAGATAGAGAGATAGAGAGACAACTCCTAGGGGAGGTGGGTGGGTTGTGAAGACTAAATTCCTGCTGTTCCCGGAGATCACCTGTTACAGGTGAGTAACTACGATATCTCCAGGAACAAGCAGGAATGTAGTCTTCACATATGGGGACTCCCTAGCTGAAGATGCCAGGGAGATAGCCCCAGGAAGCTGCCACCTATAGTAAGGTGGGCCATGCTTCCTCCCATGGATCTCTGGCATCCCACCAGGGTTGGTGGGTAGGAGTTGAATTAGGTCTGAAAGAGATTTTGAAGAACAGCTTGGCCAAAGAATGCATCCTGACGGAAGGCTTTATCTAGGCAGTAGTGGGCTGTAAAGGTGCGTATGGAAGCCCAGGTGGTTGCTCGACAAATGCCATCGATAGACACAGAGTGAAGGTTAGCCATAGAGGCTGCCATGGCTCTCACATTATAAGTTGTGACATGGCCTTGAAGAGGAAGACTCTTACTCTCATAAGCAAAGGATATACATTGTGCAATCCATTTGGATAGAGTTCTCTTAGAGACTGGAAGTCCCAAATGACTAGAATCAAAAGCAATAAAAAGTTGAGAAGACCTTCTATGTTGCTGTATTCTTTGTAGGTAAAAAGCCAAGGCTCTTTTACAATCCAAAGTATGAAGGTTCCTTTCTGCATTAGAGGCACGAGGCCTCAGAAAGAATACAGGAAGATAAATCGATTGATTTAAATGAAAAGGCAAAACCACCTTTGGCATAAAGTGTGGATGAGTTCTGAGAACAACCTTATCATGGTGAAACCTAGTATAAGGAGGATCAGCCACCAAAGCTTGCAATTCACTAATGCGACGTGCAGAGGTGATTGCAATTAGGAAGATGACCTTCCAGGATAAAAGTTTTAGGGTTGTAGTGGCTAAAGGTTCAAAAGGCGGTTTCATGAGCTGCCCGAGAACTAGGTTTAAATCCCATGCCACGGGTGGTGGCCTGACAGGAGGCTTTGTTAATAGAAGACCTCTCATAAATCTTGATATGAGTGGATGAGAGGAAATTGGTTGTCCATTTAGAGGCTTATAGGAAGCTGCAATTGCACTAAGATGGACTCTTACTGAATTGGTCTTTAGACCAGAATTTGATAAATGAAGTAGACAGATACTCTAGTATCGATTCCAAAAGGTATCATAAGGGGGTTTAACCCCTTCTGCGAACACCATATAGTAAAACGTTTCCACTTGAAGGCGTAAGAGCGTCTTGTGGAAGGTTTTCTAGAAGCCTGAAGGATATCTTTTACCTGTTGGGAAAGGTTGAGATCCTGAAGGTCTAAGCTTTCAGCAACCAGGCCCTGAGATGCAGGGACTGGGGATTCGGGTGCCATAGCATCCCGTTATTTTGGGAGAGAAGATCTGGAGCACACCCTAACTCCAGAGGTGCAGCTTGAGAGAGATGTAGAAGCAGGGGATACCACGTTTGGCGTGGCCACAGTGGAGCTATGAAGATCATACGACCTCTGTCTCTCTGAAGCTTGAAGAGTGTTTTGGGGATGAGGGGAATGGGTGGGAAGGCATAGAGGAAGTCGTGACCCCAGTGAAGAAGGAAGGCGTCCCTTGCCTGGCAATTTTGAGCCGGAATTCTGGAACAGAACCGGGGAAGTTTGGCATTCAGTGGACTTGCAAATAGGTCTATGTCTGGGCTTCCCCAGATCTGAAATATCTTGGCCACCTGGTCTAGGTGGAGAGACCATTCGTGAGACAGCAATACTCGGCTGAGTTTGTCTGCCCAAAGGTTTTGAATGCCTGGAAGATATACCACGAGAAGGTGAATATGATTCTCTCTGGTGAGGGCCCATAGTCGTAAAGCTTTGTTGCATAACGACAGAGAGCCTATTCCGCCCTGCTTATTCACGTAGAACATGGGTACTTGATTGTCCGTTTGGACTAGGACTGTCTTGTAGCTGAGCTGGGCATGGAATACTTGAAGAGCTAGATAGATTGCTCTGAGTTCCAGGAGGTTTATGTGAAGACAAGCCTCCTGTGGAGTCCAGGTACCCTGGGTAGAGAGATGATGCAGGTGTGCTCCCCATCCCACCTGTGATGCATCTGTTGTTAGGGTGGCCTGGAATAGGGGTTGCTGGAAAGGAGATCCCACTATAAGATTTTCCAGTGATTGCCACCATTGGAGGGACAAAATCAGTCGTCGTGAGTTTGATATCTTCTCCGACAGATGTCCTGTGGCCTGTGTTCACTGTGTGGATAGGGTCCACTGGGCTGCTCGCATATGAAGGCGAGCATAGGGAACCACATGAACCGTGGATACCATATGTCCCAATAGTTATAGTAGTTCTCGAGCAGTTAGGGAGGACTTTACCACTGCTTGAGAAGCTAGGTGCAAAATGCGAAGACAGCAGGGTTGTGGGAGAAAAGCCCTTGACTGTCTGGTATCTAAACGAGCTCCTATGAACTCCAGGGACTGAGACAGAGCAAGCTGATATTTTGGGAGGTTTATGACCAATCCCAAGTATTGAAGGATTTGCATTATGCGAGACAGTGCAGAGCTGGCTTCTGGAACCGTAGGGGCTCGAATGAGCCAGTCGTCTAAGTAAGGGAAGACGAATATCCCTAGGGTTTGCAGAAATGCAGCTACTACTGCCATGCATTTTGTGAATACTCTTGGTGCCGAAGCCAGACCAAAGGGAAGGACCCTGTATTGGAAATGTTTTCCCTTGAAAAGGAATCGTAAGAATTTCCTGTGATCTGGATGGATCAGAATGTGAGTATATGCATCCTTTAGATCAAGAGAACAAAGCCAATCCTGACTTTGAAGTTATGGCAGAAGAGTTCCAAGAGAAATCATTTTGAACTTTTCTCGGAACAGATATTTGTTCAATTCTCTGAGGTCTAGAATGGGTCTGTGTCCTCCTGTTTTTTTTGGAATGAGAAAATAGGGGGAGTAGAACCCTGTACCCTGTTGAAGAATGGGCACCTCCTCTATTGTTCCTTGAGCAAGGAGTGTTGAGACCTCTCGATCCAGTAGATTGTCTGTAGAGGTTTGGGAATTGAACTGTCTTACGATTGTAGGAGGGGACACACTGTGAAAATGAAGCTTGTACCCCTCTCCCACAATCGACAGAGTCCAATTTTCTGCTGTTATTTGGTGCCATCTGATGGCAAAATGACAATCTGCCTGGAATGTTTAGGGGTTCTGGACCTTCCAGAGGCAGGAAGACTAAGTTCTCTATGAAGGAGTCAAAGCCCTTGAGGGGGCTGGGCCTGTGGAGCTGGTTGAGCTCTAAGGCCTTTTGGCTTCTTTTGTTGTCGGGATTGTTGTTGTTGACCTTTCTGGGCAACTTGACCCTGAGCTTGCCCTTGCTGGGTATAGGACGGATAAAACTTCCTTTTTTTGCTAAAAAAGGGTTTTTATAGGGTTTCTTTTTGGCTGGAGTGGCTGTAGATTTTGACAATCTAGAGTGATATTGTCAGCATCTATCTCATTAGCCTTTTCCTGCCAATTCTTGCCAAAGAGGTTTTCTCCTGTGCAAGGGATGTTTCCTAATTTATCCTGTATCCAAATCTCCAAGTCTGATGCCTGAAGCCAGGCAATCCGACGTGCACCAATGGCAATAGCAGATGTTCCACTGATGCATTCAAAATAGTCAAAGGCTGCACGATTTATAAACCTGGAGACATCTTGAGCATGCTTGACAAGAGTAAGGAAGTCTTGTCATTTGTCATCAGGGAGAAGGGGGCTCATAAGCTCCAAATCTCCTGTGACCTCTTTGAGGAACATTCCCATATATAAACTATATGAGCTGATCCTAGCTGAAAGCATGGAAGCCTGAAATGTTCAATGCCCAAAACCATCAAGAGTCCTGCATTCACGACCTGGAATATTGGATGCATGTCTCTTTGCACTTTTCATCCCACGCATGGCTGACTCCACTACCATTGAATGGTGTGGTAGCTGAGTCTTTTGAAAACCAGGACATGGTGGAACTCGATACATGGTATCGAGTCTCCTAGAATGAGGAGATGTGGTCAAAGGTGTCTCCCACATTCTGAGCATCAAATCATGAAGAATTTCATGAATGGTCAGAGTGGCTGCCTCCTTGGGAGCCTTAGGTTATTGGAGAATTTCCAATTCCTTTGCTCTAGGTTCTTTTTCAGGAGCTATTGTGATTGAAAGGCCTCAGGCCACATCACGAATAAAATCCTGAAAAGACATGTCTTCCGGAGGAGACATCCTGCGTTGGGGAGGAGTCTTCCGGGAGAAACACTCTGGTACCGGCAGAATTATCAGAGTCCTTGGAATTGGAGGACTCGAAGTATCTCTGATCCCGATGTTCATGCAAAGCACGGTCTCGGTATCAATCGAAATCGGTATCCAGTTGGTCCGGTACCGATCTGTCGATGCCAGAAAAAGTCGGCATGGGAAGAATTCCCACTGGGGCTGGTACCGGTATCTGTACCGGTGCTGGTACTGGCATCGGTATCGATGTCGGTACCGGTGCCCATTGAACAGCCGGTGTCAACGGTACTGCAGCTGTAAGGAGAGCTGCAAGACTGCGTTCGATAGTGAGGAATCTCTGGTCTATCGACGCTGCCGATGCCTGGGTATCGGTAACGGTAAAAGCGGCCTGAACCCCTGAGCATGGCACCAGTAGTTCTGCCAAGGTTGAGGTCTCGAGAACATCCTGGAACCCCACTGATGCTTTGGAGGCCGAAGCCTCCCACCGGGGCTGTTTTGCCAGTGTAGTTTCCTCAAGGGCAATGCCAATGGCCTCTCGATGCTTTGAAGGAGAGCTACCCTTTGAGGACCGGCTCTTATGTTTAGTTACCTGAGATCCATGGGAGGAAGACGAGGCTCTTGAAGACGTCAATGCAATAGACCTGGTATCCGAAGAAAAGGGTATCGAGCTTTGCAGCCCGGTTCTGTCTTCCTCTTTTAGTCATCCCCATACAAGAGAGACACTCAGATGGAGAATGGTCAGGGCCTAAACATTTGAGACACGTCATGGGTGTCGGTGACGGAAATGGAGTGGAGGAGTGGCCTAGTGGTTGGGGCAAGGTACTTCGGGCCGGAAGGTCGGGGGTTCAAATCCGGTGAAAAGCGGTATATAAATGCAGTTAAATAAATAAATAAATAAAAATAAACTAGAGGACAGCAACCTTGGGCCGGAAGGACTGGGGTTTCTAGTCCCACAGGTGCTCCTTGTGGTCTTGGGCAAGCCACTTAACCCTCCATAGCCCATGTTCCCTGTAAAATAGTTCTCTGTGTGCTGTGCTTTCCTGTCTAATCAATGTGTTTATACCTCAAAAATTTCCTGTCATGATTTGACAATTTCCAATCTGTAATCAAACCGCTGCTGATCGCTGGAAGTAGCGGTATACAAATGTATACTAAATAAATAAATAAAATAAATAAATAAATGGTACCGCCACACTTAGTACATTTTTTTAAAACCACTAGCTGTTTTTTCCATTTTTTAGGAAAAATGGGGCCTAATGCCCACAATGGCACAAAAAGCACCAAAAGAAATGTTTGTGAAGAAAACAGTTCAGAAAGTATATTATCTATTTTTTTTTTTTTTAGAAAAGAAGAAAAAAGAACCGGAGGTACCGGTAGGTGTCGTGCAGAGGCAGACGCGACCACAAGAAAACAAGTTTAAAGAAGAAATTTTCTGCGGTGACAGGGTATGTGTCCTGTCAGCTCCGCGGAAAATGAAGAACTGAAGAGGGACAGTTGGAAAGGCAGCGCACATGTGCTGAGGGATGCTCCCAAAAGCGTTCCTATTGGACGCTGGGGAGCGTTCTCGCGCAGGCTTCGCCGGTACCAACGATACCCATATGTGAAGACTACATTCCTGCTTGTTCCTGGAGATCACCTGAATACCACATTGTCCAGACAGGACTTTGCATAAAAAAAACCTGTTTTAAACTGATATGGGTCAAAAACACGGTAGATATTATTTTGGAAAATGTAGAGACATTTACAAGGACATTTCAATAAGAAGTTAATGCCCAAGGCACCAGCTCTCTCTTTCAGTAACAAACTTATCAAGACAGATTTTAGATAGGACATTGAAAGGGGAATTGAGGCATCCAGGTCGGGACATGGAAAATTCCCACTGTATTTTGCAAGAGGCTCTGCCAAATGCAGAGCAATATGCCCTTATTTGTCTGCCTGACCCCTAGCAGTAGCACCATGAGATTAGCACTAAGATCAAGGGCACCATTTAGAAACTTGGGGGCCGGCTGAGCAGGAGTAACCGGGGATTACTCCTGCTCCTGGTAAGACCAGGGATGAGGATGGGGTTCTGCAGGGAAGCTTGGGTTTGGGGGGCTTCTTGAGGTCGTGGAGAGGGGTCTCGATGCAGGAAGGAATCAGATGGCAAGGAAGGCTCAGAAAGGAAACAGAATGCTCGGAAGGGGTGCCATGGGGATCAGAGATCAGGAAGGAGACATGTTAAAGTGGAGTGATGGGAGAAGCCTGACCTCAGCAATTACACCTGCCCCTTCATGCCTCAGGGCAGCTGTAAATGCCAATGTCTAGATTTTTTATTATTAACATGTACTCCACTTGTAAAATGGGGAATGCAAATTGATATTGTAGGCCTGCCCAAATCACTCCCTCCATGCCCTTACCATATCCCCTGATATCAAAACATGTTAAGCACACTTACATGTAAATAGTGGCTTTCTAAAATTGCATTTGCACATGTAGTCCAATCTACGTATGAAAATGCTGCTATTTACACATGGGAAAGCTTCTAAATCATCCCTGTTTACATCTCTTTTGTGTAGCTTTACATAAACGGGAAAAAACATGATTTTTCCCTAGAAAAGATGTATTCCTATAATAGAAATACATTAATATTCAACTTCTATCATATCTCAATGCAAAGGTCACTACCAAAGTGTAACGAGCAGTCCCCGGGCTTAGTTAAGCTATCAAACTCAAGGAAGTTAGTTTGAATATAACTAATCTCCTGCTACATCTAAATTGCCTTCTCCAGTGGGCTCCACCCTCACCATCTCCCTCTTCCCAACTGACAAATAATAAGCTTACACAATAGGAGGAATATTTCCGGTTGCTATTCCAAAAATTTCTAAAGCATATCTCCAGAGCATCTTCTCTGGCTTAACATGACAACTCTTTGGAAAGTTAAAACAAACTAAATTAAACCTCATAGTCTGATTATTAATATTTCCATCTTCCTGTGAATAACCATCTGATCCTTCATCAATACTGCTGTGCATTCCTGCACTTCAGCCATTCAGCCCCCAGAGAGTATCAAGATTTATCACAGGAGGTTTACTCCCTCCAGCAGGGGTGCTGTCTCTTGTGCAACTTGAAAACCGGAGACCAAATGGAAAGTTCTCGCAAGTCACAGGTCAGACTCTCACAGGACTGGCCTATACAGGAAGAAGGAAGTTCTGCTCAAACACGAGGTTTGAAACATAAAATGAGGCACTTTCAGTTTCTGGCAGAAACAAGTACCTCATTTCATGTGTCAAACTTGTCAGCAACCTGAGAAAGAGGAGCAGAACAATTGCACTGCTGGAACAGGTAGGATCTGAGGCTGGGAACTGGGAGAAAAGAACTAGAGGTTGATGCTGGAGTAAGGACTAATGGGGACTGACTGATTAGCTGGGGTAGATATAAGGACGGGGAAAAGGGGTTGAATGGCTAACTAGGATAGAAGTGGGGATATTAAGACTGGGATTAGGTCTAGGAGATTGGCCAAAATTGAAGGGGGGGGGGGAGGTTGGGGCTGATGCTAGGTCTAAGAGACTGGCCAAAGGAGATTAGAAATAGGGAAGGGAGGCTGGTGAGGAGGAACAGGGTGCAAGAGGGAGACTGGGTAATGACAGGATGGATGAGTGAATAGAGAGAAACTGGGTGAGAAGGGGACTGCTGGCTGAGCATTTCTGCAAGTGGTCAGCAGGAGTGCCTGATTTATTGAGCATTCTTTTTCCTTAGATACGGAATGGAAAAACAGACTCAGTAAATCAGGCCCTTAAGGATCTGTGGCAGAACTCCTTCCTGCCACCCCCCCCCCCCCCCCAAATTGTCTCTGCTGAAGGAAAGACTCATCCGCTGGGGCTGGGCCTAGCTAACAAAACACATAGACATATATATTGCAGATGTTTTATAAAGACAACTTATGTGCCTTTATAAAATGACCCATCAAATGTGGATTTTCATCAGACAAGAAATGCTGACTGAGCATGAGAACCGTTCATAAAGGATTCTAGATTACAGTTTTTCTCAGCTTCTGTAAGGTACTTACATTGTTCCTGTGAAGATAACCAAGTCCTCGAATGATCTGAAAAAGGTATTTTTTAAGTCTTTTACTATCTAGACCATTAGGTTGAAGCTCTAGTTCACGTAAAACTGTGTGATCGATAAATTCAAACACCAAAAATAATCTTTTCTTCCATGTAAATACTTCAATCAGATTGACAAGGTTTTCGTGTCGAAATTGCTGTTAAAAAAAGAAAAATTATAAATACTACTTAACTGCTTCTGCAACTGACTTGACATTACATGTGTTCTCTTGAATAGGGCATGATTTCAGATGGGACAGGAGATTTTTACTTCTGCATCAAATTCTCCCAAGGCCCTATACTGCAATAGGTTTTATCCATTTACTGTGTTTTTTGGTAAAATTCAAAGTATATCTGACCAAAAAAGGAATTTTTGCCATTGGTGCAGTATAGGGAAAAGCTAATACCTTCAACAGTTAAAAGAATCTTTTGCTATTTGCTAACTAGAGGCTGGATGTGCCTATGGGAAAAATACTTAACACATTTGACTTACGTTCACTAATAATTAGCTTCAGGTAAGCAGAAGGTGAAATTAGATTTACCTGCTAATTGATGTTCCTTGAGTTACCTGTGGGTAATCGCACCTCACCAGCAGCTTGGAGACTGAGCATGTCATCTTTTCTTTTCATGACATCATCCTAGATAGGCATCAACCTCCCACCAGCCTCCAGTAACCTACTGACAAAGCAGACTCACAGGAGCAACAAATAAGGAAAACACTCACCTGTCAAAAACTGACAGCAAGGAGATCCACTGCCGGAGACCAGTCACCTGCTCCCCAGATTCCTCCCAGCCTTTCAAGAATTTACTCATTATATCCCTTTGTGTTTCTTCCTTTTATGTTTTAATTATTTTTTTAAAGGAGCCCTTACCCTCAGCAGCTCTCACTCATAGACCACTCAACTAGAGATGACTTTCTTCAGACTCAGGAACACTAGACAAGATTACTAGGCACACCAACCAGGGAGGGTTTGGGACCGGACTAAAGTAACTCAAGGAAGATCAATTAGCAGGTAAATTTAATTTCACCTTCCTTATCGTTCCTCCAGTCCAATCCCATTATCTGTGGGATATACCATAGCAGTAGTAACCTTGGGAGGGACCCATGAACCCGACCTGAAGCACCGCCGAGCCAAATCATGCATCAGCTGCCGCCTGCACATCCTTCACAAACAAGTACAAAGAAGACCAAGTCTCTGCCTTGTAAATATCCAGAGGCGGAACTAAACTGAATTCCACCCATGACGCTGCTTGCGCTCTGGCCGAATGAGCCCTCAAGTCTCAGGGCAAAGTCCTACGTTTTAGAAGGTAGGCCAAGGAGATGGCCTCCCTAACTCATCGTGAAATAGAGGCTTTGGAAGCCACTTCCCCCTTGTGCGGTCCACCAAACAGAATGAACAAGCAAGCCAACTTCCGTAAGGGAGCGATATACTTCAAGTACCTTCACAGAACATGTTGGACATCCAACCGACGCAGAAGGGAGGTTCTCCACCATTCCCCCTGCCCCAGAAAACACCAGAAGTATCACTGATTCATTCAGGTGAAAAACCAAGAGCACCTTGGGAAGAAAGGACAGCACGGTCTCTTGACATGACCAGAAATGGAGCTCGACATGACAGTGCTTGAAGTTCTGAGATTCTCCTGGAGGAGCAAATAGCCACCAAAAAAAATGTCTTTAACATCAGGTCCTTCAAAGAACAGCCACTCAGTGGCTCAAAGGGTGCCTCTGTCAGCACGGATAATACCAGATTCAGATCCTAAGGTGGAATCACCGATCACACCGGCAGTTGAACTTGCTTTACCACCCTAAGAAAACGAACAACAACTGGATGAGTCCCCCAGAGGAATCCCTCTGACTCTGTGCCGATAACAGGAGATGGTTGCCACCTGTAACTGCAAGGAACTACAAGCCAACCCCTTCTCCAGACCCGCCTACAGAAAAGCTAGAATCTCCGGAATCATAACCTTCAGGGGAGAACTACTGTAGTCCTGGCACCAGCTTTCGAATACTCTCCAAACTCGTATGTAGGCTAGCAATGTGGAGCGCCGCCAGACTTTCAGCAATGTTGCCACAACGGAAGCTGAATAACCCCACTGATTCAACTAAGCCCTCTCAAGAGCCATGCTATAAGCGAGAATTGATCCACCTGAGGCATTAGGATAGGACCCTGCGAGAGCAGATTGGCTGTCGCCAGTAGACACCAGGGACGCTCAACTGTCAGTCATACCAGATCGGCATACCATGGTTGTCTCAGCCAATCTGGGGAAATTAGCATCACCAGCCGGATGGGCCTCGATCCTCTGTACCACTCGACCTATGAGTGTCCAGGGGGGAAACAGAGAGTAACCCCTCCGAGGGCCAGGGCTGTACCAGTGCATCTAGGCCTTCCGACATGCGTTCTCTTCTTCTGCTGTAAAACCGGGCCCTCTTCACTGACTCGAAGGTCGCCATCAGATCCATGATCACCTTACCAACTGAGCAAAAAGTGCCACATCAAGCATCCATTCCCCTCGGTCGAGTTGCACTCTACTGAGATAGTTGGCCGCCACATTCTCTTTGCCTGCCACATGCGCCATTGAGAGCACCACCAGATTGCTCTCCGCCCAGACCATCAACAGACCGATCTTGATTTCCAGTGGTGCACTGCTTATACCACCCTGCCGATTGATATAAGCCACCATAGTGGCATTGTCCGAGGACACTCTCACCATCTTTCCCCCTAGAAAGGTCTGAAACTTCTGCAGGGCTGGGAATACCGCCAGTAACTCCAGGCGAATGATGGACCACGTGCTCTCCTGCGACAACCAAAGTCCCTGGGCTATCTGGGCTTTGCAATGTACCCCCCAGCCTGATAAACTGGTGTCCGTCATCAGCAGAACCCAATGAGGCATCTCTAGGGGCATCCCCACCAGAGGCTTGCTGGGCTGAAGCCACCACTGGAGGGATTCTTGAGTTACCTCTGGACAGGGCAATAGCCGGGAGAGTATGTGGTGCTGCGCCGACCTGCACAACACACCCTTTGCAATGGTCTCCTGTGAGCCTGAGCCCAGGGCACTAGCTCGATCGATGTAGCCATAGAGCTCAAAATCTGCAGGTAATGCCACACCGTTGGTACTGTAATCTGGAGAAACTGTTGCATCTGACCTTGCAACTTGTGCGCCCAATCCCATGGTAATGACACCCGACCTATGCAGGTCTGGAACCGAGCTCCCAGGTACTCCAAATCTTGGGATGGCTGCAGATGACTCTTGGTGGAATAGACCACCCAGCCTAGTTCCTGGAGGAATTCTATGACTCTTGCCATGGCCAGCTCGCTTCCCTCTCTGGACTTCGCCCAAATGAGCCAATCATTGACATAGGAATGCACCAGAATTCCTTCTTGATGGATTGCTGCTGCCACTACCAACATGACCTTGATGAAGGTTCGGGGCGCTGTAGCCAGCCCGAACGGCAGCATCCAAAATTGAAAGTGGCTCATCGGGACTGCTATTCACAAATATTGCTGATGGTCTTGTCAAATGGGAATATGTAGGTAAGTTTCTGTGAGATCGAGCAAGGTTCAAAATCTCCCCCGCTTGGACCGCCACTATCACAGACCGAAGAGTTTTCATCTGGAAATGTGACACTCGCAGACACCGATTCACATGCTTGAGGTCCAAAATGGATCTGAAAGACCCCTCTTTCTTGGGGACCATGAAGTATATGGAGTATCAATCACATCCGCATTGATTTTCTGGTACTTCCATTACTGCCTGCAAGGCCTGCAAACACAGGAGTGTTTGTCACATGGCCTGGAGCTCGCGGGATGCCCTGCACGGCGAGTTGACGAAGGCCTCCCAGATTGACTGGGCAAACTCCAGGGAGTATCCCTCTCTGATGACCTCTAGTACCCATTGGTCAGAAGTGATTCAAGCCCAGGCAGCATAAAAGTCCCGCAGCAAACTCCCCAAGGAAACGAGAACCACCTGGCTCACACCTTCGCTTCAATGGGGCTTCTTGGGGGCTGAGGCTGAAGAGGGATAAAAGCCTCTGCTGGAGGGAAAACACCCTCTCTGGTACAGCACAAACCTCAGTGCCCGAAAACGCCTAAAATCCCTCGGTTGCCCATACCCCAGGGCTGAGGATCTAATGGGCTTCTGCTTGTCCTCAGGAAGTCTCGCCACTTTAGACTCTCCCAAATCCTTTACAAACTTCGAGGTCCTCCCCGAACAGGAGCCTGCCCCAAAAAGGGAGCTTACTGAGACGAGATTTGGAGGAGACATCCGCTGACCGATTTTGCAGCCACAAATAGCACTGTACTGCGCTGCGCTGCCACCACCGAGGACATACCCTTAGACAAGCATCCGATCAGGTTGTCGAAGGCAACTGCCAAGTACACGGCTCCTGACGCAAGCTTAACCGCCTCCAGTGGGTGAGGTTGAGTCTCTCCCAAGCTCTCCAAAATTCCTTCCACCCAGCGTAAACACGCTCAGGCCACAAAGGTGCCACATACCAAAGCCTGCAA
This sequence comes from Ichthyophis bannanicus, assembly GCA_033557465.1. Classification (NCBI taxonomy): domain Eukaryota; kingdom Metazoa; phylum Chordata; class Amphibia; order Gymnophiona; family Ichthyophiidae; genus Ichthyophis; species Ichthyophis bannanicus. The sequence goes on along the minus strand of CM066050.1, from coordinate 37,048,236 downwards.
GGACAGCACATTAATATTGAAAGCCTGCTTAAAAGAGGGTCTCTAATTTTCTTTCTTGTACATCCCTGAGCACTGATCCTCCTTCCACTGGGATTGTGGTCTTTTCATGACCATAATGACTGCCGCATCCACCTTAGGAGCATGCAACTCCTGCTCTTGTTCTGGAAGCGGGTAAAAATAGCAGTGCACCCTTGAGAACGGCCTCCGGGATGTCCCATTCATCTTGAATCATCTGCCAGACGACCCAGTGTAGGGGAAAAACCCTCTGCATCATCCTTACTGCCTGAAAAAGAGGGTCCTCCAATGGTCCTACTTCTAATGGCGCTGCTGTGTGCACATTAAGTGCCTTTGAGGAATGAGCTATCAAGGCCAATTCCTTCCTCTGGAAGACCCGGACAAAGAATCTTTCCCCTGGGGAATCTCACCCTCCTCTGAATTGGCCTTCTCTGAGAGCAGTGACCCTATCTTGTCCCAAGCTCTTCCTCCAATCTCCAATCTCCATCTGCTCAGCCCTGGCTCCCCCTCTGCCCTGTCCTTTGTGGGGGGTCACTGGAGCACCATGTCTCTGGGCCTTTTTTGGAACCCTCAGCACACTGCCTCATACAAAAGGCCTTATGCATGAGGAGGATGAATTTCCGAGAGAACCCCCCCCCCCCGGGAGGTCTCCCATTTGTTCCCCCTTAAAGGAGGAATCACTAACTGCTCTTTTCCCCTTGCTTTTAAGGCTCTTCTTTGGAGGTGTCTGTCTCCCACCGATGGGATCCTTGCACCAGGAGAAGGTGAAATGCACCCCCCTGAGGGCTGAGGAGCTCTCTACCCCACCCACAGCCCCTGGTCTTATCAGGTCTCTCCTCCATCATCGACCTCAGCCAACCAAGATTTGGCCTCAGTCATGGCAGAAACCAGCTGGCAATATTGAACCCCTAGGAGACCCACACGCCAAATACACCGACTTAGCAGGCATGCTGGGCACCCCATAATAGCTGCACCTAAAACCAATCTTATAACTCCTTCTTCTGTCTTTTCCTTATCTCCACCCCCCCCCCCCAACAGCTCTCACTGATACCTTTCTTATAAACGGAGGGGGCTTCCAGATAAAACGTGAGTGCAACCCCCGTTGTCTGCAGAGACTCCCCACCCCCCAAGCTGAATGCCAGGGGTCTCTTAGCTCTTTTCCCCTTACTCTCCAGAAGATGGCAGCCGTTCCCACGCTCCACGAGTGAGGGGGAGGCAGAGGTCACACCACATGGTCAGCGCACTGTCGATGATCCTTCCTGGCACAGCCTAACCCGCATACCCTGGCCATCCCAGAGGCAACACGAGGAGGCTCCTTTTAAAACAAAAAAGCTGCCATCGGGCTCCCACGCCGCCACTCAGACTTCACAGTACGGCTTCCGCATTGGGCAGGAAGAGTGACTGGCCTGCTGTAGTATGTCGATAGTTCCTCACCCTCCACTAGACTCTGGAGTCATTGCGCACCTCCTTACCAGTACTGGCAAGCCCCTTCTTTGCTTGGATCTCTTGTTTTTGCATGCTGAGCCTCCCACCTGTTAGCAGGGATGGCTGCACTGATCACTGCCTGTGGTCACTCTTAATTTGTTTGTTTTTTTTTCAATAATTTTAAACAAAAAAAAAAAAAAAAGGGACCGAGAATAAAGTCAAATCAGAGAAAAGAAACCCTAATAGACAATGTATCCTAGTTGTTCCTTCAGTGAGTCCAAAGGAATCACACTACTGCAGCTGCTGGAAAATGAGCTACTGGAGGCTGGTGGAAGATGCCAGATGCCTATCTAGGGTGATGTCATGAAAAGAAGATATGCTCTGTCTCCAAGCTGCTGGTGGGGTGTGATTAACCACAGGTAACAGGACTGGACTAGAGGAACGATAAGGAAACTTATTTTGATTTAGCTCATACCTATTCTCTCACAAAATGTGGAGAAGTAGCTTAGTGGTTAGAGCATTGGCTTGGTAATGAAGAGAACAGGGTTGAGTACCATTAGCACTCCTTGTGACCTTGGGCAAGTCACTCCACTGCCTCAGAAGAAAGGCCTGGCAATCTACTCCTGGTCACACTGCCAAGAAAACCCAGGAATTGCTGGGTTGCGAGGAATGAGCACTAACTTTAAGACACGCTTTGCATTTTTCCACACTCTCCATATTATTTATAATAACCTATTGTATTTGATTTAGAGCATATCGCAGATATGCACTACTTTTCCTTTCCAAAGAGATTTATGAAAGACACTTTCAATAAAGGGAGACACTCTGTCAAATGAAGAATAAACCAAGCAGATCAAGCTCAGAATTGCCAATAGCAGTAGTAAGGGTGTCAGCAGATAAACAGGTTACATGCTGATGCTGCATAGAATATTCATGAGTCATAATAATTTGAAAAAGGTTTATAACAAAACACTAGCTATAGTTCAATGCCTGCTTTCAAGAGCAAGATCAATAACTATTGATGTCACTTTCAGGATTATGCACTAAAGTGTAAAATGCATGTTATTAGCAAATGGGTGAAGTGTAATTAAGACACATATTTCGGCTGTTTGCAGCTTCTACGGAAAAATTTTACATACCTGATAATGTTCTTTCATTGAATCCTGCTAGACCAGTCCAGACGAGTGGGACTGTATACCCCAGCCAGCAAGTAGAGTCAGACTTGAGCAACTTTCAGTGATGTCATCACTTAGTATATTCACTGGCGCAGCACTGTCAGAAGCCAGTATGACACCTCCCAAGCAGTAAGCAAAACTGAATAACTCAAAAATTATAAATGTTATTAACTAACAGCCAAAACCTGGAATAAACATTTAAACAAGTATTTGGCTCTCTCAACACATATCACTCTGTGTCAGGCACTGACCTTGACAATGCAGGCAAAAGATAGCAGGATTCCTAACCCTGTAGGAAGTCTTAAGGGCAGATCCTGGACTGGTCTAGCAAGATTCAAGGAAAGAAAGTTATCAGGTATGTAAAATTTCTCATCTCTTATCATCCTACAAGGCCAGTGCAGATGAGTGGAATGTACCCAAACAGTCAGGACCTAGGGTGGGAAGAAGATGAAGTTCTGGACAGAGATGCCTGCCCAAAGACACCATCTGCTCCAGCTCCTACATGCAATCTACAGCGCTTCACAAATTTGCTCAGAGATGATCAGGTAGCTTACAGATTTATTTATTTATTTAGCATACATTTATATACCGTGCTTTCCCAAGTATCAAGCATGGTTTACAAGGAACAACGATATGAATTGTCCTCTGGAGACATCAAGGCAGACTCCATCCAGGAGGAAACATGTACCCCAGTGAAGTAAGCTTCAACTCCCTTTGGTAAGCGCTTTACAGACCAAAGGTATGTCGACCCAATGGCCTTTTCAATCCAGTGGACAATTAAGGACTTGGCCACTGCTAGACCTTTCCTTGTACCACTGAAGAGAAAAAGAGATGGTCAAATCAATGGAAGGAATTAGTAATTTCCAAGTAGCTGATTCTTTCCTAATGTCCACTAGATGCAGAGAGGGGCCCACCCAAAGATCCTTCTCTGTGAAGGAGTGCAGAGTGACAGTCTGGTTAAGTTGAAAGGGAGACAGCCCCTTTAGGCTAAAGGATGGAACAGTCCATAGGGAGATAGAAGCCATCAAGGTGATTACGAAGATTCCCTTCTGGATAAGGCCAGCAGCTCTGACACCTGCCTGGTGGACGCAATGGCCACAAGGAAAACCCCCTGAAGGATCAAATCCCTGTGAGAGGCCTTATAAATGGGTTCAAAGAGAGATTCCACTGAGGGACTCTGGGCGCACTGGTGGGCAGATCTGCTTCACTCCCTTCATAAATCAGAAGGTGTTGCGGTACCCTGCCAAGGACAAGCCTTGAATAGAGACTCTATAGCACTCCAGGGCTACAACCTGAACCTTGAGAGAGTTCAAGGCTAACCTTTAGTCCAAATTGAACTTAAGAAGGACAAAACAATGACAATGTCCACCTTCCTGACTTCTAGGACCCTGAGAGGACTCTCATCTAGAATTAGGAAATAAAGGCCCCCCAGGCCTTAAGCAGGGTGACCAACAACTGCTCCAGAGTAGTCCTTCCTGAACATTCTACATTTTTCAAAGGGCCACGCCATAAGCAAAAAGGGAATGGTATGCTCCATCACCTGGGGCCTCTACAGCAGAAGGCCGCTCTCTTGAGGGAGCAAAAGAGGAGACACCCCCCCCCCCCACCAACAGACTCAAGAGATCCATGTACCATGGCCTGTGTAGCCAGACCAGAGCCATGAGAATCACCAAACCTGGATGGGCTGAAATCTGCGCAGTAGATGGGACACCAAGGGCCACAGGAGGAAAACATAACGAAACCCCTCTTGGGGCCATTCTTGAATCAGAGCATCCAAGCCTGCCACCTACGGATCCTTCCTGCAGCTAAAAAAGTTCTGCACCTTGATATTCTCCTAAGAGGCCAACAAGTCGAATATTGGAAAGCCCCATCTCTGCACGATGAGGTCGAACACATATGGTGCTCAACTCCCACTCACTGGGATCCATAGCTTTCTGACTTAAGAAGTCAGCCTGCTAAGAGGGCTGCGGACAAGGCAATTAAATTTGTCTTTGCCCCATGACATAACATTGCTACCTCGACAGCCATTCCAGTACCACATGTCTAGCCTTGTTTGTTGATGCCACAGCTGTGGCACTATCCAAGAACACACTGACCACTTGTCCTGCCAGGAGAGGCTAGAACTTCAGTAGTACCATGGGGGCAGATGCAATACATCCGAGAGTATTAAAGGAACTTAGGGAAGTTCTGACAGCTCCACTGTCTGACATTCTCAAGGCTTCTTCAGAGATGGGAGTGGCCCCAGAAGGCATAAGTGGTCTCTCTAAACAAAAGCGGAAGGATGAGGTTGGGAACTACAGGCCTGTTAGTCTGCGGTGAGTAAATTCATGGAAATGCCGAAGAAAAAAAAAAAAAAGGATAGTGAGGTTTCTGGAATCCAATGGATCGCAGGATCTGAGGCAACATGGTTTTACTATAGGCAGGTCTTGATAGACAAATCTGATTAATTTCTTTGACTGTATGACCAGAGTTGGACTGAGGGACAGCGCTAGATGCAGTGTACTTAGATTTCAGTAAAGCCTTTAACACTAGTCTGCATAGGCGACTTATAATTAAATTATGCGCCTTAGGGATGGACCCTAAAGTGGCCGATGGGTTAGAAACTGGTTAAAGTGGGAAGCAATAAAGGAGAAGGATGTTACCAATGGTGTACTGCAGGCATCTATCCTCGGTCCGATTATTTCTAACATTTTTATAAGTGATATTGAAAAAGGACTGTCTGGGCAAGAGAGTCTTCTTTACAAATGATACCAAATTCTACAATAGAGTAGGCACCCAGGAAGTTGTAGATAACTTGAAGAGGGATCTAGAAAAGCTTGAAGAATGGTCAAGAACTAGGCAGCTGAGAGTTAATGCTAAAAAAATACAGGATCATGCATTTGGGCTGCAAAAATCCAAAAGGAGCCGTGCAATATAGGGGATGAAGTACTTCTGTCCCCCAAAAAAGAGCAGAACCTAGGGATGAGTATTTCTGATGATCTTAAGGTAGCTAAACAGGTAGAAAAGGCAACAAGAAAAGCCAGAAGGATGCTTGGGTGCACAGGGAGAGGAATGACCAGCAGAAGAAAGTGGTGATAGTGCCTCTTATAAGTCTTTAGTGAGACCTCATTTGGATTAATGCATGTAATTCTGTAGACCACATCTTCAAAATAATATAAATAGGATGGATTTGGTGCAGAAAGTGGTCTTCATAAGAACATAAGATATGCCACAATGGGTCAGAACAAAAGGTCCAGCAAGCCCTGTATCCTGTTTCCAAAAGTGGCCAATCCAGATCACAAGTACACTACCTGTCAGGTTCCGAAAAGGCAGACAGATTCCATGCTGCTTATCACAAGAGTAAGCAATGGATTTCCTTAGTCCACTTTAATAAGAATATGTATACGTTGGAAGAAAGGTAGAAGACAGGAGATAAGATAGAGACATTTAAATACATCCATGGCATAAATGCACAAGATGAAAAAAAAGCTCTCGAATGAGGGGGTATAGGATGAAGGTGAAAGGAGATAGACTGGTTAAGGATTAGAAGTCAGGACTCTGACCCAATAGCTATCTATATAAGAAAAACGTCACTTCTCTTTTAATATCTCCAGACCCCGATTGCCTTTGGCAGAAGGGAGCAGGGCAGCATAGCTCCTCCTGTTCCCCACTGCAGAAGCCAATCAGGGCTAGGACATTATCGGCTTTAAATCTGAAGTGCCAACGGGCGCGGCAACATCTCCAGACCCCGATCGCCATCAGCAGAAGGGAGCAGGACAGCATAACTTCTCCCACTCCTCACTGCAGAAGCCAATCAGGGCCAGGACATTACCAGCTTTAAATCTGAAGTGCCAACGGGCACGCCCATGCCAGTGCCTGAGGGCCTCGCCAGGGGGCCCTTGGGCGAGGTCCAACACTTGCAACAACACAACCCACAATCTGCCAAGCTCCCTGATCCCGCAGCGCAGTTTATTGCCTCTGACTGAACAGCATCCTATACCCAGGTGGACTCCGTGGATGACTCTCTCTTTACCCTCATCCTTTCGTTTACTTTCTCTCTGTATGACTGCAACCCTTTCCTACCTACTTTGTATTTGCTCTGTGTACCTGCTTATCTCATTTTCCCTTCTGTCCTATACATATTGGAGTTCTTCTCATTTTGCTGTTTCAGTTTTCATTGTATTTTATTGTAAACCGCTTTGCTGTGCCCACATTAAGCAGTATATCAAATCTTAAATAAATGAAATGAAATGAAATAGCTTCGAAGTAACTAAAGCAGATCAGTCTGATTAAACATTTCCCCTGTTTACAGCATAATAGAAATACTCCTTTCTCTGTCACTAGATAGCATCATGCCTTCTTCTTTTCAACGCTAACAATTTTCTTTATTATCTCAGAATTAGAAGACTTTTAAAGTCCATACTGTAACACCCATACATAACAAGATCCCACCATATGTAGAAGCCATATTTGTCTATGAATAAATGGAAATGAAATGGACCTAAGAGAGTACACCTAAAATAATCAATATATACTTAAAAACGCAACTGCATAACTATCAGAAGCAATTATTTTATCATAAAGGGTTTAAGGGTTCTTTTCCATTTTGTCTCTATGGGAAAATCATTAGTAAATAAGGCCCCAGGTTCTTACTGAGGACACTGGTATATATATTTCTGCAGGTGTTAATATCATTTTAAACAAAGAACAGGTTTTAAACTTATGTCATGAAAACTGCATAGAAGTCACAGAAAGTCAAATATTTTCTTAAAACATTAGTAATATTGAACTTTTCCAGCAATTGCATCCATCCATTCAAGGCACGTGTGATAAACTGGATCATTAATGACCTTACTGGATAGCTTTGCAATGAAACCTTGCGAAGAACCCTCTGTTAAGCAACGGACTGTCCTGTTCCATGTGAATGGACTCCAAGCAGCAGAATGTACAAGAGTGATCAATGAGAAAGTAATGAAACTTATACATGACAAAGAAGCTGGCAAATTCGGCCTTATCTTCCAGAAGGAAATGTTGCCTTAAAGTCAGGACAGGTGGCTTTTAAAGTATAAAACTCCAAAGAGAATCCTGGTATGACAATAATAGTGGAGATTTATTTTTGAATAATATTCATTATGTTTAAAGCAATTAAAACAAATGAAACAAACCTTTAAAAAATTTATTTCTCTCATTGCAATTTTGTTGATAGATTTTTCTGGCCTCTCAAAAAATTTCTTAATGGCTACAATATTTCCAGTTTCCTTGTGTTTACACTTCATTACTACGCCATAACTTCCCTCTCCCACCATGCCAAGGTTCTCATACATGTCCATCTTCAAGCCTGGGTTTTAATTCTATAGAAAAATAAACATGGAAAATAACAAAACATTAAACAGTTTATTGAGACATCTACAAACTGTTAATTTATAAACAAATTGACTTGTTCATTCCCAACATGCTATAACTAAAGAAAGCATGGCTATTTTCCAAGGTACGCATTTTTATAGAGTGGCTGTATTTACCATCAAGTAGTTAGACTAGGGACCCTGATGGCTAAGTATTTTCCCCATAGACACAAAATGGAGAAATCCTTTAGTAAAGAGGCCCCTGGGTGTACATAAGAGAGAGAATAATTACAGAAGTAATTGTTTTTAATACTCTGTGATAATAAGAGATTCAGAGCTAGATTTACTAAGTGCACTACATGTTGGCACCTGAGCTGCTAAAGAAAATCATGGAAGGGAGGGTATGTTAGAAATTTGGAGAATAAAAAAGGGACTTGTTTAGATAACAGAATGACCTCAGAAGACAAACAAACCACGGGGTTCCTTTTTTTAAGAGCAAAAAAAATTGGCACTGCTTTTATTAATCAGATAAACAGAGCTGCAAGCAGTCTGTCGCATACAGAAACGAGCAAATCAGGGACCATATTCATCACTATAACAACATGATTCAGCTCAGCACGAACTACTTCAAGACAGTTCAGCATGACACTGACCAGACTTCCAATAGAACAAGTTTTCAATGTGTTGAAGAGACAAGCTTCTTCTAGAAAGGATTGCCAATCTGCACATTTATTGGTAAGTCTGCATCCACTTTAAAGATGAGCTGATATTTCTCTTTGAAGTTAATGCTGCAGTCAGGGCCAGCCCCAGAGTTGGTGCAAGGTGTTGGTGCACTAGGCCTTCCCCCATCCCCTTGCTAACAGAATCTAGTGTTTAGCTTTGGATGCCCTGCTCTTTGCCACCCCTCAGAAGCTGAAGCACTAGGTGACCGCTTCACTATGCGTTAGTCTTGATTAGATTGAAAGCTCTGATGAGCAGGGATGTAAATTTACCTGTCATTTACAGCTCAGATGTAAGACCTGGGCGACTATGAACTTTTTTCAGGCGTAGTTCATTTCACTTTTTGTCCTATACTGGAACTTTATTTTCACAGGAAGAATTCTGCCAACAAGGTAGTGCTCCACAAAATACAATAATCGAAGAATAGCATAATAGTTAGAATAGTGGGCTAAAAACCAGGCAAAGGCTGGTTTGAATCCCCTGGTGACCCTAAGCAAGCTACTTAACCCTCCATTGCCTCAGGTAAGCTCCCCTGGGACAGGGAAATACCTACCGTTTCCTGAACTTAACTTGCCTCAAACTCTGAGAAAGGCATGAGCTAAAATCCAGTCTCTTAAATCCAAAAACAATATCCGAGGCTATCCAGTCAACATAGGGAATCTCTCTAATAATGTGAAACTTGTGTAAGAATACAACCATTTTGAACCAGCCTATGAATCAAGGAATAATAAACACATTCACATTCAAGGCTTATTATCGGAGGCAAATTTTACAGCAGTTCACAAAAGGAGCTTACGCGTGGATAAACAAACTGAAAATTCTGGTGAAACTATATCATAAATGACATTGACAATATCACCGAGTCCCAGAAAGAATTAAAAGCATCAATTATGAATGGAGTCTAGACGATACGGCCACAGTGTGCATGTGTTGTTCAGTATCTATCAGAAATGGCAACCATTCCACAAATTCAACAGAACAATATGACTTCGGGTCTCTGAGGCTGGCTGCAAGAGCTGTGGATATTTCACAAAGCTAAGACTCTAATTTTCTTTCTTATCTCTGATGCTTTCTAGTTACCAATATAGAGTCTAACTGTCTGTTTTGTGGGAATTGTTAATATAAAGTTTAACTGTGGTTATAAATTAAGCTTGGGGATAATCTGACTGACTGTCTCCTTTTCTGGGTAGCCTTGGAGCAGATATCTGTGGGTGCCCGCAGTTCAGGAACAGCCTACTGGCCAGAGACACTTAGCGAATGAGGATGCCCAATCCAAAGAAACTGAAGGGCCCTTAAATGAGACAGACAATGCCCAATCCCCTGCTAAAGGACCAAATATGAAGAAAACCTCACCAAACAGCAAACTACTACTACTTGGTGATTCCATCATCAGTGGCACCAACTTGGGAACACAGTTCAAAAGAGAGAAGATAGTCAAGTGCCTCCCAGCCTCTTCAGCCAGCAGAAATACAAACCACGTTGTTGAAGTACTTAGCACAGAAAGTGAACACTCCAAACTTGATGTGGTTATCCACTTGGGCACAAATGACCTGGCTAGAAACAGTACCTCTACAGTCCAAAAGAACTTCCAATCTCTGGAAGAAAAACTCAAGACCATTGTTAACACTGTTGCATTCTCAGAGGTTCTACCTGTGCTTGGTAAGGGGGGAAAAAGGCTGCATCGCATTAACAGCTTTAATACATGGCTCCAGACCTGGTGCAAACAAAAAGGATTCAGATTTATTGGCGACTGGGGTAACAGATGGAACAACAAGAGACTATACTGTGCTGATGGACCACATCTCTCTGTTGCAGGGAAAAGAATCCTAAGTGAAAAATACAAGCAATATGTGGATATGCATTTAAACTAGAACAAGGGAGTGACGGATATGGAAGGTCAAGCTCTGGACGTCACCCCCTGCAAAAGCAGATTAAAATCAGAAACAGCAACACATTTAAACCACACATCAAAAACAAGTGGGAAGATGTAGGCAGAACAAAATCAATGCTAAATACACGCAAGCCAGTTAAATGCTGGAAAGCAATGAGCACAAATGCTCGAAGCTTAGCCAACAAAGTTCCAGACCTAGAAGCCCTAATGGTGGAAATGGATTTGGACAATGTGGCCATTACAGAAACATGACTAAACGAAATTGCATGATTGGGATTTAGCCATACCTGGCTATAATCTATTCAGACGAGACAGAGAAAACAGAAGAGGAGGAGGAGCAGCCTTGTATGTCAAAAGCAATATTAAAGCTACTGAAACGCAGGGGGCGTGGGGAAAAGAAGAAGCGCTCTGGATTGTGTTGGAAAGAGGAGATGGCACTGTCATCCATACTGCTGTAGTCTACAGACCTCCGACTCAAATCGAAGAAATAGATAACGAATTGATTATAGATATTGCCAAGATAGCCACAAAGGGGGAAGCAATCATATTAGGGGGCTTTAATCTACCTGATGTGGATTGGATTACCCCTTCTGCAAATCTGGAAAGAAGCAAAAAAATCGTGGATGCTCTCCAAAATGCGTTACTTAGACAAATGGTGATGGAACCAACCAGGGAAAGCTCAACACTGAATTTAGGGCTCACCAACGGCGATAGTGTGGCAAATGTCTGCGTGAGTGCCCCTGTGAGCAGCAGCGATCATCACATGGTGTGGTCTGAGATAAAAGCCATGGTACAGGACAAACATAGCAAGCTCAAAGTCCTAAACTTCAAAAACACCAACTTCAATAAAATGGCCGAGTACCTAAAGGAGGAGCTGACAGGGTGGAAGGAGATAAGGGAAGTGGAATTGCAATGGGCTAAACTAAAGGTGGCAATAAAAGGGGCAACAGATAAATATGTAACAAAAGTAAACAAAAACAAGAAAAGAAAACCTATTTGGTTTTACAAAGAAGTGGCTGCTCAAATAAAGGCAAAAAAAACAGTTTTCGCAAAATTCAAAAGCTCGCAAACAGAGGAACACAGAAATGAATACAGGATCAAACTCAAAGGGAGAAATAAGGATAGCAAAATCAAAGGCAGAGGAAAAGATGGCTAAAGATGTGAAGTGTGGTGACAAAACCTTCTTCAGGTATATTCGGGAAAGGAAGAAGATCAGAGGTGGAATTCCAGGACTCGTGGAAAGTGACATTGAAAAAGCGAAATTGCTAAACGAATACTTCTGCTCTGCTTTTACTAAAGAAAGTCCTGGAGAAGGACCACCTGTGACTCCCAAATATAAAAATGGGAAAGAAGTAGTTACCACACCATTCACAGAAGATGAGGTGTTAGAACAACTTGAAAAACTGAAAGTGGACAAGGCCATGGGACCGGATGGGATACATCCCAGGATACTGAAAGAGCTCAGAGAGGTTCTTGCAGGGCTATTAAAGGATGTTTTCAACAGATCCTTGGAAACAGGAGAGGTTCCTTAGGACTGGAGAATGGCTGATGTCGTACCTCTACACAAAAGTGGTGACAGGGAAGAAGTGTCAAACTACAGGCCTGTGAGCCTTACCTTGGTGGCGGGAAAAGTCATGGAGGCGCTCCTGAAAGAGCGAATAGTGAACTTTCTCAAAACCAACAGGTTGCAAGACCCGAGGCAACATGGTTTTACCGAAGGACGATCTTGCCAAACAAATCTTATTGAGTTCTTTGACTGGGTGACCATGGATCTTGATCAGGGGCATGCGATGGATGTCATCTATCTGGATTTCAGCAAAGCCTTTGATACTGTTCCTTATAGGAGGCTTATCAATAAACTCGGTAGCTTGGGGATGGATCCTAAGATGGTAAATTGGATCAGAAATTGGTTGACTGACAGACGACAGAGGGTGATGGTAAATGAAGCTCACTTGGATGAAGGGAAGGTGATTAGCGGGGTGCCCTAGGGGTCGGTCCTGGGCCCGGCACTGTTCAATGTATTTGTGAGTGATATTGCTGAAGGACTGAATGAAAACGTCTGTCTTTTTCCAGATGACATGAAAATTTGCAACAAAGTGGACTCCCCCGAGGGAGTGGTTAACATGAGGAAAGATCTACAAAAGCTGGTCTAAGGTTTGGCAATTAAGATTTAATAAAAAGAAGTGCAAAGTCATGCACCTGGGTAGCAGAAATCCAAGGGAATTGTATGCGATAGGGGGGCGAGAGGTTGGTGTGCATGGATCAGGAGAAAGACCTTGGTGTGATTATTTCTGAAGATCTCAAGGTGGCAAAACAGTGCGACAAGGCGGTGGAAAAAGCCAGGAGGATGTTGGGCTGCATACATAGAGGAATCACCAGCAGAAAGGAAGAGGTACTTATGCCACTGTACAAGTAACTGGTGAGGCCTCACTTGGAATACTGTGTTCAGTTTTGGAGACCGTATCTTGCAAAGGATGTAAAAAGACTGGAAACTGCTCAGAGGAAGGTGACCAAAATGATTTGGAGCCTGCGTCAGAAGCCTTATGAGAAGAGACTTGAAGACTTAAACATGTACACTTTGGAGGAGAGGAGGGACAGGGGAGATATGATTCAGACCTTTAAATACTTATAGGGAAATAATGAACAAACAAACCTCTTCCAAAGACGGGGAAGCTGTAAAACTAAAGGGCATAACAGGAAGCTGCAAGGTGGTAAATTGAAAGGCAATGTCAGGAAATACTTTTTCACAGAAAGGGTGGTGGATGCTTGGAATGCCCTCCCAATGGAAGTGGTGGGGGCAAACACGGTGACTGAATTCAAAATGGCATGAGACAGACACAGTGGATCCCTTTTACAGCAAAAGGATAAAATCAAAATAAACTGAACCATCTAATTTCTCAACATATAGGGGCGTCCTGCATGGAGTGGTGGGTTCACCCCTAAACAGGGATGTGGGGAGGGGTGGCCTGCGTGGAGCGGCAGGTGCACCTACTCTTGCCATCGTGCTGGGCAGACTAGATGGACCATGCTGGTCTTTATCTGCCATAATTTACTATGTTACTATGAAGACACTGCACAAACAGATATGGTTGCATTGCTACAGCCACATGGAGATATATCCAATGAGGATTTGAGATAGTAGAACAAAAATGAACTGCAGAGGAGGTGTATGTAAAAGCTTCAACCAACCCATGGCAACTGACTACAAAGCAACTATCTGAAGTCTTTACACACTTTGAAGCAGGACTGCAGACTCTCATGGATTAGCAGTCCCAATTGTGAAAGCAATAAAGTTACCAAGGAAATGAACAGCATTCTCAACTGATATAGAAGGCTCCTATACAGGAAGAATAAGAAATGCTCACAACAGCTGTGTCTGCCTGCACTTTTTGCAATGAAAGCTCCAGTTCAATGAAAGAAAAAAAAAAAAAAAAGAGGAGAATGATCTATGGAACGATCCACAGGAAGAGGACGATTTGGAAGATCATCACAGATCAGAAGCTGATACCTTTCTAAAAGTTAGACATCTAGCACGACTCTTTTCAAACTGCATTCCACAACTTTGGTGCAATATATGAAAAGGCATGCTTTCTTGTGCTTTCTAATCTGATCTATATTTATTCAGAGGCAAACTAAGTAGATCCTCCCTTCCTTATTTGAAGTGTTCAGACAGGAATATCTTTCTAATCTTTCTCCCAAGAATTGAGGGTTTACTTTATACAGCAGCTTAAGAGGGTAATCTTCAAATGTATTTCCACAATAAAGCAGTACTTTACCCATAGAAAAGGAACCTTTCAGAAGGACTGAAAGTGAATCCATTTAAATTGAATCCCAAGAAAACAGACATTCTGTGGAGTGGGAGGATATTAGCTCCTCCATATTAGCCAGGATTTAATTACTACTTGTGATTTACAAATCCACTGTAAGGAAAGAATCCAAAATTATCTGCAAGCTTCATATATATTATTACTAATACTGACCATTTGTATAATGTTACAAGGCATATGCAGCGTTGTACAGACACAGATAAGAGATGATTTTTACAATCTAGTCATACGTACTATAGATAATTCAACTCCCTCCAAGTTGGGGTGGCAAGGGAGGATAGAGAGATGGAGGGTCTAATGCCATCCCAAACCACAGAATTTCAGTTCTATTGTTACTAGGTTGAAACTGATTCACCTTCAGTCCTTCTCAAATCTTGTCTCAATTCAGTCAAATATTTACAGTCTCTTATATACCGCACTATTCAGCATCAGCGCTGTTTACATGGAACAAAATGCTCATTACAGTTAACATGTATGAGTTTACATATAACAGGGTATGAGTTTACATATAACAGGGGACAGAAACTTGGCTAACAGGGGTAACTATTTACAGAACTTATTATATGGAGTCAGAACCAGAACACAAATCTGGACATCATTTGACAATGAGATTTTAGTGATAGCACTGAATGCTGTGAGACCCCAAAATCTAGATGCCAAAAAAAGAGATCTATGATTTCCAATTACTGCTTTCTGAGAAATGGCCAGATACATAGGAAAAGAACTGTTCCACCTAGAACCATTTATTCAGCCTCTTACACAAACTCCCTATGATCTACAGACACTTTAAAAAAGTGCACTCAACCTCTAAAAACTATTTGGGTATGTTTCAATACCTCAAGTCTCATTTACAATATGGGTGTGTTTTCTCTTCTAATTTGAACCTTATGTTAGCATCTTTATTCTTATCTAGATGTACATAATTTCAAATATACTTTCTATATGTATGAAAACTCAATTTCTCATAATCTGCAAACAGTTTAAGCAACAAGTTTGACAAGTTTAATTTATATATATATATATTAGTTACAAATGTACTACAAGATAAAACTACACACACAAAAGACTATAGTGGCCACTGATACTCTGTTCATGTTCAAGGTTCTATTTAATGGGGAATCTAATAACCAAGAATACATTTTGTCTAAAACAGATTGTGAGCCCTTTGGGGACAAGGGAAATATATATACAGTACCTGAATGTACACCACTTTGACTTGTAGAAAAGCAGTGCATAAGCCTAGTTAAATAAATAAATAAAATATATAAAAACTATCAGCAACATCACAACCTGCAAGGCTTCCACTGAAATGCTAACCTTCAACCAGAAGCACCTAAGGTACAAATCAATCTGATATATCACAGGTACAGATGGGGTCTTTTCAGCTCCAGAGAAAAACAGTCGCAAGAGGGCATACTGCCCCCAAGCTATTTGCAAGTCAAACATCAACTTTAATTCTGGAGCAGCCACTGCCCCAGCAGGGCTGACTTAAACATTAGGTTGACTAGGCAGTCACGTAGGGTGGCACTTTTTAGGGGACAACAAAGGAAAGCAAGACACAATCAAGGGAAAGTCCCGCAAACCATACAAACCCAAAGAGCCATCAACAAATACCTTTACGTACAGGGAGGATGGGCAATTTTCAAAATGCCATTTTACCATGGTAAATGTTTTTTGGATATTGTCCTCATTGGGGATAACTTTATAAAGTATTTTCTGCATGTAATGCATATTTTGCACATGAAAAAGGTCTCCTAAAATTGTGCAGCTGCATGTACAAAAATATGCACATGAAAAGAGTGCACCTTTTACACAATCTGCACCCAGGTATTCCTAGGGATGTAGTTTGGGCAGAGCTGCAATGTACACACAGAATACATGCACAAATTAACCTTTTACAGAACAAGCGTCAAATTGTGCATCTGCATTTGTGTACTTTTACAACTAGTCCTGAGAGCCAATTTTATAAAAGCACATAGGTGCCCATGTTGCCTCCCTAAAATAGACTCAAATAGGCACCCTCTTATAAAAATACCACCATTATGAGGGTAACTTTAGAAACTCCTGCAGAGTTTATGCGCATTAATACCTACATTTTTGAGATTTTAAAAAGATGAGTGCTTTACTTTATTAAAATAGGGCTTAAGTGATGTAAAAATGTGCATCAGACCAGTCACGGGCACTTATGCCTGCTATTTGGCAAGTGTAAATGCCCACACCTCGATTTTTCAAGCAAGAATGTTAAGTTATAAAATACTGTACCTCTGCCTACTCTCCACCCCTTTGCACACCGACACTGAAATTATGCACAATCGTTTCCACACTTGCTTACTTGAAAATAGGCACATGGGCATAAATGGCACATATCTTTAGGTGGCCCCTTATTAAATTACCCCACATGCGTGTATACATACCAAAACAAAGCTTAATATTTAAAACGTATAAATGTCCAATTATGTGTTTTTACAGGCTCATTCTGAGAGGGGCGTGTAAGAGGTGCTCGTGTTTCAGGATAAGTATAAAAATCTCGGCGGGGGGCCCTGGAAGTTAACTGTGGGTTGTACAAGGCTGAAGGCTCGCATGCACACCTTGAGGCTCTGGCACGTAACTATCAGCAGCAGCCCCAATCTCTTAAAAAGCAACACACAGATGTAAACCGTTGAAAACGAAAAGAGGAGGTGAAGAAGGTTAAAGAAGGTCAGAAGAACGCAGGTTACATTTTGGGAGAGCAGAGCCCCGGGCCCCTGGGCGGAAACCCTGGCGCTTGGCCCTCGAACGTAACCGTCCTTCACCCTGCATGTTGCGACATGTCAACCCCGCGGCCAGCCTCTCCGCCCACCGGCGGGCGGGCAACGTGAAGTCTCCTCCCAGCCGCAGTCGCTTGTCAGAGTCCGGAACGAGGAGAGAAGGCGGATCCCGGCCTCGGCGCTGGCCCTCCGCAAACCCGCCTCGCGTCCGTCACCATGGCAACCCCCGTGTTTACCTTCTTACGCGCTCCGACGTGCGCGTCGCTTTGGACCCGGCTGGAGGGAACGTGGGGTGCGCGCGCGCACGCGCTGCCTCGAGCCCGGCAAAAGAACTGTCATGTCATCGTAGGCGTAACGTTGAGCACTTGTGAGTGTCCAGCCTCTGGAATGTTGGAGCGCTCTTTATCTCCTTATAGTGGGCAAAGGGCATCATCATCGTAACTATAATCTTATAAAATGAATACATGTATTCACAATCGGAGTCACTGCTACCAAGTTACCCCGTTCCACGAGTGAGTTTTTTTTTGTCGGTTCTAGTTTAAAATTTGCATTGTATGGTATTTGTAGTCCTTGGTTTTACCTATTGCAATCAATGCTTCCTGTCCCATAATGTATCAGGATGAGACTGAAATCCTGGACTGGCTTAAAAATATCACTCATGGAACTGGGTAATTTGGCAACTCTACATTGACAATTAGGTTCTGCAAGAAATGTTTCAATTACAAGGCATGGAAGGTTGCCAGCTATTTGATATGGGAAACTGGAACACTTCAGCCCTGTATGTCAAAAGCAATATTAAAACCACTGAAATGCAGGGGAAAAGAAGAAGTGCTGTGGATTGTGTTAGGAAGAGGTGATACCACTATCAGCCACACTGGTGTAATCTGCAATGTGTGCCTTTGAATTACTGCTGACTCCTGTTTTGTCTTAACAGTACAATTGGAAGTAGATTGCTAGGCCTTTCTTTTGAGGCAATGGAGGGTTAAGTGACTTGCCTATCCCCATGGGGAATGCTTGGGGGGGGGGGGGAGGAATCAAACCCCAATCTCTTGATTATCAAGCCAGTATGCTAACCACTAAGCTACTCCTCCACTCCTGGTGTAAGTTCCTCCAGCTCACTCTGAGGAAATGGATAGAGAATTGATGACTGTCAGTGCAAAGGTAGCTATGAAAGGAGAAGAAATAATATTGGGTAACTTTTAATCTACCAGAAGTGGAATGGAGTATTCCTTCTGCAAATATGGAAAGAAGTAAAAAGATTGTGGATACCTTGCAAGAGGCATTGCTCAGATAACTGGTGACGGAACCAACCATAGAAAGTTCAATGCTGGATTTCATAGGTGTCCGAAAGAGGTGGGCCACACAGGCCTTGTCCCCACCTAAAATTGTGGCATGGCAGGCAGCAGACAGCCTGCGGGGATCCTATCCCCCACAAGCAGAAGAAGAAAAGCCCCTTCCTGTCTGCCCATGGGAGAGTGGATATCCACAGGCAGACAGGAAGGGTCTTTGCTGCGATCGCAGCTTCTCTTCTGCCCACAGGGATGGGATCCCTGTGGGCAGCCTGCTGCCTGCCATGCCATGATTATTGCAAAGACCTTCCTATCTGCCCGCAAGGAACAGGAAGGGTCTCTGCCTGCAGGGTGGGGCATGGGTAGAATTAGGGCGATGCTTGGGTCCCCTCCCAAGAAAAAGCCCTTCCGCCACTCCCTGCTGGGTTTAGTATTCACCGATGGAGATAGCGTGTCAAATGTCTCGATGAGTGCCCATTTGAGCAGCAGTGATCATCACGCTGTGTGGTTTGAGGTAAAAGCCAAGGCAGAGTCCAATCACAGCAAACTGAAAGTCATAGGGGTATGTTTACTATTCGGTGGTAACGGCTTCCGTGCGATAACGGAGCCCCATTGATTTCAATGGGGCCACAGCTCCGATATCGCACGGAAGCCGCTACCACCGAATAGTAAACTTACCCCCTAGACTTCAAAAATGCTGACTTCAGTAAAATGGGAAAGTACCTGAAGGAGAAGTTGGCAGGGTGGGAGGAGATAAGGGAAGTGGAATTACAGTGGGGTAAACGAAAAGAGGCAATAAAAAGAGCAACGGATATGTAAGGAAACTAAATAAAAACAAGAGGAAAAGGAAACCTATATGGTTCACCAAAGAAGTAGCTGCACAAATAAAGGCAAAAAACACAGTTTCACCAAATTCAGAAGATCACAAAACATGGAACACAAAAAAGAAAACGGGTTAAAGCTAAAAAAAAGAAAGCGAAATGAGGATAGCAAAAGCAAAGGCAGAAGAAAATATGGCCAAAGATGTGAAACGTGGAGACAAAACCTTTTTCAGGTGTATTCGGAAGAAGAGGAAGGTCAGAGGTGGAGCTGGAAGACTCAAAGGTTCTGAGGACAGATTTGTGGAAAGTGAGATTGAAAAAGCGAAAATGCTAAAAAATACTTTTGTATGCACAAAAAAAAATCCTGGAGGACCACATATGATTGACAAATACACAAATGGGAATAGAGTAGATACCACACCGTTCACAGAAGATGAGGCTTTTGAACAGCTTGCAAAACTGAAAATGGACAAGGCCATGGAACCTAATGGGATACATCCCAGGATGCTGAAGGAGCTCCGAGAGGTCCTGGCAGGGTCTTTAAAGGATGTTTTTAATTTATTTATAGATCCTTGGAGATGGGAGAGGTTCTGCAGGACAGGAGAAGTGGTAATAGGGAAAAGGTGACAAACTATAGACCAGTAAGCCTTATCTCAGTGGTGGGAAAAGTAATGGATGTGCTCTTGAAAGAAAGAATAGTGGACTTTCTGGAAACCAATGGCTTGCATAATCCAAGGCAACATGGTTTTACCAGGGGAAGATCATGCCAAACAAATTTGATTGGGTTCTTTGACTGGGTGACCAGAGAACTAGATCAAGGGCATGCGATGGATGTGATACACCTAGATTTCAGCAAAGCCTTTGATACTGTTCCTCATAGGAGGCATATTAATAAACTAAGCCACCTGGTGATAGGTCCCAAGGTGGTGAACTGTATCAGAAATTGGTTGACTGACAGATTACAGAAGGTGGTGGTAAATGGAACTCACCATAATCCACTCATCTGTACGTAGTTGTAATATAGTTTTGATACAAAATTTTGTTATTTTTGAGTTCAATTATTGTTCAATGTAAAGTTTATTGTTATGTTCTCTGTAAATCACTTCTAATCACTGGAAGAGGTGGTATATAAAAACTTTATAAATAAATAAAATTCACTCAAGAAAGCAGGGTGCATAGTAACGTGCCTCAGGGATCAGTCCTGGGACTGATACTGTATTTGTGAGTGATATTGTGAAAGGATTGAATGGAAAGATCTGTCTTTTTGCAGATGACACAAAAATTTGCAAGAGTGGACACTTCTGAGGGAGTGGACCACATGAGGAAAGATCTACAAAACACTGGAAGAATGCTCTTCCCTTGCAGTTAAGATTTAATGCGAAGAAGTGCAAAGTCATGCACTTGGGATGCAGAAATACAAAGAAATTGTATGCGGTAGGGGGCAAGAGGTTGGTGTGCATGGACCAGGAGTGGGATCTCAAGAGTGCTAGTGTCTGAGGATTTCAAGGTGGTGAAACAATGTGACAAGGTGGTAACCAAAGCCAAAAGGATGCTGAGCTGCATACAGAGAGGAATAACCAGCAGAAAGGAGGAGGTATTAATGCCCTTGTACAAATCGTTGGTGAGGCTTCACTTGTGTTCAGTTTGGGAGACCATATCTCACAAAGGATATAAAAAGACTTGAAACAGTTCAGAGGAAGGCGACCAAAATGATTTGGAGCCTGCACCAGAAGATGTATGAGAAGAGACTTGAAGATCTAAATATATATACCCTGGAGGAGAGGAGGTTCAGGGGAGCTATGATACAGATGTTTAAATACTTAAAGGATATTAATGAACAAACAAACTTTTTTCAAAGAAGGGGAAGCTGTAAAACAAGAAGGCAAATGATGAAGCTGCAAGGCGGTAAACTTAAAAGCAACATCAGGAAATATTTTTTCACTGAAAGGTTGATGGATGCTTGGAATGCCTCCCGATGGAGGAGGTAGGGGCAAATATAGTAACGGAATTCAAAATGGCATGGGACAGACACAGTGGATTCCTTTATAGCAAGAGGATGAAATCAAAGCAATCTTTTATACTTCAATAAATAGAGGGGGGCTGACCTGCACAGAGTGACAGGAATAACCCTAAACAAAGGCATGGAGGAGGGTGACCTGCACAGAGCAGCAGTTACAAACACTCTGGCCACCTTACTGGGCAAACTAGATGGACCATATTGGTCTATATCTGCCGTCATATACTATGTTACCAATGGTTTGTTGGTCTGGAACTCATAAGGGGCTATTTACTAAGGCAGAGCCATCAAGTTACCCATTTCTAGGAGGGAGACCTTTTGATCAGTCCTGGTCTTAAGCTTGCATCACATAGCAGCTGGGTATTTTTAGTCCCTAATCTACCCATTTTTAGATGGTATGGTTCCTAATGCAACAGGATGGGATTGTCAAAACTCCAGGACTGTTCTATCAACTCCCTGCTGGAACTGGGTAGCAACAACTCTGAGTTAGTATATGTTAACAGCTGCAGGACATTGACTGTTGGAGTGGAGTAGCAGCCTAGTGATGGCCAAAAGACCAGGATTTGATTTCCACTGGCATGCACTGGGCAAGTCACTTTATCCTCCATTGCCTTGGAAGAAAGACCTGGCAATCTACTTCTGGTCACACCTTGCCAGGAGTCAGCATTGACTTGATGGTGTGTGCACTCCCCCCCCCCCCCCGTCCCAGGCTAACTTCATTTAGGAAATGAAATTGAGAAATCAGAATTACAAATCCCTCCTAGGACTGGATTGACTTTATCAGGCCATTCTGGAGTGACTTGGTACCCTGGATATCAATAGTGAGTAAGCACTTCATTTGTAGGTGTGGTAGCAGTGTGGGACCTAGACCCTTGGGAAATTGCACTAATATAGAAACCAGTACCCAGGGCCTGGGCGAGGATTGGAGGTGCCCTGGGTGGGCTTACCACCCCCACTGCTGCTTCTGCTGCAGCTGCCTCAGAGGGAGATGGAGACAGCACATAGTAAAAAAAAGGAACCATGACATGGCACTGAAGTGTGTTGGTAAGTACTGTGTCCTGGTTCAGGAGCCATTGCTGCTGCTGCAGACCCCTGGAGGTCTGGAGCGCCAGGTTTCTGCCTAGTTCACCTAATGGTAGCACTAACCCTGCCATACCTTCCCCCAAAGTAACATAATAGAGGATGGCAAATAAAGACTGACATGGCCCATCTAGTCTGCCCAGTAATTCCATGCATGTTACTCCCCATGTCTGTCACCCAGCCTGTTTAAAGTAGTATAAAAGTAATTTTAAATAAATAAACCTGTCAAAACTCCACCATTGCCTTTAAGGGTTGTAACTGCTGCTTCTTGCAGGGTACTCAGTGGTTTCTTGAAAGTACAGTGCAGTAATATCACTGTTTTGTGCTGTAACTGTTCCCCCCTCCCTCCCCATGTAGGCTATCCCTGTGCTCTGTTACCATTTTTGTCTCCACCACCTCCTCCAGGAAAGCAGGTCAGGCATCCACCACCCTCTCCATGAAAAATATTTCCTGAGGTTGTTCCTGAGTTTACTCCCTTTGAGCTTCATAACATGACCCCTAGTTCTAGAACTGTCTTTCCATTTTGCATTAGTAATTCCTTTTGGTATTTACATGTCTCAATCTTATCTCCCCTGTCTGTTCTCTGCTCTATAGTAAACATATGTAGGTCTTTAAGTCTCATGTAATATGACTTCTGAAGCAGATCCCCACCATTTTGGTTGACCTGGAGATGAAGGAGTAACCTAGAGCAGTGTTTCCCAACCCAGTCCTACGGGGCACACCGGCCAGTCAGGTTTTCGGGATATCCCTAATGACTATGCATGAGATATATATGCATTAGAGATATCCTGCCAACCTGACTGGTTTGTGGCCCTCCAGGGCTGGATTTGGAGACCCCTGCCTTACACCTCTGTCATTTAAGATTGTGAGTGGGCAAGGTGCAGATGTCCTAGACATCGAAAGGGTATATAGAGTGTGACACATTCCTCCTCGATTCTCACCACCACCAAAAAGTTGTCTAATAGACAATATTTTGGTGGTGGTAAGAATCGAGGAGGAATGTGTCACATTCTATATACCCTTTTGATGTCTAGAACATCTGCACCTTGCCCACTCACAATCTTAAATTTATTTATTTATTTATTTATTTAACTGTATTTATATATCGCCTTATCATAAAATCAAGGCGGTGAAAGTACAAAACAAAGAAAACATCTTGTAAGAAGAAGAAAAATACAAACATTGTAACATATAGTCATACAACACAATAAGCATTACAATAAACGTTTGTTAATTACAAATTTAAAATTCAAATAACATATAACAAAAACACTAATATAATTATTTGTAGTGGGTAGGTAAATCATAAAATTAAGTAATGTGCCCATAATTTTCAATAAAAAGCAAAGTTTTTAATTGCTTCCGAAAGTCTTTGAGTTCGGTTGATGATCTTAATTCATCTGGAAGAGAGTTCCATAAAATTGGTGCAGCTAATGAAAATGCTCTCTCTGTAGTGACCTTGAGT
Organism: Ichthyophis bannanicus; assembly: GCA_033557465.1. NCBI lineage: Eukaryota > Metazoa > Chordata > Amphibia > Gymnophiona > Ichthyophiidae > Ichthyophis > Ichthyophis bannanicus. The sequence continues at coordinate 37,024,443 of CM066050.1, read as the reverse complement.
GTATTTTTGAAGTTACTTGAAGAATGACAGAGGTGTAAGGCAGGGGTCTCCAAATCCAGCCCTGGAGGGCCACAAACCAGTCAGGTTGGCAGGATATCTCTAATGCATATATATCTCATGCATAGTCATTAGGGATATCCCGAAAACCTGACTGGCCGGTGTGCCCTGTAGGACTGGGTTGGGAAACACTGACCTAGAGGATAGAGCAGTTAGCTGTACTTCAGCAAGACCAGGGTTCCAATCCCACTGACACTCTTTGTGGTCTTCAGCAAGTCACTTAACCCTCTATTGCTTAAAGTACAAACTTAGGGCTTGATGTAGCAAAGTGTGATGGCAATAGTGTAGTGTTATTTCAGGGAATATTTCTACCTTTTGGGATCCTGCCAGGTACTTGTGACCTGGATTGGCCACTGTTGGAGACAGGATACTGGGCTTGATGAACCACTGGTCTGACCCAGTATGGAAATCTTATGTTCTTATGTATGACATTTTCTGGGCCACATCTATCCTATCTAAATTCATTCTGAGATGTGGCTTCCACAACATGGTAGTCTTGGTAAGCCCTAACCTATAACCTGTATAGTATCACTATCACTTCCTTTGCTCTGCTGGTTATACAGTGGTGTGCAAAAGTCTGGAATCACTTGTGAGTTTTGCGTTTTTCGTACTTTCTAACGTGTTTTTTTTTAATTTTGCGTTAGCCCAGCATATTCATCTTTCTACCACATTAAAAGGAATACATTTGTCTATTAGAGTTGACTTTTTTTGCATTCCTTGCTTCCAATTAAATACTTTACAGAGACTGGGAGATAGCTACTGCGATTTTTGTGGATCCTGTATCAAAACTGGATCAAGATTATCCAATATGCACGCGTTTTTTCTGACCAATCAGGAGGCTGGTTTCACTAACCAATCACAATGAAGATATCTAGCCAACAGTGCAGCTATAAAAACGTGTGGAATTTTTGAATTTCATACGCTTTCTGGATCGACCATGAAGATGACTCGGACCCTGACGTTGGAGGAGCATGTTCGTGTGTCCTTTATGAGTGAGGAAGGATTTTCAAGCCGTCAGATAGCCAGGAAAGTTGTCTGCAGTCAGAGCACTGTTGTTAAGATTGTACAGAAGAAGAAAGAAACGGGTTCAGTGGTGGACAAGCCTTGTTCAGGTCGTCCATGTGCATCAACATCACACCAGGACCGCGCACTACGACGCATTTCACTGACTAATCGCAAGTTGACCTCTCCTCAGCTACTTCGAGAGTGGTCAGACAAGAGTGAGGTCAGTGTCAGCTCATCAACAGTTCGTTGCCGGTGCCTGCAGTTTGGTCTCCGGGGCTGCAAAGCATGGAATAAGCCACTGATGACTGACATACAAAGGCACAACTGGATCGTGTGGGCGAGAAAGCACTCAACCTGGTCGACTGAAATGTGGGAAAAGGTGCTATTCAGCGATGAAAGCACCTTCAGCCTGTTTGGTAACCAGGCCCACACCTATGTGAGGAGATTTCCTGGAGAGGAATTCAAGCCTTAGTGTCTCAAACTCACTGTGAAGCATCCTTTGAAGGTCATGGTCTGGGGCTGCATGGCTGGCAGTGGCGTTGGACATCTTCACATCATCAATGGAATGGTCAACGGGGCCAAGTACATCACCATACTGCAAAAGTGCATGATGCCATCAGCACACTAGCTGTTTCCTGGCCAGTTCCTGTTCCAAGATGACAATGCACCCTGTCATCGCTCCAGACAGGTGATCAGCTGGAAGCAGCGAAACAACATCAAGTCAATGGACTGACCTGCCCAGTCTCCAGATATGAATCCATTTGAGAACCTGAGGCATCCGACATCAAAGCATGAGCTGATTGAATCACTCATTGCAACTTGGAACCGCGTTGTCACCAAGATCACCTTGTCAGACTGGTTCATTCAATGCCGACACGGTGCAGTCAGGTGATCAAGAACAAAAGGTGGCCTATCAAATACCGAGCCATCACTGACACATAAAAATGGCCTTTTTCAAGGCCACATACATTAATTTGAAGGAAACCTGGCGTGTGTCCATAATAATTTAAAGCATACTTACAATAATATATCGTTGGCCAACGATGTACATTACGCGATTTTCACAGAAAATCTATCAACAGGACAACTATGGGGAACAAACTCAGAAAATAAGGGCCAATACAATACTAAAAGTTGGCCCTAATAGCCAAATCTATCACTTATGAGATACACAGAAAAAGCCACTGGGAGGAAAAAGAAATTAAGATATAAGGTCACGAAGTTGAAAAAAACGTCAAATTTACAAGTGATTCCAGACTTTTGCACACCACTGTACCTCTCTCTGTGCAGGCCAGCATCCTTTTGGCTCTAGCCACTGCTTAGTTACACTGTTTACCACTTTGAGATCATGAAACACTATCATTCAGAGGTTACTGTACGGGTTGCTGCCCATTAGCTTCTCACATTCCATTCTATACTTTGAATTTCTCTACCCAAAAACATGACTTCGCTATTTGCATTAATTTTTAACTGCCAAGCATGTTATCACTTCCCAGAATATTTTTAGGTCTGATTCTGTCCACTCCCTCAGGGTTATCCATTCTTGCAGATCTTTGTCATCTGTAGAAAGACAAACGGTTCCTTCCTTCCCCTCCATAATATTGCTCACAAGATACTGAACAGAACTGGCCCCAGGATTGATCAAAGAAACACACCATTCTCTCTTCTCAGAGAATTCTATTTATCACCACTCTCTGGGGCTGATGAAGTAAACTGTGCTATGCTCCAGTGCAGCAGTTTGCTCAAGACTTTCCCCCACTAGCCCTACTTCTGATACAGAAAGACTTCTAGCATGGGAACATTTTGAACGAAACCAATGTGTTAAAAGATAGTGCAGTGGACATGCAAACTGCATGCTAATGACTGAATAAGAAATTGTTTCTGATGTAAAAAATTGCACTGAAACTTAGCACTTTGTTTTACTCTTCCCTTAATGCTGAATTTTTATGTAAAGGTGCAGGCAGAAGCAGAAGAATCACCAGCAGTGAAGTGTGACACTTTAAATCAGATGACCCAAGTAGGCATGGATCCCAATTACCCCCTCCCCGACACTCCCCATTCCCTCTCCCCTGAAACTCCCAACATCTCCTAAGTCATATTTATCCAATGTAAATAGTTAACCTTGATCTTCCATCAAGTAGTCAGTTCTTTTGTTACCCATGTACCTGTTACCTCTTACATTGTTACCTTGTTACCTGTTATATTATATTATATATTATATTATATTATATTGTTTCATTGTACACTGTAAACAGTTGAAATACACTGTCTTGTTATGTTTCATGTAAACCGTCTTGACTTGTAGAAAGACGGTATAAAAAAACTGTTAAATAAATAATTCCCCTGACCGAACACCCAAAAAAATTCATTGGTGGCCCATGTGGAGTGGAGGAGTGGCCTAGTGGTTGGGGCAAGGTACTTCAGGCCGGAAGGTTGGGGGTTCAAATCCCACTAGAAGACAACAACCTTGGGCCGGAAGGACTGGGGTTTCTAGTCCCACAGGTGCTCCTTGTGGTCTTGGGCAAGCCACTTAACCCTCCATAGCCCAATTTCCCTGTAAAATAGTTATCTCCACGTTATAATGCCCTGTTCAATGTAATTTCAGTTTGTTCAATGTAAACCACACTGATGCAGAATAGCGCGGTATATAAGAGAATGTAAACAAATAAATGTGGCCCTTAGCCCCAATCTCCTGAAAAATGACTATTACTAATCATTTGTCTAGCACTACAAGGCATACACAATGCTATACATATAGATGTAGAGCACAGTCTGCACATCAGAGATTACAATCTAATCAAGACAAAAAAACAATCACTACAAAATTGGGGACTAGACTATGGTAAGAAACACATAAGTAGTGGGTAAGAGAGCGAGGAGCATCAGGATCCAAAAGCAGCCTCAAAGCTGTGAGTTTTTAGCTTGTATTTGAATAGAGCTAGAGAACGAGCCCAACGCACTGACTCAGGCAGTTTGTTCCAGATGTAGCCCATGGGCCACCCAGGGCCACTCCGTCCATTGTGGAAGGACAGACTAGATAGGCCATGTGGTCTTTTTCTGTCATCATTTTTCTCTGTTTCTATGTTGTTCGCACAAGAACTTCATTCGCACACAATGGATGGCTTCAGAGGTGAGCTGGGGGAGCCCGCGCGAGGCCCCGGCTCATCTCTGCACAACCACCAGTGTGAAGAGCGGTGTTTTCCCTCACACTGGCAGCTGTGTTACAGTGAAGCGTGCGAGTGCTGGGAAATGCCCTTTAACTTTTCCACAACCTATAAAGAGATAGTCAACGGTCCTTTTAAACTAGCCCTATAATTCAGTATCCTTTTAAACCCAATATTTTTGTCGGATCGTTTGTCTTATAAGTAGGGACTTCCCCCTCTCACTTGTGACAAACCCTCCTTTTTTTCTTTTTTTAAAAATTCTGAGGAAAATCCTCCTTCCAAGGATTCGCCCGAGGCAGAACACTGTAATTCCCCTCAGCTTATCCCAACAGTCTTAATGGAGTTGTCCCAAATGTGGTAGAAAATATAACTTAACTGAGGAATCCCGGGAAGGCACAACTATGAGGGATTCCCTACCCTCCCACCCCCCTCCTCTTTCCCCCCCTCCTCCAGTTGCGTCTCCTCCCCCCACCTCGCCGCTTTCCCACACCTGGTCCTCCTTTTCACCCATCTCTACTGCAGAGCTTCACCATCTTATTACCTCCTCCAACAAAACTTTCTGCTCCCTTGACCCCATCCCCTCTTCTTGGCTCCTTGTTCCTTCCTTGTCTCTCCTCCCTCACCTTCAAACCATGCTAAATTCCAGTCTCTCTACCGGATCCTTTCCTGCCCCCTGGAAACACGCCCTTATCCGCCCCCTTCTTAAAAAATCTACCCTCGACCCTCTTGACCCAAACAGTTATCGTCCTGTCTCGAATCTTCCCTTCCTTTCCAAACTACTCGAAAAAATTGTTTTTGCTCAACTCACTCATCACCTCGATTCCACCAATCTGCTCCACCCACGCCAATCTGGTTTTTGCTCTGGGCACAGCGTTGAGACTGTCCTTCTAGCCTTCACTAACTCTCTATACACTGCTCACGACCGTGGTGACCTCTCGGTGGCGGTTGCACTTGACCTCTCTGCCGCGTTTGATCTGGTTGACCACTCCCTTCTTCTGTCCCGCTTGCGCGATGCTGGCCTCCACAGTACTGTTTTTCGATGGTTTCATTCTTTCCTCTTCTCCCGCTCTGCTGCTGTTCTGCCTTCATCCTCATCACACTCCCCTTCTGACCCATTTCCTCTTGTTTGTGGTGTTCCTCAAGGCTCTGTCCTGGCCCCCCTTCTCTTTAATCTCTTCCTCACTCCTCTCACTTTACTCATTCAGCAATTTGGAATCACTGCTTTCTTTTATGCTGATGACATACTCCTCCTCCATCACACTTCCCCCATCTCCCCTGATTTAGCTCCCCTCAATGCCTGTCTAGCTGCCGTTTCAGACTGGTTGACGCAAAATTGTTTGCACCTTAACTTATCTAAAACCGTAGCTATATGGTTCTCCCACGGCCACCCCTCCCCTTCTTTGGCACCTTCTTTCCCCAATACACCCATCTCACTAGTCTCTTCTTTTCGGTACCTTGGGGTTCTTTTTGATTCCGATCTCTCCTTCTCGACGCACATCTCTCACATCTCTAAGGTCTCTTTCTTTCACCTTCGTCAGATCCGCGCTATCCGTCCTTTCCTTTCTCCATCTGCCATAACTACACTGTCATTGACCCTCGTCATCTCCCGTATTGATTTCTCAAATTCCATTTTCTCCGGTATCTCCAAACTGCAACTCTCACGACTCCAACGCATCCAAAACACCGCTGCCCGTCTTCTCACCCACTCTTCTCCTCGGGATCACATCACTCCCCTTCTTCTTCACCTTCACTGGCTCCCTATTTCCTTCCGTATCAAGTTCAAACTCCTCACACTGGTCCACAAAGCCCACCACACCTCTACCCCTCAGTACCTGTCTGATCTCCTCTGCTTCCACACCCCCCGTCATACCCCTCGCTCTTTCCACCTCAACCGACTAGTACTACCATCCCCCTCAAGTGCCCACTTACAGTCCACACGATCCTCGGCTTTCTTCTTTATTGGCCCCGCCCTATGGAACTCCCTCCCCCCACCTCTCCGTCTCGAACCTCATTACCCCACCTTCAAGCGTTCCCTTAAAACTCATTTCTTTTCCCTTGCCTTTGACCTTCCCCCCCATGACCCCTGATCCTCTTGCCTCTTCCTCTACCCCTCTTGTTCCTGTTCTTGCTCTTCTTTCCTATCCATTATGTAACTTCCTTTCTGACTCTCGGCCTTGTGCCTTTTGCGTGTAAATTTTATTGTAAACCGCTTTGCCTACCAAATAAATGAATATGAATATGAACTAAGGTTCACAGGTGTCCCTGCTGGCTTCAAAGGTCTTCCCGAAGCCAAACGACTTGAATCAGTATTCCACCCTATGAAGACTGCCAATCAATCCCGGATCCAAGTCCTTCATGAGATAATTCCAAACACGACACTCCACAGCAATGAATTCAATAGACGTCTCCAAATAGAGGTGTACACAACGCTGTGTTTCGGACCGCTGAAACTCCCGATCCTTCTTCTCGCACTAACGCCTAAAGAAAGAACTTCTGCTGCCTTCTTTTTAAACTAAGCCTCGTTCCCATTTCACACAGAAAACGGGCTATCATTGGTCAATCAAGGAATTCAATCAATCAAACTCCACCAATCCAGAGCCAGATTCAGACCCGCTGGTGAGACAGATCGTAAACGATATATCCAGAATTGTTCCCTATAATGTAAACGTTGCATACGATCCCCCCCTCTAAATCGAACTGGAATGTGATCAATAATGCGCCAACGAAGATCCTGAAACTCATGATGTGCATCCACACAATGTTGAGCTACTGGAGCCGACAGTATTTTATTTTGTATACGGGATTTGTGTTCCACCAGTCTCCTTCGCATAGACCGAGAGGTACGGCCCACGTATATCTTCTGACACGGGCACACAATAATATACACTACATAAGTAGTGTTACAGGATGTGTGATGATGACTGATAATCCTGACGCCCGTAATGACATCCAACCATTCAGGACCTTCCAGAGTAGAAATACAAAAATCACACCCTCCACATCGAAAATGACCCTTAATAGGCTCCTCCGTCTGTTTCAAGGAATGGATTAATAAATCCGCCAAATTTGGACCTCGCTGAAAGGCGAACATCAGGGGTTTCCTAAAACAAGGATGTAACGACAACAGCCCCCAGTGGCCCCGAATTATCTTAGTAATCTGCTCAATGTGAGGCATGAAAGGAAGTATTCCCACATAAGGGGCTTCATCCGAAGGTTGTGTCCGTGAATCCAATACCTGAACTGCCCGTATTTGTGAGTCCGGTGTCTCATCCGGCCACCATTCAGGATAATTAAATCTGGCCCGCTTATAGGCCTTCTTAATTATTTGTAATGGGTAGCCCCGAACCCGTAATCGTTCTTTCAAACGTTTAGCATGCAGCTTAAACTGATCCAGAGTAGAGCATAATCGCCGTAAGCGAAGAAATTGACCAATGGGGAGACCCCGCCGAAGTGAGCCAGGGTGATAACTATGGTAGTGGAGTAAAGTATTGCGTTGAACTGGTTTGCGGTATAAAGTAGATTGTAAATGGGGACCCTGCTTGTACAATAAGATATCCAAAAATTCTATGGATGATGATTCATACCGAGGGACAAATTGAATGTTAGTATTTAGTGTATTAATCCATGCAAAATATTGTAAGAGCTGCTCTTCATCACTGTCCCATAAGAAAAAAACATCATCTAAAAATCGGGTCCAGTGGATTATTTTATTAAACCAAGGGTCATTTTCGATGTGGAGGGTGTGATTTTTGTATTTCTACTCTGGAAGGTCCTGAATGGTTGGATGTCATTACGGGCGTCAGGATTATCAGTCATCATCACACATCCTGTAACACTACTTATGTAGTGTATATTATTGTGTGCCCATGTCAGAAGATATACGTGGGCCGTACCTCTTGGTCTATGCGAAGGAGACTGGTGGAACACAAATCCCGTATACAAAATAAAATACTGTCGGCTCCAGTAGCTCAACATTGTGTGGATGCACATCATGAGTTTCAGGATCTTTGTTGGTGCATTATTGATCACATTCCAGTTCGATTTAGAGGGGGGGATCGTATGCAACGTTTACATTATAGGGAACAATTCTGGATATATCGTTTACGATCTGTCTCACCAGCAGGTCTGAATCTGGCTCTGGATTGGTGGAGTTTGATTGATTGAATTCCTTGATTGACCAATGATAGCCCGTTTTCTGTGTGAAATGGGAACGAGGCTTAGTTTAAAAAGAAGGCAGCAGAAGTTCTTTCTTTAGGCGTTAGTGCGAGAAGAAGGATCGGGAGTTTCAGCGGTCCGAAACACAGCGTTGTGTACACCTCTATTTGGAGACGTCTATTGAATTCATTGCTGTGGAGTGTCGTGTTTGGAATTATCTCATGAAGGACTTGGATCCGGGATTGATTGGCAGTCTTCATAGGGTGGAATACTGATTCAAGTCGTTTGGCTTCGGGAAGACCTTTGAAGCCAGCAGGGACACCTGTGAACCTTAGTTGTGCTTTCTACCACATTTGGGACAACTCCATTAAGACTGTTGGGATAAGCTGAGGGGAATTACAGTGTTCTGCCTCGGGCGAATCCTTGGAAGGAGAATTTTCCTCAGAATTTTTAAAAAAAGAAAAAAAGGAGGGTTTGTCACAAGTGAGAGGGGGAAGTCCCTACTTATAAGACAAACGATCCGACAAAAATATTGGGTTTAAAAGGATACTGAATTATAGGGCTAGTTTAAAAGGACAGTTGACTATCTCTTTATAGGTTGTGGATAATAGTGGGATAGCATTCACAGTTTTTCAGTCTTTAACTTTTCCAGGCATTCAGCGCGCTTTACGGTAACACAGCCGCCAGCATGAGGGAAAACACTGCTCTTCACACTGGCGGCTGTGCAGAGGTGAGCTGGGGCCTTATGGGGGCTTCCCCGATTCCCCCTGCAGCAGCTTAGACAGCTGCAGAGCTCTTCGGGGGGAGGGGGGTCTAGGATAGGACAGGAAATGGCCGATGCGGGGCTAGGATTGAATATAGGCTGATGGGGAGGGGGTGGGGTTGGACTGGAAATGGGTTGATGGGGGGTTGAATAGGACTGGAAATGGCTGATGGGGGACTGGGACTGGGACTGGAAATGGGCTAATAGGGGACTGGGCTAGGACTGGAAATGAGCTGATGGGGGATCTTGGGCTGGAAATGGGTTGATTGGGGGCTGGAATAGGACTGGAAAAGGCTGATGTGGAGGCTAGGACAGGAAATGGTCTGATGGAGGAGTGGGCTAGGACTGGAAATGAGCTGATGGGGGGGGGCTAGGACTGGAAATGGGCTGATGGGGGACCGAAATAGGACTGGAAATGAGCTGATGGGGAGCTAGGACTAGAAATGGGCTGATGGTGGGGAGCTAGGACTGGAAATGCGCTGACGGTGGGCTAGGATTGGAAGTGGGCTGATGGGGGAAGCTTGGACTGGAAATGGGCTGACGGAGGAGTGGGCTAGGACTGGAAATGAGCTGATGGGGGCTAGGACTGGAAATGGGCTGACGGTGGGCTAGGATTGTAAATGGGCTGATGGGGGAAGCTTGGACTGGAAATGAGCTGACAGGAATGGGCTAGGACTGGAAATGAGCTGATGGAGGGCTAGGACTAGAAATGAGCTGATGGGGGGACTAGGATTTGGAATGGGTTGACAGGGGGGATGGGATAATGGGACTAGAAGGAAGCGGATACTGGGTGGGGCTTGAACTAGAAGGGAGCTGATATTGGGGGGGGGGGACTAGAAAAAGATGGGGCTGGGGGAATGAGAATGGAGAGGGGAAAAGATATTTTGTGTGGGATGGAAGAAAAATCTACTATTGCCTGGGTATTGGGAGGGTAAGTGGGAATTGAGAATGGAAGGGTGAAATTTGAGTGGATGAAAAAGAAATAAAGAAAGAAATGGAGGAAAGAGCAAAAGGGGAAGATCAGTATGTTAAATGAGATGTAGAAAGAGAATGGAAAAGAACTAGAAGAGAGGGCAAACAGACAGCAGACAATGGAGAGTTAGCCGAAGACACAAAGAAACCAGAAGAATGTGACTGGAGCAATTACAACTGAAAAATAAAATGCCCAAACAACAAAAGGTAGAAGAATACGTCTTTATTTTGAATTTATTAACTGGAATATATCAGCTCTGGAAAATGTGTATTGCTAACAACTTTGCGTTTTTGTTTAGTACAAAAGGAAATTATAGTTATTTCTCCAGTGTTGTTGTACATTCTAAGTTGGGCTTTAGGGGTTCCCAATTTAATTATTGTCTTCCAATTTCTAAATTGTGATCCCTTGTTCTTTGTTTGATGATGGTCTATGTTCTGCATGTGTAACCGAGCTGAGGTATTTTATGTAGTTTCTATTTGATAGTGCCACTTGTTCTCTTTCCCCAGTAGGAGATGTATTGGTATTCTCTGAGATGTATTGGTTTAGTATTTGTAGTGTTGCCTTTTTGATAGGTAGGGTTTGGTGCTTTGTGAGTCCTGATAGTGCCGTTATGATACGGTGGGTTTACTATGGGTTCTAAATGGGCAGTGTTTATAGTACTTCCTAATGTGCCTGGCAGTTTGCACTGGAGTATAGTAATGTAGAAACCTGGTAGTCTTTCTTTATCCAGACACTCATTAAGAGGCATGTTTACTAAACATTAGTGCACGTTAACATTATGCAAATGTTTATGCAAATGAGGCCTGCCATGCGTCTTCGCACATGGCCCCCGCACCCCTCTGGGCCGCCCCTCGGGCCATCCTCACCACCTACCCTGCACCTCCAACATTGGGAGGCAGAAGCAATGGCATCACGAAAGCAGGATTGAGTGGACATCTTGAAAAATGGCAATGTTTGATCCTGTGGAGTGCATTAGGATGCACTGAGAGGGGTCAGTCTGCCAAATAATGCACATCGAACTGGAGCTGATTTTCTTGCTAGCCACAATGAAGAAGTATAAGATAGATTAGCATACATTAAGCCTCCAGTGTATGTAAATCTATCTTGCACATATTCATTATGGATATCTTGAAAACAAGTTTATCTCTGCTGTGTAGGTTTCAGATCCAGGGCTAGCACAAGGAGTGGTGGCGTGAGGGGGCATGATGATTTGAGTTAGTCTGTAAGTCTGCCTGCATGAGTCCAAATGAAAAAGAAACCTCACAAACAATGCCTTGGCAACTGTCTTATTCAGTGACTGCTCTGCCAAAACCTACCCTCAGGCCAGTGGCCTAAGTTCTAATGAGGGACCACCAAGCAAAATGTTGCTGAGAGCCCCCTGGCAGACTTACTTTAAAATGTTGGCTGCGCAGCCTCCCACTCCTCTCATGATAACAGCTGAGAGGTGACAGCTGCTGGGCCTGAAATCTGCAACAGAGAGGAGGACGGGAGGTAAACACAGCCAACATTTTAAAGTAAGTTTGCTTCTCTGCCTTCATCACCGCCATGTGAGCTTCTTTCCTGTCTGGGCCACCCTGCATTGGTGGGGGCTGCTCGAGCAGAATTTACGCCACTGCCTTGGGCACTCCCAGCCAGCTGGGTTTTAAAGAAAGTCACAATGAATTTGCACAATATATATTTGCAAGCATTACCTCCTTTGTACAACTGGGAGTCAATAAATAATGTGGCTTTACTCTTTTGATGCAATACTTAAATCCATCATATTTATTAACTCCCCCTAATACAATCATTGTTGAATTTCTGAGAACCCATTTCTAAAGGATAAGCTTGAAACCCACTGGGAGCTGTACCATCAGAGACATTCATATTATGCCCACAACTCCTCTCTCCCTCCCTCCCTCCCCATCCATTAAGAATATGCCCAAGAGATGACATAATGTGTATAAAGCAGACACAGCATCATCCAAGCCAAGAAAAAAGAACTATGTATATTGATTTAAAATGTAATGTGTTTGTTAGGTTCTATTATATTTTTGGAAGGGTAAAATGAAAAGAATGTGATAGATCACCACATGACAACATGAGCTTTCTCCTACAACAGGAGTGCACAAGTTCAGTCCTAGAGGGAAACAAACGGGCTAAGTTGCCAGGATATCTCTAATGAATATAGATGTACATGAGATAGAGCAGCATGCATATTACCTTAGTCATACGCATCTCTATCTTATGCATATTCATTATGGATATCCTGACAACCTGATCTAGGCTTGCATCAGTGATGTTGAGAGCTATGCCATCTGTAAATTAAGTACTGGAAGGGTCTCCCAAGGTGGTTAGGCCTCAATTGAGGGCCAGACTAGGATAAACTACATATATGGGCAGCAGAAGTATGGAATGGTGTTGGGTGAGCATCACATTTCTCTGAAAATGGCACAACATCAGCATTACCTGTACAGAAGGCCTGGCAATCCACATCTATATTTTGCCATGAAAACCTAATGAATAGTCACAACAAAACAAATTGTGATATGGTGCTGGAAGATGAGATTCCAGGGGTTGAAAGATATTCAACAAGCTACTGAAGAAGAGCTGAAGACTGGTTGAGTAAACCTGGCATTTATGATGTGGTTGGAACAAAGCCTTAGGGACATCTGAATGTTGGTATAGCTGCACTTGAGATGAGAGTCAAGCTGCAAAGATGTCTTACATATTGGGACATGGAATGTATGAAGCATAAACCAAAGAAAGCTGGAGGTGGTCAAGAATGAAATAGAATGTACACAATTCAATCTGTTAGGTATCAGTGAACTGAAATGGATTAACATTGGGCACTTTTAATCTGATGGTCACATGGTATACAACACCAGAAATCAAAGACAAAGAAGAAATGGTGTTGCATTTATAATAAAGAAAAAAGCTTGCAGGAACTGTAATGAAATACAGTACAGTATAGTCACTGAACACTTGTTTATGAGAAATGCTCAACTATTATTTGGCTATATGCACCAATAACAGATGCAGAAGAGAACTAGGTTGATCAGTACTATGGACAAGTACAAGCTGAAATTGACAGAACATGCAAACAATATATACTGATACTCATGAGTGACTGGAATGCAAAACTTAGGAACAAAGAAAAAGGCAAAGTAGTTGGGAAAATATGGGCTTGGCAACAGAAATGAAGCTGAAGAAAGCTTGAAAGAATTCTGCAAGACCAACAATATATTAATCTCAAACACCTTCTTCCAGCAACACAAGGACTGCACACATGGACTTCGCTCAATGGATTGTACAAAAATCAAATTGTCTACATCTGTAGAAGTCAACGATGGAAAAGCTCAATAACATGAACAAAGACAAAATCTGGAGTTGACTGTGGTACAGATCACCAGTTACTAGTATGGAAACTTAAGCTACTGTGCATAGTAGTCCTAAACTGTGTTTGATTTTCAGTGAAATTGCTAATTGTTGATAGCTGCTGTTATTGTATCAATTCTTCTACTTTTAAGTTGATCTTCAACCTTGCCAAGCATGATGTCTTTTTCTAATGATATTTCTCTTTCCATGACATGGTCGAGGTATGGCACTCAAAGCTTTGTCATTTGATCCTCCAAGGAAAGCTTGAATAAAAGGTTCAGTATTATCATGGTTTCAATCACAGCGAATTTTGATAGCGGATGCTTTTTCAAACCTTGTCCACTTAAGAAGGGAGTTCCTCAAGGTTCTTCTCTTTCATCTACTTTGTTTAATTTGTCAGTTGTTATGTATTTATACAGATGATATTTAGTTGTTCATGCCTTTTTTTATCAGTGATAACATAGTGCAACTTCCTCTCCTTAAGAAGTTTCAGACTACACAGTATATCAGTGTGATTATGACAAAATGAATTAGGGCTAAATTATGGTAAAACAGAAGTGATGATAATTACCAACTCCACTGTTGAGCCATTCCCCTGTGCCAAGTAGTTTGCTACCTTGGTGTAGTTTTGGACTCTACACTGTCATTACATCAAGTGTTAAACACAGTTCATTCAGCCTTTTATAAACTATAACAATAAGAGGCCCAAAGTGATATTTGGCATCTGAGGACTTAGTCTAGTTGTGCAATTGACATTTCTCCCATTGCTAGATCAGTACAATATTGTAATATCCGATCTTGGCTTACCAAAATAATGAGTTTGTGTGCTTCAATTAAATTGATCATATTTTTTTATGTCACTGAATTAGATTGGCTTGGACTACATACACCAAGGTATGCAATTTAAATGTCTCTCTTAGAGTTATCTGCTCTTTTAACACCATACGTCCTTCCTTGGACCCCACAGTCCCTCCGCTTTTGTTTGGAGAGCAGGCATAAGGAGAACAGTTTTTTCAGTAAGGGGCCCTACTATATGGAACACCATTAGACAAATGCATGATTTTATTTGAGCTTCAGGAAAGCCTTCAAAACTTCTTAAACATTTTCATACAGACAAAAATAAATAACTTTTATTGATAACTAAACAATATAATACATATAAAAACTGTTATTTTATGTTATGTCCTATTTTATTATGTATGTATTATTGTAAGCTGCCCAGCTGACAGGCAGGAAATAAATATTAATAAATGAAGATGAAATGAATGAACCGTGAAGAAGGCAAAGATCCTGACAACTGGCTAATTTATTGAGACATGAGCTTTGGAGAATTAAGAATCCAGTGCCTGCATCTGAGGACGTGGAGCTGTTCTCGAGAGCTCATGCCTCCATCTATTCAAGAGATTCTCTTTCCCTGCATGTACTGCTTGCTTTCCATAGGGTTTTTCTTACAAGGCATTACATCAGATTATTCGCCTTTGACACTTTCAATCACCTTGTCATGACCTTCACCTTACTTAAGTTACTTTTGAAGCAAACTCTGCCCATTTTTCTAGGCACCGTGAGTTACACTGCTCTTATCCCGGTGTCCCTTTCCATAGAGCAGGAAGTCCATGGCCGGCAGATATGCGCATGCGCGCACCCCTCCCCCTCCCCGCCCGCTAGCCTGACAACGGATTGTTGACGGGACTCCTCCTTGGCGCGTCACGTGACGTGACGCAGCCTTTCTCTCGAGGAATCCTGGTGCTTTCGGCCGCTCCACCCAAGTGTCTCCGAGGAGAGGGAGGACGCCGTGCAGCCCTTTCCTTGCCATGCCCTGATTTGTTTCCTCGCGCCCCTGTCCAGGCATTAAAGTACCGCTTTAAATGGAAGGGCCGAAGGTTTAGGGTGCCGCTCGGCTCTCGATTGACCTTTCCCTCGAGTAAAGGTGCGAGCTGTCCGTCTGAGGAAGCGGCCGGCAGTCACCCCTCCTTCTCCCCCCCATCTCCGGCGGAACATGGTACGGTCGGGTGGAACGTTCTGTGCTCCTTTTTGGGTGTTCGGAGGGAGACGTCATTGCTGGGTTGTTTGCACTCAGGGCTGGCGAGGGGGAGTGAGGCGCGGCGGGGTTCGGTAGGACAAGCTTTCGGTTAAATTCTTTCCCCTTTTTTCAGTTTCCCTTCTCTAGAAACATGTCCACCCCGGCCAGGAGACGGCTAATGAGGGATTTTAAGCGGTAAGTGTGTGCTCGCCGTGTGGAGGGGGGCGGGCGGTGTTATTTTTCCTCCCCTCTTGCGGCCGCTGGCTCTCGCTTGGTCCGTGATTACAGGCCTCCGGACTGCTCCGGCCCGAGGTTTGGAGCGGGAGAAGAGCCCGGTGGCCCCCCCCCCCCCCCCCGGAGACGGAAACCAGCTGCTGCCGGGGTGTAACACCGGGTCAAAGTGAGATGCTCCCTTGCCTCTAGCTTAATTTCTCTTCTTTGTCGATGGATTAAGGCTTCCACGTCAGCCGTCGTGGGAATGTTAACGTTTATTTATTTAGTATTTGTTTTCGCTTGATCGCATTTGGTGACGGTGAGATATCTTAAATTGGGATCGAAAGTCATCCTCCTGTATCGTAATAAAGCAACTTGAGCATTGTGGTTTAATATGGTGAATTGTTTTTGCTAAACTGCGGTGATCTCTTTAGGGAGTTATTAATATGTTGGCTATCACTGATCCGAGGAGGGTGGCATAACTTGGCCAAAAGAGATTTTTCGGGCCGGCTGCTCCATCTTGATTAAGGAATATCTAGCCATCTACACACTGAAGAGTGCTTTCAGCACTTTGGCATGGATTTTCCAAGGACGGAAAATTTAACTAACACCCAAAGGAAGATGCAGCAGACAATTTTGAAACCATGCTCGTCCTCTCTCATGTCTCTGCACTTGAAAAGCAGGGTATATCTGTGTCAACTCCTAAAAAAAATTTATGCTGTATGGCTTTCAAGTTAAATGAATATTGACTTGAAATAGGTCATAAACTAGTTCCATCTAAACTTTTTAATAAGTGATTTAATGTTGCTAGGCTTGAAAAAAAAGAGTATCATTAAAGTACTTTACTGTAATTAATTATTACTGTTCCAAATAAATAAGGCATGTATGCTATAGCTTTTCTCCTGCTGCTGCCTAAAATGCAGCTATGCTATACACTTGGTAAAATAGGTCTTGTAAGGTAAACAGTTGATTGTCATGGTCTTAATATTTAAGACTCCATGGTAGGAAGAAAAGTGAATTAAGGTGAAAGTCCTTCTTGCAATGCTTCCCAGTATATATGTTTCATTTTTAGACTTTCATCTTACTAACACTCCTAAAATTGTCCTCCGAATTTTATTCTTCATATTTCTGCTTTATGGAAAACAATGATTAAGGAGCTTGTTTTTGATGTAGTTAAGTGGCCGTGAAAAATGTACTGTGCTTATTCTTTAGGCAGAAGAGGCAAACTGTTTAATGAGAGAGATACGGAACTAAAGTTTGCATACAAATGTTCTGATAATCCCTATACTCCAGTTAAAAAGACTTGAAAAGTAGGTGCTTCATTTACTGCACATTCACCCAATATATTGTATACAGACAGAGGAAGAAATCCGTGTTACCTGTACTGTACTGAATTCTTGACTGCATCTTAAGAGTCTCGTTATTGGAAACAAATACCTCCAAAATAAGACTATCGACAAATGCTCTTTCATTTTAGAGTTTCTTGCCTAGTTAGACTATGATTGGGTCTGATTTTTATTTGCTTTCAATGTAATAAAAGCTCTGCCATCATGGGCCAGCCTGTTGGCAGCACTGCCATGCAGGAGAGTCCTGAATCATGTCTTCCTCATCTTGTGTCAGCTGGAACTAGATTGCTGCGAAGGAAGGTGCTTAAAATCCTTGGTGGGGGTCATTATTAAGAGTAATAGTCTAATAACTGGATCTATAGCTGCTCATGCAGGGTTCTAGAAGGCTTTTTGACACATTTCTCCTGGTTTCAGGATTGCTGTAATGACTAGCTCAAGCATCGTGAGAGAGAATCTGTTTGAAAACGGGGGTAAAAGCAGCATAGTTGTGAATGAATCACTGCACCAGCAGTGATTCAATCACTGGTTCTGATTGTTCTGGAAAAACTACTGGGCATAGAGAGTTTTGCCACATGGCTTGGTGAGAGAGCTACACATGTAAGATACATCTGATCCAACTCCGTGTTTCTTAGTGCAGATCAGACCAAAGTATGATGTGGTAATAGTTTGCAGAGTGCCAGCTATATTTGGCATGAGCAGTTTGACACTGTGTACACTTCTGTTCTGGAAGGGATGTAGATTGTTCTATGTGACCGGATCTGTAAATTGCTATGATGTATGTGAAACAAGCTATATAGATAGGTGTATGTCATTTGCTCTGTTGCCTCTTTTTATTTTTGTTAAACTGAGTCTCCTGTGGGTTTTTGTTTGTTTTTTAATTCAGTGTTAATCTAAAGTGTTTTTCTTCCCTAGATTGCAAGAAGACCCACCTGTGGGTGTAAGTGGTGCTCCATCTGAAAATAATATCATGGTATGGAATGCAGTCATATTCGGGTGAGTAGGAGAGAGAGATCTTCTTAGAAGATAGTGAAACCAAATCCATATTTAAGATGGAGAGGAAGTGGCCTAGTGGTTAGAGCAGTGGACTGAGAACAAAAGGAAACCAGGGTTCAGATTACACTTCTACCACTCCTTTTGATCTTGGGCAAGTCACTTTCCTATTGTTTTGGGAACCCACTCATGTTGTAAACTCTTTAGGTGGGAACATATTATACTTGAATACTTGTCACTGTACAGTACTGTGTACATCCAACAATACTACACAAATATGTATTACTAATGCAGTACCTGTTGAGGTTCTCTGTTTCTAAGCATCTTGAAGAGGAACTTGCTTTGATTTCAAGGATGATCTGGAAATCATTTTGGGAAACATATCCTGATGGTATTCTACCTTTTGGGAAGAAAAGGGTGAATAAAAGCCCATGATTCCTGCAATAGAATCTACTTTGGAGAAGTGTGTGATCACAAAGTGAAAAACTGAATCTCATTTTCCAGTAGTTAAATATTTACTTGCATCACAAAGGTAAAAACATATGTACTGCCAACTGGGTCAGACCAAAGGTCCATCAAACCCAGTATTCTGATTTGATCATGGCAAATCCAGGTCACAGGTATCTGGCAGGATACCACAAGTGGCTAAATTCTGTTGCTTACTCCCAGGGATAAATAATAGATTTTCCCAAGTTTGCCTTAATAGTAGTTTATGGACTTTTCCTCCAGGAACTTAAGATTGGTGGTTTAAGCACAGTTATGGTAACTGATCTTTGCAGTTTTCCAGGTCATGCTGTATCGTATCACATCACAGTAAGTGGGACTGGTGTTTCAGCCATTGTGCTGTGGCTTTCTTTAGGATGCTGTAGCTTTCTTCACCCTGGAAAAAACTACAGCACAATGGCTGAAATGCCAGCTCCACTTACTAAGATGCTATATGACCCTGGAAAGCTGCAAAAAATACATGATACTAGCCAGAGAACTATGGTAACTACTTTACCACATACTCGGGCAACAAATTCCAGAGCTTCAGTATTGAAGGAGGGAAAATTATGCATTGAGTGAAAAGTTTCTCTTGTTTCAATTGTACTACTTAGTAGCTTGTACAACAGATCTGCATTACCCGTTCCAATCCATGCCATATGATTTTATAGATCTCTATTATAGTTCCCCCTCAGCTCTCTCTTCTCCAAGCAGAAGAGCCCAAAGTCTTTAGCCTTTCCTTATAGGGTTGTTGGGTTCCCTTTATCATTTTGGTCGCCCTTATCTGTACCTTTGCTAATTCTGCAGTGTTCAAGGTGGGATTGTGTCATGGAGCTATACAGAGGCATTTATGATATTCTTTATTTTATTCTCTATGCCTTTGCTAACTATTCCTAATTGCTAAAAGTTAGCATTCTCAGAAAAGAGGTATATTCATGTTCATTTATTTAAAATATTAACTATCTGTTCTGTCGTATGAGGATTATTCTATAAACACATTGAGTACTTTTTTGTAATTTTTGATAATAAAGTACTACTAATTGAAAAATTTGGAAATCGTGGAGGAAGTTTAAAATGTGGACATATTTTTAGTATTTATCAAGATGTTATAAAAGGGGTAATCTTTAATTATTGCCATATTGCTATTTTCTTTTTAGTAAGCTGTTCTAATGGCAGATTATTTATTTTTCTAGGCCAGAGGGGACACCTTTTGAAGATGGTAAGCACTTTTGTGTAAATGCTCCCAATATTGTACATTAGAAGATCTATTGTAAGAGGATCCCTACACATAAGTGTTATTTTTATTGAATTACTGTGCTCACAATCGATCTGTACAGTTGAGGTAATAAATGCTAGTTTCCTGATCGTCTCTCCGGGCCAGATCTCCAGGAAAGACAATTAGCAGGTAAGGTCTAATTTCTGTTTATATTGTGTATTTATTTGATGTGTAAACTACTCATTCCTGAGCAGCTCCCCTTTGACTAGAAAGAACAATTTATAGTAGTATATGAAGACGGGCATGGTCCATCTAGTCTGCCCAGTAAGGTAGCGAGAGCTGTACCCACCACTCTATGCAGGTTATCTCCCTCTATTTTTTAAGTGTAGAAGTTTTTTTGTTTGCTTTGATTCTATCCTCTTGCTATATAGGGATCCCGTGTCTCCTTCTATTTCATGCCTTTCTGAATTCCATGCATCTACTATGTTTTCTGTGAAAAACTATTTCTTGAATGAGTATCAGTGGGCAAAGTGGGACTTAAACCCTGACTTCCCTAATGAAGATTATAACCTCCTCAAAACATTAAGCTACTTTTCCACACTAGATTTTAGCATCTAAATTGTCCAATGATTCATAAGCATGTACCCAGTTACCCACTGCGTCAGTTAAATTTTCCATATTAATTTTACAAAAAGTAGTAAAATTCTGAACTGAAGAGACTTCATAATCGTTGGTTCAATTTTTTCACAATTGTAAACAATTCTGCTGGTTTCGACAAGCTTTTTATGTTCTCTCCAGGAAACATCTCTTCTCGCAGCATTCGCATGATCCATTGCCATCCAAGATCTTAGTTGGGCATTTTTTTTTAAAATCTACAGGAGACTTACATTTTGCCATTTCCTTTCTAATTGGCATAACTGCTGCTTAAGCTTTCTCAGTTCCTTATACAAACTGACCTTATAAATCCTTATCTGTTTTTGACAAATTCAGAGGCCATTTTCAATAGACTAGTCATTCACCATTGTAAATGCATCTGTTAACTTAGATGCTTGTATATCAGCCACTGTTGAGAGAGGAGCAAACAGCAATATGCTTATCCGACATTGCTGCTTAGATGTCTCGCTGCCATCTGAAACTGAACATGGTCAAAACTGAGTTCTTTATCTTTCCCCCTAAATCCACCCCCACCCCCCTCGCTCTGTCTAGGGATAACACTATACACCTCTGTTTCCTCAGTTCGCAACCTTGGGGTCATCTTTGAATCTACTCTCCCTGCACACATCCAACAGATAGCTAAAACCTGTTGTTCGTTTTCTATAGCATCAGCAAAATTGATCCCTTTCTTTCTGAACATATTACTAAGACCCTTATCTAGCTCCCCTACTCAACCAACCCCCTCTCTCTAGATAAGAGCCCTTCCAATTCCAGCCCCCCACTCAACCAAGCTTACCCCCAGATCAAAGCCTCCACCAATTCCAGCCCTCCTCCCCCCACCCTGATCAAACCCCTGCACACAAAGACCACACACAAGCCAACCCTTTCCCCACTCCCTTTTGGATTTACCAAGTATTCATGGTTGTGTAGTAGATAGTGTGGGAGCAATCCCCCCTCCATTCCTACCTGTTGTTTGGTTTCAAAATGGCAGATAGTACCTTGAGACTAGCACTAGGGATAATAACTAGGTGGTTTGCCAAAATAGCTAGCCCTAAAAGACACCTCAGCCCCCTAATGCCATCACCAATGCCCTTGCTCAAAGCCCCAACCTCACAATCAAAGGCCCCCCCGCCCCCGATCTCATTCCCCCTCCTCCCCATTCAACCAAGGCCTTCCCTTATTCCAGCCCCACCATTCAATCAAGCCTCCCCAGATCAGTCCCCTGATTCCATCCCCCACTCAACATAAGCCCCTAGTGAAAAATGGATAATTTCTAATTATTTTCATATCGGTTTTTCAAATGTAGTCAGGGGTGTTGGAAACCTGGAAAAAAAATTCTAATCTAGTTGTTTTCTATTCCAAAGGAATCTGTAGTACAAGTGGTTAGAATGACGGCAGAATATGAACATTTGCTGTTGGACTTAGTAGAACTAAGTGATGCACTTGATTCACTGGCACCTTTTAGATTAACGTGTTTTTGCGTGGTATTTGACTGACTGAAAGCATTCACTAGGCAGCAGGTACGCTCATAAGGTCTTACTATAAAGAGTGAAATTAGCTAGCAATGTAGAATATAGATCAACAAGCAGCAGCCTAAGGATTTCAGTGAGGCAAAATTAATGTTTGCCATTCCTTTCTTTGTTTTACTACATCTTTGATCTGGCAGGAGAGGTGTGTAGTGCTTCTAAAATAGCACCATGTCACTTGTGTGCGTACTTGATACTCTATGCCTGGAGGCTTCACATCTTCATGCTTTTGAGAATGGTACAGATCCATGTGCTTTTGGCACAAGAGTAACATATGACTTTGAAGAGAATTATTTCAGTGTTAATGTCTCGTACTCCTTCTCCCACTTCATTAGACTGTGTTAGCTAAATTGCTAATGTGACACTTTTCTCGTAGGCATAGTTAAGGATAAAAATATATCCAGTCAAGCACGCAGCAGTATATCCTATTAGTGCATGAGGGTAGTAATAACATGAAAACTTGCACAACTGCATCTACAGCACTGTACAGCAATAGTGGCTTGAGTCATGCTCCTAAACGGTGCTTTTGAATTTTAGATATTCAGGAATGGATGCAGTTCTTCAGTTCATAACCTCTAATCAGAGTAATATGTACTCGGAAAATCAGGAGTCATTTTTGCTCTTATTTTCTGGAGTGAGTTTAACAATTGATTATCCAGTAAATCCTGCCCCATGAACATTATACCCAGACAAGAAACGGGATTTAGATTTCAGTTGACACTGACCACTAATTTAAGATTTGGCCTACCTCTCATTGAGAATCCAAAAAGATATTGTCTAGATGAATTTATTTTTAATAAGAGAACCATTTTGGGCCAGGCCTCTGTGGCTCATTTCTCAAAGTATCTGATAATGGATACCTAGTCTGAGGCTGTTTTGATCCTGAATTTTCTGTGGAGGTGATAGGCCCGGGAAGGGTGATAGCTGGTACTTGCAAGCCAACCAGTAGCATTGAGAGACGAACTTCAGGAGAGGCACCCTTCCAATCCTGGTCTGTCCCCTGAGGACTCATGCATTGCCTTTTGGGGAATTTGATGGGGGGGAGGGGGTGTCAGCAAATTGCTCAGGATACTAGGGTGCAAAGAAAACAGCATTTTATATTATGCACAAAAATAATAGTATTTTATATTCACTCTCCTTTTGCAGGTACATTTAAACTAGTAATAGAATTTTCAGAAGAGTATCCAAATAAACCTCCAACTGTTAGATTTGTGTCCAAAATGTTTCATCCGAACGGTAAGTACTGTGTGGTTTATGGGTTTCTTTTTTTTTTTTTTTTTTTTTTTTTTTAGTATAGTATATGTTGGAACCTAACAAATGTGAAGATGTGGGGTACCATGTTGTATACAATATTATGCTATGGAAAGTACAACCAAAATTACCTGTTACTAAAAGAGTAAGTGTGGATCAGCTAACTATGGTGAAAATGGTTGGACAACCCTTAGAAATGGTAAATAACCAGCGAGCGCAGTTCATAGAAAAGGCCACAATGCCAATAGAGGAAACATTAGCAGTGTACTGCCATATCGGCTCTTGAGTGTAAACTTGATAGAACTTCACTGTACAAATAGCAAAGAATAAATGTGCTCATGTCAGCCAGTCCTGTAAACTGTAACCTGGCAAATGCTATGCGAGTGGGTTATATTGCGAGGGCTTATGCCAGACATTCAGAAGCTACACTTGGCGTCTTTCTTTCAGTTCTATTAAAAGGGCATGCTTCTGTATAAATTTATAACTGTATTTATTCACTTAACGGTGTGTGCATGTGCATTGACAGTTTGGGTGCAGCTATCAGTGTGAACAGATGGAGCCAGCATGGCATCCCTGAGAAGGGCAGTTGGAAGGGGTTGGGAATGCAGCATGCTGGTGTAGGGATAAGGAGTTGAAAGAATGGCATTGGGAACAGGTGGATAGTACAATGAGAGCAGGCTTCTTTTGGTGAATTTTTACCAGGTGCCAACTAATTTTAATAAATTCTGCCTACTCCAGCCCCTCGCTGATACATCTTGCAAGCACACACTTCTTAGCATGATGTGTAGGCAGACTCTCCATTCACAGCAGTTTGAGAAATTGCTGAGCTCTACACATTGTGTTATGTTTCTTTTCAAGGGTGACACGTTCTACCGTAGTGTGCAAATAGTCTACTGCTAAAGATGCACTGTAAGGTGTATGTTGCATTGTCTGCACAAAGTTCATTCTCGGTGGAACTTCGGGTCTAGTTAAGAGACTAACATTAAGGACAGGGCTTCTTTAGTGGATCAGGGATCTTAAACTTTAGAAGACGAAGAGAGAGAAGAATCATAAGAGATGGATGTAGCTCCAGGGAGGGGTTGCAGTAGAACTTTTTTTGCTTCTGTAGATAGTCTAGTAAATTAATGCAACATCTTGGTGCATTTCTGCAATTTATGTAAACTCGTCAAATTTATGTATTTCAGTTTATGCAGATGGTAGCATATGTTTAGATATCCTTCAGAATCGTTGGAGTCCAACATATGATGTGTCTTCCATTTTAACTTCAATTCAGGTGAGTGTAGGTGGTTAGCACCAAATATGGTTTTGCTTGTCATAGGTTTCTAGACACGCTGCCAGTTTCATTAGGATAACTGGAGCACACAGCATTTGACTGACATGCTATAGTTTAGGACATCCCAAACCCTTGTCTACATGACTTCATAGTTTGGTTGTGTGTTGAGATAAATATCTATCACAAAAACAATGAGTATGTGTAAATCTGCATAATACTGTCTTCTGTGTAGAAATCTCTCTTCAGGAGTCATGTAATGAACATACAGAAAACACACCTGACTGTGAGGTCATCAGGATAAGGTGTTTGGTTTTGTTTTGGTTTTAGAAAAATCCTACTCTAGGTGTTGTAAAACCAGCAGTGTTGGCTGTTTGGCAGCAGAACTAAAGCATGCTTTTTGAGCAGGACAAGATTCATCACGCAAAGGAGCCTTTCAAAATTCGTTGTTCTTTAGAAAATGTGGACTTAGGAGTCTGTTGTCCTTTCATCCTCGGCCACTATTTAGATGCTTTTGAACCTGCACCTTACTGATAATCAGCTGAAGGCATGATGAGAAAGAAAGGTGCTAAAGCCAGGAAATAATTTGCAACAAGAAACACCCTGCAGTATAAGTTAAATTAGCATGTTGGGTGGGTTGTTTTTGAAGATGTGCAACTGCTGTAGTTCATGTGGTGAATTTCCTTTGCTGTAACAAGATATGTTCTCCTAGGAAACATTTTTTTATAGCCTTACCACTGCCTAAAATCCCATTTCCAAGAGAGGTATAAGTAATAGTTTTTGAAACTGAGCATGGATAGAACGATGCATGTTCTAGCTGTGTATTAATTTAATAAACTGTTTTGTAACTTCCATGTTGAGTTGGAAAGGGGTTTTTTTTTGTTTTTCTTACTAATTTTCAATTGATGCAGATAATAGTGTCTTGCAAAAGTCTTCACACGCTTGTCCATTTGAAATTTTATATTTCTAGACAGTAGGATGTTAATCAGAATGCATTAAAGTAAGAGCTTGTTTTGGTACTATACTACATACTGTGCGCATGTGGAGGGTAATTTTATAACTAGGTGCCAACTTTTCTTTATAGAATAGGGTCCTAAGAGGCTCAAAATGCACACAAATCTAAGCACAATTGCTTATACCAGCCCTGTAGCTGGTATTAATGCCTGCACCTAGGTGGGCTTTTTTTTTTAGTTTTGTTTGGGGGTTTTTTTGGTTTTTTTAAAGACTAAATTTATAGTATTTTTTTTTTTTCTTTGTCAAAAACTCCACTTCTGTACACACCACAGTAAAAGTACATGCAACTGCCCAAAGCAATGTGCAAACCACCAAAATATTGTAATTTACGAGCATAAATGATGCCCAGTTTTCCATGGCTCCTTATAAAATCCCTAAATATGAAAGAATTATTGAAATATTCAATAAGTAATCTTAAGAACGAGAAACGTCTTGGGTGCGTAAACCTTCATGCTCTTCATCATAGCAAACCCAAGTTTTGCTCTGTTTTCAAAAACAATCTTAACCCTTTCCACTCGACTATCCCACCCTCTGGAACATTTAAAATTTTCCCATTCCGATCATTGTGCCATCCTGTGGGACATATGACTAACATGACTAGTTATTGTAGAATGTGTATGTCATATAGGTTGTAATTTGGACAGTTTTTTTGTTTCTTTAAAATGTATTCCACTCTGGTATGAGTGGCATAGAAAATTTATCTGAGTGAAAAGGGGTAAAGTCCATCATTTAAATAGAGCCTACCTCTATCTAGTCTTCGCAGTAGTTCAGCTGATTTTGAATACTCCTGGATGAAGACTTTCTAGAGTTTCTATTTGTATGAAGTGGTCTAAAACAAGGATCCTTGATCCAGTCCTTGGGACCCACCTAGCCATGCTGCATTGGTATCAGCTGGGTCAAACACTGGTTGAGCTCGGGTCACAATTTGGTGATTTCTGGTCCCCAGCAGATTCAACTAAAGAAATGACATGAGAGGTGCTTTGCTGTAGCAGCCCCTTCATGATGGAACCAGCTACCAATTTTGTTGCAATAGGAGGGGTAGTCTGTTGGCCTTTTGGAAGGCTTTGAAGACCTTTCTATTCCCTCAGCTACAGCAGGGAAGGTTAGGTACTGGACAAGTTGAGCAGGTGGTTGGTTGATATGGGGTAAGGTATGGTTTTAGTTTGCTCTGTTTGTTTGGTTTTTAGTTTGTGTGCTGCCTTGAATACCTTTGGGCACTTTGGGATAGAAATGTTTTTAAATAAATCTACTGAGGAAAATGAATGCAAAGCTTAAGAGAACTACAACAGTCTTTAGTGAGACTGGGGAAAACGTGTTTACTGTTGAACTGTGTCAGGATTAGTCCACACATATGGCCTGCATGAAAGGATAAGAAGAGAGCCATATGACGGGCTACACAGCCTTTATAAGGGAACACTTTATGAGGAGTGGCCTAGTGGTTGGGGCAAGGTACTTCAGGCCGGAAGGTCGGGGGTTCAAATCCCACTAGAGGACAGCAACCTTGGGCCGGAAGGACTGGGGTTCCTAGTCCCACAGGTGCTCCTTGTGGTCTTGGGCAAGCCACTTAACCCTCCATAGCCCATGTTCCCTGTAAAATAGTTATCTCCAAGTTATAATGCCCTGTTCAATGTAATTGCAGTTTGTTCAATGTAAACCGCACTGATGCAGAATAGCGCGGTATATAAGAGAATAAAAATAAATATAAAATAAATAACTTAAGGGACACTGTGCACGTAGGGGAGGTGGTTTTATGATTTGGTAAGACTAAAATTGAATGTGTTTCTCGATGCTAAGTAATGCGTGGCATAAACACACGTTGCCCTGCTAACGCCATCCCTTCAGTAAAGCATGGTGACGGCAGCGGCATTCTGTTGAGGATGCTTTGTAGCAGCTTGAGAGAGATTGTGCACAGGTGCAAGCAGATTTGGGAGGAAATCCTTTCTAGTCTATCTCGGACTTGGGACTGGGGAAAAGAGTCCCCGTTCAGCAGGACTGTCTTAAGCACAAAGCAAAAGCAACAATGGACTTTCTTACAGTGAATTATCTTGAGTGGCCCAGTCAAAGCCCAGGCTGGAATCCAATAGAAAAACTATTGCAGGATTTGAAGACTGCAAGCTACAGCCAATCCCCAGCCACCTTGGGAGAAGAGCTCAAGCTATTTCAAGAAAAATGGGCAAAACAGTAAACATACTACCGTATACTGTTTTGGTAATCCTCCTCTGCTCCACATTACTCATGGCTTTTTGTGCTGCACATAGGGCTGCTACCAAGCTTTGAGTTAAAGGGTGTGAAGACTTAGGTAGCCAAGACTTACTTTAGTTTCTTCTTCTGTTCCAGTGCTGTCAGATAACATCCCTCACTTGGTGCTTGACAATCTGGCTTGTTAATGGAAAATAAATATTAGCATATGTGTCTCATATCCCCTCATGTTAAATGTATCCCCCAATTGACCGCTTTGACCCGGTGAAAAGCGGGATATAAATACAGCTAAATAAATAAATAAATAAAAATTCTCCCAGGAGTAGAACAGCAGTCTCTTCCATATCGTGGTTTTATTTTTTCTACTCTGCTGAATCAGACACACAAAGCTGTCTTTTTGGGGTTCTCTCCCCCCCTCAGCATTTTTTGTTGTCCTCTTTTTAAAGAGGCATGGGGGGAAAATTTATATCTCTTTGTATTTAGTTCTCAGTTCAAATGTCCCAGACCAAGTCATGGTTACACCTTGCCTGCATTGTAGAAGAAAGATCTAGTGCTTCAGTACACATTCAAAATGCCTTATCTGTCTGGGCTCAAGTCACAACCAGGCTGGCTGTAAGCATTGTGGATAGATGTCTTGACAAGCCTGAGAAATATAGTCTGACTTGGGTCTGCAATCACTGTGAAGTGGAAACAAGTATTTTATTTGCCCAGAAAAATGAGAGCATGGCATCTGCATAGAAATGGCTGGCTCTGCACCTTTTTATAGCAGACTGTGTTTTGGTTGATGTTCTATTTGCACAGTGATTTCTAGACACTATCTGCAACAATCCAGCAGTGCCAGAGATCCTCCATATTGGTGCATATTTCCTTGGAAGTTTCCAGGCCCAATGTGCAGTTATCTTCTGAATGTTTGCACAGGCCCAAGTTGAAGCAGCCTGTAAGGTCCTTCCACAGTGTTGGGAAAGGACAGACCTGCACTATCTATGCCATCGGGGAGACTTTACCTGGACACTAGTGCTGACAAATCTTGTCTTGTATCGACAGTCATTCTGCAGACTTCATCCACGTTGATAACTCTGATCTAGTGGAGGTGTTCTTGTTCTTCTCTCGAGTTGAGCTTACTGTCTCCCCTGCACAATGTTAAATGGTACAGCCTCCCATGTATACATGTACAAAGCAACATGTGCCTAGTAGCACCAAATAAATTAGTAGTAGTACATAGCATCAACTTCAGTTGTAGTAATGGTAGCTGATCTTCTCTATAGATTTTGCAACCTCCTAGAGCAGCTTCATTCTTTCCTGCAAAAGATACTCAAAGAATTTTTGTCATGAGCTACCCTACAGACTTGCTCTCTACCTAGTAGTGTCAACCCAGTCCAATGCCATCTCAAACCACAGGTGTTACTCCTTTGCAAAGAGAGACTTGTTTATCTCAAGATACAATAGTCCAGTCTTTCTTTCTACTTTGCACGCTGAGCTTCAAGGAAGTCATTCATTATCCCCCTTCTCTCAACACTTGGAGGCTTACCTAGGTTAAGGCCCCCCCCCCCTTAGAATCCTCCTTTAGAAGCAAGAAGTACTCTATAGAACTTCACTTTGATCTGTCTCCTGTGTGAAATGAAGACATCTCTCATCTAAGATTCACTTAGCACATGGCAGGAGAGGTTACTTTCCCATTCAACAGGAAGCAGAACTGTATTCAGATTTTTTTAAGCTATTAAAGTTCATAGAAGGTACAAAAGCCAGTGTAGCTATACAAATTGATGGTCTCTTACAAGAGAGATGGCTCCGTCTGTGGTAGTCTCTACTTAGCATTCAGCCTGTTCCTAAACGATAGGCATGAAATAAAATGTCTAGTAAAGACATGGTTTCAGTAAGTCCAACATACACATTCCTTGGTGATTAGTCTGGTTGACCATGAAGAAAGTGAGAAAATTTAGTGTGTTTCCAGTGTGCCACCTGGTAAAGACCTCAGGCAGAGCTAATGCAGGGAGATGAGGTGACCTAGGCGAACCTTATCCCTTGTGCTCCGACACACAGACACCCATTGTTGCTGCTGCCCCTCTTCAGGAGTGCAATGGCAGCAAACAGCCCTGTGGTGCCTACCTTGAAACTTAGGGTTGTCTGCTTCCACCCCCCTTGGATTGCCTGATGATGCCATCCTATTTGCAAACAGGAAGTTGGCATCGGAGGGGGTATAGGCAAAGAGCCTCATGGTGCCAAAATTTCAAAGTAAGTGCCGTAGGGCTGTTTGCTGCTATTGCATGTCCTGATGAGGGGTATCAGCGATGGCAATGGGGGGCTGGGGCTCTCTGCAACTGCCTGGTTTGCCTCATGGTCATTCCTGATCCTAGGCTATTGAACCATCTGGGGGAGAAACTATTCCAGAGTGCCATGCTTGCTGGCTGTATTGCTGCTTCATATGCATACCACTGAACCCATGACATGTTTAGTATGTCTTCCAGAATCTCAGTTTCTGGCCTTTGTGACAGTAATTATACAAGACCAGAGCCAGCTCTAAGCTGCTGCAAGCTCCTTGGGTACCTTATGCTCCACCAACACTTCCTTTTGAGATTTTGATAATGCAACTCAACAATCATGATGATGTGAACATTACACTTCCAACAGCAATCCTGTCAAGATGCATAATCAGGCATCATACTGTAAATTAGTTTTGTATGTATGGGTATTTTGTCTGCTGCTATTGTAAGCTTAAAAAAAAGCACTGATGGCTCTTTGAGTTTGTGTGGCTGTCAGAATCTATTGTTTTGCTTTGAATAGTGGTGCCGAAGGTGACTAGCACATGCTCTTTGGAAATTTAAAATAAACACCTAGAGCAATAGTCCTTATTGGCATCTGTTGCGACACCTGCCTATACCACTACTGTCTTGATCAGAGGTTGCCAACCATTTTGGTTGAGTGGACCATTCACCTCCACACCAAACATGTCATTACTATTCCTCTTTATCTTCCCCCCCAGCCATCTCCACCATTCTTTCATTCCCTCCAGTCTTTTCCCCAGCCAATAATCACTAGCTTCTCCATTTTTCTTCCCTCCCTTCTATTCCGCTTCTAATGGTCTCATGGACAACAGGTTGGGAGCCACGCTCCTCCATCCTCTCTAGGAATGAGTGCAATGAGTTTGTACTAGTTTAGAAGAACTCTTTTGTGCCTTTCACGAGACAGCCCCCATAGACTCTCCTCCTTGGCTAAGCTTCATTTGTGAGAGAAAAGAACCGCCACAAATTCCAGCGGAGGACTTACATAGTGATTCTCATTGCACCTTAGTGGCCTCTTCAGAACTGCTTCCCTCAGTGAAGGATTCAGACTTTTTCCATCACTGAATTCCACAAAGCAAGGACTCCCTTCATCTAAATCTCAAGTTGCTAGCCCTGACAGCATGCAACTTGGAAAAATGTGTGGCCTCCATGCTGGGATGTCCAACACCTATTCAAGATATCTTGGTTGCTGCAACAAAACTATTGACTGGGCATACCTATTTTAAGTGGAAGCGGTTCTTCATCTGGTGCTTTGCAGATGGCCATGAGAGAATTCACTGTCCTCCAGAACCTTGTTGTATTACCTGTACCATCTCTATCTAGGGCTACCACTGGGGGGGGGGGGGGGGGTCATTGGTGCCATTTTTGAGTCTGCTGTGTGCTTGAGCAGGAGTGAGTGGATGGGCATCACTCCTGTTCCCACTGACTGCCAGTGTCACTCCCTGGTACTGCCAGGGATGGATATTTGGAGGGGTGGAGAGCTGCTGGCATGGTTGGGTTATGACTGAATCAGGTTGGGGTGGGATTGGCCAGATTGGGGGGGGGGGGAGTGAGGGTTCAAAGGTCAGATCAGGAACTCGTTTTGGGGAGGGATGCATGGCCAGATTGGGAACTTAGGTATATGGTGGGAGGGGGGGTGGCCTGCTAGGTATGATTGCATCATGGGAGCAGTGCTTTTAGAAGGCTGCTCGCACATCTTATGTGAGGGGGTTCCACATTTTTTTTTCCTCATGCAGCTTCCTAAAAATGCTTTTCCTGCAAGATGTGCAGGGGCCTACTCATGCTGTTCTGTACCTGTTTTACAAGGGGATTTACGTTTTGACAGAATCACTTGTAAAATACTGAGCTCATTCTCCACGGGAATTCCCTTCTCCACATTCTTACTAAAATTTCACCCTTTGAGTTTAAAAATTGGCCAGAGGTTCCAGAGAAAAATGATCCAGTGCATATCTCTAGGAATAAGCAGGAATGTAGTCATCACATATGGGTGATGACTTGAGGCTGGTTGCTGCGTGTGATAAATAGTAGTAGTAGTAGTAGCAGTAGTAGTACTGCCAAATGATGGACAAGCACAGCAAGATGGCACAGAGATCCTGTGGCTAAACAACAAAATTCAACCTTTGAAATCTCTTGATATATTAAAAGAATAAATTACAGAAATATTCAACATTTGAAAATGCAAAATATATTTTGTAGATCAGCAAAATTCCTCTCTAATGCATTTTGGATTCAATTTTTTTAGACAGCAACATGTAAGGAAATGTAAGAGAGCACTTCTGCAAGGCACTATTGTTAATTCTTGGGCTTTTACTACAGCATAAATACCTCAACTCAGGTTTAATATATGTGGGTTTGCCTTGAGAAAGGAGGGAGGGAGAGTGGGGGTCAGGAGTTGAGTACCTACCAATATTCTTCCCTGAATTCTAATACTGTGCTTTTTATGTGCTTCCCCCCCCCCCTCCTTTCTCTAGTCTCTTCTGGATGAACCAAATCCAAACAGTCCTGCAAATAGCCAAGCAGCACAGCTTTACCAGGAAAACAAGCGTGAATATGAGAAAAGAGTTTCTGCTGTTGTTGAACAAAGCTGGAACGATTCCTAGTAGATAATATACTTTTGTTCATTGTTATCACCATTGTGTATAACTTAATGCGGTAAAAAGGAAAGTTTCCTGAAATTTTAAGTGCCACAAGGTTTCAGGATTTGCCTACAAAGGTGTTTGCAAACAAAGAACAGCTCTTCTGTTTGGAAACTTTAAAAGCTTGTGTAGCTTCATTAATGTACTTTTTTATTGCATGATATGAACTAAGTTATTGTTCCATTTGTAATATATCCTGTTTGTATTTCTCTCTTTTTTTTTTTTAATGTATGACATTGGTGTGGAATTTTCATGAAAGAATACACATTTTGTAAATCTGTACTTTTTTCAAAGATTGAATGCCTTATTTTGTGAATTCTTTAGATTTTTAAATTTTGGAAAAAGCACTTAACTTTTTTATACTGTATAAATAACATGCAAGCTGTTGATTTCATAAGCATCTGTGCAAAACATCTTTTATTTCCTTATCAGTATAAGGGATTTGTTTTTTTTGTTTTTTTAAGTACTACTTTTCTTATTTTGGACAGACAGTCGGGTAGAGGGGTAAGTTCATTTGATTTGTCTTACACTGTGTAAGAATTCATTTGGGGCTTCCTCTGCATTGCTGTACAGATGAAATACAATCTGCCCATACCTCCCAGCTGCAAAGTTTGCTATTATGAGAATGAGGTGCTGTCACTTTAAAAGTGATTGATTGGGTGCTATATGGCATGGTGCAGCTATAGACTTTGCTAAAGAAAATGAAAGTTTTTACATTTGTTTTAAAATGGGACTTAATAGTTGGATTGAAGAAAACACCTACGGCTGAAGTACCACCATGTGCTTATTTCTAGCAAAAGAAAAGACTGAGCCCAGTCTGTTGCTGTGCTCTACTTTCCATTTGACTTTCCCTTAGTTTCTAAAAGCAGGCAAACCTCTCTTGTGCAATATAAATTTAAAATAGAATATTAAAATTTGATCATGACTTCTTTAAATAGTTCTTCTAGTTTATTTGCTTTCGGTATTGACAGTTGTAAATATTTCTGACCAGGAGGTTGGGATTTATTTATTAGTTTTTAGCTCAGGTCTTTCCAGTAGCAGTTCAGGGTGAGTTACATTCAGGTTCACCAGTTGTCTTTTTGAGAGATTACTCGTGCAGGAGCCTTCTGATCTTAATCTTGTTCCTTTACCAAACTTTATTTTGGGTAGGCTAAGATAATATTTGGAGTGGAGGAGTAGCCTAGTGGTTAGAGCACCTGCCTAGAACCCAGAAGATAAAGGGTTCAATTCCCACTGGCACTCCTTGTGACCTTGGGCAAGTTGCTTTACCCTCCGTTGCCTCAGAAGAAAAGGCCTGGAAATCTACTTCCGGTGATAAATTGCCAGGAAAACAAAGAAGCAGCTGGGTCGCCAGGAGTCAGCACTGACTTGCTGGCACTAAAAAAAAACAAAAAAAAAAAAACAAACCCATAATATTTTAGTTTTCACAACTGGTACATGAGGGTGACATCTGTTTTAATAGGTAACTCCTTATCGTCCCTCCACTCCAGTCCCGCACCTCCTCCAGCTGCTTGGAGACTGAGCATGGTGGCACCGCCCACCACCCCCAGTAAGCTCAGTCTCCAAGAAGCTGGAGGAGGTTATGAGCCAAGGTGCTGGACTCACTGAAGAGACAACAAAGGAGATAGGTTTAGTTAGTTTGCTTTTATTTTCCCTGTTGAGGTGCAGGTTTCTTTGTTTTTAAAGGCAGAAGTATGTTTTAAAAAAGAAGGAACAGAGAGAACCCAGGGGACAACAGGGCTGAGGGGAGGATATTCCTTCTTCCCCCTCTCTCCTTGGGTTTTCGAGGGGTGAGTTCTGTGGGGGCCTTCCTCGGTCTGAGACTTCTGGCTGCTAATTTTTGAATTAATCCACTCTACTTCCAGTGTTGCATTTTCATGAGGTTTTGCTACTGATAACTGTGTCAGATAAATAGAATAAAATTTGCTTAACGTTTTACAGTGGTTTTCTGCCATGACCCTCCTCCCTCCACACATTGTGAACTGCTGTGTTAGTGTGGGCAGTTTGCATAGATACAGTTCTGGTCAACATTATTGGCCTTTTGCATTTTAGGTATGTTGTGTATAATATCTTGAGAAATATTTTAGTAACATGTTCAAAGGTATACAACAAAAACAAGATGTCTGCAACACAGACATAGTCATTGTGGAGAGGAAAAAAATGACATGGACAGGATTAATGGCAACCTTCACTAAATTTGGCTGTACAACTCTTGGCAATGATGACAGCCTCTGAACATTTCATGTAGCCATCTATAAGTTTCATACAGCTGTCTGCTGGTAGTATCTCCCTTTTCAACTGCGATTTGTTCCAGCTCGTGAATGTTTCTAGAATTCCTTCTACCAGTGGCAGATTTCAGCTCTTTCTAAAGGTTCTCGATTGGATTGTGATCAGGACATACTGCTGGCCAGCTTAAAACAGTCTTATTTTTTCCTTTTTAACTATTTTGTACTTTTGGATGTATGTTTTGGGCCATTGTCCTGCTGGAGGACCCAGCCCTAACTTTCTGACACTAGAAAGTATATTTCGTTCCACAATACCTCTGACTTTAATTCCTTCAATATGTTCCAGGACTCTAGTTCCTGAGGCTGCAAAACAGCCCCACAACAATCTCCAGGAACAAGTAGGAATGCAGCCATCACATATGGGGTGACATTGGAATTGATGGAGTCTGGTGCGGGAACACTCCCCAGCATTCAATAGGAACGCTTTTGGGAACGTTGCTTCATGCATGCATGTCTGCCTTCCAACCAGTTTCCTTGGTTGTCTTTTTTTTTTTTTTTTCCCCCCCACGGAGCTATCTGGACATAGTCCTAGTCATTGCCATGAAGAAGACTTCTACATTTTCTTTATTGGTATCTTCTTGGTGCTGTCATGTTCCTGTTGACTGGTTTGGTTTCCCATCGCTCAGGTACCTTTTTTTTTTTTTTTGTCATTTTTATTTTCTTTACTTACTTTTCTTTGGGAACAAACAGGAAGTCATGGTGACATCTGTGCCGATGGAGCCTGTGCGGAAGCATCATCCCAGCTTTCAAAGAAAGCCTTTCGGAGATGTACCACAATGCGTGGTCCACTTCTGTCCAAGGGTGCCATCTTGCCTCGGTCTACTTTTCCACAGAGCCCTTCAGATGTTGTCTCCCCTGGGAAAAAAATCTTATATTATTCTCGAGTTTTGTCAGGTTTGCATACCGGTTCCTTCCTGTCCCTGAGCCAGCTTGTCTTTGTATTGCTCCTCAGATCTGTTTGTTGAAATTTTTCCTTAGTTTTTCATCGAGGTTCTCTTGACTAGCTTTCGTGCCCCTTTTCAGTCTGAGGCCTTGTATCCCCTCCGGGGTTGGGACCCTCTTTTTCTGATGGCCTCCAGTGGCTTCAAAAAGTATGACCGGTGCAGCAAAATGTCGCTCATCGACCCACATGACTTCTGCCATTGATTCCTTGGTCTGGAACACAATGGCTCTGTGACATCTGCAGAACCATGACCCCAAAGGTCATAAAGAGCCGCCATCAACAGCAGGAAAACTTCTTCCAGAAGTCTGACTCCACCCTGGAGTCTCCGGTGACACCACGCTCCAGGGCCCCCTCTGATACCTGTGTGCCCCACGAAGCCAGAGCCTCCTCGGAGTCCTATGGCCATGGCTCCTTCGAGTGGAAGTCCCCAGAGATGGAGCATAAGAAGAAAAAAATCCTCTAAGATCGCCTCTGAGGATGGATCCGGGAAGGAGGTGAAGTCCCACAGTCCCAGGTGCAAGTCTGGGGAGATGGAGCTGGAGCCAGCCCCGCAAGGAGTCGCCTCCGAGGCCATCCTTATCGAGGACTCTCCCTCAACAGTACTGACGCTAGGCCCGAGGTCCTCGGTGCCAGTGTTGAAGACTGGAGCCAGCTGGTATGGAGACCAGAATGGCAGCTCTAGAGAGCAGTATATCTGCCCTAGTGGACATACAGTGGGTGTTTTGTCTGGTTCATCTGCCCCGACGACGGGACCCTCGACATCAAGGGCTTCTCTGGATGTCAAACTGGTCTTTAAGCGCCATCAGCCTCAAGAGTCCCTGGCCTCGGTCGAAGACCCATTCCTTGGGACATCGGTCCTCTCCGGCAAGTGCCTGCAGCTCAAACCAACGATCCTCCGGAGGTCATGCACTGGAAAGAGCAGTCCTCGACCGAGGTGATCATGCAGCATCAGAGTGTACTCGGACTTTGAGTCCAAATGAGAGACTGAGGACGAAGAGTCCTGGACACAAGGTGCCATCGTGATGTGCCCTCAGACCCATCTCCCCCAGCGCCCTGATGCCATTCCCCTCCCAGGGATGTGGCATTCTTGAATTTTGTGAGGGATATGGCCAAGGCTTTTGTTAGAGACTGAAGCAGAAGAGGACCTGCTAACTAAGGAATTGGACATACTCAAATACAAGGCACCCCCAAAGGAAACTCTTACAGTCCCGGTGCTTCCGATCCTTTACTACCTCCTCTTCTGCATGTGGGAAATACTGGCATCGGTACCAAATGTTAGCAGGCGCCTCAACCCCATGTATTGAGTATGTTGAAGCCCAAAGTTCCAAAAGACCCAGCTTCCCCCTCCCCCCCCCCATTCTATGGGGTCTGCCATATGTAGACTCAAGAGCCAAAAAAAACATTTGTCGGTGCCAGCAGGGAGGCCTGAACCCTTGACAGGAAAAACTTTCAGAGATTGATGCTAACATGCCAAATCCAGTCCTACCAGCTCTATATTGGTATGTACCTGAAGGAACTGTCAAAGATCTCGGGAAATTCTCAGCAGCCCTCAAGGGTGAACCCCTGCAGATGTTCAAGACTCTAACCTCGGCAGTAAAAGAATGCTCAAAGTTTCTGTCCCAAGCAGTCTATGATGGCTTCGAGTCATCTGCCAGGGTTGCTGCTGCCAGTATCTGGGCATGATGCCAAGCATGGCTCCAGTCATGTGACCTGGAGCAATAGGTACAGGACAAACTACTCAATGTCTCCTGCATAAGTGAAAACCAATTCGGGAAGTCCATGGCGGATAAAGCAGCAGAGATAGAGACAGAGTATGTCATGAGAACCAGGCTCTCAAGGAAGACCTCGGTGCAACCCTGGAAGAGAACCTCAGGGAAAAAGCCCTTTTTCCCCAAGGAAGAAAGGGGACTGGTGGCACTCTGCACTTCCAGACCACCTCTGCCCCTCAACAGGACCACCACCAACAACAGAAGGGTCGGGCATAGTCCCAGAAAACAAAAAGCCCCGAAGCCCCAGGCACTGGGGGAAGCTTTTGACTGCCTGGATGTGACCTCCACTCCCCCAGGTCCTCTGCTGCCCACAGGGTAGTCAGCCATCATCACAGATACCTGGGTGTTACAAGTGGTCAAGGAGGGTTACCTCCTCCACCTACATTGGCCACCACCCTCATCCTTCCTGGGAGAACCCATCAGGCCTCTCCTTCACCAACCCTGCTCCTCATCGAGCTAGCAGGACTACTCCAGGACAGCAGTGGAGCCAGTGTCACATCGTCTCTGGGGCACTGGCTTCTACTCCAGGTGTTTCCTTGTCCCCAAGAGGACTGGGGGCCTCAGGCCCATCTTGGACCTGCGAGAGCTTGGAACACTGCTGCCTTTCATCCAGCAGGAAGAATGGCTTTCCTCCTTAGACCTAAATGATGCCTACACTTGCATCCTCATTCACCCTAGCCACAGAAAATACCTTTGGTTTGTGGTGGGGGGACAGCACTACCAATACTGGGTGCTGCCCTTTTGGTCTGGTCTTGTCTCTAAGGGCCTTCACAAAGGGTCTTGTAGTGGTTGCAATCCACCTCAGGCTTCAAAGGGCCTTTGTCTTCCCTTATTGGATGACACTCTGCAGCTGTGACCCCCTTTATGAGCCAGTGTGCCACTGAATGCACCATAAATGCCTTGCAGTATCTGGGTGTTTGTCATAAACTACCCCAAGTCCCACCTCCCTCCAGCTCTGCACCTACAGTTCATAGGGACACAGACACCTGTCAGGCAAAAGCCTTCCACTCTCAGGAGGTGTCAACACCTCCGGTGAATTAGCTGAAGAGATGTAATAGTGCAGTACACTCTGCCTGGCTTGTCCTTCACCTGCTGGGACACATGGCCTCCATGGTCCACATGACACCAAATGCCCCTCTGCACCTAGGAGCAGCCCAGTGGTGCTTCTGCAGTCATTGGGCCCAAGCCACAGGCAGGCTGAAGAGCAAAGTAGGCTCCCTTGGATGGGGGCAGAACACATGTCACCTTCAGGCTGGGATATCCTCCTAGGCACCCCCACCCCCAAAGATCCTCACCACAGATGCCTATCTAATGGGCTGGGGAGCGCATTGCGAGAGCCTCCAAACACAGGGCTGCTGGTCCTGGAGGGAATCCAAAATGCAGATCAACCTACTGGAAGTCAGAGCAATATTCCTGGCCCTCGGAGCCTTCCACCACCAACTACAGCACCATGCAGTGCTGATCCAGACCAACAATCAGGTCACGATGTTCTAAGTGTACAAACAAGGGCGGAACACGTTTGTACCCACTCTGGCAGGAGGCAGTAGCCTTCTGCTCCTATGCTATATGCAGAGGGATGCTCCTAAGGGCAGTCTACCTCTTGGGCCAGGACAATGTCTTAGTGGACAAATCAAGCAGAATACTCCAGCTGCAGCCTTGTGGCTGTTCTGGTTCTAGGGTGTCCCGGTGATAGACCTATTCGCCAGCTCGGACAATCACAGTTGCCCCACTCCTGCTGACCACACCCATCTTGGGTAGTGGCGGATGCATTCCTCATCCTGTGGATGGAAGGCTGCCTGTATGCCTTCCCTCCAACACTGCTGATAGCCAAGACCCTGTTCAAGGCTCAGCATAACCGAGCATTGCTAGTGCTAATAGCGCTCCCCCCTTCCCTGTGGCCCAGACAGCCCTGATTCCTGCTGCTCCTTTCCTTATCGATAGAACCACTGATTCCCCTGGGGCAAGCCCCTGGTCTACTTGTGCAGGGCTCTTTCCTACACACCAACTTGATGTCCCTCTTGCTCAAGGCTTGACTGCTGAAAGGGTAGTGTTAGCCCCCTTCAATCTCCCATGAGACATGGAAGAGATTCTCCTGGCCTCTTCAAGTGGTGCTGTTTCTTTGGAAACAAGCAGGAAGTCAGTCCTCACAGATGGGTGATGTTGGCACCGACGGAGCTAATCCCCCAGCTTTCAAAGAAAGCCTTTGGGATTGCTACCGTGCATGCATGGTCCCTTTCCTGCCCAAGGGTGCCATCTTGCTCAGTCTCTCTTTTCTGCGGAGCCCACCAGATGTCTGTTTTCCCCTGGAAAAAAAATCTTTTTTTCAAGGTTTTTTGCTCTTCTCTGGTTTTGCACTGGTACCTTTCCTGCCCGTCGACTTCTGTGCCTCAGTATCGACTCCATATATATATATATTTTTTTTTTTACACGCTTGTTTGATTTTTCTTTTGGTGGCTTCATGCCCTTTTTCTCTGCTGGCAGCTCAAAGGGTCTTTGACCTTGTTAGGATTCTTTTTCCCCTTATGGTGACCAATGGCTTTTAAAAGTGTGATGCTAAGATAATGTCTTTGACTGACCGACCGACCGACATGACTGCTGCCTCTGGTGCCTTGGCCTGGACCATGACCTGGCGGTCTGTGGCCTTTGCAAAACTATGTCTTCTAAGGCCTTGAGAAGCTGCCAGCAGCCGCATGACAAAAGTTTTTTCTTGGTCCCCGATGTGTCTGAGAGCCAGGACCTCCTCTGAGGCCTTGACCCCTCGGGAGGCACACTCTGAGCTTCGGCGTGAGTCCGCGGAGTGGGGGGTTTCTCTTGAGGGCACTGAAGAGGAAGACATAGTCCTTAACAGCGATGTCCTGGATGGCTCTGATCACCTGGGGTTCTCCCGGGCCCGGTTAAGCCATTGGAGAAGGAGCGACCGGCCAAGGTTCCCCAGAAGGATCTGACTGTGGACTGGCCTTGGCAGTTAGACATGGTATTTGTCAAGGATTCTCCTCCAGGTGAGCCAGCATGGGGCCCAAGTCCCTCAGTGCCTGCTCTGAAGGCTGCAAAGCCATCTTGGAGTGCAGTGTAACTGCCTTGGACCAGCAGTGGGTGCTGATGTCTGGCACGTCTGGTTCCTCCACACTGACCACTGGACGTTTGACGTCTAAGACATCCCCAGAGGCTGAGCCAAGCCTCGAGGTCATGCAGGCCCGAGTAGATCCTTGGCTGAGATTGTGCTTTGTCTCCAGTTTGGGGCTGAGGTCATCTCCGATGAGCCCTCCGGTGTCAGGTTGTATGGCACCAGGTCCCTCCAGGCCCAAGGAACACCACCCCCTTGAGTGTTCCGACTGGGAGACCCAGGACAAGTCGTCCCTGGACACCCATCGGCACCGAGATGTCTCCTCAGATTCCCTGGTCTCTCAGCCTCAGAGAAGGTCCCCACTGAAGGAAATGGACTTCTTGGACTTTGTCAAGGATATATCCAAAGCCATGTGTTTCCTACCGAATCTGAGGAGGATCCTTGGGCTGACAAGCTCGAGATCCTCCAATACAAGGCTTCCCCTTGGGAATTGCTCATGATGCCCATTCCTCCCATCCTGGAGTGGCTCATGTTCTACATGTGTGAGACATCAGCATTGGTGTCGGTGCTGGTGGTCAGCAAGTGGCTCAACTTGATGTACTGAGGCTGCCAGAGCCCTGACTTTAAGAAGTAACAACTGCCACACAACTCCATGGTGGTGCAGTCAACTGAAGAGCCAGAAGATGCACTTCTCGGTGCCCCCTGGCAGGGAGGCCTGCACCTTGGATGCCCTCGGCAGAAAGTGCTACCAGGGCTTGATGCTGAATTGCTGAATCCAGGCCTACCAGCTGTAGATGGGCATGTACCTAAGGAACCTGGCGAAGGAACTCGCCGGGTACTCAGCTGGTCTCTCCGAGGAGCCTTTGTAGTGCTTCAAGAGCCTGTCCAAAGCTGTCTGTGAGTGCTCCAAATTTATGGCTTGGGCGGCCTATGATGGTTTTGAGTCGGTAGGCATTGGTGCATACCACCAGGCCTGGCTCCAGTCATCTGACATTGACCAGTTTGTCCTGTACCCATTGCTCAATGTCCCTTGCCAGGGGGAGAACCTCTTTGGCAAACCCATGACCAACAAGGTCGCAGAGCTGGAGACTGAGTTCATGACGAGGACTAGGCTCTCCAAGAAGACAACTGCCCTTCCCTGACAGAAGGGCTCAGGTAAAAAGCCCTTTTACCCAAGGAAGTCTACTGCTTACTGAAACTACTCACCATGCCAGGGCTCCCCAACAAGGGCAGTAGGCCAAGGGACAAGGGCACAGCCCGCGTAAGCAGAAAGTAGTCTGACCTGGCCAGGAGTGAGCTTTTGTCTCCTACAGCATAGCCACTCTCCCTCATGGGGTTCATCAGCCCACAGGGGGTCACCTTACCCTTTATGCCCACAGGTGGGAGGCCATAACCACTGATTTTAAGGGTTACCTCTTCCATCTGAGTCAAACACCTACCCCCTTCTTCCTGGGAGAGCCCCTCAGGTCTCCCCTCCACCAGGACCTTCTGCTGAAGTAGTTGGCAGGGCTTAGCGAGGACACAGTGGTGGAACCGGTGCCCCACCACCTCAAGGGCAAGGGGTTCTACTCCAGGTACTTCCTCGTTCAAAGGGGACAGGGGGCCTAAGGCCCATCCTCGACCTGTGCAACCTCAACAAATTCCTGGTGTCTTGTGGGAGACTGAAGGGGGCTAACACTACCCTTTCAGCAGTCAAGCCTTGAGCAAGAGGGACATCAAGATGCTCTCCCTTGCAACATTGCTGCCCTACTTCCAGCAGGGAGACTGGCTGTGCTCCTTAGACCTAAAGGATGCCTATACACACAATCCTAATCCATGCAAACCACAGGCAATACCTATCCTTTGTGGTAGGAGGCAATCATTTCCAATACAGGGTGCTACCCTTCAGCCTAGCCTCGGCCCCCAGGGTCTTCACAAAGTGGCAGTTGTTGCTGCCTTACTCAGGCCTCAGGGGGTCTTTGTCTTCCCCTACCATCAAGGGCACCATGGCCCTGGAGGTGTAGCAAGCAACAGCACGCACCACCCAAGTTCTGCAACACTTGGGTTTCATTATAAACTACCCCAAGTCGAACCTTTATCTGACACAGGGGCTGGAATTCATTGGGGCAAGGCTCGGCACCCTTCGGTCAAAAGCATTCTTGCCTGCGGACCAGGCAGCCTGACTCGTGTCTCTGGCCTGGGACATGCAGCACTGTACCTCGGTATCTGCCAGGCATCTGCTGTGCCTTCTCAGGCACATGGCATGCCAGATGCCTGTCTCCACATGTGGACAGCACAGTGGTGTCTCTGCAACCAGTGGTCCCAGGCCACGGGCCATCTCGAGGACAGAGTCTGTGTGAGCCAGCAACTGGCAAAGTCTCTGGTCTGGTAGCAGTCACCCTGGCACTTGGAGGCGGGTATGCCCTTCTAGGCCCCCAACCACTTGAGTGTCCTCATCACGGATGCCTCCCTACTTGGCTGGGGAGCACATTGTGAGGGCCTCTGTAACCAGGGCACTTGGTCCCTGATCGAGAGTGCCCAATAGATCAACTTTCTGGAACTGCGGGCCATTTGCCTTGCCCTGAAGGCCTTTCTTCATCACCTAGGCCACCAGTCAGTCCTAGTCCTGATAGAACATAGCCACCTGGTTGTCCATGCGAATAAACAGGGTGGCATGGGATCCTGTGCCCTCTGCTCTTTGTGATCCAGCAGGGCATTCTCCTCCAAGTGGTGTACCTGCTGGGTCAGGACAACTTGTTAGCCAACGGACTCATCAGGATTCTCCAACTGCACGAGTGGCAGCT
The DNA here is from genome assembly GCA_033557465.1 of Ichthyophis bannanicus. Lineage (NCBI taxonomy): Eukaryota > Metazoa > Chordata > Amphibia > Gymnophiona > Ichthyophiidae > Ichthyophis > Ichthyophis bannanicus. The sequence continues at coordinate 36,981,028 of CM066050.1, read as the reverse complement.
GGACTCCGGAGTAGCCAACAGGCTTTTCCAAACTTGGGGGGAACCAGTGATGGACCTGTTTGCAAGCCCGGACAATCACCAGTTGCCCCACTTCTGTTCTCACCAAATAGTGGTCAACTCTCGAATGATTAGATCAACAAAATTTTACAAAAAAATCGTTCATGTATTAGTACATAAAAATGAGACTATTCTTCCAACTAGCTCAAATGATAATTGTATTTTTGAAATCAACGAGGTCTCAGACTTATTCGGCTCTGCCACTAGGACTTGCGTCCGTTCTCAAGCAGGTTACCTATTTGCAAGTCCTAGTGGCACAGCCGAATAAGTCTGAGACCTCGTTGATTTCAAAAATACAATTATCATTTGAGCTAGTTGGAAGAATAGTCTCATTTTTATGTACTAATACATGAACCACTTCTGTTCTTGGCAGCCTCCCTCCACCAGCGTGGCTGCCGACGCCTTCCTGGTCTCATGGTCGGAGGGACTTCTGTACTCCTTCCCTCTGATTGCCAGGATCCTTTTCAAGACCCTCTGCAACAGGGCCTTGGTCATCATGGTGGCCCAGGCGCAGCCATGGTTCCCGCTGCTTCTGTAGTTGGCAGTGGTGGATTCCATACCCCTGGGTGTGCTCCCCGACTCCTTTCCCAGGAGGGGGGTTCTCTCCTGCATCCCAACCTGGGATCTCTTTTTGCTGACAGTTGGCTGCTGAGAGGGTAGCTCTAGCCCCATGCCACCTCCCCTCTGCCTTTAAATGGTGCAGATTCTCACTTTGGTGCACTGAGTGGGGGGCTGACCCCCTTCTCCTGCCTGGTGGTCACAGTACTAGAGTACCTGCTCCACCTCTCTCATTTGGGGCTCAAGTCTAATTCGGTTAGGGTGCACCTTAGTGCCCTAGCAGTGAATCACTACCAGGTGGAGGGGAAGCCCCTCTTGGCCCATCCAGTGGTGTTCCATTTCCTACAGGGCCTGCTCCTGTCTAAGCCCCTGGTTTGCCCTCCGGTGACTGAATGGGATCTCAATGTAATGTTGGGGCAGTTCACTCAGCCACCATTCGAGCCTTTGCCTACTTGCCACCTTCACCACCTCTCCTGGAAAGTGGTTCTCCTGGTTGTGCTCACTTTGGCATGAAGGGTAAGCGAGCTCCAGGCCCTGGTGGTGGAAATGCCCTACACCAGGTTTTACAAGAATAGGGTGGTTCTCTGCACGCACACAAAGTTTCTTCTGAAGGTAGTACTCCTTACCTTCTTTCCCAGACCGCATGCCAGTTGGGCAGAGATGGTCCTCCATACCCTGGGCTGTAAGAGGGCCTTGTCCTGCTACATACAACGCACTCAGGACCACCAAAATGGCTCTCAGCTTTTTATTTATGACCTCAGTAAGCTGGGGGAGGCGGTGACTAAGTGTATGCTGCCCACATGGGTGGTGGATTGTATTGCCCTTGCCCAGGTGAGGCTTCCGTTGGAAGGCTGGGTCAGGTCTATGGTGGCCTGTGCTCGGTCCTGCTGGCAGACATCTATGGGCCTCCACCTGATCTTCAGTCCACACTTTCATAGCACACTAGTGCCTGGACAGAGAGTCCTGATGGGACACTGTTTTTGGCCAAGCTATGCTCTGTAACCTTTTCGGTGTTTAGGCAACTCCTACCCTTCTGTGTTCAGGCTACCGGAGTGCTGGTTTCAGCGGACTCAGGGATCCTGTTGGCCTGTCTATACAGATACAATTGCTGCTGGTTGTGGCTCTCCCTGAGGGAGCTCTATTTTCGCTATGGGTTCTTGGTAGCCTGTAGCTGGGGAGTCCCATATGTGAGGACTGACTTCCTGCTTGTCCTGGAGAAAGCGTAGTTACTCACCTGTAACTGGTGTTCTCTGGGGCCAGCAGGGATCAGTCCTCACAAACCTCCCTCCCCCTCTTTGAGTTGCAGCTGCACCATTTTTTAAATTTGTTTTGCCATCTTTTAGCTATGTCATCTGACTGAGCAAGATGGCACCCTTGGGCAGGAAGGGGACCACACATGCATGGTAGCAATCCCAAAGGCTTTCTTTGAAAGCTGGGGATTTGCTCTGTGTGGGCTCTGTTGGCGCTGACATCACCCATATGTGAGGACTAATTCCTGCTGTCCCTGGAGAACACCTGTTACAGGTGAGTAACTACGTTTTATTGTGGCACACAGAAAAGTGGACGAACCTGTTCTCCTGCTTTGTGCATGTGGTACTCCAATAGCTGTTCCACACAGGTGCGACTGAAGTCCAACTTGGGCAGAGTACACCCGAGCACCATTGCAGCACATCACCGTTCCATCAAGGGGAAATCCCTCTCAGTTCAGCCCCTAGTGGTCTCTGTTCCTACTAGGCCTCATGTTGTCCAAACTCCTCCTCCCCCAATCTGCCCTCCAGTGGCGGAATGGGACCTTAATGTGGCGCTCTTGCAGCTCACTAAGCCTTTGTTTCAGCCACTGTCCACCTGTAATACCTTTCCTGGAATGTCGCCTTCCTGGTAGCACTCACATCAGCACGCAGTCAGCGAGCTCCAGCCTGTGATGGCTGAGCCTCCTTCCATGAGTTCTACAAGAACAGGGTGGTGGTCTCCACACATCCCAAGTTTCTGCTGAAGGTGGTGTCCTCATTCCACCTCAATCGGGAGGTGGTTTTTCCAGGCCTCATGCTAGTAGGGTGGAAATGGTTCTCCATATTCTGGATTGCAAGAGAGCCCTGTCCTTTTACCTGCAATGGACTCAAGGCCACCGCAAAGCTTAACAGCTTTTTGTTTCCTATGATCCCCAACTGTAGGGCTCCCAGTGACTAAGCAAACTCCACTTGGGTGGCAGACTGCATTACCCTTGCCTATGAGCAAGTGGGGATCCCACTGGACCAGAGAGTCATGGTGCACTGTGTTTCATCTCCATGATGAAAATGTTCAGGGCCACCACCTGGTCTTCAGTCCATACCTTCACAGTTCACTACTGCTGGGAGAGGGAGTCCCAGTGGGACAGTGCCTTTGGCCAGGTCATACTCTGTTATCTTTTCAGGGAGTAGGCAACTCCTGCCCTTGATACTTCTGGGTTCAGGCTACCGGAGTGCTGGTTCTCCCTGGACACTTGAATCCCAAGAGAGACCTTTGCAAGGCCCAACCTGCTGCTGATCACAGTTCACCTTTGCAGGTCGCCGTGGCATTTTTGACAGGTTTGGTAGCCTGTAGCTCGGGAGTCCCATATGTGAGGACTGATTTCCTATTTCTTCCCAGAGAAAGCATAGTTACTCACCTGTAACAGGTGTTCTCCAGGGACAGTGTGAATCAGTCCTCACAAATCTCCCTTCTCTCCTTGGAGTTGCTTCTTTACCATCTTTTATTTTTGCTGTCTTAGCTATGTCATTTGACTAAGGCAATATGGCACCCTTGGGCAGGAAGTGGACTATGCCTATGTGGTGCATCTCCCAAAGGCTTTCTTTGAAAGCTGGGGCGATGCTTCTGTGCAAGCTCTGTCAGTGCCGTCACTATATGTGAGGACTGATTCTTGCTGTCCACAGGGAACACCTGTTCCAGGTGAGTGAGTACACTTTTTTGTCAAGTACTTTTTGTTGGGCATCATTGCCCACTTTGGATGGAAAAACACCACCGTGGGTTCACAAAGTGCCTTAGCATCATATCAGTTACTGACGAGCATGACTGTGGTCTGGGCCCAGATTTTTCAGACACCGATGTTGATTCCTGTGCCCACTGCAGACACATGACTGCTAGGGGAAGGAAGAATTGAGACAAGCAGGGGGTTAAGATGTTTCAGACAGACTCAACTCCTTCAATACACTCCTTGGGGGCATTGATGCTGTCTAGCTCATATCACACTTTCTGATTGTCTTCCCCTACAAAACATAAGAAAAAGCATCACAGGGCCCGAATCAAAGGGATCCTGTTCATCAGCCTTAGATGCCTGGCACTGCCATTCAAACTGATCCCGATGCAGGCCAAGCAGCCCCAGCTAGAGGATATATTCTCCAAACCCTCAAGAGGGGCTTGGGGATTCCCCCAAGGCTATGTCCTCAGTGAAGCCCCCGATACCATGCTCTGGCAGTGTGGCTTAGGTTTCTAAACCCAATGCCACACAATCCCCTGCATCGACCCTTGATGACTGTGTGCAGGCCATTGAGAGAAGCTGCACAGTGATATTAGTTGCTATTGTGCTGGGGCCTTTGAGGCTTTGGGATACTGTGGCTGAGTTTGGTACCCTGATACCATCTTCAGGACTCTGTCCCTAGTACATTGACATCACGATTCAGTGCACAGGTGTCATGGCATCCTACTGATACACCAACTTTGCTGCACTCAGGACTGATGCTGTCTGCCTCTAAGGCTTCCCAGCCTTCTCTTCAGCATCAGCCATTGGAGTATTGTCGGTACCAGGGAACTGGCATGGATTACTTTAATTTCCTGCCGGATTCAGACTCTGGTTTCTCTGTTTCAGAACCAGTCAATGCTGATCCCCACAGGGACATTCCCTTGGACCCGTCACCACCATATGGATGGTGCTGTTCTCCCCCTGAGGACATGTCCTTTCAGGACTTTATTAAGGATATGATTGCAGCCCTTGGGGTCTCTGTGTTAATGGAGATGGAACAGAGGGCAATTAGCTGGATATCCTACAATATCTTACGGCACTGGAGGAGGCAGCAACTCTTCCCATGCACAATATCCTTAGGAAGGTAGGGCCCAATTTCAGCTGGACAGGGATAAGGTGCCATAGCTGCTTTGCTCTGCCTGCGCACCTCAAAACCCCAGATAGTCACTTCCGCAGCAATGGAAGTGAATATCCGGGTCTGGCCTGCTGCCCAGAAGCTGCTGAGGCTAACCATGCAGCATCAATAATGGATGCCCCATGATTAACCTCGGAGCCTATAAGATAGGTGAGGATTTTCCTCACCTATCTTATAGGTGCCGAGTGCTAATTGTACAGCTTCCAATATCGGTGCTGCATGATTAGTGCCGGTCCCTGCCTCCAGTCTGCCTGGAATGCCCCGCTGCTAACTGGCTAGCATTGGGGCACATAGGGGACTTAGTCGGAGATATTTGACGGTACTACCTTTGTATGTGTCATCAAATATCCAGTTAGCAGGCATTTACATGGGTTAAATGGCTGTTAACCATATTCATGCCTTTTGAATATCGGCCCTTAATGTCTAGGATGTGGGAAGTTCTTCTTACAACTCCTGCCTTCAGTAAGCACTTGGACACCCTATACAAGGTTTCCCCCTGCCCTGGATTAGAAAAACCACAACTATTTCATCACTCAATGGTAGTAGAATCAGCTATAAGGAGGATAAAGAGTCAGAAGAACCACTCTTTGATTCTTCCTGCCAAAGAGGCAAGAACTCTTACTGCTTTTGGTAGGAAAGCCTTCCAGGTAGTCATGCTGGCCTCTAGGGTAAACTCATACATACTCTACATGGGCATGCTCCTCAGGATGTTACCAGAGACCTTGCTGAGTTCACCACTCTTCTTTCATCTGAGAAGCAAACCCCTTGTCAAGTCCTGATTGCTCATGCGCAGAACACAAAGGCAGCTTTTGAGGCCACCAGCAGGACAGCAGTGTCCTATATAGCGGTGAGAAGTACAGCTTGGCTGCAGTCCTTGGAGCTAGAGCAGTGGGTGCAGGATAAACTAATTAACATCCCCTGCAATGGTGAGAATTTTGTTTGATCAAAGGTGGCAAGAAAAGGCAGGTAAAATTGAACTGATGACCTGACCATGAAAAGGCTGCTAATTCCATGAAGAAGAAGTATTCTACAAAGATGTGTTATCCTAAAAAGAGGCAGTTTTGCTGCACCCCCCCCCCCCCACTCTTGCTCCACCTACCATCCTCAGCAATCGCAACGAAAACAGCAAGGACCCCACCAGCCTAGGAAACCTAAAACTCCTAAGGCCCAACCTGCTCCACAGACACAAACTCCACAGAGCTTTTGCCTCCTTCCAAAAGGAGCGTAATCAGTCAGCCTCTCAAATTTCATGATCCTCATATCCCAGGAAGATTAACCCTCTTTGGAGAATGATGGCCCATAATAACCTCAGAACCCTGGACTTTGCAGCTGGTCGGCATAGGTTACCAACTACGTTTCAAAGCTCAACCACCCACTTTCTTTGTTGGACAAGCCCAGATGGAGCTCCACCAATTCACCCTATTGCAAAAGGAGATACTCGCTCTCCTCTCTCAGCAGGCCATCAAGGAGGTCCTTCCATTGCAGCAAGGCCTAGGTTTCTATTCCTGTTACTTTCTCATTTCAAAATGTCAGGAGGTTACAGACCAATCCTAGATCTCAGAAACTTCAACAAATTCCTAGTAAAAGAAAAGTTCAGAATGATCTCACTAGGCACACTTCTTTCCTAGTTGCAGCAAAAACGACTGGCTATGCTCTCTGGATCTGAAGGATGCCTATACTCACATCCTAATCCACCCCACATACAGATTTGTCTTCCAAGAACACCACTGCTGGTATTGAGTTCTCCCCTTTGGCATAGCCTCTGCTCCAAGGGTTTTCACCAAATGTCTGGCAGTCATGGCAGACTTTCTCTTCCCTTACTTCGATGATTGACTCATCAAGCAAGCAGTCGCCACATCTCTTCAACAAACCATCCAGGTCCTCCAACATTTAGGATTCGTCATAAACTATCCAACAATCGCACCTTATTCCAACACAAAATCTTGAGTTTATAGGAGCTTGCCTAGACACAGTATGGGCTCGGGCCTCCTAGTCAGTAGGCTAATCTCTCTGGCCAGCCAAAGTCAAACAACCATCTTTGCTGGGACATGCTTTGCGTTTTGGGCCACATGGCCTTGACAGTCCAGGTCGTGCTTCATGCCTGACTCAATATGCATACAGGGCAGTGGAACCTATCAGAGCAGTGGACACAATACACAGGTCGTCTCTCCGACTTCATCAACATTTCATTTCAACTGGTAAATTCCCTTCAGTGGTGGTGCACGCTTCAAACCCTCGTTGTAGGATTACCTTTTCAAAAGTCTATATCACAGTGTACCCTGACCACCAATGCAGCGAAGCACGGTTGGGGAGCACACCTCAAGGTCTGTGGTTGTGGCAAGAGGTTCTACTTCACATCAATTTCTTGGAACTGAGGGCTATAGTGAATGCCTTCCGTCCTCATCTGACAGGGACAGACTGTCTTGGTTCAGACTGACAATCAGATTGCTATGTTCTATGTCAACAAACAAGTCCTTTCACTTGATGGCATAGCTGCTGAGCGCTTCATCCTCTTGGACCTAGAGCTCCCAGAAGATATCATGCAAGTGCTCTTATCTTCCGGAAAGGACTCCACTAGGTGCTCCTATACATTTAAATGGTGCAGATTTTCCCTCTGGTGCTCACGGAGGAATTGGAATCCTTTCTCTTGTATGGTGGAGCACTTGCTTCAGTATCTTCTACATTTATCCTCATCTGGCCTCAAGACTGATTCTGTCTTGAGTTCACTTGAGTGCCATCTCCGCTTTGCACTACCCAATTGGAAATCACACAATTTCTTCTCACCTGTTGGTGGCGTGGTTCATGCAGAGACTTCTGCTAACAAAACCACCTTTGCACCCCCCTGCCTACAGCCTGGGGATCTGAATGTTCTTGCAGCACACTTTTGAGCTGTTAGCAACGGCTCCTTTAAAGTTCCTAACTTGGAAAGTTCTTTTTCTCATTGCATTAACTTCAGTGAACTACAGGCTTTGGTGGGCTAGGCTCCATACACAAGATTCCATCATGATAAGGTTGTCCTCTGGACTCATCCTAAATTTCTTCCATCCTCTTTCCATCTCAACCAATCTATTTCACTTCCAACTTCCTTCCCTAGACCTCATGGATCTCGGGTTGAAGCCAAGCTACACACTCTCGATTGCAAAAGGGTGCTTGCTTTCTATCCTGACCGCACTAAAGATCATCGCAAATCCTCACAACTCTGTTTCCTTTGACCCAAGTCACCTTGGATTGCCAGTTTCCAAGAGAACCCTATCAAACTGGATAGCGGACTGCATTTCCCTTGCATATACCCAGGCTGGTCTATCCCTGCAGGATCATGTCACAGCCCATAATGTCTGAGCTATGGCAGCCACTGTGGCCAATCTTTGTTTGGTCTCACTGCTGGCAATCTGCCAGGCTGCCACATGATCTTCTTTGCATACTTTCGCTGCTCAGTATTGCCTGGACAAGGACTCCAGTCGCAATGCTCAATTTGGTCAAGCTGTCTTAGAGAACTTTTTTCAGGTTTAAACCAATCCTTGAAGCACCCCAACTTGAGATCCTCTGACACTATCATTCAGAGGTCCTCTGGTCCGCGCGCACCAACCTCTCACCCCCATCACATGCAATTTCTTTGGATTTCTGCATCCCAAGTGCATGAATCTGCACTACTTTGGATTAAGCCTTAACTGCCAAGCATTAGACCATTCTTCCAGTTTTTGTAAATCTTTCCTCATGTTGTCCGCTCCCACATAGGAGTCCACTCTGTTGCAAATTTTTATGTCATCTGAAAAAAGGCAGAGGGGTTTCTGGTAGGAATGTAAGAAATATATTACTTTATAGCCCATCAAGAAGGAAAAATGCCAGTAAAACATACAAGATGATCTACCCATATAATTAAGTTTGTCATATGAGCTTGCAGTCTAATTACTGCACATGTGACAATGTGGGGTACTGCCATTGAAATATTTTTTTTAAAAGACTATGTAGCATAATTGATCTCACAGGTCGGAGACTAGGTTTCTCCTCTATGCATCACTTCTTTTGGAAAAACAAACTGTACAATAAGACTGCTTACGATGCTTGGTTGCTAGTCTAGAGTATTAAAGATGTTCTAGTCAAAGTTGAAATTACTCCTTATACTGGCCAGAAATAATTCCTGATCATGTCCCAGTCTAGTCCCATAACCTCTGGGTTCCCAATCCAATCCAGCAGCTTGGAGACTGAGAAACTCCACCTTTTTTGTGACATCATCTGTATAAGTCTCCGGTGCCCGCCTCATGCCACCAGTCACCTCAGTCTCCAAGCAGCTGGATAGTTGGGAGCCCGGGGGTCCCGGGCTCACAGGAGAAACAATTGAGACATCTTAGTTAATGGGGTTTTGTTTTGGAAGTTTTTTATTTCATTTACAGTCTGTTGCTTTAAATTTGGAGCACTCCAGCTCTTTGGCTCTGAGTCCTCCTTCTCCTCCCCCACCTTCACCTGGTTTTCTCTTCAGGGCAGCGCACTATACCGGGGCCGGCTGTTTCAGAGGTCTTGCCTGAGACGCAGCAGCGGCCCAGTCCAGATCCGGAGGTGAAACTCTGGTTTCAGAGTGAGCCGGCGCCACGCGGATGTCTGTGCCTGCTAGCGCGTTCGGCTGCTCTCTCTCTCACTATCTCTCCCGCTGATCGGGATCTGTGAGGTGAGTGTGCTTTGAGGGGGGAAGAAAGTGTTGATTTGCTGTTCGGGGGCCTCACGGGCAAGGGCAGCTGTTGTTTCCGGGTCCATAGCCCGGACAGGGGTTTTTTCATTTTTTTACTGTGATCGCGTCTGCGGTGCTGACAGAGACCGCGGCTCCCTTTCTTTGCTTGTCAGCGCGTTTTCGCGCCCTTTTTGCCTCGCGGCCCTGCCTCATGGTGGAGACGCGGTTTCTGCACGGGCCGGACGTTTTGGTTTCCCGGTCTTTTCAACTTAACTGCTCAGCCATTTCTAGGGAGAAATAGCGCAGGTTGGCATCTATTCTTCAGTGCATTGTGAGGGGGCAGTCTATTTTCCACTCTCGGGGTAGTCCCACGTTAGAAGCAGAGAAGCTTTCAGGTTAGGATTTCTCTGTCTGCCCTCTGCAGCTCTGGTTTAGAGTCGGAGCTGCATTTTTCGGGTGCCCCAGGCCATTCACTTTTAGCACCCGGGTTACGCTTGAGACAACGGTGTTTTATCATGCCCTCCAAACCCCTTTGCATCGTGTGTGGGACGCGGAAAGGCACAAATGCAGGGGTCTGCAAGGATTGTGCGGGGGAGGCCCGGGAGCTGGATAACCCCTCCTCGCAAGCAGTCTCGGCTCCGAGGTCCTTGCCAGAGGCTTCGGCGTCACGAATACCGGACCTGGCGCAGGAGGAGCCACTGCCAGGAACATCTTCAGGTTCGGGCGCCCCGGCTTCTGCCATGGTGTTCCCCAATGAGCTCTCTGCCATCTTCTCTCAACAGTTTGTGGCGCTTCTTCAGAATTCGGCTTTTAGTGACTTTTTGCAGCACGGTTTGCCGGGCGAATCCAGCAGAGCCGGGAAGCGTCCGGCGTCTCCGCGGCTGTCCACTTCCCCGAGTAGGAGCAAGAAGCCTCGCGGGGACGACAATCTAGGGGACCTCTCCGGTCTCTCGGAGAGCCCTCTATCGGATGAGGGCGCCCGTAGTGTATGTTTGGAGGACGAGTTAGAAGAGGGTGAGATCTCTGAAAAGGAAGATCAGGCTAGGGTGGTGAGAGTGTTCAGGAGAGAAGAACTGCCGTCTCTCATTGTAGAGTCGCTTAAAGCGCTCAACATGCCGGAGCCTGCGACTGCGGAGGACGAGACGTTGGAGGATCCGCTGCTGCAGGTGTTCAGGAAAACTCAAAGGGCTTTCCCTGTGCACAGGGTGTTTCAGGAGATGATTCAAGAGGAATGGAATATCCCTGCAGCACCCTTGAAAGGCGCCAGGGTGATGAGCCGTTTGTATCCCTTATTAGACCGGGACAAAGAGATGTTTCAACCTCCCAGGGTGGACGCAGCGGTCTCAGCAGTGACCAAGAAGACGACCATTCCTGTAGAGGGTAGCGCGGCGCTCAAGGACGTTCAGGATAGGAAACTGGATGTCTTGCTCAGGCAAGTTTTTGATGTCAATGCTATCTCCCTGCAGGCAGCCATTTGCGGCGCCTGGGTTTCTAGGGCTTGCCTGCGTTGGGCTCAGAAAGTTCAGGAGGGCCAAGAGTCTCCTTTGGCGGGAGAAGCGGCGCGTCTGGAGTCAGGGGACGCTTACCTCTCGGATATCCAGTACGATCTTATGCGGGGGCTATCCAAGAGTATGGCGGTGGCGGCGAGGCGCTATCTCTGGTTACGTAACTGGTCCGCCGATACTTCGTCAAAGACTCGGTTGAGCAAGTTGCCCTTTAAGGGGCGTCTGCTGTTCGGCGAGGATTTGGACAAGCTGGTCAAGGACCTCGGGGAGTCCAAGGACGGAAGGTTGCCGGAGGACAAGCCCAGAGTCTCTCGGGGAGCATCGAGTTCCCGGGGTCAATTGCGGGATTTTCGTCGCTTTCGCTCCCAGAGAGGTGCTTCAGGGCAGCAGGGGCGTTTTCCCTACCGCGCCCAGGGTTTCCGGGGGTTTCAGGGGACAGGCCGAGGTTTCGGTCTCCATTCCTCCTCCTCCTCCCTTAACCTTAAAAAGTCCCAATGAAGCAAGGGGAGCCCAGTCGTCCACCATTCCCGTGGGAGGACGTCTGCGGGAGTTTCTTCCCGCCTGGGCCCGCATTACGACAGATCAGTGGGTGTTGGAGGTTGTTCGCGAAGGCTACGTTCTGGAGCTCTTACGCCCCGTGCGGGACTCCTTTGTGCTCTCTCCCGGCAGGACTGGCAAAGCGGGCTGCCCTACGACAGACAGTACAGCGATTACTGGACCTCAGAGCGATTGCCCCCGTGCCCGTAGATCAGTCCGGGTGCGGTCGATACTCCATTAATTTTATTGTCCCAAAGAAAGACGGAGGTGTTCGACCGATCCTGGATCTCAAAGGAGTCAACCGCTGCCTCCGCGTGTCTCATTTTCACATGGAAACCCTGCGCTCCGTTATAGTGGCGGTGCGACAGGGGGAGTATCTCACTTCTCTAGACCTGTCCGAAGCTTATCTTCACATTCCCATACGACCGGAACATTACAAGTTCCTCAGGTTTGCCGTCCCGTTCGGACATTTTCAGTTCCAAGCGTTGCCCTTCGGCCTAGCGACCGCCCCGAGGGTCTTTACCAAGGTCATGGTGGTGGTGGCGGCGGCTCTGCGAAAGGAAGGCATTCTCGTGCATCCTTATCTGGACGATTGGTTGATCCGGGCGAAATCGCACGACGACAGCGTGCGGGCCACGGCCCGGATAGTCAGCCTGTTGGAGAGTCTAGGTTGGATTGTCAATATGTCCAAGAGTCATTTACAGCCTTCCCAGAATCTGGAATACCTGGGGGCGCGGTTCGATACGTAAAACGGAAGAGTGTTTCTTACCAACCAAAGGGCCCTAGAATTGCGAAATCGGGTGCAGAGGTTCCTCAAGCTCCGAACTCCCTCAGCGTGGCATTACCTGCAGTTGTTGGGCACCATGGCGGCGACGATAGAAACGGTCCCATGGGCGAGAGCGCACATGTGGCCCTTGCAGAGGGCTCTGCTTCGCTGGTGGTCACATCAGCGAGACCCCCTCTCCCGGAAACTAGTCTGCCCGGAGGAGGTTCGTCAGTCCCTGCTCTGGTGGTTGCTTCCCCAATTGCTGGGCAGAGGGAAGTCCCTCGAGTCGCCGGCATGGGTGGCCGTGATGACCAATGCCAGTCTGCTGGGCTGGGGAGCCCATTGTCAGGGCAACTTCGCGCAGGGGCTTTGGGACGCTCAAGAAAGCGCCTGGGCGATAAACCGGTTGGAGCTGCGAGCGGTGTCGCTGGCTTTGCAGGAGTTTCGGACGCTTCTCGACGGGCAAGCGGTCCGAGTACTGTCGGACAACGCGACGGCGGTGGCCTATGTCAACAAGCAGGGTGGCACCAGCAGTGTGTCTCTAGAGTCCGAGTCCGAGGCTCTGTGTGCCTGGGCAGAAGTCCATCTTCTGGACCTGTCGGCAGCCCATATAGCAGGGGTAGACAACGTGGAGGCCGACTTCCTCAGCCGGGTAAAAGTGGATCCTGGAGAATGGGTTCTGCATCCCGAGGTGTTCGAGATGGTGGTCCGCAGGTGGGGCTGGCCAGTGTTGGATCTCATGGCGACCTTTGCGTCGGCGAAGTGCAACCGTTTCTTCAGCAGGCGCAGGGAACGGATGTCGGAGGGCTTGGATGCTCTCTTACAGGTCTGGCCGGAGGAGCAGCTTCTGTATGTCTTCCCACCGTGGGTGCTGATCGGCCGGGTCCTACAAAGAGTGGAGGGATTCCGGGGTCATGTCATCCTGATTGCGCCAGATTGGCCACGGCATCCTTGGTGCGGGGACCTGGTGCGGTTGCTGGAGGCCAAGCCCTGGCGTCTCCCCGACAGAGCGGATCTGTTATCTCAAGGGCCGCTAGTCATGCCTCACGTGGGTCGATTCTCTCTTACGGCCTGGCTCTTGAAAGGGCGCGGTTGACCTCCCGAGGGTATGCTCCGGTGGTTATCTCTACCTTGCTCAAGTCCAGAAGGCGTTCCACTTCGTTGTCCTATGTGCGCATCTGGAGGATTTTTGAGGCCTGGTGTGGTGAGCGGCAGTACCAAGCATTACGGGCTTCCCTTCCGCAGATCCTAGAATTTTTACAGCATGGTTTCGAAAAGGGTTTAGCAGCGGCTTCGTTGCGAGTCCAAGTGGCTGCTTTATCTTGTTTCAGAGGCAGACTGGCGGGTCAGTCGCTGGGCGTCCAGCGGGATGTTAAACGATTTCTCAGAGCGGTGTCTCTCGCTAGGCCTCCGGTTCGACAAGTCTTTCCCAAATGGAGTCTTCCCTTCGTTTTGGAGGCCTTAGTGGGGGAGCCTTTTGAGCCACTGGCTAGGGCGTCACTCAAGGATCTTACTCTGAAGGTGGTGTTTCTCGTGGCAGTGTGCTCGGCTAGGCATGTTTCCGAATTACAGGCTCTTTCCTGCAGAGAGCCCTATGTTTCTTTCTTCCCGTCTAAGGTGGTGTTACGGCCGGTGCCGGCTTTTCTTCCAAAGGTTGTCTCGGCGTTTCATGCTAACCAAGAAATTTCCTTGCCGGTACTGCACAGAGATGGCGGTGGTTCTTCAGCTCCTAGAATACATCTGTTGGATGTCCGGAGAGCTTTAAAGAAGTATCTCAAAAGGACGGAGTCCTTTCGGAAGTCGGACAGACTTTTTGTGCTTTTCGCAGGGCCGAAGAAGGGTGAAGCGGCCTCTAAGGCATCTATTGCTCGCTGGATTAGGGAGGCCATTGAGTCGGCTTATGTGTTGCAGGGCAGAGTCGTGCCAAATGGTGTGAAAGCACATTCTACGCGGGCTCAGGCTACCTCCTGGGCGGAGGCTCGTTTAGTTTCACCGGTGGAGATCTGCAGAGCGGCGACTTGGTCGTCCCTCAATACCTTTGCTAGGCATTACCGTCTGAATGTACAGATGGCGGAGGAGACCTCATTCGGATCAGCGGTTCTTCAGGCTGGTTTGCCAGGTCCCTCCCGTTGTTAAGTGTGTTTCACTGCTCTGGTATGGACCCAGAGGTTATGGGACTAGACTGGGACACGATCAGGAAGGTGAAACTAGACTTACCTGCTAATAGTAGTTCCTGGAGTGGAACAGTCTAGTCCCATATCCCTCCCAGGCAAACACATGTCCGGATTCTCTCAGTTTCACGGGTAAGCTGCGCTTTCTTTCTTATTACTGTTGGGGCTGTTCCTTCCTTCAAGCAGGGGGGTTGGAATGCTCCCACTTTCTATTAAGCACTGTCATGGGCTGGGAGTTTCTTGCTCTCATTTGTTATTTTACTGTTATCACTAACGTTTGCTGTAGTCTTTTGGCTTACTTGTTTCTCCGGTGAGTCTTCTTTGTCAATAGGTTACTGGTGGCATGAGGCGGGCACCGGAGACTTATACAGATGATGTCACAAAAAAGGTGGAGTTTCTCAGTCTCCAAGCTGCTGGATTGGATTGGGAACCCAGAGGTTATGGGACTAGACTGTTCCACTCCAGGAACTACAATTAGCAGGTAAGTCTAATTTCACCTTATTCCATGGTGATTCTGATGCCATACATGACACAATGTTTAAACTAACTGGCTCCCATCCCATGCAAGGTAACCTTGACTACTCTTTGGATCAAGACTTTTTAGATTTAACTACTTTTCCTTCTAAACCAGGGGTCACCAACATGCGGCCCGCGAGGCTCTACCCCGGTGCGGCCCGCCAAGGATGCTGCTGAAAGTACCGGCAAATTCATCGACTCCTTCTTCTGCAGCCGCGGCTCCCTGCCTCTTAGGGAACCGCGGCTGTGCTTGTAAAATCATCGCGGAGCCCTTCCTGTCTTGACGGGCTCCGTGCAGCATTGTCCCGCCTCCAAAGGAAGTGGTAAACAACTTCCTTTAGAGGCAGGACAATGCTGCACGGAGCCCGTCAAGACAGGAAGGGCTCCGCGATGATTTTACAAGCACAGCCGCGGTTCCCTAAGAGGCAGGGAGCCGCGGCTGCAGAAGAAGGGAGGGAGCTGACATGGAATAAAAGTACAGGTACGAGCAGGTTTTTTTTCGCGGGGGGGGGGGGGGGTGCGGCCCGCGAGTCTGCCGGTAGTCGGCTGTGCGGCCCGCGGCCCTCTGGAGGTTGGTGACCCCTGTTCTAAACCAAATGTCAAAGTGAGTTATATTCAAGTACAGTAGGTATGTCCCTGTCCCTAAGTGCTTATAAACCAAGTCTGAACATGAGGCAAAGGAGGGCGAATGACTTCCCAAGGTCACAAGTAATGTTAGTGGAATTTGGACCTTGGCTTTCCCGATTCTTAGACTGCTGCTCTAACCACTAGGCCAGTGGGAGACTTCCAGCCAGTTGGGTTTTCAGGATATCCACAATGAATATGCATGAGAGAAATATGGAGGCAGTGCATACAAATCTCTTATGAATATTCATTGTGGATATCCTGAAAATGTGAGTGACTGGCAGTCCCCAGGACAGGTTTGGGACCCTCTACATTAGGGTAATCCAAACATGGCTGCCTTCCTTTAAGGAGTAACAAGGAATTACTAGATGAGATTATGTTTAACTGAAAAAGAGCGAGTATTGCCACTTGATCTATGTACTCACACAGAAAGTGCAGCTTTTAAAAAAAAGTTGAGATCTCTCCCTATTTAGCATATCCATAAAAGTAACAATGAAATTTTTTTCACAATTCTTTAAGAAAGCAAGAATTTCCAATGTGGAACAAGGAAAACAAAAATCAAAATATAAGAAAAATCGGGTGGTTTTAGTTTTTCTTAAATGGCATTAAAATAAATTTAAGTGCACAGAAATCCACACAAGCACAAAAATGCAAGTTATTTATTTGAAAGCTTCTGCACTCCTCCCAGGTTTTAAAAAGTGAAGTAAGATACTGCAGGAAGGAAATTAAAATAGTCTTTTTTTTTTTAAGTCTAACATTGTTAGGTTAAAATGTTCTTATCTGTCAATGTGCAAACACAGAAAATGCTCATTAAAAATCTCAAACATTTGCAGTAAAAAGAGGTTTTAATAAATGATCACACTGAAATCAAATCTATAAAAGACCAATTTTCGCCTTGCTCCAGCGTTTGTAAAAATGAGTCCCAGCCTTTGAAACGGTATGTGGTCAAATTAAAGTCCATTTTCTTGTCATCTGAATTCGAAACAGCTCTTATTCTACCGCTGCTGCTAAGGAGAACAAGGAGAACAGTTGATATTTTCTTTCTAAAAGGTCCAAGAGATAGTCTTACTGGCCGACAGAGGTAGACCACACCACAATTAACTACTGCAGATCTGTGCAATGCTCCCCCTGTAAAAATGCTGCTTTTGCCTTTCTGGACAACATTCAAGATGCTGCAGGAGTGTTTGCAAAAGAATTAAACTGAGCCTAGCACATCTGGATGTACAACATAACAATAATGTTCTCTGTAAACCACCGTGATTGGTAGATAGATACAGCAGTGTAGAAGTATTGTTAAATAAATAAACAAAGAAAAGGTAATGAGCAGCAAAACAGGATAAACTTTCACACAGTGGTTCTCAACCCAGTCTTCTGGGACCCCCAGGCCAGTCAGGTTTTCAGGATATCCACAATGAATATGCATGAGATAGATCTGCATACAATGGAAGCAGTGCATGCAGATCTATCTCATGCATATTCATTGTGGATACCCTGAAAACCTGACTGGCTTGGGGGGTCCCAGAGGACTGGGTTGAGAACCTAATGAAAGAGCCTAGAAATACTACTGCAAAGTATTTTATAAGAAAACAATATAACAATTGTTCATTACGCTTTAGTAAACAAATTTGCTAAGCGACTGAAGCCATGAGCATAGCAAGGTTTATGATTATTTTAGCATTACCATACCCCGTAGTCTGCGGGAGAGGTGATTAAGGTGAGAGTCGCCCTCTCAAAAAATTAATGTGTAGGGCCCTATTTTTAAAACACAGAAAATACTGGATTCCCTTGTAATGCAATGCAAGCCGTCAAGTTAATGCCGACTCCTTAACTAAGGGTTTTTTGAAATTTAGTTAGAAATAAAGGTCAGTAAACAAGTTACAGTGATACAAAAAAAAAGTACTAGACCAACTTAATACTTTTATGACTAATTTTTAAGATCTACGCTGCCTTCATTGGGTCTTCTTAAAGAAGAACAAAGCCTCACAAACCTAAAAGAGTCAACAATGATTTGACCTACAGGTCTGTAATAGGAGAAAATGGTAAGCTGGTAAATTCCAAGGCTAAAAAATGACCCGAGCACATTCATCACATCCCTGGCATATATGCACCTTAAAGGGCACAAGAGTAAGCAAACTAGGGGGGGGGGGGGGCTCAGCTGCCTTTACCTACAGCTTCTCTGTCTCTGTGCAGAGAGCTGCTGTGCAAACCTGGAAGGCTGGGCCGGTCCAACCACTAGGCAAACCAGACAGTCACCTAAGGCGGCAACTTCTGAGGGGTGCCAAAGAGCAAAGCATTCAAAGCTAAACCATACATTTTGGCAGCCAGGGGGGGGTATAATGTTTAAGGTTTGCCTAGGGCATCAACCCCTTGAACCAACTTTGTAGCTAGCCCTGCAGGAAGACATAGGATTCATTTTTAGCCAACAGCCTAGCATGGTTAGCCACTGCGTGAAAGCCAAAGCACCCTCCAAGCCCAAATTTTCCAACCTGTGTTATCATTGCTAACCGAAACAGAAAGCTTGAATAAAACATACAGATATTTACCCGTTTCATTATTTCATCTCTGGTGGTAAAGTGTGGAGCATCTTCCACTTCAATTCCCTCCGCCATCTCCACGACTCTTTCTAAAATTTCTTCACTGTAACTAAAAAATAGAAAGAAGCTGATGGTCACTGCAGTGCATGATTGGGAACAAAGTAAAAACTGGATTCTCCCGATGCAGTTAAGTGGATCCGACATCTACCTATTTACCAGCAGGGTTTAAAAGGGAGTCTAGTACAAAATCAAGGATTTAAATAGAGACTTAAATTTGGCACGGAAGGCTGTGGGTATTTGTCAGCAGGGATGGCATAACTTCAACTTGCGCTCTGGTGTGAAGCAGCAATGTCAAGTTTCAGCCCCAGTACAGAACACCTGGTTTTCAGCTATTTGGCGGTGGGGATTTACACGTGTGTCCCAGGCGCTGCTGCTTTATTTAAACTGGTGCAGCTTTGGGAGTACAGGTGTCAGAGAGAAGTTCAGCCCATGCATTTTTTTTCTCAGTGTTAAAAGTCAGATTCGGAGAATTAGATCACCTGCACCCTCCTGATCTAACACTGGAAAAAAAAATATGGCACCAGCTCAACATTCCATCCAGAGGATCTGAAGACCTGCTCTGGACCCTCCAGATCTCCTTTAAACTTGTGCAGTGGCTGGGGAGCTCAGGTGTCAGAGCATGAAAGGAAAGTGAAGGAAACCGCAAAGCCGGCTCGGGAAAGAGATGTTCAGCTAGCACATAGGGGTTTCCATAACATTCAAGTCAAATAAATAAATAAATTCAGAAGATCTGGTGAATCTGATCCTCCAGATCTGACTTCAAAGCTGGAGAAAAAAGATGCACCAGCTGAACATCTCTACCTTCTGTCGCCTGTGCTACCTGCAGCCCTGCAATTTTAAAGGTCAAAACTGGATCTTCTTTGCTGGGGTACCAGCTTGAATCTGCAATTGAAAGGAAGGGGAAAAGGGTTATTGGATTTAGCTCACACCTTTTTTCAGAAGCTCAAGGTGAATCACATTCAGGTTTAGTAGATATTTTCCTGTCCCCAGAAGGCTTAAATTTAGTATGTACTTGAGGCAATGGAAGGTTAAGTAACATCCAAGATCAGGAGGAGCAGCAGTAGGATTTGCACCCCAGCTTCCCGCTCACTGCTGTAATCATTAGGAGGCACAACTTGAGTGGAACAGATCTAAATTACCATTTAAAGTCCTGCCACTCCATGCCAAGGCAACTCTTGAAATCATGCTGTCTTCACTAGCCCTCAACACTAGGGTAGAAGTTTAAATCCCAACCTTCAAAAAGCTAAAAAACGAATCCTCCGTGGATCCGATTTAAGATCGAAAGATCCAGAGCATCCGGCTTTTACCGACCTGCAGGGGTGTTACTAAAGATTTTTTAGCAATGTATCCTTTCTGCCCTGTGCCCTCATGGCCAAGCCTACATGCAGCACGAATAATGCTTAACAGGGAGAAATAGGCATCGGCCATCGCTTCACTTTTTAGTCCCTATGCAAAAAAAGAAAAACTCCCGAGAAAACAGAAATTATCTGCATTATTATTTTGCAAACATGCCCCAAATCCGCCTCGCGCTTTTGATCGCTCTAGTTTTAGGAACAAATAAAGGAACAGCGAGGATCTGCCCCGAAAGCGAAGCGTGGCCCCCTTTCCCCGGCGCTTGCGCAGGCCCAGTTACCGGCAGCCCATGAAGACGTGGTTGGCCCACACCATGGAGAGAGCCAGCAGCTGGTCCACCTGGTCCCGCTGGAAGCGCGGCAGGTTGCGCGCGATGAACTCGCGCCGGGCCCGCCACTGCTTGTCGCTCTCCGAGTAGGACTGGAACTGCGCCACGTACTGGGCCAGCTTGCGCTCCTCCACCATGGCGCGGCGGAAGGCGCGAGGCCTGGAAGTCTGGGACGACGTCACAATGGCGCTTTCAGAACGCGATCCCTCCACTGGCGCGACCTGTTGGTTTGCTTTGACTGCAGCTGCTCTTCGCCGCCGCGGGCAATTTAACACCGAGTCTGCCTGATGGTTAAAGGAAGCCAGTGCTCCGCCTCCTGGTCGCACCCAGAGGAGACCTTGCAGCAAGCGGCCACTGCAGTGCAGGGAAGAACCAAGGCAGAAGGGGGCGCATTTTCAACTGTCCCTGGATCTGCCGAGGTGGGCTCGCTCTTTACTTCCGGACCCTTTCAAAATTGTTGTTTGGGGGCCCATAATTTGAACTTTTACCACTGCTGGAGCCCTGCCTTTACACATGGTATATCCAGAGAGTTCCCCTATACCACGTGTATCGCATATAGGGAGCTCCAGAGAGCGCCCTGTTCGGAACAGTGTGCTAGTACCACGCTTGGCATAACAGAGAATGCCTTTGTACCATACAGCCGAGATCAAGAATGCCCTCTGATAACACAGGTACACTAAAAAAATTTTTTTTTAAACTGCCTCTAATGTTTCGATTGATTTTTACGTTTTTTGGTGCGCTGAATCCAAATCTGGTAACCAATTTGCTCCATCACGTACAGATTTTTTGCTACATTGGGTTAGCAGTTTGAGGTGAACGTTTCAGATTGAGTGCGATCGAGATAAAAGTTTCTTGGATGAATTCTTTATACTAATTGTTTAGTAGTTATTCAAATGAGAATAAAGAAAATTGTAACAAGGCAGCACATAAGAATAATGTCAACAAAACACACTGTGATGGTAGCAAAATTGTCTGCACTTAAAACAGCCACATACATGTGCACAAACATTGAGCATATAAGAGCGAGGTTAGACACAAAGCAAAGCAAAGAAATGTGCAAAAAATGTTGTACAGGTATGTATGTAAGAATAGAAAACGCAAACCGCACCATTGCAATACATGAAGACAAACACCCGATGGTGTGAAAATAAAATTCTAATAAATGAGATCCGACACTGTGGTAATAACTAGCAAATTTTTATTTCAAAGTTTAGTAAAAACACGATATTTGTCAACACAGTTTAGATTTTAAAGTCACTCTTGGGTCAATCAATCTCCTGGTGGGCCCGTTTCTTCTTCCCCCGAATGCTTCTCTTGGTGCGCTGCTTGGCGTATTTTTCATCTGGGGTTTCCCGCAGCAGCAACCAGCAGAAATCAGTCATCATAGGGGTGTTCCATCTTCCTTGGTACCTTCTCTCTGTGTCCTTGATGTCCTGGTGAAACCTTTCACCTTGTTCTTCACTGTACGCCCCCAAGTTTTCGGGAAAGTAGTTCACATGGGAGTGCAAGAAATGGACTTTCAGGCTCATGTTACAGCCTTGTTCTTTGAAGGCATTGAGCATCCTGGCAACAATATCCTTATAGTTCTCATCCCGCCTGTTCCCCAAGAATTTGAGAACAACATCCTTGAAGGAATCCCAGGCTTCTTTTTCCTTCTCAGACATCGTTTCAGCGAATGCTCCATCTGAAATGAGTTTCCTTATATCAGGGCCAACAAACACTCCTTCCTTTAGCTTTGCTTCAGAAAGTCGGGGGAACTTTGAGCAAAGGTACCGAAAGCACTCACCATCTTTTGGAAGGGACTTGATGAATTGCTTAATGAGACCCAACTTAATGTGGAGAGGTGGTAATAGAATTTTATCACGAGGTACCAAGCTCTCATGAAGAACATTTTTCTCACCGGGTCTCAAATACTCCCGAATTGGCCAGTCTTTTTTCCCCCAGTGTAGGTCGCGGGCCCGGCTATCCCACAAGCAAAGGAAGCAGGGATATTTGGTGAAACCGGATTGCTGCCCTAATAGCATGGATAGAATTTTAAAGTCTCCACAAATCATCCACTTATGCTCATCATAACGAATCTTCTGAAGAATCAGGGCCAAATTCTCGTATTTTTCTTGGAGAATAACAGAGTGAGCATTAGGAACTGAAGCGAATGTGTTGCCATTATGAAGAAGAACACCTTTTATGCTCTTTTGATGAATCAATGAACAGCCGCCATTCAGCAGGATCATACTTGAGTTTAAACTTTTCCATCACTCCGTATATATCGTTGCAAAATACCAAATCTTCCTCTTTGCTGAAATACTTCAAAAATTGTGTCTCGCGGTTGCGGTACCAATAAAAAGTTGTTCCTGGTGACAATAGATTTTTCTGTTTAAGCCGAGAACCTAGCAGTTGGGCAGCATCTTTTGGGAGTCCTAAATCCCGGACTAAATCATTCAATTCAGCTTGAGAGAAAAGTTCAGGTTTCGGATCTGGTTCAGTTTCAAACTCGGAAGTACTGGACTCATCGGGAAAAGCCATCTGATGAGTCTCATCATGATCAGAACCGTCCACACAAATATGATCCAAAGATTTTGGTGGTTCAGGCACAGGTACTTCGTTGCTATGAGGCATAGGTCTAATTGCTGAGGGAAGGTTGGGGTAACTTATTACGTTCTTATTTTTTAAGTTGTATCCCTTCACAATGCAAGAGCAAAAATAGCAGTCACTGCTGTGGTCTCTTTGTTCACGCCACATCATAGGTATTCCGAAACGAAATGCTTGTTTTTTACCTTTCATCCATAAGCGTAGATCTTCCTCACATGTCTTGCACACTTTGTGAGGAGCCCACGGTTTGTCTTGATCGCCTAACTTCAAACCGAAATAGGCGAAATATACTTTTTTAATAAATGCAGAAATGTTCCTCTGCCGCTTTTTCACGGTATATTCCCCACAAATAAAACAAAAACTGTCCGGAGAGTTGACGCAACCTCTGGCTCTGTGAGCCATCAGAAATACACAGCACTGCAAACTACAACTGTAGTGAACCACTTCGGAATAAAGCTGGATTACGACTGAGCAAACAAAAGGTAATAATGAACTTGCAAGAAACTGAAATTTGACACGAACGTTCATGTCGCAACCACCGTGTTTGAGCGAGCGAACGAGGCGAGGCGAACAGGAAAGAACATGCGCCAGCGCGAGTACTGGATTTAGCCCCCCGCCTCCCAATTGTCCTGTTAATGTATAAAATGAATAAAAAACACTCTAAAATATCATGAGGGAGTGTTTCTAGTTAGTTAACCATTACAACCTCTATTTTGGGCCAAGAAAATAAACTGCAGTCGGCTAAAAAGAAATTATGTGAACATTCCTTATATGGGTAAGAAATCTAATTTTGCAAGAAAACGTGACGTGATGGAACATTTTGGCTATTTTTCCTGGATTCAGCACCCCAAAATCTATAGGAATCAGTTGCAAAACTGGAGGCAGTTTTTTGGTAGTGTACCTGTGTAATCTATTCTAGAGTAGGGCTTTTCAAACTTTTATCCCGCATGACCCCATTTTAACAGCTGAAATTCACGTGACCCCAGATGATGAAATCAAAACAGCAGGTCTCCAGCCCCCTTCCCTTACCTCACAACTTCTGTAAAGCAGAAAGCAGTGGCAGTCAGCACAGGGTCCCTTGTGTCAATGTGCAGTGTGTGCTTACAGACCCTAGTACTCAGCAGGGGTTTCCAGCCCAACAGGAGGGGGACAAGAGCCTATGAATGCTCACAGGCCGCTTGCTGACTGGTGACTGCAAGTCCAGAGAAAAGGGGAAATGGTCCTGTTTCTGCGACCCCATCCACTGATAATGTGACTCCATTTGGGGTTCCGACCCCAAGTTTGGGAACCACTGATCTAGAGTGTACAGCATTGGTGTAGCCAGGATTTAGTTTTTGGTGGGGCCTAGGATTAACATGCTAAAAGCTCACCTCTTTGAGGCTGTTTTTGGATTCTGATCCACTGAGGTTGCTTTTGGATCTTGATCCGCAGCGCTATATAAACGATTAGTAGTTGTAGTGAGTATAGGACAGTAGCAGTATTAGTTTTCCACTCGTTCAACTGTTCTATTGCCACTAACTAGGTGGGCCTGACCTCAAAGTGGAGGGGCCATGGCCCTCCAAGGCCCGCCTTTGGCTGTGCACCTGGAGTACAGTAGTAGCACATAGAGCATACCGGAAAGGTTAAAGAGAGGTGAACATAAACCTAAAGATGAGAAACTGATAATTATAATTGCAGCACCGTATAGTGGACTATGGACAAGATGGTTCATAGCCAACATAGAAAAAAGGGTAAAACAAAAAAAAGCATGTTTTGTAGTACTCACCTGGAAACAGTCACACATCTTTTTGCTGGAGGTAAAGGCCTGTATGCAGAGAGGCACGTCTCATCCACTGGAAATGTTTCTGTGCCAAACATTGGCATCATAATCCTGATAGAATTATTGGCAAAAAAGAAGTTGTGATCACCTGAGGACCACCCCCCCCTTCCCATAGATTAAAAGTACCATGCAAAGAAACAGACGTTGTGGTAAAGGAAAGGAAAAAAGCGTAAGAACAGTACTAAGAGAAGTGTCGGTGCCAAGTGACTATTCTTTCTCCAAGGACAAGCAGGATGAGTCAGCCACACCTGGTGATGTCATCCGACGGCGCCGAGACGGAAGTACTCTCCATAGCTCAGAAGGGCTTTCGCCCTTCTGAGCATGGGCCAACTGGCCCTGCCCCCTGGCCCGCCCCTAGCTAGCCAGTTTCAGTTCTTCCGCCTTGCCTACAAGACGGACCTTTCTACTCTCCTACTGAAATAACACAAAATGCTTTATTCTGAAGAGGAATTCTCCCACTTAACTTATTTTAAACATCTCTAACACTGCCTTTTTGTTACCTCTCTTTCAGATACGTTTCAATGCCGTCCAAGGGAGCTGGCTGGAATCCCATGTGCCTGCCGGCCATGTGCCCGCAGCCTGCGGATCCCACCGGTCTAAGACCTCCGAAACCCACTGGTCTAAGACCTCCGAAACCCAGCTGGAGCAACGTGGGCTCCTGTTGACTGTCAATAGACTGTGTCAATAGCCCTCGCGGCGGCCTCCTGCGGCGGCCCAGGACGTGCCTGTTAAGGCCTCCATCCCCGGCCTGCCAGCCCGCTTCCAGCGCTTCCTTCCTCTGGCGGACCATGTGGACAGCCTCCGGCTACTCCTGCTGCGACTCGGAATCCTTCCTCAGCCGCAAGCCTCCAAAGCCAGCTCCGCTCCCGGTGGCATGAAGTTGCTGCTGCTGCTCTGGCTCTCCAGAGTCCTCAAAGGCCTCGGACGGTTGGACCCCTCCGGTCTCGGCACGAGACACCTCCCCGGATGGCGCTGAGGCACTCCTTGCTCGCGGCCATGCTCCCGGAAGTGAGTCAACATTCTACTTCCGGCTTTGCCTGGGCCGCAGCACTTCGGCGCTGAGATGTCACCTTATAACACGAGTAGCGAGGATCACCGGACAAGCTGCCTGTGCTACGCATCTTGTGTGGCGCCCTACTCCGGTCCTGTTGTCCTGGGGAGTTCAGAGATGCCTCCAGCATCGAATTGCCAGCCCCCACAGCGCCTTGGCTGTAGCCGCGCCTGTGGATGGCGCTGCAAACAGCCAGCTCCCCGATGTCCGCACGGACAATGCCTCTGTGCCGACATGGGAACCGGCCCCACAGCACCATTGGCTGGAACAGCCCAGCCCCACGGCGCCATTGGCTGGAACGGCCCTGCCCCACAGCACCATTGGCTGGAACAACCCCACAGCGCCATTGGCTGGAACCACGCCAATGGATGTCGCCTCAGCAGTCAACGTCCCTGCGCCGGAATAGCAACAAGGGATGAGGGGGGAACAAGAGCTACTCCGGGAGGCTGAGACTCTCTGCCCGGCATCGATCCCTCGCCAGTGCCAGTCCCTCCCAGTAGCCAAACACTCGTAGGAAATAACTGCGCTACCCAGCCCTTGTACCCACGGACAAGCAGAGATTTAGGGACAAAATGTGCCGGGGAGGAGATGCACTGCGCTGATGTCTCCTCGCACGGCCCCAGGACCGGGCTACCTCCAGTGGAACAGAGCGGCAGTACAATGGTTAAGACACTGACCGATGATGCAGGAGTCATGGGTTCAATCCCCCACTGTGCCTAATGAAGAAGGCTGGCTGAGGCATTACCTGTTATATTGCTTTAGCCCTCCTCCCGAAGTGTTAATTTGATGCACTCTACGCTGAGTCCCCCCTTGCATGGAAGTGTAAGTCGGATCCCAATAAGAAGTCTGAACTTCGCATCCACGTGCTACGGTGCAAAACCCGGAGCGGGTGGGAGGGTCTGGCTGAGCTGATGCAGCTACCCTCCACTCTACTGTAGCAGTTCCTTGTCCCTCCTCTGGGGTTTGGGTGCTTGACAGGGCGCTGGTGGTGCTCTGTCCAGTCTCTCTCCAGATCCCCCATGCTGAGGAGGCGAAGCCCAGCAGTCACTGACCGCTGAGTTCCGTATGCTTACCGGAGTGTTACCAGCCTCTTGCGGCTCTTGCACGTAAGTCCTATACTTCTCTCTTCCCACCCAGTATTGTGACCAGCGTGTTACTCCTGTGGTCACAGTGTGGTGCAGTACACACATACATTGTGTTCAGGAGCAGAAGGTCACAGGTTCAAGTCCCAGCTGTGGCTCCTGCCAACCCAGTCACCATATGCTTGGCGTCCTTTATGTAAGCAGCGATAAGAAGCTGCGAGAACGGAAATTGCTCGCCCATTCAGACACTGAGGTGAAAAGCTTGCTAGGTGGGATTTCCCGCCCTCTCCCTGTAATTCTCCGGTCAGAGAGATCCATTGCGTAGGAGAGGCCAGATCGGGAATCGCATTAATGAACGAGTTCGCTGTCCCTCTGCCTTCATCCCAAAGTCGTCTTAAAGCGGGTTAAGATGTCATCTCTTTGGCATTGTACTGGTCGATCTCTTCCTTGGTGCCTGTTGCTCTCTTGCAGCTTGCGCTGGTCGTTGACCTTAGCAGCCTTTGTCCTCCATAAGCAGTGAGTCCAGAGGCTGTTCCTGATGTTCTTTCGGCCATTCCGAAAAGCAAGTTTCCACGGGAGATCTGAGTGGTACCGCCAGCTGGTTCTGCCCTCCACCCAGATCAGTTTTTACATGGGTACCTCCTGCCCAGAGTGCTAATTAGTTAGGTGTCCTTTGCAACGAAACCCACATTCCATTCAATCCTCGGTTTCAATTCAAAAACTCATCCAGGCAGACCTGCTTCCCCAACCCACATCTTGTGAGGAGAGGTGTAGCACTATGGTTATACATTGACTGCTGAATCAGGAGTCATGAGTTTGATTCCCCAGTGGGGGTTACTAGTAAGGCTGTCTGAGGTTCACCCTTAGAACGATCCTGAGGAGCAGCAGCAGCAGCAATACACTACTGGAAATCCTGCGACCCGAGGTGGCAAGGGCACAGTGCCAGAGGGCTTGCAGGCCCCCTCCTGAGTTTGCTACTGCTCCTACTCATGAATGGATCAACGCTTGTCCTCGGCCTAATGTATCACAGACAGTGGCAGGGGGTCTACGTCTTCCCCTATTTGGATCACTGGTAATGGCCAGCACAGCCGCCAAAAGCACAAGTGACAGGACGCACTATCCTTGTTCTAGAACACTTCGGGTTCTTAGTCAACTACCCAAGGTCTCATCTCCAGCCAACCCAAAACATGGAGTTCGTAAAGGGCAGCTGGACACCATCAAGGCCAAGGCTTTCTTATTTGGTACAGAACTCTGCATCTCCAGGCGCTTGCAGAGTACACTGCCGCCCAGCATATGCTCTTCTACTGGGACATATGGCATCAATGGTACACATCACCCCAGACTTCTTCAACGGTGCATATCACCCCAGACGTCTACCTATGCGGGTAGTCCAGTGGGCGCTCTGCTCTCAGTGGTCCCAGACCATAGGCTCCCTGCTAGACAGGATGATTGTCTCCAGTCCTCTAGCCCACAACACCAACAGCACTCGGCTTGCACCGACACACTACCGCATCTATGGGCTGGAACGCCCTTCCAGACCCCTACACCGTAGGGGATCCTCGCAACGGGTGCCTCCACATTGGGTGGAGGGGGCCCATTGTGGTGACCTCTGCACTCAGGACAGTTGGGTGCCAGCGAAGAACGTCCAGCAAATTAACCCTAGAGCTCTAGGCTATGGCTCAAGTCCTCCGGGCTGCTTGCCACCACCTGCTTCCCTTGCAGAAGGGAACCCTGCACTACACAGGCCCCGTCAGCGAAATCTGTGGCCCTGAACGCAAGAGTCCTATGGCTCCGAACCCAGGTCACTATGGCCCATAGTGCACGGTGACAGAGCCCTGCGACACTAAACCCAGTTTTCTGTGGGCATGAGTGCAAGGTGGTGAGGTCGAGGCCGCTCATGGGATCACATTGCATATAAGATCACATATTCAATACCTGACTACAGGTCCGGCCGTAGTCTCACTCCTTCACAGAAGAGGAACAGGTTCCCTCTTCTCTACAAGTAGGACTCAAACCCATCCATCCAGGCGGGCCCCCGACTCGACTGCAAGAGTGGAGGAGTAGTCTAGTAGTAAGAGACCAGGGTCCAATTCCCTCAAATACCCTTGGGGACTTGGACACGGCACATAACCCTCCTTTACTAACCCGCAGGTAGGAACTCGCAACCCTTGGCCATCAGAACTCCTCTCCCATCGGTGGGCTGACCACAAAGCGCCCTGCCCACCTTGCGGGGAGCAGGAAGGGCAACTGTTTCAGACAGTCAGAGCCAGGCCATCCGTACCAGCGTGTTTTGTTTTCTTTCCTAACTTATGGCCCTAGGACCCCGGTGCCGTCTTGCCCCTGAGACGGGGAGGACTGAGCCCGGCTGAGTTAGGTAGTTGTGATGGCGACTGGAGTTATGCACCTCCGGACGAGGACAATAAGCTCCTCGATGAGGTTGCGAAGCGGGTTTATCAAAGGTCCATGCTGAATGCCAGGATTGCAGCGCACCAGTCTTGTTTTCCGCCATCTCCGCTCTACCCGTCCATCAGCTCCTCTGGGACAACCTCACAAAGACGTGGCAGACACCAGCAACCAACCACTCCTGCCCACGCAAATTGGACTCTAAGTATGTCATTAAACTCATGCCTGGATTTGACAAGCAACAACTACCGTGGCAACACAGACAGTGTGTTCAGGAGCAGAAGGTCACAGGTTCAAGTCCCAGCTGTGACTCCTGCCACCAATCCATCGTTGTTGAATCTGCCCTTCAGTCTCTCTCCTGCAAGGCTTACACAAGCCACTGGGACCAGTCAGGGCGGTTGCGCTTATGCAAACCTCTGGAGCTCTTGCCCAGGATCAGTAAAGGGACCCAACCCGTCCTTCATTAAACCTGGCCAACCGGTCATGGCGTTCCCTACCGCTAGAAATTCCGCATGCTCCGCCATAGGATGGAGCGGCCATGGCCATACGCAGAGGCTCAAACCAGGCCAAAGGCAAGCACAGGACTATAGCTGTGCC
The DNA here is from genome assembly GCA_033557465.1 of Ichthyophis bannanicus. NCBI lineage: Eukaryota > Metazoa > Chordata > Amphibia > Gymnophiona > Ichthyophiidae > Ichthyophis > Ichthyophis bannanicus. The sequence goes on along the minus strand of CM066050.1, from coordinate 36,951,685 downwards.
AAAGGATCCATCGACAGCCTGTCAAGGATGCATCGACAACCTGTGTCCCATACCTTGGGCAGGGACACCTGCAAAAGCGGCATACCACATGGACAAATGCGTCACCCAGCAGTCTTAAGGTCTAGGCTGCTACCTCCGGCCCGGATACTCCTAACCAAGTCATGAACTTAGTCATGTCTCATGCCCGGGGCGGTGTCAATACTCTAATTGAATCACTCTGGCAGTACTGAACTCTGGTAGTACTGTAGAGATTGCTGCTAGTCCTAGCCCGGCCTGCAGCGACCTCCTCACTGCCGTAGCTGCATCAAGGCGTCAGTCTCGCGCCACTCTTGCCGCGCGCTTCCAGCGTTGATACCGTGGTTATCCCCGCTCGCAGTGGGTAACTCAACATTTGAGGACGCCCTCTGCTGCTGCATCTCTGCCGTTAGACCTTCTCGGCAGCTGCCCATTGAGACCATAGACCCTCACAACCAAGTGTGACTGCACATCCACACAGCGTCCACACGCTCAGTATTGCTATAAGTTCACTTCTCATAGGCGCACACCCATTAGCACTACACAGTGCACATTGTTCGGTGTGCGTACACAGTGCAGGTTGGCACATGGCGCGCTGACGCCACCACCAGGTATCCAGGGCACATCTTAAAACTTCCAGCCCTGATATCGTGTCTCAGAACCTGATCTCGGCCTCCCCTTTTCCACCGCATCGCATTACAGCTTGGGAGGCACCAGGTGTGGCTGACTCATCCTGCTTGTCCGTGGAGAAAACGGAGTTACTTACCTGTAACAGGAGTTCTCCGAGGACAGCAGGATAAGTCAGCCACACATTCCCGCCCTCCTCCCCTGGAAAAGGTCTCGGCCTCTGTCCAGTACCCGCCTCCTAGCGGCTAAGGCTCAGCTAGTGACGAACTGGCTAGCTAGGGGCGGGCCAGGGGGCAGGACCAGTTGGCCCATGCTCAGAAGGGCGAAAGCCCTTCTGAGCTATGGAGAGTACTTCCGTCTCGGCGCCGTCGGATGACGTCACCAGGTGTGGCTGACTTATCCTGCTGTCCTCGGAGAACTCCTGTTACAGGTAAGTAACTCCGTTTAACCTACACGTGGAGAAAGAGAAGATCCTCAAGTCTCAACGAGTGCAGTCAGAAACCAAGGAAATGAGCTGCAAAGATACAGAGTGTTCAGAATTTCCAGGTGCACCTTGGTATTTGGTTTGCTGTACAGTAACACCGTAACTATAATTATTTTTAGGTTGTAAACCGCCCTGAGTGTTTTACGGAAGTGCAAATAAATTAATGTGTTGCCTGTATATTTTACACCTTAACTCCAGAAGGAGACCTTTTATAGCACAATGCAAATGTTGAGACAAGTAGTACAGTAAATCTGAGAGACTGAGCCATTCCTATCATGGATTACTACTACTGAGCATTTGTATAGCGCTACAAGTCGTACGCAGTGCTGCACAGACATGTAAGAGACAGTCCCTGCTCATCAGAGCTTACAGTCTAGTCAAGACAGACAACACAGAAGGTGTAGACAGGGATAAAACAAGGGGGAAAGGTAAAGAAACAAAGAGATCAGGTGAGTCAAGATCCAAAAGCAGCAGCAAAGAGGTGAGTTTTCAGCCTGGATTTGAAAAGGGTCAGAGAAGGTGCCTGGCATACAGACTCAGGTAGTTTGTTCCAGGCATAAGGTGCAGCAAGATTGTGCAAAGCTATGTTACTATGTGATGGGGGCAAACACGGTGACGGAATTCAAAATGGCATGGGACAAACAGTGGATCCCTTTACAGCAACAGGATAAAAACAAAATAAACGCTACCATCTAACTTCTAAACCATCTAACGTCTCAACAAATAGGGGTGTCCTACATGGAGTGGTGGGTTCACCCCTAAACAAAGACATGGGGAGGGGTGGCCTGCACAGAGCGACAGGTGCACCTACTCTTGCCATCTTGCTGGGCAGACTAGATGGGCCATGCTGGTCTTTATCTGCCGTCACTTACTATGTTACCTCATTTGGAACAGTGTCCCATGGGATATCCAGCGTGCACCAGTATCAGACAAGGGATATCCAGAGAGTGCAGCAATACCAGACAAGAGAATCTTTATTTATTTACGGAATTTGATATAGCACCTTTTGCATGGCAACAAGACACTGTACATAACCAGAATATGAATTACAGAGTACATGTCACATTAAAAAGACATAAACATCAGTACTGCACATGGAGTATACAGAGAGTTCATCAGTACCACATATTGGATATCCTAAGAAATCACTGGTACCACACTTGGGATAGAGAGCAAACCAGAACTACACAGAGAATATCTGACCGAGTGCCCTGGTAGTCCATAGGGATGCACAGAGTTTGTTCTAGTGCCACCCAGGGGATTAGAGAGTGTACTGGTACCACAGCAGGGCATACAGGACACTAGTTCACACACTGATAAACAGAGAATGTACCAGTGACTTGCAGGGGATATAAAGAGTGAGTCATATCACAGCATATACAGTTATAGTCATCATTACTGGCACCCTTGATTTTAGGTATCTTGTGTGCAATATCTTGACAAATAATTGGAAATATTCCCAGCTGTATGTCATAAATTGAATAGTATGTTCAAAGGTGTACAACAAAAAATAGATGTCTGTGCACTTAGACATGTTAATTTCTGAAAAACAAAATATGACCTGGACAGGATTAATGGCACCCTTCACTAATATTTGGTTGCACAGCCATTGGCAGTGATGACGGCCTCCAAACATTTCTTGTAGCCATCTATAAGTTTCATACTCTGCCTGCTGGTAGTTTCTCCCACTCTTCAACTGTGATTTCTTCCAGCTCATGAATGTTTCCAGGATTCCTTTTAACAATGGCAGATTCCAGCTCTTTCCAAAGGTTCTCGACTGGATTGAGATCAGGACTCATTGCTGATCAGTCCATTTGTTCCTTTTTAACCATTCTTTTGTACTTTTGCATGTATATTTAGGGTCATTGTCCTGCTAGAGGACCCATGACCTTCGACCCCAGACCTAGCTTTTTGACACTAGGTAGCACAGTTCTCTCCAAAATACTTTGGTAGTCCTCTGACTTCATGATTTCTTTAATTTGTTCCAGGCCTCCAGTTCCTAAGGCAGCAAAACAGCCCCACAACATTATGGAAGCTCCACTATATTTTACTGTAGGAAGGGTGTTTTTTTTCCTTATAAGCTTCATTTCTTTGCCTGTAAATGTATCGCTTGTCTGCATTGCCAAAGGTCTCAAGTTTGGTTTCATCTGTCCATAGAACATTTTCCCAGAAGGACTGTGGTTTCTCAAGATGGGTTTGAGCAAAGATCAGGCGGGCCTTTTTATGTCTGTCTTTTGAGCAGTGGGGTCTTCCTTGTACTTCACCCTTAAAGTCCTTCTTTGTTTAGTGCACGGTATATGGTGTGGGTTGAAACCATCACTCCTGATTGTTCCAGGTGAGCCCTAAGCTCTTTGAATGTTGTACGTGGTGTTTTTCCACTATTCTTTGAAGACTTCTTGGATTAATTTTCCTCTTCCCACCGTGTCCTGGGAGGTTCTTGACAGTTCCATAAGTAGAAAACCTCTTCATAACATTGTGAACTGTAGACACAGGAATCCCAAGGTCTTTGGAGATGGCCTTGTACCCCTTTGATGTTTGGTGATAATGGCTTTTCTGATGGTCTCAGGCAGCTCTCTAGTCTTCAGCATTGTGAAAATGGAACAGGGAGTGAATGTGGCCATTTTAAACATTAGAACCATCCTTCCAGTCATGTGAGTAGTGACAATTGTTCACAGGTGCATCTAATTTTACTGCAATGGGATTGTGTTTTATTCTGTTCAAACTGATTTGAACTGTTTATAAGGGTGCCAGTAATGTCCTGGCAATGTCCCAGTTATTATACTCTTTCCTTTTTTAATTGGTCTTGTTTTCATTCTTTTATGTGTTAAATATGTGTGCATATATAGTCCTAAACCAATTCACTGGACACTTCTTTTTAGGAGATATTGGACATTAAGGGGCTGAACTGCAAGAATGCCAATAATGTTGATCACATCACATAATGGGGGTCATTTTAGAAGCTCTATATGCATATCATGGAGATGTCCCCGAAGCTATTTAGAAAGCCGGGTATAAAGATGTCCCCAGCACAAGACCATCCAGGTAGCAGAGGGTACATGGTGAAGGTGTGGCCTGAGCAGAACAAGGAGTTGCATGTCCACGATATTGTTTCAAAACAACACAAACATGATATGCCTGGCTGTTGAGGCGTCCATGCCTATTCCTGCTCCTGGCCATGAATAAGGTGCAAAAAAATGCTTGTTTCATGGCTGCAGTGCTTCCAGGGGAAGAGCAAATTGTGCTTACATCGCAGCAGTTAATATTTCCCATCCAAAAAAACTTTCCTGTAAATACTGTTTATACTCCAAACATATCACCGGCCTGTTGCCACACATCTAAGCATATGAAATGTCACGGCATGATGTGCTAGTCTTGTAACATAGACTTCTGACTTTCCTAGACCGGGGTGTCCATGTACTTGATTCTGCGGGTGTGCACTTTGAGGACACCCACATTTGTAAAATAGCCTACACCTGTTCACATACCCAACCTTGCTAGTCATGCGGGCCCATCTCCAGAAGTGGTTACTGGGATGTTCAATTTTCAGGCAGAGATGAGACGATTTCAGAAGGCGCTGCTGCCGCTTCTCCAGTTTTTGGACATTACCGTGGACATCCCTGAATCTTCCTAGGCATCCCTTCTGAAAAGTGAACTAGCACCATATAGGAGATGTATAGTGTGCCCTAGTACTCCTGGGTGATACTGCTACTACTACTGAACATTTGTATAGCACTGTAAGGCATACGCAACACTGCAGAGACACATGTAAAAGACGGTCCATGCTCATTGGAGCTTACAATCTAGTTGAGACAGATAACACAGTAGCTGTAGACATGGGATACATCTAGGGGGATTGATAAGGAAACACAAAGGACATCAGGTGAGTCAAGATCAGAAAGTGGCAGCGAAGAAGTGAATTTTCAGCCTGAATTTGAAAAGGGTCAGAGAAGGCGTCTGACATACAGACTCGGGTAGTCTGTTCCAGGCATAAGGAGCAGCAAGGTGAAAGGAGCAAAATCTGGAGTTAGTAATAGAAGAGAAAGGCATGAATAGAATCGATATGCCAGAAGAGCGGAGTTCCCAAGGGGGGGTGTAGGGAGAGATAAGACAGGAAAGGTAGTGAGGAGCTGCAGAGTGAATGCACTTATTGGTCAGCAGGAGACGTTTAAACTGGATGCAGAAACAGATATGAAACCAATGAAGAGACTTGAGAAAAGGGCTAATATGAGCATGACGAGACGGGCAGAAGATTAGCCGCGCAGCAGAGTATTGAACAGATTGAAGGGGAGAAAGATGATTCAAAGGGAGATCAGTAAGGAGTAGGTTACAATAGTCTAGTCGGGAGGTAACTAAGGAGTGGATAAGTGTCTTAGGAGTGTGTTCAGAAAGGAATGGGCGGATTTTGTTGATGTTATAGAGAAAGAAACAGCAGGTTTTAGCTATCAGATGAATGTGTGTGGAGAAGGAGAGATGACCCCAAGTTTGTGAGCTGAGGAGACAGGGAGGAGTAGAGAGTTATCCAGAGACTAAGGAAGGAGGAAGGGAAGAGGAGGGTTTAAGGGGAAAAATAAGAAGCTCAGTATTGGCCATGTTCAATTTCAAGCAGCGGTGAGACATCCAAGCAGCAATGTCAGAAAGGCAGCAGAGATCTGGGCCTGGATTGCAGGAGAGATTTCAGGTGTAGCGAGGTAGATCTGGGAGCCATCAGCATAAAGATGGTACTGAAAGCCATGGGAAGAGGTGAGCGCACCGAGGGACTGGGTATAGAGAGAAAAGGAGTGGACCCAAGACAGATCCTTGTGGTTCACCAACTGAGAGCGGGATAGCAGCAGAGGAGGATCCACCAGAACAAACACCCAAAGAACGATGGAAGAGATAAGAAGAGATCCAGGACAGCAAAGAGCCCTTAAAACAAGCGAGGACAGGATCCAGAATGTACACCAGTATCAAACGGGAAATATCCAGAGTGAATTTTGAGTTTGATTTAAATTTCAGATTTGATTGTTTGTCTTTCCAAATCTGAGCTCAAGATAAGTTACATACGGGTACAGAAGGTATTTCCCTGCCCATTAGGGATTACAATATCAGTTTTGTATTTGAGGCAATAGAAGTCTAAAATGATTTGCCCAATGTCATAGGTCAGTAAGGAAAAGTGGGATTTGAACCAGTAGTGGGATCCGAACCACCAAGGAACTGGTTTGGTCCCCGCTGTGCTGCTCCTCGCATGGAGGTGTTGCAGCGGCAGTACACTTGAACCGCTGCCCTCCACTAAGCGTACACAATTCCCTGGTGGCCCAGCGGCCCGATCCCTTGCCTGACAATGTTCTGATGGCATCGAGGGCTTCTCCCGATGCTGCAATCCCCCGAAGCCATCAAACATTTTGTCAGGTAGGGGGATTCTCACCAATGCAGAGTCGGTGCTGCAATGCTGTGTTTGGCCTAGTTCGGCAAACACGGGCCACAGCAGGAACCAATTTGTGCGAACTGGGCCAAACTGGCCGAATCCCGTCACTGAAAATGAACCTTGTCTTTCCTCGTTTTCAGCCCCCTGCATTAATTCCATACAAGGGCTACACAGGGAATGCACAAGCTTCTCACAGGATATACCAAATACACTCTAGCACCACACAGGGGGTGCATAGACAAAACACTGCAATATGCAGAGAAATGCACTCACTGTAATAATACAATGTACCAAAACAGAATGCACCAGCCTCATACAGAGCGCAGGGATATAGTCAAATACACTCTGCAGCAGTTGTAAAGATTTTGGGCCAAGATGGTAGTCTGCTGGACCCCGGATCAAGAACGAAAATCTTAGCATAATCAATTCCACTTTACTGCAGTGATAGAAATAGTTTGGAAATAAGAAATCTTTTGTTTGCTGCTTTAGCTACTGTTCTGTGGAAAATGGCAATTACAAATCTTGATCTGTCTTGAAGTTAATGCTTTCTGTTTGCACATGTCACTGCAAATCTCTCATGAATTTTCACTTGTAATAGCATTCCATATTTAACCAAGTAAGATGGTTAGAATCATAACTTTTTTATCAACGTAATTTGGCAATCTACCCTCAAAGTTTTCTTAATTGTGCTATGTTGTTTATAGTATTTCTTTCAGGTCTTCACACTTCAGGTCTAATTTTCCTATAGCCATTCTCATTTTGTACCTTCGAAGGGACATTTTAGATTCTACATGGGGATCAAATATGAGACTTCGAGGTCAGGACGTTCTCATTTCTGACGGCATTTTAGAAACAAGTCTACTAAAAGTGGAGCAGTAAATACAAAGTTGCAGGAACTCACAGGGATTGACATCCATGTGCACTGGGAGGTATAATTTAACAAATTTGCATGCAAGAAAGATTTACAGAGGAAACCCGGCAACTTACACGTCTAAGTGGCAGCAGTTCACCACATGCACGTTTACACTTACGTGTGGATCTGAGCCATCTTGCAATTCTAGACATTGCAGATGCTCTTAGCTACAGAGGACTCTGTCTTTACCACATTTCAATTTGGAAGGGGGAATAAACATTGGGTGATATCCCCCTTAATCTCTTCTGTAAGGAGATGGCCAAAAGAAGCATTTTTTAAATATCTATTTGTGTCTGGGAGCAGGTATAAATCCAGACATAGACAATTGTGGGTTTATACATGCATTACCTATAGGACATGAGTAATATATGTGAAGACTTTATTCATTTATTTTATTTTTTATACTGAGCTCTTTAGAATCAGTGTGGCTTACATGCATACTAACAGGTACTTTTTATTCCCTTGTCCCTGAAGGGCTCACAATCTAAGTGTACCTGAGGCAATGGAGGGTTAAGAGGCTTGCCCAAGGCCACAAGGAGTGGCTGTGGGACTAGAGACCCCTGTCCCTCTGGCCTGAAGTTGCTTGTCCCCATGTGGAAATTGAACCCCCGGCCTTCTGGCCTGAGGTAATCTGTCCCAACCACTGAGCCACTCCTCCCTCCCTCCTACCCAGGCCACATCCCTATGCATCTGACATGATACGGATAGCCATGTGTAAAATGAGCTTTTTCTAAAATGGCTATTTACATGTGAACGCAGTTTGCCTGTATAAATGGTCACATGTGCATATGTAAACCACAAATAAGGCTTCTAAAATAACTCCCTTAATGAATAATTGTCTTTGGCAGTGAGGTGGTTTCCAGACCAAGACTAATATTTATTATTTCTCTAACTAGTGCTGCTCTAGGTTTTACATTGATGCACCTTAGTGTAATTCTATCGTCCATCTGCATCTTTCTAAAGAAATAAAAACTAACAAGTGGATACCCGATGTGATTTTTCTACGTTTTGTTTTGTGCTGTTTACTGTGTTTATTTGGATTTCGCTCACATCTTTTAATTAATAGCTGAAGACGGGTTCATTCCGGTACAGTAGGTATTTCCCTGTCACGAGAGGGTTTATCATCTAAATTTATACTTGAGGCATTGGAGAGTGCTATGGCTAGCCCAAGGTTGTGAGCAGCATTAGTGTAAGTTATACTTAGCTGCCCCAGCACATAGCCTGCTGTTGTACTGGGTTACTCTGTTCTCACAAGGGGAGCCTGAACTATCTCTTTCCTCACAAGGCCTGACGAGAGGCTCCAAATTTTGTGACAATAGTGGAAGTTCTGGAATAAATAGATAAATGATAGCACATCATCAGGACTAGATGGCATTCATCCAACCACATTTCTGATATAATTCACATTTATATTTAGCTCACACCAGTTCCAATAGTAATTTAAGGTGAGTTACATTCAGTAACTCACCTTAAATTTGAGAAGAAGCTTGCTGTGGAAACAAAAACGCATAATAAAGACTTTTTCAAGTACATTCATAGCAAAAAAACCTGTGACAGAGTCAGTTGGACCATTAGATGATAGAGGAGTAAAAGGGGCACTAAGAGGGCACAAGACCATAGCAGAGAGACTGAATGAATTCTTTGTTTTGGTCTTTACTGAGGAAGATGTAGGGATATTACCCATGACTGAAATGATATTTACAGGTGATGCCGCAGAAGGATTGAAATAAATGTTGATACACCAGAAAGATGTATTACAACTATTTGATAAACTGAAGAGTAGCAAATCACTTGAACTGGATGGTTTACATCCAAGGGTGTTGAAAGAACTGAAATGTGAGATTGCAAACCTGCTATTAGTAATTTGTGATCTATCATTAAAATCACCTGTAATACCTGAAGATTGGAGGATGGTCAATGCAACGCCAATTTTTAAAAAGGGTTCCAGGGGTGATCTGGGAAACTACAGACTGGTGAACCTGATGTCAGTGCTGGGAAAAATGGTAGAAACATTATAAAGAACAAAATTACTGAACATATAGATAGTCATGGCTTAATGGGAGACAGCCAACATGGCTTTAGCCAAGGAAGGTCTTGTCTTACTAATCTGTTATGTTTTTTTAAAGGTGTGCATAAACAGGTAGACAAAGGTAAGTTGGTTGATATAGTGTATCTGGACTTTCAGAAAGCCTTTAACAAGGTCCCTCATGAGAGACTCTTGGCGAAATTAAAAAGTCCTGGGATAGGAGGCAGTGAACTATTGTGGATCAGGAACTGGTTAAAGCTATTTGGGACAAACACTTAGTCCCACTCCACCCTCAGTAAAGCCCCTACCCTCTGCATCCAACCTGCTGTATATAACTCTCTCTTTTGTATATACATTTCCCTTTTGCTGTATATATGCATTTCCTATACACCCCCTTCTTGCTGTACATGCCTCTCTTATTTGTAAATAAGCATCCCTGAACTCCCTCCAACCCTTCTTCCCCCTTCCCCCTCCTCTCTCCCCTTCCTGCAAAGTCCTCTTCTGAAATAGCTCCCTCCCTTAAGCGTCCCACCACCTAGTGCCCCTTCTATATCTTCCTTCAATCCAATGTTCACTGAAATTAAAAGTTAGTTATGCTGTTGTGTAGCTACGTCAATTTATTTTGTAAACCGCTCTGATTAAAGGATGGAGCGGTATATAAAATTCGATAAATAAATAAAATAAAAAATAAATAAATAAAAAGATAAAAAGCAGAGGATAGGGCTAAATGGCCAATTTTCCCAATGGAGAAAGGTGAATAGTGGTGTACCCCAGGGATCTATGCTGGGTCCTTTGCTTTTTAACATATTCGTAAATGACCTGGAAATGGGAACAACAAGTAAGGTAATCAAATTTGCAGATGACACAAAATTATTCATAGTTGTTAAAACCCATGAGGATGGTGAAAAATTGCAAGAGGACCTTGATAAACTGGAAGACTGGCAGATTAAATTTAATGTGGACAAGTGCAAAGTTATGCACCTAAGAAAGAACAACCCAAACTATGGTTACACGATGCAAGGTTCCACATTAGGAACCATGGCCCTGGAAAAAGATTTAGGCATCATTGTGGATAACATGTTGAAACCCTCTGGAAGGGGCGGTATATAAATATGTGCAAATAAAAAAATAAACCCTCCGCCCAGTGTGCAGCGGTGGCCAAGAGAGCAAATAGAATGCTAGGTATCATAAGGAAAGGAATAGAGAATAAAACAAAGGATATTATAATGCCTCTGTATCATTCCATGGTGCGACTGCACCTTGAATATTGTGTGCAGTTCTGGTCACTGTATCTTAAAAAGGCTGTAGCCTTATTAGAAAAGGTACAGAGAAGAGCCACCAAGATGGTAAAGGGGATGGAAGGATACCCTTATGAAGAGAGGTTGAAAAGGTTAGGGCTCTTCAACCTGGAAAAGAGGCAGCTGAGGGGAAATATGATAGAGGTCTATAAATTAATGAATGGAGTGGAATGGGTAAACGTAGATCGAATGATTATGCCATCAAAACGTAGAAAGACTAGGGGACATACAATGAAGCTACAGGGTAACCTATTTAAGATTAATACGAGAAAATATTTTTTCATTCAATGTGTAATCAAACTCTGGAATTTGCTACCAGAGGATGTAGTAAAAGCTGTTAGTGTAGCCAGGTCTAAAAAAGGTTTGGAGGAAAGGTCCATAAACCATTATTAAAGGGGATCCAGGAAATCCACTGCTTGACCCAATACAAGCATTGTGGAACCTGTGTCTTTTGGGGAAACTGCTAGGTACTTGTGCCCTAGTTTGGCCACTGTTGGAAACAGGATACCGGGCTTGATGGATCTTGGTCTGACCCAGTATGGCATATCTTATGTTCTTAGTATTTCCATATTCCTAGAGAGCATACAGAGTGGAGGAATAGCCTAGTGGTTAGAGCAACTGCCTCGTACCCAGAAGATCAAGGGTTTGATTCCCACTAGCACTCCTTGTGACCTTGGGCAAGTCACTTTACCCTCCATTGCCTCGGAAGAAAAGAAAGGCTGGCAATCTACTTCCGGTGATACATTGCCAAGAAAACTCAGAGGTAGCTGGGTCGCTATGAGTCAACACTGATTTGAAGGCACTTAAAAAAAAAAAAAAGAGAGCATACAGTCTAAGTTTGAACTTGAGGCAATGGAAGGTTAAGTGACTTGCTCAAGGTCACAAGAAGTGTCAGTGGGATTTGAACCCTGGCTTCCCTGGTTGTAGCCCACTGCACTAATTATAAGGCTATTCTACCACACCTTCTAAAATAACCTACTTACAAATTTTTAAAAATAACAATAGCATGTAATAAATGCGAGAGATTGGGAATGGACAAAGTACTCAAAGCTGCTGATAATGAATCTCTGTTGAGAAGCAGGTAGAAATTAATGAGGGAGGAACTCTTCCAGAGGATCATAAACTGAAAAAGAGTAATTTCATCATTTTTTTTTTTTTACTACAGTGGAGTGTGTTAATGGGTAAGTAGCAATGTAGATATATTGTCTAATGCTGACCAGGCCTTTCAAATTGCTTTTATTGCTCTTGTTGCTTTTACACAGAGCTATTATCCATTTCATCTTTTTAAATCCTCTTTAATAGCTGCCTTCTGAAAGTACGTATATCACAGATTAATCAGTTATAAATTTATGGGATTGAAAAATAGGAAAGCGTGATCACCTCTAACATTATTCTAGCTGAGGCCTTCTGATGAGTACTATATCCTGGTGCAAGAATGTCGGTCAGAATGTTTGTTTCCTAAGAAGTATCCTGGGATTGTAAATACCAGTTTTAATAAGCAATAGCTGTGTTATTTTATATAGCACCGTCCATCTCACCAGGATCAAATGTTACTCTGCAATCATAACAGAAATGCATTAAAAGCATCTTAAATACTTAATCACAAGGTAATCTTGAATAGCACCGCATGCACCCATAATGCTATGTATTCAATATTATTGCATGCTACTGTCGCTTTAAAATTCTTGTTCTAGCAGGAAAATGTATTCATATTTGTGCTTTCTTCTGTCTGTCTTAAGATTTTTCTCTAGTTGTGCCACCTGTGGTCTTCTCATTGCAAAAATGTCTCTCTCTCCCTGCCCCATGTTAAGGCTTCTTCGAAACTGGGTTTTCTCCAGAGGCAGTGGAACAGCTTTTTGGTTGGAGCGGGCCAAACAAACCTGGTTCAAGATACTCTGGAGTAGAAGGGAGTCTCCTTCCACTTCTGCAATCCCATGCAAGTGCTCCGGATCTTTGTGCATACCACCAGTCTACTACTACTACTACTATTTAGCACTTGTAAAACGCCACGCACGCAGCGCTGCACAGCTAACCTACAAGAGGTAGCTAACATACAAAGGACAGTCCCTGCCCGTCAGAGTCAAGCTCATCGGAGCTTACAATCTAGTTAGAACAGTACAGAGCATTAGTCAGTTCTGCAGTACGGTGTGGTATAGTTTGGTACAGTCTGGTCTATAGTTTGGTCATAAACATTAATGGGGGTTTGGTCATGAACGTTGACGGGGGTTAGGGTAAGATGAGGATGGAAGTCAGGATCTGAATGCGACGGTGAAGAGGTGGGTCTTCTACCTGGATTTGAAGAGGGCCAGGGTTGATGCCTGGCACACAGACGCAGGTAGGCTGTTCCAGAAGTGTGGTGCAGCAAGGTGAAAGGGGCGCAGTCGGGAGTTCACAGTGCAGGTGAAAGGCATTGAAAGAAGCAATTTGTTGGCAGAGCACAAATTTTGAGAGGGGACGTAGGGAGAGATAGGAGGTATTGAGGGGCCATAGAGTGAATGCATTTATAGGTCAGCAGGAGAAGCTTGAATTGGATGCGGAATTGGACAGGGAGCTAGTGAAGTGACTTGAGGAGAGGAGTAATAATGGGCATGGTGAGGCTGGTGGAAGATTAGTCGAGCAGCGTGATTTTGTATAGATTGAAGGGGAAGGAGATGGTTCACGGGGAGACCAGCGAGGAGTAGGTTGCAGTAATCGAGGCGAGAGGAGATTAAGGAGTGGATAAGTGTTTTGGTGGTGTGTTCAGAGAGGAGGAGCGGATCTTGCTGATGTTGTAGAGGAAGAAGCGGCAGGTCTTAGCTACAAGCTGGATGTGAGCGGAGAAGGAGAGAGAGGTGTTGAAGATGACCCCTAAATTGCGGGCCAAGGGAACAGGAAAGATAGTAGATCCATCTACATGGACTGAGAGAGAGGGAAGTGGGGGGGAGGAGCTGGGTGGAAAAATAAGGAGTTCAATCTTGGTCATGTTCAGTTTCAATTGGCGATGAGACATCCAGGCAGCAATGTCCAGGAGACATTCAGAGATCTTGGACTGGGTTGCCAGAGAGATATCAGGTGTAGAGAGGTAGATCTGGGAGTCATCAGCATAGAGATGATACTGAAAGCCATGGGAGGAGATAAGCACGCCAAGGCCTTGGGTATAGAGAGAGAAAAGGAGGGGGCCCAAGATAGATCCCTGGGGTACACCTACATGGAGCGGGGTAGGGGAGGAGGAGAGGCCGCCTGAGTATACACTGAATGAGCGTTGGGAGAGGTAGGAGGAGAACCAGGATAGTATGGAGTCTTTGAAGCCAAGCAAGGAGAGGGTGGTGAGGAGAAGGTCGTGGTCAACGGTGTCAAAGGCAGCAGAAAGGTCAAGAGGATGAGGATAGAATAGAGGCCCTTAGATTTAGCCAAGAATAGGTTGTTGGTGACTTTAGTGAGTGCCGTTTCAGTGGAGTGTAGGGGATGGAAGCCAGATTGTAATGGGTCCAGGAGGGCCTGGGAGGTGAGGACGTCGAGGCAGCGATGGTGGACTGCTTCTTCTAATAGTTTGGATATGAAGGGAAAGAGGGAGATGGGTCGATAGTTAGAAGGGCATGTGGGGTCAAGTGAGGGTTTCTTGAGGAGGGGTGTGACAACAGCATGTTTGAAGTCAATGGGGACAGTTGCAGTGGAGAGTGAAAGGTTGAGCATATGAGTGATGGAGGGGACAATGGAGAGGGAAATGGAACGTAGGAGATGGATGGGGATAGGGTCTGATCAGCAGGTGGTGGGTTTGGAGGAGGAAAGAAGAAGTGTGGTTTCTTCTTCAGAGATTGGAGGGAAAGAGGAGAGGGTGGCAGGGGGAATAGGGATAGGGGAGGAGAATTGGGGAGGTAGATGAGGGGGTAGGGAATTGGAAGGTAATTTTGTGGATTTTGTCGTGGAAGTAGTCGGCTAAGGTTTGGGCAGAAAGGGAGGGCGGGATTGGGGGTGGGGGGGACCTTGAGGAGAGAATTGAGGGTGTTAAAGAGACGGCGAGAATCAGAGGCAAGGGAATTGGTCTGATGGATGTAGTAATCTTGTTTGGCAAGTGCTAAGGCTGACTGGAAGGAGCCAAGAATGAATTTAAAGTGTAGGAGGTCTTCCGGGGAGCGGTATTTGGACCAGGCTCGTTCGGCAGAACGGGTGCAGATGCATAGGTAACGGATTGTGGGTGAAAGCCAGGGTTGGGGAGTAGATCGTTTTACAGGACGAGGGGTGGGAGGGGCAAGAGTGTCAAGGGCTGAGGATAGTGTAGCATTGTATGAGGATAATGCCTCGTCGACGGACTCGGAGGATAAAATGAAGAAATGGTGGAGGAGAGAGTCGGGATCAATATTATGAAGGTTTCTAAATTGGATGGGGGAGACAGGACGAGGTAGGGATGGCGGGAGCTGAAGAGTAAATGTTAGGAGGTGATGGTCAGATGAGGGAAGGATTGAATTGCGGAAATTTGAGGGAGAGGAATTGGAGAAGAGTATTAAGTCAAGGTAGTGGCCGTGTAGGTGTGTGGGGGCTGTTGGGCAAGGTTGGAGGTCGAACGAGGAGGTAAGAGCGAGGAAATTTGAGGCATGGGGGTCGGAGGGATTGTCGATGTGAATATTGAAATCGCCAAGAATGAGAGTGGGGGAGGAGGGATCCATAAAGGCAGAAAGCCAGGAGTTGAAGTCAGTGAGGAAGGTTGATTTGGAGTTGTCGGGTGGGTGATAAATAACAGCTACTCGGAGGGGAAGTGGTGTGAGGAGGCGAATGGAGTGGAATTCAAAGGAAAGGGGGGAGTGTGATTGGGGTGGCAGAAGTGGTTGGAATTGGCAGGAGGGAGAGAGTAGGAGGCCAATGCCACCACCGCGACCAGTAGATCGAGGTGTATGGGAGAATTGGTAGCCTCCATAGCAGAGAGAGGCAGTGGATGCGGTGTCGTCTGGGGGGAGCCAGGTCTCGGTCAAGGCAAGAAGGTGTAGGGCATTAGAGATGAAAAGATTGTGAATAAAAGGTTTTTTTTTTTAAATGACTGAGCAAGCATTCCATAGGGCGCAAGTAAACGGGAGAGCGGAAGGGGGGAGGAGAGGGATATGGATAAGGTTAGATAAGTTACGTGTGGATTTCTTATCAGAGTGGCGTGGGGGTCTGTTTCTAGGGTAGTGCTGAGATTTAGAGGGAGCAGGGTGTGGACGGGTATGTCTGGGTGTATATGCTCTCTGAGAGGGACATGAGGGAGGGGAGATGAGGGATAAATTAATGGTATCAGGTAGGTTATGTGAGGGATTATTTTTGGGGGTAGGGTTGGAGTTGATATCTATGGATGAATAATTCTGGGTAGAATGGGGGAGGGCAGAAGGAGGGAGGAGCGGGATGTGGATGAGATTAGATAGGGTACGTGAGGAACTTTCTTTAGTGTGAGAAGGAAATCGGGGGGCCAGGGTTGGGGTTGATATTTCCTGATGAGAGAATGAGTATTAAAGAGCGGGGTAAAGTGGAGAAAGTATGGCAGAAGCGAGGGTGGGGTTGCCTTAAGGAGAGGGGGGCTGGTTGAATGCGGGGGATGGTGTGAAGAAGCTCAAGGGCAGGTGCTAGGCTAGGGGGCAGAATGGAGGGAGAAGTGAGGAAGGTAGAGAGGGGGGCTGGATGAATGCGGGAGAAGGTGTGGAGAGGCTCAAGAGCAGGTGCTAGGCTAGGGGGAAGAGTGGAGGGAGAAGTGAAGGTAGGGGGTGTAGGAGGAAGAGGAGGGAGGGTGTTGATAGGAGGGGAGGCAGTTGGGGAGGATGAGGAAGAGAAGGACAATGAGATGTAGGGCCTTGGTAGTGGGTAGCAGCTATGTGCAACAATGGGTAGCAGTTCTACGCAGGTAATGGGTAGCAGTTCTACTCAGGCAATGGGTAGCAGTTCAAGCAGTTCTTTGCAACAATGAGTAGCAGTTCTATGCAAGGAGTGGGCAGCAAGTACCAGGTGGTTGATGGAGGGGAGATCAGTGCCAGCAGTGAGGTGTGAGATGAGCGGAGAGTTGCTTGACGGAATAACCACTACAGCTGAAGTGATCCAACAGATTATTCTTGTGATTTGGATCTTTGATGAAGGTGCTGTAGGGTCCAGAAAGTCACCGCCTCTTCCTCCTCTCACTCTTTCCTCTCTTCTTCTGTGTACCCTTCCGATAGCGGTCAGAAGAAGATGCCCTGCCGCTTTTCCACAGACCTAGCTCCTCACATGAGGAAATTGGATAGGGTCAGGCAGCAAGGAGCAGCGTGCTAAAGCGCCTTGGTCCCCGCTTAAGGGCCCTCCGGCGAGGGCGCCCTGGGAGGCACTTCCTTTTAAACTCCTGCATAGCGTGCAGGGGGCGCAATGGTTGGTGATGGCGCCAGGAGGCGCTTCCTTTTAAACCCCTGCACAGTCCAAAGGTAGGAATCCATTGCCCGAGTTCCCCAATTTTAGTTGCTTTGTTTTCCTTTTATGTTGCACGAGTAAACTCTAGGTAATAAGGTATAATATAAGCAAAGCACACAGGCACATCCTGCAGACGCCGTCTTGTCCTCTAGTTCAGACTATTTTCCTTAATATATTTTTTGAGTGATTTCAGGAGCTAACACCCAAACACTAGTAAAGAAATGTATTAAGTTAGTCCAATAAAAAGTTATTTCCTTATATTCCTTCTCTCTATTTCTTAGCCTTTATTTCTTTGCATTCAGGTGGGTTAACAACACTACAGTATCTGTGAGAAAATGGCTTAGTAAATCACGCCCATTAGTTCCTCATGATAAATCCTTTTTGAGAATACAAAGTTATCCACGCTATTGAGAATCGGAGCATTGCCTACCTAATCATTATGATTTAATTTAATTTTGGCACCATCTTAATGGAAAGGGTATGCAGGGCAGGGCCAGGGCCAGGACATTGGGCGCCCTAGGGAGCCTTCAGCCAACCCCCCCCCCCCTAAATATTTTGATAATTAAACTCAACATTCATGATCATCCCAACACCACCCCTCCCACAACAGTCTTGTAAAAATAATTTGAGGACATTCTTTTCAGTATTAATATTTGTTTGTACGTATGGGCCTATGCGTCCTGCAGGTAAAAGTATGGACAGATGGCTCTTTGAGTTAGTGAGGCTCCATTGTTTAGATCTGATTGCTGCAGCTCTTAGCTGCCCCTCAGAAGGTACTGCTTTAGGCCACTGCCTAGTCATGCCTAATGGTTGGGCCGACCCTGAGGATATGTTTCTGGCACACTTTATAGACTGGGTAAATAATGCAGCTAAAGAACCTCTGTGGATCTATGCAGTTGAACTCGGTGGGTGTGTGGCTTTGTGGCAAGGACTGTAACTGGCACACGGTACAAGCTCGCATGAGTCTAGACGAGCGGTTCTCAACTTGTGGGTCGCTACCCCCATGGGGGTCGCCACAGGATTTAGCGGGGGTCGCCTCACTCCGCCAAGTTTAAAAAAAAGCGCACAAGTTGCTGCTGCTGCCGAGTCCGCTTCTCGGCAGCGGCTAACTCACCGCCTCCCTTCTAATGCAGCCGCGGCTCCCTGCCTCTTAGGGAACCATGGCTGTGCCTGTAAAACCGTTGCGGAGCCCTTCCTATCTCTCGATGGGCTCCGTGCATCATTGTCCCGCCTCCAAAGGAAGTTGTTTACCACTTCCTTTGGAGGCAGGACAATGCTGCACGGAGCCCGTTTATAGACAGGAAGGCTCTGCAACGGCTTCACAGGCACAGCTGTGGCTGCAGAAGAAGGAGGCAACGGGGCTGACACGGGGAGTTAGGGGGCTGACATGGACAGATGGGGGGATGACATGGAGGGAGGGAGGGGGCTGACATGGAATGAGGGAGGGGGCTGATATGGATGGATGGAAGAGGGGGGCTGACATGGACAGGGGGACTGACATGGAGGGAGGGCTGACATGGACAGAGGGGGGCTGACATGGAGGGAGGGAGGGAGGGGGCTGACATGGAGGGAGGGGGCTGATATGGACAGAGGGGGGCTGACATGGAGGGAGGGAGGGGGCTGATATGGATGGATGGATGGAACGAGGGGGGCTGACATGGCGGGAGGGAGGGAAGGGGGCTGACATAGACAAATGGGAGAGACAGGGGGGCATACTGGACAGACGGGATAAATGCTGCACAGAGGGGAAAGACAGTGCAGGTTAGGATTATAATGGGCTGATGGGGGAGCTAGCACTGGTAATGGGCAGATGGGGGGGCTAGGACTGGTAATGGGTTGATTAGGGAAGGCTAGGACTGGTAATGGACTGATCAAGGAGGGGGTTGGGACTGATAATGGGCTGATAGGGGGTAGGACTGGTAATGGACTGATGTGAGGCTAGCATTGGAAATGAGCTGATCGGGGGGCTATGACTGGAAATGGGCTGATTAGTGGAGGCTAGGACTGGTAATGAGCTGATGGGGGGGTAGTACTGGCATTGGGCTGATTAGGGGAGGCTAGCATTGGTAATGGGGTTGAGGGGGGACTAGCAGTGGAAGATCTTGTCTTACTAATCTGTTATGTTTTTTTGAAGGAGTGAATAATCAGGTGGACAAAGGTGAGTCGGTTGATATTGTGTATCTGGACTTTCAGAAAGCCTTTGACAAGGTCCCTCATGAGAGACTTTTGGCAAAACTAAAGAGTCATGGGATAGTAGGCAGTGTACTATTGTGGATCAGGAACTGGTTAAAAGATAGAAAGCAGAGGGTAGGGCTAAATGGCCAATTTTCCCAATGGAGAAAGGTGAATAGTGGTGTACCCCAGGGATCTGTGCTGGGTCCGCTGCTTTTTGACATATTCATAAATGACCTGGAAAGTGGAATAACGAGTGAGGTTATCAAATTTGCAGATGACACAAAACTATTTAAAGTTGTTAAAACCCAAGAGGATTGTGAAAAATTGCAAGAGGATCTTGATAAATTGGAAGACTGGGCATCAAAATGGCAGATGAAATTTAATGTGGACAAGTGCAAGGTTATGCACCTAGGGAAGAACAACCCAAGCTATGGTTACACGATGCAAGGTTCCACATTAGGAACCACCACCCAGGAAAAAGATTTAGGCGTCATTGTGGATGCCATGTTAAAACCTTCGGCCCAGTGTGCAGCGGCGGCCAAGAGAGCAAATAGAATGCTAGGTATGATAAGGAAAGGAATGGAAAATAAAACAAAAGATATTATAATGCCTCTATATCGTTCCATGGTGAGACCGCACCTTGAATATTGTGTGCAATTCTGGTCGCCGTATCTTAAAAAGGATATAGCGATTTTAGAAAAGGTTCAGAGAAGAGCCACTAAAATGGTAAAGGGTATGGAAGGATACTCCTATAAAGAAAGGCTAAAAAGGTTAGGGCTCTTTAACCTGGAAAAGAGACGGCTGAGGGGAGATATGATAGAAGTCTATAAATTAATGAACGGAGTGGAACGGGTAAAAGTAGATCGATTGTTTACCTTATCAGAATATAGAAAGACTAGGGGACATGCAATGAAGCTACAGGGTAAACTATTTAAGACTAATAAAGAAAATATTTTTTCACTCAACGTGTAATCAAACTATGGAATTTGTTACCGGAGGATGTAGTAAAGGCTGTTAGTGTAGCTGGGTTTAAAAAAGGTTTGGACAAGTTCCTGGAGGAAAGGTCCATAAACCATTATTAAGAAGGGACCCAGGATATCAATGCTTGAACCAATACAAGCATTGTGGAACCTGTGTCCCTTGGGGAAACTGCTAGGTACATATGACCTAGATTGGCCACTGTTGGAAACAGAATACTGGGCTTGATGGACCTTGGTCTGACCCAGTATGGCATATCTTATGTTCTTATGTAAGTGAGCTGATTGGGGGGCTTTGACTGGGAATGGGCTGATTGTGGGGAGGGGAGGATAGAGCTGCTGGGCTTGGAAGAAAACTGGGGGCTAAGGCTACAAACAGGCTGATACTAGGGTATGGGAGAATGGAACTGGAAGGGAGTGGATCTGAGAGGGGCTGCCATGGTATTTCTACTAGAAGGGACTGGTCAGTGGGGAAGGAGGGGGACTGGAAGGGAATGGACACCAGTGACAGTGGCAGTCATGGGAATGCAAGTTGACATTGGAAGGTACTGGGAGTGAGGACTGGAAAGGGGCTGATACTGGGGAGGGTTAATGGGACTGGAAGTAGGCTGATGGAAAGAAGTGAAGAAAACAAAAGAGATAAGAAATGGCAGATGGACCATAGACCACAGAAAGAGAACTAAGAGAAGACAGGAAAGCAGAAGCCTCAGATCGGGACCAGCATGATCAGAGAGTAAATTGGTCAGACAACAAAGGTAGAAAAATAATTTTATTTCATATTAGTGATTTGACTACAAAATCATCATAATTTTGAAAGCAAATATTGTTACTTGTTATTGGGATTAATTATTGTGGTTTAAATAAGTAAATTTTATAAATAAAAACATAATGCAAAGGCCTATAATATATTAATAATTTAACGAATGATTACAGTGACAATGCATTACGGTAAAGGAAGAGAGACGCATTTGATTTTATCATTGGGGGTCACCACAAGTTGACCAATGGTAAAAGGGGTCACGGTACAAAAAAGGTTGAGAACCACTGGTCTAGACGAAGAGGAGAAAATGAAGCTGTATGTGCATAAACAGCAGCCGATGATGGCCTCATAAATAAAAAAAGGAAATGTTTTGAGAAGCCAGGCGTGTAGGTGACCCAAGCCTGGAATCAAGTTTGTGATACATACCTGGTTATCCAGGCTACTACTGCCTCTATTAGCAACTTGATGAAAATCTGCATAGAAGCAAATGCAGGTGGCTACCACTGTAGGAGACTTACCATAGAGATATCTTCTTCTTTAATCCTTAGCTGGCGTTTGGGGAGCAGGTCGTCCTCTCAACCAATACGCTGCTCTAGGTGCCGTTGGATTCCATGTGTTGTTCACAATACACTTCCAACTTTGGCGATCTGTGGCAATATTTCTGGCCTTGTTGATAGTCACTGGTTCCTTAGGTCTTCCTTGATGTGTTTGAGCCACGTTTTCTTCAGTGTTGCTCGTTGAACGCTCCAGTTGACAGGTCGCTCTCGCCAGAGAAGTTTATATGACAGCCAACTGGTGTTCATTCTGCAAGCGTGGCCAAACATCACATTCTGTGGTTTTGGATTTGTTCTTTGACTGAACCCTAGAGATATAGATGAGGTGTCACATTAAATCTCAGAACATCAAGTGGTCGAGACCCAGTAGTTTGGCCAAAACCATTACATGATATTGAAACATGAGCAAAATAGAGTAAACCTAAAGTCTGTCAGTGCACCAACCAGCGGGGACAGAATGGGTGCATGCACGCATGCATGCTTTATATTGAGCACAAAGCTGGAACATCTCCCAAAAAAGCTGACCTTTGCACTTACCTTCGTTATTTCTCAATATCTCCTGATGTGCACAGTAGAAAAAGACTCTCAATGGCAGTCAGACTTCTTCACATAATGTGTCCTTATTATGGTGAGCAAGAAAACTTATTGTAGATACAGTGCCCAAAATTAACAGGAATGTTTCCTGTATTCCTCTTTCAATATTTCAACATTTTATATTACAGTTTGTCTAATGATCACTTATAGTATTACTTTAAGACAGCTGCTAGAGTCAAAGGTTAATAACTACCTGTCTTTCATATTGTGTTTTCTATTGAATACGAATGGTTTAGTTTATTTCTTGATATACATCCATTTCTGGCAGGTATTTTGGTCTAGCAAAGCAGTTTACATTGTTAGTGAAGATATTTGCAGTGGTGCAATGGCAGGAAATTTAAAAGCAAATTCTCTTAGGGCATGCCAACATTACAATATGAACATACTTCAACTAGGCATTTCTTTCACAGTCTTCAACATATTTTTTGGTTAATATTTTTAAATCTAACATTCATGCGGATGGCTACAGACTCTACGCGTAGTATTCATGTAGCACTCCATGGTGCGACCACACCTTGAATATTGTGTGCAATTCTGGTCTCCACATCTCAAAAAAGATACACCAGCATTACAAAATATACAGAAAGGAGTGACCAGATTTTAAAGGGGACGGAACAGCTCTCTTATGAGGAAAGGCTAAACAAGTTAGGACTCTTCTGCTTGGAGAAGAGACGGCTGAGGGGAGATATGATAGAGGTCTACAAAAGAACGAGTGGAGTGGAGTAGACATGAATTGATTGTTTACTGTTTCAAAAAATAAAAGGGGGCACGCCATGAAGCTATTTAGAACAAATAGGAGAAAATATTTTTCTCTCGATCTATAATTAATCTTTGGAATTTATTGCTGGAGGATGTAGTTTAAAGCAGGTATTGTAGCTGGGTTCAGAAAAGGTTTGGACAAACTCCTGGAGGAAAAGTCCATAAACCATTACTAAGGTGATCCAAGAGAAAACTACTGCTGATCCATGGGGATCATTTTTTTTAAATTTAATAATTTTTCAGTTGTTTACAAAGGCTCCCATTCTGAACCACGTTTAGCGGGTATGGATGTCCGATCCTGATGTCCAGAACCGCTAAATGCCAGGATGGCTATTCTGCTGAGATAGCCCCCGTACATATAGGCATTTTGTGTGAGGAGCTCTGTTCGTGAGTGGGAGGGGGTGGTTCCGGGGAGGAGCGAGGGCGGGGAGTGGGCGGGAACCTTACCCCAGACATGCAAGGCTGATTCCAAGGTCAGCCCTGTACGTGCGGAATCGTCCATTTAAATGGGGGATGCCAGAGCCTGGGCCCGCCAAAGAGGTGAGGGAGTGCAGGGGGTTCCCCGCAGCCCGACCCTGGCCATGGCACAGTGGCTTCATGCAGGAGCCCGGCTGAGCTAGCCGAGGATGTGGCTGGATGTCTAGGGTGCCTGAATAGGAGCATGTCCTGGACATCCAGCCACTATGCTGTGTTTCTGCTCCCGCGGGCATGTCTAGCCCCCAGGGGAGCAGAATCGGATGCATCCTGGGGCCATCCGGATAGTCTGGGGATGCACATATTTGAATGAGCCTCAAAGAAAACAACCAGAAAAGAAAAATATACACATCAAATCAAACACAGTATTTTGATATCCATATAATCACTAGTCCATAGTCAGGGAAAATCAAAGCCTCAATTAAGGAAAATAAACAGGTAAGAATTAACAATCACCCCATCAAGCTCCACACTTACTCATTAAACCCAATTATACTATTCTATCTAGCAAAACCTATCAAGGCACAACCTGCTCTACAAACATTACACATGTTTTAAGGAAATCCTCCAACTGCATAATATCAAAGAAAACATAATTATCCTTCCCTGATGTCACCAAATATTTACAAGGAAATTTAAGGAAAAAACTGGCCCTGAGGGCCAGAACCTTAGGCTTCAAAGCCAAAAAGGCCTTGCGCCTCAGCTGCGTCTGTCTAGAGACATCAGGGAAGATATTAATTTTTTGACCACAAAATAATTAATTCGTCTTTTGGACGAAAAGCTGCAAAATCACATTTTTATTCATTTCTGAATTAAATGACACAAGAATTGCCCAAGTAGTAATTGCATCTATCGACGACTCAATATAATTGGAAACATTAAGGGTATCCACAAAGCCAAGAGAATCCACACCCTCCTCATCCACTTTTGTATACTTAGCAACTCTAGGTAGGTAATACAAGTTATTCAAAGATAATGAAGCCCACCCCTGGTATCCCAACACTTCCTTTACATATTTCTGAAACAGTATTGATGCAGATAAATAACACAGGTACACTAAAAAAAAATTTTTTAAACTGCCTCTAATGTTTCGATTGATTTTTACATTTTTTGGTGCGCTGAATCCAAATCTGGTAACCAATTTGCTCCATCACGTACAGATTTTTTGCTACATTGGGTTAGCAGTTTGAGGTGAATGTTTCAGATTGAGTGCGATCGAGATAAAAGTTTCTTGGATGAATTCTTTATACTAATTGTTTAGTAGTTATTCAAATAAGAATAAAGAAAATTGTAACAAGGCAGCACATAAGAATAGAGTAATGTCAACAAAACACACTGTGATGGTAGCAAAATTGTCTGCACTTAAAACAGCCACATACATGTGCACAAACATTGAGCATATAAGAGCGAGGTTAGACACAAAGCAAAGCAAAGAAATGTGCAAAAAATGTTGTACAGGTATGTATGTAAGAATAGAAAACGCAAACCGCACCATTGCAATACATGAAGACAAACACCCGATGGTGTGAAAATAAAATTCTAATAAATGAGATCCGACACTGTGGTAATAACTAGCAAATTTTTATTTCAAAGTTTAGTAAAAACACGATATTTGTCAACACAGTTTAGATTTTAAAGTCATTCTTGGGTCAATCAATCTCCTGGTGGGCCCGTTTCTTCTTCCCCCGAATGCTTCTCTTGGTGCGCTGCTTGGCGTATTTTTCATCTGGGGTTTCCCGCAGCAGCAACCAGCAGAAATCAGCCATCATAGTGGTGTTCCATCTTCCTTGGTACCTTCTCTCTGCGTCCTTGATGTCCTGGTGAAACCTTTCACCTTGTTCTTCACTGTACGCCCCCAAGTTTTCGGGAAAGTAGTTCACATGGGAGTTCAAGAAATGGACTTTCAGGCTCATGTTACAGCCTTGTTCTTTGAAGGCATTGAGCATCCTGGCAACAATATCCTTATAGTTCTCATCCCGCCTGTTCCCCAAGAATTTGAGAACAACATCCTTGAAGGAATCCCAGACTTCTTTTTCCTTCTCAGACATCGTTTCAGCGAATGCTCCATCTGAAATGAGTTTCCTTATATCAGGGCCAACAAACACTCCTTCCTTTAGCTTTGCTTCAGAAAGTCGGGGGAACTTTGAGCAAAGGTACCAAAAGCACTCACCATCTTTTGGAAGGGACTTGATGAATTACTTAATGAGACCCAACTTAATGTGGAGAGGTGGTAATAGAATTTTATCACGAGGTACCAAGCTCTCATGAAGAACATTTTTCTCACCGGGTCTCAAATACTCCCGAATTGGCCAGTCTTTTTTCCCCCAGTGTAGGTCGCGGGCCCGGCTATCCCACAAGCAAAGGAAGCAGGGATATTTGGTGAAACCAGATTGCTGCCCTAATAGCATGGATAGAATTTTAAAGTCTCCACAAATCATCCACTTATGCTCATCATAACGAATCTTCTGAAGAATCAGGGCCAAATTCTCGTATTTTTCTTGGAAAATAACAGAGTGAGCAATAGGAACTGAAGCGAATGTGTTGCCATTATGAAGAAGAACACCTTTTATGCTGTCTTTTGACGAATCAATGAACAGCCG
The DNA here is from genome assembly GCA_033557465.1 of Ichthyophis bannanicus. NCBI lineage: Eukaryota > Metazoa > Chordata > Amphibia > Gymnophiona > Ichthyophiidae > Ichthyophis > Ichthyophis bannanicus. The sequence goes on along the minus strand of CM066050.1, from coordinate 36,925,647 downwards.
CCATTCAGCAGGATCATACTTGAGTTTAAACTTTTCCATCACTCCGTATATATCGTTGCAAAATACCAAATCTTCCTCTTTGCTGAAATACTTCAAAAATTGTGTCTCGCGGTTGCGGTACCAATAAAAAGTTGTTCCTGGTGACAATAGATTTTTCTGTTTAAGCCGAGAACCTAGCAGTTGGGCAGCATCTTTTGGGAGTCCTAAATCCCGGACTAAATCATTCAATTCAGCTTGAGAGAAAAGTTCAGGTTTCGGATCTGGTTCAGTTTCAAACTCGGAAGTACTGGACTCATCAGAAAAAGCCATCTGATGAGTCTCATCATGATCAGAACCATCCACACAAATATGATCCAAAGATTTTGGTGGTTCAGGCACAGGTACTTCGTTGCTATGAGGCATAGGCCTAATTGCTGAGGGAAGGTTGGGGTAACTTATTACGTTCTTATTTTTTAAGTTGTATCCCTTCACAATGCAAGAGCAAAAATAGCAGTCACTGCTGTGGTCTCTTTGTTCACGCCACATCATAGGTATTCCGAAACAAAATGCTTGTTTTTTACCTTTCATCCATAAGCGTAGATCTTCCTCACATGTCTTGCACACTTTGTGAGGAGCCCACGGTGTGTCTTGATCGCCTAACTTCAAACCGAAATAGGCGAAATATACTTTTTTAATAAATGCAGAAATGTTCCTCTGCCGCTTTTTCACGGTATATTCCCCACAAATAAAACAAAAACTGTCCGGAGAGTTGACGCAACCTCTGGCTCTGTGAGCCATCACAAATACACAGCACTGCAAACTACAACTGTAGTGAACCACTTCGGAATAAAGCTGGATTACGACTGAGCAAACAAAAGGTAATAATGAACTTGCAAGAAACTGAAATTTGACAGGAACGTTCATGTCGCAACCACCGTGTTTGAGCGAGCGAACGAGGCGAGGCGAACAGGAAAGAACATGCGCCAGCGCGAGTACTGGATTTAGCCCCCCGCCTCCCAATTGTCCTGTTAATGTATAAAATGAATACAAAACACTCTAAAATATCATGAGGGAGTGTTTCTAGTTAGTTAACCATTACAACCTCTATTTTGGGCCAAGAAAATAAACTGTAGTCGGCTAAAAAGAAATTATGTGAACATTCCTTATATGGGTAAGAAATCTAATTTTGCAAGAAAACGTGACGTGATGGAACATTTTGGCTATTTTTCCTGGATTCAGCACCCCAAAATCTATAGGAATCAGTTGCAAAACTGGAGGCAGTTTTTTGGTAGTGTACCTGTGTAATGAGTCTTAGGGAAGTTGGGACAATGAAGATTGCTAACTTGAGCAGCATTTTCTAAAAGCTCTTGCTGTCAATGCAGCACCAAGCCATCTTTAATTACAGAAGTTGTAACTCCTTGGGCTGTTTGAACCAATGACTCATTCTTTTGAAGTCTAGAGTCTATCGAATCAAAATACAAGTCATGTTGGGCAAGCTTCTCCACAGTGTCCTTAGGAAAATTAGCAAAGTGAGCAATAGTAATAGCAAATGAGGTTTCCATCCGAACAAGCGCAATCCAAATATCTGATAAGCAAATCTTAGAAGGCTGTGCTTCTGATGAGGCAACTGTCATAGCGTTTGGAAAACTAAGGGCCTTTGGAGACTGGATAACCACCCCAAGTTCTCCCAAGGTCCACATAGGCCTAGCCTCAAGCACAGCCTGAGTTTGCGCAGGCCCAACCTGTTAAGGTGAGGACATTGCAAGACTCCCTATCACATTGCCAGATAGAGGGATTGGGTTACTTTCTCCTACGTAAGACAGGGAAGAGACCAAGGATACCAGACCATCAGACAGGGACAGAGCAAGATCTTCCGGGCATTTCGCCATCACTACAACATATTTATCTAAAAGACTGGCAGCCTTAACTGTCTTTGCTGAATTACTTGTACTCACATTGAAGGTATGCTTCTTTCTTTTGCCCATTCTGGTGATCTACACCTCTCATCTCTCCTCGTTGCTATGTTCCACGGCACAGGGCTGCGCTTTAAGGCCCCCGCAGATATCGTCAGGGGTGCAGCAAGAATGGACAAAACAGTACGGTCACACAGTGCTAGATTCGGAGCCTGGTAATTCCTCAAGTGAATGATCTCCCCAGATGTACTCATTCATAAATGTAACAAGGACCTTGGAGCATATGCTAGTCAGTGAATTGTTGCTGGCTACAGATTTGAACTCTTTTAATCCACTGCTAAAGGACAGGACATATTTCTTGATGGATAGTGCTTGAGCCATGAGAAGCTGGACAGTCTACAAAGCAGAGCAGTTCCTTCACTGGACTTATCCTCATCCGATTCATTGGGTATCCATCATGTTGATGGCATCACGGTATTATTATTTTAGACACTGCACTCGTTGCTTTGGTTATTTTCTACTTTTGGCTGCAAATGATGAAAGCTTTCGTATTTATTTTCTCTGTTTCTTATCTGTCCCCGCTGACTTTCCTATAGATAGCATATTTCTAAGGACAGGGTTCTTTCTTCTTATTTTACCCACAGGTCTGTTTGCATTATGTGAGTCAGATCTTGTAGCTGGATGTCACTCCAGCTTACTTTTACAGTGTTTATAAGCAATAACATAAAGGTGAATTCACCCCTGCTTGGGATTTAGAAAAATTTCAGCCAAGAATGTATTCGCCACCACAGGCAAACAAAGGCAATCATATCCTGGAGTTACATGGAGTTCAGGTCTGTGCTTGTTCTCCAGTCTGCCCTATACTGGCAACTGTCATTTATTAGAGCATAGATTGGGCTCTTTATCCCCTTTCAGACGTGCAAGGTCAGTCTGCTGGCATTAGCTACATCTGGGACTGGGCAGAGAAGCATTCAGAACATGAAATCTAAGGGCAAGAAGCCGTAAACGTTTGCCAACACTGCAATCACTTCTCAGCTTCATTTAAATATAGTTTTCAATAGGCCACATAGAACATAATAGGAAAAATGCAGGATAATAAAAGCTATAATGTACAGCAGTACCAGACTGTTGTACCACAGAAGGTAGAACATTCCAGAACAAGAGGACATGGTATGAGACTCCAGGAGAAAGATCAGAAAATATTTGCTACTGAAAGGGTGATGCAGATGTGGAACGGACTCCCACTTCGATGGCAGAAACAAACTCAGTAATGAAATGCAGAAAAGCATTGGATAAACACGGAGGATACCTGAAGGTGAGGAAGTGAAAGGAGGGCCACTGATTAACTGGGGTCTGCGATGCTGCACCTGCGATGGGTTGGGCAGATTGGATGCTCCTTTCTACTGTCATGATCTAGAATAGTGCAGTATTGCTAACATACCTCCCTTCAGTCTCTCAAGAGCAGAGGCGATAAGGACAAAACAAAAGGTCTAGAAAGGAAGTGTAGTCTACAGATACTGTACGTCATGGGGTTGCCAAGCCAGTATCAGAAAACTACAACTCTTTCGGAAAGTATTGGTGCCAATAGGTGAGCTGCGGCTGTCCAGCAAGACCACATTGATCTAGAAGACTGGTTGTTGAGATCTGTAACTCTCTAGATTATTTTAGAGCTTGATAGTAAGGCATAGTGGGGCTGAGGGTCTGGGTGTTGATAGGAGATGGGATTTTATGTCCAGGACAATGGAGAACTTCTGAGGAAGCAAACAAAAGCTGACTGGAAAAGTTGTGATGTCCTGTAAGAGATCAAGTTTCTACAGCTGGGATGTGTCCCTGCAGTGGACAGGATTAACTAGACAAACTGGATGGGTCAGTTGGTCTTTTTCTGCTATTGGCTACTAAGTTCCTATGTTAGGAAAGTAAAGATGATTTCTGGTTTAATATATTTGAAATAGCGCCTTTCACAATAGCTAGCCTGGTGGCTCACAACTAATGCTTGCTGTGTGTTGTCATGTAGGAGATCTAGCTTTGATTCACAGGCCAGACTTCTCCATGTATTGGCCAGGGTTGGGGATACTGCAGAGTCAATGCTCACAGCCTCTGAAGAGGATGGGCTCCCAATCATCACACAACAGACCAGACTTAGAGTTTATGTTAGCCGAGGGAGCTGCAGTTTGTTGCCTTGGCTAAAGACTTTTGCTGTGATGGGTGGGTTGGGTTGGCAGGGGTATAAAAATAAGGGAAAGAAACATTGAGTAGTTGCAAATGAAGGCGCTTGGTGAGTAGCCCAATAGAGGCCAGATCTAACTGAACCGGGAGTTCAAAGGAGCACAAGGAAGCCACCAAGGACCAAAAAAGCAATGAAGATAGAGAAAGTTCTCACAGAAATAAGTACAAATAACAATTTATTGTGTTAACTGCAACCGTAATTAAGCATTGCCAGTGCTAATGCTGTAAGGATTCCCAGGAAGCCATCAGAACTAATAGGTGGTAGTTAAACTTTGACTCTCAATGCAGAAATCTTCACCACAGTATCTGGATCAAATGAAAAAATTAGCACCGTTCAGCACTTAACAGAATGTAATTTCATACTAGAGCAGCGGTTCTCAACCCAGTCCTTAGGACACACCTAGCCAGTCAGGTTTTCAGGATAACCACAATGAATATGCATGACAGAGATTTCCATACAATGGAGGTAGTAACTAGAAATCTCTGTCTTGCATATTCATTATGGTTATCCTGAAAACCTGACTGGCTAGGTGTGTCCTGAGGACTGAGTTGCGAACCACTGTATTACAAGTACCTTGGTACCAAGGTCTTTGTTGAACATGCTGGGGCCCAGGGCAGAAATTTGGGAGGTAGCATCAAAGCCCATCAACAGGCTGTATCTCCTTCAGCAGGTTTGGGATCCCCTGTAACATGGAGTCCAGGGCAGTTGCCTGTTTGCACGCCCCTAACATTGGCCCTGCTTGGCACACCCTGCTCCTTGTCTTACTGTACTAGGAAGGCATCAGAACAAACAATTGCTGAGAAGCAAGACCCCTCTTCCAGGGAGAAGGAGTAGCCAGCAGAGATCTCCGAATGCTGTGCGCCCAGCTCGATAGGGTTAGATTAAAGTTAGAGATAAAGGAGCAGAAATATACGAGGACGTTTATCCTAAGGCTAGAGCTGGGGATAGCCAGAGCATCGCGATCAGAGCCAACTGAACCATTCGGCAGATCTAGGAAGTCACCTGGGGTAGCGGCTTCTGAGGGGAAAGAGCAGAAGCCCGTACTTTTACCTGCAGGGAGAGAGGTCACACACACACACATATACAGAGCAAACTTTAGTTGTTGTTGTTTTTAATTATCTTTCATTGCAATGGAGACTGGAGAGGTACATTTAACACAATAATACCCAAGACACAAAGTATCTGGAACAGGCTTCTCACCACTGTAAACTGAGCTCAGTTACAAAACAATTCAAGATACCCCCAATATCCCTTTTATCTTCAACCCAGGATAATGCTAGCCAATCCCCATTAAGCCTGTCTCGTACCCTAGCTTAGAGCGAAACAGTACAACAGTCTCAGATTCTCCCCCATTAGAAAAATGTATAACATACGAGGTAATGTATAACCAAAACTCAAACAATAACAATAGAGCTGCCCAGTGGAGTACAATAAAAATCCTTTAGCATACTGGTCAGATGCCCCGGAGAATAGGGAACAAACCTTGTTTAAACCTCATTACCTCCCCCCCCCCCCTTCTTTCCCATGGCACCAACATTCCCAAATCTCCCACTCCTTTTCCCTTTGCATACTCCTTCCATGCAGGGCATCTGTAATTTTATCAAATTTCATCGCCTCGCCCACTTTGCTCCACCAATCCTCTGTTCACAGCCCTCCCACGGATTTCTATTTCCAAGCCACAGTCACTCGTGCCATCAACAGCAGTTTGGCGCACAGAGGTATTCCCTGCTCTCTCTCGGAAATGGCACTTCCCATACCTAACAAAAACTCTGAGGGATTTGGGTTCAGGATCTGACCCACCATCCCACCCACTTCCATTGCTATTTCCTCCCAGTATCGCCAAATTCTAGGGCATTCCCACCACATATGGAAGAAGGTGCCCTTACCCGCACAGCCCCTCCAAAATTCCCCATCATCCCTCTTTCCTGCTATCTGAAGCTGCAGGGGCGTCAGATATGTATGGTGCAGGAGCTGCAATTAGGTTTGACACCATGACGTAACCAGAGTCCATTTATAGATCCCAGCATGAATCATCTCCCACTGCCTCTGTTAGAACCTTCGTGTCACCCCTGTATGTGAGCAGGAGGTACCCTTCGGCCATCCCTTAAGAGACCACTGTACAACCTGGATGTTAGGCTTTTCCTAGTCCCCGCCCTTCAACAAAGCCTCCTCCAGCCATGTAGTTCATCTTGTCAACTGCGCTATAACCCCCTGACGCAGCAAAAAGAAACGCAATTGGAAGTACTGATAAAAATGTATTCTCCACTCTAATCGCTCTTCCAGTTCCTTCTGTGTCAGACATTGTCTTCTGTCCAGCAACTCAGAGAATCTGGCCATCCCTCTACGGTGCAGCGCAACAAAGGAGCAAACTCTGGGCTTGAGAAAGACAAATGATCATTTATTAAAGACCATTTGGACAGGTGGATTGGAAGTAGGCATAGCTTCCTATAGCTATGCCCTACTCTTTGCAAAAAGGACCCAGTAGAGGGTGTGTCAAAAATGATCTCTCTTCCAATCCCTGGTCCCTGACCAGTTCGCCACAATCTAATCTCTTAAAAATGGAATGGAGAAAGAGTAGTTGTCTTTCCACATTTACCCACAAAGCTTCATCCGGATGATCCTGTTGAGCTTTCAATGCACACGGCGCTGCAGCTCTATAGTAAAACTGCAAAGATGGAAGCCTGACCCCTCCCCCCTGCTCTTTTACCCTAGAGAGACAATCCACCCCTATACGAGCCTGCTTACTCCCTCCCCCCCCCCCACCCCCAAACAAATGTAAGGAACCATTTTTTCCCATTTCTGGAAGAAATCACCATGAAGAGGAATGGGTAGCTTGGTAAACAAAATTTAAACTTGGGGATTATATTCATCTTCAAGACACCAAAGCACCTCAGCCAGCTCATGTGTAGCACCGCTCACCATTGAAGATCAGCCTCTAATTGAGTAGCCAAAGGAGAGTAATTAAAGCAAAATAGATCTTGGGGTAATGACCTATGTGAACCCCCAAATACCAGATTTTCTGCCCCACCCACTGGAAAGGAAAGTTAGGAAAAAACTCCTTGGATAGCCCACCAAGATTCAAAACTTCAGTTTTACTGATGTTAACCTTAAAGCCCTGAGAATTATTGACTTTCATCTAGCAATGGTGGAAGAGATTCCCGTGGTTGAGATGTAAAAATAAGAGTATCATCCGCATATAAAATGATCTTATGCTCCTGCATCCCTACCATAACTGGCTGAACATCAGGATTCCTCTTCACCCGAACAACGAAAGCTTCAATAACCATTGCAAAGAGCATGAGAGATAGTGGACAGCACTGCATCGTACCTCTCCGCAATCCAAACGTCTTTGACCAATCTCCATTTACTAAAACCCTAGCAGTGGGACCCCGATAAAGAGCCCTAATCCCATGAGTGAATTCCTCCCCCAAGTTAAACTTGTTAAGCATCTTGAAAAGAAATCCCCACTCCATGCGATCAAAAGCCTTCTCCACATCTAAGGCCACACACAGGCTCGGACTTTCACCTTTCTTAATCATTTGCAACAGGTTCACTGCTCTTCGAACATTGTCTGAGATTAGGCACCCTTTAATAAACCCTGTTTGATCTAGGTGAATTAAGCTCAGGAGAAAACTCTCCAATCGTTTGGCAAGCACTTTGGCAAATAATTTTTTAGCATCACTATTGATTAAAGCGATTGGCCTATAGCTAATACATAAGTTTGGAGGCTTGACTTCCTTATGCAGAAAAATTACATTAGCCTGGGCCATTGAGTCCAGGAGTGGTTTCCCTCAAAGTGCCCTGGAAAATATTCTGGCCAAAAGTGGGGAGAGTTCCTCACATAGACTATGGTAAAATTCTGACGGGTATCCATTCCCTCCTGAGGCTGTCCTCTTCAGCAAGGTACGAATCGCTGCCTGCACTTCAAGCTCAGTGATTGGACATCCTAGTCTGGCCATATTGTTCTCCCCCAATCAAGAAAGGGCAAAGGGCAATCAAATCTAAATATTCCCTCATCTCGGCTCCAGAGGCAGAGCACTCCGATGTACACAAGTTCTCGTAGAAGATCCTAGACTCCTGACAAATCCCTTGAGTAGCACAGACTCGTACCCCCCAGTTCCGCTACCAGTCGCAAAGCTCTTTGCTCCTTCACCTGCCTTATTTCCCTGTTCCATATACTGCCATTTTGTGAGGGTGAGGAGGCGGGCGATCTGCTCACTCTCTAGTTCCTGCAGCTCTTTTCCAGCCTCCACAAGTTGACATAGTGTGTTCTGATTCCCACTCCAGCAATGTTCCTGCTGAAGTTCTCCAATCCGAAGTAATAATCGTGACTTTGCCCTCTCCTTCTTTTTCTATCTTTGGTGTGACCTCATTTGGAGTATTGTGTGCAATTCTGGAGACCGCACCTTCAAAAGGATATAAACAGGCTGGAGTCAGTACAGAGGGTGGCTACTAAAATGGTTAGTGGTCTTCATTATAAAGCATATGAGGACAGACTTAAGGATCTTAATATGTACACCTTAGAGGAAAGGCGGGATAGAGGTGATATGATTGAGACTTTTAAATATCTCCGTGGCATAAATTCACAGGAGGAGAGCTTCTTTCGATTGAAAGCAAGCTCTGCTACGAGGGGACATGGGATGAGGGTGAAGGGAGATAGATTCAGAAGTGATATGCGGAAATATTTCTTTACGGAAAGAGTGGTGGATCTGTGGAAGGTGGTAGAGATGGAGGTGGTAGAGATGAGGACAGTAACTGAATTAAAAAAAGCATGGGACAAACACAGTAGATCTCTAAAGGTAAAAAGGGGACTGTTGTAGTTGTTGATATGGAAGGACAGACTAGATAGGCCATGTGGTCTTTTTCTGTCGTCATGTTTCTGTGTTTGCCTGGGATGCCCATTGAATCAGTAAGCCTCTCAAGAAAGCTTTCCCACTATCCCATAGCACCCTATCTGACACCTCTCCACTGTCGTTATTCTGCATGTATTGCTTCCATTCTTGTCTAACCTTAATTATCACTTCCTCCTTCTTTAACAGCAACACATTTGCCCGCCATCCTGACCAATCAGATTTCGCCTCCGGGCGCACAGGGTGCCAGCGGCATTCCACCTTCTCATGATCAGCTAGTTCTGCTGGATGAATCCCAACCTTATCAAACTTATCCCACTACTGCCTCTGGGGATCAGAAGATAATCTAACCGGGAGTAACAGGTGTAGTCCCTACAGCCACTATTCCTTTCCCGCCAGAGATCCATGAACTCTCATCGCTTTATACATTCCCTGTGCTCCCTCCCCTCCTGTCTATGCAATTTCCTCATGTAATTTGAGCGCAGCCTTCCCCAGGACACAATTCATATCCCCCACTACCACCCAATACCCCTTGACCGCCTTTTCAAAATCCTCTACAGCTTTTTGAAAAAATGTACCCTTTGGCCGATTCAGGGCATACAAATTAAAGCAAGAGATTTTATGTTGCTCTACTCTCCCTGTAACCCACACTACCTGCCCCCGCCCATCACCCCCAGAGGCATATTTCATAAACGGCACCCTCTTATGTATCACAATCGCCATCTCTCATTTTTTTTTTCTTAATTAAAAGCGGAACAGAACATTTGTTTGTACTCTGTGGTTTGGAGTTTTTTATGCTCAAACTTTGTAAGGTGGGTTTCTTGTAAAAGGGCTATATCGACTCCGGACTGGAACAGCAGACCTAGCACCTTGCACCGTTTACTCGGGTTATTAATCCCTCTCTTCTCTCTTTCATCACCTCAAATACCTCTCCTTTTTCACATGATTGATTTCCCCCTTAGAACCATACACCAGTACAATAACTATCCCTCACTTCCCCCCCCCCTTTCCCCCGCACAGCAATCTCAATCATCCTACACCCCTTCTCCCCCCAGATCGCTCACCATCATGCAACCATTCTATTCACAATATCTAAAGCTTTATAGGCATGAAAATAATAAATAATGGTATCACGTTCAAAACAACAAGTGCACAAAATATTCTTCAAAGCAATAGTTCTATTTCTTCTTATTCAGCACAAGACTTCGATAAAATATCGCAGGGTGGTCTCAGCCTAGCACCCGTCCTGTGAATTAAGCTTCAACTCAGGAACATACGTGCTATATCACATCAACGACCTCCACTGTGATTGCTGACGATATGTGACTGTGGCCATACAAAACTTAATACTCAGGAATCTCCCGTAGTTATACTTCATTCAAAATACTATGTTACGGGTAACCCCTCATTCCTGATTTTCAATGCCATAATCCATAACCGTACAACATTCTAGTGCTACTCAGTGATCCTGATCCAGTGGAGGTCGTTGATGTGATATAGCACGTATGTTCCTGAGTTGAAGCTTAATTCACAGGACGGGTGCTAGGCTGAGACCACCCTGCGATATTTTATCGAAGTCTTGTGCTGAATAAGAAGAAATAGAACTATTGCTTTGAAGAATATTTTGTGTACTTGTTGTTTTGAACGTGATACCATTATTTTTACCGTGAGGGTACGTTCAGGAAGAGACCAGTATTGGCATGAAAATAATAAAGACATTATTCAGCCCTGTAGTCCCGAAGGGCAAGCCCCTTAGAGCTCAGGCTGAGCAACTCCGCCTATGTACCACCTCACATGGAGTTTCCAAAAGTCTTACACAGGTAGACTCACAACAGCACAGTCTACTGTTGTAATCTACCATTCAGCTTTCACCATCTACTTCAGATTCTTTCTTTCCACTCTGTCCAGTCACCTCGATAATGCCTCTCACAGGCCCCATCCAGCTTGTGCCTCAGCTCGAGTCTCCAGGACGTCCACCACCAGACCAATTGTCAGGATCTGTTGTTCATTCGAGCTGCTACTCAAAGGCAAGTTAGTGCCGGGATTACTCTCCTCACATGGCGGAGACCCACTGCTGGCCATTCCCGCCCTCAGATTTTGTGCTAGCATGGAAAGAAATTTATGCATGGTCTTCGGTATAATAAAAAAACCTCCTGGACTCCAATGTCAATAAAGGTTAATTTGGCGGGATACTAAATATCTTACTTAAATCATTTGCTGGCCAACAGGCCATGGCATTTCAACAAATGTCTTTGACATCTGACCGTCTCCACCAGGGAACACCAACACCTTCATTATACTGCACTTGGCCAGTCTTTTGTGCTTTTCTAATGATGAATTCGCAGTCTTGAAATCTTAACAATTTTACCATAAACGCCCTGAGGCGAGCGTTTTCTTCCGGTCTCAGATGCAGCTCTCTATGAGCTCTCTCCAGTTCAAATTCCATAGGGGCTGTAGAACCTGGGAAACAGGCCTTGAGCAAATCTTGTACAAACTTGCACGGCACATGGCCCGCAGCGCTCTCTGGGATACCAAAAATGTGCACATTAGACCTTCTTTTGCGATTTTCCTGATCTTCTAATTTCTCTTGAAGCCAGGTCACTTGTTTATTAAAGCGGTTAATATCTTCAGAGATCTCTTTTTGCAAATCCTTCATCTGCCCAATCCTGCATTCTGCTTGATCAAGTCTTTCTCCAGTCACAACAAATTTTTCTTCTATTTTATTAAGCCCTTTCTCTACTATTTGAGTTTTGGGGGCTCTTCTATCCTGCAATACTGTGGCAGGTGCAGGCCTGTGACCCACGGTGTCTGACATAGGCAGGCCAGCATGGCTAGCTTGACCTGTAAATGAGGCCTGTGGAGAGGCATATAGGATTGCACATCCCCCAATATGCTGCTATTGTAAGATAGAACTCAGTAGAAGTATTGAATTAGCTTAGGTAAGCAGAACTGCAGAACTGAGAAATGGAAAAATACAGAAAAGACATGTTTAAAAGTTACTGATAAGAAAAAGTACATCTGCAGAGAAATAATGAGGAGTGCTGACAGATGAGTTACAGAACCTTGCTCTTCTGTATGCACAAATTGGTTCTATAACCTTGAAAGTGTGAAAGTAACAAGTTGATGAACTGACCATTGTAATTGGGACTAGAAGGGGGGCAGGCAGGTGTCATGCCCACAGAAGGGACATAATTGGATAAACTTATCAGTACCGGGACCAATAGAAGAGGTACGGGAGGTACGGGAGGTTACCGGGACCAATGAAATGTTTTTCTATACCTAGAATGGAACAAAAGTCTATAAAAGTTGTTGTAATGCTTGAAAACTTTGCTCAGCCATTTTGAAATTGACTTGCTTGAGACTTGTGCACAAATAAATGATTTGGACCTTCTGAACAGACTCCTGGTATCATTGGTTTGTCTGCGCTTTGCTGCTACATATTCCTTGGTGCGTTGGCCGGGAAGTTGTGGAATCAAAGTGTATATAGGGCAATATACCACGACTTTCCGCCTCTATAGGCTTGGTCCTGCCGGGATCGCGCCCTTCCGACGAGGGCTGCTCCCTGGTGCCACCGGTCCCTTGTATCGGAGGGAGCTGGTCGGACCTCGGCGGGTGCCGGGCCCGGTTGGAGCCAACGCCTCGAACCCGAGTGAGGGGAGTCCAAGGTCCAACTCATGCGCCTGCTTGGGAAGTTTGAGGACCGGATCCGGTGAGTATAGTTTTGATTTTGGGTCTAGACAGAAATAGAAAGAGCAGTACTGCCATTGGAATTTGGAATTTGTAATCTCGAGATATTGGGAATTGGTAAGAGAGCATGATCAACTCTCAAGGAAGAGCCGAGTAGCCTGGCATGGGAATTCGCTGGGTGAAACCCTCATCCTTTTTGTAATTGGGAAAAAGACTAGTCAGAATAGATAGAAACGAATGCATTCTGGGATACGTTGCTAGCATGATTGTGTGAACGAAGTGTGAATGAGAGGTCTGGCAGCACGGACCAAGTGAAGGCGGACCCCTGATTAGCGCATTTCCTGACCGGGCGACCGCGTTCAGGTCGCGAAAAGGGGGAAGCGATTGTCGTCTTGTCTTGTTATTTGTACTCCCTATACGTTTCCAGGGCCGTGAGGACCCCTTACCCACGGTCCGCCCTCCTTTTCCCTTCTGTCTGTTGTTGCGCGCACACATCGAAATGGGAGGGGCGGGGTCTACTAGAAACACTCCATTAGAATGTATGATCGCACATTTTAAAGAGGGATATTCAGGAGATTATGGTATTAAAATGACAGCAGCCCGTTTGCAGATTTTGTGTACTAGGGAGTGGCCCGATCTAGACCCCATCTGGCCCCGAGAGGGAACGTTCACTGTAGAGATTATTCAGTCAATACATCGTAGAGTGCGGGTAGCGCACCCCGATCAGTACCCCTATATAGATTCCTGGTTAAGTATTTGTGAAGATCCGCCCTCCTGGGCGCAGCGCTGTTATGAGGAACAGTGCAGAATAATGTTAGCTAAAACAGATTCTAGACAGAAAACGGAACAGCCTAGAATGAAAGAGCAGGATAAGAAAGCCAAGAAGAAACCCATCTTGGTAGATCCTGATTCCCCAGAGATAGTCCTCAGGCAGCCCCGAACCCCAGGTCCAGTAAGGGTAGCCCGGCGTCCTGCCCCAGAACCCCAGAGACGGCCAGAGCCGAGGCGGGACCCAACCCCTGATCCCCCTCCTGGAGGAGAGAAAGAAGAAGAATTAGCGGAAAAAGAAGAGGAGAATATAAAAAGTGAGTCAGAAGTGGAGATAGACGAAGGAGAAAGAGAGGATTCCCCAGAAGAGGAGGACAGTGTACAAATAATCGAGAAAGCCAGCGCTAGCACTAGCACGCCAGTGAGAGAGAAACCCAAAGCAAAACCTGTTGAGAAAAAGAAAGTGACTCCTGCAAAGGCAACGACAATAACCCTTAGATCCCAAAAGACGCCTGTGACAGCCAAACTGTTTCCCTTACGGCAAGTCCCGGGAGTGCCCGTAAAGAATGATAATGATGAAGTGGTAGCGGGACCCCTAACCTATGTGTATATCCCTTTCTCTACAACTGATTTATTAAATTGGAGGTCGCATTATGCCTCCTATACTAGTAAGCCCCAGGAGCTGACAGAATTAGTAACTAGTATTATGGAAACTCACCAACCCACTTGGCCAGATTGCCGTCAGTTCCTGACCACCCTATTCACTACAGAGGAACGAGCGAGAATTAGAAAATCAGCTATTGAATGGATGGCAGAAAACCCTGTAGCTCCGGCGCAGGGGCAGAATATAATAGACCGTAGGGAAGCAGCTCAGAGAGAATTTCCGAATGAAGACCCCCAATGGGATCCAAATACAGATGAAGGATCCACAGCCCTAGCCCGTTTCCGCCAAGGCTTTTTACAAGGCCTGAAAAGGGGGGGCCAAAAAGCTATGAACCTTTCCAAAGTTGCAGGAGTTATCCAAGGGATAGATGAGAGCCCAGCAGATTTTTATGAAAGATTAACTGAAGCATACAGAATGTATACCCCCTATGATCCCGAGGCACCAGGAAGTTTATGTATGGTGAATTCTGCTTTTGTAAACCAGTCTCAACCAGACATTAGACGTAAATTACAGAAATTAGAAGGGTTTGCGGGCATGAATGCAACACAGTTATTGGAAGTCGCTCATAAAGTGTATGTGAATCGTGATACTGAAAGACAGAGAGAATGTGATAGAAAGATGAAGAAGAAAGCTGATTTTTTGGCTGCGGCCATAGTCGAAAAGAAAAGGGGAGGTGTCCCTAGTCGAAGGAGCAGAGGAAGAGGGCGGGGTCAAGGCGGAGGCCGGACCCAGAGACTAGGCGTGAACCAATGCGCCTATTGCAGAGAGGAAGGACATTGGAGAGATACGTGCCCGCAACTCGAAGACGCCCAGCAAGATGACGACAACGATCATCAGTGGCGAGAAGAAAGACGAGGCCGTCCCCGAGGCCGAGGAGGAGCCAATCGAGAACAATACCAGAGAGAGAGAGGAGGAGCCATTCAAGCATTGGCCACACCAGCCCATGATGAGGATGACGTGGATTAGGACAGACCGGGCTCCAAGTTTGCTTTAGGTCTCCAGGAGCCTATGGTCGGAATACAAATAGGAGACCAAATTATGAACTTTATGGTTGATACTGGAGCCGAGCATTCAGTAATAGACAAAAAGATAGCCCCATTCACTACAAAAGCAGTCACCATTATAGGAGCAACTGGTGCCAAAGCCACAAAGTCTTTTCTTCAAAACCGAATATGCAGTCTAGGATGACAACAAGTAACTCATCAATTCCTTTACATGCCCGAATGTCCAGTACCGCTACTGGGACGAGACATGCTAGCCAAGCTTCAAGCACAAATATCTTTCTCTGAACAAGGAGAAATGCAAATGACAGTAAATTCCCAAGCCAAACCAGCAGGAGTGATGCTGCTGACAGTTCCCCGAGAAGAGGAATGGAGGTATTACATTGATGATTCTGTCCGAGACACCTATTTTGAACAAACTTTGAAAAGTATTGATGCACCACCTGGAGTATGGGCAGAAGGCAGTCCCCCAGGCCTAGCCAAGCATATAGCTCCAGTGATTGTAACCCTCAAGCCTAGTGCTACACCAGTGCACGTCAAACAGTACCCTCTCCCAAGAGCTGCAATTGAAGGCATCCATCGCCACCTACAAAGATTGCTCGAGTATGGCCTACTAAAAGTATGTCAATCCCCATGGAACACCCCACTTTTGCCAGTAAAGAAGCCTGGGACAGATGATTATCGCCCAGTGCAAGATTTGAGAAGAGTGAATGATGCAGCTGAAACCATACACCCAGTTGTGCCCAATCCTTACACTCTTCTAGGACTGATACCTGCTGAAGCTACCCATTTCACTGTACTGGATTTGAAAGATGCATTCTTTTGCATAAGATTAGCCCCTGTAAGCCAAATATTGTTTGCATTTGAATGGCAGGACCCCATCTCTGGAAGAGGGGGCCAACTTACCTGGACGAGATTACCCCAAGGATTCAAGAATTCACCTACCATCTTTAGTGCTGCACTAAATCAAGACCTTTCAAGCTATCCAGTAGCCCCGGGAAAGAGAGTGCTTCTCCAATACGTGGATGATCTGTTGATAGCTGCCGTATCAGAAAGTGAATGTATACTAGCCACAAAAGATCTCTTGCAGTTACTAGATGAAGCTGGATACAAAGTTTCCAGAGCCAAAGCACAGCTATGTCAAAAAGAAGTGAAATACTTGGGATTTCGTATTACCCAAGGAAGCAGAAGATTAGGCAGAGAAAGAAAAGAAGCAGTATGCAGAATTCCAACTCCAACAACCAGAAAGCAAGTTAGAGCCTTTCTGGGAGCGGCAGGATATTGCCGAATCTGGATACCCAACTTTGCCCAAATTGCCAAACCACTGTATGAAGCCACAAAAGGAGAAGAGAAGTCACCACTGGAGTGGGGACTTGAGCAGGATACAGCCTTCCAGAAGCTAAAAGAAGAATTGATGTCATCACCAGCACTTGGACTACCAGATGTCCACAAACCTTTCCACTTGTTTGTACATGAAGCACAGGGAAATGCCCTAGGCATGTTGACTCAGAAATTAGGAAATTGGGAGCGACCTGTAGCCTACCTATCGAAACAATTGGACCCTGTGGCCAAAGGATGGCCACCTTGCTTGAGAGCAGTTGCAGCTACAGCGCTACTAGTGAGTGAAGCAGACAAACTCACACTAGGACAGAACATACGAGTCACTGTGCCACATGCAGTTCTTGCCCTTATGGAACAAAAAGCAAATTATTGGCTCACCAATTCCCGAATGTTGAAGTATCAGAGCATGTTATGTGAAAATCCACAGATACAACTCGAAGTGAGCCATGCCCTGAATCCAGCCACCTTGATACCCATCAGTGAAGAACTCCCAGAACATGACTGTATCGAAGTCATGGAGACTGTGTTCTCTAGTCGACCTGACTTAACAGATGTGCCCATAGACAATCCCGACCAGATCTATTACGTTGATGGGAGCAGTCTCATCCTTGATGGACGACGCTGTGCCGGATATGCAGTCGTCACTCAACATGAAGTAGTTGAATCATCAGCCCTAGCCTCAGGCACATCAGCCCAGAAAGCCGAATTGATAGCACTCACCAGAGCATTGTTGTTAGGAGAAAAACTTGTGCTAAATGTATATACAGATTCCAAATATGCCTTCACCACCTTGCATGCCCATGGAGCTCTCTATAAAGAAAGAGGACTCATCACATCCGGAGGAAAATCAGTCAAATATGGTCCCGAGATATTGATGTTACTTGATGCCGTTTGGGCCCCAACACGTGTAGCTGTCGTGCATTGCAGAGGACATCAAGCAGGAAAAGGAGAAGTTGCTCGAGGAAATAGATTTGCAGATGTCTCAGCACGACAAGCAGCTATGACAGGACAAATTGCCCCACAAGCTATGCCAATGCAAGCAGCATTGTTTCCAGTACCCTTGAATCTATGGACCCCACGATATACCACCAAAGAATTGGATTACTATTGTGACAAAGAAAATGGAGTATTGAAAGACGGATGGATTGAGCTGCCACCAGAAGAGGGCAGTCAACCTCCAGGACGAATAGTAATTCCTGAACTGTTAGGACCATCTTTTGTCAAAGCTTTCCACGAAGCCACCCACTATGGGAAGAGTGCTATGGTGAAAGCACTCAGACCACATTTCTACATTCCTCTGATGACAACCATATCAGCCTCAGTAGCACGTCAATGTGTAACTTGTGCCAAAAATAATGCCAAGCAAGGCCTTATTACAGCACCCCGAGTTCAGACAGGAGGTGTCACCCCCATGCACAACCTCCAAGTTGATTTTACCAAAATGCCAAAAGCCAATGGATACCATTATCTACTAGTATTAGTTTGTACTTTCTCTGGGTGGGTAGAAGCCTTCCCAACCAGAACTGAGAAAGCCCGAGAAGTTACCAAAGTCTTAATGAGAGAGATTGTTCCCAGATTTGGAATCCCAGCAGTAATAGGGTCAGACAATGGACCCTCATTTGTCTCCCAAGTTACTCAGCAGTTAGCAAAAGCTTTGCAGATACAGTGGAAGCTCCACACTGCATACAGACCCCAGAGTTCAGGGAAAGTTGAGCGAATGAATCGTACCTTGAAAGCCCAAATGTCTAAGCTTTGTCAGGAGACACACTTGAAATGGCCCCAAGTGCTCCCCATAGCCTTACTCAGAATACGCTCAGCCCCTGTAAAGTCAACAGGATTTTCCCCTTTTGAAGTTCTGTATGGTAAACCCCCACCAATAGTGCAGGGAGTCAAAGGAAGTTTAGCCCAGATTGGTTCAGAAGTAACCAGACAAGAACTCCTAGCTCTTAGTTTTGTTCTGCAGACTCTCCATACGTGGATCCAAGACCAGTTGCCTATCAACTTGACGGAACCCTTGCATCCCTACCAGCCTGGAACTTCGGTGTGGATCAAAGATTGGAAGAAGATACCGTTGGAACCCCATTGGAAGGGACCGTACACCGTCATCCTGTCTACCCCAACTGCAGTAAAGGTAGCCGAGATCGACGCCTGGATCCACCACAGCAGAGTCAAGCCCGCCGCCGATCCTGAACCAGAGCAGTGGACAGCAGAGCAGCATCCTGATGTACCCTTGCGAGTTACTCTGAGACGGCAACCAGCAGCATAGACACTTCATCACAAGTGCTTTGCAGTAGCCAAGTCTTTCGAAGAGGATTGCTGTTTTCCATGCAGCAACAGTTTTGTTTCAACGAACCCGATTTGTGTGTGATTTGACACACTACTTTGAGACTACATTGACTAAGCCAGACTTCACAAGCCAACTAACTGAATTGCTAAGTTGGTTAATGTGTACTGGACATCTTGAGGATCTTCAATCAACACTCAGCACCCGTTAAATTGCTTCATTAGCAAACGGGACGAAGAATAATAGACCGTCGTGATCAAGATCAGCAAGCTGAGGATTCAGAAGAACTCCAATCAACATCAACATGTATCTTTGTTTTTGCTTCGCCTTGGTTGCCTTCTTCGGAGGTCTTGAACAGACTTATGCTCTACCTCCATGCACTGCTT
The DNA here is from genome assembly GCA_033557465.1 of Ichthyophis bannanicus. NCBI lineage: Eukaryota > Metazoa > Chordata > Amphibia > Gymnophiona > Ichthyophiidae > Ichthyophis > Ichthyophis bannanicus. The sequence continues at coordinate 36,906,547 of CM066050.1, read as the reverse complement.
GCATTACTTCTACTAGAACTGGACTGAAAGTAACTCAGACTTTGCTTTACCATTCTTACTATACCTGCAAGGGAACAATAACTCGGTGTATCTATAACACCACTGAACTAAATGTTTGCACTCATGGCAAAATCAAAGCATGCTATAATCCGCATCAGAATCCATCCTATTACACGTTGGAAATAAGATGGAAGGATGCAGATGGACCTATATTAGCTGCTACACCACCACTTAAGGACATTACTAAACCTGCTGTTTTGAATTTTGATGCATGTAATGCCATTAATAGAGATAGTCAGTCCACCTGTGGTACATGGGAGAAAGCGTATCGAAATGACCATAAGTACATATGTCCAAAAGGTGCCACAAATTGGTGGAAGTGTACAGGTAAAACAGGATCAGGGTATAGTACTGCTACTGCGGCAGATTACTATTGCCCGTATTGGGGATGTGTTTTTTATGCTACCTGGAACACTGGTATAACTGATGAGAAAATAGATAAGCGGATGGCTACCCTAACCAAGCCAACCACAAATGATAAATGTCAGAAAGATGCTTGCAACCCCTTACACTTGCGTGTACATAATCCCCATGCATGGAAACAAGGATATAAGTTTGGTTTACGTATTGCTGGAGGAGCAATAGATCCAGGGACCATTGTGTATATCAGATTGAATACTCAAGCCCACAAGTCATCTAAATATCATATTCATAATACCTTTTATGAAGCTATGCATGTAAATAAGTTTGAGATCCCTCACCCTTCACAGAATTTATTTCTAGAATTAGCCGGAGCAGCAGTAGTATCTAGTCTTAAGATCACAGATTGTTATTTCTGTGGCGGAACCCAAATGGGAGATCAATGGCCCTGGGAAGCCCAAGAATTGAATTATTCCATGATTTACAATCAGACTGAATTACACAAAACTACCAGTGAATGGGTGTTAGCGCACTCAATCGTTGGACGTCTCTGCTATGCCAGAACTGGACCCCAGTTCACCCAAAAGGTAGGACAGCTGGTCTGTCTTAGCCAAAAATACTATAATGCCACGACCAAAAAGACAGCATGGTGGTCAGGAATCAGACATCCTGAACCTCCTAACCCATTAGCTAGATTTCCTGAACTTGCAGGCCTATGGACTAACCTTGCCAAAGTCCAAGCCTGGCAAGCCCCACCTGGCCTATATTGGATCTGTGGGAACCGAGCATATGCCCAACTTCCACCACACTGGGGAGGAGCATGTGTCTTAGGAACCATCAGACCTTCTTTCTTCCTGTTAAACACTGAACATGGAGAACAATTAGGATACCCTGTATACACTACCCACAGACACAAAAGAGCATCAAGACAGAAAAGAGAAGCCTTACAGATAGGCAAGTGGGAGAAATGGCAAGGTGATGATTGGCCACCAGAAAGAATTATTGAGTATTATGGACCTGCCACTTGGAATGATGATGGAATGTATGGTTATCGTACCCCAATTTATATGATTAATCGTATTATTCGCTTACAAGCAGTAGTTGAAATAATAACCAATGAAACTAGTCATGCTCTTACGCTCTTAGCTAGACAAAGTACTCAGATGCGCACTGCTATATACCAGAATCGCTTAGCACTTGATTATTTGTTAGCAGCAGAAGGAGGAGTATGTGGTAAGCTGAATTTAACTAATTGCTGTTTGAAAATAGATGATAAAGGTCAAGTAGTTGAAGAAATTGCTAAAGATATGCAAAGACATGCTTATGTGCCAGTACAGACTTGGCACGCATTGAAATTTCCTAACTGGTTTGCTAACCTTTTCTCTTGGCTGGGAGGATTTAAGACTTTCATTGTTTTAGTACTAATCCTTGTTGCTGTCATCTTCTTCTTACCATGTTTAATCCCATGTTGTATGCGTTCCATTCATAGTGCTATTGATACCAGAGTAGAGCGGAAGACCGCAACTAAAATAATGGCTTTATACAAAGCCAGCCCTAGTAGAAATCCTTCAATCATGATGTGATTCTTCTAAAAAAAGTGATTTAATTCTCACACCTTATTGAGTAATAGGGTGAGATTAATCAAAGGGGGGAATGTGGCAGGTGCAGGCCTGTGACCCACGGTGTCTGACATAGGCAGGCCAGCATGGCTAGCTTGACCTGTAAATGAGGCCTGTGGAGAGGCATATAGGATTGCACATCCCCCAATATGCTGCTATTGTAAGATAGAACTCAGTAGAAGTATTGAATTAGCTTAGGTAAGCAGAACTGCAGAACTGAGAAATGGAAAAAATACAGAAAAGACATGTTTAAAAGTTACTGATAAGAAAAAGTACATCTGCAGAGAAATAATGAGGAGTGCTGACAGATGAGTTACAGAACCTTGCTCTTCTGTATGCACAAATTGGTTCTATAACCTTGAAAGTGTGAAAGTAACAAGTTGATGAACTGACCATTGTAATTGGGACTAGAAGGGGGGCAGGCAGGTGTCATGCCCACAGAAGGGACATAATTGGATAAACTTATCAGTACCGGGACCAATAGAAGAGGTACGGGAGGTACGGGAGGTTACCGGGACCAATGAAATGTTTTTCTATACCTAGAATGGAACAAAAGTCTATAAAAGTTGTTGTAATGCTTGAAAACTTTGCTCAGCCATTTTGAAATTGACTTGCTTGAGACTTGTGCACAAATAAATGATTTGGACCTTCTGAACAGACTCCTGGTATCATTGGTTTGTCTGCGCTTTGCTGCTACAATACCATCAACAGCATCACATATCTTCCCTGGAGGGCATTCTTAGCCTCGCTAGCAATTGATGAACAGAGGGAGGGTGTTTGCAACACGCTGTTGGAAATCTTTCCTGCTGCTTTGGCTTTTGCTACATAGAAATTTTGAATTGTCTTTGTCAACTTAAGTTTCATCAATTTAGGAATTTTAGCAATAAATTCGGAAGGCCAGTACTGCTATCCTCACGGTGAAGGTCTTTTGCTCTGCGAGGTTAGGAGAGAGCACTGCTCCTTGCGTCCTGTCAGGTCGCCATCTTAACTGGAGGTCTCCAAACTTTAGTATTTAAAAGTATGTTGTTCAGTTATACTTTTTACCTGATTATTGTGGGAGGGATGGTGGTGGGATGATTATCAAGTTTCAATATCAAAATGTGTAAGGCTGAAGGTTTGCTTAGGGTGTCCAATATCCTGTACCAGCCCTGAACATAACACCTGCCTGCTTCCATGCTATAATAAGATTTGAATCAATCCTGGGTAAGATAACAAGGGCTGGATGCATTGGGGTGGGAGCTAGAAGAACAAGAATGAACTACTCTTTAAGGATAATGCAGAGTTTAGTATGTTATCACTGTGCATGCTTGTGTGTGTATAAAGAGAGGAAAAGGGCTTTACAGTAGCTTCTGACACCAATTCCGTAGTTAAAACCACTAGCTCTGGTCTCTTTCCTGTTCATCTGGTTATTCTGATAACATCTTGGTCACACGCTTTGGTGGCTTAATAGTGACTAAAATGATGTTTCTCTCTGGTGCTCTAAAACCTCAGATTATACATTTCCAGACTACATTCTTCAAAAGCATGTCTTTTCTGGATGTCTACTAAATAAGATGGAGTGGTTGGAATAATAGGTTGAAAGCTAAGTGGCTCTAATCGCTGCGCTGGGAAACTCCCTACACTGAAAAGCAAATCTGAGAGATGTTAGAGGGAAGGCAGTGTAGCAAACAGGAAGAGAGTGAGATGTTGCTGTAAACCAGAATGTGATGAGCTCAGAATAGGTGAGCTGACGACACTATTTATAGCCACACTGAGGGCCTCGGCATAAATGCTTCAAGTAGAAACTGCTCAGGGCTGGCTACAACTGCTTGATAGCTTCCACAACAAACATAAACGAGACCAGGCAGCATATATGTGGGATGAGATTCAAACACAGATATTCTAGATCCTGTAGCTACAGCTTGTTTGCTGCCCCCGCATCATGAGAGATTTAAGTGCAGCGCTTTATCCATTTCCTGCTGTTGTCTTGGGAAGCTTATGCAGTGTCATTGCTCAAGGGGGCAGCTGAATTACTCCACGCTGCCCCCCTTTAGAGACATCTTGTAGACGGATGTTCTGGCCGAGGTTCCTGAAGAGGAAAGGTGAACTTTCATCGGATAGTGCTCGGTAAAGGATTTCCCAAATAAATACAGAACGAGGATGAAGTCTTAGACTAGCGCTATCATTATTCCCTTCCTGAACACAGATCTTTCCTGGCCATAAAACCCTGCACTGTAGCACTAAAGGGAGTGCATTATCAAATCGGATGGCCCAGAGTCCAAGGAACTCGCTGAGAAAGGAGATCCAAAGTTCTACTAAATGAAAAAGAAAAAGATGTGAGCTAAATCGAAAATCCCAAAAGAATGAAAAGGAAAGCATGAAGATTTATAAAGTTCCTATAAGCCAAAAGCACCTCAGAAACACAGAGAAAGGTCTCTGCGGCCATCTCTGGGTGGACCTCTGGCTGCACTGTGAGACTATGACATAGAGCAGAAGACTGGTAATTCTGATTGTGAAGTCGTCATTTAATGATTACTTGGGAGTAGCAGGGAAACCACTGAGCTTCGCAAATATGTGCACTGCCACTTCAAAAAGATCAAATGTTTCACTCATGGTCTATTTTTAGAATTTTACAGCATGTCACAAAAAAGTAGCTTTGCCCTGCTACTTTCCAAACCACAATGAATATGTCCAACCTTAAGCACAGGCAGACTAGGTGGTGTCTTAGGGCACCAACTTCTGGGGGAGGACAAAAATTAGCCTAAGTGACAGCCAAATAATAGGTCTGGAAAGCCACAGAAACTCCAAAAGTCATTGGTGCTTTATGGCTGCGTCTTTCATGTGCACTAATAAACAGCCACACCAAGTATTGCTTTTAGGGTTTTTTAAATGGTCTAATTTATTTAGACAGTTTTGTATATCACCTTATCCTTCAATCAAAGTGGTCACAACACAATTGGGGGATACATTTAACATGAGGGGATATGAGACACATACACTAATACTTACAGGGAACATGGGCAATGGAGGGTTAAGTGGCTTGCCCAAGACCACAAGGAGCACCTGTGGGACTAGAAGCCCCAGTCCTTCTGGCCCAAGGTTACTGTCCTCTAGTGGGATTTGAACCCCCGACCTTCTGGCCTGAGGTAACTTGTCCCAACCACTAGGCCACTCCCTCCCTGATTCACTTTTTATTTATGCCTCTGACATGACCTGAGTAGCTATCCTTCAACATTATTCCCAAAGTTTAGCCTGTAGTAGGGGAAAGAGCAGAGAAGAGCTTCCCCATCCATCCGTCCCCACTCCTACTGTTTCCCTCTGGCTTCCCTCCTCTCCCAGACAGCTAAAGAGGACAGGAGGAGAAGGTGTGAGGCTGAAGTAGGCAGAGTAGAACTCGGCTCCCTACAGTCCTGACCTTGTGTTCTGGGTGTGTGACAGAGGTGAAGGATTCTGTTAGTGCATGATTTCTGTGAGTAATTTCAAGTTTCAAATTGGTTTGATAAACTACTAAACAATTATTTTTTTGAGTAGTCTACAAAGTTTACAATTATAAACATAAAACATACAGTTAAAGCACATGATAACTAAATATAAACAGGATAAGATAATGAGCAGGTAGATGATTTTAAAAGCTGCAGGCTCGTGACATGCTCTCTCCTATCCAGTGCACTTGAGGTGAAGTGGCACAAGAAAAATAGCTTATGGATTAGTATCTAGAGCCTTTTCCGAATGGTGAGTGCTTCTGACACTCTCTCCCATCCAGTGCACCCGATGTGCAGTGGTGCCCCAGTAAAGTAAAACTAGTAACTAAGTAGTCACGAACACAGGCTCATTCTAGGTTTCTAGTGCTCGTTCTAAAAAAAGAAGCTTGCACAACATAAAGGCCAATTTGAAATGTTTTTTTTCAAGCTAGTCTTACATTTTCTGATTAGAGGATTCAACAGTGGGGTCCCCAAGTACACACTGCCTCACAGACCTTGCACTGACTGTGGCCACCATTACCTCTGCTGACTTTCTGCTTTGTATGAGTTGGGGAGGGGGAGCAGAGACCTGCTATTTCAGTTTTCATCATCACCTGGGGACGTGTGAATTTTTAGTTGTTAAAATGGGATCATACTGAATTAAAGTTTGAGATGTACTGATCTAGAACTCTTTGGATAGACCAAATATGTAGGCATTCAAAATGTATGAGGAGATATTCGGTGGCGGTGGCTAGTGCTGATAAAGTGGCTAACTGTCGCTGCTGAACTTTGAACCTGGATGTTCAATGCCAGGGTCATAGCTGGCCACCAGCAATGAATATCCAGGTTGGCCAGATAGAGCATCAGCTAACGTCCACCTATCCAAGAAGGGTCAAAGTGTCTTCTGCAGCAGACTGACTAACCTACTGAAGAGGGCTTTAAACTAGATTCATTGGGGATGGGTGAAGAAAGCCCTCAGGTAAGTAAAACATTAAATACCTCTGTAGAAATGGATAAAAGGGGCAACATCTGGAAAGCGGTGTGCATAAATGCCTGTAGCATTGGAAACAAGATCCCAGATGTTGAGGCTTTAATGGAAGAGGATGACTTGGATTTAATGGGGGATGACTGTTGTAGTGGTTGATATGGAAGGCAGACTAAGGCCATGTGGTCTTTCTCTGTCGTCATTTTTCTATGTTTCTAGTGGCAGTTACGGGGACATGGTTCATGGACAACCATGACTGGGATGTGATTTTACCAGGCTATATTTTATACAGGAAAGACAGGGTAGGTGGGGGGGGGGGGGGAGGAGTGGCACTATATGTAAAAAATACCGGTAATATATATTTTTTTTAGTGCCGTCAAGTCAGTGCTGACTCCTGGCGACCCAATTGCCCCTGGGTTTTCTTGGCAATGTTTCATTGGAAGTAGATGGCCAGGCCTTTTCTTCCAAGGCAATGGAGGGTAAAGTGACTTGCCCAAAGTCACAATGACTGCCAATGGGAATCAAACCCTTGATCCTCTGGGTACCAGGCAGTTGTTCTAACCACTAGGCTACTCCTCCACAAAAGAAAAAAAAATAATGGGTGGCATTTTCGAAGGCATTTACATGGGTAACTGTCCTAGTTACCCATGTAAATGCCTTAGCTGGGATTTTCAAAAGGCACCTACATGGGTAGTGCCTTTCAAAAATCCTGGATAAGTCCCTAGCGCGTCCAGATGCTATGCGGTTAGCATTGGGGCGTGTTGGGGTATTCTGTGGTGGAGTGGGGGCAGAGGAAAGAGCTAACCAGGTAGCAGTGAATTTTTGATGCTACCCGTTTAGCCCTCTGTGCCTGAAAGATAGGCAAGGATTTTCTCGCCTATCTTTTAGGCACAGGGGCTAAGCGGGTAGCATTGAAAATTGCTGCTACCTGGCTAGCTCCTTCGGCTTCCGGGTGGTGTGGTGAGAACCAGATTTTCAATGCCAGGCCCGCATATGACCCCGGCATTAAAAATCCAGGTTAAACGGATGGCGGGCGGTCTATGCACCAACACGGCACATAGCACCGCCCAAATGAAAATCGGGCCCAATAATAATAATATTAAAGCTATAGAATTACAGGGCTTAAAAGGGAGTGAGGAGGCACTGTGGGTTAAACTAGAAAGAGGGAACAGGAAATCCATTTGCATTGGTGAGATATACAGATCTCCTTCACAAAGGGAGAAGATGTGGACAGAGATTTAATAGAAGACATACACAGTATTGCCATGAGAGGAGACATGCTGTTGATGATTGATTTCAACATGCTGAATGTTGATTGGCACATCCGTGCTGCATGTCATCTAGAAGTAAGGAGATCCTAGACTCTCTACAGGGAGAACTATACCGGCAACTGGTAACAGAACCCACACTTGAAGGGGCCATACTGGACCTGGTGTTTACCAATGGGAAAAGTGTTTCTGATGTTATAGTGGAAGACTATCTCACATCCAGTGATCACCAGATTGTGTGGTTCAATATTAGGGCTAGGATTGGTAAAGTTCATTCAAAAGCAAGGGTCTTATTCTTTAGGAAAACTAGATTTGCCAAGATGGGACGGTACCGCAAGAAGTCATTAGTGGGATGGGAATAGATGGGAGATGTAGAAAGGCAATGGACACAACTGAAAGAGGATATTCTTTTTATTTAGAATTTTTTATACTGAGTTTTTATAACAGAATGCAAACATCAACTCACCAGGTCAATAGTGACCAATAAAGAATAACACATCACAAACAGTTACCCTCCCCCTTCCCCTACCTTCCCCTGCCCTCCCCTGCATTTTCCCCCTCTTATATTTCCTCCCACCATCTCATCCCTTAAGCAGCCATTTAAGAAGCCTTACATCACATTTCCCATGGTAAGCATACAAGAAGAACCCCCTCCCCATTTGATTAATACCCCTTAGCACTTTAATCATTGTCACACGTGTCTCCGTTGATGTTCTACCATCTCACCCCATCCTTTCTTAACAGCTGTTAGTTCATACATCTTGTATCTGCTAGGCGGCTTCTATAGCTCTTTACCCCTAGTAGCACTGTCTGGTTCCAGTGTGCTGCTATCTCACACCTCGCCACCACTATGCAATGTGCCACTACCCCTTGACATTGTCGTGGAATCATGTCCACCTTTTGGTGGAGCAGAAAAATCGCAGGTTGACATGGCAAGTGCCACTCCCCCATTTCCTCCATAATTTTTATAACCATTTCCCAATATGTTTGAACCACACTGCACTCCCACCACATATGAAAATAGGTACCCCTTCTACCGCACTGTCTCCAACAATTCCCAGCTCCCAGTGCACCCACCTGGAATAGCCTTACTGGTGTGAGATACCAACAAAGAAGAGTTTTATAGCCATTCTCTAGTAGATTGGCTGCTATCGACAACTTCACAACTCTCCTTACTATCTCATCCCAGGTATCCATCTCCCATGTTGTCCCAAGGTCCTCCTCCCAGTTAAGCATATAGTCCAGTTTTTCCCCCTTCTCCTGGATAGTCCTCTATACAGTTGGGCTAGCATTCCCTAGGATGCATAAACCCTCAAAACACCCTTTTTATTACGCAGCTCTTCCTGGACTTCCCTACCTCGCAAGAAGTTCTGGACTTGTAGAAAGCTGTAGCAGTCACAGTCTTCCAGATGGTACAGACCATGTACCCCTTCAAAGGGCCAAACTGCCCTCTGGTGTAGTAATTGAGAAACCCAGGTTAAGCCCTTCGCTCCCACTGTCATAGAAGTGATCGTCCCAGGCCTTCCCACTGTCCAAAACAGACTGCCAGTGGTATTATTGCAGATACCTTTTTGCCCGCCTCAAGGCCTGTCTTTGTTGGTGCCAGACCCCCATGATGAAGCGTACAAAAGGATTTGGCCCCCACCGATGACCCCTCTGCCACATTAAAACATCTAATGATCCATGGAGAGTCAGCACCTCTTCTATAGTCACCTATTGCTGTCTTTTGTCTCTTAACCATAAATGTGCAGCCTTTAACTGTGCTGCTTTATAATATTTCATAAAAACAGGGAGCCCCAATCCCCCCTCACCTCGAGCTCTGTGCATGCCTGTCCATGCCACCCTGGGGACCCAACCCTTCCAGACAAAGCGCATTACTTTTTTCTGCACCTGTTGCAATGTTTGGGTAGGGATCTCAATGGGGAGGATCTGGAAGAGGTATAGAAAATGTGGGAACAGCATTATTTTTACCGCCGCAATTCTGCCCATCCATAAGAGGGGTTTCCTTCCCCAGCTTATAAGAACATAAGATATGCCATACTGGGTCAGACTAAGGTCCATCAAGCCCAGTATTCTGTTTCCAACAGTGGCCAATCTAGGTCATACGTACCTAGCAGTTTCCCCAAGGGACACAGGTTCCACAATGCTTGTATTGGTTCAAGCATTGATATCCTGGGTCCCTTCTTAATAATGGTTTATGGACCTTTCCTCCAGGAACTTGTCCAAACCTTTTTTAAACCCAGCTACACTAACAGCCTATACTACATCCTCCGGTAACAAATTCCAGAGTTTGATTACACGTTGAGTGAAAAAATATTTTCTTTTATTAGTCTTAAATAGTTTACCCTGTAGCTTCATTGCATGTCCCCTAGTCTTTCTATATTCTGATACCGCTTCCTGCATTAGTTTTATATAGTTCAATTTATAAAGATCCCGGTGATTATTGCCCAAACATACCCCTAAATACCGAATATCTTTTTCCACCAAATGAAAGAGCAGAGAGGCTTGTAGTCGCCTCCTTATGTTTTCTGGGACTGTTAAATTGAGGATAGTGGACTTGTCCCAATTTAGGCAAAATCCCGATGAGCATCCATATTCTTGTAATTCCCACATAAGTAGTGGAAGGGAGACATTGGGCCTAGACACCGCCAGAATTACATTGTCTGCAAAAAGTGAAGTGCGATAATCCTGGTCACCTACTGTAATCCCCGTATGTCCTGGCTTAGCCTGATCCGAGCCACCAGGGGCTCCATCATGATTGCGAACAAAAGGGGCGACAGTGGGCAGCCCTATCTTGTGCCTCATCCTAAGGGGAAGAATGCTGAATATTGTCCATTTACTTTAACGCATGCTCGGAGATTGCGATACAGTGCCCGCCCCACCCTTTAAAGCTTTCCCCAAGTCCTATGTTTGCCAGTACCTGAAAAATAAAGTCCCAGGAGACATGGTCAAATGCTTTCTGCATGTCGAGTGAGACCACTAGTGAGGGTTCCTGTCTATTTTTCGCGACCTAAATAAGATTGAGTATTTTCTGTATGTGGTCCACAGCCTGTCTCCCAGGCATGAAGCCTGCCTGATCTTCATGGATCAAATTTAAGAAGACCTTGTTAATAAGGTGGGGCAGAAAGTTTGCGAGTAGTTTCATGTCATTATTCAGAAGCGATATTGGGCAGTAGGAGGCACATGCTTGTGGGTCTTTCTCCTCTTTGGGGATTAAAGAGATCCCGCCCAGCCCATTGTTTCCGCCAACATCTCCCCTTCCCTTAGTAGATTAAACAACCGTGTTAACGGTTCTTGCAAAAGAGGTCCCAGTTTTTTGTGGAAGTGGGCCGTGAGGTCGTCAAGCCCTGGGGCCTTGTCATTTTTTAGGACCTTAATCACCTGAAGCACTTCCCCCATGTCCATCTCTTTATCCAGTGCCTCCCATTCTTCTTGCCGCAACTGGGGTAGGGGAACTGAGTCATGATAACTCTACATACTCTGCGAGAGGTGAGGCGGGTACCTCATACAAGTGTTTATAAACATTTGCAAATTCTTTTTTCATCTCCTCCCCCAAATTCGTTAATGTCCCTCCCTCCCTCCAGACAGCCAGTATATGCGACCGTAGTTTCCTATTCCTCGGCTGCTGTGCTAAATATTTACCTGCTTTTTGCCCCCTTCAAAATACTCTTGGCATGTTTGCTGCATCTTGCACTGGATTTCTGCCATTTCTAAGGCATTCAGTTGAGTTCTTACTGCTAAGACCTGCCCTCAAAATTGGCCTCCTGGATTTAGAGCATCTGCATTTTCCAGCAACAGCAGCAGCCACATGCGTAGTTTATACACTAGCTCGGTCTGTTCTCTTTTTTTCTTCACCCCCTATTATATCAATATCCCCCTCACTACAGCTTTAAAGCCATCCCAAACTACCCCCACCCCACTTCCCCATTATCATTGGTAGCAAAGTATTCTGGGATTAGCTTTTCTATTTCCTGAATCATTCTGGTATCCTCTAAAAGAGAATAGTTTAGTATCCAGAATTTACCCCCCCCCCCCCATCTTCTTCCCTGATCTGCAAACGTAACTCTACTGGTGCATGATCTAACCATGTTATAGCATCTATGTTCACTCCTTGGATTCTGCCAGCCCCTTCTTTCCCTAGTCAGATCATGTCTATTCTTGAATAGGTCCCATGTACTGGGGAGGAGAACGTGAATTGTTGCTACACCGGATGTTGGAAATGCCATATATCCACCAGATCCAGAGCCCATAGGAACCTCTTTAATCGGTTCCTATCTGCCATTCGGCCTTCCCCCCCTTCCAGTGCTGTCCTTCTTGGGGGTCATATGCCAGATTAAAGTGGAGGAGGAGTAGCCTAGTGGTTGGGGCAAGGTACTTCAGGCCAGAAGGTCGGGGGTTCAAATCCCACTAGAGGACAGCAACCTTGGGCCGGAAGGACTGGGGTTTCTAGTCCCACAGGTGCTCCTTGTGGTCTTGGGCAAGCCACTTAACCCTCCATAGCCCATGTTCCCTGTAAAATAGTTATCTCCAAGTTATAATTCCCTGTTCAATGTAATTTCAGTTTGTTCAATGTAAACCACACTGATGCAGAATAGCACAGTATATAAGAGAATGTAAATAAATAAATAAAGTCACCTCAACAGACTATCAACCCCTCTCCTAGGTTTTCAAACTGTTCTTCTATTTCCCAGAAGAACCCTCCTTGGTTCCCATTAGGGTCATATATGGCTGCCACACGTAGCCACTCTCCCCCTATCTTCAAGCGGGCCAATATATATCTCCCTGCCTGGTCCTGATCCACTTTCTCACCTCTACCTTTAAATGTGCAGTCCAAATATATTGCCACTCCTCCTTCCTCTGCTCCACCAAATTAGATTCGTAGAGACCTGGAGCATAGCCTTTGGGGTTCACTAAATGCTCATGTTTCTTGTGAAGATGGGTCTCTTTCACTAGATATATATCTGCTTTCAGTCTTAGCATTTCCTTACTGAGCTGTTGGCATTTCTAGGGGAAACTGAACCCTCGAACATTTAGGGAGATTATTTTGAGTTCACCTATCTTCATACCCACCCCTTCCTGCTAACCTCTGCTCAGCTACATCCCTTCCTCCCTCTCCCCCCTTCCCTCCCTCCCTCCCTCCCACCACCCATCTCCCTCTACTATCCTCTCAACCTCCTCCCCATGGATAGACTGAGTCAACATCACCATCAGAATTAGCCCAAACTCCCCCCTCTGGCCCGCTGCTGTACAATTACCCCTACCCCCTGCCCCTCTACCCTCTACATAGCCAAGTAGTTAAAACATCCTTGTTCATCATACTTTCCTCTCCCCCCTCACAAAACCCCACAATAATATAAACCTTCAAAACAGTGATCATTGGAGCAGGCAGGGCATTCAGCCCTTCCTATAAGTGAGTCCATATCTCCCCACCAGGATGTTCTGTCTATTCAGGGCTCCCGGTTGTTCCTCGCACCCACCACCTATTCTGTAGTGGAGTGCATCATGGGGAAAGTCTCTTGGAAAGATACCACTACTGACCCAGTTATAGGTGACTGACTCAGGTCTGTGTGTTGGCTTCCCGGTTATTGCCGCCTCCTCCAGATTATCACCTTAACTGCCGCCATCCGTGGGTCACATATTGTCATTTTGGGAGTTCTTTAGGTGTTGCTCTATCTCTTCTGGGTACTACTTCCAATATCGAAATTCCTGCTGCCAACAAAAGGCACACTGCCTTGTCACGCGTCTGTGCTCTCAGTCTCTTCCTGTGGATCATAAACGATAGCCCAACTGGGAAAGTCCAAGCATTTCGGATGTCCTCCTCACACAATTTGCATAGTACATCACGCATGTTTCATCTTTTTGTCAGTGTCGCTTGTGCCAGATCTGTGTATATCTCCACTGTGTTGGCTTCCCACGTAAAAGATCCTTGGTTGCATGCCTGGGCCACCACCTGCTCTCTCACCCCAAAGTCGTGAAAACATGCTATTATATCTCTTGGGCTGTTATTGTTGTTGAGAGGCCCTGGTTGGCCCAACACTTTGTGTGCCCGGTCTATCCAGAGATCCACGCTCTCGTTTGGTATTCCAGCTTTTTGTAACAGCATTTGGGTAATTTTTGTCACTGCAGCCTTGTAATCGTTAAACATCTCTGTCTCTGCAATGCCACGGAGCCGAAGGTTGTTTTGTCGAGACCTGTTCTCTAGGTCCTCTACTTTATCTTCTAGCTCCTCTCAGAGATTATCCAATTCCTGCAGTTTATTTTTGAGGTTTCCCATGGCCTCTGTGTTGTCCTCAATCCGCTCCTTTACCTCCTCCACCCATTTGCCCAGGTCTCCTAATTCTGAGCGCAAGCCTTCAATACTGGCCACCATTTCAGCACACAACTGTGATAAATCCAGTTTAAGTTCCATGAACCATGCTGTTAACTTCTCCTGGAAGGCCCCTTCCCGATCTGTCTCAGTGGTAAAGGGTTTTGTCTAGTTCTCTTTGGGTGCTAGCTCTTGTGGTAAAGGAGATGGAAGGATACCCCTATGAGGGGAGAGGCTAAAAGGGTTAGGGCTCTTCGACCTGGAAAAGAGACAGTTGAGGGGAGCTATGATAGAGGTCTATAAATTAATGAATGGAGTTGAATGGGTAAACGTAGATTGATTGCTCATGCCATCAAAATGTAGAAAGACTAGGGGACATGCAAAGAAGCTAAAGTGTAATCCATATAAGACTAATAAGAGCAGGGCCGGCCCATCCATTGTGCAAGAATGTTGTTTGCACACGGTCCTGTGCTTCAGGGGGCCCCGTGCCAACAACATCCTACATTGTATTCAAATGTTTCTCATGCATATTCATTAGGGACAGCCTTTAAACCTGAATGGTGTTTGGCCCTCCAGGACTGGAATTGGGAACCTCTGGCTTTAGAGGAAAGGCAGAATAGAGGAGATATGATTAAAAACCTCTGTGGCATAAATGAACAGGAGGAGAGCCTCTTTAGATTGTTCTGCAATGAGGGGACATAGGATGAGGGTGAAAGGAGATAGACTCAGGAGTAATATGAGGACATTTTTCTTTACGAAAAGAGGGGTAGATGTGTGGAATAGTCTCCCAGTAGAGGTCGTGGAGACTAAGATATTTGGGGGTTATTCTGCCCTACGAATAGGAGGGATGAAGTCCAGTTTGGATGTTCAATCCCTGCTATTTGCAGGGACCCGATTCAGGTCATAGAGTTCCCCGCACATACAAGACCTTAGTGCAGGGAGCTCTAGATGGGTGCGGGAGGGGGGGGGGCTATGACAGGGTGGGAGCGGGGTGGAGCGGGTTCAGGGCGCTCAACCCGGATGTACAAGGCCGATTCCGGTCATTGCCTTGTATGTCCAGGGGGTCAAGGATGCACGGGGAACTTATTCCACCTTGGGGGTCAAATAAGTTCCCTCAAAGTTTGCAGTGATCGACAGAGGGACCTGGCGAGGAGGTGAGTAGGGGCAGGCCTACTCCCAGCCTTGGTAGGCCCCTCCGGGGGTCGAGCAGCGGGGAACAGCGCATTGGATGTGTGGTGGGGAATCGGGGCTCCTGCATGGTATCCCTGTGCCTGGCAATGGGACTCCCTGTCATCATGGCGCCATGCAAGGGCATTGGGTTTATTGGATGGGGGGTTCACTGTATATCTAGGCCCTCAGAATTGGGGCATGGCCAGCCTGTCCAAGCCCTCTGCACCCAATTCTGCTCGCGCGGGAACGTATAGTGCCCGCGGATGCAGAATCGGGTGCAGATGCAGAATCGGGTGCAGATGCAGGCCATCCAGGTTTTGGACATCCGGTTAGCCCAGACATGCCCTGTTCAGAATTGGCCTCTATTTGAATTCAAAAAGGCATGGGACAAATGCAGAAGATCTCTAAAGGAATAAAAGAGACTATAGTAGTTGATATGGAAGGGAAGACTAGATAAGCCATGTGGTCTTTTTCTGCCGTCATGTTTCTATGTTTCTATGTTCAGCCACTGGCCAGTTAGCTAAAGAGGTAAAAGTTAGACAAGCCATTCAGGTGCCTAACCTTTGTCGCTTTGGAATAACTGACTAGCTGTTATCCCCGAGAGCTACCTCTGCTTAGCCCTCAGAATGCCCTGACAATAGCTGGCTAGCATTGGGGTGTTTAGTAGTGGCACATAGAGATATTTAGTGGCACTAGCCCACTGAGCACCATTTAACAGTTTGCAGGTCTGAAAATGCCTTAATGGTTTTGAATATTCCCCCCCCTTTATATTTTGGTAGAGGCCTAAGCCCCAGCAAAGGGTTAATCCTATCCCGACTGGGGGGAAGGGAGTGTTAGAATCAGGCTGATGAGGGGAGGGGAAGGGAGGTGAGGTGAGGAGTGCTACTGTTGGGCTGGAAAGGGGGAAAAGAGATTTCTGGCGTGAAACAGGGGAGAGGAAGAGAGTGTACTGAGGTGGGGTCTGAAGGAAATCTGCCGAGCAGTTCACATATCTCCTGTTGGATTTTCAATGGATGTCAACTAACTTTCACAATCACAAAATATGGACTCTGTATGTTAATCTGAAAGTAATACGTTCTAGAAAAACTGCTTTCTTTATTAAATGTGAGACATTAAATTAATAATTCAATTTTTAAGCAATAATTCAATTTTTTGTAAGCAGCGATATGGTCTCAGTATCTTAGGACATGGATCAGAAACTCTGTCCCATTGTCACCTTTTTCACATCAATGACCATCACAACTCCAACCGCTTTTTTTTAATGTTTTTGCAAAATTTTAAAATATCTCAAGCAAAATAGAAGAGAATTGCTTAGCTTTGTTCAGATGGTGAGTCATTTGTGGCTTTCATCGTGTCTCATCGTGTCTCATCCAGAACTTATTCCTTGACTCTGTCCATACATGAACATTATCCCAACGCTAACAGGCGCTAAGCGTTTCTCCGGTATCGGGTTCCTCAGGGGAAGTTTGCTAAGCTTTTTCAACGACTTACGCTAGCATTCCATCCGCATCAACATGGTAAACTGCTCAACGTTGATGCGGATGGAATGCTAGCGTAAGTCGTTGAAAAAGCTTAGCAAACTTCCCCTGAGGAACCCGATACCGGAGAAACGCTTAGCGCCTGTTAGCATTGGGATAATGTTCATGTATGGCAGGGGTCTCAAACACGCGGCCCGCGGGCCGCATGCGGCCCGCGACGGCTTCTGCTGCTGCCGTTGCCGCCGTGGCAACGGCAGAATCGACGGTCAATTAAAAAAAAAATAAAAAACTGGCTTCTGCTGCTCTGTCCTGCGGCCCGTTCCCCTCTGTGCGAGAGCCCTGAATGTGCTTCCTCTGCGGCGTGCTTTTCAAGCCGCGAAGGGAGTATTTCCCTCTCGTGAGGCTTGAAAAGTGAATAGGCTTAAGCCGCGCGAGAGGGAAATACTCTCTTCGCGGCTTAAAAAGCATGCCGCAGAGGAAGCACACTCAGGGCTCTCGCGCAGAGGGAAAGGGGCCGCGGGACAGCTGATTTTCTGCTGCAGCAGAAGCCAGGTTGTTTTTTTATTTACCGGGGGGGGGGGGTATGACTGGAAATGGGCAATTGGCAGGGGGGGGTATGACTGGAAATGGGCTATTGGCAGGGGGGGGGTTATTACTGGAAATGGGCTATGGTGGGGGCAAGGCAAGGAAAAGGGCAGGTTGGGGTTAGGAAGGACTGGAGGTGGGCTGATGGGGGGAGTTAGGACTGGTAATGAGCTATGGAGGGGCTGACTGAAATGGGGTAATGGGGGTTAGGGCTGGAAGTGGGCTATTGGCAGGGGGGGTTATGACTGGTAATGGGCTATGGGGGGTCTAGGACTGGTAATGTGCTGGGGGGGTTGCTAGGACTGGAAATGGGCTGAGTGGAAGGGGGCTTGAACTGCAAATGGCTGATGGGGAGGGGGGCTTGGAATGGAAATGGGCTGTGAGGGGAGGGAGCTAGGATTGGAAATGGGCTGATGGGGGGCTAGGAT
This sequence comes from Ichthyophis bannanicus, assembly GCA_033557465.1. Taxonomy (NCBI): domain Eukaryota; kingdom Metazoa; phylum Chordata; class Amphibia; order Gymnophiona; family Ichthyophiidae; genus Ichthyophis; species Ichthyophis bannanicus. The sequence goes on along the minus strand of CM066050.1, from coordinate 36,888,847 downwards.
TGGAAATGGGCTGATGGTGAGGCTAGGATAGGACTGGAAATGGACTGATGCAGGGACTAGAAGGGAGCGGATGCTGGGTGGGGCTGGAACTAGAAGGGAGCTGATGTTGGGGGAGGATTAGAATGGGATGGAGCTGGGAAAGTGAAATGGAGAGGGGAAAAATATTTTGTCTGGGAGAGAAAACAAATCTACAATTGGCCAGGTATTGTGAGAGTAAGTGGGGATTGAGGATGGAGGGGTAAAATTTGAGTGGATGAAATAGGAATGAGGAAAGAGAAAAAGGAGAAAGATTAGTATGTTAAAGCAGATGTAGAGAGAGAATGGAAAAAAAACTAGGAGAGAAGAAAGGGCAAATGGAAGCAGACGATGGAGAGTTAGCAGAAGACATGAAGAAACCAGAAGAAAGTGGCTGGAACAATTGCAACTGAAAAAAATGCACAAAAGGTAGAAAAATATCTCTTTATTTTGAATTTATTAACTGGAATATGTCAGCTCTGGGAAATGTGCATCATTAATGTTTGCGCTTTGTTTAGTACAAGAGGAAATTAATTTATAGTTTTATTTCTACAGTGTTGTTGTACATTCCAAGTTTGGCTTTTGGGGTTCCCAGTTTAATTATTGTCTTCTTGTTTCTAAATCTTTTAGTCTTTCTTTATCCATACTCATTAAAGAGGCATGTTTACTAAAAGTTAGTGTATGGTAACATTATGCAAATATTTATGCAAATGAGGTCCCTTATGCAAATGAGGCCCCGCGTCTTATGCGGCCCCCGGGTTACTTTACAAGTCCTCATTTGGCCCTCAAAGCAATTTGAGTTTGAGACCCCTGATGTATGGACAGAGTCAAGGAATAAGTTCTGGATGAGACACGATGAGACACGATGAAAGCCACAAATGACTCACCATCTGAACAAAGCTAAGTAATTCTCTTCTATTTTGCTTGAGATATTTTAAAATTTTGCAAAAACATTAAAAAAAAGCGGTTGGAGTTGTGATGGTCATTGATGTGAAAAAGGTGACAATGGGACAGAGTTTCTGATCCATGTCCTAAGATACTGAGACCATATCGCTGCTTACAAAAAATTGAATTATTGCTTAAAAATTGAATTATTAATTTAATGTCTCACATTTAATAAAGAAAGCAGTTTTTCTAGAACGTATTACTTTCAGATTAACATACAGAGTCCATATTTTGTGATTGTGAGAATTGCACTCTGTACAACATAGACCGTCAACAAGTTTGTGTCAACTAACTTTGACAGAAGAGCTGCTAAGGAAAATGATCAGTTATTCGAAAATGCAGTTACAGTTATTACACTAGAACACTTGAAATGGAATAAAAGAAACCTAATGAAACAAATCCATTAGCAAGTTTCTTTCTAACAACCATACGAATTAACACATGTAGCCTAGTTAAGCCTTTGACGAATTAACGAGCATCAAACAGTCATAGTTCTAGCCAGCAGAGCAGATGCATTAAGTTCTCCAGATGTGGCTTCATTTTATTCAGGTGGCGATGAATGCAGATGAAAACCTTTGATCTGCATCCTGGCTGAATCTAGTAACTATTCAGAAGTCCCTAAAACATTTAGATGTCTCAGCTCCCTCGGTGGTGGCACTATCCTCCCACCTGGGTGGCCCAAGGGGCAGACGTCAAGCTTGAAGACCAAAGCTGGCTCTCCCACATGGCACCACAGCATCCCAGGGCAGGGCAGGTCAGCCAGCTCATATGGGCCAATGCAGAAAGACTAACGCGCCCTTTGTGGGCAGATAACGCAACTTATAAGCACAAGTTCTAACACGCCAAATGCAAAAAAGAGACTGACGCACATATAAACAGCAAAGGAAACGCACGCGCACACAGTTACGCCAAGCGTATTTAAATTATAGGCAATCCCCACCAGGGATTTGGTTTCTGTCTAGGAGTCGATGTCGGGGCACCAGCCCCCCAATAGTATTTGACGGCATCAGGGGCTTTCCCTGATGTCTGGATCATCTGAGTGGAAGTGTGAAACTTCCCTTCAGTGACCCTGTTTCTCCGGGACAGCATGCCAAACCTGTGCCAACCTCTGCGTGCACGGGTTTGGCTTACTCTCCCAGTTTAATGCTGACATTAGAGCCACAGTTTAACGCATGGCTAATTTGCATATGTGCCCCTTTCTGCATGCCAGGGCTGAAGTTGCTCATTATCGGTGCACTGCATAGAGGTGTACAGAGCTAATAGTGAAAAACCTCACCGCCGGCTTTCTGCATCGGCCCGATAGCGCAGAGGACACTTCTCAAAGTCATTTATCCCTGTAGATAGTAATTTACCCAGCTAAAACTAGCTTGTCTGAAAATTTAACCCTTCACCCCTCCCCCCTCTCCCTCCCACACTTGGCTAAACATGTATGAGGCTTCTCCACTGTCACAGTATTTGGTGAGAAGAGGTAGTGGGGAGGGGTTATTAGGTAAACAGCACATGTAAATTTGCTTTCCATATCTATATCTGCTGTTTTGCATAAAATATTTGACTACACATAAAGCAGGTGTGAACTCAGATCTATGGACTTTTCGGTAAGCTGTGCTGGTTGAAAATTGCCTTTTGGATCCATAAAGATGTATCTGGATTTTAATAAGTTTATGCAGTGCAACCAGTATACACAAATCAGGGGGTTACAATATCCCTGCAATGTAAAGTGAAAGGCAAAGAAAATAGAGTCAGATGTAGTAAAGGGATTTTTCTGGTTTTGCATCTATAGGGAAAATGTTTAGTCCGTCATCTGGCCTGAAAGTGACTGTTCCATGGCCACAGTGAGTGATGGTTAGTGAAAGGGGGGAATGCAAACTTGCAGCTACCTGAGTTAACAGCTAGTTTGAGCTATCACCACACATGAAATGCACTGACCTAAAAGGTCTCACCAATAAAGGCATTTATTTATTTTTAAATACCAAGGCTAAGTGGGATGTGTGTCTGGGGTTAGAATTCAGCAGATTGTATTAACTCGCAGTTTAGCCGGGGTGCAGCGCGTGCAGGGTCCTGGGAGTTGACCCAAGAGTGGGTGAGCCGTCATAAGAATATGGAAAGAAAAACAAATTGATTTTACTTTAGAAAATTCAGCCCTTGTCCTGGGTATAGCAGCAGATGCATTTTGTGGCTAACTGCTAATGCAGTGTTCAGCATGTGGTGAGCATGCTGCTCTAAAATTTAGCACAAAGTCCCCCACAAAAATCCCCCCTCTAAACAGTGTGTGAATGGGTGGAGACAAGGTAGGTTGGGGGTGTAACGTGGGCCTTGAAGGCACGTTGAGCCTAGCACTGGTGTTTTGGCCACACACTAACCGCGATTTTTGATGTTAGCTCTGGTCATTTAATGCCCCCTCACTGGGTGGTGCTAGGTGCACCCGCAGTGCCACCTGTTAGCAATGCACATACAGAAGGAAGATGGATGACCCCTGAAGTTGGCACAGGCCTCCATGCTGGTATCATGACCCATCTGCATGCTACCGGTGCCCGCTTTTGTTAACATGCCCCTTCGTGCATGATAAAATATTAGTGCCAGTGGTTCCTGTTATAGCCCTTGTAGCATCTACCAGATACCTTAGCAGTGATTGCGTAAGAGAGTCACCCCATATGAACATAGTTAACATCTTAAAGTGAGCAGTGATATCCATACTAAACAATGTGTACCTATGTAACTGCTACCTTTCTCAATGTGTCCAGTCTCAATACATCTAATAAAGTCCTGGTTTTCAAATTCGTCTTCCTTAAATTTCGTATGCATTCAAACTCAGCAGCTCCCACTATTGTAGAGCAAGCTGTGCTTTGTGCCTGTCCGTAGACACATTTTTCTATGCCTCACTATCACACAGTGGTTTGTTATTTGGAGTTGACTTATGGAACGACTGAAGCAGCTTCTCCAAGACGCGGGCGCCAATTTTTATAGTCACGATTGCTCAGAATGCCTTGGGAACTGTTCTCTGATGCTTTACAGGTGTCTGAGAATAGGGTGGGTCGTGTAGTTAGATGCACTTCATTGACCAGCAGGCCACCTCTTCCATCCGGCTGGATGCTCTCTGTAGCACATCCTAACCTAAATCCCCTGCAATACAAGTAGGACCTGATCAGTTGGACAGCAAAGTATATGTCCGATTTACATTGTAGCTTAGTAGATGACAGTAAGATAGGGATCAGCTAGTTCACCCACCCTCCCCAGGTGCCTGCCATATTCCCTCCAAAAGCTGACGACCTATTGAAACTGCTTATACAGCAGTAGACAGAGACACAGAATGGCATTGACTCTAAAACGACTCTCATAATTCCTCTCCCAAGACAGTGCTGGATTCTCTCCAAGGGATAGTCCACAGCACAGTCCTTATTTAACTTCTCTGCATGAAAATGGTTTGCTACTGTGGATTTTTTAAAAATGTTTAATTTAGTTTAGCAGTAAATGGAAGCAAAATTCACTGTGCATGAAGAGAACAGAACACTTATGATTGCAAACCTATAGCAATGCAGTTACATCAGTCTGGGCTTGCCAGTCCTGTTACTTTTGCATATGGAAAATATTACATATTTATCAAAGGCAAGCCTTCCCACACAAAGCATAATGATACCAGTTTGAAACTGAAAATGAACCATCTTCAACAGTATCATGAGAAAGCCTATAAAACTGGTTTCAACTACATTTTAGGGTGTGTTAAATAGGAATCAGGTTCTGCTAACCGGCTAACCCCAGCAATCTCGGTATCATGGCGGGTTCAAGGAGTTGTAGCACCCTGCACCAACTCTTGCTTTTGTGCCCCCCTCCCCCAGGTCTGATCTTGCAGTGCAAGCTATGCAAACAGGAGTAAATTTTCAGCCCACTAACTTGTAAATACCAGCACCTCTATTTAACGTAATCTATATATTCTGTGCCACTATCTATACGGGTAGCAAACTCAATATACAGAGAGTGCTGGTATCATCATTGTGTTATCTGTTTAGGCTAGGCCTGCTGTTCCACAGGTCTAAACTAAATGTCTAACTTATCTGAAGAGTGGCTGAGTATTGCTGCTATCTGAATAATTTTCTGGGCTGCCCTCGCTCCTCCCCTAACATTCCCCAGAAATATATAGATAATATCTGGCCATTCTGTAATTTAAACAGACAGATATTATCTATATATTTTTTGAAGATACACGGTTAGGCTAATTATGTGTTTTGTACCTTTGTTGTCTGATCATTTTATTTTTCCATTTGGGTTGGTCCTGGTCTCTTTTCGCCTTTTGTTGGTTTTCTTCTAAGTCCTTTCCCAGGATCTCATTTCCATTTTCTGTTTGTTCACACTCCCTGACTTTATCCTTTCCATCCCTACTTCTCTCTGTAACATTAATCCTTCAGTTTCATCTTTTTTTCTCTCTATTTCTCTTTTTTGCCTTTTACCTAACTATAGCTTCATTCCATTTCTCTTTCACCCTACTTCAGTCTTCTGACACCCTCTTTTCACCATTCACCTACTTACCAGCTTTCTATTTCCTAACCTTACTTCTCTAGTCCTTCTATTCCACATCTGTCTCATTCCTTTACCAGCATCCTGTTCCCCCATGTTTCACCCACTTTCTAGTTCAGCATTTCCTCCCTCTGTACTCATCTCCTCCCCAGCCTCATTTACCACCTTCTGGCTCTCATCCCCTAATCACCCCCAGCTCATCTCCTAGCACTCATTCTGTCTCCACCTTTAGGCCCTTTCTTATGTCTTAACCCCTACCCAGGCTTCCATGTCCCCTTTCACTTCCCCCAGGTCCTTCAAGCCTTCTGCCATCCCCATATTTCTGCACTTGGTCTCACATCCCTACTCATACCCATTGCGCAATCACCACTCACAATCCCACCCATGCCCCGAGTCCCCCCATACACTCCCAATAACCAGTCTTTCTGCTGTTTTCTCACCCAGTCTTAGAGTCCACCTGTCAGAATCCCTGCTTTCCCACGTCCCCATGTCCCCAGTGCCAGCCCTCCTGCCTTCTACATCCCTTCCCCAATACCCACCCATTTACTTTCTTCTCCAATATTTATTAACCTTGTCTTTCCACATTCTTACCCCCAGCACGTGTTGTTACTACCCCTCCCTCTCAACCTTCCCCTGGTTATGACTTTGCTTCTTTCCTACTTCCCATGATATCTGTCCTCCTCTCCCTTCTCACTCCCCCAGCATCTCCCTCTTTTTCCCACCCTGACCCTAGCATTTGTTGGCATCAGCCCCCTTTCAGTCCCAGATCCCAGACCTAGAATTAGTTCCCTGCCAGTTCACTTCCAGTCCCATCCCTTTTCCATTTCCATCCTCCAGCCTCAGTATCAGCTCATTTCCAGTCTGAGCCATACCCTCCCCCTCAGTAACAGGCGCTGCAGCATTTGTTTTCCTCCCGCGGCAAGCTGCCGGCTCTGTGGCATTTTTAGCATTTTTGCATTATAAAAAAGCCATGTTGCTAGTGGCTTGAATACAGCACAGCCGTGGGAGCAGAAGCAAATACTCCTGCGGCTCTAGTAAACATTAATACAGCCATGGTAGTGGGGCCAGATGGCAGGCTTCCTGTGCCCCTATTCTGGTGCGCCCTGAGCTAGTGCCTCACTGGCTCCCTTCTTAAGCCAGCCCTGCTCAGTATTCAGCAGCAGCACCTCCACAGACCATGGGAAAGACGCCTGGATAAATCCGGGATGGTCTGTGGGTGAAGCGGGGATGATCATGGCTGCTCTCCCATCAATGGCAATATAGGGTTTGGTGCTTTGTGAGGTCCAGGTAGCGCTGTTATGATACAGCAAGTTTGCTATAGATGCTAAATGAGCAGGGTGTATAGCACTAACTAATGTGCCTGGCAGTTGACACTGAAGTATAATAATATTGAAAACTGGTAGTCTCTTTATTCTTTCACTGCCCATGCAAATGGTATTGAGGCACTCACTAAGAGGCAGGTCTACTAAACGTTAATGCACATTCACCAATGTTAAATGTGTGCTAAGTGCAGCAACACCCATTTATTTCTATTGGCGCAGTGGCACTTAACGCACATTAATATTTAGTAAACATTTATTTATTTTGTATTTATTTAGTTTATTTCAGACATTTATATACCACCTTTCCATACATCAGCATGGTTCACAGGTAACAGTAACATAACATTACATGGAACAAGATAACAAGGAACCCATTTATCAGTGCAATGGAAGTAACCCATTAACATTAAAATGCAACAACTACTATAACAATTCAAAGGATTATTGATATATAGTGAACTAGTAGAAGATTGCAGGGGAACCAGTAATGCTAGGAATACAGTTACCATTACTTAAGACCATTAGGATACAGCAGTCACATAAGTGTGAAGGGAGGGGTCAGGTGGACCCGAGTCTTCTGGCATGACAGTCATCTTTATAACAGGGTAAGAGCGAATTTATGTGACACCCTCAAAGTGCAGTTGGAACAGGTGCGTTTTTAACAGCTTCCTGAAGCCCTTCATGTCTGCGGTAGTCTTTATTTTTACAGGTAATGTTCCATATTGGTGGAGCATATAAGGAGAATGCTTGTCCGCATGCTGATTGGATGACTTTAACGAAGTTGGGTGGGATGCAAGGAGATATTCTGCAGTGCTTCTTCTCTGACGATTGTTGGGGATTTTTCCTATTATTGTATGCAGGTAGACAGAGGATTGCTCATGAAGGATCTTAAATATTATCATTATGTTTTTGTATGTAACTCTGTATAGTAGAGGTAGCCAGTAGAGCTCCTTTATGATGGGGGTGATATGGGAGCTCCTTGATGTTCCAGTACTTAGCCGCAGTGTGCTGAACCAGCTGTAATGGGTACAGCTGAGATTTTGGGAAGCCTTGGGGGATTGAATTGCTGAAGTCCAAGAGGGGAAGTATCATCATGTGAAATACAGTCCTGTGGTCAGGGGGTTCAAGGAGTGGACAGAACCGTTGGAGCGTCCTTATTTTATTGTGCACATTCTTTATCACGCTTTTAATGTGGGACTGCAGTGTCTTATGTTGATCAAGAGTCACCCCAAGGTAGTGTACTTCTGATTTGACTGCTAGTTCAGTGTGTCTGACTTCAATTGACTTTGGTGGGTAGAAGGATTGATCTTTGAATATGAAAAGCATTTCAGTTGTACGTGCTCCTAAGTCATTGCCAGGAGAAAAAAGAGGCTTGTGAACGGCTCCTTTGAAAGCTGACTAAAATCTTAGATGGACAACATACACATTTTAAAATAAAATAAATCAAAATTATGCAAATTAGGTCCAGTGGCTATGCAAATGAGGCCCCACAATGAGTCCCTGCACATGGCTCCGCATCACCCTTGGGTCGCCCCTGGCTACCAGGCGTACGCACCCCTCTACAGGCACATGTAAAAGAGGTGGTGGATGCTTGGAATGCAAGTGGTGGGGGCAAATACAGTGACAGAATTCAAAATGGCATGGGACAGACACAGTGGATCCCTTTACAGCAACAGGATAAACTCAAAATAAACTTAACTAACTAATTTCTCAACTTACAGGGGTGTCCTACACGGAGCGGTGGGTTCACCCCTAAACAAAGACATGGGGAGGGGTGGCCTGCACGAAGCGGCAGGTGCACCTACTCTTGCCATCTTACTGGGCAGACTAGATGGACTATACTGGTCTTTATCTGCCGTCATTTACTATGTTACTTATTGAGCCGCTAACCGCATGAAGTTAGGTCAGGTCGATGGCTGTCCTAACTTTAGTTGCTTTAGCTATCCAGTTAGCGGTTCAATATTGCCACTGACTGGATAGTTGCCGTAATCGCCGGTCAAACCGGATATTCAGTGCCGGATGCTGGGCAGGATCTGGTGCTGAATATCTGGTTTTATTTTTCAAGGTGGCAGCCAGGTGCTTTAAAAGCACTCTCTGCTTCCGCTGAATATTGACCTCATGTTTTACTTCTGTGCTGTCACATTTCCAATCCTGTTTCAACCCACCTATTCAAATACACATAAGATTTCCTCTGAGCAGTCTCACTCAAGGGTGCCTCACTTTTTCCAAGAACAAAATTGTACAGTTATGTAAATCTCTTGCGTCCCATTCACTGTGGGACTCTCCCCACCTCCACCTCCTAGAGACAATAGACACAGAACAGGAGACACGGAAAAACAGAAACCTTTGTGCATTCACCGGTGGTAAGGAAACCTCTTTGTCCCACCCAGTTCAGATCTGCAGATGTTTGCCATAATTTTTTTCCAAAAAATGATAGTCAGCCTCCACCAGCTTTGAACCTGACTCTTGTTTTTATTCTTTTACTGAGCAATTTCCTCCCGCTCCATCGAGCTTCCAACTCAATTGGAACTAGCTTTTCTTGGGCTATGCAGCCCTGAACCTTCATTTGTATCTACCTAAATGTTTTTTCCCTTATTTTTATATATCCCTCTCCCCCGTCCTCAAGCCATGCTTAGCCAATGCAGCAAAAGTTTTTGACCAGGGAGCACAAACTTCCGGAACCCAGTTAGTGTGGATCTTGAGTCTGACCAGTAAATGTTACTATTGGGCAATTTTTGAGATTCCCTCCCTATGAGGCTACAAATGTTGTACTCACAACATCTACCAGTCTGATCAACTCTGAAGTGCATGTTTACTAACGGTTAGTGCATGTGCTACATGTTGCCATGCTCATAGGAATCAAATGGACTGTGCCAGCACTTAGCATGCTCTAAAAATGTAAGGACTTTCCACCTCATACAAGCAAACTCAAGGAGTCCCACAAGGATCCATCCTCTCCGCTATGCTGTTCAACCTCTACCTATGACCACTCTGCACAATTATAAGAGCACACAACTTAAACCTCCACATCTACGCTGATGTCATTATGATATATGGACCAATTGACACATACTAACCCATGATAACAGCCCACCAAGAATATTTTACTGAAGTAACAAAATGGCTAATGGACAACAGTCTACAATAAACTATAACAAGAGAAGCCATCTACATAACAAGAGACATTACATTTATCTCCCCCCCCCCCCCCCACAATAATGCTGAACAACACCACAATCAAAACCAAAGCTCAGGTGAAATACCTCGGGGTTACCCTCGACCAACACTTAACCTTCAAAATGCACATAGACAAAGTCACTCGAACAGTCTACTTCAAAGCAAAGACACTCCAGCGCCTCCGACCACTCCTTGAATCAAATTACTTACGTACTGTACTCCAAGCATCAATAATACCTCACCTGGACTACTGCAATTTCATCTTCCAAGGACTGCCACAATCCACACTCCTATCCCTCCAGCAGCTCTCCACTCGACAGCCAGAATCCTACAAGCTGCAACAAGAAAAGAACACATCACCCCAATACCCAAACAGCTTCACTGGCTCCCATTGCAGAGCCGGATAACATACAAAACCATCATGCTAACTCATAAAGCAATCCACTCAGACTCTCCCACACACCTCCAAACACTTTGACAGCCCTCACAACCACACAGAGCTAGATGGACCTCAACAATGAGCACCCTCAGCATCCCTCACATCAGAACCAAATCAAACCAGCAAGCATGCAAAAGAGCCTTCCAACTCTACGCACCCTCTATATAGAACAGACTGCCGGACCAGCTCAGGAACATCATGGACCTCAAGACATTCTGCATACAGTTAAAGACACATCTATTTGCAGAACATTTCAACACAAGCGATTACCCCCCCCCCCCCCACACACACACACTATATATGGTTAAGAGCTTTGACTGCATGCTGAACATAGTTCAATACTACTGTTTCAATGTAAGTTACATTTTGTTCCATGTAAACCACCTTGACCTGGAGAAAGGCGGTATATAAATACAGCTGAATAAATACATGAATAAAAGGAGCTAAGGAGTAGCCTAGTGCTCAGAGCAACAGCCTAGTACCCAAGAGATCAGCGTTCAAGTCCCACTGGCACTCCCTGTGACCTTGGGCATTCACTTTACCCTACATTGCCTCAAAAGAAAAAGCTTGGCATCTGGTCATATCTTGCCAAGAAACTCAGAGGCTGCTGGGTCCTCAGGAGTCCACACTGACTTGATGGCACTTAAAAAAAAACCCTTTTATAAACATGCCCTTAATTTTTTAAGCACATTCTTTCACACTATACAGTTACTTGCACATTCAAATTATTTAAAGTATTCAAAAAACATTGTGAATATTCATAACTGAGGATAAGCTGCAACTACCCCTACCCAAAGTCGGTCAAAAGATCCAATCCCAGTAATAATGAAGAGAAGAGTCACGCTTTGAATGGTCAACATCAATTCAAATCCCACTGTGAACAGTTCAGATTTATCCAGACCAACTGACTATTTGCCCTAGCTGCTCTTATCCAAGTCCCATTGCCTCTGGAGGGGGTTCTCTTCCAGAGAGAACATCTATAGCAAATCAAGCTCGACCAATAAGCAAGTTAAGAAGAAGTGTTTCTTAGACACCATGAGAATTATCAATCCATTCCATTGAAGCAATGGTTGTGAACCTGATCCTGGCCAGTCTAGTTAAGAACATAAAAACATAAGATATGCCATACTGGGTCAGACCAAGGTCCATCAAGCCCAGTATCCTGTTTCCAACAGTGGCCAATCTAGGTCATACGTACCTAGCAGTTTCCCCAAAAGACACAGGTTCCGCAATGCTTGTATTGGGTCAAGCAGTGATTTCCTAGGTCCCTTTTAATAATTTATTTATTTAGACAGACTTGTATTCCACCTTATCCTCAATCAAAGTGGTTACATCACATCACATCACAATTGGGGTTACATTTAACATGTGGGTGCTTTACAACAAACACAGTGGCGGCGGCAGCACGGCAATGCAGGGGGGGGGGGAGCAGCAGTCCGACATGCACTGCACCCCTAATCCTTTTGCGCCCTGTATGGCTGCACCACTCACACAGGGCTAGGTACGGTGCTGTGAAGGCGTAGCTGGAGGGGGGTGGTGGGAGAACTGCCCAGTATTATAACATTTTCTGTTATTGATAATGCAACCCCTCAATCTCTGCAAACACTTAGACAAGGTAAATAAATAATCCAGGGCAAAAACGAATTGCCCATTATTTTGCTATGTCAATTCATCAGATTAAAGTAGCCAGGCAGTAAATAGCATCAACTGGGTGCATGCCTGGGGAGAACACCGCATCTATAGATATCCTCAGTTTGCAGGAAACTAGCTAGAAGCTTTAGATTTACTGTTTCTCTAAAATATCAAAATTGGTTCTGAGAGGAAAAGTCTTATTCCAATATTAAATAATGTGGGACATGTCTCTGGTGAGGACAGGCTATGGCAATCCTTAAGATGCTTCTCCTAAGCTCCTACCAAAAGGGATGTGACTGTTGCTTTGTATTCTCTTGTCACACAGATTCTTTCAAAAAGGTTTTGATTGCCGCATTGGCCTTCTGCCTCTTTCCCCAGTTTTTGCTTTTCTGCACCCTGAAAACAAAACTTTATTATTTATTTGATTCCACTGCATTATAAGAACCACTTAACCGAACAAACAGCTGCAATTAATTACATTATTGCTGATCAGTCAAATTTCTCTGCAAATTACATGGTGGAGTTTGCTCTAGGAAGCTTGTAAATGAACAAGCGTCTTGAAGAAAAAAAGACAAGCAATGCATTATTAAATTAATAAGCCTATTTGTTGCAGTTGAAAACATTGAACAAAACATTAAAACAATAAAACAAACTCCGCAACAGAGCAATGTTACTGTACATTGACAGTAATGGTTAATGCAATCCATTGTTTTACCTTTGGATGCAATTCAAAGTCATGTCTTTTAAACCCTTCTTTCTAAGAGCCATCAAGACGTCAGCGGAAAGGTGGAACGGACCAGCACATAATTCATAATTGTGCAGAAGTGCTGGCTAGAGATCGGTCCTGAGTTCTTTCCTGCTCTCTGCTTGCATTTCCTAGAGAATGGTTTCCCATTACAGATGTACGTCATCTTGGCATAAACAGGCAGATACCTCCTTGAATTACTTCTGATATTTCACCCACTGGATTAGGTACAATCATTTCTCAGAAGACAGACCCAAACATATCAGTCTCTTCTGAAGCCATATCAGATTTTGAAAACATTGCAGGCAGAGAGGATTTCGGCAACCACCAGCTGGACTCTGAAATGAAAATGAGAAGAAGCTGTGGGTCCATCAGCTGCTTTTGAATTAAGTCACTAGTAAGGGCTCTTCAGACCTGAATATTGGCCCAAATATAGGGGGGGGGGGGCTTTCCAAGTAAGAGGTTTGATTCTCCTGCTTTGGCAAGGGCCATAATGTCATTGGGCCTGATATTCAAAAATACTGAGCGCCTAAATTTGGGCTCCTAAGTTAGGCTCCTAAATTTGTGCCCTATTTTCAGCCACTTAGGATCCTAAGCTTTCAACCAAAAATTCATCCTAATTTAGGACCTTCAAATTTATCGGGCCAATATTCAGCCAGCGCTGTCAAAAGCAACTAGCTGTCACTGCTTTAACTAAAACCCAAATATTCAATGTCATGATCATATCCTGCGACCAGCATTGAATATTCGGATTGGCTGGAAAGCGATTCAGTGATAGTCAGCCGCTGCCTGGTTAGCTTCAGCAGCTAAATTAGGACGTGTCTAACCTTAGCCACTTTAAGATAACTGGCTAGAGGCTGAGTATCACTGCTAGCAGGTTATCTTTGGCGCCTCCCCCACAACACCTCAATGCTATGCGGCTCGCATCAGGAAATCCAGTGGTGCTGAAAGGGGGGGTAGTCAGTGGCCCAAACCAGCTGCATGTCACTGAATATCTCATTCAGGATTAACATGTTAATCGCTTTGAATGTGCCTCCCTGTGCTCCTAGGCATTCATTTGCCTAGATGTATGAGCCTAATTAGGTGTCTAGTGCTGAAAACCAGTTTGCTAAGCTCCTAACTTCTTTTCCCCATCCTAAATCCGCCCACTTTTTATGCTCCTAGGTTTAGCAGTTTAGTGAACTTTCAAGAAAAGATTTAAGCACTCAGCCCTGGTAAGTTTTCAAAGAGGCCAATTTAGGAGCATAACTCTCAAACTCAGGAGCATAAATCCTTGAAATATCGTGTCCTCAGAGGAATCAGGGGGGCACAGCATTAACACCCCCCCCCCTCCCCATTGTAGAAGTTCTCCCCCAGCCAAAAGGGCTAAAGGGACCATCCTCAGTTCATAGCTCGGATTCTACACCTGGAACAATCAAAAGGCCAAGAGGTTACTGAGCTTTATAGTACAGGCTTTTTCCCCCCTTGAGGAGGAAAGCTTTGGTAAATCTGAACATCCTTTATACTATTAGCTAAAGTTTCAGTGCCCACTTGTCCAGTGCCTTTTATTTAAGCATCCATAATGCAATAGCTAGTGCACTATGTGTGAACAACAAACATGCTCCATTTCCAATTTTCACCAGGCAGGCGCCAATAACATTTCTGCCACTATTATATCTCCTCTGACAGCTCCGTCCAGGCCCTGCTCAGAAGTGCATCTTGTGCTGTCTGCAAACCTTCAGCTACAGCCTATCAGGGCAGCTCAAGGAAATCTGCTGCTTGAGAGGAGAAATTAGTTGGCTCCTTCCCTTCCTCCCCCCTCCCTTCCCTCCACTATCACCCAAACTAGAGCGACTTCCTCAGAGCTCCTGCAGGGAACAGGGGATCCCCTCACTCAGAACACCAATCAAGTACTTGACCCAGAAAAAGAGAAAGTAACATATCCCTAGGCTATGTAATTTTTGAAAAGCTTTGCAATGCTGTTTATATGCAGCAAAAATTGTAGCAGTTTAATTATGTAGCTTGGAAATGTAATATAAAAACATACCGACTCCTGACACTCACACTGGACCAGCATGATATTAAATGTAAATATATATTCTGCAAAAAACAAAAGAGACGCAAGTGCTCACAAAAGAAACAAAAAGACAAAGCGAGAACCACAGCACAGTTTATAACACCGGCTAGTGCCGAGGCAGTCGGAAAGAATATTGAACGGCACTATCCGGACAGTGACATTGAATATAGCTCTCACTGGCACTTATCTGGTTAACAGGTAAGTACCTTTGAAAACTGGCTCCTATGAGGATAATTTTATAAGCTGGGTCCTAGTTAACGCATGTCCTTTATGCCTATCTTTTGAAGTCGAGTACGAGTGCATTTGACGTTGTAAAATAGGGCTTAAGTGCAAAAGTGTATTCGTATGTTCAATTGCTTACATCTGCTCTAGAGCTAGTACATATGACCACACCTATTGTTTTGCAATTATGCATGAAAATTAAAGAATTTTATAATCGATGCACATAATTGCTTGTACTACCTATGCTCCGCCCAAACTCCACCCTTGTGTATGCCCATAATGAAAGTGCGCATGATGCAAGCAAGGTGCATACTTTCATGCTAATTATAAGAACATAAGATATGCCATATTGGGTCAGACCAAGATCCATCAAGCCCGGTATCCTGTTTCCAACAGTGGCCAATCTAGGTCATACATACCTAGCAGTTTCCTCAGTTGGTATTTTATAAGAAGCCATTTACATGCATAAGTGCTCACTTACACATGTCAAAGACTGCAATGTAGCACATTTAAGACAAATCAGAAAAACCTTTTTCACTCAATGTGTAATCAAACTCTGGAATTTATTACCAGCGGATGTAATAAAAGCTGTTAGTGTAGCTGGGTTTAAAAGAGGTTCAGACAAGTTCCTGGAGGAAAAGTCCATAAACCATTTTTTAAGAGGACTGGGGAAATCCACTGCTTACCCATGGGACAAGCAGCATGGAATCTATATATTTATTTATTTTATTTATTTATTTAACTGCATTTATATCCCGCTTTTCACCGGGTCAAAGCGGTGGAACACGTAACATAGGACGGGGTAATTTTTTGGGTGGGGCCATCACCAAGGTCAACAATTAATGATTTGGGTAGACATAGACATAATTTACTCCTGTTATATACTTTAGGGAACCTGACAGGTACTTGTGACCTGGATTGGCCACCATTGGAAACGGGATACTGGGCTTGATGGACCCTTGGTCTGACCCATTATGGCATCTCTTATGTTCTTATGTACAATACCAGAATATGCAAGTGTTGTTTGTGCATAAATCTAGGTGGTTCCTTATAAAATTACCTCCTAGATGTATAAGTTCTGCCTTTTCTAAAACTGATACCTATATGTATGTCTTATTCATGCATATAAATCCACTATTAATAAGTACAAATGGTGCCTAAGACTTCTACTGCTTATTCCTAAGTTGTGAACCTCTAGTTGCATTTGGCTGTCATCCATCTCTTGCTTTCTGACTTTGAATATAACACTTGACCTCCAAGTAATCAAACGCAGATTGTAAGCATTTAGAAGCAAGAGCTTGTAACCATATGAATGATCTTGTTCAGCACTGTGAACAATATTCAGGGCCCTTTTACTAAAGTGTGCTGTGGTTTTGCACCTAATGTGTAAATAGCACAAAACGTCACCCCTGCTAAGTGCAAAGCCTCTGCGTTAACTGTCATGGTTCCTGGCAATTAACATGCAGCGCTGTACCCTAACATGGGAACGCTACTACTGCAGGTGTATCTAACCCCACCTATTGAGGTGGAGGTAATTGCCCTCACATGAACTGCAACAATGACAGTGCACAGTTTACTCCTGTGCTTACTGCAATTTATTTATTTATGTTTTATTTATTTACAGTTCTTATATACCGCGCTATTTGGTATCAGTGCGGTTTACAAATAACAGAAACTTGCATCAGAACAGGATCTTTTGCATACATTGTAACAGGGTCTGTAACTTGGGAATGTAACAGGGGAAACTATGTACAATTAACAACAAAAGTTGTGAACTATTTACAGTTTATATATAAGCTGTGCGCTCACCATGCCCCCCCCCCCCACCCGCCCATTCACCCATCCAATCAATGCATGGTAACTGTCGTGCCATGTACTACAGTAATAGTTATTGCATGACCAAGTGTGTGGTTATTAAGCACCTAAACCCACGCTAAATGCTTAGTGCCCTTTAGTAAAAGGCCACCTTAATGTTACATAAATAATCAATATTTTCACTTTTAGTTTAAAATCAAACATTTTGGAAAGTATCCTGTATAACTGTGCAGTGCTTGAAGGTTTAAGAATTTGATTACTGCAACCCTGCTGGCATCTTCCGTCCTGAACAGATGTGGACTTGAAAACAAGTGCATTATTTAATTAAACATGGGCATTTCATTGGAATAATGGTGAAGGAATACTGTCCCCTGCCAAAACACCTTGTTTATTTATAACGATGTAGTAGGTGAATTTATAACAAAATATGAAAAAAAGGTTTCTAGGCTATAAATCATGATAATAAAACTGTATAGAAGTACAACTGATTATATGCATTGGTTACTACCATCATAACACCATATTGTAACCATTATGACCGGTAAAAAAGATATACAGGCAATATATAAGGTCAGGCAGTAAAATACATATACTTGGGGATAACAAGTATATGCACATACCCAGTTTATCTAATGACGCTTGAGTATGACGATGGCAGGATGTAGGTATTGTGATGAGGAGAGCATGGCTGAGCCCATGCAAACAGAGGAAAATTGTAAATCTACCTTTAAGGAAGGAGACAGGCAAGGTATCTGTGGCTTTCAGGGTGCAGGCAAAGGGAAAAAACACGCAGTTGTTGAAGCTAAGCCACACCCAAGCTCTGCTGATCTAAGGGCAGGCTTGGAGGATAATGAGAGACACCTGGGTAAGGGACAGTGCAAGTTAGGGAAAAGGCAGCTTTATAAACCCAGAGAAACACGTGAGAGAGGGGCCAGAGCTAGAGCCAGCACCAGCACCAGGACCAGCAACGGCTGGGGAGAGGATGCCACGAGAGAGCAGTACTCAGGGAGAGAGCAGCACACGAGAGAGCTGACTAGAGAGAGCACTGCAGACTTCCGTGGAGGGAGAAGCACCAGGGAAAGACCCAGAGAACCCACCGAAGAGGAGAACGGTGGAGATTTCCAGGGGGATTTCAGAGGTGAAAGCAGCACCCAGAAAGAGAGCCAGGCTTGCAGGAAAACTGCAATTGGTTCTGAAGCCAGGAGAGCTGTAGCTGAAAGAATTACAGACAAGGGGCAAAGTGCAGTTCCTCCAGTACGTGGACCAGCTAAAAATATTCAAGTTCCTAGAAGGTGGGTGGATAAAAATATATCTAAGAGTGACCTAAGCCAGTTAGAGGCACTCTGGCGTTTGAGTCAGGAGAAGAACCTTCTCACTCCAGGTGAAAACCCTCTTCCTAGTAAGAAGCCCCAGTGGAGGAGAATTCAGGAGCTCTTAGAGAGTTTCAAGCAAGAAGCATTGCATGAAGACTTAGAGCCAGACATACCGGTTGAAAACCTGGAGGAAATGCAGGTAGAATCTGTTGAACCTGATTCTGACTCAGAGGATTTATTAATGGACTGTTCATGGTGCAAAAAGGAAGAATAGAAGCTGCTGGTTAAAGAAAAAAAAGTCTGTAACCTGAAAACCACCAAAAGCAGTGAGTAAGACAGGGAGAATGATTCTAGCCTGAATTGCTAAGCACCCTGTTGAAAGAAGAAAAGACATTTACTTTGATTTGAAGAAAAGAAACTGTGTTTGTTGCTGTATGTTTGGGAAACAGCTACGTATGTTGTGAAAGCCAGCTAAAGCAATTTCACTGTTGGGTTTTTGTGTAATTTTCCTGAAGATCATTTGTTTTTGGAGAAGAATCCTGTTTTGTTTGAGCTATATGCTTGTGAAAAGAGAGAAATAAATTCCTGTGTATCTTTTGAAAAAAAAAAAAACCCTTGGTTCTCAATACTACTGTTTTTTTAAGTGGTAGCACAACTACAAGTCCCAGCAGCCCCAAGCTCTGGACGAGGACAAATAATTCTTTATTCAAAGGCTAAACAGTGGCATCCCTATACCTATAGGCCGTGGCCTGGGCTAGGGCCCCCCACAGTATTCAGAACTGAACAATCCCAGTTACCCAGTCCCAGGAGGAAGACTGTTTGATCAGTCCTGGTTTTGCACTTACCTCCAAAGCAGTGTGATTCTACCCATTGAAATCAGTGTCGCAAGTCCCATAATTCATTGTGATAAAGCTGCCAGAAATCCAAATCTGATACTACATTATGACTAGAATACAAATCCTCAAGGGCATTAACAAAAAAGTGTTCCCGCACAACCAAAATCTATAAAATCCTCAATAATCTATGTAAAATGTTGTAAATTATTTGAAAACAATCTGTAAAAATCAGAGGAAAAGTTAGGAAAGCTCATATTACCAAACACTTGAACAAATCCCTTGAATGTTGATTCTCATATAATCATTGCTTCACGCCCTAAATTAAAAAAAACTTTATCTGATTAATCATATATTCTTTAATTAATTTTGCTTTGTTGGTTTCTGTCTGTTACATGCAAACAGCTGCTTATCACTCATGGTCTTCCCTCAGCATTTTAAATTACTGCAGCAGTCCCCAACTCTGACACAGTGCTATGTTTCGTCAATATAAGCTTCTTCAGGGAGGAAGGTGAAAACTCTACAAACAGAAGATCCGCAACCTTAATATACAGTGTGATAATCATAAAGAAAATCAAACTTCTTGATGTTACAGAGAACACCAGCATACTTCCCAGAAACCAATAGGTTTGTGCTGCTTTAAATGCACCTAACTGTAGACTGATTGGATCAAAACAAACCAATTGGAATGCGCCCCTTGAATCTTTGTTTACAATCCTGTATAGAAACACATCTTGAATTATCATTGGAGGTGCCACTAGATGAAGAAGCGACCTCTTCCCCATTTTTACTTACAATTCTTGTATCTGTTCTTATCCATCCATAGGTACTGTCACCAGTAACCCCCCTAGAGCCAGGGGCGGGTAGGGTAGGTCAGCCTGGGCTATCCAAAACTTAAGGAGCAGGGTAGTGCCGTTGGCCCTGCACTGCCTTCTGGGTGTTGTAGTCCCTCTTGCTCTCTAAGCCAAGGAATAATTGTAGTCGAGTGGGTTAGGCAAAAATGACAAGGTTTTATTTCCCCTTCCGGGTGGATTCATTGCATATGAAATTAAGGACAAAAAAGACCATACTTCTGGTACAAAGAAAAATACTTCAGGAACAAAACAGCTTCTGTGGTTTTCAGCTTTCACAAACAGTATTCAGAACCAACTTAAATGCAGCAGTCCCTTTTCAAACAAAGGCAAACACTCTTGCTTTTTCCCACTGCTGTTCCAACAGCCTTGTTAACAGCTAGTTTAGCACAGAGATATGACGTGATCTGCTAAGGACAGCGTACAATCCATCTGCTCATCTGATGTCTGTTCATTAACAAACTGTCTGCATTTCCTCACAGTCACTTTCAGACAAGTAAGTTTGTGGATAATTATATGGTACTTCAAAGTGCAGTCTCTCTTTACTTCCTCGAGACTTCTCTTCACCGGTTGCTACAGAGCAGGGTGGAGCATTACCATATATATAGGATTTAGCTAAGGGAGAGTCCAGCAAACCTGAGCAGTCACATGGAAAACTTTCAAACCCAGTTTCCCTTCTACACGGCTTATACAGCCTACCTTTTGGCTTCTTCACAGAGGAATTTCTTAGCACAGCTGGGTCAGCAAGGCTTTCACACACCGGCTGTGTTTTCCTGCCTTTTAACCTTTTTCTCTCAGTCATACAAATGTCCTCTGGCCAGGACGTCTCTCCCTCTCTGGACCTGAAGCTCTCCTTTTGAAAACTCTCTTCTGGTTTCCTTCTCCTCCCGCTCACGCTCCCTCCGGTTCTCCAGCTCTCTCTGGTTCTCTCTCCGGTTCTCCAGCTCTCTTCTGGTGAGTACTTTTTATATGCCTGTGTCTTAGGGCTTAACTGTGCCCCTCCCCCAACCAGGTGCTTCTCCTTAATCCCTGAGCTCGGGGCTACATTGCAGTTTGGGCGTGTTCTCTCCCCTCGTGACACACTCTGTTTATGTTGTCCATGGCAACCCTGGGCCATGTGCTTTTCCTGGCTGTCAGTTTCTGACACAATCTCTTCAGCTTTACCCAGTTTCATAGCCTCGGAAGGATCCTCTACATGACAGTACACATAGCCATGTGCATAATCAGCTTCATCCCTTTTAAACTTAGGGCCTCTTTTATTAAACCATGCTAACCTGTTAACGTGTAGTTTAGCATATGGTGCTGTGAGGGCTTGTGTGCATCAGTGATGTTGAGGGCTAAGCTATCAGTAGCTTAACTACTGGCAGGGTCTCCCAAGATGGACAGGTCTCAGCTGAGGTGCCAGACTAAGACAAACCACCCATCTAGGCAGCAGCAGAATGGGACAGTGTTGGTGGTGGAGGATCACATTTCTGTGACAACGGCAACAACGCTAGAATTTCCTGCATAGGCCTGGCAATCTACTTCTGTATTTTGCCACGAAAACCCAATGGATAGTCACAACAAAACAAATTGCACTATAGTGCTGGAAGATGAGATCCCCAAGTCGGAAGGCACTCAACTGGCTACTGGGGAGGAGCTGAAGACTTTTCAGAGTAAAGCCAGCATTTATGATGTGGTGGATCAAAGCCCTTGGGATGTCTGACTGCTGATGTAGCTGCGCATGAAATGAGAGTCAGAAGCTGCAAAGATGTCTAAGTATTGCTCTTAGCAGAATGGCTATAAAGGACCTAGACAAGATTCTCAAGAGCAGAGACGTCTCTCTCCATACAAAGATACAACTTACATTTAGTAAGTTTTGTAAATAGTTTACCCCTGTTATCCAAGTTTTTTGTACCCTGTTATCTGTAAACTCATACGTGTTAACTGTACTGAGCATTTTTGTTCCATGTAAACCGCGCTGATGCTGAATAGTGCGGTATATAAGAGATTGTAAATAAATAAATAACTTGGTCAAACCATGGTATATTCAATAACATCATATGGATATGAAAGTTTGACAGTGAAAAAGATGGACAGGAAGAAAAGTGATGCCTGTGAATTATGGTGCTGGCGACAAATACTGTGTATATCATGGATTCCCCGAAGAACAAACCAGTCAGTACTAGAGGAAATCAAACCTAAGCTTTTCTTAGAAGCTCAGATGACAAGACTTCGACTTTCATACTTTAAACAAATCATACAAAGAGAGAGATCATTAGAGAAGGACATCATTCATGCTTGGCAAAGTAGAAGGTCAACGCGAGAGAGGAAGGCCAGCAATGAGATGGATCGATACAATAACAGCCTGACTGAAGACCGAACACAGTTTAGGACAGCTATCCGGAATGTCGCCATGAGTTGACAGTGACTCGACGGCACTTAACAACAACAACAGCTAGCCACCATCTGTAAAAGCACTCATTAACTGGTAAACTTGTGCACTACTGTGCAGAGTGGGCAGGTTAGGGGTGCAGTATGGACGTGAAGAGCACAGTAGTGCGCAAGGGCAGTTAACGTGACACACAGCACAAGTTCACCTGATGACTCCTCTATGGTGCTAATAGGTGTACCTGTGTCAATTGCACCACATGTTAGTTGACGAGAACATGCGATCACGCCCTCAACACTTAACAAGGAGGCTTTGCAATTAATGTACGTTTGTTTCAGATGTTAAGTTCAAAACATTAGCGGAGTTTCATAAAAGGAGACTGTAGAGATTCTAGTTTTTCTCAGCTCATATTTTTTTCTTTTTAATTTTGGAGGTTTTTAGGAGGGAAGTAATGATTAAATGAGAATCAACATATAAAAGTGCTTTTTTTGCAGTGTTATTTGGTAAAATGAGCTTTCCTCTCTTTTCCTCTGATATTTACACATTTTTCAAATAATTTGCAGCATCTTATATAGATTATTAAGGGTTTTGTAAATCTTTGCTTTGTGGAGAAATTCAGGACTGGCTTAAAATCTTCCTCCTGCAATTGCATAGCTTGAAGTTCCATCATTCTTTTCATAATTTTTGCCTCCTCCATGTTTCCCTTCTTCACATTTTTATTTTTTAGCTTTGTTGCCTGCCTGCTGCTGCTGTGCTCCTTTGCTTGCCCTTATAGTCACACGAGTGGTAATGAGAAGCAAACGACATCTTACGTTTGCTGAATGCTTTTTGGCAAACCTGGACCCAGAAGTCACGTGCACACAGGCGTAAAGCAGAATGGGCCTAAAGCAGGTCAAAAAACTGCACAAAGCCAGCAAGTTAATTGGTTAGCACAGTTGTAAAATCTTTTAGCTAAGGATTTAATTTTCTGCAATTTCCAGAAGGAAAACACAGTCTGCAAAAGAAAAAATACCTGAGCAAAAATGCAAATACCAGGAGCACTGCTGAACTATCTCCCAGTTCTCAAATTTAAGCTTGCCTAAGCAAAGTTCCACTGCACTGCTTTGCTTGCATGACTATTTCTAAGCGTTTTCTTCCTACCTGAAGTTCCAGGAAAATTAAATCCTTGGGTAAAGGATGTGTGATTTCCCAAACCACTAATTAACATCCACATGCCTAGAGAAACTCCCCAGGCATCCGCTCACAGCCCTCTTGTGTTCGCTAACAACCAGCACATAGTACAAGCATAGGAGGGTGATGCATTAGATGTAACAGCTTGATGGAAACTATCTAAGTTCACTCTCACTTTTATGTACAAGTTTTGAAATGCACCAAATGCGGAGCATGAAAACTTAAAGCACGAACAAGAAAAGCAAAGGAAGAGACGAGCTCATTTATTATGGAAACTGCTGCATTATTGGGGGGGGGGGGGGGGTTTAGTGCCGTCGAGTCAGTGCTGACTCCTGGTGAGCCAGCAGCCCCTGGGGTTTATTGGCAATGTATCACCAGAAGCAGATTGCCAAGCCTTTTCTTCTGAGGCAATGGAGGGTTAAGCGACTTGCCCAAGGTCACAAGGAGCACCGGTGGGAATCAAGCCCTTGGTCTTTTGGGTACTAGGCACTAGGCTTCTCCTCCACTTGCTTTATTGTTTAAGAAGGTGATTTTCAAAGGCATTAAGGATGTAAGATATACCATACTGGGTCAGACCAAAGGCCCATCAAGCTCAGTATCCTATTTCCAACAGTGACCAATCCAAGTCACAAGTACCTATCGGGTTCCCAAGAGGTAGACAGATTCCATGCTGCATATCCCAGGATAAGCAGTGGATTCCCCCAGTCCACTTTAATAATGGTTTATGGACTTTGCCTCCAGGAACTTCTCCAAACCTCTTCTAAACACAGCTACACAAGCAGCTTTTACTACATCCTCCGACAACAAATTCCAGAGTTGGATTATGCATTGAGTGAAAAAATATTTTCTCCGATTAGTCTTAAATGTGCTACATTGTAGCTTCATTGTTTGTCCCCTAGTCTTTCTACTTTTTGAAGGAGTAAACAATTGATCTACGTTTACCCGTTCCGCTCCTTTCATTAATTGATAGACCTCTATCATATCTCCTCGCAGCTGTCTCTTTTCCAAGCTGAAGAGCCCTAACCTCTTAAGCCTGTCCTCATAGGGGTATCCTTCCATCCCCTTTACCATTTTGGGCCCTCTTCTCTGTACTTTTCTAATTCTCCTATATCCTTTTTAAGATGTGGTGGTCAGAATTGCACAAAATATTCAAAGTGCAGTCACACCATGGAGTGATACAGAGACATTATAATATCCTTTGTTTATCCTCCGTTCCTTTCCTTATGATTCCTAGCATTCTATTTGATTTCTTGGCCGCCGCTGCACACGGCACACAGGCAGATACTGTAGGTGTTTATCCAGGTAAAATGCCTTGACTGAAGATTACCTAGTTTGAATATTGATAAAAGCGCATATGGGTTCAATAGCCCGCATACATTTTGCCACACTAAAAAGATGTGTTTCTGTAGTGGTTGGGTCCAGGAGGAAATATTATCCCTAAAACCACCCTGTACTTTGCAACTATACAGACTAGTTCAACATTCCACCTTTAATATTTTTGTCTAAAGAATTTAACATAGATGCTAATATTTGTTTTCTGACCTGTAGATATTCAAAGTGAAATATCTGTGTTCTGTTGACCATCGACAGCATAATCTTATCAAATCAGACTCTAGCTGGAAACTACAGCCCCTTGAAAATCTAAAAAACCCCTTTTATTTATCCTGCAGGTCTTCCCACGCAGCAAGGTCAAGACCGTCGTCAGCACTGTGGAAGTAAATAGATGTGTTTATGTACAGAAAACTTTCATTGCTTCTCTGGATTGCTGCCAGTCTAAGCTGCACAGTGTCACCAGGCAGCACAGGTGACTTCCAGGCTGCTGTAACTCTACTGTTAATAAGTAATTTGTACTGAGGATTGTTCAGTGCAATTCTGTTCATCTGTCTCTTAAACTGCTACAGACAACATTCACCTCTGCCTATTTTTTCACAAGAAGAATGCCGGAACCAGCTCAAAACCTGCTCATTTGTAGAATGTTGTTCTATGAATCTCCAGAATTTTTGATGCTATTGGAGTTTTCTTGTAAGTGACAGTGTTGCTTAGTAGGAAAAAAACATTAAACAGCATTTCTGGGGGTTGGTCCCCTAACAGTTAAAGATGCTTATAATTTAGATTCACCTGGGCTAAGTATTGCTTTAAAAAGTACTGTGTTAACCCAAAGCAAAGAATAGCAATCCCTGCTGATTAAGGATAATAAGCTTCACTATTACATGCAAATTCTTAGGAGTAGCTTGGACAGGTTTCTAACTAGTTTCTCTTCTGAGTGGTTGTAATAAACCAATTTCTTTATTGCTGTGATGTCAAGGAGCATTTGACTTCTCTAGAAATGCACAGTCTTAATAAGACATGATGAACTTTCACGAAGCCTACAGCATTAAGGGCATTCCCCATGTGTTTCTGGGTACATTTTTCTCAGGTGCCTAGAATTAATCTCGCGGAGCTTAACACACTGCTGATTTGTATCACTTCACAGGGCCTGAGCTATGAGCTGAAGATGGCTCCTTCTTGCTCCTTTAGCTGAAATTGAGAACCTGTGAATACTAGGAAGGGGGAGGGAGAGTGTAAGGGGACTGACACCCTGGTCATCTGACGCCACTGGGGACATTTTGAATTTGCAAATGGTCCCCAAGCAGGAGGATTAAACCTTCCGTTAAAAATATCAAATAAATCTTCCTATGATAAAGTTGTTTTTAGAATGGCCAATATTGATTTTCCCTCCATGCATGCCATTCTTGCTCTTTAAAAGCCACTTACTACTTCGGCCTAGCCTAACAAACAGGGCAGGTGCAGAGGTCTGAGGTTCCCTAACTGAACCATTAGACTTGCACCTATCTCAACTTTGAACCCCAAGATTTTCTTGCTAATTAAACTCAACGTTCATGATCACCTCAGCACTGTCTATCCCAGAAGGCTCATGCAAAAGCATAGAATTGTACTAAAAAAGAAAACTCCACGTACCTCTTTGACTCAATAGCAATACAAAAAAAAAAAAAAACAAAGAGGGAGGTCTCAATATTACTGCAGACAGATGGAACAAAAAAAAACAAATATGGTAGCCTCCGAGGGGTCTCAACGAACTTAATTTCCTAAACATATATGAAGGGATAAGAAACCTCAGAGAGGGGCTAACGACTGAGCACAGCGCATAGTAACACTAATCACAGCACAAATGAAAATGCCCCTAAAAATATCATTCCTCCATCCGTGATCACGTCACACCTCTTCTTATCCATCTGCACTGGCTACCTATCAAATTCCGTATTCACTATAAAATTCTGGTACTTCTTCACCGGGTTCTTCACACTCATACACCTCAGTACTTGGCTAATCTTGTTCGTCTGCATGCTCCTACCCGCTCCCTCCAATCCTTCCACCTTAACCGCCTCTGCCTTCCCTCACCCTCCCTCTGCTCGTCTTCAATCCACCCGCTCGTCCGCTTTTTTCTTCCTGGCCCCCGCTTTGTGGAATTCCTTACCTTCCTCCATCCGGCTTGAGTCCGAACACCCTACTTTCAAGAACAACCTCAAGACTCACCTCTTTGCCCGTGCCTTTGACCTACCAGATCCTTTTGTGTGACCTTACTCTACCCTGTCCCCCCTCTCTCTTCCCGTCTCTGTCCTGTTGTATGACTCTGTTATTTTGCTTTCCTATGCCATATTGTAACTTCCTTTCCTTTCAAAACCTACATGGGGTTTTGTTTTTCCTCCTTCCTTAATTTATATTATGTAAACCGCTGCGATGTTTTTCCTCAGCGGTATATCAAATCCAATAAACATAAACATACATTCCTTGGCTTCAGTGGTGTGAAGAGTTTTTTGTGATTTTCATTCCCTCTGTCTGCAGTAATATGAAGACCTCTCTCTTTGTTTTTTTGTAAAGAATATAATTGGACATCATGCTTTTACATATTAAACCTTTCCATATTAAACTTTGTTTTGTGCATAAGCATTTTGTGACACCTGTCTAATGCGAGAGCCTGGGATGTGCATGCACGTATGTTTTAGCATGCATATGCGTGCTGACAGCAGAGGACAGAAATGTGCATATTGCAAGTTGGAGCCAAAACATTGCACTGTAGAAGCAGCTGTGCCACATGGGCCTTGGGAGCTGAAGAGCCACAGTGCCCCAAGAACAGACTGGAGCAGGTATGTTATGGGGACCATGGGCGCTATGGGAGTCAAGTCAGGGTAGAGAGAAGGGAAGAGAGAATGTCTTGGAAGGGAGGAAAATAGAGTGTCTTGTGGGGGGGGGAGGAAAGGGAAAGAGTGTGTGGGGGGGGGGGGGGAGAAGATAACAGATAAAGAGTTTGCCTAGAGAGAAAGGAAAGGGAGGGAGATAGAGTCTTGGTGCCTGGGGGAGGAAGGAAGGGTGACAGAGAGAGAGCCTTTGGGAGGGGGGGGGGGACGGAAGGGATAGAGTCTATCACAGTCTATTCCTCCTCTTCCACAATTAAGGACTGGCCCTGGTACTGAAATGGTTAAAAGAAAGGAAGCAGAGTAGGACTAAATAATCACTTTTCTCAGTGAAGAAAGGGCTATAGTGAAGTGCCCAGGGATCTGTATTAGGACCAGTTCTTTTTTAACATATTCTAAAGATTCTCTGGAAAAAAGAGCACTGAATGATGTGATCAAATCTGCAAAGTTGTTAGATCATGAGTGGACTGTAAGGAGTTGAAGGAGAAGCTGGCAAGACTGGGAAAGGGGCATTATGATAGTTTCTGATTTATTTTCTATACATTTCTGAATAATTCCTCAGATTTTATCTGCCTTTTTGACCACCACCACCACCACCACGTACTGTGCTGAAAATTTCAACTTATTGTTCGGTGCCGCTGAGATCTTTTTCCTGGGTGGTGACTCAATATGGAACCCAACATAATGTACTTATAGTTGAGATCGTGTTCCCCTATATGCATCACTTTGCCCTTGTCCACATTGAATTTCATCTGCCATTTTGATGCCTAGGGTACTCATCTATGGTACAACCACATCTTGAATACCATGTACAGTTATGGTCGCCCCATCACAACATTTAGAAAACAGCAGCCAAAAAGATAACAGGAGTGGAATGGCTCTCCTAGGGCATGAGAGGAGGAAATGTTACCCAGAGTACTGATGGGTGGAGCAATATCCACATTAGGCAGAGTGGAGGAGGAGCCTAATGGTTAGAGCATTGGCTTGGGAACCATGAGAGCAGGGCTTGATTCCCACTAGCACTCCTTGTGGCCTTGGGCAAATCGCTTAACCGTCCATTACCTCAGAAGAATTCAAGTTATCAATGTCCATGTTTAATGTACATTAATTACCAAGTTTAGGTTACACTGTAAATGGCTTTTACTAAAATGATAAAGTGGTATAAAAACCTGATAAATAAATATTCCAATCATATGTGCTTGTATATCAACTGAAGAAGAGGACATCTTCCTTACTGGGAACCAGTGATACATAAGGAAACAAACACACTGCTGAATATGTAAAAGAGAATAAGATTTGCCATACTGGGTCAGATCAAGTGGCCATCAAGCCCAGTATCCTGTTTCCAACAGTGGTTAATCCAGGTCACAAGTACCTGGCAGGATCCCAAAAGGAAGACAGATTATATCCTAGGGATAAGCAGTGAAGTTCTCTCAGTTCAATTTAATAATGATTTATGGACTTTTGCTCCAGGAATTTGTCCAAACCTTTTTTTAAGCCCAGTTACACTAACAGTTTTTAGTACATCCTCCTGCAACGAATTCCAGAACTTAATTACCCACTAAATTAAACAAATAGTTTCTACAATTAGTCTTAAATGTACTACTTTGTAGCTTCATTGCGTGCCCTCTAGTCTTTGTACTTTTTGAAGGAGTAAACAACCAATTCACATTTCCTATTCCACTCCACTCATTAATTTATAGACCTCTATCATATCTCCCCTCAGCCGTCTCTTCTCCAAACTGAAGCATACTAACCTTTTAAGTCTTTCCTAATAAGGATATCTTCCATCCCCTTAAACATTTTGGTCGCCCTTCTCTGTATCTTTTCTAATTTCGCTATATCTATTTTTAGATGCAGAAACAGGACGGCACACAGTACTCAAGGTGCAGTCACACCACAGAGTAATTGCTATATAATTTAATTGTTATAATGGTTATGATGTAATGTTTACAATTCAATGTTAAATGTAAACCTTTGATTGTATGATAAAGCGATATATAAAAATGGTTAAATAAATACAGAGACATTATGATATTCTTTGTCTTATTCTCCATTCCTTTTCTTATGATTCCTAGCATTCTATTTGCTTTCTTGACCGCCGCTGCACACTAGTCAGAGAGTTTGAACGTATTATCCACGATGATACCCAGATCATTTTTCTAGGTGGTGATTCCCCTTGCATCATGTTGTTCTTCCCTAAGTGAATAGCTTTGCATTTCTTCACATTAAATTTCATCTGTCATTTGAATGCCCAATCTCCCAATTTATCAAGGTCCTCTTGAATTTTTTTACAATCCTGTTGTGTTTTAACAACTTTGAATAATTTTGTCTCATCTGCAAATTTGATCACCTCACTCATTATTCCTATTTCCAGGTCATTGATAAATATGTAAAAAAGCAGCAGGCCCATCTTTGGGGTACTCCACTATTCACCTTTCTACATTGAGAAAATTGGCCATTTAGCCCTACCCTCTTTCTATCATTTAACAAGATCCTGATCCGCAATAGTACACTGCTTCCTATCCCATGATTTTTTAATTTCACCAAGAGTCACTCATGAGGTACTTTGTCAAAGGCTTTCTGAAAATCCAGATACACTATATCAACCAGTTCACATTTGTCTATCTGTTTATTCACACCTTCAAAAAAATATAACAGATTAGTAAGGCAAGACTTTCATTGGCTAAATCCATGTTGGCTTTCTGGCATTAAACTATGACTATCTCCATGTTCAATAATTTTGGGGGTTTTTTTATAAGGTTTTTACCATTTTTCCTGGTACTGACATCAGGGTCACTGGTCTGTAGTTTCCTGGATCACTCCTGAAACCCTTTTTAAAAACTGGAGTTACATTGGCCAATCTACAACCTTCAGGTATTACAGATTATTTTAATGATAGATCACAGATTACTAATAGTAGTTTTGCAATCTCATATTTCAGTTCTTTCAGTACACTGGGATGTATGCCATCTGGTCCAGGTGATTTGCTGCATTTTAATTTATCAATTAGCTGTATTACATCTTCCCAATTTATTGAAATTTATTTCAATTCCTCTGATACATCATCTTTAAATATAATTTCTGGCATGGGTAAGTTTCCCACATCATCTTCTGTAAACACTGAAGCAAAGAATTTATTTAGTCTCTCCGCTATGGCCTTGTCCTCTCTCAGTGCACCTTTTACCCCCTCCATCATTTAATGGTCCAACTGACTCCATCACAGGTGTTTTGTTACAAATGTACTTGAAAAAGATTTTATTATGCGCTTTTGTTCCCACTGCAATCTTCTTTTCAAATTTTCTCTTTGCCTGCTTTATCAATTCTTTGCCAGTACTTATGCTGTTTCCTGTTTTCATCATTTGGCTCTTTTTTTCATTTTCTGAAAGATTCTCTCTTAGCTATAACAACTTCTCTGACCTCACCTTTAAGCCATGCTGGCTGTCATTGGCCTTCCTTCCATCTTTTTTAAAGCGTGAAATACATCTGGTCTGGGCTTCCAAGGTAGCATTTTTAAATAACACCCAGGCCTGATGTAAACTCTTAACCTTTGTAGTTGATTCTTTTAGTTTTTTCTTAACCATTTTCCTCATTTTATCAGAAGTCTTCTTTTTGCAACTTAAATGCAAGTGCAGTGAAGTTCCTTGCTGTCCTCCTTCCATTTATTAAATCAAATGTGATCATGTTATGATCGCTATTACAAAGTGGCCCCAAAACAGTTTACCTCTCGCACTAGATCGTGTTTCACTGAGGACTATGTCTAAAATAGCTTCCTCTTGTGTCGGTTCCTGAACCAGCTGATCCATAGTTATTTATTTCATCTAAAATCTTTATCTCCCTGGCATGTCCTGATGTGACATTGACCCAGTCAATACTGTGGTAATTGAAATCTCCTATAATTGTGTTGTAAACTTTGCTAGCTTCCCTAATTTCTGTTAGCATTTCATCATCTGTCTGTTCATTCTGTCCAAGTGGACAGTAATACACCCCCACTGCCATTCCCTTCCTCTTTTTGCATGGAATTTCTATCCATAGAGATTCTACAGTGTATTTTGTTTCCTGCAAAATCTTTATCCTATATGACTTGATGCCCTTTTTATCATATAGAGCCACCCCTCCACCAATGTGATCTTCCCTTCCCTATCATTGTGATATAGTTTGTTTCTTGATTGATGACTCCTAATGTGGAACGTCACATCGTGTAGATATGGTTTGGGTTGTTCTTCCCTAAGTGCATAACTTTGCACTTGTCCACATTAAATTTCATCTGCCATTTGGATACCCAGTCTCCTAATTTCTCAAAATCCTCTTGCAATTTTTCACAATCCTTTTGCAATTTAACAACTTTGAATACTTTTGTGTCATCTGCAAATTTGATCCCATTTTCAGGTCATTTATAAATATGTTAAAATGCACTGGGCCCAGGACAGATCCCTGGGGCACTCCACTATTCACCTTTCACCATTGAGAAAATTAACCATTTAATCCTGCTCTCTTTTTTCCCATCTTTTAACCAGTTCCCATTCCACAATAATACATTGCTTCCTATCTCATGACTTTTCAATTCCCTCGTCTCTCATAAGAGACCTTGTCAAAGGCTTTCTGAAAATCTAGATAACCTATATCAATAAGTTCATCTTTATCTATATGCTTGTTCATCCCTTGAAAATTATGTAGAAGATTGATGAGGTAAGATTTCCTTTGGCTAAATCCATGTTGGCTTTGTCCCATTAAACCATGACTATCTATATGTTTAGTAATTTTGTTCTTTATAATGGTTGCTACCATTTTGCCTGGCACTGATGCCAGGCTCATCCCTGGAATCCTTTTTAAAAATTGGCTTTATGTTGGCCACTCGCCAATCTTCAGGTACTATAGATGATTTTAGAGAGAGTTTCGAGTTTTATTCTCCATTCCTTTCCTTATAATTCCTAGCATTCTATTAGCTTTCTTGGCCACCACTGCACACTCATCAGAGGATTTCAACGTATTATCCATAATGATGCCTAGATCTTTTTCATGGATGGTGACTTCCCCAAGGGCAATTTCTCCAAATGGGTTAGTTTTGCACAAAGCATGATAGTAACAAACCTCACTCCTAAGCCAGGGTATGTGGTGTATAAACTCAGTCTCTCAAATGTACAGCTAACGCTCAACATAATATTTGCATCATACTTTCTGGCATTTATAAATGTAACGTGTATAAGTAATTTGTCAAGGTGAGCTTGGAAATTCATTTTAATCAGACCTGTGGCTCCCAACGCAATGGGAAATATTTCTAAATCCTTTTGCATTTCTTGGTAGTTGAGGATCTTCTCCCTTGCCATTCAATTCACAGAATAATCGCTATTATCAAAGCTGTTCTGGTGGTTGTCTTCTTTACCACTCTGCCAGGTTTCATCGCATCCAGCCTCTTATGTGTCGCTATGGAAGTATCCTAAGTGATCATAACCTCTGCATTCTCTGTAATTCTGTTAGGGTCATGATCACAGTGCTTTTCCTGAATAGCAATGTTGTCGTTTTTACAGAGTTTTCAATGGATGAGACGTGCCACTTTATTGTGTCTTTCTATATAGAAATTTTCTGCCATCAGAACCTTGCAGTCAGCTATGAGATAATTGTTTCCAGCTCTTTTTTTACAGAATCTACATGTCTATTTTGCCATTTTTTCCTATACTTGCTGTGAACCGTCTCACCTATAATCCACTGTCCTGGGCTGTAACTATCAATCGCTCATCCTTCAATTTCTGTTCACCTATCTATAACCATTCGTGTGTCTGGTCTTGACTGACAAATGGTTCCTGGAGTAACACTTTGTATTGGTCATTCGTATTTCTTTGTTTGCTGATCTAATTCTTTGAAGCATTTTTTCTCTTTTTTTGTAAATTCTGTTGCTTCCTTCCCTGTGTGTATTAGTAAATTCTCACTCATTCCTACTATTTGTCAGAATGCTTGTCCAAATTTAATGACAGCGACAGACTCTGGATGTTTATTTTAATATTTCAGCATTTTTTTGTATTTGGATCTGATGATGCTGTTAAGTAGTCCTGAAGGCCTATGATAGTAGCTCTTTCTACAGTCGATTTCTATGATGCCCAGTTCTCCTTCAGCTCTAGGGATGTACAATCTCTGGATACACTGGTTCTTATGAATTACCTCATGGGCATGAAGGAGTTTTCTTGTTTATACATCTAGTTTTTCAAGATATTTATGAGTCCGGTCTACAATCTCAAAGCTGTATGAGAATACAGGAATTACCAGCTGATAAATGGCTTGTACCTTATTCTGTGATGTTAAAGCACTTTTCAATAATGATTTTAATCTTATGTAATATTCTTTACTCAGAAAATCAAACTTTGTCCCAAGGAAGGTGGTTTGTGACTTAGGTGAGCAAATCTGAACCATCATGCACTCTTCCACGTTTTCAGGTCCTAAAGACAGGTCAGTCAGGAGTCATGTGTGATTTTTTGTAGATTTTAATGCCAATTGGCAAGGATGCCCAGTTATATGTGTATTACATTTATAAAATATGAAATGCATGTATGCTTTAAAAGACTACCCAGAACACATTCAGACCATGCCTCCTTTCCCTTCACATAAAACTCTGTGTATTGTCTTATCCATATATTTTTTTTTTTTTTTTTACATTCTCTTATATACCGCGCTATTCTGCATCAGTGCGGTTTACATTGAACAAACTGAAATTACATTGAACAGGGCATTATAACTTGGAGATAACTTTTTTTTTTTTTTTTTTTTTTTTACAGGGAACATGGGCAATGGAGGGTTAAGTGGCTTGCCCAAGACCACAAGGAGCACCTGTGGGACTAGAAACCCCAGTCCTTCCGGCCCAAGGTTGCTGTCCTCTAGTGGGATTTGAACCCCCGACCTTCCGGCCTGAAGTACCTTGCCCCAACCACTAGGCCACTCCTCCACTCCATATGGAAGTAACGCCTTTTCTATGTGCTGTTTCATATACCTAAGACTGCTTTTTATATGTGCAAATGATGCCTAAGATTTCTAAAAATGCCTCCTACATTGGTAGCTTTCAACAAAGTGCAGAAAATGAGCTGTTTGTTTCTGATGCAGCTAAAGTTTGTAAAGAAATGAGTGAGACTTTGAAAAGAGAACTAGGCATTTACAGAGTTAAATTACAGACTTAAAAAAAAAAACTAGAACAGAACAAGCACTATCTCCAGCTCATTTTCTTGCCAGTATTCTTAATACTTAGTACCAGGGTCAATCCTTAATTGCTGAAGAGGAGAAATAGGCTATGACATAAGCATCCAGCAATAAGCCTTTCATAATGCTCGTGCCATGCGCCAACAGGAGGTTGCTGACTTCACCTACCTCTGCCTCAAAAACAGGGAAAGAAATTAATTTAGCATATCACCCCACTTATTACCACATAAAAAGCTATGTACAGCTCATTAACTACCCATTCATTAGCTCCTTTCCAAGACAAGGCAGATCGACTATCGGCTGTTGCTATTATATTAAAAGCTATGCACGCAGAAAAGTGGTGGAAAGGCGGTACTTACTCGCATGGGTAGATGCAGGTGAGTGGGAACGCAGTGCTGTATATTTATAAACCATTTACACCATTCTTTGGGATAGGATTTAGTTCACATCTTTTTTTTTTTTTTGGGAATATTTTCCTTTCCCTAGAAAGCTTACAGCATAAGCTTTACCTGAGACAGTGGAGGACTGAGCGATTTGCCCAATATCACAAGGAGCAGTAGTGGGGTTTGAACGTTGGCACTCTGCCCACTGACTCCTCCTCCAGTCTGTGAGGGCTTTCCTGATATTGGGTTATCTCGTAACCCACCCACAAGCGCTAATGAATACAGAGCCAGTGCCTTAGAGTCTACATTCAGCCATGACTATTTTGTGTTGCTTGCTTAGGTGAAACATCTTCGGGGACAAGGCCTTCTGTTCTCTGACATTAATGGCAATAAAAGTGGTTTATGTGCTGGCCTGTGGCTACAGTGCATACTTTCTCCTAATTCTTCTCTGCCTTGGCACTATTTGTGACATAGTCGACTCTAACTCTATTGGACCCTCTTGAATATGACACTAGAGTCGCAGCTCTCT
This sequence comes from Ichthyophis bannanicus, assembly GCA_033557465.1. NCBI lineage: Eukaryota > Metazoa > Chordata > Amphibia > Gymnophiona > Ichthyophiidae > Ichthyophis > Ichthyophis bannanicus. The sequence continues at coordinate 36,853,145 of CM066050.1, read as the reverse complement.
CCTTCTCATTTCTGCTCTTTAACAGTTTCTTCTCTGTCTCCTGTGAGATTTCTTTCATTCATATGGTATATCACAGCATTCTGTTATAAGCTCCCTCCACTCCCAATTCTTCCTTATTCTCTTCCTTCCTTTTTTCCATCAATGAACCCTCTCTATGGAATGCCCTACCTCCCATCTAGACTACTGCAACTCCCTCCTTGCTGGTCTCCCTCTGAATCACCAATCTGTTCAAAACTCAATTGCGCGGCTAATCTTCCGCCAGTCTCGCTGTGTTCACATAACCCCTCTTCTCAAGTCATTTCACTGGCTCCCTATCCATTTCCATATCTAGTTCAAACTACTCCTACTGACTGCTTGGGAACTCCACTCTTCTGGCAGATCACTTCTATCTGTGCCCTTCTCTTCCACTGCCAATTCCAGACTTCTATTTTACTGTCTTGCTGCTCCTTATGCCTAGAACAAACTACAAGAGTCAGTACGTCAAACTTCATTCTTGGCCCTTTTCAAATCCAGGCTAAAACCTCACCTCTTTGAGGTTGCTTTTTGGATCTTGATCCATGTAGTCTCCTACTCTACAACTATTGTTGTCTTACCATTCCCCTTGACATATCCTAGTCCCCAGATGTTCTGTTGTCTGACTAGACTAGATTGTAAGTTCTGATGAGCAGGATCTGCCTCTTACATGTCTCTACAGCTCTGCATATGTCTTGTAGTGCTATACAAATGATCAGTATATTAGTAATAGTAGTATTGTCTCTTTATCTCCCCTGCTCTTCCTCCCTCTTTTTGGCCTCGTCTTCCTTGTTCCATGAGTATTAATTTATTCTGATCTGTTCAAATGTATTATTATTTTGTATTTTATGGTATCTTGTATGTAGGTTGTATGTTTCATTTATTTATATGACTGGAAGACTCATTGGCAGACTGGAAAACTCATCTGCATATCCATTCCAGCAGCCCCAGCAGAGGACTCCAGAGGTCACCACGAGTCAATCAGGCAAAAGCTGCCACAGACCCCACACTCTCCCCAGCAGCAGAGGACTGGAAGACTCATCTGCATATCCACCTGGTCTCTCTTGTTTACTTCAACAGGTACCAAAGCTCCACCAACCAACAATGGCTGGGAAAACTCGTATTGCCAAAGCTGTTGCCCTCTTTACATCTTCTGCCTCTGTCCAGACAGACATAAGAACATAAGATATGCCATACTGGGTCAGGCAAAGGTCCATCAAGCCCAGTATCCTCTTTCCAACAGTGGCCAATCTAGGTCATAGGTACCTAGCAGTTTCCCCAAAAAACAAAGGTTCCACAATGCTTGTATTGGTTCAAGCAGTGATATTCCGGGTCCCTTTTTAATAATAGTTTATGGACCTTTCCTCCAGGAACTTGTCCAAACCTTTTTTAAACCCAGCTACACAAACAGCTTTTCTACATCCTCCGGTAACAAATTCCAGAGTTTGATTACACGTTGAGTGAAAAAATATTTTCTCTTATTTGTCCTAAATAGTTTACCCTGTAGCTTCATTGAATGTCCCCTAGTCTTTCTATATTCTGATGACGCAAACAATCGATCTACGTTTAACCGTTCCACTCCGTTCATTAATTTATAGACTTCTATCATATCTCCCCTCAGCCGTCTCTTTTCCAGGTTAAAGAGCCCTAACCTTTTTAACCATTCTTTATAGGGGTATCCTTCCATCCCCTTTACAAGTTTGGTGGCTCTTTGAACCTTTTCTAATAACACTATATCCTTTTTAAGATATGGCGACCAGAATTGCACGCAATATTCAAGGTGCGGTCGCACCATGGAACGATACATAGGCATTATAATATCCTTTGTTTTATTTTCCATTCCTTTCCTTATCATACCTAGCATTCTATTTGCTCTCTTGGCCACCGCTGCACACTGGGTGGAGGGTTTTATCATTTTATCCACAATGACACCTAAATCTATTTCCTGGGTGGTGGTTCCTAATGTGGAACCTTGCATCGTGTTACCATAGTTTGGGTTGTTCTTCCTTAGGTGCATAACTTTGCACTTGTCCACATTAAATTTCATCTGCCATTTGGATGCCCAGTCTTCCAATTTATCAAGATCCTCTTGCAATTTTCCACAATCCTCATGGGTTTTAACAACTTTAAATAGTTTTGTGTCATCTGCAAATTTGATAACCTCACTCGTTATTCCCTTTTCCAGATCATTTATGAATATATCAAAAAGCAGCGGACCCAGCACAGATCCCTGGGGTACACCACTATTCACCTTTCTCCATTGGGAAAATTAGCCATTTAGCCCTACCCTCTGCTTTCTATCTTTTAACCAGTTCTTGATCCATAATAGTACACTGCCTCCTATCCCATGATTCTGTAGTTTTGCCAAAGGTCTCTGATGAGGGACCTTGTGAAAGGCTTTCTGAAAGTCCAAATACACTATAACACCTTTGGCTACCTGTTTATTCACACCTTCAAAAAAACATAAAAGGGGGGGACGCGTCTTTCAAGATGGCGGCAGCAGCCTTAGCTGTGTGAATACGCTTTTCCTATGGGAAGGAAACGAAAGGGCAAAACGGGGCCGTTGCCCTCACCGCCCCTTGTTGCCTCGACGCCAATTTCCGCTGTGACGGGTCCTATGGATACTTACTTATTGCGTTCAGCACAGAATTCAGGAGCTGGTGGAGAGAGCTGAGCTGCGGTTTCGCCGGAACTGGGATGTTCGGCGTCCGCTTTGGCGTTATCCTTCTCCCCAGTATTGAGTCCAGCGCCGAAGGTCCCACGCAGCTCCCTGTTGCTGGAGGGCTTCCTGGAAGTGCTCTCCCCTGTGTCAACAGGAGACGTTGTTACTTCACGAGGGTCAGGAGAAGGAGGGCTGGTGGAGCGAGAACAGCAAGCTGGTGGTGAGCTTTCCTCTTCACAAGCTTCGGTGCTAGTTGGAGGTGTGTCGGCAGAGAGATCATCTGTTTCTGCAAGATGAGCCGACCCGCTGATGTCTATGGAGGCTGAAGGTTCGCTTGCTGAATCAGAGGTGACTTTTTCATTGCAGCGTCCTACGGACTTTACCCTAGAGGCGATATGGAACGCTATTGCCTCTTTGGGTGAAGCTTTACTCCCTCAGATTTCCTCCTTGGCTTCTAAAGTGAAATCTGTGACAAGCTCGGTTACTGATCTAGAACGGAAACTTTCGGATATGGTAGTGACTGTGGGGGGTGTTCAAAATAGAATGACTAATGTGGAAGACCAAGCTGATGTCTTTAAAAATAATTTCTTGTCGGTGCAATATAAAATGGAACAATTGGATAATCTTTCTCGGGCACATAACCTGCGCATTGTTAATTTTCCTAGGGTCTCTTCTGTCTCTGCAAGGGATATGTTTCAGGAGTATTTAAGTGAGGTATTAGGGGTTTCCTCTGAATTAATGCCTCCTTTGGTTAAGATCTATTAGCTCCCTAAGGGGAAGAGAATATCTGGTGGGGCCCTAGGGGATGGATTGGGTCAAGGGGAAGAATTGAATGTTACAGATTTGATAGAAAATTCTGGGCTTAACTCACAGGAATCTTCCACTTATCACTTTTGCCTTATTGTCTGACAAGGAGTGGATGTTAAGGCTGTTTTTTCGGAAAAGGAAGCTTCCCTTTAGGGGCTTAGCTGTTCGTATGTACCCTGATTTGGCTCGTGACACCCAGAAAAGACGCAGGGAGTTTCTCCTGCTCCATTCTGGAGTATTACAGCTGGGAGGGCTTTTTTTCCTCAAACATCCTTGCAAGTGCCTGGTGAAATACCAGGCGGTTTCTTATATTTTTTTGAGCCCTCACAGCTGTTAGCTTTCATTAACGCTAGGCGGTTAGACTCATCAAGTGATCCTCCTTAAACTCATGTTGTAATTCTTTTCTGAATTTTGACTGCTGCCTAGTTTTCTTATGCATTTGGTAAAAGTTTATTATTATATAAGAGTGACCCCCCTTTATTGTGGGCTAGGGAGGTTGGCACTGTTTGTATATTTCTTATTGTATTGGTCACGGGAGATTGAGTGGAGCCGTGTGTATTTTGCTATTTGTTATATGTTCTGTTTTCTGAGTGTCAACCTGTTTCTGCAGGGAGAAATTATGTTTCTTTCTTGATTATATTGTAAAATTTCATAAATATAAAAAAAAAACATAAAAGATTAGTAAGACAAGATCTTCCTTGTCTAAAGCCATGTTGGCTGTGTCCCATTAAGCCATGACTATCTACATGTTCAGCAATTTTGTTCTTTTTGATGGTTTCTACCATTTTTCCCGGTACTGACGTCAGGCTCACCGGTCTGTAGTTTCCCGGATCACCCCTGGAACCCTTTTTATAAATTGGTATTACGTTGGCCATCCTCCAGTCTTCAGGTATTACAGATGATTTTAATGATAGTCCACAGATTACTAATAGCAGGTCTGCAATCTCATATTTCAGTTCTTTCAACACCCTTGGATGTATACCATCCGGTCCAGGTGATTTGCTACTCTTCAGTTTATCTAATAGTTGTAATACATCTTCCCGATGTATCGATATTTCCTTCAATTCTTCCGCACCTTTAAATACCACTTCAGTCATGAGTAACATCCCTACATCTTCCTCAGTAAAGACCAAAACAAAGAATTCATTCAGTCTCTCCACTATAGCCTTGTCACCTCTTAGTGCCCCTTTAACCCCTCTATCATCTAATGGACCCACTGACTCTCTCACAGATTTTTTGCTACGAATGTACTTGAAAAAGTCTTTATTTCGCATTTTTGCTTCCGCAACAAGCTTCTTCTCAAATTCTCCCTTTGCCTGCCTTATCAATGCCTTGCATTTGACTTGCCAGTGCTTGTGCTGTTTCCAGGTTTCGTCGTTTGGCTCTTTTTTCCATTTCCTGAAAGATGCTTTTTTGGCAACAACAGCCTCTCTGACCTCACCTTTAAACCATGCTGGCAGTTTTTTGGACTTCCTTCCACTTTTCTTAAAGCGTGGAATACAGCTGGTCTGGGCTTCCAAGATAGTATTTTTCAACAACACCCAAGCTTGATGTAAGTCTTTAACCTTTGCAACTGCTCCTTTTAGTTTTTTCTTAACTATTTTCCTCATTTTATCATAGTCTCCCTTTCAAAAGTTAAAAGGTAGTACTGTGGATTTCCTTAGTATTCCTCCTCCCACTAATTAAATCAAATGCGATCATGCTATGATCACTATTGCCAATTGGCCCCAACACCCTTATCTCTTGCACTAGATCTGGTGTTCCACTAAGGACTAGGTCTAATACAGATTCCCCTCTGGTCGGTTCATGAACCAGCTGCTCCAAGAAGCAGTCATTTATTTCATCTAGGAACTTTATCTCCCTAGCATGTCCTGCTGTGACACTGACCCAGTCGATACCGGGGTAATTGAAATCACCCATTATTATTACTGCGCTGTAACTTTTGTTAGATTCCTTGATTTCTTTTTGCATTTCATCATCCATTTGTTCATTCTGGCCAGGCAGTCAATAGTACACCCCCACTGCCATCGCCTTCCCCTTTTTACATGGAATTTCAGTCCATAGAGATTCTACAGCAAATGTTGTTTCCTGCAAAACTTTAATCCTTTCTGACTCAATGCCCTCTCTAACATAGAGCGCAACCCCTCCACCAATTTGATCAGCTCTATCATTACGATACAGTTTGTACCCAGGTATCACAGTGTCCCACTGGTTGTCCTCCTTCCACCATGTCTGATATTCCAATCATATCCAACCTCTCATTTAGTGCTATATATTCTAACTCTCCCATCTTATTTTTTAGACTTCTAGCATTTGCATGCAAGTATTTTAGAGACTATTTTATTCATATTAATCTGGCTATTGATAGGCGTGGGTAATTTGGGATCTTTAAGCTCTGTCTGCTCCATACTCGAGGGCATTTGGGCTACTTTACTCTTTTTTGGAACCTCTCTGCTTTTGGTAATATCCTTCAAGGATACATTCTTCCGAACCATGCGCTCTTGGGCGACTGTCGGTTTTCCCTTATTATCTAGTTTAAAAGTCTTTTTCATATGTGTGAATGCTGAATTTTTTCCTATTGATTCACACAGAGTAAGGCCAAATCAGGATTGGGGACAGCATGCAAATGCAGTGGGCTTGGAAATGAAATGCAGACTGCTGGGTTTGGCTTCTTGCTCTAGTTTTTAATTGTTTTATTAGTGACGATGTTATGTTTATTTTATATTGGTGCCTGCTGATAGAAAGGAACTCTCTTGGACTGGCAGGATATTAAGTACTTGATAAATTTCACGTCGACATCACGAACACTGGAATTTGTTACCGGAGGATGTAGTAAGGCTGTTAGTGTAGCTGGGTTTAAAAACGTTTTGGATAAGTTCCTGGAGGAAAGGTCCATAAACCATTATTAAGAAGGGACCCGGGATATCAATGCTTGACCCAATACAAGCATTGTGGAACCTGTGTCTTTTGGGGAAACTGCTAGGTACTTGTGACCTAGATTGGCCACTGTTGGAAACAGGATACTGGGCTTGATGGACCTTGGTCTGACCCAGTATGGCATATCTTATGTTCTTATGTAACTGCACATGCTAACTGCCATTTTCCCATTTTTTTTGATACAAGGGAAGAATATTACCTGGGAGACTGCAGGCCTTAAAATGGATAACTGAGGAACGTGACTGTTAGGATGAAAGGGGCTGATGCATTTCAGAGTTCATGCTGAAAATGCACAAGTATTTTCAACAGAACGACTAATGTCAAGCTGGAATGATGTTTGAGTTAGAATGAAACTTTGGTAAACTCCTGCCACCCCAATACAATACAAATACTGCATTATACAATACTAAACCTACAGTAAAAATGTTAATGTGAGTGAAGAGATGGCTCCTAGCTGCAGGTGAGACCCATCTTTTACTACCACTGTCATCTTGATGTAATCTCATGCATTATCAGTTACAATTTTTGTTGTATTTAAAAAAAAAATGCTTAATGAGGAAAGAGCCATGTGATGGACCCCAAAGAGTTACATGAAGAGAGATTGAGAAGGCACATCAGGAAGAGGGGTGGGTGCCTAGAATGCCCTCCTGGAGGAGGGGTGAAGATAAAAACCATAGTGGAATTCATGGGATGAACCCAAACTGCTTTAATGGCAAGAAGATGGAAACCAATGGGTATGTTTACTAAACTGCGGTAACGGTACATAACGCGCGTTATGATGCGCTAACGATCGTAACGCTCCGCGGCGCGGTAAAACACCGCAGAAGGTGGAGAGAGGGCGGAGAGAAGGGGTCAGTGGGCAGGGAGAGGCTCCCTTCACACTAACGCGCTGATCTGAAGAGCTGAATCCAAACGCAATTGAAAACCTGCCGCTAAATGCAGATTACAGGGGAGAGAAACCATTTCAGTGTCAGCAATGTACAGTCCAGGCAGGGAAACCAAAAAAAAAGTGATAAGTGTGATACATGTGCACAGAACAAAAGAGCACATAAACACTGAAAATGACCGCAACAAACTGGAAAACAACCATAAACAAGCTGGCCAATAGTGGTATCAATGAGAAACATCAACCCCTCCCCCCCCCCCGAGTAAGCTCCATAGAACAGATATAAATCGTGGAAGGGTCTATACTCCGTCCCCATACAAGGTGAATGAGCCCACAGTGAAATAGTGCTGCTCAGGGTTTCCCCCACCATCGGAAAGGGTTCCTATGGCGTGCACATGTCCCGCAACATCAGGGTGGGCATGTCGGAACGGCAACTGGACAGATGCCGGAGAAGGGGATACAGAGGGCTGCAGGCGGCACATGCTGTGGTGGAGCTGGGCCACAGTGCGGACTAGGGTGATGCCTAGGTGGCCCATACGAATGCTGAAACAGCAGAGCAGCCAGACAGCAACTGCTGAAGACCAACATGGGCACGAGTGTGTTTCCCACAGTGTCACAGGGGATAGTACCCAGCAGCTACCCCCAAGGGTACGGAACATTGGCAGGCGGGGCTGGGGGGAGCGTGGACGTCTATGCAGGCACCCCTACCCCAGAACCCGCACCATAGGCAGCCGCCTACCTGCACACTGGATGGCCTGAGACTGCGCACCACCAGCAGAAGGGCATGTCAGCATGGTGGGTGAGGGATACTGGTGGTGGAGGGGGCAGTGGCAGCTGCCCAGAGCAGACCGTGGCCTAGCCCTGTGTAGGTGGGTGCCGTGTACTGCAACAGACGGGCCCTGTCTGACGAACAGTCATGGTATCACCAAAGAATGTACTGACTCTGTGACAACAAGGTGGTGCAGTGCACAAAACCAGTGTATTCAGAAGCAGAGGGTCACAGGTTCAAGTCCCAGCTGTGGTTCCTGCCAACCCAGTCCCCATATTTTACCCACTACTACAACGTGCTAATACAGACAGCACCTTTATTGCAGATGATGTAAACATGCCCAAGACACCTACATTTTACCCTACAGAGCACGGACACCATAAACATGCACATTACCTAGAGCAGAGTCTCCCAAATGCAGTCCTGGAGGGCCAAACACCATTCCGGTTCCATGCTGCCTCTGATAAAGATGCCTGTGCTGCATTTCTATGCGCCACCCCCATGGTATGCAGATGTATCTCATGCATATTCATGAGGAACAGCATGAAAACCTGAACAGTGTTTGGCACCGCAGGACTGGAGTTGGGAACCTCTGCTGTAAAGCAGCAGCCAACAGGGGCAGACACACCCGCACCCACAGGCCCCATTATCCAAAGCCTCCTGGAGAGGCAGGACTTTGGGCTCTGCGTGCATCTCCCAATACTAGCACTTGCATACCTTAGTAATGCCACCCTAAACCTGGGAATATGGTACACATCTATCAAAAGATTGCTATGATTACTGGCAGATAGCAATTCCTAGGTTAAGTACAATTTTCTGAGTGAGCTGCATCATAGCAACCTTTCTGATGTCTGTGGAGTGTGCTACAGGTCTTGTGTCTGACAGTGTTTACCAACCTGGGGAGTGACTCCTACAATATTGCGTACCATAGCCATGCCTGCACTGTGCCCAGGACTGGTGTGGTGGCCTGGGCTGCCCAACACCTCTATAGTTGCACAATGCTGGCATAGGTGTGGGGAGTGTGTGTCTGTCTATCCAGTGTGTGGTGGCTGCCAACACCCTCCACAGCCCACACTGCTAGCACTGTTGCCAGTATTGGCCTGCCAATGTGCATAATGAGGAGCAAGGTACCGTGGGAATAGCCTGGATAGGGTGGCCTGGCCTGGCCGCATCTGCACAGGGCATAGGGCAATGGCTCGGACATTGTAGTGCCCGGTACCACCTGCACGGACAGGGTGGCCATAGCATGTCCTGCTGGGAGGTCACTCTCATCCTGACTGAGCAGTGACCATGATAGGTTCCCCCATAGTGCTATATAGCATTTCTCTCATGTGATATTTATGGGTTTTCTTTTGGGGCCCAATCACTGACTTATCTCTTTGGTGTGTATGCTGACATCCCAGTTCTGGGTACACGCATCTCCTCCAGGACCATGCACTATGGACTAGCTGGCGGACTGTCTGCAGCTAGTATGTGTCTTGCTGGAACACCTTGCAGGGTGCAGTGGCTGGAGGCTTGCTGCTGGAGAATGTCAGATAATGGTGGGGGGCAGCTGAGCATTTCCAGGCCTGCCATCTGTCTGCTATTGCGCTATGGATATGTACTGCTCTGTCTGTTCCCCAGCAGGACTGGGGTTGATGGTCCCCTCTACTGCTACCATTGCAGGGAGGAAGACTGTGGATCTATTGGTGGGTGATCCTGTTTCCCACCCTGAACCCCAGAGAGTGGGTTGTGTGGTGGTACATAATCTGCCTATGGGTCCATATACCCCCCCCCCTTCTCTTCACCTACAGCAGGTAACCATGGCACCAACACAGGATATGCACTATTCTGGGTGCATCATCGCCCATAAGGACTAGACATGACCGAGACATACAGCAGGACACAGATGTATCCTAGGTGTGTCTAACGGAACTACCTATCACACACTGATGGGGGACCTGCAGCATGGCGTATTTCAGCCATGAAAGGTGCTGTGGACCTGGTGCTGGGCGCCCCACCTCAACCTCAGGGTGGGCACAGTACCCGCACAATGTGACTGTCTGTGGCTGCTCTGTGGCAGTGCCACACACGGTCTGTTGCCCCTACCAGGCCGAGGTGCTGTGGGGGTGCATACCCAATCTTGTGCCCATCTCTCGACTGCTGATTTGCATGTGCAGTGCATCATGGGTACGGGTGGGTTAACCCCTATCCTGGTAACCACAGCAGACAGTTTGTGTGGTGACGTGCAGTCCTTCTGCAGCCAGCCAGGGCTTTGTTCACAGCCTTAGAAGGTGTCCTATAGGGGACATTATAGGGTGCCTTGGCGGACAGTACACTTTATAATGTGCCCTATGGAGTGTGTTATGGGGTGCCTTATGCGGCATCTTAGGTTATGCCACCGTGAGGGTGTGTTTGCTGGCAGCACTAATTAAAATACACGTCAAATGCCTCAACAATCACTACTTAAATGTAAAGGGTGCTGCCTCAGCCAGCCTTATACATTAGGCCCACTGGGGAATCGAACCCATGACCCCTGTACCATCAGTCAGTGTTGTAACCATTGTGCTACAGCTCTGTTGCTGTGCTTGTATGCCTGCGCGCCTTAAGATTAACACGCGATAACGTGCCCTGTAGCGCTCATTCATTTATGACGCCTTGTAACGCGGGTTCTCGGCAACGATGCCCATGCCCTTATTTGGGATTTCTGTCTCTACCACGGCTCCTAACGCGAATCACACTAACGCAGTTTAGTAAACATACCCCCAAGTGTTAGGCGCCTCAGCTTACAACAATGGTGAAATAACATTTTGCACTTCAAGAGGAAGGGGGAAGGTAACCTGTATGGAGCAGCAGTTACAACTCTTAAGCAAAAGTATGGGAAGGAGAGGGGGCAGATTGCATAGAACAGCAACTAGAGCCCTAACTACCTTACTGGGCAAACTAAATGGGCCATAGCAGTCTTTATCTGATATCATGTATTATGCTACTATATCACATCAAACACCTGAGTCTCAGGTTGTGTCACATTTATTTATTGGTGTACAGCTATTTTATGGAAAGAAGGCTATGTTGTTTGTTTGTTTTTTTAAACAGAACAGAAAATAACTCATAGAAATCATTTTTCCCTCAAATTTGAAATTAACTCTAGCCAGAAATGTCATAGTTTTAAACAGCTTGAGTGCTAAGCATTTCATGTAGGTAAAGGTCAAAGATGACTTTTTATTGGATTGACTTAAGTTATCACCTAGAACTTGTTTGTATTTCCACATATCCAAGTGGATTAACATGGCAACCACAATCCTGTACATAAGAAATGGGATAAACATCCCTGCCCTGGTGACCCTTATTTTCACTTTTATATGCTCTTTATCGTTTTCTATTGTTCTATATATAAAACAGGGAAGTGAGACTGTTCTAATGTGAATGCAAGTGTAAAAGCTTCAGTGAAAGAAAAAAATGCCCAGTAATGACACAGTCAATGTCAACACATACTTGGACTTAGAGCACAGAAAGTAAAAGATGAAGGTCAAAGTCCCAAGGTTGTTTGTTACTTTGCACAGGGGCTTAACCTCTCCAGACTCCTACTAAACTGCAAGATATTAGATAGACGGAGCACGTGATTCATATTGTGTCCTCTGCAGTTCAGGTGTCATTCCAATAACAAATGTGTAATATCTGCCTATGAATAACTGATGCACTTCCACAGAAGTCATAAGGAAAGTTGTCTTTCTTTCTTCCAAGCGGATAAACAGCGTTTTCGCTCGTTTCATTAGTGCAAGAAGCAAGGGCCACGCGCAAGCTGCTGAATGCCAGAACTGCAAATCGTGCTGCAACGCTGCCCGCCACTGGGAACGGGTGGGCGTGGCCAGCGGCCCGTGAAGAGGAAACGCAGTCCCGCTATGATGCATTTCATATTATTGACACCCCCCCCTCCCTCCCTTCTAAATGAACGAATCCCACCACGCAGTCCACAACAGAAAACATATCATGACCCCCCCAAGGCCTTCTGGAAATAAAAGTGCGCGCAGTCCGGGAGTGAATGCGCGCGGACTCGCTGCCATCAGCCCCTAGGCTCTGCGTTTATTTCTCTGAACGGGGCAAGTTACGGTGGCAGTCGCCAGGTCGCATCTTCACTCTCCCCCCTTGGGGGAAAAAAGTGAAAGGGACGCCGGTGCAGCTCCTGTTTTTATAGCAAAGCATCTCTGAAAATGCAACGGGAAAGCATCGGCCCCCGGCTTCCCACGCGGCGGCTGGAGTTTTGCAGCACTCGCCTATGCGAAGCGCGGTGCCTTTAAGAGTGGGTGGGGGCAGCCCGAGGAGCATCAATAAGTATTTATTGCTATTAATACTAATAATTGCATACTGAGCCCTTTGCTGGGCCGGTGCCAGCTGGACCTAAAGCCCTGGAGCGCTGGCGTCAGCCGGAGGCCCGTTAAGAGCCCTCGGGGAACGCGAAGAGCTACCGGACAAGTTTCTCTTTTTTTTGGATTATTATTATTATTATTTTAAATGCCCCGTTTGCAGGCGGCAGCAGCGCCTCGCGGGCGGGAGCATCGGGCTCTTCTTCGCAAGAAACGTCCCTTCTTTTGACGCAGGAGAAATGGCAAATTTGAAGTACGTCATTAATATGGCGCCAAAAGATTTTTTAAGTCCGAGCCGTGCGTTTCTCCGGCAGGAGCTGCAGCGGCGCCCGGTGCCCGCCTGTGCATAGCTCGGGGGCAGCGGGGAAGGGGCGCGAGCGCGACAGGAGCGGCGCGAGCTGCCACCACTTGCAGGCGTGCAACCCGATCTTGCAGCGGCGGGCACGGAGTTTAGCAAACAGGAGTTGGAGGAGAGACGTGGGATCCCCTCCCTCCCTTTGCACCTGAATCCTTCCCCCTCCCCAAAGAGAGGAAACGAGCCTGAGCAGAAAGTCATGCCCTGCCAGTGAGAGAGAAGAACACCCAAGGGGGCAGGACACCTTATCTCTTTTCTTATTCTATTCTGGATGGTATTTTAGCTTCATGCAACAGCTCCAGGAAGTCGAGAACGTATTCTTCAAAAGAGGGGGGAAAGCAGAAGCTGCTTGGATTGGCAGCGGAGCGGCCAGCGCGCTTGGATGCAATCATTTGGATTCTTATTTTTGCTTTCCAGTTCTTTTGGAGGGGTGGGGAGGGGGGAGCTCGCACGCATGGAGTAAGTTTGTGCCCGGAGCATCTTCCGGCGACCCGAGGGGTGCGCGATGCCACCGGAGTGAGTTGTCCGCTTCATCATCTCTCCCGTTTCCGTAGCATCCTCCACCTCTCGTTCACTAACCTGACAGGACTTCTCAACTCTGAGGATACCCCAGAACAAGGTAAAGAACCCCCGCACCCCCCCCCCTTCTCCCTCTTTTGCTCGCCTGGGGGAGGAAAGGCAGGGTGGCATTGCACAGCGGTTGCTTGAGCTTTCTTTTTCCATTATATACGTATATTTAGATCCCTAAGGAGGAAGCTGCCTGTGGTGTGAAGGGGGGAAACGTGCAGCCCTGGAGATTGCGCATGTTGTTGCAGGGCGTCATGTTTAAAGAGTGTGAGCAAGCTGCGAGAGCCAGCAGCCAATGTAAACAAGAACTTTTAAAGGCCTGGGGGCTGCCGAGGGGGTGGGGAGCTGATTTTAAAATCCCTTATTAATTACTGCGACATGCCGGCCACTTTGCTTTCCGAAACGTGGGCAGGCGCGGGGGCTGTATGTTGCTGGAGTGATCCCGGATTGCTTTTGACAGAGGGGAGGGGTGCAAAGAGCAAACCGCTGGGATGAAATGTGCCAAGAGGGGAGGGACTGTAGCCAAAAGGAAAAGCTGCCCGAGTTTAATCGGTGTTTCTATCCAGCCTGTTTGCATCCGGACTAGGTCATGGAGCTGCTCCACATGATCGCTTCATCTCACGTGTTGGTTAGGCTTGCAAAAAAAAAAAAAAGAGGAGGGGGAGGAAATCGTATTAGTGGTCGATAGGTTTGTGTGTGTAAGACTGACGCACATTAAAAAACCCTCTAAAGTGTACGAGTGTCTTTTTTGTTGTTGTTTTTACTTCTTAGGGGTGGCGAGGGTTGGATGAATTAGCAGTTTAAAGTGTTACATGTTTTCTAGTGCATCCCTGATTCCATGGCATGTGGCGGTTTGCAAATGAGAACATAACAAAAAAACTGGAGTGAAATGACGATGCCTGGGGCCCTGGCTGAAGGGTAGGATGGCAGGGCTATGTTTGGGGGGTGGCAATGCTCTTGCCCAAAGCTTTGGCCTTGACTGGAGAGGGGTCCTTGAAGTGGTGCATGGGTTGGAGAGTGGTGCTGTTGGGAGTAAAACAGTGCTTGGAGCAGGACTGTGGCCCTTGCGGTGGGTGGCAGTGCTCTGGGGGTAAGATTGTAACCTCAGCTGCAGGGTGGATTGGCAGTGCTCTGGGGCAAGATGGGGGGGGGGGGGTGGCAGTGCTCTGGGTGCAGGGCGGGACGGTAGTGCACTGGTCACTGTGGCCCTGGGTGCAGGGCGGAAAGGCAGTGCTGTGATGGTGGATGCCAGTGCCTGGGGCAGGGCTGTGGTCTATGCTGCATGTCGAGAAAGGACTGGAGGGGGCGTGGCTGTTTATCTTCTCCGCGAGCTCACTGCTCTCATTGTGCTCTCCGGGGACCTCTCAGCCTGCCCCTTACTTTCCATTTCTGCCCTCCCTCCTTGAACGGCCTAGAAACTCTCCACCCCCTGTTTGTTTACACCTCTTTACGGGTTTATGTAACTGCAGCCCGCCTCCTCTTTTCGCCTTATCCTCTGCGCAGGATTTGCTGCTCTCGTGCTGACCATTAAATGTGATTTGTAGGAATTTCGGAAACGCAGGGAGCAGATAATCCTTTGGGGGTTTTGTTGTTAAGGCACCCGTGCGTTCCCTTGTTGAGGGCATGATGCTTTTCGCTGTTCTTTCTGGGACAGATGTGGCATAACTATGCATGTTCTTCTATCCTTTCTTGTCCCTTCATCCCCTTTATATAGATTCATTCTATTAGGCCTTCTCTAATCTCCCACTTATTTCATTTTTTTTATCTTAACAAACAGGATCTGCTTGAGTATAAAGCAGATCAGATAACATCCTGTCTTCCCTGCTCATATGTAAATGAATCTTCTCTGCTTAGCCGTGCCTTCTGTGGGTACACCCCCTTTCTCTTGGTCTCTCCCTGCCAGCCCTCGCTCTCATGCAGATCCAGATAGCACCTTATGTAGCGAGACCTCCTTTCCCCATCTTCATCTGTATCAGACCGCCCCACCCCTTCATTTCTCCCTGGATTCTACCATCACTTCCCACTTATCTGGTCTTCCAACGCTCCTCACATCTTCAGCCTTGTCAGCACAGCGAAGCTGATCGCCTTCTTGGGCAAGATCATCGCTGGAACTCTTCTGGAATCTGACGGCCAGTTGAATCGAGCTCTTAACCAGTTTGCAGGCTCACCATTCACCCACAGAAATTCCCCAACCTCTGTAAACATGTGGACACCTTATTGGAAGCTCGTGGCCAAATCAGCATTCGTGGTAGCCACATGACTGTCTTAAATAAAATAGTATGGTTGCTGTATTTAGTCCTTTAGAAGGCGTGGAAATAGAGATTAATAAAATTCTACTGCCTGCCACCTTCTGATCACCCATTAGTTGCCCCCCTTCTTCTTGGCACTATCATTGAAATGTTTTTTATGATTCACTTATTCCTGGTAATTTATAATCTGCTCTTTCTGTTATGATTTGAGGAAGGGAGTATTGGCTCACGACTGCTTGCCAAGAAATGTTTAAATTAGTCCTATAAAAGGCATTGGCTTATAATTTGGTATTTTGTTTTAACCATTATTTCTATGCAACTTGTTAAATCGGAGGAAGGAAGATAACGTCATCTTTTCCCCATGGTTGCTGCTCAATGCCATATGTTTGCTTCCCTCTGTCTCTCTACAGCAGCTGTTAATATTTACCTCATGCATCCCTCACTCACACACACAGATAAGTCACTCTCTTCTGTGACATTCCCTTGTAGTCACATGGGTTCCCTGTTGTCTCTCTCTGCTCACAGCATCCTCTAGCCAAACCCCACCTTGCTCCCTCCCAGTGTATCCTTCCATAGGCCCTCCCTCTTTTCTCTTCAGTTACTCCGCCCCAACCCATTACTTTCTACCCTGCAAGGTCTCCCTCCCCGGACTTCTTTCTCTGCAGTTAACTCTTACCTGGATTATCTCCTTTCCTGACTTGCTGAGAGACTGTGTTCCTTCCTTCCTTCCTTCCCTCTGCCAGTTCCAAATATCAGGCACCTCCTCCCTCCCTCTCTGCCGCTTTTCCTCTGCCATTTGCATGAGTTTGTAACTTCCCTGTGGATACATACGTCTCTCCTCTCACGCCTCCTGCCTCTCTCTCGCATGGATCTGCGTGCTCACATCAGCTCCTCTGCCTAAAATAGAATCCACGCACTCCCTTCTCCTATATTTCATAGAAGTCTTATCTCAGTCTGCTAGTTGTTTAGGAGAAGGATCCGTTTGCTGTTCCATCTCTATTACTCTTTCAGTGTTAGACTGATAACTGTCGTCTTCCATTCATCAGTGATTTAAGGTTTCACGAAAGCATCAGCCTCACTACATGCAACCCTAACCATCATTTTTTCCAGGTCTCTCAAATACCCTGGTTCTCCTTGATAACTTCCCAGAAACACCCCTTCCCTCCTTTTCTAATGTTGCTGCTTTTTCCACACCATCTTCAGATGTGCAGCTGAAGTCTTAGAACTTGAGTTACAATTTCTTTACATTGGAACACTCTGGGATTAATGCTGTCGGCCTTTAATGATTCCAAAATACCTTCACTATGTTGTGTTTATCTGCAGTGAGAGTCATGAATGATGCATTTTATTGCTCCTTAAGATAGTTTCTTAGTGTTCAGTCTCTGGCTGTGGGAGCATTAAAACTAGCCCGGTCTTTAAGTACAGATAACACCATTTTTTAAGTGCATTTACTGCTACTACCAAATGCAAAAAAGAGACAGATGCACGCATAAATGGCAAAGGAAAAACGAGCGCACAATTAACGCCAAGAGTATTTAAATCATAGGCAAATGAGCTGCACATAATGACATGGTATGCAAATATTGGCCGCATCCAATGCAGAGGAACGCATAGAGGATTTCGCAACCAGTCAGGACCAATATCTTTACACCTGAGTCGGAGGTGGCTTTCAAGATCTACCATGTGCCCCCCGACAGTATTTTGATGACATCAGGTGCTTTCCCCGATGCCTGGATCATCTGAAGAGAAATGTCAAAGATGAACCAGGTATCTGAACAGGGTTCTGGGCCACCAGGGATTTTCTTTCTGTCGGGGGCACCAGCTCCTGACAGTATTTTGATTGCATCGAGGGCTCAGATGATCCAGGTATCGGAGAAAGCCCTTGATGCCATCAAAGAACTGTCGGGGCTTATATGCAAATTAGCCAAGCGGTGCCCGTATTTCTCTGGGAAAGTATGTCAAAGTAGTGCCGACTTCTTTGCACATGTGTTTTGGCTTGCTCTCCCGGTTTAACGCTGCCATTTTGCACACAGTTTAACGTGTGTCTCATTTACATATGAGCCTTTCTGCATGCTGGTGCTGAAGTCGCGCACTATCGGTGCACTACAAATAGGCGTAAAAGGTTGATAGAGTGCAACTTCAGCGCTGGCTTTCCACATCAGCCTGTTTGAGTTTAAGGTGGCAGTGCCAAATCATACTGCAGGGGTTTATCTTCTAGTCTAGTTCTTAATTCTTTATTTTGTACATACTATCCCAAATCATTTTATTACTTACTTTTTCACCTTTGGTATTTACAGTTGAAGGGGGCACTTTCATTTTCTGTTCTGTGGAAGATTTTTTTTTTTTTATATATTTGTTTTTGTTTTGTTTTTGACCCAGCAGTTTCTTCCTTTTGGGCTTCCAGCTCATTCGGAACCAGAACTGGGATCTGACAAAGTAATCTGCCATCTGCAACTTTCTGCTGATTTTTTTTTTCCTTTATTTTATGTTGCTTCTATCTTGCTTTAGTTCCCGTCATCACTATAGTAAAAATCTTCACCTGGAGGCCTTGCACCTGTGGGTTTTTTTTATTTTTTGCAACTTGCAATTGTGGATCCTAGGTCTGGCCACTAGGTGTCGGCATTGGTTGAGTATGTCTCCTTCCTCCTCCCACAAAGGTGGGGAGGGGTGCTGTGAACTTTGCCTTCACATTTGCTCCCTGGCATGGAGGGCCTGAACTGGGAATTTAGTTTTGAGTTTACTAGTAAGGCTTTACTGTCTTTCATCGACAGTGGATAGGGTTAGAGGATGGACAATGCCAAACCACGTGAAAATAGTGAATTTTTCAATTAGCCAGACTCTTTAAGGCTGAACGATGACATAAGAAAACAAAGTTTCCCATAGATGATGCTATGTTTTCAGAATATATTTCCTTACAGTTGCAGTTTCACTAATGCAGATATTGCAACAAATCTGTTATGTTTTTGTGATGCCCTTAATCAGTGCAACATCCAACAAATTATAGGTACATTAAATGCCTACTCTGGGGAGCTTATAGTTCAAGCAGGCACCAGAGGCAGTGTTAATGGTAGAAGTAGGGTTTGAACTCGGAGCACCTGGATTATACTTAACATCCCTGCTTAGATTACTCTATCTTCATTTTGTGCAGTGGTAGATGATAACCAAGTGTTCTATGCGTATCCTCCAAGGATATGGTAAATAGAAAAGGGAAAAAAAGTGTTTATAACAGCAAGCACAGTCCTCTTAAAATTGCAGTCAAATACATTAGTGTCTGGGGGAGTGGCCTGGAAGGTGGTCTGACTTCTTTTTGAGGCTTCAAAGCAGTAGGGGTGTTCGGCTTCATCCTCGCCTTCTAGGAACCCTGTAGGGAAGAGGAGGGGAAGGGTGATCTGGAGCAGAACAGTTATTCTGGCCCCTGCCCATAGCCTGCCACCGTCACCCCCTCCCCCCTCAGCTCCACAGTTCTGATTAGTTTTTCTCTATAAATTAAACCCTGACATTAACTCTCGAGAATTTATCAGTTCCAAGACCTGTGGGAAGTGCAACTGCATCACTGATGTGACTGATAATAAATAGAGACTGATATTAAATAGAAAAACAAATAGACTGATCTTTTTAATGTGGATTTTGCTCATTTTAAATTTGATTTTAAAGTGTAGTACATTTTATGTTTAGGAAGGGTTCCTGTGCATGTTGACTAGCACCCACGTTTCTTAAGCTGGTCTTGTGTAGTTGTTGCCGGCCTCGGAGACCTATGCTGGTCCTGGTGCTCCCATGACGGTTGCTAAGATGTGCATTGTTCGCTTCATCAGTCACTTCTGGTTTCTGGTTGCATGCCTATAGTAATGTCTGTGATAAGATTTTGGAAAGCAGCTTGTGTGCATGACATCGTTCTGCATGTGTTTTTAAATGCGAGCTGTCGTACAGGCAGACTCCTGCAGAAGTCTGAAGTTCTAACGTTAACTCAGCAGGTTTGCAACAGGGTAATATACACCTTCCAGAAGAGCTAATAAGTTAGTTAATTGCTCTGTAATATTCGGTGCTTCCTTCCAGGTGTCTCAAACCTTCTGCTGGCATTTATTGAATAGATGATGAAAGACACAGGGGCTCTTTGTAGGTTCAGGATGGGGTTGGAAGCCACCAAGAAAAAACAGAGTTGAAAATACAGACTAAAATATCCCTCTCCTCCTCTACCTCCACCTTCCTGGGTGCTACCAAAAAATATAAGGTGATAATTTTGATTAAATTTTAAAAACATATTTCTTGGCTGGCTTTTGGTAGCTAACAACCTCCTTTCTCATGCCAGGACCTTCCTCAGAAGTCAGAGGTGACCATACTAGAAAATACAAATGAACCATAAGTTGAGAAGTGCACACCAGCAGTATGACTTAATGGCATGTGTGTGTGTCTTATAACCACCTCCCAGGCTTCCTTCAGTCTCTCTCTCTCAACCCCGCCACCATCTTTCCCCCAATATCTTTCTGTGTGTGTGTATTATATATATATATATCTATATATATCTCATGCCATTCTGTCCCCTCCCAGGTTTCACCTAGTCTCTCTCACTCAAACCTTCCCCCGCAAGACTTCAAACCATTAGATCAGTCGAACACCCTCCACTGTAGGATTCCAGAGAGCCAAACACTGTGGGGGACGCCAGAACCATGACGTTTCATTAGCTATATATATATACGCATGTTTGTTTACACGTGTTGAGGGGTGTGTATGTCGAGAGGGAGGAGGTGTGTGCTTGTCAAGGGGGGGGGGTGTGTGGGTGTATCGGATGCATGTGTGTGTGTCTGGAGGGGTCCGTCTGTCGCAGGGTGCGTGTGTGTGTTGAGGGGGAGGGTGTGTGTGTGTGTAAGGAAGGGAGTACATGTTTGAGGGGGGGGGTGTGGGTGTGTCAAGGGCTGTGAGTGTCTGTCTTCCCAGGCTTCCTCCAGTCTCTCTCTCATAACCCCACCACCGTTTCTCTCTCTCTCAAGCTGTTCCCCCCCCCCCCCCGACATAAAACACCTTCCATGGTAGTGTTCCAGAATTCAGGGAGCCGATCACTGGGGGGGAAGCAAGAACTATGTTTTTTAATAGCCATGTATATGCATGTTTGTTACAAACATGTGTAAACAAATATGCGTACAAACAACTTCCTTGTCACTCAGACCCTCAACAATAGGTGCTATGCCTTAGCAAAAGGAGCCTAAATGCTTTCCAATGATAGTCTGAAATGGGGGGGGGGGCAGGAGACAGATGGGGGATCAGCAGGTGACAGGTTGTATGGTTTTAAGCGCATAATGTGTAAGATTTAAGAAAGATCTGGGCTTTAACAAATTTTGAACCATCTGATCTCCCATCAACCTCCCCAGCAGTTTTCTCCTTTGGAATATGACTAGAAGGCTTTTTAAAATTCTTTTGAGTAATAGTTTTGCGGTCTTTTGTTCTTCCTGTCCTGACCCAAGGAAGGGGATTTTAGCTTCTGAAAGCTAGTCAAGAAATGTATTAGATTAATCCGCTGAAAAGTGTCCCTTTCTCGTTCTTTGCTTTTATTTATTAACTGTTTATTTCTGTAGCTGCACATGGAGTTACAGAATTTTATGCGTAGTGGGGATAGCTCTGGGCATTTTGAGTATTACTGCATGACCTTTAGAGACCTCTGGTACTTTTCATCCTGTTGTATTGCTTCTTCCCCATCCCCATTGAAAAGGAAACTGTCGCATAAGTATCCTAAAGCCTTGTTCAGAATGACGACAACAAAAGGTTTCACAGACAGGATCGCTACACGACCCAGCATTTCTTTCCTGGTGATCGCAGTTTACAGCATGTTCCTGTCATCAAAACAGAGGCAGATGCGGACCATGAGCCCGTCATCTCACCATTCCAGATGTTCGTCACCACTGCTAAATAATCTAAATCAGCTGGCCAGGAGTAGTTGCCCCAAATGTAGCATTTATAAATGATCAAATAGGAAAGGACTGATGTTAAGTGAAATACATTGAACCTACTTTGCAGTTGGCAAACCTGTCTTCAGATTCTTTTAGTTTTTGGCCCAATGGTTTGTCTTGCTACTTTGGGCTCCCAGCTCCATCATAATCTGCTTCTCTTGGGCTTTGGAAACCATGAGCCTTCATTCACAGCTCTCAAGGATTTCCCCCTATTTTATATACTTGAGCAACACTGGTCTAGTCGTCTTTGTGACAGTCTTTGACTTGTGCCTATGGCTTCAGAATCTGTCCATTACGAGTCACTGCTGCATAATAATTGGGACAGATACCTGCAGCGTCTCCAGTCCCTTGTGGAGCAAAAGACCCCAAGAATTGGGCCCAGGTCCTTCTATGTATGGTAGTGTTTGGAAAGAGGAGGAGGAGCAAGATCGATGAGTGATCACAGAAGTGGATTTTCAGTGTGACATAGTGAGGATTTCATGTACAGTAACAACTCAGAAGAGCATGGGGTAAAAAATACCCCAAGAGTAGCAAAGACAGAATATTTAATCGCCAGTTACGCTTGGACTGCTACAAAATCATTAAAATGACAATGCTGACTTTGGGAGTGGTGCCTGCATTTCAAATCCTGTTTCCTGTTCTCTTGCCTTGATTCAGGGCTTCTGCTGTTAAACTCTAATTATATCGTATTCTCTGTATTTTGTACACACAGGATTTATTCCCAGGCTCCTCAATTTACTATCTGTGGCAACTTTAGAAACTGTGCCGACCTTTGCTAGATTAGGTGCATTCTTTTCTGTAATAAAAGTTGATATTTTGTCCATTTCTTTCCCTTTAACAAAGGGCATAAGCTCTAATAGCAAGTTAGCAGTTTGTGGTGAAGTTTGCATTGACGTCTGGAGAACATAGTCATTGCTTACATCTAGAGTACTCCAGTGAAAGATGCTCGGGGCTTGTGGCAAAACAGGGATCTATTTGTTTTTGTCATGTTTTTTTTTTTTTTTAAATCTTTGGACGTTTTTGTTGTACTACCACATCACATTTTTTTGACAGACTATTTAATTTGAGTGGATCTTCCCCTGTTTTCTTCAAAAATGTGCCTGCTAGAATATGTTCAGAGAAGCTTTGGATACTTCAAATCGCAGCAAATCATGCGGCGGTGTTTCTCATGCCATTCCTGGTCTGGTTATTTATTTATTTAGACAGTTTTGTATACCACCTTATCCTTCAATCAAAGTGGTCACAACACAATTGGGGGATACATTTAACACATACACTAATACTTACTTACAGGGAACATGGGCAATGGAGGGTTAAGTGGCTTGCCCAAGACCACAAGGAGAACCCGTGGGACTAGAAACCCCAGTACTTCTGGCCCAAGGTTGCTGTCGTCTAGTGGGATTTGAACCCCTGACCTTCTGGCCTGAGATATAACTTGCCCCAACCATAATAAATCTGCATGGCAGAATCCGTGCATGCAAAACTATCTCATGCATACTCATTGTGGATATCCTGAAAACTAGACTGGCTAGGGGGCACGTCGGGACTAGAGAAAGACTGGCTTAAGGGAAACAAATAGCTGAGTGTGTGTTTCGTGCCATTGCTTCATAGTACTTCCCCTGGCGTGCCTTGTTTACACACTGGCATGTGTTGTCCTGCCAGCGAATACTGCAGAAAGGGCTTGGTCAACCAACGTGTTTTCTCTCTGTGGCAGATTAATGCCCAGCGTGCAGCGGCAGCCCGGAAAGCAAATAGAATGTTAGGAATCATGAAGAAAGGAATGGAGAATAGAACAAAGGATGACATCATAATGCCTCTGTATTGTTTCATGGTGTTTGTAATTCTGGTCGCCCTATCTTAAAAAGGATATCGAGGAATTAGAAAAGGTACAGAGAAGAGCTGCCAAAATGGTAAAGGGGATGGAAGGATACCTCTGAGGCTAAAAAGGTTAGGGCTCTTCAACCTGGAAAAGAGACGGCTGAGGGGAGATATGATAGAGGTCTATAAATTGAGTGGAGTACAACAGGTAAACATAGTTTGTTTACTCCTTCAAAGAGTAGAAAGACTAGAGGATACGCAATGAAGCCACAATGTAGCATATTTTAAGAATAATTGGAGAAAATATTTTTTCACTCAACATGTAATCAAACTCTGGAATTGTTACCTGAGGTTGTAGCAAAAACTGTTAGTATAGCTGGGTTTAAAAGAGGTTTGGAGAAGTTCCTGGAGGCAAAAGTCCATAAAACATTGTTAAAGTGGACTGGGGAAATCCACTGCTTACCCCTGGGACAAGCAGCATGGACTTTGTCTGTTTTCCTTTCGGGAACCTGACAGCTACCTGTGACCTGGATTGGCTGCTGTTGGAAATAGGATACCGGGCTTAATAGACATTTTGGTCTGACCCAGTATGGCATCTCTTATGTTATGTACTGGATGCACTTTGTGGGAAGCAGGTGAACAGACTCGACAGGTCTCTGGGTGATGGGGTTCCACAGTGTCCCGTTGATGTCTGATTTATAGGCAAGCATTTTCTGTTGCCCTGTGCACTTCAGTGGATTCAAAACCTGTTAGTTATCGCTGTTCTCTAATGTGCTTATGTAGTAATAGAAGCAGTCCTTCAGGTTTCAGTTCAAACTTTTCATCATGTCTAGGCAATGCTTATTCATGTTATTTCTTTGGTATTGATTTCAATATGTGTTTTTATTTCATGATGTATATCCCTGGTGACTTCTATTTTCTGCCATACACAGATGCGAGTGGAGGGGTGGGAAAGACCTGCTGAGTAATGCTGTTGATACTTCATCTTGCTTTTTTTTATGTTCACCGTTTTTTGATTTTATGATTTATCTGAGGAATTTGGACAAGTTGGAACAAAACACTGAAGGGCACTTGGGCGACGGCGTGGGGGTGGGAGGGGGGCGTGGGGCCAAGAACAGCCAGACAGAAGCAATTTTAAAGTGATTGAAAAGCATTTGTTGTATACTTCTATCCCGCATTTCCAGCTGTACTGAGTAGCAATCCTTGAAAATGGTAATCTGTCAGTAGTGGAGCCATAAATGGATCATTTGGAGTATTGTGTGCTATTATTTATTTATTATTTATTTATATTCTCTTATATACCGCGCTATTCTGCATCAGTGCGGTTTACATTGAACAAACTGAAATTACATTGAACAGGGCATTATAACTTGGAGATAACTATTTTACAGGGAACATGGGCTATGGAGGGTTAAGTGGCTTGCCCAAGACCACAAGGAGCACCTATGGGACTAGAAACCCCAGTCCTTCCAGCCCAAGGTTGCTGTCCTCTAGTGGGATTTGAACCCCTGACCTTCCGGCCTGAAGTACCTTGCCCCAACCACTAGGCCACTCCTCCACTCCTCCTCCTATTCTGGAGATCACACTTTCAAAAAGATATAAATAGGATGGAGTCGGTGCAGAGGGTGGCTACCAAAATGGTCAGTGGTCCTTTGTTATAAACCATATGGGTTCAAACTTAAAGATCTTAATATGTATGCAATGTGTGCCTTCGAGTCAGTCCTGATTCCTGGTGACCCAGAAGCTCCTGGGCTTTCTTGGCAGTGTCACCGGAAGTAGATGCCAGGCCTTTCTTCCGAGGCAATGGAGGGTTAAGTGACTTGCCCAAGGCCACAAGGAGTGCTAGTGGGAATCGAACCCTGGTTGCTTGGTTACCAAGCCAGTGTTCTAACCACTAGGCTACTCCTCCACTCCCTTAATATGTATACGTTAGAGGAAAGGCGGGACAGAGGAGATATGATAGAGGCGTTTAGATACCTCCATGGTATAAATGCACAGGAGGAGAGCCTCTATCGATTGAAAGCAAGCTCTGCTGCGAGGGGACATAGGATGAGGGTGAAAGGGGATAGACTAAGGAGTAATATGCAGAAATATTTCTTTATGGAAAGAGTGGTAGATGCAGGGATTAGTCTCCCAGTGGAGGTAATAGAGACGAGAACAGTATCTGAATTCAAGAAAGCATGGGACAAACGCAGAGGATCTCTAAAGGAAAAAAGGGACTATAGTACTTGATATGGCCAGGCAGACTAGATAGCTCATATGTTTGGGGGGGTGGGGGGGTTTGTACTGTCATGTTTCTATGTTTCTATCATGCAACGGGATTCCCCAATTCCCCAGCCCATCTACCAGGTCTCCAGTGGTTAATATTTGGAGATGTGGCCCTCACGTGCCTGTGGGGAAACTGCCCAGTGATTGCACAGCTCCACGTTTCTCCAGTCCTTGAAACACATCTATAAAGTTGGTTGCATCCTTCCTGCCATAAAGTATTTTTGTTTCAAAGAGTTAGACGGTGGAGTTATTGGACTAACTTAATACATTTGTGACTCATTGTCTAAGGGTTGTGCTCGAAAGTGAGATATAAATATAGCATTGTAAGTCCGATGAAAATAGTACCGCTTCTAACTTGTTAACTCTGACCCATATTTCTTTGTTTCCTTCTTTAACACTTGGTCAAAACACTTGAGTGGTTGAAGGAATTGGGGAAGGCAGGAAGGTAAAGCGCATGTCTTGAGCAACATCTGTACAGTCTCCAAGAACGGTAGTGCTACGTAGAGACACTCTGGAGCACTGAATGGAGACTAACGTGGATGTCGGTCACAGTGAGAAGCACAGTGCTGACTGTTCCTAATGCATGGTTCCCATCCACTGACCAGTCCGTTCTGTCATTATGTCCCAGTAATTAATTGGTGGTGTGGTTGGGCTAATGCAATGGGGGAGGAGTGAAGGATACTTTTCAGATAACAGCGGTTTGGGAGTGTACTGACTTCACTGAACAGCAAGTGTGATATTCCTTTTCTTTTCTTGCAGATGGAGGAGAAGCGGCGAAAGCATTCCATCAGCAGCGATGAATCGGACACCACCGACAGTAAGATGCTTCATTCAAAGGCTGGAACAAGATAACTGAGCAGTTCACCTCCAGCAGGGAAAAAGTAGTTCAATGATTAGCTTGCCAAAGAGTCAGGAAGGCCACCTGCACTGGAGGGGCCCTGAACAAAAGCTGCTTTTCAGAGATCGGCTCTCAGAAACTCTTTGCTGATCTGCAAGTTTAATATGAACTCATTTGTGCAGAACAGCTGTGGATGTCTTACCTGATATAAAGGCATCTCAGAGTAGCTCGGATCAGATCTGGCGTTACCCATTAGGCAAACTAGGCAATCGCTTAGCGGGCTGAGCTTTTGAGGGTGGCCCATTGCCACAGCTGCCCCCTTTCCGGGACTCACAGTGGTGGCAAGGACATTAAAACGGCGATACATCGCCTACTCAAAGCTTACGGTGCTGTGTGTGCTTGGTGCTGCGCTCTGGTCGACCACTTCCACTCCCCATGCAACGAGGAAGTCTGCATAGAGGGGACCGAAAGCAGCACCAAGAGCCTGCAGCATTGGAGACTTTGAGTAAGCGCTGCATTACTGCTTTATTGTCCATAGCCGCTGCTGCAGGTCCCAGGGAGGCAACAGGAATGAGGGTTTACCTAGGGCACCTCATCTCCTGGAATCTTTGCTATTTCCTTCAAAAAATGCTAATGAGATGATGCGTTGTGTGTTTTGGTTTTTTTTTTTAACCAGTTAGAGCCCAGGATGTGGCGCTTCCATATTAACACTGGGGTTAATGCAGTCGGCGGCTTTTTAAATGCCAGCCACACCGGTTTTAAGCTACCCACATATATTCAGTGTTGCTGTCTGGGTAATAAGTGGCACTGTATGCGCATGGAGAGCAGCTATCGCCACTGCTGTACGGACAGCGATATTCAGCCACTACCCGTTTTAGTTAAGTGGACTAATTTAGGACAGCCTTTTTGCTATGGTGACTGTTGTAGAGTTAGTGCCAGGACAGAGCAAAGCTATTCCACCTATCTGGATAGTCTGTAAGAATTTTACTTAGTGACATTGAAAATCCACAGATAAAGCCCTTACCTGTATAGCAGCTGCCCTGTGTGGATAGGTGCTTTTGAATATTGGGCCAATTGCATTTTAAGTTACAGGATTTATTTAGAAAACAAACTAAAGGGCTTTTTGTGTTAGCATCAGGGTGCTTTGAACTTTGTGGGAGCAGACATACCTTAACCCTCATGAGGAAAGGTTTCAGAATATAAACAGCTTGCCGTAAAGGGGCTAAGCAGTAGAATTTGTATTAAAAAAAAACCCTTTAATATGCACATCTACAAACATTAGCATGCAGACTAAACCATCCCATAATATGTGCACAGTGTTAGTGTCTAGATGCTAGGGGTAGCTTAGTGGTTAGAGCAGTGCCTTTAAATCTCATTGATACTCCTTATAGCCTTGGGCAAGTCACTTAACTCTTGATTGCCCCAGGTACAGACTTTGTTTTCCTGCCCCCAGAGGGCTAATAATCTCCTACTGTCCCTGACTGTAACTCAACTTCAACTACTAGTGGAAAGGTGTGAGTTCTATACAAAGTTTCCTGTAGCACACCTATACGGTAGTAATGTGCACATTAAACCAAACAAGTGTGGCCTGCACACTACCTACCTCTTTAAAATCCCCCTTGTTAACTTGCTAACCATCTCAAAACGAGACAGAGCAGTTCCGCTTCCCACAGAGATCCCTAAATGACTATCTGTATCCCTTCCCAGAACACCACCTGAGTTCCCCCAGCTCCCCCCCCATGAAATATTACCCTTGAGCTTCTATTTCCTTCTCCTCTTTCTGAAA
Organism: Ichthyophis bannanicus; assembly: GCA_033557465.1. Taxonomy (NCBI): domain Eukaryota; kingdom Metazoa; phylum Chordata; class Amphibia; order Gymnophiona; family Ichthyophiidae; genus Ichthyophis; species Ichthyophis bannanicus. The sequence goes on along the minus strand of CM066050.1, from coordinate 36,824,909 downwards.
TATCAGAGACTCCCTTATTTTTATGGGCAGGAGGTTGATGAGAGCTCTCGGCCTGCACTGCTGCAGTAGGCAGGGCATTGTGAAGTGTTGCTGAGGTGTGTGGGGGGGGGTGTTGGAGCCATGTCAGAGGATGCTTCCTCTGTGTGTTGGGGGGGGGGCAGTTTTCCTTGGAGCTGATATGGGAGGAGGAATCAGATGGCTCAGGGAGTTAGGAGTTGAGGAAATCTCCCATACACTTCCTGACGGCTAACAAAGGGGATTTCCAGAGACAGTTAAAACAATTTTAGGCCTTCACATGCACTTTAAGATAACTCCTGCTTGTAGGAAGGTATTACATTTTTAACATTAGAATGCTCGGGATTAATAGCATTCGGAATGAAGTATAACCACTTTATTATATGTGCAGATGCTAAAGCTTCAGTCGCATAGCTGTATGTGAATACATGCTCATTTTAGGGCATACCCAATAGAGGCTTAGCGTGCATGCCAAGCTGTTCCTACAAAACACGTTGGGCCTGATATTCCATGCTGGCGGCTAGTGCCATAAGAGCGGCTAGTCACCGGCGCTGAAAAGAGAACCCAGATGTTCAGGGCTGGGGCCATATCTGGCCTCCGACATTGAATATCTGGGTTTTCCGCACAGCCTCCACCACTTCCACAGAACCTAACCGCTCAAGATAAGTCTGCTTTTTCTGCACTTATCTTTACCCACGGGTTGCTAACCGGGCAGCAGTGCAATATTGCCACTGCCCACTTAGCAATGGGTGCTGCCCCTGGAAGGTCCACAACACGCCTTGATGCTACACGGTTATCACCGGGAATATTCAGCAGCACTTTGCTAGTGCCGCTGAATATCCCTTTACATGGCATTTACATGGTTTACAAGTCTGTAAACCGTGTAAATGCCTTTGAATATTGGGCCTGTTATTTTTACTGTAAGCTAAAGAACTTAGCACATACCTTACCCCTATGAAGAAAGGCTAAAAAGGTTAGGGCTCTTTAACCTGGAAAAGAGACAGCTGAGGGGAGATATGATAGAAGTCTATAAATTAATGAACGGAGTGGAACCGGTAAACGTAGATCGATTGTTTACGTTATCAGAATATAGAAAGACTAGGGGACATGCAATGAAGCTACAGGGTAAACTATTTAAGACTAATAAAAAAAAATATTTTTTCACTCAACGTGTAATCAAACTCTGGAATTTGTTACCGGCCGATGTAGTAAAGGCTGTTAGTGTAGCTGGGTTTAAAAAAGGTTTGGACAAGTTCCTGGAGGAAAGGTCCATAAACCATTATTAAGAAGGGACCCAGGATATCAATGCTTGACCCAGTACAAGCATTATGGAACCTGTGTCTTTTGTGGTAACTGATAGGTACGTATGACCTAGATTGGCCACTGTAGGAAACAGGATACTGGGCTTAATAGACCTTGGTCTGACCCAGTATGGCATATCTTATGTTCTTAAGTATGTGCCCAGTAGACTGCCACAGAGGGCTGGCCCCAGAGTTGGTTCAAGGTGTTGGCACCCTAGGTAGACCTTAAACTTTACATCCTCTCGCTGTCAAAATCTGTTTAGTTTTGAATGCCCTGCTCATTGTTGTCCACCATAATTTTCCACCCTAGCCATCTGCCTAGTTTGACTGGTGGTTGGGCCAGCCCCGTTATATGTTTATATATTCTTGAAAGTGAAGACAGAAGAGCCGGCAACAGAAGAGATCAGGAGTTGGGTTATAGGTGGCATGCCCTTGGAGCGCTCAATGAGCATGACTCTTCCCAAGGGGTAAACTCAGTAAGAATTGAGTCTCTGAGGAAGTTGTTAAAATCTTGGTTATTCCCGATGTAGTGGAAGGTGGGGAGGAAGATAGCGGATACTGGCACACATTGATGAATGAGGTCATTTTTAATAATTTTTGATTTTATGTAGCTTTATATATTTACAGTCTTATGCTGTTTTATATATTTATATAGTTGAATTTTCAAACCACTGTGAGCAAACAGTAATGTGGTATTAGCGGTTTTTATAACATTTAGATAAAGGGAAAGGAAAGGAGGGACTCTGACTGGGACGGCTGAGAGGAAGGAGAGGATATTACTAGAACATGATAGCATAGTAGTAATGAACAGAAAAGGATCATTCAGCTCGCACGTGCTACTGTCTTCATAGACCCTTTGCTGTCTACTTATCCTCAACCCCCCCTTACCACTGTTTCCTATGTTTGGTCAACAACACCACCCTCTTTGAATATGAACTCATGCTAGCTTGGAAGCTAAGCAGATTCAGGCCTAGTAAGACTAGGTACTGTGGGATGCAGAAGGCAAAAAAAAGACTACTGGAGCTTCTTGGCAGAAATGTCATAGTCACGTGAGGGGCTTTGTTCACCAGAGTCTGTGAGAGGTAGATGACCTCTGCATGTAGGCAGTGCCCAGCATACACCTCAGTACAATTTGCTTCCTCTGAGCCTTTTTCCCCTCCAACTTTATGCAATTTCTGCATGTGTATGGGAAGAAACCCGAAATCTGCATACCAGGGGATAACAGGATATGAGGTTTGTGTGTCTGTCCAGTGGAACGCCATAGTTCTGCTCATAAACATGAGCTTGGTAGCATCTTTGTCCTTTACTTCCACTTTTGGCTCATTTCCAGTATCTTTCCCCTTTTTATGGCTTTCATATATTTTTTTATTTCTTTTAAATTATACTTTCTTGGTATTCTGTGCATCATTTGCAAAGGTTTGACTGCTTGGTTTTAAAAATGTCCTTCCCTTGGTTTCGGCTTTCATATGTCTATATGGTGATTGATGCTTGTATAGAGTTTGGGTAAGAGTAATGTCCCAGCTTAAGTGAATAAGTAACAACACCTTACATGTCATACCTACAGTCTAGTCCCGACAAACGGGTTGTCTTCACCTACCAGCAGTTGAAGGCTGAGCATGCTCAAAGCATTGGTGATGTCACCCTACTTAGGCTAACTGCCACCCACACCAAGACTAGCAGCTGGGGGTGGACGCACCTAGTGCAAGGCACTGGGTGGTAGCAGGGAGAGTTAGGTTCCCTTTGATTGTCTAGTAAGAGCTTCTTAAATAATAGGACAGTTAAATGTTGAGCAGACAGGTTCCAGCTGATCCCTTTGGTGGGAGGCTGTGTTGGACCTAGCCCGTGCTGAGAGTATACCGGGGAGACCAGGGCCTGGCTTCCTGAGGGTCCAGGGTTGTTTAATTGGCCCAGGCCTGCTTATCGGGGGACTTTCTAACTGAGCAGCAGTGTCTCCCGACCTGAATAAACCGGCACTGTGCTCCAAGGGTGAGTGAGTGAGTTTTTGTTGTCGGCAGTTTTTGCAGTGGGGTGGGAGGAGTCTCCCTTACGACACGTCAGTGGGGACCGGTGGATTGAAGGCAGCAGTTTTCATGGCAGGATTTGGATGTGCTGTCTGTCAAAACCTTGTATACGGCTTGTGGAGTGTGCTACAGCAGCCTCTCGTCAGAAGAGATGTTGGGAGAGTGGGCAGAAGCCATGAGTGACCTCTCGGGGTGGGGGGGGGGGCAAGAGTCAGACCTGTGTGTGTTGCCTTCTCCTTGGCCTGCAGTTTTAGTGAGAAGAGAAGCATTTTTGTCTACTCTGATTTTGGCAGTAGAAGACTTAGCTGACAGTCAGGCAGCAGTGATGGCAGCTCTGGGGGCATCTGGGTTAGGGCTGAGCCTCGGAGAGCTGGGGAGCCTGACCCCCTTTCTCTCCTGATTTTGTGGTGTTGCTACATCAGGTATACTGGCTCAGGCAGAGTAAATCAGGGGGGAGTCCTGCGGCTGCACGGGCAGCAGCAAGCAAGGGGGATTTGCTACAGCTCGGGGAGCCAGTGGCCAAGAGACTGTGGAGAAGCTCATCTGGATGGGATGCTCCAGTGGTCTCGGAATTATCTGAGTTGTCAGAGGATCCTCTGGAGCAGACATTGGAGATGTTTGAGGAGGGGCCTTCCCCCTCGGAGAAGGAGGAGACCGAGGTACCGTCAGGGGAGGACTCTCAGTTGGTACGTGTGTTCCGGAGGGAAGAGCTGCTGGTGCCATTGCGCATTCACTGGCGGCCCTGAACATCACGCATGGTTCTCCAGCAGGGGAGGAACCTTTTTTGGAGGATCCTACAGTCTTGCCGGAAGTTGCTGGCAGTCTTCCAGTGCATAGTCATTCAGCAGATCGACATGAAATGGGAGGTGCCAGAAGTGGGACTGAAGGGCAGCCGAGCAATGCTCAGGTTTTATCCCTTTTCAGATCAGGATAAGGAGCAGCTTCAGGCTGCACAGATGGATGCAGAGGTGGATGCGGTCACCAAGAGGACAACTATCCCCGTAGAAGGAGGAGCGGCCTTAAAGGACCCACAGGATAAGAAGATGGAAGCTTTCCTGAAACAGGCATTTGATGTGAGTGCTATGGCCCTCCAGGCGACTGTTTGTGTCCTTGGAGCGACTATTTGTGACTATTTATGTCTCCAGGGCATGCATTTGCTGGGCACAGGTCCTTCCAGAGGTGGACGGCACAGTAGCGCCAGAGACATTGAAAGGGGCTCTCCTGGAATCAGAGCAGCTTTCCTGGCGGATGCCTTTTTATGATCTCATCTGAGCTACGGCTAAGAGTATGGCATCAGTGGTGTCAGCTAGGTGGCTTCTGTGGCTGCGTAATTGGACAGCAGATTCTTCATCTAAGGCTAGGCTGGGCAGACTTCTGTTTAAGGGAAAGTTTTTTTTTCTATTTGGTGTGAGGCTTTGGAGAAGTTGGTGAAGGAGTTGAGTGATGCCAGAGAGGGTAAGCTACCCGAGGATAAGCTGTAGCTTTTCAAAGTGGCGACCCCTGGCAGGAGGCAGCCGAGAGACTTTCAGAAGTTCCGGATAGCCTGCTTCGCGCCCTTCCAAAGGGCGTGATACCTGGGCAGGGGTACTCCCTTTCGGGGAGGTCAGGGAATGGGTTAGGGATATTTCTCGGCTGCTTCCTCAGCCTCTAAAAAGACAGTGAAGTGGGGGGGTCCCAGGACCAGGACCAGGTGGAACCGGTAGGCAGATGTTTGCAGTGGTTTCTTCCGGCCTGGGCCCAGATAACCTCCAACTGTTGGGTGTTGGAGGTCATCTGAGAGGCTTACACACTCGAGTTTGCATGTCTGTTAACCGAGGCCTCACCCTGCTGATCAGCAAGAAAAGTGGAAGTGATCAAGCAGATCCTCCAAAGGCTGCTCCATCTGCAGGCAGTGGTGTCGGTGCCAAAGGGGCAGGCAGGGAGGGGATGTTGCTCCATATACTTTATGGTACCTAAAAAGGAGGGTTCCTTTTGGCCCATTCTCAATCTCAGGCATGTAAATCGATGCCTGTAGGTTCTGCGCTTCTGTATGGAGACCCTACACTTGGTCATCGTCAAGTTCCTGACAGCGCTGGAACTTAGCGAGGCATACCTTCATATCCCTGTCGGATGGGATCACCACAGTTTTTTTGCGATGCCCATGGGGCATTTTCAGTTTCAAGTCCTGCCCTTTGGGCTCACCACAGCACCCAGAACCTTCACAAAGGTCATGGTGGTGGTGGCAACACAGTTGTCGGGAAGGGGTCCTGGTCCATCCCTACCTCCACGATTGGCTGATAAGAGCAAAATCACACACACACAGCATCAGGATGATCCAGCATGGTGTCCAGCTCTTGAAAGCAGCATCCCCAAAAGCCATCTGGAGCCCTCCCAGGATCTGGTTTACCTGAAAGCGTGGTTTCAGACAGCAGAAGGTTGTGTATGTCTGCCTCTGGAGAGGACAGAAAAGCTCTGAATGCAGGTGCGATGTTTCTGCCAGATGGCTGTCCCATCGGCATGGCTGTACCTGCAGCTTCTGGGCTCCATGGTGGCCACCTTGGAGCTGGGGCCATTGGCAAGAGCGCATATGTACCCGTTATAGTGAGCATTGCTATGGTGGTGGTTGCCGCAGAGGCACTCGATGAGCCAGCGGTTGATGTGTCCCATGGTGGTCCAGGTGGCGCTCAGGTGGCGACTGGGTTGGGTGAACTTACTAGCCAGAATGCCCTTGGAAATTCCACAGTGGATCCCGTTGATGATAGATGCTAGCCAGATGGGCTGGGGGGCACACTGTCAGAATCAAATAGCCCAGGACCGCTGGTCAGGCGAGCAGAGATCTTGGCCAATAAACCAGCCAGAAATGCAGGTGGTGTTCTTAGCCCTTTGAGCCTTCCACCTGTATCTTCAAGACAAGGCCATTTAGGATGTTCTCGGACAACGCCATGACAATAGCCTACCTGAATCGATAGGGGGTATGGGCAGCAGGATGCTGGAGGATGAGGCAGCGCCAATCTGCTGGCCCTGTCGGCAGCACACGTGGCCGGTTGAGAAAACGTACAAGTGGACTTTATGGTGGCATTGCCTGGACCAAGTGGACTCTTCAGCAAGTTATCTTTGTCATCGTGACTCAGAGGTGGGGTCAGCCAGTCGTGGACCTCATGGTGATGTGCGAGAACGCCAAGGCCCAAAGATTCTTAGTTGACAATGAGAGCATATGTTGGAAGGGCTAGATGCTCTGGCGTAGCTGTGGCCAATGCTAGTCCTACTGTATATGTATTCCTGCCATGGGTCCTCATCAGTTGTGTATTGCAACGGAGAGAAGCTCATGTGGGAAGTGTGATCCTCGTTGCTCTGGATTGGCTGAGATGACCATGGTATGTGGATCTCTTGTGGCTCCTGGTAGCAGCTCCTTGGAGGCTGCCAGCGAGAGTTGACCTGTTGATTCAAAGTCCAGTCTATATGCCTCAGGTGGATCGATTCTTGCTTATGGCTTGGCTCTTGAAAGGGTGCGGTTTACTGACTAGATGGGGCTATTCACTGCAGGTGGTGGCAACTTTGTTGCGATCTCGGAAATGGTCGACTTTGGCTTACATGCAAGCGTGGCTGATTTTTGAGAATTGGTGCGGTGGTCAGGGCCACCTTGGTGGCAATCCTATCCTTTCTTCAAGTGGAGCTGGAGAAGGGCCCGGCGCTAGGATTCTTGCGAGTGCAGGTGGCTGCTTTTGGCATGTTACCGGGGAAGGGTCCAAGGAATGTCCCTGGCCTCTCACCCCAATGTAGTTTGTTTTCCTATGAGTGGTAAACCAGGGGAGGCCTCCAAGGTGGGATCTCGTTCCCACGTAGGATCTTAACCTGGTACTCTCTAGCCTGGTGGAGGCACCCTTTTGAGCCTTTGAGAGCAACAACTATTAAGGATCTTACATTTAAAAGTGGTTTTCCTAGTGGCCATTTGCTCTGCCAGATGGATTTCAGAGCTTTGGGTATTGTCATGTTGTGAACTGTTTCTCTTGTTTTCTCAGGGGGGTATTGGCCTTTCATGTTAATTGGGTCATCGTGCTCCCCATCTTTGCGAAGGGGTAATCTGATGTGGACCGACTCCTCCTCCACAAACTGGATGTGCGTCGGGCTGTAAGGATTTATCTGCAAAAAACTGAGACCTTCCAAAAGTCAGATAATCTTTTTGTGCTTTTTGGAGGGGCAAGGCAAGGAGAAGCGGCCTCCAAGGTGTCAAGTTGCCCATTGGATCAAGGAGGCCATTATTTCAGCATACCCACTTAGGGGGTGGCAACCTCTGTGGAGTCTGAGGGCACATTCCACTAGGGCGCAAGCGATGTCATGAGCGGAGTATATGCTGGTTCCGCCTGGAGATATTTGCCAAGTGGCAATGTGGTTGTCCTTGCATACATTTTGCCTGTCGCTACCATCTGATGTTCAGGTGGCGGGGGAAGCGCGATTTTGTGCCTCGGTGGTGCAAGCCAGGCTCGCGGGTCTCTCCCATAAGTAGACCTACCTGAAAGTTTCCAAGTCTATGGGTGAGTCCGGGAGGGCAGAGATGAGCACATCCTTGGTTCCTTCAGGTGCTGGGGGTCAAGGGTCCTCCTGGACTTCCTTCAGAAAGATGGCAGAGGGCTGGTGCTCCTCAGGTGTGTGATCAGTACTTGAGTTGGCACATGGTGTCAGCTTGATGGCTGATGATCATTGATTATTTATTTCCAATGAATCAAAGGAGAGAAGGAAATGTTTGGTTATTGGTTTATTTATTGAACGGTTTTATATACCGTCTTTCAGAAAAATCAAAGCGGTTTACATAGAACAAAACTTGAACATTACATTGAAACTTATTCAAACAATTGAAATTACAGTGAACATTAAATTGTATATAATAAAAATGGTAATTTGAGGGTTACAATGCTGAGTAAATGCTGATTAGGTATATAGATAGTTTAAACATATATACAGATTTAAATATTTACAAATTTCAAAAATCGTATCAACTTATCTGAGCAGGGAAAAATGTATTGTGGTTCACTAGAATTATTAGTGTAAAGAGTAAATGTGATAATGTGGAGAATTGGGTATTGTAAGAGTAAGAAAAAGGAAAAAGTAAGTTGTGAATTAATGAATATGAGTATACATGAGTTTAAGTGGGAAATATTTCATCTATTGGGAATGAGTCTCCAAAGGAGAGAAGGAAACGTTTGGTTATTGGTTTACATTCCAGGGTAGGAGTATTAATCTGCTCCAAGGGTTCATACCCTGTTAGTTTCTGGTATTAGCTGTCTCTTAAGTTGCTGGTTGGGTTAGCAGCTTGGACATTTGGATACTGGTCTTGGTGTGGGTGGCGGTTAGCCTAAGTAGGGTGACATCACCAAGGCTTTGAGCATGCTCAGCCTCCAGCTGCTGGTAGGGGGAGACAACCCACCTGTTGGGACTGGACTGTAGGTATTCGAGGAAAGCAAATTAGTAGGTAAGACTAATTTCACCATTCAAGAACTTCAGTATTTCAGAAATGGGAGGAAAACAAGGGGGGGGGGTGTTATTAGCAATGTGCTGCTGTTAGGGTCCTAGGTAGATGAGTTTGTCTGACTGAGCACTGTCAGATATCTACTTTGACTCTGCATGTGAATCTAGGAAGGGGAGACTTGTCTTCATTTCTTTATTTAGTTCTATTTTTTTTATTGAGCATTTCCATTCATCATTCAAAAGAAAACAAAAATCCGCTACATGCTTGAGGAAAATCATCCTAAAAAGAGAATTTTATTTAACATTTCTTCTATACCGCGCTATTTAGATCAGTGCGGTTTACATTCAACATCAACTATACAACACAGGCACTCTGCGTTGTATTTACAATGAACAGGGAGATCAACTTGGAAGTAACTGGGGGAAACTATCTACATCATATTTACACTGGTACCTACTTTCAGACGGGGTCTATCTACATCTTATTTACGCTGGGTGCCTACATTTTATTTCAGGGGGTACTGTTGGGGGACCGAGCTGATTATCTTTTTTCATGCTGGGTCTGATTTAGTCAGATGCGGTGGGTGATTGTTTGAGGAGCACCATGCATGTTTACTAAGGCTGGATTCGGGGTAGTATATAGTGAACAGATGATGCTTTAATGCCTTCCTGAAGTGGGTTAGGTCGGTGCTGTTTCGAATATAAGTGGGGAGGACGTTCCATGCTCTAGGTGCATAAATCGTAAAGGCCCTATTCGTTGTTGCTTTTGTACATTTCGTCATTGCTTTTGGGACCTCTAGGGTGTTTTGCATTGTGGGTCTTCTGTTTCTGTTATGTGGTACGTTGTGTATCATCTTGCTGATGGCTGTGGGGGTCTGAATGTTTAAGGCTTTGAAGGTCAGGGTTAGTACTTTGTAGAGGGTTCTTGCTTGAACAGGTAACCAGTGGAGGTTCATCAAGACTGGAGTTATATGCTCTCTCCGTGAAGCTCCTGTTAATACTCTCGCAGCAGTGCTCATTGCGAGTTGGAGCGGGGCTAGTGTTGCTTGAGGGAGACCATGTAGAATTACGTTGGCGTAGTCGAAATGTGGTAATATTAAGGCTTGATAGATTGATCGATAGTCGCTGAGGTCGAGTAGTGGTCGTAGGTGTTTTAAGGTGTTTTCAGATATATTGTTTTTATGGTGTTTCTTAAGTGGGTTTTTAAGTCCAGCTGTTGGTCCAGGGTAACGCCAAGGTAGCGTATTGTGGGCTTAGTTTTCAGTTCTGTGTTGCTGATTTTTAAAGAGGGTGGAGGGGTGAAGTCCTGGTTCCTTGAAATGAAAACATCTGTTTTGCTGTAGTTGATTCACAGGTTTTGCGTACTGAGCCAGTCTGCTATTGCCTCAAAACATCTTGTTAGAGGGGAGAAATCTGGTTGGTTGGTCCTGAATGGGATGTATAGCAGGATATCATCTGCGTAGGCCAGACAGTTGACCTTGAACGAGCGTACTAGGGCGCATATGGGCTGCATGTAGATGTTAAACATCAATGCAGATAGTGACGAACCCTGTGGCACTCCCTGATTTTGCAAAAATGATTCTGAGGTCGTGGAGCCAGACCTTATATGTTGCCATCTATTAGTCAAGTACGATTTGCACCAGTCTAGAGCAGTTCCTTGTATTCCTTTCTCGCTGAGGCGTTGTATGAGGATCTCGTGGCTCACCGAGTCGAAGGCAGCTGCGATGTCCAGGAAGATGAGGGTGAATCCTTGGTGAATTTTGTCGGTTCCAGAGACTAGGTTGTCAAATAGGGTGGTGAGGAGGGTTTCTACCCCGTGTGCTTCTCTGAACCCATGTTGGGATGGATCCAGTGGGGCTTCAGTGTCAATATGCTGTTGAATTTGGCGCTGTACTAGCTTTTCAATTACTTTGGCAAGCATGGGGATACTTGAAATTGGTCTGTATGATTCCACTTTCGTTGGGTCCAGCCTGTTATTCTTCAGTAGTGGTCTGATTGATGTTTGTTTCAGACTCTGTGGGAACGATCCTGTTGTGAGAGATTGGTTTACTAACTTGCTCAGATATTGGCTTAAGTCGCAGCGTAACTCCTTTATCCAGAGAGCTGGGCATGGGTCGTTGGGCGCGGTGGTGGGGTTGATTGCAGCGATAGTATCTTCAATCTCTCTGTGTGATATTTTGTCAAATTTGGATAGTGGCGCTGGTTGGGACCGATTATGCAGTAGGGTGTTGTCAGCGGGGCTTGAGGTTACACCAGTCTGGACCATTTTTGATTGTAGGTAGTTGGAGTATGCCTGGGGCTGTGGCATATGTGATTGGTCTGCAGGTGGTTCTCTTATAAGAGATTTCACTATATTGAACAAGTCGTGAGGCTTGTTTAACGACCACTTCAAGATGTCTGAATGATATTGTTTCCGCTTCTTCATTATTTAATCTCGGTATACTCTTAAGTGAGCGTTGTAAGTACTTTGTGCTTTGGTAGAGCGTGCTCGACGCCATCTTCTCTCGAGCTTGCGCAGGTACAGGAGTGATGCTCGGAGCTCTTCAGTATACCATGGTGCGTGCTCTCGATTCTTTGTTTTTTTTTGTGTGGCTGGTATGCAGGCGATGGTCTTGAGGCTATCGTCCCAGGTGGATACCAGAGCATCTAGGTCGTGTGCTGCATTGTTGAGGAGTGGGAGGATCTTCTCTCGAATTTCTTCTTTATCAAAGGGGTGGAAGCGCTTCAGCGATGTTTCAGGAGCAGCGTTGATCTTGTTGGAGTTTCGGTTGTAGGTGTTAATAGGTATGTGGAATTTGAGCAGGCTATGGTCAGACCATGGCACAGGAGTTATGGTCGGTATCATTGGTTGGGTGGGTTCTGTGTCTGTCTGTGGGGCAAAGATAAGGTCCAGTTTGTTTCCCTTGACGTGAGTGGGCCTGTCGACTAGCTGAGAGTAACCCAGCTCGTGTAGTGCTGCTAGGAAAGCAGTGGCTTGAGATTCTTGCAGAGTAGGCAGGTTGAAGTCGCCTAGAATCCTGTTTTGGGATCGTGGTCTGTTCGTGTTGCAGGTGAGGCCAATTATCGTTGCGAGATCCTCTGAAGATGGTGTTGGCACTCGGTACAGTAGGTTGATCGTGCAGGTGGTGTTTGTTATAGTAAGTGAGTCCAGGTGGGCTGTGCTGGTTGCATTGCTCATCTTGAAGCTTAGGCCAGTTTTGACAAGGATGAGTGTTCCGCCTCCTCTGATTGGTTCTATGGCATGCGTGGAATGAAAACCCTGTGGGTAGCATCTGGTTGATTGCATTGTCGCATTCAGATAGCCAAGTCTCTGTGATCATGAGGATGTCAAGGTCGTGGAGCGTGACCAGATCTGTAATTATTGGCCATTTAGCGCGTATTGACCTGGCGTTGATGATTGCACATGTTGGTGTTGCTGACGGTCCATTTGTGACGACTTAATATGTTGAAGTGGGATGTGTAATAAGTGTGAGTAAAGCATGTCATTGGATTCCCTTGGGGTGTGTCGATGATTCTCCATCCATCTCTTCCCATTGCTGCAAAGTATCGGGATGTGGTTGGGGTTTGTATGAAAGGTGTGGGATGTATGGGGGAGCCAGGTAGCTAGGTGTAGACATGCCAAGGCTAGTAGTGGATGCATCTTGTGGTCGACTTCGCGGGGTCACAGATAATATGTGAGCTGTTCGTTTCTGGGTAGTTAGTGGGGTCTGGTGCTGACTATTGGGGCAACTACCAACGGGGTATAAACTCACTGCTTGACAATGTGTAGGTATTTGAAACAATGTGGCAGCAAGCAAAACCATAAAACAATGCTGCAGCGAGCAAACAATGAAGCAATGTAGCAGTCAGCAAATAATGAGACAATGTAGCAGCGAGCAAACAGTGAAACAGTGAATAGATAAGACGGAATAACTGTCTGTATCGGAGCTGTATGGCAATTTAGCAGTGGGAAAAATAACATCGTGGCAGCAGGATGGTAATACTACACATATACAAACACCACTGTGTGTGACCATAACACTTGAATATAGATCGTATTTAAAAAACTGGAACCCGAGTTGTCAGCATTTGTTAGCGCAGATAGTGTACGGTAATACTTGCGTCTTTTGGGCCTAGGGGCTTACAGGTCAAATTCGTAGTCACTCCTGTGGTTGGTTGGGAACACGTGGCCGCAGGTTGGGCCTTCGCCTAAGGGCCACGCCAAAGGTCCCTCTGGCGAGGCCCTCAGGCACGGGCACGCAAGGCGCGGGTGTGCCAGATAGCACTGCTTTTAACGGTGCCTCCAGCTGCCCCGATTGGGCAGATCTTGTCGGGTGGTGTGTCTTTCTCTCTCAATCCCCCGCTGGGGAGAGCAGCCTCTGTGCCGGCGTGGGGAAAAGGAAGCACGCGCCCGATAGTGCTGCTTTTAACGGTGCCTCCAGCTGCCCCGATAGCATGGAAGATGCCCCAAAACGGTCACAATTGGCCTTATATCAAAACGTCCCATTCAATCAGATGACACAGAAGGAAACAAATTCTCCTCAGTCACAGGATTATCTTCCACTAACCTAGCCTGAAGAAAAAATTTTAAGATGGAAGGACTCCAAAGAAAAAAAAAAGCCATGCTATTAAACTTGATCACACACTTCTTCTTAGGAAAGCTTAGAAAGAAACTCCTCCCCAAAGCCCTAGTCTTGAAGAGCAAGATGTCTCTTGTAAACGGGGGCGCTGGGCGTGAATGTCCACAGTCTTGGCAATGGCAAAATACTATTATGACTTGCAAAGGATTGTGGGGAATGTAGTCCATTCATACCAGAATCAGCCGTTCACAAAATAATGAGTTGTGTTGCTCGAGTGTAAGCAAAGAAAAATATATTTTATTCTTGGGGTTAATTCTCCCACACAGATTTACTTGGTAACACAAAAGGACACTTGCTTCAGTATTGTACTTAGGAAAAACAAATCATGATATAAGCAACTGAGCTTCTTAAGCAATCAATCAAACAATAAAGCAATAAAGACCTTGATGGGAAACAGAGAGGTCTTTCTGAGGGCTCCTGCTAATACCTTTTAGCAGTGCTCCAAAAGCAAAAACAAAACCCAAAAAAGTAACCAAAAACTGTTCTTTTTCAAGGATAACTTTCTTGTATTTTCACACACAAACAGTAGTTTCCTTTCAGAGCTCACATGCAACTGTGCATGGCTTAATTACCAATAATTAGCCAGCTGCAAACCCCTTTGCTGGTTCACTTTCTCTACGTGGCTCAAATCCTACCCTAAAGCTTTCTTGTAAACCTTTCTGGGTAGATAAAAGAACAAGTTATATTTCCTTTTGATGGTTGTTGTATTTGTGAAAGTATTTTACCACAGCAGCTTATTCAGAGAGCAATCCATGTATTCATTCTGATCATTTAAAATATCTCCTCCTTCAACTATCATAGAATCAATATCATGGTCTGGCTCAAAGGAATTCCTTAATGGAGCACTCTCAGGATAATATCTGTTTCCCTGCTGTCTTCCAGATGAAGAGCTAGGGCATAGATCAGAGTTCATACCTGAGCTTCCTTTACTGTTAGGTTTCCTCTCCAGATATCCTGGCCAATAAGTAGTCCAGCTTTTATGTCCAGCCTTCCAATCAAGATCCCTGGACACTGGGTCTCTCTTCACATACCTTCTTGCACTGGTCTTAGGGCCCCTTCCAAATGCAGCCGTCTCCCTCACAGGTGCTGTCTGGGAATTCCTGGCTCTGTAACCCCACTCCTCTGGCTTCCTCCAGTCCAATGGAGTATGCTTGCCTCTGGAATGACTCCCAACACACGTGCTGCTATGGGCTCCTTCTTTAGACCTCCAAGATGATTTCCTCCTCTTCCTTCCACGTTGATGCTGCTGCTTCCTCTCTCTGTCCTTGAGCTCTGAGTTCCTCATCTCCATCTGATTCTGTGTAGAATGTTTCCCGTTTAACTTGTTTAGAGGGATACTCCACCCTAGCACAGCTCAGCTGTGCTGAATCAAGCCCTGCCCTTGGAGATGAGTGATTGGGGATTACCTCATAGCTCTCCTGATTGAACACACGTTCCTGAGCGGTCCTCCAGTTTAGTCCTCCACAATCGGGTAGTGCACCTCCTCCTGGAGACTGGACCAATCAAAACTTTCTGTATGATGTATGCAGACGGAGCTCCCATAAGCCCCCAGTGTGTCCAGTCTCCTTGCAGCTTGAGGACGTGTGTGCCTGTGCTGGGCACACTTAGTGACACTTGGAGGAGCAACACTAGTTAGTTAGTTAGTTTTCTGGGGAGTTTTTTCTCTTCTTTTTGTTTCATGAGGTAACTGTCCCTTTAATTTGTTAAAAAAAAAAAAAAAGGAAAGGAACCAGGGGGCCTCCCGGTGCTGAGAAGCCAGTCCTGCTTTGGGCTCCTGCCTTCCTTACCGGGTCCGTTGGCAGCCAGACAGGATAGATCTCTCCCCTAGACTGCACGGGGACGAGATCTTCCTTTCCCGGACACCTCGTTGAATGGGGATGCTTTTGCTGCCTGTCAGTTTCTGCAATTGCCGGGTAGGAACTTGCAATTCCTGTCCTCTCTCAGGCACTGCAGCGCGCTCCCGTTGGTGTTCTCAGCGGTGAGTCGGCTGGCGTTGGAGTCTTGCCTCTGCGGTAGGTGCCCGATCCAGGGATTCGTGTTTTTTCTTTATTTTGGCTTTCTTTTGCTTTCTTTGGCCTTTCGTGTATTTTTCGCGCCGTTTTTTGAGCGCGAGTGCATGAGCCGGCGGCCATTTTGTAGCCCTCCGTTGAATTTTTATCTGCTGGCTAAAACACTTGTGCACGGGTTCCCCTAGCGTTTTTTGCTATTTTTATGGTGGCGATTTTGTTCAGGGCCCTCTCAAGGTTCCAGGGAGTATTTTTTTTTTTATTTTATTTTAGAAATAAAAGGACCTTTTTAAACGCAATTGCATCAGCGTTTCTTTCCTGTGGGCTACCTTTTGTTGCTGGGAGTTTTTTGGCACGGACATGGCCACCAAACCGCAGTGCGTGATTTGTGGGTCGCGCAGAGGTGCGGTAGCGGAGTCTGGCATCTGCCGGGGCTGTGCCTCAGTCTCTCTTCTGACTTGGAACAGCAAATGGAGTTGAAGGAGCTGCCAGACCCTGAGGGACCTCCAGTTCCGGCGGAGGGAGTCCTCTCGCCCGGCACTCGCCCGTCTTGTTCGGCGTCCCATTCTAACGGGCATGCTAGTGAGTTACCAAATATGACTGTTGCATCTATTTTGTGGTTCCGAAGAAAGACGGAACTCTACGTCCCATTTTGGATCTCAAGGGCGTAAATCGTGCCCTCAAAGTCCCGCACTTCCGGATGGAGACCTTGCGGTCGGTCATCGTGGCGGTGCATCAAGGGGAGTTTCTCACGTCCCTCGATCTCTCCGAGGCTTATTTACACATTCCCATTCGGGCGTCTCATCAGCGGTTCCTCCGCTTCGCGTTTCCGTGGGGCCACTTTCAGTTTCGAGCCATGCCGTTTGGCCTCGCCACAGCTCCCCGTACCTTCACAAAGGTTATGGTGGTGGTAGCAGCGGCCTTGCGGAAAGAGGGCATCCTCGTTCACCCGTATCTCGACGATTGGTTGATTCGTGCAAAGTCCAGCGACGAGGGGGTGCAGGTCACGAGCAGAGTGGTCTCTCTTCTGCAGTCTCTCGGCTGGGTGGTCAACAAACAGAAAAGCCGTCTGCTGCTGACTCAGGACCTTGAATACCTGGGAGTTCGTTTCGACACGGCGAGGGGCTTGGTGTGTTTACCGGAGCGTCGTGTCCTAGCATTACAGAGCCTCGTCCGCCTGTTCCTGCAGTTGCCCGTTCCGTCCGCATGGTGGTATCTCCGTCTCCTCGGCACGATGGCAGCAACCCTGGAGGTGGTTCCTTGGGCGAGGTTTCATATGCGTCCGCTCCAGAGTGCTCTGTTACGCCGTTGGTCAAACCAGTTCGACTCGTTGAACATGCGGTTGCCTTGCCCGAAGCCGGTTCGTCGGTCGCTCTGGTGGTGGCTCTGCTCGGAGAACCTGATGAGGGGGCTTCCATTAGAGCCGCCTCTTTGGGTTCCGTTCACAACGGATGCCAGCCTCTCGGGCTGGGGGGCTCACTGCGAGGACCGCTTCACGCAGGGAACGTGGTCGCCCCTGGAGGCCTCTTGGTCGATCAACCGTCTCGAGTTGCGGGCGGTGCGGCTCGCCCTGCTTGCCCTCGAAGCCTTGGTATACGGGCGGCCGGTGCGCGTTCTGTCGGACAATGCAACGACCGTGGCCTACATCAATCGCCAGGGGGGCACCGGCAGTGTGGCCTTGGAATCGGAGGCGACGGCGTTGTTCAATTGGGTTCAGACACGTCTACCGGTGATCTCGGCAGCGCATATAGCGGGCACGGACAACGTGCAAGCGGACTTTCTCAGCAGGGTGCAAGCGGACTTTCTCAGCAGGTGGACCCCGGGGAATGGGAGCTGAACCCGCAGATTTATGCGCAAATTGTTCGTCGGTGGGGTCCTCCCGTCATGGATCTCATGGCGACATTTCAGTCGGCGAAGACGGGTCGCTTCTTCAGCCGGCGGCGAACGCATGTCCGAGGGGCTCAACGCCGTCATTCAGCCATGGCCGACGGACGGTCTTCTATATGTCTTTCCTCCGTGGGCGCTAATCGGTCGGGTCGTTCAGCGCATAGAGGGCCACCGGGGTCGGGTGTTACTGGTGGCTCCGGATTGCCCCAGGAGACCTTGGTATGCCGACCTGGTGCGATTGCGCGACGGCGTCCCTTGGGCCCTGCCCTCGTTACCAGATCTTTTTCTTCAGGGTCCGCTGCGGATGCCCCAAGTGGCTCGATTCTCGCTTACGGTTTGGCCATTGAAAGGGCTCGGTTGAAAAAGAGAGGTTATTCCTCTGCGGTGATTGCCACTCTTCTTCGGGCGTGGAAGACTTCCACCTCTCTCACTTAAGTGCATGTGTGGAGAATCTTTGAGGACTGGTGCTCAAAGCGTGCTGTTCGAGCGGCGACGGTCTCCGTGCCTGTCGTCTTAAGTTTTCTTCAGGATGGCTTTGATAAAGGTCTAGCCGCTAGCTCCCTGAAAGTTCAGTTGGCGGCTCTCTCTTGTTACCGTGGTAAGGTGTTGGGGCTTCCCCTCGGGTCTCATCCGGACGTCCGGCGTTTTTCTCAAGGCGGTTTGGCGTTTGCGGCCTTCGCGTAGAGTCTCCGTTCCTCCGTGGGACTTGAACCTCGTGCTACGGGCTTTGGTTCTCGAACCTTTTGAGCCTCTAGGGCGTGCGTCTCTAAAGGACTTGACTCTGAAAACGGTGTTTCTCGTGGCCATATGCTCTGCTAGACGCATTTCCGAGCTCCAGGCACTCTCGTGCAGGGAGCCGTTTTTGTCTTTTTCCCAGGATCGCGTGGTTCTTCGGCCGGTTCCTTCCTTTTTGCCCAAGGTGGTCTCGCCTTTTCATTTAAATCAGACGGTCTTTCTCCCGGTGCTGCCTGCCGTCCCCAACAGTCTTGAGGACGAGGGACTCCACTGCCTGGATGTGAGACGCGTTCTTCGGCGTTACTTGAAGGTGTCCGCAGCCTTCCGTAAGACCGACCGTTTGTTCGTGCTGTTCGGCGGCGCGCGGAAAGGTGAGGCGGCAGCTAAGGCCTCCATTGCTCGGTGGATCAAGGAGGCGATCGCGTCAGCGTATCTCTTGCAGCATCAGCCGGTGCCGGACGGTCTCCGGGCCCACTCCACCAGGGCTCAGGCGACGTCCTGGGCGGAACATTGTCTGGTTCCGCCAGCGGAAATCTGTAGAGCGGCTACTTGGTCGTCATTGCATGCTTTCAGTAAGCCCTACCGGTTGGATGTGTTAGCCGCTCGGGATTCTTGTTTTGGTTCGGCTGTTCTGCGCGCCGGCTGGCAAGGTCCCGCCCGGTGTTGACTGCTCTGTTACATCCCGATTGTGGAGGACTAAACTGGAGGACTGCTCAGGAAATGGAAATTACACATACCTGGTAATTGTAGTTCCTGGAGGGTCCAGTTTAGTCCTCCTTCCCTCCCAGAGTATCAGTTGATTTATTACGGCGCGCTTTTGCGAACAACTCGGATGGGGAGCGGCCTTTTCTGCCTGTCTCTGCTTATTCCCGGCAGCGCTTCCTGACGGTTGCCTTTTCTGTTTCTCTTCCAGCCTATATCCTTGAGCGTCTGTTTTTTGGGCTGTCTTTTTCTTCTGCCGGTGCGGTGGTAGCGGCGCAGTGCAGCGTTCTGGCTTCTTCGGTTAGGGGAGGGGGTTGCTCACTTCCTGAGGGGCACAGTTTTTACCTTTGTTCTGAAGGTGTGTTATCTCAGTTTCATGTGTTGCTTCTTTAAGTCTGCTTTGTTACTAGTTCACTGGGGGCTTATGGGAGCTCCGTCTGCATACATCATACAGAAAGTTTTGATTGGTCCAGTCTCCAGGCTGCAGGAGGAGGTGCACTACCCGATTGTGGAGGACTAAACTGGACCCTCCAGGAACTACAATTACCAGGTATGTGTAATTTCCATTTTCCCCACTTCAGCTCTTCTAGAGGCTGTTTGAAACCTGGTGCATTCTGGGACTGGTAGTCTTTTATGAAAACATTCTGTTTTAGTATTTCTACCAGCGAAGACAGGTTGCTTGTTCAGTGCCAATTCACCTCTATTATAGCTCCTTCCTGAACTATGATAAGCTTCCTTATCACACTCTCCAACCACACAGCTGGTTAGGAGAGACTATCTGGAAACAGATTAACTGTATACCCATGAAGCATACCATCATTACATTTAAGAAGTGTAAAAGTGCATCACTATTGAAGGCCACTGATTACTAGGGTAACTCTATTGCCAGTCTCCTCTATTGAGTTCTGTCAAATTAGCAATTTTTGTAGGTGGTGCTGGGACAATCCCTCTTCTCCTCGCCTATTCTCCACAATGAGCCTGGAACATAAAGGGCCCAAGACACAGCAGGCAGAGATTTGGTGGAAAGCTTTAGAACCTGTGTAAGATACTCCTTGAAGCATTTCATATGCCCTTGCCTGTCTGTTCACAGGAAAATTTGAAAAATACAAATGATTGTGTCTTGGAGCATTTTCAGAATCTTCAAGATTTCTCTAAAATAAGATTATCTTTGATTAGGGAACCATTAGCCATTTCAAGAGTTGCAGTTTTGTTCTCCTGATCCCTTATGCTAGCCTGAGAACCCTTTATAAATAGCAAACAATCTGGAAGGGTCTTCTAGAGATCAGTCTCATAATTCTAATTTGAAGATCTCTCCTGGGGGAGGAGGGGAAGATAAGATAGTAACAAACGTCACCTCTCACTCTCCTTATATGTGGAACAGAGTTTGCTCTTATGGACCCAATACATGAGGAATGGTATTTCCTAAAGGAGATTCCTATTCCATAATTGGGCAACCCATTATCTCCTTAAATGAAGAACACTCAACTTGAGGTATTGTACAAGAGACCTCTGCATTCCCTTCACCTAAGATATTAATTCCCCTTGGCCAGGGCCGGCCCCAGAGTTGGTTCAAGGTGTTGGCACTCTAAGCAAACATTAAGCCTTGTGCCCCACCTGGCTAGCAGAATCTGTTTAGCTTTGAATATCCTACTCTTTATCACCCCATCCCTGACGCTGCTGCTGTAGGCAACTACCTAGTGGTTGTACCAACCCTGCCCATAGCAGCTTCTTCCATCCCTGTCGAGAAGGAGAGGAAAACATGCCTATAGTACTTCCTGGAGGTAAGGGCTGAGAGTGGAGGATTGGATTTAGAGGCTTCCAGGGGACAACCCAAAATGCAGGCATCCATTAGCAGAGGGGCTCTCCCTCGGACTTTCTTACCAACCTGGGCAGTAGATTTGTAATAGCTTTCCCGTATTCCCACGCATCAGACCTGATCTCCCGTCAGTCTTCCAGTTCTCTAGGTGCATCAGAAGGAGCCAGCAAAGTGGCGTTCCCTTTAGCACACTCTTCAGGCACGTGTGTAGCTGTTCCACACTTTCTCGGTATTGAAGGAATAAGAGTGAAGAGGGAACCTTCCAAAGCCCAAATCTGTGCTGTCAGTTATTGACTAGTGCATATTCCTTTTCAGGTTGGGATAGTTCACTAATTGCATGAAACAGAGCCCTTATCTCTAATGGACTTTGATATTTGTACAGCAGGTGATATTCTAGTGGGTGACAAATGCTTCCTGACCTGTGCTGTTGTGTACAAAATTCTGACCTGTTTCTATAGCTTTATGTGGGAAAAAAAAAAGAAGCATGTTCTGTTAAGAGCTCGTGTGGATGCCATTTGTGTGGAATTAGCCAAAGAATTTATTGATAAGGATTAAATAGCTGCAAGCCACATGCGTGACTTTTGTTAAAAGATTGTGCGGATGTATGCCCATGATAAGTGTCTGCGTGTTTTTTTTTGTTGGTTCTGTGCAATAATCCCCGAGTCTGAGAGGCTTACCTTCATGGCTGTTTTTTTACCACCTCGGAGGATGCTGTTGCTATAGGTAGCTGCTAGAATAGGTATAAGTGAGTAAAGATCCTCTGTGCCCCCCCCCCCCCCCTCGGGCAGTATGATGATGATGATGCATTTACGGAGCAACCTTCCTCAGTGGAGGGGATGGGGGCAAGAAGCAGGATCTGAAGTCAGCTGGTGAAAATCTTTGTAGCTAGTTGTCCTGGTCCAGGACCTGACTGGAGTCTCTCCAGGTTGTGGTATCCTATATTGGGTCAGCAGTGAAGATGATGCAGTGTGTGAACCTCTACTTCAGGGACCTGCACAAGTCTTTAAACCTTATTTACTAACGTCCCTTTTATAGGTCTCTGCAAAGATTCCTGCTGGCCCCATGTGTCTAATTAGACCGTAAGCTCTTCTTGAATTTACATTAGTACCATATGATAAACTACAGCGGCAAACTGTCCTTACTGTTAGCTCTGGCCTCCAGCTACTCATTGCTGTCCTTAGGATAAATGTCAAAGAACAGAGGGTGTAGCTAGCATCCACCAGAGATCCGTAGAGAGATGAACAGTAAGCAAACTTTATGCACCCTCCCCCCCCTCCCTCCCCTTTTACTGTGCTTGGTTTCCATGAGCTTCTTAAAAGTTCACTTATTAACTGAAATACATGATGCTAATGACCGTGGTGTTGCACAGATGCAAGAACTGCCTTCTGCAGGAGAGGCGGTAAGGGAACCCGAGCAAGGCTTGGCCTTCACGTACTTCAGTGACTGCAGAACGAACCAACCTCCCCCCCCCCCATTCAGCAGTCCACTTCTACCTGTTTAGCTTCTTATTTAATGTGAGAGCTCAACATATTCTTTGCTTTCCTTTTAGAATTTGTGCACCATTCTGCTCTTCTCTCGCTCTCCCTACTGGAAAGTACTGTTCATGCAAAAATAACCCCGGCCATGTTCCAAGGAGTTTCCTCCTAAACCTTCCCACAGGACCCTTATTTTACGGTCCACGTTTCCTTGAGATACAGATCATTTTATGCAATCGTACAGCTGCCTGGGCCTAACTTCATTATGAAGAGGTGACGAGAGGGAGTGGTTATTTTGAAAAACCTGTATAACTCGGCATACACCTCTTGCATGTTAATGTGTCTCAGGATAAAAGCTCCCATTGTAGGTTTTGGTAGAGGGCAACCTCATTGTGCCGGTATTTGAATAACTTCAGATCTGCTTTCCACATACAGCCGTTTCAGATGTGACACAGGAATGCGCTGCTGAGCGCCCAACAATTCATTGGATTGCTCTGAGCTCCATAGACAGGGTGGTGATTACTCTGCTCTGCAGGAACTCAAGATGGTTTTCTGTGAGCAGCGTCTGGTTTAAAGGTCTACAGTCCCACCTCACGATCAAGATGCTCGGGCATCTTATTTGCAAGAAGAAGTTAGGGAGGAAAATAGCACAGGGTGAGGGCAAAAAAATCCAAACAGAATATTCCCCTAGACTGGGTTTTCTACAGGAGTTGGCAAAGCAGATGTTCTGATCAGCTGTGTAGCAGAGAAGACCTGTGTGCTCTGTGTGTTTTTATATAAATATTATCTCTTTCAAACCAATACACTAACCCTTAGGCATTAATTTTCTCTCACAGTTTTTGCCTATTTCAGATAATTTCAGCCCTAAGCACCAAAGACTTAACGTAGTAAAGCTGAATCGAATCTTCATCTAGAACCATCCTAAGGACAAAGAGAGTTTCTTATCGGCCCTTTTTCTCTTTGTCATTTAAGGTCAGACAACCTCCTGGTCGAGATGTTCCAAGATGCAAGCAACATGTACCAAAATGAACTGGAGAAGGGAGGAGAAAAAGCCCTCAGAGGTTGGTGGGGTTTTTCTGTTTTCTAACCTCTCCGGTGCCTCTTTGTTGTGTAACAAGCAAGACTGAGACTATTGCAGGCTGTGATGTTTTAATCGGTTTAGCAACTTTCTCCTGTGTTGAAATAAGAAATATAGTTACACTGCATTATGAGGTCTGACTTACATACTGCTGGTCATAATTTTGAGCTGTCTGCTACCTGACGTGTGATACAGCTGAACTTTTGAGAAGGATTTGCACTTGGAAATCGATCTCATGGCCAACTCCTCTGCTTTTCACGGCCTGTCCTGACCTCGCTGCCACTCACATTTGCCTTTGCCATGTGTTTAAAATATTTTTTTCCTTGTGCTTCGTGCACTACAGATTATCTCCAGTTCTGCAGATCTGGTCAGGACAGTCCTATCCAAAGCTTGGATGGAAGGAGGAGTTTTCTGGCATAATTATAAACTTTTGTGTGAGACAAACACACTGAAGAGAGAGAAACTTTTACTGTTTAATGTAGTACTAAAGGCACAGAGAAATTTTTAGGAGGAGTGTGAAGGATAAGAGGGGGGGGGATGAGAACTGTCTCTTTTTCAGATCCCTCTTCTGGCCCATCTCATCAAACTTTAGCACATTTTTATCACCTGCAAGTGATGGAGGGAAACTGCCGTTTTTTATTGTGGGTATCTTCCAAATAGTGGAAATTCAGTTTGTGTATTTTGGGAATCCTTTTATTTCTCTCCATTCTATTTTGCTGTTATCACATCACTTCACGGGGCGTCCAGTTTCAGCTGAAAGTGTGGTGCAGCCTCAAAAGAGAGAATCTCCTACCACTCTGTCATTGCTCATCCAGCTGGGGGCACTCAAGCAGAGGCTGGTCTCCAACATGCACACTCCCATCTATCCAGGGGACTCTACCCCACTGATGTCAGACTTGGGTCCTCAGATTTAACAAACATGTTTAGTTTTCAGCATGACCAAAATATGTAAGAGAACTAATAAAAGAGCCTGTGCTTGCAGGCAAATCTCATGAATACTCACAGTGGATGCCCTGAAAACCTAAGATGTTGGCACCATTGAGGACCAGAGTTTAACATCACCCCAGTAGTATTGCAAACTGCACTTTTTTAGAGTTATTTTGTAGAACCTTTTTTTTTCAGTGGCTCAGCTGATGGCGTCCCTAGATAGCTATCTAAAGATCACATCCCTCTGTTACTGAAATTCAAGAGCAATAGTGTAGGCAAGCTGATTAGATTCCCCCTAACTGGATCTTCCTCCCCAGTGTGTTACATTTTATTTTACTGCTACATCTGATCAAATATTTATTTTTCATTAAAATGTCACTAAGGTGTGCACGCACTTTGTTAGAACGAATCGATGGAACCAAGATTGAAATTGGTACTGGAGGTCATGCGGGGTAGAACTTCTTTGAATTACAAGAGGATGATGTGTGTCTTATGAGTGCATTTGGGACATAGACTGAAACTCCCACCAAACCCCCCCTCCTCAGTTCAGCCTCACTCAGGATGTAGCATTGTGTTCCAGAATGCCGGCTGTTTGTAACCAATCAAATAAAAGCATTTCTGCGCTAAGAAAATAGAGTTAAATGAAACTCAACAGAGTAATTGAAAAGAGAAAAAAGTACCTTCAGACTGTTGTTAAATGTTTCATGGTGTAGGATTGCTAAAGAAGAATGTATTCAATAGGCCTTCAGATATAGCAGTTGGAGATCTCGCTCTGGAATAATGGCGCCCCGAAACAAAGATAGCTAGAAACCAAAAGGGAAAGACAGTAGACGGTGAACTTTATACCTGTCCTATTTATACCGCTGTCTGCCATGGTGAGAGATCAGATGTCTAGCAACATGGATCACTGATCTGATGCCACGTGGCAAATATTTGGTTCTTATGCAGTAGCCTTATACAGGTATTCTCATCCAGTTTGCTTTGGTTTCCTTTAACTTTTTTCTGATGTAACATCGCATTCCTTTTCTGGTTTTGCACTAGAATGTTGAAAAACACATTATTTCTATATAAAAGTTCATAGCTTGAGATTCTTTCCTGCTGAAGCCCATGTTTGGGATCCGCTTTTCCTTACCTGTTGGGTGCATAAGTGCCAAAAACATATCTCCTGGTGCCGCGGCAGGAGCCACTACTGTGGCTAGCCCAGACCTCCACCCCAAGGATTCCCCCTGCCACCAGGTTGTGCAGCAGAGGAGAGGCTGAAGGGAGGGAATGGGTGGAGAGAAATTGGTGGTTTCGAGAGTGGTTGGAGAGAGTAAAACAGAGAGAGAGAGCGAGAGAAGCTGCAGGGATTGGAAGAGGTTAGAGACAGGGAGGAAGATTAAGAGGGTGCTCAAAGAAAGGGGAAGAGCAAGAATAAAAGAAATTCATCCTCAAAACCTCCTCTCCCCCTCCAAAAAAAAAATAGATAAAACAAAAAAAAGAGCAGAAAAGTGAAATTTAGTACGCTATGTATTTAGTTTTTCCCTGTGTTTTTCAGTGCGAAGCGAGACAATCACTAGCAGAGCAAATGCTCTATCAAAGCTGCATCATATACTTCCAGCATGAATAAAGCTTTCAAAACTTTAAAGCAAAAGATATAACCGGGAATCCTCATATCTAATAAAGTTTGACTGCGTCATTTTGGCAGTCGGGCTATGACTTCAAGCAAGTCAGGTAACATGCACATACTGTTAGCTCCTGTCTCTCTTATGCTCAAATGCACCTGTTAATTCCCATTGTGCTGGTGAGATTTCTGTCTGGTTTCTGTTAGACGTCTACTGCGATGAGGCCTATTTATGAAAAGCTTTTCTCCTATTTTTGAGGCAGTTTTTAGAAGGGATTTCCTTGGACAAACGGCCCAGGTGCACAGATAACTCTTTTAGAAAACTGTAGCCCCCTTCCAGTGTGGAAAGAAGGGGGGGGGGGCAGTGACTGGCCCTGGCAGAGTATGCCTAGGGAGCTTATTTGTAACGTCTTGCAGGAATTTAGACCTCCAGGCTCTGAATGCACCTATGTACCTTTTGGTCCCCACTGGGGAAGGCATTTTCAATGAGAAACCTGTGGGGAATTTCACTTCGAAATCCGATTTCCTACCTGTAGGCCTGAAAGCACGGCAGGAAGTTTCAAATCTGGTCTTTTTGTAGGCGCAATGCTTATTAAACAGGATCCATAAGGCTCTAAAAGCATGTGACTTTGTAGGGTAATCATCCTACAAAATCATCCTAAGGTGTAAATAGTTATCCTTGTTATCCAAGTTTTACTGTCCTGTTAATTATGACCGCTTCCTATGATACAAGTTTGTTATCCGGTTAACTGTAAACTCAGGCACATGTTTTCCTGTCTGATTTTATGTTCTATGTAAACCGCGCTGATGCCGAATAGTGCGGTATATAAGAAAATGTAAATAATTAGCGAAAAGATAAATAGCCCAGCTTTTCCTACAGTAGAAGCAAGAGGCAGCTGTTCCTTATTTCAACAGCACAATCCTTAGTTTGGACTCGGAAGGTGGTAGATTTAAATACGAAACTCTCTAAGGGGACTATTTAACAAACCACAGTAAGATTTCACCGTTCATGACAAAATGGAACACACATTAGCGGCAAAACCTCCATAGTAATGTGTTGGAGTGAAAGGGGATGAGGTTAGGGCAGGATTAACCCTTTGGCGAGTCCTAGGCAAGCAATCATATTCGCCTCCCCTCCCCCCCCCCCTCCATTTATTTTAAAACTCCTACAGATAAGACCCTGTGTCACGATGGCTGCAGAAGGTAAGGAACACTGCTCAGACCTCTGACGATTGAAGGACAATGCGCAGGGGGTGGGGAGAATAGACGGACCCCTGCGGGCAGCAGTGGTTTTGGTCCCCCCTCCCCCAGTACTCTTCTTCCTGCCACAGCTGACTTACCAGTCCAAAAATCGGCCTTGATAGCCATCAGCCTAGCACATCTGTGAGGAGGACTCCTAAACATTTGGTCTATGGGCACCTGCCCAGTTTGACTGCCGTAATCCAGCTTCGAGTGTGATTGGCAGTTGGGTGGAAACAGAGCCAGCCTGTCTACTAGGCAGGCATCTAGGGCGGCAGACCCTGGTGTTTGGCATGCCAATCCTTCCTTTGAAGCAGCAGCAGGCATTAAAACACGCACATGCATGTGCAGTCATGGCCTGCCGCTGCTCCAACAGGTAGTTACATCAGAGGGAGAAGGAGCGGCAGGCGGTGGACTTGCACGGGTGCTTTAAACTAATGGCAAGGGAGAGGGAGGTGGGTCTCTGTAGAGTTTATTGTTCTTTTTAATATCGGTGTAGTGTTGGGGTGGATAGGAGTGATTAACACTTTTCCACCAACGTGTAATAGAACATTAAATCTGTTTTTCTGCTCCCGTGAGGGAACTCTGAGGGCTTACAGCAATCCAGTGTTGGTTTTGTAGGGGAAGCTTCTAGAAGCTCTTAGACTCTCCACTACGCCCAGCAATACTGTTCATTGCCAGCCCTGTGAGCTGGTGAAAGGGGCTATGGTGCTCTGAGCAGAGGCAGTAGGATTGCAGCAGAAATGCTGCCGCCACAATGACCGCTGGGGGAAGGGGGTCAGAGGGGCTGCCAGCTGTCCTGTGCAAACCCAGAAATGATTTTCTGCATCGGGTCGGAGATGTGGAAGCTTGGAAACAGCTTCCTTTGTTGCAGTTCATGCTTGGAGTGGGCCGTAGAGGGGCAGCGATGTTGGAAGGGTCACTTCTGATGGCGTCCACTGTCTTCCGCAGTTTGGAGCTTGTAAAGTGGCTGTAGTGCGATGGGGGCTCAGTGGGCAGGATGAAGGCACTTGCTGGGCCATTGAAAGTTGTAGCATAGGCACTTTAATCCCTTACAGGTGATTTATAACAATTAAGCACTTGATAGGGAGGGGGGGAGACTTTGGCCTAGTAGAGGTGGAGCTACATTTGCAGTGATCTTAAGAGACATGACCAGCTAGCAACAAACAGAGGGCCCTGATATATTGAGCTTTTTCACATAGACACAGTAAACCGGGCCCTTAAATGGCAATGTGAATGATCGCCCTGCAAGAAAGAGAACTTGCAGCCTGTTGGTGGAGAATGACAGCTCAAGGTTAGAGCCATGAGTTTCGTTTTCATGTGCCCCAGGTACCCTTCTCCACGGCTCAGATTAGCACAGTTCATTCCAGAGGAGGCTTTGAGAGGAGATCGATCGTTGTCATTAGTGAGAGAGACACTATTATTGTTGAATCTGAGTTTCTTTATGTTGCTTTTTTTTTACTGCCTCTGTTGTGTCAGAAACACATGATATTTCAGTGGAAACAATGTGATTCATGCCAAAGGCAGGGGAGATCCAGTGTCTTGGTGAAATGCTCGTTGGAAAACGTGACCGGATGGAAGGCCCTCAGTCTTGCACGATTATTGAAGATAATTCTCTTCGCACATTGCCAACAGTATGAGAAATGCTCAAAATAGACTGGAATGTGCAGCACCACACCCTAGGGCAAGTAACCCTTAAAGGTGAATAAACCTGGCTTTCTGGCCCCTGGTAAAATAAAGTACAATAGGAAACCTTCCTTTTTAAATGAGCAAAGGATTTCTAATTCCTAACATCTTATTTGGCCTAATGAAGAATAAAATTGAAGGTAGCATGCTAGAGTGCTAAACTGAAAGAAGAATTAAAATGAGAAAATCGGGGAGGTCCATTAACCCCACATGATTGTGTGGACGACCCGAACTCAAGGACCAGTCCTGGCTTTTTCTCCCTGGGCTGGCTGAAACTGAAGATGTAGTGAAAGCGCTGTTCAGTCCTTTCAATAGCGCGGAAGGAGTCCTGGTCATCACTCAGTAGTAATATCTGCTGGCAGCGTTAAGGGCATTCTTGTAGTGGGTTCTTGAGGAAACCTCGCCCTGTGCCTTTCCACTGGACAGCTGTTGCTCTACTGACTGGGATAGACAGCAGGAGGAAAGAATAAAAAAAATGGGTAAATTCTCCCCTGGTACCTGAGAGAGGGGTCAGCCCAAGTGTATCTGACACTGTAGGCAAGCCATCAGCTATGCGCTCATGTCACATCCTTCTCCTAGTCCAGCATCTCTCCTTCCCTTCCCAAATTCTGTGTTCCCCCTCCCCCAAGCTCTCCAGCATCCCTCTCCTTTCTCTCCCCCTCCAAGCTGTCCAGCATCTCTCCCTATTTCCATTTCCCTTGCTACCATTACTGCCATTCCTCTAGAGGAGACCGAAGTATAGTCTTCAGGGGGACAGAACTGTGTCGTGCCAACGCAGAAAGCGACAGGGAAGCCCTTTAAAGCCACTGTCCGTGGTGGGCGTTGCAGTATCTGTGCATGTGCTCAAAGCTTGTTGCATCCCTTTATAGCAAGAGGATAAAGTCAAAATACTTCAGCATCCCAGTCACATGCCAGAGGGGGCAGGATCTGGCAGAGCTTGAGTGTGCATAGAGCCTCAAAAGCCCACTGCTGACAGTGGCTTTAAAGGACTCCCTGTGGCTGGTGTTATACTGCCACCTCCAAAGCCTGCTGCCCTAGACAGATGCCTATTCGACCCCGTGGTGGCCCTGGCCCTGACGGCACGTAAAGACTCATGCTGCCTTAGATGGAATTGGGAGCACTAGGAAACTACCAGACCAAAAATAAAAAATTATGATGCAGAAGACAATAAAATAAACTCGACAAATTTAAACCGTGTTTTTTTAAATCATTAAATGAATAGAATTACCATGTACCTAATTAAAACTTAGTTCCTAATGATGTATTTACAGCAGTGAGGAAGACAGATATTGTAGACAAGTGCAGGAACAGCCATTCATTAGTCGGCAAAGACTGCGGAAGAGAGCCCTGACACAAACAGCTGTTTCCTACAAGGAGGTGATAGTGGTGACGGCACATGAAACAAGGCTGGACGAGGAATGGAATGCGGGTGGCTTGTGGGGATGGATGTCGCCTTTCTGCACTGTATGGCGGTGGCTTTCCCCTTTCTGCTGTGCCAGTGTAATTGGGAGCAAGAGATTCTCAGAGCGTTGTAATGTCTTTTGAGTTGAGCATTTCTGAAATGCATTCCCAGTGTTACTGCAAGGAGGAGGCAATCATATATTGATTGTTCTAGGAACCAGAGAAATGATTTCTAGGAACGGAAGAGTATTAAGCTGCAGATCAAGGAGATGGTGGTTATTTGTAGGTTTAATACAAAGCATTGTATGGGGGGGGGGGGTGTCTTACATTATAGCCGTTCCCCAGTTACCAGTGATCCCAGTGGCTGAGGGCTGGAAAAGCGTCCTCCTAAACTTCCTTTTCATGCTGCTTTTGCTTCAACGGGGAGGTTGTGGGGTCACCTTTCCCCTGCTGAGGTCTACTGCAATACCTCTGAAGTGCTCCCAAGCCCCTGGCCAGATGGCTGTGAGACTTCAATAGAAAGGTTTTGCCATGCCACACTGTTCGCGGGTTTTTTTTTTTTTTTTAATTATGTCCTGAGTGTTTTCCCCCTGTTCCTTTGGGCTTCCAGTTCCACTGGAGCTTAGGCCAAGCTATACTACCACAAGCGATCATTTGCAGCGACTTAGGGATTTTTCCTATATTCTGTATCCCCACCCACATGTGCAGTCTATTCATTATAGTGATGGTCTTCAGGCAGGGGCCAAGCTCAGGGACTCCTTTCAGGATTCTGCAGTCATGGGCCCTAAATCTTATCAATGGGTATTGCCATTCTGTAGTGATATAATTACTTTCTGCCTCCCCCTCCCCTCCCTCAGAACAGTAACATGGCATTCACAGCCTCCCTAGCTCCAGACAACGTGGGAAGTGAACCTGAGCTGGGAATCGAGCCAACATCCTTGCACATCCCTGCCACTAAGTTGGCTGCATGTCATTCTGTTTTCAGTATATACACATTTTGTGCCTCATTTGCTTCCATCTGCAGGGAATTTTAGAGGGCCAGGTTGTACAGCCTGCCAGGATTAAGGATTAGCATTGCCCTGGGGCCTTAGAGTAACTTCTCAGCTGAAAGACAGTGCTCCCGTCAGCACATGGCCCCTGACTTTCCACACTGGAGCTTTGGCGTAGAGGACAAGGTAGTTACTCACCTGTAGCAGGGGTTCTCGGTGGACAGCAGGAATTAGCTCTTGCATATGGGTGACATCCCCGACGGAACCCCATGCGGGAACGCTCCCCTGCTTCTATTGGAAGCTTTTGGGAGACTCCACTGTACCTGCGTGCCTCCTTCCCACCTGCCGCCTTGGCACTATCTTGATTCAGTTTGATAACATAGCTGTAGCAGAAGACAACTTGGAGAGATGGGAGGGTTGTGAGGACTTATTCCTGCTGTCCACAGAGAACACCTATTGCAGATGAATAACTACTTTGTCTCCATCAACAAATAGGAATGAGTCCTCACATATGGGATTCTCAAACTACAGGCTACCAAAAACTGAGGCGGCCACCAAGAAGCCCAACAGGGGCAAACTCAACTGCAGTATGGCAACAGACCTGAAGGCCAACTGCATACAATAGCGGTGATTCTCTTTTCTTTTTTGGTAGCCAGGACAGAATAGAATGGGCCTAGGGGGGATGGAGTTGGTTTCTAATCCCCAAATAGATTGGCCAAAGTTGCACGGTGTTTTTTTGAAGCCGGTAGGCTCTAAGCACTACGCCAAGCAGCGGAGAATTATACCAGTACGATTTAATATAACATGCTTTACTATTGGAAAAACCTATGCACAGCAGCACAGGATAACATTGGTGCGGCAAACGATAAGGTGCTTTATTCTAAACCCCCTGAAGAAACCTGTTTATGTGAAACGTGACACAGAGCCGGATGGTGGTGTCGGAACAACTAAGATAAGCACAACCATTTTGAAGTGATGTAAAATAGTTTGGTTAATATTAATCATGGCAAAAGAAGACTTTGAATGAACAGAGGTCGTTGATGTGAAATTGGCACAACAGCAGGACATTGTCTGGAGAATAGTGACACCAGGAGTCTGAGACCTCGATGTTCTTTTCATGTCTATGATTAGATATATTTTGTTTGATGATCTTTATATATTATGAGGTACAACAGAAAAAGAATCATAGCCTAGAAATACTTGGAGGGAGGAATACTCTTTATGGTACACAGATTAACCCTCTGTAAATTGACTTAGTATTTGGAGTGCTTCAAGTAAAAGGCTACGGTTCGCTTACAGTCCAACATGTGCAACACAGCTTCCCTTTTGTCTGCATGAGGTCTCTGGGGAAAAATGTTGGAAGAAAAATTGACTGATTTTAAGGTGGAAATCTGATACCACTTTTGGAAGGAATTTATGATGAGTACGAAGGACCACTCTGTTATGGTGGAATTTGGTGTAAGGTGGATGAGCCACTAGAGCCAGACACTCACTCACTCACTCTGCGTGCTGAAGTGACTGCCACCTGAAACATCTTCCAGGTCAAGATCTTCAGAAGACAGGAATTAAGCGGCTCAAATGGAGCTTTTATGAACCCCGCAAGAACCATATTGAGGTCCTAAGGTCCTGTGGGAAGCTTATAGGGAGGCTTCAATAGAAGCAAGCCCCATATAAAGCGAACAACTAAAGACTCTACCGAGATGGACTTGCCTTCCACACCTACATGGTAAGCTCCAGTTGCACTGAGGTGGATCCTGACAGAGTTGGACTTGAGTCCAAGCTCAGCAAGGTGTAGAAGATATTCAAGCAGATTTTGTGTGGAACAGTTGAATGGTGTGAGGGCCAGGTTCTAGATCCTGACAGCAAACCTCTTCCACTTGCAAGAGTAAGATTTTCTTGTAGATGCTGTCCTGGAGGCCAAAAGGAGTTCAGTTACACCGTCCAGCAGGTTGAACTCAGACAAAATTAGCCTCTCAACCATGCCATGAGGGCCAAGGACTGGATACTGGGTTGCAACATTGTCTTGTCCTCCTGCATTATTGGATTGGGCATGAGGCCAAGCCGTAGCAGCTCCTGATTGGAGAGCTGTAGCATGAGAGGAAACCATGGCTGGCTGGGCCAGTAAGAAGCAATGAGAATCGTCTTGCTACCATTTGATTTGAGCTTCAGGAGGGTCTTTACAATGAGAGGTATTGGAGATAAGTGTAAAGAAGGTCGTCGTCCTCCCTCTCCCCACCAGTGAAGGAGGAAAGCATCCGACACTAGTCTACTAGCAGAACTGGTCCAACCTGGGCATTCTGTGGAGTGGCAAACAGATCTATTGAGGGGGGTACCCCACTCTCAAAAAATGCATATTGCAACCTCCCTGTGCAGTGTCCACTTGTGCGATGGGAGGACTTGACTTAGTCTATCTGCCAGAGTGTTTTGCTTGCCTGGCAGGTTTGTGACTCAAGTCCATCTTGTGCATGATGGTGAACTTCCACAACCTGACCACTTCCCAACACAGGAGGTACGAACCCATTCCTCCCTGTTTGTTGATGTAGAGCATGCCAACTGGATCGTCAGTCTGAATCGGAACAATTTGGTTGGCCAGTCAATCTCCAAGAAGTTGGAGACTTTCTTCATGCTTCTATCTGAATTCAAAAAAGCATGGGACAAACACAGAGAATCTCTAATGGAGGAAAAAGAGGACTGATGTAGTGGTTGATATGGAAGGGCAGACTAGATAGAAACTAGAAACATGATGGCAGAAAAAGACCACATGGCCTGGATGGACCATTCACCCTGTGTGTGCAACCCATCGAGATGAGCTCCACACCCCAGCTTGGATGATTTTGTTGTCAGAATCTTTTGTGATGGAGCAATTTGGAAAGGAAGACCTTTTTGAGCAAATTGTAGTGGACTGTCCACCAGTGTAATGACTGATCTAGAGGGATAGTGAGACACAGACAATCCCTGAGTCGACCCATGCCCTGGGTCCATTGAGTCCTCAGAGTCCATTGAGCCTGCCTCATCTGGAGGCGTGCCAAGGGCGTGATGTGCACTGTAGAGGCCATGCGACCTAGTACATTTAACATCTTATGAACTGTTACCTGCTGACTCGCTTGAGTGTCCCGCACCAGTGCTTTCAATTGGTGAAGTCGGTTGTGCAGCAGGAAGGCTCTCGCCTGAATCTTGTCGATCAGGGCTCCAATGAATGCCAAATATTGGCTGGGCTGAAGGTGGGACTTTGGGTAATTTACAACGAACCCTAGTAGTTCCAACACCCAATGGTCAATCTGTTGATTCTTGGTTTTCTATTGCAGTCACTGGAAGATTGACAATTCTCCACAGGAAGCAGTCAAAACCCCACCCCAGGTTTTGCCTGAGGAGCTGGCTGGACCTTTTGAAGCTTCTCATGCTGCTGCTATTGACGAGTGGCTTGCTTGATTTGGGAGGTCTAGGGGCCCAAGACAGTACCTATGCCTGCGAGGTAATAGGTCTTTTTCTGGTTTCCATCTTGGTACCTCCTATGATTGGAGGTGTGCCTGGAGAACCTGGTAAGAGTAACATGCTGCTTTTTGATATGACCATTCTTCTCTTTGACATGTTCCCCAAAGAGATTCTCTCCATGGCACAGGATGTGCGCCAGCTTGGTTTTGCACTAGCTGTTCAGGTCTGACGACTGGAGCCAAGCAAGTCTCTGGGCACCAATATCTATGGCAGCATTTCTGGATGCCAACTTGAAGATATTGTAGATTGCTCAGACCATGAATTTTGAGCAGTCCTTGCCATGGGCCATTAGGGAATGATATTGATCCAATTTTTCCAGAGGAAGGAACTGAGTCAGATCAGCCAAGTCGCACATGATGTTCAAGAACATGCCCATGTAGAGCTCATAAGAGGCCACGTGGGCTACAAGTATGGAACTCTGGAAACACCTTCTCCCTAAAGAGTTCAGTGTCCAAGCCTCCCTCCCTAGGGTGCCGAGAAACGAGTCTTGGTACTCTTGATTCTATTTAGGGTGGATTCAGCCACCAAAGATTGGTGAGGAAGCTGAGGCTTCTTGAATATGGGAGCCTTCTGAACTCTGTACATAGAGTGAAGCCTTCTACTAATAGAAGGTACAATGAGGGGGTTCTCCCACATTCTCATCTGTACCCTCTGTAAGATGCGGTGCACAGGCACTGTCACTGCCTCCTGTAGGATCTCCTTCTGCCCTGGGCTCATCCTTACTCTCTCTCTAGAGAAAATGTGATCGCCTTAGCCATATTCCTCACAAACTCTTGGAAGGTCATGTCCTCAGGAGGGGACTTGCACCGCTCATATGGTAGAGAAGGGTCCAATGGGAGCTCAGGGGACCTGCCCTAGACAAAACCTCTGATTCCTCATCAGTGGCCCAGCCTTCTGAGTCAGACTCAGAGAGGATGTCAAAGTACTTCTGAGTCTCTGCCTGAATCTCTGTTCTGCTTCAAGGTGATCAGGAGCTCCTTCGGGAGCACTTATTCACTGATACCCTTCTAGATTTTGAGGGCGCATTGAACCCTGGGATACTAGATAGGGATATCAGCTGGGCAGGCACTGGTGTTGGGGGTACTTCGATGCCCTGATGTCAATGCTTCTCCTGAAGGTTGTGCGTATGCCTCTAGGAATAGCTGCATGGTAGCCATTTATTTATTTATTTAACAGTTATTTATATACCGCTCTTTCCCATGTTTCAAGTGCGGTTTACATGTAACAGTAGGTTAATTGGTATGAGATATACCAGGACATTTTACATAGAACAGATAATTATAAATTACAAGGAAAATTGTAACATTACAAGTATAACATATTGTCAAGGTCCTGGGCTGCTGCTTCACTAGCAACACCACATTGTGTTGCTAGAGTGCATGCAGAAGGCGTTTCTCCTTGGCTATTGATTCAAAAGGCTGCGGGGCCTTATCAACTTTGACCATTTGTATATCGGCGGCTGGGTCTCTGCTGTTGGTAGGCTGTTTGTGCCCCTCCGATATACTGGAGTATGAGCTGTCCTCTCTTTTGGGGCACCTTTTGAGGAGTGCTTATGTGGACTCCCATTGCTCTCGATGCCATGCCTTAATAAACTGACACCGATGCACCAGAGTCTTTATCCGATGTTCGATGTGGTCACCCCTTTATGTTGATGAAGACCTGGCTGAATCCTTCCTTGTCTTTGAGTGATCAATGGCCAGTGCTCTAAGGCACTACGGGTGCTTGGCTCTGATTGAGCTCAAGAGCCCCTCAGTGTCGATGCACCACTGGCATCTGATGCAGTCTTGGAAGCCATAGAGACCAATCCCATCAATGCCGATGTCAATGGATCAGACGTCAGAGTGCCAAAAAGTGATTTCTGCTGCTTCTCCCGACCCATGAGTCCTCTTTTTGTCATTTGTGAACACAAATTACAAGAAGAGGGCTGATCGGGTCCCGGACACTGTAGCCATCAGTTATGAGTATCTGTGACAGATATGGTCCTAGAGCACTTGGAACCCTTCTTAATCCTGCTGGTAGGTTTCTGGGACATGTTGCCGGGAAAAATAGTCATGGCAAAGTCGAATGGCTCAATGACTAGGACAGAGGCCCACCAGAACACTGGCACTGGAAGGGCCGAGGTGCCGTGGCAAAAATAAAAATACACAATTGGAGGAAGAAAGGTAAAGGGAGGAGAGAACCGTGATGGCAGGCGACCAAGCTGAAAAACCCAAGGTGAAAAAAACTAGTTTACCAAATGGAGGATGTCTGGAATGTGTCCATGGGGTTCCGCGGAAAACAAAAGTCTGAATCAAGATGGAGTCGTGGTGGCAGATGGGAAGGAAGTACGCAGGTGTGGTGGAACACTCCCAAAAGCTTCCAATAGAAGCTGGGGAGTGTTCCCACGTGGGGCTTCGTTGGGGATGTCACCCATATGTGAGGATTCATTCCTGCTTGTCCACGGAGAAGGTATGCATCTTACTGAACCAGCATCCATTGTCCCTTGGCAGCCCCTTATCCTGAAATTGTCCCAAGTCTGAGCCTGGTTACTAATTTAAGAATTCACAGGATTAGAGCCCAGGTTGCTCCAATCATACTCTAGATTACTGTCTAGTAACTTTCATTCGGTAATCGCCACACTTCTCGTTTCTTTCCTGGGAGAAGAATTTGTGCTACGGGTACCATCTGTTTGAGACTCTCTCTGATCCTGAGGATTTTATTTGAGAATTGGATTTAGCTCACACTTTTTTTCTCAGAAGTGCAAGGTGAGTTACATTCAGGTACAGTAGGTATTTTCCTGTCCCCAGAGGGCTTACAATCTAAGTTTTGTACCTGAGGCAATGGAGGGTTAAGAGATTTGCCGAAGATTATAAGGAGTAGTAGTGGAATTTGAACCCTGGCTTCTCTGGTTCTAGCCTGCTGCTCTAACCATTAGGCTGCTCCTCCACCGAAGACAGATAAAGTAATAGTATTATCTGAGATTTTGCCTAATGCTCTTTGCAATGGAGAAAGATCACCTAGCTGGCAGATCTGACTTTCCTTTTGTGTAATGGAATTGGAGATCTCTGGTCAGTCTGTTTTTTGTTGCTTCATCATTTATTTATTTGTAAAAATTTCTGTATTGGCTTCCCATACTAATCCATCATTCAGAGCAGCATAAAATACAAAACTAAAACGTTCAGAAAACAGCAACAACAAAAAGCTCTCCAACCCACTCCACCTACAGTTGGAAACTGCTGTCTGTCCTGATGCTTGGAGCAGAGAGGATTTTTAGCTTCTTACTAAAAGACAAAATATTTACTTTTCGTCTGAACTCCAAAATTGGGCCCCCACCATCAAAGAAGCACTCGATTTCCAGTGCTTTTCTCTCTAAAAGCGCAGAGGGGATCCCCAGCTGAAAACCCTGGCTAGATCTCAAAGGTCTTGCAGAAATATGCCAGTTTAATTTATTGACCAGATAGGCTGCTTTATTTTATAAAACCTTAAAAGCTATAACAAAAAATGTAAACTTTACTTTCTCTTGAATAGATAGCCACCATGACATAAATAGAGCAAGCCTAGCCAGTGCTTTCTGATTTCTTAATACCTCTTAAAACCTGAACTTCTGAGTTCTGAATAACCTGTATCCTCCTGCCTACCTTTAACAGCAGGCCAGTCTATAAAGTGTTGCTATAATCCAGTGTACTCAAAATTCAGAATACAGAACCGAAGACACAGCCAAAGGTTTAAATTGTCTCACCAAGTATAGGATAACATAGACAGTTCATAAAACTACCATTACTTGGGTCTCCAAAGAGCCTACAGAGTCTAACTGAACTCCTAAATCCTGTACCACCTCCAACGGGATGTCGAAACCATCAGTGGGTGACTAGGCATGTTGGCAGTTCAGCTCTCCAAACCGATGTCTTTCCACTTCTGTAAGTTAAGGACCTATCCACTATTACTCAATCACCTTACTACTTTCACCAAACAAGCATTTGCATAAAGTTTGGGGTGTAGCGAATTAGTGAACTCAAGGCTTCAGTTAAAAGCAAAATCTAAAGTTGTGTTAGCACTATAAAAATAATATTCAATTTATTTTATATATCCCTGATAGCTGGCGCTATATAAGGTAATTCACATAGTAAAATGGGACTGTTCCCAGAGAGCTTAGATTCTAAATCTGAGCACAAGGAGGTTAAGTGATTTGAACAAGGTCATGCACTGAGTGATGGATGGGGAACCTGTACCCACATTCCATTCATTCAGCTATACTTAGAAACATAGCAACTGCCGCCGAAAGAACAACACCCCCCACAGCGCTCCTGCCCAATCCGGGCAGTGGGAGAGGAGGGGAAAGGCAGCCCGCCGGCTTAAAAGCGGCGTCCCTCGCCACCGGAGGGAGCCGCTGCTGCCGCCGAAAGAACAACACCCCCCACAGCGCTCCTGCCCAATCCGGGCAGTGGGAGAGGAGGGGAAAGGCAGCCCGCCGGCTTAAAAGCGGCGTCCCTCGCCACCGGAGGGAGCCGCTGCTGCCGCCGAAAGAACAACACCCCCCACAGCGCTCCTGCCCAATCCGGGCAGTGGGAGAGGAGGGGAAAGGCAGCCCGCCGGCTTAAAAGCGGCGTCCCTCGCCACCGGAGGGAGCCGCTGCTGCCGCCGAAAGAACAACACCCCCCACAGCGCTCCTGCCCAATCCGGGCAGTGGGAGAGGAGGGGAAAGGCAGCCCGCCGGCTTAAAAGCGGCGTCCCTCGCCACCGGAGGGAGCCGCTGCTGCCGCCGAAAGAACAACACCCCCCACAGCGCTCCTGCCCAATCCGGGCAGTGGGAGAGGAGGGGAAAGGCAGCCCGCCGGCTTAAAAGCGGCGTCCCTCGCGGGCGCGCCCGCGCCTGGCGGGCCCGCGCCTGAGGGCCTCGCCAGAGGGCCCTTTGGCGTGGCCCTTAGGCGCGGCACAGAGGCGCACAAAAAAGCAAGCTCCCAACATTCCCTCCCCCCGAAAAAGCCACGCTATGTCCAACAGACACCTCCACCACTGAACCGAAGATCAACGACTCTGCAAGGAAAAACCTCACCATCCCCGAACCCCAGCCGAGACCCGAAGCCAAGTAGCAGGAAACAACTAAAATAATCAGCAACGCCGACAGGAGCACAGGAGAACCCAGCAAGGAGCAGTCCGAGGCGAAGGACGTCAGAACCGCAAGTAGAACTCTCTCAGTACACCACACTTTCCCCACCTCCAAGCTCACACTTCCACTACACACTCTCCAACAGACCCGGCCCTCACCCCACGGGACAGGCTCACGCAACAAGACGCCCTACACAGATCCGGCTCGCCCTCCACGGGACAGGCTCCCTCCACGGGACAGGCTCCCGCACCAAGACGCCCTACACAGATACGGCTCGCCCTCCACGGGACAGGCTCCCTCCACGGGACAGGCTCCCGCACCAAGACGCCCTACACGAATCCGGCGCTCCCTCAACGCGACAGGCTCCCCCCACCGGTCAGTCTCCCGCACCAACCCCCCCTCCACTTATCCGGCCCGCCCCCCACGGGACAGGCTCCCTCCACGGGACAGGCTCCCGCACCAAGACGCCCTACACGAATCCGGCCCGCCCTCCACGGGACAGGCTCCCGCACCAAGACGCCCTACACGAATCCGGCTCGCCCTCCACGGGACAGGCTCCCTCCACGGGACAGGCTCCCGCACCAAGACGCCCTACACAAATCCGGCTCGCCCTCCACGGGACAGGCTCCCTCCACGGAACAGGCTCCCGCACCAAGACGCCCTACACGAATCCGGCTCGCCCTACACGAATCCGG
The DNA here is from genome assembly GCA_033557465.1 of Ichthyophis bannanicus. NCBI lineage: Eukaryota > Metazoa > Chordata > Amphibia > Gymnophiona > Ichthyophiidae > Ichthyophis > Ichthyophis bannanicus. The sequence goes on along the minus strand of CM066050.1, from coordinate 36,784,694 downwards.
CTCGCCCTCCACGGGACAGGCTCCCTCCACGGGACAGGCTCCCTCCACGGGACAGGCTCCCGCACCAAGACGCCCTACACGTATCCGGCTCGCCCTCCACGGGACAGGCTCCCTCCACGGGACAGGCTCCCGCACCAAGACGCCCTACACCGATCCGGTCATCCCTCCATGAGACAGGCTATCTCACCAGATACAAATCTCTCCAAACAGCCAACAGACGAAGACTTAAGAAAACAGGCATCACCTTAACAGAACGTCAAAAAAACCAACATGCACACCACTTACCTCCTCCCACTCTACCTACTAGTTACACAAATCCTCCCACCAACCACACACCCCCACCACCCACAAGCAAACACAACATGGCACTCACCAACCGTATTGCCATATTTAGAATCACGGCACATACACAAAGAGACACTCAGAACCTCCCATGCAAAACGACCATACAGACACAAATCAAGCTCCCACACCTGCTCAAAGGAAACACATGTAACAGCAACCTCCTCAACAGAGACAACCACGATAGAGCTCATAAATGCCAGATCCGTCTGCAACAAGATACACACGCTTGTAGACCACATTGAAGAACGACAGCCCGACATAATATGCATCACAGAGACATGGCTCAACAAGACGGACAATGTTCTACTCAACCAACTAGTACCAAACAACTACTCAGCGTACAACTGCCCACGCACCAACAAACGTGGAGGAGGAGTCCTGATAATAGCGAAATCAAAACTAAACTTCAAGACACAGAGCCTCACCGATACACAGCACTGTAACACAATTAGCATCAAGAACAAGAGCATTGCAATCTGCCTAACATACAGGGCACCCAGAGCCCCACCCGACGAACTGGCCTTCACACTCGAAGAAGCCTGTGCCATAACAACAAACAACAAACCAGCGCTGCTGATTGGAGACTTCAACCTAAAATCCACCAATGCCAAAGACGCAGAGGCCTTCCTTCAAGCAATGTCCTCACTTCAATTCACACAAATAATCAATGCACCAACACACAGACATGGATCATCGCCAGACCTCATATTCGCATCCAATTACCTAACATCAAGAGACCTGATTTCTCCACCCACCATTACCCCAGTACCATGGTCTGACCACTACTTAATCGAGACAAGGCTGCGGTCACAAGAGGCCCAGACGATCGAAAGAGCAAACATCTCACACACACAAAGACGATTCAAGCGTTTTGACAAGGATGAATTCATACAGGACACAATACAACACCTGAACACTTCTACAGATGACCTGGAGGAACAAGTCTCCAGCTGGAACAGCATTTTAGCCAACGCTGCCACAACATCCAAGGGTGGGACCGAGAAACAATACCACAACAGGAGACAAAACAAACCATGGTACTCAACAAAAATACGACAGGAAAAGAGGGAACTCAGGAAGATTGAACGGAGATGGAGAAAAAACAAAACAACTGCCGACCAGCATCTTTATCTAACGAAGCAAAAGCAATACAATGAACACATCAACCAGTCAAAGAGGGAATTCCACACAAACATGATAAATACCTCCATCAACAAACCCAGAGAGCTTTTTGAAATAGTAAAGATCCTCACAAAAGAGCAAACAACTGAAGGGGAAGCACAAATTGATCCACAGGAATTCGCCGACCACATCAAAGAGAAATTTCACTCCACAGAACAAACAACGCCTAGCAGAACCACAAGAACGGACGTATACCCCAAAACCTGGGACACATTCTCCTCACCCTCAACAGAACAGATATCCCACATCATCTCTACAATCAACACTAGCACCGCTCCTACAGACCCATGCCCAGTGTCATGGGTCAAAGCCACCAAATCAAGCCTCATCCCAACCATACATAAAATAGTACACGACTCACTCACTCAAGGAATCATGCCAAAGCAACTAAAACTTGCATCAGTAAGACCAATCACAAAGAAAACAACTCTCGACAAAAAAGATCCAGCAGCGTACCGACCAATCTCCAGCATACCCTTCCTCGCAAAAATCATTGAAAAAGCGGTTCAACTACAACTTCAGGATCACATCGACAAACATGAAACACTCGACGACAACCAACACGGATTTCGTCCCAACCACGGTGTCGAAACACTACTGATCTACCTCTTCGACAGCATCCTAAGAATAATTGACAATACCAGGAATGGAATCATAATGATCTTCATCGACATCTCCTCAGCATTCGACACAGTGGACCACAACATGCTCCTGGAAAGACTAAAAAACACTGGTATACACGGCATCGCACTGAAATGGTTCCACTCGTACCTAACCGAAAGACAGCTACAGGTCAAGGTGGGACACATCACCTCCCGACCCATCAAAATCCGTCAAGGAGTACCTCAAGGATCTGCGCTCTCAGCACTCCTATTTAACATCTACATCCAACCAATATGCAACATCATGAAAGAGAACAACATTCAATACACAATCTATGCGGACGACATCATGATATACACTCCGATATCATCGACAACCCGGACTTCTCTAAGATAACAGACTGCCTTACACAAATGACCAATTGGTGTCAGGACAACAACCTCGCAATAAACTACAACAAGACTGAAGCTTTAATCATCACTCGGAACCAAAACTTCATACACCCACCGAATATAAAGATACAAAACACTACTATACCAATAAGGTCAGAAGTGAGATACCTCGGGGTTACGCTGGACAATAAACTCAATCTCAAGCCACACATAGGCAAAACAATACAAAAAGCCTACTACAGGATGCGAATCATCAGGAGACTGAAACCACTCCTCGCCCCAGAACACTTCCGTACCGTATGTCAAGCTCTGATAACCCCACTACTGGACTTCTGCAATCCGATATACCTTGGTCTACCGAAACAAGCCATCAAACCACTCCAACTGGCACAAAACACCGCAGCACGAATCATATCCGGAACTGCAAGACAGGAGCACATCACACCCACCTTAAAGGACTTACACTGGCTTCCAATCAGTGCACGCATCAGATACAAAACTATCATAAACCTATACAAGATAAAACAGCACACATCAGCCAACAGCCTGCACACCCTCATACAACCAGACACCAGTACACGTCCAAGAAGAAAACAAACTCACAAACCGAGTCAGCACCCCAAGTGAATACAAACACACACGCAAGGACACAACAGACCGAGCACTCTCCATGGCTGCTCCAACAATATGGAACAAACTACCGGACGATTTGAGGGCAACTACAGACCTCAAGGACTTTAGGAAACAGCTGAAAACCATGCTGTTCATAGAACACTATGGACACATCACATAGTCCAAATAGCTATATATCAGCACACGTCACCGCCTAACACTGTATGTATATAAGATGTTTGTAGCACCACTGTATATAGCCCACTTTGTACATAGATCAAACTAATCTAGCACACAACACAACACGCACCCAACTAAATTTTCTCCCTCACTGCATGTATAACACACTCACACTACCAGATTGTTTGCTGTGATACCACCTTGATTATTATGATAAGGCGGTTTAGAAATACTGTTAAATAAATAAATAAATAAATAAAAGACGATATGGTCTATCCAGTCTGCCCAGTTTCTAAAATAAAATAAGAGTTCAGAACTTGCAGGTTAGGCATTGAGGTTTGTCTGAACATCCTTGCTTTCAACCTGTGCTTATATGTCATGGAGGCCACATCGGATAAAAGCGGGGAACCTTGCAGCTAGACTCATCTCATTCGTTTGGAGTAGTTAAAGGCTGTAAGAACGTCTTGACATATTTCCAGATAGGTGTCCAGGAAACTGCAAATACGGGCATGGCTAAGGTGCTAACATAACAGACTTGGTAGAACAGAACATATTAAGAGATCCTCGTTCTTACCAACATGAATGTTATACCCACAGCCCGGGTATCCCCAGGGATCAGTAATTTGCTATAGGAATTGAACCTGAACCTCTTTTAGGCTGACATAGAGCATCTCCTGCTGGTTCCTTCCCTTTATTTATAGCTTCAAGTGGAGACTATAATATCCATAATCTTATACTACAAGATTTCTCACTTGATTAGTGCACATTTCCTATCAAAATTTGCATTTAGAATCCAAGGGCTGCCCACCTTGACGACTTTAGGCAAACTACAGGACAAGCCAGGGACAGTGTATTGCTTCTCTTAAATACAGAATACTTTGTTTTTCTTAGCACTTTTCATGCTCCTGATGTGCTTTGTGGAATCTAGTTATGCACTCTGGAAACATGAGGCCACATCCGTAAGCACATTCCCTGCAGCTGGATGACATGGCAAAAAGAAAAGGGACAAGAACTGCATTTCTCAGTCACAGCTGGTGTGTGGAGACAAATGACGACATGGAGAATTAGTGGCAGTAAAGGTTTTAAATCAGCTTTGCAATCTGGGGACCCTATGAGCAATCAGGCTTTCATACGGGTGATGTAGACACCAACGGAGCCCTTGCGGAAGCATCCTCCCAGCTTTCAAAGAAAGCCTTTGGGAGATGCTACCACGCATGCGTGGTCCCCTTCCCACCCAAGGGTGCCATCTTCTTTTTTCCGCGGAGCCCTTCAGACGTTCATCTGGCTTGTCCCCAGAAAAAATTGATTTTTTTTCTCTGAGTTTCATACTTTTCCTGCCACCCAACCTTGCTGCCTCGGTGTCGAGATCGGATCTATTTTTGTAGTTTTTCGTTTCTTCAATTTTCTGGCTTCTTCGTGCCTTGTTCCCAACTGGCAGCCTGGCATGTCTTCAACCTCGCAGGGGTACATTTTTCCCCCATGGCTACCAGTGGCTTTAACATTAGAAGCCCCATAAGGAATTTTACTTAGAAACCCCAAAGTGCGTCAATTGATGCATTATCACGACAACTGCGTTTAGCATGAAATGCAGATGTAAATTAATGTGAAGTTACTTATTTGTTAAATACGTGCAGAATGTGATGTCATTACATGATGTCATCATGTGTTTATTGTTTGTAATGTCGGAGTAAAACTGTAAACAGTGATTGAGATGCACTACCTAGTGGGAACATGAATTTATACCTAGAAGCCCCAAAGTACGTCAATTGACGCATGCAAGACAATTGAGTGCGTCAATTGATGTACTTTGGGGCTTCTAGGTATAAATTTATTTTCCCGCTAGGTGGTGCATCTGTCATTAATTTTCGATGCACATATTTGAACATCTTGACCTTGCTAACAAAGTCATGGAACATGACTGACATGGTTCTAGCAGTGGTGCTGGTATACAACTTCGAAGATACATTTGCGTCAATTGACGCACTTTGGGGCTTCTAGTGTTAAGAAGTGTGATCGGTGCTCCAAACATTGTCTCTGACCGACACACATGACTGCTGTCTCCGCTGCCTCAGGCCAGACCATGACCCAGCAGCATGCAGTCTTTGCAAGAGGATGTCCAGCAAGGCACTGGAGCTGCCAGCAGCAGCACAATAAGTTTTTCCCAGAGTCCCCAGTGCCTCTGAAGGCCAGGGCCTCATCTGAAGCCTTGACACCTTGGACGGACCCTTCCGAGCCCAAGCCCCATCGTGGGTCTTCAGAAAGGTGGTCTCCCTTGAGGGAACCCTGGAAGAAGAAGCCCTTGAAGTTGGCGTCCTTGGATGGGTCCAACCGGCTGGGTGCCCCCCCGGGCCAGGTCCTGCAGTCCGAGGCCTGTCCGACATCGGAGAAGGAGCAGCCTGCAAAGGTCCCCTGGAAGGATTCGACTTCGGACCGGCCTCGGTCCCCAGACACCATCTTAGTCGAGAATTTCCCTTCGGGGGAGCCAGTGCTGAGCCAGAGTCCCTCTGTGCCTGTGCTGAAGGCTGAGAGCCTTCTGGCCTGGAGTCCAGAATGCTGACCCTGGAGCGCAGTTTGTCTTCATGGACCAGTAGCAGGCACTGTTGTCTGGTACGACCGGTTCATCTGCCCTGACCACCGTGCCCTCAATGTCGAAGACATCCCCAGAGGCCGAGCGGATCCTCGAGGTCCTTTTGGCTCCAGTCGATCCTTGGCCAATGTCTCTCCATTTCCCACTCGATGGGACCGCGATCATCCCCGGCAAATGTGTTGGGCACCGACTGTAGAGCCTCAGGAGCCTAGAGGCCTGCAGAAAATCCGTCCTATGAGTCCTTGATGGACTACTCCAAGTGGGAGACAGAGGATGAGTCCCCCAATACCCGTCACCCACTGTGACGTCCCATCAGATTCTACCATCTCGGAGCCTCGACGGCGGTCCCTGCCAGAGGATATGGGCTTCCTTGATTTTTGTCAAGGATATGTCTAAGACCCTGGTTTTCCCTACGGAGTTGGAAGAGGACCCTTGGGCAGATGAGTTGAAAATCCTCCAGTACGAGGCTCCTCCGAGGGAATTGCTCATGGTGCCCATCCCTCCATTCTGGCTGATGCTCCATATTTATTTATTTATTTATTTATTATTTATTACAGGCTCTTATATACCGCTCTATTCAGCATCAGCGCGGTTTACAATATAACAACAATATAATATGTGGGAGACACTGGCGTCCGTGCCGGTGGTGAGCAAATGGCTCTACTCGATGTATTGAGTCCACTGGAGCCGGGATTCCAGAAATCACAGCTGCCGCATAACTCATGGTGGTGGAGTCGGCCATGTGTCGACTGAAAAGCAGAAGACGCACTCCTCGGTGCCCCCCCTACAGGGAGGCCTGCACCTTGGACGCCCTCAGCAGAAAGTGTTACCAGGGCTCGATGCTCATCTGCCATATCCAAGCCTACCAGATGTACATGGGCATGTACCTGAGAGAGATCTGGTGAAGGACTCGCCGGATTCTCAGTTGGGCTCTCCGAGGAACCCCTGCAGCAGTTCAAGAACCTGGCTAAGGCCATCTGTGAGTGCTCCAAGTTCATGTGTCTGGCGGCTTATGATGGGTTTGAGTCGGCAGCTCGATTAGCGGCGGCGGGCATCGATGCACGATGCCAAGCTTGGCTACAGTCTTCCGACCTTAAGTAGTGAGTTCAGGACAATTGGTCGATGTCCCATGCCAAAGAGAGAACCTCTTTGGCAAACTCATGACCGACCAGGCTGCTGAGCTGGAGACCGAGGACCAAGCTCTCTAAAAAATAAAATAATAAAAAAAAAAAAAACACTGCCCCTCCCTGACGGAAGGGATCAGGTATAAAGTCCTTCTACCCGAGGAAAGGGGATGCTCACAGAAACTACCCACCTTTTCAGGTTTCCCCAGCTCCCCAACAGGGTCAGCAGGCCAAGGGACATGGGCATGGCCCTTGTAAGCAGAAGGCTCCAAAACCCCAGGCACCGGCTCTGACCCAGCCGGGGCAGTTTTTGACTACTTGAGCATAGCCACTCTACCCCAAGGAGATCAACAGCGCACAGAGGGACGTCTGGCCCACTATGCCCAGAGGTGGTTGACTATCACCACTGACTCCTGGGCACTTTGGGTGATCAGGGAGGATTACCTCCTCCACCTGACTCAGACACCTCCCCCTTATTTTCCAGGAGAGCCCCTCAGGTCTCCTCTTCACCGGGACCTTCTACTGAAGGAGTGTCAGGTCTTCTCGAGGACAAAGCGGTGGAACCGGTGCCCCACCATCTCAAGGGCAAGGGGTTCTACTCCAGGTACTACTTTGTGCCAAGAACAGGGGGGCCTAAGGCCCATCCTCGACCTGCGCTACCTGAATAAATTCCTGGTGAGGGAGAAGTTCAAGATGCTATCCCTTGGAACATTGCTGCCATACCTCCAGGAGGGAGATTGGCTATGCTCCTTAGACCTCAAGGATGCCTATACCCACATCCTCATTCACCCCAACCACAGTCAGTACCTGCGGTTCATAGTGGGAGGCAGGCACTATCAGTACAGGGTGCTCCCTTTCAGCTTGGCTTCTGCACCAAGGGTCTTCACAAAATGCCTGGCAGTCATGGCCACCTTCCTCCGTCTTCAGGGGTTCTTTGTCTTCCCCTATCTGGACGACTGGCTCATAAAGGGAGGCATGGCCTCAGAGGTGCAGCAGATCACTGCACACACCATCCAGGTTCTGTAGCACTTGGGCTTTTTCATAAACTACCCCAAGTTTTACCTCCTCCCAACACAATGCCTGGAATTCATAGGGGCAAGGCCAGTCAAAGGCTGCCTTGCCCAGGGTCTGAGCCGACTGTTTCAGGACTTTGGCACAGGACATACAGTACCGTCCCTCTGTGCCCACTCGGCTTCTTCTGTGCCTTCTTGGGCACATGACTTCCATGGTCCATATCACCCCGGATGCTTGCCTCCACATGAGGGTGGCACAGTGGTGTCTCTGAGACCAGTGGACTCTGGCCACGGGGTGCCTCCGAAACAGAGTCTCTGTAACCTGCCAACTGGCGGACTGTGTTCTGGTGGCAGTCTCTCCAGTTTCTCGAGTCAGGCATGCCTTTTCAGGCTCCAAACCCCTCAAGGGTCCTCACCATGGATGCCTCTCTGCTCAGCTGGGGAGCCCACTGTGAGGAGCTCCAGACCCAGGGCAGCTGGTCACCAGGTGAGAACACCCAGCAGATCAACCTCCTGGAGCTTCAGGTAATATACTAAGCCCTGCAAGCGTTTTGCCACTACCTGCGTCACCAACCGGTGCTGGTCCAGATGGGCAACCAGGTGGCGATGTTCTTTGTGAACAAACAGGGGGGCACGGGGTCTCATGCCCTCTGTCGGGAGGCAGTGGTCCTCTGCTCGTACGCAATCCAACAGGGTATTCTCCTGCAGGCAGTATACCTAACAGGCCAGGATAGCCTGCTGGCAAAGCAGACTGAGCAGAGTCCTTTAGCTGTATGAGTGGCAGCTGGATCCCAGGATGGCCGATTGGCTCTTCCAGATCTGGGGGAAACCCATGATGGACCTGTTCGCCAGCCCGGACAACTTCCGGTTGCCCCGCTTCTGTTCCTGGCAGGCCCACTCCTCCAGGGTGGCAGTGGATGCGTTCCTTGTCTCATGGTCAGAGGGCTTCATGTACATCTTCCCTCCCATGCCGCTGATTGCCAAAACCTTGTTCACGACCCTCCACGAAAGGGTCTTGCTCATCCTGATAGCCCCTCAGCGGCCCAGGCAATCGTGGTTCCTGCTGCTCCTCCCCATCCTGTTGGGGACCTCTCCGGGACTCCTGTTTCAGGAAGGGGGCTCTCTTCTGCACCCCAAACTGGGGTCCCTGTTGCTGACAGCATGGCTGCTGAAAGAGTGACCCTAGCCCCTTTCAACCTCTCAGGTGAGGTATCCTACTGGCCTCTCGCAAGGCCTCTACTAGAAAAGCTTATGTCCTCAAATGACATAGGTTTTCAGCCTGGTATGACGAGGACGGGGCAGACCAATTCTCCTGCCCAGTGGGTTTGGTGTTACAGTACCTTCTCCACCTCTCGCAGTCCAGGCTCAAGTCTAACTCCGTCCGGGTGCACCTTAGTGCCCTGGTGGCACATCACCATCTGATGGACGGCAAGCCCCTCTCAGTCCAGCCGTTGGTAATCCGCTTCTTAGGGGTCTGCTCTTATCAAAGCCCCCGGTTCGCCCTCCGGCAACCAAATGAGACCTCAATGTGGTATTGGGGCAGCTCACTCGCCCACCCTTTGAGCCTCTGGCTACTTGCCACCTACGCTACCTCTCTTGGAAGGTGGTGTTCCTGGTTGCTCTGGCCTCCGTTCGCAGAGTTAGTGAGCTTCAGGCCTTAGTGGCGGAGGCGCCTTATACCATGTTCTACAAGAACAGAGTGGTGCTCTGCACGCCACACCCTAAATTTTTTCCAAAGGTAGTATTGCCCTTCCATCTCAACCAGGAGGGAGTACTCCTTACCTTCTTTCTGAGACCTCACTCCAGTAGGGCGTAGACAGTCCTTCACACCTTTGACTGTATGAGGGTTTTGTCCTTCTATATCCAAACCACTCAGGGCCATCTCAGAGCCACTCAACTTTTTGTCTCCTACGACCTCAGTAGGCTGCGGGAAGCGGTGACCAAGCATACACTGTCCACCTGGGTGGAAGACTATACTGTGAGAAGGCGGGGCTCCCACTGGAAGGTCATGCCACGGCGCATCTTTTCAGGGCAATGGTAGCCTCGATGACAAACTTGCGCTCTGTCCCGATGGTGGACATCTACCGGGCCACCATTTGGTCTTCAGTCCATACCTTCACAGCCCATTATTGCCTGGAAAGAGAGTCCCGACGGGACAATGTCTTTAGCCAGGCTGTGCTCCGTAACCTTTTTGGGGTTTAGGCAACTCCTACCCTCCGACCCTTCTGTGTTTAGGTTACCGGAGTGCTGGTTCTCACCGGACACAGGGGTCCTACTGTGGTCTGTGGACATGGACTTAATTGCTGCTGCTCGCGGCTCCCCATGAGGGAGTTCACATTTTTGCTATGGGCTTTCAGTAGTCTGTAGCTGGGGAGTCCCATATGTGAGGACTAGCTTCCTGCTTGTTCTCTGGGGACAGCAGGAATCTGTCCTCGCAATCCTCCCTCCTCCCCTTGGAGTTGCTGCTTTACCATCTCTTATTTTTGCCGTCTTTTAGCTATGTCATCTGACTGAGCAAGATGGCACCCTTGGGCGGGAAGGGGACCACGCATGCATGGTAGCATCTCCCAAAGGCTTTCTTTGAAAGCTGGGGGATGCTTCCGCGAGAGCTCCATCGGTGCCGACATCACCCATATATGAGGACTGATTCCTGCTATCCGCGGAGAGCACCTGTTATAGGTGAGTAACTATGCTTTCAGGCCATCCATAATGAATATGTATGAGATAAATTTGAATATACTTGGTTTCTTGTATGTGCAGATTTCTCTCATGTATATTCATTGTGGATACCCTAGAGACCTGACCAGTTAAAAGGTCTCCATGACAGGTTTGGGAAGCCCTGGTTAAAATTATCCTTGGAGCTCACCTGACCTAAAGTTCAGTGCTCTTAACTACTGGCCTGCATTCTTCTAATCCCATGAGCTCCACCCCACTTCTTAGAGAAGAAGCTATGAGTAGAAGGAAGTAGTTTTGAGTATATGGAAGAGGTTGTGGATTATCACCATGGTTTTGTGGTATGTGAAGGTATGCTGCTCCCTCTTTGAAGATCAGCTCTCTCTGCCTTCTGTTAGCTATATATTTTAAGCTGTCCTTTATGGTCATAGGGGGGTATTTTTTATGAAGGCTTTTTTGTGTGTAAAAAGCCTCTTATAAAATTGCCCAGCAGATTACGCATGTGAATGTGTGGTGGCAAGAAGTCATGTACTTTTATGTGACCTGAGTGTCAGTATTTATGGGGGTGTAGTTCTGGACAGAGCCACAAAGAATGAGTAAGGTTTATAAAATATGCACCCATGCTTGTTCATTTACACCTGTCCCTATGTATGTTTGAGCTCAGTAAATACTTCCCTGTCCCTGGAGGGTTTACAATCTAAGTTTGTAACAGGCACAACAGTGGAATTTAAGCTCTGGTTTCCCTGGTTCTTAGCCCACTGCTATAATCACTATACTATTCCTCCACTAAGTAAGTGCATTTTGGCTGCGATTGCACAGGTATGATGCGACTATTTTATGAGGAAGTACTTGTGTCTTTATAAAATAGCCTCAAAATAGGCACCTACTTTGACTTCCAATCTAGGTGATCTGTTGTTAAATTACCCTACAGGTTGACATTTAGACCCAAGTAGATCAGTGCAACCATTGTTGCTAAACAGTGGCAGCTTTACAAGCACTTGTCTTTCTGAAGAGGACTGTAAACAGTCAATCAAGGGAAATTGCTTTGCTTTGTGCTCCTGTGACCTTTCTGCATAGGGTCAGGTACTTTTGTTTCTCAAGTGTCCAATCTGTGCTGGGTTTAACTTCATAGGTAATGCAGGAGAGATGGAGTAGAATAAGTGTTGTTTCAACTCTAATTCCAGGTGACTCAAAATGTAAAAGTAGCATGGGGTTCTTGTGTTAGCCTGCTTGAGTGCACAGAAATAAAGGTTAATAAATAACAGTATCAAAAATAAGATACTGTAAGTCCTTTGTATTGGACTAAATATATTTTTCGCTAGCTTCGTCAGTTCAGAACAGAATGAAAATGGCAATACTAGAAAGCAAGTGAATCATAAAAACATTCCAAAGATTATGTGAAGGGAGGATGTTGATGGGTGATCCGAGGATATAATTTTATGGCTTATGCATAGGAAAACCAAGATCTTGAATAAGACCTTTCTTTGCAGCTTCATAGTATCTAATTTATTTTAATTGCAAAAGTCTTAGGTTCCTGAATTGTTAGTTTTCTTTGAGTATCCTGATTATGAAGTCATTGATGCAGTGCTCTGGTTTCGAAAGTGTTCCTCCACGGAGATGTCACCTTAGCTTGGTTTGCGTCCAATCTAAAAGACACGTAAAATCTGAAGTTGAGTGAGTAGGATCAGTGTATCTTAATTATATTTCATCAAGGCTAAACCATTGTCCATTCATAGGCACCATTTTTGATTCTTGCTGGGGTTTTTCATTGGAAAAGTGGAATTCGTTTTGATGTGGGCATCTGACCGTCTGTCATCCGTCCTGTCACAGGAGCTGTCCAGACCATGGTGCTGAACAACGAAGAAGCAAATAACGCCCTTAAATTTGCTCTTCCACACTTTTTTTTTTCTCACATCTTTTGAGTTTGGCAAAATCAGAGCAGTGGTGCCCTTGGCACAGCAGTGTAGTTTGAGGGCTCCATGATGAACGTGCCATCTGTTTTTGACATTACTTAACAAAAATAAGGGAAGTACAGGAAAAAAATTATTCTGCTTTAGCATGTGTTCTAGATTAGATTAACTTGGGCTCTTACTATTTTCCTGACAGGTTCTTAAGATCGCAGAGAACATACTGGGGGGGGGGGGGGGAAAGTAATTGAAAAATCCAGTTACCAACAGAGGAGTAACCTAGTGGTTAGAGCAGTGGGCTAAGAATGAATTAATGCCAGGGTTCAAATCCCACTGGTGCTCCATGTGACCTCAGGCAAGTCACTGCCCCCCCCCCCCAGTCTATCAACATTAAATTTACCCATTGTATCTGAATATAGCTCACCTTGAATTGCTTCTGGAAAAGGTGTGATCTAAATCTGTGATAGTAAACTGGACTAGCTTCATAAAAGCTAGCTGTTTCTACTTTTTCGCCATTTCTTTGTAGTACATGACTATGGATCTCTTCTTGAGACTGGTGGGGAAATTTCTTCCATATTTCAAGATATTAACATGTTTTGTTGGAGAAAAGTGGATTTATTGTAAAAGGTAGTTTTTCACCTGTAGCAGGTGTTCTTGGACAGCAGGAATAAGTCCTCATGTATGGGTGGTGATCCTGACAGAAGCTGGGGAGTGTCTCCGCAAAGGGCTCTATTAGAAGCTTTTGGGAGACTCCACTGTGCCTGTACACCTCCTTCCTGCCTGATAACATAGCTATAGCAGAAGATAACTCCTTGGGGAGGTGGGAGGGCTGTGAGGATTTATTCCTGCTGTCCTTGGAGAACACCTGCTACAGATGAGTAACTACCTTTTCTCCGTAGACAAGCAGGAATGAGTCCTCACATATTGGACTCCCAAACTACAGGCTGTTGAAAACCAAGGAGACCACTGAGAAGCCCAACGGGACAAAACTCATCTGCAGTATGGCAACAGGCCTTAATGGTCAAGAGACCAACTATGTTCAAAACCAGTGATTCTTTCGTCCCTTTATATATATATTTTTTTGGTAGCCTATTGGAGATGAAGTTGGATTCTAATCCCCAGATCCTGGGTACAGATAGGCCGACGTTGCTGTTGCATCGGGAATCCCCATCTAGGCAGTAGTGAGATTGAATGTGTGGACTGAAGACCACTTTGCAGCCCTGCAGATCTTTTCCATGGAAACCGAGCGTATGTTGGCCACCGACACAACCATAGCTCTGACATTTATGAGCGGTGACATAACCAAGGCTCAGACCTGCCTGTGCATAAGCGAAAGAGATGCAGTCTGCCAGCCAAATTGAAAGCATTTGGAAAAGGCAGCCCCTAGCTTATTGGGGTCAAAAGAAACAAAAAACTGGATGCACCTTCTATTGGCTTTTATCCGCTCCAAGTAGAAGGCTAAGGCTCGCTTGCAGTCCAACATGTGCAACTTTGCTTCCCCTTTGTGTGCATGAGGTCTCTGGAAAAATGTTGGAAGAACAATTGACTGATTTAGGGTGGAATTTACAATGGGTACAAAGGACCACTTTATTATGGTGGAATTTAGTGTAAGGCAGATGAACTACTAGAGCCTGAAGCTCTAGTGACCACCACCAGAAACACCTTACAGGCCAAGAACTTCAGAGGACAGGAATTGAGCAACTCAAATGGAGTTTCATGAGCTGCGTAAGAACCACATTGAAGTCCCAAGACACTGGGAAGCTTTTAGGGAGGTTTCAAGAGAAGCAAGCTCCACAAAGTGAAGAACTAAAGGCTGTAGCAAGATGGACTTCCTTCAACACCTCGATTATATGCCCCAATCGCACTGAGGTGGACCCTGACGGAGTTGAACTTAAGTCCAGACTCGGAGAGGTGTAGAAGATATTAAAGCAGTTTTGAGTGGAACAGACAAAAGGATTTAGGGCCTGGCTCTCACACCAGACAGCAAATCTCTTCTACTTGCAAGAGTAAGACTTTCTCATGGAAGCCCTCCTGGAGATCAAAAGGATGTTGGTTACACCCTCTAGAAGGTTGAGCTCAGAAAACATTAGCCTCTCAAGAACCACACCGTGAGACCAAGGACCTGATGTTGAGGTATAACATTGTCCTGTCTTCGTTATGAGAACTGGTACGTGGCTGAGCCACAGCAGCTCCTGATTGGAAAGCTGTAGCAGGAGAGGAAGCCACAGCTGTCTGGGCCAGTAAGGAGCGTGAGAATCATCGTGCCATCTGATTTGATCTTCAGGAGGATCTACAATGAGAGGTATTGGAGGATAAGCGTACAGAAGACCCTCTTCAGTGAAGGAGGAAAGCATCCAATGCTAGTCTGCTGTGTGATCTTACTCTAGAGCAGAACTGATCCACCTGGGCAATCTCCAGGAACAAGCAGGAATGCAGTCTTCACATATAGATTTCGTTGGTATCGATGGAGCCTGCCCAGCATCCATTTGGAAAGCTTTTGGGAGCAAGCCACTGCACCTGCATATCTGCCTTCCCGCCTTCCCAAGACGACTCCTCAGTTCTTTTTCTGCCAAGCCAGCAGGTTGTTTTCTTCCTGTCACCACTGAAAAATCTTCATTTTTTGGTTTAAATCTGTGCTCTGCCTTTCTGTCGGCGCCAGTACCTTCACTGATACTGGTCCTGATATTTCTTTTCTTTTTAAAATATTTTTTTCTTTAATTTTTTAATTTTTCCAGTTTTTGGTGGTTTCTACCACCAAATTAGACTTTGGTCTACTTTTTTCTGCCACGATGGGAAAAACACATTAGTGGCTTCAAAAAATGTACTGAGTTGGTGCTTAAAATGTTTGGGCCCAGGCCATTTACCAACTGATTGTCCTTTGTGTCAACAAATGACAAAAAGAGACCTAAAGAACAGAGCCAGACAGTATGGTTCTCTGTTTGCCCTGGACTCTATTTCAGTGACTTCCACATCGAGGACACCTGCCTCTTCTCTTAGTTCTCAGGTCTACTCAAAATCCAAACAAAAACTAAGTCATCTGCATCAAAACTCGATACCGATCCTCAAGGTAAGTCCCTTCATTGGCATCGAGATTCACCGGAAAGGTGCAGCTGATGCAGACAAGCCTGCAAAACAGCCCCGGAAGGTGGACCAGCCCTCCAAAGCACAACAGAGGCTCTAAGATGCTCCCAAGGCCTCAACCTCTGGAGAGCTACTGGTTCGAAGCTCGGGGATGGTGGCTCAGACCCTGTGCGGGATTCTACCCAGGCATCAGCCTCCTCTGTCGACCAGTGCATCCTGGCTATCAAGAGGAGTTTGGCAGCACTCCTGGCAGCCTTGGTACCATCGGTATCGACAGCTCCAATGGCACAGGCATCAGTATCTGGCCCACAGCTGATACCTCTGGAACCGATGCCAGACCTCAGTCCTGCATCGGGGGACACCCTCCCTCTGATGCCTCCTTTTGGAACAGACAAGCATCTTTGGTACCCAGCAGGTTCCCACTACCGTATCGATCAATCATCGGTATAGGCATCAGGCCTTGACCATCAATATTTCGACTTTCTGTCAGAATTAGACTCTACTTCTGCTGATCCTGATGATGCATTGGAGGATTCCAGGGTAACCCAGGATCTCCCTTCCAATCCATCCTCGCCTCATGAGCGATGTCGATCCCTGCCAGAGGACATGTCTTTTCAAGACTTTATTCGGGACATGGCAGCAGGCCTGCAGATCACTATGGCATTGGAGATGGAACCAAGGGCAGAAGAGTTGAAAATCCTCCAGTACTCCTCAGCGCCCAAAGAGATGGCCTAGTTACCGGTACATTGGATCCTGCAGGATCTAATGCTACGTATGTGGGAGGCCCCACTAACTGTTCCACCTATCAGCAAACAATTCAATGTCATGTACTGAGTTCCACCATGTCCTGACTTCCAAAAGCCTCAACTACCACACCACTCCAGGGTAGCAGAATTGGCGATACAGTGCATCAAGTGTTCTAAGATTCATTCTTCCATGCCTCTAGGCAAGGACTCCAGATCTCTCGATGCCTTTTTTCGCCAGTGTTTTCGGGCATGCATGTGCACTTCTAGGATTACTTCCTACATGCTCTACATGGGCATATATCTCCAGGGATCTAGAGAACTTTGCTCCTATCCTTCTTGATGACAAGACAGTGGCAAAAGCCAGGAGGATGTTGGATTGCATACAAAGAGGAATTACCAGCAGAAAAGAGGTACTAATGCCACTGTATAAGTCACTGGTGAGGCCTCACTTGGAATACTGTGTTCAGTTTTGGAGACCATATCTCACAAAGGATGTAAAAAGACTGGAAACTGTTCAGAGGAAGGCGACCAAAATGATTTGGAGCCTGCGTCAGAAGCCTTATGAGAAGAGACTTGAAGACCTAAATATGTACACTCTGGAGGAGAGGAGGGATAGGGGAGATATGATTCAGACCTTTAAATACTTAAAGAAAATTAGTGAACGAACAAACAAATATCTTCAAAAGACGGGGAAGCTGAAAACTAGAGGGCATAACATGAAGCTGCAAGGTGGTAAATTGAAAGGCAATGTCAGGAAATACTTTTTTACTGAAAGGATGGTGGATGCTTGGAATGCCCTCCTGATGGAGGTGGTGGGAGCAAATACAGTGACAGAATTCAAAATGGCATGGGACAGACACAGTGGATCCCTCTACAGCAACAGGATAAAATCAAAATAAACTTAACTATCTAATTTCTCAACAAACAGGATTGTCCTACACAGAGCGGTGGATTCACCTCTAAACAAAGACATGGGGGGGAGTGACCTGCATGGAGCTGCAGGTGCACCTATTCTTGCCATCTTACTGGGCAGACTAGATGGACCATACTGGTCTTTATCTGCCGTCATTTACTATGTTACTATGACAAACGAGATGTGTTCCAAGCCTTAATCTGGCAAAATCAGAATATATCCAAATTTCTTACCAGAGCATCTTTTGATGCTTTTGAGTCATCCAGCAGAGCTTCAGCAGTCTGCATCGGTGCTCGCAGAATGGCATGGCTCCAGGCATCTGACCTTGAACAGTGGGTTCAGGAAAAATTAGCCAATATTCCCTGCTCTGGAGAGAACCTCTTCGGAAAAGGTTGGAGGAATAAGGCTGGAGAGATTGTGATCATGATCTCACTCTAAAACGCCTCTCCAGAAAGACATCAGACACTTCTTGGAGAGAGACTTTTTTGGATTAGCCTTTCTATCCGAAGAAGAAAAGATATTATCCTCCTTACCCACCTGCAGCTGCTTACCAGTCCAAAAAGCTTAAGATACCTAATCCACAACCAGCTGCACAGCCACAGACAGCACCTGGTTTTTGACTCCTTTCTAGAGAGCAGGGCTACTTTGCCTCTGCAGGGTCCCCCACCCCTATACGTAGCAGGCAGTGTCTGTTCTTCTACCTACAGGTGGCACCTCATGATATCAGAGTAGTGGCCTCTCAACATCATCCAAATGGGCTACCAGCTTCATTTTGAAACCTTGCCCCCCACCACCTCCACACAACAAACTCCTTGCAGACAAATTTCCTGTCAGTTGAGGTGTCAGCTCAGGGGGCTGTGGTAGAGAGTTTCACCCATCCAAGAGGACAGGGGCTTCTACTCTCCTTACTTTCTTATCCCCAGGAAAGTTCAGGCCCATTCTAGATCTTTTATTTTTTTTTGGTGCCATCAAGTCAGTACTGACTCTTGGTGACCCAGCTGTCTCTGGGTTTTCTTGGCAATGTATCACCAGAAGTAGATTGTAATGGAGGGTAAAGTGTCTTGCTCTAACCACTAGGCTACTCCACTCCATTGCTAGATCTAAGGAACCTAAACAAATTCCTAGTTCGCGAAAACTTCAAAATGATTTCTCTCAGTACACTTCTGTCATACCTTTAGAGGAATGACTGACCATGTTCTCTCGACCTCAAGGAGGCATACACACATTTGCTGATCCATACTCAACACAGATAGTATCTGCATTTTCGGTTCCAGCAAATCCACTGCCTATATCGGGTGCTCCCCTTCGGGTTTGCCTCCACACCCTGAGTGTTCACAAAATGCATGGCAGTGGTTGCCGTCTACCTTCATACTTCGGGGGGTCTCTGTCTTCCCCTACTTAGATGACTGACTGACTAATTGGGGAGAATCCCCACATGAGGTAAAACTATCTCTTCATCGCACTATCACTGTGCTCCAAGATCTAGGATTAGTCCTAAAACTTTCCAAAATTGCACCTGGTCCCATCCCAGCTGCTCAAATTCATCAGAGCACTTCTGGACACTCGTCAGGCCTGAAGGCCTGAACTTTCCTTCCAAAGGATCGCTCTGCCTGTCTCACCAAGCTGGCCAACAGCATAAGAGGTCACAGTGCTGTGACAGCTCGAGAAATGCAGCACCTTCTAGGGCACATGGCCTCCACAGTCCATGTCATCCCGTTTGCCCACCTGCATGTGCTGCAACCCCAATGGACTCTGCCATCTCAATGGACATAAGCAACTGTGCATCTCTCAGACAACATCTGCATCACCCCTCTGCTTGTCAATTCCCTTTAGTGGTGATGTTCCCCTCAAAACCTACTTGGAGGGTCACCTTTTCATATGCCTCTACCTCACTGCACCTTGACAACTGATGCTTCCAAACTCGGGTGGGGAGCACATCTAGACAATCTCACCATGCAGAGGCAGTGGACACCACAGGCATCTCAGTTGCAGATCAACCTCTTGGAGCTGCATGCTCTCATGAATGCCCTTTGGGTTTTTCAACCCCAACTTTCAGGCAACCAGGTCTTAGTCCGAATAGACAACCAGGTAACCATGTTCTATGAACAAGCAGGGGGGAACGGAATCCCTTGGTCTCTGGGTCTTCTCCATTGCACACCACATCCATTTCAGGGTGGTGTATCTCCCAGGCAAACTCAGTCTCCTTGCGGATAAGACTCAGCCGTATTCTACGTCCACACGAGTGGACTTTACATTAAATCGGGAAACAGCATCTTGGGTCTTCCACATGAAGGAGACCCCCTGAATAGATCTGTTTGCCACCCAGGAGAATGCACAACTTCTACTGTTTTGCTCGAAGCTTCCCTCTCGGCACAGCCAGGTAACAAATGCCTTCCTTCTCTACTGGGGAAAGGGCCTCCTTTTATGCATTCCCGCCCATCCCCTTAATACTCAAGAGTCTGTTCAAGCTGCAGGCCGACAGGGGCTCCATGATCCTAATAGCCCCTTACTGGCTCCATCAGCCATGGTTTCCTCTGCAGACTCATCTGGCACAGAGTCCACCTCTCAACCTGGGACATGCACCGAACTCCTCTCTCAGGATCATGGGACGCATCCCAATCCACAAGCCCTCTATCTCACGGCATGGCTGCTGAAAGCATAATCTTTGCAGACCTCGACCTTCCACAACATGTCAAGGACATCCTATTTGCATCCTGCAAGCTGTCTACCAGACTTTCTTATGCCTTCAAATGGTGAAGGTTTACTCTCTGGTGTACCCCAAAACATATTGATCCTTCTGCTTGCCTGGTGGACTTCCTTTTGCAATATCTCCTCCACTTATCCTCGGCAGATCCCAAGACTAACTCAGAGTTCATCTGAATGCCATCTCGGCCTATCATAGGCCGGTGGACAGGCATCCTATTTCTTTGCACCCCTTGGTGCAATGATTTATACAGGGTCTCCTGCTGTCCAGGCCATCGATCAAACTACCCCCCGGTGGCCTGGGACTTCAACGTTGTCCTAGAGCAACTTCTAAAGTCTCCTTTTTTGAGCCTTTAGCCACCACTTCTTTAAAATTCTTGTCTTGGAAGGTAATTTTCCTCATCGCTCTCACCTCAGCTTGCCTCATCAGTGAACTGCAGGCTTTAGTGTCGGATCCTCCGTACACCTGATTCCACCATGACAAGGTAGTTCTCCATACTTATCCACACTTACTTTTGAAGGTGGCCTCACCCTTCCACCTCAACCAATCTGATACTACCAGTCTTTCCCCAGACCGCATGCCTCTAGGGTGAAGCAGCGCTACACACGTTAGATTGCAAGAGTGCATTGACTTTCTACTTGGACAGAACCAAGAATCACAGGAAATCCTCTGTTATTAATTTCCTTTGATCCAAGTCACCTTGAACTGCCAGTTATGAAGCGCAACCTATCCAACTGGATTGCGAACTGCATTTCTTTTGCCTACGCTCAAATGGAACTCTCTCTTGAGGGTCATGTCACGGCTTACAACATGTGAGCCATGGCGACCTCAGTTACCAACCTTCGTTCCATCTCCATTTATGAAATTTGTCAAGCAGCTACCTGGTCCTCCATTCATACCTTTGCTGTACACTACTGCCTGGATTAGGGACTCACATCGGGATGTTGTCTTTGGCCAGGCTGTCCTCCAACACCTTTTTGGGACTTAACGGCAACTCCTACCCTCCGTCCCTGACTTCTCCTGGCACCAGACTTCCCTGGCGATGGTCTTGCCAAATGCAGCCAAGCCCAATGGGGCCACTTTGTATCCACACCTTCCCGGCTCTATCTTTTTTGGCTTTGGGGATACCACTGCTAGTGAGTTCCATATGTGAAGACTGCATTCCTGCTTGTTCCTGGAGATAGCATTGTTACTAAGCTGTAACAGGTGATGTCTCAACTACAAACTCAACTGAGGAGAGGACTTGGGAAGGCAGATGTGCAGGCGCAGTGGATTGCTCCCAAAAGATTTTCAGTTGGACACTAGGGAGCATTTGCTCACAGGCTTCATTGGTATCAACAATACCCATATGTGAAGACTGATTCCTGCTGTTCCCGGAGATCACCTGTTACAGGTGAGTAACAACACTTTCTGCGGGGTGGTGAACTGAACTATCGAGGGGGTTCCCCATTCTCGAAAAATGTGCATCGTAACCTCCCTGTCCAGTGTCCACTCATGTGGCTGGAAGTCTCAACTCTGCCAGAGTGTTCTGCTCGCCTGGCAGGTATGTGGCGCTCAAGTCCATCCCGTGCATAATGGCGACTTCCAAAACCTGACTGCTTCTCAACACAGGAGATATGAACTCGTTCCTCTCTGCTTGTTGATGTAGAACATGGTAACCTGATTGTCAGTTTGAATCAGAACAATTTGGTTGGCCAGTTGATCTCAGAAGGCCCTTAGACCATTTGTCACTTCTCTTAGTTCCAAGAAATTGATCTGATGGTGACTTTCTTTGATGGACCTGTCGCCCTGGGTGTGCAACCCATCGAGATGAGCTCCCCACCCCAACTTGGATGCATCTGTCAGAACCTTTTAGGGTGGAACAATTTAGAATGGAAGACCCTTCAGCAAATTATGGTGGACTGTCCACCATTGTAATGATTGAACGAGTGGGGCAATAACACACTGATGATCCCTGAGATGACTCGTGGCCTGGGTCCATTGAGTCCTCAGAGTCCACTGAGCTTGCCTCATCTGGAGGTGTGCCAATGGCCTGGCATGCACTGTGGAGGTGATGTGGCCTAGTACAGTCAACATCTTGTGAACAACAGTTACCTGCTGACTCACTTGAGTTTCCTGTATCACTGCTGTCAATTTGTGAAATTGGTTGTGCAGCAGGAAGGCTCTCCCCTGAGTTTTGTCAAGCAAAGCTCCAATGAAATGTTGGGTGGGTTGAAGGTGGGATTTTGGGTAATTTACCACAGATCCTAGTAATTCTAGTACCCAAATGGTCAATCATGTTGATTCTTGGACTCCTTCTGGAGTGGTACTCTTGATCAGCCAATTGTCCAGATAGGGGAAGACAAACACCCCCAACGTCTGTAGGTAAGCTGCTACTTCTGTGAGGCACTTTGTGAAAACACTAGGAGCTGAGGCCAGGCCAAAAGTCAACACTCTATACTGGAAGTGTTGTCCCCTCAGGAAGAATCTGAGATATTTCCTGTGAGTGGGATGTATCTGTATGTGGTTGTAGGCATCCTTGAGATCCAGGAAACAGTCAATTTCCTTTTTGGAGGTAAGGAAGCAGGGTGCTTAGAGAAATCATTCTGAACTTTTCTCTTACCAAGTACAGGTTCAGATCTCTTAGGTCTAGGATGGGATGGTATTCCTCTGTTTTCTTGGGGATCAGGAAGTACCTGGAATAAAACCCCCAACCTCTTTGCTCTGGTGGCATGAGCTCGATCGCGAGATCTGACAAGAGGGCAGTGATTTCTTTCTGAAGCAGTTCCTGATGCAAAGGGTGAAGATAATGCACCCTCGGGGCATTTTAGTAGTAATTGCAATAAATGTAATTGATAAGCACTTTCGATCTGCAGAACCCACAAGTCTGAGGTTACGAGGAGCCACCTTTATGCAAAAGAGTGGGCCTTCCCCTGATCAGAGGGTTTTCTACAGCAGTCATTGGAAGATTGGCTGTGCTCCACAGGAGCTAGTCAAAACCTTGCCCCTGGTGTTGGCTGAGGAGCCAGCTGAGCCTTCTGAGGCTTCTCTCAACTCTGTGAAGTTTGGGGCCCAGGGAAGTACCTACGCCTGCAAGGATAATAGGTCTTTTTCTGGTTTCCACCTTGGTGGTACTTACAATAGGTGTGCTCAGACATGCACCTGGAGAGCCTGGAAAGAGTAACATGCTGCTTTTTGATACGGCCAGTTTTCTCCTTGACCTATTCCCCAAAGAGATTCTCTACATGGCACGGGACATTTGCCAGTTTGTTTTGCAATGACCATTCCATGTCTGACTGGAGCCAAGCGAGTCTCCAGGCGCCAGTGCCGATGGCAACATTTTTGGATGTTGTCTCAAAGATATCATAGTTCGCTCAGACCATGAACTTCGAGCAGTCCTTGCCATGGCCCACTAGGGAATGATACTGATCCAATTTCTCTGGAAGGAAGAACTGGGCCAGATCACCCAAATTGCACATGAAGTTCTTCAAGAACATGTCCATGTAAAGCTGGTAAGCGGCCACGTGGGCAACAAGCATGGAACTCTGGAAACATCTTCTCCCGAAAGAGTCCTTTGTCCAAGCCGAGCCTCCCTTCCTGGAGGTGCCAAGAAATGAGTCTTTTGTAGTCTTGATTCTCTTTAGGGCAGCTTCAAGCATCAAGGAATGGTGCGGAAGCTGAGGCTTCTGGAATCCTGGAGCCTTTTGAACTCTGTACATGGAGTCAAGCCTTCTACTAACTGTGGTGGTACAGTAAGGGGTTTTTCCCACATTCTCATCTGCACCCTCTGCAGGATATGGTGCACGGGCACTGTCGCCACTTTCTTAGGGGCCGAGGAGTACTGTAGGATCTCCAGCTCTTCTGCCTTAGGCTTATCTTCACCCTCCAGAGAAAATGGGATGGATTTGGCCATGTCCCTCAGAATTCTTGAAAGGTCATGTCCTCAGGAGGGGATTTGCACCGCTCATGAGGTTGAGAAGGGTCTGATGGGAGCTCAGAGGACTTGCCCTCTGACATATCCTCCGATTCAATGTCTGTGATCCAGTCTTCTGACTCAGACTCGGAGAGGAATTCAGAGTACTTCTGAGTCTCTGCCTGGATCACTTTCCTGCTCAGGGGGGATTGGAAGCAGTGATGCACGGATACCTTTCTAGATCTCGAGGACGCATCAGACCCCAATATGCTAGATAGGGATATCAGCTGGTTAGGCATTGGTGTTGGGGTCCTTTGATGCCCCAATGTCAGTGCCTCTCCTGCATGTAGGGCATGCTTGCTGAAATTCGGCTGCATGGCGGCTGATGTTGTTGCAGCTGACGTTGCGGCCCTGGCATGCTGCACCACCAACAGTGCTGCAGTGCATTTCTTGAGTGCTTGCAGAAGGTGCTTCTCCATAGCTGCTGATTCCAAAGGCTGCTGGGCCTGAGCAACTTTGACCGATGTACCTGGTAGTTGTACAGGTATATAGGTGTCCTGGTCTCTGCTTTTGGTGCTCTCCTCCCTTTGGGTATTTTCAAGGGGTGCTTACACAGACACTCATCACTCTTGACACTATTCCTTGAAGGGCTCTGATGCCAGTGCACCGGAGTCTTCACCTGATGGTCACCCCTCGACATCGAAGAAGATGTGGGCGAATCCTTCCTCATCTTTGAGTGGAAATCAATTGATGGCCAATGCTCTAGGGCACTACGGGTGCTCAGCTCCAATTGAGCTCAAGAGCTCCTTGGCATCGATACACTGCCAGCATCCGATGCAGCCTTGAAAGCCTTAGAGACCGATGTCATTGATGCTGATGAAGATGGATCGGACTTCTGAGTGCCAAAAAGTGATTTGTGCTGCTTCTCATGACCATTGAGTCCTCTTTTTGTCATCTGTGAACACAAATTACAAGAAGGTGGCTGATGATTGGCACTGTAGGCACTTATTATGGGTATCTGTGACCAATATGGTCTTAGAGCCCCTGGAACGCTTCTTGAACCTGTTGGCCGGTTTCTGGGACATGTCTGAAAAACAGCCGCAGCAAAGTTGAATGGCTCAATGACTAGGACCGAGGCCCATCAGAGCACTGGCACTGTGAGGGCTGAGGTGTTGCGGTAAGAAACAAATTAGCAAACAAATGAGAAAGGTAAAAGGGAGGGGAGAACCATGACAGCAGGTGAATGGATCAAAAACCCGAGGTGAAACAATCCCCGTGAGGGGAAAATGGAGATATCTGGAATATGTCCATAGGGCTGCACGTGAAACAAAAGACTGAATTAATATGATACAGCAGTTGCAAGCGGGAAGGAGGCATGAAGGTGCGGTACGGCCTCCCAAAAACTTCCAGTAGAAGCTGGAGAGCGTTTCCGCGTAGGGCTCCGTCAGGGACGTTACCCATACGTGAGGACTCATTTCTGCTTGTCCGCGGAGAACCTATGATCCTGGACTGGTTAATTCAAAGATGAACTTTTGGAGACTTTGGAGGTCCTTTTTTCATATGGCATCCTATGAGATTTGTTTTGTACTGAAGCTTTTGAAATATTACTGGTATCATCAGGAAACGGAGAGAAAAGAGGACATTTCCTTGTATGGAAGCACAAGCATGTGAATGACTGCTTCATAGAAGCCTAATCTTGGCATTATTTGAATGATGTAGTACACAGAAAATATGCCATGAGAGATTCTTGCCTTTGATGATCTTTTTCATGTCAGTGTTTTAATGTACAGCAGGGGAACATATTTGGATTAGTGAGAAACTGATTAAAGAGAAACTTACCCAGACGTCTTTTCGTTGCTTATGGAAATATTTATTTTGACATTTTTCTTCGCCCACTGTTGTGGAAGCTAACCTGTCTGTAACCATAATATTTGTGTCTTATTACTCTGCTGTTTGTCTAGAGATAGAACATATAGCTTAATTTGTATATATTATACTTCTACTCGTTAAAAAGAGATTAAAAAGGAATACTTTGTTCTTTTTTAATCTTGCAGACTTTCTATACTTCAAATTCATGCTTGCCTGTTTCCAGTCAGACATAGCACTCGCCAAACAAAACTACTATGTCCACCTGACTATCTCTCTTACCTCTGACCCTTGTCTCTCTCTACAACTCTCAACTTTCTCCTCAAGGTGCCTGTGCCTCTGCCTCTGACCCCCCCCTCTCCTTCCCTTTCTGCGCAAACCTTGGCCGACTATTTCCATGATGAGGTCCACAAGTTTACTCTCCAGTTCGCCACAAGATCGGCTCCATTCCCTCTTTCCCTCAACCTCTGCCACACTTTCTTCCTCTTCTCAGATATATCTGAGGAGAAAACCACGTATTTCCTCCTCCAAACTCATTACTTACTCCTTTGATCCTATTCCCACTTGTCTCCTAAGCTCCATCTCCTCCACTGTCATATAAACATAGAAACATGACGGCAGAAAACGACCACATGGCCTATCTAGTCTGTCCTTCCGTATCAACAACTACAACAGTCCCCTTTTTTCCTTTACAGATCCTCTGTGTTTGTCCCATGCTTTTTTGAATTCAGATACGGTCCTCATCTCTACCACCTCCATTGGGAGAGACTTTACTGAAAGAGTGGTGGATCCGTGGAATAAATATTTCCGCATATTACTCCTGAGTCTATCACATTTCACCTAATCCTATGTCTGCTGTCAATTGAAAGAGGCACTCCCCCTGTGCATTTATGCCACAGAGGTATTTAAACGTCTCTATCATCTCACCCCCTATCCCATCTTTCCTCTAAAGTATACATATTATGATCCTTAAGTCTGTCCTCATATGCTTTATAATAAAGACCACTAACCATTTTAGTAGCCACCGTCTGTACCGCCTCCAACCTCTTTATGTCCTTTTGAAAGTGCAGTCTCCAGAATTGCGCACAATACTCCAAATGAAGTCATACAAAAGACTTATACAGAGGCACTATCATCTCCTTTCTTCTGCTGGCCATTCCTCTCCCTATGCACCCAAGCATCCTTCTAGCTTTTGCTGTTGCCTTTTTTACCTGTTTAAGATCAATAGACACAATCACGCCTAGGTCCTGCTCTTCTTTAGTGGACAAAAGTACTTCACCCCCTATACTATATCGCTCCCTTGGCTTGCTGCAGCCCAAATGCATGACCTTGCATTTTTTAACATTAAATCTCAGCTGCCAAATTCTAGACCATTCTTCAAACTTAGCTAGATCCCTACTCATGTTATCTACACTTTCATGGGTGTCTACTCTGTTGCAGATTTTGGTATTATCAGCAAAGCGGCAAACCTTACCCGACAGCCCTTCTGCAATATCACTAACAGTGTTAAAAAGAATCAGACCAAGGACAGATCCCTGGGGCACACCACTGGTAAGCTCCTTCTCCTCAGAGTGAGCTCCGTTTACCTGTACCCTTTTCTCGCCTCCCACTCAGCCATTTTCTAACCCAAGCAGTAACTTTAGGGTCCATCCCTAGGGTGTTCAGTTTGTTTAAGCCACATGTGCAGAGCGGTGTCAAAGGCTTTACTGAAATCTAAATACACCACATCTAGGGCCCTCCCTCGGTCCAACTCCCTGGTCACCAAGTCAAAGAAATCAATCAGATTTGTCTGACAAGATCTGCCTCTGGTGAATTCATGCTGTCTCGGATCCTGTAATCCGTTGGACTCCAGAAACCTCACTATTTTCTCTTTCAGCAGCTTTTCCAATAATTTACTTGCCACTGAGATTGAACTAACCGGCTTGTAGTTTTCAACCATATCCTTACTTCTACTTCCATCCCTCATTCTCAACCTATCTCTCTGTACTGCAACTGTTCCTGCAGCTTCCAAGCATGCTGTGGTCAAACCTCGCCTCAAGAGGAGACATTGTATTTGCCTTTTAGATCCTGATCTGCTTAGTCTTCTATGTGTTTCCTTACCATACCCCTAGATGTATCCTTTTCCTCAGCTGTTGTGTTGTCATCCAATACCCAAATGCACAAAGCCAAGCCAACAACGTTCTTGACCTGAAAGCCCTAATGGTGGAAATTGACTTGGACATTGTGGCCATTACAGAAACATGGTTTAACGAGTCACATGAATTGGATATAGCCAAAGCTGGCTATAATTTATTTAGAAGAGAGAGAGAAGGCAGGAAAGGAGGAGGAGTAACCCTATATGTTAAAAGCAATATTACAGCTGCTGAAATGCAGGGGACATTGTGAAAGCAAGACGTGCTGTGGATTGTGTTGGAAGTTTCATCCATACTGGTGTAGTCCTAGAGGCTTCCAACTCAAACTAAAGAAATGGATACAAACTTGATCATTTGATATTACAAAGGTAGCCATGAATGGAGAAGTGATCATATTGGGTGACTTCAATTTACCAGATGTGAATTGGAGTATTCCTTCTGCAAATCTGGAAAGAAGTAAAAGGATTGTGGATGCCTTTGAAGAAGCATTGCTCAGACAAATGGTGATGGAACTAGCCAGGGAAAGTTTGATGATGGATTTAATACTCACCAATGGAGATAGTGTGTCGAAACACAGACTTCAGTAAAATGATAGTGCCTGAAGGAGTTGTTGGCAGGAGGAGGAGGGGATAAAGGAAGTGGAATTGAAGTGGGCTAAACTAAGAGGTAATAAACGGGGCAACAGATATATAGTATATGTAAGGAAAGTAAATAAAAACAAGAGGAAAAGGAAACTTACAATTGTGGGCAACATTATTGGCACCCTTGCAGTTTAGTTATTGTCCAATATCTCCTTAAAAAAAAAAGTGACCAGTGAAATGGTTTTGAACTATATATGCACACATGTTTGAAACATAAAATAATTTAATAAAATAAGACTAATTGAAAAAAGGAAATAGTAGAAACTAATATAAAAACGTGGACATTGCCAGGACATGATTATTAGTACCCTTATAAAAAATTCAAATGCTGAAGACAAGAGAGCTGCCTGAGACTGTCAGAAAAGCCATTATCACCAAACTTCAAAGGGGTATAAGGCCATCTCCAAAGACCTTGGGATTCTTGTGTCTGCAGTTTGCAGTGTTAAGAAGGCTTATGCTCATGGAACTGTCAAGAACCTCTCAGAACATGATGGGAAGAGGAAACTGAATCCAAGAAGTCTTTGAAGGTTAGTGTGAACTGTTGGAAAAACACCACATACAACATCCAGAGAACTTAAGGCTGGCCTGGAGCAATCTGGAGTGGTGGTTTCAATCCACACCATATGCCACGCACGAAACAAAGAAGGTCTTCATGGGTGAAGGTCAAGGAGGACCTCACTCCTCAAAGAAGACAAAAAGTCATGCCTGATCTTTGCCCAGATCCCCCTTGAGAAACCACAGCCTTTCTGGGAAAAGGTTCTGTGGACAGATGAAACCAAACTTGAGCTCTTTGGCAACACAGACCAATGATACATTTACAGGCAAAAAAATGAAGCTTATAAGGAAAAACACCCTCCCTACAGCTAAATATGGTGGAGGTTCCATAATAATGTGGGGTTATTTTGCTGCCTCAGGAACTGGAGGCCTGGAACATATTAAAGGAATCGTGAAGTCAGAAGACTATCAAGATATTTTGAAGCGAAATGTTCTACTTGGTGTCAGAAAGCTAGGTATGGGTCGAAGGTAATGGGTCCTCCAGCAGGACAATGACTCAAAACATATATCCAAAAAGTACAAAAGAGTGGTTAAAAAGAAACAAATGGACTATTTTAAACTGACCAGAAATGAGTCCCGATTTCAATCCAATCGAGAACCTTTGGAAAGAGCTGAAATCTGCCATTGGTAAAAGGAATCCTAGAAACATTCATGAACTGGAGCAAATCGAAGTTCAAGAGTGGGAGAAACTACCAGCAGACAGATGTACAAAATGTATAGATGGCTACAAGAAACGTTTGGAGACTGTCATCACTGCCAAGGGTTGTGAACAAATATTATTGAATGGTGCCATTGTGTTTTTTGTTTTTTTTTTCTCAGAAATTACTATATCTAAGTTGCACAGACATCTATTTTTTTGTTGTTTGTATATCTTTGAACATACTATTAAAATATGATAACATACAGTTGGAATATTTCCAATTATTTTTCAAAATATTGTACACAACATACCTAAAATGCAAGGATGACAATAATATTGACCACAACTATATGTAGTTCTCCAAAGAACCAAGGCTGTGCAAATAAAGGCAAAAAACCCACAGTTTTCACAAAATACAGAATATCGCAAACGGAGGAACACAGAAAAGAATATAGAATAAAGCTAAAAGAGCCGAGAGAAATAGGGACAGAAGAAATGATGGCTAAAGATGTATAGCATGGAGACAAACATTTTTCAGATGTATTCAAGAGAAGAGGAAGATCAGAGGTGGAGTTGCAAGACTCAAGTGTCGAGGATTGATTTGTGGAAAGTGAAATTGAAAAACTGAAAATGCTAAACAGATACTTCTGTGTGCACGAAAGCAAATCCTGGAGAAGGACCACATATGATTGACAAATAATACAAATGAGAAGGAGTAGATACCACACCATTCACTGAAGATGTGTTTTGAACAGCTTGAAAAGCTGAACATGGACAGGCCATGGAAACAGATGGGATACATCTCAAGATACTGAAAGAGCTCAGGATCTTTAAAAGATGTTTTTAATAGATCCTTGGAGATGGGGGAGGTCCCTCAGGACTGGAGAAAAGCTAATGTGGTACCTCTTCACAAAAGTGGTACTAGGGAAGAGGTGAAAAACTATAGGCTGGTAAGCCTCGTCTCAGTGGTGGGAAAAATAATGGAGGCACTCATGAAAGAGAGAATAGTGGACTTTCTAGAAACCAGTAGGTTGCACGATCCAAAGCAACGTGGTTTTATCAAAGGATGATCATGCCAAACATATTTGAGTTATTTGACTGGATAGCTAGAGAACTAGATCAAGGGCATGCAATGGATGTGATCTACCCAGATTTCGGCAAAGCCTTTGATATTGTTTTTCATAGGAGGCTTATCAATAAACTGAGCAGGTTGGGGATGGGTCCCAAGGTGGTGAACTGAATCAGAAATTGGTTGACTGACAGGCGACAGAAGGTGGTGGTAAATGGAACTCACTTGGAAGAAAGGAAGGCGAGTAGTGGACGTGCCCAAGGGATAGGTCCTTGGACCAGTACTGTTCACTGTATTTGTGAGTGATATTGCTAAAAGATTGACGGGAAAAGTCTGCCTTTTTGCCGATGACACAAAAATTTGCAACAGAATGGACTCGGAGTGAACAACATGAGGGAAAATCTGAAAAAAAACTGGAAGAATGGTCTGATGTTTGGCAGTTAAGATTTAATGTGAAGACGTGCAGAATCATGCACTTCTTCACATTTAAATCCAAGAGAAATTTATGCAATATGGGGTGAGAGGATGATGTGCCCAGACCAGAAGAACCTGATTGATTGATTGTTTCTGAGGATCTCAAGGTGGTGAGGATCTCAAGGTGGCAAAACAAAGTAACAAGGCGGTGACCAAAGCCAAAGCTGGGCTGCATACAAAGAGGAATAAGTAGCAGAAAGGAAAAGGTATTAATGCCCTTGGTGAGCCTCACTTGGAGCATTGCGTTTAGTTTTGGAGACCATATCTTGCAAAGGATATATGGTCTAGAGGAAGGCGATCAGAAGACATATGAAAAGAGACTTGAAGACCTAAATATGTATACCCTAAAGGAGAGGATGGACAGGGGAGATATAATACAGACCTTTAAATACTTAAAGGGTATTAATGAACAAACAAACCTTTTTCAAAGAATAGGAAGCTGTAAAACAAGAGGGCATAGGATGAAGCTGCAAGAGGTAAACTTAAAGGCAATGTCAGGACATTTTACTGAAAGGATGGTGAATGCTTGGAATGTGCTCCTGATGGAGGTGGTGGGGATAAATACAGTGACAAAATTCAAAATGGCATGAGACAGACATAGTGGATCCCTTTTTTATAGCAAGAGGATAAAATCAAAATAAATGTAACTATTTTTTATACTTCAACAAATTAGAGAGGAGGTGATCTGCACGGAAGCTCTGGTACACCTACTGTAGCCACCTTACCAGGTAGACTGGATGGACCATACTGGTCTTTATCTGCCATCATATGCTATGTTAATATGTTGCTATGTGATGGCGTGTTATACCTAGCGTCCTAGCTCTGACAGTGACCAGTCTGGGTCATGTGGAAGATGTATCAAACAGATTCTAATGAGGTTATGCCGTCCTTACTGTTCTCTTGTAGCAGAAAGAGATGGTGTCCTCCAAGCCTGCCAGGAGTACTGGAATGAATCAGTAGATTACTCTGCAAGCAGTGCAGTGTAGGCTAGGTAAAATGTACTTTAGGAGGTGTCTCGATTTCTCTGCCATGAATTTCTTACAATTGGAGGCCTTTCATCATTGGAAGGCTTTCCTGATGACGTTCCTCTGTGTGTTCTTTATTGAAATTCTTTATATACCGTCTTTTGAGGAACAAGATAGACAAAATATATGTCTAAAGACAATAAGGAGAGAGAAATTGTAGCGTAATCCTGGCTGAGCTCAATTTACCTCCCCAGAATGAGTCGCAGTTCAGACTGGGCCCATAAGGTGTGAAATTGCCTGGATGAAATAAAGGGCTTTTAATTGTCTTAAACTTGGATAGCAAATGCTCCACTCTGAGGTAGGTTGGAAGTGTATTCCAGAGAGTAGCGGTCAAGCAAGAGAAAACTGACAAGTGGTTTCCAAATAAAAAAACAAAACAAAAAACAAACAAACCAAAAAACCTCTAAGAGGGTATGACTAGCACGTGCTTAGTGCTTAGTCCACGTGTGAGCTGATGGTGAAAGAGGCTTCCTTTTCATGTGTGCTCCAGTAAGGTTCCTGGTGCTCCACTTTTACAGATTTGTGTTTGATCAGCGGGATATCAAATCAAATTGTAAACTGTAAGTAGTACCATTTGCTGAGCATTCTCCAGGATGCGTGCCACAGTGGTTCATTCCAGGGTTTTAGCATACTGACCCTAGAACATTCTAGAGAGTCTGTTGCGAGTGGAGGAAAGAGAATTTAATGGAGCAGGAACAGAGGTACTAAGATGATGGTATGTGTTGGGAGGAAACTACAGATCCTAAGAGAAAGGGCTTTCTGAGGTTTCTGGCTTTTGGATCGGAGAATAAGGAAGGGGACATGAATATGATGCTTTTATTCCCCCCCTCCCCCCCACCATTTTCTTCACTTGTTCTGTTTTGGCTGGTATAGATTTGCCAGAATAGCGTCTAAGATACTTCATTTGGTTTTTGGGCAATTTTTGTGAGAGAAGATGTTCAGTATTATCTCATCCAGTTCATGTACACGATGCCATCCAGGCACTAAACCGTTTTGGAGGCAGGAGTGTGTACCACATGCCCAAAGTGCTGTTACATAAAAGAGGCGGCATCCAGTAGCATCCTAAATGCGGCACAGCTAGAAGTACAGAAGGTGCTGAGTACAAGGAGGTCTGGGATCCCAGGCACGAGGGATTGTCCCAAGACAGTAGGGAACCCTGGACACTGTCTAGAAAACCAGATCTATTCCCACTTATAGAGAATTCTCAGGATTTTATGCCCTTCGATTGAACCATTTGGAACCCCCAGTAGTTGAACGCAGTAAAACAGTATTATTGGATTACCATTGTGTCCAGTGTAGTTTTTGAAGTCTTGTGAGTCTTGTGATTAAGGATCCCAAAGTCTAGCTTGTCTCTTGTTCTTGCAGACCTGGGCTTTTAATGGCTAGCAATGAAGCTTTATCAGCACTCAGCATCCCCATAGGAGCTGCCCTAGGTTACCTCATGTCACAGCAGCTCCCCAGTAAGCCCCCTCTATAGTAAGGGGATAGGAGGAGGTCTACATATCATAAAAGAGAAATATCCTACAGAGGGCTTTATTGAATATTTGCTCTCAAATGGAAGAAAAATGAGGGCGAGTAGATTCAGACATTGCCATTTCAATAATATAAGTACGGGAGACACAGTAGGACATAAATAGAATCGGTGGCGAATTAGCACTCCATCACACAATACAAATGAACTGGAGGCCTATCTCAATTCTTGAAAACTGAAAATGTTTCACATTCTATCAGCCTGACTCAGTTTTCATATTTTGTTATGAATCAGGCTGGAGAAGAGGGTCTCTTTGCACTTATTTGAGATTTCTGTTGTTTATTTTATTTATCTTTGAAGATTTTAGGGGTTAAAAGGAGGTTGGTGGGGTATTTTTATTTTGTTTTGTTCACCGCTTGGGTGATTGTAGAAATAAATAAATCCAGCCAGTGCAGGAGCTGTGTGTCTGAGGTGGGCATAATTTCCCATTTACTGCTCTCTTGTCCTATAGTACAAGAGTTCTGGTCTCAAGTATGGGAGAGTATTTCTAGGGCACTTTATCTATCTGAGAGTTTGACAGAGAAGCATGTTATTTTGAAATCCTTGTCACTGCAGTGGTCTCTTTCTAAGGAGAGCTATATATTATTTTACATGCTACCGCCGATAGCATTGCAGTAGATAGCAGCAAATTGGAAAGATTTTTGGAAATTGGATTGATCCTATTGGTAGTGTATAGTGATAATATTTTATAATTATGAGGCTGTTGCAGTAAAGAGATGATATGCTTCCTTTGTCAAAATGTGGATATTTGTTGAAAAAGTAACGTGAAACTCAGATGTTGCACGCATGGTTGATATATGCTAGACTGGACTGTTCTTCTTTTTTTTTTTTTTCTTTTTCTTTTTTGTTCTTTTGGGAGACCTTTCTTGTGTGTTTGTTTTAGTACATTGCCTGTGAAACAACATTTGAAGCAATTACTGTATGTATGTAGTGGTTATTTGATTTTTTTTATCTTGTTCTTTCTGCTCTAAATTGCAAGAAAAAGAGCGAACTTAGAAAGTGGAAAATACTTTTGGCGTAGTTGTGTAGTCCGTCTGCTACAAAGTCAGCATTTCAGATAAGCTTCATGATATGCAGGTTGTGATCCAGCAGTCAGTGATCCGTGATTCACTCTGATAATCTTGATCTTTTGGTGCAGTGGTGGTCAGACACATGGACTGAATGATCCCTCCCAGATCCCTCCCCATTTCATTCACTTAGCAGATCACAATCCCCAGAATGCATCACGACCACCTGATAGGCCATGTACAGTATCTCAAATTCTATAAATTGTTCAGACCTTCTTTAATTAGCAAATGAGAGCTCCCTGAAGTCAATTTTTCTCCTTTTTTTTTTCCAGGTATTTCGTACCGATCTGATCACAGCTATGAAGATACCTGACTCGCACCAGCTTGGCTTGGATGAATATTACATACTGGCTGATCCGTGGAGACAGGAGTGGGAAAAAGGAGTCCAGGTTCCAGCAGGCATTGAAGCAATACCAGAACCACAGGTTAGGTAAGTCTGCTGAACGTTTGCGGAGCTTACCTCTTGGTTGTAGGTACTTTTCATAGACATAGACTATGTCTGTGTAACTCGATATTTTACGAAACAATTTGAGTTTGTAAAACTCAACAGTAAATATACTGTTCTTTCAGCTAGGATGTTCACACCATTGGGTTTAAGAAATCCAATAGGAGAATACCAAAAGATACTTGAAGTAGTGGATTTTTAGTCAACCAAAAAGCAAATCTAGCAAACCTTTTGGAATTGACTCTCTCTTCCAGTGCTGCAATTCCTTGCACACAGCTCAGAGATCTGACCCAGCAAACCTATTCCACAGTGATGCAAATTTGGTTTCTTTTGAGACAGTGTCCTATAACTTTAGGAGTCTGTAGCCATGCTGCAGAGTCAGTCTCTGTCTCTCATCCACCCACAGGTTAAATCTTGCCAGCTTGGCTTTGGCTTGCCTAAGGAAGTGCATCTGCCAAAAAGTAGTCTAAGAATTATTTTTATTTGCATTCAGGTTGAAGGTGGACTTGACCTGACTGGGTATTGAACAAAAGAAATTGGCTTATGTAAGCGCCAGCAAAGGGGTGATGGCTGGTCACGGCCCATATATGGAGAAGGCCTTGGCTGTGTTGCCAACTGCTCCTGACACTGAAACACATTATCTATCTTGATGATTTCTGAAATGTCATTGCAACTGGGGTGGAAGCTTTCTCAGTTAAAGGCTACGGGGCGGGCAAGTAATTTATTGAATTGGGAATGCAGAGGTTGGAACTGGGAACATTCCCTGCAGAATGAAGACCCTGCTTTACTTAGCACTCATTTTTCAGAGTGTTGATAGGAACCTGCTTTTGACAGCATATGTTGGTTCACCTTATTTAAAATCCATAGACTAACTGAGATCAACTGAGCTTTTAAGTTTCCTCCCCCCCCCCCAAAAGAAAAAAGCCGACGTTTTTCAATGAAGTACCTCAGCAAATCTGTAGGGAAGTTGTTAAAAAAAATAAATTGTAAAAAGTCCTGTCTGGCAGAGTTAATCCATGAAGAATCTTGCCCTGGAATTTTTTTTTTTTTTTAAAAAGAGAAGTCTTTGATATAAAACCTCTGTCTGGACTTGCATATGATCTCTCCTCCAAGTCTGAGGCCTGAATATGGATCTCTGCCATGAAGGAAGGTGCTGATTTACCATGCCCGGTGCTGTCTGTGCCAATCATGACCCTACTCAAAGCAGACAAGCGAACTGCAGCAAGCAGGAGATTGAGACGGGAATGACAATATCTTGACAATGACAATTAGAAGGAATGAGTGAGACTCCACAAGTACACTCAAGGAAGGAAGCAAGAGAATTTGCAAAACAAGAGAAAAAATATTATTATTATTGGGCCCGATATTGAGTTGCGCAGGCTGTGCGCCACAGTGGCGCATAGCCTGTCCACTGACCACCTTAACCCAGAGTTTCATTTCCGCACCGGCAGAAATGAAAATCCGAGTTTAGCCTGTACGCCCCGGCAGCTGCAGAGGCTACAGGGTAGCAGCGATTTTCGATGCTACCCACATAGCCCTCTGCGCCTTAAAAAATATCGGGCGCATTATTATAAAACATTTCTATACCGCAGAAATCCCAATCAAAAATTAGTTCAGCATAACTTACAATAAAAGTACTACAAGTTAAAGATCAAGAGAAGCACCAAGATTTGAGCTTTTTACGAAACATGGTAATCGAAGGAATCCCTTTTACCGTAGCAGGTAATATAGCCCACAACTCTGCTGCTTTAAACCCAATGGTATTCCCGAACCTTCTTTTATTAACTAAATCCTGACTTGATGGAAAAAAAATGACAAAGAGTTTTGGAGACGCCTAGACGTAATCCTCAAGCATGGCAATAACTTATCAAGAAATGAGCCCGGCATCAGTCCAGAGAAAGATTGTAGATCATCACATACATCTTAACATTTATTCTTTCCCTAATCTGCAACCAATGAAACTTCTCAGAGTGGTGATATGTGGTCAAACTTTCGTACTGCGAAAATCAGTCTTGCCACTTTATTTTGACAGATTTGAAATTTCTTAATCTGTTGTTTTTGAACAATTTAATAGGACTATATTGCAATAATCCAAATAATTTAGTTCCATACTTTGCATCAGTAATCGAAAGGATGCAAATGAAAAGTAAGAACGTAATCTTTGAAGTTGCCACATCTTTAAAAAACATTTATTACGTTAACCTGTGCATCCATTGATAGAACTTCATCTAAACGTATACCAAGCACCCGTAACACTGAGTAATTGGAGCTTCAAGATCATAAGAGCATCCAAAAGTTGTATAGAAATCTGCTGACCATTGTTTAAACATATAAGTTTTGTTTTTGCCACATTCAGTCATAAACAAAACAATAACGCCCATTTTTCTAATGTTAAGATGATTCCATTCAGCATATCATAACAGGCCTTCAAATCAACAAGGGAGGATACCACCACTAGTATGTCATCCGCATAAATAAAATGTTTAATACCTTTCCCTAATCAACTCCCAACTTAGTGATATTGTCAAAACGTTAAACAAAATAGATGATAATGGTGATCCTTGAAGGATCCCACATTTTGACTTCCATGATGGCAAATATTCATTTTTTACTTGAACAGTGTAATTATACTTTCGCAAAAAGGCTGCAAACCACTCTGCAACCTTACCTATCACCCCTAAATAATCCAACACATTTAACAATATCTCATGATCAACAATGTCAAATGCAGAGCTTAGGTCAAACTGTAGCAAGACTGCAACATGACCTTGTGCCAAGATACTATTCGCATCTGATACTAATAACCCCACAAGAAGTTCCGTATTGTATCCCCATACAGAATCCATTTTGTGCATCACTAAGCCAGTTGTACTTATCCAAAAATTGTATAAGTTGATTAGCTACTGTTGCTTCCATTATTTTCACAAAACAAGGGATATTTGCTATCGGGCAATAATTGAATACATCATCTAAACTTTCTTTTAGATCCTTTGGTATTGGTGTTAATATAATCTTCAAATAATTAGATCAGTAAATAAGGAAAGGCAAGTGGTAGATACACAAATATAGAGGGGAAATAGAAAGTTATATTCCTGGAACCCTTTGTCAATCAAAACAGGACATATGAATACTTAAGGAGAGGTGAACTGTAACAAAAAGATGAGACTGCTAATTGTAGCCTAGGACAGTAGATTATGGATGAGATGGTTTACAGCAAGCATTGAAAAAAGTTGGCAAAACAGACATATGTTGATTCTGTAAGAAAGAGCTAGAAACTTGATTCACCTCATAGCTGGCTGCCAAGTTCTGATGGTCAAATTTCTATACAGAAAGGCACAATAAAGTAGTGTCTCATCCACCGGAAACTCTAAACACTACATCGCTTTACCCAAAAAGCAC
This sequence comes from Ichthyophis bannanicus, assembly GCA_033557465.1. Taxonomy (NCBI): domain Eukaryota; kingdom Metazoa; phylum Chordata; class Amphibia; order Gymnophiona; family Ichthyophiidae; genus Ichthyophis; species Ichthyophis bannanicus. Next base: position 36,745,896 of record CM066050.1, on the reverse strand, counting down.
TGGGATCATGACACACAGAATTACGGAGAAATGAAGAGGTAATGATTTATTTTATTTATTTATTTCAAATTTTTTATATACTGCGCTATTTACAATCAGCGCGGTTTACAGAGAACCAAAGACCAGAACAGGCTGCTCGGTATTACATAAAACAGGAAAATAAACTTGGATAAGATAAACATGGATAATATGGGGTAAAACTATATACATAGAATATTGATCTGTTAATTCGATCATATGAGAGAGGTATTTACGTAAAATTATCAAAAATGTTTGGAAAAGGAGGGAATGTGGTTACGTTTGTAGTGAATATTATTCACTTTATGTAGGGTAGTATTTAATGAATAGGTTATGTTTGAGGGCCTTTCTGAATTGGACGATGCCAGTTATGGCACGAATTTCGGGTGGTAGGGAATTCCAGTGTTTTGGGGCACAAAACATGAAGGCTCTGTTCGCTGTTGCTCGGCTACAAGTTGTTATAGCCTTCGGCATTATTAGGGTGTTTATCGCAATTTGTCTTCTGGATCTAGTTGGAGGTAATGCTTGTGTGAGATCAGTTAGAGAGTTTGCAGACAAACCATGGATGGCCTTGAATGTGAGAATTAGGGTTTTGAATATGAGCCTGCCTTGTATCGGGAGCCAGTGAAGATGTTTGAGGATTGGTGTCACATGATCACTCCTGGATGCTCCTTGTAGAATCCTTGCAGCAGTGTTCATGGCAAGTTGAAGAGAACTTAGGGTGGATTGTGGGAGACCTTGTAGAATTGAATTGGCGAAATCGAAATGGGGTAGGATGAGTGCTTGGAAGATGGTTCTAAAATCGTCTGGGTCCAGTAATGAGCGTAGATGCCTGAGTGTGCGTATCTTGAAGTACACAGCCTTTTTACGTGTGTTTTCATATTGAGACGGTGGTCCAGGGTGACTCCAAGGTATCTTATTGTTTCTTTGGTGGATAGATCAGCTCCTTTAACACTTATATGTGATGGTGGAATGAAGTTAGGGTCTCTCGTAACAAAGAGAACCTCAGTTTTCTTGTGTTGGATGCGGAGGTTCTGTGAGAGAAGCCATTCTGATACTGCATTGAAGCAATTTATTATGGGCAGTAGATCTAATTGCATTGTAGAAAATGGCATATAAAGTAGGATATCATCTGCATATATCATACATTTCACGTTGAATGATCTGATGATATTGCAGATAGGCTGCATGTAGATGTTAAACATGAGAGATGAAAGAGATGACCCTTGCGGCACCCCTTGATTTTGATGGAAAAGATTTGATTCTCCCGTTGCAGATTTTACATATTGCATTCTGGTGTTCAGGTAAGATTTACACCATTCCAGTGCTGAACTACCGATGCCTTTTTCCTTCAACCGTGTAATGAGTATCTCGTGATTTACTGCAATTCTAGCTGATAAAAAGCTGGATGCAAAGAAGCTAGATATTTTATTTTATTTTTATTTATTTAGCAGCTGTTTTATACTGTCGTATCTACTAGTCAATTGTAGTTTACATGGACAATTGGAATAGAGAACTTAAACTTTACATGGAACAATTTGTTGGAGTTAACAGACTGAACAATACAGTAAGTTTTGAACACTATGGGGCTTGTTTACAAAGCCATGGTAGCGGCTTCCGCCTGATATCGGAGCCGCGGCCCCATTGAATTCAATAAGATTAAAAGAGGGCTGCTAAACAGTACCCTGTCCTTTGCTTCTAAGGTAAGCTGTGACCATCTTCCTGGGTGATTAACAGGGGTGATTAACAGTCTTTGTTTGGATAAGGAGTCTTTCAAAATGGCCGTTTGACCTGCCACCTGGCTTTAACACCTATTTAAAAAGTTTCACAGGTCTCTTGCCCCCTAGGTAGAAGATGGGCATGATAAGTGTTTGGCAGATGTTTCTGAAATCTTTGTGATACAGCAGTGGTTTGAGGTTCCTCAGGGTCTTGATGCAGTGGTATGCTGTTCTGGTGACTTGCTTGATGTGGACGCTGAAATTTAAGCTCTGATCAAGCATTATGCCCAGGCATCTTACGACTTGTTTTACTTGCAGTGTAAGGATTGCGAGGGTTATTGTATCTGGTGGAGAGAAAGTGGGGTGTCTGGTGATGTGTTGGGTTTGATAAGTAGGTTATAGAGGCTGAGCCATTGCATGACTGCTTCTAGACATCCGCTAATTGCGGAGTAGTTGCGGTTGCTGGTGCTGAAAGGGGTGTAGATGAAGATATCGTCCACGTAGAGAAGGTAAAGGACTTTCTGGCTTTGGGTGATCTTGGAGAGGGATTGAAGGAAGATATTAAAAAGTGACTAGTATAATGCAGAACCCTGGGGCAGGCCTTGGAGGAGCTTGAAGCATTTTGATGGTTGTTCTCCTACATGGACTTGTGAGCAGTCGGAGAGAGAGGACTGGAACCATAGGCCAGTTTTATAGAGTCATGCCGTGAGCTGGGAGTGTATAACTGAGTCAGAGGTTGTGGATATATCCAAGAACACCAGGATGAAACCTTAGTGCCTAACACCCCATTACTCTCATTAAGATGTATATAGCTTAGATAATGTTACAAGAGACTATTCAGGTTTTTAAAGTTATAATGTTAATGTTGATATGTACAAGTTCTTCGTATAAGTTGTCATTTTGCAAGTTCTTTGTATAAATTGACATTTTACACGTTCTCTGTATAAGTTGAAGTTTATTGTAAACCACCTTGATTGAATGAAAAGGCAGTATAGAAAAACTGTTAAATAAATAAATACATATTGGTAGAGTTTCAGTGCTATGGAAGGGTTTAAAGCCATGCTGGTGTTCATTAAGTGGGGAGTGGGATTCTACAAAATCTTTCATCTGTAGTTGGACCAGAGGTGGGATATTTGATATGGGCCTGTATGAGGAGGGAGCAGCTAGGTCTAGTGTGTGGGATTTCAGTTGTGGTCTGATAGATGCTTGCTTCAGGGTGGTTGGCATGTATCCGAGTTCAAGTGATGACTAGACAATGTGTTGTGCTAATGGTGTTGAGACATATTGGTAAAGGAGGAAATTACCAGGACGGCATTGATTATAGGAGCTGTCAATCCTAAGTGACTATTCTGTAAATCACATTGAGAGGGAGAAGATTCTCAGGTATTAAGAAATGCAGTCAGAGTCCAAGAAAATGTGCTAGGAAGACAGAGATTTTCCATTCTTGTTTGGAGCTACAGGCTTGATTGAGAGGAAGTTCCAAGCACGTCTTGACAAGTTGTCTATACATGTTCATGGAACATAAGATATGCCATACTGGGTCAGACCAAGGTCCATCAAGCCCAGTATCCTGTTTCCAACAGTGGCCAATCTAGGTCATACGTACCTGACAGGTTCCACAGTGCTTGTATTGGGTCAAGCAGTGATATCCTGGGTCCCTTCTTAATAATGGTTTATGGACCTTTCCTCCAGGAACTTGTCCAAACCTTTTTTAAACCCAGCTACGCTAACAGCCTTTACTACATCCTCCGGTAACAAATTCCAGAGTTTGATTACACGTTGAGTGAAAAAATTTTTTATTTTATTAAATAGTTTACCCAGTAGCTTCACTGCATGTCCCCTAGTCTTTCTATATACTGATAATGTAAACCATCAATCTACATTTACCAGTCACTCCGTCATTAATTTATAGACTTCTGTCATATATCCCCCTCAGCCGTCTCTTTTCCAGGTTAAAGAGCCCTAACCTTTTTAGCCTTTCTTCATAGGGGTATCCTTCTATCCCCTTTACCATTTTGGTGGCTCTTCTCTGAACCTTTTCTAATAATGCTATATCCTTTTTAAGATACGGCGACCAGAATTGCACACAATATTCAAGATGCGGCCTCACCATGGAACGATATAGAGGCATTATAATATCCTTTGTTTTATTTTCCATTCCTTTCCTTATGATACCTAGCATTCTATTTGCTCTCTTGGCTCCACATCCTTCCCCCACATAAAACGAGACTAGAATCCACACAGCAATATGCATTACTTGCCTTAGCTCGCTCACTTTGGAACAGCCCTAAAAATGCACCTGTTCAAAATTGCTTTTGAAGTCCCCTAGGCCTGAGTTATTACAGTGCTGCTGCCAGTAGAGTGTCCCTACCTTTTTCCCCTCTCGGTTATCCTCCCCTCCGCCCATTTCTCTACCTCTATACTTCTTCTTCCCTCAAGCCCTTTCCTCTTTACTTTATTAGATTGGAGTTCCTTTTCTACTTCATGAAAAATTTTATTTTTGTAAACTGCATGTTTGTATACATAAATGTGGTATAAGACAAAATAAACATGTTACCTCTTACAAATTCCAGAAGGAAACTCTCTTGGCACAGTGCAGGTACTATGCCAAGCCTTAGCAGTAAATTTGAGATATTGAGATCATACTCCACCCATCTTGGCTTAGGAGCGAGGCTCACGACTGTCATGCTATGTGCAAAACTAACCCATATAAAGAAATTGCTCCAGAGAGCAACCAGTCACTAGTTTTCACAGTATAATTTACAAAGAAAACGAAATACACATCTTAATCACTACCAGTCAGTACAGTAGGGATTGGGCTGTGGCAGCAGGGGTGTGTAGTGGGCGGAGCATGCGTTATCAAACTATATCCACTCCTCTGTGTTTATATGTTATGGGTGAGTGTTGACCAGGAAAATAGAGAAAAGGGGTGAGGTGACTTTAAAGAAGCAAGTCCCCAGCTGCTGTGTGTCAGTATATCTCTGTGTTTCTATGATGTGAGGCAATGGAGGGTTACTTGACTTTTCCAAGGTCACAAGGAATGCCAGTGGGATTTGAATCTGGTTTTTCTAAATCCAGGTTGCTGCCCTAACCACTAGGCTACTCCATTTTTGGGGTGACTTTATTCCTTCAGAACCCCTGGTCCGATGTGACCCATTTTTTAATTCAGTGCATATTTTCCCCAGTTTTTTTCCCACACCAAATCTGGTCCCATTCCTTTCCATTTGTGGAGAGTTATTTTGCCCGCGGGCAGATGTTCTTGACCCCTCTCCAACATTATGTTGGGTTGGAAAGAATAAAAATGCCTTAGTGCAGGGGCGGCTCTATAATGGCGAAGTGAGGCGGCTGCCTCAGGCGGCAAAGTCTTGAGGGTGGCAAAAATTGCCCCCAAAACAGCCGCCTCACTTCACCTTCAAAAGTGAAAAAAAATTCCCCAAAAAAGATGCACGTTGCTGCCGAGTCTGCTTCTCAGCAATGGCAAACTCAACCTCAGTTTCCAGGCAGCTGCGGCTCCCTGCCTCTTAGAGAACTGTGACTGCAGTTTTAAATACAAATGAAACCGGTGCGGGCCAGTTCTCGCCTCCATGAAGGACCCCGTGCAGCTTTGTCCTGCCCCCAAAGGAGTCTCTGTAAAGCTGCGCTGAGGGAGACAGGAAGGCTCTGCCGGGGCGGCCACGGGGCACTTCCTGCTGCCGCGGTGGCAGCAGCTTCAGCAGCCAGGTTCTTCTTTTTTTTTTTTTTTTTTTTTTTTTTTAATTTCCTGGGGGGGGGCGGGGTTAGGACTTGTAATGGGCTGATGATGGGGTTAGGATTGGTAATGGGCTATGGGGGGGTCTGGGACTGGAAATGGGCTATGGGGGGGTCTGGGACTGGAGGTGGGCTGATGGGGGCTGTTTAGGACTGGTAATTGGCTATGGGGGGGCTAGGACTGGAAATGGGCTGATGGGGGGGGCTAGGACTGGTAATGGGCTATGGGGGGGGATAGGACTGGAAATGGGCTGGGACTTGAAATGGGCTATTGGGGGAGGGGAGGAGAATGCTGCTGGCCCTGGAAGAAAACTAGGTGCTAGGGCTACAAATGGGCTGATGTGGGAGAATGGTAGAATAGGACTGGAAGGGAGCAGATAATGGAAGTGTGTGCCAGGGGAAGGAGGGGGCACAAAGGGAGCTGACAAGGGGGAAGGAGGGGGCTGGAAAGGAGCTGACACCTGGGATATACTGAAGGGGGACTGGAAGGGAGCTGACACTTGGGGATGGGAGTGGTAGGTGGTTGGGTAATGGGGAGAAGGCTGGAAGGGAGTTGATATGCAAATGGCACTGGAAGGGGGATGGACAGAGGGTAGGGTGACTGGAAGGGAGCTGACCTGGAGGATGGCACTAAAAGTGGACTGAGCTAATATCTGGGATGGTATTTGGACTAGAAGGGGCTGGACAGTGGGGAAGAAGGGGGACTGGAAGGGAATGGACACCAGTTGCAGTCGTGGGAATGCAAAGCGGTTGACATTGGGAGGAAAGGACTGGAAAGGGGGCTGATACTGGGGAGGGTTACTGGAACTGGAAATGGGCTGTTGGAAGGAAGTGAAGAAAACAAAAGAGAGAAGAAATGGCAGATGGACCTTAGACCACAGAAAGAGAGCTAAGAGAACACAGGAAAGCAGAAGCCTCAGATCAGGACCAGCATGATCCGAGAATAAAATGGTCAGACAAAGGTAGAAAAAATCATTTTATTTAATTTTAGTGATTGGACTTTGCTACTTTTATATTTTACACAGTATTGGGGAACTGCATCTCTTATTTATCTAATGTTGCATTGCATGTGGACTCTGGCTTCTTGGGGTTTCAATTTAAATTTAGTCTACATATTATTTTTACTTTAGATTGTGGTTACTTATTCTGTACTTGGTGAGGGTCGATGTTGCGAGTGTGTGACTGAGGTCAGGTGTTCTGTTAACATGGAGTTTGTACATAAAGATCTATACTGTACTGTAGTGATTTGACTTGTTCAGCTTTTCAAATAGGTGTATGGATGTTTCAGGGCCCACTGTAGTATTTACAGTGATGTTTTTTTTTGGATGGGCTCCTTACGTGAGTTTTGGATGTTTGTGCTGATATGGTGTGGTAGGTTTGTTCTTTGTTGTAGGGTTTTGTATTAGTTCACAATATGCCTGGTACTGGAGAATAGTTGTTAGTGAGATGATCAGAATCAGATTTTATTTTTAAAATATTGAGTTCTGTGGGTGAATGTCCTGGTTCTGCTCTGCACCTACTGTGGATGCAAAATATATGTTGAAAGAAAAAGCAAGAACCATAACGCAGTTTATAACAAAATAAAAATGAGTTATGATTTAGTTTTATAAACTGTGCTGTTAGTTCTTGCTGTCTTTTAGTTCCTTGGTGTGCAAATGGGGCCATACCTAGCCCTGTGCAAGCAGCGCAGCCGCACAGGGCGGAAAGGCTTGGGAGGTGTATTTCAGCTATCTGCTGATGCCCTGCCGCCGCTGGCAGGACAATAGCAGGCAGCCGAAATGTGTTCCCCAAGCCTTTTCACAGCACTTTAAGCAGGTCTGGTCCCTCCCTCCTCTGACTCGATGTCAAGGAGGGACAGATCTGCGTAAAGTGCCGGCGCCTTTCAGATCGGACGCATGCCCCCCTTCTCCCCCCCATACCTCCATCCAGCGCTGCCTGCTCTTTCCCTCCTGCTGGTGCCTCCATGAAAAAAACAGAGGGCAGCAGCAGCAGGGAAAGAGCAGGCAGCGCTGGACGGAGGTATGGGGGGAGGGGGGGCATGCGCCCGAGCTGCAAGTCTCACACGGTGTGATTGCAGCTCAGTATGGCCCTGTGTGCAAACATCTTGCATTTCCTCCATATAATCTAATCGGCTTTTTGGTTTGGTTCAGTCTCTGATTGTATTTCTGAAAAAGCCCTGCCCCTCTAAGGTTGGGGGGGGGGTGGGGCGTGCCTTTTTCATACTTCGCCTCAGGCAGCAGATTGCCTTGAGCCACCCCTGTCTGAGTGTGGTAGGACTTGCCGCTGTTCCCTTTTTGTTTTTTTCTGGATTGCTTTTTTACCTTCAAGATGTTGGAATTTCCGTCCTGCCTCAGGTTGTGTTAAGGAATTATTACTTAGAATGGGGAAGAACAATCCCCTGCACAACTGACTTCTCTTTTAAAATGTTCATAGCAGTTTTCCTAAGCGTCTCTCCAGTCTAGTCCCTTTCTTCTGGGTTGTGCTCCTCTTCTAGCAGCTTGGAGACTGAGTAGGTCATTCTTTGATCCCTCAGGATATATAATCACTGGCACCACCCACCAGCTTCAGTATGCTCAGTCTCCAAGCAGCTAGAAGGAGCATTAAGCCAGGAAAGGCTTACTGGAGAGACCTTAGAGTTCAGGGGGTTTTGATTAGTTTGGGTTGCCCTATTTTCTTTTGTTGGGTGTTTATTTGCCCTTAGTTTTCTGCTGTTGTTTTTGCTGTTGGTAGAAGCGTTTGCCCCCCTCCCCCTTCTCCATTACCAGTCGGAGGATTCGTTCCAGGAGGAGGCTTGCCTTTGCCCGGGACACGCATTAAAAAAAAAAAAAAAGACTGGTGAGGTTTCTTCCGCCGTGTCTCATTGTGATTCAGAGCCTCTGAGCTGCCTTCCGCCTCGTAACAGAAGCCTGGGAGACAGCTGCGCATGAGGGCGGGAAGGCGTTAGGCCTCCGTCTCTGCCAGGACTCTCGGAGTGGCAGGGAAACAAAACAGAAATGGCCGCGAAGTTAGGGGAGCCCGTTCTGAGGCAGCTAGGACAGGAGGAGCCTCGTGCGTAGACAGCGGGCTGCGGCAGCGAGGCTCTTAAAGTGAGTCAGTTAGGCTGCTTGTTTTCACGTGCTCGGCGCGCCAGGGGGGCGGGCTGGGTGCCAGGCAGCTCAGAGTGCAGTGGCTGCAGGGGCTGTGTTCCCGGTGCAGGAATTTTTGTTTCTGGTGTCTCGGTTAAACTGGGGCTTAGGTGTAGACATTGATATATGGGAGGAGGGAGGGAGTGGTCTAGTGGTTAGGACAAGGTACTTCAGGCCAGAGGGCCAGGGGTTCAAGTCCACCTGGGGACAACAATCTCAGGCCGGAGGGACTGGGATTTCTAGTCCCATAGGCACTCCTTGTGGTCTTGGGCAAGCCACTTAACCCTCCATTGCCCATGTTCCCTGTAAGTATTAGCGTATGTGTCTCATATCCCCCAATTGACCGCTTTGACCTGGTGAAAAGCGGGATATAAATACAGCTAAATAAAATAAATAAATGAGATATAGATATATAATCAATAACGCTGGGGCTCAAGTGTGGACTTGAGATATATATATAGATATATAGATATGGTGGTGTATATTTTATTTTATTTACATTCTCTTATATACCACGCTATTCTGCATCAGTGCGGTTTACATTGAACAAACTGAAATTACATTGAACAGGATATTATAACTTGGAGATAACTATTTTACAGGGAACATGGGCTCTGGAGGGTTAAGTGGCTTGCCAAAAACCACAAGGAGCACCTGTGGGACTAGAAACCCCAGTCCTTCCGGCCCAAGTTTGCTGTCCTCTAGTGGGATTTGAACCCCCAACCTTCTGGCCTGAAGTACCTTGCCCCAACCACTAGGCCACTCCTCCACTCATAGAGTATAGAGTATGTATATAAGAGATACATTTATAGATATACTTGGATAGGTCTACTTCGATAGCCTATCTGTTATAGGATGATTAAAAAAAAAAGCCAGGATGCCAGCTAGGCCTCAGTGCCTGCTTTGTGGAGCCTGCAAAAGTTCGGTCTCTGAGGAAGGGGTTTCTTGGGGCTGGGCCATGGAGGCGGCCTCATTTGAGCTGGGGCTGCAGGCTGGCGGCTCTCAAGATCCGGTGGCAGAGGTCTCTCAGGAGTCGGTGGAACCCTTGGAAGGACTCCTGGGGGAAAGTTCTACTCTCGATTTGAATTTGGAGCAGCAGGTGGAGTCTCAGCCACAACCAGGGACCTCCTGGGGGAAGGTTTTTCCCAGGAATTTGTTTTGTTGTTGCATAAAGCTTTTTATTTGCATCAGCAGGGAGGTCGAGGACGCACTCTAAAGCGTGAGGCACAGGCCAAGCCGCTGGTGGAGACAGTGGTTCCATCCAAGCGAACCAGAACCCTGGAGGACGAGACTCCTCGTTCCCCTGATTCGGAAACTCTGGAGAGGGGGATGTCCGAGCAAGAGCTGGGAGAGGAGGAAGAGGAGCTCGAGGAGGGAGAGATCCCGGAGGAGCAGGCGAGGATTGTAAGGGTCTTCCGGCGAGAAGAGCTGCCGGCCTTAATTGGAGAGTCCCTGAAGGTGCTTAACATGGCAGGGGTGCCTGAGCAGGACGAGGAGTTGGAAGATCTGTTTATCCAGGTGGTGAGGAAATCACAGAGGGTTTTTCCTGTCCATAAGGTGGTGCGACAAATGATCCAGGAGGAGTGGGACCAGCCAGAGGCAGGTTTGAGGGGTGTGCAATCGATGACGCGCTTGTATCCTCTGCCCGAAGTGGAGAAAAGTTGTTGAAATCACCAAGAGTGGACGCGGCAGGATCCGCAGTACTAAAAAGACTACTATCCCGATTGAAGGCAGTACCGCCTTAAAAGATGCCCAAGACAAGAAGCTGGATGCCCTAATGAAGCAAGCCTTTGACATTGGTGCGTTGGCTTTTCAAGCGTCAGTATGCAGGGCCTGGATGGCCCGAGCTTGCCTGCAGTGGTCGCAACAGCTGAGGATGGCTGAGGCGTCTTCAGATGGATCGCAGGGAGAGGCCGCTAAAATAGAGTCCTGAGCGGCCTATCTGGCGGACAGTCAGTACGATCTTATTAGGAGTCTGTCTAAAAATATGTGCTCTGTGGTGGCGGCTCGGAGGTACCTTTTTGGCTTCACAATTGGGCGGCGGACGGTTCATCCAAAGCCCGGCTTAGTAGACTCCCCTTTAGGGGTAAGCTTCTTTTCGGGGAGGATTTGGACAAGTTGGTGAAGGAGTTGGGAGAGTCAAAAGGAGGCAGACTACCTGAGGATAGACCTAAGCAGGGTCGCTTTACAGGTTCGGGACGTTCTCAGCAGAGGGACTCCTGCAAATTTCGTTCGGCTCGGCAGACCTCCTTTCAGAGGGGCCATTTTGCCTGGAGGGGGCCAAGGTTTCCGGGGTTTTTGGGGAGCGGGGAGAGGTTTTGGAGCCTCGTCTTCCGCTGCTGCCCAAAAAAAAGCCCAATGGAGCTGCGGGGACTCGGGGGGGGGGGGGGGAGTGCTGCCGGTAGGAGGTTGGTTGCGGCAGTTCCTTCCCGTCTGGGCCCAGGTTACATCCGACCAGTGGGTCTTGGAGGTAGTGAGGGACGGTTATGCCTTAGAGTTTGCAAGACCAATTCACCCTTCCTTTGTCCAGTCGCTGGCAAGTCTCAGGCCAAGCGAGCAGCAGTGCAGGAAACCTTATCAAGGCTGTTGGCCTTGAAATCGGTGGTCCTGGTCCCGAAAGACCAATGCGATTTAGGTCGATACTCCATCTATTTCGTAGTTACAAAGAAGGAGGGCTCCCTAAGACCAATTCTGGACCTAAAAAGAGTCAATCGGTGCCTGCGGGTTCCCCATTTCAGGATGGAAACTCTGAAGTCAGTGATAGTGGCGGTCCGGCAGGGAGAATTCTTAACATCTCTCGACCTCACCGAGGCATATTTGCATATTCCCATCAGGGAATCTCATCAGCAGTTTCTGCGTTTCGCGGTACCGGGGGGACATTTTCAGTTCTAAGCACTTCCATTCAGACTGGCAATAACTCCACGTATTTTTCAACAAGGTGATGGTGGTGCTCGCGGCAGCATTGCGCAAAGAAGGGATCCTGGTCCATCTTTACCTGGACGATTGGTTGATCAGGGCCAAGTCCAAGGACGAGAGTGTGACGGCGACTGCCAGAGTGGTTACCTTCCTCCAAAGCTTGGGGTGGGTAATCAATCTGGCAAAGAGCAGGTTGGTCCCTTCTCAGAAACTCGAGTATCTAGGAGCAAGATTTGACACGGTTGCAGGCAAGGTCTTCTTGCCAGCCCAGAGAGCGGAAGGGCTGCGTCGACTAGCACAAGAGTTTTTAGATCGGAATGCACCTTTGGCGTGGCACTACCTGCAGGTGTGGGGAACTATGGCGGCGACATTGGATCTGGTTCCCTGGGCCAGGGCCCATATGCGTCCCTTGCAAAGGTCACTTCTGCGGCGATGGTCTCATCAGCGTCGGCCTTTGTCAGTGACGCTTCCATGTTCCTTAGCAACCAAGGAGGCTCTTCAGTGGTGGCTCTCTCCAGGGGCTCTAGAGAACAGGATGCCCCTCGAACCTCCGCAGTGGGTGCAGGTAATGACGGATGCGAGTTTGGCCAGCTGGGGGGCCCACTGCGAGGGGAGATTTGCCCAGGGCCTCTGGTGTGCTCAGGAATCCCAGTGGCCCATCAACAGGTTAGAGTTGAGGGCAGTGACCCTAGCTTTCAAAGCATTCCGGTTTTGGGTGAGCAGAAAGGCAGTCAGAGTTCTTTCAGACAACGTGACAGTGGTAGCTTACATCCAACAGGCAGGGAGGCACCAGCAGCCCATTGTTGGAAGAAGAAGCGGAAAACCTCTTAGAGTGGGCCGAGGTTCATCTGTTGGCCCTGTCAGTTCAGCACGTGGCCGGAGTGGAAAATGTTACAGCCAACTATCTCAGCCGGTACAAGGTGGATCACGGCGTGTGGGTGCTCTGCCAGAAAGTCTTCCTTCAGGTGGTACGCAGGTGGGGTCTGCCAATCATGGATCTGATGGCGCGCTGGGAGTCGGCCAGTCAGCTGATTCTTCAGCAGACAAAAAGAGAATGTCGGAGGGGCTGGACGCCCTAGTTCAAGAGTGGCCTGCGGAGGGGTTACTGTATGTATTTCCTCTGTGGGCGCTCATAGGCGGAGTTCTGCAAAGGATAGAGGCGCATCAGGGCTTAGTGGTCCTGATAGCTCCGGATTGGCCAAGAAGACCATGGTATGCCAATCTGATGCATCTGTTGGCAGACAGGCCGTGGCGTCTACCAGTAAGGGAGGATCTCCTCTTTCAGGGTCCGGTGAGAATGCCGCAGGTGGATCTGTTCTCGCTTACGGCCTGGCTATTGAGAGGGCAAGGCTGCTCGAGAAGGAATATTCCGGGGCAGTGATTTCAACCTTGCTGAAGGTGCACAAGCGCTCTACCTGCCTAGCGTATGTGAGAGTTTGGTGAATATATGGGAATTGGTGTGAGGGGCGGCAGAAGAGGCCGTTAAAAGCTTCCGTCCCTGAGGTATTGGAGTTTTTGCAGGATGGTTTTCAGAAAGGTCTGGCAGCCAGTTCCTTGCGAGTTCAGCTTGCAGCTATTTCCTGTTAGAGGTAAGCTTTTGGGAAAGCTGTTAGGTGAGCATTCTGATGTGGTTCATTTCCTTAAGGCAGTGAGACGTTTGAGGCCGCAAAGAAGGGTGACCGTCCCGCCTTGATATCTTAACCTGGTCTTGGATTCTCTGGCGGGAGATCCTTATGAGCTGATGCATCTTGCCTCTTTAAAGGATTTGACTCTCAAGATGGTTTTTCTGGTGGCTATTTGTTCAGCCAGGCGGGTGTCTTAAGTTGCAAGCATTGTCTTGTTCCCCACCCTTTCTCGTTTTCTTCAAAGATAAGGTGGTTTTGAGGACGGTTTCTTCATTCATGCCCAAGGTGATTTCCCTGTTCCATGTGAATCAATTGGTTTTTCTCCCGTCCTTTAACAGGTTAGGGCAAGAGGAGAGTGACACACGTTTACGGAAGTTGGATGTGCGTAGGATATTGAGGCGTTACCTGAAGGGTACGAAGGCGTTCAGTAAGTCAGAGAGGTTATTTGTGCTTTTTGGGGGGCCATGCAGAGGAGAAGCGGCGGCTAAAGCTTCAATTTCAAGGTGGATCAGGGAGGCCATTGCTTCTGCTTATCTCCTGAGAGGGCGACAGCTTCCACTGGGTTTCCGGGCTCATTCCACACGAGCTCAGGCTGCCTCTTGGGCGGAGTATAGTTTGGTTCATCCTTCGGAGATCTGTAGGGTGACTACTTGGTCCTCCTTGCATACTTTTGCCAAGCACTACCAATTGGATGTTCAGGCGGCACCAGACGCTGGTTTTGGGAGAGCGGTACTTTGGTCTGGTTTGGCAGGCTCCTCCCATGCTTGAACTGCTCTGTTACATCCCAGAAGAAAGGGACTAGACTGGAGAGACGCTTTGGAAGAAGTAATTAGACCTTACCTGCTAATTAGTGTTCCAAAAGGATCTCCAGTCTAGTCCCTGATTCCACTAGGAGTGATGAGAATTTTTCCAGTCCGAAGAAGTTGGATGGATGGTTGGTTTGGCAGACGTTTTTCTTCAGGTTTCGGTGCCGAAGTGGAAGAGGCAGTTACAGGGCATTGATATCACCATTGAAATTGACTTGGTTGGTGGTAGGGCAAGGCCTTGTGTCAGGTAAGCCTCCTCTTCGAAGGAAGGGTGGGGATGTCCCTTCCTGGGAGGGGGAGGGGAGTTTTTTGGTTAAAAAGTTTATATAGTAAGTCATGTTTTCTTAGTTGTCTCTCCGTTAGGTCTGCTTTGTTAACAGGATACTGAAGCTGGTGGGTGGTGCCAGGGATCAAAGAATGACGTACTCGGTCTCCAAGCTGCTAGAAGAGGAGCACAACCCAGAAGAAAGGGACTAGACTGTCGTTCCTTCAGGAACACTAATTAGCAGGTAAGGTCTAATTACTACTTGTACATTGCGCTGTCCAGATTAATAGTGTGGCAGATCACAGGCTTCGGTATCCTAGCTATCGCATGAAGCCCGTAAAGAGGTCTCATGTTTTGTCTTGCATTTGGGAAACAGTTGGGAAAATTACTGTATATCTGGAGCCTATGATGAAAATTAGCAGTGAAGCAAAACGTGTTTGGCTTTGAGAGAGATTTTCCTGTGGTTAAGATAGACATCGTCGTCTGTCTGCAGAACCACATAATTTATCAGCATTTTACTTTAACTTTAGCCATCTTTTGGGCTGCACATGTAGCAATTAATAGAGCTGCAAGCATTTGTTTACATCCACTTTCCCCACTGAGAAGTTGGATATGTTTAAAGTCAGTCTGCATGTACGGTTAGAAGAGCTGGATTTGAACCTGGCTCAGGAACCCGCACATTGTGTCATCCCTCTGTTTGCACTACCAGAGTGTCACAAAAATGCAGACTTATGGAGATGATGTTGGCGGAGGAACACTCCTTGGTCCACCCACTGTTCGGTGGGGTTCATCCTGGCTCTTTCCACTATTTGGTTTCCAGAGTTTGTTACAAGAGAGGTGCAAATTGTTCTTTGGGGGCTGCCGTGGGTTACTAAAAGGCTTACAGACAATTGTCTACTTGCATAGTCTTTGTCGAAGAAATTTAAACTTATTCAAACTCATTATTGAACAGTGCTCAGAACTCTAAAGATGCAGTGACAGACAACCGCATAATGCCAGGAAGTTGGTGGAATAATATTGATTAGGTAGCACGAGTAAGAAATACATTTTTATCTTTCAGCAACACAGATTCAGACATTTTGGGTTTCAGCCAACACCAATTTTTAACTTTCTTCCATCCAGGGAGTTTTTATAGACCTGCATAACCACATCCTTAGCAGGGTAGAGCATCCGATCGCCTCTCTCTCTTAATGACCTCGTTCTCTTTGATGAATTATCAAGACCAAAAATTACATTTTTTAGCTATTTTCCATTAGCATTTATTCTTAAACTCCGACTATATCAGGGGATGTGTGGATTTTCAAGCTTAGAATACTTAATGACAGTTAATTTTGTGTTGCACGTTTCTTATGTAGATATTTTTGTGTCCTTTATTAATAATGACATTTCCATGAAAACATAATCTTTGCCCATTAAAATTCATCTCCCTCTGTTGCTTCTATCCTCATTAAAACCCCTTAATCCTCTGCTTGTGATGTCAGAGTAAGTTCCACAGAAATAGCTTGGGCGATGGAAATATAAGTAGCCTGCACAGGTGAACTCTTAACTGTCAGAGACCCTGTCTTCATCCATGCATTCCTGGAAATGAATGAGAATTCAAATAATGTTATAAACCAGGAATGGAATTGTACCCAGATGCAATATTAGAGCGATGGGGGATTTTATTTCGGTCAGTTCTGAGCTGCTTGTTGAGGAATTGTTATGAGCATCTTTTCCAGATTTATGGGAAATACTTAGTCATCTTAAAAACAAACCTTCATCAGCAGATTACTGTGTATAATGAGCATGATGTATCTTTGCTTTATGTCAGTTCTTTCTTTATGCACATGCTTCCCTTTTTATTATGCAGGTTGAAAATTCGCTTCATTCTCTTTGAATAGGTGAACGTCGGTGCTGTGAACTGTTGTTTTGGCCTTATTTCAGTGCATGAGGGATCATTTACCAGCTGGTGTTCAGTAACCTGCGTCCTGCTGCATTTCTGCTCTTATCAGCGACTGGTGCAGTTTCAGTGCATACAGATGTATTTTGAGCCTAGGCTTTTAAAGGGACGTGCTCTTACAGCAGCTGTATGGCTCCAGTAAATGACCGCTAACGTACCTTTAAGCTCTAGACTGCTGGTTCTGTTATGCCTCATGGGTAGCTGGAGGTCTAGTTTATGAGAACCATTGGTAGTCTGTATGAGGAGGGTCCATTCTCTGTTCAGTTGTTGTGTTTCTAGAACCAGCAGAACAGAGGACAATGATTGGCAGCAATGCTGACGCTACTATTAGGCGAACAAGCACCGGCCCTCTGGGGGCACCTGTTGTCGCCCCTCTCTGAGGCCTGCAACAATGCCAATGGACCCCAGACTGTGACACAGCACATGCCGGCATTGCATTGCATTGCAGTTTCTGTTACTTTGTATCTTCTGCTTTTGCACCCCTCTGGCGCAGACAGGGGCTGGCAGGATGGAGGGCCCGCCTAGGGCATTGCGAGTCCTTGCACCGGCCCTGATTGACAGACTCATTATGAAGGTTCTAGAATTATAGCAGTGTGTGTTCTAGAAATGGATCATTTAGAATTGATTGCAGTCGGCACATTGGCAGAGAGTTTGCAGTGGTACACTATATGTGGCACTGAAACTCTGGCTACGTGAGGCACTTCACTTTCTCTTTCTGCTAGTGTAGCTCTTGTCATGAGCCGTAACTTCACTGGAACCAAGGGTTTTCTGCCCTAGCCTGGAGCACCCATCAACCAGCTGGGATTTTAGGGTGTATGAGCAGGAGATAGATGAGCATGCATTGGCTCCAATAGATACAAATCTACTTAACGCATATCCTGAAAACCAGACTGGCTAGGAGGTACTTGACTTTTGAAACCCCCCGCCCCCCCCCCCCACCACACTGTACAGCGTCCAGTATCTTGTCTGTCTGTGCCATATAGGCCCCCCCCCTCTCCAGTTCATATAAGAAATGCATGAGTACCCTGACCTGTGGCATTCCCTGTTGTGGTCAGAGAGGTTCTGTTTTGTAGACCAGTATTTATTTATTTAACAGTTCTTTTGATGCCGCTGTACCTGCAAGTCACAGCAGTGCGGTATTTGTGGAAGTGGGTGCCATTGAGCAGTTTGCTATATGCCCACTTGCGTATTTCATGTTGACCATGCAAAGAAAGCTCCCTCATCAATTTTTAGCCTTTCCAACACAACGAAGATAGGAAAGAATTTTCATATATTAGGGTTAACTAATATTTGTCTGCTTGTCTGGGGCAAAATAACTCTCCGAAAATTTGGCAGAATAGTAAATGATGGCAGATGAAGACTAGCATGGTCCATATAGTCTGTCCAGTAAGTAGCTAGAGGTGCACCTGCTGCTCTGTGCAGGCTGCCCCCTCTATTTAACAGGGTTTTTATCATTTCAGTCAAAGCGGTTTACATTGTAACTTAGACTTGGTAATGTACATTAAACAGGGACATTGATAACTTGGATTTTTCTGAGGCAGTGGAGGGTTAAGTGACTTCCCAAGGCCACAAGGAGTTCTAGCGGGAATTGAACCTTGGTCTCTTTGTTGCCAAGCCAGTGCTGTATCTGCTAGGCTACTCCTCCACTCCAAATTAGAGTGGAGGAGTAGCCAAATTATTTAAGCTTGCTTTGATGATATTCTCTTCCCTAAATCTGTGAACAGACACATCGAGTTAAAAAATGGGCCAGTTTAGGCTGGGAGGTTCCAGAGAAATAAGCTCCCCAGAGCAATAGCCCAAGGCATTTCTATGGGAGAAACGGATCCAGCTTCTACAGCATAGACAGTTGTATATAACAGAAACCTTGAGATACTGGAGCATAGCATTTAGGAATTTGTTCCCTTCAGACTCCTCTGTCTTCTGCTCTCCCGGTCACTGAGAACGAAAACACAGGCACAAACACATACATAGACTGCAGAAAATTCCATGAGCCATGCCCTTCTTGTTTTTCCTACCATGCATCCCCTCCTCCCCCCCTTCCCGCTCCCACCCCCCAATACTGTCACACCCCTATCCCTGCTGGGCTACTTCTTAGTGATTCAGATGTGTATCTCATTTTTTTATGTAGATTCTGCTGTAAAATCTAGCAACTGAGCTGTATAGCTTTCTTAATACATGCTATGAATATTACCAAACAGGGCCGGATTTACCTTGAGTGAGGCCCTACGCCAACAAAAATTGTGGGCCCCCAGCAGGGGCGGCCCAAGGGGGTGCGGGGCCTCATTTGCATAAGGGCCTCATTTGCATAAATATTTGCATAATGTTACCATATACTAACTTTTAGTAAACGTGCCTCTTAATGAGTGTATGGATAAAGAAAGACTAAAAGATTTCTACATTACTATAATCCAGTGCCAACTGCCAGACACATTAGGAACTACTACAAACACTGCCCATTTAGAACCCATAGCATAGCAAACCCGCCGTATCCTAACAGCACTACCAGGACTCACAAAGCACCATACTCTACCAATCAAAAGGCAACACTGCAAATATTAAACCAATACATTTCAGAGAACAACAATACATGACCTACTGGGGAAAGAGAACAAGTGGCAATGTCAAATAGGAATTATATAAACAGAACACCTCAGCTCAGTTACACATGCAGAACATAGACCATCACCAAACAAGTAATCACAATTTAGAAACAGGAAGACAATAATTAAACTGGGAATCCCAAAAGCCAAACTTGGAATGTACAACACTGTAGAAATAAAACTATACATTAATTTGCTCTTGTACTAAACAAAGCACAGACGTTAATGATGCACATTTACCAGAGCTGACATATTCCAATTAATAAATTCAAAATAAAGAGATGTTTTTCTACCTTTTGTGCATTTTTTTCAGCTGCAATTGCTCCAGCCACTTTCTTCTGGTTTCTTCGTGTCTTCTGCTAACTCTCCATCGTCTGCTGTCCATTTGTTGTTTCTTCTCTCTTCTAGTTTTTTTTTCCATTCTCTCTCTACATCTGCTTTAACATACTAATCTTTCTCCTTTTGCTCTTTCCTCATTCCTATTTCATCCACTCAAATTTTACCCCTCCATCCTCAATCCCCACTTACTCTCCCAATACCCGGCCAAATGTAGATTTTTTATCCCTCCCACACAAAATATTTTTCCCTTCTCCATTTTACTCTTCCAGCCCCATCCCATTCTAATCCTCCCCCAACATCAGCTCCCTTCTAGTTCCAGCCTCACCCAGCATCCATTCCCTTCTAGTCCCTGCATCAGCCCATTTCCAGTCCTAGCCACCCATCAGCCCATTTCCAGTCCTAGAAACCCCCAACCCAATACCAGTCCTAGCCCCCCATCAACCCACTTACAGTCCTAACCCCCCCATCACCCCATTTTCAGTTTAAGCCCCCCTATAACCCATTACCAGTCCTAACCCCCCATCAGCCCAGTTACCACTTACAAAAATGTTTTCTTTCGCGATTTAGTTTGTGAAAACTTTTCAATAATTGTATCAAACGTCAACGCAGAAGTAACGTCATTTTCAATTGACATGACTGCCAGAGAATTCAGTCTTTTCTGCGTCATCGTAGAACGAAATCTATTTTTTATCAGGGAAAGCTTTGAAAAAGAACGTTCCCCTTTGCAGATAGTCACGGGAAGAGTTGAAAACAAGCGGAGGGCAGTGGAAACATTCGGAAATGTTGAATCCACTACAGGATTTTTTTTCAGCCATTTCAGTAGGTTTTGGGGTTCACGATCCAAATTCAAATCCGCGGCCATTCCAGAAAACGCCACAAATTCCTCTTCACACCACCCGTTTTCCAGATCACAATTGTATTTTTGCTGCAAATGGATTACATCTTCTCTGAGAGAGCCAACATCATTCTCCTTCAGTGATTTGATGAAAGCAAAGTCTTCAGAAATGTGCTTGTAAGCATTCCGGCGTTGAGATAAACATGCAAGCAGTTTGTCAAGTATGACATATACACTCTCAACACGGAATTTTTGTGCACCTTGTAAAGTAGCATTCGGCTCACCTGCTTCTTCAAAAACCTGGCATCTTTTTGGTCGATTCCGAATGAAACGAGAGGTGTAGTCTTGTTGGATGTCCTCCATGAGCTCTTTTGCTTCTTTCTCCAGGTTGTCAAAGTCATCACGCATTCCAGCAACGAATGTTTCCAAAGAAGTAAACAAAGAAACGCCGACACTGATGTCAATAGACACACTTTGCAAGGCAGTGTTGATTTTTTGAAATCGCTGCAAGATCTTGTGCCACAGAACACACATGAATGCGGTTTCCAACAGACACATTTTACCCGCCAAGGCTGCTGCTAAGCGTCGGGCATCACCCTTCTCGTCTTCATTTTCTGCGATACTATTCAGCATAGTATAGATGTTGGCATAGTTGAGATGTAGTGCTTTCACGGACTCTGAATGGCAATGCCAACGGGTAGATGATAAAGTTTTGAAAGTCAGAATTCGTCCATTTTCGTTCGGTGTGAGTCCTGATGTCAATGAACTCCACCGCTTTGTTGAACCAACCGAAAATGCATACAGTTCTTGGACGAGACCAAAAAAGTTAACAGCGTCCAGACAGCAATTTACACTAGCAACTCCAACCAAATTTAATGAATGTGCTGCACAAGGTATGTAGTCAGCCATTGGGTTAATTTCCCTCAGTTTTGCTTGGAGACCGGCGTATTTCCCAGCCATGTTTGCTGCGTTGTCGTAGCTTTGTCCTCGGCAGTTATCCAGAGACAATGACATTTCATTTAGTATATTCAACACATCTTGGTAAAGGCTGTCGGCTTTGTGACTTTCAATTGGAAAGAATTTTAGAAACCGTTCAGTTGTTTCACCAAACTTGTTAACGTAGCGCACAATAAAAGTTAGTTGGTCGATGTGACTTTAACGTCTGGAGTGGAATCAATACATATGGAATAGTACTTCGCGTCGTGAATTTCATTTAAAATGACAGCCAACACGTCTTGTCCCATTTGCTCGATGAGTTCATCACATACAGTGGAAGACAAATAGCTAATTTTTCCACTTCCTTTATTTCCAAAACGAGATATATGGTCGGCAAGGAAGGGGTCGAATTTGGCTAAAAGTTCCAAAATTCCCAGATAGTTTCCGTTTTGCACAGAACCAAATAATTCGGTATCTCCTCGAAATGCTAGGCCACGTTGAGCAAGGAACTTTATCACTTCAACAACACGCCGAAGAACTGACTGCCAATATATCTTCTCATCGTTCATCTGTTTCTGAAGCTTTTTCGTCGATGCACCCTTTCGCTGAAACACGTGCTAACCAGGAACTGAGTGATGCTCGGTGTTCTGCACTACTTTCGTGAAGCTTTATCACTTTACCGCAGTTGCTCCAATCGTTGAATCCACAGGAGGCAAACTGCGACGTGGACCTTGAAAGCAACTTACAGAAAAAAACAATAAATGTTCCCATTTGATGGCGAATAAAGCAGCCAGTCTCGGTAATACTTCTCATCATTTGCTTTTCGTCCGTAAAGAAATTCCTTTGCAAAACGGTGTGTTCTATTTCCCATAGTTCTTTCTGATGACATGAAACTATCATCGTGATGTTGACATGCAGCTGGACCATTAACAATCCAATAATCGACGTCAGAAGCTGGAAGGAATGTTTTCCAGAGACCCACATCATGAGGTGGTGGTGGTGGTGGTGGAGGAGAACTAGAAATATTCTCCTCAGGTACATCGGGTTGTGGAGTAACATCAGCAGTATCAGAAGGTTGAGGAGTAGTGTCAGTAGTATCCAAAAGTTGTGGAGTAGCCGCGTCATTCACATTCAAAAATTCTGATTCTGAGACAGCTTGAATTTTCGTCGATGGAAGAAGAAAGCTGGTAATCTTGGGAATTTTGGTGGTTGATTCGTTTTCTAGCATTTTCCTTTTTCGTTTAGATGCGCCACTTTCATATTTTTTCATGACTATTGTTGTAAGGGGGGACTGAGAGAGACTGAGAGCGCTTGAGTTCTACCAGGAAAAACCCCTGCGCTTGTAGCCTGTAGCCTAAGCACTTAGTAACCAGTACAGAGAAGCCAGGGGCAATTGGGAAGCCTCAAGGAAACAAACCAATAGCGGACAGGCAAAAAAAAAGCTTTTGATGCATGCAGTTAGAACCTCATGAAGATGAGTGGACGGACCAGCTTTAGGTCAGGTAACCTATATGCAGCCTGAAGCCTATATGCACTGTAACCTATATGCAGCACAGCCTGAAGCCTAAGTTAGGTAAAGTTAGGTAAATTCTACCAGGAAAAACCCCTGAGCTTGTAGCCTGTAGCCTAAGCAGTAGCAACCCCAGTACAGAGAAGCCAGGGGCAATTGGGAAGCCTCAACGAAAGAAACCAATAGCGGACAGGCAAGGACTATCCCCGGTAATGCTCGCGTGGTTTGCACGTGCCTTGTCCTCGCGATGGGTGCCATTCCCGTGATGTCACAGTGGGTTGTTGAGCTGTCAGCTGCTGAGTGCTGCTGCAACTGTGCCCGAGCCCCCGACTGTGCCCGTGCCCCCCCCTCCTCCTCCCCTCGAAGCCGAAGACCCTAAGAAGCAGAAGAAGGACCGCACCTACCGCTTCCAGACCTGGTGTAGCTGAGCAGGCTGCCGGCATCGTGGAGGCTGAGGCAGGCGGTCGGCGCTGTCACTTTGGCGCGAGGGGAAGGCTGACGCTGGCCGGAAGTGACGTCGACGGCTCAGGAAGTGAAGAGGAGCCGGGTAAGATGGCCGCCGCCATCGGAGGCAGCGTAGAAATGGGAGCCCCATGGTCACTGCGGCGGGAGACGGAGGCCTGGGAAGGCGCGTCTCCGGCCGAGCTTGCGATTTTCGGCGTTTTCGCTACCAGGCAAGATACTGTTCTCCGCCGGACTTTAAACTCTCTTTAGAGAGCGAGGGATGGGGACTCTTGTGGGCCCTTGCAAGCTGTGGGCCCTACGCCATGGCGTACATGGCGTATAGGCAAATCCGGCCCTGTTACCAAATGCTAGTGGAGAAGCTCTGAGGTACCTGATGCTGTGGAACAGTGACAACTTGTGGTTAAACAGTAAAATTCATCCTTTGAAATCCGTTGAGAGTGACACCTAGTGGTTTGATATATTATCACACACACTTTCATTTTATTCTTCTTACCACACCAACAGAATGTTTGGAAACTGCTCCATTCTAACTGCCCCGCCCCCTCCCTTCCAAGTCAGGCACAGGGACATATTCACACACAAAGGCAACACAGATAAACATACCTATGCAGAGGGGTTGGAAAGAATTTGCTAAGTCGTGCTCTGCATACTTTCCTTACTGGTTAATTTAAGCACAGGGCAAGGTGAGGGGGTCAGCAAAGAAGCAAGCAGTATTTTTGCGGAATGGCCCTTCCAAAGTGTGGAAGAGGAATTCCCTACTGAAGGCTAGGAAGTGGTGAGTGAAAGAGAGGGTGTTTTTTATGACGACGATCATGTCCATTTGCATTACTTTTTTCCGTTTATATTTGTCAGTACATGATTTCTCTGAGCACTGTTGGGTATCTTTGGGTTACTCTGTAAGTAACCTAAGAAGGTTTTTTAAATTTTGTAAAATATTTAAAGTTTGCAAATTCTGCTGTTCAGTATGGGAATAATTTTAGCAGCTACATCCATGTGTAGAACACCATTTTACGCATCCAAATAGGCGCTTATAAAATTTCCCATTGATAGGTCCATAAACATTGGTGCTCAGAAAACATAGGAATCGATATTTAAATTAACTTTTCTAGTTATCAGCACCTGCTGACCAGATCAATCCCACTGAGGGGGATATTTAGCAGCACTAGTCAGATAGTGCCACTGGATACCTCCACAGACTGCCTCGGCTCAATCTGCGAGCTTTGGTTATCTGGACAGTGGTGATTTTCAGTGCCACTATCTAGATAATCATCCAGATAATTTGGGACAGCAAAAAACCTGTCCTAAGTACTACACGGATAAACTATAAGGCACGTCCAAGTGCAGTCTGGGATGTCAGTGCCAGAATGTCTGGTGGGGGAAAAGAAGCGGGCATATGCAAGTTTAGGCGCAATTTCAGAAACACGGACATGCCCGATAAGGATGTCTGTAGAGATGTCTACATAGACATCCCCAGAATAGCATCTCCGAACATGGATGTTTAATACCATAATGGTTAAAGTAGTGGGGTGGGAGCAGGATGACCAGGATTCAAATCCCAGTGTGGGTGTTTGTGATCTTAGACCTTTACATCTTCTCTGTACACTCTGCCCTTTCCTGGTGCTTATTCTTGCCTGCAGCAGGTCTAAACATGGATGTACCTGCAGACGTCCTTGTCATTCCTGAAATCGAACAGAGACGTGCAAGTTTACCGCACCTCCCCAGCCATGCCTCCATCACACTGCCTTGCCTGCTAGGACGTCCCTTCACCGGAGACGTCTCTAAATGCCATTTGTGAAATGACTTCCGAGACGTCCTAAAGCACAACTAAGCTTTCTAAAATGATCCCCTATTTGGACAATGTTGGCACCTCACAGCTCTATTCGGAAAGTCGATGCTAGATACCTCTGCTAAATATCTGGTTTTTTTTACCTATGATAGCCAACGTTCTAACAAAAATGTTACCCCCATAATGCTGGCTTTAATGCAGTATACATATAAGTGTTCCCGGGGTCATAGGACATGTGGACCAGTTGTCATGCGTGTATTTTATGACATACACGCATAACCACCAATTCTTACTGACGCATATCTGCCCAACGTTGTTACTCCTCGGAGCAGGTGTGACACAATACAGTAGCTTTATATAGAAACGGAGGCATACATTTTGCCTGTATATAAGAGGTGCAGCTTATGTGCCTTCCTTGCCTAGGCAGCACCTGCTATACAATTATTTTTTCATTTCATTTTATTATTTATACCCACCTGTCCTATTACTCCTGGGCAGTTCACACAGATGCACGCATAGTGACATTACAAAGTTAGAACGTAATAATTAAAAATGGCATTATAAAACAACTATTTCAGCTTCTTCCGAAAAGTTATCTTCTGAGCTTTTCCTCCTCCTTCCTTCCTTTGCTCTTTCTCACCCCCTTTTTTTTTTTTTTTTAATTTAGATCTTTTATTAAGTTTCAACCAAAACACTCAACCAACAAAGCCAATAGATACATATCCACACAATATACATCAGTCTCCCCACAATATACAACAGTAACAGTATAAGCCCCCTAAGTGGATCTGTTAGGATTCTCATTCCCCCTCCCCCTTTCCCCTCCCCCTTCCCCCCCTAACCCCGAGTTCCCCCCAGCCTCCCCACCCTCTGGATAGAGCCCCCGCCACAACGCCCCCAATCTTACTTCAAATTTACCCCTCTGCCCCTTCCACTCTGCTGTTAATCTCTCCATTAACAGAATATGGCGTAAACGCCCTTCGAACTCCCCCATCCCTGGTGCGTTTTTGCGCTTCCAGGCCGCTGCTACAGCACAGCGCGCCGCACATAGACAAGCTATTACCCCTCGCCCCGTCCCTCTGCCCTGAGCTCCCCCCCTAGACAGTAGAAACAAATCCGGGGACAGTGCAAGGGCCTCCCCTAGTCGAGCCCGAATCCACCCCTGTATCTGAATCCAGAATGACTGAATTTTCGGGCAAGTCCACCAAATATGCCAAAAGGACCCCTGCCCCCCACAGTCCCGCCAACATGCTGCAGAGACTCCGGGGTACATCTTATGCAATCTCTCAGGGGTATAATACCACCTCATCAGTATTTTATAACTATTTTCCCGTATACGGGTCGAAAGAGGGGTCTTCTTAAGCTGATCACATATCCCCCTCCAATCCCCCCCGCAAGTTGCACCCCCAAAGACCTCTACCAATCCAGCATATATTTAAACTTGGTGTCCCCGACCTTACCCACCCCCTTATACAAAGCAGAAATCATCCCCCGAGTATTCCCCATCCCTACCCACACGGCCTCCACCGCTGTCAAATCCGCCCTCAGGTCCCCCTTACCCTTCCTCCCCTGAAGGAAGGACTGAACCTGAGCAAAGGCATATCGGTCCGCTGCTTGAAGCCCGTAGCTCTCCCGCGCCTCCCCAAACTGCATCAGCTCATCCCCGTCCATCAGCTGAAAAAAACACTCCAACCCCCGACGGGACCAGCCATCAAAAACTCCCCCTTCCCACCCTGGCCGAAACGCTTTGACCCCCCGCCATGGAGCTGCCAGAGAAAACCGCCGCCCACCCCCCATGCTGCCTTGCGCCCTGACCTCATCCCACACCGCAGCTACCTGCCTCATGGCCGGAGACCCGACCCCCAAATCCCGCCGATCCTTCCCCTTCACCCATAACCACGCCGCCAACCTCCCCCCTTTCACATACTCTTTCTCAACTCTGACACCCATCTTCACCCCGCCTTTCTCTCTCCAATCCATAACATGCCGCAGCTGCGCTGCTCGGTTATAATCCCGGAAATTGGGGACCCCTAAACCCCCCTCCTTTTTACCCGCATACAGCACTTCCTTCGCTATGCGCGGGGGCTTACGCTTCCATATATATTGAAACACCTTCCGCTGCAGTACTCGAAACACCTTATCGGGGACCCGTACTGGAAGTACCTGAAAAAAGTACAGTATGCGGGGCAGAATATTCATTTTTACCCCAGCGATCCTACCAAGCCAGGATACCTCCGCATTCATCCAACAATCTAAATCTCTATACAATTCCCCCAATATTTTGGGGTAGTTCGCCCGATATAATTCGTCATACCGCCCGGGGATCTGCACCCCCAAATACCCTAGCGACTTCGAGACCCATCGGAACGGGAACTCGCTCTTCAAGCGTAGTTCCACCTCTTTGGGTACCGAGACATTCATTACCTCCGTCTTTTCGACATTCATCTTAAACCCCGCCACCCCTCCATATCCCTCCACCTCCTCCAGAATACTAACCAAACTTCCCACCGGATTACGGATATATAATAGAATATCATCCGCATATAAGGAGATCTTATGCTCTACCCCTCCCGCCCAAATCCCCCCTATCTGCTCATTAACCCTAATCCGTTGCGCCAAGGGCTCGATCGCGAGAGCAAACAGCAACGGGGAGAGGGGGCACCCCTGCCTGGTCCCCCTCTCCAGTTCAAAGTCTGCAGAGTAACTTCCATTAACCTTCACCCGAGCCCTCGGTCCGTGATATAATCCCTCCACCCACCGCAGGAAATTCGGCCCACACCCTATCTTCCGTAACACCTGCCAAACAAAGTCCCAATGCACCCGATCGAATGCCTTTTCAGCATCGATGGACATCCAAAATACACTCCTCTCCCCTCGTTCGCGCAATTTCAATGACCTCTATGGCCCTCTTAACATTATCCCCCGTCTGTCGCCCCATAATAAACCCTGTCTGATCCTCCCGCACCACACCAGGAAGCCATGGAGCCAGTCGATCTGCTAAAGCCTTCGCTAAAATCTTAACATCCACATTAAGCAGAGAAATCGGCCTATAAGATCCACATTCCAGAGGGTCCTTCCCGGGTTTTAGCAGGATCGAAATTCCTGCCGTTAACATTTCAGGAATGAGCTCCCCATCCTTCGCGAGCATCCCATTAAAGACTCTCAGCATAAGCCCCTTCACCACACCCCAGAACTGTTTATAAAAGACCCCTGGAAGCCCATCCAATCCTGGCGATTTACCCCCCTGTAACCCTCTTACCACCTTCCCAACCTCCTCTTCAGTCAATTCCCCCTCCAATCCTGCCCAAGCTGCCTCCCCTAAGCGAGGCAACTCCAAACCCGCCAAATACGAATGAATCTGCTCGGCCTCCACCCCTTCTTGCCGCCGATACAACTCCCGATAAAAGTGCTCGAATCGCCGCCTGACCGCCTGCTTTTCCCACAACACCCCCCCATCCCGTTCCCGGATCTGGTAGATCATGGAGGCTCCCATCCGTTTCTTCAGCTTACGGGCTAACAAGCGCCCTGCTTTATCCCCAAATTCATAATATAACTGTTGCGCACGCTGCAGGTCAAACGCTATCTTGTCGACCTGCAATGCCTGCAGTACCCCACGCACCTGTTCTAAAGTTTTCCGAGCCCTCCGCGATCCCACTTCGTGAAACACTCTTTCAGCTTCCTTCACTGCAACTTTCAGCTCTTCTGCCCGTCGCCCCCGTTCCTTCTTCAACCGCGCCCCCCAATATAAAAACCGCCCCCGAATACAGGCCTTCAACCCCCCCCCCACACCATAACATCCCGTACCTGTCCAGTATCATTCAGAGCGAGATATTCCCGAATCACCCCCTTAATATCCGCTACTACCATCTCATGCCGCAAAAGGCTCTCATTCAAGCGCCAGAACCGGGTACCCAGTTGTCGCCGACTACCCACCCCCACCACCACCGCACTGTGATCGGACCAGACAACCGGGACTATCGCAGCCTCAAGCACTACCACCATCCATTCCTCTCTCATCATGATCATATCGATCCGGCTCCAACAACCATGGGGTGCTGAGAAAAAAGTATATTCTCGGTCCGAAGGATGCCATTTACGCCACACATCAACTAAGTTATGCTGTGCCATTAACTGTTTGAGCCCTTTCCGATTGGACCCCCGCCCCTCCCATCCCCTGGGGTTCCTATCCCATCCCCTGGGGTTCCTATCCCATCCATCCTGCAGCGTGGTGTTAAAGTCTCCCCCCAACACAACCTTTCCCAGGGAATCCCGATCCACCAGTCTTCTGGTGGAAGCCCAAAAACTCCCCTGGTCCCCATTAGGAGCATACACCGAGATAATAGTAATCTCCTCTAAGCCCCACCGCCCAGTAATCCCCATCACTCTCCCCTCCGCATCTTTAAACCAATTCCCCACCTGTATCCCCACCCCCCGTCGTAACAAAATGGCAACCCCCCGCTTCCGCCCGCCCCCGGGAACACAAGAGAAAAATTGCTCCGGATACCCTGAGTGCTTTAAGCGGTAAATCTCACTCCCCCGGAGATGCGTTTCTTGCACCAAGATCACATCCCACCTATTATCCTCGATTTCTCTGAAAAGTTGCCGCCTCTTCTGCGGAGAGTTCAGCCCCTTCACATTGAGAGATCCAATGCGGAGCATCTCCCTACGTCACCCCAAGCTCCTCCCCGCCCTGTCCATCCAACAGAGGCTCCATCCCCCCCCCCGACCCCCCCCCTCCCTCCTCCCCCTTCCCCGGACCTCCCCCCATTCCAGACAAACTTCCGTGTGAGTCATGTCCTATCCCGACTCTCTCCCTTAGTGCTATCCCTGGCCCAACATATCACCCCATCCCCCACCTCCACCCCAGCAGCCATCCCAAATCGCAGGCAACCCGCCACCCCCAAGTTGTAACCCCCATCAAACATTAATTCTCACAAGAGTATCCCACCACAACCAGTTCGCCCTCCACTCTCCAGCATTGTTCACGTGGGGGCTACAAGGCTCCCTGCAGGCACTTCCTGGGAAAGTCGTTTAAGCCGCTTCCCTTTTTCACCGGCTCTCTTCCATTGTGACATTCGCCGCTCCTTTCCACGGTCCTCCCTGGTCTCCCCTCCAGCCGCTGGCTGGGGCAGATGCTCACATCCCAACTCGATCAAAACCTTCCAGGCCTCCTCCGCTCCTTTGACTCTCCGGGAGACGCCGTTGACAGTGAGCAGCAGACCAAAGGGGAACAACCAATGATAGCGCAGACTCTTCCCCCGCAGGAACGCGGTTACTTCTTTCAAGCCCCTCCGCCTCTCCAGCGTCCCCGAGGATAAATCATTATAAATCTCCACCTCACAGGAGTCCCATGCAACACGGCCATACTTCCTGGCCAGGTTGAGGATCAGTTCTTTTTGGGGAAAGCTGCTCATGCAGGCGATCACATCTCGGACCTGCGTCCCCCGCCGGGGACCGAGGCTGCGGTGCGCTCTCTCCACTCCGACCATTACCACCGGCTCAGTCTCCTGGTCCGCCAATCGCAAGACATGTTGGCAGAGCAATTGTACAGTTTTTACACAGTCTTTGTAACTGTCCGTTTCCGGAATACCTTTAAAGCGCAGGTTATTCCGTCGTGCCCTGTCCTCCATTTCCTCCAATTTTTCCTGTATCTCCTCTTGTCTCTCACGTTGGCGATGTTGCTCTTCTTCGACCTCCCGCATAGCTCCCGTCAGGGCCTCCACGTGTTCCTCTACTGTCTCCACGCGATGCCCCATGCTGTTCAGCTCTTGGCGGATTAAGTGCAGATCCTCCTTCAAATCTTTGCGCAGCTCTTTGATGTCGCCCCGGAGATCTCTCCGGAACGCTGCCAGCCACCCTTTCAGCTCCGCTCCATCGGAGTGCAGGTCAGGCCCGCTGCTTTCATCGCCTGAGCTCCCGCCACCGCCACTCTCCGTACCCGCCACAGGATTCTGCAGGCCGCGGTCCTCGCGCTGCACTTACTTGGATTTAAACCCCTCTAATTTCTGACGGGCTGCTTGCGCACACCCGGGGGTATCCTTTCCCGCAGTTTTCATGCCTGGGATATCGCTCATGGTCACCGTTAGTCAGGAATCAGACGGAGCTCGGTTACCTCGCGGCCATCCGCTCCGTGACGTCACCGGAAGTCCTCCTCACCCCCTTTTTTTAAACTATGACCAATCTAACAGAAGAGCCAGTGACATTAGCCACCCATCTTTTAGAACTGCTTGATCTATTCCTGGTTTTACCTGGCCCTGTATGGACTTAGGGCCCGAAATTCAACTGAGCAGGCTATGCGCATAGCCCTGCCTGCTGACCCCTAATCCCAGATAATCACTGCTGCGGTGACGGCATAGAATATCTGGGCTCGATGCAAAGCAGACATCGCTGCATGGCCTAACCAGGTAACGGTGATATTGCACCACTACCTGGCTAGCATCTGTGGATAAAACTACCCAGTTAGCAGCAATCTCTACCTGTGCTCCATCCAGGAACGCCCCAACACACCCTGATATTAACCGGCTAGCATCGGGGTGCATAGAGGACATAGACAGGGATATTCAACGGCCCTAACTGCGTAAGCCCGTTTAAGGCATTTATACAGTGTACTGGGCTATAAACCATGTAAATGCCTTTCGAATATCGGGCCCTTACTGTTCTACGTTTCTCAGGGATATCAGGCTCACCTTGAATCCACCCGCTCTTCTGCCTTTTACTTTCTTGGACCCCGCCTCTGGAATTCGCTTCCCCCGGACCTCCGCCTGGAA
This sequence comes from Ichthyophis bannanicus, assembly GCA_033557465.1. NCBI lineage: Eukaryota > Metazoa > Chordata > Amphibia > Gymnophiona > Ichthyophiidae > Ichthyophis > Ichthyophis bannanicus. The sequence continues at coordinate 36,714,499 of CM066050.1, read as the reverse complement.
CTTTCCCTGAAAACCTTTAAGACCCGTTTGAAGACCCACCTTTTCTGTCTCACATTTGATCTTCCCCCACCTCCCTCCCCTCTCCCCCCCCCTCCATTGATTTTTCTTTGTAAGTCCCTGTTTTTGTTACCTTTACCCCTCTCTTTAGCCCTCTCCTTTTCTCCTAATCTATCCTATCATATATTTGGCGTTCTTTTCCTTTTCTTCCCTGCAGCTGTTTTTGCACATTGTACACCGCTCTGACGCAATTTGCCTGAGCGGTATATTAAGTCTCCAATAAAGATAAAGATAAAGATACTTAGGCCTGGTGCAAGTTCTTCCTTGAAAAACAAAACAAAACGAAGTCAACTGGCAGCCTTCATATCTGCATTGCCTAGTCACCAAAGCAGAGGCCTGCTGTTGCCATTGGTGTGAAAATGAAAGTGGATTTTACTTTTAAAGACCAACTCCTTATTACACAAAAAGGCCAGGGGATGCAGATGGCTTTTAAGGCCTCTCTTGAATTCCACCCTGGCTGGTATTTGGATCCTCTCTACATCCAATTTGCTATGAATTGAGAAACAGCAGGAAGAAACAAAGGAAGAATTCTTACTGGCTGGCTTCCCGGACAAATTTGGCTTTGACTACATGTCTATAGCCGTTGCAGTCCTTTGCACAAGAACTGGGCTACAAAACGGAGAAATTCTATCACAGCCCAAATCAAGCATAGCACCAATAACATTAGCACGGAGTTGGTGGCCAGATACCCCTGCGTTTCAGTCATGGTCCTTCCATCTGCAGTGCCACTAGACAGATTGCCAAGAGCAGCAGCTGCTTGCTGAGGAAGAATTGCATCGTAGCAGTTCACTTGTTAGTTAGTTAGTGTGGTGTGGGTTGTGTGTTGTTTTTTTTTTTTTTTTTTTAAGAGTGCAGGGCAGGAGCCGTGGAGGTTATAAGGGTTTGGTTGGAGGCATCATAGAATTCACAAATAATTATATTCCTTTCTTATATTTTTTGTCAAAGAGCACCTTGAGAAAGCATAACCAGCCTGCACGTGTTGTAGATCACAGGAGTCTTATTAGAAGTGCAAATAGTAACTCCAAGCATGTGCAAGAAGAAAATGCAAACACAAAAGTTGAGTGTCGCGGCTGGAATACTGCACTGCAAGTAGGAGAAGACGGGCAGGAGCAAGCGAACACTTCAGCTTCTTAATTGGATTCTTCCGGCATTTTCTCTACTCTGCATAGAGTGTGATGCAATTTCCCCAAGCTGTTTATCAGTCAAACCCCAAGACCTGCTGTTTGTACTCCCTCATTCCTACTGTTGAATGCAGAGAGGCCCTGGTATGCAAATGCTTTTGTTACCCACTCATACTGTTGCATATTTGATCCACATTTGATTTCCACTAGCACTATTGAGATTCATACTACTGCTGGTGAAATCGAAGTACTTTGGACTTTGTCCTGAGCTTTGTTCGTCTGTGCTGCTGAAAGTTCTTCCAAGTTCGGGGGAAACTCCCACATTATGTAGTTCTACTGTCATCTGCCTTCAAATCGGTCGTATAGAAAAATATTAATTAGGTGTAGCACAAATTAAGAATATGGCTCCCTCCTTGTCGGTCACTCTCTTCCCACCACCCCTGTCCCTACGTCCTTTAGCAGGGGCCAGCTGTGCTGTCAATCAGCAGTAGGCCCGTGGTCACCCTTTCTGCATGCATTCAATGCTGACCCCTGGATTCCACTGCCGTCATCTGTCTCTATATGCACATTTGCATCCTATGTTTAATTATCTTTATGAAGCTGCAAGGAGGTAAACTTAAAAGTAACATCAGGAAATACTTTTTCACTGAAAGGGTGGCGGATGCCTGGAATTCCCTCCGCTGGAGGTGGTGGGAGCAAAACCAGTGGTGGAATTCAATAAGACGTGGGACAGACACAGAGGATCCTTATATGGCAAGAGGAGGATATTAATGCATACTTAAATAACTTCATAAAAAGAGGGAGTGGCCTGCACGGAATGCCGGGTACGACCCTAAACAAAGGCATAGAGGGGGGTAACTTGCACGGCGTGGCGAGTACAGCTCTGAAACATCAGCCACCTCGCTGGGCAGAGTAGATGGACCGTGCTGGTCTTTATCTGCTGTCATTTGCTGTTACTAGATTGCTCAATGGCGTACTGCAGGTATAACTTGACATGCGGAACTTACTGTAGTAGCGGTGTACCAATTGTGAAATGACCAAATGACGGCTTAATACACAATTAGAATAGTGAAGTAAACTTGGAGATAGACAAATCAAATCCTAGTAATGTGATCGTGTCAGTAATGTGCACATTAATCGGCAGTTGGTCCTAGTTACAGGTGTGCAGCAAGCTGGTTCTGATGTGTTGAGTAATTTAGATAGATAGTTGCCAAAACCATTAAAGGCTTGGGAGAAGAGCCAACTTTCACCTGCTGCCTGAAGTAGAAGTGATCTTGAGTTAGGCAGTGGGACTCTGAGAGCAAGTTCCAGAGTGTGGGTGCTACTCCTGAGAAGACTTACTGGCAGGCATGGGCATTAGGTGTGTTTTCAAAATGAACACATGCAAAGTCGTTAGTGTACTAATGCATCTACAAACCATTGTTTCGGTTCCAAGATATGACCTTCATCAGGGACCTTGTTCTACCTTCTGTATCGGTGCCATGCTCTATTTCATTTACATAGGATTACTTGGTGTTTGATGATCATACTGTTTTGATATTTGCAGTTCATCAGTGCATTAAAAGCAGTATTTCAGGTCCAGCAGTAATTTATTTGCTTTTCCAGGAATCCTTAAACTGGTCATCCTTTTCTTAATCCGCACTGGCTGACTGCTGACTCATTGCTTTCCCTCGGCACTGTTTGCAGAACTAATAGCAGCACTCTGCGATGACAACAGTGTACATCTCCAGAACAATAGTAGGAATGAAATCTGTGGTCCTAATTTCTTCTGCAATTTACAAGAAAAACACGACTTCCTGTACTGTAGACACTATTTTCTTGGCACTTTTAGAATTAAATAAATCTCATGAGAAGCAGTTTTCCTAAAAGGGAAACACATAATGGAGTAGAAGAATAGTCTACTAGAGCAGAGGGCTGGGAAGCCAGGCCTCAAAGCCTGCAATCTTCTTGTGACCTTGGGCAAGTCACTTCACCCTCCATTGCCTCATAGACCAACATAATAAGGGAAGGGACATACCTACTGTATTGTAACTCACCTTGAGCTGCAAATAAAAGGACCTGAGCCAAATCCAAATGACCCACGCTGACATTGTCAAGTTACATATTGCAGTGATTTAATGTATTGGTGGTCTGGATGCAGAAGACATCCAAAGAAGCAGAGCTAACCTCTAAGATTTTCAACATGGTGAGCAGTACGTGGAGCCGTTTCACCTTTTAAACGATCCATAGAATTGATTATTATCTAGAGATTTATTTCAGAACTTGATATGACTCCCTTTCTTCTGCTGTGCTGTATAGATTTCATCTTTTTTTTTTCCTCCTGAAATCTTTATTTTTGCTACTGTGTAAGCCCAGGCATCAGAAGACTACCTGTTGATGGCGTAAAGGCACCTGCCTCTCAAATTATCTTAGGAGGGTTCTGCTGTCATGGTGCAGTATATAATTTTTCCATCTCTGGATCTCAAAATTTGAATCTACAGCCCCCCGACTTAGAGCAATGCTTGGAGCTGAAGCGAATGGAGATGTTGGCTTGCTTTTTAATTTTCACTTCTTGGGTTGCGGACTTATTGCATGTGTTTTTCTGAGGTGGGCAATGGGCATGAGATATGGAAACAGCCTTCAATGCCTCCTGAGCTCAGAGGTTACCTATCTTGTTTTGGCAGCACTCTCATGCTTGTCCAGCCTATCAGTAGGAGTTTTGAGTAACATTTCTTATATACCGCCTTTCATGATATCAAGGCAGTTTACATTGAACAGGGCATTATAACTTGGAGATAACTATTTTACCGGGTAAATGGACAATGGAGGGTTAAGTGGCTTGCCCAAGACCACAAGGAGCACCTGTGGGATTAGAAACCACCGTCCTTCCGGCCCAAGGTTGCTGTCCTCTAGTGGGATATGAACCCCCAACCACTAGGCCACTCCTCCTCCAGAACCAAAATCTTTTTCTGCATAGCACCAGACAGCTCTCCTTCTGGAATAGTGGCTAGATTTGGCTTTTCATTTTCTGTTTTGACTGTCAATTTGATGGAAGAAAGTCTTACCATATCAGATGTTCAACTCTAGTTTAGCCATTTAATTTGGTTCTGACATGTCCCATCAACCAAACATTTTAATCTGATAGAAATATTTTTCCATATTGTCCTGCTTGACCAATCCAAACAAGTGAGTTGTGTTCCCCTAGTAGCAGATTGGTGGAGACAAAGAACCAATGAAAAGCCCAGGTCTCGATGACATCACTCCTGTGCCTCTATTCACCTCAGCCACTAGAGGTCCCTTCAGTATTTCTTTCTCTCCAGCAGATGGTGGATGGATTTTCTCCTCTTTAAAGAAAATCTGAGAATTGAGAGGAAAAAAATTGATTAAATGCTTGTGAATGACCACCTTGAGAAACAAAGATGACTTTCTCACTTAAGCTGAATACTTGTCTAGCAGGACTCAAGGAAAGAACATTAACTGTGTCACCTGGGGGCCAACCCAGCGCCTAGGGCACGGAGGGTTGGTCTGCCTGGGAATTCTAATTCAGGGAGTATGGCATGGCATTTGCTCCTGCAATGCCTTATGGGAATAGTAGTCCCTTTTACCCTCTGAGAGAAGAAGAAATTGTAGTCGAGTGGTTTCAGGCAAATGACAAGGATTTATTTCCCTTTCCAAGAAGATTAAGTTCATGTGGAAAACTTAGGACAATTGCCATATATTTGGCGTGAGGAATACATTCAGGAACTAAGGTAATCAGCCTCTTTAGCTTCAGGCTTTAAAACGTGCAGTGTTCAGTACAAACAAAAGCAAACAGCTTCTCATAACAAAAGAAAATGTTCCCTTTTCTTCTGCTGCTTTCTCAGCCTTCTTAATATATTGTTCAGCAGAGAGATTCAATATGGTCAGCAAGAGACAAAGTGCAATCCATCTGATTATCTGCTACGTCATTGATATCAGAATCTATCTGCATCTCTTCTAAGTCAGCATCAGCTGGGTGTGTCTGCAAGCTGCTATACGGCGTTTTAAAACAAACTTCTTCTCTGCCTTCACGTGGCTTCGCTTTGTAGCACTCTAACAAGCAGGGCTGTAAAGTACCATATATACTGGAGTTGCTGCTTGGGGAGCCTAATACTTCCTGGCAACTACAAGGAAATATTTTAAAACTAGGTTCAAATCTGGGCAAGTTGTGAAGCCTACCTTTTTGCTTTAAAGAGGAAGGAATTCTCTGTTCTGCTGGGTCAGAAAGGGTTCCAAACACCGGTTGTGTTTTCTTGCCTTTTAGCTTATCAGCTTCTGCCTCAGATGTATAAATATTCTCATGCCAGTATGTCTCTCTCCCTGGAGCCTCTGAGTTTTCCCAAGCCAGCCTCTCAGGAGGTTTCTCCTTCCTCCTGCCTTTATTGAACGGCACCGGCCCTGTGCTGCTCACACCTGGCTTTTGGGCTTTGGCTTTCTGGGTCCTTACTCCTCCTTGACTCCTTTTGGTCAGCGTGCTCCCTTGCTTGATCCCCTGCCGGATCCCTTGCCTTTGTCTTTGCTCTTGTCCTGGCGTCTCTCCCTCGGAGCTTACTTGGAACTCCTGCTCCTTCTCTTCCTCCTTCCTCCTCATTCCCCTTCTGCTGGTCAAATCTAATGACCACTTTTTATAAACCTGCTTCTCAGGGCTTAGCTCTGCCCCTCCCCCAACCAGGTGTTTCTCATTAACTCCTGAGCTTGGGGATACGTTACAGCAGGGGTCTCAAACATGCGGCCCGCAAGAGCATCTTGTGCAGCCCGCGAAGCACTTACCGGCGTCTAAAAAAAAAAAAAAATTCCAAACTTGCCGCCGCAGTATTAAGCATCCCGCGGGCCCCTCTGCCTGCTCTGAGTCCTCTCCTCCCTGCAGCATCAGCTCCAAAAGCGGCGGCTTTCAGAGCCGCGAAGAGAGAGAGAGTTTCTCTCGCGCGGTTCTGAAGACTCTCTCGCTGCTCTTCAGAACCGCGCGAGAGAAACTCTTTCTCTTCGCGGCTCTGAAAAGCCGCCGCTTTTGGAACTGATGCTGCAGGGAGGAGAGGACTCAGAGCAGGCAGAGGGGCCCGCGGGACGCTTAATACTGTTGGCATTGTGGACCTAAAGAGGGCACTTTGGTCCATATACCTCGTTTCTATCCAGAAATTCAAACATGCTGGGAAGCAATTTGGGCCACAGTAACTTGACTGTTGCCCCTCAAGGAGAACATTTTGCCAAATGTAATTATTTTTTAGATTTAGAGGCTTCACTATTCCTGCTAAGGCGAGGATTTTTTGACATTCTTTTATCTATGAAAATTCAATTGGGATCAGGGACTGACTGCTGCCAATAGTGGCTATGTTTAAAAAAAAAATAATAGTCCCGGGTGTTTGCAGCTTCGGGGGCTGCTGAGAATAGATTCCGGTTTGTTTTTTTTTTAAATATGGAGAGTGCTGAGCCGGGAGCAAAGGTCTTGGGTGAGCCATGTTCCTGCGCCTGTCACCGGGCCTTGCTCCACGTGTGGCTGGTGGTGGCAATTGCAGGATCGGAGCAGCAGGAGCACTGCGGCAGCTCCCGATCTTAGCAGAAGAGGCAGGGGGAAGAGTGGAGGCATGACTGGCCGCGATCCTCATGGCTCCCACGGGAGAAGGGCCGCAGAGCTCATGGCTTCTCCTGGGGCTGCCGGGGGATCGTGGTCCTCATTTTGGTTGAGGGAGTGGCTGAAGTGGTGCCGGGTCTTCCATGAGTGTGGTCCTCTTCCATGAGGTTGGACCACGGATCGCGGCTGGAGCAATGTCAGCATTGGATCTGCTGTTGCTCATGGCTGACGGCATCAGGACTTACAGTAGGTGGCAGGATAGGGGAGCAGCATTGGGGGCTCCAGAGCAGGAGAATGCAGGCAATGCTAGGCACGGCTAGGTCTAGAATTCTGGAGGGGGAGCCAGTCTTAAAGGGGCCAGCAGACTCTTCTGGGTGCAGGGTTCAGGTGCCGCGGCGGCAGGGTGAGAGCGATCGGGACAGCAGTAGTAGTTCCTAATGTGCCTGGCGGTTGGCACTGGATTATAGTAATGTAGAAATCTTTTAGTCTTTCTTTATTCATGCACTCATTAAGAGGCATGTTTACTAAAAGTTAGGGTATGGTAACATTATGCAAATATTTATGCAAATGAGGTCCCTTATGCAAATGAGGTCCCACGTCTCATGCGGCCCCCGGGTTATTTTACAAGTCCTCATTTGGCCCTCAAAGCAATTTGAGTTTGAGACCCCTGCGTTACAGCATGGGCGTGCCTGTTCAGCTCGTGACTCTTTTTGTTTACCTTTTTCCTTGAAAACATTGAGCCATGTGCTCTGACTGCCTGTCAGTTTCTGAAACGAAATCCTCTTCTCTCCCTATCTCCATAGGCTCAGAAGGGTCTTCTACATGACAACTGGTAAGTAAAAATTTCACCTTTTATATCATCCTGTTAGACCAGTCCAGAAAAGTGGTATATACCAAGCTATAACACCACTGGACGAGAAGACATAGCAGTTTGCAAAACCCTTAAGCTGTGTCTGCCCGTGCTTGGACATCCAAGCGGAAATGCTTGACAAGGTGACGTTGCTGGCCGACAATGTCTGCAGGGGCCACTGAGCTCCACTCCGCCCACAAGGACATTCGTGCTCAGGTATAATGGGCATGCAAAACTTCCAGAACTGGCCAGTTCTGCAATAGATATGCAGAGGCAATGGCTTCCTGAATCCAGCACCCCAAAGTCAACTTGGCTGCCACGTCCTTGTATGGATGGTCAGACTTACAAAAGAAATCCGTAACCTCCAAGTACTGGAGAAGCACCCTCAAGACATCCTCAAAAGCAAAGATCCCAATCCTTCCCCCAACACTGCTCTTTAAAGAAGGGCAGGCAGACCCACCTGGCTCATGTGAAGAGAGAAAGCACGTTAGGCAAGAAGGAAGGCACAGGCCGAACGGAAGCAGACTCCTTTCAGCCTATAGCTCAGAAAGCCACATTGCAGAATAAATCACGACCAAACAGACTGTCTTTAGCGTCAAATCATTTAAGTAGTGTGCTTCAGTGGCTCAAGGGCACCACCATAAGGGCCCTGAGCACCAGACACAGATCCCAGGAAGGGATCACAGACGAAGGGGAGGGTGCAGACGCCAAACCCCATGAAGAAGCGTGAGACATCTGGGTGCAAGGCCATAGACGTACCAGTCACCGGACCTCAGAAACAGGCCAAAGCTGCCACTGAACATTCATGGAGCTAAGGGAAAGGCCCTTCTTCAGGCCATCCTGCAGAAAGGCCACCAGGGAGGGCATTTTGGACATCTCGGGAACCAACTGCCGAGCGTCACACCATCGCTCAAAGAGTAACCATATCTGCACATATACTAGTTTTGGGAGATCTCCTCCGGGCTCCGAGCAGAGTAGAGACCACCGCTGGAGAGTAGCCCTTACGGGCTAGCTGTCTCCTTTCAAGAGCCAAGCCATAAGCAAGAAAGGAGCTAGGTCCACCAGGACAAATTTATCCCTGCTGCAATAGGCCTCAAGACGGAGGCAAACAAAGAGGAGTCGCCTGCAGGAGCTGTATCAGGATTCCAAACCATGCTGTTTTTGACCAACCCAATGCCACCAGAACAATTTTGCCAGGGTGGCATTCTATACACCTAATCACATGCCCCACCAGGGGCCATGGAGGAAACACGTACAGCAGGTGCTGACTTGGTCAAGGCTGGGTCAGAGCATCGACACCCTTGGACCACGTCTCTGTGTGGTGACTGAAGTGACAAACTTGGCATTGGAGTGGGTCGCCATCAGATCCATTTCGGGGCAACCCAGGCAGCGCAGAATCAACTGAAACACCTCCTGACTTAACGCCCGCTCTCCACGATCCAGAATGTGCTGGTTGAGGAATTCTGCTTCTACATTGTCAATCCTGCCAATGTACAGAGCCATCTAGGCTAGGAGGCTCTTCTCCACCCATATAAACAGGAGAGCCATCTCCAGAGCTATCCTGATACTCCTCGTGCTGCCTTGCTGATTGACATAAGCCACCTCCATTGCGTTGTCTGAAAACCCTCAAACATCCTGGCCCTCAACCAGGGGCCAGAAGAGCCAATCTGATGGCCCTTGCCTCAAGGCGGTTGATGGATCATATTGCTTCCCTGCAATTCCAGTGACCTTGTGCCATACAGCCCTGGCAATGGGCTCCTCAGCCTGAGAGAGGAGGATCCCAGGGAAATCGTCCAGTGCCATACCCTTCCTCAGACGACAGAGCTGCTGCCATCATCACAGGCTGAACTTCACCGTCAATGGGAGCAGGAGCCTGTGCTCAAACCACTGAGAATTATGAGACCACCGAATCAGCAAGAACCATTAAAGCAGTCACATGTGAGTACATGCCCACAGCACCATCTCTATGGTAGCTGCCATTAATCCGAGAAGCTGAACATAATCCAGACTTTGGGAGCCTGCCTCACACAGAACAGTGCCAGGCAATCCAACAGTCTTTTGACTTGTTCCTTTGTCACAAAAACTCTGCCACTAGAGTGTCGAAATGTGCTTCCAGAAACTCCAGGGACTGGAAAGGCAGCAGCTGGGCCTTTCCCTGACTGATCACCCCAATGAGGCCTTCTAAAAAGAAATCACTCAGAATGCCACCCGAGTCATTTCTGGAAGAAAATGGGTCCGGATGAGCCAGCCGTCCAGATATGGATGGACACAAATGCCTTGGCACCACCTCCACTATCATGATGGAGGTGGCTAACATCCTTGTGACAGTGGATAGCCTGAAAGTGAGGGCGGTGAACTGATAGCGAGAGAGAAGCACAGCAAAAAAAAAACGCAGATACTTTGCTGATCCACCTGGATTGAGAGATGAATTATGCCTTGGCCAGATCCAGAGAACAAGAACTCCCCTCGGTGCACTACTTGAGTCGCAGAGCACAAGCTTACCATCTTGAGGTTCAGGACGTGCAAGTTCTCGTTGATTCCCTTGAGGTCAAACATGGGCCAGAAGGAAGCATTCTTTTTGGGCACCATGAAATAGATGGAGTATCTGTCCCAGCCCTGCTCATCCGGTGGGACAGGAACCACTGTCTTTGAGTGCAACAACTTGTCAAAGGTGGTTTGCACAGCAGCATTTTTTATTTATTTATTTTTTTATTTATCGCACAAGGGTAGATGACGAAGGCATCCGGAATTGGTTCTTGGCATTCCAGAACATAGCCGAGATGAATGGCATCTAGCACGCAGCGATCCTTGGTAACCTGGGCTCATTCCTGAAAGAAAAAGCAAAGTCTGTCTCCAACTGGAGGAGCCAGGGAATATGGGCCCCCACTTCATTGTGCAGTCTGGGAGGGTCCTTCTCTAGAAGTGACTGAGTCCTTGGGCCCTCGCGTTCCACAAAAGGACTGAGAACGAGCCCGAAGTACTCACTCTGAAACTGTCTTTGCTCTGCTCCTCTGCCGCGGTACCTTTGGGTCCACTATGATTTTTATACTCTGTCAGTTTAAGGTGAACCTGCAGAATGATCTTCTGTTTATGCTTTCTTGTACATCATTCTCTACTGTTTACTCTTTTTTGCCCACGATTGAGGTTGTGTGAGGCTTGCCATGTTTCTCCTATATGCTTCGGGATGAATACTGAAGGGGACTTCTGGTGGCTGAGGTGAATAGAGGCATGGAGGTGATGTCATTGAAACATGGGCTTTTCATTGGTTCTTTGTCTCCACCAATTTGCTGGTAGGAGATCACAACCCACTTGCCTGGACTGGTCTAGCAGGACTCAAGGAATGGTCATTAACTGGTAAATAAAATGTCACTTTGTGTGACCAACTTTCTGGTCATAGCACTTGTACTTTGCCCCTATCAGTCTTGTTTCCATACTGGGCGGTGACTGCTAAATGAGATCATCACTAAGGTAGACTCTGGATAATATTATCTCAGTCGATCTGTGGGAAGTGTTTGACTTAGTCATTCTTGACCTCTCACTTGCTCATATAGAAAATCTTGATATGAATGGCACTGATCTGGAATAGTTCTAGTTGCTTCTAAGTAACAGGTCATTTTAGGTGGACTGGAACTCCCTCACATCTTTCTACATAGTTATCTGTGGCATCCCACAGAGCTCTATGCTCACTCCTTCCCTGTCCCCACTGTCTAAAATCATTCAGAGGCTTGGTATAAGCTGTTTTCTGTACACATATAACATTCAGCTACTGTTATCATAGACTTAATACCAACACCTGTCTTGATGCCATATCCTAGTGTAGTATAGGCTGGTTCGGAAGCTACAGAAATCCTGGTTCTTATGGAAGATGACCACTCATCTCGGGCATCCTTGATTCTTGGTAACTTAATTTCTATAAAGAAATGTATCAAATCTGACTTCACATCTGGTCTCCAGATTTCATCATTAGTCCAGTTGTCCTTCCTATTGCTTTGGAAGATTCACTCACTAAGACGCATGGGGCCTGTTATGCGAAGGGCATTTACACAGTTTACAGCCTACTAAACCGTATAAATGCCTTAGATATTGATATTCAACAGTACATACATGGTTAGTGCCCCTAAGTCCCCTATGCACCCCGATGCTATCCGGCTAGCATCGGGGTGTATTGTGGACTTTCTGGGGCGGAGCGGAGGCGGTGACTGTCACTAACCAGGTAGCAGTGATATTGGACTGCTACCCGGTTAGCGATCTGCGCCTAAGACTGGACCAGCTTTTGACTCATCTAGTTTTAGCTGCGAATGCCAATATTGCCACTACCCAGTTAGGCTCTGTGGGTGAATCCACTCTGCGCCAAACCTGAACATTCAATACCGTTGCCATGGCATTGAAAATCTGGATCTAGGGGTCTGGGCAGGGTTGTGCCCTGTAGTGGTGCATAGGCTGCCTAATTGAAAATCGGGCCATTGCCCAAACAAGATCTCAAACTTCTCACTCATGCTTTTGTCTTAAGCCAACGGGACTAGTTGATCTCTAAAGACTGGAAATTGTCCACCCTAAAGAGGCTACATATAATCAAAAATACAGCAGACAGAGTTTTGGTTAGGGCACAAAAATTCTATCGTGGTGCTCCCTCCTTGCATGGTTACTACTGGCTTCCTATTTCCTTCGGAATTCCATTTAAAAATTTGCTCCTAACTTTTCAAGACCTTTTATAGAGAGCACCTGCACTATCTACATAGACATCTTACTCTCCATCTCGTCCGCTAAGGTCCTCACAAGTGTAACCTTTGGATCATTCCAGTCCCAATTTACCTAGGTCTAGAAATCACATAGGACTTGCTTTTTTTTAGTTCCCCCTTTTTTGAATAAAGTCCCAAAGAAACTTAGGTTTTTGCCTGAAGTTTAAGGCAGGACTGAAGATCTGGTTCTTTTCCCACCTGAAATCTCTGCACAATCCTGATCTCCGCTCAGAGGTCAACAGTCAGCCATTGTGTCTGTCGCCTTTCTGTTTATTTTCAGCATCTGTCTATATCCTGTGCGCTATGTTTGTGTGTCATTGTTTATTGTACACACCCTTGCTGTACAGATCAAAAGGCAGGGGATCCGATTGATAAAATCTCTTGTATTCGTGCCCATTTGGGTCACTCTTCAACGTAAAGGGCATTATTTTGCCTACCGTATGCTCTCTGTCTGACCAAACTGAACCTTTTCTGAGCTGGCTTTCTCGTTCATCTTCAGGGCTAATGCAAGGGTATTATGTGCCCTTACCAGCCTTTCATTTTTGAACCCACTCAATTAACTTTCAGGCTTTTAGGAACCTCCCCCTTCCAAATCTGATAATCAAACTGAACAGTCGTGAAAACTCCAGTACCACTCCTCCCAGAACGATTGTGTAAAAATGCATAATGAGACATCAGCTTTTAAATATTAAACTTTATTCATATGTATATGCATAATGAGGGCAGTTTCTAAAGTCATTGACCCAAGTACATGGGCTATTTGAAAATTACGCACTCTTGCAAGTAAATACACACTTTGATTATTCTTTTGAGGGACTGTTTTGCTTTGACTGAAGCTGCTTTCTGCCTCCCCGACCCAGAAGCTATTGCTCTAGGTGACTGCCTAGTCTTCCTGATGATTAAGCTGGGCCCTGACCATCTTTCTTGGTATGTGAGAAATAAATTAGATAAACTGCAGTTAAGTCAAAACACCAGTCGGCGCATCATGGTACAATTGCCAAGCAGAGAGTTCTTATGCCTGAGGCCTCTTACAATAGCATTGGAAGGCAGTCTTTTTTTATTCCCATATCACAGTTTAAGTGTGCGTTAGTGACTGTGCTACCGTTATATTCCTTTTCGTGTTACGGTTTATAAAAGCTCTGCTCTTATTTATAAAATGTCCACACTGTAATGCCTTTTCAGTCATTCAGTGTGGTATACAGCTAAGTGTTGCATCAAAAGAAAGATGAAGAATGAGAAGCAGCCTGCAGTTTGAAGAAAGCGTCTTGTTTTGCTGTTTGTGGCTTAACCACCCAGCTCTGTACAGCAAACGTGATTCTGCTCATAGCAGTAATGCAGCTTTTTGTTGTAAAACGTAAACTTCCTGCCCGGGCCATGACATATACTCTGAGTATGAACTAAAAATAAGATTGCTGGGAAGTTGCGATTCCATGAAATCTGTTACTGGGCTGAGCAAGCGTTTTGGAATGTGTTTGGGTCCTTCTGTTTCACAGTGGTGTATACAATTTTGTGTTTTATTGCATTTTTTGGTCTGGCAGTTTTCTCCTCTTTTGGTTTCCAGCTCAATCAAAACTAGTCTCTGCTGGGTAATGGTGCTATGAGTCTTGCATTGGCGCTACCTGGAATATTTCCCTTATTCTTATAAACGTTTCTAGCCCGCCATTATGATGGCCAGGAGCCACAGACTATGATGTCCTACAGACCGTTACAATAAGTGTCTCCATTACGTGATATTTAGGTCTCCTGGGGCTGAGAATGCAGCAGTGGCTGGTTTGGGGAGCAAAAACTAAGCCCTAGTCTCCAGAACAACCATGCACAGTACTGCCATTGGGCTAGCGCCCATTTTTTTTTTGTTTTGATTGTTTTGGGGTTTCTTTGAGGAATTGTGAATCTCCCTCATGGCCTGACTGTTTGCAGCTCTGCTTTGCAAATTTACTTCCAGGTTTGTAAGGAAGCTTTAGAGTGGAGGAGTAGCCTAGTGGTTAGAACACTGGCTTGGTAACCAAGCAACCAGGGTTCAAGTCCCACTAGCACTCCTTGTGGCCTTGGGCAAGTCACTTAACCCTCCATTGCCTCGGAAGAAAGGCCTGGCAATCTACTTCCGGTGACACTGCCAAGAAAACCCAGGAGTTTCTGGGTCGCCAGGAGTCAGGACTGACTCGAAGGCACACATTGCATTTTGCAAGGAAGTTTTGGCTAATATCTGAGGAGTTTCTGATGCTATCAGAGTGAAATTTGGCATGTACATAGTCTCATAAGTATATTTATCACTGCTCCATTCTTAGCCTTTAATTGATGTAATTGCAAGTTAACGTATATCTGTTTTTTCTTTTTAAAGTAATGCTGGAAACATCTGGCTTATAAAATTAATTCCAGATGCTTCGATGTTACTGGCTTGATTCCCATTACACTGAAAAGCAGTATTTTCCATGTCATAGGGAGCAGAGAAGCCGTATGTTTTAAGTTCTTTGGTTTTACTGGTAGCTGCACCAACGTATCGGCGGCTTTCATTAAAATGGAAATGAAATGTGTTTTCCATGGACATGTCTATCTTCATATACAGCAGCTAACCGTGATCTAGAAGAATCCAAGGGTGGTTGCATTTTTGTGGTAGAAGTAAGATGATGGTCCCATAAGAACATAAGATATGCCATACTGGGTCAGACCAAGGGTCCATCAAGTCCAGTATCCTGTTTTCAGCAGTGAGCATTCCAGGTCTCAAGGACCTGTCGGGTTCCCAAAGGTAATACACATTGCATGCTGCTTGTCCCAAGATAAGCAGTGGAAATCCCCAGTCCTCTCTAATAATGATTTATGGACTTTTCCTCCAGGAACTCGTCCAAACTTGTTTTGAACCCAGCTACACTAACAGCTCTTACTACATCCTTTGGTAATAAATCCAGAGTTTTATTATGCGCTGAGTGAAAAAAATATTTTCTCAGATTAGTTTTCAGTGTGCCATATTGTAGCTTCCTTGCATGTTCCCTAGTCGTCGTTCTTTTTGAAATAGTAAACAAGCGATCTATGTTTACCCGTTACATTCCATTCATTATTTTATAGACCTCTATCATATCTCCCCTCAGCCATCTCTTTTTTCCAAGTTGAAGAGCCCTAACCTTTTAAGCCTTTCCTTATAGGCTTCCATCCCCTTAACCATTTTGGTTGCTCTTCTCTATAACTATTTGCAATTCTACTATATATATTTTTTAATATGGTGACCAGAATCGCGCACAATATTCAAGGCGCGATCGTAGTATGGAGTGATACAGAGGCATTAAAATATCTTTAGTTTTATTTTCTATTCCTTTCCTTATGATTCCTAGCATTCTGTTTTCTTTCTTGGCTGCTGCTGCACACTGGGCCGAGGGTTTCAACGTACTATCCACGATGACTCCCACATCCTTTTCCTGGGTGGTGATTCCTAATGTGGAACCTGGAGTGGAGTGGAGGAGTGGCCTAGTGGTTGGGGCAAGGTACTTCAGGCCAGAAGGTCAGGGGTTCAAATCCCACTAGAGGACAGCAACCTTGGGCCGGAAGGACTGGGGTTTCTAGTCCCACAGGTGCTCCTTGTGGTCTTGGGCAAGCCACTTAACTCTCCATAGCCCATGTTCCCTGTAAAATAGTTATCTCCAAGTTATAATGCCCTGTTCAATGTAATTTCAGTTTGTTCAATGTAAACTGCACTGATGCAGAATAGCACGGTATATAAGAGAATGTAAATAAAATAAAACCTTGCATTTTGTAACTGTAGTTTGGGTTACGCTTTCCTAAGTGCATAACTTTGCACTTGGCCACATTAAATTTCATCTTCCATTTGCATACCCAGTCTCCCAATTTTTCACGGTCCTCCTGCATTTTAACAACTTTGAATAATTTTATGTCATCTGCGATTTGGTCACCTCACTCGTTCCCATTTCCAGATCATGTATAAATGTTAAAAAGCAGTGGGCCCAGCACAGATTCCTGAGGTACAACACTATTCACCTTTCTCTATTGAGAAAATTGTCCTTTTAGCCCTACTCTTTGTTTTCTATCTTTTAACCAGTTCCTAATCCACAACAGTATGCTGCCTCCAATCCCATGACTTTTTAATTTCCGCAAGCCTCTCTCATGGGGACCTTGTCAAAGGCTTTCTGAAAATCCAGATATACTATATCAACTGGCTCACCTTTATCTACCTGTTTATTCATATCTTCAAAAAAATATAACAGATTAGTGAGACAAGCCTTACCTTGGCTAAATCCATGTTGGCTTTCTGCCATTAAGCCCCGCTTGATCTACATGTTCAGTAATTTTGTTCTTTATAATGGTTTCTACCATTTTGCCCGGTACAGATGTCAAACTCACCAGTCTGTAGTTTTCCGGATCACCCTTGGAACCCTTTTTAGAAATTGGTGTTACATTGGGACTCTCCAGTCCTCAGGTACTACAGATGATTTTAATGATAGGTCAGAGATTACTAAAAGTAGGTCTGCAATCTCATATTTCACTTCTTTCAGCACCCTGGAATGTATGCCATCCGGTCCAGGTGATTTGCTGCTCTTTAGTTTATCAAATAGCTGTAATACATCTTCCCGATTTATCAAGATCTTTTTCAATTTCTCTGATATATTACCTTCAGATATCATTTCTAGCACGGGTAAGCTTACTACATCATCTTCAGTAAAGACTGTAGCAGAAAATTCATTCAGTCTCTCTGCTATGGCCTTGTCCTCTCTTAGTGCCCCTTTTACCCTTCTGTCATCTAATGGTTCAACTGGCTCTCTCACAGGTGTTTTGCTGCAAATGTACTTCAAAACATTTTTATTATGCACTTTTGCTTCCACGGCAAGCTTCTTTTCAAATTCTCTCTTTGCCTGCCTTATCAATGCCTTGCATTTAACATGCCAGTACTTATGATGTTTCCTGTTTTCATCATTTGGCTCTTCCCCCCCCCCCCCCCCCCCCATTTTGTGAAGGATTTTCTCTTAGCTTTATTGGCTTCTTTGACCTCACTTTAAGCCATGCTGGCTGTTGTTGGGCTTTCCTTCCACCTTTCTTAAAGCATGGAATATATCTGGTCTGGGCTTCAAGACAGTATATCTAAATAATACCCAGGCCTGATGTAGACTCTTAACAATGTCACACCCATGTGGGAGGTCACCTCTTGAAAAGGAAACCGGGCCATCACCACTACTGGTGCATGGATTTGCATGGATTGCTCCATAAGCCCCTGGCAACTAAGGCCACTATAAATTTCATTAGATATGCTGATAGAAATCTCACTATCATTTGGTTTATGGTTATATTTGAATATGGTCAGAAGGATTCTAATGAGTGTAACTCTATGTATGATATAAAGATGTCAGAATTGAGACCAATTTCAAGATCCTTCATTCATACTGTCTGAATATTTTGAAAGAAAAGCACCAAGAAGGTATTTCTTCCCCTATCCCTTGAATAAAGAACTTAAGAATTGGCATATTGGGTTAGACCAATGGTCCTTTAAGTCCAATATCCTGTTTCCAACAGTGGCAGGCCTACTTAGATATACCACTCCCTCAATTTGCTTCAAATGGCTCAAAATGCAGCTGCAAGGATCATCTATGGGACCCTATGTCACACTCATATAACTCCCATCCTGAAGCAATTGCACTGGCTACCCCTCGCAGCCAGAATTAAATGCAAGTTATCCCTCAACATATTTAAAGC
The DNA here is from genome assembly GCA_033557465.1 of Ichthyophis bannanicus. Taxonomy (NCBI): domain Eukaryota; kingdom Metazoa; phylum Chordata; class Amphibia; order Gymnophiona; family Ichthyophiidae; genus Ichthyophis; species Ichthyophis bannanicus. Next base: position 36,696,475 of record CM066050.1, on the reverse strand, counting down.
CCTACTGTTAAGCAACTTGCATACACGCACTAATATCCAAACAAAGCGACGACAGACTAAGAAGAGACAACGCTCAAAACCTTCTTACTATACCACCCTGGAAAATAAAAGGCAGCCAAACTACCTGTCACCATGCATTCAGCCTATTTGCCTCAGTGACATGGAACTCTCTACCCCCGGACCTAAGAGATTGGTCGGACCTCACAGACTTTCACAAAAACTAAAGACTCGCCTCTTCTGTGAGGTCAACAGCCTCATAGGATGAACAGACTATCACCCACCTCAACCAGACATTATTACTAACAGCTTGTAAACATATATAAATATCCCCATCTCCAGTATGAGCTATCCTTCAATCCCACTAGTATTACTCATATAAACTCCATCCATTCTAACCTTTGCTGTAAAATTAATCTGTTCCTTTTATGCCACTCTACATGTCAGGCTTCGATACAGTCGCTATACCTTAAACCTCCACAAGCACTCCTGGTAAACAGACCTTGACATCCTCCATGTTTTCAACCCTTATCAAGTTGTAATCATTTTATAAGATAATTGATATGTTTATTTTCCAATGTTCTGTTTAGTTCTCTACCGTTCCTTGTAAAATGTTCTTTTCCATGTAAACCGCTTTGACTCGTAGACATGCAGTAGAAAAAAAAGTTAAATACATTTTTATATTGATTGACAAAGAATTACATGATCATTAGGAAAGATTAGCCAGTCCATGCAACCGGTTATATGGAAAGTTATCATAGTGCTGTGAGGGAGAAGTGGAAGCCAACCTAACAGGCATTTGGAGCAATCTGTGAGAATCAAGAGGATGTCCAGTCTTGGCATATCTGCTTGTCCCAGCATTTATGGGAAGACTCCATGTTTGAATGACCAGGACCTTACACCATCATAAAAGGAGACTGATGATTACGACATTCACCATGTACAAGAAAGCTGTATCCTCTGCTCAAGGTACATTGGATTTGACAAGTTGTAATAGTCAGGCAGGATCTATTATATATATTACTGCTCTCATTAGTTTTGAAGCCCGTTAAGCTGTTCCCCTGCAGCAGTCATGTATAGAACAGCCCCAAAAATTTCAAGATATGAAACGGCTTCTGATTGGTTGAGGCAGCAGGTAATGTAATAGCCAAAACCACAGACCACGCTGACCAACTAAATCTAGTGAGCGTGCAGTTATTTGAGACTCACATGAATGTGGCTGTGCTGCAAGATCCAAGAGGATTTTGGGGGAATCTTCAATTAGATGTTGAGAAATGACTTACAGATCCAGCACAAAACTACATGACAAGTAAAACTGCAGTTTGGATTTACTTATTCACCTTTGCAAACCCAAGCCCAAGGAGAACTATTACTGTTAAGATACAATTAGTATCTGAGGAAAGGGATGGGGTGTTCCACCCTGTGTGTCACCTTCCCTTAAATTTTCCCCAGCCATCTACAGTTAATTCAGATTATGGAAAGATACAAGTAAGCATCATAGCAAATATTTATTTCACTGACTGAGTCAATGAAAACAAGTGTTCTTTTGGGAAATAGTCATACATTATAAACGGACCTCCTGGCATTTTAGGGTTGTGACTGAGCAAACGAACGAAATATTCTGGATGGGGAAAAACATGGGCTAACAGGAATTGCAGAACAGTCAGGCTATGTTCCTGAGCAGCTCTTCCATTTCTTGGGTTAGCAAAGTGATAGCATTTATTGGAAACTGTTGCGTATTAGGTAAAATGAATATCTTATTTTTCTCCAGGAACAAGCAGGAAGTCGGTCTTTGTATATGGGTGACATTGGTGCCGACAGAGCCCGCGCAGAAGCATCTCCTGGGAGATGCATCATGCATGCGTTCTCTACGTCCTACCCAAGGGTGCCATCTTTCCTCAGTCTTTTTTTTTTTTTTTTTTTCCATGGAGCCGTTCGGATGTTGTCCTTTCTTTCCCTGGAAAAATCAGGGTTTCTTTTTTTTTTTTTTATAATTAAATTTCGTCCAGTTTTTGCGTACGGTACCGTCTCGCCCCCGAGCCAGCTCGCCTTGGATTCATCTATCTATTTTCCACTTTTTTCATCAAGGTTTGCCTCGATCGGCATTCATGCCCTTTTTCAGCCAGAGGCCTTGGATCCCTACAGGGAGGTGGGGACCCCCTTTTTTCCGATGGCCTCAAGTGGCTTCAAATAGTGTGACCGGTGTGGCAAAGTTATGTCATTTACCGATCCACACTACTGCTGCACCGTGGAGGGCAGTCCTCGACCAAAGTGATCGGGTGGCATCGGACTCATACTCTGACTTCAAATCCAAATGGGAGACCAAGGACACAAGGCAACACTGTGATGTACCCTTGGACCCAAATCCCCTGGCGACTTAGTGCCACTCCCCACCTGAGGATGTTGCATTCCTTGATTTTGTGAGGGATATGGCCAAGGTTCTTACAAATAGGGGTACCTACATGGAGTGGAGAGTGCACCCCTAAACAAAGGCATGGGTTAGGGGTGACCTGCACGTAGTAGTAGGTTTATCCACTCTTGCCGCCGTGCTGGGCAGACTAGATGGACTATACTGGTCTTTATCTGCCATCATTTACTATGTTACTGTGATCGAGAGAGGCCGAGGAGGACCCATAAACCGAGGAATTGGAGATACTCCAATACAAGGCACCCCCGAAGGAAACCCTTATGATTCCAGTGCCCCCAATACTTGACGACCTCCATCTCTGGATGTGGGAAACACTGGCATAGATACCAATTGTCAGCAGGTGCCTTGATGCCATGTACCAAGTATGCTGGAGTCCTGGGTTCCAAAAGGCCCAGCTCTCCCACAATGGAGTTGACCATGTGCCGACAAGAGCCAAAAAATATACTTGATACCGCCTGGCAGGGAGGCCCGAGCCCTTGATGCCCTCGGCCGGATGGTTTTTCAGGGCTTGATGTTGGCATGCCGAATCCATTCATACCAACTGTACATCAGCATGTGCCTGAAGAAACTATTGAGGAAACTCGGGGGGATTCTCGGCAGGCTTTGACGGAGAACTCCTACAGAGGTTCAAGACCCTAACCTCAGCAGTAAAGGAATGTTTGAAGTTCCTGTCCCGAGCAGCCTATGATGGCTTTGAGTCATTGGCTAGAGTGGCCTTTGCAGGCATCAGGGCACAATGCCAAGCATGGCTGCAGTCATCCGACCTAGAACAATGGGTACAGGACAAACTGAACGATGTCCCCTGCACCGGTGAGAACCTGTTTGGGAAACCCATGACGGGCAAAGCAGCGGAGATAGGACCAGGCTCTTGAAAAAGACCCCTGTGCAATCCTGAAAGAAGACCCTGGGGAAAAAGCTTTTCTTCCCAAGGAAGAAAGGGGGCTTCAGTACTATTCCGCACTTCCAAGCCTTCTCAGGCCCTCAGCAGGCCCAGCAACAAAAAGGCCAGGAACATGGTCCCAGAAAGCAAAAAGCCCTGAAGTCCCAGGCACTAGCTTGGGCCCAGCCTGGGAAGGCTTTTGACTGCCTGGGCGTGACCCCCATGCCCCCAGGGGATCCTCTGCTACCCACAGGAAGACGCCTAGCTCTGTTTGCCCACATATGGGCAGCCATCACCACCAATACCTGGTGTTACAGGTGGTCAAGGAGGGTTACCTCCACCTACTTCAGGCACCACCCCTGTTCTTCCCAGGAGAGTCCACCAGGCCTCTTCTTCATCAGACCCTTTTCCTCACTGAGCTAGCAGGACTAATCTGGGACAAAGCAGTGGAGTCAGTCCCAAAACGCCTCTGGGGCACCGACTTCTACTTCAGGTACCTCCTTGAGAGTTCAGCAGGTTTCTGGTCAGGGAGAAGTTCAAGATGCTCTCTCTTGGAACACTGCTGCCATTCCTCCAGCAGGGAGATTGGCTTTGCTCCTTGGACATAAATGAGGCCTACACTCACTTCCTAATCCACTACAGCCACAGAAAATACCTCCGGTTCGTGGTGGGGGGACAACACTACCAATACATGGTACTGCCCTTCGGGCTGATCTCCAAGGATCTTTACGAAGTGTCTCGCGGTGGTCGCAGCCCACCTCAGGCTTCAAGGGGCCTTCGTTTTCCCCTACCTGGATGACTGGCTCATAAAGGGGGACAGAGCTGCAGAGGCACAATGCACCACCGGACTCGCCATAAAGGCCCTGCAGCACCTAGGGTTTGTCATAAATTACCGCAAGTCACACCTCACTCCCACTCAGAGCCTAGAGTTCATAGGGGCGCAGCAGGACACTCTTCAGGCAAAAGCCTTCTGAGGGAAGAAGACGTCAGTATGCCTCGGGGAACTAGCCGCAGAGGTGCAATGGTGCAGGACACTTCCCATCCGGCTTCTTCTCCACCTGCTGGGACACATGACCTCAGTGGTCCACGTGACCCCCAGATGCCCGCCTACACACGAGAGCAGCCCAGTGGTGCTTCCACTTTCAAAGGACCCAAGCTACAAACAGGCTTAGGGACAGGGTGCAAGTGACTCGCCAGCTGGCGGACTCCCTCAGTTGGTGGCAGAATCCAGGTCATCTTCAGACCAGGATACCCTTCCAGGCACCCACCCCCCAGAAAGTCCTCACCACAGGCACCCCTCTAATGGGCTGGGGAGCACATTGCAGGAGCCTCCAGACACAAGGCTTCTGGTCCCAGAGGGAATCCGAAATGCAGATCAACCTGTTGAAAATCAGGGCCATATTCCTGGTCCTCAAAGCCTTCAGCCACTAGCTACAGCACCACGTGGTGCTGATCCAGACCAACAATCAGGTCTTGATGATCTTCATGAAAAAACAGGGGGGAACGGGGTCGTATCCCCTCTGCCAGGAGGCAGTAGACATCTGCTCTTATGTTGCATGCAGAGGGATGCTCCTGAGGGCGGTTTGCCTCCTGGGCCAGGACAGTATCTTGGCGGACAAGCTGAGCAGGGTATTCCAGCCGCATGAGTGGCACCTGGACCCAGCAGTAGCCGGGTGGACTGGCTGTGGGGCGTCCCAGTGATGGACCTGTTTGCTATCCTGGAGAATGCACAGTTGCCCCGTTTCTGCTCTCCCTGCCCGCACCTGTCTCGGGTAGCAGCGGTTGCATTCCTCCTCATGTGGTCGGAAGGCCTCCTGTACACCTTTCGCTCCCCTCCCCCATCCAACACAGCTGATAGACGACCCTGTTCAAGGCTCAACACGAAAGAGCGTTGCTAGTGCTGATAGCCCTCGGTGGCCCAGACAGCTCTGGTTCCCACTGCTGCTCTCCTTGTCGACACTGCCACCGATTTGCTTGGACTGAACCCCAGGACTACTCTCACAGGAGCACGGCACTCTCCTACACCCCAACCTGGGGTCCCTCTCGCTCATGGCTTGGCTGCTGAAAGGGTAGCATTAGCCCCCTTCAACCTTCCTTGGAACGTGGAAGACATCCTCCTGGCCTCTCGGAAGGCCTCCATGAGAAGGGGTACGCCTTCAAGTGGCGATGTTTCTCACTGTTGTTCACAGAGAAACAGATGATCCCATTCTCTTGCTCCATGCATGTGGTACTTCAATACCTGCTCCACCTATCGCAGGCGGGACTGAAGTCCAACTCAGTTAAAATACACCTAAGCGTCATTGTGGCACATCACCACTCCGAGGGGCAGCCCCTCTCGGCTCAGCTTCTTGTGTCTCTGTTCCTATGAGGCCTTATGTTGTCCAAACCCCCCCCCCCCCTTCTGCCCTCCAGTGGCAGAATGGGACCTTAATGTGGTGATTTCACAACTCACTAAGCCTCCATTTGAGCCTTTAGCTACCTGCCACCTGTGGTACCTCTCCTGGAAGGTTGCCTTCCTGGTAGCACTCACATCAGCTTGCAGAGTTAGCGAGCTACAAACTCTGGCAGAACCTCCTTACACGTGGTTCTACAAGAACAGGCTGGTGCTCCGCACACACCCTAAGTTTCTGCCAAAGGTGGTGCCCTCATTCCACTTCAGTCAGGAGGTGGTGCTCCCCACCTTCTTTCCCAGGTCTCACGCTGGCATGATGGAGACTGTTCTCCATACTCTGGATTGCAAGAGAGCCCTGTCCTACGTGCAGTGGCCCCAGGGCCACCGCAAAGCTCCACAGCTTTTCATATCCTTTGACCCCAGCCATCTGGAGCTCCCAGTGACTAAGTGAACTCTGTCCACCTGGGTGGCAGGCTGCATTACCCTTGCCTATGAGCAAGCAGGGATTCCACTGGACCAGAGAGTCACGACACACCATATCAGAGCCATGGCTACTTCTGTGGCCAATCTGCATTCTGTCCCCATGACAGAAATTTGCTGAGCCATCACCTGGTCATTGGTCCATACCTTCGCAGCACACTACTGCCTGGAGAGGGAGTCCCAATGAGACAGCACCTTTGGCCAGGCCATACTCCATAATCTTTTCGGGTATAGGCAATTCCTGTCCTCCAAACCTTCTGTGTTCTGCCTACCGAAGTTCACTGGACATTTGGGTCTTGTGAGAGTGTCTCCCTCAGGATTCGACTGCTGCTGGTCACAGCTCTCCCATTGCAGGTTGCCGTGACATTTTTCTTTTGGTTACAGGTTCTCAGTAGCCTGTAGCTGGGGAGTCCCAAATGTGAGGATTGACTTCCTGCTTGTTCCCAGAGAAAGCGTAGTTACTCACCTGTAACAGGTGTTCTCCAGGGACAGCAGGAATCAATTCTCTCAAACCTCCTTCCTCCCCTTGGAGTTGCTTCTTTACCTTCTTTTATTTTTACCATCTTAGCTATGTCATTAGACTAAGGCAAGATGGCACCCTTGAGTGGGAAGTGGACCACACATACATAGTGCATTTCCCAAAGGCTTTCTTTGAAAGCTGGGGAGATGCTTCCGTGCAGGCTCCATCAGCGCCAACGTCACTGATATGTGAGGACTGATTCCTGCTGTCCCCGGAGAACACCTGTTACAGGTGAGTAAACTATGCTTTTCACTCAGTGTCATCCTCCCTCCATGTGAAGGAAATATTTGGGTATATTCTCTTGTTCATATTTTATCATTGACTAGCCCAAGTCCTAATCAGTCTGAGGACAGTTTTCTAAATGACTCTGATAATGCAGTGACTCTGGATTCAGAAGTAATCATAGCTACATACCAGGAATTGAACTGGAACCAGGGAGCAACAGTTTAACAATTTTCCATAATAAATGAAATACTCTAATTCTCTTATTTTGTCCTATTTGTCTATTTGGAATAGATTGTAAGCTCAACAGAGTGCTATAAAAATTATAGCAGTGGGGGAGGACAAACTGATAGTATGAGTACAGCAAGCCAGATAGGTCACCCTTCAGAAGGTTATTGAAGTCTCTCCGTTGTCTATCTGTGTATTTTTTCAGTTATTGTTATGCAGTTATTAAACCTAGTTTAGCCATTTTATTTAGTCATTTATTGTAAAAAGAAAGCACTACTTTTGAGTTATAATGCTTGCACTGAATTGTTATTTTAGAGTCAAACGTGGAGACCCATAGTTTATTTATATTTATTTGTTTTTATATACCGCACTATTACAGATCAGTGCGGTTTACATGAAAACACATGCATGTGTTACAAATAACACTTACAGATAACATAGAAATTAGATTATATGGTTTACGTCTAACATAGTTTGATTTTGATTCATTGACTTGATATATCGCTTACTGCAAGCATTGAAGTGGCTTAGCTAATCTAAGCTCCATCACCAGAGAGGAAAACATCGTTCCTGCCAAGCTGCGCAGGGGTCCTCTGCTTGCACTATTGCCAGTGGGGCGGATGCTGTGAGATGGCATGTTAATCGGAGGACTCCTGTGCAACGTGGCAGGAACATTGGAGGGAGAAACCTAGCACAACTGTTCTATGATCTGGCATATCTGAACCTTATTGGTGGAATTATATATGCATCTCAGCAATAAAACATTAGCAGCCTTGCCTAGCACAGCAACTACTCTTAACATCACAGGCTCTATGAGGTTTACATAGGTGAGCTGCAGTCTGTACAGTTGGAATGATTTATAGATCTAAAAATCTTGTATCAGCGCAATACATATTGCCTTAGCATAGATCCTAGGTTCAGGAAAAATAGATACAGAAATCCGGGTATGTAGGGCCTGATTTTATAACAGGATGTCTATGTACCTTTAAAATAAGTGCTCAGAATCAGCCCCAATCAACACATGTTCAACTGCTCCAGAGTTAGGGGCTAATTTTATGTGGGCAGCGTGGAAAGTTACGCGCGAGTTGTGTGTAAGTCCCTATTTTCAGGGACGCCTGTGAATGAACCAGGCAGTATTCTGTATTACTGCATGTAAATGTTTATCGTGCATATGTTCCCATGAGGTGTGCATGGGGCGGGGCACAGCCTTGATTAACGTGTGTAAGTTATGGAATGCCATGACTTGTGTGCATCAGTGTGCCAATCTAGGAACGGCAAGTTATACCTACCCTAGAGCAGGCCTAAGTGGCCACCCCTAGGTTAAGCATGTCTCTATGCCTCTGTTTTATAACGCAAAGCGCACACTTTATAAAATAAGGCTACATGCGCAATGCAATGCACAATTCTCCGAGAACAAGCAGGAAGTCAGTCCTCACATATGGGTGATGTCGGCACCAACGGAACCCTCTTGGAAGCATCTCCCCAGCCTTTAAAGAAAACCTTAAGGAGATGCCACCACGCATGCGTGATCCCCTTCCTGCCCAAGGGTGCCATCTTGCTCAGTCTCCTTTTTTCTGCGGAGCTCTTCAGACGTCTGTCTGGCTTGTCCCCGGAAAAAAGTTGATTTTTTTTTTTTCTCTCCGAGTTTCATACTCACCTCCGGTAATGCATCAGTACTCTTCCCGCTGACTGACCTTATTGCCTCAGCGTAGAGTTTGGTCTTTTTTTGTAGTCTTGTTCTTTTCTTTTCCTGGTATCTTCGTGCCTTGTTTTTTGCCTCCCACTGGCAGCCCGGAGAGTCTTTGACCTCGCAGGGGTACTTTTTTTCCCCCATGGCTACCAGTGGCTTTAAGAAGTGTGATCGGTGCTCTAAAATGATGTTTTGACCAATACAGATGACTGCTATCTCCGCTGCCTTGGGCCAGACTATGACCTGGCAGCCTGCGGTCTCTGTAAGGCCCTCTAGAGCTGCCAGCAGCAGCACAATAAGTTTTTCCCTGAGTCCCAGGTGCTTCCGAAGATCAGGGCCTCATCTGAGGCCCTGACATCTAGGGCAGAACCTTCTGAACCCGAGCCTCGTTGTGGGTGCTTGGAAAGAGGGTCCCTTTCTCGAGGGAACCCAGGAAGAAGAAGAAACCTTTGAAGGCAGCATCCTTGGACGGTTCTGACAGGCCAGGTGCTCCCCAGCCCCAGTCCTGCAGTCCGATATGTTTGTCTGAGGCATCGGAGAAGGAGCGGCCTGCGAACCCCCCCCCCCCCCCCCCGAAGATTCTGACCGCGGACCGGCCTCTGTCCCTAGATATTATCCTCATTGAGAATTCCCCTTCAGGGGAGCCGGCATCAGGCCCGAGTCCCTCGGATCCTGCGCCGAAGGCTGCGGAGCCTTCTGGCCTGGATCTCAGAATGGCGGCCCAGGAGCACATTTTATCTACCTTAATGGACCAGCAGTGGGCGCTGTTGTCTGGCACGATCGGTTGATCCGCCCCAACCACCGGGCCTTTGCCATCCAAAACATCCTCAGAGACCGAGCCGTTCCTCGGCCAAGGTCACGATCCAAGTCCCTCTCGACGGGACCGTGATCATCCCTGGCAAGTTTGCCGGGCACCGGCTGCAGTGCATCGGGGACCCTGAGACTTGTGGAGCAGCCCTCCGAGTCTTCAATGGACTACTCCGAGTGCGAGATGAAGGACGAGGAGTCCCCCGATACCTGTTGCCACACAATGCCCCATCTGATTCTCCCGTCTCAGAGCCTTGACAGCAGTCTCTGCCAGAGGATATGGGCTTTCTTGATTTTGTCAAGGACATATCTAAGGCCCTGGGGTTCCCGACCAAGTCTGAGGAGGACCACTGGGCGGATGAGTTGGAAATCCTCCAGAACGAGGCCCTCTGTGGGAATCGCTCACAGTGCCAATCCTGGAATGTCTGATGCTCTGAATGTGGGAGACACTGGCCTCTGTGCCGGTGATGAGCAAATGGCTCGACTTGATGTATCGAGTCTGCCGAAGTCCGGGCTTCCAAAAGTCACAGCAACCACATAACTCCACGGTGGTGGAGTCAGCCATGCGTCAGCTGAAGAGCCAGAAGAATCACTCCTCTGTGGCCCCCCCCCCGGCAGTGAGGCCCTCACCCTGGATTCCCTTGGCAGAAAGTGCTACCAGGGCTCAATGCTCATCGGCTGCATCCAGGCCTACCAGCTGTACATTGGCATGCACCTGAGAGAACTGAAGGAACTCGCCGAGTTCTCAGCTTGTCTTTGCAAAGAACCCTTTGTAGTGTTTCAAGAACCTGGCCAAAGCTGTCTGTGAATGCTCCAAATTCATGTCTCGAGCAGCCTATGACTGGTTCGAGTCGGCGGCTTGAGTAGCGGTGGTGGGCATCAGTGCACACTGCCAAGCTTGCCTTCAGTGGTCTGACCTCAAGCAGTGGGTTCAGGACAAATTGGCCATTGTCCCTTGCCAAGGAGAGAACCTCTTTGGCAAACCGAAGACCAACAAGGCTGCCGAGCTGGCAACATCGTTCATGACGAGGATCAGGCTCACCAAAAAGACCGCTGTCCGTCCCCTGACGGAAGGGTTCTGGTAAAAAGTCCTTTTACCCAAGGAAGGGAGCTGCTTACTGAAACTACCCACCTTATCAGGCCTCCCCGGCTCCCCAACAGGGTCAGCAGGTCAAGGGACATGGGCGCATGGCCTGTGTAAGCAGAAGGCTCCAAAACCTCAGGCACTGGCTCCGGCCCAGCCAGGGGGGAGTTTCTGACTCCTTGAGCATAGCCTATCTACCCCAAGGAGATCAGCAGCCCACAGGGGGATGTCTGGCCCTCTATACCCAGAGGTGGGTGTTCCAAACTACTAAATCCTGGGCACTTCGGGTAGTCAAGAGAGGGTTACCTCCTCTTCCTGTCTGACACCTCCCCCTTATTTCCCGGGAGAGCCCCTTAGGTCTCCCCTCCATCGGGGCCTTCTATTGAAGGAGTTGGCAAGTCTTCTTGAGGACAAAGCGGTGGAACCGGTGCCCCACCACCTCAAGAGCAAGGGGTTCTTCTCCAGGTACTTCCTTGTGTTGAAAAGGACAGGGGGCCTAAGGCCCATCCTCGACCTGCGCAACCTCAACAAATTCCTCGTGAGTGAGAAGTTAAAGATGCTCTCCCTTGCCATACCTCCAGCAGGGAGACTGGCTGTGCTCCTTTAGACCCCAAGGATGCTTATACCCACATTCTCATCCACCCAAACCACAGGAAGTACTTGCGGTTCGTAGTTTGGGGGGGGGGGGAGGGCAGGCATTTTCAGTACAGGGTGCTCCCCTTCGGGCTAGCCTCTGCCCCAAGAGTTTTCACAAAATGCCTGGCAGTCGTTGCCGCCTTCCTCCAGCTCCAGGGGGTCTTTGTCTTTCCCTACCTGGACGACTGGCTCATAAAGGGAGGCACAGCCTCAGAGGTGCAGAAGGCCTCCACACACACCATCCAAGTTCTGAAGCACTTGGGTTTCGTCATAAACTTCGCCAAGTCTCACCTCCTCCCAACACAGTGTCTAGAGTACATTGAGGCACAGATCGACACTCTCCAGTCGAAGGCTTTCTTGCCCAGGGACCGAGCCATTCATCTCAGGACTGACTTGGGACGTACAGTACCGTCTGTCCGTTGCCTGCACTGTTTCTCCTGCGCCTCCTCAGGCACATGGCTTCCACGGTCTACATCACCCCCGACACTCGCCGCCTCATGAGGGCGGCGCAGTGGTGTCTCCGGGACCAGTGGTCTCAGGCCACGAGCTGCCTCAGAGACAGAGTTTCTTTGACCCACCAATTGGTGGATTCTCTGGTCTGGTGGCAGTCTCCCCAGCATCTCGAGGCAGGCATGCCTTTTCAGACTCCAAGCACCTCAAGGGTCTTCACCATGGACGCCTCCCTATTTGGCTGGGGAGCCCACTGCGGAGATCTCCGCACTCAAGGAAACTGGTCACCAAGCGATAGCACCCGGCAGATCAACCTTCTGGAGCTCTGAGCCATATACCTAGCCCTGAGTGACTTCTGTCACCACCTGCGTCACCAGCCAATGCTGGTCCAGATGGACAACCAAATGGCAATGTTCTACATGAACAAACAGGGGAGCACGTGGTCTCGTACCCTTTGTCAGGAGACACTGGTCCTCTGCTCATATGCAGTCCAACAGGATATCTCCTGCGGGCAACTTTCCTGTCAGGCCAGGACAACATGCTGGCTGAAAGGCTCAGCAGAGTTCTCCAGCCACACAAGTGGCAGCTGGACCCCAGGGTAATCAGTCGGCTTTTCCAGCTCTGGGGGGAACCCGTGATGGACCTGTTCGCCAGCCCGGACAACTTCCGGTTGCCCCGCTTCTGCTTCCGGAAGGCCCACCCCTCCAGGGTGACAGCAATGTGTTCCTGGTCTCGTGGTCGGAAGGCCTCATGTATGCTTTCCCTCCTTTTCCACTGATTGCCAAGACCTTGTTCAGGACCCTCTGCAACAGGTCCCTGCTCATCCTGATAGCTCCTCGGTGGCCCAGGCAACCATGGTTCCCACTGCTTCTTGGGGACCGCCCCAGGACTCCTATATCAGGAGGGGGGCTTTCTCCTGCACCTTAATCTGGGGTCCCTTTCGCTGACAGCATGGCTGCTGAGAGAGAGTTACTCTGGCTCCTTTCAACCTTCCGGTTGAAGTGGAAGACATTCTGCTAGCCTCTCGCAAGGCCTCTACTAGGAAGGCTTATGCCCTCAAATGGCGCAGGTTCTCTATTTGGTGTGCCGAACATGGGGCTGACCCCTTCTCCTTCCTGGTGACTCTGGTGTTACAGTACCTTCTCCACTTCGCTCAGTCCAGGCTCAAGTCTAATTCCGTCCAAGTGCACCTTAGTGCTCTGGCGGGGCACCACCATCCAATGGATAGTAAGCCCCTCTCGGTCCAGCCGTTGGTGACCTGTTTTCGTTGGGGTCTGCTCTTATCGAAGCCCCCGGTTCACCATCCAGCAACTGAATGGGACCTCAACGTAGTGTTGAGGCAACTCACTCGCTAGCCCTTCGAACCTCTGGCTACCTGCCACCTTAGCTACCTCTTGTAAGGTGGTTTTCCTGGTCACGCTTACCTCCGCTCGCAGAGTTAGCAAGCTTCAAGCCCTTGTGGCAGAGGCACCCTATACCATGTTCTACAAGATGTATTCCTGGCAAACTCCAAGGGCCTCTACTGTCCTCATCCTTCTTGATCTCTCTGCTGCTTTTGACACTGTTGACCACAACCTTCTCCTCGATACCTTGTCCTCACTTGGTTTTAGGGGCTCTGTACTATCCTGGTTCTCCTCCTACCTCTCCCATCGCTCTTTAAGTGTGTGTTCTGGTGGCTCCTCCTCTGCCACCCCGCTCCCAGTTGGTGTACCCCAGGGTTCCCTCCTGGGATCGCCTTTTCTCCCTCTATACCCAGTCCCTTGGTGCTCTTATCTCTTCCCATGGCTTTCAATACCACCTCTATGCCGATGACTCCCAAATCTACCTCTCTACGCCTGTAATCTCTCCAGCAATCCAGACCAGGATATCGGCTTGCCTTTCTGACATCGCTGCCTGGATGTCTCACCGCTGCCTGAAATTGAACATGTCTAAGACTGAACTTCTTATCTTTCCGCCTGTAACCTCCCCCAAAACCTTACCACCTCCTCCTCCCCTCTCAGTCTCTGTGGATAACGCTGTTATCCTCCCTGTTTCCTCGGCCCGCAATCTGGGGGTTATCTTTGACTCCTCTCTCCTTCTCCACTCATATCCAACTCGTAGCCAAGACCTGCCCTTTCTTTCTCTACAACATTAGCAAAATCTGCCCCTTCCTTTCTGAACACACTACTAAAACGCTAATCCACTCCTTAATCACTTCCCGTCTTGACTACTGTAACCTACTCTTTGCTGGTCTCCCTTTGAATCATCTCTCTCCGCTTCAATCTATTCAACACTCCGCTGCACGGCTAATCTTCCGCCAGCCTCTACATGCCCATATTACTCCTCTTCTCAAGTCACTTTACTGGCTCCCCATCTGCTTCCACATCCAGTTCAAACTTCTCCTCCAGACCTATAAATGCATTCACTCTGCGGCTCCTGAATACCTTTCATCACTTATCTCTCCTTACATCCCCTCTCGGGAACTTCGCTCTTCTAACAAACTACTTCTATCTACGACCTCCACTCGTACTGCTAACTCCAGACTTCGCTCCTTTCACCTTTCTGCACCTTACGCCTGGAATAAGCTACCTATGTCTGTACGCCAGGCACCCTCCCTGGCCGCCTTCAGATTTAGGTTAAAAACCCACCTCTTCACTGTTGCATTCAGATCCTGACTTCTGTGTTTTGTCTTGACTAGATTGTAAGTGCCGTGTTTTAGTGTTTTTGCCCCGACTAGACTGTTAGCTCTGTGTTTTGTCTTGACAAGACTGTAAGCTCTGACGAGCAGGGACTGTCTCTTGCATGTCTGTACAGCACTGTGTATGACTAGTAGCGCTATATAAATGCTCAATAGTATAGTACAAGAACAAAGCGGTGCTTCGCACGCACCCCAAATTCCTGCCAAAGGTAGTATCGCCCTTGTCAGACGGCTGCCTGGGTGAGAATGTTCACAGTCTTGGCAAGTGCATATATCAATATGATTTGCAAGGGATTGTGGGAAATGCAGTCCATTCACACCAGACACAACTGCTCACAATAATTAGCTGTGCTTGAGTGTAAAGCCAATAAGATATTTATTTATGGGGTTATTTCTCCCAACACAGATATGCTTGGTAGCACATAAAACAGGATACTTGCTTTCAGTGTTAAACTTAGAAAAACAAAATCAGGAAAACAACAGTTGAACTTGTCAGGCAATCAAAGCAAAAGAATAAAGACCTGGTTGGTAACAAACTGGTCTTTTCTGTAGGCTTTAGCTAATATTTTCTTAGCAGTGTATCAGACAACAAGCAAAACCCACAAAGAAGGGAAAAACTGTTCTTTTCAGGTTAACTTATATCTTCACACATAGATTCAGAAGTGATTCCCTCAGAGCTCACAAGCAATTAGGTAAGGCTCAATTGCTAGCAGTTACCCAGCTGAAACCCCTTAACTGGCTTGCTTTCTACTGCGTGGCTCAAATCCTACTTCAGGAGCTTTTCTGAGTAGATTAAAGAACAAGTTTGTATTTCTTTGTGATGGTTGTTGTACTTTGTAACAGAAAATTACCAAAGGAGTTTAGACAGAGAGCAATCCATGTATTCACAGCCTGTATCTAAGACTTCTCCCCCTTCCTCAACAATCATGGGTTCAATATGGATTGGCACAGAGGAATTTCTCAATGGAGCACTTTCAGGAGAATACTTGTTTCCCTGCTGTCTTTCAAGGTTATAGCTAGGGCATAGATCAGTGTTCATACCTGAGCTTCCATTGCTGTTAGAGTTCCTCTCTAAATAGCCTGGCCAGTATGTAGTCCAGTTTTTATGTCCAGCCTTCCAATCCAGATCCCTGGACACTGGATCTCTCTTCACATACCTTCTGGCACGGGTCCTAGGGTCCCTTCCACGTGCAGCCGTCTCCCTCACAGGTACCGTCTGGAGATTCCTAGCCCTGCAGCACCATTCCTCTGGCTTTCCCCAGTCCAATGGTGTAAGCTTGCCTTTTGAATGTCTCCCAGTATACGTACTGCTCTGGACTTCTTTAGACCTCCCAAATGCTTTTCTCTTCTTTCTTCCAAAGGGTTTCTTGCCCTCTCTGTCCGTCCGCTCTGGCTTCTGCTTCTGATGATCCTCCAGATGATGAAGATGTCCAAGATGAGGATCTCCAAGCTGATCCTGAGGATGAGGATATCCAAGCTGATTCTGAGCATAATTCTCTGTAGAATAAACTCTACCCTTATTCTGCTTTGATGAGTGCTCCACCCTAGCACAGCGCAGCTGTGCTGAATCGGGCCCTGCCCTTTGAGATGAGTGCTTGGGGATTACCTCATAGCCCTCTTGATTGAACACACGTTTTCCCACTTCAGCTCCTCTAATGGCTGTAGGAAACCTGGTGCATTCTGGGACTGGTAGTCTTTTATGGGAAAATTCTGTTTTCTTATTTCTACCAGAACTGACAGGTTGCTTGTTCAGAGACACTTCACCTTTTCTGTAGCTCCTTCCTGAGCTATGATAAGCTTCCTTATCACACCCTTCCATCTCAACCAGGAAGTAGTGCTCCCTACCTTCTTTCCACAACCTCACTCCAGTCGGGTGGAGACAGTCCTTCACACCTTGGACTGTAAGAGGGCTTTGTCCTTCTATATCCAATGCACTCAGGGCCACTGTAAAGCCTCTCTGCTTTTCATCTCCTACGACCCCAGCAGGCTGGGGGAGGCAGTGACCAAGCATTCCCTGTCCAATGGGTGGCAGACTGTATTGTCCTTGCTAATGAGCAGGCAAGGCTCCTGCTGGAAGGCCTCATCACAATGCACTGTGTCAGGGCCATGGTGGCTTCGGTGGCAAACTTGCGCACCGTCCCGATGGTGGACATCTGCCGGGCTGCCACCTGGTCTTCAGTCCATACCTTCGCAACTCATTACTGCCTGGAACAGTGCCATCAGCCAGGCTGTGCTCCGTAACCTTTTCGGGGTTTAGGCAACTCCTACCCTCCAACACTTCTGTGTTCAGGCTACCGGAGTGCTGGTCCTACTGTGGTCTGTGGACACACTCAATTGCTGCTGCTTGCGGCTCCCCGTGAGGGAGCCCTATTTTTTGGCTATGGGCTCTCGGTAGCCTGTAGCTGCGGAGTCCAGTATGTGAGGACTGACTTCCTGCTTGTTTCCGGAGAAAGTGTAGTTACTCACCTGTAACAGGTGTTCTCTGGGGACAGCAGGAATAGGTCCTCACAACCCTCCCTCCTTCCCTTGGAGTTGCTCCGTTACCATCTTTTACTTTTGCCGTCTTTTAACTATGTCATCTGACTGAGCAAGATGGCACCCTTGGAAGGGAAGGGGACCACGCATGCGTGGTGGCATCTCCCAAAGGCTTTCTTTGAAAGCTGGGGGATGCTTCCTCGAGGGCTCCGTCGGTGCCGACATCACCCATATGTGAGGACTGATTCCTGCTGTCCCCGGAGAACATCTGTTACAGGTGAGTAACTATGCTAATTTGCATGGGTGCTTATAAAATTGCCCTCTTAGGTAAATGTGTAGTCAAGGCATGTACTCGGATATTTTATAAAAATGATGTTGGCAGTACAATTCTGCCCTGCTTTGCTCAAGCTCCCAGGAACGTCCACACACAGATTGCATGATAGTCAGAGCCAGCCCAACCTTTAGGCAAACAAGGCAGTTGTCTAGGGCTTTGGGGGGGGGAGTGGAGCAGCAAAGAACAAGGCATTCAAAGCTAAACAATAGATTCTGACATCCGGGGAGGGGGGCATAAGGCTTAAGGTTTGCCTAGTGCCAACCCTTTGAACCAATTCTGGGGCCAGCCAGATTACAGTAGTTACTTACAATCCTCATATATACATTTTATTCATTTCTTTGGTCCACGATTTTTAAAACCCTGTTCTGCATGCAAAATGTGTTTTTTCATGCAGAAAAACCTTTACAAAATGACTCTGCTACATTATTTAACTGCTGATCCTGTATGTGGATAATGTCATACCTGACTGTTCATTTCCAAGGCTGAGGATTCTGTAACGATGTATTTATTGATTTGTTGATATTTTCTGCCTACTATGTTGATCTAAAACATAATTAATTTTTACTCACCAAGCCTTGCCTTTGTCAAATGTAGTATCTGCATATCAAAAGGAGGTTATAAACATCACCTTTGTGGATTACATTCTGTCCACGGAGTATCACATTTATTTATATGGTCAGAAGTGTCTCGGAAACAGAATTAGAAAAACTACCAAAGTCTAGGGGAGTTGCTGGTTGAATAGTTTGAGGTGGCTGATTTATATTGCTTTCTGTTCATTTGTTCTTTCTGAGAGCCACGACCACAGTGAGGCATTTTTAAAGCAGTATATGTTGAGTCATCTAAACTGTGTTTTTTCTGTATATTCTTAGAAACCCGCACAGAATGTATAAGAAAGATAATTTACATTTCCCCATAGTTCCTCGGTAATCCATCTACTCATCTGTCTCTGAAAGTAAAAACTGAGGGACTTTGCCGAATCCTCCCAATCACACCGACCTAGTACTAATGTCCCCCATTGGAATGCATTGAGATATATAATCCCAATTTTCTTAGAGAAATCAAAATTACAATTTCCGAGGCTGGACCAGTGGTTCTGTGGCAGTGCTATATGCGCCTTCAGAGAGGCCTGGGTTTGATTCTGGTCTTCTGCAGGTGATGGTGTGTTGCATTGGCTGGGCTAGGAGCATAGTCGGTCAGTGTGTTGCATTGGCTGGGCTAGGAGCATAGTCTGTCGGTGTGTAATGGCAGTACTTAATGGTCAGATCTAGAGGCCACAGTTCATAAGGAGACCTGATATTGGTGAGGACGGTTGCTGCAATGTTCAGATTAAATTAAGTTGGGAGAAAGAAGATTTAAAATATGAGAAGAAAATCTCTGGATAGTTGCAAATGAAGGCTTATGGTACCAGAGGCTAGCCCTGGTTCTGATTTAAGCTAGAAGCCCAAAAGGACAAGAGAAAACTACTAGGTTAAGTATGTTTTGAAGAAAATCCCTAGAACTCCATGCATGTAATGGGGAAAAACTAAGACTCAATCAATTTGTTGGGGGGCGGGGGGGATGCTCTCTTAACTAACAACCCTTTAGTTTGGAAAACCAGGTACGGTAAGCGGAAAGAACAAGCTTGTTTATCACTTAGTTCTAGTTCAGTGAGTCCAGGCAGAAGGCTCAATGTTTGACTTGTATTTTCCTTTTTTTATTTCTTGCGTAGTATAAGATGAATGGTATATAAACATTTTAAATAAATAAACCATGCTCATACTTGCTCATACTTGTGCAGATTCTGTTAACCAAAACTTAAACAGAAAATGGACAAACCATTCATTGGTTTTGAAAAGTGGGCTTTAGGTATGTATATTTCCATATCATCCTACTAGGTCTGTCCAGACAAATGGGTTGTGTTAGCCTACCAGCAGATTAGTGGAGACAGAGAGACAATGAAAAGCCCAGGTTTCAATGACATCACTCCCATGCCTCTATTTGTCTCAGTCACCAGAGGTCCCTTCAGTATTTCTTTGTCTCTAGCAGATGGTGGATGGATTTTCTCCTCTCTGTAGAAAATCTGAGCATTGAGAGGAAAAAAGATTAAGCGCTCGTGAATGACCACCTTGATTACAGAAAGATGACTCTCTCATTTTGAGCGTGATGTGGGAGGCTCCACTAGACTGCGGTCTTTTTGCCCTTCCTGCATGGCAGGTTCTGAGTCTTCCCTGGAGGGTATGCTTTCCCCCTCTCAGCCGGGGGATGTGGTTAGTCTGCTCTTACTCACCTCAGGGCAAGGTCTCAGATGGCACTATGGGTAAGGGTATTCAGCTGGCTGGAGGCTCCGGCAATCATGCTGTGAGCCGCTCTTCATCCTTTAAGGGATCTGTGGCGGCTGTATTAGGAGTTTTATCTGAGAGAAGAGCTTCTGGACTCCAGTTTGTCCTCCCCAGAATTCTTTTCCTTTTTAATACAGGCCTGGTCCTTCTGACTTGGTAATTCACTCTGTGGCCTCTGGGTGCCCCAGGAAACAGGCTTGTCCCAGGAAGGCTGAAAATCGTAGCCCTGTTTGATTACCACTTGGCTAAGCATTCCTGGCAAAGGATGCTCCCTGGAGATGGGGAACAGCCAAGAGCTATCCAAGATGGTCTCTGATGTAGATGAAGTGCTCTTGCCTTCAGAAGATTCTGCTGAGGCCAACATGATCCGCCTATTCCGGAAAGAGGAGCTGGTGGCATTGACTACCAGTGTCTCATCTGCCTTGAATTTGACTGATGCTTCCAGCGTGGAGCAGGAACCAAAGGTCCACCCACTCTTTCAAGGCATGGGGAAATCCACTGCTGTCTTCCCATTCTGGAGGTGATCAAAGATGTGATCCAGTCAGAGTGAGACTTTCCTCAACTCCCTACCTAATGGGTTAAGAGCGTATAAGAAGATCTATACTCTCCTGGAGGAGGAGCACGTTGAGTGGTTTGACAATCCCAAGGTGGATGTGCAGCTTATGGCAGTTAGCAAACGGACCACCTTTCCTGTGAAAGACAGATCGGCCTTAAAAGAAGTCCTGGACCGCAAGGTGGATTCCTTGCTGAGGAGCCAGTTCACCGTGGCGGTGGCTATTCTACAGCTGGCAGTATGTACCAGCATGATGTCTCGAGCCCTCCTCCAGTGGATTCAGTCTCTTCTACCTGATGATACTACCTCTCTTTTGGAGTCGGCTATGGCCTTCCTTTCTGATGCCATATATGAACTGGTATGTTTGTTGGCCATGGATGGTGTCCTGATGACAGTATCACGACATTGGATTTGGCTCTAGCACTGGGCTACAGACACCTCCAAAGCCCGGTTGGCTCAGTTGGCCTTCAAGGGGAAGCTTCTGTTTGGAACTGATTTGGAGAAGCTAGTGAAAGACCTAGGTGAGACAAAATCTTACTGCCATTTGGGCCAATGAAGCAGGCTGGTGCCCCTTTTCTCATCAGCCTCCGCCTGACCACCAAGGGTGCGCTGGCTGGATTCTCAGGGGTCTTGGGATTGTTGTCATTACCGACCTGAAAAACCTTCCTTCCTCTCTGCTTCAGGGCCTCGGGCTCATTTCTAGTCCTTTCATGGCGTGCGTGGGCCCAAATATTTGGTCCCCTCAAGAGAAGGACCCTCCTGGGCTGTGCAATGAATGTTTGGGGGCCCATTCTCTGATGCCTCTGGTGGGTGGCAGGCTTCACCTTCTCTTTCAGGAATGGACCCGAATTACCAAGGATCACTGGTTGCTAGACATCATTCAGTTTGGCTGTGTCCTGGAATGCAAAGAGCCAATTCCCGATGCTTTCGTCATTTCTCCTTGTGGGTCTGTGATCAACAGTGCCACTGTATGGACCACCTTGGAGTACTGCGCCGAAAGGTAGTTTGGGTCAAGGGCAGGTACTCCATCTATTTTGAGGTACCAAAGAAGGATGGTTCCTTACGACCCATTCTGGACCTCAGGGGGGTTCAAAGAGCATTTGTGCGTCCTGCGCTTCCGGATGGAAACCTTGCACTCTGTAATTCAAGCTGTGTGTTGAGGGGAGTTCTTGGCTTCTCTGGATCTGGCCGAGGCCTATTTCCATATCCCCATCTAGGCAGATCAGCAGAAGTATCTGTGTTTTGCTGTGCTTGGCACTCACTATCAGTTCACTGCCTTCCCTTTCAGGCTATCCACTGCTCCAAAGACATTCTCCAAGGTCATGGTGGTGGTGGTGGCTGCAGCAGCACTGCGACACCAAGGGATCTGTGTCCATCCACCCATGGAGTTTCTGGGAGCACGTTTCGACACTCAAGTGGGCAGAGTTTTCCTGTCAGAGGACAAAGTCAGAAGACTGTTGAATTGCCTGGTGCTGTTTTGTGTGCAGCAGGCCTCCAGAGTCTGGGATTATCTTCAACTTCTCGAATTGATGGCAGCGACCATAGAGATGGTGCCGCGGGCATGTGCTCACATGTGACCACCCTTGTTGACTCGAGGGACCCCAAACTCTCAGGAGTTCACGTGCATGCTTCTGCTCCCATTGATGACGGCCAGGCTGTGGTGGTGGCAGCAGCCCTGTCTCCTGAGAGAGGACGTAGCACTGGACAGTTTCTCCTGGATCCTGCTGATGACGGATGCCAGTCTCTCAGGATGGGGAGCCTATTGCCAAGAGTGTATGGCCCAGGGGCATTGAAACCGCAGGGAAGTGGTGTGGTCCATCAACCGCCTCGAGGCGAGGGCCATCAGGTTGACTGTTCTGCATTTACAGCCTTTGGTAAAGGGCCAAGTGGTGCGCGTGTTTTCAGACAATGCCATGGCAGTGGGCAGCACAAGGAGCGGCTCTGGAGAAGCCTCCACCTTCACAGAAATGCCTCGGTGCATTTCTCTAGGGAAAGCAGCTGCAGGGTAGCAGCACAACTACACAACTGTTCCTGCCAAACAGCCCTCTTCTCTTATCTGCTTTTCTGACAACAGACACACAGAGAATAAACAGACACACAGGACTGTAGTAGGCTAGAAATGCCAACAACCACGGCACTCCTCCTCCACTCAGCCACACGCAGAAATTCCTGGAAGCCCAATGATATTGGTGCCCTTCTGTACTTGTGCCCTGTGTGGCTGCACCACTCACACACCCTTGCTACAGCCTTGCACACAAATACAAGCATTCACACACACGTGCAAAAATTTACAGACACACATACAAGTACATATACAGTGACACACAAATGTGCACATTCATCCACATGCACACAGATGCCAGCATACAAAGACACATATAGTGCATGCTGCCTTCCTTAAAGCAAGGCTCAACCCAATGCAATAGCACCTTTATATTCTCCATTCTTCAGAAATCATAGCAGCCTCACTTTGAGGATGATATCCTAAGGTACATAGAGCTAACGTTATAGGCCATTGCTCTGACGCTTGATTGTAGTTTTATTTTTATTGTCGTGGTGCCTACAAAGTGTCATGGGCTTGATTGAGGTGCTTGAGTAAGAATGGATCTGTTTAAGATTAGTCGCAGAGCCATGTTTCCTTTAACTTTCATACCCCTTCTTTCTCTAGAACCTTTTTGTGCGCCGCACTGCATGAACCAGAAAAAGGGGAGGGGGGTAGGGTATGCAGTTGCTTACATGGCTGTAGGCAGTATCCCAGCATACCAATCCTATGGATGTTTTGAGCTGCCTCTTTAAGCAGATCGTTAGAATGTGGTCCATCCTAGGGAGCTTTGAAACATGCTTCCTTCGGGTATTTCTTTATCACGTAGCCTACAAAATGTTCCCAGGGGAAACTCCATAACTAAAGAATAAGTGGGAACAGTTACTTTTCTCTGACTCTGTTTTTTGCAGTCTTGGTGAGTTTTATCAGTAATTGAGGTCTGCTATAAAAGCAAACTGCTCTATTTGCTTACTTGCTTTTCATTGTTTTCCAGTAAAGTTTTAATATCTCAAGATCTCAACTCCAGAAATAATAAAAACAGTGCGTCACAGAGAGTGATCCTTGAAATACCATTCCAGATCAAAGACATAAACATCAAAGTCTGATAATTATTACATATTCCCCCTAGACCAAAGAAAGGAAGAATTTAAATGCTGAAGACAGTGAAAGCTTTTACTGGAAAGTTGAAAAGGCCTTTTGCATCCTAGAAAGTAGCCCATCAAGAGGTTGATCACTGCCTCACAATGAATATAGGGCCCGATCCACTAGGGCAGTGATGGCTAACCTTTTTGAGCCCGAGTGCCCAAACTGCCGCACAAAACCAAAGAATTTCCTCAAAGTGGCAGCACGTCATTTGCATAAGTGGTCTTATTTGCATAAATATTTGCATAATGTTACCATACACTAACTTTTAGTAAACATGTCTCTTAATGAGTGTATGGATAAAGAAAGACTAAAAGATTTCTACATTACTATAATCCAGTGCCAACCGCCAGGCACATTAGGAACTACTACAAACGCTGCCCATTTAGAACCCATAGCAAACCCGCCGTATCCTGACAGCATTACCAGGACTCACAAAGCACCATACCCTACCTATCAAAAGGCAACACTGCAAATATTAAACCAATACATTTCAGTGAATACTGGGGAAAGAGAACAAGTGGCAACGTCAAATAGGAATTTCCTCTTGTACCAAACAAAGCGCAGATGTTAATGATGCACATTTCCCAGAGCTGACATATTCCAGTTAATAAATTCAAAATAAAGAGATATCGTTCTACCTTTTGTGCATTTTTTTTCAGTTGCAATTGGTCCAGCCATTTTCTTCTGGTTTCTTCATGTTTTCTGCTAACTCTCCATCGTCTGCTGTCCATTTGTCCTTTCTTCTCTCTTCTAGTTTTTTTTCCATTCTCTCTCTCTACATCTGCTTTAACATACTAATCTTTCTCCTTTTGCTCTTTCCTCATTCCTATTTCATCCACACAAATTTTACCCCTCCATCCTCAATCCCCAATTACTCTCCCAATACCTGGCCAATTGTAGATTTTTCATCCCTCCTACACAAAATATTTTTCCCCTCTCCATTTTACTCTCCCAGCCCCATCCCATTCTAATCCTCCCCCAACATCAGCTCCCTTCTAGTTCCAGTCTCACCCAGCATCCATTCCCTTCTTCAAGCCCCCCACTTCCCCTCAGCCCATTTCCATTCCAAGCCCCGTCCCCATCAGCTATTTGCAGTTCAAGCCCCCCACTTCCCCTCAGCCCATTTCCATTCCAAGCCCCATCCCCAACAGCTATTTGCAGTTCAAGCCCCCTTCCACTCAGCCCATTTCCAGTCCTAGCAACCCCCCCAACCCATTACCAGTCCTAGCCCCCCATAGCCCACTCCCAGTCCTAATCCCACCAGCCCATTTCCAGTCCTAACCTCCCCATCAGCCCACTCCCAGTCCTAATCCCCCATCACTCAATTTTTAGTTTAAGCCCCCCCCAGCGCCCATCACCACTCCTACCCCCCCCAGCCCAGCGCCCATCACCACTCCTAACCCCCCCCAGCCAGCCCAGTGCCCATCACCACTCCTAACCCCCCCCAGCCAGCCCAGTGCCCATCACCACTCCTAACCCCCCCCAGCCAGCCCAGTGTCCATCACCACTCCTAACCCCCCAGCCCAGTGCCCATCACTACTCCTAACACCCCCAGCCCATCCCATCACTACTCCTAACCCCCCCCAGCACAGCCCATCACAACCCCCACAGCCCAGCCCAGCCCATCACCACTCCTAACCCCCCCCAGCCCAGCCCAGCCCATCACCACTCCTAACCCCCCCTCCAGCCCATCACCACTCCTAATCCCCCCAGCCCAGCCCAGCCCAGCCCATCACCACTCCTAACCCCCCCCCCAGCCCAGCCCAGCCCATCACCACTCCTAACCCCACCCCCCCCAGCCCAGCCCAGCCCAGGGAAAATTAAAAAAAAAAAGAAAACCTGCCTGCTGCCGCTGTCGGGGCCGCCGCGGCAGAATCGAGCGTGCCGCGGGGCCCCCCTGTACCCACCCGGCAGAGCCTGTCTGTCCTCCCCGTAGCAGCTCTCTCTTTGGAGCTGCAGTCAGACGCGCCGGCTTGCAGAGTGCGAGGGAAGAGTTCCCTCGCTGCTCTGTTAAGCCCGCGGGGGCTGATGGGAAGTTCCCATCAGCCCCCGCGGGCTTAACAGAGTCGCGAAAGGGAAACTCTTCCCTTCGCGCTCTGCAAGCCGGCGCGTCTGACTGCAGCTCCAAAGAGAGCTGCTACGGGGAGGACAGGCTCTGCCGGGTGGGTACAGGGGGGCCCCGCGGCACGCTCGATTCTGCCGCGGCGGCCCCGACAACGGCAGCAGACAGGGTTGTTGTTTTTTTTTTCGATTGCGGACCTTCCCGCGTGCCAGCTGCAAGGCCTTCGCGTGCCACAGCTGGCACGCGTGCCATAGGTTCGCCATCGCTGCACTAGGGCTTTTCTCGCATTCTGCGACTCATGCGGAATAAAACTTAGAGATCTGTGTTCAAAGAGTTTGCTTGGCTGAATTTTGGAGTTAGCCAAACAAATCCCAATGTCCAACATTTCCCTTTGCTTAGTGGATAATTTCTTTGGACAAATTTTTTTTTTTAGCTCCAAGAAAAAAGTGGCATTGGGGCAGTTCTGAAGATGAAATTTCACTTTGGCTGGTTAGCAGTGATATTCAGTGCTAACCAATCGGAGATATTAGGTAACTCAAACCTCCCAAATAGCAAGTCTGAGGTTAACAGATAACTTCGTCTAGTTAAGTTTATGTGGACACAATAAGCTGATTATTGGCCTTTGTGTAAATCAAGCCATATGTATAGGCATTGCAGATATTGCTATTCGGATAACTGCTGTTGAATATCAGTCCCATAATATTTGTCTAGTCATATCTGTGTATGGTTACAGTTTTATTATATTTGATATACTGCCTATTGCCGAGTAACTAGACGGTTTACATAGAAAAAGAACAGATAAAAATAGAACACAGGAACAAGACAGAGACCAACAGGACAAAGAATAAGGTGGAGAAGGAGGGCCTAGGTTACAATGCAGCGTCGAGTTTTGCTAAACAGACGACACTAAAGGACAAGGAGACGTGAGGAAAATAGACCTCAAGGGGAGGTCAGGGAAGGGAGGGATGAATAAGCATCAGGTGAGATGTCAGGAGGCGCAGCTGTGGGGAAAGCTAGTTTAAAGAAATACATTTTCAGTTGGGATTTAAAGTTGAATATAAATGTGAATATATATGTGTATATACAGACTGTCTAATTTAAAGACGGATTTAAGTAATAAATATGCAGGTAAAGGTCTCTCTAGTTATCAGAGCCAAATTTCAATACCATTACTACAGGTAAGCAGTATTTTGAAATTGACCCCCTGTATATAGGTAAACAGGTGGTAGCCCACAATCTGCATTTAATGGCGGTATTTGTCAGGATTATTTGTATCCTTTTCTTTTTTTATAAGTATGTATGTATGTTTTAGTTGCAAAAAGTACCCCCAAGAAAAGGCGGTGCAGGTATCTGCTACGGGTACTTTGTCCTCGGGCAGCTTTCAGAGTAAAGGTATGTCCGATTGTTTTTTTGATCTGGTTATTCTCTCCTACTCCTTTTTCTTCTCTCAGTTGGAACCAGGCTGAGATCTGGTGCCATAAGCCTTCATTTGCACTACAGAAGATTTTTCCCTTCCCTCCATCGCACATAGAATGTATCACCAGCTCCCTTTAGAACCTGGTAACCATGAGCCTGAAGTGAGCTGTCTACGTGTTGTTCCATACAATGGCAACAATGCTCTCCACCTACTAGAGTTGTGAATTAAACGGGACTTGTGAATTGAGCTGGGAACCTTCTGCACTTACTGTCTGAGCCACTGGGCCAGATCACATCTGTGCTTTCACTGTGAAAATTGATATAACGTCCACGTGTAAAATGGTACCCATGGCCTTAGCTGTATGAAAATTGACTCCAAAGAACATTATTACTGTACCGTTTAATGAGAAAGTGTTAGTGAATAAACTATATGCCTCAAAAAAAGTAAGACTACAAAGAGCCACATGTTCTTACAGGTTTCAGTCTTTTCGTGTGCGGGTAAAATTTCTTTATACATCTGATCCAAAGTGCTTTGATAACTTTAGCACTCTTCTGTTGCTAACATAGCACTTCCCAAACCTGTCCTGGTGTCCCCATAGCTATCATATGCAAATATATCTCATACATATTCATTGTGGATAGCTTAAAAACCTCACTGGCGCCAGTATCCTCAGATTTGGGAAGCCTTGAGCTAAAGCGAACAGCAATCATGTCCTTCACTGTGACTTCCTGCCAGTTCACTATCACCCTGGGAAGAGAGCACGGGGCAAAGTACTAGCTTCCCAGCCATTCAGGGGCAGTTTTAGACACGCAGGGGCCCTAGGCAGAAACTGGTGAGGGGGCCCCAAATTCTGCCTCCAGGCTATGCCTCCTTCAGCTTGAGGCAGACCTAGGGCCCCCAGTGGCATAGGGGCCAGGGCAATTGTGCTATTTGCCACACCTAACGCCAGCCTTGGAGCCATTGCTCAGTCATTTATGGTAGATTTTCTTGTGCACCTTTGGAACAGTCATGTGACAAAGAGAAATTGTCATGTAATCAACACTAATTGTTTTAAAGGCTACTGTTTTGTGGATCGCTCCTTTCACTTTTGCTTTCCATAGTTGAACATGCTTCTCAGACACAAAGCTAAGCTTGGGATCCATGAATGAATATTAAATCCGATCCCTAATGACTGTTAATCCATCTCCAGGTCAAATCTTTCTCTGTCACTTGAATTCAGTTATGGAGCAGCCTTTTATGGTTAAAGCATTTCTCAGTCACACTGACCCTCCACAAAGAATGCGTTCATTCAGCGGGAGCATGAAATTAAAAAAACAAGATCTATATTATGTTACATTATGTCATAAAAATCAAGGAGGAAAAGATCTCACAATCTTATGAGCAGTTAGTTGTGGTCAACATTATTGGCACCCTTGCATTTTAGGTGTGTTGTGTACAATATCTTGAGAAATAATTTGAAACATTCCAAGTGCATATCATCATAATATTTTAATAGTATATTCAAAGGTGTACAACAAAAAATATGCCTGTGTAACTTAGATGTAATTTCTGTAAAACAAAACCAAAATATGACCTGAACAGGATTAATGGCGCCCTTCACTAATGTTTGGTTGCACAAACCTTGGCAGTGATGACAGCCTCCAAACATTTCTTGTAGCCATCTACAAGTTTTATATATCTTTCTGCTGGTAGTTTCTCCCACTCTTCAACTGTGATTTGTTCCAGCTCATGAATGTTTCCAGGATTCTTTTTACCAATGACAGATTTCAGCTCTTTCCAAAGGTTCTTAATTGGATTGAGAGAGACTCATTACTGGCCAGTTTAGAACAGTCCATTGTTTCCCTTTTAACCATTCTTTTTTACTTTTTGGATGTATGTTTTGGGTCGTCCTGCTGGAGGACCCATGACCTTCGACCCAGTCCTAGCTTTCTGACACTAAGTAGAACATTTTGCTCCAAAATACCTTGTTAGTCCTCTGACTTCAAGATTCCTTTAATATGTTCCATTTTGTTGGGCATTACTATATCGTCAGCCCATAATCAATGCTCCTTGCCTCATAGATCAAAAAACCTCCTTTTCATTTAATCTTTCTTCATAATATTGCTCATATTCTCTGTATGCTATCTTTTATATACATGTAAATCTCTAGCGCACTTATCTGTAAGCCGCCATGTGTACCCCAGAACCACATACGATGCCAAAGTGTTTCACCTGGAGCTTTGTGAGGGGGTGACCCAATATTGTCTCTTAGGCACTCGTGCACTATGAAATACAGGGATATGTATTATATTTCTTTCATAGAGAAACTCGTATAAAAAATCTCCTCTGATATTCTAGATCAATTACCATAAGATAAAGAGCAAAGCATCCAACTACACTATATTCTTTGAAACCCTTTAAAACAAAAGTATAAATGTGCATGGACATAATGATGTGAAAATAGTCAATTATGTACCTTAACTTGACTACTAATACCAGATATTCCCCTTCTTTTTTTATACATTCATAGAATCCCCTTCCCTTTTTGTTATATATTATGTTATTTTCAATAGAGTACTATATCCTTTATATTCTCATAGCCAAAACTAAAGCAGTAAAAAGCTAAAAAAAAATTGAGAGATTCAAAAAGAGGAAATCGAAGTCATATCATTCAAAGTCAAAAAATATTAACTTGTAGGGAGATGCCTCTAAAAAATGCCATGCACACAGGCTAAGTAATGGAGTTCTTGGAGTTTCTTAAACCTCCGTACTGACCCATAACATTCACCACAGTATCCATATAGCATAATCTAAACCAAAAACTCATCTAGTCCAGGAATTCAAAGATAAATAAGTCCTATTAACCTTCGATTGGGGGGGGGGGGGGGGTTTAAATGCAACACATGGCATGGCTAAACTGTTATTTGGCGCTACAAAGTTTCTCTGTTGTGAACTTCAAAGACACACCATGCGTGGGCTATTTATATTCCCCGTTTTCCAGAGCATATCAGGGTATTTAAAGCGATCGTATATACTGGATCTCAAAACCAAATATTAACCTCATACGCTTTGAATAAACCAGAACACCCTCTGGTTCATAACCCTACTTTCTTTTAAACAGAAATCAGCTATGACTTCACAACAGAGGTGCTATCATCGGAACTCATAAGTCAAAAAGACATCAACCTTAATACTGTTGGGACCATTAAATGTTGTTATCAGAACCCATAATCCGAAAAAACATCAAACCCAAACATTTTGTGACAGCAAATGTTACCACCTGCCCTCCCTTCTAAAAAAAATAACCATGGCCGGATACAATATACCATGCTCAATTGTCTCCCTTTCTATTACCTCATCCACACACGTTCCAATCTATTTGATTGTTTAGACCCTTCGATTCTACCATTTTTAAGCAGAAAATCCAACAACGTTCACATTTCAAAAGATAACTAGCCCGATCAGCCCCTCCATGCCCTTGCGTAACTTAACTTTTCTGATTTGTAATGTTTTTCTATAGATTATGTTGAAAGTTCATACATGTTTCACCATCGGTGCTTCTCTATATAGGCACTGAAACCTACTTCTATGTTTGAGCATACGAATCCTAAATTGACTAGTGGTTTTTCCAATCTATAATAGTCCACATGGGCAAAAATGCAATGTGTGCCTTCGAGTCAATGCTGACTCCTGGCTACCCAGCAGCTCCCTGGGTTTTCTTGGCAGTGTGACCGGAAGTAGATTGCCAGGCCTTTCTTCCAAGGCAATAGAGGGTTCAGTGACTTGCCCAAGGCCACAAGGAGTGCTAGTGGGAATCGAACCTTGGTCTCTTGGTTACCAAGCCAGTACTCTAACCACTAGGCTACTCCTCCATTCAACAGATTTATTTATTTATTTTTTACTGCCATTAAGTCAGTGACTCCTGGTGACCCAGCTACCTCCTGGGTTTTCTTGGCACTGTATCACCGGAAGTAGATTGCCAGGCCTTTTCTTCCGAGACAGTGGAGGGTAAAGTGACTTGCCCAAGGTCACAAGGATTGCCAGTGGGAATCGAACTCTGCCCAAATGGGCAACAAACTGCATATACCACAAAATTGAAATTATAGGACGTACTGCATCGAAATTCATATTGTCTGCTTCCACAACTAATATTCTCTAGATTTAAAGTAATGAAACAAATAGAACAACCCCCACACTCACGATGACCCAGAGTGGTTCCTTCACCATAGTCAAGGGCTCTTAATCTTATTGGACTTAGTTTCTTTAAAATTACAACTCAAGAGAACACAAACCTAGCTTTTCTGCTCTCTAATCCAGAAATAACACTTAACATCAAAAAACATTTTTTTACTATACACCACAACTGATGGCTTATGAGAGAGTAGCTAGTAATGAAATGCATACATTTGCTTTCCATCTTAGGTTCTGTGGGCCTTTTAGGTTGTAGTAGCCAATTCTTGTCATTGAGCAGGCATATAAGAGAGCAAGGTTCAGTGACAGAAGAGGGATATTCCCTATGTTGGAAATATATTCTCAGGGTCTGAGATCATGGTTGATACTCTGACAAGGTAGAGAAGTTTCACCTGTACCTAATAAACTGTTCGACGGGCAAACCATTCTTGAGTCCCAGTGGATGTGCACGCGAATAGTGAAGGAAGGTGTTGTGGTCTGTTTCCTTCCTAAATACTGGTATAACCCATCCTGAGCTCTCTTCAGAAATCATAACATCTAGGAAGGAAACCTTATTTTTGATATATGAAAGAGAGAACTGTTTATTATGTTCACATGTATTCAGCCATTGATGGTACCTTAGCAATGTATCCTCAGTACCCTCCCATATCATAAAAATATTGTCGATATAACATCACCATGTCAAAATCTGACTATGGAATGGGGAATCTGAAAGCCATTTATGTCCAAAGTTTGCCATGTAGAGGTTGGCTATCGATGAGGCAACCATTGCCCCCATTGTGACTCCAGTTATTTGTTGGTATATCTGATTTTCAGAACTAAAAGAATTGTTTTGCAAAACAAACTTAGCCAAATCCATAATAAAGTCTGTGGCCTACACTCAAATCACCCTGATCCCCTCAAAGACTGATCAATTACAAGGAGGGCACTCTATTGTGGAATGCTGGTGCCAATAGAGTATTAGGTTTTGCACAAATCTCTTCCATCTGAAGTAAAATATTTATGAGTTGTGTCCCTGATATAGGAAGGGATTCTTGTCAGAAGTGGTCTTAAATAAGAATCAACATTTGTTGACAGGGGTTCCAAAATAGAATCTTTTGATGACTCAGTGGGTCTGTCTAGAAGATCCACTAATCGTTTAGGTATTTTAGATAGAATATACAAAACAGCCGTTCTCTGAGCTTCTACATTCAAAAAAAATAGAATTCTTTTTTACTTTGCTGTATAAACTGAATCTGTTAGTAGCTTTATTAGTTCCTATAAAGTAGGGATAAGATCTGTTAGCTTCTTATAGGTAACTTCATCCTCTAGTTGTCGATGGACTTCAAGATAATCTTCTCGCTCCATAATATCAATTGCACCACCTTTATCTGCCTTTTAATTACAATGTTTGTGACTTATTGTCACTGTCTCAAAGCTTTTTATGTAGTTTTGAAACTACATAAAAAGCTTTCTTACACCGGAATTGTTCCAGAGCACATACTTCATACAGCACCAACCATTTAATTGCTGGTGCCAGCAGCTGGCTTTTCAAGATGGCGGTTAACTTCTTTAAAGAGTAGCTTCTCTCTCTTATAATTTACATTGTCTTTAGGTATTTTTAGTTTTTCGCTATTGAAAGATTTACAGCCTGAGCTGCCCATATCCTTTAAGGCACATTTAAGAGAGTCAGTTTTTAAGCGGTGGAAGAGTCTGCAAATCTGTCACTTTTAGAAGAGAGAGTGTACAAGTGGAAGATAGATGAAAAATCAACATGTCTACACCCCTCGACGTGAAGGAGCATATGAGGATGTATGTCCACATGCAGCAGGAAGTGCTGTTTCATAAATGTACGCTTGGGGACAATCATGGAGGGAAACCGGCAACTTATATGTGAAAGTGCAGGTGTTTCATAACGAACACGTGTGAATGTCGGTGCTAACATGTGCAGCTGCACCATTTGGCAAATCTACATGTGAGGGTACTCTTGATCAGTTATAATGGACTCAATGTTTACCTCATTTCAATTTGTAGGGGGGACATAAACATTGGGAGATATCCCTCTTAATCCTTCCTGTAAAGGGATGGGAAAAGGAGCACTTTTTAAAGGCCTGTTCATGCCAGAAAGCAGCTATAAATTCAGATGTGGACAATTTTGGGGAATACCTGTGCAGATCTGTGTCTTGCCCCGGTTATGCCTACATACACTTTCGACATGGTACGGCCATCCACATAGAAACCCGATCCTTTCTAAAGTAGTCACTTGCACATGGATGCGGCTGATTACACGCATTTAAATCACGTCCCCTCTACTTTACATTTGTATTGTAAGATGTTTCTATACCTTCCTAAACTGTCCTGGACTTTGCTTCCCAGTTTGTTTTGGAGATTCTGCTTTACGTCAGGCTTTGTGTATAGCTGTGACTGTGGTACTACTGTTCTGGTACATATCCAGCACGACTCCTTGCTTTTATGTCATCCGATAATGTGCATGAATCCCCCTGAACAGTGCTACCAGAACCTTTGGCCCAACTTGCAGTGCCTCATGTAGTGTCTATATATTTTTCCTAGCTGAAGGGCTTTGCTTACAAAATAAATAGAATTAGCTGGACTTTGCTATTCATAGTGTCGCTTGCCATAATATTAACAGTTGAATTACTGGGGTGATCCAGCCGTCGCCAAGAACAGGTTTTGTGAACCGAGTGATTCAGAGCTCGGCATTATCTCAGAAATCCAACTTCTTTCCTTTCCTGTGCTGTCTTTACTTTTGTTCTTTCTCTTCCGCTGCTCACCACAACACAAAATGCTACCTTTAGGTCAGAGATGAATGTTGTTACCAGTTAATTGAATTATTTATTTTATTGATATTCATTTGATGATCGTAGGGCAGGGCATGAGGTGGATTACAGAAAAGATATAAAATATACTGCGCAGTAAATTCGAGAGACTGAGATCATACTCCATTTACCCCGGCTTAGGAGTGAGGTTCATGACTGTCGCGCAAAACCCATTTGCCCCCTAGGAAAAAAGAACAATATATACTAAATTCAGTTTAAATAGATCAAAAACCACTATTCAGCAGGGCATGCCCATAACCTAGTTCAAGCTAACCAGCAGGGCCAGCTGTATAACTAGGCAAACTAGGTGATTAGCTAGGGCAGCAACATTTTGGAGGTGGCCCAATCACCATGGCTGCCTTCCTCCACCTCTCACACTGCTTCCCTCCAACCAGTCGATCCCTCCCACCAGTGTGTCACCAGACCCAGCAGCCGACCACGCTTTCTTCTGCTGGAGTCCTAGTCAAAGTCTCCGCTCTAGGAATTGTCATCACCCTAGCCCAGGCCAAAGGCCTAAAGGCGCAGGGCTGCCAATGTTAGTCCTTAAATAAAGAATTATACTATTCTTGTCCACAGCTTGGACTTCTGGGACTTGTAGTTGTTTCTCCTTATTTAAAGACAGTAGTGTGAAACTGATGGTTTTTAAAGGCAAACAAGAAATTTATTTATTTTCCCCAAATCACTAAGGCTCAACACAAACGTTAGGATTCTTCTCCAAGCAATAACATCAGGAAATTATACACCAACTAGAACTGAAGCTGCTTCATAAGCCTTCTAACATGTGTAGCTGTTTTCATCAAACGTTCAGCAAACAAAACATAGCTTCTTCCTTCAAGCAAAGCAAAGTGTCCATTTTTATCTTCTGCTTCTTTAGTAATTCAAATACAAGTCATGCATGTATTCTTTTCATTAGAAGCAGCTCCTAGCATTAACACAGATAGGTTAAGTCACCCTGTTTCTTCAGTGCTTTCTTGGTTAAAGACTTTTTTTCAGAAAGCTTTCAATCTGCCTTCTGGCACAATGAACAATCCATTGCTAATTCCTCAGTTATAGAATCCTGCTCAGGACAGTCTACCTGCATCTCTTCCTGCTCTTCAGCATGTACGTCTGACTCTGAGTTTTCATGAACTGTTTCTGGCTTAATGCTTTGTAAAAGCTCCTGGACTTCTCTCCACAGGTGCTCTCCACAATAAGGAATGTTTGTACCTGGAATGTGAGGGTTCCTTCTCTGGATCAACTGTCTCAGTTCCTCTAATTTGTTCAGCCCTGGTTCTTTCCACGCAGCTGGGTTCTGGTCACTTCTAGCTGTGAGTTTGTCCACCCACCTTTTGGCAGCTTGAACTCTTTGAGCTGGACCACGAACCGTTTGAACTGCAGCCTGGCCCTCGTCAGCAATTCTCCTAGCCACACCTCGGCTGGCTTCAGGACTAACAGCACTCCTCCTGTAAGCTTGGCTTTCTTTATGGCTGCTACTTTCACTGCTGAGCTCCTCACCAAAGCCTTCACCGTTCTCCTCCCCGGTGATCTCCTTTCTGCTCCTAGGTGCTGGCCCTCTTCCTTTTTCTCCCCTGGGTTTATAAGGCTGTTAACTAGCGTGCACTGCTTCCTACTCAGGTGTTTTTCATTACTCCCCAAGCCTGCACTTAGGTTAGCAGAGCTTGGGTGTGGCCTGACTTCAGTGACTGCGTGCTTTCTTCCTTTACCTGCACTCTGAAAGCTGTGAATTCCCTGCCTGTCTCTCTCCTTAAAGGTATATCTACAATTTTCCTCTATTTCCATGGGCTCAGCAGAGCTCTCCTCATCACAGAATATAGTTATATACTACTTCTGGGCAGTGGGAGTGGACTTTGTGATCCTCTGTGACCCTGCAGGATGCCTCAGTTAATTGTTGGGGGCTTAGTGATATGCAGCCGACTCCTTCTTGTCAGTGTGGGCTGAGTGCCAGCTCCTCTGAGCTCCAGGAGTGAACACTGTGCGTGCGCCCCCCCGCCCCTGCAGGATGCTATAGTTTTCTTATCTTCCTTTAGGGCCTGGCAGAAAGTGACTGATTTTGTTTCAAAGCCAGTACTGAAGACTCATCTTCCTGCTCTAGTTTTCTGCAGGAACCCAGTAGGGAATGATGATTCTTTCACATCTTTTGAGCCCAGCAACTCACCAACGTTATCTTTCCCTGCCAGCCCGGAAGTGACACCCGAAATGCTGTCATCACTGTGCAGGTCTTGGAAGTTAGAGAGGCAGCATGAGAGAGAGTTGCCATCACATAGGCTACTAGCTATTTATCTATTTATCATGATTTAAAGACCACAGATCTATTAACATGTTCTAGGGTGAACAGTCTCAAACATGAAATGATAAAAGAATACAACAGCATAAAACACTTACAATCAAAATCCATAAGATCGACATAAGACACAATGTAAAAGCAAAACTCCCAAATAAAAACAGTAAACATGTATGTTTGTCATTTAGACATATTTGTATACCACCTTATCCTTCAATCAAAGTGGTGACATCACAATTGGAGGGTTACACTTAACATGAGGGTATTTAACTGTAACCCCAATTGTGCTGTCTAAATGTTATGTTTATTTTATTTGATATACCGCAATTCATAATTACAACAAAGTGGTTTACAATAATCAAATTATAAGGAGAAGGCCAATGGCTAGAAGAGAGGAAAAGGGAGTTACAATGATGACAGGATAGTATAGAGGACAGACAAGCACACTAGATAACAGAGAAAACCAAGCATAAAAGGGGAATGGTAAAGGGTAAGATCACATGAAAGGAGAGGGGAGGTCAAAGGCATTAGAGAATAAGTGGGTTTTCAGGTGAGTCTTGAAGGTGCTGTAGTGCTGTTTGAGTCTGAGTGAGGTGGGTAGGGCGTTCCAAAGTGCAGGTCCAATGAAAAAGAAAGCCGAGGTGCAGGTGGAGTGGAGGTGAGCGCTGGAGGGGGAAGGGAGGTGAAGACGATTTATATGTAGTGACCAGAGAGAACGATCAGGAATATGGAATTGGATGAGATCGGCCAGGTACGATGGAGTGTGGGTGTAGAGAACTTGATGAACTAGGGTGTGGAGTTTGAAACGAATGCGAAAGTCAATGGGGAGCCAATGGAGGTGAATTAATAGAGGTGTGACATGACCGAAGAGTGTGACATGATCCGTGCAGCCGTGTTCTGAAGTCGCTGTAGTCTATGAAGTTGAGATTGTGGAAGACCGAGGAAAACTGAATTACAGAAGTTGACACGACATGTAATAGGAGGAAAGAAAATAGACATTTTTTACGTGCAGGTCTGCTCTGTTTTAAATTGAGCAGGTGTTCCGAGGCTGACTTATGCGTCTGGGAGTCGGTGAGAGGTGTAGCTGCAGTGATCGCAATCCTGGAAATATAGTGGGTTGCAACTGGGGAGATGTCTCCAGGCCTGGGATTATTTATTTATTTAAACAGTTTTATATACCATTTTAGTGATTTCCATCATTCAGAATAGTTTACAAACTAAATAAAAACAATCACAGTTTGCAAAAGTACAAAACAGATATAAGATACAGAATGAAGATT
Source organism: Ichthyophis bannanicus (assembly GCA_033557465.1). Taxonomy (NCBI): domain Eukaryota; kingdom Metazoa; phylum Chordata; class Amphibia; order Gymnophiona; family Ichthyophiidae; genus Ichthyophis; species Ichthyophis bannanicus. The sequence goes on along the minus strand of CM066050.1, from coordinate 36,659,091 downwards.
AGGCTCTTAAATTGCAAAATGGGGAAAGAAACAGCAAAGAGAGAAAATAAATACCATTGTGTATATTTCTACTGATGGCATACCTGAGGTATTTACTCTGTGCACCATGACACATATCTAACCTTTAAGATATTGTAGGGTAACGCCCCAGGTGAACACCCTGTTTACGAACAGGATAGATAATATAATCAGGTGTCAGTCCTAAAACAAGAACTAACTCCACGAAAAGGATGTTTCACATGGATTAAACAGAATCCAGGGACAGCTGATTCCACTCCTTCAGGGCTGAAAACAGCAATCAATTCAAAGCTCTCTTCCCATGAATTAGAGGAAACGAGAGACATTTCACCTGCTTACCCCCCCCCCCCCCCAAGACCTCAGCCTTCCTGAGGAGCAATAAAGCTCCCATGGAGAAAACAGAGGAAGACTGATACCAAACTTTAGTACCTTTAAAGTTAAATACATTACCCAGAACGAAATATGATACAAAATAGGTAAAAAAGATAAGCATATAAATGGGGCGAAATGTGATCATGAAAGGACAACCCTAAAATAAGACAAGCTGCAACATTCTGAAGAGACTGCAATTGTTTGTAATAAGTTATGGGAAGACCATACAAACCCATATTGTAATAACCAAGAGGGACAAAACAGCGTGTAAAACTCTCCTAAAGTCGTCAACAGTCAAGTAATTCTTAAGCTGCTTTAATAATCCAAGCTTAAAATAACGATCTTGTAACAAGATCTCATATAAAAGGAATGAAAGGCAGGAATCAATTAGAATACCTAAGTATCATACTTCCCAAGCAGAGTCAGTTCTATGACCTTCCCCCCACCCCGTATCAATGGCCGAAGGTGGCTGGTCACAGACATCACCATAGAGAACTAACACTTCTGTTTTGGAAAAATTTAGCTGGAGACCCTGGGATGATAACCAAGAAGCCTCCTAAATAAGCAAGGCCAGTAAAAGTATCATCTGAAGGTGAGAACTGCCAGCTTCCTGTTCTCAGGTTCTCCCCAGCCTCAAAACTGTAGGTATTGCTAGGCAGGGAGGGGTGGGAGAGAAGGGCAAAGAGTCTGTTAGGAAGGAAAGGGTAGAAGACAGAGATCAAGGATCTACTGGCCTGGGAGAGGCGTGATGGAAAGAGCAATGAGAGATCTTTGGTCTGTCAAGTAGGAAGAGGAGATGGGTGGAGTAAATAGGGGTTGGGTTTGCTGTGCTAGGAGGGGGAGGGGGAGGTCAGGGGTCTTCTGGGCAGGCAGAGGGATGGGAAAAAAAGTTGAGTCTGTGGGCCAGGGAAAGGGGTGTGAAAAAGACAAGTTAGAGTAATGCTGAACAGGAAGGGGGCTCAGAGTTTTCAGGGAAGTGAGACAGGTAGAGGAGAGAGGATTCAGGTAAGAAGACTAAGGGAGTCTGGTGTCTGCTGGGCTGGGAGATAGGTGGGAGAAATGGGTTGCTGAACAGCAAGTGAAGTCAGAAACTGCTGGGAAGGGTTGAGAGAAAGGTATCAGAGGGCTGCTGGGCTGGGAGGGGTGGGGGGGGGAGGTAGGGGCTCAGTGGGGCAGGGAGAAAGAGAGTCCGGAGTCTGGCAGGTTAAGGGACGGGGAAAAGGGAGCACAGGGAACAGAGATTAGGGAAGAGTTGGGGAAACTGGGCTGGGTTGGAAGAGAGTGAAAGGGGGTGTTTTGAAAGGAATTACCTTGGGGGCAAGTCACTTAACCCTCCATTGCCTTAGAAAAATTGAAGTTATCAATGTCCCCATTTAATGTACTTTACTAAGTTTAAGTTGCAATGTAAACTGCGTTGATTATATGATAAAGTGGTGTATAAAAAAAAAACTTAAATAGAAAAGTGAAAAGATGGTTGGAAAGAGAGTGAATATGGGGATGATGGGGGCACTGTGAAAAAGCCATAATATGTTCGCTCTGGGGCTCTGAATTTCTTCTTTCTTTGTACTTTGCTTAATAGTGGAATACATTTATTTAGATTTCTAGCTCTTCAGTTTTGCACTGTATACAGGATGGTGTGGAGTGGAGGAGTAGCCTAGTGGTTAGAGCAACAACCTACTACTGTAGAGATCTGGGTTCAGTTCCCACTGGCGCTCCTTGTGGCCTTGGGCAAGTCACTTTACCCTCCATTCCCTTGGAAGAAAAGGCCTGGCAATCTACTTTCTGTCATGCCTTACCAAGAAAGTCAAGGGGTTGCTGGGTCACCAGGAGCCAGCATTGACTTGAAGGCACTTAAAAAGAAAGAAACGGAGTGGTGTATTGGGGTTTTCATATCAATTTTTGTCTCCACATTTGTGGTCAAATATTCCATTTCTGGAGAAGGTCTAGCTTTGTTCTTTGTGTGTGACCAAGGTGAGATGAGCAGTTGTATTTGTTGTGTGCCAATGTTGGAGTACTGCTTTTCATAGGTAGGGTTATTGCTTGGTTGAGTTCTGGGAGTCAGCACTGCTATAGTATGTATGACAGGTTTGCTATACATTTGCTGCATGGATTTTTTTTTTTGTTTGTTTTGTTTTTTTTTAAATATAAGTTTTATGTTATGTCATAACATGCCTCGTAGTGGAAGGAGTTTGAGTTGCCTTTACTGAGAGAACAACAAAATCAGAATATTTTTTATATGAAGACATGTTCTAGTTATGCTCTGCACCTATTGTTTGGGGGAGGATGTTTCTGTGGATTTGGAGCACGCCTAAGTTTAACTCCGTGACAGTCATGTATGCAGCGTGTCACGTGCAAGCATCATGTGTCATGTGTCTTGATGGAAAAAGGTTGAGAACCACAACTCCGCACACGTCTCATGCTACCATCTGAGCAACAAGAGTCAGTCGTTCAATGCTTAGCCAGGTTGCCTGTTAAATTCCAGCCTGCATGCACCCCAGTGCTTTGTTACAAAGACCACCAGTTAATTATGTATGCATAATCCTGGTACCCCTAATTTCATAAGTGTGGGCATGTATTTTGGTAAATAAGAATGTACTGAAAAATTGTGAGAGGAAATCCTGGCAGCGTTAGTCTTGGGGTAGAGGGCTGTTGAAATAACTTGGGTGCTTGTTCACTTTCAGTCCAGTGCAGAAAGCCAGCACTGAAGTTGCATGCTGTCAACTCTGTATGCCTCTTGCAGCACCCCAATAGCATGTGACTGCAGCACCGACATGCAGAAAGGGGTTCTATGCAAATTAGCTATGCATTAGCCTTGGTGCAAATGGGAGAGCAAGCCAACCATGTGCACAGATGTCAGCACAGAGGAACAGGGGCACCGCGTGGCTAATTTGCATATGTGCCCCAACAGTATTTTGATGGTATCAGGGCCTGGGATGCACCAGGCGGGGTCAGAATGCCCTTCCCTATATGGCAGTCTGACCCTGCCTGATGCATCCCAGGATGCACTGCGCAAGGCTAGATGCTGCCATTTTTCAAGATGGTGGCGCAGGAGCACATGGGCAGTACTCCTGCTTCTTTGTGAGAGTACTGGAAGGGAAGTGGGAGTTTGGGGCCACTAGGCCACCAGGCTTATTTTTAGTTGGGTGAGTTGGGGGATCGGGGCCGCTGGGCCACCAGGGGTTTGCTTTCTGTCAGGTGCACTGGCCCCTAATTTATTTATTTATTTATTTAACATGTTTTGTATCCCGCCTTTTCCTTCAATCAAAGCGGTTAATACAGCACAAAGTTAAACAAAGGTGAGGGAAACATACATTGCATTATCATTACATCACAACAAAACACTAGGAGTACAAACAGGGAACACAGTACATAACTTACATTACATTACCTTACATTAACTACAAACAGCATATCGCTGAACAGAATGAGCATATAGCAGCAGATAATGGGTCCCGCACGGTCCACCGCCTAAGGGCCACGCCAAAGGGCCCTCTTGCGAGGCCCTCAGGCGCGGGCCCGCAAGGCACGGGCGCGCCATTGCTGAAGGGATTTTAAATGATTTGAAAAGTGCTCAGATTAGCTGCAGTTTTCTCTCACACACAGTTCCCAACTAAGTAGGCACAGCTGATTCTCACTCACTGCTCACAGGATCGTTGGAGCCTTTGCTGAAGGGATTCTAAATGATTTGAAAAGTGCTCAGATTGGCTGCAGTTTTCTCTCACACACAGTTCCCAACTAAGTAGGCACAGCTGATTCTCACTCACTGCTCACAGGATCGTTGGAGCCTTTGCTGAAGGGATTCTAAATGATTTGAAAAGTGCTCAGATTGGCTGCAGTTTTCTCTCACACACAGTTCCCAACTAAGTAGGCACAGCTGATTCTCACTCACTGCTCACAGGATCGTTGGAGCCTTTGCTGAAGGGATTCTAAATGATTTGAAAAGTGCTCAGATTGGCTGCAGTTTTCTCTCACACACAGTTCCCAACTAAGTAGGCACAGCTGATTCTCACTCACTGCTCACAGGATCGTTGGAGCCTTTGCTGAAGGGATTCTAAATGATTTGAAAAGTGCTCAGATTGGCTGCAGTTTTCTCTCACACACAGTTCCCAACTAAGTAGGCACAGCTGATTCTCACTCACTGCTCACAGGATCGTTGGAGCCTTTGCTGAAGGGATTCTAAATGATTTGAAAAGTGCTCAGATTGGCTGCAGTTTTCTCTCACACACAGTTCCCAACTAGGTAGGCACAGCTGATTCTCACTCACTGCTCACAGGATCGTTGGAGCCTTTGCTGAAGGGATTCTAAATGATTTGAAAAGTGCTCAGATTGGCTGCAGTTTTCTCTCACACACATCTTGGGCTTTCCCCAATGCCTGGATCATCTGAGGGGAAGTTTGACACTCCCCCTCAGATGATCCAGGCATCAGGGAAAGCTCCGGGTTCTGTCAAAATACTGCCGGGGGTGCACATAAAACATTTAAGCCACCTCAAGCCCAGGTGTAGACATATTGGCACTAAGGCTGGTTACAAAATCCTCTGTTTCTCTGCTTCGGGCGCAGATAATATTAGCATGCCATTTGATAATATTAGCAGCTAATTTGCCTATAATTTACATACTCTGCATTAATTGTGTGCTAGTTTTTCCTTTGCTGTTTACAGGTGCGTCTGTCTCTTTTCTGCATTTGGCTGTGAAGGTAATTGTGCCTAAAAGTGGCGCTATCTGTGCTTAAAGGCTGCGCTAGTTTTCTGAATTGGCCCGTTTGGGAGGCAAGGAGTTGTCTTCAGGCCGAGTGCATCTTAAAGACATTGTCTGCTGTTAACAGAGTATATAACAGGTGAAATCTAAGAAACCTAAAACCCCTGACAAATCTCTTGCTTGAGTAAGCAGCTCTGGTATGCTACTTAAAGCAAGGAGACTATAGTTGTAGTACATAGTCTTTAGGAGCTGAAAGGCAGAGGGGAAATTGTCCCATGGCCTTAATTACTAGCTATAATTAGCATTACAAGCACTTATTGTATTTCACACTGGGGTGGTCGTAATTCTCAGTACCCATGAGCTCATTAGCGATTGGCTTTAAGACCAGTTTTCTTTCACGTGTCCAGTAGCAATGATTGATATCCAGATGCCCTGCGTTGTTAAGCACATGTTTCACTGTTATCCTAATACAGTTTTTCTAGCACTACATCTTTAGCATGACAGGACTTTATCCCATCCTTAGCTGCTGTGATAATGGGCACTGGGAAAGGGAAGAGGGTGCGCGTTAATGGAAAGGGCAGAAAGCAGTCACTGATATTCTAAAACGCAGTTCTCGCTTCAGCATAGGACTTCAAAATTGCTGTTAGAAATTGGTGATATTTTTCATTGCCCCTCTTTGCATTCAGGGCTCCACCAGGTTGCATTATGGTGGCAGAAGGTTTATTTTCATATTTTATACTGAACACAGGACCTCCAGTCAATTCGGTGACAGCTTATAACCTTTATCCACTTTCCACCTCTCTCCCACCCACTTCAGACGGTGCTGTGCCTTGATGGCATTTCGGAAGAACTGACCAGACAAAAGAGAAAACAAACAGAATGCAGTTCGTACCGCGCCCTACAGCAGAGCCTTGGAGGTTTCCTGCTCTTATACCCTTTGGCAAGATCTTTCTAAATGAGTCATTTGTGTCATTTATCATATGACTCCCTTCTCTGACTACCTCCAGCAGAAAAAGGGTCCAGCTTCAGCGATAGGAGTGCAGCACTCAGACATTTGGCTGTGTCTGCTGTCCTGTGGTCTCTCTCTAACCCCAGAGGACTAAATCAGCAGCAACTTTTGTCACCCACATTTAGGGAAAGAAATCTGCCTGTTGCATACAGATATTATCTCCTCTTAAACCTATAAGCATGAGATTCTTTCTGCTCACTAATTTATAGGTAGTCGTTGGTATATGAGTTTTTCTGAGGTCTGGTGCTTCTCTCCCCTGATGAGATAGTCGTAAAAAACTTTTATTTTTAGTTTGCTGATTGGCAGGATATAAATGCTTTGAAATCAATAATCTGCTCAACAAACATATATTAACTAAAATAAATAAAAATAAAAATACAACTAACAAAACATAATAAAGTATTAACAATGCACACTATAAAATATACAAAACGATAAAATAACATTCCAAGAAACTTCATAAAGAGGTTAATAAGATCCCTGTTCTGAGACACTCCTGAATAAGCTACTTTAAATAAAAATGTCTAGTTTCTTCCAAAAACTCATTAATCTATGCTCCTGATGAAACTTTATTTACTATATATAGCTCCCGACAAAGCTCATATTAGATGTAGATCACACCTGTTTGTTTGTAGCTCAAAGCACATTACATTCAGATACAGTAGTTCTCCAGGACCAAGCAGGAAGTCAGTCCTCACTTATGGGTGACGTCGGCGCCGACAGAGCCCTCGCGGAGCAATTTTCCCCAGCTTTCAAAGAAAGCCTTTGGGAATTGCAGCGCGCATGCGCGGTCCTCTTCCCGCCCAAGGGTGCCATCTTAGCCAGTCTTCTTTTTTCCGCGGAGCCCTACAGACGTCCCCGTCTTGTCCCCGCGAAAAAGTTGATATTTCTTCATAATTTTATTCTTTTTCCTTCGGTTTGACGCCGGTCTTTTTCCCGCCCGGACTTGCGACGCCGGTCACAAGTCCTCTTCTTCTTTTCGGTTTTTCTGACTTAGTCAGTTTTCGTTTTCAGTTTTTCCCTGGCAGCCCGGTCCTTTGACCTCGCCGGGGCCCTTTTTCCCCCGATGGCTGCCAGTGGTTTCAAGCGGTGTGGTCAGTGTGACCGAAATATGTCACTAACTGACACACACGACTTTTGCCTCCGCTGCCTGGGCCCGGATCATGAAGAAATGATCTGTGGGCCCTGCGGCAAAATGTCCTCCAAAGCGTTGAGAAGTCGGCGGCATCAGCGGGATAGGATCTTCGCTGACCCCAGCCGTACCCGGAACTCGTCGGAGACCTCCGCGTCCAAAGGTTCCAGCTCGGACCGTCGCCGGAGTTCCTCCGACAGGGGTTCTCCCTCCGGGGACCATCGACGTCAGGTGAAACCCGCGAGGGCGGCGTCGGTGGACGCTCCTGGCTCCGCGAGGGCCAGGTCGCATAGCCCCGATAGCCGCCCCGGGTCCTTGGAGAAGGAGCACCTCCCGAAGCGACCTCGCCTGGAGTCGGAGCTGCCTGCTCGGGTAAGTCCTGTGGTCCTCCTGGACTCGCCTCCGCGACAGCCGACGTCGGGCCCGACGCCGTCGGGGCCCGAGTCGGGGGCTGCTGGGTCACCTGAGCTCGGACTCAGGTTGACGGCCTTGGAGAGCAGACTGTCTGCCTTCATGGACCAGCAGCGGGCACTGCTCGCTGGCTTCGCTGGCGTCGCTGCCCCGACCGCCGGGACGTCGACGTCCAAGTCGACCCCGGAGACCGAGCCGATCCTCGAGTCGATGCGAACTCGAGTCGATCCTCGGTCGAGGTCACCCTCGGCCTCCCGTTCGGGACCGAGGTCGCCAACGCCGACTCCCTCGGCGTCGGGGCGGCAGGCGCCGCGCCCTGCCCGGGCCGACCCCACCGAGTCCTCGTCGGAGTCGGTCTGGGAGTCTGAAGAGGAAGAGTCGCCTGATTCTTTCTGGACTCGGTGTGTCCCCTCGGACTCACCGGAGTCCGAACCTCGGAAGCAGTCCCCCCCGGAGGATGCCCGGTTCTCAGACTTCGTCAGGGATATGGCCAAGGCTTTGGCCTTCCCTGCGGACCCCGAGGAGGAGCCTCGAGCCGAAGAGCTCGACGCCCTCCAGTATGACTCTCCCGCAAGGGAACACTTTACTGTACCGGTTCCTCCTATGCTGGAACGACTACTCTTCCGCATGTGGGAGAGTCCGGCCACCTCGCCGGTCCTGAGCAAGCGGGTCGATTCTATCTATCGAGTCCGCAAGAGCCCTGGCTTCCAAAAAGCACAGCTACCACACCATTCCATGGTAGTGGAATCGGCCATGCATCATCTTAAGAGCCAGAAGATGCACTCCTCGGTGCCTCCTGGCAGGGAGGCCCGTAACCTGGATGGCCTTGGTAAGAAGTGTTTCCAGGGCTCTATGCTTGCGTGTCGTGTCCAGACCTACCAGCTATACATGGGCATGTATCTCCGAGACCTGGCTAAAGAGCTAGCCGGATTCTCTGCTGGTTTGTCCGAGGAACCCTTGCGGAGGTTCCTGGCCTTGTCCACTGGCATTCGGGAATGCTCAAAATTCATGTCCCGAGCAGCCTATGATGGCTTTGAAGCATCGGCTCGAGTGGCCGCAGCCGGCATCGGTGCCCGCCGACAGGCTTGGCTTCAGTCGTCTGACCTTGAGCCCTGGGTGCAGGACAAGTTGGTCGATGTCCCCTGCCGAGGCGAAAACCTCTTTGGCAAGCCCATGGCTGAAAAGGCTGCACAGATTGAGACGGAGACTCTCACCAGGACCAGGCTTTCTAGGAAGACCTCCGCCCCTTCCCAGAAAAAGAAGGGCTCGGGAAAAAAGTCCTTTTACCCGAGGAAGGCGGCTGCCTACAAACAATACCCCCATTATCGGGCCCCTGCAGCTCCCCAACAGGGCCAGCAGGCCAAGGGACGGGGTAACGGGTCCCGTAGGCAGCAAGCCCCCAAGCCTGCACCACCAGCCCCTGCTCAGCAGGGTGGGGGTTTTACTCCTTAAGCATAGCCTCTCCCCCCGCGCTGGTTCCTCCCAGCACCGGAGGCCGGCTGGTTCACTTCGCCCACAGGTGGTCCAGCATCACCTCAGATGCCTGGGTGCTTCAAGTCGTGCGAGAAGGCTATCTTCTCCACTTCCACCAGGTCCCTCCCTCCTATTTTCCGGGAGAACCTCCTCGACCCCCTCTGCACAGGGAATTACTCCTTCAGGAGTTAGCAGGTCTTCTACAGGAACAGGCGGTGGAACCGGTGCCCCACCACCTAAAAGATCAAGGCTTTTATTCCAGGTATTTTCTGATACCAAAGAGAACAGGAGGCCTCAGACCCATCCTGGACTTGCGCAACCTCAACAAGTTCCTTGTGCGAGAGAAGTTCAAAATGCTTACCCTTGGAATCCTTCTGCCCTACCTCCAGCAGGGAGATTGGCTATGCTCCTTGGATCTAAAGGATGCCTACACGCACATCCTCATCCACCCAAGCCACCGCCAATACCTAAGGTTTGTGGTGGCAGGAAATCATTACCAGTACAGAGTACTGCCCTTTGGCCTGTCCTCCGCACCGCGAGTCTTCACAAAATGTCTCGCGGTGGTGGCGGCCCATCTCCGGCTTCACGGCCTATATGTCTTTCCGTACCTCGACGACTGGCTCATCAGAGCAGCGTCCGCTCCGGAGGTCACCAACGCCGCACGCCGCACGGTGACTCTTCTGCAGTACTTGGGCTTTGTTATAAACTTCGCAAAGTCCACTTTGCTCCCCTCACAGGATCTCGAGTTCATCGGCGCAAGGCTGCACACTCCTCAGGCACGAGCGTACCTACCGCTCGACAGGGCTCAACGGCTCATGGACCTAGCCGACCGTTTTCGCAGCCAGCCCCTGGTCTCCGCCAGGCGCTTCCTGAGACTACTCGGCCATATGGCTTCCACCGTCCATGTGACCCCCAATGCCCGCCTGAATATGCGGCCTGCTCAATGGTGTCTCCGCCAGCAGTGGCGACAAGCCACAGGCGGCCTAGCAGACCTAGTGCGCGTCTCCGAGCCGCTGATCTCGTCTCTCCGGTGGTGGCTTCAGCAGCCGAACCTGATCTGCGGAATGCCTTTCCAGTCACCTCAGCCGGCCCGGGTGCTGACAACAGATGCATCCCTCCTGGGCTGGGGAGCGCATTGCCAAGGGGCACGTACTCAGGGCCTCTGGACCACGTGGGAGTCTGCTCAGCAGATCAACTTCCTGGAGCTCAGGGCGATCCGCCTGGCTCTCAAGGCCTTCTCCCACCTGACTTCTCACCAGTCCGTCCTTGTCCAGACGGACAATCAAGTTGCCATGTTCTACGTGAACAAGCAGGGGGGCACGGGCTCCTTCCTCCTCTGCCGGGAGGCACAGAAGCTCTGCTCTTGGGCCATCAGTCACGGCATTCTCCTCAAGGCAGTTTATCTCCCAGGCCAAGAGAATTACCTGGCGGACAAACTCAGCAGGATCCTCCAGCCGCACGAGTGGCGTCTGGATCCCTTGGTAGTTCAGAAGCTCTTTCTAAAGTGGGGCCTCCCCACGGTGGATCTCTTTGCCAGTCCTCACAACCGGCAACTTCCTCGCTTCTGCTCTCGTCAGCCACACCCCCTTCGGGTTGCGGCGGACGCTTTTCTACTCTCATGGTCGGGGAGCCTTCTGTACGCTTTCCCTCCCATCCCGCTAGTCTCTCGGACTCTTTTCAAGGTTCTCCGAGACAAAGCCTTCATGATCCTGGTGGCCCCTCGCTGGCCCAGACAGCCGTGGTTTCCGCTCCTGCTGCAATTAGCGGTGGAGGATCCATTCCCTCTGGGGTTACAACCGGATCTCCTCACTCAGGATCAGGGGTCTCTGCTACACCCCAACCTCAGGTCTCTCAACCTAATGGCCTGGCTGCTGAGAGGGTAGTCCTCGCTCTCCTTCTCCTGCCGGCAGAAGTGGAAGAGGTCGTCCTAGCTTCTCGGCGACCTTCTACCCGCAAATGCTACGCCCTTAAATGGCGTCGCTTTTCCGTTTGGTGTGGCCAACAGTCTCAGGATCCCTTCTCCTGCCCGGTGTCGGTGATCCTGCAGTACTTGCTCTACCTCTCTAATCTGGGACTTAAGTCCAACTCCGTCAAAGTTCACCTCAGTGCTCTTTCAGCACATCATGTGCCGGTGGACGGCAGACCTCTTTCCAGCGACCTTCTTGTAGCGAGGTTTCTCCGAGGTCTCCTTCTACTTAAACCACCTCTGCGCCCGCCAGCGCCTGACTGGGATCTGAATGTGGTTTTACAGCGGATCACCTGTCCGCCTTTTGAACCTATGGCTACCTGTTCTCTCCGTTTTCTTTCTTGGAAAACACTGTTCTTGATAGCCCTCACTTCCGCTAGACGCGTAAGTGAATTGCAGGCCCTCGTGTCTGATCCCCCTTACAATCGGTTCTACAAAAATAGGGTAGTCCTACGGACTCACCCAAAATTTCTTCCAAAAGTGGTCTCCCCTTTTCACATCAATCAGGAGGTGGTACTTCCAACCTTCTTTCCCAGACCACACTCCAGCCGAGCTGAAACGGTCCTCCATACCCTGGACTGTAGAAGGGCTTTGAACTTCTACCTTGATCGTACGCGGGAGCACCGTAAAGCTGCTCAGCTTTTTGTATCTTTTGACCCCAATAAATTGGGGCTCCCGGTCTCCAAGCGTACACTGTCCATCTGGGTTGCGGACTGTATCACTTGGGCTTATGGGGCAGCCGGACTCTCCTTGGAAGGTCGAGTCACGGCTCATTGCGTTCGGGCAAAGGCCACGTCAGTGGCTTACCTCCGCTCTGTTCCGCTGGCAGACATCTGCCGGGCCGCTACTTGGTCTTCGAGCCAGACTTTTGCGGTCCATTACTGTCTCGAGAGGGAGTCCCGCAGGGACAGTGCTTTCGGACAGGCAGTCCTCCGTAATCTCTTTGAGGTCTGAGCAACTCCTACCCTCCATCCCGGATGTGGGCTACCGGTGGGTAATAATTCAGCGAAGATTCTTTCCTTCTGTGCTGCTGAGCTAGAGGGAGCTCATTTTTGTGCTTAGGGTCTCCGGTAGCCTTAAGCTTGGGAGTCCCATAAGTGAGGACTGACTTCCTGCTTGGTCCTGGAGAAAGCGTAGTTACTCACCTGTAACAGGTGTTCTCCAGGAGCAGCAGGAATCAGTCCTCACAACCCTCCCTCCTCCCCTTGGAGTTGCAATCGTCTGCTTTACTTTTTTTGCAAATTTTTATGCTGTCTTTTTTAGCTATGTCATCTGACTGGCTAAGATGGCACCCTTGGGCGGGAAGAGGACCGCGCATGCGCGCTGCAATTCCCAAAGGCTTTCTTTGAAAGCTGGGGAAAATTGCTCCGCGAGGGCTCCGTCGGCGCCGACGTCACCCATAAGTGAGGACTGATTCCTGCTGCTCCTGGAGAACACCTGTTACAGGTGAGTAACTACGCTATATTTCCGTATCCCTTAATGGGTTTACAATCTCAGTTACACCTGTACAGAATCATGTCCTCCTCTTGTAGTTCCAGTGACCCTATTAGACTAGGAATAAACCAGAGCCTTCATTGGAAGGAGGACCCCATGTGAGGTCATGGACTACCGCTTTCTTTGTCAGGGGTGACACAAATGGGCAGCATCTTCCCATTCCTTTGGGCTTCTGGTTCATTCAAAAGTGGCCTCTATTGGGTTGTGACGGCATAAGATTTTATTTGCAATTATCTGAGCATTTATCTTGTATTTATATATCTTCACTCAGCTTATTTAGCCCGATTATTATAGTAACAATTCTAGGCCAGCCACAACAAACGGACCTCTGTGTTCTGAAAAGTTCACAGAGGGCTTCACCATTGGATTAGTTGCTTCAATACCAGGTATCAGAACCTGCAAACAGTCTGACCCTGGAAAGGGGGGGGCCGCTTGTGCCATAAGGTGCAGGAGACAGCAGTGGGTGGTGGATGCTTGGAATGCCCTCCCAGTGGAGGTAGCGGGGGTAAATACAGTGACAGAATTTAAAATGACATGGGACAGACACAGTGGTTCCTTTTATAGCAAGAGGCTAAAATCAAAATAAACTTCTCTATTTATTTAAGTATAAAAAATAGCTAGGGGTGACCTGCACAGAGCAGCAGGTACGCCTACTCTAGCCACCTTACTGGGCAGACTAGATGGACCCTACTGGTCTTTATCTGCTGTCATATACTATGTTACTGTGAGTCAGGGCTGACTCCTGGCAGCCCAGCAGCTCCTGAGGTTTCTGGGCAGTGTAAGAAATGTCGTCTGCTTCCAGCTTCACATCACTAGGGAGGCTGCTTCATCCTTAGAGGCAAGAGCAGCCTTTACTCCATGCTCATGTCCGAGGACACAGTCCAGTGTTGCTGAAAAACATGGTGCTAATAGTGGTATCTCAGCTATGGCATTCATTTACTGTCCTTTAGTTGCAGATCTTAGTTTATTTTTTACAGCACAAGCACTTTCAAAACTGCTTGTCAGATAATTCAGATGAAAGAGAGAATATGGGGAATCGAGAAAGTGAGGTCCACTTAGGCTGACCAGTACTGTAGATTTTGCATGATAGCTGGTTTTGATCCCCACTTTGTGCCCATCCCAGGTGTAACCATGTATAGGGGTTTCCCTCCTGAATACAGAGTTTGGCTTCTAGTTAGTCTGTGGTTAAATGAATGGTACTGGAAACCAGCAGAGAGTGAATGCTTCCCTGGATTGACCAGATCTCTGCGGATGTCACAACTCCTTTTTAGCACAAACCTTTGAATTTACAATAAGAGAAATAAGAACATAAGATATGCCATAGTGGGTCAGACCAAGGTCCATCAAGCCCAGTATCCTGTTTCCAACAGTGGCCAATCTAGGTCATGAGTACCTAGCAATTTCCCCAAAAGACACAGGTTCCACAATGCTTGTATTGGGTCAAGAAGTGATATCCCGGATCCTCTTTAATAATGGTTTATGGACCTTTCCTCCAGGAACTTGTCCAAACCATTTTTAAACCCAGCTACACTAACAACTTTTACTAAATTCTCCGGTAACAAATTCCAGAGTTTGATTACACGTTGAGTGAAAAAAAAAATATTTTCTCTTATTAGTCCTTAAGTAAGGTTGCCCTGTAGCTTCATTGCATGTCCCCTAGTCTTCGTATATTCTGATGCCCTAAACAATCGATCTACGTTTACCCTTTCCAATCCATTCATTAATTTATAGACCTCTATCATATCTCCCCTCAGCCGTCTCTTTTCCAGGTTGAAGAGCCCTAATCTTTTTAGCCTCTCTTCATAGGGGTATCCTTCCATCCCCTTTACCATTTATGTTCTTATGTTCCATGGTGGTGGAATCAGCCATGCATCAGCTGAAAAGCCAGAAGACGCACTCCTTGGTGCCCCCTGGCAGGGAGGTCTGCACCTGGCAGAAAGTGTTACCAGGGCTCAATGCTCATCAGCTGCATCCAGGCTTACCAGCTGTACATGGGCATGTACCTGAGAGACCTGGTGAAGGAAATTGCCAGGTTCTCAGCTGGTCTCTCCCAGGAACCCTTGCAGCGGTTCAAGAACCTGGCCAAGGCAGTCCGTGAGTGCTCCAAATTCATGTCTCGAGTGGCCTATGACAGGTTTGAGTTGGCGGCTCAAGTAGCAGTGGCGGGCATCGGTGCACGGGCGCCAATCTTGGCTATAGTTGTCTGACCTCGAGCAGTGGGTTCAGGACAAATTGGTCGATGTCCCCTGCCAAGGAGAGAGCTTCTTTGGCAAGCCCATGACGGTAGCGGTCAACACACTGATAGTCCCGAAAGCAATAACCCAATGCACCCAGGCAACAGCAAACAGGGCTTTCAAATTCTCTGCGCCTAGATGCTGGAACACCCTTCCACCCAGCATCCAGGCAATCCCTGACCTAGCCCAGTTTAGGAAGGCATTGAAGCACCACCTCTTCCTCATGTACTACCCAGTTGACAGTGCTACAATAGCCCCTTCCACTATCTAGCCCGTGCAGTACAATTGAATCTTACCATATAAGACACCCATGACTACGACTAGTGAGATCGACTTGTCATGTCACCTAGATGTAAATAGTTTACCCAGGTTATCCAAGTTCTAGTACCTGTTCCTGTAAACACAGATCAGCCAATGAAATGTGTAAGTTTTATGTTCCATGTGAACCGCACTGATGTTGAATAGCACGGTATAGAAAAGTCTCTAAATAAATTAAATAAATAAATGACTGACAAGGCTTCTGAGCTGGAGACAGAGTTCATAATGAGGACCAGGCTCTCTAAGAAGACCGCTGCCCCTCCCCAATGGAAGGGCTGAGGTAAAAAGTCCTTCTACCCGAGGAAAGGGGCTGCTTACAGAAACTACCTACCTTTTCAGACTTCCCCAAGCTCCCCAACAGGGTCAGCAGGCCAAGAGACATGGGCACAGCCCTCGTAAGTAGAAGGCTTCAAAACCCCAGGCACCGGCGCTGGCCCAGACAGGGGAGAGTTTTTGACTCCTTGAACATAGCCTATCTGCCCCAAGGAGATCAGCAGCCCACAGGGAAACGTCTGGCCCACTAGGCCCAAAGGTGGCTGACCATCACTGCCGACTCCTGGGCACTTTGAGTGGTCAGGGAGGGTTACTTCCTTCACCTGACTCAGACAGCTCCCCCTTATTTTCAAGGAGAGCCCCTCAGGTCTCCTCTTCACCGGAACCTTCTACTGAAGGAGTTGGCAGGTCTTCTCAAGGACAAGGCGGTGAAACAGGTGCCCCACCACCTCATGGGCAAGGGGTTCTACCCCAAGTATTTCCTCATGCCAAAAAGAGCAGGGGGCCTAAGACCCATCCTCGACCTGCACAATCTCAACAAATTCCTGGTGAGGGAGACGTTCAAGATGCTCTCCCTTGGGATTCAGCAGGGAGACTGGCTGTGCTCCTTAGACCTCAAGGATGCCTATACCTACATCCTCATTCACCTCAACCACAGGCAGTACCTATGGTTCATAGTGGGGGCAGGCACTTTCAGTACAGGGTGCTCCCTTTAGGCTTGGCCTCTGCCCCAAGGGTCTTCACAAAATTCCTGGCAGTCGTGGCCGCCTTCCTCCGTCTCCAAGAGGTCTCTTCCCCTACCTGGATGACTGGCTCATAAAGGAAGGCACAGCAGGCCACCGCACGCACCATCCAGGTTCTGCAGCACTTGGGGTTTGTCTCACCTGCTCCCAGCACAGTGTCTGGAGTTCATCGGGGAAAAGCTAGACACCCTCCAGTCAAAGGCCTTCTTGCTCAGGGACTGGGTCAGCATCTCAGAACTCTGGCAGGAGACATACAGTACTGTTCTTCTGTGCCCACTTGGCTTCTGCGCCTCCTTGGGCACATGGCCTCCACGGTCCAGGTCACACCAGACACTCTCCTCCACATGAGGGTGGCGCAATGTGGTGTCCCCGAGACCAGTGGTCTGAGGCCATGGGACATCTGAGACAGAGTGTCTGTAACCCGCCAACTGGCAGACTCCCTGGTCTAGTGGCAGTCTCTCCAGCATCTCAAGGCGGGCATGCCTTTTCAGGCCCCGAGCCCCTCCAGGATCCACACTAAAGATGCCTCCCTCCTCAGCTGGGGAGCCCACTGCGGGGAGCTCCGCACCCAGGGCAACTGGTCACCAGGCGAGAGCACCCAGTAGATCAACCTCCTGGAGCTGCGGGCCATGTACTTGGCCTTGTGAGCTTTCTGCCACAACCTGCGTCACCAGCCGGTGCTGGTCCAGATGGACAACCTGGTGGCAACGTTCAGTGTGAACAAACAGGGGGGCACGGGGTCTCTGTCAGGAGGCAGTGGTCCTCTGCTCGTATGCAGTCCAACAGTGTATGCTCCTGTGGGCAGTGTACCTACCAGATCAGAACAACCTTCTGGCCGACAGGCTGAGCAGAGTTCTCCAGCAGCTCAAGTGGCAGTTGGACCCCAGGGTGGCCGACCGGCTTTTCCAGATCTGGGGAGGGAACTCATGATGGACCTGTTCGCCAGCCCGGATAACTTACAGTTGCCCCACTTCTGTTCCCGGCAGGCCACCCCTCCAGGGTGGCAGCGGATACGTCCCTCATCTCATGGTCAAGGGCCTCCATGTATGCCTTCCCTCCCACGCCGCTGTTCAGGACCCTCCACGACAGGGCCTCGCTCATCCTGGTAGCCCCTCGGTGGCCCAGGCAAAAGTGGTTAGCATTTCTCCTCCGGTTAACGGTGGAGACCCCCATCCTCTTGGGGACCTCTCCAGAACTCCTGTCTCAGGAGGGGGGCTCTCTTCTGTACCACAACCTGGGGTCCCTGTTGCTGACAGTGTGGCTCTGAAAGGTTGACTCTAGCTCCTTTCAACCTCTCAGTTGAGGTGGAAGAGATTCTGCTGGCCTCTCGCAAGGCCTTTACTAGGAAGACTTATGCCCTCAAATGGCGCAGGCTTTCAGCCTGATGTGCCAAGCATGGAGCTGACCCGTTCTCCTGCCTGGTGGGATTGGTGTTACAGTACCTTTTCCACCTCTCGTAATCCGGGCTAAAGTCTAACTCTGTTTGGGTGCACCTTAGTGCCCTGGCGGTGCACCACCACCCAGTGGATGGCAAGCCCCTCTTGGTCCAGCCTCTTGTGACCCGCTTTCTTAGGGGCCTGCTCTTATCGAAGCCACCAGTTCACCCTCCAGCAACTGAATGGGACCTCAACGTGGTGTTGAGTCAGCTCACTCGCCCATCCTTTGAGCCTCTGGCTATCTGCCACCTTTGCTATCTCTCTTGGAAGGTGGCGTTCCTGGTTGCACTCACCTCTGCTCGCAGAGTCAGCGAGCTTCAAGCCCTAGTGGCAGAGGCGCCGTATACCAGGTTCTACAAGAACAGAGTGGTGCTTCGCATGCACCCCAAATTCCTTCCGAAGGTAGTATCACCCTTCCATCTCAATCAGGGAGTGGTACTCCTTACCACCTTTCCCAGACCTCACTCCAGTCGGGCAGAGACGGTCCTTCACATCTTGGACTGTAAGAGGGCTTTGTCCTTCTATATCCAACCCACTCCGTGCCACCGCAAAGCTACTCAGCTTTTCGTCGCCTATGACTCCAGTAGACTGGGAGGTGGAGCGTATCGCCCTCACCTATGAGCAGGCGTGGCTCCCGCTGGAAAGCCTTGTCATGGTGCACCGTGTCAGGGCCATGGTGGCCTCTGTAGCAAACTTGTGCTCTGTCCCGATGGTGAACATCTGCCTGGCCGCTACCTGGTTTTCAGTCCATACCTTTGCAGCCATTACTGCCTGGAAAGAGATTCCCGACGGGACAGTGCCTTTGGCCAGACTGATCCGTAACCTTTTCTGGATTTAGGCAACTCCTACCCTCCTGTGTTCAGGCTACCAGAGTGCTTGTTTTCCTCGGACACAGGGGTCTTACTGTGGTCTGTGGACATGGACTCTATTGCTGCTGCTTGCGGCTCCCCTTGAGGGGGCTCTGTTTTTTGCTATGGGCTTTCGGTAGTCTGTAGTTAGGGAGTCCCATATGTGAGGAATGACTTCCTGCTTGTTCCCGGAGAAAGCGTAGTTCTCCAGGACCAAGCAGGAAGTCAGTCCTCACATATGGGTGACGTCGGCGCCAACGGAGCCCTCGCGGAGCAATTTTCCCCAGCTTTCAAAGAAAGCCTTTGGGAATTGCAGCGCGCATGCGCGGTCCCCTTCCCGCCCAAAGGTGCCATCTTGGCCAGTCGTCTTTTTTCCGCGGAGCCCTACAGACGCTGTCTACAAGTCACCGCTGGAAAGTTGATTTCTTCTTTATTTTAGTATTTTCTTCGGTTCGACGCCGGTCCCTTTTCCGTCCGGCCTCGCGACGCCGGTTGCGAGGCCTCCCCTTTTTTTCGGTTTTTCTGTCCTTAGTGACAAATTCGCGCTTTTTTCACTTTTCCCTGGCGGCACGAACGTTCGACCTCGCAGGGGCCCTTTTTCCCCCGATGGCCGCCCGTGGTTTTAAAAAGTGTGTTAAGTGTAAGAAACTTATGTCTCTTACTGACACACATGATTGCTGCCTCCGTTGCCTGGGCCCAGATCATGAAGAAATGATCTGTGGAGCCTGTGGCGAGATGTCCGCCAAATCCTTGCGGAGTCGGCAGCATCAGAGGGAGAGAATCTTCTCTGACCCCAGCTGTACCCGGACCTCGTCAGAAGCTTCGGTGTCCAGAGAATCTGGCTCTGAACACCGTCGGAGCTCCTCTGAGAGGGGGTCTCCTACCCGGGAGCATCATCGGAGGAAGAAACCCGCGAGGACGGCGTCGGTGGATGCTCCTGGCTCCGCGAGGGCCAGGTCGCATAGCCCCGATAGCCGTCCCGGGTCTTTGGAGCTGGAGCGGCCGTCCAAACAGCCTCGTCTGGAGATGGACTCGTCTGCTCACGTAAGTCCTGTTGTCCTCATGGACTCGCCTCCGAGGGGTCCGACGTCGGGCCCGACGCCGTCGGGGCCCGAGTCGGGGGCTGCTGGGTCTCCTGAGTTCGGACTCAGGTTGACGGCCTTGGAGAGCAGCCTGGCTGCCTTCATGGACCAGCAGCGGGCATTGATCGCTGGCCTCGCTGGCGCTTCTGCCCTGACCGCCGGGACGTCGACGTCTAAGTTGACCCCGGAGACCGAGCCGATCCTCGAGTCCATGCGGGCTCGAGTCGATCCTCGGTCGAGGTCCCCTTCGGCCTCCCGTTCGGGGCCGAGGTCGTCGACGCCGACTCCCTCGGCGTCGGGGCGGACGGCGTCTGTGCCCGCCCGGCCAGAGCCGCTCGATTCCTCCTCCGAGGAGTCCGCCTGGGAATCCGAGGTGGAAGAGTCACCTGATTCTTTTCGGACTCGGTGTATCCCTTCAGACTCCCCCGAGTCCGAACCTCGGAGACAGTCCCCCCCCGGAGGATGCACGGTTCTCGGACTTCGTGAGGGATATGGCCAAGGCCTTGGCCTTCCCTGCGGATCCCGAGGAGGAGCCTCTAGCCGAAGAGCTCGATGCCCTCCAGTATGACTCTCCTGCAAAGGAGCATTTTACTGTCCCGGTTCCTCCGATGCTGGAACGACTTCTCTTCCGCATGTGGGAGAGCCCGGCGTCGTCGCCGGTATTAAGCAAGCGGGTCGATGCCATATATCGAGTCCGCAAGAGCCCTGGCTTCCAAAAAGCACAGCTGCCGCACCATTCCATGGTGGTGGAATCGGCCATGCATAGGCTCAAGAGCCAGAAGATGCACTCCTCGGTGCCTCCCGGCAGGGAAGCCCGCAGCCTGGATGGCATCGGTAAGAAGTGTTTCCAGGGCTCTATGCTTGCTTGTCGGGTCCAGACTTACCAGCTCTACATGGGCATGTATCTCAGGGACCTGGCTAAAGAAATAGCCGGATTCTCTGCTGGTCTCTCCGAGGAACCTTTGCGGAGGTTCCTGGCCCTGTCCACCAGTATTCGGGAGTGCTCAAAGTTTATCTCTCGAGCAGCCTACGATGGCTTGGAGGCATCGGCTCGGGTAGCCGCAGCCGGCATCGGAGCCCGCCGACAGGCTTGGCTTCAGTCATCTGACCTCGAGCCCTGGGTGCAGGACAAGTTGGTCGATGTCCCCTGCAGAGGTGAAAACCTCTTTGGCAAACCTATGGACGAGAAGGCTGCACAACTCGAGACAGAGACTCTCACCAGGACTCGGCTCTCCAGGAAAACCTCTGCCCCTTCCCAGAAGAAGAAGGGCTCGGGGAAAAAGTCCTTTTACCCGAGGAAGGAGGCTGCCTATAAACACTACCCTCATTATCAGGCCTCAGCAGCTCCCCAACAGGGTCAGCAGGCCAAGGGACGGGGTAACGGGTCCCGTAGGCAGCAAGCCCCCAAGCCTGCGCCACCGGCCCCTGCTCCGCAGGGTGGGGGTTTTTGACTCTTTCAGCATAGCCTCTCCCCCTCCGCTGGTGTCTCTCAGCACGGGAGGCCGGCTGGTCCACTTTGCCCACAGGTGGTCCAACGTCATGTCAGATACCTGGGTGCTCCACATAGTCCGAGAGGGCTATCTTCTACACTTCCACCAGGTACCTCCCCCCTACTTTCCAGGGGAGCCTCTGCGACCCCCCTCTTCACCGGGACTTACTCCTTCGAGAGTTGGCAAGTCTTCTTCAGGAACAGGCGGTGGAGCCGGTGCCCCACCACCTGAGAGGTCAAGGCTTTTATTCCAGGTACTTCCTGATACCAAAGCGTACTGGAGGCCTCAGACCCATCCTGGACTTGCGGAACCTCAACAAGTTCCTGGAAAGGGAAAAGTTCAAGATGCTTACCCTTGGAATCCTGCTGCCCTACCTCCGGCAGGGAGATTGGCTATGCTCCTTGGATCTAAAGGATGCCTACACTCACATCCTCATCCACCCAAGCCACCGACAATACCTAAGGTTTGTGGTGGCAGGCAATCATTACCAGTACCGAGTACTGCCCTTTGGCCTATCCTCCGCACCACGAGTCTTCACAAAATGTCTCGCAGTGGTGGCGGCTTATCTCCGGCTTCAAGGCCTCTTTGTCTTCCCTTACCTAGACGACTGGCTCATCAGAGCTCCGTCCTCCACGGAGGCCACTCACGCCACGCAACGTACTGTGACTCTGCTCCAGTACCTGGGCTTTGTCATAAACTTCGAAAAGTCCACTTTGCTCCCCTCTCAGGACCTCGAGTTCATCGGCGCCAGGTTGAACACGCTTCAAGCCCGCGCCTTTCTGCCGCTCGACAGGGCACAACGGCTCATGGCTCTAGCCAGCCGCTTCCACAGCCATTCCCGGGTCTCGGCCAGGCACTTTCTGAAACTGCTCGGCCATATGGCTTCCACGGTCCATGTGACCCCCAATGCCCGCCTGAATATGCGGCCTGCTCAATGGTGCCTTCGCTCACAATGGCGTCAGGCCTCGGGGAGACTGGCGGACTCAGTACGAATCTCCAGCCCGCTAGTCTCTTCTCTACGGTGGTGGCTTCATCTACCCAACCTAGTGCTCGGAATGCCTTTTCAGTCTCCTCCGCCTGTTCAGGTACTGACGACCGACGCTTCTCTCCTGGGTTGGGGAGCACATTGCCAAGAGACATGTACTCAGGGTCTCTGGACCCCGTGGGAATCTGCCCAGCAGATCAACTTCCTGGAGCTCAGAGCGATCCGCCTGGCTCTCCGGGCCTTCTCCCACCTTACTACTCGCCAGTCCGTCCTCGTCCAGACGGACAATCAAGTGGCCATGTTCTACGTGAACAAACAGGGGGGCACGGGCTCCTTCCTTCTCTGTCGGGAAGCACAAAAGCTCTGCGCTTGGGCCGTCAGCCGAGGAATCCTCCTCAAAGCTATCTATCTCCCAGGTCAAGAAAACTACCTGGCAGACAAACTGAGCAGAATCCTCCAACCACACGAGTGAAGATTGGACCCGTTGGTGGTTCAAAGGATCTTTCTCCAGTGGGGCCTCCCCATGCTGGATCTCTTTGCCAGTCCTCTGAACAGGCAACTTCCTCGGTTCTGCTCTCGGGAACCGCATCCCCTCTGAGTGGCGGCAGATGCTTTTCTGCTCTCATGGTCCACGGGCCTTCTGTATGCCTTTCCTCCCATGCCGCTGGTGTCTCGAACACTTTTTCAAGGTTCTCCAGGACAAGGCTTCGCTGATCCTGATAGCTCCCCGGTGGTCCAGGCAACCGTGGTTCCCGCTTCTGATGCAACTGGCGGTAGATACTCTTGCCTCTGGGGTTTCAGCCCGATCTCCTGACCCAGGATCAGGGGTCTCTCCTATACCCCAACCTCAGATCTCTTCATCTGATGGCCTGGCTGCTGAAAGGGTAGTCCTTGCTCCCCTCCTGCTGCCTCCGGAGGTGGAAGAGGTCGTGCTGGCTTCCAGGCGGCCCTCTACCCGGAAATCCTACGCCCTTAAATGTCGTCGCTTCTCCACCTGGTGTACTCAACAGTCTCAAGACCCCTTCTCCTGCTCGGTGTCGGTGGTCTTGCAGTACTTGCTTTCCCTCTCCAATCTTGGACTAAAGTCCAACTCGGTCAAGGTTCACCTCAGTGCTATTTCTGCACATCATGTGCCGGTGGAAGGCAGACCTCTTTCCGGCCACCCTCTCGTGGCACGGTTCTCCCGAGGTCTCCTTCTCCTTAAACCACCTTTGCGCCCCCCAGCCCCCGACTGGGACCTTAACGTGGTTTTACAGCGGATCACCTGTCCGCCCTTTGAACCCATGGCTACCTGTCCTCTCCGTTTTATTTCTTGGAAAACCTTATTCCTGGTAGCCCTCACTTCCGCTAGACGCGTTAGTGAACTGCAGGCCCTAGTGTCTGATCCCCCTTACACTAGGTTCTACAAGAACAGGGTAGTCCTGCGGACTCACCCTAAGTTTCTTCCAAAAGTGGTCTCCCCTTTTCACATCAATCAGGAGGTGGTGCTTCCGACCTTCTTTCCCAGGCCACACTCCAGCCGAGCTGAGATGGTCTTGCATACTCTGGACTGTAGAAGGGCGCTGAACTTCTACCTTGATCGTACGCGGGAGCACCGTAAGACTGTTCAGCTCTTCCTGTCTTACGACCCTAATAAATTAGGGCTCCCTGTCTCCAAGCGTACTCTGTCCATCTGGGTAGCTGACTGTATCGCTTGGACTTATGGGGCGGCAGGCCTCTCGTTGGAAAGTCGAGTCACGGCTCATCGGGTTAGGGCGAAGGCTGCGTCAGTGGCTTACCTCCGCTCTGTTCCATTGGCAGACATCTGCCGGGCCACTACTTGGTCTTCGAGCCAGACTTTTGCAACCCATTACTGCCTCGAGAGGGAGTCCTGCAGGGACAGTGCTTTCGGACAGGCAGTCCTCCGTAATCTCTTCGAGGTTTAAGCAACTCCTACCCTCCATCCCGGATGTTGGGCTACCGGTTGGAGATTAGTCAGAGAAGATTCATTCCTTCTGTGCTGCTGAGCTAGAGGGAGCTCATTTTTGTGCTTAGGGTCTCCGGTAGCCTTAAGCTTGGGAGTCCCATATGTGAGGACTGACTTCCTGCTTGGTCCTGGAGAAAGCGTAGTTACTCACCTGTAACAGGTGTTCTCCAGGAGCAGCAGGAATCAGTCCTCAAAACCCTCCCTCCTCCCCGTGGAGTTGCAGTCATATGATTTAGTTTTTGCAAATTTTTTGCTGTCTTTTCGCTATGTCATCCGACTGGCCAAGATGGCACCTTTGGGCGGGAAGGGGACCGCGCATGCGCGCTGCAATTCCCAAAGGCTTTCTTTGAAAGCTGGGGAAAATTGCTCCACGAGGGCTCCGTCGGCGCCGACGTCACCCATATGTGAGGACTGATTCCTGCTGCTCCTGGAGAACACCTGTTACAGGTGAGTAACTACGCTTTACTCACCTGTAACAAGTGTTCTCCAGGGACAGCAGGAATCGATCTTCACAACCCTCCCTTCTCCCCTTGGAGTTGTTCCTTTACCATCTTTTATTTTTGCTGTCTTTTAGCTATGTCATCTGACTGAGCAAGATGGCACCCTTGGGAGGGAAGGGGACCACGCATGCATGGTGGCATCTCCCCAAGGCTTTCTTTGAAAGCTGGGGGGATGCTTCTGCAAGGGCTCTGTCGGTGCCGATGTCACCCATATGTGAGGACTGATTCCTGCTGTCCCCGGAGAACACCTGTTACCGGTGAGTAACTACGCTTTTTCAGAAATATATAGTTATGCTGTGGAATTTGTTGCTGAAGGATGTGGTCAAGCTCAATAGCGTAGCTAGGTCTCAGATTATGTTGGCCAAATATTTGGAGGACAGGTTCATTACCGTTTTTTAGGCAGGTGGATATGGGGATTTTTGCCTTCCATTTCTGGGAATGAGCGATGGCGAATAGATGTTTGCATTAGGATCTGCAAGGCACCTCCAGGAGCCAAGGATTGATCATTGTCAGAGGCAAATTCTGGGCTTGATGGATCATTGGTCTGACACAGCAAGGTACTATTTGGTTTCTAAATAATTCACCTCCCTGATATTTTCAGAGTGAATTAGAGCACTGACCATGTTTTCCTGCTGTTAAACATGGACTTTGGAACTGGTGATGTGATGAGCAAGTGAACAAAGCAACTGGGCTGAGGAGGACAAGGGTCAAGTGCTAGATCAATGATGTGAGCTGGTAAAGACGTGACCTAGTTTGAAGCTGTAAAGTTACAAGTTCAGATCCAGAGGTCCCAAGTTGATGGAAGTAGGTTGTATTCTTCCAGCCCTCATCTAATGTTCTTATTTAGTGATTGAATTGCTCAGCTCTTCACCTTTATGCATTGGTATGATAAATGTCTCTAAATGCTAACCCTCAGCTCTGCTGTCTGGCTGTAAGACAAATGCATCCGTTTGCTGTGTGGGAAGCAGGTCTGTGACGCTGGCTGTATGACTCATGCAGTTTGAAATGACTTTGCAGTCATGCTAGAATGAGGAAAACAACATTGCGATAGAAGGGTTGTAGCAGAAATATAAGCAACCTATAAATACAGTGGTTATTTTGCACAAACTCCTACTGCTCTCCAGAGCCTTCCACAGGTATGAGGATATTAGAGAGAGAATGGTGTGTTCATTAATACAGTATGCTCCATACCAGTGGTTCTCAAGTCTGTCCTAGAGGAGCCTCAGCCAGTGGTGGTTTCAGGATATTCACAATGAATATGGCATGTGGAGGCCGCAGATGCAGATTATTCTATGCATATTCATTGTGGATATCCTGGAAACCTGCCTGGCTGAGAATCCCCCAGGGCAGGTTTGAGAACCAGTGCTCAATACCAGCACCCAGTATCTTTTCACATCCTGAAATTGTCCATTATTGCCATGGCGAAGGTGATCGTTTAAAGAGTCAGGAGTAAAAAATCAAGGTTCAGAGATGCTGACATCTTGTCTAGTTACGTGAATTGGCATTGGGTCTGTTCTGGTCTGAAACATGCAGTCTAACTCAGGAGTTCTCACACCTTCATCTGATGATCTCGCACAGCCAGACAGGTCTTCAGAATATGAATATGCATAAGGTAAATTTGAATACAGTGGCTCCATTGCATGCAGATTTACCTCATGCGCAATCATTGTAGAAATCCTGAAAACACTCAGGTTGCCCCTGAGTGAGTTTGCTTAGGGCTGCATCAAAGTCTGTATGAGCGAACGCAAGTATGGAGGGGATGCTGCTGATGTCATCACTGGGATTCTAGGAAGCCCGACGAGCGAATTCCTGCATGCAGTTGGAGTGGACACCAGATTTGCAAGTCGCACAGGGTTTGGTACAGTCCTGAATTTGGGCATTGCTGATTTAGAGGGACAGGAATGGAGAACAGGGTTCAGAGATGTTGACAATCTGTTGTGCAGTAGTGCGAGGTGATACATAACAGCTTAACGTGGCAGCCTCCAAACCTATCCTTGTGACCTCCCATAGCCAGACAGGTGAATATGCATGAGGTGAATTTGCATATACTGGGTCTGCAGTGTATGCAGATCCATCTCATGCATATTCATTATGAATAGCCTGAAAACCCAGTTGGCTAAGGTGGGTGGGTGGGTGAGTGAATGGGACAGGTTTGGGAGCTGCTCGTGTAACTGACTATTTATGTATATTCATTTGCTCATTCCCAGAACGAGTTTTTCTTCCAGCCTCATCCTGGAGCAAATCCCAGGCCACAGGAATGTCTGCAGGATGAGGCTGTCGAGCAGTAACTCTTACGATACTGACACATTGTACCCTCTGCTCCTTCTGTTCTCTTCGGAAACCTCGCATTGTATGTGCAGGAAGTATGGCTGCCTGAGTCATTTAAAACATGATAAAAGTATAGGTGGTGTCATCTTTCTTCATCGCTGTCTGTGCTCGTATGCGAAGTTTCAGAAAGGAAATGTAATTCAGCCAGGTGCAGCCAAACCCTGTTTTGCATCTAGCAGGCTTCAGTTTCAGCAGCACATCGCAGTAGCCAAAAGCATGACTGCATTTAAAGTGGCACCAGGGGAGGCTTTATCTCAAGTCTGCAAAACTCCCAAACTGTTTACACAACCAACTAGCTGATGGTATTTCACTCCTGGCATTTCTTCTCATGTTACAGGAGATAGATTTGGTCCGGATTGGGGAATATTTGGTTCTGTCTCATAGAACGTTATGCTCCTAGGTATACATTTTGTATTTTGTCTACCCTTAAATGCGGCAGATCACATGACAAACCTTTGTTCTGAGCACTCCCACACTGGTTGCACCATTCCACTTGTAACAGGTAGGAAAGATGATACTGGTGTCATAGCAGTGGAAATGTTCAGCACTGGGGTGGTCCCTGAGATGAGGATAATTTTATAACGAGGGCAGCTAGGTGCCTATTTTTAGCCTATGTGCTTTTATAAGACACCATCACAAATCTGGAAGAAATAGCGGTTGAGGCCCCAGACATTCCTACCTGCAAGGGAGCAACCGTATATCTTAGCATGTAAATGCATTGGTACATGCTTATTTTATAAACTACACATGTAAATCTCGACTCCGGATACCTTGTGCCTAACCTCCTCCATCTGAGGTTGCCTACCCTAAAGTCATGTGCAAGACTGTGCCTAATTGCACTCTGGGTACTTTATACATGACCTAATGTTATAAGAAGTCTTTCACACTTGAAAAAGGTGTATGATATTACCTCCATAGTACTCGGTCGTGATTTTGAAAAAGTAGCATCACCAGTAGTAGAGATGTCGTCGTCCTTTCCAGAAACAAATCAGTATAAGTTATTTCAATCTTACATATTGCCATTTGTTGTTTAAAAGATTGTTAGACCACCTGATTGGTTTAAAAAAAATTGTGCAATAAAAACAAAGAAAAAGCAAGTAAGCAGCAACATCAAATAATTTAAAAGATAAACAGCAACAGAAATACTGTACATCATGCACAAAAGACAATAATCCAATTAAGAAATAATCCGTTTAGTAGATTATATTTCACTTCAGAGTTCTCTATACTGTAGTAGGTGTACACATATTTAGTAAATTGGGATTTCTAACTAAAATGTCTGGAATGTAGGGACAAAAATAAATGTTAACAAATGAAAGTAAGGCGATGCCCTAATACATTACTTGACTAGCTTTCGCGAGCTAATACCCTTATTGCCCCCATCCTCAGGTCAGAATAGAAGGAGCAAAAGGTGGCTTTTGTTAGCGTGCACTTAGGACCTCTTTTATTAGTGCTTCGCAGAGCATGTTTACTAAAATGGGCTAAGGCGCTCAGGACGGATGCGCACTAATGCATTATCTGCTGCATGGCCCATTTTCTTCCCATGAGTCGTGAGGCAAGTAGTATGGACTAAGGGGGTCTCTTATTAATGGGTGCTAGCTGGCAGTGTTCGTTGAAGGCGGGCTGGGGCACACATTGCCATCAAGTGTGGGACCGTGACCATGCAGGACGATTCCTGCTCTAACTGCAACGTGCGTTAGGGTTGTGAGTAGGCAGGTTGGGGCAGAGAGTGGGCATTGTGAGCTCAGCACAGTTAGCGCTGGGTTCACACCACATGCTAACTGCATTAGCACATGTTCATCTAACGCCACCTCAATAGATGGAGCTTCGTACACCTGCACTTACGCTGCCCATGTTGGGGGAAATGCTTTCCACACTCTCTTAACACCGTAATGTTGCACTTACGTGCCATGCTTTCTGTGCTTTTGCCATATTAGCAGCAACACCCTAGTTCCCGATAGTACAAGGGCCCCTAAGCATTAATAAAAGGAGCCTTTAGTTTGTTAAAATGCACTGAATTTGTTAAGACGCACTAAGTCGATTAGTATGTGTTAAGAAATTCTAATGTGTGTCAATTTTTTATTAAAACAAATGTGTTAAATCAAAAACACATCAGAAAATCATCAGAAAAGCCAAAAACAAATTAAAAACAAATAGAACATTTTTGACCTATGCACATCCCTCTATATGGGACCTTAGTTGGCTAGTTGTTTGAGCCCAGTAAAAGGTATCGCATCCTGTCAGGAATCCACTTCACTTCAGGACTAGTTCTGGAGCTGGGCAGGATATGGTTGCAGTTAGACACTTAAAAGCCCTTTAATCTCATATGTGCAGATAATTAAGTACAGAGAACAGAGCAGACAGTGCCTTTTAACATATTTATAAATGACCTGGAAATGGGAATAATGAGTGAGGTAATCAAGTTTGCAGATGACACAAAATGATTCAAAGATAAAACACAAGAGGATTGTGAAAAATTGCAAGAGGACCTTGATAAATTGGAAGACTGGATGTTCAAATGGCAGATGAAATTTAATATGGACAAGTGTAAAATTATGCACTTAGGAAAGAGCAACCCAAACTATGGTTGTACGATGCAAGGTTCCACATTAAGAACCACCACCCAGGAAAAAGATTTAGGCATCATCGTGGATAGCAGGTTGAAACCCTCCGTCCAGTGTGCAGCGGCGGTGGCCAAGAGAGCAGATAGAATGTTAGGACAACTGGAGGATTAAAGAGTGGTTGAGGTGTGAAAGAGGGCCTGGGATAGGCAAGTGAGTTATGAAATAGGCTGGGACAGCGGAGGCAGGGCAGGCTCGAGGGTTTTTGCCGCCCTAGGCAGAGACTTTGGCCTCGCTGCCCCCCTCCCCCAGCTACTGCTGCCACACCCCCCAGCTGCCGCTGATTCCATCTTGGGAGGGCAAGGCAGACAGCAGCAGCAACAGTATTTCCAATGGCAGCTGCTTTTGGAAATACTGTCGCTGCTCACCACCTGAGATGGAATCGGCGGTAGCTGGGGGGACCAGCAGTGCAGCTGTTCATGTGTGCCGCCTCTGCTGGCCACCCTAGGCAGCCACCTAGCTTGCCTAGTGGATGGGCTGGCCCTGGGCAGAGGTTTGAAAGTGTGATGCTGTGAAATAGGCTGTGCTGTGAGGAAAGGTATCTGGAGGAGGAACTGGGAGGGTGGGGATGTGTGAAAGTGGCCTGGGAGGTCACGGAGTGTGTGAAAGAGAAGCTAGATGAGTGGTGAGTGAACATGTGTGTTTATGTGCACTGGCACTCGAGATGAGAGAGAGGGCAGCTGGAATAGGAGAGGAAAGAGAATGAGGACTAGGATAGGAAGGGAAGGGAAGGGGGGCTGAGGACCAAGAGCAGAAAGAGGGGGAGTATGAGCGGGGACGCAAGGGGAAGCAGGCTGGCGTCAGGAAAGGGACTAGTTTCACGCCTAAGGTTCAGAATTTCCCTCCTTTAAAAATCGCAGAACCAAACTCCCTCCGCTCCTCTTCCCCCTTTTGATCTTCTCTCCATCTCTGCCCCCCTTTCATCTAGTCTTCTCATCCCTGAAATCTCTCCCCTCCTTCCTCACATCAGTGCCTGAGATTCCCCACGTATAAGACTCCCAAAGATGAAACTAAATTACACAAGTGAGTCTGGAAATTACTTTTCCAGTTGTGCAAAATAAATTGCCATTGCTTAATGTGCAAAATAATGCAAACCTATGCAAATGCACCACATAATTGCGGCAGAATTCCAAGACTTTGACAGATTCTTTCCCAACTGTCAAGGTTTTGGAATTCTGTCCCGGGGCTGCGAATATCACAGCTTACTTTTTATCTGTTAATGCTAACTGTAGATGGGGGAATGATCAGGAGAGGGACCCAACTAATCTTTTCTCAGCCACAGTGAAGCGTTCCCATGAATTAACAGACGTGCCTGATATTGAATGTAAGCTTCGCGGCTTCATTTTTAAAATGTTTAATAGTTTATCCTTCTCTAGTACCCAGTAAATTGAACATTATTATTATTATATCCCTGACACGATCGGAGAGATATTGATTGCTATGAACTGCAGTACTGTTTATCCCATTTTTCTATGCAGTAAATGTAGACTCTTTGCACGTATGTCTGGGTGCCTGGAAAGACCAGGAAGCAAGCTAGAGAGCAGAGTGAGATGACACGGGGGAAGCGGGCACTCTCTTCGTCTATCAGATTTAACAGGTTTTTTTATACCGCTTTATCATTTCAGTCAAAGCAGTTTACATTGTAACTTAAACTTGGTAAACGTACATTAAACAGGGACGTTGATAACTTGGATTTTTCTGAGCAATGGAGGGTTACGTGATTTGCCCAAGGCAGATAAACTCCCCTTTGGCATCATGGAGGAAATTCTATTTTGTTGGCTGGAGTTTCACCCAGTTGTGGGAGTAGTGGCAACGTAAAGGCCTTTGATATTAGCCGTAACGGACTGAGCATTTCCGTCATCTTGTTGATGTTTGCTGCCTGCTGTCTTAAGGGCTAGAATTGATGACTAGTTAGAAAAAAAGAGATACTACATGTATACATTATGGAAGGGCGATAACTCAGATTTTGTGGTTGGGTCATATGGTTTGGGACATGAGGCCGGCAATGGCTTAGGCTGTTGCCAAGCCAGTATATATGTTCCACAGAACTGCTGTGTTGTAGTTGTGCCATAATATGGTCTGGTTCAGTCACAGCTGCCTGGATCTGCCTCATGCTTGTGAATGAGAGCTGATGTCAAGGATTGTCATGGTACCAGCTGTGCAACTCAGACTATGCCCTAAACAGGCCCATATAGAGAGAATCTTCGTAATCATAGATTCTCAGCACTGTTCTTCTTTACAGACGAGTTTCTCATTGGATCTTAATGTTAGGAATAACATATTCCAGGGTGTAGGGCCAGTCCTACCATCAGGCAAACCAGGTGGTTGCCTAGAGTGCCAAGCTTTGAAGGGTGGCAAAAAGTACCCCAGTCTCTGATCTCCCATCCTTGCTATTACTGCTGGTGCCACATTTCACCAGGATAACTGGCGGCAATGGCAATTCAGAAATAAAGAAGCACAACATGGAAGGAGGCCTCTGAACCCCTATGTGCTGTACTCTGAAAGTGCAGCCAGTCCGCCCCAACAAAAACAGGAAGTCTGCTGCAGGAGGCCGCCCTTTGAGTGTAGTGCGCAAGGGTTCAGAAGCTTCCCTGTTGAATTGCCATCGTCACCGCTCCTGCTCCTCCTGGGGAGATATGGCAGCGGTAATGGCGGAGGCAGCAAGATGTCCTTGCACCGGCCCTACCAGTGTGTTTCTCTGTCACTTATTCAGTCTGGCAGCAAATCTACTAATTGCCCTTCATAAAGCCTTTGGGCTATGAGTTTAGCCTTAACCCTATAGATACCAGGGACCTTGAGGTATTATCACGTCTAATGTGATGATTTGAAGCATTATAGCTTCAGAAATCATCACCTAACAGAAGAACTTAGAGTGATAAAAAACTTTCAGAAGACAGTGGGAGAACCTTTTCCCCTAGATAAATGGGCTATGACCAACCTTCCTAAGAGGAAAATTGAGCAAAACTGAAAATGTTTCTCTGGATCTTGAACAGGAAAGTGTATATAAATATCTAGGAGCGGAGGAAAGAGCGACAATCCAGCACAAACTACTGATCAGCAAAGAATGTCGGAGGAGACGGAAGCTGATCTTAAACTGTCTTAATATTATGGAATAAGATGCAAGGCACCGATTAACTTGCTTTGGAATCATAGGCTGGTCTCAGAGACCTTGAAAATTGCATATAAGAATTCTGTGAGAAAGAAAGAAGTTCCTTCTGCTATAGAACAAATCTCGATTCAGGAGGTTTCCTTTTAATTCCTTTAATAGAGATATCAGGGGAAGACACAATTTTTGTTCCCTGAGGGGTGCAAGATCCTGCTACCACAGACCCTTTTCCGATGACAAGCCATCCAGAGGAAGTGGAGACCCTCCGAACAAAAGAGGGAAGAGGGGCAGGCGCTGACTCCTTGAACAATCTACATCAGCTCATAGAACAGAAACTTTAGAGCCTTTTTTTAGCGCTATGTAAATGATTAATACTAGTAGAGTAGTCTGGGTAAAATCATTAGATATGTTTGGACTCGACATCATTCAAAAAGGTTTCTTCATAGAATTATCAATCCTGGCGAGGAAATAATTCCCTAGGGAAAGGGACAGGCAGACTCCAAATAGACCTGTGAGAATAGGAGCGTCAGGACCTGATCCTGATGTACAAAGTTATGCAATGGTTCAAATTATTTGATTCCAAAGAATTTCTGTGCCTTCCAGCCAGTGTTTCACATTCTAATAAACCCCAAAAATCTCTGCATAGCGCTTGAGAATGCGATACCGTCTTCGATTTGGTCACGGTATCATACCAGGGAAAGTCTCTATTCTTTAGATTTGCAGAATGCATACCTATGTGTCTTGATTGCCCTGTGCCTTCAGAAGTATCTTGGGTTTGCCCTAGATGAGTAGCATTGTCAATACAGGATAATTTTAGGTCTGTTGGGGGAAAGGAAAGTCTCTACCAACAGTGGTTGTTACCATCTTTTTAGAAGACTTGCCATGTGGTACAAAATCAAGCACATAAGAACCTAAAGGAGTGGAGGAGTAGCCTAGTGGTTAGAGCAATTGCCTAGTATCCGGAAGATCAAGGGTTCAATTCCCACTCCTTGTGACTTTGGGCAAGTCACTCTATATTCCAATGCCTCAGAAGAAAAGGCCTGGTGATGCATTGCCAAGAAAACCTAGAGAGAGCACAAAAAATCTTTAATTAGGTTTTGAATATTTTTGTTTCGGGATCTAGACTTGGACGTTTTTGTAGCTGTTGTTTTTGATATCAGTGGCGTCATATCATTTATTTGTCTTCATGTGGAGATAATGACGTTTTTCAAATTAGTGAATTTAAGGGGTAAGGTATAGGTTAAAGCCTTCTTGAAATCAGAATGTTGTGTTTGAATGTTCCTATGGGGCCTTATTTTGAACACTTACGTGTTCAATTCTTTTCATTTTCTGACCATTAGGGTAATATTTTTGTTGCAAATTGGCTCCTCCAGTGATTGCCAGACACTATTATGTTTACGAGCTATTCCAGAGTTTGTTCCTAAAGCTAATTAGCTTTTTCTCATTAACCGATACATTGTTTTCTGAATTCTGTGCCCAAAGCCCAAGAATCCTAAAAAGTGAAACTTCATGTTCTTGATCTCAAGAGGATATTGTAGTGCTTGAAAAAGACAAAGTTTGACAGGAAATCTGAGGAATGGTGTTAAGGTTTTATCAGCTTCTAAGACTTCCATGGAGGAATTTTTGTATCACTAAATCATACAAGAAAGTTTTTAACTTCCTCAAGTTTCCTTTCATGCAAGAGAGCTTTCTGCTTTGTATGCCAAAAATACTTATGCCTTTATGGGAAAGATATACAAAGCAGCAAAGTGAGGCTCCTTTTATACCTTCATGTAGCATTACAGAGCAGACCAGTGGGCATCAACAGTTGTGGCATTTTGAAGACAAGCTCTCTACTCTTCCCTCTAAGCACTATTGTGCTGCTGGGAAGCATCATTGAATGGAATTTTTATTTTCCGTCAACAAGCTGGAGTGAGTCGGGTACACAAATGGCTTGATGTCATCTCCCAGTGCTCAGAAGTTAATGTAACGTTCTCAGCACACATAGTCCTTTCCGTGCACATCAGTCTCCTCAGTACCTCCGTGTTGTACCATCAACGGGAACTTAATGTTGTGCTAGCTTCTCTTATGAAGTCATCATTTGGACTGCTGGATTTTGCCTTCACTCACATGCTTTACTTCCTAAATTCTGCATCCAAAGCCTCATAAGAATCCACACTCTGGACTGCAAGAACTGAATCAATCGGGAATCTACACGGATTTTTCTTTCCTTTGACCCCAGTAGAATTGGCATTGCAGTCACTAAAAGTACTCTGGCAAATTGGCTGGATTGCTGCATCCAGTTCTGAACAATAAAGTTCCACCACATCAGAGCCACTGCAGCTCTTGTGGCTTTTCTAGAGTCTGCTTTCACTGGGCGCAGTTTATAAAGCAGCAGCATGGTCTTCACTCCATATCTTTTACTTCACACTATTCTTGGACATATCCTTTATTCAGGATGTGCTGGCTAGTTTACCTGTGTGACCTGGGAACTCTCACATTGTTTTCCTGTAAGACTGCTTTTAAATTTGGAACAAGAAATAGACATGCAACCCTAAGCTCAGGGGTTCCCCACTTGTATACCTGATTCCATCCTGTTCGTTGATGAAAAACGTATTGGTGCTCACCTGTAACAGGTGTTGTCTGTGGACAGTAGGATAGATTAGTCATACAGTCCCTTCCACCTCATAGGAGCATAGGAGCTGCCATACTGGATCAGACCTAAGGTCCATCAAGCCCAGTGTCCTGTTTCCAGCAGTGGCCAATCCAGACCCCAAGTACTTGGCATATTCCAAAAGTATCCAAAAATTGAACTCTGAAAAGAATAATAAAGAGACCCTCTATCTTTTTTTGTCGGAGTATGGCTCATCAAAAGTGGGAGGAACCAAAACCGCCCTCTCGATGTGATTACTCCATTTTAATCATTTAAGAAAGAAAACTATTTAATTAAATTATATCACTTAGCTGCAATCTGCCCCAAGCTCAATTTCACCACAGGAACCAAAGTATACGACGTGGCACGTTTCGGGTCTAGAGAATTTTTCGACCCTGCATCAGGTAAAATGAAAGGCTTGTAATTGAAAAGATTCAATCTTCAGAAAGGCAGAGCCATAAATATTAAGAAAAGAGGGGCTTACCATATGGCCAATTTTTAACGCTCCGTCAAAATTGTTCGTCACTACAAGATTTTTATCATCATGCAGATGACTTATGTCAACGCTTATTAACCAGAGGCTATCCCCATTCAATAATTTAAACATTTAATTGGGCTCGCTTCTCTCATCGGGAATTGCTGCTCACTTCTCCCAGGACTTCCCAAGAATCTCAGATGACAGAAGATAATATCACTGCTGTATTTCCTTATGCACAAGGAATCTCTGAGGTTATTTCTGTGTTACGTCGTTTTTGGCCAGTTTTGGAATTGCATTCTTGTTTTAAGGAGAAGCGGCTAATGATGTCTTACTCCAGGGGGGCTAATCTGAGAGACTTGGTGGTCCCTCCTTTCACACATTGATCCGGGCCACTTCACATGTGGTTCTTGCATTTATTGTGAAACTAGCATTACAGGGATCGCTTGGACTGATGTCCACACATCTGTCACCTATAAATCTAAATGGCACACCACTTGTGAATCATCATTTGTAGTCTACTTGATTCTATGTCCTTGTTCCCTCTATTATGTGGGACGGACTATTCGACCAATAAAGAAGCATCGGGGTGAACATGCATCTCGTTTACGCTTGAAAAACCTTACAGCACCTCTGGTGGAACATTGTTTACAACGAGTACATGTTTTCCAGCAACTCCGTTGGCAAATTCTTGATTATATTCCGCCTGGCCCAAGAGGTGGTGACCGGATCTCTAAACTACAGAAATTAGAGCAGAGATGGATTTTTAAACTACAAATGGTCTCCCCTGATGGTCGCAATGCCTTCCTTGAATGGCATAGTATAATTTGAATTCTACAAACTTTTAATTAAAGTAATAATTCTCCGGGACGTATCCTTAACCAACTCTGTCCAATCAGGAGAGGACATTTCCTTGACTCATAGAGTCTTTCCTCCCCGATTGGTAAGTAAACTTGCCTTTAAGTCTATTGGTTTAGACTTTCTTTTGGGCTGCTTCGTCACCATCTACATCAGACGCCAGCTTTTTTTTAAGCAAAATGGCTCGGTTTTTCTTAATATTTATGGCTCTGCCTTTCTGAAGATTGAAGCTTTTCAACTACAAACCTTTCATTTTACCTGATGCAGGATTGAAAAATTCTCTAGACCCGAAACGTGCCACGTCGTATACTTTGGTTCCTGTGGTGAAATTGAGCTCGGGGCATATTGCAGCTAAGTGATTTAATATAATTAGTTTACTTTCTTAAATGATTAAAATGGAGTAATCACAGCGAGAGGGTGGTTTTGGTTCCTCCCACTTTTGATGAGCCATACTTCGACAAAAAAGATAGAGGGTCTCTCTACTATTCTTTTCAGAGTTCAATTTTTGGATATTCTTATTTCACTCTGAATAGGGTTCTTTTTTAATTTGTCTTTGTCATATTCCAAAAGTAGCCAGTTCTAAACTTCTTATCCCCAGAGATAAGCAGTTGGTTTTCTCTCGGTCTACCTTAATAATGGAATTTGTCCAAATCTTCTTAAACCCAGCTACAGCAGCTGCTTTTACCACATCCTTAGGCAACAAGTTCCAAAGCTTAATTATACATCGGAAGAAAAAGTATTTTCTCCTGATTATTTTAAGTACACTGCTTTGTTACTTCGTGGCATATATCACCTAGATTTTGCTTTTTGAAAGAGTAAAAACGTGTTTACCCGTTCCACTCCAGTCGGGAGTTTATAGACCTCTTTCATATCTCCCCCCGGTCATCTCTTCTGCAGGCTGAAGAGCCCAAACCTCTTTCGCCTTTCCTCATAGGAGAGTCGTTCTAGCTCCTTTATTGTTTTGGTCACCCTTCTCTGTACCTTTTCTAATGCTGCTGTAACTTTTTTTGAGATTCAGAGGTGCAGTCACAGCATGGAGCAATATAGGAAGCTCACACCTTTATTCTCAGGCTTTCAAGGTGAGTTGCATTCAGATGCGGTAGGTATTTCATTGTCCCTGGAAGGCTTACAATCTAAGGGCCCTGTTTGTTAAGCATTTTTCCCATAAACACAAATGGGGGGAAAAAACCTTTAGTAAACAGGACCCTAAGTTTGTACTTCAGGCAATGAGAGGTTACGTGACTCACAAGTCACAAGGGGCAGCAATGGGATTCAAACCCTGGCTTCTCGGTTGCTGCTTTAACCATTAGGCTAATCCTCCACTCAAGTATTATGCGGTGCTTTGTTTTATTCTTTCTTCCTTTCCTAATGATTCCTAACATTCTGCTTTTTTGTTCACCACTGCACACCAAACAGAAGATTTCAACGTATTTTCCATGATGATGCCTAGATCCTTTCCTAATGTGGAGCCTAGCATTGAATAGTTATAGTTTGGGCTGTTCTTCCCTACATGCCTCACTTTGCTCTTGTCCACATTAAATTTCATCTGCCATTTTGATACCCAGTCTCCGTGCTTACAAGGTTCTCTTGCAATTTCTCAGTCTGCCTGAGATTTAAAAACTTTTCAATGATCTGGTGTCATCTGCAAATTCAGTCATTTCACTTGTTCCCAATTCCAGGTCATTTATAAATATGTTAAAAAGCACTGCTCCCACTACAGATCCTAGGGGTGCTCCACTATTCACCTGCCTCCATTGAAAAAATTGACCATGTAACCCTCCTCACTGTTTTCTATCCCTCAGCCAGTTTCCAGTCCACTATAGCACACTGTCCTCCTATCGCATGACTTTATAATTTCCTTAGGAGTCTCTCATGTGGGACTTTGTCATACACTTCTGTAAGTCTAAATAAATTACATCAATTGGTTCAAACCTCACCCCCCCCCCCCCCCAAACACAAGTTTCCAAAATTTTTGAGCCTTGGAGCTAATTGAGGAGCTGAGGAGACCACCGTATGCAGGATGGGATGAATAAGCTCAGAACTGTATTCTGAGTTCTGGGATAGCTGTTCCATCTTGGCAGTATAAGATGTCACCCACTTGTGTGTCTGATCAGTCCTGCTGTCCATAGAAAATACCTGTTGCATGTGAACAACTATTCCTGTTCTAGTCTTCTAGTCACTCCTGCAGACAGTCATGATGCACCAGGCCATGAATGGTGTGGGTATGCTGCTTCCTTAAACAAGACGTATTGGTATAATATAGACTAATATATGATACTATTGAGATACAGCTTTCAGGTCAGTGCTAGTGATGAGCCCAGTTACGCTCACTGATCAGTAGGATCTAAAGGTCCTGTTTGCTGTAAGAGAACAGGAATTGATGGTAAGAAAATTCCCATTCTCCCTCCCATGTTATATTTTCTCTGTTGAAGTGGCCTTTGAGGCAGCCCAGGAAGCCGTTGATAGATGCATATGTGACTTTCTGCTTCTCTTCATTTGCTGCAAGTCTGTTTTCAGTGGTGCCAGAAAAGACAAACATTACATTGAAGCAGCTTTTTAAGAATAAGAATGTCATCTATACGGTATCTTTGTGTTCCTTCCCTAGGGCTTTAGAAACACTTGAAGAATGTCCCAGCACAGATCCTGGATCTGACTGTCCTGAGGTCTTCAGGGCTACTTCCTATGGAGCTTGCTGCTATGATCTCGATGAGGTTGATTCGCACTGGTTGGAGCTTGTTAACATGGAACTGAAGGAGTTGGGTAAGCATGAGCTTTGCTTCTGCGATTTCCTGGACAATTAGCAGTGTCCCGCTAGTAAACAAAAAACAACCTGCTCGTGTGTCCTTAGACAGCTGTAAGTATCTGTTCTATAATATTACTAAGGCAGATATTTCCACCATCTAGTGCTAAGCAAGGATACTACTTGCTTTCATATTCAGCTCAGAATTTCCACCATGGGGTGAGAAGCACTGCCCCAGTGGGTTATGGGTTCAGTTCCTCAGTCCGGCACTGGGATGGGGAATTCTGCAGAGGTAGTTGGGACGGAGGTTTGGGTGTTTTCATCTGTCGCACACTGCTAGAATCCAGTGATTAGAAACACTATGTCACGCACTGAGAGTCCTCACCTCTGTATCTGGCTAAGAACAGTCTCTGATAGCTGAGCTAGGTGAGGGAAAAGACGATGAAAGAACCAATGAAAAGCACAGGTTTCAGTGACATCACTCCCATGCTTATTCATCTAAGCCACCAGAAGTCCCGTCAGTATTTCTTGGTCTCCAGCAGATGGTCAATGGATTTTCTCCTCTCTGAAGAAAATCTAAAAAATTGAGAGGAAAAGATTGATAAAAAAAATGCTAGTGACAGGCCACTTTGAGGATGACTCTCTCATTTGAGCGCGACGTGGGAGGCTCCACTAGACTGCAGTCTTTTCGGTACCATAAGATTAGGGAAAATCGGTCCAGCTCCAGGCTCTTATCCTGGAGCAACCAGAAAATTGGACTTCTGGTGACCGTTGGCACTGTGTGGGGGTTTTCCGACCGTTTTCTGCACACGCTAGTATCGTTTTTAATATTGTGCGCCTGGCAGTCTCAGTCCTTGCGTGTATTCCACCCAAGCGACTCCAACGCGCATTCCTATCCTAGCACTTGTAATGCATGTTGCAACAAAAGCGTAGTTAACATGCGCCTTTTGTACAACCTCGGCCTTAGTGCCTGCTGTTGTGATCCTTTCCTTAACTCTGTCTTCTTCCAGGAAACATTGTTTGACCTGAAGCAAGCATGCCACCTCATTTCTGGCTTCTGGACTTTACCCTTCTTGCATGGCTGCTTCTCAGTTGTCCCTGGAGGCCTACTCCCCCTCTTTAAGCTGGGAGATGCTATTAGTCTGATCTTGCCTGCTTCAGGGCAGAAGGTGGTGGATGGTGCTATGGGTAAGGATATTAAGCCGGCGTGAGGCTCCAGCAACCGTGCTGTGGTCCTCTCTCCATCCTCTTCTAGGGGATTGACTGCGACTATGCTCCCTAAGTTGGGAGGGGCATTTCCACAAGGAGAGCTTCCGGAGTCCAGATTGTCCTCCCCGGGATTCTTTTCTTTTTACAGCAGGCCTGGGCATTCTGGCATAGAAATTCAGACCCTGCAGCTTGTGGGTTTTCCACAAGCGTAGTCTCGTGAGGGGCAGGCTGAGAGTGGAAGCCCCGTTTGATTGATGGCTAATACCTCTGGAGATGGGGTTCAGCTAGAATCTGTCTAAGATTTGGACTGTGACTTGGATTGAGATGTTTGATGTGGATGAAGACTTTCGCCTTCAGAGGCTTGTGAGTAGACCAATGTTATCTGCCTGTTCTGGGAGTAGGAACTGGAAGCTTGATCCCAGGGTCGTATTCTCCTTGAGCTTGGCGGATGCTCCAGATATGGAACAGAAACAGAAGAGGCATCCACTCCTGCAAGGGGTGAGGAAATCCACTACTATCTCCCCGTTCTCCAAGGTGCTCCAGGGCCTGTTCCAGTCAGTGGGATTCCCCCAACTCCCTGCCTAAGGGGCCAAGCGTGTATAAGAGGACGCGTGCTCTCCCGGAGACAAAGTGTGTTGTGTGGTTTGCTATTTCCAAGGTGAATGCACAAGTCACAGCGGTTACCAGATGGACCCCCATTTCTTTGGAAGGCGGATTGGCCTTAAAAGTTATTCTGGACTGAGACATGGATTTGTGTTGAAGAACCAGTTTGCTGCAGCATCTTGTATTCTTCTGTTGGCAGTATGTGCAGACCTGATGTTTTGGTCCCTGCCCCAGTGGATTCAGTCTCTCCTGCCAGATGATTATGCCCCTCTTTTGGGGTCAGCTGCGGCCTTCCTTTCTGATGACATGGCATTGGCTTGGCTTTGATATGAGGCAGCGGACTCCTCTTCCAAAGCCTGGTTGCCCATCTGGCCTTAGAGGCGCATTTCTGTTCAATCCGATTGGGAGAAGCAGGTAAAGAATCTGGGTGAATCTTCCACCTTCTGGAGGACAGGTCCAAGGGGTTTGTGTAGTGAGCAGGAGCTCTGTTTCCATCAGCCTCCGCCAGCTCCTCATGGGAGGGCTGGTCGGACTCCTGGGGGTCTCAGGAATTCCATTGCTACCGACCTGGAGAGTCCTTCTTCCCCTTATGGACTTTGGCTTGTTCTCAGTCCTTTCATGGAGAGCGTGGGCTGGAGTCTCCTCTAGAGGAGGCTCCTCCCAGGCTGCACAATGAAGGTTTGGGGGCCCATTCCCTGGTTCCTCCGGTTGGAGGCAGACTTTGCCTTTTCTTTCAGGAATAGGTCCAGGTTACCAAGGATTGATGGGTGCTAGACATCTTTTCAGTTGGCTGTGTCCTGGGATATAAAGAGCTCATTCTGGATACTTCTGTCATCTCCCCTTGTTGGGTCTGTGATCAAAAGCGTGCTGTGCAAACTATCTTGGACAAGTTGCTATGCCTAAAGGCGGTGGTTTCCATCCCTTCAGACGAGCGGGGCAAGGGCAGATACTCCATCTATTTCTGGTGTCCCAAGGAAAAAAAAAAGGAAGGTTCCTTCCAACCCATTCTGGACCTCAAGGGAGTCAACGAGCACTTGCATGTCCTGAGCATCTGGATGGAAACCTTGCGCTCCATGATTCAAGCAGTGCGCCCAGGGGAATTCTTGGCTTCTCTGAATCTGACTGAGGCATATTTTCTTATCCCAAGTGAGGCAAATCAGCAAACGTATCTGCACTTTTTCATGCTTTGCTTTCACTATCAATTCACTGGTCTCCCTTTCAGACTATCCATGGCCCCAAGGACATTCTCCAGGGTCATGGTGGTGGTGCTGCGGTGCCAAGAGATCTGTGTCCATCCTTATCTGGATGACTGGCTCATCCAGGCTCGTCCCCTTTCAGAGGCATCTCGGGTCACATCCCGAGTGGAGTCCTTTTTGGAGAGCCTCAGCTGAGTGATCAATCGGGGAAAGAGCCAGCTGTTGCCTTCCCAGTCCCTGGAGTTCCTAGGAGGATGTTTCAACACTCAAGTGGGCAGAGTTTTTCCTGCCAGAGGAGAAACTCAGAAGACTGCTGGA
Source organism: Ichthyophis bannanicus (assembly GCA_033557465.1). Taxonomy (NCBI): domain Eukaryota; kingdom Metazoa; phylum Chordata; class Amphibia; order Gymnophiona; family Ichthyophiidae; genus Ichthyophis; species Ichthyophis bannanicus. The sequence continues at coordinate 36,616,560 of CM066050.1, read as the reverse complement.
TTCCCTGATGCTGTTCTATGCGCAGCAGGATCTCAGTCGGGGGTTATCTTCAGCTCCTTGGATTGATGACAGCAACCGTAGAGATGGTGCCATGGGCGCATGCTCATATGAGGCCTCTCCAGTGGTCCTTGTTGACTCGGAGGTTCCTGAGTTTTCAGTCACAATGATAGTGAAAAACAACCTGCAGTGGTGGCAGCAACCCTGTCGTCTGAAGAAGAGTGTGCTGCTGGACGATTTCTTGTGAATCCTGCTAATGACAGATGCCAGTCTCTCGAGCTGGAGAACCCATTGCCAAGACTGTACAGCCCAGGGCTGTTGGAACCACAGGAAAAGCGGTATGGTCCATCAACTGCCTTGAGGTAAGGGCCACCAGTTTGGCTTTTCTGCATTTCCAGCCTCTGGTCAAGAGCTGGGTGGTTTGAGTGTTTTCAGACAACTCCACGGCAGTGGCTTGTGTTAATTGGCAAGGTGGCTCTCCTGTTTTCCCTGGGTGGAGAAGAACCTCCTAGCTTTGTGGGCTCAGCACCTTGCCAAGGTCGAGAGTGTAGAAGTGGACTTCTGCTGCTGACACTCTCTGGATCTTGGAGAGTGGGAGTTGAGTCAGGAGATATTTCAGTTGATTCTGCGCCACAGGGATCAACCCAAAATGGATCTGATGGCGACCTGCTCCAATGCCAAAGTTTGCCACTTCAGTCACCACATGGAGCCGGGGTCCCGAGGGTATCAACACCCACCTTGGTCAAGTCAGCATCTACTGTACATGTTCCTGCATGATTCCTGGTGGAGTGTGTGATTCAGCATATAGGATACCAGCCAAGTAGGATTGTTCTGGTGGCACTGGATTGGCCAAGGCCAGCATAGTTTGGAGGCCTAATGCGGCTTCCGCAGGCACCTCCTCTTTATTTGCTTCCATCTTAGGGCCTATTGCAGCAGGGACCAATCATCCTGGAGGGCCTGGTTCCCTTCTTGCTTACAGCTTGGCGTTTGGAAGGAGATAGCCAGGGTAGCCCTTACACGCTAGCTAAGTCCAAAGGCTTTTTATTCTGTCCTCATCCTTCTGGATCTCTCTGCTGCCTTTGACACCGTTGACCACAATCGTCTTCTTATCACCCTGTCTTCACTCGGTTTCAAAGGCTCCGTACTTTCTTGGTTCTCCTCCTGTCTCTCCCACCGCTCTTTCAGTGTGTACTTCGGTGGCTCCTCCTCCTCTTCTACCCCTTTACCTGTGGGTGTACCTCAAGGTTCTGTCTTAGGTCTGCTCCTCTTCTCTCTCTATACCCAATCCCTTGGTGCCCTTATCTCTTCCCATGGCTTTCACTATCATCTCTATGCTGACAACTCTCAAATCTACCTCTCTATGCCTGTTATCTCTCCTGAAATTCAAGCTAAGATCTCGGCCTGCCTCTCTGGCATTGCTTCCTGGATGTCCTACCGCCGCTTGAAGCTGAATATGGCCAAAACTGAGCTCCTTGTCTTTCCCCCTAATGCCTCTCCTCCTCCCCCTTTCTCAGTCTCTGTGGATAACTCTGTTATCCTTCCTGTCTCTTCGGCACGGAGCCTTGGTGTTATCTTTGACTCATCTCTCTCCTTCTCTTTACATATCCAAAACATTGCTAAAACATGCCATTTCTTTCTTTACAATATCTCCAAGATTCACCCTTTTCTCTCTGATAACACTACTAAACTGATTGTCCACTCTTTAATCACCTCCCGCCTTGATTACTGTAACCTTCTCCTTGCTGGCCTCCCTGCTAACCACCTCTTTCCTCTCCAGTCTATTCAACATTCTGCAGCTCGTCTGATTTTCCGTCAGTCTCGTTTTTCACACATTACTCCTCTTCACTGGCTCCCCATCTGCTTCCGTATCCAGTTCAAACTCCTCCTTCTAACCTATAAATGTATTCATTCTTCTGCCCCTCATTACTTTTCATCCCTCATCTCTTCCTACACCCCCTCTTGCCTACTCCGCTCATCTAATTGTCTTAGTTTATCTATGCCTTTTACTTGTACTGCTAATTCTAGACTTCGCTCCTTTCAACTGGCTGCACCCTTTTCCTGGAATTCTCTACCTGTCTGTCCGCCAAACCTCCTCCTTGGCCATCTTCAAATCCAAATTGAAATCCCATTTTTTCACTATTGCTTTTTGTTCCTAACTCGTCCTTTCTTGTTCTCTCCATAAACATTTATTCTTGTCTTGTTAATTATTTGTATTATCTAATTTATTTCATATTTTGTCTTGACTAGATTGTGAGCTCTAACGGGCAGGGACTGCCTCTTTTTATGTTTGTACAGCGCTTCGTATGTTGCAGCGCTTTATAAATGCTTAGTAATAATAATAATAATAATACTCTCTAGCAATGGTCTTCATTTTGCTCGGAGCTCGGAGGAGGTCTATCAAGCTAGCATATGTGAAGATTTGGTGCCTCTTCGAGCGATGGTGCGGCACTCAGCAATTGGCTCCTGTGGCTGCCAAGGTGCCATCTCTGTTGGCCTTTCTACAGGAGGGCCTGGAGATGGGCCTTTCCCTAAGTTCCCCGAAGGTTCAAGTGACTTTGGCCTGTTTCCGAGGTCCAGGGGCTGGTAAGTCTCTAGCCTTGCATTTGAATGTCTCGCACATTCTTTAGGATTCGGAGTCTGCATCCTCCCCTCCGGTCTGTGATCCCTTCCTGGGAGCTCTGCCTAGTACTTAGGGCCCTGATGTTAGCACCCTTTGAGCCATTGAGGTGCCCTACTTTGAAGGATTTGGCACTCGAGATGGTCTTCTTTGCTGCAATATGTTCCACAAGGTGGATTTCTGAGCTGCAGGCTCTGTTTGCAGACATCCTTATCTGTCCTTTTCAAAGGAGGCTGTTTCCATTTGGCTTGTGCCTTCCTTCTTGCCTAAGGTGCTTTCTCTCTTTCATGTGAACCAGGTGGTTTGTCTGTTCTTCTGTAAGGAGCAGTGTTGAGGGAAGGATAAGGATCTTTGCCTTATGGATGTCCAGAGGATGCTTCTCCAGTACAAAGTCCTTTCATAAGTTCAGCCATCTTTTTATGCTGTTTGCTAGCCTGTGGCGGTTAAGTTGACTTTGGGGTGCTGGATTAGGGAAGCCTTTGCCTCGGTGTATCTATAAGAGACTGGCCAGTTCCATAGGGTTTGCGTGCCCATTCTACCCGAGCGTAGGAGTCCTCGTGGGTGGAGCAGAGCTCGGTAGCCCCTGCAAACATTTGTCAGGCAGCAACATGGGCATCACTTTCCACTTTTGTCAAGCATTACTGCTTGGATGTCCAGGCTAGGGTGGACATGGCTTTTGGCTCAGTGGTTTTGCAAACTGCTGTGTCTTTTTCCTGTCCAGTGGAGTTGTAGCTTTGGTACATCCCACTTGTCTGGACTGGTCTATTAGGACTATATGAAGGTGGCATTTTACTTACCAGTTATTATTCTTTCCTTGAGTCCTGCTAGACCAGCCCAGGGTCCGCCCCTGAAACTGTATTGCTTTGTTCTTCTGCTGTGGTATCCTTATGTCCACTCTGATTTTTATACTTGGCTCTGCAGGTTCATCACCTACTGACAGCCTTATGTTTATGCTTTCCTGTACATAGTTCTCTACTGTTGATCACTCATTGTTGCCCATGGTTGAGGTTGTGTGAGGCTTGCCATGCTTCTCCCATATGCTTTGAGATGGATACTGAAAGGACTTCTGGTGGATGAGGTGAATAGAGGCATGGGAATCATGTCACTGAAACCTGGGCTTTTCATTGATTCTTTGTCTCTACCAATCTGCTGGTAGGGAAACAACCCATTTGTCTGGAGTGGTCTTGCAGGACTCAAGGAATGGACATTAACTGGTAAGTAAAATGTCACCATTGTTCTTTAGGTCCCCACCCCAGGCTACTGGGCAGCATCCAAGAATGCAAGCTAATAGCTGTGACTTCCACTCCGTGGCATGGCAGCATGTGCCGTAACCATAAAGCCTCCAGTTTAGCTGAAAGGTCCAACCGAAAATGAAATGCATTTACATTTTGTGCACAGCACATTGCTGGGAAGATATATGGAGAGATACTTACATGTCATTTGAAGACTGATTCCTCATTACCTGAAAGGATGCCAGGCCTAGAATTGTTTGCAGATTTAGATAGCAAATCATAATAAGATGACATGCAACTAATGAAAACCAGCGTCCTTTCTGTAGCTCCTTAAAGGAGCAGGCTCGTGTTGGCATGCTCCCTTGATAGCAAACCTTTCTAGGAGATGGCTGCTGCTTAATTGGCAGCTGCAAATTCCAGCATGTAATAAGCTGATGAGAGGAATAGTTTGCAAAGATCACAGCTGCAGACTGAATCCTTGCTGACCCCTTGGAGCCGATGATGGCCAGTTAGACAGTCCTGTGGAGCTGTAACTCTCAAACACACCAGCTCCTCCTTTTATGACCCCACCACAATTGACATGAAACCCCAGGTTCCTGCTGGCATGGGTTGGGGAGGCTATGAAGTCAACAGGAGCAAAGCCTGGGTAATTGAATGAAGGCTTATGGCACAGAGTCCTTGGCTGGGACATATTCCAGTTCAGCTTGAAGTCCAGAGGAGCAGGAGGAGGTTCCTAACTCCAAAAACCGTACAAACTCTTTTGAAGCATAGCATAGTTGCTTACAAGATACAGACTTTCTCCACTTAGGGCCTTATTCAATAAACACTTTGTTATAGACAGAAAGGGGGCAATTTTAAAACACTGCAGGAGGTTCTGTGAATCTGCAAAACTGGCAGAGATGGGGAGGGGGGGGTATTTTGTGCCCATGAACTTTGCTTTTGCTGTTGCCATTGCATTATAGCAGATAACTAAGTACATGCAGTAAAGGTTTGGGTGCAGAATTAATTTTTGTGAGCTTTGAGGCACTAGCAAACCGGTGGGTGCTGGATTGGGAAAGAGTGGAGATTTAGCTTACTGAACCGCATGGACTGGTGGAGAACCAAAAACTGTAACAAAACAGAAGTGGTCAGGTTTTTGGGGTTGGCGGCTGGGATGATGAGAGTAGAGAAGTAGCTAATGGTTAGAACAGTGGGGTAGAACCCGGGTAAACCCAGTTTGTATCCCGCTATTGCTCCTTGTGATCTTGGACAAGTCTATTATAACTCTCCATTGCCTCAGGTACACACATAGAACGTAAGCCATCTGGGCACAGAAACATACCTGCTGTGCCTGAGTGTAACTTGTCTTCGACTTCTGAGGAAAGCTGAGTCTCTGTGCCAACTGCTATTTTACAATGATAAATAATGACCAGTTTATCATCCTGGCTCTGCCCCCTTTCACAGCATGCATAGTTCTGGCGGCGGGTGGGAGGGAGGGCAGGTTTGAGCCCTGGGGAATTTACCTGTTAAGTGCCATCGAAATGATGTCAGTCCGTGGCGAGCCTCTGGATTGTTCTTCTGAATTGTGTTTGATCTTCATTCAGGTGGTTAATGGTTAATAGAGTGGCATCCATAGCTGCTGCTGTTGTAGCCGTCCGTCGCATTACTGCCCTTCCTCTTTTGTACTGACCTTCAACCTTTTTTTATTTATTTTTTTTTATCTTTATGCAATTTTACATATAAAACCAAGAAAGTTAACAAAAATATTCTTGAACAGAAATAGAGCAGCACAGCAAAGAAACCCGTAAAAATACAAAAAGCTGACAACGCACAAAAGAAAAACATACCCTGTCTGCTCAGCCTAGCCCACAATATTGGGGGGAAACCAATCATTAGAAATTAAGTTCTGACATATATGCGAATCTAGGCTTATATCCAGCATATAAAATTGCGGCACAACTGGTGTGAATTCAATAGAAGCTTCAAGACGTCTCACATTCAGGAAGGCTAGCCAACTGGAAGGGCTCAAAAAAATATAAGAAACAGACTGATACTTCACTAAGCACTTGCAAGGGATGCGTCAAGAAAAAGAGCCCTCCCCCCAGTTGCAGTACCCCGGGTCGCATCAGGAGAAATTCCTTGCGGCGACACTGGGTTACCTTTGCCAAGTCAAGATAAATATATACGCGCAAACCATGAAACGAAAGATTTCTCTTGTGGAAAAAGAGCTTTAAAAGCCACTCTATCCGAAAGAAGAGCAAAAGTTACAATTAATGTGGCTGGAGCCATGGTCTCCTCTTGAAATGATTCCAGTAAATCAGAAATGTTCAGCACATCCATCTGTTGGGGTGTCAGGGGTGTCACTTTGCTATCCAGTGGAAGATAAAACAATTGTACCATTGGAGGAAGTGAGTCCCAAGGTACTGCTAAAGTGTCCACCAAATACTCTGTGAACATATCCCTTGCAGTTGTTGTAATAACCCGTGACAAAGTAATTAAATGCAAATTTGTTCGATACATATTTTTCCAGCTGTTCCAATTTCCTATCCTCTGTGGCAAAATTCTTTACAAATAGTTCATACTGTCTTTCCAGCGGGGCCAACTTAGATCGAATTTCTGCCATCTCACTTCTAACAGTTCCAGCCGTGGAAGATAATTGCTCAACCGCAGCACAATTCGGAACTTTAACTGCCAAAGAGGATACATGAGGCAACAATGCCTTCCCTAGTGAGACGATAGCTGTCCATATCGATTCCAATGTAAAGTTTACTGGCTGCACAAATGTAAAAGCAGCAATAACACCTGCTTGGATCATTGCAACCTCCATTCCTGCCGACACGATGTCACCTCTCAAAACCATTGCTTCTCCCACTGTTCCCTTTCCACCTAGTAAAGTCGGTTCAGTGGGCTGAATAAGATGTTCCGGAACTAGGGAACATCCCACTACCACTGCCCCTGAGCTTGGCCCTCACAGCTCAGATGACTCCCGCTCACCCAAGGAGAGTCCCGGCAACAGGCTTCTATCAGGGAACTGCTGGAAGCATGCTGCCTTTGATGCTGACCTTAGATCTGGGGATAGAAATGGTAGTTCCATAAGAACATAAGATATGCCATACTGGGTCAGACCAAGGTCCATCAAGCCCAGTATTCTGTTTCCAACAGTGGCCAATCTAGGTCATATGTACCTAGCAATTTCCCCAAGAGACACAAATTCCACAATGCTTGTACTGGGTCAAGCATTGATATCTTCGGTCACTTCTTAATGGTTTATGGACCTTTCCTCCAGGAACTTGTCCAAACCTTTTTTAAACCCAGCTACACTAACAGCCTTTACTACATCCTCCGGTAACAAATTCCAGAGTTTGATTACACGTTGAGTGAAAAAATATTTTCTTTTATTAGTCTTAAATAGTTTACCCTGTAGCTTCATTGCATGACCCCTAGACTTTCTATATTCTGATAAGGTAAACAATCGATCTACGTTTACCCGTTCCACTCCGTTCATTAATTTATAGACTTCTATCATATCTCCCCTCAGCCGTCTCTTTTCCAGGTTAAAGAGCCCTAACCTTTTTAGCCTTTCTTCATAGGAGTATCCTTCCATCCCCTTTACCATTTTGGTGGCTCTTCACTGTACCTTTTCTAAAATCGCTATATCCTTTTTAAGATACGGCGACCAGAATTGCACACAATATTCAAGGTGCGGTCTCACCATGGAACGATATAGAGGCATTATAATATCTTTTGTTTTATTTTCCATTCCTTTCCTTATCATACCTAGCATTCTATTTGCTCTCTTGGCCGCCGCTGCACACTGGGCCGAGGGTTTTAACATGGTATCCACAATGACGCCTAAATCTTTTTCCTGGGTGGTGGTTCCTAATGTGGAACCTTGCATCGTGTAACCATAGTTTGGGTTGTTCCGAACCAGACGCTGGGCTCACCAGTCCCAGCAACTCTTCAGCTGGACTTTCCTCCTTCAAAACTGCTGGATATTTGGGGTGGTTGCACCAAGTACGAGTCCAAAGGATCAGAAGAAAGAGGCATAGAGGCAAGAGCAGTTTGCGAGGGCTGCAAACACCCACCGGCCTTACGCTTCCTACCCATAAGGAAGCGGCCGCCTCACATGAGCCCAGCAAATGCCATCTTGGATTCCTCTCTGAAGGAATCCCGAGTATGATGTCTTCATCTAAGGATCTTTCTCTTCGTACTATGTGTCCAAAGTATGAAAACTGAAATCATTTGAGCTTCTAAAGAAAGCTTAGATTTGATCTTCTCTAGTACTGACTGATTTATTCTTCAGGCAGTCCATGGTGTACACCAGCACCATAATTCAAAGGCATCGATTTTCCTGTCTGTCTTCTTAACTGTTCAACTTTGGCATCCATATGACATCACTGAAAATACCATGACTTGGACAAGTCACATCTTTGTATGCAGAAATTTATTTCTGCCCTTGAGAATCTTGTCTAGGTCCTTCATAGCCATTCTGTCAAGAGCAATGCATCATTGGACTTTTTGACTGCTTGTCGTTTCTTTACCTCTTTATACATGAGAATCTTGTCTATTTCCATCATAGCCTTTCTGCCAAGAGCAATGCGTCTGGCAGATTTCTTGACTGCTTGATGTTACTTTAATGATTATTGATCCAAGCAGGTTAAAATTGTCTCCTATTTCTATGGGGCTTGTTTACAAAGCCGCGGTAGCGATTCGCGATCGTTATCGGAGCCGCAGCCCCATTGAAATCAATGGGGTCGCGGCTCCGATAACGATCGCGAACCGCTACCGCAGCTTTGTAAACAAGCCCCTATATCTTTTCCATCAGGGATGAAAAGATTGATTTTGCCAATGTTCAGGATCTTTGTCGTCTTCATGTTAAGGTGAAGGCCCATTTTAAGACTGTTCCTTGATCTTGATAGGCAGATGTTTCAAATCATCTTTACTTTTAACCAGGGAATTTACCTAGGCAATTACTTAGTTTTCCAGGATCTTTTCTTTTGAAAGACATCCTGAGAATAAGGACATGTCTTTTTTGAATCTGACCCTCAGATAGGGATTATGGATAAATGTGGCTTGGAACCCACACAACCTTTGTACCAGTGGAAAGCCTGGCTTGTTCCATGTTATGATTTGGTAAACATGAATAAAACAGTAGGTATCTAACATAACCCCCTCAAATTACTGTGTCCATGGGGGTGACAACACATGGCAGGAAAGGGGCTAACATTGTACTGCTATTCCTTTCGTTATGTTTGCTAATTGTCTGTATTTCTTATGTAACCCGCCTGTCTTCACCTCTGCTGATAAGCATAAGAAAGGTTGGCCTAGGTCGAGAGCATCCAGCAAAGATTAATGTCAAAATGATTATTGAGAATAATTTTGTGTGAAGGGATTTTCAGCTTTCTAGATTCTTTTCTCATCTGCAAGGGGACTGAGGAATTAGCAAATGTAATTCCTTTTAAATTGCTACAGGAATAAAAAAAACCCTTGGAAACTAAGTTGGAAGCTGGTTTGGTACGCCAGGGACATATGCGAGAAGCCCTGAAAACCTCAGTGGGATTCTTTGTCATCATAGTAGAAACATAGAAAAAGACCACAAGGCCTATCTAGTCTGTCCTTCCATAGAAAAAGACTAACTGGAATATCTAGTCTTCCCAGTTCTTTTCACACTGCCAAGGATCGCTTCCACTTGCTGGCCATTGAGTGTGACTGCTTGTAAGATCTCCCTCCTTATCAAAGATATATTTTATCTTCCACCTTCGTACGCCACCCTCTTGGGTGGATGAGCCTGCAAGATCCCCAGCAGCCCTCCCTTCTCATATCTAACTACAAAGCTTGCAGTAATATAAATATGAGGTGCTGTCAAAATGTTCCTGAGCTCGTCAGTGCATGGGAACAGAACACAGTATAGTAGTGTGCTGCCGTGTGGCACTACCCGGCAGCCTTGTGAGTCAGTGTGCTAAGCGGCACAGTACTGAGTGGACATGCGACCGCGCTGCACTTCTTTTACATCCCAGTCATGGTTGTCTGTGAACTTTGTCTCCATAACCACCACTAAATTCAAGTCAGCCTCTTCCATTAAAGCCTCAACATCTGGGTTCCTATTTGCCATACTACGGGCATTGATGCACACCACTTTCCAGATGTTACCCCTTTTATCCATTTATACAGAAGTATTTAATGTTTTACTTACCTGAAGGCTTTTATTTTCCTGGGGGCTTTCTTCACCCATCCCCAACGAATGTAGTTTAAAACCCTCTTTAGTAGGTTAGCCAGTCTTCTGTGGAAGACGCTTTGACCCGACTTGGATAGGTGGACACCATATCTGCTCTGCAGCCCTTGGAAACTCATCCCATGGTCCAGGAAACCAAAACTCTCTCAAGGATACGATCCACGCAGCCATGCATTCATCTCCAGGATTTTTATTTTTCTATACTACCACTTCCAAAGATCAAGGGTGGTTTACAAATAACCAACCTGTTACATATAACAGTATAAAGGATTAACAGAATGGATAACTATTTACATATCAACTATGAACAATATTTACATGAATTATGAAAACTCAGGCGCAAGGGAATTGAAGTACTTGCTGGTGTGACCTCTGTGTATATGGGGTGGTCATTGAGTGTGGGGTTAGGTTAGGTGTGCGGTAATACTATCTTTAGCGTTTCCATAGTGTTCAGAAAAGAAATCAAAACCCTTCTTTTCATTGAATACTTGGAGCTCTTTAATCAAGCAGATTGAGACAGAGTGAGTTCCAAAGACTGGGGCTGTGTATGTGAATGGTGCTTGTGTTCTGTTTGGTCTTACGAATAGAGAGGGGGATTGCAAGTGTGTGCTGAGTGTTTGCCCTTCGAGATCTAGTGTCTGGGGGGGGGGGGAGTGGAGAAGGGTTGTGAGGTAGTACAGTACAATATTGTTGATCAATTTGAAAGTGGTTATTAGAGTTTTGTATTTTATTCGGCTCGAAATTGGAAGCCAGTGGAGGTCATATAAGATGGGTGTGATATAATCAGTCGGGCCTTGTAGATGATTCTGGCTGTTACGTTTTGTGCCCTCTGGAGAATATTCTGATTCTTTTTGGGTGTGCCCTGTAACAAGCTGTTATAGGAGTCGAAGTGGGTGGATAAGGGCTTGAACTCCAGATCTAAAGTCATGCGTGTCGAGGAGTGGCCTCAGGTGCTGAATGATCTTTAATTTGAAAAAGATGGTTCTAGCTGTTTGCTTTGTGAGGTAGCTTGCTGAGGTAGTGATCCAGTATTATTCCCAGATATTTTACCTCTTGTTTCACTGGAAGCACAATGTAATTATTGGTGATAGAATGGGGGGGGGGGGGTGAAGTTTTGGTTTCTTGATGTGTATAAGACTTCAGTTTTCTTGAAGTTAATGCTGAGATTGTTGGGGTTTATCCAGGATTCAGTTTCTTTGATGCAATGCTAGGTTGTGGTAGGTGGGGTTCATTATATCAATAGGGAGATATAACATAATGTCGGCATATATGTAATATCCAATGTTGAATTTCCTGAATATGTTGATTGGTTGGAGGTATAGGTTGAATAAGAGGGCTGAGAGGGCAGAGTCTTGGGGTATTCCTTGTTCTTGGGGGAAAGCAGGAACCTGTAGCATCCGGTCTGAGATATGACTTAAACCATCAGAGAATTGTTCCACCTAATCCAATTTGTGCTAGTCTTGTGAGGAGGATATGATTAATGTTGTCAAATGCAGAGACGATGTCAGCAAAGACCAGGATGAACACCCTTTTTGAGTCATCAATTCCTCAGATAAGGGTGTCAAATAAAGCCATTAATAATGTTTTGACACCATGGAAAGGGCGGAATCCATATTGGTGGACATCAAGGGGGCGTTCAGGTCAGTGAAATCTTGAAGTTGCAATTAGATAACTTTCTTGATTACTTTGGCTACAAAAGGAATACTAGCTATGGGCCTATATGAGCTTGGATCATCTCTTTTGAGAGTTTTGTTCTTTAGAATGGGCTGAATGGTAGAGAATTTAAGATCTTTTGGCATGATTCCTTGGTTTGCAAGCTTCTCTGCTTTGGCCTTTACCCTCAACAGGGAGGATTGAAGAAAACACCACCTATCTTCTTCACCCTCTGCCCCAGAGCTATGAAGGCCCTCTTGATAGATTCGAAGAGATACTTAGCAGTATCGTTTGTGCTGACATGGAAGAGCAACATTAGATAATTGTTGGGCTCGATGAGTCTTGGCAAACTCGTCATATCATCTCAGGTTTTGGCACCTGGCAGGCAGTATACCTCCCTGGACTTTAAGTCTGGACTGCAGATGGACACCTCAGTACCCCTCAGAAGAGAGTCACCAACCACCACTACCTTTCACTTCCTTATGATCACCGATTCTGCAACTTTAGGATGCCTGAGCTCTGGTTCTTCCCTTTCCTCAGATGCTTTCACTTCCTCCATTTCCAGGGCTGCATACTGGTTCTTCAGTTTGAGGGCTGGAGGAGTTGGATTGTCAATTCTGCAAGCTTTAGTGACTTGTGTCCTACTCTCTTCCATCTGTAGCATAACATAGTCATCTCTGTCAGAGAGCTTGGATGCTTAAAGAAGCATCTCATCAACGTACTTCTTGCAATCTCTAATACTTCTCAGCCTCACCACCTCTTCTCTGAGCTCCTCCACTTGTTTCATGAGGTATCTGACAGAGGCAGAAGCTGTAATGAGGCAACAGCTTTGGCAATACAATTTTTCCCAGCTATTGTTCAGTTGTTTGAGGTTTAGTACATATTGAAATAAACGAGAGAGACCTACCAAAGTTCCTTACTTATCCTCAACTGTCCTTTAAGAGAAAAAGCAGCTAACTTTTATGTGTCTTCTAACAGTTCTATGTCCCTGTGTGTAGCCCTGCTTCCTTGTTAAACAGTTATTACTTTATACTAGTAGATTTTGATATTATGTGTCTGAGGTATATAGAATAATTTGTTTCCTTTGTAAAATTACCTAATCAAAGCTCCTTCGAGAATAGTAATACTTAAATGGATATCATAGCTGAAACTAGCATAGAGGTAAGTTGAAATGTCATTTATTTGTTTTTGTGTGGAGAGCAGTCCCCCTGAATATCGATCTCCTAGTTTTTACAGTGCTTAACAGCTTGCTACCAAACGGAGTCAGCTGCTTGTTAATTCTAACATTGCAGCCTTCCATAGACCCAAGTGTATGGTTGCCTACATTTCCACTGGGTCTTCTAGTTATATTCTTGTAGCATACCAGACAGACCCAACTGCTGATTTATTCTATTATAGCAGTCTGCCTGCTTTTCTGCTAGAACTTCTAACATTTCATAGTAACATATTAAATGATGGCAGATAAAGACCAGCTTGATCCATCTAGTCTGCTGTCCATGGAGAACATGTGTTACAGGTGAGTAACTACGCTCTTTCAGTGGACAAGCAGTAATGAGTCCTCATGTATGGGTGATGTCCTCCAACGGAGCCCGTGCAAGAATGCTCCTCAACTTCTATTGGAAGCTTTTGGGAGGCTCCACCATGCCTGTGTGCCTCCTTCCCACCTACTGCCATGGTGCCATGATGCCTCAGTCTTCGTTTTTCCGCAGAGCCCAACAGATTTTGGTCATCTGCTTTAAAATTGTTGGTTTCTCTTTCTTTTTATTTTCGTTGGTGTATTTTCTCCACTTTTTCATGGCTTTTAGGTACCAGTGCCCCAACCAGACTTTGCTTTTTCAGCTGCTTGTTTCTCTGCAGAGACCGGTCCCTGGCTCAGAAACTGTTCCTGTACGACAGAACCCTATCCGCCAGATATGGTGCTTCTGATGCCTGGGACGTTCATCGGCAGAGGTTGTGAAAGAAGCGTGAGTCACAGAAGTCCGATCCATCATCTCCGGCATCGATGACATCAGCGTCTTAAGGCTTCCAGGGCTGTTTTGGACGTGGGCAAAGCATTGATATCGAGGAGTCTCCAGCTCACTCAGAACCGAGCACCGATGGTGCTCCGGAGCATCGGTCATTCATTGATCTCCATCTGGGGATGAGAACAGATCCAGCTTTGTGGTCATAGACGTCAAAACCCATTGACCTCTGGGGACCCATTGAAAGTGCTGAGGGTCCCCAGGACCGCTGCTTGACATGGGCTCAACAAGAGGCTCATCTTCCTGATCATCGGGAGGGCACCAACAGTCGGCGGAGAGCGGTGATTGAGCCACTGATATCCCTGTGCAGATACTGGGTACATCAGTCAGAGTAGCCAAGGCCCCACTGCCTTCAGAATCAGCAGACATGGAGAGACATCTTTGAAATGCCCTCGAGAATCGCATCATGGTGCTCTTAGCTCCGCAACATTCAGGAGCCTCGACATCGACCAGCCAACCTTCAATCAAGCCCCACTACCTTCGGAGCAGGAGGCCTTCAATGTGCTCTCGAAGAGAGCACCATGTCTTGAAGGTGCAACACACCGAGGCCTAGTTAACTGGCCCATCTTTGGGACCTTACCTGTGAGGGATGCATCAACATCAGGGCATCGAAGGGCCCAATGCTGGTACCAGTCCAGCTGCTATCCCCCTCTGAGTCAGTACCCAAGGCACCCGTGCTACAGGCAGAATATTGATGTCCAGCCACTATCCCATCCCCCTCTAACATTTGGTCAGTGTCCAAGGTATCCGCACTACATGCAGAGTATTGGTGTATCCTCACTTCCAATGGAGACCTGATTCCCTTGATGTTCAGGCAGAGTTCCAGTCGAGGATTCACTACTCCATCTGAGAGATGGATTCCAAGACTGGGTAGTCAATGGGCCTTGCCAGAACCTCCATGGAACCCTTCTCCGCCTCGTGAGTGGCGTTGGTCTCCATCTGGTGTTGTAAAGCAAGACTCTACCATTTTGGTGCGAGACTAGGAGGAATCTGGGTTGACAGTACTTCTTGACCACCAAGTGACAGCCCTTGCATTCGCTTCCTACTCAGAGGAAGGCGTATATGTGTGAAAACCCACTTCCAGGGTTTCCAGTCAGTGGATAGCTGGACGTCATGTACAGAGTCCAGAATGCTGGAGTATTCTAGAAGCCCAGCTTGTCAAGTCTGCTCCTTAGAGGTCCAAGAATAACAAGTCTCATTCCTCAGTGCCCCCAGAGATGGAGGCATGGACATTTGACTCCTTCAGGAGGCGCTTTCCAGCTCTACAAGGGCAGTTCTTGACAGATATCATGTGTGACCTAGCACAATTTCTGCTCCTGAGAAACTGGATCACTATTGTGCCCTGGTGGGCCATGGAAAGGCACAGGCTATCTATGCCACATTTGAAACAGCATCTCAGAATGATGCCAAGACATGGGCACCCATAGACTCGCCTAGCTACAGTCTATTGGACTTGGAGCAGTCCGTGCAGAGTAAGCTGGCAATGTTCCATGCCCAGGAGAGAATCTTTTCAGGAGGAAGTCATAGAGAAGGCTGGCTTCATAAAAAAGCAGCACATCACTCTCACCAGACTTTCAAGGTGTACATCTGAGCATGTCTTCTACCGGAAGAAATACCAGGCGCAGCCCATAAGAACTCCTACTACCCACATAGGCGTGGGTACTACCTTGTGTCCAGATCTCCCAGCCTCGCCAGCTGCAGCGGCAGGAAAAGGCCCAACCAGCTCCTCAGCCAAAGCCATGGGTGGGGTTTTTGACTAGTTCCTTTGGGGCATAGCCTCCCTTCCATCGACCGCATCTAGGAACCATCCGGTTGTAGGACAGCTCACTCTGCTTGCCACAGGTGGCCCCTCATGACTTCAGACTCCTGGGTCCTACAGATCATCCAGAGAGATTACAAGTTACAGGTATTGCTTCAGAGTAGAATCGCCACTCTCTTGTCAGATTTTGGGATCAAGTTCATGCCACCAGAGCAAAGAGGTGGGGGGGGGGGGGTGTTTCTTCCAAGTACTTCCTGGTCCCCAAGAAAATGAGGAGGTACCGTCCCATCCTAAACCTCAGAAATCTGAACAAGTTCTTGGCAAGAGAAAAGTTCAGAAGGATTTCTCTGGGCACCCTGTCTCCTTTCCTGCAAAAAGGAGATTGACAATGCTCCCTGGATCTGAAGGATGCATATACCAATATACGGATACATCCAGCTCACAGAAAGTATGTTGGATCCGTTTTAGGTGGGCATCACTTCCAGTATCGGGTACTATCATTTGGCTTGTCCTTAGCAGCTTGTGTTTTCACAAAATGCTTCACAGTAGTGGCTGCTTACCTATGGACGCTGAGAGTGTTTGTCTTCCCCTATCTGGACAGTTGCCTGTTCAACCGCACCACTAAAAAAAGAGTTCAGTAATCGACACAATTGTCCATTCAGGTCTTGGAACTACTGGGGTTCATTATAAATCCTAAATCCCACCTGCAGCCTGCCCAACAGTTGGAGTTTCTGCCCCATTCTTGGCTGTTGCCTGTGGTGCCAGAACCTTAAATCCAGCCCTGAAAAAGAAATTATCTTTGCATGCTTAGGTAGAAAAAGCATTAAACACAGTTGAGTGGATCTGAACCCAAATGGCACAAAATTACTTTCTGTGCAATTAGACTATCATATTAGCACCTTAACTCGTTAAATAAATAATTTGAAAGGTTACACATTTGGTGGTTTTGCTTGAAATGCAGTTTCAGCATGCATGTAAATCTGAAAAGGAAAAGGGAAACCATATTAGCTCCATGTCGGGGAGGAAAGGATGAACCAGGTCGAGCTTTACCCTCATTGCATGCTTGGAGATTTAACTCGGATTTCAGCAGCTGATTATAAGAAAAACAGGATATAGAGTTCTAGGGTTGCTTTCGGACACTTTCTGCTTCCTCATGCCTTTATCATAAGGCTCTTGATTTATGCCTTTCTGCTTCCTTTAAGTTTTTTTTTAAACGACTTTATTAGATTTCAACACAATACAACACAACCACAAAACCACAACCCAGCCCCAAGTCCAGGCACTTCAGTTCAATCTGTTGTCCAGTGATGCTCCAGATGGCGGTACATGCCGCGCTGATAACTAAGTGGTTACAGTTAAACTCCGATTAGTGTGTTTGAGACAGACTGACATGTGTCACAAGGCTCAAAAGACAAAGGGGGAAAGACAGAGCGTGGCTTCCGATTACAAAAAGGCTAACGCAACGGCACTGCCTTGCACACTGAGAGAAGAGCAAAACAGGGCAAATAGTTGATGACCCCCAGAAACATTTGCTTGCACATGACCTGCTTTATCGCCCTACTTTTTCCTTGAAGTATAAGAGGTCGCAGTTGTTTGACTATTGGCATTAAATTTAATAATATATATATACTGTATATATTTTTAAATTTTGATGAATTTCAGGCTTTATATATAGGACAGTTGGATGAACTAACCACAATTGCAGCGGTGGGGTCAATAGTGGGTTTCCAAGATAAGAAGACATTGTTATCACTTCAAGTTTTGTGATGAAATTTGAGTTACTGGGAGGACACTTATTTTGGGCCATGTGCTCCGTCCAGGTAGCTGTTTGCTCTGCTAATACACCGCTTTTATGTTCCACTGGAGTTTACGAGCAATTACGTTCTACGATGAGGAAGGAGCTGGGGGATAAATGGAGCATAAGGTGAAGAAACAATTGTACCTCTAGGCCTCATTGTTCAGTGACTCCCAAGCCATTTATAGCCCAGTGCTTATCAAATGCAATTTCCCCTTAAATGCGCTGCTGAGTATTCTGAACTGGGATTGAGATATTTTTGAAATTTCACATTATTTGTTAGTCACTTATCAAGAAATACATCTTTCCAAACATACAATCAGCAGAAAAAGAAATCAATCGTATCATAAACAAAGATTCAAGAAGAAACTTAAAGGAGAAACAAAAGAATAAATAACCTAGCAGGCTGCTAGTTCATTAGGCCAGGTTACAAATATATTAAATACCAGAAAACTAATCTTGTAAATTAGATAAACACTCATCTTAATCCAATTCTGAATCCTGTAAATGAGAACTAAGGAAATCGGACTATTGTTCAGGCTCAGTAAAAATAAAGACTTTGCCCTGAAAAACCACCCTACATCTACAAGGATATTGGATTATAAACATCGCCCCTAGTCCTAAAACCATGCTAAATCAGGATAAATTCAAACACGGGATTGATAAATTAATTACTAACTGAATTGCATAAATACAGTAACCACTACGCACTCTTTCACCTTCTCTTCTGTTTTCGGTCTTTTTCCCCTTATAGCGGAGCCCTTAGGGCATCAGAACTAGATACAGCAGGAGGTTTGGGAAGACGTTTCCAGTGGGCCACTGACACCACTCAGTTTCCCCTCCTGTACCTGGCTGTAGTAAAGTGCTTTATTCTCCAGGACCAAGCAGGAAGTCAGTCCTCACTTATGGGTGACGTCGGCGCCGACGGAGCCCTCGCGGAGCAATTTTCCCCAGCTTTCAAAGAAAGCCTTTGGGAATTGCAGCGCGCATGCGCGGTCGTCTTCCCGCCCGAGGGTGCCATCTTAGCCAGTCTTCTTTTTTCCGCGGAGCCCTACAGACGTCCCCGTCTTGTCCCCGCGAAAAAGTCGATTTTCTTCATTATTTTATTCTTTTTCCTTCGGTTCGACGCCGATCGTTTTCCCGCCCGGACTCGCGACGCCGGTCACGAGTCCTCTTACTTTTTTTCGGTTTTTTCTGACTTTGTCAGCTTTCGTTTTCGGTTTTTCCCTGGCAGCCCGGTCCTTTGACCTCGCAGGGGCCCTTTTTCCCCCGATGGCTGCCAGTGGCTTTAAGCGGTGTGGTCAGTGTGACCGAAATATGTCACTAACTGACACACACGACTTTTGCCTCCGCTGCCTGGGCCCGGATCATGAGGAACTGATCTGTGGGCCCTGCGGCAAAATGTCCTCAAAGGCGTTGAGAAGTCGGCGGCATCAGCGTGATCGAATCTTCGCTGACCCCAGCCGTACCCGGACCTCGTCGGAGGCCTTCGCGTCAAAAGGCTCCAGCTCGGACCGTCGCCGGAGTTCCTCCGACCGGGGTTCTCCCTCCAGGGACCATCGTCGGACGGTGAAACCCGCGAGGGCGGCGTCGGTGGACGCTCCTGGTTCCGCGAGGGCCAGGTCGCATAGCCCCGATAGCCGCCCCGGGTCCTTGGAGAAGGAACGCCTCCAGAAGCGACCTCGCCTGGAGTCGGAGATGCCTGCTCGGGTAAGTCCTGTAGTCCTTCTGGACTCGCCTCCGCGACAGCCGACGTCGGGCCCGACGCCGTCGGGGCCCGAGTCGGGGGCTGCTGGGTCACCTGAGCTCGGACTCAGGTTGACGGCCTTGGAGAGCAGACTGTCTGCCTTCATGGACCAGCAGCGGGCACTGCTCGCTGGCTTCGCTGGCGCCGCTGCCCCGACCGCCGGGACGTCGACGTCCAAGTCGACCCCGGAGACCGAGCCGATCCTCGAGTCGATGAGAACTCGAGTCGATCCTCGGTCGAGGTCACCCTCGGCCTCCCGTTCGGGACCGAGGTCGCCGACGCCGACTCCCTCGGCGTCGGGGCGGCAGGCGCCGCGCCCTGCCCGGGCCGACCCCACCGAGTCCTCGTCGGAGTCGGTCTGGGAGTCTGAAGAGGAAGAGTCGCCTGATTCTTTCCGGACTCGGTGTGTCCCCTCGGACTCACCGGAGTCCGAGCCTCGGAAGCAGTCCCCCCCGGAGGATGCCCGGTTCTCGGACTTCGTTAGGGATATGGCCAAGGCTTTGGCCTTCCCTGCGGATCCCGAGGAGGAGCCTCGAGCCGAAGAGCTCGACGCCCTCCAGTATGACTCTCCCGCGAGGGAACACTTTACTGTACCGGTTCCTCCTATGCTGGAACGACTACTCTTCCGCATGTGGGAGAGTCCGGCCTCCTCGCCGGTCCTGAGCAAGCGGGTCGATTCTATCTATCGAGTCCACAAGAGCCCTGGCTTTCAAAAGGCACAGCTACCTCACCATTCCATGGTAGTGGAATCGGCCATGCATCGTCTTAAGAGCCAGAAGATGCACTCCTCGGTGCCTCCTGGCAGGGAGGCCCGTAACCTGGATGGCCTTGGTAAGAAGTGTTTCCAGGGCTCTATGCTCGCATGTCGTGTCCAGACTTACCAGCTATACATGGGCATGTATCTCCGGGATCTGGCTAAAGAGCTAGCCGGATTCTCCGCTGGTTTGTCCGAGGAACCCTTGCGGAGGTTCCTGGCCTTGTCCACTGGCATTCGGGAATGCTCAAAGTTCATGTCCCGAGCAGCCTATGATGGCTTTGAAGCATCGGCTCGAGTGGCCGCAGCCGGCATCGGTGCCCGCCGACAGGCTTGGCTTCAGTCGTCAGACCTTGAGCCCTGGGTGCAGGACAAGTTGGTCGATGTCCCCTGCCGAGGCGAGAACCTCTTTGGCAAGCCCATGGCGGAAAAGGCTGCACAAATTGAGACTGAGACTCTCACCAGGACCAGGCTTTCTAGGAAGACCTCCGCCCCTTCCCAGAAAAAGAAGGGCTCGGGGAAAAAGTCCTTTTACCCGAGGAAGGCGGCTGCCTACAAACAATACCCCCATTATCAGGCCCCTGCAGCTCCCCAACAGGGCCAGCAGGCCAAGGGACGGGGTAACGGGTCCCGTAGGCAGCCAGCCCCCAAGCCTGCACCACCAGCCCCTGCTCAGCAGGGTGGGGGTTTTTGACTCACAAAGCATAGCCTCTCCCCCCCCGCTGGTTCCTCCCAGCACCGGAGGCCGGCTGGTTCACTTCGCCCACAGGTGGTCCAGCATCACCGCAGATGCCTGGGTGCTTCAAGTCGTGCGAGAAGGCTATCTTCTCCACTTCCATCAGGTCCCTCCCTCCTATTTTCCGGGAGAACCTCCGCGACCCCCTCTGCACAGGGAATTACTCCTTCAGGAGTTAGCAGGTCTTCTGCAGGAACAGGCGGTGGAACCGGTGCCCCACCACCTGAGAGGTCAAGGCTTTTATTCCAGGTATTTTCTGATACCAAAGAGAACAGGGGGCCTCAGACCCATCCTGGACTTGCGCAACCTCAACAAGTTCCTTGTGCGGGAGAAGTTCAAAATGCTTACCCTTGGAATTCTTCTGCCCTACCTCCAGCAGGGAGATTAGCTATGCTCCTTGGATCTAAAGGATGCCTACACGCACATCCTCATCCACCCCAGCCACCGCCAATACCTAAGGTTCGTGGTGGCAGGAAATCATTACCAGTACAGAGTACTGCCCTTTGGCCTATCCTCCGCACCGCGATTCTTCACAAAATGTCTCGCGGTCGTGGCGGCCCATCTCCGGCTTCACGGCCTCTATGTCTTTCCGTACCTCGACGACTGGCTCATCAGAGCAGCGTCCGCTCAGGAGGTCACCAACGCCACGTGCCGCACGGTGACTCTTCTGCAGCACTTGGGCTTTGTGATAAACTTCGCAAAGTCCACTTTGCTCCCCTCACAGGATCTCGAGTTCATCGGCGCGAGGCTGCACACTCCTCAGGCGCGAGCATACCTACCGCTCGACAGGGCTCAACGGCTCATGGACCTAGCCGACCGCTTTCGCAGCCAGCCCCTGGTCTCCGCCAGGCGCTTCCTGAGACTGCTCGGCCATATGGCTTCCACCGTCCATGTGACCCCCAATGCCTGCCTGAATATGCGGTCTGCTCAATGGTGTCTCCGCCAGCAGTGGCGACAAGCCACAGGCGGCCTAGCAGACCTAGTGCGCGTCTCCGAGCCGCTGGTCTCGTCTCTCCGGTGGTGGCTCCGACAGCCGAACCTGATATTCGGAATGCCTTTCCAGTCACCTCCGTTGACCCGGGTGCTGACCACCGATGCATCCCTCCTGGGCTGGGGAGCACATTGCCAAGAGGCACGTACTCAGGGCCTCTGGACCACGTGGGAGTCTGCTCAGCAGATCAACTTCCTGGAGCTCAGGGCGATCCGCCTAGCTCTCAAGGCCTTCTCCCACCTGACTTCCCAACAGTCCGTCCTTGTCCAGACGGACAATCAAGTTGCCATGTTCTACGTGAACAAACAGGGGGGCACGGGCTCCTTCCTCCTCTGTCGGGAGGCACAGAAGCTCTGCTCTTGGGCCGTCAGTCACGGCATTCTCCTCAAGGCCGTTTATCTCCCGGGCCAAGAAAATTGCCTTGCGGACAAACTCAGCAGGGTCCTCCAGCCGCACGAGTGGCGTCTGGATCCCTTGGTAGTTCAGAAGCTCTTCCTCAAGTGGGGCCTCCCCACGGTGGATCTTTTTGCCAGTCCTCACAACCGGCAGCTTCCTCGCTTCTGCTCTCGTCAGCCACACCCCCTTCGGGTTGCGGCGGACGCCTTTCTGATCTCATGGTCGGGGAGCCTTCTGTACGCTTTCCCTCCCATCCCGCTCGTCTCTCGGACTCTTTTCAAGGTTCTTCGAGACAAAGCCTTCATGATCCTGGTGGCCCCTCGCTGGCCCAGGCAGCCGTGGTTTCCGCTCCTGCTACAACTGGCGGTGGAGGATCCAATCCCTCTGGGGGTACAACCGGATCTCCTCACTCAGGATCAGGGGTCCCTACTGCACCCCAACCTCAGGTCTCTCAACCTCATGGCCTGGCTGCTGAGAGGGTAGTCCTTGCTCCCCTTCTCCTGCCGGCGGAGGTGGAGGAGGTCGTCTTGGCTTCGCGACGGCCCTCTACCCGCAAATGCTACGCCCTTAAATGGCGTCGCTTTGCAGTCTGGTGTACCCAACAGTCTCAGGATCCCTTCTCCTGCCCGGTGTCGGTGATCTTGCAGTACTTGCTGCACCTCTCTAATCTGGGACTTAAGTCCAACTCCGTCAAAGTTCACCTCAGTGCTCTTTCAGCGCATCATGTGCCGGTGGACGGCAGACCTCTCTCAAACGACCCTCTCGTAGCGAGGTTTCTCCGAGGTCTCCTTCTACTTAAACCACCTCTGCGCCCGCCAGCGCCTGACTGGGACCTGAATGTGGTTTTGCAGCGGATCACCTGTCCGCCTTTTGAACCTATGGCTACCTGTTCTCTCCGTTTTCTGTCTTGGAAAACACTGTTCTTGATAGCCCTCACTTCCGCTAGACGCGTAAGTGAATTGCAGGCCCTCGTGTCTGATCCCCCTTACACTAGGTTCTACAAGAATAGGGTAGTCCTACGGACTCACCCAAAATTTCTGCCTAAAGTGGTCTCCCCTTTTCACATCAATCAGGAGGTGGTACTTCCAACCTTCTTTCCCAGACCACACTCCAGCCGAGCTGAAACGGTCCTCCATACCCTGGACTGTAGAAGGGCATTGAACTTCTACCTTGACCGTACGCGGGAGCACCGTAAAGCTGCTCAGCTATTTGTGTCTTTTGACCCCAATAAATTGGGGCTCCCGGTCTCCAAGCGTACTCTGTCCATCTGGGTTGCGGACTGTATCTCTTGGGCTTATGGGGCGGCCGGACTCTCCTTAGAAAGTCGAGTCACGGCTCATTGCGTTCGGGCAAAGGCTACGTCAGTGGCTTACCTCCGCTCTGTTCCGCTGGCAGACATCTGCCGGGCCGCTACTTGGTCTTCGAGCCAGACTTTTGCGGTCCATTACTGTCTCGAGAGGGAGTCCCGTAGGGACAGTGCTTTCGGACAGGCAGTCCTCCGTAATCTCTTTGAGGTCTGAGCAACTCCTACCCTCCATCCCGGATGTGGGCTACCGGTGGGTGATAATTCAGCGAAGATTCTATCCTTCTGTGCTGCTGAGCTAGAGGGAGCTCATTTTTGTGCTTAGGGTCTCCGGTAGCCTTGAGCTTGGGAGTCCCATAAGTGAGGACTGACTTCCTGCTTGGTCCTGGAGAAAGCGTAGTTACTCACCTGTAACAGGTGTTCTCCAGGAGCAGCAGGAATCAGTCCTCACTACCCTCCCTCCTCCCCTTGGAGTTGCAATCGTCTGCTTATGTTCTTTTTGCAAATTTTTATGCTGTCTTTTTTAGCTATGTCATCTGACTGGCTAAGATGGCACCCTCGGGCGGGAAGACGACCGCGCATGCGCGCTGCAATTCCCAAAGGCTTTCTTTGAAAGCTGGGGAAAATTGCTCCGCGAGGGCTCCGTCGGCGCCGACGTCACCCATAAGTGAGGACTGATTCCTGCTGCTCCTGGAGAACACCTGTTACAGGTGAGTAACTACGCTTTCTAGGACAAACAGGATGAGTCAGCCACACCAGCATTTTTGAGTCTTCATGGTCCTCCTGCCTTGTTAGAGAGACTGGGCTGGCACATGCTGACTGTGAACAAAGGGGATTTCCTTCCTTCCCGACTCTCCCCTTGCATCTTGACATCGTTAACTGCAATGTTGCCTCAGTTTTGGCCAAAAAGGGTTGCTGCTCTCTGATGCAGAGCTTATAGACTGTAACGTTGTGCATACGTTGACCCGGTGACTTTCTCCTTTCGGGTCTTCTCGCTTTTATGCCGTAATACACATAGGGATAATTTTATGAGGGACTTGAGCATATAGAGAAGTGTTTTATGCAATCAGGTAGACTGTATACACACATAAAACTTAGGATTAGAGCAGTCCCAGTGCCTACTCTTACGGGATATGTAAGTAGGTATTCCCAGGAGTGAAACTGTCACTTGTATGCATTTTGCAAAGTACGTGCATAAGTTCCCTTTCTTAGAGGCACATGCACACACAACCTCACCTCTCTACTTTCCCTGGGGTGATTTTATTAAGGCGTCTAGGTGCATGTTATCTCTATTAAATACGTGAAACATATGTACCTGTGTGTCAGCCGAGATACTGTGTTACAAAATCACCCACTCAGTCTTGTATGCCAACACTCTATTTGTGAATTAAAGTATGCATTTTCTCCCCTTCCAAAGAGAAAAATCACCATCCCAGCATCTGTTCTTCATCTGCTATGTTGTGGATGTTTTCCCCACGTGTGATGTCTGTACTGGGGTTCTAAAGAGAAGTGGTTCAATAATGCCAGCTTTAGATCGTTGGGTGCGCCATGGAGGTAATGTGCTCAGGCCTGAGGAGGGAGGGAAAATGGCTGCCGCTACGGTGGCCACTCCTGCTGACCACAAAGCGGTGCTGTGGGTGCACCTTGGAGACAATACACCACTTAACACCTGGATTGGTGAGTGTTCTTGATGAGAGGTGAGGCAAGACATACACAGCTTTACCACACGTTAGGCAAGAAAGGAATGTCTAAATTCATGGATGGTGACAGCCTAGAGTACGTTTAAGGAGACAAATAATTGTTAGGGTAAAGTATGAGATTTTGGGCCTTTGTCCACCATAGATGGAGCACAGTTAAGTTATAAGGCAAGATAATCGGTGATTCCCCTAGACCATGATGACATATCTGGGAAGTTCTGTGTCTTCAGTCAAAGAAAGCTCAACTATTGCAGTCTTAGTACTGTATGGAAGATTGGTTTTTCCTTCTGGTTTTACATGTCATTTACTGAATTTAACCTCTCATATACAATGGTTTTACCAGAGGTAGGCCTTGTCAAGGCTAATCAGGTTTCATCTCCATTAAAATGGAATGGGTAGGTTTACAGTGTCAAACTTGGTAAAATTTAGAGAAAAATGACAGCAGATAAAGACCATATGGTTTATCCAGTCTGCCCATTCACACCAACTACTCAGCTCTACAATCGCTTCCTCTGCCTCAGATCTTTGTGCTTCTCCTCTTGCTTTCTTGAATTTAGACAGTCCTCATCTCCACCAGGAGATTGTTCAACACATCCATCACCCTTTCTGTAAAGAAATATTTCCTTAGATTATTCCTAAGTCTATTCCATTTCACTCTCATCTTGTGAGCCCCTTGTTCCAGAGCCTCCTTTCTGTTGAAAGAAGTCTGCCTCTTCTGCATTTATACCTATCATATCTCCCCTAGCCTGACTTTCTTCCAAAATTTACATATTTAGATATTTAAGTTTCTCTCCATATGCTTTATGATAAAGCCCAGACACCTTGTCAGTAGACCAACCTCTCAGTCAACACCATCTGGTTTATATACTTTTGAAGTCCAGCCTCCAGAATTGCACTCAGTGCTTCAAATAAAGTCTTGCCAGAGACTTCTACAGAGGCACTGCTATCACTCATTCCCTCTGCTCCCATCCCCATCACTGCAGGTCCTGCAGTAGTGGAAATAATATTAAAACAGCAACGCAATGCTTACCGAAAGCTTCCAGCATGCGTGCTTTGACCAGCTGGTCACCAACAGCATGCAGCCTTGGAAGCTTTGGTTATATTTAGCAATGCTTTTCACTGGGTCAAAGCGGTGCACGTTCATGTATGATATATATTTCCCTTGTCCCCAAAGTGGCTCACAATCTGTTTTGTACTTGAGGCAGTGGAGGATTAAGTGGCTTGCCCAAGGCCACAAGGAGTACCTGTTGGACTAGAAACCGCAGTCCTTCAAGCCCGAGGTTGCTGTCCTCCAGTGGAATTTGAGCCTCTGGCCCTCCAGCCTGACAGCTTGCCCCAACCACTAGACCACGCCTTCCTCCTTGCACTGGCCCCGCCCTCAGCCTGGATCTTCTCAGATTTACTCAAACTAGCAACAAGAACAAAATCATTGCAAAGAGATATTTTGCTTTTTATCTTCAGCCAGAGAGCCCTAGCTTAAAGCGGCAGTCTGATGCAATGAAATTCTAGGCTGACTACGCTGGCGTGCTCCCTCATGGGCATTTGACATATTCTAGCACCATTCAACTATGAAAGGAAAATGAACTGATGGAAGAGCTATTGACTGGTTTCAAGATAGTTTGCAGAAGGATAGAGAGTTCCCTCTAAGTCAGTACACAGGACCCCACCGTGCCTGTCAGTGGGATGGCTCACCCCTGGCATGGAGAAGGCCAGCAGAAATCAAAGCAATATACCCACAGTGCAACATTTCAACGTACTTCTTTAACAGGAAGCCCAGTGGCAAGAGGCCTCAGGTGCTGAGATACAAAACGTGTCTGGCCACACTATGATGTGACAGGACGAGACAAGTTGTTTTTGGCATATGCACGCATTCTACGTGCAGAAATTAACCACATTGCTTTGAAATAAAGTGTCCTATAAATTCCTATATAATTTCCCTGTGCCATAGGGAAATCATGTAAACGCTGAAAAATGTTCAGACATGTTATCCAACCTTCTAGCTTTCAGCCCTTAATGTAAAAATCAGTAGAATCGTGAATAAAGCCAGTTACCGAACCGATTGGCGAGTACATCTGATAGTGCCCCCCACTAATCTTTGGACCCCGTAGGTATGTTCCTGGCTTGCACTTGGCAATAGATAGCAGCTTGCATTGCACATAGTAACCACTAAGACAGCAGTATGATTCAATCACAGTGAAATAATAGCAAGGAAAATGAAACATATCAACATGAAATGCAGTACATCCTAGCTGGGAATGATTTCTATCCTTGTATGTGTGTGCTGTACATCCTTTGTGTCTGGTTGGGTAACTGGGAGATGTGGAGCAATTCATGTGGATGTGCTTTTGGGCATCGGTGACGGTAGTGGAGGAAGGGCAGTTCGCAGAATGCTGGGGCAGTTGTAGGGAGCAGTATGGTGAGTGGAGCAATTGCGAAGTGTAGTTTGTGGGGTGATGGAGCAGATGCAGGGAGTAGTTGGCGATGTGGTGGGATAGTAGTGGGCTAGTTTTAGGGAGCAGGAACAATTTGTAGGGTGCTGGGGGAGTTGCAGAGGGTAGATTTTGGGGATGGTGTTTCAGGTGGTGGGACAGTTGGGGAGTATTTTTGATGGTAGGGCAGTTTGTGGGGTGGTATGGCATTTGCTTCGGAGTGTTTTATGGATGGGGCAGTGTGTCGGTTGTGGGGCAGTTGTGAGGTTGTAGTGTTTGAGAGTGGGGCAGTAGTTTTTGGGAGTAGGGGCAGTTTGCAGGATGTGGAGCAGATGCGGGGGCAGTTAGCAAGGTGACAGGACAGTTACGGGATAATTTTTGGGGTTGGGGTAATTTGTGAGGTGGTGAATTAGTAATTGGGCATATTCTTTTGGGGTGGGGTAGTTTGTGGGCTGGTAGGACAGCTTTGAGGGAGTGTGTTTTAGGGGTGGGAGGGACAGTTGCGAAGGATTATTTTTAGGGGTAGGGACAATATTCAGGTTGGTATTTTTTGGGGGTTGGGCAGTTTGTGGGAGAGTGATGCAATTGTGGGGAGTATTGCTATGGGGCAGTTTGTGATGTGGTGGGACAGTTGTAATGGGATATATTTCGATGGGGCATTTGCTGGAGGTTGATTTTTGAGGTAGGGACAGTTTGTGGTGTGGGGCAATTGCAGGGATATAGCTTTTGGGGATGGCTCAGTTTGTAGGGTGCCCAGACAGTTGCGGGAGGTTGTTTTTTGGGTGGAAACAGTTTGTAGTGTAGTAGGGTGGTTATGGGAGTGTAATGTTTGAGGGTGGGGTAGTTTGCAGAGTGGTAAGGCCATTGCATGGGTGTATTTTTTTTTTTGTGGGGGTCATTTGGCGAGTTGGTATGACAGTTGTGAAGGAGTAGTTTTGGGGGTTGGAGTATTATATGAGGTGGTGGGACAATTATTGAGGGGAAGTTTGGGAGAGTAGAAAACAGGGAGAGGGAGTTTAAAAGGAGCAATTCCCTAATTGCTATTGTATGTAAGTTTCTATACTACAGAAACTGGAAGTCCTTCCCCCATAGGAATGCATTGGTCTGGGATGTTTTTGAGTGGTGGGGGGGGGGGTATATTTCTGGAATATCCAGTCTGATTTGGCCCATTTTTGAACTTGACGTGTCTTTTGACTGCTTTTTCTGCTAGGCCAGATTTCATCTCATTCCATTCCATTTTCAGACTTATTTTGGTCCTGATGGACAGACAGACAAGCAGTCAGTCTGAAACCCTTCTATATAATACTTTCCAACTTCCTTTGGGTTGGAAAGAATAACAAAAATAAAATAGTTATCCCCGATGGACAGGTCATCCTAACATAATGCTGTGACCAATTGCAGGGCCAGTCCCAGTACAAGTCCATGTTGCTGCCTTTCCTTTACCAGAACTCATCTGAGTCTTTATTGCAAGACTTGTCTTAAACATTTAAGATGTCAGATGCAATTAGCTGTATTAGCAGAACTGAATGGATTTTTCTCCTAGCTAGAAGCCATGTTTTTGTTAGTGCCTATGAAACACAAACCATATACTAAATTAGAAGCAGCAGGTTACTCAAATCACAGATCTTATCGGTCCCAATTTCCTACTCCGGTTCAAATATCATTCCCCTTAGTGCAAAA
The DNA here is from genome assembly GCA_033557465.1 of Ichthyophis bannanicus. Taxonomy (NCBI): domain Eukaryota; kingdom Metazoa; phylum Chordata; class Amphibia; order Gymnophiona; family Ichthyophiidae; genus Ichthyophis; species Ichthyophis bannanicus. Next base: position 36,587,542 of record CM066050.1, on the reverse strand, counting down.
CCTCCCAGCGACGAGACCATTCCAGAGAGAATCCTCTTTTGCCACACGGGTTTGTATATATTATAGCTCTCGCAGCTTGGTTTTCGTTTGCTGGACACTGACAAAATTAGAAAGAGGTACTAGTAGATAGGTGAGTTACAGTTTGGACCTAGACCTTGCCTATGATATGATCAAGTCAAGAGCCAACCAAACAAAAGCAAATTGTTCCGTTTACTGTTGTACTGTTAAAGACACAATCGCCACCATAACAAAAAGCCACTAAGCACCTGCTGTTTTTCCTTTTCATAGGACCCATAGTCATGGAATAACTGTAAGCCCTCTGGCTGAAATCCTTTGTGGCTTGTAGGATCATTTTTCCTGACTGTACCTTAGGATTAAGTGTCTCACTCACAAGATGGAAGTGTTCAGCACTCCCATTAGAATTAGGAATTAAGGGCCTGATTCATTCACGCATGTTAGGCAGAACATGGGAAAAGAAGCCTTAGTTAAAACAGACCCCTAAGTTAAAATGTATGCCATATTGCTAAATTATTCCTAAAATGTTAGTCTTCCTGTCTGGTATCACCCTGGTGCAATTATCTAATTTATATTTCTTTGGGTCTAATGGGGGTAATTTGCTAAGAGGGGGTCTGGAGATAATTTTGTGATGCTTTCTCTGTACGTAAAGCCTGCTTTACGTGCGGAAAAGAGCTCTTACAAGATTTTGCAGAAATATATGCATGTGAAAGTATCATTTAGGCGCACAACAAAGGCAGCGTTAAAGTGTATGCACATATTTTGTGAAATATTTGGGTACATGAATATATAGTGCATACACATATTTATATTTTCAGAGGAGGAGGTCTACATTCGGGCGTGAGCATTTGTCCGCTACTGCAGTTGGTTTTGGGAACCTGTTTTATAAAAGCACATAGACACCTCGGCTGCCTTTGTAAAATAAGCAGCAAGACCAGCCCCAGTGGCACCCAAATATTCACACACAAATTTGCACCTGCTATGAAGAAGGTGCATGCTTTCTGTGTGCATGCTCATGTGTTTTAAGAAATATGCACGACCATCCCAATTACACCCTTGGGCATGTGTGTGCGCAGTCCATGTAAAAGTACATGTGATCTCTCAGCTTGCATCCTTTTTGTGCATTTATCCCTCCCCCCATGACCTTTTTTCATGTAAAACAGCCTTTACTTGCAGAAAACGTTTTACAGAATGATCCCAATATAATTATGTGCTGTGCGTACCGATAATATTTTACTGGTTATTATGTAGGGTGCCAGGCCTGGAAAACATCACATCACCCATAAGAATAGCATTGAAACCATATTTATTCTCTGACAGACATTCTCTCTAGAAGATTTAGCCAGTATGGTAAAAATGCCCAGATATGCCTCACCTAAACTCTGCTGAAGTGACAGTACACTCCTCATGACTTACCAGACTGGTTTTAAGTGTATCCCATAAAGGCTGGATGGATGCATTTTAAAATTTGTTTGACTCTGGCCTCTGGACTCCTGGTTTAGGAAAGTGGCTGAGGAAGGACAGAAATGCCTAGATTGACCTTCCTGAATGCATGTTGCCAGCTTCTCTAAGCCGTAAACAGTCTTCTTGTTCTTTGCCTTTGCAGAGGTGCCCCAGCTGGACGAGCTGACGTTAGAGAAGGTGCTGGAGGAGTTTGAGGTGCTTTGCTATCGGAATATGAACGTTGCCATTGAGACCGAGGAGGGTCTGGGCATTGAATACGATGAAGATGTTGTGTGTGATGTCTGCCGCTCACCAGAAGGGGAGGATGGGAACGAAATGGTTTTCTGTGATAAGTGCAACGTCTGCGTACACCAGGTGTGTGCTTCATCTGTTCCTTCTCTGTGTATGTGCAGCAATGGAGACTCTTTCTTTACTTCTTTTGAATGTTTATAGCCCGCCTTTACGTGGGCTCAAGGCAGTCAATCAGATCAGTCATACATAGTTGATACAGTTACAGTCCAGACTGACTCTCTCAAATTTCTAATGACAATACGGCCCCTCAACACTATTACAATTAGGGGGATGTTTACTAAGCTGCGTTACCTGTTAATGTGGCAGATAGCACACACTATTGCGTCACGTTAACAGATAGCACAGCGATTTTATACGCTCTCTGCAGATCCCGTTCTAACTGCCGCAGTGGACAGAAACTGGACGTGTTTGCTACATGCAGTTACCACAGGCAAAGTTGCATACAACGCAGGTGCAACTAATGCTGCCTCAATGGGAGGCGTTAGCTGCATCCACGATGCTGCCGTGGTGCGCTCTCTGCAATTTCAGTGCATTATCTGCCGGGGAAATGTTGTGCATGCCTCCAACAGCTGATGCATGGCTTGTGCAGCTAACATCGTGCTATATGAACTTCTTTGCCACGTTAGCTGCAAAAGCCTAACACGCATTAGTAAACAAACATTCTTTTGATTCTAACAGCGCATTTAATTAAAAAACATTTTGAAATGTGAATGTTTTCAAACGTTGCCGAAACCTCATGAATTGCTTCCCCTGCCTGGGAGTAGGCGAAAGTTCATTCCAGGACAATTGCCTGAAAACCAAACAACTTAAGCAAAATACTCGTCACTCCTGCTGGAATTCAAAATTCGGCTTCAAAAGGTCTGAATTATGCAAAATTCTGCATGTTTGTTTGTCACTGAACATATAGAGCCTGATATTCAGTGCTGATGCAGAAATTTAACCCCAGATATTCAATGCCGGAACCACGTCCGGCCCCAGCATTGAACAGCCAGGCAGCCCAGATTGCTGCAGAGCTAACCGGGCTGCGCCGATATTCAGCCATTGCTCAGTTACCTTCTGCGGCAAATGTTAGGTCAGGGTTTCCTGGCCTGACATTCGCCATGTGTCACTAACCAATTAGCATTGCGGCATGAAGCGGCAGCAACCACAGATATTCGGCAGCGTGTACGTGCTTCTGTCCCGTAGGTTTGCAAACTGTGTAAATGTCTTTGAATAACCCCCATTGTTTTTGAGTGATAATTTAAAATACAGAAAAAAAATCACATAAAAATGCAAAATTTTGAATTATTGTATGTAGAATTCCAGCAGGAGTAACTTTTAAGCTTATACTTTTTTGGAGAAGGGTAGGTTAAAATAATACCATCTGCTGAGCGTAATGATCTAACAAGCCCTCCATAATTCAACATTTTTGTCACAGGCAAGTCTATTGCCATACAAGAATAAATAAAAAAGATAGATTCACCTCACCTCCCCCCTCCATTCTCAGAGATCACGATTATAATCAGAAGAGCGAAATTAAATCTTCACATAGCAACATAAATCCGTCACGAACAACTTTAAGTAATGTTAAGGTGGCATTTTGGTCTTTGAATGATAGCCTGTCATACCTGCTATGAACTCTAAATCGGAAGTCTTGAGATCCATGTGGCTAAAATGTTACTTTGACAGCAGAAGCAGCTTTCACTAGGTTTCATCATATCTAGTGCTGAGACAAATGAAGTATTTGGTAAGTTTGGTGAAGAGTTGTGTTGCTGCTGTGACTGCGTTGTGGACTCTCATTGCTTCCGCAGAGGAGTATCCGCTGTGACTTATCTTTTCCTTCCCTCTCTCACAGGCTTGCTATGGGATCCTGAAAGTCCCCCTAGGTAGTTGGCTTTGTCGAACATGCGCTCTTGGAGTTCAGCCAAAATGTTTACTTTGCCCTAAGAGAGGAGGAGCTTTGAAACCCACAAGGAGCGGGACAAAGTGGGTCCATGTCAGCTGTGCCTTATGGGTACCTGAAGTAAGATATTCTTCAGTAGAATCGCCAGGACTCAGAGAAGCTGCTAGGAATGTGTCTAGCTCAGTAACATTTGGTATCCAATTTTTGCTGCAAGCTTTCCAATGTAAACAGCATGATTTCAGACTTCGAAATACTCCTTTAGATGCACCATCAGTCACAGTTAGTTTCATAATTTCCTAATACAGTTCTGGCATTGCGATAAGGGCTGGATTGGCATGGTGAAGGACGTCTTAGGGCAGGTAACATTGGAATGCCCGAAATCCATTCCACAGCCCACTTTCTGGTCAAGTTACTCTTATATTTGATATAGCCCCGCTTGCAAAGAAAAGCAAATGAAACTATTCCATACATAAAAATATTTCTCTCTATGGGATATGTATGGTGTAGTCATTTATTTTGTAAAAATACTGCAATTAGAGTTCCTTTTTTAAATTTCAATTTTGTGTTTCTCTCTAGCCATTTTACTGCCTCTATAGTTTCTAACACTTTCTCCCGCATCCCAGGTGACTTGCCTGACAATTCAGGGAGCTAGCCCCAGTGAGTTGGAAGAGCACATTCCTGCAAACATAACCTTAGCACACCTGTGGGGCCACTGCCATCCCACCGCTTCCCCAACTAGAAGCTATAATTCAGTGCCTCTTCTCTGCTATTCTGTGTTACTTATCATTTCTAGGTATAGGATATACTGTAGGGGCCTGATTTTATAACAGGACGCGTATGTGAGAAGCCCCAGAAGATGCCCATTTTATAAAGGCAACATACTGTAGTGTCTGTGTGCCTTTTATAAAACCAGCTCCCGCTGCGAATGCGCACACGTTTACCTGCTCGAGAGTTCTGTCAGTGCGAACATGGACTCGCGTATTCTATAAAATAGGCGCACACATTGCTCTGTTGAAACGGCTCCCAGGAACACCTGTACACAGCGTACGAACGAGTACATGCCGACTTGCACGGAGTGTACTCACTCACATGTACGACACTGCACAAGTAAGACCTTTTTCCCATGTACAAAACAGGCTTTACATGCAGAAAAACCTTTCTAAAATTATCCCCCAGTTTTACACTCGTATAATAAAATGAAAAAAAAAAAGTCCTCATTGGAGACTTACACTGTGCAGGCCTCATTGTCATGTTTGTTAATTTATTTTATTTTATTTAAAATCTTTGTAAACTTCCTTCTTGAAACGCTAAGTTGGCCCAAAACATTTTGCTAATGCTTCCTTTTAAAAAAATTAAAAAAGGCAATTTACAATTAAGCTCATGTCCCTTTCTCACAGAATATAAAAGTATGAAGCCAACATAAAATACCACTTTCCATAATCTCAGTCCCAACCGCTTGATCTGTAGGCCCCCCCCCCCCCATTTTATTCTGCACCTTATGCCTTCTGAAAAGTCAGGCTTTAATCCTTATCTCCAGGAACAAGCAGGAATAAGTCCTCACATATGGCTACGTCGGTACCGACGGAGCCTGCGCGGGAATGCTCCCCAGCTTCCCAGAATGAAAGCTTTTGGGGCATCCCACAGCGCATGCGCGCTGCCTTCCCGCCTTTCCTACCAACTCTCCTCAGTTCTTCTTTTCTGCGGAGCCAGCAGGTCGTGTTCCTGTCACCGCTGAAGAAGTTCTTTATTTTAATCTATTTCTTTGGTCGCGTGTCTGCCTTCCCCGATGCCGGACCGGTACCGCTGGTCTTTTCTTTTCTTCTAAAAAAAATAAAATAAATATAATATTTTTCCCTCACTTGGTGTATTTTTCTTCTTAGGCCTTCAGGCCCACAAGAAACTTTCCCTCATGGAAAAACCAGCCTCTGGCTTCAAAAAATGCACTAAGTGTAGCGGTACAATTTCTGTGACAGACACCCATGAATGGTGTCTTAAATGTTTGGGGGCCTGAACACTCCGTCCCGGATTGCCAGTCCTGTTCTCTAATGTCTAAATGAGGGTTACAGAACCGAGCAGCCAAGCTCCATGTGCTGTTTCCCACGGATGCACCGGCGGTGGCATCGACATCTTCCAGGTCTTCCTCTCCTGATGGATCTCAGGTAACCAAACATACTTTTAGCAGGTCCTCAAAGGGCAAATCTCCCTTTAAGTATCGAGATGCCTCCGGGCTTGCCCTTGAGGATCCTGCCCCAGCCAAACAACCCCGGCGGGAAGCTCCGGCTTCCAAAGCTCCTCCTATGGGGTTACAGGTTGACATCGATGGCACGGCCTCGACCGATCACCTGTTAGACTGCTCTGGGGTACCGGCACAATCTCCCGGTACCGACATCCAGGCAGTCGTGGCGTCCATGGATCACACTGTGCAATCCATGCAGCAGGCCATACTGGCTTTCATCAAGGCTGCGACTCCGTCGGTACCGCAACAAGCCATGTTGTCGGTACCGGTACCAACCTCGATACCGGTACCGGCTGCATCGACATCGGCCAGGATGCCGATTCCGGCTCCCTGTCCTGGGCTCTTTCTCGGTACCGACCCGATACCGGGGACACCCGATGTCGGTACCGATCGATACGCCTATCGATCTTTGGAATCAGGCAGACGATATTTCGATTCTTCTGATGATTCTGATTCATCGGATGAGTCCCCTGAAGTATCTGTCACCCTTCCTGAGGAGCCTTCTTCTCCAAAAAGGAGAATGTCTCCTCCAGAGGATTTGTCCTTTCAAGACTTCATAATAGAAGTAGCTAAAGGACTCTCTATTTCAGTAACCTCTGAAAAAGAACCTAGAGCAAAAAAAGTAGATATTTTGGGATACTCTAAGGTTCCCAGAGAGGCAGTCACCTTGCCAATTCATGAAAATTCTTCAAGAACATTTGATAGGGTGAGAGGAGTCTCCCACAAGTCATTCTCCTCATTCTCGTAGATTGGACACTATGTACCGTGTCCCTCCTCCTGGATTTCAAAAAGCTCAGCTTCCTCACCACTCCATTGTGGTGCAGTCAGCTATGAAGAGGATAAAGAGTACCAAAAGAGACACTCTTCTACTCCTCCAGGAAGAGAATGCAGGACCTTGGATGTTTTTGGTAGGAAAATCTTCCAAGCTAGCATGCTTATTGCCAGAATCAATTCATACAGCCTTTATATGGGTATGTTTCTGAAGGAGGTTGCAGAAAAGCTGCACAACTTTCTCCCTTTTATTCCAGAAGATAAAAGGGATGAATTCCTTCTTTGGCTTAAGCATACTCGAGACATTTCAAAGTTTTCCAACAGGGCAGCCTTTGATTCCTTTGAGGTTGCCAGCAGAGTCTCAGGCATTGCTATAGCTGCTCGTAGAATTGCTTGGCTCCAAGCTTCTGATCTAGAGCCCTGGGTTCAAGATGGTTTAGGAAATCTGCCCTGTACAGGTGAAAACCTATTTGGCAAGGAGTGGCAAATTAAAGCCACTCAAATGGATGCAGAAAATGCTGCTCTGGATAGACTTTCTAAGTCTACCTCCACTCCGGCCAAGAAAAATTTTTTTTTAAGTCTTTTTACAAGAAGGGCAGATTTCCTTCCACTTCTGGTCAACAGTCTTCCACAGGTCACTTTGCTACTAAGCGTCAGCAGCCTAAACAGGCCAGGCCTAAACCTGCAGGGGCTGCTGCAACCCAGCAGTCCCAGGCCCCTCAGGGGTTTTGACTTGGTACTAGAGAACTTAACCTTTCTGGCTCTACAACAGCCAGAACCTCTCACCATTCCAGGAAGGTTAGCTCATTTTGCTCCCAGATGGGAGCAAATCACATCAGAGCAGTGGACCCTCTCCATCATCAGAGAGGGCTACAAACTTCATTTCTCAGACCTTCCTCCCTACACCATGGTGAGACATTTCAATTCTCCCACATCTCTCCTCGACCTTCTGGATCAGGAGGTAACCTCCCTTCTGGCCCAGAGGGCCATAGAAGAAGTTCCTCTTCAACAGGGGTCAGGGTTTTACTCCCCCTACTTTCTCATTCCAAAGAAAACAGGGGGATACAGACCCATTCTAGATCTCCGAGAATTGAACAAATTTCTATACAAGGAGAAGTTCAAGATGCTCTCTTTAGGCACTCTCCTTCCATACCTACAGAGTCAGGATTGGCTTTGTTCTCTAGATCTCAAGGATGCGTACACTCATATACTCATCAATCCATCCCACAGAAAATTCCTGTTTTCTGTTCCAGGGCAAACATTACCAATACAGAGTCCTTCCTTTCGGTCTGGCCTCTGCTCCAAGAGTGTTCACCAAATGCATGGCAATAGTCGCTGCATTTCTGCGCACTCTCGGAATCTTTGTCTTCCCATATCTGGACGACTGGCTCATCCGAGCTCCATCCCAGTCAGATGCCCAAATTTCCCTGGACAGCACCAGGAGCATTCTGCAGTATCTGGGACTTGTGGTAAACCTCCCAAAGTCTCAGCTCACCCCTACTCAGTCCCTAGAATTCATAGGGGCCTGGTTAGACACCACTACTGCCAGAGCCTATCTTCCCCAGGCTCGTTGCCAATGTCTAGTGCACTTAGCCTCCCAGATTCAGTCAAAGGACCACTTAACTGTCCGGGAGATGCTACAACTACTAGGCCACATGGCTTCCACAGTACATGTGGTGCCCTATGCTCGCCTACACATGAGAGCAGCTCAGTGGACTTTGTCCACCCAGTGGACTCAAGCTTCAGGAGCTCTCTCAGACCAAATAGCAAACTCCAAACGTCTCTTTTGGTCTCTCCAATGGTGGATGTCCACTCAAAATCTGTTGCTGGGGTCCCCCTTCCAACCTTTGTTGCCCCAAGCAATCCTCACCACAGATCCCTCCCTAACAGGTTGGGGAGCTCATCTACAGAACCTATCCACCCAAGGCACTTGGTCCCCACAGGAGACCTCCCTTCATATCAACCTCTTGGAACTTCGAGCAGTGTACCTAGCTCTCAAGGTCTTTCATACCCTCCTCAGCTACCAGACAGTCCTCATTCAAACAGACAATCAGGTAGCTATGTTTTACATAAACAAGCAAGGAGGAACTGGCTCTCTGTCGCTTTGCAACGAAGCTCTAAGATTATGGGCCTTCGCCAGAGAGCATCAAATCCATCTCCTGGCAGTATACCTCCCAGGAATTCAAAACTCTTGGGCAGACAGACTCAGTCGAGTTCTGCTTCCGCACGAATGGTCCCTGCACATGGATCAGGTACTCAGAATCTTCCAGGAATGGGGTACCCCGGACATAGACCTATTTGCAAGTCCGTGGAATGCCAAACTTCCCCGGTTCTGTTCCAGAATTCCGTGGCAGGGAGTTCAGGCCAAGGATGCCTTCCTCCTTCATTGGGGTCAGGACTTACTGTATGCCTTTCCACCCATTCCTTTGATTCCCAAGACTCTGTTCAAACTTCAGAGGGATCAAGGATCTATGATCCTCATAGCTCCACGCTGGCCACTCCAAGTGTGGTACCCTCTGCTTCTGCATCTCTCCCAAGCCCCCTCCCTGGACTTAGGAGCTGCTCCAGACCTTCTGTCTCAGGAGGAGGGGACTTTGTGGCATCCAAACCCCAAGTCCCTTCACCTCAGAGCTTGGTTACTGAAGGCCTAGACCTTCAAGACTTCAATCTTTCGCAGCAAGTGAAGGATATCCTTCATGCTTCCGGGAAACCTTCCACTAGGCGTTCCTATGCCTTTAAATGGAAAAGATTTTCCATTTGGTGTGCTCAAAAGGGTCTTGACCCTCTGGCACTTCCTCTGAATTCTCTATTAGAATATCTCCTGCATCTTTCCAATGCAGGCCTTAAGACAAATTCAGTAAGGGTCCATTTAAGTGCTATTGCAGCATCCCTTAAACCTATCAATGGACAACCTGTTTCCTCTCATCCTCTTATTGCAAGATTTATGAGAGGCCTAACTTTAACTAAACCTCCCATTCGACCTCCTCCGGTGGCATGGGATTTAAATTTGGTTCTTGGTCAGCTTATGAAGCCACCTTTTGAACCATTAGCCACTACCTCCTTGAAATGTCTTTCCTGGAAGGTTATTTTCCTTATTGCAATCACTTCTGCTCGCCGCATCAGTGAACTGCAGGCCTTAGTGGCTAATCCACCTTATACAAGGTTCCATCATGATAAGGTAGTCCTTAGGACAAATCCTCACTTTATGCCTAAAGTGGTCTCACCTTTTCATCTTAATCAAGAGGTATATTTACCTGTCTTTTTTCCAGCTCCTCATGCATCAACTGCAGAGAGGAATCTTCATACTCTAGATTGTAAAAGAGCTCTAGCTTTTTACTTACACAGGACACAGCAACATAGAAAGTCTTCCCAGCTTTTTGTTGCTTTTGATCCTTCTCATTTAGGACTTCCAGTCTCCAAAAGAACACTGTCCAATTGGATTGCTCAGTGTATTTCTTTTGCTTACCAGAGTAAGAACCTTTCTCTGGAGGGCCATGTCACAGCTCACAATGTGAGGGCCATGGCCACCTCTATGGCTCATCTTCATTCTGTGTCCATCGATCAGATCTGTCGAGCAGCCACCTGGGCCTCGGTTCATACCTTCACAGCCCATTACTGTTTGGACAAGGACTCCCGCCGGGATGCCTTGTTTGGTCAGGCTGTCCTCAGACACCTGTTCCATTCTTGAACAACTCCTGCCCTCCTTCCCTGAATGGATGCCTGAGATCCATAGGAAGATGAGGAACCCTTCAGGGTCTCATACCCTTGGGGATCTCCCAGGTATCTTAGCTAGGGAGTCCCCATATGTGAGGACTTATTCCTGCTTGTTCCTGGAGATAGCACAGTTACTTACCTGTAACAGGTGATCTCTGGGAACAGCAGGAATTAGTCCTCACAACCCACCCACCTCTCCTAGGAGTTGTATCTCTCTCTTTGTCTTTCCTTTACTCTCTCTCTCTATTGTCTCAGCTTTAAACTTGAACTGAGGCGAGTTGGTAGGAAAGGCGGGAAGGCAGCGCGCATGCGCTGTGGGATGCCCCAAAAGCTTTCATTCTGGGAAGCTGGGGAGCATTCCCGCGCAGGCTCCGTCGGTACCGACGTACCCATATGTGAGGACTAATTCCTGCTGTTCCCAGAGATCACCTGTTACAGGTAAGTAATTGTGCTTTCTAGGCGGTCTTTGCAAACGCGGAGCCCTTCTGGCGACACAATACTGGGCCTCCTGCTGAAAATTCCCTTCGCACATCCCCAAGACGCCTCTGCTGTTCCAAGGATCATCAGCACATTTTTCCCTAGCAGAAGTAGCTGTCGTCAGCTACTGTGCACAATCCGTGTGCAGTCTTGAAAGTCGACACAGTCACTGTAAATTGGATCGGAAAGGCCAGGGGTAACCAACGAAGTGCTCATGTAATGGGGATACATGGTCTAGTAGCTGCAAACTCTCAGTAATATGAGCTGCTGTCTTTTAATAAGCTGAATATTTCAAACAGCAGAGTTTCAGTAATGTTATCCCAACAATATTAACGTTTACACCGCTGATAATCAGATTTCCTCAAAATACATAGAGCCTTAAATGCCTGATTACCCGGAACTGCCAAAGGCTATACATACTGCCAGGGGGGGTCCAAGGGTTTCTGCTGCCCCGCCCCCCAGCTACTGCCTCTAACCCGCCCCCCCCCCCTGAAATCGGACTTCTCATCTTGTGGAGGTGGCGGCGGCCTGACTCCATTTTGAGCCACCGCTGCTTTCGAAACAGTCGGGCTGCCGCCACATGGTGAGAGAGATGGATTCAAGGAGCGGCAGTGGCCCAACTCTGTTTTGATAGTGGTGACTTTCAAAATGGAGTCGGGCTGCCCACATGGGTCTGCCGCCCTAGGCAGCTGCCTAGTGGATGGGCCAGCCCTGCATACTGCCTTTCATAGGGTATCTGACTCTGAAATAGCTGTGGTTCAGTGTAAGGGGTGAAGAACTTCTGTCCATGAAAGAAGAGCAGTCTTCATCATAAGGCATACGAGGGGGAGAGACTTAAAGATCTCACTATGTATATTTTGGAAGAAAGACGGGAGATTTAAATACCTCCATGACATAAATGCACAGGAGGAGAGCCTCTTCCAGTTCATCCTGCTAGACCAGTCCAGATTAGCGGTTAAGACCCCCTGCCAGCAGCTGATGGAGACCGAGAACCAATCAGAACCTTTAGCTACACCCCTCACTGGCTGTAATCCAACACCCCCTAGGGGTCAGCTTCAGTTTTTCTCTGTCTCCAGCAGTTGATGGACGTCAAAATTTACCTCCTGACAAGCCCTTAGAGGGGGTTCTCTTGGTACAGGCTTTTCTTGACTGACTTTAAATGCACAGGAGGAGAGCCTCTTTCAATTGAAAGAAAGCTCTGCAATGAGAGAAGTGCAAGGTTATGCACCTAGGGAAGAACAACCCAAACTATGGTTACACGATGCAAGGTTCCACATTAGGAACCACCACCCAAGAAAAAGATTTAGGCGTCCTTGTGGATACCATGTTAAAACCCTCGGCCCAGTGTGCAGCGGCGGCCAAGAGAGCAAATAGAATGCTAGGTATGATAAGGAAAGGAATGGAAAATAAAACAAAAGATATTATAATGCCTCTATATCGTTCCATGGTGAGACCGCACCTTGAATATTGTGTGCAATTCTGGTCGCCATATCTTAAAAAGGATATAGCAATTTTAGAAAAGGTTCAGAGAAGAGCCACCAAAATGGTAAAGGGGATGGAAGGCTACTCCTATGAAGAAAGGCTAAAAAGGTTGGGGCTCTTTAACCTGGAAAAGAGACGGCTGAGGGGAGATATGATAGAAGTCTATAAATTAATGAACGGAGTGGAACGGGTAAACGTAGATCGATTGTTTACCTTATCAGAATATAGAAAGACTAGGGGACATGCAATGAAGCTACAGGGTAAACTATTTAAGACTAATAAAAGAAAATATTTTTTCACTCAACGTGTAATCAAACTCTGGAATTTGTTACCGGAGGATGTAGTAAAGGCTGTTAGTGTAGCTGGGTTTAAAAAAGGTTTGGACAAGTTCCTGGAGGAAAGGTCCATAAACCATTATTAAGAAGGGACCCAGGATATCAATGCTTGAACCAATACAAGCATTGTGGAACCTGTGTCCCTTGGGGAAACTGCTAGGTACGTATGACCTAGATTGGCCACTGTTGGAAACAGAATACTGGGCTTGATGGACCTTGGTCTGACCCAGTATGGCATATCTTATGTTCTTATGTTCTTATAGGATGAGGGTGAAAGGGAATAGACTCGGGAGTAATCCGAGGAAATATTTATTTACGGAAAAAGTGGTAGATGCACTGAATAGTTTTCCAGTGGAGGTAGTAGAGACCAGGACAGTATCTGAATTCAAGAAAGCATGGGACCAGCACAGAGGATCTCTAAGGGGAAAAAAGGGACTGTAGAGCTTAGTAGTTGGTATGGAAGGGGCAGACTAGATAGGCCATATAAGGTACTTCAGGCCGGAAGGTCGGTTGTTCATATCCCACTAGAGGACAGCAACCTTGGGCCGGAAGGACTGGGGTTTCTAGTCCCACAGGTGTTCTTTGTGGTCTTGGGCAAGCCACTTAACCCTCCATAGCCCATGTTCCCTGTAAAATAGTCATCTCCAAGTTATAATGCCCTGTTCAATGTAATTTCAGTTTGTTCAATGTAAACCGCACTGATGCAGAATAGCGCAGTATATAAGAGAATGTAAATAAATAAATAAATCTTTATCTGCTGTCATTTTTCTCTGTTCCTACGTAAGGGCACCTCTATGAAGTCTTTGTGTCACTTGTGTTCTCAATTAAGTTCAGTTGCACTCACAGTTAACTCAGTTCAGAGCTCTCCTCGGTAACTTTCCCTGCGGCTTCTCTTGTTTTTTAAACCTACTGTTTGTAGGAGAGATAAGCAGCAGCCCTTTGTTCACACTGACCTTTGTTTATGTTGATTTGATGAATTTTGAGGACTTTATTTTCCTTGTGATATGAGTCACAATGAGGAGGGGAACTGAGGAAAAAGTAAAAATGACAAAAGTATGTTTTGATAGTGTGCAGCCACAAGGAAGTAAGGTTGCTATGGTCCAGGAAGACCAGTTGCATTGGAAATGTTGGCTTTCAGAATACCCAGTGAATCGGACAGTCTTGTGAATTCAAATCAAGGGTTTAGTTCGCCTTTTGAATTAAAATAACTGGCTATGGAGCATGAAGGAATTCTTATACTTTTGAAAGTAAGAGAAAAGGCATTAGCAAACTCAAAATAAATGTTAGAAAATACGTATATTAGGCCTGGAGGGGGGGGGTGGGTGTTCGAATTAAAAAGGCCGGATGTTGGAGTTCACCGAAAGTGAGCTTGAATTAACTCAACAGAGCTTTTGCCGTAAAAAAGGTTTGAGCAGAAGAGGGGAGAGTGCGAGAGGAACTCCGGTACCTCATATAGCACTGTTCAGTGGAAAGGACATTGTAGCGCCAGAGATTATGATGTGAGGCTGAAAAGAGCTAACTTAAGATAAAGAAGCGGGCATCAGCTACATAGAAAAACCTCCCACGCAGAATTCAAGAGAGCATGGGAAAGCACACAAGGACCCTTAGGATGTGAGAGGGCCGAATGATAAAGGTAGATAGGGCTTTCTGTTAGCACACATAGCGGAGCTGTTCCTTTAGTTTGTCATTGCTCCTGGTACAGAGCCAGTCTGTGGAGGTTCATTTCCTAAAGTCCCCACTTTGGAAAAATAGGTTGTGACGCTCTGAGGGTAAAGACCGAGCTCCAATAAGGTCTGAAGCATTTCAGTAGGCAAAGAAATGGACAGAATAGGCTTTTCGTCATTCTCTTCTGTTATGTATTTTTGTATGACTGTTTCTTTTTATAATAATTTGAAATTTGGTGCAAATGTTATCTACAACGTTTTACTTCACTGCACAGTGCAGAATTCACAGGGGCCAATATTCAGAACCCTTAGCCCAGCGGTTCCCAACCCAGTCCTCGGGTACCCTCAGGCCAGTCAAGTTTTCAGGGTATCCGCAATGAATATGCGTGAGGTAGATCTGCATACCATGGAAGCAGTGCATGCAGATCTATCTATCTATCTCATGCATATTCATTGTGGATACCCTGAAAACCTGACTGGCCTGAGGGTACCCAAGGACTGGTTTGGGAACCACTGCCTTCGCCGGTCTGCCAGTGGAGGCCAACTGGCTAAGGGTGCTGCCACGATACTCAACGGCACTATCCGGATAGCGCTACTGAATACTTCCGCAGATCACCCTGATACTATCCAGTTCGTGCAGAGGCGATCCGGGGGTAAGGGTGGTGTCGGCACTGTCTGGATAAGCACCGACTGCTAATCATGGTAACCGGATAAGCGTCAGAACTTATTCAGATAGTGGTCTTCGGACCCGATATTCAGCGACAGCTCCTATTTGGAAACTGCCACTGAATATCCCACTGATATTTAAGCGCCACGTCTGACTGTTGTGGTATTTGAATATCACAGTGTTTATCTGTGGCCTAGTTCAGGTACTGAATTGTGCATATTATATCCAGGTCAGCATCGGATGCCCTGAAAAGATGGAACCGATCACAAAGATCTCTCATATTCCTGCAAGTAGATGGGCTTTACCCTGCAGCCTGTGTGAGGAGTGCGCTGGAACATGCATTCAGGTATGTAGCTCTTTCTGTAAGTGCTATACGTGACGTGTGCGACTAGGCACCTACTTACCTTTATTAAATAGTGCCTACGTAGTTGCCAACGCAGGCACCCGCCCATGTCGTCCTCTTATAAAATTATCGTCTTTGAGGCTGATATTTAAAATGATTTATACAGTTAACTTTGTAATTAACCGCATAAAGGGGCGTGTTTGCTAAAGGTGAACATGCATTAATGAAAGTTAACGCGCCTTAAGTGCTACCATGGCAGCACTTTATTTATTTATTTTTTATTTATTTTAGTTTCTTATATACCGCACTTTTTGAGATCAGCGTGGTTCACAGGGAACAATAACAAAACCAGAACAACAGGCTGTTCGGTATTACATATAACAGGGGTGACAACTTGGTTCAAACTGGGAGAACTATATACATGGAATATGTAGTCTGTTAACTAGATAACATAACGCGTGTTAAATTGCCTTTGAAAATTTGGGCACAGCGACTGCATATCTTTTCGCCAGATGTATCACTCCAGCCAGAAATGATGCGGTTCAGTCTCGGAGGAATCGGAAATGTTCCACGATCAGGGCTAATTGGATAGCACCAATATTCAGTGTTATTTAGTTAACTTTACCCCTTTAAACAGCACTGTATAAACAGCTGTCCTGATTTCTACTAGATAACTTATACTGTTCAGCATAGGACTGTTGATTCACTCGTTAATGTTTTTAGCATTGTATTATTTATTCATTGGGAGTATCGGTACACTTCATAATCTTCACTGTAAAACAGGTTTGTGTCCGGGTAAGACTAATGATGAGCACCTCAGTGTTTGCAGATTTTTGCAGTGTTTGCAGATTTTTTGAGTATTTGAATTTGAAGTGTTGCCTACTTATCTTAGAATTTTCTGGGCTTGGCTTTTCTAATATGTGTGCATTTTTTTTGGAATATGTATAGCAGTATCGTATAGGACAAGTTGAGTCCATTGTGATTTCCTGGTCATTCATCATCCAACCTGAAGTACTGCCCTGAAGTCTGAAAAATAAAAAAGTGAAATAGTGTAGTTAGAGTAGAGTAGATTAATGCTGCATGTCCTTGACCGTCTTCATGAACCGGAATCTGGGCTAGAAGTGTATGATACTTATTAAGGACATGCATGATGGATTGTATGGGTCTTAACTCTGAAGGAGATGATATGACACACCTTCTGGTTCTCTGATGATGACTGTGAATGAAACTGCTTTTTATCTCTTCCAGTAGGATGTTATAGGCACTGACGACAGTTAAAAGGAAAAAAGATATGTAAGGAATGTTGTTAGAAAGTGTAGGACACAATACCAAGCAATTGCATGCAGATATATGAAGAATTTTCAGGACTAACAGCTTTTTTTGCTGCGTTCATCACTAACTACAATACACTTGCATGGATGGTCAACTAAGGCGGAGGACTATGCCTATCTTTTTCCCGGTATGGATAACTTTCTGGGCTGCAAGTCTTGGTGGATTTCACACACACTAGAGTTTGTAAAAACAGTAACGCTCATAGCAAAAAAAAAAAAAATTTTTTTTTAAATGTGTAGTCGATGCTTTTATGTAGGCTCAGCATGTCGCAAAATAGTCAATGGGCAATTATTGCAAACTCTTAGGAAAGCATCAGCAGATTCTCTCCTTTCGTCTGAAAAGTTTGTGTTGATACAGCACTTTGCTGAGGAGTTCCTGTGATGGTGCTGTCGCCTGTCACTGTTAGCACTCTTCAAAGCAGTAGAAAACTTTTTTTTTTTTTTTTTTTTTGTCAAATGATTTAATGTAAATCCCAAAGGTAGCATAGGAAGTGGTTGATGCTTGCATGAGCCATTGATCAGGACTTGTAAGTGCTGAGCCCAGCCTCAGCAGATATGAAAACAGCAACATTTCAAGTGAGAAAGTAGCCCAGTTTTGCACTGACAGTGTGGCAAGGGCCTACAAAACAAAATGCTGTAAGTTCCTTAGCAATGCCGTTGTATACGCTTTATTGGTAAAGGATGGTGTTGTGTATATATGACAAGAAGAGTCCAGAACAAATGAGACACAAAAATAAAGGCACTTGGTAAGAGGAATGAGGAACCAACCATTCTCTGGGACCAAGCAGGAAGTCGGTCCTCACTTATGGGTGCCTTTGGGAGATCCACCACACATTTGTGGTCACCTTCCCGCCCAAGGGAAGATTTACCTCAGTCATTGTTTTTCCACGGAGCCCTTCAGACATTCGTCTGCACTCCGGAAAATAGTATCATGGTAGTTGGTAGTTTTTTGCCTTTTTTAATTTCTCTTCTTTTCAGTCGCGTACTGTTTTGCCTTCTTGTGAGCCCGGAACCGTCGGTGCTTCGTGCGTGTTTTTTCGGGTCCCTTTTATTCTCTCTGTTTCTTTAGTACGCGGGAGTTTTTCTCGCGCCCTCCTGGTCGCAGCACATTGGAGTTTGATCTCATTGAACTCATGTTTCCGGCTATGTTCACGATTACCAGTTTTAAGAAATGCAGTTGTGGTAGGACCATGTCTATCATGGACCACCATAACTGCTGCTTTCAGTGCCTTGGGGCCAACCACAATGCTTCTACTTGCCCACTGTGTCTCCAGATGACAAGCAAGGGGTGTAAGAACCATGAAAGGCAGCGGGAAGCGCTATTGGACCACAAGTCCTTGGCATCAGTGCCCTTGAAGGCCGCCACAAAGGCCTCGACCTCATGCAGTGACCGAGGTTGTGGAGCCTTGGACTGGCAACTCTCCAGCGAGGACCATCCCCGGAAGGACCAGACTGTCACATTCATTGTCAGGGGACAATGCTGGTTCCAATGGCAAGTCCCATGGACATTGGCACCACAGTCTTTGACATGAAGCCAAGGGAGATGGTCAGGAGTTGCCCTCGAAGCTGTCCTAGCAGGAGTCGTCTTCCATGCCGTCAGAGGACTGGCATTGAGCTCTTGAGCCCATCACCATCCAGGAGTCTCCACTAGTAGAACCAATGGCAGGCCCAATTCCTTCAGTGCAAGCGCCAGAGGTTGCAGGGCCTTCTCTCCTGGAGGAGCGAATGGCCAGCCTAGCTGCCTCCCTGGCACAGCAGAAGGCCCTGGTTCTGGGTACATCTGGTTCCTCTGGACAGACAATGGCCCCATCCACCGGAGGTGGCCTTGTCTCTGGAGGTACAGCCAATCTTTGAGCAGCATGCCCTCTGGTTCGATTACACTAGTCACTCTGTCTCCCCCGAAAGCTTCAGGCTCAGAGCACCGGGAACCCCAGGTCCCATTGACTCCACCACCAGGGCATTGACACGATTCCCGCCAATTCTTTGACGTCCTCTCCAAGTTGGACTCTGAGTGGGAGACTGGCGATGAGTCCCCGGACATGGTGCGAAACCGGGATGCCCCTTCGGACCCCTCGCTTCTGCTGGTGTTGACTGTCCCCTCCCGAGGACCTTTGTTTCTTCAACTTTGTTCAGGACACGGGGAAGGCTCTGTTCACCATCGAGGCGGAGGAGGAGCCTTGGGCAGAGGACCTCTAGATCCTCCAATACCCCTCCCCTCCCAAGGAGGCTGTCACTATTCCAATGCCTCCTATCCTTGAGCCCCTCCTATTCCAGATGTGAGAAACCCCAGTTAGGGTGCCCATAGTGAGCCGGCAGATCGATTCACTGTACGTTTGCAAGAGTCCAGGCTTTGAAAAGACACAGCTACCACACAATTCCATGGTGGTGGAATCAGCCATATGCCACATTAAGAGCCAGAAGACACACTCCTCAGTGCCCTCAAGTAGGAAGGCATGCATCATGGATGGCTTTGGTAGGAAGTGTCACCAGGGCTCTATGCTCGTCGCCAATATCCATTCTTACCAGCTGTACATGGGCATGTACCTGAGAGACCTAGCAGGGGAGCTTGTCGTGTTCTCGGCTGGGCTCTTTGGCAAACCTCTCCAGTGCATCAAGACCCTGGTATCCACGATGGAGTGCTACAATGTTACTCTTGCGGCCTACAATGGCTTCAAGCCCATGGCTTGGGTAGCTGTGGTGGGCATTGATGCCCACTGCCTGGCATGATTACAGTCCTCTGATTTGGAGCAATGGATTCAGGACAAGTTGGTTGATGTCCACTGCCGGGGGGACAACCTGTTTGGCAAGCCCATTACAGAGAAGGCCACCAAGCTGAAGACTGAGTTGCTCACCAGAACCAGGCTTTCACAGAAGACCGCTGACCCTTCCTGGTGGAAGGCTTTGGGGAAGCTCTTTTACCGAAAAAAAGAAGGCCTATGGGAGCTACCCCCTATATCAGGCCTAACAGGCACCCCACAGGGGCAGCGGGGCCCTCGTAGGTCTAAGACTCCCCAAGCCCCAACCAGCACTGCAGCCACAACCCGGAGGGGGGGGGGGTTGACTCCAGAACCGTAGCCTGTCTTCCTCTGGGTGGTCCCGCACTGCAGAACATTGGAGGGTGGCTCATATCTCTCGCCCATAGCTGGCCGAGCAACCCCACAATGCCTGGGCCCTGCAGTCATGAAGGAGGGCTAACTCCTTCACTTCGAGCAAATGCCCCCTCCCTCCATTCTTTCTGGGGGAGCTTCCTCTGGACCCCTGCCATTGAGAACTTCTTCAGGGAGTGCTCTGCACTCTTGGCAGAACAGGCAGTGGAGTTGGTGGGCAGAGGGTTCTACTCGCGCTACTTTCTGGTTCCAAGAAAACTGATGGATTTCGCCCCATCCTCGACTTGCATGATAAGAACATGTCATACTGGGTCAGACCAAGGTCCATCAAGCCCAGTATCCTGTTTCCAACAGTGGCCAGTCTGGGTCATACGTACCTAGCAGTTTCCCCAAAAGACACGGGTTCCACAATGCTTGTACTGGGTCAAGCATTGACATCCTGGGTCCCTTCTTAATAATGGTTTATGGACCTTTCCTCCAGGAACTTGTCCAAACCTTTTTTAAACCCAGCTACACTAACAGCCTTTACTACATCCTCTGGTAACAAATTCCAGAGTTTGATTACACGTTGAGTAAAAAAATAATTTTCTTTTATTAGTCTTAAATAGCTTTATTGCATGTCCCCTAGTCTTTCTGTATTCTGCTAACGTAAACAATCAATCTACGTTTACCCGTTCCACTCCGTTCATTAATTTATAGACTTCTATCATATCTCCCCTCAGCCGTCTCTTTCAGGTTAAAGAGCCCTAACCTTTTTAGCCTTTCTTCATAGGAGTATCCTTCCATCCCCTTTACCATTTTGGTGGCTCTTCTCTGAACCTTTTCTAATAACGCTATATCCTTTTTATGAACCACTTCTTGATTTGAGAAAAGTTCAAGATGGTGTCCTTTGGGATGTTGCTGTCATACCTCCAGCGAGGAGACTGGCTATGCTCTTTGGATCTCATGGACGCCTACACCCACATCCTGATCCGCACCAGCAGTATCTCCAGTTCATCATCTGAGGGTGTCATTACCAGTACAGAGTGCTCCCCTTCGACCTCGCATCCACCCCTAGGATCTTTACAAAGTGCCTGGTGGTGGTCGCTACCTTCTTGAGATTGCATGGAGTTTTCCCCTATCTGGACGACTGGCTGATCAGGGGAGGGTTGCCCAGTGAGGTTTGTCGGTCCGCCCAACATACTATCCAGCTTCTGGAGCAGCTGGGCTTAGTCATCATCTACCCAAAGTCCTACCTGCAGCTCTCTCAGCATCTAGAGTTCATCATGGCTCTCCTGGACACGTCTCTTCCTTCAGACTGGTCTCAGCGCCTGGCATCACTGGCCTGAGAAATTCAGGACTGCTTGACGGTCTTAGTCCATCTTATGTTCCGCCTCCTGGGGCTCATGGCCTCGACAGTTCATGTCACAAGCTGCACTCCTCTCCGAATGCGACAAACACAGTGGACACTGTACTCAATGGTAGCAAGCAACGGGGTGTCTAGTGGATAGGGTCTGCGTGACCTCGCTCCTGACAGTCTCTTTTGCCTGGTGGCAACGACCAGAGAATCTCCTAGCTGGACTCCCCTTTCAAGCTCCAGTGCATCAGCAGGGCCTCAGCATAGGAAACCTCCAAGCTCAGTTCAGGAGCTCACTTCAGGGGCCTCCGGACACAAAGCCTGTGGTCAAGGGTGGAGATCCTCCCCTCAGATTAACTTCCTTGAACTCTAGGCAGTGTCCAACACCCTCCGGGGTCTTTCAGCAACAATTGTCCAGTCAGGTCATCCTCATCCAGATGGACAACCAGGTTGCAATGTTCTATAAAAACAAGCAGGGAGGCACGGGCTCTTACCTCCTGTGCTGGGAGGCAGTTCAACTCTGGTGGTTTGCCCATACTCGTGGCCTTCTCCTGCAGGCGGTGTACCTCCTGGGCCAGGACCGTGTCCTGGCAGACGAGCTCAGCAGAATGTTGCAGCTTCACGAGTGGGCCCTGAATCCTCAGGTGACCCTCATCGTCTTCTGGAAGTGGGAGACACCGGCGGTGGATCTGTTTGCCAGCCCCTCTAACGCCCAGCTGCCACAATTCTGCTTCAGGATTCCTTGCCGTGCTTGACTAGCCATGAAAAAAGCCTCAAAACAGCATATTTTTGGATTGAATGCTATAAAAAAAATCCACACTAATCCATTTATAGTAAATACAACAAAGAAGGTGTTAAGCATCAGTGAAAAAAAAATGGTATACAAAATTTTTCTCCGGCACCACTAAGTCACCACATTGTAGGCCATTTATAGAACATCAAGTGCCACCACACCTTTGATTTCAAAACATGAAAGACAAACTGTTTTTCAGAGAAAATCACTGTACAAGCATTTCAGCTTCTCAAGCAATTGCCTTGACACTGGCAGCATTTCGCATTATAAGCTGCATCAGGAGGCTGTTTAAAAGGCAAGAAACAAACACCAATGCAACAACCAGATTAGTTAGCTCACAAACAAAAGCTGCGCCAACAAACATACAAAACAAAATTGAAGCTGAGAATCACTCAAGTTAAAGATCACAGTGGTTGAAAGAACTTACTTCACAATGCTGCGATTCAAAAGATCCAACATCTTAGTGTATCCATATTTTCCCAGGGGAAGGCTGCTTCTGCGTCTACCCAACAGAATCACAAAATGGTGCCAAAGCGACTCAAAAATGTAAACCTGTGTGAACCAATCAAAAACGACCAGACTCACAAAGGACCGCCGTCATCAACAACCTGAAAGAGGCATATCACACACTAATCCAACAGACTACCTCAATCACTTTCCAAGAGTGCCTCCACTAGGCTGGATGTGTTAATAGCGTTCAACCAAAGGAAAAATTTCTCAACCTCTAAGACACACAACCACCACTGCGATACTGTTTACCCACAAAAGAGATATCGTACACACACTCATTTAAAAACAACCGCATAAATACATCAAAACCAGTTAAAACCACAGATTTATTCAAATTTTAAATCCGAAAAAACGCAACATGCTCAAACTGCGGGAAAATCATTTAAATCACATAAAACAAGTATCCGAAGCCAAAAAACACTGATTCAATAGATTACATCAAATGTAAAGCCTTTTATATTGTCAACAGCTAAATGAGTACTAAGACTTACATCTTTCCCAGTTCCACCTCCCCAGAGATGTGGAGAACGTTCTCGCTTTCCGAAAGGACTCCGTCAGATGTGCTTACGCCTTCAAGTGGCACAGATTCTCCATCTGCTGTGCAGATAAAGGGTTTAACCCATTTTCCTGCTAGGTGCAGATGGTCCTTGCCTACCTTCTGCACCACTCCCATGCTGATTTGAAGTCCAATTCTGTCAGAGTGCACCTTAGCGCGCTGGCGGCTTACCATAATCAGATGGACGACCCCTGTCCGTTCATCCCCTTATAGGCCGTTTCATGAGGCGCCATCTTCTCTCTCAGCCCCTGATTCGTCCACCTGCGGTAGCTTGGGATCTCAATGTGGTCCTTGGGAATCTCATCACTCCCCCCTTCGAACCGCTCGCCACCTGCCCCCTCAGGCTTCTTTCCTGGAAAGTTCTTTTTCTGGTAGTGCTCACGTCGGCGCACAGTCAGTGAGTTGCAGACACTGGTAGAGCATGATCCGCCATATACCAGATTCTACAGGAATAAAGTGGTTCTCCGCACTCACCCTAAGTTCCTTCCTAAGGTGGCCTCACCTTTTCATCTCATCCAGTCGGTGGTGCTTCCCACCTTCTTTCCCAGGCCTCACACTAATAGGGCTGAGGCCTCTCTCCGTACCTTGGATTGCAAGCGGATGCTAGCCTTCTACCTTGAGCAGACTAAGGGCCATCGCCATTTGCCCCAATTGTTTGTTTCTTACAACCCGAACAAACTGGGAATGGCTGTCTCTAAGCGCACTGTATCTCCTTCGCCTATGATTAGGCTGGGCTGCCCTTGGAATATCATGTTACGGTTCACAATGTCCGAGCTATGACTGCTTCTGTGGCTAACCTGCTCTCTGTCTCTGTACTGGAGATCTGTTGGGCTGCGACCTGGTTTTTGGTCCATACCTTTGCAGCCCATTATTGCCTGGAAGTGCATTCCAGGCATGACGGTGCCTTCGGCTAAGCCATACTCCAGCACCTCTTTGGGGACTAGTGCATCTCCTTCACTCCGGCCCTTCTGTCAGTCCAAGTTACCGGAGAGTCGATTCCTTGGTTGATGTCGCGGCTGCCGCCAACTCTCGGAAACTTTCAGCGCTGTTCTGCTGACATTCACGGTTCGCCTTTTCAGGTTGCCTGTAGTTTTTAGAGGTTTTTCAGCAGCCTGCAGCTGGGGAGTCCTATAAATGAGGACTGACTTCCTACTTGATCCTGGAGAAAGCGTGGTTACTCACCTGAACAGGTGTTCTCCGCAAAGAGCAGGAATTGATCCTCACTACCCTCCCTTTTCCTGTGGAGTTGTTTTTTATTTTTAGGCTTGATTAAGCTATGTTTTCATATTGAGCTAATATGGCTTCCTTGGGCAGGAAGGCGGCCACGCATGTGTGGTGGATCTCTCAAAGGCCACCTTTGAAAGCTGGAGAGAGTTACCGTGCAGGCTCCGTTGATGTCACCTATAAGTTAGGACTGATTCCTGCTGCTCTCAGAAAACACCTGTTACAGGTGAATAACCAGACTTACTGCAGCCTCTATGTAATAAGTTAAGCTAAGCTTCTAATGTACATGTAGATAAAATATTTTATTCCTGATGCAGAAATCTAATCGCAAGCAAATTACCATGGTGTTAAAAATGTATACAGACAGTAAAAACAGCACACGCTGCCATGGTAGTTTGTAGTGGTTTGTTGCTGTGGGAGAATGTCTGGCTCATGCAGTGACAGGAAGAGAGACATTTTTAAAAAAATGGCTGGAGTCCCCTGCCCCCTAATCCCACTGTACAAAAATTCTCTAGTAGCCAGTGGGCCCTGGACCTCTACCCCACAAAAATTTCTTGAAGGCCCAATGGGCCCTGGCCATCTACCCCACACTGCAAACAGTTCCTGATGGCCTAGTAGGCTCCAGATGTCGTCGCTCTCCATACCACAGAAATTCTTTAGACGCCCAGTAGGCCCTGACCCCCTACTCCCATGTAGGGAAAAATTCCTTGGTGGCCTAGTGACCCTTGGTGGCCCAGAACCACCCTACCTTTCCTCCCATATAATTGTTTGGCCCAGAGCATCCCTAACCTGGGAAACCTGAGCCAGAGCACTTTAAGGTCAGGCACTATCATTTTTCAAGGTGGTGGTATGAGAAGGATGCCGCCCCTAACTCAGGTAAGTATTATTGATGAAAGGGAGCCCAACAGCATTGAAGCTGTCATGTCAAGGGGCTCTCTGTCGATTACCTGGTCCAGGGATGCTTGGGCAATGGGTGCCTGGGCCAGTGATGCTTTGGCCCAGATAGTCACCCCAATTCTGAGGCTATCTGGCCCACTTGGGCCATGAGTCCTCTGAGGTGAAGTGCTGCCCTTCAGATGACTCAGTTACTCCCACATAGGGAGCCCTGAACTGAAGTAAAGATTCTGCATTACAGGAAAAATGAAAGAAGTGGCAAAATTCAGCATGTTTTTGTTTTTTTACATTGAAAGTATAGCCAGATTCAGCGGGTTTGCATGCAATTTGCAGTGGGTTTACTTTAGATTTTGCTGCAGCAAACCATTGGGAAAACGAAAAGTAAACTGCTGCGCTTAACAGAAGTGCGGCTTATTACACTGGCCCCTGTGTCCTTAGGTGGCCCAGAAATAGAGCAACCTATTTATCGTTTGCAGAGATGTAAACCTACTTTTCCAGGGAATGCGCATCCTTCTGACATTCCATATCTTTAATCGCGCAAAACTCTTAGCAACGAACAACTTCAGAATAACAGCCGGATTTTTATTAGACCTATACAAACCTCTAAAGATCCTTTATAGAAGCTGTCGTGGTCACATTAGTCATGCTTTTTGGATATAAGATCTGAAGAGGGTAGACTCACATGATCTCTAAAGCATTTGGCCTAATTTCAGTTTGCCTGGGGGGCTTTAGCAATGTCAAGATTTTCAGGTACACCAGTCCCCTGGTGGAAATGTGTGTTGGGGGGGCGGGGGCGGCATCTGTGCTCAAACACAGTGACTTCTTTACACGCTTACAGGGTAGGTAGAGTGCAGAAAACTGCTAGAACAGCCTAAAAAGAATGAGATTTGTTTTTAAATTAAAAAGGTTAGTTTTAGAGTGTATGGTATTTATAATTTAGTGCTGCTTAGCATTTCCAACTGTAAATCAAGGAATAGAAGTCTAAGCCCAAAATATTTGGCATAGTGATTAAATTAGAGTTGTTATCCTTTTGCTGCCTGTCATAGTAATGTTTCCTCCTAATCTGTGTGGGGGAACGCCGACCCTGTTATTTAGACAGTTTTGTATACCACCTTATCCTTCAATCAAAGTGGTCACAACACAGTTGGGGGATACATTTAACATGAGGGGATGAGAGACACATACACTAATACTTACAGGGAACATGGGCAATGGAGGGTTAAGTGGCTTGCCTAAGACCACAAGGAGCACGTGTGAGACTAGAAACCCCAGTCCTTCCGGCCCAAGGTTAATGGGATTTGAACCCCCGACCTTCCGGCCTGAGGTAACTTGCCCCAACCACTAGGCCACTCCTCCCTCCTCCCTCCTCTTCTCACCAATGGGCATGCTCCTGGTGTCTTGCACTTCAGACCATACAGACCAGCAGCTTCTGCAAGACTACAGGACCCCACATGGTGTGAACTACAAGATGCCTGGAGCGTTCCTGGCACCTAGATGAGCGCCGGCACATGAGTTTGAGGGAGAATTGATCACTGTGGCCAACTTTGCTGTATGAGGAAAATGAAAAAAAAAAGTTAAATCCTGTTGGCTGAGTTTGACATTCAGCTCTGCAAGTCTATTGATTAAAACTGAATTAAGAAGAGTTTTACTACCTCAAGGAACATAATTTGTGGAAATTCTGCATATTTTCTGCTATCTTGTGCAACAGTGGTTCTCCAAATGAGAAACCTAGACTAAAACACTGTTGGTTTTTTTTTAAGCCTCTTGTTTTTCCTGAAAATTAGGGGGTAGGTTTACTAAGCAGCGGTAGTGGCTGCAGTGTGGTATCGGAGCCGCGGCCCCCTGGGATCCAATACCCCACGGTAGCCGCTACCGCTGCTTAGTAAACATACCTTTTGTTTTAAAGGTGAGTGGAACCAAGTGAAACATTGAGAAGAGGAATGAGGCTGAAAGGGACATGTATAAAGTCTTTTCTTACTAGAGTACTAGGAGACAGAGTAACCACTGTCAGATCATCAACGATGGCAAGAGAAGGCAAAGACCTAAAATGAGGAGATTAACTTGGGAACTTACGCTCTGAATGACCAGCAACAAATGATATCTCCTGCTGGGACAATGACAAGACTGAACACAACTGATTGCTATCTTGTCTCAACTATACTCTTGTGAAGAGATCTTTTTTTTCTCTTTTCAAAAATGAATTAAAATTTGGAACTGTTCTGAATTAAAAACTTTGAGAGCTGCTCACGCTTCGCGCCTGATCCTTCTGAGCTCCCTCCCCTGGCGTTCTGCAGAATATGGATTCTTCCTCAAGGACGTCCAAATTCCTCTTGTTGACATTCCAAGCTCATGGGAAGTTTGACATATCTGTGTTTTATATTTTTTTATTTTGACTTTCTGCAAGGTCTTTTATAGCCAGTGCTGAACAGGATACTTCCCATCAATGCACTGTCAGCTCAGCTTGGTAATTATTTTTCCATTTGCATTTTGAGCACGGTGGCTGACAACCAGATACCATCTGTCAGATGAGAAATCCAGAGCAAGCTGATCTTGCTTGCTGTATTTCTAAGGAGGCCCGGATTAGCTTTCCTATGAAGAGGGTACTATGTAAGTTGTTATGGCAAAAGATGCACGCAGCAGAATGACATTCAATACCTACCATGACATAAACAGGTTGGGATTCAACAATTATTTAAGAGGCCCAGGCCACAACGCGTAGAAGTAAGCCATAACATGGATCAGGTACAAACAGTTGCCCCTCCCCTGATTCTTTGTCTCTTTGCCCAGTGCAGCACTTGTGGGAAATTCATGCCATAATCCCCTGGTCATGCTAGATGGTTTGATGCAAACAAATCAAGTCCGTCCAGTACAATAAGAGAGCACAGTCCAATATTTCCGCTAAGCAGCTTGAAGTTGCGTGGGAGTCCTCCCCTGGCATTCATGCCGGTGGGAGATGGTGCAACACGATCACGCTTAGAACTGCATGGCATAGTTAGGTCCCAATCAATAGGCAGGTCCGGATCTCAGGACCTGCCTATACTGCGCGATCCCGTTGCACAGCTCCCCTCAGCGAGAACATCAGTGCAGTCCTTCATCCAGTTTCTTGCACTTTTCTGACCAGGAAACACCCATATTGTTAGAGAATTTCCAGAGGTGTTCACCCAACACCAATACACCATCCACCTAAACCAGGAATGCCAACCCTGGCCAAAGCCAATGAACCTCAAGTTCTGAACCACAGTACGTTGATTGCTATACCTCCCCAGCAACGTCAAACTGTTGCCACAGTTACCACCATTCACTTCCCAGCTTGTGCGACTTACAGCAGCTGTGCATCTGTTGCTCTCCATTTAGACCAAAGACAATGGCTGGCACCTTTTCAAGTAGTGTTGGCCACCTGAACACAGACCAGGAGCAAGTCCAGGTGAAAGAGGAGAAGTCGGTTCACTTCTCCAGCATGTTAGTCCCCAACTTTGATAATAGTAGCCATGGCACTCCCTATCCCATACACAGATAACCATACAAGTGAATGGCGGAAGTAGCTGAAATATGACTAGTCACTGTAATGAGCTACACTGAAGAGCAGACATTCTGCTGGTCTTCATTTATCCATAACTGTGAATGAAAATGGCATGTCACTGAATCGGAACATAATATTTTGAAGAGACCTCTGGCTTGCTTTCTTTCTCTCTCACTCCCTCCAGTACTCAGGTGGACATGCATGGTGAGAGCACCCACTGCCATCTATCCTTGGGTGTCTCTGTTAAAAACCTTTAATGAGAGGGAGAGCTATGTTGATCCCCATCTCCAGGTTACAAGAAAAGAGATAATCAAGTTCTCACTGAGTGGGAGTTCCAGTATGAAAGTCTTCGATATAGGAGTTGAAGGATGGGCTGGCTCATCAGGAGTCAGGCATTCATCTTTTTGTCTAGAGTATTCCACTCTGTTTTCAAGGGCCACAAATGGATCTTGTTTTTATGGGGATTTATTTTATTTATAAAATTTATATCTCGCCTATCCATAGCTGATGTTGTTGTATCAAGCCATCTCACTGCTGGCCTTTCTGTTTTGTGTTGACCTTCAACCTCGCCAAGCATGAATGTCTGTCTCTAATGATCTCTCTCTTCGCATGATGTGTCCAAAGTACGATTATGAATGTTGACATTTTGTCATCTGAGCTTCTAAAGAGAGCTTAGGTTTTATCTCCTCTAGTACCAACTGGCTTGTTCTTTAGGCAGTCCATGGTATACACAGTATTCTTCATCAGCACCATAATTCAAAGGCATCGATTTTTCTCCTGTCTCTTTTTCATTGTCCAACTTTCACCTTTCCTACACCATTCCAAACCCACCCCTGGGAATGCCTCTTCTGAATGCATGGGCTTTTAGCTGCATTGAAGGACAACTGTTTCAGAGGACTGAATCCCTGGGGAAAACGCTCTGGAGATTATCCTCTTTGAAATCATGAGCATGCAGTGTTGGATCCAAGCAAGCCTAATACAAATCATGAATACTATGGGTTTTTTAAAATTTATTTAAACCATTTTCATGTTAAATTCCATTTTGATGTAGGTTCAGATTCTAGTTTGTTAAAGTTGCATGATATTCCTACATCATTCCTGGGTTGCATTGCACAGCTGAGAGCCTTCTTTGGTCATCAGTGTCATCCTGGTCATCGGTTCACTTCAACATTTATTCTCAAGGACCACCAGCAAGCCTGAAAACAGAACATGCAAATTAATATGGTTCTTAAATGAAATCTGTTCAGTGTTAGATTATGAATATTCGTGATAGTTATGCAAAAATAATCTGCAGACCAAAGACCAGTATTGATCACCATGGTGTATGCAGTTGATTGGAAGCATGCCACTGTGTTGCATAAAACATAGTCTGTCCTATATAAATAAGGGTTGAATAAAATCTAAGAGTTGTGGATTTTAAAATGACTGCAGGGAATAATCCTAGGTGGGAAGCTCTTGTTGATTCATCAGTCTTTGGAAAGGTTTGTGTTGAGATGTGCGGGCACTTGGAGATTAAAACCAAATGAAACAGGTTACCAAAAGATTATCAAGCTACTTCAAATCCTTATAATCCTAATAATAAACACATTCAAGGTAGGGCTTGATAATTCCATAGCTGTTGAACTGGTATTTTACTATAATCCTACTTAGGCACACCTAAGCTTACCGCCTGGAATTTGTCTTCAGATGTGGCTGATTAATCTTATGATAAGAGTTGGAATACCTCAGACTGCCACATTTCATAACATGAATCAGCATTTCACACATTAATGCTTGACTCAGCAGGAATATTGATGTCTTAAATTTTTTAATGCGTTTATCTAGTGTATATTTATTTTCTTGATGCTTTTGTTTCAAATATGTTATTTTACATTTCCATTCAAGGATGATGTTACTTTTGATGGTAAAGCCCGCCTTCAGTCAGTTGCTTTCCATGTTTATTACTGCATTTGCAGCAAATTATCGTTATATTCACTGTGCTATACAGAATAAGTTGCCGTCCCAAAAGAATTTACTGTCTGTCTTTGAGTGCAGAAAGATGATGTAGCTTTTCTGTGGTGAATTCTACTGGGATATGTTTTCTTTTCAGTAACTCTCTGTATTTTCCGCCCCCCAGTGTTCCACGCCACTCTGTATCACCGCATTCCATGTGACGTGCGCCTTTGACCGTAATCTGGAAATGCGAACTATTCTAGCAGACAATGATGAAGTGAAGTTCAAATCATTCTGCCTTGAGCACAGCAGTGGCGTCACCAAAGTGGGGGATGCACGTGCACCCAGACCATCGGGGCCTGGGGCCCCAGTGGAACCTGATCAGACCAAACAGGACTTTGAAAAGGTAACACTGCGGAAACAGAAGCTCCAGCAGTTGGAGGAGGACTTCTATGAACTTGTGAAACCCTCAGAGGTGGCTGACAATCTCGACGTGAATGAGATATTGGTTGAATTTGTCTTCCAATATTGGAAACTGAAGAGGAAGGCTAACTTCAACAAGCCTCTTCTGTCACCAAAAACAGATGAAGTGGACAATTTGGCTCAACAGGAGCAGGACGTTCTCTACAGACGCCTAAATCTATTTACGCACCTCCGGCAAGACTTGGAACGGGTGAGTTCAACATCTGTCTTAATAATCTTCTCCAAAGTTCTGTTGTAATGAGCAAGCAGCTATGAACCCTAAACTGTTTCTAAAAGATGAGCCAGTCTCCCAATTCCTTAAGGGATTTTTTCACTTTTGCGTTTAACAGGTCTTCTATACCACCCTGTCTTCCATTCAGGGCAGTTTATAACAACAACAACTTTACACTGAACAGGGAATTAAACTTGGAGGTATATACATATAGCCTATATGAACGTCAATGAACTATTAACCAGTAGGACATTAGGACTTTGGGTTCAATTGTCTGTCACATTGGGTTCATGCAATGCAATAGGTACCACAGTACACTGTGCCATTAGCTCAGCAACCATTATATCTAATTACACAAATGTACTAGCAGGCACAGGTACAAAGCAGTAAAGAAAATCTAAAGCATTAGGGTCGGGATTAAAGGACCAGGCAGAAAAAAAACAACAAGAAAATGCACATTTCATTGCTCCATTTTAAAATAGCACAATCCTCGTCCAGGGCTTAAATTACCTGTGCTTCTGGAAAGAAAAGGTTTGTAGTTACAAAGGTATACAGAAAGCGCTGTGTGGGCTATACTGAAAATATTAGGCTAAAATCAAAAAGTATTTTCTGCACAAATGTTTTTCCTGTGGTTGTACCTGTAGAATTGCTTTTATTCCAAAAGATGTGGGAGGTTTGAATCTTGCGCAAAAGGATGCGTAATTCCAGAATTGTTCAAAGTGGTTTGCAGCCTCTTTCTGGGGTGTGGTTACCCTCACTTTGTCTAGTCTTTACATCCATGTCTCTATATGAGAAGCAAAGGTACAGCTAGTGGTTAAAAATGTGATAAACCTTACTATGTAGCTATGATTAAAGGTTTATGGTATCCTAGCCCTAGCAGAGGCTGGATCCAATGAGCTGGATAATTAATTACGTAATAAGAGGAGACAACTGGACTTAAAAGAAGAAAGAGAGAGCAGATAGGGTGATGAATGGACTGAGGTAAAACTATGGAAAGGAGTTTTCAATTCAGAATGAACTGTCTAGGGCAGCGATGGCGAACCTATGGCACGCGTGCCAGCTGTGGCACGCGAAGGCCTTGCAGCTGGCACGCGTGAAGGTCCGCAAAAAAAGAAAAAGCGGGCTCTGGCTGCTGCCGCGGACGCGGCAGCATGCAGTGTCCCGCGGGGCCCCCTCCGCCCGCTAAGCCCCTCTGCAAGGGCTTTCAGATTCGCGAGGGAGACAGCGTCTCCCTCGCGTCTCTGTTAAGCCCGTAGGGGTTAATGGGAAATTTCCCATCAGCCCCTTTAGACGCGAGGGACTGATGGGAAATTTCCCATTAGCCCCTGCGGGCTTAACAAGAGACGCGAGGGAGACGCTGTCTCCCTCGCGAATCTGAAAGCCCTTGCAGAGGGGCTTAGCGGGCGGAGGGGGCCCCGCGGGACACTGCATGCTGCCGCGTCCGCGGCAGCAGCCAGAGCCCGCTTTTTCTGTTTTTAAATTTGCCGGGGGGGGGGGGTTAGGACTGCTAATGGGCTGGGGGGGGTTAGGACTGCTAATGGGCTAGGAGGGGGGGGGGTTAGGACTGCTAATGGGCTAGGGGGGGTTAGGACTGCTAATGGGCTGTGGGCTGATGGGGGCTGTCTGGAAAAGGGGTGAAGGGGGGTTAGGACTGCTAATGGGCAGGGGGGGTTTGGACTGCTAATGGGCTGGGGGGGTTAGGACTGCTAATGGGCTAGGAGGGGGGGGTTAGGACTGCTAATGGGCTGTGGGCTGATGGGGGCTGTCTGGAAATGGGGTGATGGGGGGTTAGGACTGGTAATGGGCTATGGGGGGGGTTAGGACTGCTAATGGGCTAGAGAGGGGGGGGTTAGGACTGCTAATGGGCTAGGGGGGGGTTAGGACTGCTAATGGGCTAGGGGGGGGTTAGGACTGCTAATGGGCTAGGGGGGGGTTAGGACTGCTAATGGGCTGGGGGGGGTTAGGACTGCTAATGGGCTAGGAGGGGGGGGGCTTATGACATCAAATCGCCTAAGAGCGTGGGGTATGACTGCTAATGCTCTGGGGGGGGTTAGGACTGCTAATGGGCTGGGGGGGCTTAGGACTGGTAGTGGGCTAGGAGGGGGGGGGTTAGGACTGCTAATGGGCTAGGAGGAGGGGGGGGGTTAGGACTGCTAATGGGCTGGGGGGGGTGTTGGACTGCTAATGGGCTAGGAGGGGGGGTTAGGACTGCTAATGGGCTAGGGGGGGTTAGGACTGCAAATGGGCGGTGGGCTGATGGTGGCTGTATGGAAATGGGGTGATGGGGGTTAGGACGGGTAATGGGCTGAGGGGGGGTTAGGACATCTAATGGGCAAGAGAGGGGGGTTAGGACTGCTAATGGGCTAGGGGGGGGGGTTAGGACTTGAGGTGGGCTGTTGGGTGGGGTTAGGACTGGAAATGGGCTGATGGGGGGTTAACACTGGAGGTGGTCTGATGGGGTTAGGACTGGTAATGGGCTATGGGGGGGTTTAGGACTGATAATGGGCTATGGGGGGGGCTGGGACAAGAAATGGGCTGATGGGGAGGGGTTAGGACTTGAGGTGGGCTGATGGGGTTAGGACTGGTAATGGACTGTGGGCTGATGGGGGGGTTAGGACTGGCAATGGGCTATGGGGGCTGACTGGAAGTGGGGGGTTAGGACTGGTAATGGGTTATAGGGGGGGGGCTTAAACTGAAAATGGGGTGATGGGGGGTTAGGACTGGAAGTGGGTTGATGAGGGGGGGATAGGACTGGTATTGGGTTGGGGGGCTGCTAGGACTGGAAATGGGCTGATGCAGGGACTAGAAGGGAATGGATGCTGGGTGAGGCTGGAACTAGAAGGGAGCTGGTGTTGGGGGAGGATTAGAATGGGATGGGGCTGGGAGAGTAAAATGGAGAGGGGAAAAATATTTTGTGTGGGAGGGATAAAAAATCTACAATTGGCCGGGTATTGGGAGAGTAAGTGGGGATTGAGGATGGAGGGGTAAATTTTGAGTAGATGAAATAGGAATGAGGAAAGAGCCAAAGGAGAAAGATTAGTATGTTAAAGCAGATGTAGAGAGAGAATGGAAAAAAAAAACAAGAAGACAGAAGAAAGGACAAATGGACAGCAGATGGAGAGTTAGCAGAAGACACGAAGAAACCAGAAGAAAGTGGCTGGAACAATTGCAACTGAAAAAAAATGCACAAAAGGTAGAAAAATATCTCTTTATTTTGAATTTATTAACTGGAATATGTCAGCTCTGGGAAATGTGCATCATTAATTTTTGCGCTTTGTTTAGTACAAGAGGAAATTAATATATAGTTTTATTTCTACAGTGTTGTTGTATATTCCAAGTTTGGCTTTTGGGGTTCCCAGTTTAATTATTGTCTTCCTGTTTCTAAATTGTGATTCCTTGTTTGGTGATGGTCTGTTCTGCATGTGTAACTGAGCTGAGGTATTCTGTTTATATAATTCCTATTTGACATTGCCACTTGTTCTTTCCCCAGTAGGTCATGTATTGTTGTTCTCTGAGATGTATTGGTTTAATATTTGCAGTGTTGCCTTTTGATAGGTAGAGTATGGTGCTTTGTGAGTCCTGGTAGTGCTGTTAGGATACGGCGGGTTTGCTATGGGTTCTAAATGGGCAGCGTTTGTAGTAGTTCCTAATGTGCCTGGCGGTTGGTACTGGATTATAGTAATGTAGAAACCTTTTAGTCTTTCTTTATCCATATACTCATTAAGAGGCATGTTTACTAAAAGTTAGTGTATGGTAACATTATGCAAATATTTATGCAAATGAAGCACCTTATGCAAATGGGGCTTTAATTGACGTGCTGGCACTTTGAGGAAATTCTTTGGTTTTGTGCGGCAGTTTGGGCACTCGGGCTCAAAAAGGTTAGCCATCACTGGTCTAGGGCCTAAGTGTTCCTAAATTCTTTCCCTGAGTTTTGCTAACAAAGCCTTCGGGGGAGGAGGGGGGGACTCTTATGAAGTTCTAAGCCCTGCGCATGGTAAAAAGATCAGCTACAGTCAAAGCAAGGCAGCTAAGCAAATTCAAAGAACCATTAATTTGCAGTTTTACCTGCGCAGAGGATAATATTCAGATAGTCTGTTTACTTGAGTTAAGTGGCTTTGGAAATTGCTCCCACTATATGTTTATGTAGGAAATGAGTTAAAATATGATTTATTTGTTTAGCTAGGTTTATATATTTCTGTGAGTCAAAGCAGTATATATTCAGGTACTGTATATATATATTTCCCTTGTCCCCAAAGGGGCTCACAGTCTATTTTTGTACCTGAAGCAATGGAGGGTTAAGTGGCTTGCCCAAGGCCACAAGGAGCACCTGTAGGACTAGAAACCCAAGTTGCTGTCCTCTAGTGGGATTTGAACCCCTGGCCTTCCAGCCCAAGATAACTTGCCCCAACCACTAGGCCACTCCTCCCGCCAGTGATGTCCAATTGTATGTTTTTATAGAATTCCTTTTGGGAGGAGTGTTATTGGACTGATCACAATTCTTTTGTTTAATTACTATATCAAACCTAAGCTTTCCTTAGAAGCTCAGATGACAAGACTTTGACTCATACTTTGGACACATCATACGAAGAGAGAGATCATTGGAGAAAGACACAATGCTTGGCAAGGTAGAAGGTCAACGCAAAAGAGGAAGGCTGGCAATGAGAAGGATCGATAATAGCAGCTATGGATACCACTCTATCAACAATGAAATGCCTGACTGAAGACTGAACACAGTTTAGGTCAATTATCCAGAGGGTCGCCAGGAGTCGACACCAACTCGATGGCACTTAACAACAATTATCAAAATCTTGGGTGGGGAGACCAGGGCCTAAACGTTAATCAAGGCTGAAGATTTACCTAAGGCACTTTTGGATTTAGCTCTGGCCTTTTTTAACAGTAGTTCAAG
Source organism: Ichthyophis bannanicus (assembly GCA_033557465.1). Lineage (NCBI taxonomy): Eukaryota > Metazoa > Chordata > Amphibia > Gymnophiona > Ichthyophiidae > Ichthyophis > Ichthyophis bannanicus. Next base: position 36,551,398 of record CM066050.1, on the reverse strand, counting down.
GCAAGTTACAGTCAAGTACAATGGGAATCCCTAGAGGGCTTATAATCTATGTTTATACCAGAGGCAATAGAGAGTTAGATTACTTGCAAAGATCACAAGGCAGAGGGATTTGAGGCCTGGCTTTCCTGGTCCCAGCCCACTTTTCTAACCATTAGGTTACTTCTCTTTTCCTAATGGGGAGCCCTCCGTGGATAGGAAAAATACCTACTGTACCTGAGTGTTAAAAACTGACTGACCTCACAGACGGAGCTCTCTGCATCTCCTCTCCCTATACCAAAAAAAAAAAAAAGTCTAAACAATCCACTAACAACCATTCTGTTTCCCTCTTTGCCCTTTCCCTATGGAACATTCTCCCACCAGCACTAAGAGGATCCCAAGACATCGCAAACTTCCGGAAAAAACTTAAAATGTACCTTTTCCAGGATTACTTTCAAGCCAACCTAAACCCATATGCATAAGATGACTCAACCAGTGCCTATGAGTATCTATCACAGCCAGATATTTGCCCCGCCACAGACAACCTTGCATGTGCCTAAACTACGCACATATATACACACCTCCATTGTAAATAATCATTGTGCCACACCCCATTGTATATAGTTATTATGTTGTAAAGTAGGAACAGTGATACTTTGTCTCGTTTACGTAGAACAAAACAGTTCTATGTGCTCTGTATGTTACTGGTTCAATATAAACCACTTTGAATTACAGAAAAGTGGTATAAAAATAAATTTAAATAAAATAAAATGAGTAACTCTGAGAAAGGTATGAGCTAAATCCATTTACTGACTGACCTTTTCAATGCCTCGTTGGAGTCGGGAGTGGTGCCAAAGGACTGGAGAGAGGCTCATGTGGTGCCTTTACACAAAAGCGGAAGTAAGGATGTGGTTGAAAACTACAGGCCGGTTAGTTTAACTTCGGTGGTGAGTAAATTATTGGAAACGCTGCTGAAAGAGAAAATAGTGAGGTTTCTGGAGTCCAGCAGATTACAGAATCCGAGGCAGCATGGATTCACCAGAGGCAGGTCTTGTCAGACAAATCTGATTGATTTCTTTGACTGGGTGACCAGGGAGTTGGACCGAGGGAGAGCTCTAGATGTGGTGTATTTAGATTTCAGTAAAGCCTTTGACACTGTTCCTCACAGGCGACTTATAAACAAACTGAGCACCCTAGGGATGGACCCTAAAGTTACTGCTTGGGTTAGAAATTGGTTGGGTGGGAGGCGACAAAGAGTACAAGTAAATGGAGCTCACTCTGAGGAGAAGGATGTTACCAGTGGTGTGCCCCAGGGATCTGTCCTTGGTCCGATTCTTTTTAACATCTTTGTTAGTGATATAGCGGAAGGGCTGTCGGGTAAGGTTTGCCTCTTTGCGGATGATACCAAAATCTGCAATAGAGTAGACACCCAGGAAGGTGTAGATAACATGAGGAGGGATCTAGCTAAGCTTGGAGAATGGTCTAGAATTTGGCAGCTGGGATTTAATGTTAAAAAATGTAAGGTCATGCATTTGGGCTGCAGCAATCAAAGGGAGCAATACAGTATAGGAGGTGAAGTACTTTTGTCCACTAAAGAAGAGCGGGACCTAGGCGTGGTTGTGTCTGATGATCTTAAAGTAGCTAAACAGGTAGAAAAGGCGACGGCAAAAGCTAGAAGGATGCTTGGGTGCATACGGAGAGGAATGGCTAGCAGAAAAAAGGAGGTGATAATGCCTCTGTATAAGTCTTTGGTGCGACTTCATTTGGAGTATGATGTGCAATTCTGGAGACCGCACCTTCAAAAGGATGTGAACAGGATGGAGTCGGTGCAGAGGGTTGCTACTAAAATGATTAATGGGCTTCATTATAAAGCATATGAGGACAGACTTAAGGATCTTAATATGTACACCTTAGAGGAAAGGTGGGATAGAGGTGATATGATTGAGATGTTTAAATACCTCCGTGGCATAAATGTTCAGGGAGCGAGCCTCTTTCAATTGAAAGCAAGTTCTGCTACGAGGGGACATGGGATGAGGGTGAAGGGAGATAGATTCAGGAGTGATATGTGGAAATATTTCTTTACAGAAAGAGTAGTGGATCCGTGGAATAGTCTCCCAGTGGAGGTGGTAGAGATGAGGACAGTAACTGAATTCAAAAAAGCATGGGACCAACACAGAGGATCTCTAAAGGAAAAAAGGGGACTGTTGTAGTTGTTATGGAAGGACAGACTAGATGGGCCTTGTGGTCTTTTTCTGTCATCATGTTTCTATGTTTATGTTGTTGCCCAGATCTTGATTGATCTGCATCACGACATCAACATAGCTGGCCTGCAGAGTTTGAAAATGCTCGCTGCTTGTGCCCGCATCATTTAAAAAGTGTATTTATTGAATTTTATGTATTAAATTTATACCTGCCCAGCATTATATCCCTGATAGATTCGCAATAAAACATGCATAATAAGAAAAACATTTACATGTACAAATGTTGGGGAGCGTCAAGAAGTTCTTTACTACAGCATTCGCTGGTTAGTCTTTCACTTAGACAGTAGTTTTTCAGGTTGTGAAAGTGACCAGACTAGCATTTCATAGAGTATTGGTTCACAAGTTATACTAGACCAGGAGAGTAAACATACAGGCTTCTATTTCCTGAGGTCAGGTACCCCTGAAGAAGGTGATTTGCCGAAACACATGTAGGGTGACCTCTTAGGTACCAATAAAATTTTCTCCTCTCCAAGTTGTTGAGTGACCTGCTCGTTCTTGTGCCCCATGTACAAACATTTACATATACAAAAATTAAACTGTGATAGCAAAGGCCGGTCCAAATAAATAAGCTTTTACTTATTTCAAAAACCTTCCAAAGTCAAGCTCCTGACATAATGCAAAAGGAAGGGAATTCCACCATTTTGGACCTTGGACTACAAACACTTTCGCACACGTTCAAACTTTACATTTTCTGCCATTGCTGGTACACACAGTAGCTCTCACTGAGAAGAGCACAAAGAGATTTGATTCATATTTTACAACCTGTCTCCCTAATTCTGAATCCACATAACGATGAAAAATGTGAAGACCAAGCTTACGCATTTGAATATAATGTGATATTTAATCGGAAGCCAGAGCAGCTGGAGAAGTATCAGCATTTTGTCTCAGTCCCTCTTTACCTCTAGTAGTCGCATTCTGCACCACCTGTAAAAGAATGAAAGGTCTGGCAGTAATCTATGTAATGCACTACCAATGATTGAACTATATGCCTGAAGCAATTGAAATCTAAGAAAAGCTTCAGGTCTGGCCATTATTGCAATTTAAAGAAAATGCAGCATAATATATTATTAATTTGAGAAGTAAAAGACCATTGAGAATCTAAAAAGCCCCCAAGAAAGCACACCTTGCTACTTACTGGAACGGACACTTAGAAATTACCGTATGACCTAGATTGGCCACTGTTGGAAACAGGATACTGGGCTTGATGGACCTTGGTCTGACCCAGTATGGCATATCTTATGTTCTTAGGTACCCAATAAAATTTCAGTATGGCAAAGATTATCAATAGCATTTGAAACAACCAAAAATTTGGTCCTTTAAGTTGATAGCCAACTCGTTCGGAGCAAACCAGTCCATAACCTTAAAATGGTACTTACTTGTAAAAATATCAACATCTAGGCCAACTCATGCAGAATAAGAAACTAATAACAAAAATGTCATTGGCATAAAGCCAAAAAAACAACATGCATAATGAATTTAAGCCATAGAACCAGTCTGGATGAACTAGGAAGATGTAATAGAGCAATCTGACAAACTAAAGAGTAGCAAATCACCTGAACTGGATGGCATACATCCCAAGTGCAGACCTACTGTTAGTCATTTGTAAACTATTATTAAAATTGTCTGTAGTACCTGAAGACTGGAGAGTGGCCAGCGTAATGCCAGTTTTTAAAAAGGGTATTGAGCCTAACATCAGTGCCAGGCAACATGGTAAACACTATTATAAAGAATAAAATTACTGAGCATATAGATAGTCATATTTTGATGGGACAAAACCAAGATGGATTTGGCTAAACAAAGTCTTGCTTCACCAATCTGTGACTTTTTTTGAAGGTGTGAATGAACAGGTTGATAAAGGTGAACCAGTGAAGGTAATATATCTGGATTTTCAGAAAGCCTTTGACAAGGTCCCTTTTGAAGAAATTAAGTCATGGGGTAGGAGGCAGCAATCTATTGTGGACTGAGAACTGGTCAAAAATAACAAAAAGAAAGTAGGGTTAAATGGCCAATTTTTTCAGTTGAGAAAGAACATAAGAAATGCCATACTGAGTCAGACCAACATCCATCAAGCCCAATATCCTCTTTCCAACAGTGGCCAATCCAGGTCACAAGTACATGGCAGGTTCCCAAAACGGTACACAGATTCTACAGTGCTTATCCCAGGTAAGCAGTGGGTTTTTCTGGTCCTCTTTAATAATGGTTTATTGACTTTTCTTCCAGGAACTTGTCCAAACCTTTTTTTTAAACCCAGCTACATTAACAGCTTTTACTACATCCTCCGGTAACTAATTCCAGAGTTTGATTACTCATTGAGTGAAAAAATATTTTCTTTTATTAGCCCTAAATGGGCTACATTGTAGCTTCATTTAGTGTCCTCTAGTCTTTCTACATTTAAAAGGAGTAAACAATCTATATTTACACATTCTAATCCATTCATTACCTCTATCATATCTGCCCTCAGCCGTCTCTTTTCCAAGTTGAAGAGCCCTAACCTTTTAAGCCACTCCTCATAAGGGGTATCCTTCCATCCCCTTTACCATTTTGGTGGCTGTTCTTGGAACCTTTTCTAATTCTGCTATATCCTTCTTTTTTTTTTTTTTTTTTTTAAGATACGGCGACCAGGATTGAACACAATATTCAAGGTGCAGTCATACCATGGAACAATACAGAGGCATAATATCATCCTTGGTTTTGTTCTCCACTCCTTTCCTTAAGTCTCCTAGCATTCTGTTTACTTTTAGCTGCCACTGCACACTGGGCAGAAGGTTTCAACATATTATCCATGATGCCCCTAAATCTTTTTTCCCTGGGTGGTGGTTCCTAATGTGGAACCTTGCATCGTGTAACCATAGCTTGGGTTGTTCTTCCCTAAGTGTATAACTTTGCACTTGTCCACATTAAATTTCATCTGCTATTTGGATATCCAGTCATCCAATTTATCAAGGTCCTCTTGCAATTATTCACAATCCTTTTGTGTTTTAACAACTTTGAATAATTTTATGTCATCTGCAGATTTGATCACTTCATTCGTTATTCCCATTTCCAGATCATTTGTGAAGATGTTAAAATGCAGCAGGCCCAGCACAGATCCTTGGGGTACTCCACTATTCACTTTTTACCACTGAGAAAATTGGCCATTTAGCCCTACTCTCTGCTTTCTATCTTTTAACAGTTCCTGATCCACAATAATACACTACCTCCTATCCCATGACTTCTTAATTTCACCAAGAATATCTCATGAGGGACCTTGTCAAAGGCTTTCTGAAAATCCAGATACACTATATGGACTGGTTCACCTTTATCTACCTATTTATTCACACCTTAAAAAAATATAACCGATTAGTAAGACAAGACTTTCTTGGCTAAATTAAATCTATGTTAGCTTTCTCTCATTAAACCATGACTATCTACTGATTCAGTAATTTTATTCTTTATAATGGTTTCTACCATTTTTCCCGGTACTTACATCAGGCTCACCGGTCTGTAGTTTCTCGTATCACCCCTGGAACCCTTTTTTAAAATTGGTGTTAATATTGGCCAGTCTCCAAACTTCAGCTACTACAGATTACTAATCGTATGTCTGCAATCATTAAAATAATCTGTGAGCTATCTCATATTTCAGTTCTTTCAACACCCTCGGATGTATACCATCCAGTTCAGGTGATTTGCTATTCTTCAATTTATCAAATAGTTGTAATACATCTTCCCGTTTTATTGATATTTCTTTTGATCCTCCCAATACATCGCCTTTAAATACCATGTCAGGCATGGTAACGTCTCTAAATCTTCTTCAGTAAAGACCAAAGCAAAGAAGTCATTCAAGCTCTCTGCTATGGCCTTTTCCTCTCTTAGCGCCTGTTATACCCCTTCTGTCATCTAACTCACAGATTCTGTGCTATGAATGTACTGGAAAAAGTTTTTATTATGCATGTTTGCTTTCACAGCAAGCTTTTTTTCAAATTCTCTCTTTTTCTGCCTTATCAATGCCTTGCATCTAACTTTCCAGTGCTTATGATGTTTTCCATTTTCGTCATTTGGCTCCTTTTTCCGTTTCCAGAAAGATGCTTTTTTGGCTACAACAGCCTCTCTGACCTCACCTTTAAAATATGCTGGCAGTTTTTTGGCCTTCCTTCCACTTTTCTTAAAGCGTGGAATACATCTGGTCTGGGCTTCAAGATAGTATTTTTAAACAATGTCTATGCTTGATGTAAATCTTTAACCTTTCCAGCTGCTCCTTTTAGTTTTTTCTTAACTATTTTCCTCATTTTATCATAGCCTCCCTTTTGAAAATTAAAAGGCCATACTATGGATTTCCTTGCCATCCTCCTTCAAGTTATGAAATCAAATGCTATCATGCTATGATCACTGTTGCCAAGTGGCCCCAACACCCTTATCTCTTGCACCAGGATCCTGTTGGTTCATAAACCAGCTGCTCCAAGAAGCAGTCATTTATTTCATCGAGAAACTTTATCTCCCTAACATGTCCTGCTGTGACATTGACCCAGTCAATACTGGGTTAATTGAAATCACCCATTATTACTGTGTTGTAACTTTTGTTCACTTCCCTGATTTCTTTTAGCATTTCATCATCCATCTGTTCATTCTGGCCAGGCAGTCAGTAGTACACCCCCACTGCCATCGCCTTCCCCCTTCTTACATGGAATTTCTATCCGTAGAGATTCTACATTGTATTCTGTTTCCTGCAAACCTTTAATCCTTTCTGACTCAATGCCCTCTTTAACAGAGTGCAACCCCTCCACCAATTTGATTTACTCTGTCATTGCAATATAGTTTGTACCCAGTATCAGTGTCCCACTGGTTGTCCTCTTTCCACCATGTCTCTGAGAGTGCAATCATATCTAACTTCTCATTTAGTGCTATATATTCTAACTCTCCCTTCTTATTTATTAGATTGCTAGCATTTGCGTACAGGTATTTTAGAGGCTGTATTTTATTCATCTGAATCTGGTTATCAGTTGATGGGGTAATTTGGAATCATTCAGCTCTGTACGTAAGGGCATCTGGGTTACTTTTATCTTTATTGGAACCTCTCTGTTCCTCTCTTCCCTCTTTTGCTAGTATCCTTCAAGGGTCCATCCTTCTAAATCATGCACTCTTGAGCGACTGTCGGCTTTCCCCTATTATCTCATTTAAAAGCTGCTGTATCTCCTTTTTAAAGGTTAATGCCAGCAGCCTGCTTCCATCCCAGTTAAGGTGGAGCCCATCCTTTCGGAAAAGCTCCTCCCTTCCCCAGAATGTTGCCCAGTTCCTAACAAATCCAAAAGACTCTTCCTTGCACATTGTCTCTTCCATGCTTTGAGACTCCAGAGTCGTCTGTCTGTCTTTTGGATCCTGTGTGTGGAACGGGAAGCATTTCTGAGAATACTACCCTGGAAGTTCTGGATTTCAACTTCTTACTTAAAAGCCTAAATTTGACCTCTAGAACCTCTCTCCCACATGTCATTGGTTGCCAACATGTACCAAGACAGCGGGCTTCTCCCCAGCACCAACCTTGTCTAGGTGGCGCGTGAGGTTTGCTACTAGGCGATTCTCATGTCCACCAGCCACCCACCTATCTACATGCCTAATGATCAAATCGCCAACTGTAATGGCCATCCTAATCCTTCCCTCATGGAAACATGTCCCTGGAGAAACCTCCTCGGTGCAAGAGGATCTTACATCACCTGGAGGACAGGTCCTAGGTACAGGATCACTTCCTGCCACATCATGGTGATGCTCTCCTGTCACGTGACCTCTCTGCTCCATGCAACAGAGAAGCTACCAGACTGGAGGTGGGACTTCAGGTCTTGTGTCCCTGTAGGTCTAATCTATATACCTCTCTGTCTTTCCTAGGTCCTCCAATGTTACTCTAGCCTGCAAAGATTGGACTCATTACCTGAGAGAAAAGAGTTCCTTGTTCCTAGTGCACACATAAGACCCCTCACTAATTGGGAGTAAATCGTACATGTGACATTCAATGCAAAAAAATGGATAGCCCCCATTTCGCTGCTGAACTGCTTTCTTCATCCTAGTTTTAAGATTTTGTTAGATATTTAAGTTGTTTACCTAAAGTTTTTTTAGGGATAGTTGTACAAACACAAGTATACCTTATAGGTTTAAGGCGCATTGCTCATGTCAGGATTAATTTCAGGGCCTTAATTAAGCTATACCTGATGAGGATGACCAGCTACACCTGAAGGTGAATTGGACTACCTCTGTTCCTTTAAGAGTCTATAAATCTAAAATTATGTCTGGGGCGGGTTGGAGGGAAAGAAACACTTAATAGAAGTTGACTTGCTAGAACGGTGCCCTTGTGTGACTTTAAAAAAAAACACAGAACTTTAAAATAGACAGAGATTTAATCGGTTTAAACACAGAGTTCCCTTTAACCCAAGAGTCTGAGAAGATACTAGCAGGTAAATACTTCCAATTGCAGAATCCTTCCCAGCAAGAGCAGCTTTTCCCAGTAGTCTGGCAGACTGGTGAATAGTGGAATACCCCAGGGATCTGTACTGGGGCCACTGCTTTTTAACATATTTATAAATGATCTGGAAATGGCAACAAGAAGTCAGATGCTTCAAAGGAGCACTGGAACACCGCCTCCTTTCCATCTGACCGGCGTCGGGCAAGGGAGCGGGAAGGAGATCCCCCTCCCCGCACACTGGCCCAAGGCCAATTAGGGCCATTCTTCACCTTTAAACGGCGTAGCGCCATCAGCCGCGCCCGCGCCTGAGGGCCTCACCAGAGGGCCCTTAGGCAGGGGCCCGGTAGCGGGAAAGGACACATGCCACAAGACCACCTCCTCTCCGCTTCAACTGCAACCTTATATGTCAACAGGCGCGAAGAATCCTGCAGCTGTCCCCCTCCTTCACTTCCCTGATCGGAGCTCAGCGTCTAAGCACACTTCCATCTGCCATCAGCGATCGCTGCCAAAGACCCGCCATTGTAAATATAACATATGCTGCATAGCCTATTGACTCCATTGCTACCTCGTTGCTTGTAAAAATAACACATGCTGCATAGTGTGTAGACTCCATTGCTACCTCATTGCTGCCTCACTGCTACCTCATTGCTGTAAAGATAGCATATACTGCATAGCCCCTCTGCTCCTCTTCCATGGCTCCACATCACATTATCTTCCTTTTCTTCACACTCCCTAACTGTTTCCCCTCCTACCTGCACCCTCACTCCTCCACTCCTCATCCTCCCTGTACCACCCTCACTTCCCCCTCCATTCTGTCTTCCAACCAATCATCAGCTTTTGAGCTTCATCACTTTCTCCCTCTCATTCAACCATCTCCTCTCTCTCTAAGGCAACCTCAGCCTCGTTTCCACCGTACTGTCTTCTCTCTACCCCGTACTCTGCTACTCCTACTCCTTCTCTCATCCGGAGATATCAACCCCAATCCTCGTCCCCCTAGATTTCTGTCTCACTCTGAGAAAAGATCCTCACACATGTCTAATCTTATCCATATCTCTCTCCTTTCCCTTTCCCCTTCCACTCTCCCTTTCTCATGTGCCTTATGGAACGCACACTCTGTCTCTAATAAACTCGCTTTTACGTATGATCTCTTTATCTCCAATGCTCTACATCTTCCTGCTCTAACAGAGACCTGGCTCCTCCCAGACGATACCACATCTACTGCTGCCCTCTGCCACAGAGGCTATCAGTTCTCCCACACGCCTCGTCCCACTGGCCGTGGTGGTGGTGTTGGGTTTCTACTTTCTCCCTCGTGCCATTTCCAAGCCCTCCTGCTGCCCAAGTCTCATTCCTTTCTCTCTTTTGAAGTCCACTCCATCCGCCTCTTCACTCCACTTCCTCTCCGGGTAGCTGTTATTTATCGACCTCCTGATAAGTCTGTTTCTACCTTTGTCACTCACTTCGACTCGTAGCTTTCCTTCTTTCTGGATTCCTCTTCCCCCACTCTTATTCTTGGGGATTTTAACATTCATGTCGATAACCCCTCTGATCCTCATGCTTTAAAGCTCCTCTCCCTCACCTCCTCATTTGACCTCCAACTTTGTTCCACTGCCCCCACTCACCAGCATGGCCACTGCCTGGACCTGATATTTTTCTCTAGTTCCTTACCCTCGAACTTCCGTAGCTCAGTTCTTCCCTTATCTGACCATCACCTTTTAAGCTTTAATCTTCATCTCCCACTGCCTCAGCCTCGTCCTGTCTCCTCCAACCTATTTAGAAACCTTCATGCTATTCAATCCCTTGGCTCTCTTACACCATGTATCCATCTCTTTCTTCCACTTTGTCATCCAAGTCTGTTGACGAGGCAGTAACTTCCTATAATGCTGCACTCTCCTCAGGTCTGGATGCTCTAGCTTCACCCCCCCACGTCCTGTGAGACGTTCTGCACCCCAGCCCTGGCTTTCACCCACTACCCGCTATCTACGTTCCTGTGCCCGTTCCGCTGAGTGTGCTTGGCTCAAATCCTGCTCTCCTGAAGATTTTCTACACTTCAAATTCATTCTTTTCTCTTTCCAGTCAGCCATAGCTCTTGCCAAACAAGACTACTATGTTCATCTGACTAACTCTCTTGCCTCTGATCCTCGCCTTCTCTTTACCACTCTCAGCTCTCTCCTCAAAGTGCCTCCGCCTTTGATCCCTCTCTCTTTCCCTTTCTGCCCAGACCCTGGCTATTTCCATGACAAAATCCACAAGATCACCCTCCAATTTCCCACAAACCCAGCTATTTCCCCTCCTCCCCCTCTCCACTCCCAACTCGCCCCCCTTCCCTTGCTACCCTCTCTTCCTTTCCTGAGATCTCTGAAGAGGAAACTGCACACCTTCTTTCTTCCTCCAAACTCACCACCTGCTCCTCTGATCCTATCCCCACCCGTCTCCTCCACCGTTGTCCCTTCCAGCTCTCATATTCTCAACCTTTCGCTCTCCACTGCAACTGTCCCTGCAGACCAAGCATGCTGTGGTCGCACCTCTCCTCAAGAAACCCTCACTTGATCCCACCTGTCTTTCTAATTATCGATCCATCTCTCTCCTTCCATTCATTTCTAAACTACTTGAACGTGCGGTTCACTGCCGCTGCCTCGACTTCCTCTCCTCTCATGCCCGCCTGTATCGTTTACAGTCTGGCTTTCGTCCTTTACACTCTACTGAAACGGCTCTTGTCAAAGTCTCCAGTGACTTGTTCCTGGCAAAATCCAAGGGCCTGTACTCTGTCCCCATCCTTATTGACCTCTCTGCTGCTTTCAACACCGTTGACCACAACCTTCTCCTCGATACCCTGTCCTCGCTTGGCTTTAAGGGCTCTGTACTATCCTGGTTCTCCTCCTATCTCTCCCATCACTCTTTCAGTGTGTGTTCCGGTGGCTCCTCCTCCTCTGCTACCCTGCTTCCAGTTGGTGTACCCCAAGGATCTATCTTGGATCCGCTCCTTTTCTCTCTATATACCCAGTCCCTTGGTGCGCTTATCTCTTTCCATGACTTTCAGTGCCATCTGTATGCTGATGACTCCCAGATCTACCTCTCTACGCCTGAAATCTCTCCAGCAATCCAGACCCGGAGCTCTGCCTGCCTTTCTGACATTGCTGCCTGGATGTCTCACCGCCGCTTGAAACTGAACACCCCTAACACCTCCCCTCCTCTTCCTCCTTTCTCAGTCTCTGCGGATAACTCTGTACTCCTTCCTGTTTCCTCGGCCCGCAATCTGGGGGTTATCTTTGACTCCTCTCTCTCTTTCTCCACACATATCCATCTTATAGCTAAGACCTGCTGTTTCTTTATCTATAACATTAGCAATATCTGTCCCTTCCTTTCTGAACACACTACTAAAACGCTAATCCAGTCCTTAATCACCTCCTGTCTTGACTACTGTAACCTACTTCTTGCTGGTCTCCCTTTGAATCATCTCTCTCCGCTTGAATCTATTCAACACTCCGCTGCACGGCTAATCTTCCGCCAGCCTCGTCATGCCCATATTACTCCTCAGGTCACTTCACTGGCTCCCTATCTGTTTCCACATCCAGTTCAAGCTTCTCCTGCTGACCTATAAATGCTTTCACTCTGCGGCTCCTCAGTACCTTTCTTCTCTTATCTCTCCTTACAACCCCACTCAGGAACGCCGCTCTTCTAGCCAACTGCTTCTATCTGTGCCCTTCTCTCCTACTGCTAACTGCAGACTTCGCTCCTTTCATCTTGCTGCACCCTACGCCTGGAACAAACTACCTGTGTCTGTAGTATGTGTGTGCTTTTGACAAATGAATATGCCTGTACTGTTTTTTTTATTCCCCCCACCCTAAACACATCGCCAGAAACTCTGCAATGGAAGCACACATGTACGTTTAGCCAAGCCGTTTTCATTTGTTGTTTAACGTAGGTACATCACTTTTTGAAAATTTCCCTGTAAATTATTGTGATTATATTCGCTTCCTTGCCACTTACAGGGCAGGGGCAGAAAGCAATAAGATCAAATTATATCAACCAGAACAACTTTTAAAGCGGCATAAATGATGCTGTTTCCGCAGTGATTGTGCCTTTAAGTACAAAGGTCACACTGCTCCTGTCATTTTGCGACAGAAGGCTCTGCTGCGAGTGCAGATTTATATCAGTTTGTATTTTAAAAAAATTTCTGTTGATCTTCAGATTGCGATGAGGTCATCGTGACTCACACAGAGGTGGATAAACACCCACATACACTTTTTTTCCAACACTTTCATTGCTTAGGTGCATCAGACACAGCAGGGAAAAGAGTGACGCAATTCTGCTTGTAGCCTTCGTGCCTCTCTTTAAATTACTTACTGTAATATCACAGTCTGAACATTCCATTCGCTTATCTGCGATGACTTAATTTTTCCAGCAGCGGTGGCTGTGGTTTGCTTCTGCTCCAATCCAGAGCCCCAGCTGTTACAGGCAACTGCATCTTTGCCCCCATCTGGGCCTGGGAAGCAACAAGTAGATGAACTCTAAAAATGAGGAGGCCGTTTCTTCAGCTCTAATCTGTGGTGCTGGGAAGGAGACACTGGCTACAGTGGTGTGCAAAAGTCTGGAATCACTTGTAAACTTGACGTTTTTTCAACTTCGCGACCTTATATCTTAATTTCTTTTTCCTCCCAGTGGCTTTTTCTGTGTATCTCATGATGTGATAGATTTGGCTATTAGAGCCAACTTTTAGTATTGGTTTGGCCCTTATTTTCTGAGTTTGTTCCCCATAGTTGTCCCGTTGATAGATTTTCTGTGAAAATTGTGTAATGTACATCGTTGGCCAACAATATATTATTGTAAGTATGCTTTAAAACATTATGGATGCACGCCTGGTTTCCTTCAAATTAATGTATATGGCCTTGAAAAAGGCCATTTTTATGTGTCAGTGATGGCTCAGTATTTGATGAGCCACCCTTTGTTCTTGATCACCTGACTACACCTTGTCGGCATTAAATGAACCAGTCTGACAAGGTGATCATTGGTGACAACGCGGTTCCAAGCTGCAATGACTCAATCAGCTCACGCTTTGATGTCGGATGCCTCTTGGATATTTCCATGACCATCTTGTGCCACTGGTTCTCGATTGGACCGAGATCTGGAGACTGGGCAGGCCAGTCCATTGACTTGATGTTCTGCTGCTTCCAGCTGATCACCTGTCTGGAGCAATGGCAGGGTGCATTGTCGTCTTGGAACAGGAACTGGCCAGGAAACAGCTGGTGTGCTAATGGCACCATGCACTTTTGCAGTATGGTGATGTACTTGGCCCCGTTGACCATTCCATTGACGATGTGAAGACGTCCAACGCCACTGGCAGCCATGCAGCCCCAGACCATGACCTTCAAAGGATGCTTCACAGTGAGGTTGAGACACTCGGGCTTGAATTCCTCTCCAGGAAATCTCCTCACATAGGTGTGGGCCTGGTTACCAAACGGGCAGAAGGTGCTTTCATCGCTGAATAGCACCTTTTCCCACATTTCAGTCGATCGGGTTGAGTGCTTTCTCGCCCACACGATCCGGTTGTACCTTTGTATGTCAATCATCAGTGGCTTATTCCATGCTTTGCAGCCCCGGAGACCAAACTGCAGGCACCAGCGACGAACTGTTGATGAGCTGACACTGACCTCACTCTTGTCTGACCACTCTCGAAGTAGCTGAGGAGAGGTCAATTTGCGATTAGTCAGTGAAATGTATTGCAGTACGCGGTCCTGGCGTGATGTTAATGCACGTGGATGACCTGAACGAGGCTTGTCCACCACTGAACCCATTTTGTCGTTCTTCTGTACAGTCTTAACAACAGCGCTCTGACTGCAGCCAACTTTCCTGGCTGACGGCTTGAAAATCCTTCCTCGCTCATAAAGGACACACGAACATGCTCCTCCAACGTCAGGGTCCGAGTCATCTTCATGGTCGATCCAGGAAGCGTATGAAATTCAAAAATTCCACGCGTTTTTATATAGCTGCACTGTTGGCTAGATATCTGCATTGTGATTGGTTAGTGAAACCAGCCTCCTGATTGGTCAGAAATAACGTGTGCATATTGGATAATCTCGATCCAGTTTTGACGCAGGATCCACAAAAATCGCAGTAGCTATCTCCCTGTGTCTGTAAAGTATTTAAATTGGAAGCAAGGAATGCAAAAAAGTCAACTCTAATAGCCAAATGTATCCCTTTTAACGTGGTAGAAAGATGAATATGCTGGGCTAACGCAAAATTTAAAAAAAATGTTAGAAAGTACGAAAAACGCAAAACTCACAAGTGATTCCAGACCTTTGCACACCACTGTATGTTTTTGACCCCCAATTCCAGGAAGAAGGGTTTAGCTGCATTTTTGGTCACATATGAGATCCAGGAAAGAGAGAGCTGCAAATTCAGTCCTGATCCAGGGCCTTGCAGATGGAGGTGGCATCCCGTTTGCTCCAGTCTGCCCCAGAAAAGCAGGGCGGGCTTCAGCAGATGAGGAGGAGGGGAGGAGGAGGGAAGGAGCTAGGAAAGAGGAGAATGAAGGGGAGAGGAAGAGGGTAAAGGCCGGAGGAGGAGATGGGGAATAGTAGAAGAGAGAGAGAGGGTGGGATAGGAGTGTGCATTTGTCAGGGAAGAAGTGTATTCACTATGTCCACCCCAGCTACCTATCCCCAAAAAATAAATCGGGGGGGGGGGGAGCTGGTTATGATAGAAGTACCTGCCGGGGAGTACTGTGGCCTGTCTGAGGCTTTTAAAGTGTTTTCTTGTCCTCAGCTTGTGTTCCCCAACGTAATCTTTGCAGTATTCAAGCTCTTGCTGTGTCTTAATAAGTATAAATGGCATTTCAGCTTTCTTTAGGATGAAGTGGTTAGGCATTGGATGTCTGTTCTTATATATAGTGATTCTCAAACCAGATTGGTGGGAAATTTTGAATTTTGGTAGGAAAGTTTATTGGAGAAGAGGCAGGAAATGTGCACACTGATTTTTGGAAGGTGGGGAATTTTGAATTTTAGTGGGAAGATTTGTTGTGGCAATCTCCGATTCTGGAAGGTGGTGGAACTCCGCATGTAGATAATAGTTGGTATGGGTGGGTTTCCTGTATATGGTATGACTCAGGCTTATCTACGTGTAGAGTCCCACCACCATTCATGTATGAAAAGAGGTGTCCTAGGTGCACTGGTAAACAGGGCGCTAAGGGTCTTCAGGAAGAAAGGAAAACCCTCGAACACATTCTCAGCTACAGAAAAATGGCCATTTCTCAAGCCCTAAAATGTTTGGACAAACCTATCTACATAATTATGAGGTGGGGCTGATAAGTCTTTGGCCTTGTAACGAAACAGAAAGCCACAGGCACACTTCAGTTTCGGAGGTCCAAATGGTACCAAATAAAATGAAACTGCAGAGAGATCATTCGGACCACAGGAACTGACGTGTGCCCATAGCTTTCTGTTTCTTTACAAGGCCAGAGACTTATCAGCCCGCCCTCGTAGCAACAACCAACAAATGCTGGATGACAACCCCACTACAGAACAACGATTCATGGTGCTCCCCCATGTCCAAGCAGTAACAGACTGCATAGGTAAAGTGCTCAAAAAGAGTAACATCAGAACAGCGTACAGCGCATCGTGGAAGCTGGAATCCTCACTCAAATGGGTAAAGGATCAAATCTGTGCAGCTGCGGCCAAATCGTATTTAGGCAAAACCGGCCACACCATAGAAGGAAGGTTACAAGAGCCTAAAAGGCATCACAAACTCAGTAACACAGAACTTTTCTGTAGCCTCCATGCGATGGAAATTGACCACATGATTAGATTTGATGACACAAGAATCCTGGAAAAAAGTACACTGGTGGCAAGAGGCATCCACGAGGTGGAGGAGCTAGTAAGACACCCACAAAACCTGAATGGGAACAAAGGACTCGATATAAACAAAGCATGGCAGTCCCTCTTTCACAGAAGGTTTAGTGCTACAAGGGACTGGTGCTGAAGACCAACATTCTTTTTCCACCTTCCAGAACCGGAGATGGTCACAACAAACCTTCCTGCTAAAACTCAAAATCCCCCATTGTTTGGCAGCCTAGAGGTCCTCAGTGACTATTATCTCCAAGATCACTGTTCTGCTTGGCATATACTTCAATATTTTCCCCTTCCCTCTTGGGTTTTCTGTAACTCATCAGCAGAACGGTACTTGAGGAGTCTCAGTAGCTATCAGACAAGTCTGCCTTTATGTGAGCAGAGGTTAAGTAAAGACACACTGCTGCATCCGGGTGGAATAAAAAAAATCATCCCAAACATCTACTTATTCATAGCCCAGTGTGTGGGGTTCCCATATGCCTGCCCTGTTTTTGCGCCCCCCCCCCCCCCAGACACTTGGGCTAGTCATTGCAGTGATGGTCCTCAGCTGGGCCCTTAACCTGGCCACCAGTTATCACCCATAAGCAGTGAGCACAAACCCTCCTCCTTCCCAGCTCCCCTCTCACTTACTACTTTAGTTTTCAAGACTAGTCCTAATTTTTCCATGCCCAGTGGCATGTCTATCGTTTGTCAGATGTTAGTACAATAAGCAAATAAACGGACTTAGTAGCCTCTTGGCAATATCACGTACAAAAAGTATTGAATGAATGTGCATGCAACTGGAGCCTGGACATGCCAGGGATGGTCAAGTCCTTTCCTTGGTCACACACTGTTGCTTATTGTTTGTCTAGTTAGGACCTGTCCCAAGATTGCTCAGCTTCTTAGTGAGTCTCCTGTGTGGAACAATACCGGAGATCTTTCTGAAATGGAAACATAGCATATCCAGTGTTAGTTTTTGATTGATTTCTTGGCCTACATGGCCAGGGAATTTTGTTCAGATTTGTTTGACATGGCCTCCCTCCAGTAAAGTCATGCACTGTGATCCTGCAGACCCTTGGATACTCCACCGGCCTCTTAGCAGTAATTCCATTAACCTCCCAGCAGAGAGATCAAAGTAACTGGTTTGCAGTTACCACACTGCTCTCTACTCCTGTTTTTCTGATGAGTCCTCTGAACCACCCCATTCCCTGAAACCTGATTGAACAGAAGCAGATCCTTTTAGAGTACTGTTCTCTGTTGTATCTTATCTGGCTCACTGCCCTGTTCTGATTTCTGTTTCCTCTCTTTTGTGAATGTCTCTCTCGTTCCTCCTGACATTAAGAACCACTTCTCTGGCAAATATGCAACAGAAGTAATAGTTCAGGATCCCTGTTGCCTTTTCCCGTCATACTCTATATATTCCCCACATCCTTCCCATCCCTGCTTGTACACGTCTCTAAGTAAAAGAACTTTAAAGAAAATGTCTGGATGAGTCAAGTAGTCCATATTTGCCAGCAGTTCTTAAGTTACCAATCTCTAGATCATCCAAAACGTTGCTAGTGACTTGCTCCAGGCAAGTTATGTAGAAAATCCTACTGCTTGCCAATAAACAGATTTCAAAAAATTATAAAAAGTCGCTAACCCACCTATGTCACCATCATAGTACTCGTATGAAAAAGGTGCATATAGACCCCTCATACAAACATTTCTAGTTTCCTCAATTGAAACGGACAGAGTCAATACACTATGTTGAATTTTTTTTGTCGGATCGCCTGTCATGAGGATGAAAAATCACTCTCTTGGAACAGGCCCTCCATTTTAATCAATTTTCAAAAAACAGCCATCCGGCCCAATTGCATGAGGCTATATGTTCCCCTGAACAAACCACCGCATAATTCATAAAATGCTTTCTTTAAAGTGCCTAAATGCATAATGCAGTCGCATCCATAGCATTCGTTATACTCATCTGGACTGTATTAAAAGTGAAACGCGGAGACAATGTTTCACCCTAGGAATACTATCCTTCGCTTGTGGAAACTCAATCCAGTAATTTCCCGCCGGCTTCCCAGCTTGCCATGCTATTGAATGCTATAAGGTGCTGTTGTCTTCAAGCTGTTGGGCGCCGCGACACAACCGTTGTGTTTCAAGCCTGTTCATCCCACGGCTCTTTATCAAGCTACATTAGCCCAGCTTCCTGCTCTGCTAAAAGCGTAACGACGTCATCGGAAATTACTTGCTGTCATATGGGCTTGCATATGGACTCGGAAGCTTCATCCGTCTGCCCCATCTCCCTCTTTCCAGTGGACTCATGCATATAAATGTTCACACAGTTTATATGGCTTAAGCTCAGGCCTTTCCAGAAGCAGCTAAGAAAGTTAAATTTACGTGAACTAGATATTTTTCTATCCTTGGAGGGCTTATAATCTAGTTTGGTACCCAAGACAATGGAGGGTTAAGTAGCTTGCCCAAGGTCACAAGTAGTGCCAGTAGGAGTTGAACTTTGGCGTCCCGGTTATCAGCCTCCTACACAAACCACAGGGCCACTCCTCTACCCCAAGATGGCTCACAAGATCTCAACTGTAGGTAAACCAGAGCTGGCCTAGTGACTCAGGTATGTTCTGTGCACACAAACAAATCACCCCAAAAATAAGTAATCTTGTTCAGTCCCTTTTCAATATTTTCTTAAAGATATAGTTGCATATTCCAATTGTTTTAAAAAAAAAAAAGGGGAAAGATCTCATTTATACATAAGCCAACTTAATTAGGTCTTAGGCACTCGTCCTCATAAGTCATAAAAATGCCTTTATAAATTTATAATTTTATTATTTAAAGCTCTTCATAGTAATTCTGTGCACTGCCATGGTCCATCATTCAATCCCTAAACTGGCCATGGGGATGCTATGGACTGGAGGCAGTTTTCACAACCTTTAGGGGGTGGGAGGGAGAGGGGTTTGTGGTCACATTCAGGTCCCATCATTATAGGGTTCCAGAAGGAGCCCTGAAGCATAGCCCTCAACTAAGGACTTTCACAGCAATCACCAGTCCAGGTGCATTGTGGGGGAAGGGGATATAAAATACGGGGAAAATCCCCGAGTAGTTGTGAATGAAGTGTCTAGGCATCACATCCTAGCTGTAGTTCCCACTAAGCTGAAAGTACAAAGAAAAGGAGGAAATTGCTGGGTTAAAGAAACAGGCTAGACCAGTTAAAGAAGGGGAACCTCGTGCTAAGGTCACTATTACCTCACTGCAAACACCACCCATTCATTTATACAACCGCACATGCATGTACTCTGCCACTCTGCTACACACGTACTCCTGCTACATACACACCTGACACTCTACTGCACTAGACATATACTCCCCATCCACCCACTCAACAAAATGTGCCTATCTGTAATGCTTCCAGCAGTCACTTTCCAACTTGATTTTTGTTTTAACAGAGAAACCTAACAGATTTGCTCAGGATTAGTGTAAGAGTGTTGGGTGCCCTTCACTCCTAACCCCCCCCCCCAAGGTTTTGCTAATTAAAATCAACATTAATAATAACTGAAATACCACCCCTCCCTCACAATCCCATATAAATGCATAATTGGAATTCTCACTTTTTAAGATTAAACTTTGCTTTGTTTGCGTGCATGTGTGTATCTGCTCTCCCTGCAGGTAAAAGGATGTGCTGATGGCTCCTTGAATCTGTGCAGCTGTCTGGATCTAGTGTTTTGCTTCAACTAATGTCCTTTGTCACCCCTCAGAAGCTGTCATCCTATGTGACCACCTAGTCTCGCCTAATAGCTAAGCCAGCCCTGGATCGGCCTGTGAAAGACAGAGTTTTAATCCCAAATCCTTGCTCTTAGAACAAATTAACATCTCTTCTTGCACTGTGTGATCTAACTCTCAGCGGACTCTTGAATTATAACAAGATGGGGTTTGAACTGCGATTCTCAAGTACTCTGGGCAAAGATCTAAAGAGTTATTTGTATATCACATATCTACTACAAGCTGCCCCTGTTTCGTAGAGGAAGCAAATATCAGTGCTGAAATCTGTTTATTCATATGAAAAAAGACACATATAGACCCCTCATACAAACATTTCTAGTTTCCTCAATTGAAACGGACAGAGTCAATACCCTATGTTAAATTTTTGTCGGATCGCCTGTCATGAGGATCACTTTCTTGGAACAGGCCCTCCATTTTAATCAATTTTCAAAAAACGGCCATCCGGCCCAATTGCGTGAGGCTATATGTTCCCCTGAACAAGCCACCGCATACTTCATAAAATGCTTTCTTTAAAAAGCTATTTATAATTCACAGTCTTATTTAAAGTGCCTAAATGCATAGTGCAATCGCATCCATAGCATTCGTTAAGAGGGAGATGGGGTAGACGGATGAAGCTTCAGAGTCCATATGCGAGGTGGCCTTCTGAATCTGTACCAAAAATGGAAACAGTGGGGGACATGCTGTTTATTATATCAGTAGCAGACATTAAGGGGAGGGGGGAAAAGAGCAGACCTGATTTGTTGCTGTTAGAGACCAAAAGACTCTTGAGTACCTTGTACCTAAGTCCACTCTGAATCATGCAAAAGGGCCCTGCTAAGTACTGCCAATGGTTAGGGAAAGATTATCTGGTGGGAATAAAAAGCCATCTGAAATGCTTGTTTATTTACAGTCCAGTGTGTGTTCTTTCCATACGGCTGCTCCATGTTTTTGAATTCAGCTCAGGCCAAAGTTTGATCTCTTAGTATATTTCTTCCATAAACGAAGCTCTCTGAAAGTCAAGAGCCTCTGGTAAACGCTGACTATCAAATCACATTAAAGCGCGCTTGCAGCATTTTCTTATTTTTGTTACTCTGAGCACTCTGGCCACCTCTCTCCAGAAGTCAGGAAGCATGGGATTCTTCGAGATCACACTCCTGTTTTGGGGAGATTTCAGCTCCTGAGAGCATACAGCTCAACTGAAACAGCTCGGATTTTCTGGACCGTAGTATATACCAGCGTAACGTCTCTGGCCCTGCTCCAGTGGATTCTGTCTCTTCCGCCGGATGATACTACCCCTATTTTGGAGTCTGCTACGGCCTTCCTTTCTGATGCCATGTATTACCTGATACGTTTGGCAGCCAGGGATGGTGCCCTGTTGACCATGTCAAAAGGCTGTTGGATTGCTTGGTGCTGTTCTGTGCGCAGCAGGCTCCCAGACTCTGGTATTATTGTCAGCTCCTTGGATTGATGATGGCAACCATAGAGATGGTGCCATAGGCATGTGCTCACATGCAGCCTCTCCAGCGGTCCTTGTTGACTCGGTGGTTCTTGAGTTCTCAAGAGTTCAAGCGCCGACTCCCACTCTCAATGATGGTGAGCATCAGCCTGTGGTGGTGACTGCAGCCCTGTCATCTGAGGAAGGACATGCCACTGGATGATTTCTCCTGGATCCTGTGATGACAGATGCCAGTCTCTAGGGTTGGGGAGCCCATTGCCAATACTATATGGCCCAGGGCCAGTGAAACCACAAGGAACACTATGGTCCATCAGTCACCTTGAGGCTAGGGCTATCAAGTTGGTCCTTCTGTGTTTCTGGCCCCTGGTTGAGGGCCAGACGATTCAAGTGTTTTCAGACACCACAATGATGGTTTATGTCAATCGGCAAGGAGGAGTGAGGAATGCCGGGGTAGCTCTGGAGATGGTTTTCCTGTTTGCCTGAGTGGAGAAGAATCTCCTAGCCTTGTCGGCTCAGCAGATTACTGGGGTGGACAGTGTGGAAGTGGACTTCCTCAGCCATCACTCTTTGGATCCTGGAGAGTAGGAGTTGAGCCAGGAGGCGTTTCAGTTGATTCTGTGCTGTTTGGGTCATCCCAAAATGGATCGGATGGTGACCCACTCCAGTGCCAAAGTTTGCCTTTCTTCAGTCGCCACACAGAGATGGAGTCCAAGGGTGTTGATGCCCAGGCCCAGTCTTAGCCAAGTCAGCACCTGCTGTATGTGTGTTTGCTCTGTGGCCCCTGTTGGGGCATGTGATTCGGTGTATAGAACGCCACCAGGGCAGGATTATTCTGGTAGCGTTGGATTGGCCAAGGAAAGCATGGTTCAGAGACCTGACGTGGCTCCTACAGGCGCCTCCTCTTCAGTTGCCTCTGTCTCAGGCCTATTGTAGCAGGGACCAGTTGTCCTGGAGGACCCTGATCTCCAGGAACAGGCAGGAATGAGTCCTTACATATGGGGTACGTCGGAACCGACGGAACCTGCGCGGGAAAGCTCCCCAGCTTCCCAGAAAAGAAAGCTTTTGGGGCCTCCCACAGCGCATGCGCGCTGCCTTCCCGCCTTCCTGACCAACTCTCCTCAGTTCTTCTTTTTCCACGGAGCCAGCAGGTCGTGTTCCTGTCACCGCTGAAGAAGTTGTTATTTTAATTTGTTTCTTTGGCCGCGTGTCTGCCTTCCCCGATTCCGGACCGGTACCGCCGGTCTTTTTTCTTTATTTCTTTAAAAAAATATATATATATATATCTTATTTTTCCCCACTTGGTGTGTTTGTTCTGTGAGGCCTCTAGGCCTTCACAGAATTCTCCCTCATGGAGAAACAAGCCTCTGGTTTTAAAAAATGCACCAAGTGTAGCGGTACTATATCAGTCACAGACACCCATGAATGGTGTCTTAAATGTTTGGGGCCTGACCACTCCATTCTGGATTGTCCATCCTGCTCTCTGATGTCCAAGCGTGGCTTACAGAACCGAGCAGCCAAGTTTCATATGCTGTTTTCTACAGATACTCCAGCATCAGCATCCTCCAGGTCTTCCTCTCCTGATGGATCTCAGGTAACCAAACATTCTTCCGGCAGGTCCTCAAAGGGCAAATCTCCCTCTAAGCATCGAGAGGCCCTTGGGCTTGACCCTGAGGACCCTGCCCCAGCCAAACAACCCCGGCGGGAAGCTCCGGCTTCCAAAGCTCCTCCTATGGGGTTACAGGTTGACATCGATGGTACGGCCTCGACCGATCACCTGTTAGACTGCTCTGGGGTACCGGCCCATACCGGTACGATATCCAGGCAGTCGTGGCATCTATGGATAATACCGTTCAATCCATGCAGCAGGCCATAATGGCTTTTATTAAAGCTGCAACGCCCTCGGTACCGCACCAAGCGGTTCCGGTTCCGATACCACAACCGATACCGGTACCCAGAGCATCCACTTCCACCAGGATACCAGTTCCGGTTCCCGGTTCCGGGGTTTATCCCGATACCGATCCGGTTCCGGGTACGCCCGATGTGGATACCGGTCGATACGCGTATCGATCTTTGGAAGCTAATAGACGATACTTCGAGTCTTCTGATGATTCCGATACGTCAGAAGACTCTGCTGAAGTATCTCTTACTCTTCCTGAGGAGCCCTCTTCTCCAAAAAGGAGAATGTCTCCTCCAGAGGATTTGTCCTTTCAAGACTTCATTCTTGAACTAGCCAAGGGGCTCTCAGTTTCAGTAACCTCTGAAAAAGAACCTAGAGCAAAAAAATTAGATATTTTGGGATACTCTAAGGTTCCCAAAGAGGCAGTCACCTTGCCCATCCATGAAATTCTTCAAGAACAAATGATGGACTTATGGGAGACTCCTCTCACCTTATCTCCACATTCTCGTCGTTTGGACACCATGTATCGTGTCCCTCCTTCTCCTGGTTTTCAAAAAACTCAGCTTCCTCACCACTCTATTGTGGTACAGTCAGCTATGAAAAGGATAAAGAGTACCAAAAGACACTCTTCCACTCCCCCAGGAAGAGAATGTAGGACTTTGGATGCTTTTGGTAGGAAAATCTTCCAAGCCAGTATGCTTATTGACAGAATCAATTCATACAGCCTCTATATGGGCATGTTTCTGAAGGAGATTGCACTGAAGATGCGCCATTTCCTCCCCTTTATCCCAGAGGATAGGAAGGAGGAATTCCTTCTTTTGTTAAAGCATACCCAAGATATTTCAAAATTCTCCAACAGAGCAGCCTTTGACTCCTTTGAGGGTGCTAGCAGAGCCTCAGGCATTGCCATAGCTGCTCGCAGAATTGCTTGGCTCCAGGCCTCTGACCTAGAACCCTGGGTCCAAGATGGGTTGGGCAATCTGCCCTGTACAGGTGAAAATCTGTTTGGCAAGGAGTGGCAAATCAAAGCCACTCAAATGGATGCAGAGAATGCTGCTTTAGATAGACTTTCTAAGTCTACCTCTACCTCTACCCCTGCCAAGAAAAAATATTTTAAGAAGCCTTTCTACAAAAACACCAGATTTTCCACAAATACTGGCCAACAATCTTCCCAAGTTTGCTTTGCTCCTAAGCGTCAGCAATCTAAACAGGCCAGGGCAAAACCTGCAGGGACTGCTACAGTTCAGCAGTCCCAACCTCCTCAGGGTTTTTGACTTACTTCTAGAGAACTTAACTTTTCTGGCTGTACAACAGCCAGAGCCTCTCACCATTCCAGGAAGGTTAACTCATTTTGCTCCCAGATGGGAGCAAATCACATCAGAAGAGTGGACCCTCTCTATCATCAGAGAGGGCTACAAACTACATTTCTCCAGCCTTCCTCCCCATACCATGGTGAGACATTTCAATTCTCCCCCATCTCTCCTGCACCTGTTGGGTCAGGAGGTGACCACCCTTCTTGCCCAAAGGGCAATAGAAGAGGTTCCTCTTCTTCAACAGGGGTCAGGGTTTTACTCCCCTTATTTTCTCATTCCCAAGAAAACAGGGGGATACAGACCCATTCTGGATCTGAGAGAATTGAACAAATTTCTATGCAAGGAGAAATTCAAGATGCTCTCTCTAGGTACTCTCCTTCCATACCTGCAGAGTCAGGATTGGCTTTGTTCTCTAGATCTAAAGGATGCGTACACACATATACTCATCCATCCATCCCACAGAAAATTCCTACGCTTTCTGTTCCAAGGAAAACATTTCCAGTACAGAGTTACTCCCCTTCGGTCTGGCCTCTGCTCCAAGAGTGTTCACCAAATGCATGTCAATAGTGGCTGCATTTCTACGCACCCTGGGAATTTTTGTTTTCCCATACCTGGACGACTGGCTCATCCGAGCTCCATCTCAGTCCGAGGCTCAGACTTCCCTGGACCACACCAGACGCATACTGCAGTATCTGGGACTTGTCATCAATCTGCCACAAAGTCTCAACTCACCCCTGCTCAGTCCCTAGAATTCATAGGGGTCTGGCTAGATACCACCACTGCAAGGGCCTACCTTCCTCAAGCCCGTTGCCACCGTCTAGTGCACTTGGCCTCTCAAACCCAGTCCAGAAGCCACTTGACTGCTAGGTAGATGCTACAACTGCTAGGCCACATGGCATCCACAGTTCATGTGGTGCCTTATGCTCGCCTGCATATGAGAGCAGCTCAATGGACTTTGTCCACCCAGTGGACTCAAGCATCAGGAGCTCTCTCAGACCAAATAGCAACCTCAAAACGTCTCTTTTGGTCTCTCCAATGGTGGATGTCCACCCAAAATCTGTTGTTGGGGGCCCCCTTCCAACCTTTGTTACCCCAAGCAACCCTCACAACAGATGCCTCCCAAACGGGTTGGGGAGCTCATCTCCAAGACCTCTCCACTCAGGGCACTTGGTCTCCACAGGAGACCACCCTTCATATCAACCTTTTGGAACTGCGAGCAATTTTCCTTGCTCTCAAGGTCTTTCATACCCTCCTCAACAGCATGACAGTCCTTGTTCATACCGACAATCAAGTAGCCATGTTTTACATAAACAAACAAGGAGGGACTGGCTCTCTGTCGCTTTGCAACGAAGCTCTAAGATTGTGGGCCTTCGCAAGAGAGCATCAAATCCATCTCCTGGCAGTATACCTCCCAGGAATCCAAAACTCTTGGGCAGACAGACTCAGTCGAGTTCTGCTTCCACACGAATGGTCCCTGCACATGGATCAGGTACTCAGAATCTTCCAGGAATGGGGAACCCTGGACATAGACCTATTTGCAAGTCCGTGGAATGCCAAACTTCCCCGGTTCTGTTCCAGAATTCCGTGTCAGGGGGCTCAGGCCAAGGATGCCTTCCTCCTTCATTGGGGTCAGGAATTCCTCTATGCCTTTCCACCCATTCCTTTGATTCCCAAGACTCTGTTCAAACTTCAGAGGGACCAAGGATCTATGATCCTCATAGCTCCACGCTGGCCACGCCAAGTGTGGTACCCTCTACTTCTGCATCTCTCCCAAGCCCCCTCCCTGGACTTGGGAGCTGCCCCAGATCTTCTGTCTCAGGAGGAGGGGGACTTTGTGGCACCCAAACCCCAAGTCCCTTCACCTCAGAGCTTGGTTACTGAAGGCCTAGACCTTCAAGACTTCAGTCTTTCTCAGCAAGTGAAGGATATCCTCCATGCCTCTAGGAAACCTTCCACTAGGCGTTCTTACGCTTTTAAATGGAAAAGATTTTCCATTTGGTGTGCTCAAAAGGGTCTTGACCCTTTAGCACTACCTTTAAATTCTTTACTGGAATATCTCCTGCATCTCTCCAATGTAGGCCTTAAAACGAATTCAGTAAGGGTCCATTTGAGCGCTATTGCAGCATCCCTTAAACCTCTCAATGGACAACCTGTTTCCTCTCATCCTCTTATTGCAAGATTTATGAGAGGCCTAACTTTAACTAAGCCTCCCATTCGCCCTCCTCCGGTAGCATGGGACTTAAACTTGGTTCTTGGTCAGCTTATGAAGCCACCCTTTGAACCCTTAGCCACTACCTCCTTGAAATTTCTTTCCTGGAAGGTTATTTTCCTCATTGCAGTCACCTCAGCTCGCCGTATCAGTGAACTGCAAGCCCTAGTGGCTAATCCCCCTTTCTACAAGGTTTCATCATGATAAGGTGGTCCTTAGGACTAATCCCCACTTTATGCCTAAAGTGGTCTCCCCTTTTCATCTTAATCAAGAGGTATATCTACCTGTCTTTTTTCCGGCTCCTCATGCATCCAGTGCAGAGAGGAACCATCATACTCTGGATTGTAAAAGAGCTCTTGCCTTTTACCTCCACAGGACACAGCAACATCGAAAGTCTTCTCAGCTTTTTGTTGCTTTTGATCCTTCTCATTTAGGACTTCCAGTCTCTAAAAGAACACTGTCCAATTGGATTGCTCAGTGTATCACTTTTGCTTACCAAAGTAAGAACCTTTCTCTGGAGGGCCATGTCACAGCTCACAGTGTGAGAGCCATGGCCACCTCTATGGCTCATCTTCACTCTGTATCCATCGATCAGATCTGTCGAGCAGCCACCTGGGCCTCGGTTCATACCTTTACAGCCCATTACTGTTTGGACAAGGACTCCCGCCAGAATGCCTTGTTTGGTCAGGCTGTCCTCAGACACCTGTTCCATTCTTAATCAACTCCTGCCTACCTTCCCTGTATGGATGCCTGAGATCCATAGGAAGATGAGGAACCCCTCTGGGTCTCATACCCTGGGGGGGGGGATCTCCCCGGCATCTTAGCTAGGGAGTCCCCATATGTGAGGACTCATTCCTGCTTGTTCCTGGAGATAGCACAGTTACTTACCTGTAACAGGTGATCTCTGGGAACAGCAGGAATTAGTCCTCACAACCCACCCACCTCCCCTAGGAGTTGTATCTCTCTCTCTCTTTCCTTTCCTCTCTCTATTGTCTCAGCTTTAAACTCGAACTGAGGAGAGTTGGTCAGGAAGGCGGGAAGGCCGCGCGCATGCGCTGTGGGAGGCCCCAAAAGCTTTCCTTTCTGGGAAGCTGGGGAGCTTTCCCGCACAGGCTCCGTCGGTTCCGACGTACCCCATATGTGAGGACTAATTCCTGCTGTTCCCAGAGATCACCTGTTACAGGTAAGTAACTGTGCTTTACCTTCTCACTTATGGCTTGACTCTTGAGACAGCTAGCACATAAGGGCTTCTCTCCAGCAATGGTCTCTACTCTGCTCGGAGCCCAAAGGAGGTCTACCAAGCTAGCATATGTGTAGATCTGGTACCTCTTTGAATGATAGTGCGGTGCTCAGCAGTTGGCTCCTGAAGAAGCCAAAGTGCCATCTCTGTTGGCCTTTCTACAGGATGGCCTGGAGAAGGACCTCTCCTTTAGCTCCCTGAAAGTTCAGGTAGCTGCTCTGGCCTGTTTGCGAGGTCCATTGGGCTGGTAAATCTCTAGCCTTGCACCCGGATGTCTAGCACTTTCTCCAGGGGGTTTGGCGTCTGCACCCTCCCCTCCGGTCTGTGATCCCTTCCTGAGATCTGTGTCTGGTGCTCAAGGCCTTCATGACGGTGCCTTTTAAGCTGTTGAAGCGTGCTATTTTAAAGGACACAATGCTCTTGACTTCTTCTTGGTTGCAATTTGTTCCGCAAGGCGGATTTCAAGCTGCAGGCTCTATCTTGTTAAGATCCTTTTCTGTCTTTTTCAAAGGAAGCCATTTCCATTCGGCCTGTACCTTCCTCATTGCCTAAGGTGCTGTCTCCCTTTCAAATGAACTAGGTGGTCTGCCTGCCCTCCCTCTCTAAGGAGCAGTATCGGGGGAAGGATAAGGATCTTTGCCTTGTAGATGTCCAGAGGGTGCTTCTCCAGTACTGAGGTTACAAATTCTTTTTGTAAGTCCCACCCTCTTTTTGTGTTTGCGCCTGCACAAGGATGATGTGGCGGCCCAGTGGACTTTGGGGTGCTGGATTAAGGAGGCCATTGTCTCGGCATATCTGTTGCAGAACCAGCTGGTTCTGGAAGGTTTGCCCGCCCATTCTACTTGGGCACAAGCATCCTCGTGGGCAGAGAAGAGCTCAGTAGCTCCTGCAAACATATGTCAGGCAGCAACATAGGCATCACTATCCATTTTTGTCAAGCATTACTGCTTGGATGTCCACATGTGGGCAGACACTGCCTTGGCTCAAGGGTTTTGCGAGCTGCTGTCTTCTTCCTGCCTAGTGGGGTTGCATCTTTGGTACATCCCACTGGTCTATCAGGACTATATGGAAGGTGACATTTTATTTACCAGTTAATGTCCTTTCCTTGAGTCCTGCTAGACCAGTCTTGGGCCCACCCCTGAAACAGTATTTTCTCCGTTTCCTCTGCCATGGTACCAGTGGGTCCGCCATGATGTTTATAATTCACTCTGCAGATTCATGTTCTGCTGACAGCCTACTGTTTATGCTGTCCTGTGCATAGTTCTTGATTGTTTACTTCTTGTTGTGCATGATTGAGGTTGTGAGGCTTGCCATGTTTCTCCCATATGCTTTGGGACAAATACTGAGGGGACCTCTGATGACTGAGGCAAATTGAGGCATAGGAGTGATGTCATTGAAACCTGGGCTTTTCATTGGTTCTTTGTCTCCACCAATCTGCTGCTAGGGGAACACAACCCACTTGTCTAAACTGGTGTAGCAAGACTCAAGGAAAGGACATTAACTGGTAAGTAAACTGCCATCTTATGCCTGCAACACAAACACCAACAAACACCTTTTTTTGTATCCTCAAAAAAACATAATTAGCTGAAGAATTAACACCTAAAGTTAAAATTTATAAACAGCTAGGAATAGACACCCTACTTGTACATAGAAGCCCTGATATTTGGTGCTTCTATGTATATGTTTACTTATACATATGCCTACTTATAGTAGTATATTCAGCAGGTCTAGCACTGTTGAATATAGAAATAATATGAAATATCTAGATTCATGGGTGTAATTTGTGGGGGAGCACTGCCCACCTAAATGAGTTGCCCCGATGATGGCAGTCCCCGTGGGCAGAAAAGAAGAGGCAGGCCGAGTCATGACCTGCAGCAAGATAGGATTTGTGGAGGGGGGGGAGGAGTTCAAGAGAGGTAAAAAAAAAAAGGCAGGGACAATTTAAATGGGCAGGGGGTCTATTTAAAAAAGGAGGATTGGGGTTTTTTTAGGGTGCAGAATGGGAATGCTAGGGGAGTGGTGAAGGGGGAAGAGTCCAGAAGGGTTACAGAGGAAAGAAGCCAGCAGGAGAGGGGTTGGAAAGGGAGGGGAGAGTGCAGAGTGTTGCCCAAAATTTCATTCCCCTCCTCCTAAAAAACACACACAAGCACTCCCGTCCCTATCGCACTCCACCTCTGCACAACAGACATGCGCAGACACAGAGGCCCTCATTCATGATTACAGGTTGCTTGGCTGTACATCCCACTGGAACGTGTAGCCCCACAATCCATCTAAACCCTATTCTTGCACTGGCTCTCCCTATACGTCCTGTGCTTCAGGATGGGAAGAGCCAGTGGGAGCAAGGGTGGGCCGCCCGGCAGCACGTATTGAGCCGATTCAGGTCATGGCACTGTACATGCTGCCATGCCTGCTGGGCTGTACTGCTCATGCCAACTCTGAGGTGGTATAAGCAGTATTTTTCACGGGATTGGGACAGGGCAGCCACCCGCGGAGCTGGGGCTGGGTGCGGGGGGTTGTCCCTGTCACCTGATCCAGGCTGCAGAAGTCCAGCTGTGGGTCGGACGGTGGGGATATCACAGGCCGGAGCCATAGTTGTCTGGGCCACTTGCGGGGAGGACGTCCCTGAGAGCAGAGGGGACACATCAGGCCGTCCTTGGGCCCAATTCTGGCTCCTGTGGGAACATTTTGTTCCTGTGGAACAGAATCGGGTCCTAGCAGCCCCATCTTCAGCAGGGATGACCCGCTTTAAGAATTGGGCTCTATGGCACCCTACCTCCACACAACAGACACGCGCACAAAATGCACACACGGGCACCTCACCTTCCCACCATACACACACACACAGGCACCCCACCTATGCAAAGGCACCTATCACTACATCTCCCATGCACAGACAGGCACACCACCATTGCACCACACACACATACAATATCTGAAGCTATAGCTGTTATCTGTATTTCTGTCTAAAGATGCCACATGGTATAGGAATTCTGGTGCTGGTCTCATGAGACTTGAGAACATGAGACCAGCATGAGAGACAATGGGGCTCGGAGAAGTTACAAGCACTGACTCCTACGATTTTGGCCTGGTTCCTAAATCCACACAAAATTTGTTGAGACCTGCAGCAGAACCATAGCACTTTTAGAATTTTGAACCAGCTACACAGCTGCACAAATAAAGTCCTGTCACCATCTGTACCTCTCTGCTAGCTGCTACTATTACATTTGCTGAGCAGTAACATGAGGCACAGTTCTCTCTGATCCCTCATGCAGGCAACACTGCCTTTCCCCATGGTCTAACCCGTCCTTCGATCCCAGTGATTCTTGTTCAGAGATGGACAGCATGATATACTTGCTCAGTGGCAGCTGTCACCGAGATCAATGGAGGGGGAAGACTATGGGGAGAGGCTGCGCTGCCTGCATGTGGGATCAGAGAGGCCTGTGCATCTCATGCTACTGCTCAGCAAAGGTAAAGTGTCACCTTCCTCCTCTGTTTCTTGCATTACACTGCATACAGAACCTGGCTTGTTGGGATTTCAATTTAATTTTATCTACATATTTCTAATTTGAGTTTATTATAATTTTTCTGTACTTGGTGAGGGTCTAACTGTGTTTTGCCTATGTGACTGAGACAGAGTGTTCTTTTTGCATGGAGCTTCCATGTAGGATCTATAGTAATCTGGTTTGTTCAGTTTTCTGAATAGGTGAAAGGATGTTCTAAGGTCCATTGCAATATTTATGTTGCTGCTTTTTTTCTAGGTAGGCTCCTTATTGCATTAATTGTAGAAGCTGATGTTGTCATGGTATGGTAGATTTTTCATTATAGGTCTTCAGTAACTTTTGTAGGGTTTTGTATTAGTTCACAATCTACCTGGTACTGGAGAGGCTGTTAATGAGATGACACCAGAATCAGATTTGGGGCAGGCGGGCGGGGGGGGGGGGGAGAGGGATGTTATGGTGAAATGTCCTAGTTCTGCTCTACACCTACTGCTGGAGGAAGGTTTCATTGGACCCAAAATAGATGTTCAAAAACAAAGAGAACCATAGCAGAGTTTCTAACGTCAACATAAAATTAATTATAATTTATTTTGGTGTTAGAAACTGCGCAGTGGTTCTCTTTTTCTTCTTGTCCCTTGGCATGTGAGCACCTTATATCTCCTTTGTTTTTTGCAAAATATATATTTACGGGTGTCTTAAAGTGCCAGGCTAAATAACTAAACAGCTAATTTTTGCTGCATTTTAATTATATAGCCTGGGAATATGTTGCTTTCCCTTCATTTGGCAAAGCCGTTGAAGGAGAGCCTCTGCTCCCTCTTTGAGTGTCTTGGGGGCGCCATTTCATCTCTCACCTGTTTGATATATTGGCTTCCTATCCATCTAGTATTTTTTTTAAGATAACCATAATGAATATACAAATACATCACTCCACCTTTTGCCTCCCCAGATGAAGTGCTCAAACTACGCCCATGTCTAGATTAGAAATTTCACATTTCTCCCCGGACGTTTTACCTCCATGTACATTGCATCGAGACAGTTTAACCAGTGGCAGGCTAGTGAGAAAAGGATGCCTGAACACGGTGCTGAAAGAACGTGGTTTTATTTCTTGGTTGCTGAAGCATCAGCTTCATGGAACTGACAGTAGAGGGGTCTCAATAGGTGTCAGATAAATCTGCCTTCATGTGAGCAGTGGTTAAGTAAGCTCAGCTATTAAATGAATCCACTGTAATCTTTCATTGGTAAAGTCACAGATCTTTAGAGCTCTGGAAAGGAAAGTTTGCAGATAGAGAAGTAGAAACAGCATATGTACTATACAAAGTATGAGATAAGTGGGGGTTTCTTTCAGGGGGATTCTTGCATGTTCAGTCACTAATGACTAATGTGGTCAGATTAGAGAAAATGACGCTAGTCCAACCCAGGCTAAGCATTCAGAAAACTAGTCAGATGGGAGGAGCCTTGAGAAAGACATCTGACTGACTTTTACTCAAAAACCTGCAAGGGAAATTGAGCTTTATAAAAGGCCCTCTGTGCAAAAATCTTGGCTTCAGTCAGAAAGCAGACATGTTTAATGATTTAGGAATTAGGTCTTATGATGCTTAGAGTCTGAGAAACCAGTCCCCATCCAGTTGAAGGACAAAATGAACAATCGGGGTAGAACAAATAAGAACCTCCTCTTTGCCCTGTAAAATGCAAGTCACATTTAACAAAATCAAGGTAGTTGAGGTCCCTGGGCTTGTTCCTGTTACTCTTTTCTTTTCCCAAAGGGGATGGGAATCTGTTCTGGAAATGAAAGGACAAGGTTGCTCTGGAATTTTTAAGACCTCAAACCTATATTTCTGAAATAGCCTACAGGTGTAGCAGAACACAATATAGAGAAATTAATGCACCCGTAAGTACAGCATCTAGCAGCATTTTATGTTTTTTTAAAGACAGAAATTCTAGTAGCAGTGAAGATTAGCACAAAGTAAGCCAAAGTCATTTAGTCCAGGGTCAGAGCTCTCGCATGGCTCTGAACGGTGGCAGGGTGCAGACATGGTGACCTGGGGGCGCAGTTCACAAAATTTGGCCCTGGCACAAAAAGATTAACTTACAGAACTTTTGAGATGCTTGTTAATAGATGGCAAAGATCCATTTTGCAGCCTGTAGATGCACTGCTTTTAAGTACAAGAGGAAGCATGACATGGGGGGGGGGTGCTTTGTCCTGATGTGTTAAGTGTAGAAATGTGCCAGTTCTTGTCCATAAAAAAACACAGCCAGGCTGTATAATGGGTACGTCTGTTCTCTCTTTCATGGAGGCAATCTGTGACTGGTAGAACAGTAAAGAAATGGTTGTTTAGCCAAGCATAAAGGCAGCACCTGTTGAAGGACATGCAAAGGACAGAGGATACAGAGAATGTGCCTCTAGTGTTGGATCTCTTTGGACGCCACTGATTAAAGTTTGACTGTAGCTTCTGCAGGACATTCATGGCTCCGCTGTAACTGTTAGGCCAAAGTCATTTGGGCACACCGGTTGCTAACAACTTCTGTCTGAATATTGTACAGTAGCATTTTTAAATATCATTGACTCGATTGCACTCTAGTGCACCATGCTACAGGAGATCTGGATTTGATTTCTGAACTCAGTTTTCTCCTCTGGCTGGCTGTGATCTCGAGCCAAGAATGCCCCAGAACAAGAGGTGTGATGACTCAAGAACAGCCTCGGAGCATTTCTTTCCAGGAAAGATAGCTAAAGAAGTGGAAGCAATGGAATTCAAGACAGCGCAAGATAAGATCCATAGCTGCAAAGAAATGAAGGGGGGGGCGGGGCGGAGATGAACTTGGGTCTATGGCAGTGCATCAGGAATGAAATTGGGCAGACAAGAGTGCCCCAGTGGTCCTTTTCTGTTGTCTTAGTTTGTGTTTCTGTGCTGCGGGATACTCTACTTTGCTGGTTTTGATGACAATCCTGAGCTCAGAATGTGCCCCTCAGATTGGGCAGAGATGCTGCAGAGAGAGAAGGGGGGGGGGGAGAAGAGAAGGGCCATCTACAAGCCAAGCTCAGGATACACATATCTATTCCAGAGGATGCTACAGTCTGTGGCCTCTTGTTGAAAACTGTCACAGCATTAACCATCTAGATGGGAAAGGGATTAAAAATGGGGAGGGGGAGGAAGTGACATCACCCGCTATGATGGCCGTGTGAGTGGTGAGCTCCAGACCTGCCCCAGAGAAAAGTGGAGATAATAACCCCAAAAGGGTCAGGAGCGGTGGAGGAAACGGACCGGAGGATAGCACAGAAGTTGGGTAGTATGGCAACCCGGAAAAAGACGGCGGACCTTCGAGACTACGCATTCGGGGCGCCGAATGCAGCAGCGGGGGAAGCCAAGATGGCGCTGGAGGAGCAAGCAAGGCGAGAGCAGGCCGAGCTGCATGTGAAAGAGGTAGCACGGAAAGAAGGAGATGTTGGAGAAAAGGTGGTGACTGCGGTAACGAGAGAGGAGCTACGAGAATGGTTCGATGAGTTAAAAACGGAGGTGCAGTCAGCAAAAAAGGCGCTGGGAGATATCATGAGCAACTTGAAAGGAGGTGGAGGAAGTTACCCATAGTATGGGAGACCATGAAAATAGGCTGGAATTACTGGAGCTACAGCAAGAGGCTTGAGAAGCAAAGAGCAGAGGTGAGGAGGAATGGAGAGAGCAAATAGCGTTGAAACTGGAGGACTTGGAAAACCGCTCCAGGAGAAATAATTTGAGGATAAAAGGAGTGCCAGAGGAAGTGGAATTCAGAGACTGTGCAAAGATGGCAAAGGCGGTGTGCCAGGAGGCGCTGAGACAGGGAGGCAAAGAGGATGTGGTAAACGAAATACAACTGGACAGAGCCCATCAGGCCCTGGGACCTATTCGGAGTAATAAACCCAGGGATATAATAATTTGCTTAAAGGATTATAAAGTAAAAGAAAAGATTGCAGCAAAAATGAGGGGGCAACAATTTTATGTGGCAGTGATACTCGGTGGCCATATATGCTGACTTATCTTTGGGGACATTGCAGAGACGGAGGGCTATGGCGCCAATAACAAAAATGCTCCGAAAAGAGGAGATGAGATATCGATGGCTGTATCCCTTTGGGTTGGCATTTACTAAAGGAGATAAGACCTGGAGAGTGCAAACCCTCGAGGCCGCTTGGGCTGCTCTGAAGGCGGCAGGCATGGAAGCACAAGTAGAGGAAGCATGGGCAGGATGGTCACAAAAGGAGCAAGAGGCGGAGCGGGCGAAGCAGCAAGGGAAGGGACAGCGGGAGAGGCGTGTGGAGATTGAAGGAGACCAAAGAAGATCTCAGTGCAGAGGAACAAAGCGATGAAGGGCAGTGAAGAAGAAGAGGCACGAATTAAAGGACAGAGTGGTTCTCTGTCAGAGGACTAAGGGAAGTGTTTAAAAGTTGATTAAGAGGGAGGGCTTGTGGAATGTCAAATGTGTAAAAATGTGGAGGTGAGGATATGGGAGTGGTTAAGAGATGAGAAGGGGAGAGGAGGGGGAGGTGGGAGGTAAAGTAAGAGTAAAGCGGGTAGGTGGCGGGAGTAGGGAGAGGGGATAGGAGGGAATGGAGGAAGGTGGGTATACGGGAGGGGCGGAAGAAGGGGGAGAGGAGGAAGGGTTCCGGGGGTGGCGGGTGATGCACGACTCCAAGATAGCCTCGACTAGGGGCGAGGCAGGGGGACAGGGGAGGGAAGACAGGGGGAGGGGAGGAAGGGGGAAGGAGGAGGGAGGACGGGGGGATAAGGTACAGTTGGTAGTGGGTATGGTGAAAGTCAAGGGGCTACAAACCTGGCATAAGCGACGTCTAGTGGAGAGGGAAGGTACGATGCTGAAAACTGATATCCTGTGTATACAGGAGACATACTTGAAGGTAGGGCAAGAAGGGTTGATATCATCAAAAAAATATCCCAGGGTGCTGCTGGAGGGGCAAAGGACCCAACCCAGGAAAGGGGTGTGGGGATACTGATAGGGAAGGAGTATGAGGAAGCGGTAGCGGAGGAGGGACAAAAAACGCAGATGGGTGGCAGTACAGTTGAACTTAAGAGGAGCAGGTGTGGATAATTAGTATCTATGCCCCAAGCATACAAAGGGAAGAGTTCTATGATAAGCTTACGGTTGAACTAGAGGGATGGGGGGATACACCTATCATTTTGGGGGGAGTCTTCAATATCATGGTAAATCCTAGATTAGACGGCACAGGGGGAGGAGGAGGAGGTCGAGGTCAGAAGGATAGGAGGAGCCTTTTGCGGATGAAGGAACGGCTGGGGTTGGTGGATATGTGGAGAGGGCTGCATCAAGGGGAAAAGAGTTACACCTTCTACTCTACAGTGCATGGAACATATAGTAGCATGGAACGTATCAAAAGTGACTTCATGTTTCTGGGACAGAGGGTGAAGCAGTTAGGTGCACAGGTGGTGTTCTCTTCAATCCTCCCTGTTGAGGGTAAAGGCCAAGGCAGAGAGGCTCGCATCCTGGAGATGGTGGGAGAGTGAAGAATGGTTTTACAGTTTTATGGCTCTAGTATTTTTGTTACAGTTGTTAATGAAAGGGAATGGTAGTAAGACTTCAATGAGAGGAAAGGGCTCCAGTAGGAGAGGGTGAAGTTACAATATGAAAAATGTAAACTGTAAAATGTAAAATATCATAGCAGGGTAACGAGGTAGTGCTAGGAAATAAGCAAGTTGCAAAGAGTATGTTATGAAAATGTATGTTATGTTATAAAACAAAAAAAACCTTTAAATTAAAAAAAAAATGGGGAGGGAACCCCGGGCGGTCACAAATGAAGGTAAGCCCTGTAGAAACCAGTTCCAATTGAGCTGAAAGCTCAAAGAAAAGGGGCTGGATCAGAAAAGATTCAGGACTTTCAGAGCTTCATATTGAGCAAATAGTCCAGATCGGTGTAAGGATATGAGGAGCCCTAGATGAACGTCATCCCGTGCGGTCCCTTATTGCCGCTCCCCCTCTCTCCCCGGCCCTGCAGCCCTGTGGAGGTTGGAGATTTAGGTAAGCTTGCGGAACTGTTTGAAGACATTACCACCAGTGCAAGTCCCAGAGGGGCTGCAGCTGCCGGTGATAGTGAGCCGCCCCTGAACCATTGCTGCTCTAGGTAGCTGCCTAGCTCAGTTGTGCTGGCCCTGCTGATAGTCCAAGCTAGAAATACAACACATGGTAAGAGTAGCCAACAAATGTAAAAAGAAAATGAAGGGGGCCTTTTACAAAAGAATGTTATGCAGTTAACGTGGGAATTAATATGCGCAGTTAGCACAGGGCGGTGCTAAGATACTTGCTATGCACTAACTCCTGCACAAACTGCATAGCGCATGGTAACTTGCATGTGTTAAATGTTAGTGGAGCAGATACCTTAGTAGGCGGTGCTGAGAGCCTCTGCATTATCAGCCCTGCAGTTAATGCACAGTAAGTCTGTTTTCTCTGCATTAACTTAATGGGCAGATGCTGTGTATACCTCCAGCAGTAAACGCAGAGGTTTCGCAGTTAACGTGCGGTAATATGGGCAGTTACCGCATAATTACTGCAAAACTATACTACACTTTATTAAAAAGGCCCCTAAATATACAACATAATAGGATTTTAAGGGACAGTTTTCAAACTATCGCTGCGAAGCTCATGGTTACTTCTGTAATCTTTGCTCCAGATTTCAAAGGGAAAGTGCTGTCACTGAAAATTACATAAGGACGAAAAAGATCCTGCGTCTCCTTGTTCAGATACATTTTCCAGCATAACTATGTGCCTAGATTTTTTTATTTATTTAGCTGTATTTATATCCCGCTTTTCACCGGGTCAAAGCGGTCAATTGGGGGATATATTTTAACACGAGGGGATATGAGACACATACACTAATACTTACAGGGAACATGGGCAATGGAGAGTTAAGTGGCTTGCCCAAGACCACAAGGAGTGCCTATAGGACTAGAAATCCCAGTCCCTCCGGCCTGAGATTGCTGTCCCCAGGTGGGACTTGAACCCCCGGCCCGAAGTACCTTGTCCTAACCACTAAACCACTCCTCCCACTAGATAATTTTGAAATCCAAACTATATGCATGATTTTCTCCCCCCTCCCCCCACTTGAACCCGATCCTGCACTACCGCAATGCATGTAATATGGACCAAAACTCAGCTTTTCCCCGCAGAAAGGCAAGTCACACAGGTAAAAGGTGGAAATCCCATCCACCGTTGCCTTCCCCATGGTTAAACAGATCCGGTATATAGAGAGCATCTACAGGATAGCACAAGACCATGAGTGAGCTTCACCATATGCATGGCATGCCAGGAAGCATGTGCAGACCAGTTTCCGTGAGTAATTTGAGAAACCTTGGTTATGTTTCAACAGGTTCGAAATCTCTGTTACATGGTGACAAGGCGTGAAAAAATGAAACACTCCATCTGCAAACTTCAAGAGCAGATTTTTCATCTTCAGATGAAACTTACTGAGAAGGACCTTTATCCAGGTAGGAAACTTCTCAGACCTCTTCTGTAGGTAGGAGACCTAGTAATATAGTTCCTGATGTCCAGCTATCTGAAAGCATATGCAGAGTACAGATATTGGGCATATGCAGGGCCAAAAAAACTTCCTTTTATATGAAGACAAACTGAAGTTTTCATTTTTGTCTTAAACATGCACCTTCAATACCCTCTACAGCCTTTTTTGCACAAGCAAATCAATTGTGCATGTGTTAATTTGTAGATCTACACTCACACAAGCAATTTGTACGCACTTTTAATTTTTTAGCACCCAAACGAGCCCAAAATCCACATACCTAACTGATACAGTTAAAGGGTACCCTAGATATCACCAATGACTGTATTCTCTGCTATATTCAATAATCCTGCTCTTCCTGCACCTTTCTGGGTAACCAGGCTTGGAGTGTAAAGGAAGACCTTTAATCAGTAGCGGCCCAGACGTGTGTGTTTCATTTTGCTCACCACTATCTCATCACTTCAGTCATAAGAGAATTTATTTATTTATTTATATTTCTTATATACCGCGCTCTATTAATCAGTGCGGTTTACATATGAACAAATATAAACACAATGATACAGACAGCATTGGTTTTTTACAAAGAACAGGGTACATAAACTTGGCGGTAAACAGGGTTAACTATATACAAAAAACATGGCTAAAAAATATACATGGTATTTTTGGTTAATTAGATGGGGTAGTAAATAAGTTAAACTACAAGTACAGAGAAAAAGTTATTACAAGTACAGTATAAATACGGAATGGATAGAGTGAGCAAGTGAGGACCATCAAGATTAACCATTTTCTACCGGGGTCAAGTATGAAAGACCAGCATGAGGGCTATGTTCAGTTGGAGTAGCTTCAGGGTAGTATATTAGGAACAAATAATGTTTTAATGCCTTTCTGAACGTCATTAGACTTGAGATGGCTCTGATTTCAGGTGGAAGGGCATTCCAGGCTCTGGGTGAAAACAGTGAGAAGGCTCTAGAGGCTGTTGATTTAGAGCATTTTGTGAGTAGTTTCGGGAGGTCAATGGAGTTTAATGTAACAGATCTCCTGGATCTGTTATTTGGAGTGATATGTATCATATTGCTGATAGGTGATAGAGATGGGCACTTTGAGGCTTTAAAAGTCATGACCAGGGTCTTGTATAGGGTTCTGGCCTGGAGGGGTAACCAGTGTAAACTCATCAGTATTGGAGTTATGTGCTCTGAACGTGGAGCACCTACGAGAATTCTCGCGGCAGCATTCATGGCCAGACGGAGGGGATTTAGAGTGGATTGTGGGAGACCGTGTAGAATGATATTGGCGAAATCCAAGTGTGCTAATACCAAGGCTTGGAAGATAGTGCGGAAGTCGGAGTAGTTAAGTAGAGGTCGGAGATTACGTAAGGATCGGATCTTGTGGTAAATTGCACTCGTTGTTTTCTTAATGTGTGCTGACATATCAAGCTGCTGATCTAATATGATCCCTAAGTATCGGATTGTAGGAATGTCAACCCGTTACCGAGAGCCTCTCCATAGACTCTTCATTTCATTTTCTTAGACCACCTTTTTCCTCAGCGTTGTCTGGTGCCTGGTTAGGGACCAACATTCAAAGGGCTTTTCCAGTTAACTTGAAACTAGCTAGACAAACATTGAAGTCCCCTCATAACAGCTAGATTATATGCACCTAACTCGATGTGTGCATAAAATTTAGCTTTGTAACCAGAGGTGGGGCAGGATGTATTCTTGGGCAGGTTTGTAACTTCACGTACCTAAGTCTGGTGATGGTGAAAGACTTTGGAAGCTGTGTGGTCACAATATTATGTATTGCATCTCTTGGAGACTAAAGGTAGTGGTCATGGAACAGGAGAGGGTCCGCAGCTTCTGGCTACTTGCTGGTTTCCCTACCTGCTGCTGGGAAGACGTTTCTTAACTTCTGTGTTCCTCCCTGCTGTTAAATGTTTCCAAAATGGCCAGCACACATGGGAAAGGAGGCGTCATTTGCTACAGCCACTTTTGAAAGCCAGTAGCACCCAAAGCTCACCAGCAGAAGGTGAGATGCTCGCCCTTCAGTGTTACAAAATTAGTCTGTCTTTAGTCAGGTGCAGTAATGCCCTATTGGTCAGTGGGGCCAAATCATCTTCCCTCAGTTTCATGCTCAATTCACAGGGGCCCAATATTCAAAGGATTTGTGCTGGGAATTATGGGGGGGGGGGGCATTTTCAGCAGTGGTGGTCATCTCCACTTTAATTCTGACCCGAATATTCAATGCCTTTGTCATCTCCGACCACCGGCATTGACTGATGTGCCCAGATAGCATCTTAGCTAACACAGCTAAAGTAAGTCCAGCCTTTAAAGTGCCTAAATTTAGCCAGTTGAAGATATCTGGCCAGCAGCTGAATATGATCGTGAGTACTGCCCCCAAAATGCCTCAGTGCTACGCAGTTAGCATCGGGGCTACAGTGGTATTAGAGGGAATATACAGCAACACAACACTGCTGAATGTCCCCCTCACCACCATTAATGCACTTAGCAGATCTGGTTGATCACGTGCAATATGCCCCTTATGCTCCTAACTTGACTTTTATGAAAATTTACCAGGGCTGAGTTCCGAAATTTATACGCAGGATTTCCTTGTACTCCTAAATTTAGGAGCATAAAAAGTGGGTGGCAACAGGGGAGGATTTAGGGAGGGGAAAAAGGTTTGG
This sequence comes from Ichthyophis bannanicus, assembly GCA_033557465.1. NCBI lineage: Eukaryota > Metazoa > Chordata > Amphibia > Gymnophiona > Ichthyophiidae > Ichthyophis > Ichthyophis bannanicus. The sequence continues at coordinate 36,509,371 of CM066050.1, read as the reverse complement.
AGCTTAGGGGATGGGGAATCGGAAAGTGAACAAAGAGTTTTGCCTGCTGAGAGGTGGGGTGTGGTGAAGACATGGATGAGCCAAGCCTACAGACGAGGAGAGCTGGCTAGGGAAGGGTGCATGGGTACCTGCTGGGGAGTAGAGGGCAACAGAAGGCTAGGTCAAGGGGCAGACAGAACTCTTAAACCCCCTACTCCCAAATGCAAATAATCAAACTATGCCCATGCAGGAGGGAGTAGGAAGAACAGATTAGGAGAATGCGAAAGAATAGGGGGAGTTGTGAGAGTGGTGGAGACAGGCTTGGTGGAGATAGCGTGTGATGAGGTCTGGTGGGTATGAACTAGGGGTGGGAAAAAGAATGGCTGCTGAAACCGAGTAATTTCCTAGCCTTTGATCTGACCATGTGACTTTTCCTTATATCCACATGATCTGCTCCATTCTTAAAGCTTAAATTTTGGATGGTCAATCACACTCTCAACCCAACTTGCCTTTGGTTTTTTTGCTGAGGGGAGGGTGTAATTTGAGTTCGAGTTCAGCACCTCAATATATTTCAGTAGTTTGAGCCAGAATATCTGCCTCTCAGATTTACTTGCATTGTGCCAATGGAAGGCTCTTCCTCGAGTCCATAAGATGTTAAATGCATAGGCATACTTCTAGTGGATGAGGCCTGCTACCTTATAGTGCTTTTCTGTGCCCCAAGCTACATGAGGCTGAGAGGGTATTCACCATTAATCACCAACTGCTGACTGTCCGCGCGGGATTTGCTAGATTTGGGGGTCACAGGAACTGAGATCACAGGCTAAGTCAGTCCATATGGAGGCAGCAAAAAGGGGCCAAGTTATATTTTTTAATGTCACTTCTTACTGAAAGGATTCAGTGTCTACAGTAAGACTTTGTATAAAGCTAGGTGGTTAGAATGTTAATCAACTTGAATGCATGAGAATATAGATTAAGAAAAGGCAGTATATTTTTTATTTATTGTATTTCATGACTATATTCTGAGAGTTGACAATCCATTCCTCAAAATCAGAATGAGCTCAAGATGGAGTGAGGCTATGAATTTTTGAAGGTGGAGGGTGGGGGACGGAGAGGAGCAAATGGGGAGAAGAAACAATTTGGGGGCCCTTTTACTAAAGTGCCTATGCAGTTAGTGTGGGTTATAGTAGGTGCTAACCACACACTGTGACCTAACATAGTAGCATAGTCGTATATGATGGCAGATAAAGACCAGAATGGTCCATCTGGTTTGCCCAGCAAGGCAGCAAGAGTAGGTGCACCTGCCACTCTGTGTAGGTCACCCCTCCCCATGCCTTTGTTTAGGGGTGTACCCATCGCTCCGTGCAGGTCACCCCTATTTGTTGAGATATAAGAGATAGTTATGTTTATTTTTATCTTATCCTGTTGGTAGCATGACCTGATTTCCACGCTAACTGTGCTTCATGCATTGCGGTGGTAAGTAGGTAGGTTGGGGCGGAGAGTGGGCATGGTGAAGGCCTTGTAGTCAGCACGCCCGTCTAACTGCAAGGCTCGCAGTTTACACGGGTGCGATTACCACCACCTCAGTAGGTAGAGATAAGTGCACCCGTGCTAATTTGGTCATACATTAAGGCACAGCACGTTAACTGATGGGAACGTGCTGTCCACACCTCCAACAGCTAACGTAGCGGTGTCGCACCTAATGTGTCATGTAAAACCACAACGCACTTTAGTAATAGGGCCTCTTGGTGACACAACCTATCCAGTAATAAAGGAAGGAAAAACTCCACTTAAGCCTTAAGGTTGGTATATTTTCTTAAGCTTGGGGAACTATTTTCTCTTTCTAAGAAAAAGGCAGTGGTGGATCCTACTCTCTAATTCCTCCCCTGGGATGACATGGTAATAGGTGCCCTAAAACCAAGTCTAGAAGACAGTTTTCCATTGGCAATATCTTCCCAGTTGGCAGGCTGCTTAGTACTTAGAGAAATTTGGGGGAGGGGGAGAGGGATGGGGGATTTGTGGCTTGGGGAACGGCCCACGCTCTGCCACGTGTTGCGAATTTCTTTGCAAACTGTCTGGGATGTAAATGTACCCTTTAAGAAATGTTTCGTTGATTCTTCTTAACTCCCAGGAGTTTGCACCATTAAACCATGGCGAATCTGCTGCCAGGCCACTTTCTAAATATTCTGGCCAGAATTCCTATGATTAATGAAGCTATTTTGTGCAGGGTAAGAGAAGCTTAAATATTTATTTTCCACTTATACTGTGTGTTTCTGCAGTGAAACATAATATCATTCTGCTGTTAAAAAAAATATACTTTAATTGTGAACATAAGAAATGCCATACTTGGTCAGACTAAGGTCCATCAAGCCCAGTATCTTGTTTCCAACAGTGGCCAATCCAGGTCACAGGTTCCCAAAAGGTACACAGATTCCACAATGCTTGGCCCAGGGTAAGCAGTAGATTTCCCACATCCTCTTTAATAATGGTTTATGGACCTTTCCTCCAGGAAATTGTCCAAACCATTTTTTAAACATAGCTACACTAAGAGCTTTTTCTACATCCTCCTGTAACGAATTCCAGAGTTTGATTACACATTGAGTGAAAAAATATTTTCTCTTATTACTCTTAATTGGGTTACATTGTAGCTTCATTGTGTGTCCCCTAGTCTTTCTACTTTTTGATGTAGTAAACAACCAATCTGTTTACCCGTTCTACCCATTCATTAATTTATAGGCCTCTACTTTATCTCCCCTCAACCGTCTCTTTTCAAGAGCCCTAACCTTTTAAGCCTCTCCTCATAGAGGTATCCTTCCATCCCCTTTATCATTTTGGTGGCTCTTCTCTGAAACTTTTCTAATTCTGCTATATCCTTTTTATGATATGTCAACCAGAACTGCACACAATATTCAAGGTGCAGTCGCACCATGGAACGATACAGAGGTATTATAATATCCTTGGTTTTATTCTCCATTCCTTTCCTTATGATTCCTAGACACTGCTGCACACTGGGCGGAGGGTTTCAACATATTATCCATGATGACGCCTAAATCCTTTTCCTGGGTGGTGATTTCGAATGTGTAACCTTGCATCATGTAAACCAAAGTTTGAGTTCTTTTTTCCTAGGTGCATAACTTTCCATTTGTCTGCATTAAATTTCATCTGCCATATGGACATCCAATCTTCCAATTTATCAAGGTCCTCTTGCAATTTTCACAATCCTCTTGTGTTTTAATAACTTTGAATAATTTTAATGTCTTCCATAGCACCCTCCAGTCCAGACTTCTGGGTTGTGTCCCAGTTCCAGCAGATAGAGACTGAGCCTATCAGATTTGTGTGATGTAACACCTTAAAGAAGGGGACCTAATCCTCCCCAAATCAGTATGCTCAGTACAGTCTGGACTGTACTGAAGGGACTGTTAGTATACAGGGATATTTATTTTGCTTTGACTTGGCAGCTTAAGCCTTAAAGCCAACATAAAAAAGTAGTAAAGTCAGGTAGGACAGCTTCCACAGAGAGTTGAGGGGTGCTTTGGGGAGGATTTTGTCGGCCCCTCCGTGCTTGACCAGAGAGCCTGGTCTGGCCTCTGGGTTGGTGGATGGTCTGAAGCCAGAACCGGACCTTGATCAAGGGAAGCTTGCCCAGGATTTGGAGTTTGAGGCATTGGATGCCTCTGAGAGGACCCTTTAGAGCAGAGGTTCCCAACTCCAGCTCTGGAGGGCCAAACACCATTCAGGTTTTCAGGCTGTCCCTAATGAATATGCATGAGATACATTTGAATACAATGGGGGCAGTGCATGCATATGCATCTCATGCATATTTATTAGGGACAACCTGAAAATCTGAATGGTGTTTGGCCCTCCAGGACTGGAGTTGGGAACCTCTGCTTTAGAGGAACCCTCTAGGCTGGGCCTTCCTGGGACAGTTATGGAGCTAGAGGAGGGTGAAATTCCCCAGGGGGAGGATCCCTTGATAATGCAGGTGTTTTGGCATGAAGAATTGCTGCAGTTGATCTCACAATCACTAGCGGCCCTGAATATTGTCCAGGTGGCTCAGGAGCTAGAGGTGCCAATGGAGGACCCCTTGTTCCAGCATGTTTGGACTTTGGAGATATCCTTCCCGATCCACCGAGCCCTCAAGCAAATGATGGAGCTTCAGTGAGAAATGCCCGAGGCCGGTCTGAGGTGTGGGTGGGCCATGGCCCGTTTGTACCCCATGCCAGAGGCTGAGAAGGATCTTCTCAAGGTGACTAAGGTGGGTGCCATGATGACAGCGGTCACCAAAAAGCAGACTATTCCAGTGGAAGGTGGAGCAGTGCTCTGAGATGCACAGAACAAGAAATTGGAGACCCTGTTGAAGCAGGCCTTTGAGGTCAACACCTTGGCACTGCAGGTCTCCGTGTGTAGGGTGTATGTGGCGAGAGTCTCTATGCGCTGGGCGCAGGACCTCCCGGGAGCACTGTCCCTGTCTGAGGCAGCCAAGTTGGAATCAGGTGCACATACTTGGCAGTTGCCTTTTACGACCTACTTTGGGCCTTCTCCAAGGGGTGGCCTCTGTAGTGGCAGCTAGGCAGTTTCTCTGGTTGCGCAATTGGTTATTGGATATCTCATCCAAGGCCTGCCTGAGTCTGTTGCCCATTCGCTGCCGGCTTCTGTTTGGAGAAGCCTTGGAAAAGCTGGTCAAGGACCTGGGGGAAGCTAAGCCAGCTAGACTTCTGGGTGATAAACCAAAGGCCAGTAAGGTGACCCCAGCGGTGAAGGGTGTGTCAAAGGACTTTTTTCATTTTCTGAGGGGCTTGCTTTGCTCCATATCAGCAGAGGCAATATTCAGCTCATGGACAATTGTTTCGAGGCGGCAGGAGTACGGGAAAGGGGTTCTTCCCTAGCTCTGCCGCCGGTTCCAAAAAGTTGCAATGAGATGAGTGGGACTTGAATGGGCATTGTGCCGGTGAACGGCAGGCTCTGCAGGTTCTACCCCACCTGGGTCCAGATCACCTCCAACCAGTGGGGCTGAAAATCATCCGCGAGAACTATGCTCTGGAATTTGCTTGTCCATTAGCTGATGCCTTTATAGTGTTTCCCTGCAAGGCCACAGCAAAGCGGCAGGCAGTGCAGGATATGCTGCAGCATCTGCTGCTCCTCGTGGCTGTTGTTCCTGTCCCCAGCGTTGAATTTGGTATCAGTCAATATTCCACTTACTTTGTGGTTCCCAAAAAGGAAGGGTCTTTCCAGCCCATTCTCAACCTCAAGTATGTCAACAGAGCCTTGTGGGTTCCACACTTCAGGATGGAAACCCTGCACTTAGTCATTGTGGCAATCTAGCAAGGCAAATTCCTCACCGTCCTAGATCTCATGGAGGCATACCCTCACACCCCCATCAGTGCTTCATGGTACCAAATGGGCCACTTTCAATTTCAGGCATGGCCATTCGGTCTGGCAACAGTGCCTTGGACCTTTACCAAGATCATGGTGGTCGTGGCGCTGGTGCTTCGTCACAAGGGGGGTTGGTTCACCCTTACTTGTATGATTGGTTGATCTGGGCGAAGACCCGGGAGGAGAGTGTCAAGGGCACCACCTGGGCTCTGGAGGTCTTGCAGAGCCTCGGCTGGATGGTCGGTCTGGAAAAGAGCAAACTGATGCCATCCCAGGAGCTCATTTTCCTGCCACAGGGAGCGTGTCTTGAAGATCTAGGGGAAGATATGCCAGTTTGTGCAATAACCAACTCCGTCAGCTTGAGCGTAACTGCAGGTTCTGGGGTCAATAGCAGCGATGTTGGATTTGGTGCCATGGGCACATGCGCACATGAGGTTTCTGCAGAGGTCGTTGCTATCTCTGATCTCCACAGGTCCACATGCTTTCTAAGTGTCTGATCAGTGGTGGCTGGACTCCAAGAACCTAATGGCAGGAATGCTGTTAGAGCCACTGGAATGGGTAGCAGTGATGACAGATGCAAGCCTTCTTGGATGGGAGACTCATTGTATGACCCAGATAACACAGGGCGAGTGGTCCGAGTAACAGCAGCAGTTGTCAATCAATCGCCTGGAGATGAAGAGGCTGTCGGCTCGGATGGCAGCCCCCAGATCGTTAAAAAAGGGCGCCATCCGAGCCGACAGCCTCTTCTGCCCCAGCAGCTCTCCCAGGAGGGATAGAGCCGCCGCTGCCACCACCCGCTCCACCTCCAGCTGCTCCAGCTGACTCCTGCTGCCCAATCGGGGCAGCCCCTGGATCATTAAAAAAGGGCGTCAGCAGGCGGGCCCGTGCCTGAGGGCCTCGTGAGAGGGCCCTTTGGCATGGCCCTACGTGGTGGCCCACGACTCAAAGCCCACCACGCCCCAGTAAGCCTGCCCGAAACAACCAGTGTCCAACTTGACTCTAACCAGAACAAAACTACAACCGCACAGCACGACCCAAAGCTTGAGTGCCCCCCCAGGATTGAGATCGCTCTCCCCTAGCACCGCCTGCCTCCGTCTCTGAAGGACATCCAACACCTGTAAGTAAGCATCACCCGCAAATAAGCCTCACACACAAAACGTATATATGCAGAATCTTCATTAGTAACTTAAAGGGGGACCGATTACAAGTTAATGGACCGACATATCTTTAAAAGCGACTGACTGCCGGCATGGACCCCACTGCCGATCCCTCTGTACTTCACGGCTGACTACTCTGTGTATTTCGCTGCTGAATTTGTTGTTGGTACTTCACTGCGGGGTGTACTGTGGATATTTAGCTGCCGGATGTACTATGAGTACCTTGCTGCTGAGCGCACTTTAAATATTCCACTGCTGATAGTATACAAGTATTTTCACCGCTACCAATAGTTGGTTGCCATAGAACAAGCTAGACACTGCTGGACAGTGCAGGATACACATAGTCCGTGTAGAACGTACACACACCCCGCCAGTATACACCTACCCATCAAGGAAAGCCCCGCCACACACACAACGCACCAAACCCAGCTCAAAATGGCCATATCCATTATAACCCTAACCAGTCTATACCTCCTCAGCAACGTCCTAAATCGCTCCCTCTCCTCTGCCTCTGTCCACAACCCTATCCCGATCGTACGTAGCCAAGGAAGGAGGCACTACAGCAACACATACCAACAGAAACCCAGAACCCACACCAATACCTAATCTACATACCACTTCAATACACCACAAAACCCAAAGGGGAGCAACACCAAAACCCACGCAACCTGAAGTGTGCCCTCATAAACGCATGGTCTGTCCGTAAAAGGTGGCCGGTTATCACTGACCTCATATCACATCTCGAGTTGGACATACTGCTGGTGACAGAATCATGGCTCACCGCTTCTGACTCAGTCCTTATCAACCAACTCATCCCCCCTGACTTCTCAATCCACACATGCCACAGAACAGACCACAGAGGAGGTGGTGCTCTTATTCTGACAAAAGTGGACCTCTAGTATCAAACGCTCAGCTCTAAAAGCTCAACACACCTCGATGTGATCACCATAGCCAACAACTACAACACTATCAACAGATCCCCATCCTCGTCCCCCGAAGACCTTGTGAATATAATTGACCTAGCCTCCAACCCCAAGAACACACGCAAGCCAAACTGGGTACTGGGAGATTTTAACCTACCAGCACTGCAGGATAATCACTCCAAAGCCTTCCTTGAAGCACTCATCAACCTTGGCTATGAACAAATAGTAGACGTCCCCACCCATCGAAAAGGTAACCTACTAGACCTCATCTTCATCCCCCAACCAGACGTGAGCTCAAACCACAACTTCAACGTAATTATCTCCCCCGTTCCATGGTCGGACCACAACCTAATCAGATTCCAAATACCTATGCACCAGGATAGCGAACGGCCAATGAAGGTAACCGAAAAGTCAGTAGGACCCTCAGGACGGTTCAGACTCTTCGACAAAGAGACAATCATCAAAGAGGTCCTTCCTAACATCATGACTGCGTCACCGAACCTTGAAGAGGTAATGGCCTCATGGAACAACAGCTTGAGCTCCTTCACATGCATACTTAACCAAGCTAAGTTATATGCCACAAATAAGCAACCAAGAGGCAGAAAACCTGCATGCTGGTACACCACCGAGCTACGAACCTCACTACACCTGCTGAGGAAACTAGAAAGAAAATGGCGACATACACGGTCCTCAGCAGACCAGACAGCCTACAACTCCCACCTGCAGACACACCGAGACTTAATATCAACAAAAATGAAAGAACATCACTCCGAGCTCTTAAGCAGATCACTTAACAAGCCCCATGAGCTGTTCAATATAGTAAAGACCCTAACGAAGGAACCCTCATCCCCCCAACCAGCCATGATACACCCCCAGGACTATGCAGACTACCTGATGGCCAAAACCAATAACGTCAGCAAAGCCACCCTGTCCAGTCCCAGTAACAACCCACACCAGCTTAAGACACTTACCTTGCTCATGACACCATCGGCTGCAAGTATTGAGGATATCATCACCGGCATCAATGCCACCACTGCTCCAAACGACCCTTGTCCAGCATTCTGGATAAGATCACTACGCAAGGAAATCAGCCCTATATTAACCAAGATCATTGACCTGTCCTTTGCTACAGGACTATTCCCCTCATGCCTCAAGCAGATGTCAATCCGGCCTCTTCTGAAGAACACTAAACTAAATCCCCAGAAGGTAGAATCATACCGACCAATATCGAGCATCCCGCTGCTAGCAAAGATAATCGAGAAGGTCGTACAGCGACAAATACAGGACCACATTGACTCTACAGCTCCCCTTGACCCAAGTCAACATGGCTTTAGGGAATCACATGGAGTGGAAACTCTCCTCACCACACATCAACACATTGATCACGGGAATCGACAACATCAAACAAGGATATGCATTAATTTTCCTAGACATTGCTGCTGCGTTTGACTCCATAAACCATGAGCAACTCCTGATACGCCTTCAGGATAAGGGAATCAACGGCTCAGCATGGAGTTGGTGCAAATCCTATCTAACGGACAGATGGCAGCATGTACGGACAGGATCCACATCCTCCGAGCCTTTTCAACAAAAACACGGTGTACCTCAGGGCTCCTCACTCTCCGTCCTCTTATTCAATATATACATGCAACCCATCTGTGAAATAATCCGCTCATTTAACATATCATGCCTGATTTACGTAGATGACTTACTACTCTTCACTCCATTCATGATCGACCATCCGGATTTCCCCCAACTAGTAAAATGCTTTGAGGCCGTAACCGACTGGCTCCACTCACAAAGCCTCAAGATAAACTTCAGCAAGACGGAGGTGTACTGTTCATTACAAGAAATCAATCCTTCTCACCACCACCTACATTAAATACAAGAGACGCTGAACTCCCAAGTAAACACAGCATCCGCTACCTAGGCGTCATGCTAGACCAGCAGCTCGAATTTAAAACGCATATCAGCAACACCATCAAGCAAATTTACCACAAAATACGAACATTGCGACATCTCCGACCCCTGCTGCAACCAGATGACTTCAGAACAGTCTTTCAGGCATTAGTGACCCCTCACTTTGACTACGCCAATGTAATCCTGCATGGCCTACCCAAAAACACGCTAAACCCATTACAGATGGCAATGAATGCAGCTGCACGCTTCCTACACGGAGCCTCCAGAAGAGATCACATCACCCCAATCCTAAAGGACTTACACTGGCTACCAATCTACTGCTGGCTCACCTATAAAGCAGTCCTGATGACCTTCAAAACCATCAACAGAATATCCGCTGCCTCCCTAACGGACCTACTCTACCCCACCCCAGCAAACAGAGCAAGGAGAACATTCACCACCAATACCCTACAGACCTCCAAAGAAATAACAAAATGCACACAGGCATGCAACAAAGAACTGAGCCTTCAAGTTCTATGCTCCCAGTTGCTGGAACGCGCTCCCAACCACTATCCGAGCGATCACGGACCTTGCCCAATTCAGAAAAGCACTAAAGCACCACCTCTTTCTTCTACACTACTCACAACCCAGCAACTCAAATTCACTCACCACACATCCTGCTAGACAACTAAGTCAGACAACTCTTTTTAGACAGTCAATTCATGTTATCTTGTAGATAGCTGTAGATAGTTTCCCCAGTTTGAATCCAAGTTATATCACCCGTTCAATGTAAGTGCATAACAGTTCCCTTGTTCTGCACAGAGCTGTTACCTGTAAACCACACTGATTTTAAAGAGCGCGGTATATAAAAGAAATAAAATAAATGTAGGCGGTATATCTTGTAATCAAGCCTTCCAGTCGTTCAGTCGGCGGAGGGCAGTGCGCGTCTTCTCCGACAATGCCAGGGGGGGGTACTGGGAGTGCAGTCCTGTCAGAGGAGATTGAGCTGCTTGATTATTTAGTGGACAGAGTCAAATCTCCTGGCACTATCAGCAGCACATGTGGCAGGATAGGAGAATGTGCAGACTGATTTGCTCAATCACCAGCAATTGGACCCAGAGGAGTTTTCACTGGATCAGACTATGTTCCGGCAGAAAGTGTGGTGTTGGGGGATGCTGGAGATGGACCTCATGGCATCAGTGGTGAATGCCAAGGCCAATAGTCTTTTCAGCCAGCAGAGAAAATGCATGTCAGGGCTTAACGCCCTAGCACAGTCCTGGTCAGTGACAAGACTCCTCTGTGTTCCCGCCCTGGCCACTCATAGGCAGAGTAGTCCAACGAATCAAAGAACATCAGTGCTTGGTGGTGCTGGTGGCTCGGGACTGGCCTTTGAGACCCTGGTATGCGGTTATCACCCGTCTGTTTGTGGCAGCACCTTGGTGGCTGCCAGCACAGGATAGCCTCCTATCCCAAGGCCTGATTATCATGCCTCAAGTAGATTTTTCTTCAGTCAAGCCCTCTCAAGAGCCAGGCTGTAAACAAGAATCAGAGGTTATTTGTCACAGGTGATTTCTGCCTTGCGAGCCCACAAGCAGCCCACATACCTCTCGTATGTACGAGTCTGTTGTATCTTTGAGGACTGGTGTGCCAAGTGTGGCCTCTCTCTGCCTCCATCCCGCAAATCTTGACCTTTTTTGCAGGCTGGAGTGGAGAAGGGGTTGGCTCTTAACACATTGCAGGTTCAGGTGACAGCCCTATCCTGTTATTGTGGGTGCGTGCAGGGGACTTCTTTGGCAGTTCACGCTCATGTTGCCAGGTTCTTGCAGGCAGTGAAGCAGTTTTGGCTGCCGCAGCAGGCACAAAGGCCGGCCTGGGATCTGACCCTGGTGTTGTCCATTTTGGCAGATGCCCTGTTCGAGCCCTTGGGAGAGGGCGACCTTGAAAATCTTACCCTGAAGGTGGTGTTCCTTATAGCAATTTGTTCAGCCAGGTGTATCTTGGAGTTGCAAGCCCTGTTGTGTTAGGGACCCCTTCCTGTTGTTTTCGAAGGAGAAAGTGACTTGCCTAAGGTGTTTTCAGCGTTTCACGTGAACCAGCTAGTGGTTCTTCCAGTGCTGGGGGAGTCAGTGGACTGGCAACTGCAGTTGCTGGATATTCGTAGGGCTCTTCATCGGTAAATTAAGTGCACGGAAGGTTTTCATAAGTTGGACCAGTTGTTTGTCCAGTTCGGAGGTCTGAGATGTGGTGAAGCCGTGTCCAAGGCTTCCATATCTCATTGGATTAAGGAAGCGATTTCTTTAGCGTATTTGCTCTGTAAGAAGTCTGTCAAGTGGCTTCCTGGGCCAAGTTCACTCTCATGCCACTAGTGGAAATCTGCAGGGTGGCTACATGGTCGTCCTTGCATACCTTTACCCGTCATTACTGGTCGGACATGCAGGTGTGGGGGGACGTGCAGTTCAGGGCATGGGTGTTGCAGGCCGGCCTCACCAGTCCCGCCCTCTTTTGAGTACTGCTCTGTTACATCCCAAGAGTCTGGACTAGACTGGAGGACGCTATGGAAGGTGAAATTAGACCTTTACCTGCTAATTTGCTTTCCTGAAGTCCCTCCAGTCTAGTCCAGAACCCACCAGTCTGTTCTGTCTGCAGTGACGTGGTCCAGGTCGGTCTAGCATTTGCTTCAGTTTACCCAGTGTCCCTACACAGGATCTGTTCACATTGGGAGTTAGGTACCCCAGCAGGGGCTTAGTTGTCGCCTGTCCATCCTCTCGGGGGAGGGGGTGGTTAATGTGACCTAGAAGAGTTTTATTCTGTATATAGTTCGGCCTTTGTGTTTGGCTTTGACAATTGTTACTGATATAGAGAGGGTTAGGTCCTCATCCTTATGGTATGGCATCACACAAATCTGATAGGCTCAGTCTCCATCTGCTGGAACTGGAACAGAATCCAGGAGTCTGGACAGGACTGGAGGGACTTCAAGAAAGAAAATTAGCAGATAAGGTCTAATTTCACCATCTGCAAATTTGATCACCTCACTCATTATTCTCATTTCCAGGTCCTTTACGAATATGTTAGAAAGCAGAGGGCCCAACACAGATCCCTGGGGTACTCCACTATTCACCTTCCCCATTGAGAAAACTGGCCATTTAGCCTACTCTCTGCTTTCCATCTTTTAACCAGTTCCTGATCCACAATATGAGTACACTGCCTCCTATCCCATGACTTTTTAATTTCGCCAAGAGACTCTTGGATTCCAGCCACACAGTGTAGCTGGGTTGACCCTTTCAGACGTTCTTCTTACTCTGTAATATTTTCTCTTAACATGCTTTGGGTGGCTTTGCTCTGCCCTCTGCTGTCGCATCCCTTTTTTGATCTTGGCAATGACAGATGCATCAAGAAATTAGGCCTAATCGTCACATCATTAGGAGGAGGAAGGAGTAGCCAAATGGGATGGACCATGGGAGGTGGACAGCACTTTTCTGAAGCAGGCCTCAAGAAATGTGGAAATAAGTGACAGGGAGCAAGCTTTGGTCCGAGTGCAGACTTATTTAGGAGTATACAGATTGGTGCCCTTACACACCTGCCATCTTTTAGTTTTTGACTTGTAGCTTGGTTAGTAGCACTGTGGCTTGAGGAGGTGTTGCAGACACAGTGCGCTCAAGCCTGGGGATAGATAAGACCTGACAAGCCATCCCCCTGGCTGGCAAGGTGCTTCACGAAACACCCTAGGCACAGCATCAGGTAAAGGGTTAGGAAGGAAAAACATATTATCCAGTTGTATCTGGACTTTTGTGGTTTTTACTTGAATCTTGGATGAAAAAAAATGATCTCGCTGAACATGTCCAGAAATACTACGATCATGCCCTTAGAGAGTTACTCACAGTTCAGAAACTGTGGCTAATAAGACCCTGATTTGAATATGCATATTAATTATGTTATTGCCAATAGTACACTGATGCTTTAGCTAATTTGCATTTCAGCATTGGTTAAGCATAGGTGACTGGAAGGATATACAGCAGGATGTCAACAAGACCTCTCTCACGCTGGAGGACTAACTTCAGTGAAGCCCTAGTTAATTCATGACTATGATTTTCAAGGCCCTTTCTGGCTCTGTTTCTTTTGTAAGTACTCAAAGCCTCCTCTGGGTCTTTGTTTTGGTTTATATCCATTTCTATATCTATAATCACGATGCAATGTGTTGTCAGAGTTAGGAGGCATGACTTTGCTGGTGTGTTTGTCAGCACTGTGATGTTCTATCGTTCAAGGAAACTGCCAAATTTGCAGCTTTCACCACCTTGGTACTTGGTTGCATTGCATTAAGTATCTTATCTCCAGGAACAAGCAGAAATGCAGTCTTCACATATGGGTATCGTCAGTACCAACGGAGCGCGGGAACACTCCCCAGCATCCAATTGGAAAACGTTTGGGAGCAATTCACTGTTCCTGCGTATCTGCCTTCTCAAGTCCTCGCCTCAGTTCTTCATTTTCCACGGAGCCAGCAGGTTCTTTTCTTCCTGTCACTGCCAAAAAACATCATTGTTTGGTTTAAATCTGTGCTCTGCCTTTCCGTCGATGCTGGTACTTTCCATAATCCCGGCCTCAATTTTTTTTCTTTTTAAAATATTTTTTTCTCTCTTTTATTTATTTTTTTTCCAATTTTGGTGGTTTCTACCACCAAATTAGGCCTTGGCCTACTTTTCTTCAGCCACGATGTAAAAACACATCAGCGGCTTCAAAAAATGTACCAAGTGTTCTGGTACAATATCAGTCACAGATAAACACAACTGGTGTTTAAAATGTTTGGGCCCAGGCCATTTACCAACTGAATATCCTTTGTGCCAACAAATAACAAAAAGAGGCCTAAAGAACAGAGCCAGGCAGTATGGTTCTCTGTTTGCCCCGGACTCTATTTCAATTGCTTCTGCATTGTTGAGGACATCGGCCTCCTCTCTTGGTTCTCGGGTCTCCTCAATGTCCAAACATAAGACTTAGTCTAAGTCCTCGGCATCAAAACTAGATACCGATCCTCGAGGTAAGTCCCTTCATTGTCATCAAGATTCACCGAAGGGTGAATCCAATGCAGATAGGCCTGCCAAACAGCCCCGGCGGGTGGACCAGCCCTCCAAAGCACAACAGGCCTTGACCTCCGGAGAGCTACTGGTTCCATGCTCTAGGACAGTGGCTCAGAGCCCCGTGTGGGATTCCACCCAGGCATTGGCCTCTTCCCTCAACCAGTGCATCCTGGCTATCAAGAGGAGTTTGTCAGCACTCCTGGCAGCCTCGGTACCGTCAGTATCAACAACTCCAGCGGTGCAGACATTGGCATCTGGCCTGGGGACGATGCTGGACCTCTAACTTGCACTGGATGATCCTCTCCCTCTGATGCTTCCTTTGGAACAGACAGGCATCGTTGGTACCCAACAGGTTCCCGATGCCGCACCGACCGATCATTGGTATCAGCATCAGGCCTCAACATCAACACGAGATCACTGATACTTTGACTTTCTGTCAGAATCAGACTCTATCTCCTCCAATTCTGATGATGCATCAGAGGATTCCAGTGGACCCCAGATTTTCCTTCCCATCTGCCCCATCCTCATGAGTGGCGTCGGTCCCCACCAGAGGACATGTCTTTTCAAGATGTCATTCAGGACATGGTAGCAGGCCTGTAGATTACCGTGGCATCAGAGACGGAACAGAGGGCAGAGGAATTGGAAATCCTCCAATACCCCTCGGCGCCCAAAGAGGCAGCCACATTACCGGTGCATCGTATCCTGCACGATCTAATGTTACATATGTGGGAGGGCTCACTAACTGTTCCATCTATCAGCAAATGACTCAATGCCATGTACCGAATTCCACCATGCCCTGGCTTCCAAAAGCCTCAACTACCATACTACTCCATAGTGGTGGAATCGGTGATGCAGCGCATCAAGAGTTCTAAGAATCATTCTTCCATTCTTCCAGGCAAGGACTCCAGAACTCTCAATGCCTTTGGCAGTCAATGTTTTCAGGTATGCATACTCGCTTCTAGGATTACTTCGTACATGCTTTGTATGGATATGTATCTCAAGGATATCTCTAGGGATCTAGATAACCTTGTCCCTATCCTTCCTGATGACAAACATGATGTATTCCAGGCCTTCATCATGCAAAATCAGAATACATCCAAATTCCTTACCAGAGCATCTTTTGATGCCTTTGAGTCATCCAGCAGAGCTTCAGCAGTCTGCATCGGTGCTCACAGAATGACCTAGCTACAGGCATCTGACCTTCAGCAGTGGGTTCAGGATAAATTAGCCAATATCCCCTGCTCTAGAGAGAACCTTTTTGGAAAGGGTTGGAGGGAGAAGGCCAGAGAGATTGAGACAGGTGATCTCATTCTCAAATACCTCTCCAGAAAGACATCCGACTCCTCTAGGAGAAAGACTAATCCAAAGAAGTCTTTCTATCCTTAAAAGAAAAGATATTATCCTTCTTACCCACCTGCAGCTGCTTGCCAACCTCAGCAGCGACAGCAGGGCCCTTACTAGCCCAAAAAGCCCAAGACACCTAAGCCACAACCAGCTGCAAAGCCATAGCCAGCACCTAGTTTTTGACTCCTTCCTAAAGCATATAACTAATCTTCCTCAGCAGGATCCCCAGTCCTTTTCACATAGCAGACAGACTCTGTTCCTATGCCCACAGATGGCACCTCGTCACATCAGAGCAGTGAACTCTCAACATCATCCAAAGGGGCTATCTGCTTCATTTTGATAACTTGCCCCCCACCACCTCCACAAGGGATTATCCTGCAAACATCTTGCAGACAAATCTCCTATTAGTCGAGGTGTTAGCTCAGGGGGCTTTAGAAAGAGTTCCACCACCAAGGAGGGCAGGGGCTTCTACTCTCCGTACTTCCTTATCCCCAAGAAGACAAGAGAGTTTATGCACATTCTAGATCTAAGGAACCTAAATTCCTCATTTGAGAAAAATTCAAAATGATTTCCCTCGGTACACTTCTGCCATACCTTCAGAGGAACGACTGGCTATGTTCTCTAGACCTCAAGGAGGCATACACACATTTGCTGATCCACTCTCAGCACAGACAGTATCTGCATTTTTGATTCCAGCAAATCCACTACCAATACCAGCTGCTCCCCTTCAGGTTAGTTACAAAGCACACCCTATCCAACTAGATTGCGGACTGCATTTCTTTTGCCTACGATCAAGCGGGACTTTCCCTTGCGGGTCACGTCAGTCACAACATGCGAGCCATGGCAACCTCAGTTGCCAATCTTCGTTATGTCTCCATTGATTACATCTGTCGAGCAGCTACCTGGTCCTCCATTCATACCTGCGCTGCACACTACTGCTTAGACAAAGACTCCCATCTGGATGCTGTCTTTAGCCAGGCTGTCCTCCAGCACCTTTTTGGGACAACTGCAACTCTTACCCTCCATCCCGGACTTCTGCTGGCACCAGACTTCCCTGGCGATAGTCTTGCCAAATGCAATAGAGTCCAGTGGGTCCACTTTGTATCCACACCTTCTCGGCTCTATCCTTTAGCCTCGGGGATACCACTGCTTCCTGGGAGCTAGGGAATTCCATATGTGAAAACTGCATTCCTGCTTGTTCCTGGAGATAGCATTGTTACTCACCTGTAACAGGTGATCTCCAGGAACAGCAGGAATCAGTTTTCATAACTCACCCTCCTCCCCTAGGAGTTATAGAGGAAAAAGAGCTACAAACTCAACTGAGGAAAGGACTTAGGAAGGCAAATGCTCAGGCGCAGTGGATTGCTCTCAAAAGCTGGGGAGCATTCCCGTGCGAGCTCCGTCGGTACTGATGATACCCATATGTGAAAACGGATTCCTGCTGTTCCAAGAGATCACCTGTTATAGGTGAGTAACAAGCAGGCTTTATCTCTTTGTAATATGAAAGCGGTGCATTACTCATACTCAGTTCAGGGCAATTATTACACTGCTTGGCCTTTCTCCTTGCTCTCTTATCTTTAAGACCATCCACCACCTCTCGGTGGACATCCTTCATCCTCTCCTTCTCCAACCCCCCCCCCCCCCCCAATAAGAGAGAAGGAGAAAGGCCATCCATAACTTATTCTCTGTACTAGCCTTAGTCACCCACACTAATACCTCCACCTCCAGCAGAACCTTCTCCCTCTATGTGCCGACCACCTGGAACTCCCTACTCCAAAGTTACGATCACTTACAGATCTTGATGAACTCCGCCACAAACTAGAAATCTTCCTCTTCCTGGAACATTTCAGATCCATCACCTAACCATCCCCCATCTTGGACGTCTTCCGAGCTCTTATAACGTTCTGCCCTACCTCTCCCGCAGCTCACCCACTGAACAGAACCATGTTTTACATGTCCCCATTGCTAGGTCTAAACTCATCTCAACCTAATTCATCCCCCCCTGAGTTCCAAAGTCTTTCAATTACTGGTAATCATACAATTTACCTTGTTCTGATATTATCCATGAGTTATTGTTAAGATGGTCAAATATTGTTTACCTTGTTCCATGTAACATTATTTGTTCTAATTGTTCCCTGTACACCGCTGTGACTGGTAGATACAGTGGTATAAAAGTAGCTAAAGAAATAAATAAGCAAGCAAAACAGTATTTTATCTTTTCGTAACTCTAGTGAAAATGAGTAACTTAACTAGCTCTTCAGTGGTCCTTTTATTTTTTTTTAAACAATGGATTTAAAACCTTGTGCTGACAGTTGTCACTTTCTTTGAAAGCATTTCCCTATGGTTTATGGTGGTCTACAATGATTGTACTGAGAGGGGCATTAATTTGCCTATCGGCAAAAGATGACGTGTTGTCATTTTCTGCCATATTGCACACAGGCTGAGCCCCTCACATCATTGTACAGAACAGAAGAGGGGCTAGATTCTCTCAGGGCGCTTCCTGCACTTCACATTTGGTTCAAGTTCGTGGCTTTTTCAGTGGTAGTTCAAGGTGAGTTTTATACATTAGGTGTTTCCTATCACCAGAGGGTTTACAATCTAAGTTTCTACCTGAGATAACGGAGAGTTAACGGACTCATCCTAGATCATAAGGCATGGCAGTGGGATTCAAAGCTGACTTTCTTAATTCTCAGCCCACTGCTCTAACCACAAGGCGGCTACTCCATTCCTTTGCATGTTATAAAGGAGCTACCTCAGGGATGCATTAATGGCCCCCGATAATGGAATACAAATGAGGGGCACATCAATGCACACAGTTATGTACATTAATTGGGATGTTAGTGCAAATGGTTTTCTCTGCGCTAATAAATAATGAGCTGTTTACATTAAAGCTTGCATTATGTCACACTTCCCCACCCTCCGGTATATATAGGCGGTTGCCTAGGAGGGGTTGGCAGGCGAGACAGGAGAAGAATACATATTTTTAACCTTATAAGTGCTGCAGCCTGGTATCCGTTGTAGTTGTGGACCAAGTAAGTACAGCGAAGGCTTGAATGGGGTAACAATAACTTTTATTGTTGCACAGGAGTTTTTAGTGAACTACTTCCCCAAACACAGACATAAGATGTGGCTACTAGATTGTGTCAAATGAAAGTCCAAGGTTCTCCTGATACTTCTCAGGTACTAGATTAAAGCAAAACATACAGCTTTCCAAACTTCTTCCAGCTTCAAATACCACTGCAGCTTTCCCTACATAAGCCTTGCTTTCAGGTACAAGCTTCAATAAAGGAAAACTTCCCTGCGTTGCATTTTTACTCTTCCAGCTTTCAATTACAACAGCTGTTTCTCCACATAGGCATTGCTTTCAGGTACATGTTCTAAACAAAGGAAAACTTCACAGCGTTGTACTCCTCTTCACAGCTGCTTAATTAGGCTTGAGTTTCCCACAGGCAGAACGCTGCCTTTCTCCGTGGAAAACTCAGGTTAGAACAGTTAGGCTTTCTCAGCACTTCTACAGGATACACTTATACAGCTTTCACTCCCTTTGACAAAACCCACAGTCCATATCTGAACCACTGCTATCACTTAGAGGTGCTTCAGTCTGCATTTCCTCAAGCTCAGGATCTGATACGTCCTTATGACCAGGTTTAATGGAGTCTACAGATTGCCACTGCTTAATCAGTGCTCTAAGCTGCTTCCGTTTGTTATCCTTAAAACTCCTAGGCACTTGCAAGGATTCCAAATCACCAGCACCTTTTAAAACATCATAAAAAGGGCTCACCTTCCTTCTGGTCTGCCTAGTATATGCTTTCTGGTTGAGAGGCAAATATTTCTCTTGATACTGCTTTACCAGCTCCCTTAAAACAGCGTGCTCTTCAGGGTCTGACTCTAGCCCTTGGCTGTGATGCCTGCAATTAGTAATTTGCTTAGTGGCACCTGGGCTATACTCTGAGCTAGAACTCCTGTCACGTTCTCTGTAGTGGGAAAACTTTTGCAGTCTTTTGACTGGGACTTTCTCTCTGCCCAACCTCTCTTCTGTAATTATGGCTTCAAGAGAAGGTTCCAGAGAACTACTCCTGTCTCTTCTAGGCAAGGTATCTAACCTTTTCCCCTGAGGTTTGAAATAGTTTCTGACCTGTTTCTGTTTGCTGTGCGGCTCAAGGTAGTTCCTTCCTGGAAGCTTTTTCAGACACCTCTCCTGAGACCTGGCTGTCTCTCTGCAGTCTGGCCAGCAACTCCCCAAGCACCTTGTGCTAACCGGGTACCGGTTGCTCTTGGCTTTGCTTCTCCTGGTCCCCAGATCTCTCCCTGGATCTGACTTTCTTGGACCTTCCTGGAACTGCTCTCCCTCCAAGGCTGAATCCAACTCCAATGCTGAGTCTCTTCCGGATTCTCCTCCACCCTTGGATGCCCGCTCTCCCTTGGCTGCTTGCTCTCTCTTGGCTGCCTTTTCTCCCTTGAAGGCTCCTTCTCCTCGACTAACAGTTGCTTCCTGGTTATGTGGACAGGGCTGCCCTATCAGGTGTGACTCCGCCCCTTTTCCTCCCACGTCAGCTCCCTGGGTTTGTCTGGAGCTCGGGTGTGGCTCTTTCTGCTTTCTTGTGCAGAGAAGCTTTCAGGGCTGGATCCTTAACCCTTTCCTGACCTGTTTTACTGACAGCTTCTGAGGACAAAAAGTGTTTTAAACCCCTATTTTTAGGTTCTGCAGCCTCTGCCTTGTCACAATTATCAAGCCTTTAATGCACATGAAGTCTCGCATTAGGGTTAACGTTCCTTTAGTATACTGGCCCCGAAGACAAGTGATATGGCCGTTTATTTGTAAGTCACACAGAATGGCCTGGTACCAATTTTGCGGAGTATAAATGGAAAAAATAAATACAATGGCATTCTGAATTGTAACATCAAGAGCAGTTTAACTAGGGACGTAATGATCCCTTTACAGACAATCCTCAAGCTTTTGGCGACGTATGGACAAGCCGTCAAATGCAGAAGACTTCTTAGTTCTCAAGTTTGTGTATTGTGCAAGGTGAGCAAGCTCTGTTTTCACATTAGTTGTGGAGAACCGAGCTGTGTTGTCTTGGACTTCACTGGAGATATACCTGGATTCAAAATATTATGTTGTCATATGAGTTGGATGAATATGTTCAATGAAGCTGACAATATTGCAATAATTGGCAGTCTTTTCTGTTGAAGATGGTGCATGGTAAAATTATCCGTGCACTGGGATGGGTATTCCATGACAAGATGGTAGTATGCTTTTACTAAAAGATAGCTTATTATACTCTGTTGTTGTTAAGTGCCCTTGAGTTGATGTTGACTCATGGTGACACTGTAAATAGTTGTCCTAAACTGTATTTGGAAAGACAGGAAGACAGTGCCTTTTGAAGTATGGTGCTGGCAAAGAATACTGCGTATGCCAAAGAGCAAATGAGTCGGTACTAGAGGAGATCTAATATTATCCTCTACACTCCAAAATAATAGAGCTCAGAACATTTCAGAATTTCACCGAGACAGCTGCCTTCTCTTTCTTGCCATCAGTAAAATCTGTAAGCTTACCACTTCTGTTTTGGTATCATAATTCGGCATACTGAAATTTCTCCATGACGTTGTTCTGGGGAGCCAAAAAATGTGTGTCCTTAAGACCAGATTAAAATTTTGGGCAAAAAAAATGTACAAGCAGGCACGTCAGTTTGCCTCCACAGTTTTGAAATAGTGTGTCTTTTGCCAAGGGATTTGATTTCTTGCCCCTTCACGAAGGGAAAAAATATTCACAGAAGATATAATGAAAGCAAACACTTGGGTGTGTTGTGCATATAGGGCCCGATATTGAATTATGATGGCTATGCACCGCTTCGGCACATAGCCATCTGCACTGACCCTTAACCCCGGATATTCAATGCCGGGGTCATATGCGCACAGCCTCCCAGCCGCAATAACTAACCGGGCAATGGTGATATTGCATGCTGCCCGTTTAGCCCCTGCGGCTAAAAGATAGGCGAACCACTGCGCTGTTAGCAAGTATTGCGCCTCCGTTTCTCCCCAGAACGCCCGCGACACACCCCAATGCTAAGCGGAGAAGATCAGGCTGCAAACCATGTAAGTGCCTTTTGAATATCGGGCCCATATTGTTTCTGGATCTATTAACTTTCATTGTTGGGTTTTTCTTTTGTTTTGTTTGCACAGAACAATCTGGAAAAAGGACAAAGGGAAAGAAAAGTGATCCTAAAAGGAAAAGAAAAGAGAGCCGACAAGGCAGCCCTGAGAAAAAAGAGCGAGTGAAGGCAGGGAGTGAATCAGTACTGGGACAGCTAGGTAAGTTCCCTTTCATCCATGCTGGAAGATTCCGGTTAGGAAGGCGTGCATGGTCTGTGCTACATGTCGGAGACTCTGACTGCCACCCAGCATTTGCTCTTAAATTTGATCGACATCGTTTTAATTTCTTTTATCGACAAAGTATTTCTTTTCTCTGTGTTTCTATTCAAAGCATCATAACATTAAAAAAATGTTATCCATCTAAAGTTATGTGAATTTTCAGCCAGGCAGCGTGTTCAAGTGTGAACTCTGAAAAGGCTGCCATAACTTAAATGGATAACTTATTTATTTAACATTTCTTATATACCGCCTTTCATGATATCAAGGCGGTTTACATTGAACAAACTGAAATTACTTTGAACAGGGCGTTATAACTTGGAGATAACCCTCCATTGCCCATGTTCCCTGTAAAATAGTTAAGTGGCTTGCCCAAGACCACAAGGAGCACCTGTGGGACTAGAAACCCTAGTCCTTCTAGCCCAAGGTTGCTGTATTCCTAGACTCTCATTATTTTAGAACTGTAGTCCAGGCTTTCGTAAATCCTCATCTGGACTTTTGTAATGGTATTCTACAAGGTCTCCCAAAAAAGTCTATTCTCCAGGACCAAGCAGGAAGTCAGTCCTCACATATGGGTGACGTCGGCGCCGATGGAGCCCCCGTGCGGAGCATTTCCCCAGCTTTCAAAGAAAGCCTTTGGGAATACAGCGCACATGTGCGGTCCCCTTCCTGCCCAAGGGTGCCATCTTGCTCAGTCTTTCTTTTTCCATGGAGCCCAAGGACGTGAGTTTGTGTCACCCGGTAAAAGTTGTTATCTCCAGGAACAAGCAGGAATGAGTCTTCACATATGGGTATCGTCGGTACCGACGGAGCCTGCGTGGGAATGCTCCCCAGCGTCCAGTAAGAAAGCTTTTGGGGGCATCCCACAGTGCATGCGCACTGCCTTCCCGCCTTTCCCAACCGCCTCTCTCCAGTTCTTCTTTTCCGCGGAGCCAGCAGGTCGTGTTCCTGTCACCGCAGAAGAAGTCCTTTATTTTTTTCTTTATTTTTCTGTGTCGCGTCTGCCGCCTTCGACGTCAGACCGGTACCGCCGGTCTTTTCTTTCTTTAAAAAAAAAAAAAACCTTTTCTTTCTTCAACTGTGCATTTTCAGTTTGGGCCTTAGGCCTGAACATTTTTCTCCTCATGGAGAAGCCCGCTTCTGGGTTCAAAAAGTGCACGAAATGTGGCGGTACTATTTCTGTCACCGACACCCATGATTGGTGTCTAAAATGTTTGGGTCCTGACCATTCCATCACGGATTGTGGGTCCTGTACCATGATGTCTAAAAGAGGTCGGCAGAACCGAGCAGCCAAGCTCAGTACCCTGTTTCCCTCTGATGCAGCCTCGGTGGCATCGATGTCTTCCAGGGCTGCTTCTTCCTCCCATGGATCTCAGGTAACCAAACATAAATCTAGCCGGTCCTCGAAGGGCAAATCTCCCTCTAAGCATCAAGATGCCTCCGGGCTTGTCTTCGAGGATTCCGCACCGGCAAAATTACCCCGGCGGGAAGTTCCGGCTTCCAAAGCATTGTCTATGGGGTCACAGGTCGACATCGATGGCTCGGCCTCGACCGATCACCTGTTGCCGTGTTCTGGGGTACCGGTGGCCTCCACTGGTACCGACTTCCAGACTCTGGTGGCGTCGATGGATCAGAAGATTCTGTCCATGCAGCACACCCTAACGGCGTTTATGCAGGCTTCGACGCCTCCGGTACTGCAACAATCTCCGTTGCCGGTACCGACTCCGGCACCGGCATCGTTCCCGGTACCGATTGCATCGGCTTCGGTGTCGACTGCAATGGTACCCTGTCCTATGATGCCCATCGGTACCGAACCGGTACCGCTTACTCCCGATGTCGATCCCACTCGGTACGCGTATCGGGCTTTACAGGAGCATCCAGACAGGCGATACTTCGATTCCTCCGAAGACTCTGATGAGTCGGAGGCTTCTGTCGAGGCACCGGTACTTCTTCCTCAGGAGTCTGCTTCTCCAAAACGAAGAATGTCTCCTCCAGAAGACTTGTCTTTTCAAGACTTCATTAGGGAAGTGGCCAGGGGCCTCTCCATTACAGTGGCCCCTGAGTCAGAGCCTAGAGCCAAGCAATTAAATATTTTGCAATATCCTAAGGCTCCTAAAGAAGCAGCTACCTTACCTATTCATGAGATTCTTTATGATCTCATGTTGAGCATGTGGGAGACTCCTCTTACCACCTCTCCTCATTCTCGTAGGTTAGACACCATATACCGTGTCTCTCCTTGTCCTGGCTTTCATAAGTCTCAGCTTCCTCACCACTCTATTGTGGTAGAGTCTGCCATGAGGAAAATAAAGAGTGCAAAGAGACACTCATCTAATCCTCCAGGACGTGAATGCAGGACCCTTGAGGCTTTTGGCCAAAGGTTTTTCCAAGCTAATATGCTTGCTGCCAGAATCAACTCCTATAGTCTCTATATGGGGATGTTTCTAAAAGAAGTCACAGATCATCTGCAGACTTTAGCCCCTTTTATTTCAGAAGATAAAAGGCAGGAATTTCTCACTTGGCTTAAACATGCCCAAGATGTTTCCAAATTTTCCAACCGTGCAGCCTTTGACTCTTTTGAGTGTGTAAGAAGAGCCTCGGCTATTGCCATAGGTGCACGCAGAATTGCTTGGTTACAAGCCTCTGATTTGGAACTCTGGGTCCAAGATGAACTGGGAAATCTTCCTTGTACAGGTGAAAACCTTTTTGGCAGGGATTGGCAAGCAAAGGCCACTCAGATGGATGCTGAGAACTCTGCTTTGGATCGACTTTCAAAGTCTACCTCTGCTCCTGTTAAGAAAAGATTGTTCAAAAAGACACCTTTTTCTAAAAAGGGAAGATATTATCCTGCTTATGGTCAGCAGGCATCTTCTGCAGGTCGTTTTGCTGCAAAGCGTCAGCAACCACCTAAACAGGCCAAGTCAAAGGCTGCCAGGCCTCCCACGGCCTAGCAGCCTCAGCCTCCTCAGGGCCTTTGACTTGCAACTAGAGAACTTAGCCTTTCTAGCTGTGGAAGAACCAGAGCCCCTCACCATTCCAGGAAGGTTGGCTTACTTTGCTCCCAGATGGGAGCAAATCACAGCAGAGCAATGGACCCTCTCCATTATAAGAGAAGGGTACAAGCTTCATTTCTTAAACCTTCCTCCCCACACCATGGTGAAACAGTGCAATTCTCCTCAACCTTCTGGGTCAGGAGATTGCTACCCTTCTTGCCCAAGGGGCAATAGAAGAAGTACCTCTTCTTCAACAGGGCTCAGGGTTCTACTCCCCTTATTTTCTTATTCCAAAGAAAACAGGGGGCTACAGACCCATATTAGATCTCAGAGAATTGAACAAGTTTCTATTCAAAGAGAAATTCAAGATGATTTCTCTCGGTACTCTGCTGCCATACCTTCAGAGTCAGGACTGGCTTTGTTCTCTAGATCTCAAGGATGCGTACACCCATGTCCGCATCCATCCAACACACAGAAGGTTCCTTCGGTTCCTTTTTCAAGGAAAGCACTACCAATACAGGGTGTTTCCTTTCGGTCTGGCCTCTGCACCAAGGGTGTTCACGAAATGCATGGCAGTACTAGCTGCATTTCTATGCACTCTAGGAATATTCGTTTTCCCTTATCTGGACGACTGGCTCATTCGAGCTCCATCCCAGTCAGAGGCCCAGATTTATCTAACCTGCACAATGCGTGTCCTTCAGTATTTGGGACTGGTAATAAATATCCCAAAATCCCATCTCACCCCTACTCAGTCTCTGGAGTTTATAGGGGCCTTGCTGGATACCACAACTGCAAGGGCCTATCTTCCTCAGGCCCGTTGCCTACGCTTGGTGCAGTTAGCCTCCCAGATACAGTTAAAGTCCCATTTAACTGCTCAAGAAATGTTACAACTATAAAGCCACATGGCATCCACCGTGCATGTGGTTCCATATGCTCGCCTTCACATGAGGGCAGCTCAATGGACTTTGTCCACCCAATGGACTCAGGCATCAGGTTGCCTGTCAGACAAAATAGCAAACTCCAGTCGCCTATTTTGGTCTCTCCAGTGGTGGAAGTCCCCTCCAAATCTGTTGCTGGGGTCCCCTTTTCAGCAGTCGCTACCCCAAGCAACTCTGACAACAGATGCATCTCCAATGGGTTGGGGAGCTCATCTGCAGGAACTCTCCACCCAGGGCATCTGGTCTCCACAGGAGACTTCTCTGCATATCAATCTCTTGGAACTCAGAGCAATATTCTTAGCTCTCAGAGTGTTCCATTCCCTGCTCAGCTACAGGACAGTCCTCATCCATACGGACAACCAAGTAGCCATGTTCTATGTAAACAAGCAGGGCGGAACTGGCTCTCTGTCGCTTTGCAACGAAGCTTTGCGACTGTGGGCCTTTGCCAGAGAGCATCACATCCATCTTCTGGCAGTATATCTTCCAGGCGTTCAAAACTCTTGGGCGGACAGACTCAGTCAAGTTCTGCTTCCACACGAGTGGTCCCTCCACATGGACTAGGTAGCCAGGATTTTTCGAATTTGGGGAACCCCGGACATAGACCTCTTTGCAAGTCCGTGGAATGCCAAACTTCCCCGGTTCTGTTCTAGAATTCCATGTCAGGGAGTTCAGGCCAAGGATGCCTTCCTCCTTCACTGGGGTCAAGACTTCCTTTATGCCTTTCCACCAATTCCCCTAATTCCCAAAACACTATTCAAGCTTCAGAGAGATCGAGGGACCATGATCCTCATAGCACCACATGGGCCACGCCAAGTGTGGTACCCTCTACTTCTGCATCTCTCTCAAGCTCCTTCCCTGGATTTGGGCTCTGCACCAGACCTTCTGTCCCAGGAAGAGGGAACGTTGTGGCACCCAAACCCCCAGTCTCTCCATCTCAGGGCTTGGTTGCTGAGGGCCTAGACCTTCAAGATTTTCATCTCAGCAAGTCAGAGATGTTCTTCATGCCTCTAGAAAGCCTTCTACTAGACGTTCCTATGCTTTCAAATGGAAAAGATTTACCATTTGGTGTTCAGGGAAAGGTCTAAACCCTCTTGCAATACCTCTGAATTCTCTACTAGAGTATCTCCTGCATCTATCCCATGCAGGTCTGAAAACGAATTCAGTAAGAGTCCATTTGAGTGCTATTGCAGCGTCCCTCAAGCCTCTCAATGGACAACCTATTTCCTCTCATCCTCTTATAGCAAGATTCATGAGAGGCCTTCTTTTAACTAAACCTCCCATTAGACCACCTCTAGTGGCATGGGACTTAAACCTGGTTCTTGGCCAGCTTATGAAGCCACCCTTTGAACCTTTAGCCACCACCTCCTTGAAAATTTCTTTCTTTCTTGGAAAGTTGTTTTTCTCATTGCAGTCACCTCAGCACGCCGCATCAGTGAGTTGCAAACTTTGGTGGCTAATCCACCTTATACAAGGTTCCATCATGATAAGGTAGTCCTCAGGACCAATCCACACTTTATGCCTAAAGTGGTCTCGCCTTTTCATCTGAACCAAGAGGTATATTTACCTTTTTTCCAGGACCTCATGCATCAAGTGCAGAGAGGAATCTTCATACCTTGGATTGTAAGAGAGCTCTTGCTTTTTACTTACAAAGAACACAGCAACATAGAAAGTCTTCTCAACTCTTTGTTGCTTTTGATCCTTCTCATTTAGGACTTCCAGTCTCTAAGAGAACACTGTCCAACTGGATTGCTCAGTGTATTTCTTTCGCCTACCAGAGTAGGAACATTTCTCTGGAGGGCCATGTCACAGCTCACAATATGAGAGCCATGGCAGCCTCAATGGCTCATCTAAACTCTGTGTCCATCGACCAAATCTGTCGAGCGGCCACCTGGGCCTCGGTTCATACCTTCACAGCCCATTACTTTTTGGACAAGGACTCCCGCCGGGATGCCTCGTTTGGTCAGGCTGTTCTCAAACACCTGTTCCATTCCTAATCAACTCCTACCCACCTACCCTAGTCGGATGCCAGAGATCCATGGGAGGAGGTAGAGTCCTTTTCAAGGACACACAACCTGGGGTTTCTCCCTGGCATCTACAGCTAGGGAGTCCCCATATGTGAAGACTCATTCCTGCTTTTTCCTGGAGATAGCACAGTTACCTGTAACAGGTGATCTCTGGGAACAGCAGGAATAAGTCTTCACAACCCACCCACCTCCCCTAGGAGTTGTATCTCTCTATCTTTCCTTTCCTCTCTCTCTCCCTTTATCTCAGTTTTAAAACTCGAACTGGAGAGAGGCGGGCGGGAAGGCAGCGCGCAGGCGCTGTGGGATGCTCCCAAAAGCTTTCTTACTGGACGCTGGGAAGCGTTCCCGCGCAGGCTCCATCGGTACTGACGATACCCATATGTGAAGACTTATTCCTGTTGTTCCCAGAGATCACCTGTTACAGGTAAGTAACTGTGCTTTTTCTGCGATTTTCGCTTTGTCTTATCCGGTTCGACGCCGGTTCCCCTTCCTGCCTGGGCTCGGTAAACCAGTATCGAGTCCGGAGTTTTGATTTTCGGTCCTTCATGACTAGCGTTCGCTCTCTTTTTGTGTTTTCACTGGCAGCCCGGTCTTTTAACCTTGCAGGGGCCCTTTTTCCCCCAATGGCTGCCAGTGGGTTTAAAAAGTGTGATCAGTGCAAGAAACCTATGTCTCTCACGACACCCATGACTGCTGCCTCGGTTGCCTCGGGCCCGACCATGACCCGCTGGCCTGTGGCCCGTGCTGCAAGATGTCGTCAAAGGCGCTTCGGAGCCTTCAACATCAACGTGAGCGAATTTTCTCTGACTCCGGGCCTGTCAGAGGCCTCAACATCTCGGGAGTCTGACCCTGAGCACCGTTCAGTTTCCTCTGAGAGGGAGTCTCCCACCCGGGATCACAGAAGGAAGAAGAAGGTCATGAGGGCGGCATCGGTGGAGGCTTCTGGTTCCTCGAGGGCCAGGTTGCGTAGCCCTGACCACCGCCCCGGGCTCTCTGAGTCGGAGAGGCTGTCCAAGTTACCTCATGTGGAGCCGGAGTCCTCGAGTCACGTAAGTGCAGTTGTCCTCGTGGACTCTCCTCCGGCGGAGCTGCCGTCGAGGCCCGAGTCGGGGGCTGCTGAGTCTCCTGAGCTTGGACTCAGGTTGACGGCCTTGGAGAGCAGCTTGGCTGCCTTCATGGAACAGCAGCGGGTGCTGATCGCCGGTCTGACCGGTGCATCTGCCCCGACCACCGGGACCTCGACATCTAAGTCAACCCCAGAAACCAAGCCGATCCTCGAGTCAATGAAGTCTCGAGTCGATCCTCAGTCAAGGTCTCCCTCGACCTCCCGTGCAGGGCCGAGGTCGTCGACGCCAATACCCTCGGTGTCGGGGCGGGTGGCACTGAGGCCCACACGGCCAGAGCCGCTAGATTCCTCCTCGGACGAGTCGGCATGGGAGACAGAGGATGAGGAGTCCCCAGACACCTTCTGGACCTTGTGCGTCCCTTCGGACTCACCGGAGTCAGAGTCTCAGATGGTTCCCCCCCCCCCCCCCCCCTGGAGGATACCTGGTTCTCGGACTTCGTGAGGGACATGGCCAAAGCCTTGGCCTTCCCTGCGGCCGCCGAGGAGGAGCCTCGAGCCGAGGAGCTCAATGCCCTCCAGTATGACCTTCCTCCGAAGGAAGCCTTTACTGTACCAGTTCCTCCGATGCTGGAACAGCTGCTCTTCCATATGTGGGAGGCACCGGCCTCGACGCCGGTTCTTAGCAAATGGGTCATTTCCATTTATCGAGTCCGTAAGAGCCCTGGGTTCCAAAAGGCGCAGCTACCGCACAACTCCATGGTTGTGGAATCGGCCATGCACTGTCTGAAGAGTCAGAAGATGCACTTCTCAGTGCCCCTGGCTGGGAGGCTCAAAACCTGGATGCCCTCTGTAGAAAGTGCTTCCAGGGCTCTATGCTATCTTGCCGTGTCCAGACCTACCAGTTGTACATGGGCATGTACATATGAGACCTGGCAAAGGAGATTGCCAGGTTCTCAGCTGGCAATTCTCCCAGGAACCTTTGCAGAGGTTCAAGGCTTTGTCAACAGGGATTCGAGAGTGCTCGAAGTTTATCTCTCGAGTAGCCTATGATGGCTTCAAGGCTTCGGCCCGGGTAGCCGCGGCTGGCATCGGTGCACGCCGTCAGGCCTAGCTACAGTCATCAGACCTGGAGCCATGGGTGCAGGACAAATTGGTCGATGCCCCTTGCCGAGGTGAAAACCTTTTCGGTAGGCCCATGACTGAAAAGGCTGCGGAAATCGAGACTGAGACTCTCACCAGGACAAGGCTGTCCAGGAAGATTTCTGCCCCTTCTCAGAAAAAAGTGCTTGGGAAAGAAGCCCTTTTTCCCGAGGAAGGGTACTGCCTACAAATCCTACCCTCAATATTAGGCCTCTCCAGCTCCCGCACAAGTTTCTGGAGAGGGAAAAGTTCAAGATGCTTACCCTTGGGATACTGCTGCCCTACATCCAGCAGGGAGACTGGCTATGCTCCTTAGATCTAAAGGATGCTTATACTCACGTCCTCATTCATCCAGACCACAGACAATACCTCAGATTTGTGGTGGGAGGAAGCCATTTCCAGTACAGAGTACTTCCCTTTGGCCTAACTTCCACCCCCAGGGTCTTCACCAAATGCCTGGTGGTGGTGGCGGCCTATCTCAGGAATCAGGGAATTTTTGTCTTCCCGTACCTGGACGACTGGCTCATCAGGGGCCAGTCTCTCCAGGAGGCCAGACAAGCCACTCTTCGCACTGTCTCTCTTCTTCAGCATCTGGGCTTTGTCATAAACTACGCAAAGTCCACTTTGCTCCCCTCACAGAACCTAGAGTTTATAGGGGCAAGATTAGACACCCTGCAGGCAAGAGCTTACTTGCCCAAGGACAGGGCACACAGGCTGATGGACTTGGCCAACCAATTCCAAAGCAATTCTCAGGTCTCTGCCAGGCACTTGCTGTGGCTCCTGGGCCATATGGCATCCACGGTACATGTGACTCTATATCTATAATGCCTTTATATCGTTCCATGGTGAGACTGCACCTTGAATATTGTGTGCAATTCTGGTCGCCGTATCTTAAAAAGGATATAGCGTTATTAGAAAAGGTTCAGAGAAGAGCCACCAAAATGGTAAAGGGGATGGAAGGATACTCCTTTGAAGAAAGGCTAAAAAGGTTAGGGCTCTTTAACCTGGAAAAGAGACGGCTGAGGGGCGATATGATAGAAGTCTATAAATTAATGAATGGAGTGGAATGGGTAAATGTAGATCGATTGTTTACATTATCAGAATATAGAAAGACTAGGGGACATGCAATGAGGCTACAGGGTAAACTATTTAAGACTAATAAAAGAAAATATTTTTTCACTCAACATGTAATCAAACTCTGGAATTTGTTACCGGAGGATGTGGTAAAGGCTGTTAGTGTTGCTGGGTTTAAAAAAAAGTTTGGACAAGTTCCTGGAGGAAAGGTCCATAAACTATTATTAAGAAGGGACCCAGGATATCAATGCTTGACCCAGTACAAGCATTGTGGAACCTGTGTCTTTTGGGGAAACTGCTAGGTACGTATGACTTAGATTGGCCACTGTTGGAAATAGGATACTGGGCTTGATGGACCTTGGTCTGACACAGTATGGCATCTCTTATGTTCTTATAACTCCGAATGCCCGTCTGCACATGCGGGCTGCTTAGTGGTTCCTCAGAGCTCAGCGGGCGCAGGCCACAGGCGACCTCCGAGACAGAGTAAGGTGTCCAATCCACTTTTGGATTCCTTGCAGTGGTGGCTACATCTCCCAAAACTTCTCAGCGGGGGACCTTTTCAGGCCCCAGCACACAAGGGTGCTGACGACCGATGCTTCCTTAAAGGGCTGGGGTGCACATTGCCAGGGCACGTGCATTCAAAGCCTCTGGTCCACTCGGGAGGCCACACAGCAGATCAATCTTTTGGAACTGCGAGCAATCCGCTTAGCTCTACAGACTTTCTCATGCCCTCTCTCACCAGTCTGTCTTAGTTCAGACAGAAATCAGGTAGCAATGTTCTATGTGAATAAGCAAGGGGGCACAAGGTCCAGACTCCTATGTCAGGAGGCGCAGGCCCTTTGTTCCTTTGCAGTCAAACAAAGCATGTTTCTCAAAGCAGTTTATCTACCTCGTCAGGAGAACTTCTTGGCAGACAAACTAAGCAGGATTCTCCAGCCTCACTAATGGCAGTTGAATCCACTGGTGGTCCAGCAGATCTGTCTACGATTGGGACTTCCAGCCATCAATTTCTTTGCGAGTCCACTGAACCGTCAGCTGCCCAGGTTTTGCTCCAGACAGCCGCATCCCCCTGAGAATGGCAGCAGATGCTTTTCTGATCTCTTGGTCTACGGGCCTCCTGAATGTGTTTCCTCCCCACGCCCATGGTGGCCCGAACTCTGTTCAAGATTCTCAGGGACAAGGCCTCGGTGATTCTGGTAGCCCCTGCTCCAGTTGGCAGTGGAAACTCCATTCCCTCTGGGGTTGCAACCCGATCTCCTGTCTCAGGATCAGGGTTCCCTTCTGCACCCCAATCTCAGATCCCTCAATCTGATGGCCTGGCTGCTGAAAGGATAGTGCTATCTCCCTTGCTTCTACCTAAGGAGGTTGAAGAGGTGGTTTTGGCCTCTAGGAGGCAGTCCACCAGAAAGTCCTATGCCCTCAAGTGGCGTAGGTTCACAATATGGTATGCTCAGCGCAATGAAGATCCTTTCTCCTGCCCTGTGCCAGTAGTACTGCAGTATCT
The DNA here is from genome assembly GCA_033557465.1 of Ichthyophis bannanicus. Taxonomy (NCBI): domain Eukaryota; kingdom Metazoa; phylum Chordata; class Amphibia; order Gymnophiona; family Ichthyophiidae; genus Ichthyophis; species Ichthyophis bannanicus. The sequence goes on along the minus strand of CM066050.1, from coordinate 36,476,525 downwards.
ACTTCACCTGTCAGACCTGGGCCTTAAGTCCAACTCTGTTCGAGTCCACCTCAGTGCTCTATCAGCGCACCACTCACCGGTGGAGAGACAGTCTCTCTCGGTTCACCCCTTGGTGTCCTGCTTCCTCAGAGGTCTGCTTCTGCTCAAGCCTCCGTTTCGTCCACCAGCCACTGAGTGGGATTTGAACGTGGTCTTGCAGCAACTTACTCGCCCACTGTTTGAGCCAATGGCTACTTGCCATTTACGCTTCCTTTCTTGGAAGGTGCTCTTCCTGGTAGCTCTTACCTCGGCCAGACGTGTGAGTGAATTACAAGCTCTGGTTTCTGATAGACCGTACACACTGTTCTATAGGAACAGGGTGGTCCTACGGACCCGTCCAAAGTTCCTTCCAAAAGTTGTCTCCTCTTTCCACCTCAACCAGGAGGTGGTTCTTCCGACATTCTTTCCCAGGCCGCATACCAGCTGGGCTGAAACAGTCTTGCATACCCTGGACTGTGAGAGGGCGTTGTCCTTTTACATAGAACGTTCGCAGGGGCATCAAAGGGCCACTCAGCTCTTTGTCTCCTTTGACTCTAATAAGCTGGGGTTACCTGTCTCCAAGCGTATATTGTCCACTTAGGTAGCAGATTGTATCGCCTGGGCATACAAGGCAGCCGACCTCCCCTTGCAGGGTCGAGTCACAGCCCACCGTGTCAAGGCAAAAGCCACGTCAGTAGCTCATCTCCACTCTGTTCCGTTGGCAGACATCTGCCGGGCTGCTACTTGGTCTTCAGGCCAGACTTTTGCAGCCCACTACTGCCTCGAGAGAGATTCCCGCAGGGACAGTGCTTTCGGACAGGCAGTACTCCGTAATCTCTTTGAGGTTTAGGCAATTCCTACCCTCCTGCCCTTGTGTTGGGCTACCGTACGGGGGCGTTCTCAGAGAAGATTCTTATCAGGATGCTGAGCTCTAGAGGGAGCCATTTTTAAGCTGTGGGTTCCCGGTAGCCTAGAGCTGGGGAGTCCCATATGTGAGGACTGTCTTCCTGCTTGGTCCTGGAGAAAGAGTAGTTACTCACCTGTAACAGGTGTTCTCCAGGAGCAGCAGGAATCAGTCCTCACGACCCTCCCTCCTCCCCTGGAGTTTGTCATATACTTCATTTTGTTTTTTGCTGTCTTTTAGCTATGTCATCAGACTGAGCAAGATGGCACCTTTGGGCGGGAAGAGGACCGCGCATGCATGCTGCATTCCCAAAGGCTTTCTTTGAAAGCTGGGGAAATGCTCCGCACGGGGGCTCCGTCGACGCCGATGTCACCCATATGTGAGGACTGATTCCTGCTGCTCCTGGAGAACACCTGTTACAGGTGAGTAACTACTCTTTCACACACTCCAACTTGCCCAAAACGTCTCTGCCAGGATAATAACCAATGTAAACTATGTAAACCGCCCCTGATCACTGGAAGAAGCGGTATAAAAGAGCTGTTCAATAAATAGGTTGTCTGAGACTTTAGTAAATTGGAATACATGTAACAACAAATGAACAACGAACTAAACTTATGAGATACGTAGAGCGATGTTGTATAGTCATTGTATTACCTTAAGGTAATCGCTCAAAGAAGTGACCAAGAGTAGTGTTAGGATAATAACCAAGGCTAGCCTAACTGAAAATATTACACCCATCTTATACAACCTCCACTGGCTACCAGTAGCTTACAGAATAAAGTATAAGCAAATAATCACAGCTTTCAAACTACACAATGGCATGTCCCCTTCCTACCTAGCCACCCTTTTACAATACCAAACTGACAACAGACATAGGAGGAAAAAACACCCAAAACATACTAACAATCCCTAACTCTATACAGAAAACTAAACAGTTCACGAACAATAGAGCTTTCAGATTTACAGCCCCCACACTGGAATGCTCTACCTGACCAACTTAGAGCAACTAAAGACCTTCTAACATTCCGTAAGGAATTAAAAACCCTCCTGTTCTCAGAATATTACAATATACCCTTCTCCAGCAATACTATCAATTTATTAACACCCCATTTTGCCACACAAATATCGTAATCCCTCCCCTTCTGAAATGTTTATCACTTTGTAAATACCTAAGAAACACAGTTTTCACTATACCTATCCATAAATGTATACTGGGATGTACATAGTTCTGGTTTCATCTAGTATGTATATAGTTCTGATTCAACTAGTTCATTAATTCTATTTATGTTATTAAGCTATTCAGTGTTATATGTATCTTCAAGTTATTGTTCTGTGTAAACCGCCCCTGATCGCTGGAAGGAGCGGTATAAAAGAGCTGTTCAATAAATAAATAAAACAGCTAAATTTTGCTGCTATCCATATAACTTTTAACCATGCTCCAAACCCCTCCCTCCCAAATCCATCCAAATTTAAAAACGCATAACTTTGGATGTGTAGCAGCTTACATGGTCAGAAGTTCAAAAGACACATGTTCAATCCCCACTACGAACGGCAAAATTTCTTTTGGATATTGATCTCTCTGTATTGTGGCGTACAGACCATATTCCTTATTGATTGATTGTGCTATTAGTTAAGTTACATGTTCTTTTTCCCTTTTTATTAGGATGTATTTGAAGATGTCTTTTGCATAATTTCTTTTAATTTATGTACAATGATTGTTGCTGTCATATGTTTGTGATCCACCTTGAATTTGGGATTTCCCTTGTAAAGGCGGAATATTAACTTTCAAATTGAATTATATAAAATGTGCAGATAGCATTCAAGAGATAGAAAGAACGTCCTTAAGCTGGTTATAAACTTACTGAGTCATCCATACTGAGGACTCCTTCCATAGACTAAAAGGGAGAAAGGCAGGTTTAAATTAAAACGGCAGCACCCTGCTGCTTTAAATGTACTGGCCGCAGCTGCCACCACTGAAAATGCTCCCCTTAGATTTTAATAATGGTTGTAGCTTTATAAGGATGTTTTGATGCTTGGATTTATCTATTGCACATTTAACAATAACCTAAATATACAAATAGCTTTAACAAGTGCATAATATGTGCAGCCACACAGTCAGAAGGATGAGGTGTGAACAGCTTGGTGTTCACCAGGTCAGAATAGAAAAGGGAATTAGTTCCCCAGGTTAGCATTATCTGAAGTATTCCAAATCTTATGCAACATTACTTCTTATTGCTCTTGTGTTTGTTTTTGGTTTTTTTGAATACAGGATTATCGGCTCCTTTTCCAATAGATGGGACTTTCTTCAACAATTGGTTGGCTCAGTCTGTTCAAATTACCACCGAGAATATGAATATGAGCCAGTGGTCTTTGAATAATGGGCATCATGAAGACACTACTCCAGACCTTCTTTCCGAGGAACTCTTACAAGATGAGGAGACCTTATTGAGTTTCATGATGGATCACTCCTTGAAGTCTCCATTCAAGCAAACGGATACAACGAAGAGAGTTAAAAGCAAAGCAAGAATGCATAGTAAGAAAAAACTGTCCAGAGACAGCGTGGACACGGTCTTCAAGTGCCAACAGGAGGATTCGGAGCAGTGGAACAATATGAAATATCTGTCAGACCATACCATGGAACCTCTCGACCATGATTCCAGGCTTAAGGCAGGGAAAGGGACGATGAAACTCCCTATGGACTGTAAAGGAAACGACGTTAAAAAGACAGCTAGAAGGGGGTCTGTGCCACCCCCTGTCTTGAAAGCAAATGGTTCCCCTGCCTCTTTGGACCTGAGATGTTCCGTAAGCAACAAGCAGGAGGTAATGAGACATGCTCAGTCCCAGCCCTCTTCTCTGGTTAAAGTGCCTGACTCAATGGGTCATCCAAAAACAGTAGTGAGGTTTAAGTTACCAGAGGAGGGAAAAGTGAATAGGGAATCACTGAGTCAGAGGCCTGACACAGCCAGTAGGCCTCTGCCCAGCGAAAGGTCCAAGGTCAGCTTGCATTTTGATGAGTCGGAAGGCTATTTTTGTGATGCAGAAGTGAGTGACTCCGAGAATGAGGGATCCAATGGTGAGAGTGTGAAGTTGAGCCCCTTAGAGTCAGGAAATGAGGACATTGTCAGAATGAGCATTTTGGCTTCCTAATTCTCCAGATTCTACTGATAATTCATCGAGGCTTTAAGAAAAAAAAACCAACTTGCAACTGCCATGTTCAATTTCTGCCTGTTCTCATAAGAAAGTTTATTTTCTAGTTCATGTAGTTACAGACTGAGAACTGTTTTCTTTCTTGAGACAATAAAACTACAATAGCGCTTTGGAGTTCCACAGATCTAGATTACTGTAGCTGTCCCTCCTTAGTTACGCTGGGTGCCAAGATTAACGATGTGATGCCAGCCTGCACGCTTATGGACTTGTGCTTTTAGGCATCCAGGAGGTTTGTGTAAGCAGGGTTGCCAACTGCGACAGGAAAAACCATGTTAAACGACAGGGTCTGTTTCCAGTGCCATGGGCTCAGGTTCTTTGATACTGCACTGCAAGGGAGTCTCGATGCAAAAAAATGGGTGAATCTCTGTGCAGTGCACCCAGTTATGCACAAAATGGCAACAGTAAAGCCTATAGTTGTTGAAAAAAAAGGATTGTCAGTTAAATAAATGATGAGTTGGCAACCCTTCGTGCAAGTAAGGACTTCACTTGTGAGGGGCCTACAGCTTCCAGTATCTGCTTTCATGCAGGGATGATCATCTTATGGGCATTATTAACAAAAAGAAAAGAAAAAAACATGTCAGGAGCAAAGACGTTGCATGCTTTGTATGAAATGAATGGACAAAAGCTGGTTGCAGCACAGTGATCTGGCATGTTCAGCGCTTATATGAAGAAGTAAGACAAGCAGAATACTAAGCAGGCAGAATTTTTAAAAAAATTAGGAAAGCACAAAAAACAGTGTATTTTAAAGAAAGCACTTATGGGTGGAGGAAAGCAAGATTTATATGTTTAATTCATTTTTTCATGTTTTTAGTCTCATCAGCTTAGGTCCAGGAGCCAAGACTGAGGCTGTATGCAGACCTGTGAAATACAGGGACGCCTTGAACGTGGAGTCAGCACATCTTAAAAAAATATCTGTGGGACCATTTCTAGCAAAACCAAAAGCTGTATACTGTTGGATTTAAAAAAAAAATTATGAATCAAAGCTGCCCAGTGGCATATAATAGAATTCAAAGATATTGTCATCACGCCAAGCTGCATCCTACTTTTGATGATCACGTATCGCCTGCAAGAGCGAATAGTGAAGAGTTACGGTATTGATTTCTTTGCATGGGTTTGAGAAAGGGGCAGGGAGTTGGATCGGCTTGTGCAACAGCCTGGCTGCTGTGGGGGAGGGGGGGAACAGATGTCTCTCTTTACTCCCTGAATTTTTCTCCTTTTTTTCACCTCCCCTGGCAAAGTAAAGAGCCCTTAAAGGGCTGTGGTTATTCACATACCTGCCTGGCCTGTGACTTTGAACACCTAACTAGAAATGGAAACTTTGTCCACAAATCCCCCAGAGAACTCACAGAAGTCCTTGAATTTTTCCAGCGTCTTGCTCAGGTTCATAGCTTAGGCTTCACCAAAATGCTATGGCCAAAACGACAAAGAAAAGGCCTTCATTCAGAAACAAAAAAATTAGCCTAAATATGGCTTGAAGTGTAGCTAACTCCTAAGGAATAGTTAAAACCTCTACCCAGACCCAAGGAGCACATGCCTGTGTGGATTGACCTAAAAAAGGGATTCTGTAGACCAAAAAAAGAAGACAGGACATCCCTTTTAGAATGTAGTCCATATTATTGGCTGTTTTTTCCCAGTGGTAGATGGGATTGTGGGATTAGAAGCATTTTATGCGGGTTGTCTTAGGGCCCATGATGTGAATTTGGCTTCAAGTTGGAAAGTAAAAAGTCAGCCTTTTGCCTTTGATAGCATTTTATTTTTATTACAAAATCCTATGCCGAAACTGGCAAACTTAGCCTTTTCTCGGGGAAAATTTTAAAAAATGGATGTATTTACACTCTGCTAAATTGTTGGCAGAGATGGTTCACAGGAGTCGCTGGTACAGATCCTACAAGAATTAGGAAACCATTTTCTCTAGTAAGCCTTAAATGCTGTTTCAGAGTCCGTTACTACTGAGGCGTTAGGCATGTCTTCACATCTTGCACTTAATAAATGAGATCTTTACATAGTTTTTGCTTTTTTCCAGTTCTGGCTTCAAAAGGTCACAGTTGGGTTTCTCAACATGTTCTATTGACGTGACCCTCTCTGTCCCCTCATCCTCTCCCTTTCTGAGCTCAGGGAACCAAATAAAACCCAACCAATCAACAGGAAAAGAGGAATTCTGCAAACCTGGGATGTTTAATATAAGAACTATCAGGACACGAAAAAAAATCAGATAGAAGCAATCAACTTTGCAAAAGATCTGATGAATCCATTAAAATCATTTTGTGGATGCCAAAGAATATTTTGACAACAAGAGCAGCAGAGACGGAAATCATGTTCATCCCAGGGACAATCCAATGTTGTTCTTTAGGAATGAGGACCTAGGAGTTGCCCATGTTGGGACACACACACACACACACCTTGTACCAGAACTGTTAGCTCCCAAACTTTCCACAGAATATGTTTTTGTCCTTGGGATTGTATCCAGCAGCATTTTGATTTTAACCGCTTTTTGTATGCTTCTGAGTTCATTCTGGTTAAAAAGGAAAAAAATAAACAAACCTGTCTTTTAGCACCGGGTACTGGAATCCAAGTCCGTTCCAGTCTTGAGATGTAACTTCTCAAGGGATCACGGTGTAAGGCGGAATGAATGCATGGTTAAATCCAATTCCTTGGAGCGAAGAAAGCAAAGCACACCAAGGGTGTACCCTTCTACGATACACTTGCTACAGGTTGGTAGCAACACAGGCAGAACAGCTGTACTCTGTGTTGTAAACTAGCATAATCCAATGAGTTTGAAAACTAAGGAAAACTCCTTAATTATAAGGCTTGATATGTTCCGATAATGTTAAATACAGTTACTAGGACTTCATTTATCTTTAACATGCTTGGTAGACTGTAGCTACAGTAACTAGAATAGGAGTCAGACAATATACTGCTGCTACCTTTTAATGGATCTCGCTTCAGTGTGCTTCAGTTCAAGTATGGTTAAAAAAAAAATTAAAAAATGAATTCCACAAATCACTGTGCACAGCTTCATTGACCCTGCTTCAGCATTGCTAGCTTGAACAGTACAGAGAGCAAAAAGGTACTAGGTTAGACTTGAAGAACAACCAAACCTCTTAGTCTATGTGTATCATTTTTCCTGTTTGTTTTATCATGCCTGTGGCACTAGGGTACCCTCCACCATGGTCCTGTACTCCAGAACGTAGACAGTGAGAAAGCTGTGATGTAAACAAAAGCACATTCCTCTGAGCTGAGATTTGTAGGGGGTTGCATTTGAGATGCGATTATGGAATCCCAAACGCAAACTTCTGGGCCAGAGCAGTCTACATCTACCTACAGACAGAAGATAGTTGTAAAAAATTTCATATGTGATCAGTGCACATAGAACATTTAAATAGAGTGCACGCAGCATAAAAAGTATCCGACGTGATTTGTCTTGTGTACTTTGGACTTTGTTTCTTCTATGTGCGCGCGCGCACGCACGCATGTCATTTCTCCAGTCCCTCACTAAGAGTAGTAATAATGGTCTATTAAGGGGGTTACTTACCAGCAGTTAACATGTGCTAATTCTGTTAATGTATGTTATGTGCTCTAGGGCCCATTTTTATGTAATAGGCCCTGTGGCAATTTACCTGGGTTAGTGCACGCTGTCAGTAAATGACCCTCCTAAGTGAGAAATCGTCAAATAACCTATGTGCACCTTGTAGAATATTTTCAAAGGAAAACTACCTGAATAGATTCTCTTTGAAAATTAGGTGCATAAAGTTCACGTGCTAGTTTTGTGTGGGCAGGGGAATTAACCCTTTCAAGGCCTACTTTAAATTTTTAATCCACATTCTGCAGCCGGGTTAATTTTTGCATATTTCAGGAAAATTGCACCCGTCTTATTCAATATGTTCTAATAGTGATTTTCCTTCTGCTATGGTCATGTATTATATACCCTTTGATGGGATCCAAAATTCTGACTAAATATTCCTAAGAGTTTTGGGCTTGGCCTGGAAAGGGTTAAAAGAGCATAAATGCTTATGGAAATCACGCGTTTGTGAGGATTTCCAGTCTCGACAAGTGCGCCCTGGGGCATGCCTCTTTTTAACCTAGCCCTGTGTATCTTTAAGTCAGATGGAAGAAAGCAGCAGAACTAGAACTGGGGGGTGGGGGGGACGACAGAGCTTTTGCCCCATGTGCTATACTGTAAACAGCATGTCTGGTATTGCTTAGTGGGGGAGGGAAGGGAGATAGTTGGAGGGTGTGACCAGGGCACAAAATAGTTCATTCTAATGTTGAAGGGCAGTTTTCAGGCAGGCTAATTTAACTAGATAAATGGCTCTTAAAATAGCCCTTTCAGCATCCCAGGAAATAGCACAAATTCAGCAGTGTTCCACAGGACGTAAATAGGCTGTTAGGCTACTCTCATTTTTTTTTCTTAAAAAACAAGATCGGTTCCTTGTGATATTTTTCATTATGTCCAACTTCATATTGCTTTGTACCATGGGCCTTATATGGAAAGGCAAATTGGATTCAGCTCATGCCTGCCTCAGATGTTGAAGGTGAGTTACATTCAGGTACAGTACATGCTCTCCTATTCCCGGAGGGCTTTAGCTTGTGGGCTCTTAGTGAATTTATATTGACCGAGACCCTACCAGCTAAAATTAGCAACATGCACTACCATGTTACTGCACACAAATGACCGTTAGCACATGTTATTTTTGTGGAGGAGTAGCCTAATGGTTAGAGCACTGGCTTGGGAACCAAGAGACCAGAGTTCAGTTCCCACTAGCACTCCTTGTGACCTTGGGAAGTCACTTAACACTCCACTGCCTCAGAAAAATCCAAGTTATCAATGTCCCTGTTTAATGTACATTACCAAGTCTAAGTTACAATGTAAACCGCTTTGACTAAAATGATAAAGTGGTATAAAAACTCTTAAAAAATATACTAGCGTAGTGGCATATGTTAGTAACTCTAGCTATGTATGGTCATAGTTTGTCTGAAAACCCTCTGCTCCTTTACTCGCTTTAGTAACCTTTTGTTACCAAAATCTTCCAAACCAATTATCTATACAAGTGCTCTGGCAAGTAATGTATCAAAATAAATGCATAATTTGGGTGAATGATACTGAGGGTTCATTATGCCTATCACAGAGAATTTCCCTGGATCTTACACTGGCAGTATCCATATTAAATCGTTCCAGTTGCTGGAGTAATTGATTTATTTCCTGCCAACAAGTTTGCTTACGTCTTGGTAGTTTTTGCCAGCTTCTCTCTTTGACTGAAAAGCAGAGGTAGGGTCCATAATATCCCTGTGAAAGGGCTGATCTTTTCACAGTCGCACCTGGACCCGACTAGGGCCTGAACGAGAGCTCACTGTTGCACATACCTGAACCTTGCAGCATATCCGGTCCAAGATGTGAGCCCCTGCGGAGAACAGCACCTTCCGCTGCTTCTCCTAAGAATCGGTCTCCAGGAAATAACTGCCCCAGGAAAGCTGTATATTCTGTCCATCACTCCCTCGCATCTGAGAATTTGACATGCAGGTTTTCTAGTGATCCTGCACCATGTGTGTATAAACGGAGTACCGAGACCTGCAGATTAATGGAAAGGACACAGATATAAAGCAAAGTTGCCTTCAACCACTTCCAAATCTGTGCTCGTGTTTTTGTGGGCTGTTGACCTTTTTTGTGAATGCCATTCCTGATATTTGTTGTGGTGCAATGAACATGACATCCTTCATCTACTTTTGATTATTTCTTTAAAAATTTAGACTTTATTTTCCCAGTGATCCAAAGAGCTGATTTTTTGTGGAAAGTGAACACAGGAAACTACGTACACAATCAGTGGATGCTTGTGTGTGTGTCTTTCACTATTTCTTGCCAGTAAAGCGTATCTTTTCCTTCTCTTCAGCGAGTCAGTAAACCCTGCCTGGTAGGAGATTTCTAATACTGTTGCCCTGAGGTTGGTTGTTCTTTGAGGAAAGTCTGCACCTGCTTGCTCTGTTCAAAACAGTAACTCCTCTAAATCAGTAACAGGAAATTATATGAATGTCACAGGAGGAAAAAAAACCTTCTGTCTTCTTTGTTTCAAAGAAAGTGATGTGCCATTTGTTAATATAAAAGAGAAATATTGAAAATATATTAAAAAGAGCAATTTTAAATTATTTTTGGCTTATGTTGCAATATTTATTTTCTTGTATTAGAAATTCCTTTGTAGAGAAAGAATGTATTTTTCATTAATGCAAAACCCCTATTTCTCTCCTTTTTGTACATTTTCCATGTAAGGAAATCCTCAAAGCAATATAGCGTATCAGACTTGTTCAGTGTGACCATATATGCATGCTCTGTGTGTTGCCTTGAACTAGCTCTGTCCCTCATTGTTCTCCTTTGTTTAGGATCAGTGTATGCTTTAATACACGAGGACCATAGTACATTGCTTCGGAAGATAATCTTTGCATTCCTTAGTGTGTTTGCAAATGCAGTCAATAAAGCAGTGTTTTACGTGTACCTTTGTTTCCGAGCCTTAATTAGTCAAACTGGCTTTATATTGTGCATATTTATCGTATTATTTAAGGACAAAAAAAAAAAAACCACCTTGTGCTACCTGTTTAGCCCAGACGATTTTCCCTAGCCCCACAGAGAATAAGATTGAGGTGTGTACTGTGCAAGACTGATACAGAAGCACTGGTTTCGGCAAAGGTCAGCTAAGGTGTACTCTGATGAACAGATATGTAGAAATGATGACAATTAAAGAAACCCAGCAAAATGATTGAGATGAGCACTTGGAGTCATGAAATTCACATGCCAACTGTTGGCCCAGAGACAGGATTTACTTGATCGCAATCACTAGTCACAAAAGATGTGCCCAGAGAAAAATAGTTTTTCATTCACTTTTGGACAAATGTGGTTCATTTCAAAGTTTTTCACACAAACTTAAGTATCTATGGGGCATATTTACTAAAACACGGTAGCTTACCACGTGTTCAGCCCCTGCTAACAAATAGAGACATGCCAGGCACGCCCTCATGCATTTAGCGTGGGTTCCAAGCCAGCCCCGTCCCAAATGTAACATTGACGGTTAGTGTGCATGAAAGTCGCCCATGCTAACTGCGTAGTCTCTGCCTCAACCTGCACCAAGTGGTTAGCGGCATATTTGATACGTGGTATTGGTTACTGTGGTGCATTTGGCATGCTCTAAACCTCACACTAATCATTTTGTTCTGAAAGCATGCTGGGGTTCATACAAGGAAAAATATGTACGTATCACTTATGCACACAATCACTTATTTCTATTGTTTAAAAAGATTTTTGGCATGTTAAGAGCCAGTCCAGTGCTTAGCATCTCACATACCTTCTGGGGTAACCAAAGGGCCCATCCTGGGTAAATCCACAAATAGATTTTCCTCAGACTGAGGTGGAGCGCCCAGTGCAGTGGGCATCAGCGCAACCTTAGCAGCTGCTGCTGCTCATTTACATATCTGTAACACCCTGTGCTAAGAAGGCATTTAGTGCTGAATCTATTCTGAAGAATGGGCTGGCAAGGAGTGTTGCATTTTGACTCGATTTATTGGGTGGCATTACCGGAATTGGTAGGGAAGTGCACTCGTTGCATACATCCAGTTTGTTTAATGCATGAAAAGGTGCATACAAACTCCATTTAATGCATATTAACCTATGAATCTATGCACATAGGGGCGTGTTTACTAAACCACAGTAAGTGTCTGTTTATGTCCATTTTGGAAATTGGGCAAGGGAATGTGGGAATTTATATTTAACTCTGCTGTTTAGTGTGTACAGATTATCTCCAGGAACAAGCAGGAATGAGTCCTCACATATGGGTACGTCGGTACCGACTGAGCCTGCGCGGGAACGCTCCCCAGCTTCCCAGAAGGAAAGCTTTTGGGAGCATCCCACAGAGCCTGCGCGCTGCCTTCCTGCCTTTCCTAACCAACTCTCCTCAGTTCTTCTTTTCCGTGGAGCCAGCAGGTCGTGTTCCTGTCACCGCTGAAGAAGTTCTTTATTTTAATTTATTTCTTTGGTCACGTGTCTGCCTTCCCCGACACCGGACCGGTACCGCCGGTCTTTTCTTTTCTTTCTAAAAAAAAAATATATATATATATATATTTTTTTTCCTCACTTGGTGTATTTTTCTTCTTAGGCCTCCAGGCCCACAAGAAAATTTTCCCTCATGGAAAAACCAGCCTCCGGGTTCAAAAAATGCACTAAGTGTAGCGGTACAATTTGTGTTACAGATACCCATGAATGGTGTCTTAAATGTTTGGGTCCTGAACACTCCATTCCGGATTGCCAGTCCTGCTCTCTAATGTCTAAACGAGGGTTACAGAACCGAGCAGCCAAGCTCCATGTGCTGTTTCCCACGGATGCACCGGCGGTGGCATCAACATCTTCCAGGTCTTCCTCTCCTGATGGGTCTCAGGTAACCAAACATAAACCTAGCAGGTCCTTGAAGGGCAAATCTCCCTCTAAGCATCGAGATGCCTCCGGGCTTGCCCTCGAGGATCCTGCCCCAGCTAAACAACCCCGGCGGGAAGCTCCGGCTTCCAAAGCTCCTCCTATGGGGTTACAGGTTGACATCGATGGCACGGCCTCGACCGATCACCTGTTAGACTGCTCTGGGGTACCGGCACTTTCTCCCGGTACCGACATCCAGGCAGTCGTGGCGTCCATGGATCACACTGTTCAATCCATGCAGCAGGCTATAATGGCTTTTATTAACGCTGCGACGCCGACGGTACCGCAACGAGTTCCGTTGTCGGTACCGGCGCCGATACCGGTACCGGTACCGACTGCATCGACATCGGCCAGGGCTATTTCTCGGTACCGATCTGGTACCGGGGACGCCCGATGTCGGTACCGATCGATACACATATCGATCGTTGGAAGCGGACAGACGATACTTCGATTCCTCTGATGATTCTGATTCATCGGATGAGTCTCCTGCAGTATCTATCACCCTTCCTGCGGAGCCTTCTTCTCCAAAAAGGAGAATGTCTCCTCCAGAGGATTTGTCCTTTCAAGACTTCATAATAGAAGTGGCTAAAGGACTCTCTATTTCAGTAACCTCTGAAACAGAGCCTAGAGCAAAAAAATTAGATATTTTAGGATACTCTAAGGCTCCCAGAGAGGCAGTCACCTTGCCAATTCATGAAATTCTTCATGAACATATGATTGACTTATGGGAGACTCCTCTCACCCTTTCTCCTCATTCTCGCAGATTGGACACTATGTACCGTGTCCCTCCTTGTCCTGGATTTCAGAAAACTCAGCTTCCTCACCACTCTATTGTGGTGCAGTCAGCTATGAAAAGGATAAAGAGTACCAAAAGACACTCTTCTGCTCCTCCAGGAAGAGAATGCAGGACCTTGGATGCTTTTGGTAGGAAAATCTTCCAAGCCAGCATGCTTATTGCCAGAATCAACTCATATAGCCTAAAGGAAGTTGCACAAAAGCTGCACAACTTTCTCCCTTTTCTTCCAGAGGATAAAAGGGATGAGTTCCTCCTTTGGCTTAAGCATACTCAAGACATTTCAAAGTTTTCCAACAGGGCAGCCTTTGACTCCTTTGAAGGTGCCAGCAGAGCCTCAGGCATTGCCATAGCTGCTCGCAGAATTGCTTGGCTCCAGGCTTCTGATCTAGAGCCCTGGGTTCAGGATGGCTTAGGAAATCTGCCCTGTACGGGTGAAAATCTCTTTGGCAAAGAGTGGCAAATAAAAGCCACTCAAATGGATGCAGAGAATTCTGCTCTGGATAGACTTTCCAAGTCAACCTCCATTCCAGCCAAGAAAAAAACTTTCAAAAAGCCTTTTTACCAAAGGAGCAGATTTCCTTCCACTTCTGGCCAACAATCTTCTGCAGGTCGCTTTGCTACTAAGCATCAGCAACCTAAACAGGCCAGGCCTAAACCTGCAGGGACTGCTACAACCCAGCAGTCCCAACCCCCTCAGGGTTTTTGACTTGATACTAGAGAACTTAACCTTTCTGGCTCTACAACAGCCAGAACCTCTCACCATTCCAGGAAGGTTAGCTTATTTTGCTCCCAGATGGGAGCAAATCACATCAGAGCTGTGGACCCTCCCCATCATAAGAGAGGGCTACAAACTTCATTTCTCAGACCTTCCTCCCTACACCATGGTGAGACACTTCAATTCTCCCACATCTCTCCTCGACCTTCTGGATCAGGAGGTGACTACCCTTATGGCCCAGGGGGCCATAGAAGAAGTTCCTCTTCTTCAACAGGGGTCAGGGTTTTACTCCCCCTATTTTCTCATTCCAAAGAAAACAGGGGGATACAGACCCATTCTAGATCTCAGAGAATTGAACAAATTCCTATGCAAGGAGAAGTTCAAGATGCTTTCTCTAGGCACTCTCCTTCCATAGCTGCAGAGTCAGGATTGGCTTTGTTCTCTAGATCTCAAGGATACGTACACTCATGTCCTCATCCATCCATCTCACAGAAAATTCCTACGTTTTCTTTTCCAGGGAAAATATTACCAATACAGAGTGCTTCCTTTCGGTCTAGCCTCTGCTCCAAGAGTGTTCACCAAATGCATGGCAATAGTTGCTGCATTTCTACACACTCTGGGAATATTTGTCTTCCCATACCTGGACGACTGGCTCATCCAAGCTCCAACCCAGTCAGAGGCTCAGATCTCCCTGAACCGCACCAGGCGCATTCTGCAATACCTGGGACTTCTGGTAAACCTCCCAAAGTCCCAGCTCACCCCTACTCAGTCCCTGGAATTCAAAGGGGCCTGGTTGGACACCACTTCTGCAAGGGCCTACCTTCCTCAGGCCCGCTGTCAACGTCTAGTGCAGTTAGCCTCCCAGATTCAGTCAAAGAGCCACTTAACTGCCAGGGAGATGCTACAGCTGCTATGCCATATGGCTTCCACAGTACATGTGGTACCCTATGCTCGCCTACACATGAGAGCAGCTCAATGGACTTTGTCCACCCAGTGGATTCAAGCTTCAGGAGCTCTCTCAGACCAAATAGCAACCTCCAAACGTCTCTTTTGGTCTCTCCAATGATGGATGTCCACTCAACATCTGTTGCTGGGGTCCCCCTTCCAACCTTTGTTACCCCAAGCAACCCTCACAACAGATGCCTCCCAAACAGGTTGGGGAGCTCATCTACAAGACTTCTCCACCCAAGGCACTTGGTCCCCACAGGAGACCTCTCTTCATATCAACCACTTGGAACTTCGAGCAGTGTTCCTAGCTCTCAAGGTCTTTCATACCCTCCTCAGCTACAAGACAGTCCTCATTCATACAGACAATCAAGTAGCCATGTTTTACATAAACAAGCAAGGAGGAACTGGCTCTCTGTCGCTTTGCAACGAAGCTCTAAGATTATGGGCCTTCGCCAGAGAGCATCAAATCCATCTCCTGGCAGTATACCTCCCAGAAATCCAAAACTCTTGGGCAGACAGACTCAGTCGAGTTCTGCTTCCACACGAATGGTCCCTGCACATGGATCAGGTACTCAGAATCTTCCAAGAATGGGGAACCCCGGCCATAGACCTCTTTGCAAGTCCGTGGAATGCCAAACTTCCCCGGTTCTGTTCCAGAATTCCGTGTCAGGGAGTTCAGGCCAAGGATGCCTTCCTCCTTCATTGCGGTCAGGGCTTCCTGTATGCCTTTCCACCCATTTCTTTGATTCCCAAGACTCTGTTCAAACTCCAGAGGGATCAAGGATCTATGATCCTCATAGCTCCACGCTGACCACGCCAAGTGTGGTGCCCTCTACTTCTGCATCTCTCCCAAGCCCCCTCCCTGGACTTGGGAGCTGCGCCAGACCTTCTGTCCCAGGAGGAAGGGACTTTGTGGCATCCAAACCCCAAGTCCCTTCACCTCAGAGCTTGGTTACTGAAGACCTAGACCTTCAAGACTTCAATCTTTCTCAGCAAGTGAAGGATATCCTCCATGCTTCCAGAAAACCTTCCACTAGGCGTTCCTATGCTTTTAAGTGGAAAAGATTTTCCATTTGGTGTTCTCAAAAGGGTCTTGACCCTCTGGCACTTCCTGTGAATTCTCTATTGGAATATCTCCTGCATCTCTCCAATGCAGGCCTTAAAACGAATTCAGTAAGGGTCCATTTGAGTGCTATTGCAGCATCCCTTAAGCCTCTCAATGGACAACCTATTTCCTCTCATCCTCTTATTGCAAGATTCATGAGAGGCCTAACTTTAACTAAACCTCCCATTCGACCTCTTCTGGTGGCATGGGACTTAAACTTGGTTCTTGGTCAGCTTATGAAGCCACCTTTTAAACGCTTAGCTACTACCTCCTTGAAATTTCTTTCCTGGAAGGTTATTTTCCTTATTGCAATCACTTCTGCTCGCCGCATCAGTGAACTGCAGGCCTTAGTGGCTAATCCACCTTATACAAGGTTCCATCATGATAAGGTAGTCCTTAGGACAAATCCTCACTTTATGCCTAAAGTGGTCTCACCTTTTCATCTTAATCAAGAGGTATATTTACCTGTCTTTTTTCCAGCTCCTCATGCATCCACTGCAGAGAGGAACCTTCATACTCTAGATTGTAAAAGAGCTCTTGCTTTTTACTTACACAGGACACAGCAACATAGAAAGTCTTCCCAGCTTTTTGTTGCTTTTGATCCTTCTCATTTAGGACTTCCAGTCTCTAAAAGAACACTGTCCAATTGGATTGCTCAGTGTATTTCTTTTGCTTACCAGAGTAAGAACCTTTCTCTGGAGGGCCATGTCACAGCTCACAATGTGAGGGCCATGGCCACCTCTATGGCTCATCTTCATTCTGTGTCCATCGACCAGATCTGTCGAGCAGCCACCTGGGCCTCGGTTCATACCTTCACAGCCCATTACTGTTTGGACAAGGACTCCCGCCGGGATGCCTTGTTTGGTCAGGCTGTCCTCAGACACCTGTTCCATTCTTGAACAACTCCTGCCCTCCTTCCCTGAATGGATGCCTGAGATCCATAGGAAGACGAGGAACCCTTCAGGGTCTCATACCCTTGGGGATCTCCCAGGCATCTTAGCTAGGGAGTCCCCATATGTGAGGACTCATTCCTGCTTGTTCCTGGAGATAGCAGGTGATCTCTGGGAACAGCAGGAATTAGTCCTCACAACCCTCCCACCTCCCCTAAGAGTTGTATCTCTCTCTCTCTCTCTATTGTCTCAGCTTTAAACTTGAACTGAGGAGAGTTGGTTAGGAAAGGCGGGAAGGCAGCGTGCAGGGGCTGTGGGATGCTCCCAAAAGCTTTCCTTCTGGGGAGCGTTCCCGCGCAGGCTCCGTCGGTACCGACGTACCCATATGTGAGGACCAATTCCTGCTATTCCCAGAGATCACCTGTTACAGGTAGGTAACTGTGCTTTATGGATTGTTTTATGCACATACATACGTAAAGGGGGCATATTCAAAGCTCAGCGGGATATTCAGCAATACTAAACTGTTTAGTGCCGCTGAATAGTCCCGGTTTCTGCTGTGACACACCCTGTCACTAAGGGCTAGCATCGGGGCGTTCCAAGGGTAGAGTAGGGGGCGGCAATATTAACTTAAACCAGCTAAAGTTAGGCCCAATAAAAGCTGGCCTGACTTTAGCCAATTTAGCTATCTGGTCAGCGGTGATATTCAGCTGCTGGCCGGATAGCTAAGACACTATCCAGCCATACCAGATATTCAATACCCAGTGGCCGGATATGACCCTATTATCGAATATCCAGGTTAAATTTAAAGCGGCGATGGCCTGCTGCTTTACTCAGACTGACCACTGCCGCTGAAAATGTCCCCCACATGTTTTATAAATTGAGCTTCTGCTTTTAAGTTGTAACTGAGAAACACCCATAAAACCCGATACAAAAAAAGTGTTTAGCATGGGATTCATAACATGGCAGCATATTTGATGTGTGGTAATGGTTACTGCAGTGCATTTAGCATGATGTAAACCTTGCACTAATCGTTACTGTGGTTTAGTAAACATGTCACTAACATACAGCGTCATATTAGCAGTACTCATAATACATCTAATCCTGGCTACTTGGTAGCTGCACCTTTAATAAGTACATCCACAACAATAGCAATAATCAAAGGAATTATCACCAGACCCCTACAAAACAAACAACAAGAGACTCCCACAGCTCATACAAATCAAGATACATCTACCTGGAAATGAGACCCAACAAAACCTACATCAAATCCAATACCTAAAATGTGCACTAGTAAATGAATCTTATTTTTTACAGAATGAGCAAACTTTAAACAGACTACATAAGCGACAACAAATTGACATAATGCATGTCACAGAATCCTGGCTATCAGACACCAATGTCATCCTTAACCCCAACCCACGCGTCTACAATTGCCCAAGAATAAATAAAAGAGGAGGAGGAGTACTTATACTAGCAAAAACCCCACCTAAAATTCAATACAATCCCCTCAAATTATATAGAGGATAGCAACGTTATAACCATCTCAAACGAACAACTGACCATCTGCCTAACATACAGAGCACCAAATACCTCATCAGATGAGCTTTCAACCATTCTGGAAACAGTGTGCACCTACAATATACCATGTAAACCTCTCATAACCCTAGGGGACTTAAACCCGTCCACAGAAGTCAACTCCTTCCTAAATGCCATGGAGGCACTAAAATACACACAGCTGATTACCACTCTAATGCACAAGGGAAAAATCCTGGATCTCGTCTTTGTCCCCAATCATATGTGGACACATAGGGCCCGATATTCTATTAGGCTGCTATGGCGCGTAGCCCTGAATGCTCACCCCTAACTCTGGATATTCAATGCCGTGGTGATGGCCTTGAATATCCATTTTTGGTGCCCAGGGAAACCCATCGCACAGCCTAACTGGGTAGCGGCGATATTGCCCTGCTACCTGGTTAGCATTCACAGATAAAACTAGGTGAGCCAAATGCTAACTGGGTAGCGGTACTTCCTGCCTCCGCTCTGCCCCAGCACACGCCGATGCTAACCAGAAAGCATCGGGGCACATAGGAGACATAGACAGGGATATTCAACAGCACTAACCACGTAGGTGCCATTGAATATTCCTGTTTATAGCCCAGTAAAACGTGTAAATGCCTTTCAAATACCGGGTCCATGATCCCAAAATCTGATCAACAACTGCACCAGTATTTTGGTCAGACCACTTCATGATCACAAGTGAAATAGAAATATGCACAAACATGCAAACAGAAGACATTTCAAATGCACGCTGACGATTCAAACAATTCAGAAAGGAATGGTTCTTAAAAGGAAGTGGAACCACTGCTAAAGCTCGACACAACAGACCTCAAGACCATCATCAAGAACTGGAATAAAACCATAGCCCCCAGCACAAATCCACCCAAAAACAGAAAACATTTTGCATCATGGTGTTCAAATGACATCAAAGAACTAAAACTGAACACAAATGGAGGCACACAAGAGACCACGAAAGCCAACAGACGTACAGAAGAAAGCAACAAGAATATAACAATCTTATAAACAAATGAAAAAGCTAATATCACACCAACCTAATAATGAGTGCTCTAAACAAACCCAGTGAGCTTTTCAAAACAGCCCACTCGCTTATAAGGGACCCAACACAAGAAAATCAATGACAATACCAATCCACAGGAGATAGCAAACTTCTTAGAGGCAAAACATAAAAACAAAAACACTCAACGATGCCCCTCCAGCTTCACACCTGAACTCAACACACACACACACACAAGAAGAGAAGTCCTGGAAAACATTCCACATCCCATCAGCAGAACAAATCGAGGATATCAGCAGTCTAAACATGACTCGTCCCCCCTAGACCCATGCCCTGTATCATGGATACTAACAAGAAAGGAACTAAGCCCAATCTTACTAAAAATCACCCAACATGCCTGCAAACCTCAATCAGGCCGACACTAAAAACCCCTCACTCAAACTCAAACCAAAGGACCCTAGCTCATACAGACCTATATCGAGCCTATCATTCATCACCAAGATAATCAAAAAGACCATACAAAAACAGCTACAGGACTACATTGACCAACATGCACTACTAGACCCAAATCAACATGACTTGAAACCATATTACAGTGTGGAAACACTTCTCACATCACGACACAATTACCAAGGGAATAGATGACATAAAACATGGCTTCATCTTAATATTCCTTGACATATCATCAGCATTCAACATTGTATGCCACAATACCCTCATACAAAGATTACACAACATAAGACTCAGCAATACAACCCTGAAATGGTTTTATTCATACTTAGACAACTGAAGCAAACAAGTAAGAGATTTCTGAATGGTCTTGATTTGTGAATGCCAACACCAAGGAATCCCTCAAGGCTCAACTCTCTTCACTACTGTTCAATTTATACATCCAGCCACTGTGTGCAGTAATAAAGGAACACCAAGTGTTATATCACATCTATGCAAATGATATCATGACATACACACCATTCAGCACAGCAAAATCGAAATATACAAGGATCACAAAATGTCTCAAGGCAGCAGCAGCTCATTCCTCCACCACCTGAACCCGATCGGCATCCAGCACAGGGAGTGGATCGCTGACTCCACCTGCTCCCTGCACCGAAGGCCAATCAGGCCCAACCAACAGCTTTTAATTTAAGACGCCGAAAGGCGTGCCCATGCCTGAGGACCCTTTGGCATGGCCCTTAGGTGTGGACACAAGGCAGCAAAATAGTGATGAGCACCGATCATCATCCTTCAGATAAAGACGAGTATAAGCAGAACACCCGCCCAGAAACAAGGTTGAAAACAGCATAAAGTAAGTACAGCACCCTAGCTCTACTAAACTCTGCCACTGACAATCTTACCAATTACTTCATCAAGATGTACAGACTCATATCAACTCAAAAATTACTGGCCCTCACTATCATACTTGATGTTCTATGCAGACCCACAAAGACCACATATTTCACCACTTCCTTACTCACCCTGCATTCACAGCCTCCAGTCATACAAATTGACCTACCAGATTGTCAGGTCTCTCACAAGCAATCATTTAGGAAGACCTCCAGACTGATAAGAATTCAACCAGTTCCTCAAGCTACAATACACCACCCACAAGCTGTCATCAATACCCCCCTCAAGATAGGCCTGATTAATGCTCGATCCATTCGAAATAAGCTTAACACAATTATAGACCACATCCAATACCATCAGACATCCTTTGCATCACAGAATCATGGCTGAAGAACACAGACCAAGTTATTTTGAAACAAATCACACCAACTACATACCTCATACAGCTGTCCCCGCACATACAAGAGGGGAGAGGGAGTGCTTATCCTAGCCCGAAAGGATCTCAAATTTAAGACTTCAAGCTCAAAGGGCTGCAAGATAATTAATATTGAAAATAGACACCTAGCTATCTGCCTAACATATAGATCCCCTAGTGCAGTGGCTGAAGATACCTCCACAATACTTGAATTACTATGTGCTGCCAAGTCACCCTAGAAACCACTGATCTCACTAGGTGACCTAAACCACCTCAGCATCTAAGAAGGATGAAATAGCATTCCACCAAGCTATGAATTCTCTTCAACTCTGCTATCTTCCAACGCAACCTATGCACCGCTCAGGATCCACCCCAGACCTTATTTCCATAGGTAAGAGCCTCATAGAGCAGGACAGGATAAGCACTCCCACAGTAACACCAATACCCTGCTCAGACCACCACGCCATAGATTTTAAGATCCAGCTCCCTCTCACACAAGAACCACAGAAGGCAACCAACCCGCCAAGAAGATTCAAGGATTTTGACAAAGACAAGTTCCTCAGCGACATCCTACATAAGCTCCCCGAGGACTGTACTAATCTAGACAATGCAATAAACAGATGGAACACCACCATTAGCACAGCAGCCAAAGTACCCGACCGAGCCAGCACAAATCAAAAGATCACCAGAAGGAACCCTGCCCCCTGGTATTCTGAAATAGTTAGAGCATCCAAAAGAAATCTACGAAAGAAAGAACGGCAATGGAGACGCGACTGCTCAGATAGCACAAGGAAAGAATACCAAATAATGCAAGCAGTGATATCCTGGGTCCCTTTTTAATAATGGTTTATGGACCATTCCTCCAGGAACTTGTCCAAACCTTTTTTAAATCCAGCTAAACTAACAACTTTTACTACATCCTCCGGTAACAAATTCCAGAGTTTGATTACACGTTGAGTGAAAAAATATTTTCTCTTATTAGTCTTAAATAGTTTACCCTGTAGCTTCATTGCATGTCCCCTAGTCTTCCTATATTCTGATAAAGTAAACAATCGATCTACGTTTACCCGATCCACTCCATTAATTTATAGACTTCTATCATATCTCCCTTCAGCTGTCTCTTATCCAGGTTAAAGAGCCCTAACCTTTTTATCCTTTCTTCATAGGGGTATCCTTCCATCCCCTTTACCATTTTGGTGGCTTTTCTCTGAACCTTTTCTAATAATGCTATATATTCTTTTTAAGATACGGCAACCAGAATTGCACACAATATTAAAGGTGCGGTCTCACCATGGAATGATACAGAGGCATTATAATATCCTTTGTTTTATTTTCCATTCCTTTCCTTATGATACCTAGCATTCTATTTGTTGTCTTGGCCACCGCTGCACACTGGGCAGAGGGTTTTAACATGTTATCCACAATGACGCCTAAATCTTTTTCCTGGGTGGTAGTTCCTAATGTGGAACCTTGCATCGTGTAACCATAGTTTGGGTTGTTCTTCCCTAGGTGCATAACTTTGCACTTGTCCACATTAAATTTCATCTACCATTTTGGTGCCCAGTCTTCCAGTTTATCAAGATCCTCTTGCAAATTTCCACAATCCTCATGGGTTTTAACAACTTTAAATAGTTTTGTGTCATCTGCAAATTTGATAACCTCACTCGTTATTCCCTTTTCCAGGTCATTTATGAATATGTCAAAAAGCAGCGGACCCAGCACAGATCCCTGGGGTACACCACTATTCACCTTTCTCAATTGGGAAAACTGGCCATTTAGCCCTACCCTCTGCTTTCTATCTTTTAACCAGTTCCTGATCCACAATAGTACACTGCCTCCTATCCCATGACCCTTTAGTTTTGCCAAAAGTCTCTGATGAGGGACTTTGTCAAAGGCTTTCTGAAAGTCCAAATACACTATATCAACACTCACCTTTGTGTACCTGTTTATTCACACCTTCAAAAAACTTAACAGATTAGTAAGACAAGAACATCCTTGTCTAAAACCATGTTGGCTGTCTCCCATTAGGCCATGACTATCTACATGCTGAGTAATTTTGTTCTTTATGATGGTTTCTACCATTTTTCCTGGTACTGACGTCAGGCTCACTGATCTGTATTTTCCCGGATCACCCCTGGAACCCTTTTTAAAAATTGGCGTTACATTGACAATCCTCCAGTCTTCAGGTATTACAGATGATTTTAATGATAGTTCACAGATTACTAATAGCAGGTCTGCAATCTCATATTTCAGTTCTTTCAACACCCTTGGATGTATACCATCCGGTCCAGGTGAATTGCTATTCTTCAGTTTCTCATAGTTGTAATACATCTTCCCGGTGTAGCGATATTTCTTTCAATTCTTCTGCAGTATCACCTTTAAATACCATTTCAGTCATAAGTAACATCCCTACATCTTCCTCAGTAAAGACCAAAGCAAAGAATTCATTCAGTCTCTCCACTATAGCCTTGTCCCCTGTTACTGCCCCTTTTACCCCTCTATCATCTAATAGGCCAACTGACACTCTGAGGTTTTTTGCTACAAATGTACTTGAAAAAGTCTTTATTATGTGTTTTGCTTCCACAGAAAGTTTCTTCTCAAATTCTCTCTTTGCCCAACTTATCAGTGCCTTGCATTTAACTTGCCAGTGTTTGTGCTGTTTCCAGTTTTCGTCATTTGTCTCTTTTTTCCATTTCCTGAAAGATGCTTTTTTGTCAACAGCAGCTTCTCTAACCTCACCTTTAAACCATGCTGGCAGTTTTTTGGACTTCCTTCCACTTTTCTTAAAGCGTGGAATACAGCTGGTCTGGGCTTCCAAGATAGTATTTTTAAACAACACCCAAGCTTTAGTCTTTAACTTTTTCAACTGCTCCTTTTAGTTTTTTCTTAACTATTTTCCTCATTTTATCATAGTCTCCCTTTCGAAAGTTAAAAGGTGGTACTGTGGATTTCCTTACTATCCCTCCTCCACTAATTAAATCAAATGCGATCATGCTATGATCACTATTGCCAAGTGGCCCCAACACCCTTATCTCTTGCACCAGATCTGGTGTTCCACTAAGGACTAGGTCCAATATGGCTTCCCCTCTGGTCGGTTCATGAACCAGCTGCTTCAAGAAGCAGTCAGTTATTTCATCTAGGAACTTTATCTCCCTAGCATGTCCTGCCGTGACACTGATCCAGTCAATACCAGGGTAATTGAAATCACCCATTATTATTACTGTGCTGTAACGTTTGTTAGCTTCCTTGATTTCTTTGAGCATTTCATCATCCATTTGTTCATTCTGGCTAGGTGGTCGATAGTACACCCCCACCACCTTCGCCTTCCCCTTTTTATATGGAATTTCAATCCATAGAGCTTCTACAGCAAATTTTGTTTCCTGCAAAATTTTAATCCTTTCTGACTCAATGCCCTCTCTAACATAGAGCTGATCAAATTGGTGGAGGGGATGCATGCTATCATTACGATATAATTTTGTACCCAGGTATCACAGTGTCCCACTGGTTGTCCTCCTTCCACCATGTCTCTGATATTCCAATCATATCTAACCTCTCATTTAGTGCTATATATTCTAACTCTCCCACCTTAGTTTTTAAAACTTCTAGCATTTGCATGCAAGCATTTTAGAGACTGTAATTTATTCATATTAATCTGGCTACTGGTAGGCATGGGAAATTTGGAATCTTTAAGCTTGGTCTGCTCCATACTCAAGGGCATTTGGGCTACTTTACTCTTTTTGGAACCTCTCTGTTTTTGGTAGTATCCTTCAAGGATACATTGTTCCGAACCATGCACTCTTGGGCGACTGTCAGCTTTCCCCTATTATCTAGTTTAAAAGCTGCGCTCTCTCCTTTTTAAAGGTTAATGCCAGCAGCCTGGTTCCATGCCGGTTAAGGCGAAGCCGATCCCTTCAGAAGAGCCCCTCCTTTCCCCAGAATGTTCCCCAGTTCCTAACAAATCCAAAACCCTCATCCTTGCACCATTGTCTCATCCACACATTGAGACTCCGGAGCTCTGCCTGCCTTTTGGGTCCTGCGCGTGGAACAGGAAGCATTTCGGACAAAGCTAACCTGGAAGTTCTGGGATTTCAACTTTCTACCTAAAAAACTAAATTTAGCCTCCAGAACCTCCCTACCACATTTTCCTATGTCATTGGTACCGACATGTACCAAGACAGCAGACTCTGCCCCAGCACTATCTAAGACCTTTTCTAGGTGGCGCGTGAGGTCCACTACCTTCGCACCAGGCAGGCATGTCACCAAGCGATCCTCATGTCCACCAGCCACCCAGCTATCTACATGCCTAATGATCGAATCACCAAACTATAACAGCTGTCCTAACCCTTCCCTCATGAGCACTTGGCCCTGGAGAAACTTCCTCAGTGCGAGAGGGTTTTACATCACCTGGAGGACAGGCCCTAGCTATAGGATCACTTCCTACTACACCAGGATGATGCTCTCCTGTCATATGACCTCTCTCCTCCAAAGCAGCAGGGATGCTGCCAAACTGGTGGTGGGACTTCAGGTCTATATCCCTGTAGGTATCGTCTGTGTACCTCTCTGTCTTCCTTGTCTGCTACTCTTGCCTCTAGAGATCGGACTCGTTCCCTGAGAGCAAAGAGCTCCTTGCACCTTGTGCACACGTAAGACCCCTCTCACCAAGTGGGAGAAAATCATACATGTGACACTCAATGCAAAAGACTGGAAAACCCCCATCTCGCTGCTGGACTGCTGTCTGCATCTTGGTTTTAAGGGTATGTTTAGATATTTAAGTTCTTTATGTACGATGGGTTGCTGGGGATACTTATACTAATAAAATTATACCTAATATGTTTAATGTGACCCAACTACATACAGACCTATATCCAGCCTCCCATGTCTGACCAGAATTATTGAGAAGACTGTACAGAACAGCTCCAAGATCACCTGGATACCCATGCTCCACTAGACCAACACCAACATGCATTTTGCCCTAACCACAGCGTTGAGACTCTACTCATCTATCTACTTGATACTATACTCGGAGGAACTGACAATATCAAAACCGGTTTTCTGTTAGTATTCATCGACATCTCCTCCGCTTTTGACATGGTATCTCATAACATCCTCATGTGCAGACTAAAAGACATTGGCCTATGCAACACCACCCACAAATGGTTCCAATCATACCTCAGTGCCAGACAGCAGAGAGTCAAAGTAGGCACATGCACCTCTGCTCCATTCCACACAACGCAAGGAGTAGTCCCCCAAGGATCTTCCCTCTCTGACCTTCTTTTTAACATTTATATACAGCCAGTCTGCAATATCTTCAAGAAGCACAATTTAAACTACACTATCTATGCCGACGACATCATGGCATACACCCCTATCAACCTGGACTCTCCAGCCTACTCCTCCATGACAAATTGTCTACAAGAGATATCCATATGGCTTTACAACAATAACCTAAACATAAATATGAATAAAACTGAGGCACTACTCATCACACGCAATACTCTGTCCAACTTCCCTACCTCAATAGCAGTGGCAGACTCTATCATTCCAATTAAAGATGAAGTTTGATATCTTGGAATAACTCTTGACCGTCACCTAAGCCTACAACCTCACGTCAATAAAATTACTAAGAATGCCTTTTACAAACTTGCCACCATATGTAGACTTAAGCCCCTCTTCCAACAGGAACACTTCAGATCAGTTTGTCAAGCAATCATAACTCCTATCCTGGACTATTGCAATGCCATCTATCAAGTTTACCTAAGCAAACTACAAAATCTCTACAGCTAGTACAAAATACTGCCGCCAGAATCATCACTGATTCAAATAAACAAGATCATATAACACCCCTCCTTCATCAACTCCACTGGCTCCCAATTACCACATGTGCCAGATACAAATCTGCCCCGACTATATTCAAAATAAGAAACAACGTCAGCAGGAGTCCTAGAGGAGATGTTCTGCACCAGTCACAGCAACAGGCCTAAGAGACAAAGCACGAAAGACACCATCCCTACACCCCCTGCATACAAGAACCCGAGAATGAACCACAAAAAGAGCATTCTCCCATGCTGCGCCTGCGCTCCCTGGGAAATTGAGGTCTACCACTAACTTGAAGGACTCCAGAAAACAGCTAAAGATCTTACTCTTTTCTAACCAATTCAATGAATCCACTTAACTCTTGAACAGTTGAACTACCACTTAATACTTTAGGTTTCACAAAATACTTATGTAAATATGTTCTTGGTAAAATTCACTCCCTGTAAATAGGTTTTGCCTCAGTGCATTTCCTGCATGTTGCCCCCCTCCTCATAACAAGTTTTTTTCAAATGTGTGTTTTATAAAGAGTTCCCTGTTAACATTTGAGTTATAATGTAAACCGCTTTGATTTAATGAGAAAGCGGTATAGAAAAACTGTTAAATAAATAAATAAATTACACAATGGCTCAATAAACACAACCTAAACATAAATTACAAGAAAACTGAAGTCCTCCACATCACCAAGAATACTTCATTCACACCACCAATGACCATAAGCATATTAAACAATTACTTGGGAGGTGAAACAGGAGGTAAAATACTTAGGAGTCACACTGGACCAGAACTTAAACTTGCAATCACACATTAGAAAAATAACAAAGAACACCTACCTCAAAATGAGCATCATATGGAAACTAAAACCACTACTAGTCCAAAGGACTTCCAAACAGTATACCAAGTCACAATAGCTCCCAATCTGGACTATTGCAATTCGATCTACCAAGGCCTCCCAAAATATGCAATACAGATAGCACAACATACAGCAGCGCAAATAACAGGAACTGCAAGACAAGAACATATTACGCCCATCCTAAAAAAGTTCATTGGCTCTCAATATACTCCTGCATTGAATTCAAGACCCTGCTAACCATTTCCAAGATACTAAACCACTCATCAGTGGATATTCTGCAAAAGACCCAGAAGAACCATCAACAAAAACATGCAACAGGGCATTCTCCATATAGAATATCTAAAATCCATGCGAGAGACCCCCATGACTTTAGGAAAGGTTAAAGACCTTCCTGTTCACAGAACACTGTGGACCTGTGACATAATTCCATCACAGACAGTCTCAAAATGTAACCTAGACACACCTTATGCCTTGAATGTTACTTACCCCTATATCTAAAATATTCACAGTATAATCCAAGTTGTACCACCCCTGTTTAATATATTTTATCCAGATTAAGTTACAGTGTAAACCGCTATGACTAAATATATAGTGGTATAAAAAAACCTGTTAAATAAATAAAATAAAAACAAAAAAAGTAAACCACCCTTCCTTTGTACCATTTCTGCACCGATGACTGCTCAGCTGCACAAATGTGTGTTTCTGATGTGACCAGAAAAAAATACCTAACAAGAGCAGGTACTGCAGAAACCCTCAAAGGATTCTTAATTAGCTGGAAAATAAGCACCTATTTCTACATTTTTTTTAAATACCTAAGAAGAGAAGCCCGTGGATAATGCAAACCTCACCCCGGGAACACATCTACTCACTTTGGGCAAAGTTGCATACAGGCCATGTGCACGTTACTTTATGTGCATATCAGACGTGCAGTTTAATAAGTGCCTCTTTCTGCACACAGAAATATCTTTTAAAATTCTCCTCTCTGTGTAAGACTGTGATTATGCATGGTGCTGCTGTATAGAGAGGAGGCGCTAATATAAAGTAGGAGTGCTGAGCATATGTTTCAAACTCTGCTGCAGACGTTTGTGTGTCTGTGCACGCAGAAATCACAGAATAGGGATAGATTAACCTTTTCTACAAGTTGGTGCCAGGGCCAGCCCAAGGATTTATGCCACCCCAGGCAGAAACCCTGGCTGCACCACGCCACACTGCTGATTCTGTCGTGGGGGGGGGGGTGGACGGCGGCGGCGGCAGCATTTTAAAAGCGGCGGCTTTCTGCCGCTGCTTTGTTGCCCGTGACAGACCATGTGCTTCAGCACACCTGGCCTGCCGCTTCTGACCCCCTCTGACAGTAAGTTGCATTGGCGGGGGATCAGAAGTGACAGCTCTTGTGTGCCAAAGCACATAGCCTGCCGCGGGCAACAAAATGGTGGCATAAAGCCACCCAACCAGGTCAGCTGCCTAGCTCACCTAGTGGACAGGTCAGCCCTGGTTGGTGCCACCCACAGCATGGGTCCCATCCTGATTCCTTCTGCTTTGTTTATAGCACCCACCTGTTGGCACTATTATTGGCACACAGAACAGCCCATCCATTAGGCAAACTAGGCAGTCACCTGGGACAGCAGCTTCTTTGGGGTAGGGCAGTACAAAGCAAGGCATTCAAAGCTAAATAATAGATTCTGAAAGTTGGGAGGGGGGGGGAGGTGTAAAGCTTAAAGTTTGCCTAGGGTGCCAACACCTTGAGCCAACTCTGGGGCCGGCCCTGATGGTACATCATAAGTATCAAGAAACACTCAGATAAAGTTTCAAAAAGATTTATACAGATGCAAGAAATGACCCTCTTTGAAAATCTATGGCTAAGGGTTTACAAACTACACCAATATTATGTAGTTCCATATGTGACTAACCAGCACATGGGGGCCGGGTATGGGATGGGACCAGGACAGGACTAAAATGAATCCCGATACTGCGTACAGTATATTCAGCTTCTATCTAGTAATCTATGATCTCTGAATACTAAGTGGGTTCCCCCCTATAGAAGCGAAGAGGAATAACTTACTGAAAACAGCCTAAATTAAAACAACCTTGAATTCTGAATTCCAGAAGGTGGCACCATGTAGCTGGGGAAAAGGTTGTTCTACAGGAGACCTCACACATTTGGCTTGAGACCGGGCTGAGGACAAATCATATTCTGACACACCTAGTGGCAACCACTGCCAATATATAACCAATTCTCTGTGCTGGTGCACAGTTAGCTAGTTTAGATTCAATCTCACTTGTTTCTGGCAAGCCACAGGCAAAATATAATGGATAGATGCATTTGCTTCATAATCACATGACAATATGCATAAGTACAATGCTAATTCTAACATGTACCTTTATACAGCTACAGTCCCAAACTATGTGGAACAGTGCAGTTTACAACAAGAAAAAAAAATCACATTTGAACTGATTAAAAAACAAAACTAAATATTGATTAAGAATTAAATAACCAGGACTGAAATTGCAAAACAGAAGAAAACCCCTTAATCCTCATTGGTAATTTGGACCATAGTTCAGCCGCCTTATAAGGAATACTATATGTAAACTAACACTTGTACATGGAGGGAATAAAGGAACACAGGAGGACTGCAAACGTTTTGATTAACTGCTAAAAGCAGAAGTAATAATAAAAACAGATGTGCAGGGACATAAGCATAAAAAAATATATACAAAAGCATATAAAGCTTAAAATGAACCCGTTTAGAAATCTTAAGCCAATGCAACTCACGAAGTAAAGGAGACACTGCCGTATACCTAGAGACTCCAAATATAAGTCCGGCTGTGGTGTTTTGGCATAGTAGTAAATGTTTCACCTGCTGCTGATAAACAGCATATTACCATAATCTTACCATAGTGGTTAGAGCACTGGCCTGGAGGAGTTCAGTTCCCCCTAACACTCCTTGCGGCTTTGGGAAAGTCACTTAACCCTCCATTACCTCAGAAGAATCCAAGTTATCAATGTCCCTATTTAATGTACATTACTGAGTTTAAGTTACAATGTAAAACCACTTTGACTAACATGATAAAGCGGTATAAGAAACTTTATAAATAACTTCAAAGGCAGACTAGATAGGTCACGTGGTCTTTTTCTGCAGTCATGTTTCTAAATAAATAATCTAAATATGCAAGGATGGTGCTTAAAAGAAAAATAGGATTTGAGTCTATGCAATTGGCGCATTTGAAAGAATGACTCAGGTTTTCGTCTATCAGAACCCCAATGTGGATGAGGTGGACATGGCAGTAATACCATGGCGCAAGGCTATTGCTAGGGTTCAAGCTCCGCTATTTTGAACCCAGCACCATAGAGGGAACAAATGGGGATCATTCCTACCTCAGAAACCCTAGGGATTTTGGAAGATAAACCCAAGACAGCCAATAGGGAGGGAATGAAGCGTCTACAGGGGGTGAGGGGTCTTCTTCAGGAGGAGAGAGGGTTGAGGGGGTGAATTCAAGCAGTGGGAGTCTGGACTTGGCATCTGCTGGCCAGTCTTCTAGGAAAACAGGGATCTGGCTTGGAGGTGGTAGAAGGGGGTCCTCTATTTTAAGACCACACTGGCCTCTAAAATGGTGACTGGAGCATCAGGCTGTGTGTTAGTGGCCCAATGCTACCAGACAGGGAAAATAATGCCAGCTTTGAACTGATGTTATTTTTCCATGGAATAATGCAGCATGCAAGGTTGATTGCAGCTCTGTTATCAACTTCCATAATAATGACTTGTTCTGCATACTTTGCATCTCATTAAGATGGAATACCCATTGCCTAAACGTGTTACAATAAAATGATGCACAATTTTGTCTTTTATTGCACATTAAGAGGCAACAATCATGCATTATTTCCTCAACACAGGTTAATAACTACCCCACCTTACTGAGTAATGCAGCTCAGCATTCAAACAGGATCGCAAAACGCAGGTACTGCAGTCTTGCTTCATTTTACCCTTTATTTCTGCCAGTTTACCCATAGTATTTTATAGACACATAGGCAGCCTACTTCGTTTTCTAAAATCAAAGGCGCCTACTTGGCCTTCACCTCTAGGTGGCATCTTATAAAATTATCTTCAAAATGTCTAAATTATTTTAAATGAAACTGAAGAAAAAAACTTCTCATTACCAGGGGCGGCCCAAGGGGGGTGCGGGGCCATGTGCGGAGACTCGGTGCGGGGCCTCATTTGCATAAATATTTGCATAATGTTACCATACACTAACTTTTAGTAAACATGCCTCTTCATGAGCGTATGAATAAAGAAAGACTAAAAGACTTCTACATTACTATAATCCAGTGCCAACCACCAGACACATTAGGAACTACTACAAACACTGCCCATTTAGAACCCATAGCAAACCCGCCGTATCCTAACAGCACTACCAGGACTCATAAAGCACCATACCCTAACTATCAAAAGGAAACGCTGCAAATATTAAACCAATACATTTCAGAGAACAACAATACATGACCTACTGGGGAAAGAGAACAAGTGGCAATGTCAAATAGGAATTACATAAACAGAATACCTCAGCTCAGTTACACATGCAGAACATAGACCATCACCAAACAAGGAATCACAATTTAGAAACAGGAAGACAATAATTAAACTGGGAATCCCAAAAGCCAAACTTGGAATGTACAACACTGTAGAAATAAAACTATACATTAATTTGCTCTTGTACTAAACAAAGCGCAGACGTTAATGATGCACATTTCCCAGAGCTGACATATTCCAATTCATAAATTCAAAATAAAGAGATATTTTTCTACCTTTTGTGCATTTTTTTTTTCAGCTGCAATTGCTCCAGTCACTTTCTTCTGGTTTCTTTGTGTCTTCCGCTAACTCTCCATCGTCTGCTGTCCATTTGTCTTTTCTTCTCTCTTCTAGTTTTTTTCCATTCTCTCTCTACATCTGCTTTAACATACTAATCTTTCTCCTTTTGCTCTTTCCTCATTCCTATTTCATCTACTCAAATTTTACCCCTCCATTCTCAATCCCCACTTACTCTCCCAAAATCCGGCCAATTGTAGATTTGTCTTCCCTCCCACACAAAATATTTTTTCCCTCTCCATTTCACTCTCCCAGCTCCATCCCATTCTAATCCTCCCCCAACATCAGCTCCATTCTAGTTCCAGTCCCACCCAGCATCCGCTCCCTTCTAGTCCCCGCATCAGCCCATTTCCAGTCCTAGCCCCCATAAGCCCATTTCCAGTCCTATCCTAGACCCACCATCAGCCTATTTCCAGTCCTAGCTCCCCCATCTATTTCCAGTCCCATCCGAGTCCCTCCATCAGCTCATTTCCAATCCCAGCCCCCCGTGAGCCCATCAGCCCATGTCAAAATCCTAGCTCCCCTCCACTCAGCCCATTTCCAATCCAAGCCCCCCATGAGCCTACTTCCAGTTCTAGCCCCTTCATGAGTCCATTTCAATCCAAACCCCCACCACAGCCCATTTCCAATCTTAGCACCCCCCAACAGCCAATTTCCAGTCCTATTCTAGCCCCTCCATCAGCCCATTTCCTGTCCTAGCCCCCCCCCACTCACCCATTTCCAGTCCTAGCTCCCTCCCCCTCACAACCCATTTCCATTCCAAGTCCCTGTCCCCATCAGCTATTTGCAGTTCAAGCCCTCCTTCCACTCAGCCCATTTCCAGTCCTAGCAACCCCCCCAGCACATTAACAGTCTTAGCCCCCCAGCCCATTACCAGTCCTAACCCCCCATCAGCCCATTTCCAGTCCTAGCCCCCCCATAGCCCATTACTAGTCCTAACCCCCCCATCAGCCCATCACGTCCTAACCCCCCATCACCCTATTTCCAGGCCTAGCCCCCCCATCAGCCTAATTCCAGTCTTAGCCCCCCATAGCCCATTACCAGTCCTAACCCCTCCCATAGCCCATTACCAGTCCTAACCCCCATCAGCCCATTTCCAGTCTTAGCTCCCCCCATAACCCATTACCAGTCCTAAACCTCCCCATCAGCCCACTTCCAGTCTTAGCATCCCCCCATGGCCCATTACTAGTCCTAACCCTCCCCCATCAGCCCACTTCCAGTCTTAGCCCCCCCCCATAACCCATTACCAGTCCTAAACCTCCCCATCAGCCCTTTATGTCCTAACCCACTTCACCCTATTTCCAGTCCTAGCCCCCCCATCAGCCTATTTCCAGTCTTAGCCCCTCATAGCACATTACCAGTCCTAATCCCCCATCAGCCCACTACCAGTCCTAACCCCTCCCATAGCCCAGTATCAATCCTAACCCCCCATCAGCCCACTTCCAGTCTTAGCCCCCCCATAACCCATTACCAGTCCTAAACCTCCCCATCAGCCCACTTCCAGTCTTAGCACCCCCCCCATGGCCCATTACTAGTCCTAACCCTCCCCCATCAGCCCATTTCCAGTCTTAGCCCCCCCCCATAGCCAATTACCATTCCTAACCCCCCTCCGCCCATTTCCATTCTTTGCCCCCCCCATAATCCATTACCAGTCCTAAACCTCCCCATCAGCCCACTTCCAGTATTAGCACCCCCCCCCCCCATGGCCCATTACTAGTCCTAACCCTCCCCCATCAGCTCACTTCCAGTCTTAGCCCCCCCCCCCATAACCCATTACCAGTCCTAAACCTCCCCATCAGCCCATTTCCAGTCTTAGCCCCCCCCCCATAGCCAATTACCAGTCCTAACCCCCCATCAGCCCATTTCCAGTCAGCCTCCCCATAGCCCATTACCAGTCCTAACCCCCCCCCCATCAGCCCACTTCCAGTCTTAGCATCCCCCCATGGCCCATTCCTAGTCCTAACCCTCCCCTATCAGCCCACTTCCAGTCTTAGCCTCCCCCCCATAGCCCATTACCAGTCCTAAACCCCCTTCCCCCCTATCATCCCAAATTAAAAAATAAAAAAAACAGCTGCTTCTGCCGCGGCAGCATCAAGAGTGCCGCCGCGGGGCCCCCCCCTGCCCGTCAGAGCCTCCCTGCATTGGAGGCGAGCGTTGAATCCCCGACCGCGGGCGTCTTTCAGAGCCGCAAGAGTTTCCGTTCTCGCGGCTCTGTTAATCCCGCCAGGGCTGATGGGAAATCCCCGGCGGGATTAACAGAGCCGCGAGAAAGGAAACTCTCGCGGCTCTGAAAGAAGCCCGCGTTCGGGGATTCAACGCTAGCCTACGATGCAGGGAGGCTCTGCCGGGCAGGGGGGGCCCTGCAGCTGCACTCTTGATGCTGCCGCGGCAGAAGCAGCTGGGTTTTTTTTTTTTTTTTAAACTTGGGATGATGAAGAATGTTTTTTACGCGGGGCCTGTGCAAGAAACATTCTTGCTCAATGGATGGGCCGGCCCTGCTCATTACTAATCTCCCTCCTATGAATTTAGGTGTTTAGGAACTGTAATGATGTAAAGGAGGGTTTTTTTATGTTGAGAGACTTTTAAAATTATTTTATGGCTTTGCCCAGAGCAGTATATACAGAGAAAGATCTAGTTCCAGACATCAGTTTGAGTCTTCTGAAGTAACTCGAGTTGAGAGTAAATGGCCTTCCTCATCACCTTCCTATACTGATATGTTCTAAGCTTACATATTCACTCTTTTAAACTTTTCCTGATTGGCAGCAACTTTGCCTTTTGCAAATTGACAAAATGTACAGTATTTAGAGTCATTTCAGCCAAGAAATACTATCTATAGACTACACATACTCAAAATTAGAGCATCCTTGTTCATATAAGCAGGGCCATTGCTAACACCAGACAAACTAGGCGGTTACCTGGAGCAACAGCCTTCCTGGGGCGCCCTCTGCCGCCGCTGATGCCCATGTTTGCAGACAGGAAGTCGGTACTGGACAGTCTGAGGGGATGGAAGTAAACAGCCCTGTGGCTCCAAAGTTCTAAAGGTAAGCACCACGGGGCTGTTTGCGGCCATTGCTACTGCTGAAAGTCCTGGAGAGGGGCGATGGCAATAGGCGCTGCATAGCAGCAGTGGGGGTGCAAGGGGAAATGATGCCCTATAAACCTTCGAGGAAAACTGAGGAGACCACTCTTCCGACCAGGGGTCCCTGAGTTGTTCAGCAATATCATAGAGTTGGAGGAGGGGAGAACGTTAAAGATAAAGGGGGGGGGGATATTTATTTCTTAGCAACACTGATCCCTGTGCTAAGTGCATGTCACCAGCCTAGTTCTGCAGAAAGTTTACTTGAGTGCGCTAAGCAGTTAGCATAGAAACAGAAAAAAAAATGACAGCAGATAAAGACCATACTAAGCTCTACAATCCCTTTTTTCTCCTTAGAGATCCTCTCACACTTTCTTGAGTTCAGATGCAGTCCTCACCTCTACCACCTCACTGGAAAGCTATTCCACATCTTCACCACTCTTTCTGTAAAGAAATAGTTCCTCATATTATCCATGAGTCTTCCCCCTTTCGCATAAGATAATCTGACCATCTTTTCTAAATTCAAATATGGGACACTCAATCAAACCGGAGGATTCAAAGTTAAGGAAAATAAAAAAACGTGTTTATAATTACAATTTTAACCCAAAGTTTTAATCAGTAGGCTTGGTTTATAACTTTACTTACAAATGTGCCAATCAGACCTACTTCTTGTACTTCTCTACAGAGTGAATTTTCTTCAAAATAGCAACATTTCCACTAAGATGATTTTAAAAATTCTGGGCAACTCAATTCAAAATTGCACTTTACTATCATTAGACATTTGAGAGTCACTACATGCATTTGGGGTTTTTCCGTAGACCACACTTTGTTCATGATTGAAAAGCACCTTTCAGTTGGAGCATTGGAACCTGGCAAACATAAAATAAATTCAACCAGTTTGCGTAAATTTTCATATGGTACCTCATTACTTTTGAGGTGTCCAAACATCTCCTTCCAATTCTTATCAATTGTGGTATCTGTCTTTTTCCATTCGTGAACTTTTTCGTCAGAAAACAAATGACTTAAGACAAGAGAACTCAAACAATTCAGTATCATTTATTACTGACTCTAGGCTGGGTTTTGTAGACAAAGATGACTCTAGCTCACACCACTCTGGTTGTTTTTGAAGGAGAATCAACTGTTTCCCAATCTCCTGGAAGCGAGTGGTCCACTGATCCAAGTAATCAATGCAAGTGGTGTAGAAAGATGACACAGATTGCTTGAAATCTGCTTCATCAATGCTGTCCTCTTCTTCAAGATCTTTCATCTTGTCAGAGGCAAAAACACTTCATTCTTCCTAGTTACTAACTTGTTTCTAAGGTCACTGATTACTCCAGCCGCCTCTATCACTGAGATTTTTTGAGACTCAATTTTTAAAGTCGCATTTTGGAAAATCACTGCCTGACTGTGCTGAAAGTACAGCCAAACCTCTGCTGATTCATTCTTTTAAAAAGGTTTTGATGATAACTGGACATTTTTCTTGGCTCAGAAAATATTTTTTCACTGGTTGGAACATTTTAGTTAACCTCTCTATGGCTAATGTTACAGTATCCGAGGAGCTTTTGATACTCACTCTCAACAAAGTCACACATCTCTTCAAGTTCTTCAATTCTCACTGTATGAATGTGAAAATATTTGAATATCTTGTCAACAATAACTTCAATGTCCAATGGCAGGCATTCGGCAGCAGTACTGATACAATTGTGAACAATGTGAACTGCACAGTTTGCACCAATTCAATTACTTCCTAAATCTTTTTGCAGCTTGTAAAAAATATTGTTACTACCTCTTGTAGCGGTCCCATCAAAATTGCAATTGGTATCATCAGCCCACAGTGCCAAAACTTTGGATCTTAACCCATTGGACTCAACTGTATCAAGGAATGCACTTGGAAAAAATGTCTGAGGTTTCGCCTTTAACTTTGTGGACATCGACCTTTTACCTGAACCCCTTTCTCAGGAAGAAAATACCTTATTAAAATAGGGCACACTTTAATGCTTCCATGGTTTGAGCAATCACAAAAAAAACTGTTTAAAAACTTGTCTCAGAAAGGTCTCTCTTGAGGGAATCAATAGAGTCAGGTTTGAAAACATTACAGACGATTGCTTCCATTTTGGTTCGTGCACGAGTATTTTTCATCAAACATTTTTTTCAACAACTTTGAAGTACAGTCTGATGACTGAAAAGAATGGTTCTGGACAACACAGTGATAAGCCCATGTACCCTCAGTTGTAGCCAGCGACTGAGTTTTCTCATCAAAAGTTTGACTTTTAAAAAAAGAAGCCACAGCTACACGTGAAGAAGCACTTACATCTCCTGTCTTGAGTTTGTTAGTTCTTAGATGCTAAACAATGTCACCCTTTCCTGCACGTGCAATTGAAAAGAAAGACCAACATTTGTTATAAAACATGGTACTATCACCAGAATGTTTCTTAATGAACAGGTATTCATTTTGTAGTTGGTCATTAAAAACACATTTTCTTTTCAGCATTTTAAAATAAAAATAAAGTCTAAAGACAAATTAGAAACATGCACACTAGACTAAGAGCCTACACAGACAACAGAATCAACAAAATCAGCCGACTACTGACTATGATATTGATGTTGGCCCCAGAATCATAGGCATGGGTGCTGTGGGTGCTTGAGCAACCCAATATTTTCTCCTGTAGGTCTGTATATCTGTAGCAATAAAAAAAACACCATACTCCAGAGCTGCAGGAGAAAGGAAGGTTTCTGTATCCTAGCCACTGCTCCCACCTCCCCCTGCTCCCTATTAGCTGGCTATGTCTACTGCAACCTATTGGCTTTGTCTGACTGATGGTTGCCTGGGCCCTGGGGAGGAAGTGGAGCCAGGTTTGTCAGATGTGCTGAGGACTCAGGAGTTTAGGATTGCCAACCATCTAAATTATTTTAAGATTCTACAATTTTGTAAAATAGTCAGAATGATGTCTAAATTGTCTGGGTATTATTATTATTTTATTTTTAGGAGTTTAGTTTTACAGCTCACTAGTGCTCCCCCCTCATTGTGCAGAGTAAGTGGTAGGTTCCAGCCAATGGTAAGTTCCACTAGTCACAGTAAGGGTGGGCTGATTTTCTGCACAGGATCTGGGAGCAAGTCAGTGGAATAAGTGAGTTTCTTGGTAGGGATGAGTGGGGTTGCTGAGAAAGGTTAGAAATGTAAGAGGAATGGGGTAAAGTATTTCAGGCTGAGAAAAAGAACTGGTAGCAAAAGCAAGAACTGGGAGCATTGAAGTAGAGGAGTGCAGAAGCGGCACAGCACCAGTAGACAGTCTGAGATAGAATCTGTCTGTCTGAAAAGTGCTAGTGTGCATGTGTGTACCTGATTTGGGAGGAGGGAGGGTGGATGAATGCATGTGCGTGTGACTGAAGTACATCAGAGTGCATGCATGTGTATATGCTTCTGTGTCTCTGATGGAAATAGTCTCATATAAACAGAGTTTCCCTTTGAGAATTTCAGCTGGAACGGAGAGGTCTGCGGGTACAAATGTGGAGGACTGTAGGAGTGGGACAAGTGGTTTAAAATAGGGGACATTTAGGCATCCCGACCGAAGTAGTACGATTCCAGGGACAAATCCTTAAAATACACGACTGTCCTGTATAATACACTTTACATAAGAACATAAGAAATGCCATACTGGGTTAAACCAAGGTCCATCAAGCCCAGTATTCTCTTTCCAACAGTGGCCAATCCAGGTCACAAATACCTGGCAAGTTCCCAAAAAGGCACACAGGTTTCACAATTCTTGTCCCTGGGCAAGCAATAGATTTCTCAAGTCCTCATTAATAATGGGTTTAAGGACCTTTCCTCCAGGAACTTATCCAAACCTTTTTTTAAACCCAGCTACACTAATAGCTTTTACTACATCCTCCGATAATGAATTCCAGAGTTTAATTACGTGTTGAATGAAAAAATATTCTCTCTTATTAGCCTTAAATGGGTTACATTGTAGCTTCATTGCATATCCCCTAGTCTTTCTACTTTTTGATGGTGTAAACACCCGATCTACATTTATCCATTCCATTCCATTCATTAATTTATAGAACTCTATCATATCTCCCCTCGGCCGTCTCTTTTCCAAGTTGAAAAGCCCTAATCTTTTAAGCCTTTCCTCATAGGGTATCCTTCCATCCTCTTTACCATTTTGGTGACTCTTCTCTGTACCTTTTCCATTTCTGTTATAGCCTTTTTAAGATATGACCACCAGAATTGCACACAATATTCAAGGTGTGGTCACACCATGGAATGATACAGAGGCATTATAATATCCTTATGACTCCTAGCATTCTATTTGCTTTCTTGGCCACCGCTGCACACTGGGTGGAGGATTTCAACATATTATCCACGATGACACCTAAAATCTTTCTCTCAGGTAGTGGGTTCCTAATGTGAAACCTAGCATTGTGTAACTGTAGTTTGGGTTGTTCTTTCTTAGATGCATAACTGTCTCTGATACTTTCTTCAGGAACCTTCACTGTTTATGTTCCTTTCCATAAATTTCCCATATCACTCCTGGAGCATTTTTAAAATTGCTGTTACATTGGCCAGCCTCAGGGATTCAGGTGGAGTGGCTAATGGCAGTCTGGTAGTAGCAGGTCTGCAGTTTCATATTTGAGCTGTTTTAGAACTTTAGGGTAAATACTATTGTCCTAGTGATTTGTTAATCTTTAGTTTGTCAATGTCTGCTATTAAATCTTCCAGTTTCACGGTTATTTGCTTCAGTTTCTCTAAATCATTACCTTCAGATATGGTTTCCAGTGTGAGTATCTCCAACATCTTTTTCAATAAGAACCAAAGCAAATATTCACTTGGTTTTTCTGCTATGGTCCTGTCTTGCCAGAGAACTTCTTTTACCGCAGTCAGCAAATGATCCAACTGATTCTTTGCAGGCTTCTTGCTTTTGATGTACTTTAAAAACATAATACTAGCATATGCTTCTTTTAGCAAGCTTTTTTCCAAATTCCTTTCTTGACCAGTCTTATATGTAGTTTACCAATGTTTATATTCTTTCCTATTCTCCTTATTTGGGTTTTCTTTCCATTTTTTAAGAGACCCTTTTTAGTAGTAGTTTGCTTTCTTTCAACCTTTTTTAATGCATGGAATACATTTTATCTGGGCTTCCAGGATGACATTCTTAAAACATCCCTGTATCTTATTTAAACTGCTAACCCTTATAACTGCTTCTTTTAATTTTTTTTTCTAACTAAATTTTTCATTTTATCATATTTTCTTTTATTAAAGTTATATAGCACTATGGTAGATTTTTAAATGTTTTTTTCGGATACTATTATGATCACTATTGCTAAGTGGCCACATCATTCATACCCATTGTATCAGGTCCTGTAATCTACTGAAAGCCAGTTCCATCTTTCATCAGTTCCAATACAAGCTGCTTCATGACAAGGTCATTTATGGCATCCAGATACTTTACCTCACTAGCCTGCCCAGATAAGAAATTCACCCAATCAAAATTGTGATAATTGTTATTAGCCTTGTAATATCTATAAGTATTTCATCATCTGATTCATCGTCAGTCAGTAGGATAGTAGTATGCTTCCACTACTATACTTTATAAAAACAGGGCCCTTTGTGAATCATATTCTCTTGTCTTTCTCCATCCTATCCCCAATATACTGTGTTTCTTCAGAGGAAATAAAGGAAAATGAATCTTGAAAGAATCCTTATTGGACAGGATATGAGCACATGCTTTCCAAAACACTAAAGATTATTCCCCAGGTGTTCAAACAAGTGGCAATTATAAAAGGTAAGTAAACAAGATTAAATGAAGTGTTAAGCTTCTATCAGTAATTTATTAACTATAGGATTCAACACTATAATATTTGTTTTTGGTACAACAAAATCCTTGATACAACCAAACAAATTGAGTTTTGGCAGGCTCCTCCCATTTCCCCTTTGTTGGCTGTATGCCAGAAAACAACCTACTTACCTCAATTTCTTCCACAATATGCTTTAATGGCCTTTACTCTTTATAAAATCAACTAGAAAAACTTGTGGGGGTTTTAAAGCTGATTTCATTACATGGACAAAGCAGTAAATAAAACCCAGAAATAAATTTAAAAAAAAAATTTGCTGTTCAGCACCATGGTCTGGACAGCTCCTCTTCTGGACAGACAGACAGATGCCAA
This sequence comes from Ichthyophis bannanicus, assembly GCA_033557465.1. Taxonomy (NCBI): domain Eukaryota; kingdom Metazoa; phylum Chordata; class Amphibia; order Gymnophiona; family Ichthyophiidae; genus Ichthyophis; species Ichthyophis bannanicus. The sequence goes on along the minus strand of CM066050.1, from coordinate 36,434,404 downwards.
CATGAAGACTAGTACACTGCTTTTCAGATTTTTCAAATGTTAAAAATATACAAGAAAATATGTCAACGCTGCAGATAACTTAAAAACAATTGTTTCATCTCCTTTTTTCAAAATCATCTCTTTCTATCTCTCAACTGAGGTTGTGCACCACACACCGGTGTCATCTGATATGTCCACAGGCAGGAATTCCCATTTACCAATGCCAGGAAAATCACATCCTTATTTTAAAGATATAAAAAGCAATTGCATTCCTGCTCTGAAATGTCTCATTACATCTAGCCAATTCTGAGAGATGTACCTGGAGCTTAATAACACAGGAGAGAGCATACATTGGGTCAAGAGTCAGCACATATTCACTGGTACAAAAGGTTTACAGCATCACTGGAGATTCCTTCGGAGATGAATCATTTTCCTACGTCTTAGTCCTCCTCCTCCCTATGGCGATGTCTGTTCATAGCACTTCCACAGTGTGGTTAACACGGGGAGGGGGAGGGAGAAGTGCTGATACTATCCTAAAACCTGCAATTTCTGGGCAAGTAGTAACAGAATTTGCTCTGATTGTGTTCAAAGGCAAGCGTTGCCTATAAACACTCATTACTGCAAGTTAGAACATTCTGCCAAGTAGGCTGTGTGTTCCCATTCTGTCATGAATTCTGCATCGTGCTTGCCACTTCCCAGTAGTTGAACAGTGGTTTTCTCAGCTGGATAATCCTTTTGATAGCTAGACAAGGATCCCTTTCTTTGTTCTAGATATCAGCCTGTAACATCAGTGCGAACCTGGCATTCACAGGTTCAGAACAAACCAGGTGGTCATCTAGGGCAGCACTTTATGAGGGGTGGCAAAGATCAGGGCATTCAAAGCTAAAGAATACATTTTGACAGGCAGAGAGGGTGTAAAGCTTAAGGGCTGCTTAGGGCAGCAACACCGGCCCTGCAAACCATCATTGGCATTACCTCTTGACATAGGTACTGTCCATGAATAGATATTGTGGCAATTTTCAAACTATCCACATTGGGGCAATATCTCTAGGTATTTTCAAACTGTTCTACCTGTGTCCTTTTGCTTTGAAACTTGTCATGCCTACAAAGTACAGGCAAATCACTTCCATCCGATTTTTCTACAGGTACTAGTTTCAGGAAAATAACATGGGCAAAGTTTAACAATATCTGCATTGCGGGCATTGAGTGAAAGCAATTTTCAGATAGTGATTTATGTGTGCATATTGACTATTTAAAGTACTTTGAAAATTGCCCACCCACAAAGTACTCCAAATATTTAGTATCTGAGACACTAGGGAGGTAATTATATAATGCTTTTTCTTGATATAAAGCCTGTTCTACATGTGGAACAGGGTTTTTCTAAAATTGCATGAATGCATCTTCATGTAGAAAGTATGCAGACAGAAATCTGCATATAGGTATTCCCAAGGGGTGTAGTTCGGGTGGAGGCAAAGTTGAGATATACGCACATATTTTAGAAAATATACATGCACACACATCAAGTACATGCATAAATCTATACTTTCGGGGCAGGTGTATATTTGTGCATTGGCTTTTCTGATTTAGGTACGTAGACGGTGCATAACATTGTGCAGCTCCTTACAGAATCATCTCCTATAAGTCCAATTTTGCTCAGGGCGTCTCTGTAGCAATTGGGACACTCTAGTTGAGACATTCACAATTTCCCGAGTGTTTTACCAAAGGCTGAATGCCTACATTTATTTAGTTATTTATAAACACTTGATATTCTGCCTTGTGTACATTACACATCAAACCAGTTACAATCTCAGACATTTATAAACATATAAAATGCATCAATCATTAAAACAAAAAGGATTTTGGGTTTGGATTTAGCTCACACTTTGAGGTTGCAGCTCACAGCGAGTTATATTTAGGTTCAAAACCAAACCGCAAATCCCCTCACCAAGACCTGCGCACACAGCACCAAAACCCAATATAAAGATACTGGGAAATCCATGTTCAAGTGCCAACATATCCAGTGGGAACAGTCATTTTTACTAAGAAATATCTTCATAAAGAGAGCGGCATTACTTGGGGCTTTCAATGTGCGACAGATTTTACAAAACAGGATGTCCAGAAAGAGTCAATTAAGGAGCCAAGCAAAAAAAAAAAAACCAACAACCTTAAGAGCCTGATTTTCAAAAGGACAAATATTTGAAAGTCAGAGCAGTCAGCTATGGTAGTTAAATAGTGGCAGGATATTTATCGGCACTGTCCAGATAGCAGCTGCTAATGAACATCTAGGCCGGACGACACTTATCCAGTTAGTAGGATTTTCAGTTGGTACTTATCAGGACTGCAACATAGGATGGCTTTTCATGCAGTCTAACTTGCCTGGGATATGTGCCGACTGAAAATCCCGCTAACCAAATCAAGTCAGCACTTATCCGTATAGTGCCGACATCTCCCATATGCCACCCACGGATTGCCCCTGCACTAATGGGGCCGTGCCAGGGTGGTCTGTGACGATATTCAGTGGCACTATCCAAATAGTGTTATGTTTATTGATTTTGATATACTGCACTTTATAACATCAGGGCGGTTAACAATCGTATGTATAACAAGAAATATGGCTTTGGCCAGGGAAAAGGGAAAAGAACTACAATGTTTGACAGAAAAGAGGTGGTAAAACAAGAAACAAAGACAGGCCATAGCAGAGAGGTCGACAAACATAAATAAGGCAGGTCAGCTGCATGTATTGGTGAGGTTGAAGGCAGAGGTGAACAAATGGGTTTTCAGGAGGGATTTGAACGTGGAGTAATTTTGTTCCAGCCGGAGTGATGTAGGTAAGGAGTTCCAGAGAGCGGGGCCATGGAAGAAAAAGGTAGAGCGACGAGTAGATTGTAGATGTGCACGAGAAGGGGGAGGAAAGTGGAGTCGATCTATGTGAAGGGAACGAAGGTTATGCGTAGAGACATGAAAGTGGAGAAGGTCAGTAAGGTACTGCGGTGTGTGAGTATGAATAACACAATGTACCAAAGTTAGTATTTTAAAGTGAATGCGATATTCTATGGGAAGCCAGTGTAAATGGAGCAGTAAAGGGGTAATGTGATCTGTGCATGATGAGCGAGTGATAATTCTGGCTGCGGTATTCTGTATGAGTTGTAGACGACGTAATTGAACTTGTGTGAGACTTGCGAGGATAGAATTGCAAAAATCAAGCCGGGACATGACTGTGGATAGAGTGAGAGTGGTCAAGGCAGAGTGAGAAAGAAAATGGAGAATAGATCGTATTTGCCGGAGGAAAAAGTAAGAGGTTTTGGTGAGCTGAGAAACATGGTCCCTGAGGGTGAGGTTAGAGTCAAGGACACCCAGGTATCGAAAAGAGGGAACCATAGGGATTGAGGAATCACCAAGAGAGGGAGCAAGAGAAGGACATGGGTTGCCGAAGGTAAACCAGGTGGAGGAAGTCTTAGTCAGATTTAGAAGAAGACAGTTTAAAGAAAGCCAGTCAGCAACAAGAGAGAGACAGGAGTTCAATGGAGTGAGATCTGGGAGAAGGGGGTTAGTGTGGTGAAGGATAATAATGTTGTCTGCATAATAGAAAGCCGATAGACCGGACTGCTGGATACGTAAAGCTAGTGGAGCAAGAAAGACATTGAACAGAAGAGGAGCCAAGACCGATCCCTGTGGCACACCACAGGGGAGGGGGGTAGTGTCGGAAAGAGAGTGCAAACCAGTAGGTGAAGCCACAGTGAAAGAACGGGAGGAGAGAAAAGAATGGAACCAGTGATAGACAGTACCCCGAAGGCCTGCGTCTCACAGACGTGAAAGAAGAAGTGAGTGATCTACTAGATCGAATGCTGCAGAAAGATCCAGAGAGACCACCACTGTGATGTCACCCCAATCGTGTGAAGAGTATAGTTCATTGAAGAAAGCTGTCAATACTGTCTCGACACTGTGGCCTTGATGGAAACCCGACTGACAGGGGTGGAGAAAATTAATTGAGTGAAGGTGTTGTGAAAACTGAGTGAACACAATTCTCTCTACAAGTTTGGCAAGAAAGGGAAGGTTTGAGACTGGGCGATAATGAACCGGGATTAAAGGATCGAGGGAGGGATGGACTAAGGCAAGCTTCCAAGAGGAAGGGAAAAAACCGGTGGAAAGGCAGGAGTTTACGACAGAAAGGATGTAGGGCACCAGAGTAAGAGTGGACTCAAGTAGCCAGCCAGTAGGAATAGGGTCTAAAGGGCATGTGGTCTTACGTGATGAGGAGATGGGAGGCTATAAGTTCAGAGGTGATAATCGGATGAAAAGTGGACCAGGTGTGAGAAAGAAGATGAGGGGGAGGGGGAGGGGGAAGGAGAGAGAGAAGAGGAGAGGATAAGGGAGGGAGGCAAGAGGGAAAATTAGCATGGAGATTCTGAATTTTGGTTGCAAAATAGGAGGCCAACTGAGCAGGGGAGGGCAAAGAGTGAGGAGGCATAGGGGTGGGACCAGAATGAAGGGAGGTGAGGGATTTGAGCACTGAAAAAAGTTGTCTAGAAGGACTGGGGGCAGTGGTAATGCAATTTGAGAAAAAGGTCAGCTTAGCGAGATGGACCAAAGAACGGCAATACCGCTGGTGCTCACGGAAAAGGGCCACTGCATGCAAGGTAAGTGCTGCTAAATATTGCAATGTGCGCCATTAAGTCAATGCAGACTCCTGGCGACTCTGCAGCCCCTGGGTTTTCTTGGCAAGGTGTGACTGGAAGTAGATTGCCAGGCTTTTCTTCCATGGCAATACATAGTAACATAGTAACTGACGGCAGATAAAGACCAGCATGGTCCATCTAGTCTGCCCCGCAAGATGGCAAGAGTAGGTGCACCTGTCGCTCTGTGCAGGTCACCCCTCCCCATGTCTTTGTTTAGGGGTGAACCCACCACTCCGTGTAGGACACCCCTATTTGTTGAGAAGTTAGATGGTTCAGTTTATTTTGTTTTTATCCTGTTGCTATAAAGGGATCCGCAGTGCTTGTCCCATGCTGTTTTGAATTCCGTCACCGTGTTTGCCCCCACCACTTCCATCGGGAGGGCACTCCAAGCATCCACCACCCTTTCAGTGAAGAAATATTTTCTGACATTGCCCTTCAATTTACCACCTTGCAGCTTCATGTTATGCCCTCTAGTTTTGCAGCTTCCCCGTCTTTGGAAGAGGTTTGTTTGTTCATCGTTCCTCTTTAAGTATTTAAAGGTGTGAATCATATCTCTCCTGTCCCTCCTCTCCTCCAAAGTGTACATATTTAGGTCTTCAAGTCTCTTCTCATAAGGTTTCTTACGCAGGCTCCAAATCATTTTGGTCGCCTTCCTCTGAACAGTTTCCAGTCTTTTTACATCTTTTGTAAGATATGGTCTCCAAAACTGAACACAGTATTCCAAGTGAGGCCTCACCAGTAACTTGTACAGTGGCATAAAGTACCTCTTCCTTTCTGCTGGTAATCCTTCTTTGTATGCAGCCCAACATCCTCCTGGCTTTTGCCACCGCCTTGTCGCACTGTTTTGCCGCCTTGAGACCATCAGAGATAATCACACCAAGGTCTTTCTCCTGAACCATGCACACCAACCTCTCGCCCCCTATCACGTACATTTCCCTTGGATTTCTGCTACCTAAGTGAATGACACTGGACGTTTTCGCATTAAATCATAAATTGCCAAGCATTACACCATTCTTCCAGCTTTTGCAGATCGTTCCTCATATTATCCACTCCCTCGGGGGAGTCCACTCTGTTGCAAATTTTTGTATCATCTGCAAAAATACAGACTTTTCCATTCAGTCCTTCAGCAATATCATTCACAAATACATTGAACAGTGCCGGGCCCAGGACTAAACCCTGGGGCACCCTGCTAATCACCTTCCTTTCATCCGAGTGAGCTCCATGTACCATCACCTTCTGTCGTCTGTCAGTCAACCAATTTCTAATCCAGTTTACCATCTTGGTACCCATCCCCAAGCTACTGAGTTTATTGACAAGCCTCCTATGAGGAACAGTATCAAAGGCTTTGCTGAAATCCAGGTAGATGACATCCATCGCATGCCCCTGATCTAGTTCCTTGGTTACCCAGTCAAAGAACTCAATCAGATTTGTTTGGCAAAACCGTCCTTCAGTAAAACCATGTTGCCTCGGATCTTGCAACCTATTGGTTTTGAGAAAGTTCACTATTTGCTCTTTCAGGAGTGCCTCCATTACTTTTCCCGCCACCGAGGTAAGGCTCACGGGTCTGTAGTTTGACACCTCGTCCCTGTCACCACTTTTGTGTAGAGGTACAACATCAGCCACTCTCCAGTCTTGAGGAACCTCTCCCGTTTCCAAGGATCTGTTAAATACATCCTTTAACAGCCCTGCAAGAACCTCTCTGAGCTCTTTCAGTATCTTGGGATGTATCCCATCCGGTCCCATGGCTTTGTCCACTTTCAGTTTAGGAAGTCGTTCCAACACCTCATCTTCTGTGAATGGTGTGGTATCTACTACATTCCCATTTTTATATTTGGGAGTCATAGCTGGTCCATCTCCAGGATTTTCTTTAGTAAATACAGAGCAGAAGTATTTGTTTAGCAATTTCGCTTTTTCTATGTCATTTTCCACGAGTCCTTTCCCAGCACTTCTGAGTCCTGCAATTCCAACTCTGATCTTCTTCCTTTCCTGAATATACCTGAAGAAAGTTTTGTCGCCACCCTTCACATCTTTAACCATCTTTTCCTCTGCCTTTGATTTTGCTATCCTTATTTCTCTTTTTGACTCTTTGAGTTTGATCCTGTATTCATTTCTGTGTTCTTCTGTTTGCAAGCTTTTGAATTTTGTGAAAGCTGTGTTTTTTGCCTTTATTTGAGCAGCCGCTTCTTTGGAAAACCAAATAGGTTTCCTTCTCCTCTAGTTTTTGTTTACTTTTTTTACATTATTTGTCTGTTGCCTCTTTTATTGCCACCTTTAGTTTAGCCCATTGCAATTCCACTTCCCTTATCTCCTTCCACCCTGTCATCTCATCCTTTAGGTACTCGGCCATTTTATTGAAGTCAGTGTTTTTGAAGTTTAGGACTTTGATCTTGCTATGTTTGGCCTGTACCTTGGCTTTTATCTCACACCACACCGTGTGATGATCGCTGTTAGAGGGTAAAGCGATTTGCTCAAGGCCAGGAAGAGTGCCACTGGGAACGGACCGCTAGTCTTGGTTACCAGGCCGCTGCTCTAACCACTAGGCTCCTCCCCCTCAGTCATTCCCATAAATCTGAAGTTCAAGCAAGCAGTTAACTGAGGCGCCTCCTTTGAAGTAGCTGTAAATGCTGGTGTACTGTTGAGAACATGGCAGACTTTTCAGGTCCGTCCGCAAGACACCCCCTTGGAAACTGTGCATTGCAAATCTGCATTGGTTTTATATGTGTAAAAACTGTGCAAGTCTTCTAAAACGACCATCTATATAAGCTCAAGCTAGAAATAACTGAACCAGTTGCCCTTCTATCTACACTAAGGAGGTGACACAAGAACATAAGAAATGGCAGACTGGGGAAGACCAAAGTCCATCGAGCCCAGTATTTTGTTTCCAACAGTGACTAATCCAGTTCACAAAGTCACACAGGTTCCACAGTGCTTGTTACAGGGTAAACAGTGGATTTTCAAGGTCCTCTTTAATAATGGTTTATGGACCTTTCCTCCAGGAACATGTCCAAACCTTTTTTAAACCCAGCTACACTAAAAGCCTTCATTACTGTTGTAGTTGTTGATATGGAAGGACAGACTAGATAGAAAAATAACGACAGGAAAAGATCACATGGCCTATGTTTCTTTGTTTCTATTACATCCTCCGGTAACAAATTCCAGAGCTTGATTACATGTTGAGTGAAAAATAAATTCTTCTATTAGTCGTAAATGGGTCACATTGTAGCTTCATTTTTGTCTTTCTACTTTTTGATGATGTAACAACTTTTTGATGACGTAAACAACTGATCTACGTTTACCCATTCCACTCCAATCATTAATTTATAGACCTCTATCATATATCCCCTCAGCTATCTCTTTTCCAAAGGGGTATCCTTCCATCCCCTTAGCCATTTTGGTGGCTCTTCTCTGTACCCTAATTCCACTATATCCTTTTAAGATATGGCAAACAGAATTACACACTATATTCAATGTGTGATTGCACCATGGAACGATACAGAAGCATTATAATATCCTTGGTTTTATTCTCCATTCCTTTCCTTATGATTCCTAACATTCTATTTGCTTTCTTGGCCACTGCTGTACACTGGGCAAAAGATTTCAACGTATTATGCACGATGACCCCTAAATCTTTTTCCTGGGTGGTGGTTCCTAATGTGGAACTTTGTATCGTGAACTGTAGTTTGGGTTGTTCTTTGCTAGGTTCATGCCTTTGCACTTGTCTACTTCAAATTTCATCTGCCATTTGAATGTCCAATCTTCCATCTGCAATTTGATGACTTCACTCATTCCCATTTCCAGGTCATTTATGAATATGTTATAAAACAGTGGACCTAGCACAGATCCATGTGGTACTCCATTATTCACCTTTCTCCACTGAGAAAATTGTCTATTTAGCCCTTCTCTCTGCTTTCTATCTTTTAACCAGTTCCTGATCCACAATAGTACACTGCCTCCAATCCCATGACTTTTTAATTTGACTAAGAGTCTCTCATGAGGGACCTTGTCAAAGGCTTTCTGAAAATTCAGATACACTATATCAACCAGCTCACCTCTGTCTACCTGTTTATTAACACCTTCAAAACAATATAACAGATTAGTAAGACAAGATTTTCCTTGGCTAAATCCATATTGGCTTTCTCCCATAAACCATGGGGTATGTTTGCTAAACAGGGTAGCGACTTCCATAAAATATCGGAGCCACAGCTCTGATATCTCACGGAAGCTGCTACTGCTGTTTAGTAAACATACTCCATGACTATCTACATATTCAGTAATTTTATTCTTTATAATGGTTTCTACCATTTTGCCCAATACTGACATCAGGCTCACCGCTCTGTAGTTTCATGGATCACCCTTGAAGCCCTTTGGAGAATGGCCAGTGTAACGTCAATTCTTTAAATCTTCAGGTATTACAGATGATTCTAATGATAGTTCACAGATTACTAATAGTAGGTCTGCCATCTCATATTTCAGTTCTTTCAACATCCTTGGATGTATACTATCTGGTCCAGGTGATTTACTACTTTTCTGTTTATCAAATACTTGTAATACATCTTCCCGGTTTAGCAATATTTCTTTCAATTCTTCTGATATATCACTTTAAGTAATATTTCAGGCTTAGGTAATTTCCCTACATCTTCTTCAGTAAGGACTGAAGCAAAGAATTAATTCAGTCTCTCCGCTAGGGTGCCATCCTCCCTTAGCGCCCCTTTTACCCCTCTATCATCTAATGGTCCAACTGACTCTCTCACAGGTTTTTTGCTACGAATGCACTTGAAAAAGTTATTATGCATTTTTGCTTCCATGGCAAGCTCTGTTTCAAAATCTCTCTTTGCCTGCCTGATCAATGCCTTGCATCTAACTTGTCAGTGCTTATATTGTTTCCCATTTTCGTCATTTTGGCTCCTTTTTCCATTTCCTGAAGGATGCTTTTTTCGGAAATAGAAAAAGGAGCCAGATGACAAAAATGGGAAACATAAGCAGTGACTCCATTAGACTTGCTTAGTTTAACGCTAAGGGTCATGCAGGTATTTTACACCCATTTTGTAAAGTAAAGTATGCACATAAGTGGTAAGATATGCGTGGCAAATCTCAGTGTGCTCACCTAGACTTGGTGTAATGCCCACACCTAGCTTTGTAGAAAGTGCACATAAGTCAAAATACATTTACGTGTATCTTTTATGCACATAAATGTAGGCTTTGCCTATGCTTCTTTCAAGCTCCGCCCCTGTACTCTGAAAGTACACGCCACCTTAACACGGGTGTTTCCAGAATAGTGCCCACCTAAACTACACATGTAAGTGCTTATCCCCACGTATAAGTCATTGAAAATAGGCGACGTGCATGTTCTGATGACATGTAACTTTATGCAGCTCATTGTAAAAAGACCCCCTAAATGTACTGCTGCTAATGTGGCAGCATTTTCTCTTTACCAACCATGCTACATTTAGAAGTGATCCGCTGTAGGGATCAGAAGCCCGTCTAATTTGGCTATGTTATAAAGAACTCATACAACTATTCTTAAGGTAAAGAAAAAATATTTTCCAGCTTCTAAGAGACTCGAAAGAGAGAGGGTTTCTAAATATTTTAAAGTTTGGGCAAGTGTTTGCTGATATCTTTACAGTAATACCTTGCCAATTCTTTTATATCGTCTCACCACATTGTCATGCATCACTAGGCTAGTGAGTTATATACAGTATGTGAAGTGACATTGGTCAAATGGATGTCCAAGTGCAATCTGGGATGTCCAAATCAGAATGTCTGGGGAAAAAAAAAAAAAAACAGGCACATGCAAATTCAGGCACGATTTCACAAATCTGGACATGCCTGATATGAATGTCAGGGGGGAGTCTACATCCCTGGAAAAGTATTCTAGACTGTGGATGTCTAGGAATAGCCTAATGGTTCAAACAGTGCTCTAGGAGCAGGGTTCGAATCCCACTGCTGTTATCATTATGATAGTACTCCACACAATCTTCTCTACACCCTTTGGATATTTTATGGCCAAAACAAGCACTTTCTCAATGTCTATTCATACCTGGAGCAGGTATAACCTTATATGAGACCCTAGACGTCCAGCACATTTCTGAGATCAGTTTCTAGGGAACACTATGGCCACAACTCCACCATGACCCTTGTCCTCAGACCCAGCTTCTAAAATGGCTCTGGAGACGTCTCTGTCCTTTGAAGGTCTCTATGCCCACTTTCAGACATCCAAAGCATGAATAGGGCTTCTAAAACGACCCCCATAGTGCTCTGCTTTAGAGCAGCAAGATGATACATACTCTCTAAAATATGAAGAGAAAGAAAGAGGTCCTCAAGGGAAAATGAGTTCACAAGCACAGATTTGAATAGTAGGTGAAGTAGTTCTTCAGAGAAAGATGGTGATGCATGGACCAGCCTCTTATTAGAGGTAGACAAAAACAGGGGATCAGCACAAAGGACACTGGGTTGTGGGATGGTGACAATAAAACCAAAGATGAAGTGGGGTCTAGGGGATTGCAACGGGAACGGAAAATGGGTGGACTAGAGGAGCTTTGTGATTTTTATCTGCCATCATCATCTGTTTCTAAGATCCACAGAGCATCCCTGTTCCAGAACAGAGATCAAGAAGCCAGAGACACTGGGCGACAGTCAGACAATAATGTCTCTTGTCTGCATTGTTTTTAAATTCAAATTCAGTCACTTTGGCAGTCTTTGATTATTTTCTTCCAAAGAGACTCTAGGAAATGTCTCTTCTCAGTGGTACGTGTAAGATCGTGTATGGCTCAAGGGCTTATTATTTTCTCAAATAACAGTGGTCGTGGGAAGGGGGAAAGCAAGAGGGCTATGGTTTGGCAAAATGATAATAAAATGGTTATTCAAATACAGACATCTTCAGTGTCTTTTCCTTGTTAATAAAAACAACTGTTTTTTTCTACTTCCAAATCGCAGATATTTTGCTGTATACTCCACCCTTTTTAATGCCTAAATGTCTCCTGAATAAATCAACAAATCTCAAGCAACATTAGTGAAAAATCTCCAGCAGAATTCAGACAACTCTTCAAGAGAATGCAATGTAAGCATTCAGCAGGAAATAGGAAAACTATTTTATGTCCGTTTTTTAATGTGTTTCAAAGCCTATACCTTTAGCTGTAAATGTTTTTGAAAAAAAGGAAATTGTTAACCAAGAAAGTTAAGATAAGACAAATGCTTTATTTTCACTAAGGTCCTATAGTGGCTGAGGAGAGAGTCACTGTTTAAGCAAGGTGAGGGCACCAGATACAGAACTTTACAACATTAATTATTTCTGGAGCTGCAAGACGTCTGCCTCTTTAATAACAGGGAATCGGTTATTACACAGGATTTTATTTCCCTGGGGTTAATATTAAAAGAATGAGTAAACAGTAAACAGTTAAGGATGAACTAAATGAAAATGACGTCCAGGTACCCCAGACACCATATCAGCAACTTAATTGCTCAAAAGATCTGGAGGTAGCAGCCAAGATGCCAATACAACTCTGACAGTCGAGGGTGCCAATAATGCCTGTGCTGGAAAATAAAACTTCCAAAACTTGGCAGCCAAATCCTGTGACTACTGTCCAATCAAGCGGTAATATAATTTGTTTGAACACATTTAGCATTAGTGTGGCAATTTGCCATTTTTCTCATAAGCTTCACCTTCATGCAATAGAATTTTATTCCTACAGCAGCAGGAGTCTAGGACTGTACCAGTAAATGGGGGAACCCAGAGTGGAAAGAGCTGGTTGATTCCACTCCGTTCCAAAGTAACAGGTCTGCCAGACTGCAAATCACACTGGTCTACAACTTTTTAAAAGTCGTCTGCTTCAGAGAGAAAATCTGCCAATTCTTATGGATTTTGATGCGCTGAATTAAAAAATGACAATTAAAACCGCTGATTGGCTACTGTTTCCAAGATATCTAAGCTTTTCCATTTTATGTATATGTATATAGCATATTGGTAGTAGAGTTTTAATCACAAATTATTATAAACTTAGGTCTTTTCATGTGTTTATGGTTGCCATATATATGTCCTTGATAATATTTCATCTTTTGTCTTTGTTTAAAAATCAGCAAAAGGGATATTTAAATACATTTTATTAAAAATGTTAGTATGAAAGAGAAAGCAAGAAATTACTATCTATATATTAATATTCATTTCAGACCTTATTCAGTGTCTACTTGGCGTTTCTTGGCTTGGCTCTTGTATTCTGTAAATGGAGACTCTCTTGTCACTGTCCAGCAATAGTCTGCAAGCACTGACAGGCTCCATTTGCCTTGATATCTTTTCTGTATCACTGCACTGTCCTGATGAAATTGTTCACCATGCTTATCGTTCACTGCTGCACAGTTTGGTGGGAAAAAATCAAGATGAGAGTGCAAAAATGTACCTTTAGTGACATGTTGCAGCCAAGACTTTTGTATGCATTGAGGAGTTTTTCCACCAACTCTCTCTGTAGTTGTCTGCCTTGTTGTTTCTGAGAAAACTTGTTGCCACTAACTGGAAGGCTTTCCATTCTGTCCTTTCTTTGCCACGTGGTGGATGGTTAAATGCATCACCTCTAAGAAGTTCACGAATCTGAGGACCAACAAAGACACCTTCCTTTATCTTAGCCTCACTTAGTCTTGGAAATTTCCCGCTGAGATACTTGAAAGCTGGTTTTGTTTTGTCCATGGCCTTGACAAAATTTTTCATTAGACCCAGCTTAATGTATAAAAAGTGGTAACAAAATCTTCCTTGATTCAACAAGTGGTGGATGCTGCACGCTTTTTCTTTCCAGACTCCAATGACTGTCGGAGTGGCCAATCTCTCTTGATATAGTGGGAATCTTTCGTATGACTATCCCATTCACAGAGAAAACAGCAGTACTTTGTGTATTCAGTCTGCAGACCGAGCAACAAAGCAACAACTTTCAAAATCACCACAAAGCTGCCATTGATGTTGGTCATAGTTTACTAAAATACATGCACATCTTCAACTGGATTTGTGATAAATCTATGTTTTTGTTTGGACAGTACTTGCTTTTCAGGCAAATCAATGAATGAATGATGCAATTTGAAGGTATTATTGCATCATACATGATATGAATTGCATCATGTTATTCTTTGAAGTCGTAGATGGTACAATCCTAACTCAGCTTAATTACATCACTCTGCAGAACAAATTGCACATTTCTTTAATGAACATGACGTGTCAGTAGTATTTTGGCTGTAGACCAGTCTTCTCACTCTTTGATTTTTTTTCTGTTTAGCCAAAGTGAGAGATGCTTCATAATCATTTGAACAATGCAGATCACTTCTGCTACGTTTATGGCGAGTGACTTTTGCATCACAAAAATGCAGTACAAATGCTTTGATTAAGAGAGCCTACAATTGTTACTTTGGCTGTAAAACTGGAGATCAGGACAAGAGCTGGGCCTCACACATATGCTGTGACACTTGTGCAACAAATCTTTGTCAGTGGTTGAATAGAAAAAGGAAATCCATGGCTTTTGCAGTGCTAATGATTTGGAGAGAGCCAACAGATCATATGAGCAATTTTTACTTCTTCATGGTGTCTCCTATTGGGAAAGGCTTGTTAAAGAAGAAAAAGTGGACTGTGCAGTATCAAAACATTCCATCAGCTATACTCCCAGTACCCCATGGAGAAGGACTGCTGGTTCCTGATGCTCAAGAATTATTTTCATTTGAGTCAGATGAGGAAAAGCAAGGGGATGAAACTTCTGGTTCCGAACCATCAATGTCACATGACCCAGATTTTCTCCCATCTTCGTCCTCTGAACCACACCTTATAACACAAGGTGAACTGAATAACCTTGTCAGGGATTTGGAACTACCTAAGGAAGAGTTGTTGGGCTCCAGACTGCAGCAGTGGAATCTCCTGTCAGGTGATGTTAGGGTTTCCATGTTCTGTGAATGTCAAAAGGATCTTATTACATTCTTCTTCCTGGAAGGTAATCTTGTAGCCTGCAACAACACTGATGGTCTGATGGCAGTCCTCAACATCATTCATCATCCAGATGAGTGAAGACTGTTCATCAATTCATCGAAGATGAGTCTTAAAGCTGTTTTGCTGCATAATGGCAATATTTTGCCATCAATTCTAGTTGGTCATGCAGTCCATATGAAGGAAACCTATGACAATATAAAACAGCTGTTGAGGATGAGGATGGGAGAAAATCTGGCTCATGTGATATTGATGGTTCAGGACCAGAAGTTTCATCCCCTTCCTTTTCCTCGTCTGACTCAAATGAGAATAATTTTTGAGCTTCAGGAACCAGCAGTCCTTCTCCCTGGAGTACTGGGAGTATAGCTGATGGAATGTTTGGATACTGCACAGTCCACTTTTTCTTCTTCAAACCATTCCCAACAGGAGGCACCATGCAGAAGTAATTGCTATTATGATCTGTTGGTTCTCTCCAAATCATTGGCACTGCAAAAGGCATGGATTTCCTTTTTCTATTCAACCACTGGCAAAGATTAGTTGCACAAGTGTCACAGCATATGTGTGAGGCCCAGCTCTTTATCTTTACCATCATTTGATATTACCTGCAGCCAAAAGTAAAGATTATAGACTCCCTTAATCAAAGGGGTTAAACTGCATTTTTGTGATGAAAAAAACTCACTCACCACAAACACAGCAGAAGTTCAAGCGTTTATGAAGCTTCTCTCACTCTTTCCTTAACACAAAAAAAATAAAACACTGAGAAGACTGGTCTACAGCCAAAATACTACTGGCACATCATGTTCATTAAAGAAATGTGCAATTTGTTCTGCAAAGTGATGTCATTAAGCTGAGTTAGGATTGCATCATCTATGACTTCTAGGAATAACATGATACAATTCATATAATGTATGATGCAACAGCACCTTCAAATTGCATCATTCATTCATTGATTTGCCTGAAAAGCAAGGACTGTCCAAACAAAAAAATAGAATTATCACAAATCCAGTTGATGATGTGAATGTATTTTAGTAATTTATGGTTTAAATTGAGATCCCTTCCCATTGTGGAGTGGAGGAGTGGCCTAGTGGTTGGGGCAAGGTACTTCAGGCCGGAAGGTTGGGGGTTCAAATCCCACTAGAGGACAGCAACCTTGGGCCGGAAGGACTGGGGTTTCTAGTCCCACAGGTGCTCCTTGTGGTCTTGGGCAAGCCACTTAACCTTCCATAGCCCATGTTCCCTGTAAAATAGTTATCTCCAAGTTATAATGTCCTGTTCAATGTAATTTCAGTTTGTTCAATGTAAACCGCACTGATGCAGAATAGCGTGGTATATAAGAGAATGTAAATAAATAATAAATAAATAAAATTGTAACTCGTTTATCCTTAGCACTTCCAAAGTCGAGGTCATATATACTGACTCAATAGTATAGATTGAAAACTAGAGATAATAAGCAATTTTAAGCATCATTTTTGTTCTCAGCGATCCAGACTTAGTGAAGTGCGACTGAATTTATTTCAGAAGCATTTTGGCTGTAGATCAGAGTTATATTCAAAATGTCTCCTTTGCTAGTTGCGATTGCACTGCATGAAAATTTGCTTTCTATAGTCTACAAATGAAAGGTGGTAGACTTGCCTTGTCTCTCAGGCACAGCCTCCCCCACACTCACATCTGTTACTCTATGCCCGTCATCTTCCCAGGTCTATAATAGATATGGTATCAGATATAAGAATCTCTCTAATTTCCAAAGTGTCCTAATGCATTACACGAAAGCTTCCAAGGAGTGGCAGCAGAAACAACAAAGATTCTGGTGCCGCCTTATAGACTGATTTACTGAGATGTGAGCTTTCAAGAAAATACACTAAAACATCTGAAAGCCTGGAAAGATGTATTGGGATTATCTTTGTAAGAAAATATTACATTTTATATTTATGCATCTTGGAAACAGAACCGCAGTCACCTTTGACTTGACTGGTGCTTCCGAAAGAGAAAAGCATCACAGCATTACTCACTCACAGACTGATGAAGCAGTACAAAATACTGAACTTCCTTAGGCAATTCTGAGCTGTAGCCTCCCCCTTGATTAAGAGCTAAAGTAAAAAATACAGCCAGGTTAATTCAAGACATGCTGCAATTGCATTTTCCAGTTCCAATTAAACTTACATTAGTGTGTAGAGGATTTACACTATACTGTTGGAGTAGCCTAGTGGTTAGAACCAGAGTTCAAATCCCAATTCTTCCACGGACACGACCTTGGGATAAGATTTGGAAAAGCCAAGTAATTAGATCTAAATTACTTCTTAAACCTGCACATTCTTGGTCTAGGAAAAAAGAAACTCACAAAATAAAATCAAGTAGTCTGCACAGACAGAAACTCTAGCCCCGGAAGGGACATTAGACTGCAGAGAATGAGTCAGGCTATCAGCCCCATTCTGCTTCTATGAATGACGACAATAGTGGCTCCAGTCCCACCCTAGGAATTCCCGTCTCATACTTTGCATCCGCCGGCACTCTACTTACATCCCAAGTGGTGTGTGTAGGATTCACAATGATGGCTGCTGCTGTCCAAGATAACTCTGAGAAGCTTCTTTAATTGTGGAGAAAATACAAAGGCAATATTCATGTCACCCCTTCTCCGATTAGCGGCAAATCAAGCATATTTTATAAGCGGCTTGAATTTCATTTTGAACTGAACATTCAGAACATTGCTGGATTTTCAGATGTCCATTTGCTGGCTACAAGATGATGCATAGTGTCAAAAGAGAGCTTATTGAAGCAATGGAGTCCCCTTGAACATGGGCAGCTGTAGGTTACCTGTCCTGCCTCCTGAGATGTGAAAGGCCATTGATGCATCCTAGTGGAGTTCATATACCCACACGCTCAGACTCTTTTTACAAAACTGGATTCTATTCTTTCTCACTTAATTGTGCTGAAAACCTGACTGCCTAGGTGTCTCCCAAAAATTGGGTTGAAAACCCCTGGTCCTGTCTGAATGATCATGTGACCCGTCTAGACCAGGGGTCTCCAATTCCGGTCCTGGAGGACCACAATCCAGTCAGGTTTTCATGGACCCTAATGAATATGCATGACATATTTGCATGCCCTGCCCCCATTGCTTTCTAATTTATCTCATGCATATTCATTAGGGACATCCTGAAAACCTGACTGGATTGCGGCCCTCCAGGACCAGAATTGGAGACCCCTGGTCTAGAGCATACAATTGAAGTATCCCAGGAATGGCAAGACGATTTGCTAAGGACGTTTTAGTCACACATAATAAGATGGAAAATTTGGACAATATGAGGCAATTCCATTCAGGCCCTTCTGGATGGACCAGATTTGCACCTCTGATTTGATTCTGATCCCGCAGGGCTATATGTCCCCGCGGGATCAGAATCAGGTGCAACTGGCCTGGACGGGAAGGACGTGCCCCAATTCTGGCCCCTGGACATCCGTGGTCCTGCCCGTCTAGCCCAGCCTGAGCTCCTGCATGGATTCATGGTGCCCCATCTCCTTGGCACTGTGGCTTCATGCAGGAGCCCCGATCGCCCGCACCGAAAAACATGTCCTGTTCCCCGCCACTTGATCCCCAATCAGGCCTTTTGAGGCTGGGATTGGGCTACAGGGAACTCCCTCCCTTTCTCACCTGTGTCCTGGGGTCTTACCATGGCTGTCCCCCGCCCGTCAGGGAGGAACTTATTCTATCTCCGAGGTGGAATAAGTCCCCCCTCTAAATCACCCAGGCTGGACATCCAGTGATGGCCCTGATATAGGCCCTGTACATTCAGGTTCAGGGTCACGCCTCTAGCACACCCTCGCTCCTCCTTCGGCCTGCACCCTCCCACCCTCGTACAGAGCCCCGCACATCTCTACTGTACGTGCAGGGAGCTCTTTGCCAGGAATATGACCTGGGTGTTTAGTGGGGAATATATATCCGACTGGGACGTATATCCCCACTAAATGTGGGTCAGAATCTACCCCTATGTGGTCACCAGCAATGAATAATCAGGTTACCTAGATAGCGATTTAGCTACAGTATCTGGTCGGCGATAATATTCAGCTGCTGGCCAGATAGCTTAAACTGCTAAAGTTTAGGCTCGTTTTTCTTAGCCTAACTTTAGTCAGTTAGGGTTAACTGATTAGCAGTTGAATATCACTGTTGACCAACTAACCTAGGGTGCTGCCCCCGCCCCAGCCACAGAACGTCCCAATGCTGAGTGATTAGATATGTACCACTGAACATCCCTCTCACTGGGAGTAATACTACTGCATTACTCCCTTTAAATTATGCCTCCCTCCCCCCAAGAGCATAAGTCCTTTGAGTATCAGGCACTCTCTTTTCTTGAACTGTTCCTGGACATCTCCAAGGCTACCCAGAAGAAAAGAAAAAAAAATCCTTCTTTTGAAACCAAGAGTCCAGCAATTACACAGACATCTAAAAAAAACCCCATGTACTTGCTTAGTAAATATCAGCGTAGTGGATTCATTTTTTTCTAGACTTCACAGCTGACCATCCTCTTCAGTAAAGCCCTGGATGATCAAGAAGTATTGCCTATCGTGGGACCATCTCCTAACACTTACTTGTGAGCTGGGAAGATTTAGCGCTATTTGGAATTTATTTCCTTGTAGTGTTTCATTGAACATAAGAAATGCCATACTGGGTCAGACCAAGGTCCATCAAGCCCAGTATCCTGTTTCCAACAGAAGCCAATAAAGATCACAAGTACCTAGCAGGTTCCCAAATGCTTGTATTGGGTCAAGCAGTGGATTTCCCAGGTCCCCTTTAATTATGGTTTATGGACCTTTCCTCCAGGAACTTGTCCAAACCTTTTTTTAAACACATCTACATTAACAACTTTTACTACATCCTCCAGTAATGAATTTCAGAGTTTGATTGTGCGCTGAGAGAAAAAAAAATATTTTCTCTTATTAGTCTTAAACAGGTTACACTGTAACTTCATTACATGTCCCCTAGTCTTTCTACTTTTTGATGGTATAAAGTAAAATCAATCTACATTTACCCATTCCACTCTATTCATCAATTTATAGACCTCTATCATATCTCCCCTCAGCTGTCTCTTTTCCAGGTTGAAGAGCTCTAACCTTTAAAGTCTCTCCTCGTAGAGGTATCCTTCCATCCTCTTTATCATTTTGGTGGCTCTTCTCTGTACCCTTTCTAATTCCTCTATCTCCTTTTTAAGATACGGCAACCAGAATTGCACACAATATTCAAGATGCAGTCATACCATGGAATGATACAGAGGCATTATAATATCCTTTTGTTTTATTCTCCATTCCTTTCCTTATGATTCTTAGCATCCTATTTGTCTTTTTGTCCGCAAACTGCACATTGGGCAGAGAGTTTCAACATGTTATCCACGATGATGCCAAGTTATCAATGTCCCTGTTTAATGTACATTACCAAGTTGAAGTTACAATGTAAACCGCTTTGATTGAAATGATAAAGCGGTATAAAAAAATCTGTTAAATAAATAAATTCCTAAATCTTTTTCCTGGGTGGTGGTTCCTAATGTGGAACCTTGCATCATATAACCATAGTTTGGGTTATTCTTTACTAGGTGCATAACTTTGCACTTGTCCACATTAAATTTCACCTACCATTTGGATATCCAGTCTTCCAATTTATGAAGATTGTGAAAAACTGCAGGACAATCCTCGTGGGTTTTAGCAACTTTGAATAATTTTGTGCCATCTGCAAATTTGATTACCTCACTCGTTAATCACATGTCCAGGTCATTTACAAATATGTTAAAAAGCAGAGGACCCAGCACAGCTCCTTGGGGTACTCCGCTATTCACCTTTCTCCATTGGGAAAATTGGCCATTTAGCCCTACCCTCTCCTTTACATCTTTTAACCAGTTACTGATCCACAATAGTATGCTGCTTCCTATCCCATGACGTTAATTTCACCAAGAATCTCTCATGAGGGACCTTGTCAAAGGCTTTCTGAAAATCCAGGTACACTATATCGACTGGCTCACCTTTGTCTACCTGTTTATTCACACCTTCCAAAAAATATAACAGATTAGTAAGACAAGACCTTCCTTGGCTAAAGCCATTTTGGCTTTCTCCATTTAAACCATGACTATCTTCCATGTTCACTAGCTTTGTTCTTTATAATGGTTTCAACCACTTTGCCCAGTACCGACATCAGGCTCACCAGTCTGTAGTTTCCCAGATCACTCCTGGAACCCTTTTTTAAAACTGGTGTTAATTGGCCATTCGCCAATCTTCAGGTATTACAGATGATTTTAATGATAGTAATCTGTGAACTAATAGGTGGTCTGCAATCTCATATTTCAGTTCTTTCAACACCCTCTGATGTATACCATCTGGTCCAGATAATTTGCTACTCTTTAGTTTATCAAATAGTTGTAATACATCTTCCCAGTTTATCGATATTTCAATTCTTCCAGTGCATCACCTTTAAATACCATTTTAGTCATGGGTAACTACCCTACATCTTCTTCAGTAAAGACCGAAGCAAAGAATTCATTCAGTCTCTCAGCTATGGCCTTGTCCCCTGCTAGTGCCCCTTTTACCCCTCGATCATCTAATGGTCCAACTGACTCTCTCACAGGTTTTTTTGCTATGAATGCACTTGTGGAAGCAAAAATGCATAATAACTTTTTTGACAAGATTTTTTCAAATTCTCTCTTTGCCTGCCTTATCAATGCTTATACTGTTTTTCGTTTTCGTCATTTGGCTCCTTTTTCCATTTCCTTAAAGATGTTTTTTTGGCTAGAACAGCCTCTCTAACCTCACCTTTAAACCATGCTGGCAGTTTTTTGGACTTCTTTCCACTTTTCTTGAAGCATGGAATACAGCTGTTCTGGGCTTCCAAGATAGTATTTTAAACAACACCCAAGAACATAAGATATGCCATACTGGGTCAGACCAAGGTCCATCAAGCCCAGTATCCTGTTTCCAACAGTGGCCAATCTAGGTCATACTTACCTAGCAGTTCCCCAAAAGACACAGGTTCCACAATGCTTGTACTGGGTCAAGCATTGATATCCTGGGTCCCTGATTGATTAAAATCTTTAGCCTTTGAAATTGCTCCATTTCGTTTTTTCTTAACTATTTCCTCATTTTATCATAGTCTTCCTTTTGAAAGTTAAAATGTAATACTGTTGATTTTCTTGACATCCTTCCTCCATTTATTAAATTAGATGCGATCATGCTGTGATCACTATTGCAAGTGGCCCCAACACCCTCATCTCTTGTACCAGATCCTATGTTCCACTAAGGACTAGGTCCAGAATAGCTTCCCCTCTTGTCAATTCATGAACCAGCTGCTCTAAGAAGCAGTCATTTATTTCATCTAGAAACTTTATTTCCTTAGCATGTCCTGCCCTGACACTGACCTAGTCGATACCGGGGTAATTGAAATCACCTATTATTACAATTATGTTGTAACGTTTGTTAGCGTCCCTGCTTTTGTTGAGCATTTCATCATCCATTTGTTCATTCTGGCCTGGCGGTCAATAGTACACCCCCACTGCCATCGCCGTCCCCTTTTTACATGGAATTTCAATCCATAGAGATTCTACAGTGTATTTTGTTTCCTGCAAAACTTTAATCCTGTGTGACTCAATGCCCTCTCTAACAGAGTGCAACCCCTCCACCAATCTGATCTACTCTATCATTGTGATATAATTTGTACCCAGGTATTACAGTGTCCCATTGGTTGTCCTCCTTCCACCAGGTCTCCGAGATGCCAATCATATCTAACCTCTCATTTAGATGCGTTGTTCTGAAAATTTCCTTTTGATTTGCATCTTGAATACACTTAGATTATGTATCTGTAGAGCTGACAGATCATTTGTTTTCTTTATCATATTTCTTATGTGCTTTACTTTAAGTTTGTCCTTTTTTTATATAGCAAGTTTATTATGCGTAGGTACTAAGTAAAATTTATGATCAAGACTAGAAAAGAATGGATTATGACAACAGAAGGCAATTAGATTTGTTTGTAATATTAAACACCTCATACATCTTTTAAGCAAGCTTCTAGCATGGCGCAAATCTAATTAATCCCCAGAGCTACTGTAAGTGACTATAAGATTCTGAACAGGCTCTTCTTTCTATTTTTGGTATTATCTTGCCATGTTGTGTGGTCTTGCTGCAGTCATCCAGGTAAGGGAGCAACTTGGGACCTCCTTGGGCCTATCATAGGTGCAACATGATCAAGTCTTCCCCCTGCCTTTCAATGCTTGGATAGTGCTGTGGCCAGGGCTGGCCCAATCATTAGGCAAACTAGGTGGTCACCTAGGGCTGAAATTTTTAGGGTGTGGCAAAGAGCAAGTTATTCAAAGTTAAACATTAGATGTTGACAGCTTGGAGGGGTAAAGGGGGTGTAAAGTTTAAGGTCTGCCTAGGACTCCAACACCTTGAACCAACACTGGGGATGGCCCTGGCTGTGGTGGTGAGGAACTGGTTTATCTGGGAGGTCTAAGTTACTCTAACCTGTGTACTGGATGATTCTAAAACTGACACCCCCTCTTCTCTCGATTTTTAAAGCTATTGAAATTGATAGTTAGCACATGATCAACACTGCACACTAGCCACCATGTGCAGTCCATCTGTACTCTCTGCCCATTATCCACCCAGTATCCCCCCCAGTGCATGCCAAGCAGTTTGCATAGGATTATTACCGCAATGAATTATTTTAGCATGTCTTCTTCAAAAGGGGCTAAAAGTAAGGGTGATAGCAGGCATACTTTTAACCACAGAAAATGTGTCAGGTTGGCAAAGGAAAACAGCATCTGCTTATTTGATATTCAAAGGTATGCCTGCTACTCCCCCTTCCCTCCGCCTGCCTGTGCAAAGCAGATGGGTCCTAGGGTCCTATAAACATGCACCTCCTGATTTTCCATAAGAGACAGCATTGAGCGGTTTCTCTTTGACACTTTGCATGACATACATGCATTAGAACCTAAGAAGACCCAAGCTGGGTCAGAACCATGGATCATCAGCAAACCCAGCATCCCACTTCAAGGTCACTGGGAAAGCCCATTCCAGAGCTACCACATTATACAGATCCAGGACGGAGATTTAGAGCCAGCCCTGGATTTCTAACATTCCCACCAAGGTGCATTATGGGCCCTGCAGTGCTAATTTCAATGGGTACAAATATCACACTGCTTTAAAATATAAGTTCAACAGTAGGGCAAACTGAAAAGTTTTCCTTCTGGAAATGAGTAATTTAGCAGCTCTGCCATTCCATGTTGCTCCCTCCCAAAAGCAGAAGGTGAAGAAATGAGACTGTTTGACTAAACCAGTGGTTCTCAGCCCAGTCCTCTGGGACCCCTAGGCCAGTCAGGTTTTCAGGAAATATATATGTGGATCTCTCTCATGCATATTCATTGTGGATATCCTAAAAACCTGACTGACCTAGAGGTCCCAGAGGACTGGTTGAGAACCACTGGACTAAACGATGGCCTGTGGACGTGTCCTGCAGAAGCTTATCCAAACCTTTTCTAAGGTGAGCTAAGGTACTACTCTTGAACACTGCTTACACAGTTTGCAGCTACATGGGCTATTGGAGCATTGCCTACATGACGACAATTTTTAAAACATTTATTCAGCCACGTTCACACCTGCGTCCAATTTACTCTTAGGATTTCCATCTCACCCTGGTCAGCCCCGCCAGCTGATCAAGTCCTGGTTTTGCCCCATTGCATGCAAGAATCTGTATCTCCTAGTTTGCGAATGGAAATCAGCCCTACAGATCCATGAATGCAATCTGGCAAAACCAGGACTAGATCACCCTGTTTGGGCCGACCTGGGTAGAATGGGCATCCTATTTGTTCTCCTATTTCATGGAATAAACAACAAGCATTAAATCACTGGACTCACTTCATTTAACAGTGTCAGCAGCTCCATTATAAATATTGTCTATGGATTTGCAAGGAGTACGATTTGTCTCTCCACCCACCTCCAGGTATCTCAGAGGCGTTTTAGAGAGATCACAATTAGTTTCAGAGCAAAGAGTATTTGAAAACAATGCATCAGAGGGAGAAGGAGAAAGTGACTCTGAAGGCACAGCTAGGTTCAACAACATCAGCAGAGGTGGATTCATTGCCTGCAGCTGCTCTGAGTCAGCAGTAAGAGGTGCTGACTCATCTAAGCCAGAGAGTACCTGGGGAACTTTCCTTACTCTCCCCATCCTGTCATTCCGGAATACAATATCATGCAAACATTCTAGAACATGATTGTTAGGCTGATTCTGTCTACAGTAGCTGGGAGATCTGATTTGCATTTGAAACTAGTCACTCTGAAATAAATAGCCTGCTAATTCGCTTTAATAAAATAAAAGTGCATTTTACTAAATGACAGGCTGACTTGTCTTAAAAGGAAACTAACCAGCCTGTGAATCCCTCACCTAACTAGACAATAACGCATCTTTTTCTTAATTTCAACCAGCAATTTCATACTGCTCTTTAAGGCTTACAACTCACTCGAAACCAGGGCTAGGAATTAGCACCATTCTCAACAGGGATTTTCCTCTTATTTCTCACGACATTGCAGTGATGGTCCTTGGGCAGAAGCCAGACACCAGGGATCCTTCCAGAGCGTTGCACTCATGAGTCCTGAATCCAACCACTAGGTGCTAACTCTATTTATGTTTTATTAAAATTTGATATACCGCTGTTCATTAAATGGCAGGGCGGTTTACAATAAAACAACCCAATAAGGGAAGAAAGGAGGAAACAATCCATAACATAAGTAGGGTTTCCAACTGGCTCCAGATGCGCCCAATAGGTTTGATCCAGTCCTGGGGTTACCTCATTGCATGCAGGGATATGTAGTTCTGATTTCTTCATTGCATTCCATAAGAAAAGGAAAACTACAAGTAACTGCATGCAATGGGGTAAACCCAGGACTGGAGCAAGCCTGTCAGGCGCATCTGGAGCCAGTTGGCAACCCTAAACATAAGATAGAGAAGAACTAGTTGCATTCACCCTAAGGAGAGGGCCAAACAGATATCAGATATCATCTACAGGCAGCTGATGTATTATGCAATAGGAATGTCAAAAGCTTTGTGAAACAAAAATGTTTTAAGCAGAGGTCTAAATTTAGTAACTGCAGATTGCAAAACAAAGGTCAGGAGGTAGGTTGTTCCAGAAACTGGGGTCCACAAAAGTAGAATGCAGAATGGCAAGTTGATTTGTATCTGATATGGGTGGCAGAGGGGAGACAGAGGCAATTAGACTGGAGTGAGCAGAGGGAGTATGGAGAATGATAAGAGAAGAGAGATAAGATGGTGTACCTGTGTGTAGAACCTTATGGACCAAAGTGAGAATTTTGTAATGGACGTGGAAGTGGATCCACAGGGGGATTATCATGGTCAAAGTGAGAGGCATGAGCGAGAAGTCGGACAGCAGTGTTTTGGATAAGTTGAAGCCTTTGAAACTGATATTTTGGAATCCAGCAAAGATGATATTGCAATAGTCTAATCATGACATGACTAGAGAGAGCAGTAGGGTGGTCAGGGACAAGGAAGAGAGAAAAGGATGAATAGCCCTGATCTGGCACAGGGAGAGGAACAAGTGTGTATGATGACACTGATGTGGTTGTGAAAGGTCACGGCTGAATCAAGGATAACCCCAAGGTAACAAAAAGAGGAGTACTGTGTTCAGTTTTGGAAACCATATTTTGCTAAGGATATAAAAAGATTTTAAGCAGTTGGGGGGAAAAATGACCAAAATGTTATGAGGTCTGCACCAGAAGAGACTTCAAGATATGAATCTGTATACCCTAGAGCAGTGGTTCCCAACCTATGGTCCTTGGATCCCTGGGGGTCCAAGAGAACATTTCAGGGGATCAGCAGGACACAGGTGAGAAAATGTATTTTCAAGCTTCTGTGATCCATGTGAGTAGAATCCAAAGCAGGGCTGGGAGGACCATTAGGCAGACTAGGTAGCTGCCTAGAGTGCCAATAATCCAGGGGTGATCCGCTGCCACCACTCTCCAGGACCTGCAGCAGCAATGGCCACAAGCAGCCCCGCGGTATGTATTTAAAAGCTTTGGCGCCACGGGGCTGTTTGCTTCCACCTCCTCGGACTGCCCAATGCCGACTTCTTGTTTAGAAACATAGAAACATGAGAGCAGTACACATAACCAGTCCACCCTTCCATGCCAACTACTATAATCCCTTAATTTTCTTTAGAGATCTTCTGTGTTTGTTCCATGCTTTCTTGAATTCAGATACTGTCCTCGTCTCTACCACCTCCAATGGGAGACTTTCCCTGCATCTACCACTCCTTCCGTAAAGAAATATTTCCGCATATTACTCCTTAGTCTATTCCCTTTCACCCTCATCCTATGTCCCCTTGTAGCAGAGCTTTCTTTCAACTGACAGAGACTCTCCTCCTGTGCATTTATGCCACTGAGGTTAAACGTCTCAATCATCACCTCTACCCCACCTTTCTTCCCAAGTGTGTGTATGTATGTATATATATATATATTATATATATTTTTTTTTATTTATTTTTTTTTTTGAGATCTTTAAGTCTGTCTCCATATGGTTTATAATGAAGACCACTAACCATTTTGGTAGCCACTCTCTGTACCGACTCCATCCTTTTTATGAGGTGTGGTCCCCAGAATTGCACACAATACTCCAAATGAGGTCGCACTAGAGACTTATACAGAAGCACTATCACCTCCTTCTTCCCGCTCATCATTTGCAAACAGGAAGTCAGCATCGGGCATCAGAGGAGGCAGAAGCAAACAGCCCTGCAGTGCCACAGTTTTAAGGCAAACACCATGGGCTGTTTCGCCACTGACACTGCTGCAGGTCTGAGAGGGAGGGGGCGCAAGGGATGAGGTCAGCCTAGGGCTCCTCATATCCTTATGCCGGCCTTGATCCAGAAGCTTCTGCAGAGAGACATTGGTAGGAAGTGGGAGACTGGGGGACCTGGCAGGGGAGAGAGAGAAAGAGAGAGAAACTGGATGGGAGGAGCAAGGGTGAGGAGAGAGAGAGAGAGAGAGAGAGAGAGAGACAGACTGTGGGGCATGGCTGGGGACAGAGGAAGGGAGATAAAGAGTGCTAGGGAAACAGGTTTGAAGCTGAGGGGGGGGAAGGGGTCTTTGAAGAGCTGTGAGGATGCATTGGGGTTCACAGAACCAAAAAGGTTGAGAACTTCTGTCCTAGAGGAAAGGAGGGACAAGGATATTCAATACAAACATTTAAATACTTGAAAGGTATTAAACGAACAATCTTTTTGCAAAGATGGGGAAGCAATAAAACTAGAGGACATGAAATGAAACTGAAAGGAAGGAAACTAAAAGCAACATCGGGAGCTATTTTTTTCATGGAAAAGGTGGTAGATGCTTGGAATGCCCTCTTGCAGGAACTGGTGGGAGCAAAAACAGTGATGGAATTCCAAAAGATGTGAGATAAACACAGAGGATTCGAAGATGGAATGGGGGCGGTGCCTGGAGTTCCACCAAGTCAGAAGCATGCTGTAAGAGCTCTTACTTCCAGCGAGATTACATTAACAAATATTGATTCCTGATCTTTAATCCCTGCATGATTGACAAGTATACTATGTCAGAAAACAAAAGCAACAGAACAGAGCCAACTGTGCATTCTGGAACTGGTAATAAAAGACCAAAAACAACTCCTTTAACTCCAGAAAAGATGACGCCTCAAGACAAGGCCACACTCTCGGACCCGATTATCTCATAAAAGGCATGCTTAAAACTCAGCTGGAACTTACTAGAGAAATTCAACGAGAGATTGAAAGCATAAATAAGCTTACATTCTCACAAGAAAAAATTGCAGACTTGGGAGCGCCAAACATCATTAAACAAAATGAAACCGACAATGAAGACCTCTCTAACAGGAATCGTCAAAATAATATTTGTATCTTAGGGGCTGAAGGCTCTAATATACTTTAATTCATACCATTCTTCTTCACCAAACTTCCAGACCTTTCTTTCCAACTTGCTTTGGAAATCGAAAGAGGACATCGAACATCAGGACCCCTATCCAACAATAAATATCCAAGACCTATAATGGTTAAAATATTGTGATATCAACAGGCCTCGCAAATTCCGACTACTGCTAAAGCCAAAAAGCAACTTAACATAAGAACATAAGATATGCCATACTGGGTCAGACCATGGTCCATCAAGCCCAGTATTCTGTTTCCAACAGTGGCCAATCTAGGTCATATGTACCTAGCAGTATCCCCAAGAGACACAAGTTCCACAATGCTTGTACTGGGTCAAGCATTGATATCTTCGGTCACTTCTTAATAATGGTTTATGGACCTTTCCTCCAGGAACTTGTCCAAACCTTTTTTAAACCCAGCTACACTAACAGCCTTTACTACATCCTCCGGTAACAAATTCCAGAGTTTGATTACACGTTGAGTGAAAAAATATTTTCTTTTATTAGTCTTAAATAGTTTACCCTGTAGCTTCATTGCATGTCCCCTAGTCTTTCTAAATTCTGATAAGGTAAACAATCGATCTACGTTTACCCGTTCCACTCCGTTCATTAATTTATAGACTTCTATCATATCTCCCCTCAGCCGTCTCTTTTCCAGGTTAAAGAGCCCTAACCTTTTTAGCCTTTCTTCATAGGAGTATACTTCCATCCCCTTTACCATTTTGGTGTCTCTTCTCTGTACCCTTTCTAAAATCGCTATATCCTTTTTAAGATACGGCGACCAGAATTGCACACAATATTCAAGGTGCGGTCTCACCATGGAACGATATAGAGGCATTATAATATCTTTTGTTTTATTTTCCATTCCTTTCCTTATCATACCTAGCATTCTATTTGCTCTCTTGGCCGCCGCTGCACACTGGGCCGAGGGTTTTAACATGGTATCCACAACGACGCCTAAATCTTTTTCCTGGGTGGTGGTTCCTAATGTGGAACCTTGCATCGTGTAACCATAGTTTGGGTTGTTCTTCCCTAGGTGCATAACCTTGCACTTGTCCACATTAAATTTCATCTGCCATTTTGATGCCCAGTCTTCCAATTTATCAAGATCCTCTTGCAATTTTTCACAATCCTCTTGGGTTTTAAACAACTTTAAATAGTTTTGTGTCATCTGCAAATTTGATAACCTCACTCGTTATTCCATTTTCCAGGTCATTTATGAATATGTCAAAAAGCAGCGGACCCAGCACAGATCCCTGGGGTACACCACTATTCACCTTTCTCCATTGGGAAAATTGGCCATTTAGCCCTACCCTCTGCTTTCTATCTTTTAACCAGTTCCTGATCCACAATAGTACACTGCCTCATATCCCATGACTCTTTAGTTTTGCCAAAAGTCTCTGATGAGGGACCTTGTCAAAGGCTTTCTGAAAGTCCAGATACACAATATCAACTGACTCACCTTTGTCCACCTGTTTATTCACTCCTTCAAAAAAACATAACAGATTAGTAAGACAAGATCTTCCTTGTCTAAAGCCATGTTGGCTGTCTCCCATTAGGTTGTGAATATCTACATGCTGAGTAATTTTATTCTTTATGATGGTTTCTACCATTTTTCCCGCTACTGACGTCAGGCTCACCGGTCTGTAGTTTCCCGGATCACCCCTGGAACCCTTTTTAAAAATTGGTGTTTATGGAGGTAGGAAAATATTGATCATACCGGATCTTTCCAAAACCACTGTGCTTACATGTAAATCTTTTCTCAAAATGACAGCAGATCTTAAGGATATAAGCACAAAATTTGGTTTACTTTAACCTGCTAGAATGATGGTTATATGCGCCAATAAAACCATCACCTGCACTGAACCGGATCAGCTTCAAGATTTGATTGATAAATACAAGATGCAGTGACTTCATCTCTGACTGTTCCTGTCTTCACACCAATTTGTTCAGTATTAATTTCAATACTGCTTTTACAAATTTACCTCATCGTCTGGAACTGGCCATGAATGTGAATGACTGCACTGGTGTCTGTTCTTGTGAGACTTCCTATGCTGTGATGTCCATTATGATCACTGTGGAACCCCCTACTCTACAATGTCGCCCACCAGATTCACACCCCTCCTTTTTTTTTACTCTCTTAGAGCCTCATAAAACAGATACTATACTTTATCCCATTTTATCTACCACAAGTGGATTTTTTCCAGTGGACTGGTTTGTTTCTAATTACTGCTATAACTATATAAAATAGCAATTAACAATATCTTGTATCTTGATAGTCAACTGTTCTTTAACCCATAATTATGTTTAAATACATGTTCATTAGTGGTTTTGCCACAGCGTGTGATGCTTAATATTTCAATAATGCTACTTGCAAATTCATGATGTTATTGTTTTCCTTATATGCATAAGGCCTACCAGCCTTTTTGATGTTCCCTCCATGAAATCCCTAATTTTTCAGTCTACGCTTTTAGAAAGATTCACCTTACTGTACTTATTTGTTTGTTGCAACCCATTAGGACTTTCTAAACATGAGACAACATGTATTCTATGTCTAGAGTTTTATTACTTAACGCTGAATTTAAGCACTTCATTTAATACTTATTCAAATATAGAAAATAATAAGTTATGTTGACACATATCTTGATAGATATTTTATATCTATTATATATGTCAAGTTAATTGTTCCTGCCACCACTCTCCCCTGCCCCTACATCACCACTCTCCTTACGCCCTTCCCCCCATCATAGCCAACCCCACACCCCCGCATTGTATATAACACATTGTATATAGCTCAAACTGTATATATTGCATCTCATAATTAAGATACACATATATTACACCTACACAAACGCTACTATACTCCCACTGCATGCCTACACCTCCGCACTATGCAACTTGATTCATTTGAAGTGGAAACCGCTTTGATTTTAGGATAAAGCGGGATATAAATCCTTTTAAATAAAAATAAATATATGTTATGCCTGTTATACTGATTAATACTTCTGCTTGTTAGATATATTAATACCAACCACTGACTTTATTGAGCCTTGATTGTATCATATATACATTCTTTTAGCTAATCTTCTTTTCTTTACCTTTTAAGTCTACATTGCTATCTATTTTACTTTAAAATATGTTTAAGGATCAGAATTTCTCACTGCTAGCTCTCTCTGCTCTGACACATAGATGGCACTCTACTCCCCTCCTAGAGGTTACATTGCTCTTACTGTAGGGTCTCCCTCCTACTTACATTTTTTTTTCTGTTATAGTGAGACAGTGCATTATTATTATAGTGGAGACTATTTCGAACTACTTCCTTTATGCCCTTTTACTCTGATATCACTTAAATTCTTATCTCTGAATATTAATGGAATAAATCACCCCATCAAACGCAAAAGAATGTTTACTTATCTTAAGGAGGAAAAATCTGACATTGCCCTTATACAAGAAATTCATTTGCCATATACGGACTGCCTTAACTGTAACAATAAATTTCATAATCATTTTTTTTCACCTGCATTTAAGAAAGCAGGTGTTTCAATCCTCTTCCGCAATACTATTCATTTCTAATTGGACAGACAACTTTCAGATAATCCACAATGCTATTAAATCTCTATGCACCTAATGAAGATGATCTAACCTTTTTTCAAGATCTTTCTCAAAATCTTCTTGAATTTTGGGACTATCACAAAATCATTGTAGGTGAATTTAACCTACCTTTAGACTATATATTGGTCAGAAACTCAACTTGTCATCCTTCCAAAAGTAATTCATGCAATCTTTGTGTAATATGATCTCCAATTCTAATCTCATTGACCAAGGGAGATTACTCTATCCTCTAGATAGAGAGCATATATTTTACTCTAATCCACGCAATACATATTCAAGAATTGACTATTTTCTTATCACACGTGACCTATCTCATAAAATTACCCACTCTCAAATTTTACCCATACTTATTTCAGATCACGCAGCAATCACTCTCTCTTTTATTTGTGAACTTCAGTTTCAAAACTAACAATTGAGATTTAATGGTGCACACCTTACTGATTCCCAATTTATTAAATGTATAAAACTTTTTACAACAGACTTCCTTAAAAATAATCCTCCAGAATTATATGAGCCTACACTGCTTTGGGAAACATACAAAACAACACTTAGAGGTGAAATAACAAGAAAAATTGGAATTAACCCAGCTAGAAAATCAAATACAAGACTTGGAAAAAGAACATATAAAACATCCTACCTCTCAAATTCTACATTCCCTAATTCAGGCTAAGTATAAATGCAACTCCTTAACTAGTCTGCCTGCCAATTTGGACATCTTTCTTTTCAAAAGTGACAAGGCCGCGGGCAAGGTCCCGGCGGCCGACCTTAACCGGGCGCACGGCCCGGTGCCGGGACCCTGTGCGCGGCCGCCGGTGCGGCGCACGGGACGTGGAAATAAATCCATTGGCTCCCGGCAGACGTGGCCGCGCGGGAGCCAATCAGCAGGGCTTTGGGCGGCGTGGTGGGGGGTAGTGCCCGGCTGGCAGCCTCCGCGTGGTCATTAAGAGCAGAGGCTGCTCGGGGTGCCGGTTTGCTGATGCAGCTGCGGCCTGTGGGCCTAGAGCGGCAGGCCTCAAGCGGCAAGACGTCGTGCTTCCGGCAGGGAACAGCGGTGA
The DNA here is from genome assembly GCA_033557465.1 of Ichthyophis bannanicus. Taxonomy (NCBI): domain Eukaryota; kingdom Metazoa; phylum Chordata; class Amphibia; order Gymnophiona; family Ichthyophiidae; genus Ichthyophis; species Ichthyophis bannanicus. The sequence continues at coordinate 36,401,212 of CM066050.1, read as the reverse complement.
GGAGGCTCGTGGGGCCGCGCGGTGGAGCTCCTCGTCAACTGAGCGTGTTGGCTTGTGTCTGGTGGCTCCGGGGCAGGCAGGTGAGGGCTGCTGGGGCGGGGGGTGGGCCGACATACGGGGAGGTTTTTGCCCTAAGATAGTTAGGCTGCCGCTTCTGGGAGGTTCGGGTTCATTGCATGGGCCTTGTTACGAAAAAATAAATAAATAAGTAAATAAATACGGAGGATTCGAACCCCACACATTAAGTAATGCATTTTGGATGGTCCTTTAATATCAATTTCATGTCTAGATAGACGGGGTATGGGGCTGTTCGGATGCGGCCGCGTACTGATCGGGCTTCGGGATGGGGTCCGGTCTCGGGGTGTGCTACGCCAGCGCTGCGTGTGCTGGGGGGAAGGAAGATGGTGGGAGAATGTGATTTGTGGGGAGGTATGGGGTTCGGCTGCCGGGAGGGGGCAGCGGGGTCGTAGGGCTTCTCTGGGGGGTGCTTTAAGGGTGCGTGGGGGGACCTGGGGGGGCAAGGAAGTCAGGTGGGGGGGAGCGCGGGGAAGGGGGAGTGGTGCGGCAGGCCCCACCTCTCAGGGGGCCTGGCGGTCTGGAGGTGCGCTGATTGTGGGGGCTCGGGTCAGTGGGGGAGGAGAATTTGGGGGCGGACGGGGGTCGGGGGTCCTGGGTGGCGGGTTTGGGGGGTAATCCGGGGGCGTCGGGGGGGTGTGCATGGGGAATGGAGGCAGGGTGGGGGGCTGCAGCCGGGTGGGGCCCAGTGGGGTGGCTGATACTTCGCTCCTGCGGGTTGGCTACCGGGCCAGGGTGACTACCGAACGGTAAGGGGGCCTTCCCCTCGGGAGCATTGGCTGGGTGGGGGTCAGGTTGAGTTGGGGGCTGAATGGGGTGGGCCCGGGCCCCCAGCTTGATCGCTGGTGGTCGTCCCCCCCCCCCTCCCTTGTTTCTTCTTTTGTGTCTCCACAGGGGCAGGTCATGGCGCAGCCATCGTGGAGGCATAATGCTGGTGGATGGCAGCGATGGTCGAATCCGGAAGGTGGTGAGGCTGCAAGTCCGGGTGCAGGGGCGGAGGCATCTGATAGGCGTGGGACAGGTGAGTGGCCGGGTCTCCCGGGTGCGGGTCTAGTCAGGTAGTCCGGTGGGGGACGGCTGGGGGTAGCTTGCGGTAGAAGAGATGGCGGTCTTGTCGGCGGCGTCATTGCTTAGAGTTTGCTGCTTCTTCCTCTTGGGGGCTACCGTGGGGTGGGGTCGGGCAGGGGGAAGGGCCCCGGCGGTGGTGTCGTTTCCTGAACTGTGGGAGGGGGTGCCAAAATGGCTACAACACAAGGTCCGAATGTGCTCTATTGGCAGGGCGGGTTAAGCTGGTTGCGTGCATGATAGGGCACTGGCAGCGATCCTTCCTGCGCCTTGCCGGCGTGTAGGTACTTCACACGTTGGAGCAGTAGTGCATGCTATTGGCGGATGCTGATTCTATGGGGAGGCGTCCCACACACACGGGGGGTAGGCGTGGTGGAACTCTGCTGCCCAGTTCCGGGACAAGATGGATGTGAGCAGCTCGTTATTATGGCGCGCGCACGTTACTAACCTCCGGCTAACCCAAAATGTCTGCTCGGTCCGGTATTGGGGGGGGGAGGGTTGGAGGAAGAGGCGGTGCAGGGGTGGCGGGCAGTTCATTTCACCGGGGGACGGTCAGTCTGCAGCAGAGGGCTGGAACGGCGGGTGTCTGTGACGGGGGCTGGAGGTTCCTTAGGTCCATCTGCCCAATTCCTGGATGTAAGTTCAAGCTCTGCTGCTCCATGTGTGGCGGAGGCCACCCGGCTACTAGGTGGGGTAAGAAAGGATCTGCTGGCCTCAGCAGCAATGCGTTTGGTGATTGTGCGCCTCCCCGATTCGGGTGGACGTCGTGCTGGTTTGGCGTCCCGGTATCCAAAACAGCGGGATAGGGTCGTTCTTGAGTTCGGTTTTCGGCTCGGTTGCGTTAGCCCGCGGTATTTGCCTGCGGTTCGGCATTTTGCAGCGGTGGCCCGGCATGGGTTATTAGGTGAGTTAGGGTTGGACAGGATTGTAGGCCCGTTTTCGTGTCCCACCGTTCCCCAACAAGGGATTTCTACCTGGGGATGGTGCCCCAGAAGGAGCCAGGGCGTTCCGGCTAATCCATAATTTGTCTTGTCCAAGGGGGGCGTGGGTTGCGGACCTTATACCACGCGAATTGTGTGCGGCGTGGTACGCGTCCTTTGATCGGGCGGCAGAGATGGGGGGGGTGGCTGGTCGGGCAGCTTGGATGGACAAGGTTGATATCGAATCGGCCTTTTGCGTGCTGCCGGGGCACCCATCCGCTTTCATTGGTTGTGTTTTCGTTTGCATGGGGAGTATTCATTTGACAAGTGCATGTCTCTGGGCTGCTCGGTCTCGTGCGCGTCTTGGGTGATGTTCAGCTCCTTCCTGCTGTGGGTGCAGATGGGAAAACAGGTCTCGACGTAGGTGGTGCATTACCTGGATGAGTTTTGTTCGTGGGCGCGGCTCGGTCGGAGGAGTGCCAGACATAGTAACCGGGTTAACGGAGTTAGCGCGGGAATTGGGCGTACCATTGGCGGAGGGTAAGATCGAGGGTTCGGTGACGAGTTTAACTTGGTAGGGGGGAGTTGGATTCCATGGGGTGGTGGCCCGACTGCCGCAGGAAAAGGTTGCCAGTTTACGGATTTTCCTGGCTAAGGTGTGGGCCTCAGCCAAAATAACCTTACGGGGGCTGCCGGTGTTGCTGGGGGCTTGGAACTTCGCGTGTCAGGTTAGATTTGCGGGTGTGGAGTCAATTCCTGGAGGTTTTCAATGGGTCATCGGTTCTGAGGGGGGCGGGTGTGTCCAGGGGGGGGCGGGGTTGGGAGTTTCATGCGGCGGGGCCTGGTTAGCGGACAGATGGCCGGAGGCTTGGCATGTATTGGGATTGACCACTGATATCTCCTTCTTGGAGCTGTTCCTGCTCCGGTTGGGTTTGAGAGTTATGGCCGGATAGGTTCTGCAACCGTTGGGTGCTTGGGGGGTGTGCCAATGGGGCTGTGGGGTGGCGGGATTGTTGCGGGAGGTGGTCTTAGTTGGTCTGTGGTTGCATGTGTCGGTAAGGGCTCGGCATATACCTGGCTGCCTTATTGGGATCCCTGATGCCCTTTCTCATTGTTCGTGGGAGCGGTTCCGGCCTCTGGTCCCTGAAGCAGACAGGGCAGGATCTGTGGTCCCAGAGAACTTACGGAGCATTAGTCAGGAGAGCTGCTGCGTTTACTGAGGGGTTCAGTGTCAGCGGGGACTGGGTCTGCTTCTCAGCGGGGCTGCGTCAAGGTGGTGGAGTTTATTAGTGGCCCCCGGGTGGCACTAGGGGGGGGCGTGCCGGAAGGCTTGCTTGGTTGATGTATTGTGGTAGCTGCGGGGACGGGCTTCTCCAGGTCATCGATGCGTTCACGCTTGGCGGGGTTCATCCTTTTGCCAGCGCAGTGGGGTGGGGCTCGCCTGCTGTTGGGAATTTCTCTCGTAGGCTCCTGCAGGGTTGGGGGCGTACTCGGCCGACTCCACTGGGTCGTAGGTGGCCCATTATGCATGGCTTGCTGGTGAGGCTCTGCGGGGCTTTACCGTTGGTGGCGGCGTCCTGGTAGAGGGTGGCCATGTTTCGTGCAGTGTTTGCCTTGCCTTTTTGGGGGCCTATAGAATCGGGGGGTGGGTCGCCAGTACTGGTGCGGTGGGGGGGTTGCAATGGCACCCTGTGGGGGTTGAGGGGGGGCAGTGACGGATTCCGTTGGCGGGTTCCAAGACTTGTCAGCTGGGGAAGGGTGTGGGTGCCATTGCGGGAGGTCCGTTACCTGGTAACATGCCCGGTGACGGCAGTGGGGCCGTATCGGCGGGTGCGCCCGGGGCTGGATGGGGGTGTCTTTCTTCATGAAAGCGCGCGTTTTGACCCGGTCCCAGGTGGCTGTGGTGCTGGGGTTGGCACTGCACTCGGTTGGGAAGGCCCTATGCATTTGCGCCGCACTCTTTACGCATTGGGGCTTGCTCATGCAGGTCATACGGAAGGTCGGTGGATGGCGCTCTCGGAGGTTTCCAGGTTCTATGCGGCGGAAAGGGCTGGGGGGTGGGGGTTGGGGATTTTAATTGTGCATTTATTTTGCAGATGGGAGATTGGGACCTGCTGGATGGCGTGTGACTGGTTACTCCTGTGTCCACTGGGCAGGACGGCGTGCCGCGGCACGGCCTCGGGGAGATAATCTGTGGCAGGACCCACTGGTGGTTGCTGTGACATGGCTGGGTGAGAGCGGACTCGGTTGGTCTCAGCAGCTGCCTTTCTACGGCACCAGGGGAGGACATTGCGACTGCCGGCGATTCCGATTGTGCATTTGGGAGGCCACGACCTTGTATCCTGATCCTGCAGGCAACTGCTCCGAGCAGCGCAAGACGATCTGGGGGTGGTGTTGCGGATGTTCCGGGTGTTGATGTGATGTGGTCTGACATTATTCCAAGGCCGGCTTGCTGGGGCCGGCGGCGTTGGTTGCGAGGCCTGACTAAGTTCACCCAACCGATTGGTCAATGGGGATTCGGCATTCCTGGGTAGTGGTTGGGTGTGCGGGGCTTTACTGGGGCGACGGGGTACATTTGTATCCAGTCGGGAGGGATCTGCTCCTTGACGTCTGGCAGGAGGCCTTGGAATATGTTTTGGTCCGGGACGAGCGCTGGTCGCAGCTTGGTGTTCGGGGGGGCGGCACATGAACAAGGTTGTTCCTTGTGCCGGTGGCGGGATCCCGAGCCTCAGGCTACACTTGGGCGGGGACGGGGTGCCCCTGACCCGGTCAAACCCTGGCCGACTTTTGCTAAGGGCATGGCGAAGTCGGGGAGAGGGGTAGGCAACTTGCCAGGAGGCAAGTCATGGCATTAGCGGTGGCAAGGCACTTTGCTAAGGTATGGCTGGTGCGGCCAGGCTCCGCTAATTGATTGGGAAGTTTTTGATGTTGGCTTATTGTTAATTGTAAAAGGTTAATAAAGCTGCGACCAGTTGTCTCCCACGAATATTTGGTGTGGTGTCTTATTGGGGTGGTGGTCCGGGGGAGGTTGGGGGGAGGGGCAAAGGGGGCCTGAGGCACCGGGTCCACCTGCCTCGGTTACTGGACATTATATTGATAATAAAATAGGTAGATCCTTGGCTCAATATCTAAAAGGAAAAACACACAAAAACATATATCACCTCATTGTATGATACCAACTCTAATGTTCATATGAACCAATCTGATATAGAAAATTTTTCCAATCCTTTTTGGAAAAGTTATTTCATCAGATACTGACAAAGAAAATGACCTATGTGACCAATTTCTCAGTACCTTGAATTCTCCCAAATTACATCCCTTGGCACAAAATGAGTTAGGATCTGAATTACTGCAAAAGAAATACTGGAAGTTACTAAATCCTTTCCTTCTGATAAAACCCCAGGTCCTGATGGATTAACCAGAGAATTTTACAAAACCTTTTCTGATACTCTTACTCCCTTCCTTTTAGATCTATATCACTTCATGTATACTAATCCAGAACAACAAAGGAACTTCGCTCAAGCTCATATTGTACTTATACCTAAACCTGGTAGAGAACCTAACTATCCTCAAAATTATAGGCCCATATCATTATTAAATATTGATTACAACATTTTAACTAAAATTCTTGCAATCTGTATTAATGAGATCCTGCTTTCTTTAATTCACAAAACTCAGATTGGTCTCATAAATGGAAGATACATTGATAATAAGATTATTTTATGATCTTAATTTGAGTAAACAACCATTTCCATCAATCGCCTTATCATTAGATGCAGAGAAGGTGTTTGGTTTCACCTGGGAGATAATTTCCTTCAATGGATAAAATCATTGTATCATAATCCCATATCCCAATGCATAGTTAACAATAATATTTCCAAACCAATACAACTTCATCGTGGAACCAGGCAAGAATGCTCTCTCTCACCTTTACCTTTTAGCTCTGCCCTTAAACTTTTGTTAATTGCAATCTCTCTCATCCACCATATTACTGGTGTCAAAACTAAACAGACTGAAACCAAGCTTGCAGCATATGCTGAAGATCTATTGCTTTTCTTAATTAACCCCCAAAATTCCATTACTAAATCTTATTGATACTGTTAATGTCTTTTCATTGTTCTCTAGTTACAGAATTAATTGGGAAATAATGCCACTCAATATACATATCTCCCAAACAGACGTACAGGACTTCCTCTTTAAATGGACTTCTTTACAACTCAAATATTTACAGTAAGTATACTTTTAAATAAAGATGATGAAGGGACCATGCACATAAATATAGACATGTTTCAAAATGGACACTTCATATTTCATGGTGGGGTATACTAGAATCTATTAAAATGGTTATGATGTCACAAATTAATTATATTCTCATGATGATACCTGGACTTTGGAAACTATTATTTTATAAAATATTTTGGGACAAACTACTAAATTTTTTATGGTGAAATAAACCACCTAAAATAGCCTTGAAAACCCTCAAATTACCCAAGAACACTGGTAGCCTCGTCTTCCCAGATTTTCAGATACATCATACGGCCTTCTTGGCTCACTTTGGCTCACTCTGGCTTCTCTCTGAAGTATCAGAGGAACGTTTGCCATTATGGTATTATATTGAATTAGACTTAATATGACCTATCCCTCTATGATATATTTTGATTTCTGATCTACACAAGACTACGTTAACTAATAAGGTCATGTTGGATACACAATTTTCTCTTCTTCAATTAGACAAAAAGCTTGACATTTCCATTTGGCATTTCCATGAAATTTCCTTATGGCATAACGCCAAATTTAAAATAGACCATAAAGTCTAATCATGGTCAAAATGGCAATCACTGGATATATGGTGCCTTGCACGTATTCTTCATGACTCAAAGCTTGTTTCTTTCCATATATTAATGTCCTAATATAAATTACAATTAACACACACTCTTTAAAAAAGCCTCATTAAACTAGATACACTAGTTGCCATTCCATCTTTATATAACCTTTTAGACAATATTTTTAGCAAAGGTCACATTGCCTCATTCTTTTATCAATTATTAACTAAACCTGCTGCCTCTGCATCTTCTGGACTTTACAAAGTTTGGGGAACTGATCTTCAATTAACTGAAGATGCTAACAGACTGGCAGCATTTTTGCATGCCTGTTAATCCGGCCCACACCATCTTCTAGTCTACTTCAATCAATGTACTTTGTTATGTAATATTAAAATCTTCTCCTCCATCCTTACCAATTGACAAACCTACTTCCCAAAAGCTCTATGATACTTTGATTTCTCAGTCACTTCAAAATGATTCTTCACAGTTGGAAAGATTCATCTAATTTAAATATTACCTTTAGGTGGCACACTTTAGGGGCAGATTCAAAAGTTTGAAATTAAAGTGGCTGAGAGAACCAACAAGGTATCCAAAATTAAGAAACTATGGGAATCTATTTCTTCTTTTCGAAGATAAGTATTAAGGGCGCGGGCAGGGTCCCGGTGCCCGCGCGTAACCGGGTGCCCGGCCTGGCGCGGGACCCTGCTCGCGTCTTGGTGGGGGGGGGGCTCATGTCCTGGTGCGTGGTGACACGGCGCGTGTCTTTTGAATTGATTGGCTCTGCTCGCTGGATCAGGGCGAGCGGAACCAATCAGGGAAGGGTTGCCATGTGCTCCAGCGTGCACGGTCGTGGCCGGAGCACATGCGGAGAGACTTTTTATTTATTTATTTAATTTATTTACATTCTCTTATATACCGCGCTATTCTGCATCAGTGCAGTTTACATTGAACAAACTGAACTTACATTGAACAGGGTATTATAACTTGGAGATAACTATTTTACAGGGAACATGGGCTATGGAGGGTTAAGTGGCATGCCCAAGACCACAAGGAGCACCTGTGGGACTAGAAACCCCAGTCCTTTCGGCCCAAGGTTGCTGTCCTCTAGTGGGGACTTGAGACTTGAGGGCAAGCAGCCCACCCATTATTGAAGTGGGGTGGGGGGGCATGGAATTGGGGTGTTGCAGCTGGGGGGGGGTGATCAGCGGGATCCCAGAGGTTTCCGGGGTCTGGAGCCTTAGGCGACAGGGGCGGGGTGCCCTCGACCCAGACTACCCCTGGAAGACTTTTGCTAGTAATATGGCGAAGTCGGATAGGGGTGGTAGGAACGTTGCCGGTGGTGTGACCATGGCTGGAGGGGAGGCGAGGTCGCCTTGCTAATTGCATGGCTGGTGACGCATCGCACCGCTGGGGGTTTGTTGGACTCCCGTTTATTGTTCAATATGTTGTTTCGGAAATAAAGCTGCGACCAGTTGTTACCACAAAAGGCTGTCTGTGCAATTTGTTGGAAGGGTGAAAGATGTGTTGAATGGGACGGGGGGGTTAAGTTGAAAGGGGGGAGCACCGGGTCCAGCTACCCGGTTACATCTATCCCATTAACATCCCTACAGTTTTATCATAATCCTGCACTATGATTAATTCACATGCGGAAATCCTCATTGTATTCATTCTCTCTGAACTACTCACTACCAGCATAGTCATGTCTCCACAAAAATCATCAGGTTCTATGATTCCTTCTAGCTGAATAATTGTTTTAATTTAATTCATGCTGTAAATATTGTATCTCTTTTCTTTTTGAATATCTATGCACTGCTTTGAGTATTACACTATGTTCTTTTTTCAAGTGTATTTTTTTTCTTTGATGTCATAAAATTCAATGAAAAATGTTGAAACTGTGAATCAAAGTATAGAGCATTTTCACTCAAATGACTTTCACTCTTCAAAAAGCAGAAAGGAGAATGGAGCAGCAGTTATAACCCTAAGTACCTTACTGGGCAGATTAGATAGACCAGGCTGGTCTTTTTCTGCCCTCATTTACTATGCTGTTATGCTAAAAGCGGAAACATAGAAAGAGAAAAATGAGGGCAGATAAAGACCATGCGGTCTAGCCAGTCGGCCTATCCATACCAACTACTAAGCTTTCAAGTCCCTTTTTTTCCTTTAGAGATCTTCTGTGTTTATCCCATGCTTTCTTGAATTCAGATACAGTCCTCATCTCTACCACCTCCACTGGGAGGCTATTCCACACATCCACCACTCTGTAAAGAAATATTTCCTCAGATTACTTCTGAGTCTATCCCCTTTCTCCTCAATCCTATGCAGAGTTGCCAAAATTACCCATTTCCAGGAATGAGATTTGTTGGCCATTTCTGGTTTTACATTTGCCTTGCAATTCAATATGGTGTTTGTAGCCCCTGATTTTACCCACAGAAATCAATGCCTACAGGTCCCATAATGCATCAGAATGAGACTACAGAAATCCAGGGCTGGCTTAAAATCTCACTCCTGAAACTGGGTAATTTATCAACTCCGCCTATGCCTCTCTTTGCAGAGCTTTCCTTCAACTGAAAGAGCCTCTCCTCCTGTGCATTTATGCCAGAGAGATATTTAAACATCTCTATCATATCTCCCACCTTTCCTCCAGAGTATACATATTAAGATATGAAGCATAAGAAGATAGACTTAAATAACAAAGACCACTAACCATTTTAGTCGCCACCCTCTGCACCCACTCCAGCCTGTTTCTATCCTTTTGAAGGTGCGGTCTCCAGAATTGCACACAATACTCCAAATGAGGTCACACCCAAGACTTATACAGAGGCACTACCACCTCCTCCTTTCTGCTGGTCGTACCTCTACCTATACACCTAAACATATTTCTGGCTGACCTTATCACCTTTTCTACCTGTCCGGCACCTTAAGATCATCAGAAACAATCACCTCCAGATCCTGCTCTTGTTTTGTGGACATAAGTACTTCTCCCCCTATACTCATACTCCATTGAATTTTTGCAGCCCAGATACATGACCCTGCATTTTTTTAGCATGAAATCTGAACTGCCAAATTTTCAACTATTCTACAAGCTTCTCTACATCTCCCCCCATCTTATCTACAGCTTCCTGGGTGTCACCCTATTGTAGATTTTAGTATCATTCACAAAGAGACAAACCTTACCCAACAGCCCTTCTGCAAATATCACTTACAAAATGTTATTTATTTAACCAGTTTTCTATACTGCCTTATCCTTCAATCAAAGAAGTTTACATTATGTAATTACTACAAACAGGTACTTGATATATTCTCTTATCCCCAAAGGATCACAATCTATGTGTACCTGAGGCAATGGAGGGTTAAGTGGCTTGCCCAAGGCCACAAGGAAGATATTCCTCCTTATTAGGGTTGCCAGCCGACTCCATGTTAAAAGAAATAGGCTAAACCAGTCCTGGATTTACCTTATTGCACGTGTTGCCAATTTGCCCAGATCCAGGAGTGAGATTTTAGGCCAAGCCAGTCCTGGATTTATCCTATTGCCAGTGTTGCCAAGTTACCCAGATCCTAGGGTTGCCAACTGACTCCAGATGCGCCCGACAGGTTTGATCCAGTCCTGGGTTTACCCCATTGCATGCAGGGACATATAGTTCTGATTTCTCCATTGCACTCCATAAGAAAAACAAGACTACATGTCCTTGCATGCAGTGGGGTAAACCCTGGACTAGAGAAAGCCTGTCAGCTGCATCTGGAGCCAGTTGGCAATCCTACCAGATCCAGGAATGAGATTTTAAGCCAGTCCTGGATTTACCCCATTGCCAGGGTTGCCAAGTTACCGAGTTCCAGGAGTGAGATTGTAAGCCAGTCCTGGATTTACCCTATTGCCAGTATCTCATTCTGATGCATTATGGGACCTGCAGCACTGATTCCAATGGGTGAAATCAGGGAATACAAATACTATACTGAACTGCAATTCAAATTTAAAACCAGAACTGGCTTAAAATCTCACTTTTGTAACCGAGTAACTTAGTAACTCTGTATTACATGCATGAATTTGTAGTTTTGATTTTCCTGGGAAAGTAAGTGGAACATTCGGAACTAAATGCCTGCATTACGGTAAACCCAAGGCTGGTCAGGTAACAACCCTTCTCCTTATCCAGAATGGTATTTGTGCTCTACAGCAGTGGACAGATGAGCATACAAGACGTTCTCTCCTCCCTAATTTAGTTCACACCACCAATTCCTTTCCATATCTAACCACAACACTTTTTAATAATCTAAATTAGAGATTACCAACCTTTTTGATTGTGTGGATCCCTTATTCATCTCCAAAAGGTTCCAACCCACCGTTCATCCACAACACTCTTCCAGAGTTGCTGAGTTATCTAATTCCAAGAGAGATTTGGTTTTAAATGTGCCTTGCAATGCAGTATGGTATTTTGTCGGTCTTGATTTTACCCATTGGAATCACTGCTGCAGGACCCATAATGCATCAGAATGAGCTTGTCAGAAATCCAGGACTGGTTTAAAATCTCAGCCCTGGAACTGGGTAACATGGCAACTCTGCTCTTCTCGCCCTACCCCTCCCCACCAATCAGCACCAAATTTGTCCCCCTGGACCTCTTTATCTCCCCACTTCTTTTCTTCACCAGTTTCTCTTTCTTCTCTAACCAGTTTCCATCAATCTAAGCCTGTTTCTTTTCCCCTCCATCCAGTCTCCCCCTGTTCTCTTCCCCCAGCCAATTCATTCCCCACCAGCCTCTCTCAGAGTTGCCAAGTTACCCAGTTGCAGGAGAGAGAGATTTTAAGCCAGTCCTGGATTTCTGACAATCTCATTCCGATGTCTTATGGGACCTGCAGCACTGATTCCAATGGGTAAAATCAGGGACTACAAATATCATACTGCATTGCAATATAAATTTAAAACCAGAACTGGCTTAAAATTTTGCTCCTGGAACTGGGTAACTTGATAACTCTGCTCTCTCTTTTTAATCCGTTCTGTGTCCTGCAGACCCACTGTAGTAGACTTATGGGCCCTCAAGGGTTCTAAGACTGCAGGTTTGGACCACTGTTCTAAATAGATACCAGTGTTAGTGTGGCTGTTGCTTAAATATTCATCCCAGAGTTTGCCAATTTACCCAGTTCCAGGAGTGAGATTTTAAGCCAGTCCTAGATTTCTGCCAATCTCATTCGGATGTGTCATGGAACCTGCAGCACTGATTTCAATGGGTAAAAATCAGAGACTGCAAGTACCATACTACATTGTAATGCAAATTTAAAACCAGAACTGGTAAGAAATCTCATTCCTAGAGCTGTGCAACTTCCATCCACCTAGGTCCCCAGAATGCATTTCCAGCAATACTTCTAGTTCACTATTACACTTACAGCCTGTCAGACAGACACAGCTGCTAGTTTAATTTTATCATTGCAGCCTAGTTATCCATAATACAAGTTACCCAGTTCCAGGAGTAAGATTTTTTTTGCCACTTCTGTTTTTAAATTTGCATTACAATGCAGTATGATATTTGTAGTCCCTGATTTTACCCATTGAAATCAGTGCTGCAGGTCCATAATACGTCAGGATGAGATTGTCAGAAATCCAGGACTGGCTTAAAATCTCACTCCTGGAACTGGGTAACGTGCAACTCTGTAATACTGTGTTTTTTGCCTGAACCTTCAGTCCCCTAGGTCCAATGGTGGGATTTGATCTGACCAGGAATCTGTTTGGATCGACCCTGCCACTGAAAGAGCTGAGCGGGTAGCAACAGGGCACACAATTGCATTGCCGGGGATTCATACTCTGCCCACTGGCAGCCACCACAGAGCAGAAACTCCCTGATGGCCCAGCGACCCGATCCCTCCACCTGCCAGTGGTTTGACAGCATCGGGGGCTTCCGCCCCTGCCATGGTCCCCAATGCCATCAAATCACTGACAGGTGGGGGGGATTCCTGTCAGTGCAGTGCCGGCATTGAGATGCTGTTTTCAGACTGGTTCAGTGAACCCGGCCCGTGGCAGGAACCGGTTCACGTGAACCAGCCAGATTCCACCCCTGCCTAGCTCCCATGTGCAGCCTGTCCAGAAGAGCTTCACAGAGCTGAAAAGTTACCCAGTTCCAGGAGGAACACTTTTTGGCCAGTCTTGGTTTTCAACTTACATCCATTGAAATCAATGCTGCAAGTCCCATAATGCATCAGGACTGGGCTGTCAGAAATCCAGGACTGATCCCAAATCTCCCTCCTGGAACTGGGCACCTTTGCTATGCCAGCTTTACCCCCATGCCTCTGCGTTTTACAGCACAGACGTCACAGTGAGTGCTGGGAGGGGAATTGAGCCATGTTGCTGGATTCATAACTATACGCTCTCATCATTCCACAATATTCTTGTCTTTCCACAAAGAGGTTTGCTTGGGAAATTGCTGGATTTTTAATTAAAGAAAGAGAGGTGAGTAGATGCTTCGATCCTCAGTGATTGTCCTGGGTGGAGCAGCAGTTACTGCATTTATTTTTACATTGGCTTAATCCCTAGGGATGAATGTGAGCTCCTTGCCTCCATCTGTGATGTGGTGACATACCCCCTACTCTCCAGCTCCTGGAATTTGCAAGACCGACTCAAACCGGCACCTCTTGATCTGTTGCATTCAACACTAAGAAACCTCCCCAGCCTTTAAGAAGCAAAAGGACAGTGCCTTCCATTCCTGATGCTTCTAGTTTCCTGATTCTTCTTATCCTGTGAGCTTTTCTAAGGCCTTTTCGTTCTTAGCCAAGTAGCTCTGAAGCATTCCCAGGAAACTGGCTGAGTCATCCTTAAATCCATTCTGCTCTGGGCAGCCTGAGCCCAGCTCATCCCACCTGCAGGTGTGTGCCAGATGCCAAGCTAACCACATGATTAACATAGAAGAATATCCTAAATTATTATTATTATGCTATAGCACATCTCAGAAGTACGCAGGGCAGAACACGCAATAAACTACCCCTACTTCTTGCACCTTTCGATGTAGTTAAGACTGACAGAGAAAATACACAACAAAGAAACCCAGATAATAGTGCACTGTGCATAGGAGCAGTTCCAAATTTGTGAAAATGGAGACCTCTCCTTACCTTCGGGTGGTGGGTGCAAAGGGGTAAGAGGAATCTTGCTTCAAGACCCTATTTCCATGCATGGTTTGCACAGAGTTCCAGCACTGCTCTCCTCACTTTCACTGTTGGCGCTCACCCCAGAGTTCAACGTCAACTCCAGTTGTCTTTATACATAGTTTACTGGGTCATCGTGAAATCAGTTGAATTGATGTGTAGTGCAGGAGTAGCTTAGGGCTCAAATTCTACTTCTCCCACTGATGTTCCTCGTGATCATAAGCTCGCTTGTGCAGGGAAATCACTTGCATATCCGCTGGTAAATTGCCTTGAGTTAAGATTTGGAAAAAGTGTCTGACCATCGCACCTTGTTGGTTGGGAGTCCAAAGAAACCAAATTCCATCCTTGTCTTCCAAAGCTGGCTAATTGCTGAGCTGCACGGGGCAAAAGGTTGGTTGAGCCATGGCCTTGGTGGTCCACCCCATCCTCACATTCACAGGTTCTGTGAATCTTCTGGAGACTTCCTCCACTTGAATCCAGATTCTGTCCTCTAGCATGCAAGTGCATTCCCAATATGGGACTCCATCAGTCCAGGCACTCCACAGATAAGCTGCACATCCTCGCACAGTGTAATTCACCACTTCTAGGCTTTCAGCTGGCCTTTCAACCTTCTTCTGGTCAAAAGGAGACAAAGCCCTATGCTTCTCTTTTTCTTTTACCCCCAGACTGATTAGGTACTTTAGGGCCCAACCTTCCATAAGGCCTGAGACTGAACTACTGAGATTTAGCTGGTTCCTGGGAGGTGGAACAGAGGCAAAAGACAACTTTTCCTTCAAAACCTCGTACGTTATAATCCCTGTGACATCACTAACCTTTCCCCTAGTCATTGCGGTTGGGGAGAGCCAGCTGTAAAATGCAGATGCTAAGCAAATGGTATGCCTGCATCACAATACATACAGAACATGCTATCACTACTCTTGCAGACTCATCAAAGTAAGGGCCTTTAAGGGGGGGGGGGGGCGTTTAGAAGGAGCTGCATAGATTTACATGCAAGCAATCCTTTTGTCACCTTTTTAGATCATCATGGCTTGTTCTTCTAACTCCAAAGAAATGCTTTAGAAGTCAGAATGCAAAAGCAAACACTTAACGTAGCCTGCTCAACTAGAGTTTAATTCACTGAGCAGCCAATAAATCAGCGGCTCTGTGAGCTATGGAAAGGTTTTGGTCCCAAGGTGCCAGAAGTCATTGGTCACAGACCAGATGAAGCAGAGAGAGGGATAAGCCCAGTGTACTGGTGATCCGCAGAAGAAGGGCTGACAACAAAGTGGTGAAAACTGCAAAACCATCTGTGCTAATCACTTACTGTATTATACACCTCCCACCCCCTCCCCCCAACACACACACTATTTACTTAGACAAAAAAATACCTCCTTTATTATAAACAGATGTTGGTCCTAAACTTGTCCTGTAGACCACACAGTCGTCACGTTTTCAGGATATCCACAATAAATATGCACGAGATCAATTTGCATACATCGAAGAGCTGGTACATATTCATTGCGAGCATCCTGATAACCTGATTGGCAGTGGCGTGCCAGTCAGCTTTGGGAAGTCCTGCAATAGAAAGTGAAGGTTCAGACCAGTCATGGGTGGACTGGAAACATACAAGACTGAGCAATAGAATTTAAACCCATGTTAAACACGTCAAACAGACATGCACGAGAAAGCCAGGAAAAATAATTACAACAGCTAAGAAATTCTCATTAGCCTTTGATTCATTCTAGTTCTGCTATGATGCAGTACTGGATATACAGAGAAAGAGAAGTAAATGAATTTCTAACATCTTTACCAAAACAGCACAGGTTTCAAGGGAAAAATACGGCCCAATATTCAAAGCTCAATATCTATAGAGCAGCAGTCTCTATATGGATATTGACATTGGCTACTGCTGTCCATGGGTATTCAGCAGCACTATACAGATATCCGGATAGTGCAAAGGCACAGGGCTGGCCCCAGAATTGGTTCAAGCTGTTGGCACTCTAGGCAAAGCTTAAGCCTTATGCCGCCCTGACTGTCAGAATCTATTGTCTAACTTTGAATGCCCTGCTCTTTGCCGCCCCTAGAAACTGTGCCACTAGGCAACCATCTGGTTTGCCTAATGGTCTGACCAGCCCGGCCGGAGCAGCACACGGATGAGCCAAAGGGGAGCAACAGATTTCTAGATAGTGGTGATATTCTGGATGACTTTAGGATAGCAAAAAAGCTGAAGTTATCTGGATAATTACTCGGATAATTACAGCAGACTTCTTGATAGCCCCAACTGTACTCCTGTTACAGTATAGTCTTTAAGACATTGGGTTGGAATTTTGACCCTCTTTTGTCATTTGGTGCTCAAATGACAGCAATAACCAAATCTGGTATTTTGGCTATGAGAAAAAGTCGTTCTATTAGGTCATCTGCAGAAGGACGCTTTGTTGTCATTGGTTCATTCATTAGCAATTAGTAGATTGAACTACCGTAATTCTTTTACTGTATAGTTGTTTTACTCAGAATTCTTTGAAACACCTGCAGACAGTCCAGAATATGGCCATTAGATTAGTCACTCATGCTCATCAGTTTGATAGGGTGGCACCTCTTTTAATGGAATACCATTGGTTACCAATTTCATTTCAGATTAAGTTTAACATTTTAATGTAGACTCATAAGGTGTACTATGCAGCTTTTCCTTTGTATTTATCAAATGTATTGATTCTATATGTTCCAAATAGAACATTACATTTCTTTCTCAGAGGCAATTAGTAATACCTGGTATTGCTCCGGCACAATGTGAATTTACTCATCAATCAGCTGGTGCCTGCCCTTTGGAATTCATCACCTCGGTATATCAGATTGGAATCTTCTTTTCCAAAATGTAAAACTACTTTGAAAACATTTTTTCATGATGGCTTTTGACAGTGTTTAAATGATCTACGGATTCAATATGGGTTAGGAAGAGGATGGATAGCCGTTTCCCTAAAATGATTTTTCTGTTTCATTTAGTGTGTAAACTGCTTTGATACTGCAAATTTTAATAAACATAAATATAGCTCCAGCAGTTGGTGCTCTATCCGGATATTCAGTGTGACTCGCTATCCAGAAAGTGGTGCTGAATATTAAGATTATCTTTAAATCCCATGGGGTATGATAGCAGCAAAGGTCCCAGTTTCATTGTTGTTGCAGCACCATAGACATCAGCTGATCTCTGGCTTTTCCCTTCACTTCTTAACAACTAAGCCTCCTCTGTGCTTAGCCCAAGCTTTGTTGATTTCTGTTACTATTTTGGCTCACACTAGACAGTTCCATACATCCACCATCATTCCCAGAAGCAGAACAGAGCTCCTTTCTGTACACTGGACGCAGACCTGTGGGTGAGCTCCCATCTCCTCAGATGCTGCGTCCAGCTGTTTAGTAACATTCCACACACTCATAGGACACAAAAGGACATTTCAAACTGCTGAAAACTGTTGGAAGTAAGCAGAAGAGCTTTATGGTAAATAAAAATATTTGAACTCTGGAAAGGGATATTACCTGAAGAGTTGCTTTGTTTTGTTTTGTTTTGTTTAAATCATTTCTAAGCCGCATTCCCATCCTAGGACAATCAATGCAATCCTTTGCCTTTCATGCTTTATCCCTTTCAACGTCATTCCTTCTGCTGTTTCTAAATTTGTGCAGGGTGGTGTGGCAAGGGTCTTCTCCTTTTTCATCCAGCCTTATTCTTCCCCTATCCTGGATGATAAGCAGCGCTGAAAAGGTTTATAAAGAAAGCAATGGGCACATGCCTTTGAAAATATGAAAAAGCATAGTTACTCACCTGTAACAGGTGATCTCTGGGAACAGCAGGAATTTAGTCTTCACATTTTAGTGATGTTGGTACCGATGGAGCCCGCGTGGGAATGCTCCCCAGTGTCCAATTGTAAAGCTTTTGGGGGCACTCCACTTTGTCTGCGCTACTGCCTTCCCAACTCCCTCTCTTCAGTTGAGTTTGTAGCTGAGAAAAGAGAGTAAATGAAACCCTAGGGGAGGAGGTTGGGTTGTGAAGACTAAATTCCTGCTGTTCCCAGAGATCACCTGTTACAGGTGAGTAACTATGCTATCTCCAGGAACAAGCACGAATATAGTCTTCACATATGGGACTCCCTAGCTCCCACATGCCAGACGAAGTGACCTCAGAACCAGTAGAGGTTCGCCTCAGAGTAGGCATGATGAGGTCATGGATCCCACATGGATTTCTGGTATCTTCAAAGTGCAGAACAGAGGGTAGTAGTTGCATCTAAGTCTGAAAGGTGCTGGAGTACAGCCTGATCAAACATGGCATCCTGACAGGAGTCTGTCCAGACAATAATGGGCAGTAAAGTTATGGACAGAAGACCAACTTGCTGCTTTGCAAATTTCTTCAATGGCTACTGTGTAGGTTTGCCATCGAGGTGGCCATGAACCCTAATAAACCTTTAAACTATCTCCCACTTAAACACTCCAAAACCCAGGGAAACAGACAAACATATACTTTTTGTCGGAACATGCACCATGAGGAACAAGTCCTCTCGAGGTGTGAAGTTCCTTTTAATCTTTTTTTAATAGCAGAAAAACCACTAAAAAGGCCCTGAGAGAGTAATCTCCCAACACCAAATTAAGTCTTTATATGCACATATATATATATCAAAAAAGCTGGAAAACTACTTAGCTGGGATAGCCAAATCACTACAGTCCATCTCCATATATCCTTTCGTCACGGAGAGAAATCCCAAACAGTCATTGACCAAACCGGTCATAAATCCAGCTAAAGAACTAAAGAACTGCACTGGCGTCATTTTTTGGCTGAACCTGATTTGGGAGGATTCTCCCTGATGTTGTTGCCACATTTGGACTAAAGAACTAAAGAACTGCACTGGCGTCATTTTTTGGCTGGATTTATGACCGGTTTGGTCAATGACTGTTTGGGATTTCTCTCCGTGACGAAAGGATATATGGAGATGGACTGTAGCGATTTGGCTATCCCAGCTAAGTAGTTTTCCAGCTTTTTTGATATATATATATATGCATATAAAGACTTAATTTGGTGTTGGGAGCAATGTTCCCTCTAATTTTCTGCAGGCTGTGCACGCATAAAATATCAGCTGTGCAGCTTTTGAAGGAAGGTTAAATTTTTGTGCGCCACATAACGACACTCGGAGTTATATACTTTAAAATTTGACTACACGTCAGAATACAGTATGTACACCACATTGATTGCACTAGAAAATATTGTAGAACTTGTGAAAACCGTAAATACACAACAACTTTTAAATTTTAAGACGTCTGTGTTGTTTTCTATCAGAATCAGAACCAAAATTTTTGTGCGCTCTGTTGTAAAGTATGTGCGCTCGCTCGGTGAGGTGTGTGCGCGCGCACACGCACACAGCTTAGAGGGAACAGTGGTTGGGAGATTACTCTCTCAGGGCCTTTTTAGTGGTTTTTCCGCTATTAAAAAAAGATTAAAAGGAACTTCACACATCGAGGTGGCCATGGCATGAACATTGTGAGCAATGACATGCTGTTCCAGGGAGAGTCCAGCTTTGTCGTAGGCAAATGAAATGCAGTCCACTATCCATCTGGAGAGAATACACTTAGAAACAGGTAATCCCAGGTGACTGGGGTCAAATGAGATAAACAACTGCGAGGCTTTATGATGATCTTGAGTCCTTTAGAGATAGAAAGCCAAGGCACTTTTGCAGTCAAGAGTGTGCAGAGTTGCTTCCACTCTAGATGCATGCAGTTTAGGAAAGAAAACTGGAAGGTAAATTGACTGGTTTAAATGGAAGGGAGACACCACCTTTGGCATAAAGTGTGGGTGAGTCTAAAGGACTACTTTGTCATGGTGGAAGCAGGTATAGGGAGGATCTACCACCAAAGCCTGAAGCTCACTAATGCATCTAGCTGAAATGAGGGCAATTAGGAAGATTACTTTCCAAGACAAGAACTTAAGTGAGGTCATGGCTAATGGTTGAAAGGGTGGCTTCAGAAGCTGCGCTAGAATGACATTGTGGTCCCAAGCTACCAGAGGTGGCTTAAGGGAGGTTTGGACAGTAGGAGAGTTCTCATGAAATGCGCAACTAGCGGTTGTATGGAGATGGGCTGTCCATCCAGTAGATGGTGAGAGATCACAATGGCACTGAGGTGGACTCTCACCGAGCTTGTCTTTAGACCTGTCGAGGTCAGGTAGAGGAGATACTAGAGGAGTGACTCCATTGGAGCAGAAAAGGGATTGAGATCTTTCTGGGAACACCAGAGAATCTACGTCCTTTAAAAGCATATAAACGTCTGGCGGAGGGCTTTCTAGAAGCCAAAAGGATTTCCTTAACTTCTTGAGTAAGGTCAAAGCCTTGTAAAAAGCTATGCTCATGGCAGCCAAGCTATGAGGCAGAAAGACTGTGGAATGGGATGTAGTAGTGATTCGTTGTCCTGGGAGAGGAAATCCGGTGCATATCCCCATCGCAGAAGATAAGTCAGACATAGTAGCAGTGGAAACCATGGTTGCTGTGGCCAGTGAGGGGCTATGAGAATCATGAAGCCCTTGTCGGATTGAAGCTTGAAAAGCATTTTGGGAATGAGGGGTATAGGAGGGAAAGCATAACGCAGATCCTGATCCCAGTGTAGGTTGAAGGCATTTATTTGTTGTTTGGTTGATGTCAGAGTTCTTGTGCAGAAGCAATGAAGCTTGGCATTTTGTGGAGTTGCGAACAGATCTATGTGTGGAGCTCCCCATGTCTGGAAGATGTAGGACGTTGTGTCTGGATGGAGAGACCATTCATGGGGAAGAAAGAAGCGACTCAGTCTGTCTGCCAAGACATTGGACTGGCCAGGGAGGTACACCACTTGGAGGTGTATTTGATGAGCAATAGCAAAGGATCAGAAATGTATCCTTCTCGCAGAGGGCCCAAGAGCCTGTTCCTCCCTGCTTGTTCAAATAGAACATGGCAACCTGATTGTCCATCCTGACTAGGACTTGTGCTCTAGTTGGTGTTGAAACACCCGGAGGACATGCGAGATAGCAAGAAATTCCAGGAGATTGATCTGGAGTTGTGACTCTTGCATTGTCCAGAGCCCCTGTGTAGTCAAGTTGCAAAGATGGGCTCCCCAACCCAGTTTGGAGGCATCCGTCATCGGGGTACATTGAAGTGGAGACATCTGAAAAGGTAACCCTAAGAGCAGATTTTCTGGAGAGCACCATCACTGAAGGGATGTGGTTAGAGGAGCAATGACCTGGATCCTGTCCCATAGACGGCCTGAGGCCTGCTTCCACTGGGAGGCTAGACTCTACTAGGCTGTCCGCATATGTAGTCGGGCATATGGAACGACATGTACTGTAGAGGCTATGTGCCCCAGAAGCTGCAGCATCTCTCGGGTGATCAGATGGTCTCATAGAAGCATCTGGGATGCTAGTTTGACTAGACGTGCACAACAAAGTTGGGGCAGAAATTCTCTGGATTACTGGGTATCTAGTAGGGCTCTAATAAACTCTAGTTTTTGAGTTGGAGTGAGCTGGGACTTTGGAAGGTTTATCACAGATCCCAAGTGTTGTAGTACTGTGATGATATGATAAGGAAAACAGTACCTCTTGGGAGGAGTCTGCTTTTATTAGCCAGTCATCTAAGTAAGGGAAGACGAATATCCCTAGAGATCTTAGATAAGTGGCTATGACCGCCATACACTTTGTGAAGACTCTTGGGGCAGAGGCGAATCCAAAGGGAAGGACTCTGTATTGATAATGTTTTCCTTGAAAGATGAAGCATAGATATTTCCTGTGTCCTGGATGGATGAGGATGTGTGTGTACACTTCCTTTAGATCTAGAGAACAGAGCCAGTCCTGACTCTGGAAATAGGGAAGAAAAATCTCGAGAGAGATTATCTTGAACTTTTCATAGACTAGAAACTTGTTGAGGTTTCTGAGGTCCAGAATGGGCCTGTGCCCTCTGGTTTTCTTTGGAATGAGAAAGTAGGGAGAGTAGAAGTCCATCCCCTATTGGGATGTTGAGACATCTTCTATGGCACCCTGAGACAGAAGAGAGGACACCTCGTCCTGTAGAAGAGCAGTGAGTGAGGGTTGCATTTGATATTTCTCTGTGAAATTGGAGGGGGGCATAGTTTGTAGATGAAGTCTGTACCCTTCCTTGGCTATGTTTAGTGTCCACTGCTCTGAGGTGATGAGGTGCCATTTGTGGGCATAGTGACACAGTCTGCCTGCTATGTGGAGGGGGTGGGGGTCCTCCAGAGGCAGGGTGGCAATATTCTCTAGGATAGAGTAAAAAACCAGGCACAGATTGTGGCTGTGGAGCTGGTTGAGATTTAGCCCCCTGTGGCTTCTTTTGTTGCTTAGGAGGCTGCTGCCTCTTCTGTGGGGCCTGACCCTGGTACTGAGAAGCAGGAGGATAAAGAAGAGAAGAATTTATTCTTATTATTGTAGAAAGACTTCTTTACAGGTGTCTTTTTCCTAGCAGGATCAGCTGTTACTCTGGACAGTCTCTTTAGAGTAGTATTTTCTGACTCTACAGTAATTGAGAAGCCTTATCTTGCCAGTCTTTACCAAAGAGGTCTTCCCCTGTGCAAGGTAGGTTGCCCAGCTTATCTTGAACCCACTGTTCCAGGATCTGAGACCTGAAGCCATTAAATTCAATCCAATATAGAGGATATAGGAGTTAATCCTAGCCAAGAGCATGGATGCTTGAAAGCATTGATGCCCAAATGCATCGAGAGTTATCGATTCCCTACCTGGAGGATTAGAGGAATGAGTCTTCAAGATTTTGATTCGGTGCATCACCGATTCAACGACCATGGTGGGGAAGCTGCGGCTTTTAGAAGCCGGGACACTCCGGTACCCGATACATGGTATCGAGACATTGACTTTGAGGTGAGACCTTGAGAAGCATCTCCCACATTCGGAGCATAAGGTCATGAAGGATGCAGTGCACCAGTAAGGTGGCTGCCTCTTTGGGTGCTGTTGGGTATTGGAGGATCTCTAATTCCTCCACCCTTGGCTATTTCTCTGATGTTACCATGATAGAGACCCTTGGCAAGGTCTCGAATGAATTCCTGGAAGGACATGTCTTCCGGAGGTGACATGCATCATTGAGGCGGGGAAGGATCCGAAGGTAGGTCCTAGGACCCCCGAGCGTCGAATGACTCTGCATCCAAAACTGGGGAATCGGAATCAGAGAACCTGAAGTACTGATGAGCCCGGTGTTCGCCAGAAGCTAGGTGCCAGTACAGATGTTCTGAGGTATCGGCCTCAGTGAGCTGCTTGGGTTTGGCACCAGTATCAGAAAGAGTTTCAAGGGAGGGCATGGGTGGGAGCAATGTCGATGCCATCTGCAGCAGCCCTGATGCCGTGCCTGAAACCGGTGTCGATATAGGTACCATAACTGGCATCAACAGGGCGGTTCCTGTAGCCAAGGATTTTATTGGTACCAAAGCTACAAGGAGGACTGCCAAACTCCACTCGATGTCCAGTATACGCTGGTCTATCGAGGTTGCCGATTCTTGGATGTCTGTGATGGGTATTTGTGCTACCATCCCAGAGCATGGAACCAGTAGCTCTCTGGAGGCCAAGGACTCAGGAGCATCTTGAGGCCCCTCGATGGCTTTGGAGGATAAAGCCTCCCACCAGGGCTGTTTGGCAGGCTGATCTGCCTCCAAGGCAACACCCAAGGGGTCTTGATGCTTTGAATGTGATCTTTCCCTAGAGGTATTATAAGACTTTGATGCGGCCTTGTGCTTGGACTTTGAAGATACCTGAGAACCGTGGAGGATGATGGGCCCTCAACGAAGTGGACACCATCAATACCGCATCTGAAGCAAAGAGTGCTCCAAATTTAGAAGCCCAGTTTTGTAGGCCTTTCTGTATCATTTTCTGACAGAGGGAACAGTCTTTTGGCTGGTGGTCTGGGCCAAGGCATTTTAAACACCAGTCATGTGTTTCAGTTGCTAAAATGGTGATGTGAAGAGTATGGTAGGCTTAAGGCCTAAAAAGAGCATCGACACCCAAGAATTTTTTTTTTTTAAAGATAAGAAAGAAGGAAAAGAAAAAAATAAGGAAACCAGCAATGTCTTCAATGGTGCCAGTGTTGACGGGAAGGCAGAAGCGCTATCCACAAAAAGAAGTTTTTCTACGGTGACAGGATTTGCTTCCTGCTGGCTCCACGGAAAACAAAGAACTGAAGAAAGGGAGTTGGGAAGGCAGTCACGCAGGCGCAGTGGAATGCTCACAAAAACTTTCCAATTGGATGCTGGGAAGCGTTCCCGCGCTGACTCTGTTGGTACCTACGTCACCCATATGTGAAGACGATATTCCTGCTTGTTCCTGGAGATAACTAGATTTCATTCCCAAGCACTTTCCAGTGTCTCTGCCCACAAGCAACCAAAACTACATTTTCAGATATGTTGGCTAGTGACGTAATGGCACATCCCCCCTTTCTCCATCCACAGATTCAGGCACATTGATGCGGGAGGAACATGGTGGGAAGAGACATAGTAAAGTGTACTTCAATCGGGTGTTAGGGGTAGAGGCTCTATCGGGAGGTGGAGTGAATGGTATGGCCTGTATATCTGTGTCTGGGAGCAGCATCTAGCTCTTTGTTTAGTATGTATAAAACTGGAGATATTACGGCATATACGAACTTGGTAAATGAAATTAAATTCATGGCTCTTCTTTGGGTGATGGGGCCTGACATCTGCTTCCAGTTCCTTGCTATGCATAGGTTATGCATACAGACTGCCCTCCTCAACTGATCCTCAGCTGTCAATGCCACTCAATACGTGATCCTCCAGAAATGAGACACCTCCAGTTTGATTCAAAGTTACCTCTTGATCATGACCGAGTGCTTACAACCTTTCTCCATATCCTTGTTTCCCAAGCAGATCCTGAATATCCTGGCTTACGACTTGCTTTAGGGATGCATAACCATGATATTATTTATGTGGTTTCAGCTCTCACCTTTTTCAGTAGTAGCTGAGGATGAGACACATTCGGGCGGGTAAGTATTTCCCTGTTCCTGGAGAGATTACAATCTAAGTTGTAACCGAGGCAATTTGAGAGTGAAGTAACTTGCCCAAGATCACCAGGAGCATCAGTGGGACATGTGGGATTTGAACCCTGAAATCCCTACTTCTCAGCCCAGTATTTCAACCACTCCTCCATGCCACCATTAGGGGAATTGTCCAGATCGGTTTTAGTGTTCCTTTCATTTGGTGATTTATCAGGTGGTGTAGTGGTCCATAAGATGAACGCACTCACTGTAACAGAAAACCATTTCTTTCTGTGGCAGCTCATAAACTTCTTAGTCTAGAATAAATGGAAGTGAGACTTCTCAACTGAGCTGACTTTATTTATAAGAGTGAGTGAAGAGCAGTAGAATTATATTCCCAAACTCCAGTATTAATTTATTTCATTTTTATTTATTTAGATTTATGTATCACCACTATTTGCAAGACTTGAGGCGATTTACAATATATACAATTTACAAAGCAAGCCTGTCCACTCAACCCATTCCACTAACCACACCAACGCATCCCACAATCAAGCTCTAACCAACCCCCAAAGCCATCCTTTAACAAGTTTACCAAAATAAAGGTAAAATCTTTTAATACAAACCAATACTAGTAACTTACTCCAAAGGGAAGGGCCAACAACAAAAAAGGCCTTCCCCCAAGCTTCCTTAACTAGGAGAACTCAGAGTAAACCCTCTCATTGAGATTGCACACTACAGTATGCCAACCAACCTATCAAGTTTGGGCCCATACTTTGAAGACATTTAAACAAAATTAGCAGCAACTTAAACCGCCCTTGCTTTTCCTCCAGTAATCAGTGTAGTTATTGCAGCATAAGAGTGACAAGCTCCTGAGGTCCCAAACTCCCAACAACCGAGCTGCCAAAGTTTGTTTAAGATGGAGGTGGTGCAACATGTTCTTAGGCAACACCACCTGCAGGGCATTGGCATAGTCCAAGCATATCAAAATGAGAGCCTGAACAACCTGTTATAACTGCAACAACTCCAAAAAAGGCTTAAACTGCTTCACCAAATGCAGTAGATAGAACATTGCTTGAACTAACTTAGATTGAAAGATCTGAATCAAATCACACCCCCAAATTACAAACATTAGTAAACTTGACATCCTCCTAAGAACATAAGAACATAAGACATGCCATACTGGGTCAGACCGAGGTCCATCAAGCCCAGTATCCTGTTTCCAACAGTGGCCAATCTAGGTCATACGTACCTAGCAATATCCCCAAAAGACACAGGTTTCACAATGCTTGTACTGGGTCAAGCATTGATATCCTGGGTCCCTTTTTAATAGTGGTTTATGGACCTTTCCTCCAGGAACTTGTCCAAACCTTTTTTAAACCCAGCTATACTAACAGCCCTTACTACATCCTCTGGTAACAGATTCCAGAGTTTGATTACACGTTGAGTGAAAAAATATTTTCTCTTATTTGTCTTAAATAGTTTACCCTGTAGCTTCATTACATGTCCCCAAGTCTTTCTATATTCTGATAGCATAAACAATTGATCCACGTTTATCCGTTCCACTCCATTCATTAATTTATAGACCTCTATCATATCTCCCCTCAGCCGTCTCTTTTCCAGGTTAAAGAGCCCTAACCTTTTTAGCCTCTCTTCATAGGAGTAGCCTTCCATCCCCTTCACCAATTTGGTGGCTCTTCTCTGTACTTTTTCTAATAACGCTATATCCTTTTCAAGATACGGTGACCAGAATTGCACACAATATTCAAGGTGCGGTCGCACCATGGAGTGATACAGAGGCATTATAATATCCTTTGTTTTATTCTCCATCCCTTTCCTTATGATACCTAGCATTCTATTTGCTTTCTTGGCTGCCGCTGCACACTGGGCAGAGGGTTTTAACATGTTATCCACGATGACTCCTAAATCTTTTTCCTGGGTGGTGGTTTCTAATGTGGAGCCTTGCATCGTGTAACTATAGTGTGGGTTGTTCTTTCCTAGGTGCATAACTTTGCACTTGTCCACATTAAATTTCATCTGCCATTTGGATGCCCAGTCTTCCAATTTATCCAGATCCTCCTGCAGTTTTCCACAATCCTCTTGGGTTTTAACAACTTTAAACAGTTTTGTGTCATCAGCAGTGGTTCTCAACCCAGTCTTCTGGGACCCCCAGGCCAGTCAGGTTTTCAGGATATCCGCAATGAATATGCATGAGATAGATTTGCATACAATGGAAGCAGTGCATGCAGATCTATCTCATGCATATTCATTGTGGAAACCCTGAAAACCTGACTGACTGTCCTACAGAAATGATTGCCTCTGGGTAGTTCTTGACCATTACAAGGCCTCTGATTTCCTGACATTTAAATATAATTTATTATCAGTCAGGCACGTAGATACCACAGTCAGCTTATCATTAAGACTTCCTGCCAGTTCATTCCCACTCGGACAAAATCTGCATATCATCTGCAAAAAGAAAAAATTGCAATTCTAAGAGGGGCAGAAGGTCCCCTAGCAGTTGCAAACATAAATTAAAAAGAACCAACAAGAAGACAGACCCTTGCAGCACACCACAAAACAACTTACCAACCCAAGATCTCTCACTCCCCTAAAATGGTTCACAATTATCCAAAAAAGAAACAAACCACTCCAAGTCTTGAAGGACTAGAAAAGGGGACTGTTACTTCTGGAGTGAGATCTGCAATTGTGAGTATATACTTCTGGGAATTTTCTGAAAGGAATTCTTTCTATTAAAGCTAATTAATCTGTGAACCCACTATTTTTTGTTAAATCAGTCAGGGCCTAGTAGCAGCAGTTTAAGTTTAAATTTAAAACACAGAAGAGAACTTTCTGGTTACATTTCATACCCAGCAGAGAGCTTGTAGTTTAAATTTAATAGTCACTCAGGGCCTAGCATTAGCCAAGTACTTTTAGTTTAAATTTAAAACACAGAAGAGAGCTTTGTGGTTAAATTTAGAACCCAGCAGAGATGTAGGGATGTTACCCATGACTGAAGTGGTATTTAAAGGTGCGGAAGAATTGAAGGAAATATTGATACATCGGGAAGATGTATTACAACTATTAGATAAACTGAAGAGTAGCAAATCACCTGGGCTGGATGGTATACATCCAAGGGTGTTGAAAGAACTAAAATATGAGATTGCAGACCTGCTATTAGTAATCTGTGAACTATCATTAAAATCATCTCTAATACCTGAAGATTGGAGGATCGCCAATGTAACACCAATTTTTAAAAAGGGTTCCAGGGGTGATCCGGGAAACTACAGGCCAGTGAGCCTAACGTCAGTACCGGGAAAAATGGTAGAAACCATCATAAAGAATAAAATTACTCAGCATGTAGATAGTCATGGCCTAATGGGAGACAGCCAACATGGCTTTAGACAAGGAAGATCTTGTCTTACTAATCTGTTATGTTTTTTTGAAGGTGTGAATAAACAGGTGGACAAAGGTGAGTCGGTTGATATAGTGTATCTGGACTTTCAGAAAGCCTTTAACAAGGTCCCTCATCAGAGACTTTTGGCAAAACTAAAGAGTCATGGGATATGAGGCAGTGTACTATTGTGGATCAGGAACTGGTTAAAAGATAGAAAGCAGAGGGTAGGGCTAAATGGCCAATTTTCCCAATGGAGAAAGGTGAATAATGGTGTATCCCAGGGATCTGTGCTGGGTCCGCTGCTTTTTGACATATTCATAAATGACCTGGAAAGTGGAATAACGAGTGAGGTTATCAAATTTGCAGATGACACAAAACTATTTAAAGTTGTTAAAATCCAAGAGGATTGTGGAAAATTGCAAGAGGATCTTGATAAATTGGAAGACTGGGCATCAAAATGGCAGATGAAATTTAATGTGGACAAGTGCAAAGTTATGCACCTAGGGAAGAACAACCCAAACTATGGTTACATGATGCAAGGTTTTACATTAGGAACCACCACCCAGGAAAAAGATTTAGGCGTCATTGTGGATAACATGTTAAAACCCTCGGCCCAGTGTGCAGCAGCAGCCAAGAGAGCAAATAGAATGCTAGGTATCATAAGGAAAGGAATGGAAAATAAAACAAAAGATATTTCAATGCCACTATATCGTTCCATGGTGAGACCGCACCTTGAATATTGTGTGCAATTCTGGTCGCCGTATCTTAAAAAGGATATAGCGTTATTAGAAAAGGTTCAAAGAGCCACCAAAATGGTAAAGGGGATAGAAGGATACTGCTATGAAGAAAGGCTAAAAAGGTTATGGCTCTTTAACCTGGAAAAGAGACGGCTGAGGGGAGATATGATAGAAGTCTATAAATTAATGAACCGAGTGGAACGGGTAAACATAGATCGATTGTTTACGTTATCAGAATATAGAAAGACTAGGGGACATGCAATGAAGCTACAGGGTAAACTATTTTAGACTAATAAAAGAAAACAGTTTTTCACTCAACATGTAATCAAACTCTGGAATTTGTTACTGGAGGATGTAGTAAAGGCTGTTAGTGTAGCTGGGTTTAAAAAAGGTTTGGATAAGTTCCTGGAGGAAAGGTCCATAAACCATTATTAAGAAGGGACCCAGGATATCAATGCTTGACCCAGTACAAGCATTGTGGAACCTGTGTCTTTTGGGGAAACTGCTAGGTACGTATGACCTAGATTGGCCACTGTTGGAAACAGGATACTGGGCTTGATGGACCTTGGTCTGACCCAGTATGGCATATCTTATGTTCTTATGTTCAACACTATAACCAGCAAACCATGCTCTTGTAATCTCCACAGTAATAAACCTTGGTGGATGGTGTCAAAAACTGTTCAGATCCATAAAAAGCATTAACACAGCCTACCCCTTCTCAAGAAAATGGCAAATTCTACTAGTCTCTCCTTACCCCCCACTGAAGAACAATCAGGGACATTCCAGCACTGGGTGAGTCCCTCTTTGTGATCCACACTACCCTTGGTGCTCCAGCACCTTGTTTGTGATTAAACTGTTCTTTTGCATTCCCTCTCTGGGAGATTCCTGTTTCAAGCTCTATATAAATCCAGGGATTGAGTCGCCAGGAGTCAGCATTGACTAATGGCACACAGTGACTGACTGACTGTGAACCTCCCTAGGAGCACTAAGTGGACCAGCTAGGAAGCTGGATCACTTTGCCCTGTTCCATGTTGAGATCTGGTTTTAAAATGTTGCTATTACATCACTTTTCTCTCTAACTTCCAGAACATACCTGGACCTCCACTAAGATAAACCATTAAGGATTAGTAACATACGCTACCCTACTTCAAACCATATTGGCTAGGGGCTACAGGTGTAATCAATTTATGTTAACCGGGGTACGATGGGTAAATTCAACAGGGATGTGTTTGAAGCTGTAGGCCCGGCTTGGCTGCCCTTTGTTACATTAGTGGTAACCTGTGACAGTGACTGCAGCCCTGGCACTGTTACAGAAAACCCTCTGGTGCAGGAGTGGAGGAGTGGCCTAATGGTTGGGACAAGGTACTGCAGGCCGGAAGGTCGGTGGTTCAAATCCCACTAGAGGACAGCAACCTTGGGCCGGAAGGACTGGGGTTTCTAGTCCCACAGGTGCTCCTTGTGGTCTTGGGCAAGCCACTTAACCCTCCATAACCCATGTTCCCTGTAAAATAGTTATCTCCAAGTTATAATGCCCTGTTCAATGTAATTTCAGTTTGTTCAATGTAAACCACACTGATGCAGAATAGCGCAGTATATAAGAGAATGTAAATAAATAAATAAAAAGACCAAATTGTTCCCAGTTGTATTGGGAGACATACGCCGAACATTAATAGCTGAAGTGATTCACTCTCTACCTGGCAATGCAAACGTGGTTCTGCCTTTCCCTCCATGTGCACAATAAGAGCAGTTGCTTGACAAATAATCTTGTTTGTTGAAAGCTTCTCCAGCTGAGAAAAGCACGTTTTGCTTAAAAGCCTAGCCTGCATTCAGCTCCCAGGAGGTAGAAGAAGACGTCATGGTACTCGTATAGTACAGTAACATAAAGCTTTCTGAAAACAAACAGCACAAATGTTGCTGGGCACCGTGCATTTAACAGAGGAATTGATATGTCCATCAGGCAAGCCAAAGTGGATTAGTCTGTGAGCAAGCAAGAGTTCTTAAACAATATGACAAATTCCTGAGAGAGGCCGGCACTTCTCTTTAGGGACATTTAGCAGCTCTTTGCACGCACTATGAAATAGCAACTGTATATGTGTAGTTCAGCCCTAGCCCTGCTTATAGAAAAGTTAAAATTAGGAAACTCTACAGCTGTGCTCTTGAAAGGGAAATACCTTTAAAGGGCTATTGCAATGATGCAAGATAGGGGGAAACGGGGGAAGGAAAAAAGTTATTAGAAAGAAAAGATTTCAAAAGTCAGATTCCTTCCCACTGTCTCCGAGTCATGGGCCATCCAGGTCTGGATATTCACAACTAGATGAATGCAGAGGAAAGGAGGGGGGAGGGTTGTTAAATTAGGAATTAGGCTGCCTGATGGGGAGTGATGGATGAACAGAAGAAAAGAGAAATCCTCCCTTCCCGGGGCTTCCTATTGGCACCCACACTTCAAAATGGTTAGTGGTCTTCATCATCCGGCATATAGGGAGAGACTTAAAGATCTCCATACGTATACTTTGGAAGAAAGGCCGGAGAGAGGAGATATGATAGAGACATTTAAATATCTCCTTGGCATAAATGCACAAGAGGAAACCCTCTTTCAATTGAAAGAAAACTCTGCAAAGAGGGGGAATAGGATGAAGATGAAAAGGGATAGACTCAGGACTAATCTGAGGAAATATTTCATTACAGCAAGATGCATGGAATAGTCTCCTAGTGGAGACAAGGACTGTGTCTGAAGTCATGTGCTAAACATAGACAATCTCTAAGGGAAAAGGGGGACTGTAAAGCTTAGTAGTTGGTGTGGAAGCGCAGATGGGAGAGGCCGTAGGATCATTGTCTGCCGTCATTTCTTTATGATTCTATGTAAATTCAGCCTTGAAGAGAGGTGGAAGAGGAAGGATGGGGAGATGGGTTTTGAAGAGAGAGACGAAGGGTGTGAGCAGAGGGATGTGCGATAAAAGCAGGAGGCAAACAGCATACAACAGGAAGGGATGTGTATGAAATGGAGAGGAGCGCGCGGGTTGTAAGAGAAAGAGGGGAGAGAAAAATGGAAGGATAAAGAAAAAGAAAAGAAATGGGACAAAGGAATGAACAAAAACAGAAGAAGAAAGATGGCAGCAGGGAGGAAAAATCTAGTGGAATGGCCGAGACCATAGAATGGGAAAAATAAAAAGGAAGCTAGAAATCAAAGGGTGAGAGGAAAGACTAGAGAAATGAAAATTGGAAAACTAAATGGAAGAATAAAGAAAATAGGAAAGAAAATGAAGAAGGATCACAACGAAGAAGAAGAAAGGAAAATAATAAGAGATCATCAAGAAACACAAAAGTCCAAAAATGTTTTCTGAACTGCTCCTGCCATAGCTGCAACTCAACAGGTGGGGGGGGGGGGGGGGGGGAATTAATTTGGTAGGGTTGGCCTAGAGAGAGGAAGCCTATGTGTTGCAGGAGGGGGGATTTGAGACAGAGAGGAACTGAAAGGGAAGTTTGCACTGTTTCTTCCCCCAACCCAAAATGCCTATCTTGGAAGGGGGAATAGGAGAGAAAGTTAAGCCTGTACCATTCTCAGCTCCCTACTTCTTGCCCTACCCAAAAGAAACAGCCAAACTACAGCCTTAGACACAGGGTCTGATTGACTCATATTTATTTAAAGGTCACCCTTGATATCATACACACTTTATTAATTAACCAGGTGAGGTAATTGGAGCCTTTTATCACGGGGTGCAGAGGAACAGCAGAGACAAATTAAGGGATCCCAAAGCCTGAAACGTCTTACCAATTGAAGTGGTGAAGACCATCGCTTTTCACAGATTTTGGGCATGCTTGGAACAGATATGGAGGGCAGTGGTTGGAAAAGGACTGAACGGTCAGGGAAAAGACATGGGGATGACGGAGAACTGTGTTGGGCTCCATATGGAAATGCAAATACCCATTTAGCCAGACTGGAAGAATCTCCCGGTCCCGGATGGGGCAATCTGGTGTTCATCTATTTATGCTCATTTAAAAATATGACAATATAAGCAACCTTAATTTTTGTTGCATTTTGGCCCGACCAGATGAATTCAGCTCCTAAAAACTAGTCACAAATATATTAGTCCAATAAAAATGCCTCATCTACAATGTTTATTGGCCTTTCTTGCTCAGTAATTGTGTCAGAGTAACATGACTGCCAGTTGCGTGTACATAGTGTCTCTGAACTGTGCCTGACCACTGTCCTGGGCCACCTTGTAACCCTGCCACACACACAGTGCTGCTCCTTCTGTGAATCCCTTCACTCGGAAGGCAGCCCTATATCCATTAATTCGTGCTGCAGGAAGCATGTACTCAAATGCCATCTTCTGGAATCATCTTGAAACTGACAGGCAAAAGAAGAAACATAAATGGATCTGAAGCACCTAAGTGAAATAATAATAAGAGTACGTAACGATTTTCTTCAGTTTTGTTATTCTATAGCAGGGCCGGCTTAACCACTAAGTAATCTAGGAAGATACCTAGGGTGGCAGCTCGTGGGAGGTTGGCCCAGAGCAGTCGCAATCAAAACGGGTACAGAGAGCCAACTGAAACGGGTACAAACTCAGAGAGCCATCTGAAAGAGTGAGTGGCAGGTTTCAATTAGCCATTTATCCCAGTGAATGACTTTTATTAATTACCATCATTATGAATATATGTGAAACAAAGGCCAATAGTTTAAAAGTACGATGTCCATTTACACATATTTACAGGATTGTCCTGGGAAGAGTTCTGATGGAGTGAATATGACTACCGAGTTTAATTATCAAAACTGCAGACAATATGGAGAGGCCTGGAAGACTGATAGCTAATTGAGAGGGGACGGCACGAGGCTAAGGGCCTACCTAGGGCACCTAAAATCCTTGCAGTGGCCCTGTCCTAAAGGGATGATCCTCTAGGTCAACAGATCCCTCTGCCATACACCCAAGGCGGGAGCAGAGCCTTACAGGACTCAAATGGTTCAAAGGGCAAAGCATCAGAAAGAGGAAAAAACTAGGGTCCAGTATATTAACAAAATTATTCAATGTTACAGCTATGGGGAATATCTTCACTACATAATGACGTAGGCTATGTGGTGGTTGGTTGAAAATGCTTTAGCCAAACAGAATGTTAACACCCTGGGGGGAGGAGGACAGCCCTCATGTTAGATATATGTGTATGTGCGTAAGTGTCCTGAAGGAAATAGGTGATTTGCATTCCTCTGGCTTTTGAAAGTATAG
Source organism: Ichthyophis bannanicus (assembly GCA_033557465.1). Classification (NCBI taxonomy): domain Eukaryota; kingdom Metazoa; phylum Chordata; class Amphibia; order Gymnophiona; family Ichthyophiidae; genus Ichthyophis; species Ichthyophis bannanicus. The sequence continues at coordinate 36,366,881 of CM066050.1, read as the reverse complement.
TAAAATGAAACCACATATGATAATATTTATGATGATTAGATGTCACTATCAACAGATTTCAAAGGCTGAATTTTACAGTTTAACCATAGGCTGCCACTGTCCCAAAAAACAGAGATTATTGTTTATGGTTTATTAAAAAGCTTTACAGTATATATTGCTGTTCTAGGAATAAAAGCAAAGCATTTTATATTTAATTAGAAGAAAGGGAAAGAACTTATTTAAAAATACAAGAGAAAAGAGACAGACAGCACAGGAGAAGGGACCTATCTAGCAGGGGGAAGGAGCCTGCTCAAAAAGAACCTTCTACAGATGGGCCCTGAATGTGTTATAAGAAGGCGTCAGGTGGAGGTCCAAAGGTGTTTCATAAGATGGGTACTTTGAAAAAGAAGGCTGACCAGCAGGTGGGCTCTAGCTTGGCCTTGGACAGTACAAGCATTGTGGAACTTGTGTCTCTTGGGGAAACTGCTAGGTACATATGACCTAGATTGGGCACTGTTGGAAACAGAATACTGGGCTTGATCTGACCCAGTATGGCATATCTTATGTTCTTTATGGTGAGAGATGGAAACGATTGTTGTGCAATGAGTAGAGGGCACAAGCTGGGATTTGAAACATAAGAAGTGAGGAGAGAGATGAGGTATTGCCCGTGTGAAGGGACTTGTGTGCATCTCTACCACTAGGAGGCAGTACACAAAGCACTGCATATAGCAACTTTTTAAAAAGCTAAACGGTTATTTCCTACTTTTACAGCAGAATTTACAACAGAATGAAAGACAGTACACAGCAGCAGGGACAAAGGTTGAGTTTTTGATGGGAAAAGCATGTTGATCGTGTCTCATGGAATAATTTCCAACTCGTCCTTGATTCAGATCGTGGTAGTATATATATATTTTGCAGAAAGCAAATTTTACTGCAGATTTCTTGGCTAGACACCAGCGGATGCAGTGGTAGGGGGTTCATATTGGAACAAACACCATAGCATCTCAACACATTAACAGCAACCTCTTCCCTCACAATTCACAGTCCACCTAGAGAAGCATGGAAATAAAAGTCAACAAACTGAAAACATAAAGCGATACCCTTCCATTAAACTAACATTTCTTGACCATCTTTTCTGAGTTAACATAAGGACCAAAAGCAGGAAAGCAAGCATTGTGCCATGGACAGGGTGAATGAGGAACAGCAGATGGTCTGACAGCATCCAGAATTCATTCAGGAGCAAGAGGACTGCACATGTTACTCACACAGACCCACAGAACTGTTTTCTTCTGCAGAATACAGGAGCGACTATAAGCCTTTGTGCTGCCATCTATTGTCTAGTGCTAGCATTATACTGTACCATAGACTGAATATATATATTTATTTGAAAAGTTTATATGCCACATTTCCAAGGATCAATACAGTTTACAGATAACAGTAACATAACCTTACATAGAACAAGATAACGTTACAAAGAACAATGAGTAATACAATTAACCTATTTACAATGGATAAAAGCCAAATAATTAATGGTATATAATTAACCTATTTACATTAAATACAAAAACCAAAGAATTAATGCTATATGATGACTAGAAGATTGTTACAGGGGGGTAAGGTTGAGAATTACACTGTATTAAGTGACACCCTAATTCCCTTGATGAACCTAAGTGTTATGTAATGTTTCCCATATATTGAAAGTTCCACAGAAATGTCTTCCTTTGCACAAAAAAACATGCTAGAAATAACCAAAACGGAGAACTTTAAAATAAATAGTCCATATTCCCTGACTGTTTTCTCTCATGCTTCAGATCATGTCTTTTCCTGGGAATTTGTCCTGCTTATGTAATAGGAGCAGCGGCCCTTATCTGTTTGTTTGGCATGAGTCCCTTTCCCCTTTCAGTATAGCACCAGCATGTCCTTTACTCCGCTGGAAACTTTAAGGCTGAAGTGGAAGAAATGCTGTTTGATTAGAGCAGAGGTACTCAAATCCAGTCCTGGAGGGCTGCAAACCAGTCAGGTTTTCAGGATATCCCTAATGAATATGCATGAGATATATTTGCATGCACTGCCTCCATTGTATTTGATCTATCTCATGCATATTCATTAGGGATATCCCAAAAACCTGACGGGTTTGCGGCCCTCCAGGACTGGATTTGAGTACCTCTGGATTAGAGCAACAAAGAATCAGACAAGCCAGGGTACAGATACTGCTGCCACCTCTCGTAACCTTGGGCAAGTGACTTAACCTTCCATTACCTTAAGTGAAACTTAGACTGTCAGGTTCCTTTGGGCAGGGAAATAACTGCAGTATTTGACTTGTAACTTGCTTTGAGCTCATATTTGGAAAAGGTAAGTAATTAATTAAATCTTTTTATGGGCTATTGATAATTTGATATACTGCCCCTGCCTAAATCTAAACTCAAACTCTAAGGCTATTGCATGAAGGTTTCTGGTTGCTTTGGGTTCAGCTAATGTAGGGTGGGTGGAATGTCTCCGTTCTCCTCTGCAGCTCATGTTTGCTGCAGCAGCTTCAGGTCCTCATTGTCATTAGGCAGATCTTCCCCATAAAGTCAACCCAACCATTAGGCAACACGATGAAGCTCCCTAAGGAAGCTTCTGGGGATGAGAAGCAGTCAAAGCACAACGATGGGAGGTGCTGTCAAAAGGTTCCCAAACTGACCCCATAAAAAATGATACACTAATCTGAGATTTTAGTGGCCACCATCCCCCTCAAAGTAATCCCATTAGGAATTGATGTAATGGTCCTAGCGGTCTTGCCATTGTTGGAATGCCTTCTGAAAGTCATCTTTCTTCAGACACTTCAGTACATCCCTCGTCTCTTCCTGACTCTTCGCAATGGGGTCAATCACCCTTTGAGCTTCATTTTCATTCCAGAGAAGAGGAAAAACTCACAGATGGCCAAGGCAGGAGAATAGGGAGGCTGAGGGATGGCAAACCATGTTGTTTTGGGCCAAAACCTGCTGCACTTTGATGGACGTGTACACTGGGGTATTGTCATGGTGGATGATCCAGTTCCCAGTGGCACACAACTCAGAATGTTTGTGTCTCACACAGTCCTTCAGGTGCTGCATGCCAAAATAGTCTGCATTGACTGTTTGTCCTTGATGAACAAATTCCTGCAGAATTCCTTTGGGGTTGACAAAAAAACATCAACTTCACATTACTCTTCACTTACTGTGCTTTCTTGGGGTGTTGTGACAATGGATGTTTCGGGGGCAATTTCTCCAAATGGGTGAATTTTGCACATAACACCTCTTAGTTACCTAATCCATTCAACCACAAAAATTACTACAAAAAAATCTAAAGAATTTAAAGGTAGCTAAACATTCTCTTATAGAAAATACCCAAAACTCTACTTGTTATAGAGAGAGCCCTCAGGATGGCCATAAACCCTTCATATGACAAAACTAGTCATCATAGGGAATAGCGATACTCACATCACCGATCTCCAACCTCCCCCATATTACAATCCAAATCCAATTAGCACAATTTGGGAGTTCTAAGAAAAGATAAGTACTAGAAAATATTCCATTGTAAGCATTTTTTTTTATTGTGAATGCTACCAAATTGCTTCTGTTTGATTGCAGGGCTTATGGAGGAGAAATTTGTGACTCCGTTGTGAGTTGCATGCTTCATTTGTGAAGTAATTAAAGGAATTATGGAGATACCAATGGATATTTTTTAAATTAATGAATATGATAATAAATATTAAATAAAAAAAAATCTTGAAAAGTAATTTTTTTAGATTGTGCTAATTGGATTTGGATTGTAATATGGGGGAGAGTGGATCCCTGGGGGACATCTTGAGTTTGAGCATATGAGGTTGATGCTGGTGGTCCAATCCAGATCTGTTGTGGAGGTAAGTTTGGAACCATTTCAGTACAGTGTCTTGTATTCCAATTGACTGGAGGCATTGTAGGAGGATGCTGTGGTTGATGGTATCAAAAACTGCTGAGATGTCAAGGAATACGAGGATGAAGCCTTGGTGAATGTTCTGATTTCCCATTATGAGGTTGTTCAAAGAGAGAAGTTAATTCATGAACTTTCTTGACATTGTCACAGGTTGTGCTTGTTGAAGGCCATCCTGATCGTTCACTGTCAAGCATTTCCTAAATGCATTTGAAACAACCATGCCACCCCCAGATTTGCCTTCTGCCTAAAGCACATTCACCAAATGCCTGCTGAAACAATTGCTGTGTTTCCAGTGTTTTACCAATTTTATCACAGAAGTTGATGCGTGCACATTTTTCAAGTTTCTCATTTATTTTTGGCAGCAAAGAAAGTTGTCAAAGAAGTGCAGCACAGGCCCACATCCACTCAGCACCATGCCGCTTAGCACACTGGCTCACAAGGCTGTTTGGTAGTGCCAGATGGTGGTCCACTGCTATACTGTGTTCCATTCCCATGCAATGACATGAGTTTGGGAACTTTTTGACAGCACCTCTTAGATCCTAACACCCAGACAAACTCAGAGAGTCATCAGCACGTTCTTTTACCTGCAGGGAAATCAGGCACACATACTTTAAAAATGTAAAATTAAATATCATAATTTTAAGGATTGTTGTTGGAAAAGTGGTCTTCAGATACACGATTGTTGAATTCAATTATCAAAATTCCAGAGGGGGAAGGGGGCATAAGACTTAAGGTTTGCACTAACCCTGGGGCCAACCTTACTTCCCCTTTTGGCAATCTTCCTATGAAGAGACAACTTGGCTCCACTTAACAATGCTGGGGACATGTCAAGATGGCTGCCTTGCCCTGAAGCAATGGGCAAGAGGAAGGCAAAATCTCAAGCTGCCCCAGCCAAGTCTGACTCAGGAATAGGATCATCATCAACACTAGTACAGACTTCCATTATCTCCTCCATTGTCAGGGAGACCTCCTCCACCAATAACCCCCAGAGGTGCCTTGCTGGGGCCCACAAGGCAATCAGAGATGTCTTCTTGACTCCTTAGAGGTGGTCTTACTCTCACCAGGGGGGGGGGGGGGGGGATGCCAGGTGATATTTCAGCAGTGACTTCACTGCTGGTAGCAGCCCATTGCTCAAAGGACACTGATCCTGGGGTCATGAACCTGGAAGTTAACAGGAGTATGGTAAGGGAGTTATTGGGAAGAGAAGCAGTAGAGGCTATCCCAGCCATACAGCAACCCAAAGGTCAGGGAGATGGAGGACTTCAGGCTACAATAGCATTACCTACAGGAACTGTGACTGCAATTCCTATTTCACTTGGGGTTTCCTCCTCTTCCTCAGGACAGGGTTCTGGACACCAGCCTGACTGCTTTGTGAGACATCATCTAGGGACTGCAGAGTTCTATGAATTCTATCACGCAAGTTTCATCTTAACACATCATTCAGATCTTTGCTGAACTTTCACTTTGCTGTTCAGATATGAGTGCTCTGCAGGAGAAGCTATCAGATCAGGAGACTAGACGTAAAAGTTTTGGAATTTCATAACTGTTCCCTCACTTGGTTTGCAGCTTGTCATGCTGTGAGGGCTTGTGTGCATCAGTGATGCTGAGAGCTAAACTATCAGTAGTTTAACTACTGGCAGGGTCTCCCAAGATGGACAGGTCTCAGCTGAGGTGCCAGACCAAGACAAACCACCCATCTAGGCAGCAGCAGAATGGGATAGTGTTGACAGCAGAGGATCACATTTCTATGACACCACCACCAAACTTAAATTGCATGGAAGAAAGGCACAGCAATCTACTTCTGTATCTTGCCATGAAAACTCAATAGATAGTTACAACAAAACAAAATTGTGCTATAGTGCTGGAAGATGAGACTCCCAGGTCAGAAGGCACTCAACTATCTACTGGGGAAGAGCTGAAGACTTCTCAGAGTAAAGCCAGCATTTATGATGTGGTTTATCAAAGCCCTCAGAACATCCAACTGCTGATGTAGCTGCACATGAAATAAGAGTCAGAAACTGTAAAGATATCTTACACATTGGAACATACAAAGCACGAACCAAGGGAAGTTTGAGGTGGTCAAGAATGAAATGGAACATGCACAACTTGATCTGTTGGGTGTCAGCAAACTGAAATGGACTGGCATTGGGCACTTTACATCAGATGATCACATGGTCTACTATGCTGGAAAAGAAAGAAAGAAAGAAATAGTGTTGCATTTATAATAAAGAAGAAACTTGCAAGAACTAATGAAATACAATACAATCAACAAACACTTAATCTCTATTCATCTATAAGGAATGCCTATCAACACAACTGTAATTCAAGTATATGCCCCAACAGCAGCTGCAGAAGAGAATGAAATTGAAGAGTTCTAGGAACAAGTACAAGCTGAAATTGACAGAACATGCAAACAGGATATCTTAATAGTCATGGGGGACTGGAACACAAAAGTTAGCAAAGAAGGCAAAGTAGTTGGAAAATATGGACTTGGCAACAGAAATGAAGCTGGAGAAAGACTGATTGAGATGATAGATCATTGGTCTTGCAGAATTCTAACACCTTCTTCCATCAACACAAGCGGCAACCGTACACATGGACTTCACCCAATGGATTGTATAAAAATCAAATTGACTACATCTGTGTACATCAGCGATGGAAAGTTCTATAACATCAACAAAGACAAAACCTGGAGCTGTCTGTGGTACAGATCATCAACTACTAGTACACAAACTCAAGCTAAAGTTGAAAGAGCAAACCACTCATGAATGCAGCAAAATATGACCTTGAGAATATACCACTGGAATTTAAAGAATGCCTGCAAAATTGATTTGCTGCTTTAGATACAAATGACAGAGCTCCAGAAGAGTTATAGAATGACAACAAGAAGGTTATGTTGGAAGAAAGCGAGAAGTCTCTACAAAAGGTGAAAGCGCAAAAACAGACAAAATGGATGACGGAAAAAACTTTGAAAATTGCCCAGAAACACAGAGAAGCTAAAGGCAGAGGAGAAAGAAAAACAATAATAGAACTCAAGAGATTTCCAACACGCAGCAAGACAGGACAAGGAAAAGTACTACAACAATGCATGCAAGGAAGTAGAAGCAGAAACTATTAGAGGAAGAACAAGATTAACTCTCATAGCTTTAGGAAAGCCAAAGAAAAAGTTCCAGCCTCGAATTGGAATGTTACAAGATGTTCAAGGTTCTATGTTGAATGATGCTGAGAAGATCAAGAAAAGGTGGAAGGAATATACAGAGTTTTTATATGATAAATATCAAGTGGACCAGCAGCCGTTTCAACCTGTACCTTATGATCAGGAACCATTGGTGATGAAAGAAGTTAAAGCAGCATTGAAAGCCTTATCAAAGAACAAAGCACCAGGCATTGATAGCATTCCCATAGAAGTATTGCAGCAATCTGATGCAGCTGTTACGGTACTTACAAGGCTCTGCCAAGAAATATGGAAGACAACATCATGGCCAACTGACTAGAAAAGATCTGTGTTTATACCAATACAAAAGAAAGGTGATCCAACTGACTGTGGAAATTATCACACAATCGCTCTGATCCCACATGCCAGCAAGATTCTACTGAAGATTATTCAAAAGAGACTACAACCATACCTGGAACAAGAACTACCTGAAGTGCAAGCAGGGTTCAGGAAAGGGCGAGGAATGAGACACATCATTGCGGATGTGAGATGGATCCTTGAAAAGACTAAAGAATACCAAAAGGATATCTATTTGTGCTTTATCGACTATAGCAAGGCTTTTGACTGTGTAAACCATGAGGAACTCTGGGCCACATTAAGCAGCATGGGTATACCAGAATACCTGATCGTACTCTTGCACAATCTGTACATTGATCAAGAAGCAGCAGTTTGAACGGAACAAGGAGAAACAGAATGGTTTAAAATAAGCAAAAGGTATAAGACAAGGCTGCATACTTTCCCCCTACCTGTTTAATTTATATGCAGAACAAATCATCAGAGAAGCAGGCATTGTATGAAAACAACAGAGGTGTGAAGATTGGTAGAACTTCAACAGCCTTCGTTATGCTGATGATACCACATTACTGGCTGAAAGTGAAAATGATCTGAAACATTTGCTTCTCACAATCAAAGAACATAGTCTCAAAATGGGCCTGCACCTTAATGTGAAGGAGACAAAGATCATGACAACTGGTATAATCAACAGATTCATCATTGAAGAAGAAATAGAAATTGTGAACAACTTTAACCTACTGGGATCAACTATCAATAAAGAAGCAACAATCAGTCTAGAAATCAGACGACGCATTGCTCTTGGCAGAATGGCTATGAAAGACCTAGATAAGATTCTCAAGAGCAGAGATGTCTCTCTCCATACAAAGATTCGACTTGTTCAAGCCATGGTATTTTCAATAACATCATATGGATGTGAAAGCTGGACAGTGAAAAAGATAGACAGGGAGAAAATTGATGCCTTTGAATTATGGTGCTGGCGGCGAATACTGTGTATACCATGGACTGCCCGAAGAACAAACCAGTCGGTACTAGAGGAGATCAAACCTAAGTTTTCTTTAGAAGCTCAGATGACAAGACTTTGACTTTCATACTTTGGACACATCATGCGAAGAGAGAGATCATTAGAGAAAGACATCATGCTTGGCAAGGTAGAAGGTCAGCACAAAAAAGAGAAAGGCCAGCAATGAGATGGATCAATACAATAACAGCAGCTATGGGTACCAGTCTGTCAACAATGAGCCGCCTGACTCAAGACCAAACACAATTTAGAATAGCTATCCAGAGGGTCGCCATGAGTCGACTCCGACTTGACAGCACTTAACAACTGTTCTAATAAAGGGCAATATGGCAATGCAATTGAAAATTGAGAATTTAGAGAATGCTGATCGGCACAGGACTCTTCATCTATTAAATTTTCTTAAGTTACATACTACTTCCTCCTATGATTTAAAAAATATTTGATTGAAGTGAAGAAAATGCCAGTCCTCTGTTCCAACCATAGTTACAGTTTATTATATTTATTTAGACAGATTTGTATGCCACCTTTTCCTTCAATCAAGGTGGTCACGTCACAATTGGAGGGTTACAGTTAACATTAGGGTACATGTAAACATTTAGACAGTACAGTTACTTAACAGTATTTAGACAGTACAAATTAGGTAACATTTAACAGTATTTAGACAGTACAATTGAGGTAACATTTAACATAATGGTATTTAGTAACATGGTATGATATATTTGTGTGTGTGTGGATAGGATGGGTGTGTGTTTAGTTGGTGGAGGTAGTAGTGTTACTGTTTGGGTAGGGGATGTTGCCTGAATATATTACAAAAGGAAAAATTTCCTCAGAAGGTGTGTCACAGGGGCCGGTTTTGATGTAATAACTATCTCAGCATTTCTTGAGCAACAATTACAACATTCTACTTTAATGGGGCAATTAGCACTGGACTCAGACTGGGACTGGCTCTTGAAAATGTTTTTTAGGTTTAAAGACGTTTTGTTTATGAATTGTAAGATTCAAATGTTTCCAGACATTGCTAAAACCACCAAGTGGAGAAAACAATTACAGATTTTAAATCTTTGGGCCACTTTCTGCTTACGATATCCCTGCAAGTGTCTAGTGTTCTATCAAGGACACAGGTTTATTTTCTGTCCTGCCGATCAGTGCCCACAGCGGAAACACATACAGAAGCCCCTCTGGAGGGCCACTTCCATACCAACGCATCTAGCCCTTCTGACATCCTTTCCCTTCTTCTGCTGAAGAAGCAGTTTGCTTTGGCTGACTCCCAGCAAGCCATCAGATTCATGACAGGAGCCCCCCCATCTGCAAACTACCAGCTCAAACACTCCCTGACAGAGCTCCCATTCGCCATGATCCACTCTGACTCTCAGATAATCTGCTGTGACGTTGTCCACTCTGGCCACATGTTGTGCCGACAGGGCAACCAGATGGGTCTCGGCCCATATGAATAGATCCTTCACCTCCTCCTCCAGCAGAAGGCTGCTGGTACCACCCTGCAGATTGATGAAGGCTACTGTGGTGACATTGTCCAACAGTACACAGGCCGCCCTCTGACTGACCAATTGCTCAAACAACCTGAGAAGGAGACACACTGCCCTCAACTCTTAATCTGTTGATGGACCACTGAGCTCCCCAGGGACTCCATTGTCCCTTGCACAAACCAACCTTCACAGTAGGCTCCCCATCCCCTCCTCCCCCCCCCCCAGACTGGCATCCATTGTTAACTGCAGCCAATCCGGAGGTTCCAGGGGCATGCCCCTTGCCAAATTCCATGGACGAGCCACCACCACAGCGCCTTCCGTGTCGCCACGGGACATGGCAGCAGAACTGACAATGCCCGTCTGATGAGACCACCTGTGAAGAAGCACTTTCTGAAGCGGGCACATATGAGCTCTGGCCCATGGGACCAGATCAATGGTCACCGCCATGGTCCCCAGCACTTGCAGATAATGCCATGGTGAGGGAACCTCCATGTCCAGAAACTGCCACACCAGGCCATGAAGATTCTCTGCACTCTGCTCCGGCAGGAATACCTTGCCCCAAGGTGGTGTCGAATCTTGTGCTGAAATACTCAAGTGCCTGTGAGGGATCCAATCTGCTCTTTGTCAGATTGATGACCCAACCAAGGCTCCTTAGAAGCCCTACCACTCTTTCCATTGCCTTTACACTCTCTTCCTTGGACTTGGCATGAATTAGCCAGTCATCGAGGTACAGGTGGACCAAGACTCCTTCTTTGCAAAGTGCCACCGCCACAACCACTATTACCTTGTTAAAGGTCCAAGGCACCGTTGCTAGACCGAACAGCAGGGCTTAAAACTGAAAATGCCAGCTCAGCCCCGCAAAACGCAGAAACTGCTGATGCGATTCCCTGACAGGAATATGCAAATACACCTCTGTGAGATCTAGCAAGGTCAGAAACTCTCCCTGTCTCACCACGACAATCACAGATTTTAGAGTTTCCATCCAAAAGTGAGGGACCCTGAGACATCGATTGACTTGCTTCAGAATGAGAATTGGCCGAAAAGTCACCTTCCTTCTTTGGGACCACAAAATATATGGAGTATCAACCAGATCCACATTGGTCTCTGGGAACTGGCACTACTGCCCCTAAGAGCTGAAGACAGGTTAGGGTCTTTTCTACAGCCAATCTTTTGGCTGGAGGACTGCACGAAAGCTAGAAGAACCGGTCTCACCAATTTGAGGGCATATCCGTCTCAAATCACCTCGAGGATCCACTGGTCGGATGCCCTGCCTGGACCCCCCTCTCTTCATTGTGTCTTCCGAGGTCCTGAGGAGGAGGAGACAGCTCCAAACCCACTTCCTGCCCCCCAGAAGCCTTGACCTCTGGATGAGAAGTGACCCCTCTGAAAGGACATTGCCTGAGCCGATCAGAAAGCGTAGTTACTCACCTGTAACAGGTGTTCTCCAGGAGCAGCAGGAATCAGTCCTCACTTATGGGTGACGTCGGCGCCGACGGAGCCCTCGCGGAGCAATTTTCCCCAGCTTTCAAAGAAAGCCTTTGGGAATTGCAGCGCGCATGCGCGGTCGTCTTCCCGCCCGAAGGTGCCATCTTAGCCAGTCAGATGACATAGCTAAAAAAGACAGCATAAAAATTTGCAAAAAGAACATAAGCAGACGATTGCAACTCCAAGGGGAGGAGGGAGGGTAGTGAGGACTGATTCCTGCTGCTCCTGGAGAACACCTGTTACAGGTGAGTAACTACGCTTTCTCCAGGACCAAGCAGGAAGTCAGTCCTCACTTATGGGACTCCCAAGCTCAAGGCTACCGGAGACCCTAAGCACAAAAATGAGCTCCCTCTAGCTCAGCAGCACAGAAGGAAAGAATCTTCGCTGAATTAACACCCACCGGTAGCCCACATCCGGGATGGAGGGTAGGAGTTGCTCAGACCTCAAAGAGATTACGGAGGACTGCCTGTCCGAAAGCACTGTCCCTGCGGGACTCCCTCTCGAGACAGTAATGGACCGCAAAAGTCTGGCTCGAAGACCAAGTAGCGGCCCGGCAGATGTCTGCCAGCGGAACAGAGCGGAGGTAAGCCACTGACGTAGCCTTTGCCCGAACGCAATGAGCCGTGACTCGACTTTCTAAGGAGAGTCCGGCTGCCCCATAAGCCCAAGAGATACAGTCCGCAACCCAGATGGACAGAGTACGCTTGGAGACCGGGAGCCCCAATTTATTGGGGTCAAAAGACACAAAAAGCTGAGCAGCTTTACGGTGCTCCCGCGTACGGTCAAGGTAGAAGTTCAGAGCCCTTCTACAGTCCAGGGTATGGAGGACCGTTTCAGCTCGGCTGGAGTGTGGTCTGGGAAAGAAGGTTGGAAGTACCACCTCCTGATTGATGTGAAAAGGGGAGACCACTTTCGGAAGAAATTTAGGGTGAGTCCGTAGGACTACCCTATTTTTGTAGAACCGAGTGTAAGGGGGATCAGACACGAGGGCCTGCAATTCACTTACGCGTCTAGCGGAAGTGAGGGCTATCAAGAACAGTGTTTTCCAAGACAGAAAACGGAGAGAACAGGTAGCCATAGGTTCAAAAGGCGGACAGGTGATCCGCTGCAACACCACATTCAGGTCCCAGTCAGGCGCTGGCGGGCGCAGAGGTGGTTTAAGTAGAAGGAGACCTCGGAGAAACCTCACTACGAGAGGGTCATTGGAGAGAGGTCTGCCGTCCACCGGCACATGATGTGCTGAAAGAGCACTGAGGTGAACTTTGACGGAGTTGGACTTAAGTCCCAGATTAGAGAGGTGCAGCAAGTACTGCAAGATCACCGACACCGGGCAGGAGAAGGGATCCTGAGACTGTTGGGTACACCAGACTGCAAAGCGAGGCCATTTAAGGGCGTAGCATTTGCGGGTAGAAGGCCGACGCGAAGCCAAGACGACCTCCTCCACCTCCGCCGGCAGGAGAAGGGGAGCAAGGACTACCCTCTCAGCAGCCAGGCCATGAGGTTGAGAGACCTGAGGTTGGGGTGCAGGAGGGACCCCTGATCCTGAGTGAGGAGATCCGGTTGTACCCCCAGAGGGATTGGATCCTCCACCGCCAGTTGCAGCAGGAGCGGAAACCACGGCTGCCTGGGCCAGCGAGGGGCCACCAGGATCATGAAGGCTTTGTCTCGGAGAACCTTGAAAAGAGTCCGAGAGACTAGCGGGATGGGAGGGAACGCATACAGAAGGCTCCCCGACCATGAGATCAGAAAGGCGTCTGCCGCAACCCGAAGGGGGTGTGGCAGACGAGAGCAGAAGCGAGGAAGCTGCCGGTTGCGAGGACTGGCAAAGAGATCCATCGTGGGGAGGCCCCACTTGAGGAAGAGCTTCTGAACTACCAAGGGATCCAGATGCCACTCGTGTGGCTGGAGGACCCTGCTGAGTTTGTCCGCAAGGCAATTGTCTCGGCCCGGGAGATAAACTGCCTTGAGGAGAATGCCGTGACTGACGGCCCAAGAGCAGAGCTTCTGAGCCTCCCGGCAGAGGAGAAAGGAGCCCGTGCCCCCCTGTTTGTTCACGTAGAACATGGCAACTTGATTGTCCGTCTGGACAAGGACGGACTGTTGGGAAGTCAGGTGGGAGAAGGCCCTGAGAGCTAGGCGGATCGCCCGGAGCTCCAGGAAGTTGATCTGCTGAGCAGACTCCCACGTGGTCCAGAGGCCCTGAGTACGCGCCTCTTGGCAATGCGCTCCCCAGCCCAGGAGGGATGCATCGGTGGTCAGCACCCGGGTCGGCTGAGGTGACTGGAAGGGCATACCGAATGTCAGGTTCGGCTGCCGGAGCCACCACCGGAGAGACGAGATCAGCGGCTCGGAAACGCGCACTAGGTCTGCGAGGCCGCCCGTGGCCTGTCGCCACTGCCGGCGGAGACACCATTGAGCAGACCGCATATTCAGGCGGGCATTGGGGGTCACATGGACAGTGGAAGCCATATGGCCGAGCAGTCTCAGGAAGCGCCTGGCGGAGACCAGGGGCTGGCTGCGAAAGCGGTCGGCTAGGTCCATGAGCCGCTGAGCCCTGTCGAGCGGTAGATACGCTCGCGCCTGAGGAGTGTGCAGCCTTGCGCCGATGAACTCGAGATCCTGTGAGGGGAGCAAAGTGGACTTTGCGAAGTTTATGACAAAGCCCAAGTGCTGCAGCAGAGCCACCGTGCGACACGTGGCGTTGGTGACCTCCTGAGCGGACGCTGCTCTGATGAGCCAGTCGTCGAGGTACGGAAAGACATAGAGGCCGTGAAGCCGGATATGGGCCGCCACGACCGCGAGACATTTTGTGAAGACTCGCGGTGCGGAGGACAGGCCAAAGGGCAGTACTCTGTACTGGTAATGATTTCCCGCCACCACAAACCTTAGGTATTGGCGGTGGCTTGGGTGGATGAGGATGTGCGTGTAGGCATCCTTTAGATCCAAGGAGCATAGCCAATCTCCCTGCTGGAGGTAGGGCAGAAGGATTCCAAGGGTAAGCATTTTGAACTTCTCCCGCACAAGGAACTTGTTGAGGTTGCGCAAGTCCAGGATGGGTCTGAGGCCCCCTGTTCTCTTTGGTATCAGAAAATACCTTGAATAGAAGCCTTGACCTCTCAGGTGGTGTGGCACCGGTTCCACCGCCTGATCCTGCAGAAGACCTGCTAACTCCTGAAGGAGCAACTCCCTGTGCAGAGGGGGGCGCGGAGGCTCCCCCGGAAAATAGGAGGGAGGGACCTGATGGAAGTGGAGAAGGTAGCCTTCTCGCACGACCTGAAGCACCCAGGCATCTGCGGTGATGCTGGACCACCTGTGGGCGAAGTGAACCAGCCGGCCTCCGGTGCTGGGGGGGACCAGCGGGGGGGGAGAGGCTATGCTGAGCGAGTCAAAAACCCCCACCCTGCTGAGCAGGGGCTGGTGGTGCAGGCTTGGGGGCCTGCTGCCTACGGGACCCGTTACCCCGTCCCTTGGCCTGCTGGCCCTGTTGGGGAGCTGCAGGGGCCTGATAATGGGGGTATTGTTTGTAGGCAGCCGCCTTCCTCGGGTAAAAGGACTTTTTCCCCGAGCCCTTCTTTTTCTGGGAAGGGGCGGAGGTCTTCCTAGAAAGCCTGGTCCTGGTGAGAGTCTCAGTCTCAATTTGTGCAGCCTTTTCCGCCATGGGCTTGCCAAAGAGGTTTTCGCCTCGGCAGGGGACATCGACCAACTTGTCCTGTACCCAGGGCTCAAGGTCTGACGACTGAAGCCAAGCCTGTCGGCGGGCACGGATGCCGGCTGCGGCCACTCGAGCCGAGGCTTCAAAGCCATCATAGGGTGCTCGGGACATGAACTTAGAGCATTCCCGAATGCCGGTGGACAAGGCTAGGAACCTCCGCAAGGGCTCCTCGGAGAGACCAGCGGAGAATCCGGCTAGCTCTTTAGCCAGATCCCGGAGATACATGCCCATGTATAGCTGGTAAGTCTGGACATGACATGCGAGCATAGAGCCCTGGAAGCACTTCTTGCCAAGGCCATCCAGGTTACGGGCCTCCCTGCCAGGAGGCACCGAGGAGTGCATCTTCTGGCTCTTAAGACGATGCATGGCCGATTCCACTACCATGGAATGGTGTGGCAGCTGCGCCTTTTGAAAGCCAGGGCTCTTGCGGACCCGATAGATAGAATCGACCCGCTTGCTCAGGACCGGCGAGGAGGCCGGACTCTCCCACATGCGGAAGAGTAGTCGTTCCAGCATAGGAGGAACCGGCACAGTAAAGTGTTCCCTCGCGGGAGAGTCATACTGGAGGGCGTCGAGCTCTTCGGCTCGAGGCTCCTCCTCGGGATCCGCAGGGAAGGCCAAAGCCTTGGCCATATCCCTAACGAAGTCCGAGAACCGGGCATCCTCCGGGGGGGACTGCTTCCGAGGCTCGGACTCCGGTGAGTCCGAGGGGACACACCGAGTCCGGAAAGAATCAGGTGACTCTTCCTCCTCAGACTCCCAGACCGACTCCGACGAGGACTCGGTGGGGTCGGCCCGGGCAGGGTGCGGCGCCAGCCGCCCCGACGCCGAGGGAGTCGGCGTCGGCGACCTCGGTCCCGAACGGGAGGCCGAGGGCGACCTCGACCGAGGATCGACTCGAGTTCTCATCGACTCGAGGATCGGCTCGGTCTCCGGGGTCGACTTGGACGTCGACGTCCCGGCGGTCGGGGCAGCGACGCCAGCGAAGCCAGCGAGCAGTGCCCTCTGCTGGTCCATGAAGGCAGACAGTCTGCTCTCCAAGGCCGTCAACCTGAGTCCGAGCTCAGGTGACCCAGCAGCCCCCGACTCGGGCCCCGACGGCGTCGGGCCCGACGTCGGCTGTCGCGGAGGCGAGTCCAGAAGGACCACAGGACTTACCCGGGCAGGCATCTCCGACTCCAGGCGAGGTCGCTTCGGGATGTGTTCCTTCTCCAAGGACCCGGGGCGGCTGTCGGGGCTATGCGACCTGGCCCTCGCGGAGCCAGGAGCGTCCACCGACGCCGCCCTCGCGGGTTTTTCCTTCCGACGATGGTCCCCGGAGGGAGAACCCCGGTCGGAGGAGCTCCGGCGACGGTCCGAGCTGGAGCCTTTCGACACGGAGGCCTCCGACGAGGTCCGGGTACGGCTGGGGTCAGCGAAGATTCTCACGCTGATGCCGCCGACTTCTCAACGCCTTTGAGGACAGTTTGCTGCAGGGCCCACAGATCAGTTCCTCATGATCCGGGCCCAGGCAGCGGAGGCAAAAGTCGTGTGTGTCGGTTAGTGACATATTTCGGTCACACCGACCACACCGCTTAAACCCACTGGCAGCCATCGGGGGAAAAAGGGCCCCTGCGAGGTCAAAGGACCGGGCTGCCAGGGAAAACGAAAACGAAAGCTGACTAAGTCAGAAAAACCGAAAAAAAGT
Organism: Ichthyophis bannanicus; assembly: GCA_033557465.1. Lineage (NCBI taxonomy): Eukaryota > Metazoa > Chordata > Amphibia > Gymnophiona > Ichthyophiidae > Ichthyophis > Ichthyophis bannanicus. The sequence goes on along the minus strand of CM066050.1, from coordinate 36,350,072 downwards.
AAGAGGACTCGAGACCGGCGTCGCGAGTCCGGGCGGGAAAACGATCGGCGTCGAACCGAAAGAAAAAAGGATAAAATAAAGAAGAAAATCAACTTTTTCGCGGGGACAAGACGGGGACGTCTGTAGGGCTCCGCGGAAAAAAGAAGACTGGCTAAGATGGCACCTTCGGGCGGGAAGACGACCGCGCATGCGCGCTGCAATTCCCAAAGGCTTTCTTTGAAAGCTGGGGAAAATTGCTCCGCGAGGGCTCCGTCGGCGCCGACGTCACCCATAAGTGAGGACTGACTTCCTGCTTGGTCCTGGAGAACTTACAAAACTCCTTAGGCTGGGAGCTAGCCAGAGCAGGAGCCCAACTCTGCTTAGGTCTATCCTCCGGAAGCCAACCTCCCTTGGACTCCCCCTTCAACTAGCTTATCCAACTCTTCACCAAATAGGAGCTTACCCTTAAAAGGTTAGCCTGCTAAGGCACGCTTTGGACAAACCGTCCGCTGCCCAATTACGGAGCCAAAAGGTATCGACGCGCCGCCACCACCACCGACACCATACTTTTAGCCAGGCTCCTGATGAGGTCATACTGGCTGTCAGCCAGGTATGCTGCTCCAGATTCAATTCTGGCAGCTCCCCTGGCCGAATCCTTGGGGGGGGGGGGGGGGAGCCTGACAGTTGCATCTGTTGAGACCAACTCAAACATATCCTGGCCACCCAAGCTCCACAAACTGAAGCCTGTAGGGCCAGGGCACTAACATCAAAGGCCTACTTCAATAGAGTATCCAATTTTCTGTCCCGCGTGTCCTTTAGGGCTGCACTTCCCTCTACCGGAATAGTCGTCTTCTTGGTGACTGCCAACACCATGGCGTCCACCCTGGGTGACCGCAACAGTTCCCTTTTGGTCTCCTGTAAAGGGTACAAACGGATGCCACTAAGACTGGATTCCGGCTGATTCCACCCAGGCGAGGGTACCTTCCCTCCCTGGGCCTAACAAACATCCATGGTCCAAACACACACAAAAGCACCGCCCACACCTACCCCCTCAACCGGGACTCACCGGAGGTGGCTGGCCTCTCACTCGACCACAGCCAGCAATCCCACAGTGAATCACACCCTCCACAGGAATCGCCAACACGCTGGGCCGCTCCTGCGTCTCTTCAAGGGCCCACTTTTCTTCCCCAGCTGGGGCACACTTTCCCACCCTCATGCACAGCCACCAGCAGGGCTTCAGCCACGAGGCAGGAAGTGCTGCTCACGCCTAGAGTGCCTTTCTCCACGGCTCCTTCTCTTGTTGCCGGCACTGCGACTCCTCTCCTGTCCACTTGCTGCCATCACCACGATTCACTCCCCTCCCCATCTACTAAGCCCCATCACAGATGACCTAATAAAGGGGAGGGAAAGAGAAAAGGGGGAAGGGAAGGAGATCTCTCCCAGAAACCCCTCTAAATTATCCCTTACTGAAAAATAAAGAAATATGTATTAAATATATCAAACTAACAGGAAAAAAAAACCTCCTAACTCTAGCGTCTCTCCAAAAAGCCTGCCCTGAGTCAGTGACTCCCTGCAGCTGCTTTGGAGACTGAGCAAATACTAGCTATGGTGGGTGGTGCCAGAGGTACTTATACAGAAGGGTCATCAAGATGATGACTTGTTCAGGCTCCCAGGCTGCTGGAAGGGGGGCACAATCCAGTGAAGAGGGACTGTACTGGAGACACGCTGAGGAATTCCCATTATGAAATCTCCTCATTCTACATATTGAATCCAGATACAGAAAAAAAAAGGGGGGGGGGGGGGAATTCCCCTTTAAATAAATTTCATTATGCAAGAGTCAGGGTCTGTCTGTCTGGGAAACACCAAGACCTTGCTGGTACTTGCAGCCTCTAACAGAGGATACTGACAGCTTGTGATTAATGCTAGTGCTGTAGTCTTGGACATTCATGCATAGGTAGATTCAGGTTTTATCTTTAGGCAATGCCAGGCTGCAGGGCTACGATACCACCAGCATTGATCACATCAAAGACACTAATAATGGAAAGGGGGGGGGGGGGGTATGAATGATAGCACAGTAAACCACATCACTAGAAAGGGGCAATTGCTGCTGCAGCAGCACAGAGAGGTCATACCAAATGTACCAGCAGCAAGTGCCAGCAACAGGTGACTCACTGCAAGGACAGCACCAAGGGCCATGGTGCTAGCCACATTGTGTTTCAGGAGAGTAGTGTGACATCACACCATAGCCATTGTACTGTGGTAAGTAACCTGAGTGTTGCACAAGCCATAGCTACCTGATAGCCAGGTTCTGCCCATACAGCCTGTAGGCCCAGAGGGGCTAGATGAGAGAGAGGATTTGCAATATTAGAGGACCCAGAAAACAAGAGAATTGGCAGGTGGAGTGAGAAGATAGTGACTGAGGGGGAGGGGAAGAGAAGAGAAAATTCTCTCTAGTCAGTCAGTGTATAAGAGAAATAAAATTTGATGCCACTGCTACTTACAAAAAAACAATTTTGGAGGCGGTGCTGCCCCTCTATGTGAGAAGCTACCTAGAGCTAACCCAACCATTAAGCAAGATTAGGCAGTCATCTCGAGCAGCAGCATTTGAGACTACAAACAGCAAGAGCACTGAAAGCAAAATAACAGATGCCGAAAGCCTCCCAAAGTCAGTCATTAGCACATTCTTCCAGCTGCAAGGAGAGGGAACAAAGCTTAAGATTAAAAAAAAATAGGAAATCCATTTATGCATTCTTACAGAATTGTAAAGGATGAGTGCTATTGATCATTTATTTTAATTATCAATATTTCAGGGAGAAGGGGGCACAATGCTTAAGGTTGAGCTAGGGCACCTACTTCCTTATACCAGAAAGGAAAAAGGATTCAAAGCAATAGGGGTTTTGTAAGAGGACATCCCCCCCTCCCCCCCCAATATGGACCCTTCTTTCAAAATCTTTGATGAAAGAATAACTGGAGATCCTAAACTTACAGAAAGATAATTGTAATAAATATGTTACTTAATTGAACTTTCATCATGGTAGTGCAATGCTGTATTTTGATTATTTGCTTATTATACCTTATGCAGAGTGAATGGAGGGAAAAGATGGTTAGAAACAGAAAAAGAACAACAAATATTTTGAAGGTTTCCACTAGTATGACATGAACACAGTAACATAGTAAATGACAGCAGATAAAGACCAGTATGGTCCATCTAGTCTGCCCAGTACAATGTCAAGAGTAGGTACACCTGCCACTCTGTGCAGGCCGCCCCCCCCCCTTGTCTTTGTTTAGGGGTGATCCCACCACTCCATGAAGATACCCCAATTTGTTAAGGAATTAGATTGTTCAGATTATTGTGCTATTTTCTTGTTGCTGTAAAGGGATCCACTGTGTCTGTCCCATGCCATTTTGAATTCCGTCACCGTATTTGCCCCCACCACTTCCATCGGGAGGGCATTCCAAGCATCCACCACTCTTTCAGTGAAAAAGTATTTCCCGACATTGCCTTTCAATTTACCACCTTGTAGCTTCATGTTATGCCCTCTAGGTTTTGCAGCTTCTCCATCTTTGGAAGAGGTTTGTTTGTTCATTATTTCTCAAAGTATTTAAAGGTCTGAATCATATCTCCCCTGTCCCTCCTCACTTCCAAAGTGTACATGTTTAGGTCTTCAAGTCTCTTCTCATAAGGCTTCCGACACAGGCTCCAAATCATTTTGGTCGCCTTCCTCTGAACAGTTTCCAGTCTTTTTACATCCTTTGCAAGATATGGTCTCCAAAACTGAACACAGTATTCCAAGTGTGGCCTCACCAGTGACTTGTACAGTGGCATAAGTACCTCTGCATATGCAACCCAACATCCTCCTGGCTTTTGCCACCTTGAGATCTTCAGAAATAATCACTCCAAGGTCTTTCTCCTGATCCGTACACACCAATCTCTCGCCCCCTATCACATACATTTCCCTTGGATTTCTGCTACCCAAGTGCATGACTCTACACTTCTTCGCATTAAATCTTAACTGCCAAGCATTAGACCATTCTTCCAGCTTTTGTAGATCATTCCTCATGTTAACCACTCCCTCGGGGGAGTCCACTCTGTTGCAAATTTTTGTGTCATCTGCAAAAAGACAGACCTTCCCATGCAGTCCTTCAGCAATATCACTCACAAATATATTGAACAGTGCCGGGCCCAGGACCGACCCCCTGGGGTACCCCGCTAATCACCTTCCTTTCATCCGAGTGAGCTCCTTGTACCATCACCTTCTGTCGTCTGTCAGTCAACCAATTTCTGATCCAATTTACCATCTTGGGATCTATCCCCAAGCTACTGAGTTTATTGATAAGCCTCCTATGAGGAACAGTATCAAAGGCTTTGCTGAAATCCAGGTAGACTACATCGCATGCCCCTGATCTAGTTCCCTGGTCACCCAGTCAAAGAACTCAATCAGATTTGTTTGGCAAGATCGTCCTTCGGTAAAACCATGTTGCCTCAGATCTTGCAACCAGTTGGCTTTGAGGAAGTTCACAATTCACTCTTTCAGGAGCACCTCCATTACCTTTCCCACCACTGAGGTAAGGCTCACAGGCCTGTAGTTTGACACTTCTTCCCTGTCACCACTTTTGTGTAGAGGTACAATATCAGCCATTCTCCAGTCCTGAGGAACCTCTCCTGTTTCCAAGGATCTGTTGAAAACATCCTTTAACGGCCCTGCAAGAACCTGTCTGAGCTCTTTCAGTATCCTGGGATGTATCTCATCCGGTCCCATGGCCTTGTCCACTTTCAGTTTTGCAAGTTGTTCGAACACATCTTCTGTGAATGGTGTGGTATCTACTTCATTCCCAGTTTTATATTTGGGAGTCACAGGTGGTCCTTCTCCAGGACTTTCCTTAGTAAAAACAAAGCAGAAGTATTCATTTAGCAATTTCGTTTTTTCAATGTCACTTTCCATGAGTGCGTTCCATCCATAACTGAACATCTATAGACTTTCTGGAAATAGTAGGTCAAGAGCAGAGAGTGACCCTATTATAGATGGTAGCAACCTCCAAGGGCTATAGACTGAGTAGAAATTAATACTTTCAGACTCTGAACCATTAACTGTGTAAAAAAAAATCCCTACCTTTCTATAGAGATTATTTTTTCACAAAAATTTAGAAAAGAGCAAAGTAGAAGTTAATCTTTTAACACTTAATTTAACCCAACATCTATATTCCACTTAAGAGCTCAAGGCAGCTAATACACACAACACACACAAATGCCATCAATAAATAAAACAAACAAGAATTAACCCCACCCAAAATGAATTAGAACCCTGAAGGATTAGCGTTATTTTAACAATCCTTCGAAGGGCCAAGTTTTCAACTTTCTGCAAAAATTGAAGTAAACTCTTGCCCTTCATAAGTCAGGAGGCAATCCATTCCAGCTCTTAAGCGATGCACGCTTTCTTCTATTGAAGAAATGTGTTAGCTTATCCCAATATAGTTTTAACAAACAAAAACATGTCAAATGTGTTTCATGTCAGGTTTATTAATTTAAAGCTATGATAGCAAATAAGGACTACAAGGGCTCAACTAGTTTTGCTGAATGTATTGCACATCCTTTTGTTTAAAGGATTGTATGCTGAGGGATAATCAGAGCATGCCTTCATCCTCCACAGATACTCTACTAGTTCAGATTAATGATCCCTGTCCGATTGGCAAGCAGAAAGCATGAACTTCAGCTCATGAGGCATGAGATCGCACTGACAGACTGCTGAAGACTTGACTTACCTGTATAAAACATGAACCTAATAGACCGTTTTATTGCATGGAGAACAGCCATGAAATCAGACTGTAACCCTATCCAAGGACCATCAAACAGGTTTTCATTGGCACAATTATAGGACATAGTATAAAGCAAATTCAAAGAATTTTTAGGAAAATATTGGCTGGTGGAAGGTTTGACCTGTGAAGTTCTAAATTAGAAGCCTTTGAATTGGAACCCTGTGGCTGGACATTTATCCACTGTATTGCCTAGTATACTCTAGTAACTCATTGGGTCTCCTTTTTCTAAGGGCAGAGGGAGAAATGTCCAGCAGGAACAGCAAGGGCCCCATGCCTATGCATAAGGACAGCAGGAAAGCATCAGACCAGCAATAATTAGAAGCACTAAGTGAAAAAGTGGGAATTTATTGCCTAAAGTAACTAAGTCAGATTACATGGGTGGATATTTTAATATTAGACAGCATTGTGTTACAGATCTACAATTCTGTTGCATCCAAAACCTCCACTTTATTAATTGCATTCCTTCAAAAATGGGTATGCTTATTGCCACCACATCAATAACAGATAAGTAGAATGAAAGAATCAACACAGACAAGTACAGTCCAGTTTAGTAGTCTGGGAAAGAAAAAAAAAGTTAGTAAGTTTCAGCTCTAGAGTTTTCTGAGCAAGCTTGCCAGGAACTGGAGGTCACCACACTGGGTTAGACCAAAGGTCGATCAACTCCAGTATCCCGTTTACAACAGCAGCCAGTCCAAGTCAAAAGCACCTGGGAGGATGCCAAAAGGTAGCAATATTAGAGGTTGCTAAAGCCCAGACCTTAAAAATGGATTTCTCTAGCTCTAGTGTTAGAATGGTTTACGGACTTCTGCTTCAGGAACTAGTCCAAACATTTTAACAACACACAGCCAGGCTTTTTATAGCACATCTTCCAGCAATGAATTTGAGATCACAAATCAATCTTTGACACAATGAAGTGTAATATTAAAGAATCCAGCCTTGGAATATGGGCAGTGGTTACCTTAAAACCATAACTGCAATAATCACTGTTGGTTTGATGCATTCTTGGTGTCCATACACAGATTGTAAGAACATACATTCAGGTTTGAAAGTCACAATTAAGTTTATTACACCGAATGATTTACATATACAGAATATAATGCATATTAACACTTTCTACAAGTAATGGATCCAGATCAAATTGAGCATATTAATCCAGGAACATCGGCCATAACAAAAGATCAAATTTAGCCCATGTGATTAGATTGTTACTCCTCTTTGTGGTTTCCTGTTTACTATGTCAAAAAATAGTAGTAATGTCATTACCACATGCTAAAGGATCAATTACACTGTCTTAGAAGCAAATCACCCTTACCAGTCAGTCACAAAGCTTGGAGAACATTTCAACATTATGAGACATCTACATAAAGCAAGGGAACAAAGTAAACCAGCAAGAAAACATTTGCTACACTTTCCTTTACTACTTTAATGTAATGTCCATAAGCCCAAAGACCAGTGTTAAATCAATGGTTGTTCTTAAGTGACATTGAGTCAATGTCAGTTCATGATAGTTGTCCTAAACTGTGTTTGATCTTCTGTCAGGTGGCTAATTGTTGACAGATTGGCATCCATAGCTAGCTGCTATTTCACCGATCCATCACATCGCTGGCCTTCCTCGGTTGTGCTGACCTTCAACCTTGCCAAGCATGTGATGACTCTCTAATGATCTCTCTTCACCTATATCCAACAGAAGAAAGTCAGTCTTGTCATTTCAGCTTCTAAAGAAAGCATAGATTGGTTCTTCATAATTCAAAGGCATCCATTTTTTTACTCCTTCACAGTCCATCTTTCACACCTGACATTGTTGAAAACACCATGGTTTAACATAGTAATAAAGTAAGACAGCAGATAAAGACCACCATGGTCCATCTAGTCTGCCCAGCAAGATGGCAAGAGTAGTGCACCTGCTGCTCCATGCAGGCCACCCCTCCGCATGTCTTAGTTTAAGGGGTGAACCCACTGCTCCGTGTAGGACACCCCTATATGTTGAGAAATTAGAAAGTTAAGTTTATTTTGATTTTATCCTGTTGCTATAAAGGGATCCACTGTGTCTGTCCCATGCCATTTTGAATTCTGTCACTGTGTTTGCCCCCACCAATCGGGAGTGCATTCCAAGCATCCACCACCCTTTCAGCGAAAAAGTATTTCCTCACATTACCTTTCAATTTACCCCTTATGCCCCCTAGGTTTACAGCTTCCCCGTATTTGGAAGAGGTTTGTTTGTTCATTATTTTTCTTTTAAGTATTTAAAGCTCTGAATCATATCTCCCCTGTCCCTCCTCGCCTCCAGAGTGTACATATTTAGGTCTTCAAGTCTCTTCTCATAAGGCTTCTGACACAGGCGCCAAATCATTTTGGTCGCCTTCCTCTGAATAGTTTCCAGTCTTTTTACATCCTTTGCAAGATATGGTCTCCAAAACTGAACACAGTATTCCAAGTGAGGCCTCACCAGTGACTTATACAGTAGCATTAGTGCCTCTTCCTTTCTGCTGGTAATCCCTCTTTGTATGAAACCCAACATCCGCTTGGCTTTTGCCACCTTGAGATCCTCAGATACAAATCACACCAAGGTCCTTCTCCTGGCCCGTGCACACCAACCTCGCACCCCCTATCGCATATACTTCCCCTGGATTTCTGCTTCCCAAGTGCATGACACTGCACTTCACATAGTATCGAAAAGGTACCTGACACGGCATGCACTATTTGTTTCCATATATATATATATCGCTACATTCATGCAATCATTTGTTCATGTCTGCATTTTTGTGGTGTACCTCACCCCTGAAGAAGTATTTTACAAAACACGGACCTGTGTTGGGTTTGGCCTCCCCTACATTTCATAAGGACCAATAAAGAGTTGAGTTTTAATCACTGCCCACATCTTTGTACTGTTTGCTCAATGTCACGGCAGGACATGCTAGAAAGAGAAAGTTTCTAGATAAAATAAGTAACTGCTTCTTGGAGCAGCCATTTCATGAACAGACAAGAAGGAAAGCCATTTTGGACCTAGTCCTTAGTGGTACACGAGATCTGGTGCAAGACATAAGGGTGTTGGGGCCACTTAGCAATAGTGATAGCAGCATGATCACAGCTGATTTCATAAATAGAGGAAGGACAGCAAGGAAATCCACAGTACTGCCTTTTAACTCTCAAAAGGAAAACTATGATAAAAAGAAAATAGTTAAGAAAAAACTAAAAAAGGAGTAGCTGCAAAGGTTAAAGATTTACATCAAGCATGGACATTGTTTAAATATACTATCTTAGAAGCCCAGAGCAGTTGTATTCTATGCTTTAAGGTGGAAGGCAGTCCAAAAAACTGCCAACATGGTTTAAAGGTGAAGTCAGAGAGGCAAAAAAAAGCACATATTTCAGGAAATGGAAGGCGCCAAATGACGAAAACTGGAAACCACATAAGCACTGGCAAGTTAGATGCAAGGCACTGATAAAGCAGGCAAAGAAAATACAAGAACTTTGATGTGGAAGCAAAAACAAAGACTTTTTCAAGTACATTCATAGCAGAAAAACCTATGAGACTCAGCTGGACCATTAAGTGATAGAGGGATAAAAGGGGCACTAAGAGGGGACAAGGCCATAGAGGAGAGACTGAATGAATTCTTTGCTTCGGTCTTTACTGAAGATGATGTAAGGAAATTATCCATAACTGAAATGGTATTTAAAAGTGATGCATCAGAAGAATTGAAAGTAGTATCAATAAACCAGCAAGATATATTATAACTATTCGATAAACTAAACAGTAGCAAATCTGGATGGTATACACCAGAGGGTGTCAAAAGAACTGAAATATGGGATTGCAGACCTACTGTAAGTAATCTGTGAACTATCATTAAAATCATCTGCAGTACCTGAAGATTAGCATTATACTGGCCATTCGCCAATTTTTAAAAAGGGGTCCAGGGGTGATCTGGGAAACTACAGGCCGGTGAGTCTGATATCAGTACCGGACAAAATGGTAGAAACCATTATAAAGAACAAAATTACTAAACATATAGTCATGGTTTAATGGGAAAAAGCCAACATGGCTTTTGCCAAGGAAGGCTTACTAAATCGGTTATATATTTTTTGAAGGTGGAAATAGCTAGACAAAAGAGAGCCAGTCAATATTGTGTATCTGGATTTTCAGAAAGCCTTTGACAAGGTCCCTCATGAGAGACTCTTGGCAAATTAAAAAGTTATGGGATAGGAGGTAGTGTACTATTGTGGATCATGAACTGGTTAAACGATAGAAAGCAGAGGGTAGGGCTGAATGGCCAATTTTCCCAATGGAGAAAGGTGAATAGTGGAGTACCCCAGGGATCTGTACTGAGTGTGCAGCGTTTTAACATTTTTAAATGAGGAAATGGGAATGAGTGAGGTAGTCAAATCTGCAGATGAGACAAAATTATTCAAAGTTGTTAAAACCCAAAAAGACTGTGAAAAATTGCAAGAGAACCTTGATAAACTAGAAGGCTGGATGTTCAAATGGCAGATGAAATTGAATGTGGACAAGTACAAAGTTATGCATCTAGGAAAGAACCACCCAAACTACAGTTACACAATGCAAGATTCCACATTAGGAACCACCACCCAGGAAAAAGATTCAGGCATCAGTGTGCAGCAGCCGCCAAGGTGGCAAATAGAATGCTAGGAATCATAAGGAAAGGAATGCAGAATAAAACAAAGGATATTATAATACTCTATCGTTCCATGGTGCGACTTTACCTTAAATACTGTGTGCAATACTAGTCATCATAACAAGGATATAGCGAAATTAGAAAAGGTACAGAGAAGAGCCACCAAAATGGTAAAGGGGATGGAAGGATATCTCTTTGAGAAGAGGCTTAAAAAGTTAGGGTTTTTTGACCTGGAAAAGAGAAGGCTGAAGGGAGATATGATAGAGGTCTATAAATTAATGAATGGAGTGGAACAGGTAAACGTAGATCGATTGTTTACGTTATCAGAATATAGGAAGACTAGGGGACAGGCAGTGAAGCTACAGGGTAAAACTATTTAAGACTAATAAGAGAAAATAAGTTTTCACTCAACGTGTAATCAAACTCTGGAATTTGTTACCAGAGGATGTAGTAAAAGCTGTTAGTGTAGCTGGGTTTAAAAAAGATTTGGACAAGTTCCTTGAGAAAAGGTCTATAAACCATTATTAAAGAGGACCCATGTAACGCACTGCTTACCCCAGTACAAACATTATGCAACCTGCGTCTTTTCGGGAACCTGCTAGGTACTTGTGATCTAGATTGGCCACTGTTGGAAACAGGATACTGGGCGTGATGGACCTTGGTCTGACCCAGTATGACATGTTTTTATGATTATTGATCCAGGCAGGCTACAATTGTCTATTTCTATTTCTTCTCCATCAAGGATGAAGTGATAGATTTTGCCAGTTGTCAGGATCTTTGTCTTCATGTTAAGCTGCACGTTCCTTTTAAGGCTGTTTCTTGATCTTGACGAGTAGATGTTTTGATCTTCACTTTCAGCCAGTAACGTGCTATTGGCAGCATAGCAAAAGTTGTTGGCGAGTCTTCCACCAGTCTTCACTCCTCCGTTGTCTTCATGTAGTCCTCTTTCTTTAATAATTTGTTCTCCATAGAAATTAAATATATATGGGGAAAGTATGCAGCTTTGTAATACACCTTTGCTGAATTTAAACCAGTCAGTCTGTTTCTTCTCGATAAAATGTAAAAGTCATGCATGAGAACTCAGGTATCTGTACAGCCAGCCATTCTTCGTAATGTGGCTCAGAGATTTTCATGATTTATAAAGCAAAGGCTTTTCTGTAGTCAAAAAATGCAATGTATGCCTTTGAGTAAGTGCTGACTCCTGGCAGCATTGTAGCTCCAGGGTTTTCTTGGCAGTGTGACCAGAGTTACATTACCAGGCCTTTCTATCAAAGAAATGGAGAGTTAAGGGACTTGCCCAAGGCCACAAGGAGTACGAGAATAAAACCCTGGCATCTTGGTTACCAAGCCAGTGCCTTAACTATTAGGCTACTCCTCCACTCCTGATGAAAAGACATCTATATGTGTTTTATTGATTACATCTCAAATTGCAGGACTCAGAAGTGCTGGGAAAGGACTCGTGGAAAGTGACACTGGAAAAGCAAAATTGCTAAACAATTACTTCTGCTCTGTGTTTACTAAAGAAGATCCTGGGGATGGACCAGCTGTGACTCCCAAATATAAAAATGGGAATGAAGTAGATACCACACCATTCACAGAAGAAGAGGTGTTAGAACAACTTGCTAAACTGAAAGTGGACAAGGCCATGGGACCGGATGGGATACATCCCAGGATACTGAAAGAGCTCAGAGAGGTTCTTGCAGGACCGTTAAAGGATGTCTTCAACAGATCCTTGGAAACAGGAGAGGTTCCTCAGGACTGGAGAATGGCTGATGTCGTACCTCTACACAAAAGTGGTGACAGGGAAGAAGTGTCAAACTACAGGCCCGTGAGCCTTACCTCGGTGGCAGGAAAAGTAATGGAGGCGCTCCTGAAAGAGCGAATAGTGAACTTTCTGAAAACCAACAGCTTGCAAGACCCGAGGCAACATGGTTTTACCGAAGGACGATCTTGCCAAACAAATCTGATCGAGTTCTTTGACTGCGTGACCAGGGAACTAGATCAGGGGCATGCAGTGGATGTCATCTACCTGGATTTCAGCAAAGCCTTTGATACTGTTCCTCATAGGAGGCTTGTCAACAAACTCAGTAGTTTGGTGATGGGTCCCAAGATGGTAAACTGGATTAGAAATTGGTTGACTGACAGACGTCAGAAGGTGATTGTACATGGAGCTCACTCGGATGAGAGGAAGGTGATTAGCGGGGTGCCCCAGGGTTCGGTCCTGGGCCCGGCCCTGTTCAATGTATTTGTGAGTGATATTGCTGAAGGACTGAATGGAAAGGTCTGTCTTTTTGCAGACGACACAAAAATTTGCAACAGAGTGGACTCCCCCGAGGGAGTGGTTAACATGAAGAAAGATCTACAAAAGCTGGAAGACTGGTCTAAAGCTTGGCAACTACAATTTAATGCAAAAAAGTGCAGTGTCATGCACTTGGGTAGCAGAAATCCAAGAGAAATGTACGCAATAGGGGGAGAAAGGTTGGTATGCACAGTTCAGGAAAAAGACCTTGGTGTGATTATTTCTGCTGATCTCAAGGTGGCAAAACAGTGCGACAAGGCGGTGGCAAAAGCCAGGAGGATGTTGGGCTGCATACAAAGAGGGATTACCAGCAGAAAAGAAGAGGTACTTATGCCACTGTATAGGTCACTGGTGAGGCCTCACTTGGAATACTGTGTTCAGTTTTGGAGACCATATCTTGCAAAGAATGTAAAAAGACTGGAGACTGTTCAGAGGAAGGCAACCAAAATGATTTGGAGCCTGCGTCAGAAGCCTTATGAGAAGAGACTTGAAGACCTAAATATGTATACTTTGGAGAAAAGGAGGGACAGGGGAGATATGATTCAGACCTTCAAATACTTAAAGAGAAATGATGAACAAACAAACCTCTTCCAAAGACGGGGAACCTGTAAAACTAGAGGGCATAACATGAAACTGCAAGGGGGTAAATTGAAAGGCAATGTCAGGAAATATTTTTTCACTGAAAGGGTGGTGGATGCTTGGAATGCCCTCCCGATGGAAGTAGTAGGGGCGAACACGGTGACGGAATTCAAAAAGGCATGGGACAAACACAGAGGATCCCTTTACAGAAATAGGAAAAAAACAAAATAAACGGTACCATCTAACTTCTGAACCATATAACATCTCAACAAATAGGGATGTCCTACATGGAGTGGTGGGTTTACCCCTGAACAAGGATATGTGGAGGGGTGGCCTGCGCGGAGCGACAGGTGTACCTACTCTTGCCATCTTGCTGGGCAGACTGGATGGACCATGCTGGTCTTTATCTGCCGTCAACTACTATGTTACTATCTGCGATGTTGTCTCTTATTCCTCACCCTTCCTAAACCCTGCTTGCATTTCAGGCAATTGTCATTCCAGGTAAGGTTATAGTCTCCACTGAATGATCTTGAGTAGAATCTTGCTGGTTTGTAGGTTCAATGTGATTGTGCAATAATTTCCAGTCCATCAGATCACCTGTCTTTGGTTTGGTATAAACACAGATCTTTTCCAGTCAAGTTGGCCATAATGTTGTCTTACAAATTTCCTGACAGCCTTCACAGCTGCATCTGATTGCTGTAATATTTCAATGGGAATGCCATCAATGTCCAGTGCTTTGATTGCTTTCAATGCTGCTTTGACACTTCATCACAGATTCCTGATCGTAAGGTACAGGTTGAAATGGCTGTAAATCCACGATCTTTATGGTATGACGACTTGGTGTATTCTTTCCACCTTTTCTTGATCATCTCAGCCATCATGCAACATGGATCCTTGAGCATCTTTAACATTCCAATTTGAGGCTAGAATTTTCTCTTTCATAGCTTTAGGAAAGCAAATCTTGTTCTTCCTCTGATAGTTTGATTTTATTTCCTTGCATGTGTCACTGTAGTGCTTCATCTTGTCTTGCTGGATGTTGGAAATCTCAAGTTCTGTGATTCTCTCTTTAGCTTCTCTGCATTTGAGTAATTTTCAGTTTCTTTGATCATCCGTTTTGGCCATTTTTATTTGTTCACCTTTTGCTGAGACTGTTCACTCTCTTTGGCGAGCAGCTTTCTCAGTTACCCCCATCAGGCAGGGGCTGTAAGTACTGATATTCCCTCTAGGGCAAGAAATATTGGCAACAGTATGGCAGCTAAACATGGAGGGGATGGGAGATAAAAGGGAACTAAGACCTTCATGAAAAGGTATGAGGCAAAGTTTTGTGCTTAGAGCATTAGGCTACAAATGGGGAGACGTTCTAGGTCATGACCACTGATCGTGTGTGACCTTAGACAACACACTTTCTCTCTCAATGCCTCATCTGGCCCCTACATGTTGTATTTAACTTAGAATATGGTGTTTATTACTTAGGGATAGCCATACAGAAAGAGAACGTTATCTACTAAGCTTTAGAAGTTTTACCTTCAAGAACGCAAAAAGTAAAACAAAATTGAAATGGTCATTGACGCTGTCTAGTACTAAACTAAGAAACACAGAAATAGAACCAAATGCAATACCATAAATCAAAAGGTTTTCTCTGGGATTTACTTCAGCTATCCTTTGACATTCAGGCCACACTAAGTTTAGAACACTGTTTGGCAAAACATTAGGGAAGACTATTTATCCCTCTTTTGTATAAACAGATGCAAAACACACTGGACCTAATTTACTTACCAAAGGTCACCAGCAATTCTGTGCCAGAGGAAAACTTTTGATGAATCAGGCATGGTCTACATTATCATAAGCTGCCAATAACAATTACATTTATGTCACCCTTCTACCTTAATCACATCAAGATTTGTTTGTCTTTAGTTCTCCATACTTATTTGCCTCAGCATCTTAAAAGAAGGGTGTTTATGTATGTATGTAGAGCATTACATCTAAAGTATTTTGCATTATGTACCCATAAATATTTCCATAGGAAAAGAAATATGAATTTCTAGAGAATGGATGGCATATTGATAAAAATAAACCATTAAATATGGTAATTAGATTAAGGAAAGTGCATACACTTTCTGCTAATGCTCAACTCTTTCTTGACATCTATTGTGACAGGTAGCTTGTTTCAGGAATCCTGTTTTGACCTATAGTAATAGCCTGCATTTATTCCATCCATCATTACGCTGAAGCTCTCGTGCAGACAGAGCACTAACCCACTTAAGAATCCAAGCAGAACCTAAGCTTGCAATATCATGCCTTAAAAGTGCACTAATGGCATCTGAAGGATTTGTGGATTTTGGCCACAATTGGGACAACCCCACCCCCCAAGATTTTGGCACCCTAGAAACCACCTAGTTCACCTAATAGAACTTCTGTTAAGTGGTGTTGACTCCTGACAACCCCTCTGGATAGTTGACCTAAACTTTGTTCGGTCTTCAGCCCAGCAGTTCATTATTGGGAGAGGTACACCCATAGTTGCTGTTATTGTATCAATCCATCTCATTGCAGGCCTTCTTTTACTATTTGGTGAAATAAATGTTCCATACAACCTAGTCAGCAGGCTGTTGCCAGTGTAACACAGTAAATAGCTGTGTATATGTATACATTAGCAACCATGCACATCCTACCAGCAAGAGACTGGTATGGTGAGGAGCGACGACACTATGGGAGTGCAGCAGAGGAGGGGGGGGGGGGGAGAAGAGCAAGTGAGCAGCTTAGTGGGACAGGGAAGGAAGAGAGAGCGAGTGAACCTGCAAAGAAGGAAGGAGGGAAAGAATAGAGAATGCACCCTTTGGGGAGGGAGGGGGAGTATGCACATTCCACTGAACCCGATCCAGGTACAAACGGTGGGGCCGCTGCAAACATTTTGCATGTGCCTGCTAGAAATAAGAGTTTGGAGCCTCCCTTGGCTTAGTCCGTTTCTGGTAGTGTCTAAATTATCATAGTAAAGGAAGAGATACAAAGGTGGTTCTGGGAATGTAGCACTATTTGCCTGGGGAAATCTTCAGCCACATACTGCTGCCTATTCCATATTGTCAGAGTAAAGGTAGCACTAAACCTATTGCAAAGCGCCAAGGGCAGATAATTACTTAGCTAAAAGTGAAACATTAAGGCTGGATTGGTCAGTGATTAATTTTAGTTGGTAAAAGGCAACAATCTAGATTTTGGTATAAAAAGGACTTTGTATCAAACTTAAAAAAAAAATTGGGAATGTGGGCTTTTTGCTTTAGTTTAAAATTTTACTGATATGAACATTTTCCTTTTTTAAATCTGGTGAGTTTCTCTTTACTGCATCTGCTCTTCATGGATTACTTGCCGCCTACCGGTGCTTCTTCTCATCCTCCTATAACAGGGAAACCGCAGGATTTTTAATATAATTTTGCAATTAGTAGCATAAATTTCACCCAAGCTGCCCATGCAGTGCAGGGGGGGCCCTATTTATAGCTCACTCACATATCATCAGAGGTAGATCGGGCTTTGCTCTGGGGACCCTTGGGTTTAATGTCTGCTACAGTTTACAATGAATTACTATTGTTCTGGGTTTTGCAGTCTATTTACACCCATCC
This sequence comes from Ichthyophis bannanicus, assembly GCA_033557465.1. Classification (NCBI taxonomy): domain Eukaryota; kingdom Metazoa; phylum Chordata; class Amphibia; order Gymnophiona; family Ichthyophiidae; genus Ichthyophis; species Ichthyophis bannanicus. The sequence continues at coordinate 36,333,165 of CM066050.1, read as the reverse complement.
TAGTCTGAATGTCCACCTTCAAGAGCAGTTCTGATATGAAAAGCAGGGGAAAATGCTCACATCGATGGCTAAGTGCTGAGATCTGAAAATGCTTATGAATTAAACTAATGCATTTTTCTGTTTTGCTTGCTGAGTCAAGTAGTTTCTTGGCACTGCTGCTGTTAATATACAACAGCAAGACTTTGAACCCTGAGCCTAGAATACAAGTTGGGTAAAGGAACAGTCCGCTAGGTTCAGAAACGTGCAGAGAACCAGGCTTGAAATACTACTTCCTCAGGCACTTTACCCTGAAATAGCAAAGCGTGAAACATTTTCTTCTATAAAAAGGGCCTCAAAAACGTCAGATAAGAGGGACATGACCCAGAGCACTCTGATTGCCTTCGGGGTGTTTGCCACTATTCCTGCTGCCCTGCCGCTCACTCTTTTTGGCTTTCTCCTGTTGTGCACCTCACACGGCCCAGGCTGTGGCTGCTACCTTAGATGATGCATTGCTTTGCCCCTCAGTCAGTGGCTTAGGAAGCCCACAGTTTCTTAAGTGTCCTGGAATGCTTCAGCTCAATTATCCATACCTGGATATTTTCTGGATAAAACGTATGGTTGCTGTGTTAGTCCACTTTAAAATCCGATAAGCAAAATTTTAGACAAGTGATAAAAACGTATTACATGACTAATTAAAAAGGTAAGTTTTCTGAAACTTGGATGGAAACTGCCAACATGAGTCAAAAATGGGGAAGCAAACCCCTATTGACTGTTTTCCATTAAAGACAGAACAAAAATGTAAAATGAAACAAAAAAAGGGCAAAAGGTTTTTCACCACATCTTTAATCCATAATGATTGCCCAGCACCCCTGAAAACAGTTTCTGCCATCACCACGAACAGAGAAATCAAACATGTGAAACTTAACATTTTTTGCACAATTCTTAGCTATTTTGGTGTAGGATTTCAAAATTTCCCAGTGCAATTAATTTGATTTTACCACCAAATTTAGCATTCTGGAATTTCAATCAATGTAGCCAAATTCAATACATTAGTATAGAAAAAATGCTCTTCACAACATTGTGGATAACAATAGAGGGGTTATGCGGTCTAAATGTAACTGTTGATTCGTTCCTTTACATTTTCACTTTAAGCATATCCTAACATGATCATATGGATGAAAAACTCTCAAGATTAAAAATAATTCCTGCTCTTTTAACAAGTTGTAAAGTGTAGAATTTACTAATGAGGAAGAGTATTTTAACAAGAAATTTTGTCTCTACAGCGCTGCACATAAATGATTACTAGTAGTACTACGCACACTCACACACATATCGGTGTGTGTGCGTATATACAAAACATGAGAATTTATGCTGCTGAACTACCCAATCTCATTTTCTGTTACCGTTTCATGATGAACAATTGCAGAATTTTAGATGCAATATTTCTAAATAGATAATACTCCGGGAATAGGGTGTGCTCTCATTTCAGAGAATGAGAATGAAATGGAAACAGTGATCATTCCGCATCCATGACAAACATTAAAAAAAAAAATATAGGATCATTTTGCAAATTATTCCTTTATTTTCAAATTCTAATCCTATGACAATCCTTAATAGGCCAGGCCAACAGCAATACAAAAAACACTTCAAACGGTGATAGAGTAGTTATTCACCTGTAACAGGTGTTCTCCAGGAGCAGCAGGAATCAGTCCTCACTTATGGGTGACGTCAGCCGACGGAGCCCTCGCGGAGCAATTTTCCCCAGCTTTCGCAGAAAGCCTTTGGGAATTGCAGCGCACATGCGCGGTCCCCTTCCCGCCCAGGGATGCCATCTTGCTCAGTCTGATGACATAGCGGAAAAACAGCAAAAGTTAGCAAATATGCAATAAGAATGACTGCAACTCCAGGGGAGGAGGGAGGGTAGTGAGGACTGATTCCTGCTGCTCCTGGAGAACACCTGTTACAGGTGAGTAACTACTCTTTCTCCAGGACCAAGCAGGAAGTCAGTCCTCACTTATGGGACTCCCAAGCTTAAGGCTACCGGAGACCTCAAGTCTAAAAGAGCTCCCTCAAGCTCAACAGTACAGAGAGAAAGAGTATTCTCTGAATACGAATCCGGCCAGTAGCGCAACACTAGGGCCAGAGGGAGGAGTTGCCTAAACCTCAAAGAGATTGTGGAGAACTGCCTGGCCGAAAGCGCTGTCCCTGCGGGACTCCCTTTCAAGGCAGTAATGAGCCGCAAAGGTCTGGCTTGAAGACCAAGTAGCGGCCCGGCAGATGTCTGCCAATGGAACAGAGCGGAGATGAGCCACCGACGCGGCCTTCGCCCTGACCCGATGAGCCGTGACACGACTCTCCAAGGAGAGACCGGCTGCCCCGTAAGACCAGGCGATACAGTCGGCTATCCAGGAGGACAGTACGCTTAGAGACAGGTACCCCCAAACCGATTGGGGTCAAAAGATACGAAAATCTGGACGGCTTTCCTATGCTCTCACGTACGGTCAAGGTAGAAGGATAAGGCTCTTCTACAGTGAAGGGTGTGCAGCACAGTTTCCGCTTGGCTGGCGTGCGGCCCGGGAAAAAAGGTCAGAAGAACCACCTCCTGGTTGATGTGGAAGTGGGAGACCACCTTCGGAAGGAACTTAGGGTGGGTCCGCAGTACAACCCTATTCTTGTAGAACCTAGTGTACGGAGGCTCCGACACTAGGGCTTGTAGCTCACTCACGCGCCTCACGGAAGTGAGGGCCACCAAGAAGAGTTTTCCAGGAGAGAAAACGGGGAGGGCAGGTAGCCATGGGCTCAAAAGGCGGACAGGTAAGCCTTTGCAGAACCACGTTGAGGTCCCAGTCGGGGGCTGGGGGGCGCAATGGAGGTTTAAGCAGAAGGAGGCCTCTGAGAAAGCGCGCCACCAAAGGGTGCGAGGAGAGAGGCCTGCCCTCAACCGGTGAATGATGCGCAGAGAGAGCACTGAGGTGGACTCTGACAGAGTTGGATTTGAGACCTAGATCGGAGAGGTGAAGCAAGTATTGCAGCACCACCGTTACTAAACAGGCGAAGGGGTCCTCAGACCGCTGAGAACACCAGACCGAGAAGCGACGCCATTTGAGGGTATACGACTTCTGGGTGGAAGGACGCCAAGAAGCTAGGACGACGGCTTCCACATCCGGGGCTAGCCGTAGCGGAGCTAGGATTACCCTTTCAGCAGCCAGGCCGTCAGGTGTAGGGCCTGGAGGTTGGGGTGCAGAAGAGTGCCCCGATCCTGGGTTAGGAGGTCAGGGTGGAACCCCAGAGGAAGAGGGGTGTCCACCGCTAGATGTAGTAGTAGGGGGAACCACGGCTGTCTCGGCCACCGAGGCGCCACCAGGATCACGGAGGCCCTGTCCTGGACAACTTTGAACAATGTCTGGGCCACCAGTGGCGTAGGAGGGAATGCATACAGCAGATCCGTGGACCACGGGATGAGGAAAGCATCCGGCGCCTCCCAAGAAGGATGGGGGTGCCGGGAGCAGAATCTGGGGAGCTGCCTGTTCAGGGGACTGGCAAAAAGATCCACAGTGGGAGAGCCCCACCGGCGGAAGATCTGCTGGACCACCTCGGGGTTCAGTTTCCACTCGTGCGGTAGCAGCATCCGGCTCAGCTTGTCCGCCAGGCAGTTGTCCTGGCCTGGCAGGTAAACCGCTTTGAGGAGGATGTCGTGATCGACAGCCCAAGAGCACAATCTCCGGGCTTCCCGACATAGGAGGGAGCCCGTGCCCCCCTGTTTGTTCACGTAGAACATTGCAACCTGATTGTCTGCACCAGTACGGACTGGCCGAACGTCAGGTGAGAGAAGGCCCGCAGAGCTAGGCGGATCGCCCGGAGCTCCAGGAAGTTTATCTGCTGGGCAGCCTCCCAAGGCGTCCAAAGGCCCTGAGTGCATGTCCCTCGACAATGTGCCCCCCATCCCAGGAGAGAGGCATCTGTCGTGAGCACCCGGGACGGTGGGTGAGACTGAAATGGCATGCCGAGCACTAGGTTGGGCAGGTGAAGTCACCATTGCAGGGAGGAGACCAGGCGGTCGGAAATTTGTATCAGGTCCGACAGCCTCCCTGTGGCCTGACGCCACTGAGTGCGAAGGCTCCATTGCGCAGGCCGCATATGTAGACGGGCGTTCGGAGTGACATGGACCGTGGAGGCCATGTGTCCGAGTAGCTGCAGGAACTGTCTGGCCGAGGCCGGCGACCTGCCGCTGAACCTGCTGGCTAGAGCCGTGAGTCGGTTGGCCCTTTCCGGAGGCAAGAAGGCACGCGCCTGCCGAGTGTCCAGCCGTGCCCCTATGAACTCGAGGTCCTGAGAGGGGAGCAAAGCAGACTTTTCGAAGTTTATGACGAAGCCCAAGTGCTGAAGCAGGGCCACCGTATGTTGGGTGGCCTGGGCGACCTCTGGAGCAGACAATGCCCGGATGAGCCAGTCGTCCAGGTACGGGAAGACAGAGGCCTTGAAGCCTTAGGAAGGCGGCCACCACTGCCAGGCACTTTGTGAACACCCTGGGGGCGGAGGACAGGCCAAAGGGCAGTACTCGGTACTGATAATGCTTCCCCGCCACCACAAACCTTAGGTATTGCCGGTGGTTCGGATGAATAAGGATGTGGGTATAAGCATCCTTTAGATCCAAGGAGCATAGCCAATCTCCCCGCTGGAGGTAAGGCAGCAGGGTTCCAAGGGAAAGCATCTTGAACCTTTCCCGCTGCAGGAACTTGGTTGCGTAGGTCTAGAATGGGCCTGAGGCCTCCTGTTCTCTTTGGAACCAGGAAGTACCTCGAGTAAAAACCGTGACCCCAGCAGTGTTGGGGCACGGGCTCCACCGCCCGTTCTTGAAGCAGACTTCGCAGCTCCCGAAGGAGCAAGTCCCTGTGCAGAGGGGGTCTGGGAGGCTCCCCTGGGAAGTAGGGGGGAGGCACCTGGTGAAAATGGAGGAGGTAGCCTTCTTGAACCACCTGCAATACCCAGGCCTCGGATGTTATGGCGGACCACCTGTGAGCGAAGTGGGTCAGCCGACCCCCCGTGCCGGCCGAAAGCCCCTGAGGGGGAGGGGCTATGCTGGCATAGTCAAAAAACCCCGCCCTGCTGGGCTGGGGCCTGCGTGGCGGGTTTGGGGGCTTTCTGCTTCCGGGATCCGTAACCCTGTCCCCTAGGCCGCTGCCCTTGAAGGGGGGTTGTGGCCGGGTATTGTGTTTGGTGATGCGTATAAGCAAACACTTTCCTCAGGTAAAAAGGCCTTTTCCCCGAGCCCTTCTTCTGTGAAGGGGCAGAGGACTTTCTAGAAAGGCGAGTCCTGGTGAGAGTCTCCGACTCGAGCTCCGCCGCCTTTTCGGCCATGGGTTTGCCGAAAAGGTTTTCCCCTCTGCAAGGGACATCGACCAACTTGTCCTGCACCCAGGGCTCGAGGTCTGATGACTGAAGCCAAGCCTGGCGGCGAGCCCCGATGCCGGCTCCAGCTACTCGGGCCGAGGCCTCGAAGCCATCATAGACCACTCGAGAAATGAACTTCGAACACTCTCTAATCCCGGAGGACAAGGCTTGGAACCGCTACAAGGGTTCCTCGGAGAGACTGGCCGAGAAACCCTGAAGTTCTTTCGCCAGGTCTCGGAGGTACATACCCATGTACAGCTAATATGTCTGGACCCGACAAGCAAGCATAGAGCCTTGGAAGCACTTCCTACCGAGGGCATCCAGGCTCCGGGCCTCCTTCCCCAGGGGCACCGAGGAGTGCATCTTTTGACTCTTAAGTCGATGCATGGCCGACTCCACCACCATGGAGTGGTGCGGAAGTTGCGCCTTCTGGAACCCGGGGCTCTTGCGGACTCGATATATGGAATCGATCCGCTTGCTCAACACTGGCATCGAGGCGTGGCTCTCCCACATGCGGAGGAGAAGCCGCTTCAGCATCGGGGGAACCGGTACAGTGAAGGCCTCCCTAGGGGGGGGGGGGGAGTCGTATTGAAGGGCCTCGAGCTCTTCGGCTCGGGGTTCCTCCTCCGGATCCACGGGGAAGGCCAATGCTTTGGCCATATCCCTCACGAAATCGGAGAACCGGGTATCCTCCGGAGGGGACCGCCTCCGAGGCTCCGACTCAGGCGAACCGGAGGGGACGCACTGAGTCTGAAAAGAACCGGGTGACTCGTCCTCCTCCGTGTCCCAGCCCGACTCATCCGAGGAGGAATCGAGAGGTTCCGCGGGGGCGGGACCCGGGGACCTCCGCCCTGACGCCGGCGTCGAGGACCTCGGTCCCGAATGGGAAGCCGAGGGAGACCTAGGCCAAGGATCGAATCGAGCACGTATGGACTCCGGGGTCGACTTGAGCGTTGACGTCCCGGTGGTCGGGGCAGATGCACTGGCGAGGCAGGTGATCCATGCCCGCTGCTGGTCCATGAAGGCAGATATACTGCGCTCCAAGGTCGTCAATCTGAGATCAAGCTCAGAAGACCCAGCAGCCGTCGACTCGGGGCCCGACGTCGGCTCATCCGTGGGGGAGTCCAGGAGGACTATATCACTCACGTGCCTAGGCGACTCCACTTCAAGACGAGGGATCTTCGAAGGCTTCTCCTCCTTTGAGGCCCCGGGGAGCTGGATCGGGCTAAGCGACCTGGCCCTCGAAGGACCAGTTTTGCCACCCGGATCCACCCTTGCGGGCCACTTCTCCCGCCGGCGTTCCCGGCTGGGGGAGCCCCGTTCAGAAAAACTCCTACGATGCTCCAAACCGGAGCCGCGAGGCATAGAGGCCTCTGACGAGGTCCGCGTGGAGTCAGAGAAGATCCGGTCCCTCTGCGACTGCCGACTCCTCAGCGCCTTCGAGGACAGCTTGCTGCACGGGCCGCAGCATATAGGGTCATGCTCGGCCCCAAGGCAGCGGAGGCAGCAGTCATGCGTGTCAGTAAGAGACATGAGCCTGACACAGCGATCACACTTTTTAAAACCGCTGGCAGCCATCGGGGGAAAAAGGGCCCCTGCAAGGTCGAACGACCGCGCTGCCAGGGATGAAGAGAAAAGTGGCGGGACCGCCAGTTGGAAAAAAAATTAAAACGTAAACGGGCCCGATAGGGGATATCAAGACCCGGCGGGAAGAGGAACACACGAACCGAAAAAATTTTTTTTTTTAACGAAAAGAAATCAAAGAAATCAACTTTTCAGCGGCGTTAACAGACATGTCTGTAGGGCTCCGCGGAAAAAAGACTGAGCAAGATGGCATCCCTGGGCAGGAAGGGGAACGCGCATGCGCGCTGCAATTCCCAAAGGCTTTCTGCGAAAGCTGGGGAAAATTGCTCCGCGAGGGCTCCGTCGGCTGACGTCACCCATAAGTGAGGACTGACTTCCTGCTTGGTCCTGGAGAAAATGAATATACATATATATACAAACACCGTGCCCCCTGATATCTAATTATATATATATAGCTGGGTAACACTGCTGAGGAGTGGTCCAGATTCTGTATAACTGGTAGGCAAAGAAGCCTCAGAAGAGCAAACTGAGCACCATTGATAGAATGCAAAACCACACCTGCCCGATGTAGTATATAGCAAAATGCTGAATACGTATGTGAAGGTGACATCATTAGTTTTGTTTTTTTTTTGGGGGGGGGGAGGGGGGGGACTATCCCTTTTGTTCAAGATTTGAAGTCAAACATGAGCATGCAATATTATCTATATATAGATAAAAGGTTTTTAAAAAAATTGAAAAAAAATAAAGTGGAAGGTTTATGAGCAGTGATATTTTGAAATACAACAGCTCTAGTGTGGCTAATAAGAATTTGAGATCTTTCCTTCCCCGTTTAGTTGAACTGAAGATCGTGAGTCATTTTGAAAAGATAAGACTTTATAATTTTAGACAGTTTCTGTAAAAAACTATAAATTTATCCATTTTAGAACGGTGTACAACCCAATAAAATGTTAGTAAAGAATGATATGCAGAGCATGCTGCAATAATAGAACTGATGACCTTCATCGGGTGTTTCGCATAGGCACACTGAATAGAAAATATAAGCCTGCAAACGAAGGATGGGCAATGTCACTGAACACCCAAAACCATCTCTCAGTCATAAGATCACACACTACACCAAGTCTTTGCTACTTGTCCATCTCACAGATATGGATGGTAAAATTTGCCAGTACACAACTATAGAGCATTTTAAAATCCAACAGCTAGGCTCACTGTAGATGTGTTCATATGGACCTAAATGTTAAGAGGCATGTTTTCACTGCACCATGAAACTGGGATAAATCCTCTGAGTACACTTACCATAACCAAGTCGCACTGAATAATATTAACATTAGAAAATGACAGATAAGAAACTTGAGGCTCATCTAGCCTAACTTCCTTCCTGTTGCAATATACAATAGGCCACTGCTGAATTCCAACTTCCCACATTTCTTCATTAACAAATTCTCTGAGCTTGCCTCATCCACTCGGATTTAGCTCACACATTTTTCAGGAGCAGCTCAAGCTGAGCTACATTCAAGTAGTTTCCTGTCCCCACTGCGCTTACAATCTGAGTCTGTACCTGAGAGAATGGAGGGTTAAGTGACTTGAAAAAGATCACAAGGAGCGGCAGTGGGATTTAAACCAGACATCCCTGGTTCTCAGTCCGTTGCTCTAACCATTAGGCCACGTCTCCAGGGGAAAGCTTGGACTATCACCGTTTCAGTCTCCATCAGCTCTCCTGGGAAGCTGCTAGATGGAGCCACTATTCTATGAAGAAATAGTCCTGATGCTGGAGCCTTATTTCAGGGCTTCCTCTTCTGGAAGCGTCTTTGCTCTGGAACACTAGTTCCTTTGGGTAACTGAATCCCTCCATCATATCTTCTTTCCCATCTCCAGCTTTGCTTCTGCTCTGAGGAACACATGCACAGTCTTCGCATATTGCTCCACAGGGCTCTGGGCAGACTTTACGCTCCTTTGGCAGCCCTGGTTTGCTGTGCCTCTAGTCTTTGATTTGATTATTTCCAGCAACAAACCAAGACTGTCCATAAACTTTAAACAACATTTATTGTACCGTCCCTGACAAATTGGACCAGAACAATCTTTTGGAAATCCAGTCATGCATGAGCCTTCGCCACACCACACAAAAAAACACAAAACAGACCAGTAAGTAGCTGATTTCAATTATACAGTTAATTAGTACCTGCTACAAATTATTCAATAATAGGACCAAAAAAAAAAAACCCCACACAGCAAACGGAAACCTCCTACTGTAAACTGATTAAAACCCCTACTGATGGATCCAATTCCTGTCAAAACGTTCTTTTAGTTTGTTAAAAACACTGTAGTTTGGTAAAATGGGCTGTCCCCTCATGTAATGCATATGGATCATCATGTAACTACATTTCCCAGATACACATACAGATGAAGAGAAAAAGATATGGGGGAAAAAGTCCTAACATAGGCCACTGGAAACTGGGAAAAATCCATATAATGCATTGCAGAGAAGAAAATACTTTAAACAGCAGGTAGCAGAGGACATTTTCATCTGTACTTATGCAGTATGAACATCACACCGACATTTGTTTCCTCACGCTAAAGAAAAAACTTGAAAAGTCATAAGGATAGCCCATCAATATTTTTGCTTTAAAATACATTTACATACATTGCATCCCAGCTATGGAATTCTTCCCATTAGTATTCTTGGCCTTCCTGGAGATTAATTGTTCTGTGAGCTCCTGCCCCCCCCCCTCCCTTTTTGGTAAGGTTTTTCTTCATATTTTGTGCTTCTGAAGAGCAGCACACGTGCTCTAATTCTTGCTGCGGATTCAAAATGAGGTTAAACCACCTCAAACTAGTCGGCCATGTTGAAGAACCACCCTAAAAATCCAACTGAAGACACTTTAAAAATCTTAAATCATGGGTCTTCCCGATCATAGCCTTGTCAATGATAACTATTTTTATAGTGATACGTAAATCTCCTCTGTACCTTGACAAGACCACCATCTCTGTAGACTTATGGTAGCGTCATTGAAATGATAAGTAGTAGCACAATACACCCAACTCCTAAAATAAGCATTCTAAAATTTGTGCTTGCTCCGGGCCATATGTTGCTAAGGATACTAAGTTGCACAGAAAAGCTGATGTCCAGCACTGTGGTCACCCAGTACACCAGCAAGCAATAAAGACTCCAGACTAGCACCAGAAGGGTAACAAACAAAAAGGTTACTTTTATTCTTTCACCATCAACAGAATGCATTATCTAGTTAGGCAAGACAATTCAGTATCTCAAATTGCATTTCCTCATTGTACAAGTTAGAATTCTATTTTCTCTTACCAGCACCTAAATCAAAAGATGAATAAAGATCTACTAGCTGTTAAAGACAACTGTTCTTGCCAGCATCTACTTCTGCCCTCAGTGCAGCTGTAGGAAAGAACCAAGCTTACTTGAAAGGAAATGGCTTTGACTGTCGTCACATCTGAAAATACAGACCAAACTATGATATGAGATTTTGGTACAGAACAGTGTGAAAACTAATCAGTTAATGTGCAAAATGTGTTTACAAAAATACCCCTTTAAAGAGAAATAAATTATATTAGTGTTATTGTGATTTAACATTTGCAGCTGTGCTTTTTTTTTTTGTTTGTTTTAACTACTTTGACAGGTTTAAAGCCAATTGTGTTTTCAGACTTAATAAATAGAAATCCAAGTTTATTTTGGCAATCTGTCTTATAAATGTTCTTAACAGTTCAGTAATGCACTACTGGCAGAATAGATGGGTTAGGATGTAGCTTCTCAACTACTGAGATTTTTTCCAACAGATGGACTTTCAGTACTGCAACAGCTTCTGAGATTTATGAGAGCAACGCCATTCAAGGACAACTAACAGACTCAGGCAGCTGTAATACCCATCCCGGTGATCTTTTACTTGTTTCTGGCAATTAAAGTCAAGCTGATTTTTAAAAGTTCAGCCCCCTTAGCAGTTATCTGCAATAGGTTACTATAACAAGAACCCTGGGGAGATTATACACATCAGGAACTAGAAATCAGTTTTCTCACCTGAGATTAAAACCAAATCCTACTAGAATAGATAAATACAAAATCAATTGTCAGAAAACATTTCCTACAAAGAGCAGATTTTTAGACCATGACTCTGCTGCTGCAGCAACTAATTTTAAAATATCCCCCTCGTTGGTACTGTGGACTCAGGGCCAACATTTGAATTAATTCCAGACCAGAAGCAGAATGCAGTAATTCCAATACACAGATATTTGTTATGTGAATGACAAAAAATAACTTATGAAAGGTGAGGAGCACAGTAAGCATAGTGGGTCTTATAGGATACTGTCTCTTTATAGAGCTGTGTAGTTTATGTAACATTGGTATCAAGACATGCCATTTATGTTCCTTGAAGACAACTGAAAGATGTAGGCCCCTGGCCCCTAAATCTAATCCGACAGCCCCAAACGCCCCCCCCCCCCCCAAAAAAAAATTCTGGTTTTCAAGATAGAAACTAATTATTCATGATGTATTTGAATCTGTTTAATTTGATTGTCCAGAAAACCAGGACCTGCTGGGGGTTCTATGACTGCATTTCAGAACCACAGCTGTAGAAGGAAAAAGGAGAGACTGCAGAATTACCTAATACCTAGCACCTAGAGAGAAGACACTAATGTTGTTATCTAGCTGAACTCTCTCTAGCTGATGTACAAACCTGTGTTTAGAAAAGCCTGTACCAATCTCAATCTTCTTGGCAGAGCATGATGCAAGCCAAAAGACTTCAAAGGACACCCTCACTGGTTCACACATTAAAATGAAAGCACCTCCTGGTTAAATATGCCAAAAATGAATTCTGTTTTATTGCATGACGTTGCATAAGAAGGATTATGTTTGAAAACTGTAAGGCATCATGCAATTACCAATGAGCTAATTAGTTGCGGTTTCGTAAAATAGGTGGCTACATAGTGTAAGTTTATTAAACCAGTTTCAAAAAAGTACATAAAAAATTTTACACGATGATCATTCAATACCGTTCACAAACCTGTACCTTCCCATGTTAAAAAGTGCATTCAAAAGATATGGTACTGGAAAGTCACTGTCCAAAAACGGTGGGGGCTGCTACCATCAATATCATAAGTTGTGAGAGAATTGAAATCATTTCATGGGATTACAGAAATCATGTTTTCAACTGGAAACTTTCCTGAAATTGGTTGTTAATCCCATACTTAAAATTTAGCACGGTTGATATCAATATTCTTAAAAAGAAAAAGCTTTTATAACCAAATATTTAACCAACAGAAGTCAAATGAGTTCAAGTTATGCACGCTGAGTTATCAGATAACTGAGTGGACTTATATTCATACTCTGAAAAGAATGCACCACTGCAATTTTGGCATTAGTCAATATATTGCGAGAGCCAGCGGAAACCTTCCCCATAACCTTCTCTCTTTAGCACACTGCACATGAAGACTTCTAGAGGTCTGGCATTTAGCTCCTTCAACGAGATGTTCCCCTAGAAAAAGAAAAAAGGTAATAAAGTTCCAATATCGGTTAAAACAAAATGTTACAAAAAAAATTTATACACAGGCTTCGAGTACTAGCTTCATGTAGAGAGTGATCAGCTTTCTGACACTATATAGCGTAGTTACTCACCTGTAACAGGTGTTCTCCAGGGACAGCAGGAATCAGTCCGCACATAAGGGTAACACAATCAGTGCTGACGGAGCCCACGCAGAAGCATCTCCCCAGTTTTCAAAGAAAGCCTTTGGGAGATGCACCACGAAGGCATGGGTCCACTTCCAGCCCAAGGGCGCCATCTTGCCTCAGTCTAATGACATAGCTAAGACAGCAAAAATAAAATACGGTAAAGAAACTCCAAGAAGCGGAGGGAGGATTGTGAGGACAGATTCCTGCTGTTCCTGGAGAATACCTGTTATGAGTAACTACACTTTCTCCAGGAACAAGCAGGAAGTTAGTCCTCATATATGGGATTCCCCAGCTACAGGCTACTGAGAACCTGTAACCAAAAAATGTCAGTGACCTGCAAAGGGTGAGCCGTGGTCAGCAGCAGTTGAGACCCTATTGAGAGATTCTCGCAAGACCCAAGGGTCTGGTGGCAAACCAGAACTCTGGCAGTCTGAACACCGAAGGGTCACAAAGGGCAGGAGTTGCCTACACCCCAAAGAGATTACAGAGTACAGGCTGGCCGAAGGCGCTGTCCCATCAGGACTGCCTCTCTCCAGGTAGTAGTGAATGGCAAAGGTGTGAACCAAAGACCAAGTTGCGGCCTGGCAGATTCCCATCATGGGGACGGAATGCAGATTTGACACTGAAGTAGCTATGGCCCTGACACACTGCATTATGACCCTCTGGTCCAGTGAGATTCCTGCTTGCTTGCAGGCAAGGATAATGCAGAGTTTGCTTTGTCACTGAGAGCCCCAGGTGGCTGGAGTTGTACGATAAGAAAAGCTCTGGTGCTTTGCGGTGGTCCTAGGTCCGTTGCAGGAAAAAGGACAGGGCTCTCTTACAATCCAGATTGTGGAGAATGCTCTCCACCCTCCTGGTTGAGGTGGAATGGAGATACCACCTTCGGTAGAAACTTGGGGTGCGTGGGGAGCACCACCTTTTTCATATAGAACCTCATGTAGGGAGGCTCAGCCATCAGAGCCTGGCGCTCGCTGACTCTGCAAGCGGATGTGTTACCAAGATGTCCTTCCACAACAGGAATCAGAGGTGGTAGGTAGCCAGAGACTCAAATGGAGGCTTAGAGAGCTGCAAGAGCACCACATTGAGATCCCACTCTGCCACTGGGGGTTGGCGGGTGGTTTGGATAACATGAGGCCCTGCAGGAATCAGGACACAAGGGGCTGAGCTGAGAGGGGTTTTTCCTCAGTGGAATGGCGATGCGCTGTGACGGCGCTCAGGTGTACGCTGACCAAATTGGACTTCACCTGCGATATGTGAAGCAGGTACTGAAGTACCACTTGTACTGAGCAGGAAAAGTGGGTTTGCCCCTCTTTCCACACACCACACAAAGAATTGGCGCTACTTGGAGTATGCTCTTCTAGTGGAGGCCTTACAAGAGGCCACAAGAAACTTCCATGTCCCATGGGAGGTTGAAGTGAGCCAACTCTATCCTTTCAGCAGCCTAGCTATGAGTGAGAGGGACCCCAGATTGGGGTGCAGGAGAGAGCCCTGCTCCTGTGAGAATAACCCTGGAGCTCAGTCCAGGGGAATAGACAATAGGGAGAGGAGCAGTTGGAACCAAGGCTGCCTGGGCCACCAAGGAGCTATCAACACTAGCAATGCTTTGTCGCACTGGACCTTGAATAATGTCTTGGCTACCAGTGGTGTCAGTGGGAAGGCATACATAAGGCCTTCCATCCACGGGATGAGGAACTTATCCGCTGCCATCTGGGATGGATACAGCTGGCGCGAGCAGAGGTCCATTAAGGGGATGCCCCAGAGATGGAACAGCCGTGAGACTACCACAGGATCCAGGTGTCATCCGTGTGGCTGGAGGACCATGCTCAAATTTTTCCACCAGAGCAATGTCCTGGCCCAGGAGATACACCGCCCTTAGGAGCATCCCTCTGCCTGCTGCATAACAGCAGAGGGCTACCGCTCCTGAGACCTGATTGTTGGTCTGGATCAGCACCAAGTGGTGTTGGAGTTGGTGGCAGAAGGCTCAAAGGATGAGGTATATTGCCTGGAGTTGTAGCAGGTTGATTTGCAACTGGTATTCCTTCTGGGACCAGCAGCCTTGCATCTGGAGGCTCCTGCAATGTGCTCCCTAGCCCATCAGTGGTGAGGACCTTCTGGGGACTGGGTGCCTGGAAGGGCATCCCAGCCTGAAGGTGGCATGGATTCTGCCACCATCAGAGGAAGTCTGCCAGCTGTCGGGTCACCTTCTCTCTGACCTCAAGCCTTCCTCTGGCTCAAGTTCACTGAGAGCGGAGGCACCAATGGGCTGCTCTCATGTGCAGGCAGGCATATGGGGTCATGTGAACTGTGGAGGCCATGTGTCCCAACAGGCGGAGTAGGAGTCGGGCAGGTAGCATCTGGCATTGGTGTACCTCTGCGACTAACTCCCCAAGGTGTTCTGACCTCTCCTGGGGGAGGAAGGCTTTTGCCTGGAGGGTATCTAGTTGCGCCCCTATGATGCTAGGTGCTGGGCTGGAGTGAGGTGGGATTTGGGGTAGTTTATGACAAACACCAAGTGCTGCAGGGCATTGATGGTGCACCCAGTGGTGCATTGTACCTCTGCAGCTGTGTCCATCTTTATGAGCCAGTCATCCAGATAGGGGAAGATGAAGGACCCTTGGAACCAGAGGGGGGCTGCGATCACCATGAGGCACTTTGTGAAGACCCTTGGCAATGAGGCCAGCCCGAAGGGCAGCACCATGTATTGGTAGTGCTGTCCTCCCACCACGAACCGGAGGTATTTTCTGTGGCTGGGATGAATTAGGATGCAAGTGTAAGCATCCTTTAGGTCCAAGGACCATAGCCAATCTCCCTGCTGGAAGAATGGCAGTAATGTCCCAAGAGAGAGAATCTTGAACTTCTCCCTGACCAGAAAACTGTTGAGTTCTCGCAGGTCCAGGATGGGCCTAAGATCCCCTGTCCTCTTCGGGATGAGGAAGTATCTGGAATAGAAGCCTGTGCCCCAGAGAAGTTTTGGCACTGGCTTGACTGCTTTGTCATTGATTAGGCCTGCTAGTTCGGTGAGGAGCTGGTGAAGGAGAGGCCTGGTGGGCTCCCCTGGGAAGTACATGGGTGGCGCCCGATGTAGGTGCAGGAGATAGCCCTCCTTACCCACTTGTAGCACCCAGGTGTCTGTGGTGATGGCTGTCCACCTGTGGGCAAACATGACTAGGCGCCCCGCTGTGGGCAGTAGAGGACCACCTGGGGGTAGGAAGGTCACACTCAGGCAGTGAAAACACTCCCCCCCCCCCCCCCACCCAGGCTGAGCCAGGGCTTGTTTTCTGGGACCATGTCCCTATCCTTTTTGTTACTGGCCCTGTTGAGAGGTCAAGGTGGCCTGGAAGTGTGGACTACCCCTGAAGCCTCCCTTCCTCCCCGGCAAGAAGGGCTTCTTTCTGCGGGTGCACCGAGGTCTTTGAGAGCCTGGTTCTAGTCACATACTCAGTTTCTATCTCCGCTACCTTATCCTCCAAGGGCTTCCCAAATAGATGTCCCCTGCACTGGTGAAAACCTATCAGTTTGTCCTGCACCTGCTGTTCCAGAGCAGATGAGTGTAGCCAATGACTCAAAGTTATTGTAGGCTCCCTGCAAAAAAAAAAAAAACACAAACAACCGCCCCCCCCCCACCAAAACCACACACTTTGGAGCATTCCTTTACTGCCAAGGTTGAGGTCTTTAACCTCTATAGGGGTATCCTCCTCAAGGCCTACTCAGATTCCACCAAGTTCCTCTGACAATTCCTTTAGGTACATGCTGATGTAGAGTTGGTAGTACTGGATCCAGCATGCTAGCAATCGAGCTCTGAAAGGCCTTCAGGCCGAGGGCGTCAAAGGTTCAACCCTCCCTGCCAGGTGGCACTGACATGTTTATGGCCCTTAAACCAGCACATTGCTAACTCCACGACCATGGAGTTGTGGGGAAGCTGGGTCTTTTAGAACCCAAGGCTTCAGTGCATCTGGTACATGGCATTGAGGTGCCTGCTAACAACTGATACCAACGTTGGTGTTTCCCACATTCAGAGGCAGCGGCGGCAGTCAAGGATCAGGGATACCGAGACCACAAGGGTTTCTTTTGGGGGTGCCTTGTATTGGAGTATCTCAAATTCCTCAGTGCAAGGTTTGGCCTCGGAATTGATGGCAAGGACCTTGGCCATGTCCTGCACAAAATAGAAGAACACATCATCCTCGGGTGGGGGGGCGGCATCAGGTCGCCGGGGGAGACGGGTCTGAGGGCACATCACGGTGTCACCTCGTGGCCAGGGACTCTTCATCCTTGGTCTCCCATTTGGACTTGAAGTCCGAGCATGAGTCAGATGCCACACGATCACTTCGGCCGAGGGCTGCTCTCAGCAGTCCGTGGCTTCCGGGGGATTGTCGGTCCGAGACGCGGGCGCTTGCTGGGGAGGACCTCATCCAGGGCCAAGGGCTCTCTCGAGGCAGATGGTGCTCCAGGACCAGCTCGACATCTGGGGAAGCCCTTGATATAGAGGGTCCCATCGTTGGGGTGGATGAACCGGACAAGCCGGACATGAAGACCCGCTGCATGGCCACTAGGGCAGATATACTGCTGTCTATGGCTGCCATTTTGGTCTCCATACCAGCTGGCTCAGCCACCTTCAATGCAGGCACCAAGGGTTTCGGGCCCAGCATCAGTACTGTCGAGGAGCCCTCGAAGATGGCCTTGGAGGCCCAAGCTGGTCAGTGGGTGCTGACGACTCCTTACAAGGCGGCTTGACAAGCTGCTCCTGCCCCGACTCCATGGACTCATGCCTGGGACTATGGATCCTGGGGTGCGATTTCCCCTTCTTCCCGGATCCGTCCTCCGAGGCAATCTTCAAGGATTATTTCTTCTTGTGCTCCACCTCTGCGGATTTCCACTCAGAACCACCACAGCCACGGGACTCCGAGGAGGCTCTGCCTTCGCAGGGTACCAAAGTATCGGAGGGAACCCTGGAACATGGCGTCACTGGAGACTCCGATGCAGATTCTGAGTTCTGAAAGAAACTTCTCTGCTGCTGATGGCGGCTCTTCAAGGCCTTTGAGGTCATGGTTCTGCAGAGTTCGCAGTCAGAATCGGTTGTGCTCTGGGCCAAGACATCGAAAGCAGCAGTTATGTGGGTCGGTGAGTGACATTTTGCCACACCAGTCACACTTTTGAAGCCACTGGAAGCCATCGGAAAAAGGAGGTCCCCTGCCTCCAGGCAGGGGTCCAAGGCCTTTGATTGGAAAAAGGCACAAATGCCAGTCGAGGAGCACCTCTATGAAAAATTGAAAAAACTAAGACGAACCCGAGGAGCAACCCAAGGTGAGCAGGCTCGGGGGCGGGACGGAACTAGAGAAACAAAAATCAAGCTTTTTCCAGGGAAAACTGGACAACATCCTATGGGCTCCGTGGAAAAAAGGAGACTGAGGAAAGATAGCACCCTTGGGCAGGAAGTGGATCACGCATATGTGATGCATTTCCCAAAGTTTTTTTTCTTTGAAAGTTGGGGAGATGCTTCCTCACGGGATCCACTGGCACAGATGTCGCCCTTATGCGAGGGCTGACTTCCTGCTTGTTCCAGGAGAAGGGGGGCTATGCTTTTGTGATTACTTTCTTACAAGATCTCACAAGGAAAGAAAAATATTAAATTATTTTCTGTACAGAAAACAACTCTGGCATACAGAGATGGAACATTATTGATAATCTCCTATTAACTTTCTATTTCATTACTGGTGCACTACTATAGTAGTTTTGTTTTTCTTTTTTTAAAAGCAGTGATATGATTTACCATCTGTACTTTTGGCACTGGAAAACTGGTGCATTTGGCATGTGTACCCTTGCCAGGTAACAACTATTTTGATTTAAAAAAATGTAGGCATGCATAAAAAATTCTAAGCCACCATCAAAAGTAGCTTTAGAGTTAAATGGCTCGAGAAGTTAAACACACACACATTTGCTGTCTACTGAAAAAAAAAAAAGAACTACATTAAAATTGGGACTTGGAAGCTACTCCTCAAGTTAAATAGTTAGCAAACAAACAGTTTCAATCAAACAGAGCTCTAGTTTAATTCACCAGTGGCATTGGCAGGACCCTTTATGCTAGAGAACGATGGACTAAATTACCTTTCCCGTCGTCTGACCATAGAGTCCAAACATTTCTCTTAACTTCTCTTCACTGATGGCTTCTGGTCTGTCAATCTTATTGCCAAGAACTAGGATAGGCACATTAGCAATTGTTTCATCTGTCATTAGTGCCTAGAAGAGAACACAGGACTAACCTATAAATATCCATCTAATAAAATGATAAAATGAAACCACCACCACAATACTACAGAAGTCACAGCGATGTGACTGCAACAGTTCCTCACTCTGCCTTTTGGAAGAAGAAATTCAGACTGGAAGAGTACATGTTCCCTGATTTATGGCAATAGAATGAGTGGTTAAGAGACCATACACCTGTAGCAGTGGACAAAACACATTTTCACTTTGTGCTGTTTAGCACAATCAGCACCAAGCAAATAGAGATCAGTCTACAAGATGGCACAATGAAAGAGTAGTATAAAAGAACAAGTCAGAGGGGGGAGGAAGGTAAGGACAAGGATGTTCGTTGCCTTGAGATGCCACTACTGAAATAGCAGGAAAGGGAGGCCTCCCAATACACTGGTATAAGGGCAATCGATAATGGAGGGGGATAAGAAGATAACAATCCAGTAGAGACAGGAGAGTCTTACGGAGACTGGTGGAAGACAACCCTAAGGAAACAAGGCTCTGAGAGACTGGATGGCAGGCAGGAGGTACAGTTCAATTAAGAAAAAAGGGAGGGGGGGGGTTGAAAGCCTCAAAAGATTAAAAGACAAGGGACAGGCAACTAGAGAAAACATGAGTTTATAGAAGTGAGATCCTTAAGTAGGGAAAGCAAATTGTGGGGTGAAAGGAACCCACATCCTACACCTCTTGGAATGGAGAAGAGTAGAGGGGAGAGCAGAGGAGTCCCTTCACACCAAAGTGCTCTTTAAAAAACATTAATACAGATCATAAATTAGGGAAGTTAGTACATTTACTCACATCGAGTTCTACTTTTGACTCTGCCAGTCTTAAAAGATCTGCGCAATCCACCAGAAACACAATACCATTGATGGCTGGGAGGTAGTTCTTCCACACTCTGCGAGCTTATGGAATAAGCACAAAAATTCTCATCAATGAAGGAGGTACTCTACTAGTCAAAATAGTATAGGAATTAAAGAAAGGCTGAAGATTTCCAAACCTAGGGCAGCTGAAAGAAGGCATCCACCTAAGTAGGCAATAACATTTCAACTTGAGCGGTTTGCGAGCTGGATCAACTTAAAGAGACACCTCTATTGTTACTTTATAATGCATTAGCAGCAATGTCAGCACCTCCCACCCCACTGTGAAGAAATGCAGAGCATGCCGATATCACCATCATAGTGCTCCAGCAGTACAAAATTGATGCTCCCAGATGCAGCATGAATCAAGTTACCATATCTACAGAACCGCTTATCCAGCAGGACAGAAACCACCATCTGTCTGGACAATAAGCCTTTATTTTGCCAGGAAAGTTGTCATTTAAATGGTTCCTGTTATAGCTGCATTATCTTAGTTTACAATCCATTAGAGTAACACATTCAAACTTGAGAAAGGGTATTATCTTGAATTTTGAGAAAGCAGTTACTTACCTGTAACAGGTGATCTCTGGGAACAGCAGGAATAAGTCTTCACATATGGGTACGTCGGTACCAACGGAGCCTGCACGGGAATGCTCC
The DNA here is from genome assembly GCA_033557465.1 of Ichthyophis bannanicus. NCBI lineage: Eukaryota > Metazoa > Chordata > Amphibia > Gymnophiona > Ichthyophiidae > Ichthyophis > Ichthyophis bannanicus. The sequence continues at coordinate 36,312,768 of CM066050.1, read as the reverse complement.
CCAGCATCCAATCAGAAAGCTTTTGGCAGCATCCCTCGCGCCTGCGCACTGCCTTCCCGCCTTTTCCACTGCCTCTCCTCAGTTGAGTTTCATAGCTGAGACAAAAGGAGAGAAAGAGGAAAGGAAGATAGATACAACTCCTAGGGGAGGTGGGTTGTGAAGACTTATTCCTGCTGTTCCCAGAGATCACCTGTTACAGGTAAGTAACTGTGCTATCTCCAGGAACAAGCAGGAATGAGTCTTCACATATGGGGACTCCCTAGCTATAGATGCCAGGGGGAGATCCCATAAAATGCGCGTTCCTGGATCAGGACTGCAGTGCCCACACATGGATCTCCGGCATCCCATGAGGGATGGTGGGTAGGAGTTGAAAGGAGAGGAGCTGTAAGAAAAAACAGCAAAGCTAAGGACTACAGGAAAGGAGTCCTTGGTATGTATGATAAGTACCATTAAAATTAATTAATGATCATAAAATGGATCTTACCTACTGGATTGTAGGAAGTAGATAGCGTGATGGAGTCTACTGGAGATTCAGTAGAGGATCCTCAAGGTGACCTCACAGCAGTGAGGGTGAAGGTCCAAATCTGGAATTGACAGGTGACCCAGGTGTCAACTGGGGTAGCATAAGAACGGCAGGTCTTCAGTGGAAAGCTTTATGGAAAAAAGCTGAAAACTCTTTTAGGTACAGAGTCATTAACATTGAGGAGTAAAAGAGGAAGACTGACCGATTTGGACAAGTAGCCTAGTCCTGGAGGGAAGAAGGGGTATGGAAAAAAGCCCACATTCCCAAGGAGGACAGATTTGTGAAAGGCTGAAACCTCAGAACTACTGAAGATCTACACTGTCTTTCCTAGCTGGTGAGAGATAGGAAAGATATTGAAGCATGATGTTTCAGGGATAGCGGGACCTAGAGTAAAGTGGAGCTGTTAGTACCATAGTAATGGTTGTGTGCATAACAGCCCCCACATACTGAGGGACAGTATGAAGATATGCCAGCCCACTGTCTGGAACCTCTAAGGTGGTAAACCTTTATAGCATAGACAGTTAGGGAGATGGTATGTAATACATATCTACCTATAAAAAGCATCTAGACAGATACATAGATAGAGGGATATATATATATATATATATATATATATATATATATATATATATATATATATATATATATATATATATATATATAAATATAGATACATAAGAACATAAGACATGCCATACTGGGTCAGACCGAGGTCCATCAAGCCCAGTATCCTGTTTCCAACAGTGGCCAATCTAGGTCATACGTACCTAGCAATATCCCCAAAAGACACAGGTTCCACAATGCTTGTACTGGGTCAAGCATTGATATCCTGGGTCCCTTTTTAATAGTGGTTTATGGACCTTTACTCCAGGAACTTGTCCAAACCTTTTTTAAACCCAGCTATACTAACAGCCCTTACTACATCCTCCGGTAACAGATTCCAGAGTTTGATTACACGTTGAGTGAAAAAATATTCTCTCTTATTTGTCTTAAATAGTTTACCCTGTAGCTTCATTACATGTCCCCTAGTCTTTATATTTTCTGATAGCGTAAACAATTGATCCACGTTTATCCGTTCCACTCCATTCATTAATTTATAGACCTCTATCATATCTCCCCTCAGCCGTCTCTTTTCCAGGTTAAAGAGCCCTAACCTTTTTAGCCTCTCTTCATAGGAGTAGCCTTCCATCCCCTTCACCAATTTGGTGGCTCTTCTCTGTACTTTTTCTAATAACGCTATGTCCTTTTTAAGATACGGTGACCAGAATTGCACACAATATTCAAGGTGCGGTCGTACCATGGAGCGATACAGAGGCATTATAATATCCTTTGTTTTATTCTCCATCCCTTTCCTTATGATACCTAGCATTCTATTTGCTTTCTTGGCCGCCGCTGCACACTGGGCGGAGGGTTTTAACATGTTATCCACGATAACTCCTAAATCTTTTTCCTGGGTGGTGGTTCCTAATGTGGAGCCTTGCATCGTGTAACTATAGTGTGGGTTGTTCTTTCCTAGGTGCATAACTTTGCACTTGTCCACATTAAATTTCATCTGCCATTTGGATGCCCAGTCTTCCAATTTATCCAGATCCTCCTGCAGTTTTCCACAATCCTCTTGGGTTTTAACAACTTTAAACAGTTCTGTGTCATCTGCAAATTTGATAACCTCACTAGTTATTCCCTTTTCCAGGTCATTTATGAATATGTCAAAAAGTAGCGGACCCAGTACAGATCCCTGGGGTACTCCACTATTCACCTTTTCCATTGGGAATATTGGCCATTTAGCCCTACCCTCTGCTTTCTATCTTTTAACCAGTTCCCGATCCACAATAGTACACTGCCTCCTATCCCATGACTTTTTAGCTTCGCCAAAAGTCTCTGATGGGGGACCTTGTCAAAAGCTTTCTGAAAGTCCAGATACACTATATCAACCAACTCACCTTTGTCTACCTGTTTATGCACACCATCAAAAAACATATCAGATTAGTAAGACAAGATCTTCCTTGTCTAAAGCCATGTTGGCTGTCTCCCATTAGGCCATGACTATCTACATGCTGTGTAATTTTGTTCTTTATGATGGTTTCTACCATTTTCCCTGGTACTGACGTCAGGCTCACCGGTCTGTAATTTCCCGGGTCACCCCTGGAACCCTTTTTAAAAATTGGTGTTACGTTGGCGACCCTCCAATCTTCAGGTATTACAGATGATTTTAATGAAAGTTCACGGATTACCAATAGCAGGTCTGCAATCTCATATTTCAGTTCTTTCAACACTCTGGGATGTATACCATCCGGTCCAGGTGATTTGCTACTATTCAGTTTATCAAATAGTTGTAATATATCTTCCCGGTGTAGCGATATTTCTCTCTATTCCTCTGCAGTATCACCTTTAAATACCACTTCAGTCTTGGGTAACATCCCTACATCTTCCTCATTAAAGACCGAAGCAAAGAATTCATTCAGTCTCTCTGCTATAGCCTTGTCTCCTCTTACTGCCCCTTTTATCCCTCTATCATCTAATGGTCCAATTGACTCTCTCACAGGCCTTTTGCTACGAATGTACTTGAAAAAGTCTTTATTTCGTGTTTTTGCTTCCATAGCAAGTTTCTTCTCAAATTCCCACTTTGCCTGCCTTATCAATGCTTTGCATTTAACTTGCCAGTGCTTGTGCTGTTTCCAGTTTTCATCATTTGGCTCTTTTTTCCATTTCCTGAAGGTTGCTTTTTTGGCAGCAACAGCCTCTCTGACCTCACCTTTAAACCATGCTGGCAGTTTTTTGGACTTTCTTCCACTTTTCTTAATGCGTGGAATACAGCTGGTCTGGGCTTCGAGGATAGTATATATAGGGGCATAACCTATGCACATACAGCTTACAGACATATGTATGTATAGAATATATAGAGATATATACATACATGAATATGTAAGTCTGAAGATACATGTCTGCAACTAAGCCCCATGAGAACATTCACATGAGAGATGTGAAGGAGAAAGATTCATCTAACAAGAAGGTGGAACCTACTTGAAAAGATATATAGAGAATCTATTCCTCCGGGCTAAGAGGGTGCAGGAATGCTATCCAGTGAAATAACCAGGATGGCTGCGTGAAAAAACAGAGGATAATATCAGCCTGTAGAGAGCAAGTCGTGAGTTCTGTAGAACTGACATGGTAAATGGACAGAAAAACGCATAGGAGATACCAGGATGACCCACTGGAGGGACACAGGGGTATCATGCGTTACTGGTAGAATATGTGCTGTCCATGATGAGTAGGATAGCAGGAGGGCAAGCTGTAAGGAAAAAAAGAGCATATTCCTGCAGGATTGGGAAACTCCTTGGACATTCACGCAGAAAAAGCTTGTGTCCTGTATTATAAACAGGAGACAAGAGGGTGTGGAGAACCCTCAGTCATGGAAAATGACTGATAAGCCTTTTCTACTATACAGAATAGCCAGAGACAAAGTTCAATGCTCTCTAGCAAGTGCCCATAGTAGAAAGCTTCTCTGAAGATTGCAGAGAGCATTATGCAGGAGAATTAGGAGATAAAACTGACTGTAGGTCAGCTGTGTTGCCACATCCAAGGAAATGGAGATGGCCAGAAAGAAGATAATGTGAGAAGCCTGAAGTGAGTAGGATTATCCAAGATAGATTAGGACAATCTTGGAATCACTACTAAGGCTAGACAGACTGGAAACTTGTGGGAAAGTACCAGTAGATGAATTACTGGAACTCCTGCATGAACAGCAACTGAAGGAGACAGCAGAGAGAATCTGCCTGTGAAACACAGAGAGAACAGACAAAGGGAGAGGAAATGGACCTGTCCCTGTCTGATAAGCTGTCCAGAGAATTTAGTCAAAGAAAAACACTACACTGAAATGAAGGTGTACAGTATGGTACCACTCATTCAGGAAAAACCCGGGATGAGAGGGTAGAAGAACAGGAACTGAAGGGTGACTTACCATATGGTGAGTCAGCTGAAGAAGAAAATGTTCATGTTGGGACAGAAACTATCATGGGATAGTAGTTTTCTCCTCTTCTTCCTTCCAAGAAGAGAAGTTATCTGTAACCCATAGACAAGAATATCCTGACAGCTGAGTACATCTTGAAGAAAGGAAGCCATGTGCAGAGCTTTAAAGAAGAAAACAGTGAACAAACTTCTGCTAAGAAGAGGTTAACTGTAGGTTGCAACCTTTAGGAACCTATGGTTGCTGGGTATGCTTAGACTGGTTAGAGTTTAGATTCTTCAGACCAAGACGAGGTGTCCCCTGCTTGGGTACATCGGGATGATGGGCAGGAGAAGAGTGAAACCTTCTTTTCTTAGGAAAAGAAGGTTTGGTAGGACATTTCCTACCTCCTGGGGAAGAAGGCAGCTTAGGATGGTTCCTAGAACCAGGAAAGTCAGTGGAGCAATGAGCAACCTGACGTAAAGCCTCCTTATTGAAGAGATTTTCTCCAGTACAAGGAGAATTACCCAGTGTGTGTTGTGCCCATCTGCTCAGGTCTGAAGATTGGAGCCAGGCTCTACGACGTGCTCCAATGGCAATAGCAGAGGATCTGCTAACAGACTCAAAAGAGTCTAGAGAAGCACGAGAAAGAAACCAAGAGATATTCTGGCTATGACTAAGAAGCAAGGAATAGTCTGCAGCCTTAGGCTCTGATAGAAAAGGAGTCAAAAGAGATAATTTCTTTGTGACCTCCTGGAGAGATAGACTCATATAAAATATAAGAGATAATCCTTGATGCCAGCATAGATGTTTGGAAGGTTTGATGTCCAAAGGCATCAAGTGCTCTAGATGCACGACCTGGCAGATAAGAAGAATGCTTCTTCTTGCTTTTTACCTTCCTCATTGCTGATTGTACTACAATGTAATGATGGGGAAGTTGAGTTTTTTGAAACCCTGGAGAGGGGGGGCACCTGATACAGAACATCAGTTGCTGTAGAAGGTGAGGGAACCCTTAAGCGTAGTTACTCACCTGTAACAGGTGTTCTCCAGGAGCAGCAGGAATCAGTCCTCACTTATGGGTGACGTCGGCGCCGACGGAGCCCTCGCGGAGCAATTTTCCCCAGCTTTCAAAGAAAGCCTTTGGGAATTGCAGCGCGCATGCGCGGTCGTCTTCCCGCCCGAAGGTGCCATCTTAGCCAGTCAGATGACATAGCTAAAAAAGACAGCATAAAAATTTGCAAAAAGAACATAAGCAGACGATTGCAACTCCAAGGGGAGGAGGGAGGGTAGTGAGGACTGATTCCTGCTGCTCCTGGAGAACACCTGTTACAGGTGAGTAACTACGCTTTCTCCAGGACCAAGCAGGAAGTCAGTCCTCACTTATGGGACTCCCAAGCTCAAGGCTACCGGAGACCCTAAGCACAAAAATGAGCTCCCTCTAGCTCAGCAGCACAGAAGGAAAGAATCTTCGCTGAATTAACACCCACCGGTAGCCCACATCCGGGATGGAGGGTAGGAGTTGCTCAGACCTCAAAGAGATTACGGAGGACTGCCTGTCCGAAAGCACTGTCCCTGTGGGACTCCCTCTCGAGACAGTAATGGACCGCAAAAGTCTGGCTCGAAGACCAAGTAGCGGCCAGGCAGATGTCTGCCAGCGGAACAGAGCGGAGGTAAGCCACTGACGTAGCCTTTGCCCGAACGCAATGAGCCGTGACTCGACTTTCTAAGGAGAGTCCGGCTGCCCCATAAGCCCAAGAGATACAGTCCGCAACCCAGATGGACAGAGTACGCTTGGAGACCGGGAGCCCCAATTTATTGGGGTCAAAAGACACAAAAAGCTGAGCAGCTTTACGGTGCTCCCGCGTACGGTCAAGGTAGAAGTTCAGAGCCCTTCTACAGTCCAGGGTATGGAGGACCGTTTCAGCTCGGCTGGAGTGTGGTCTGGGAAAGAAGGTTGGAAGTACCACCTCCTGATTGATGTGAAAAGGGGAGACCACTTTCGGAAGAAATTTAGGGTGAGTCCGTAGGACTACCCTATTTTTGTAGAACCGAGTGTAAGGGGGATCAGACACGAGGGCCTGCAATTCACTTACGCGTCTAGCGGAAGTGAGGGCTATCAAGAACAGTGTTTTCCAAGACAGAAAACGGAGAGAACAGGTAGCCATAGGTTCAAAAGGCGGACAGGTGATCCGCTGCAACACCACATTCAGGTCCCAGTCAGGCGCTGGCGGGCGCAGAGGTGGTTTAAGTAGAAGGAGACCTCGGAGAAACCTCACTACGAGAGGGTCATTGGAGAGAGGTCTGCCGTCCACCGGCACATGATGTGCTGAAAGAGCACTGAGGTGAACTTTGACAGAGTTGGACTTAAGTCCCAGATTAGAGAGGTGCAGCAAGTACTGCAAGATCACCGACACCGGGCAGGAGAAGGGATCCTGAGACTGTTGGGTACACCAGACTGCAAAGCGACGCCATTTAAGGGCGTAGCATTTGCGGGTAGAAGGCCGACGCGAAGCCAAGACGACCTCCTCCACCTCCGCCGGCAGGAGAAGGGGAGCAAGGACTACCCTCTCAGCAGCCAGGCCATGAGGTTGAGAGACCTGAGGTTGGGGTGCAGGAGGGACCCCTGATCCTGAGTGAGGAGATCCGGTTGTACCCCCAGAGGGATTGGATCCTCCACCGCCAGTTGCAGCAGGAGCGGAAACCACAGCTGCCTGGGCCAGCGAGGGGCCACCAGGATCATGAAGGCTTTGTCTCGGAGAACCTTGAAAAGAGTCCGAGAGACTAGCGGGATGGGAGGGAACGCATACAGAAGGCTCCCCGACCATGAGATCAGAAAGGCGTCCGCCGCAACCCGAAGGGGGTGTGGCAGACGAGAGCAGAAGCGAGGAAGCTGCCGGTTGCGAGGACTGGCAAAGAGATCCATCGTGGGGAGGCCCCACTTGAGGAAGAGCTTCTGAACTACCAAGGGATCCAGACGCCACTCGTGCGGCTGGAGGACCCTGTTGAGTTTGTCCGCAAGGCAATTGTCTCGGCCCGGGAGATAAACTGCCTTGAGGAGAATGCCGTGACTGACGGCCCAAGAGCAGAGCTTCTGAGCCTCCCGGCAGAGGAGAAAGGAGCCCGTGCCCCCCTGTTTGTTCACGTAGAACATGGCAACTTGATTGTCCGTCTGGACAAGGACGGACTGTTGGGAAGTCAGGTGGGAGAAGGCCCTGAGAGCTAGGCGGATCGCCCGGAGCTCCAGGAAGTTGATCTGCTGAGCAGACTCCCACGTGGTCCAGAGGCCCTGAGTACGCGCCTCTTGGCAATGCGCTCCCCAGCCCAGGAGGGATGCATCGGTGGTCAGCACCCGGGTCGGCTGAGGTGACTGGAAGGGCATACCGAATGTCAGGTTTGGCTGCCGGAGCCACCACCGGAGAGACGAGATCAGCGGCTCGGAAACGCGCACTAGGTCTGCGAGGCCGCCCGTGGCCTGTCGCCACTGCCGGCGGAGACACCATTGAGCAGACCGCATATTCAGGCGGGCATTGGGGGTCACATGGACAGTGGAAGCCATATGGCCGAGCAGTCTCAGGAAGCGCCTGGCGGAGACCAGGGGCTGGCTGCGAAAGCGGTCGGCTAGGTCCATGAGCCGCCGAGCCCTGTCGAGCGGTAGATACGCTCGCGCCTGAGGAGTGTGCAGCCTTGCGCCGATGAACTCGAGATCCTGTGAGGGGAGCAAAGTGGACTTTGCGAAGTTTATGACAAAGCCCAAGTGCTGCAGCAGAGCCACCGTGCGACACGTGGCGTTGGTGACCTCCTGAGCGGACGCTGCTCTGATGAGCCAGTCGTCGAGGTACGGAAAGACAGAGGCCGTGAAGCCGGATATGGGCCGCCACGACCGCGAGACATTTTGTGAAGACTCGCGGTGCGGAGGACAGGCCAAAGGGCAGTACTCTGTACTGGTAATGATTTCCCGCCACCACAAACCTTAGGTATTGGCGGTGGCTTGGGTGGATGAGGATGTGCGTGTAGGCATCCTTTAGATCCAAGGAGCATAGCCAATCTCCCTGCTGGAGGTAGGGCAGAAGGATTCCAAGGGTAAGCATTTTGAACTTCTCCCGCACAAGGAACTTGTTGAGGTTGCGCAAGTCCAGGATGGGTCTGAGGCCCCCTGTTCTCTTTGGTATCAGAAAATACCTTGAATAGAAGCCTTGACCTCTCAGGTGGTGTGGCACCGGTTCCACCGCCTGATCCTGCAGAAGACCTGCTAACTCCTGAAGGAGCAACTCCCTGTGCAGAGGGGGGCGCGGAGGCTCCCCCGGAAAATAGGAGGGAGGGACCTGATGGAAGTGGAGAAGGTAGCCTTCTCGCACGACCTGAAGCACCCAGGCATCTGCGGTGATGCTGGACCACCTGTGGGCGAAGTGAACCAGCCGGCCTCCGGTGCTGGGGGGGACCAGCGGGGGGGGAGAGGCTATGCTGAGCGAGTCAAAAACCCCCACCCTGCTGAGCAGGGGCTGGTGGTGCAGGCTTGGGGGCCTGCTGCCTACGGGACCCGTTACCCCGTCCCTTGGCCTGCTGGCCCTGTTGGGGAGATGCAGGGGCCTGATAATGGGGGTATTGTTTGTAGGCAGCCGCCTTCCTCAGGTAAAAGGACTTTTTCCCCGAGCCCTTCTTTTTCTGGGAAGGGGCGGAGGTCTTCCTAGAAAGCCTGGTCCTGGTGAGAGTCTCAGTCTCAATTTGTGCAGCCTTTTCCGCCATGGGCTTGCCAAAGAGGTTTTTCGCCTCGGCAGGGGACATCGACCAACTTGTCCTGTACCCAGGGCTCAAGGTCTGACGACTGAAGCCAAGCCTGTCGGCGGGCACCGATGCCGGCTGCGGCCACTCGAGCCGAGGCTTCAAAGCCATCATAGGCTGCTCGGGACATGAACTTAGAGCATTCCCGAATGCCGGTGGACAAGGCTAGGAACCTCCGCAAGGGCTCCTCGGAGAGACCAGCGGAGAATCCGGCTAGCTCTTTAGCCAGATCCCGGAGATACATGCCCATGTATAGCTGGTAAGTCTGGACACGACATGCGAGCATAGAGCCCTGGAAGCACTTCTTGCCAAGGCCATCCAGGTTACGGGCCTCCCTGCCAGGAGGCACCGAGGAGTGCATCTTCTGGCTCTTAAGACGATGCATGGCCGATTCCACTACCATGGAATGGTGTGGCAGCTGCGCCTTTTGAAAGCCAGGGCTCTTGCGGACCCGATAGATAGAATCGACCCGCTTGCTCAGGACCGGCGAGGAGGCCGGACTCTCCCACATGCGGAAGAGTAGTCGTTCCAGCATAGGAGGAACCGGCACAGTAAAGTGTTCCCTCGCGGGAGAGTCATACTGGAGGGCGTCGAGCTCTTCGGCTCGAGGCTCCTCCTCGGGATCCGCAGGGAAGGCCAAAGCCTTGGCCATATCCCTAACGAAGTCCGAGAACCGGGCATCCTCCGGGGGGGGGGGACTGCTTCCGAGGCTCGGACTCCGGTGAGTCCGAGGGGACACACCGAGTCCAGAAAGAATCAGGTGACTCTTCCTCCTCAGACTCCCAGACCGACTCCGACGAGGACTCGGTGGGGTCGGCCTGGGCAGGGTGCGGCGCCAGCCGCCCCGACGCCGAGGGAGTCGGCGTCGGCGACCTCGGTCCCGAACGGGAGGCCGAGGGCGACCTCGACCGAGGATCGACTCGAGTTCTCATCGACTCGAGGATCGGCTCGGTCTCCGGGGTCGACTTGGACGTCGACGTCCCGGCGGTCGGGGCAGCGACGCCAGCGAAGCCAGCGAGCAGTGCCCTCTGCTGGTCCATGAAGGCAGACAGTCTGCTCTCCAAGGCCGTCAACCTGAGTCCGAGCTCAGGTGACCCAGCAGCCCCCGACTCGGGCCCAGACGGCGTCGGGCCCGACGTCGGCTGTCGCGGAGGCGAGTCCAGAAGGACCACAGGACTTACCCGGGCAGGCATCTCCGACTCCAGGCGAGGTCGCTTCGGGATGTGTTCCTTCTCCAAGGACCCGGGGCGGCTGTCGGGGCTATGCGACCTGGCCCTCGCGGAGCCAGGAGCGTCCACCGACGCCGCCCTCGCGGGGTTTTTCCTTCCGACGATGGTCCCCGGAGGGAGAACCCCGGTCGGAGGAGCTCCGGCGACGGTCCGAGCTGGAGCCTTTCGACACGGAGGCCTCCGACGAGGTCCGGGTACGGCTGGGGTCAGCGAAGATTCTCTCACGCTGATGCCGCCGACTTCTCAACGCCTTTGAGGACAGTTTGCTGCAGGGCCCACAGATCAGTTCCTCATGATCCGGGCCCAGGCAGCGGAGGCAAAAGTCGTGTGTGTCGGTTAGTGACATATTTCGGTCACACCGACCACACCGCTTAAACCCACTGGCAGCCATCGGGGGAAAAAGGGCCCCTGCGAGGTCAAAGGACCGGGCTGCCAGGGAAAACGAAAACGAAAGCTGACTAAGTCAGAAAAACCGAAAAAAAAGTAAGAGGACTCGAGACCGGCGTCGCGAGTCCGGGCGTGAAAACGCTCGGCGTCGAACCGCAAGAAAAATGGATAAAATAACGCAGAACAGCAACTTTTTCGCGGGGACATGACGGGGACGTCTGTAGGGCTCCGCGGAAAAAAAGAAGACTGGCTGGCTAAGATGGCACCTTCGGGCGGGAAGACGACCGCGCATGCGCGCTGCAATTCCCAAAGGCTTTCTTTGAAAGCTGGGGAAAATTGCTCCGCGAGGGCTCCGTCGGCGCCGACGTCACCCATAAGTGAGGACTGACTTCCTGCTTGGTCCTGGAGAAAAGGTGATTCCCATATTCTCAGAAGAAGATCCTGCAAAGAATGATGTAAAGAAAGCATTATATTTTCCTTTTCTGCAGGAGAGCCTCGAGTAGGATCACAGCCAGGGACAGGAATAGCAAGAAATATTGCCATGTCAAGGAGAAATTTCTGAAAAGAGGGATCTCCAATGGGAACTATCCCTGGGCAGGCTAAGGTTGAAGGAGCAGCCTGAGCACCAGAGGATGTACTGGTCTGGTGCAGAAAAAGAACCCCACTAGAAGGATAGTGGTACTGGCATCACGATTTGAGGCAGTGAGTACTGCATCGTCCATGCCAGGTATCGATTTCCAAACTAGGCATAGAAAGGATCGATGGTACCGATGTAACTGCAGGAACCGACATCGATACCGATACCTGAGTCGGAATCGGAGACGGTAACGCCATCGCAGCAGTCATCGGAGGCTGCTCAAGCGCTACCGAGGGAACCAGAAACGCTTGGTGAATATCCTCGGTACTGCGTATCCAGAAACGATAAGGGTCGGTTCCGAGACGCGTCGGTACCCAGTCATCTAGACTAGATATCGATTCCAGACTCGGCATCGAAGGGAGCGAGTCTATCGATGCATGTCTAGAGGGTACCAATGTCGGTGGTGGTATCAGCGATGTTGCCGATACAGGAAAGTCAATCTGGGTCGTATCGATCGGTCCCGAAGGTACCGAGGACGCCAGATGACGATCCCTGGTGAAGAGTAGATCACTCAACACCGGAGCCGATGCCAGGGTATCTGTACCGCTCGAAGCGGATGCCACCACCGAGCATGGCTCAGGTATGTTCTGTGAGGGGTGAGCCCCAGGAACAACCTGAAACCCCTGAAATGCTTTGGAGCCCGGAGACTCCCGCCGGGGTTTTAATGCCAATGGGGTCTTGAGGACAAGGCCGGAGCCGTCATCATGCTTGGCATGAGACCTACCACTCAAGAATTGGCTAGTCTTAACAGACTGTTTGTGGGTTACCTGATCCTGTAGAGAAAAAAAAGCCGGTGCCCGCACTCCGGGAGGGAAAACGGTATCGAGGGAAACTCGAAAGAGGGAAGTTCTTCTCACAGTTTCGCAGCCTGATTGTTCAGGGGAAAAAGGGTCAGGACCCAAACAGGTTAGACACCAGGCATTGGAGTCTAAAAAGAAAACTGTGTTTCCAGTGAAGGCACTTCTTAGGGGAAGAAGGCTCCATGATGGAGAGGCCTTGCAGGCCCAAAAAATTTAAAGGCAGAAACTGAGGGAAAAATCTCCCTGAGTTTAAGAAAAAGAAAAGAAAAACCCACCGGTGGTGCCGGAAGAAACAGCCGCGACCACAAGAAAACAAGAAAAAAAATTAAAGAAAAAAGTTTCTGCGGTGACAGGAGAACGTCCTGCTGGCTCCGCGGAAAAACGAAAACTGAGGAGAGGCAGTGGAAAAGGCGGGAAGGCAGTGCGCAGGTGCGAGGGATGCTCCCAAAAGCTTTCTGATTGGATGCTGGGGAGCATTCCCATGCAGGCTCCGTCGGTACCGACGTACCCATATGTGAAGACTCATTCCTGCTTGTTCCTGGAGATAAATACTACAATTAAGAAGAAACTTTTAGTTAATTGGGAACAGACATGGTAGATAAAAAGATCCATAATACAATTAATATTTAACACGCTCTTCTTTACCACCTTTAGCCAAGGTGGTTTACAGAGAAAAATAAGCAAAAATTCATTAAGAGTTTGTATGAATGTATTCCCTCTTACTCAGAGTTTAATTTGTAGGAAAAAAGGAAGTATAACTGTGGGTGGGGCCAGCACCAGCCCAACCATTAAGCAAACTAGATGGTCACCAAGGGCAATAATTTTATTTTTGGGAGGGGGGTTGGCAAAAAGCAAGGCATTTAAAGCTAACACAATAGATTTTGATAGTCAGGGGGGCATGTAAAGTTTAAGGTTTGCCTAGGGCACCAACACCTTGAACCAAATCTGGGGCTGGCCCTGGCCAAAAGTAACCTGTAGGGATGGAAGAGCCTCAGAATCTCAGGTTCTTCATGCTATGCTCAGATTAAAAATTAATGAAAATGAAACAAAAACGGTCAAATGGTTCATATCAGTCTTTGAAACCGGCAGCATTTCAGTGGGAGATAGGCTGGTAAATCAGCAGCTGGCCACGCCCCTAGGGATGGAATCTGAGTGGTGTCACTTCCTAAGCTTTCGAGATCAGCAACTTGAGATGAAGCCCAAGTAGTACCTCTGGGCTATTTGCAACTGGGGGGCACCCGGGGCAGGGTAATGGGAAGAGGGGTACCAATAGAGAAAACAGTGCTGTAGAAAAAATCCTCAGCTCTTTCAAGTAACCTACCAATACAAGCAAGATAACTAGACCTAATTACTAAGCAGTCTAAGTACTTAGAGTCAGGGCACCCAACAGATTCTTTTAATCTTGCAGGAAAAGGATTTCTTCCTTAACAAGGAAGTATTTATAATTGAAATATGAAAGGCAATATGCAGATCTTCAGTCTCAACCAATTTTGAAGAAAGACTATCAAGGGATGGTGAACCCATCTGCTTTATCTTTAATGATGATAGAATCCAGTACTAATTCAGGTATTAGATCTGAGAAGGGGGGGGGGGGGGGGCAGGAAACCAGGAAACCATCCCCTCTCAAGGAAAGATTTTTAGATAGATATCAGAGCCAATTTAAAACTACCCCCATCAATCAGTGCTATAATTTCTCCATAAGTGGCCCCCTCCACTGCAAATAGCCCAGAATACTACTCAGGTTTCATCATCTCAAGTTGCTGATCTAGAGAGCACTTAATATCACAAATCTTGTTAAACACAAATAAATTTCCCACCTGTAAAAAAGAAAAAAAGTGTTAATGAAATTACTATTTTTAAAGGCTAATCCTGCAACCTACTCTACTCTAACAAGTTCTTGGAGTCCACTGTGACCCTGCTGCAGTTTCTCTGCAAAGAAATCCCTCTTAGCTGCTCAACTATGCTGATTATATAGTTTAAGATGATTCCTATACCCTTTCTTTCTTCAGCTTTACCCGTCTTACACTAGACAGTTTTCCGGCTTCTGATTTTGGATCTTCTCTAAAGCATGGGGAGCTTTTTACTCCATTAAACAGCTGTCTTAATTTTTTCTTGTACTACGTTATTCTTTGTTCAAAGTATCATTTAATCCCATCTCTACCTCCAATCTAAGTTAAGAAAGCAGCATCAATTTCATTGAGCCAACATCTTCTCTGTTAGGATAAAGGAGACCAAACAATGGTTAGACCAAACTACAGGCTGATTTGCAAGAAAGCAAAGAGTAAATGCATGCAAAGGAATGCATGGCCCAATTTCCTGACTCAAACAAGTGTCATGAGACTTGCTCCTGCTTTGAAGATATTAGAAGGAAGAACGTCCGACTATGCAGGATCTTCATACATAAATACACTCATGTCAGAAAACAGATGACTTGTAGGACCTTGGTCTGGTTTCGGCAGTTTACCAGACCTGAGGATGATGGTACCTCAGCTTCCCTTAAGGATATTCAAGGGTCTAAGGTGATATTAAGAGATGGATGTGAGTTTTCAACTGGATTTCTTTGGTAGTGTGCAACTTACCATAAGTTGCAATTAGGACATGAAAAGCATAGTTACTCACCTGTAACAGGTGTTCTCTAGGGACAGCAGGAATCGGTCCCTCACTTATGGGTGATGTCAGCACTGATGGAGCCCATGTGGAGCAATTCCCCAGCTTTCAAAGAAAGCCTTTGGGATCGCTGCCATGCATGCGTGATCCTCTTCCCACCAAGGGTGCCATCTTGCTCAGTCAGGTCCCTTAGCTCAAGCCCAACCAAGTAGATGTCAAGGGAAAGATAAAAGTCAGCAACTCTTCAGGGGAGGTGGGAGGGTAGTGAGGACCGATTCCTGCTTTCCCTGGAGAATACCTGTTACAGGTGAGTAACTACACTTTCTCCAGGAACAAGCAGGAAGTCAGTCCTCATTTATGGGACTCCCCAGCTACAGACTACTGAACCTGTAACCAAAAAACACCTCCGCAAGATCGTGAGCAGAAGACAATGCCTGCAGGAGCCTGTTTTCTCGGGTCCAGTATTAGCATAATTGTTTCTCATTCGGACCTACTCCTTTAGTCTCCTCATCCCTTCCCATCTTTGATTGCATATAGTTGTTTTTTACAGTTTTGTTGTATATTCTTGTACAATTATAAATGTTTGATATTATTTTTTGTATTCCTATTAGCATTTTTAATTTATTTATTTAATAATTTTATTACTTATGTATATGTATGTATACATATTTATATGTTAATTGATCTATAGCATAGTTTATTTAATATATGAGGATTCAATTTTAAGTGTTTGTATATGGCATTTTTTACATTTTCTGTTGCATATGCTTGTACGATTACAAATAGTTTGGTGTTTTTATTGGATTCCAATTAGCACTTTTAATTATTTATTTATTCAATTATCCTATTTATGTACTTCTACATATGTATGTATACATATTTATATGTCATCAGATCCATAGTACAGTTTAATAGATTAGGGTTTATTTTTAGTGACTGTATATGTTTTTTTATGATTTTAATTGATTATTGATGAGTTTTCCTTGAGACTTTAGTTATTTGATATAGTCCAATTTTGCCTTTATTTTATGTATATTGTATATTCATGTCACAACTTTTTATTTTAACCCTCCTTTTTTGGTATATTTATCGTTTAATTATACTAATATGGTTTTACAATTTATTTTTAGTGTGTCCTGATAGCCCCTGAGGAAGTTATATACGAAACACGGCCTGTGTTGGGCTTAGGCCACTTATTTGGTTATAATAAATTCATTGGGTGTTGAATCTGCCGCTTCCTGTTTTTGTTTTTGTTGCTTATACCCCAAACAGATTATGGAGTACGGCCTGGCCGAAGGTGCTGTCCTGATGGGACTCCCTCTCCAGGCAGTAGTGTGCAGCGAAGGTGTTCGCTGAAGACCAGGTCGCCACCCGGCAAATATCCTGCAGGGGCACTGAATGCAGCGAGGCCACCAAAGTCACCTTGGCTCAGACACCATGTGCAGTAACTCATCGATCCAAAGGGGTACCCGCCTTCGTATGGGCAAAGGCGATTCAGTCTGCCACCCAAATAGAGAGAGTTCGTTTGGTGACTGCCTGCCCCAATTGATTGGGATCGTAGGTCACAAAGAGTTGGCCAGATCTGCGATGAGCCTGGGTGCGCTGCAGACAGAAGACAAGAGCCCTCTTGCAGTCGAGTGTATGCAAAGCTGCCAACGCTTGGTCAGCATGGGGTCTCGGGAAGGTGGTCAGTAAGGCGGAAATCCGAGACAACTTTCGGCAAGAATTTAGGGTGGGTATGGAGGACCACCCTATTCCTTTAGAATAGGGGGCCTCAGCCATGAGAGCCTGGAGTTCACTAACTAGGCAGGCCGAGGTCAGAGCCACCAGGAAGACCACCTTCCAGGATAGGTGCCGAAGCGAGCACGTTGCCATCATCTCGAAGGGCGAACGCTGGGGGTGGTCGGATGGGAGATTTGGACAGTAAGAGACCCCGCATAAGCAGGAGACCAATGGCTGCTCTGAGAGGGGCTTTCCCTCGACAGGGAGGTGATTCGCCAAGATGGCACTCAGATGTACCCTGATGGAATTAGACTTCAGACCTTCCTTTGAGAGAGGAAGAGGTACTGAAGAACCCACTGGGTGGAGCAGGAGAAGGGGGATCGATCTGGAGCCCTGAGCACCAGACTGAGAAACGCTGCCACTTGAAGGCATAAGCCCGCCTAATCGAGGCTTTCCTCAACACGAGGAGACCCTCCTCAATCTCCTCCGGGAGGCCCAGCGGGGCTAGGGAAACCTGTTCAGCCACCAGGCTGTGAGGGATAACGAGGCCAGGTTCGGGTGCCGCACCCATTCGTTCTCCTGCGTTAGCAGGCCCGGGGCAGTCTAGAGGAACTGGAGGCTCCGTTGAGAGCCGGAGCGGAAACCAGGACTGTGAAGCTACGAGGATCAATCGATGCCTGGTCCCGCTGAGCCTTGAAGAAGGTCCTCGCATTGAGAGGGAAAGCATAGAGCAGGCCGGAGGACAAGCTCAGCAGGAACAGTCTCTGGGCAAGTCAGCAAAGCTGGCTGTGAGCGCCTGCTGGGAAGCGATGAACACAGAAATGCTGTGTTCCAGTGCCAGCATGCAAGATTCCCACACGGGCGTGTGGCCCTGTGACACCGACCACAGGGTCACCGTGTTGGGCGTCAAGGAGGAGAGGGGTTCCTTGCCGGGACAGCCCTCAGGAGACCAGACGCCTTCGCTGGAGGCCTCTATCTGTGCGAGGTACCTTGCGGGGCCGCTCCTTGTCCGACTCGCGGGAACGCCGAAGGGGGCTGAGAGACCGAGCGCAGGAGCCCCTGACAGCAACTGAGGCCTTCTTCTTGCGCCGCTCCACTTCAGGGGACCCATAGTAGGAGTGCCGCCGAGGGTGCCACCGGGGACTCTGAGGCAGCCTTTCTGAAAATGTTTTCAAACTTCTGCTAATGACTGAGCAAGGCTTTAAAAGACATTTTCTTACAGAGCGAACAGAGCCCCAGATCATGATCAGCCCCAAGACAACACAGGCAACAGTCATGGGTGTCCGTAAGAGACATGTTCTTAGAGTATCACATTTTTTTTTAATATGGTGGCCATAAGGGAAAAAATGGCCCCCGCGAGGTCAAAAACCCATGCAGCCAGTGGTTGGAAGAAAAAAGGGTGCAAAATCCATTAGACAAAAAAGGTGAAGAAAAATCATCCCCTAAAAGCTCTAAAAGAGGTACAGCAGGGGAAGGATAGGTAGAGTACCGGTGCAATCGGAAAAGAGAAGGCCAGTAGGCCAAAAACGAAACAATTTTTCTGAGGGATGAGGACATGCGTCCGAGGGGCTCTGCGGAAAAAGGGAGACTGAACAAAATGGCACCCTTGGGCAGGAAGATGACCACACATGCTTGGTAGCAATCCCAAAGGCTTTCTTTGAAAGCTGGGAAATTGCTCCGCGTGGGCTCCATCGGTGCAGACGTCAACTATAAGTGAGGACCGACTTCCTGCTTGTTCCTGGAGAAAGCGTAGTTACTCACCTGTAACAGGTGTTCTCCAGGAGCAGCAGGAATCAGTCCTCACATATGGGTGACACTGACAGAGCCCTCGTGCGGAGCATTTCCCCAGCTTTCAAAGAAAGCCTTTGGGAATGCAGCACGCATGCGCGGTCCCCTTCCCACCCAATGGTGCCATCTTGCTCAGTCTGATGACATAGCTAAAAGACAGAAAAAATCAAAATGAAGGATAGGACTGCAACTCCAGGGGAGGAGGGAGGGTCGTGAGGACTGATTCCTACTGCTCCTGGAGAATACCTGTTATAGGTAACTGTTTTCTCCAGGACCAAGCAGGAAGTCAGTCCTCACATATGGAACTCCCCAGCTCTAGGCTACCGTAAACCCAGAGCTGAAAAAATGGCTCCCTCTTAAGAGCCTCAGCATCTGCGTTAAGAATTTTCTCTGAGAACGCACCCCGCACGGTAGCCCAACACAAGGGCCAGAGGGTACTTATTTAGCTGCATTTATTTAGGAGTTGCCTAAACCTCAAAGAGATTACGGAGTACCGCCTGGCCGAAAACACTGTCCTACCGGGACTCTCTCTCCAGGCAGTAATGGGCTGCAAAAGCCTTGGCTTGAAGACCAAGTTGCAGCCCGGCAGATGTCTGCCAACGGAACAAAGCGGAGATGAGCTACTGACGCGGCTTTCACCCTGACACAGTGGGCCGTGATCCAACCCTGCAAGGGGAGGTCGGCTGCCCTGTACGCCCAGGCGATGTAATCTGCTACCTAAGTGGACAACGTACGCTTGGAGACAGGTAACCCCATCCCTATTAGGGTCAAACGAGACGAAGAGCTGAGTAGCCCTTCGATGCTCCCGCGTACGTTCTATGTAAAAGGACAACACCCTTTTACAGTCCAGGGTATGCAAGACTGTTTCAGCCCGGCTGGCATGCGGCCTGGGAAAAAAGGTTGGAAGAACCGCCTCCTGACTGAGGTGGAAAGAGGAGACCACTTTTGGGAGGAACTTGGGATGGGTCCGTAGGACCACCCTGTTCCTATAGAACCGCGTGTATGGTCTATCAGAAACCAGAGCTTGTAGTTCACTCGCACGTCTGGCCGAGGTAAGAGCCACCAGGAAGAGCGCTTTCCAAGAGAGGAAGCGCAAATGGCAAGTAGCCATCGGCTCAAACTGTGGGCGAGTAAGTTGCTGCAAGACCACGTTCAAATCCCAATCAGTCACCAGTGGACGAACCGGAGGCTTGAGTAGAAGTAGACCTCTGAGAAATCTGGACACCAAGGGGTGAACCGACAGACACTGTCTGTCCACCGGTGAGTGGTGCGCTGACAAAAGCACTGAGGTGGACCCGAACAGAGTTAGACTTAAGGCCTAGGTCTGAAAGGTGAAGTAGATAATGCAGTACTAATGGCAAACGGCAAGAGAAAGGATCTTCATTGTGCTGAGCACACCATACCGTAAACCTACGCCACTTGAGGGCATAGGACTTTCTGGTAGACTGCCTCCTAGAGGCAAAGACCACCTCTTCAACCTCCTTAGGTAGAAGTAAGGGAGCTAGCACTATCCTTTCAGCCGCCAGGCCATCAGATTGAGGGACCTGAGATTGGAGTGCAGAAGGGAACCCTGCTCTTGAAACAGGAGATTGTGTTGAAGCCCCAGAGGGAACGGAGCTTCCACCGCCGACTGCAGGAGAAGTGGAAACCACGGCTGCCTCAGCCATCTGGGGGCTACCAGAATCACCGAGGCTTTGTCCCGGAGGATCTTGAACAGAGTTCAGGCCACCAGACGCGTGAGAGGAAATGTATACAGGATGCCCGTAGACCAAGAAATTAGAAAAGCATCTGCTGCCATCCTCAGGGAATGCGGCTGTCTGGAGCAAAACCTGGGCAGCTAACGGTTCAGTGGACTTGCAAAGAGATCGATGGATGGAAGTCCCCATCAGAGGAAGATCTGCTGGACCACCAATGGATTCAACTGCCATTCGTGGGGCTGGAGAAACCTGCTTAGCTTGTCTGCTAGAAAGTTCTCCTGACCAGGTAGATAAAGCACAGTTACTTACCTGTAACAGGTGATCTCTGGGAACAGCAGGAATTAGTCATCACATATGGGTACGTCGGTACCGACGGAGCCTGCGCGGGAAAGCTCCCCAGCTTTTCAAATGAAAAGCTTTTGGGGCCTCCCACTGCACATGCGCGCTGCCTTCCCGCCTTCCTGACCAGCTCTCCTCAGTTCGAGTTTAAAGCTGAGACAATAGAGAGAGAGGACAGGAAGATAGAGGAATAGAGAGACAACTCCTAGGGGAGGTGGGTGGGTTGTGATGACTAATTCCTGCTGTTCCCAGAGATCACCTGTTACAGGTAAGTAACTGTGCTATCTCTCTAGGAACAAGCAGGAATAAGTCATCACATATGGGGACTCCCTAGCTGAGATGCCTGGGAGATCCCCCTCCAAGGGTAACCATCTTCGGATGGATCTCAGGCATCCATTCTGGGAAGGTGGGCAGGAGTTGTTTAAGTATGGAACAGGTGTTTGAGGACAGCCTGACCAAACAAGGCATCCCGGCGGGAGTCCTTGTCCAAGCAGTAATGGGCTGTGAAGGTATGCACCGAGGCCCAAGTGGCTGCTCGACAGATCTGATCTATGGATACAGAGTGGAGATGAGCCATAGAAGTGGCCATGGCTCTCACATTGTGAGCTGTGACATGGCCTTCCAGAGAAATGTTCTTACTCTGGTAAGCAAAGGAAATACACTGAGCAATCCAATTGGAAAGTGTGCGTTTGGTGACTGGAAGTCCCAAATGAGAAGGATCAAAAGCCACGAAAAGCTGAGAAGACTTTCGATGTGGCTGAGTTCTATTGAGGTAAAAGGCAAGAGCTCTTTTACAGTCAAGAGTATGAAGGTTCCTCTCTGCACTGGATGCATGAGGAGCCGGAAAAAAGACAGGTAGATATACCTCTTGATTAAGATGAAAAGGCGAGACCACTTTAGGCATAAAGTGGGGATTCGTCCTAAGGACCACCTTATCATGATGAAATCTGGTATAAGGTGGATTTGCCACCAAAGCTTGCAGTTCACTGATGCGGCGAGCCGAAGTGACTGCAATAAGGAAAAGGACCTTCCAAGAAAGAAATTTCAGGGAGGTAGATACCAATGGTTCAAAGGGTGGCTTCATAAGTTGACCCAGAACTAAATTCAAGTCCCATGCTACCGGAGGAGGCCGGATGGGAGGCTTAGTGAGGGTTAGGCCTCTCATGAATCTTGCAATAAGAGGATGAGAGGAAACAGATTGTCCATTTATAGGTTTTAAGGATGCTGTAATAGCACTTAAATGGACTCGTACTGAATTCGTCTTGAGGCCTGCATTGGAAAGATGCAGGAGATAGTCTAGTAGAGAATTCAAAGGAAGTGCCAGAGGGTCAAGACCCTGTTGAGCACACCAAATGGAAAAACGTTTCCATTTGAAAGCATAGGAACACCTGGTAGAGGGTTTCCTAGAGGCATAAAGGATATCTTTCACTGGTTGAGAAAGATTAAACTCTTGAAGGCTTAAGCCTTCAGTAACCAAGCTCGGAGAGGTAGGGACTTGGGGTTTGGATGCCACAAAGTCCCCTGCTCCTGAGACAGAAGGTCTGGTGCAGCTCCCAGGTCCAGGGAGGAGCCCTGGGAGAGCTGTAGAAGGAGAGGGAACCACACTTGGCGTGGCCAGCGTGGAGCAATGAGGATCATGGATCCGTGATCCCTCTGAAGTTTGAACAGAGTCTTGGGAATCAAAGGAATGGGTGGAAAAGCGTACAGGAATTCCTGACCCCAATGCAGGAGAAAGGCATCGTTGGCCTGAGCTCCCTGACACGGAATCCTGGAACAGAACCGGGGAAGTTTGGCATTCCACGGACTTGCAAAGAGGTCTATGTCCGGGGTCCCCCATTCCTGAAAGATATCTGCATATCTGCATATCTGGTCCATATGAAGGGACCATTCGTGTGGGAGCAGAACTCGACTGAGTCTGTCTGCCCGAGAGTTTTGAACTCCTGGAAGATATACTGCCAGAAGATGAATTTGGTGCTCTCTGGCGAAGGCCCATAATCTGAGAGCTTCGTTGCAAAGCGACAGAGAGCCCGTCCCTCCTTGTTTGTTGATATAAAACATGGCCACCTGATTGTCTGTCTGAACTAGGACAGTCAGGTTGGCAAGGAGGGTATGGAAGACTGAGGGCAAGGAAGATTGCTCGCAGTTCCAGAAGATTGATATGAAGGGTGGTCTCTTGGGGAGACCAGATTCCCTGAGTGGAGAGATGTTGAAGATGAGCTCCCCACCCTGTTTGGGAGGCATCTGTTGTGAGGGTTGCTTGGGGCAACGAAGGTTGGAAGGGGGTCCCCAACAACAGATTTTTGGAGGATGTCCACCACTGGAGAGACCAAAACAGACGTTTTGAGGTGAGTACCTGGTCTGACAGCAGTCCCGATGCTTGAGACCACTGGGTGGCCAATGTCCATTGAGCTGCTCTCATATGGAGACGAGCATAGGGCACCACATGAACCGTGGAGGCCATGTGGCCCAGAAGTTGCAGCATTTCTCTGGCTGACAAGTGACTTCTGGACTGAGCTTGGGAGGCCAAGCTTATTAGCCTTTGGCCTCGGACCAGAGGGAGGTAGGCCCTTGCAGTGGTGGAGTCCAATTGGGCCCCTATGAATTCCAGAGACTGAGTAGGGATGAGTTGGGATTTGGGAATGTTTACCACAAGTCCCAGATATTGAAGAATACGCCTTGTGCGGTCCAGAGAAATCTGGGCTTCTGACTGAGATGGAGCTCGGATGAGCCAGTCGTCCAGATATGGGAAGACAAAGATTCCCATGCCTCTGAGAAATGCGGCTAAGACTGCCATGCATTTTGTGAAGACTCTTGGAGCAGAGGCCAGACCGAAGGGTAGTACTCTGTACTGGAAATGTTTTCCCTGGAACAGAAATCTTAGATACTTTCTGTGGGATGGATGGATGAGTATATGAGTGTACGCATCCTTGAGATCTAGAGAACAAAGCCAATCTTGACTCTGAAGGTATGGAAGGAGAAGGCCCAGAGAGAGCATTTTGAATTTCTCCTTGAATAGAAACCTGTTCAATTCTCTCAGATCTAGGATAGGTCTGAAGCCCCCTGTCTTCTTTGTTATGAGAAAGTAAGGGGAGTAGAAACCTAACCCCTGTTGTGGAGGAGGAACCTCCTCTATTGCCCCTTGGGCAAGAAGAGAAGAGACTTCCTGACCCAACAGGGTCAGAAGAGATGGGGGAGAACTGAATTGCCTCACCATGGTATGGGGAGGAAGGCTGGAGAAATGAAGTTTGTAGCCTTCTCGGATAATAGAGAGGGTCCATTGCTCTGATGTTATTTGCTCCCATCTGGGAGCAAAGTGAGCTAGCCTTCCAGGAATGGTGAGGGGCTCTGGCTGTGCTAGAGCCAGAAACGGCAAGTTCTCTAGAGGGAAGTCAAAACCCCTGAGGGGGTTGAGCCTGCTGGGATGTAGCAGACACTGCAGGCTTTGACTTTACCTGCTTAGATTGTTGACGCTTAGCCGCAAGGCGAGGCTGAGCAGATTGCTGGCCAGTATTTGTGGGAAATCTGGTCTGTTTATAGTAAGGCCTTTTAAAAGGCTTCTTTTTGGTAGGGGTAGAAGTAGACTTGGAAAGTCTATCTAGAGTGGCATTTTCTGCATCCATTTGAGCAGCTTTAATCTGCCAGTCTTCCCCAAATAAGTTCTCACCGGTACAGGGCAGATTCCTGAGGCCTTCTACAACCCAGGGTTCTAGGTTAGAAGCCTGGAGCCAAGCGAGACGTCGGGCTGCAATAGCAATTCCCGAAGCTCTGCCTGCAACCTCGAAAGAATCAAAGGCTGCCCTGTTGGAGAACTTGGAGACCTCTGAAAGTTGTGTCACCATAGAAAAGAAGTCCGCCCTTTGATCATCAGGGATAAAGGGGGCAAAATTCTGTATTTTTAGGGCAAGTTGCCCAAGATACATGCCCATATAAAGGCTATAAGAGTTGATCCTGGCTATAAGCATACTAGCCTGGAACATCTTTCTTCCAAAAGAGTCTAGGTTCTTACATTCACGCCCTGGAGGGGTAGAAGAATGCCTCTTAGGACTCTTTATTTTCTTCATAGCAGACTTCACCACAATGGAGTGGTGAGGCAGCTGAGTTTTTTGGAACCCAGGCGAAGGAGGGACCCGATACATGGTGTCCAACCTGCGGGAATGGGGAGACAGTGTTAAAGGAGTCTCCCACAAATCCATCAAGTGTTCTTGAAGGATTTCATGGACAGGCAGAGTGACTGCCTCTTTAGGAGCTTTTGAGTATCCTAAAATGTCCAATTTTTTTTGATCTGGGTTCTCTTTCAGAAGATGTAGTAATAGAAAGTGCTTTAGCTACATCAACAATGAAATCCTGAAAGGATAAATCCTCTGGAGGAGACATCCTCCTCTTGGGAGAAGAGGGCTCCTCAGGAAGAGTAAGCTCAGAGTCATCAGAGGAATTAAATTCATCAGAAGAATCTGAGTACTCTTTCTGTGCTTCCAATGTACGATACGCATACCGATCGGTATCGACATCGGGCGTATCGGGCATGGGATCGGTACCGGGCGAAAGCCGGAATCCGGTATGCGAAACGGATCGACGTTTAGAAGTCGATGGTCTCGGTTCCGGTGTAGATACCGGAACCGGGGTCGGTACCGATGAAATCGGCACCGAGGGCGTCGCAGCCTTAATGAAGGCCAGTACGGCCTGCTGCATGGTCTGGACAGTACTGCCCATAGACGCCACTACTGCCTGGATGTCGGTACCGGTATGGGCCGGTAACCCAGAACAGTCCAACAGGTGATCTGTCGAGGCCGTGCCATCGATGTCAACCTGTGACCCCATGATTGCTTTGGAGGCCGGAACCTCCCGCCGGGGTTTTTTGGCCTGGGCAGAATCCTCGAACTCAGAACTGAGAGCCTCTCGATCTTTAGAAAGAGATTTGCTTTTAGAGGATTTGCCCACAGAAGTTTTGGTTACCTGAGATCCATCCGGAGAGGAAGACCTGGACGACTGTGATGCTTCTGAAGGAAACAGCACATGGAGCTTGTTAGCCGGTTCTGCAAACCGCGTTTAGACATCTGGGTGCAGGATGGGCAGTCCGGTATGGAGTGCTCAGGTCCCAAACATTTGAGACACCATTCATGGGTGTCTGTGACAGAAATGACAGCACTGCATTTGGTACATTTTTTGAAACCAGGGACTGGCTTCTCCATGAGGAGAAATTGTGTAGGCCTTAAGGCCTAACGCCGGGTACCAAGCTGTGCTGAAGAAAAAATAAAAAAGTCTTTTTTTTTTTTTTTTGTATATAGAAAGAAAGACCGGCGATACCGGTATCGGTATGGGGAAGGCAGGTACGCGGTCTAAAGAAACAAACAAAAGTAACAAATTCTTCAGCGGTGACAGGAACACGACCTGCTGGCTCCGCGGAAAAAGAAGAACTGAGGAGAGCTGGTCAGGAAGGCGGGAAGGCAGCGTGCATGTGCAGTGGGAGGCCCCAAAAGCTTTTCATTTGAAAAGCTGGGGAGCTTTCCCGCGCAGGCTCCGTCGGTACCGACGTACCCATATGTGATGACTTATTCCTGCTTGTTCCTAGAGATACTGCTTTGAGAAACATTACTTGTCTGACCGCAAAGGTCCAGTACCTCCTGACATAGGAGCCTGGACCCTGTGCCTCCTTGTTTGTCCACGTAGAACATTGCTACCTGATTGTCCGTCTGAACTAAGACAGACTGTTGAGAGAGAACATGGCAGAGGTTTGCAGAGCTAAGCGGATTGCTTGCAGCTCTAAAAGGTTGATCTGCTGTGTGGCCTCCCCAGCCCTTTAAGGATTAATCTGTTGTCAGCACCCTGGTGTGTGCTGGAGCCTGAAAAGGTACGCCCTTGAGAAGGTTTGGCAGATGTAGCCACCACTATAAGGAGTTCAGAAGTTGTCTGGACACCTTTACTCTGTCTCGAAGGTCGCCGGTGGCACCATTGAGCAGCCTGCATGTGCAGACAGGCATTCGGTGTCACATGCACAGTGGAGACCATGTGGCCCAGAAGCTGCAAGCAGTGCCTGGCGGAAACATGAGAATTGCTTTGGAACTGGTTGGCCAACTCCATCAGTCTGTGGGACCTGTCCTCGGGCAAGTAAGTTCTTGCCTGAAGGGTGTCTAGTCTCGCCCCTATAAACTCTAGGTTCTGAGAGGGGAGCAAAGTGCGTAGTTTATGACAAAGCCCAGATGCTGAAGAAGAGAGACAGTGCGAAGAGTGGCCTGTCAGGCTTCCTGGATTGACTGGCCCTGATTAGATAGTCGTCCAGGTACGGGAAGACAAAAATCCCCTGATTTCTGAGAAAAGCCGCCACCACCGCCAGGCATTTGGTGAAAACCCTGGGGGCAGAGGTCAGGCCAAAGGGAAAGACCCTGTACTGAAAATGGTTTCCTCCCACCACAAATCTGACATATTGTCTGTGGTCTGGATGGATGAGGATGTGAGTATAAGCATCCTTTAGGGCTAAGGAGCATAGCCAATCTCCCTGCTGGAGGTAGGACAGCAGTATCCCAAGGGTAAGCATCTTGAACTTTTCCCTCTCCAGAAACTTGTTCAGATTTCGCAAGTCTAGGATAGGTCTGAGGCCTCCTGTTCTCTTTGGTACTAGGAAGTACCTGGAGTAGAAGCCTTGCCCTTCCAGGTGGTGTGGCACCGGTTCCACTGCCTGTTCCTTTAAAAGACTTGCCAACTCCTGGAGGAGGAGGAGGTTCTTGTGTAGAGGTAGTCTTGGAGGTTCCCCTGGATAGTAGGAGGGGGGTAGCTGGTGGAAATGGAGCATATAGCCCTTCTGGACTATGCTCAGTACCCAGGTATCCCACGTGATGGCTGGCCACCTGTAGGCATACAGGGTCAGCCGACCCCCAGTGCTGAGTGGAGCCACCGGCGGAGGAGAGGCTATGTTGTGGGAGTCAAGACCCCGCTCCCTGCTGTGCAGAAGCCAGAGCTGGCAGCTTGGGGGTTTTCTGCCTACGGGGCCCATGCCCCTGCCCCTTGGCCTGCTGGCCCTATTGGGGAGCTGAAGAGGCCTGATACTGAGGGTAGGTTTTGTAGGCAGCACCCTTCCTTGGGAAAAAGGGTTTCTTTCCAGAGCCCTTCTTTTTGTGAGAAGGGGCAGAAGTCTTTCTGGACAGTCTTGGTCTAGATTTCTGCAGCTTTTTCAGTCATTGGCTTGCCGAACAGGTTGTCACCTCAGCAAGGGACATCGACCAACTTGTCCTATACCCATGACTCTAGGTCCGATGACTGCAGCCAGGCCTGACAGCGTGCACCGATGCTGGCTGCGGCTACCCGGGCCGAAGCCTCGAAGCAGTCATAGGCTGCTCGAGATATAAACTTCGAGCACTCCCGGATCCCTGAAGACAAGGCTTTGAGTCTCTGCAAGGGTTCCTCGGAGAGGCCAGCCGAGAACCCGGCAGTCTCCTTTGCCAGGTCCCGTAAGTACATGCCCATGTACAACTGGTAAGTCTGGACACGGCAAGACAGCATAGAGCCCTGGAAGCACTTTCTATCGAGGGCATCCAGGTTCTGGGCCTCCTGGCTGAGAGGCACCAAGGAGTGCATCTTTTGACTTTTCAGCCTGTGCATGGCCGATTCCACAACCATGGAGTTGTGCGGTAGCTGCGCCTTTTGGAACCCAGGGCTCTTATGGACTCGATAAATGGAATTGACCCGCTTGCTCAGAACCAGCAAAGCCAGTGCTTCCCACATATGGAAGAGCAGCCGTTCCAGCATCGGAGGAATCGGAACAGTAAAGGCTTCCTTCGGAGGAAAATCATACTGGAGGGCATCAAGCTCTTCGGCTCGAGGCTCCTCCTTGGCATCTGCTGGGAATGCCAAAGCCTTAGTCATGTCCCTGATGAAATCCGAGAACCGGGTATCCTCCAGGGGGGGGGGGGGGGGCCTTCTCCGAGGCTTGACGGGATGCACCGGGTCTGGAAGGTGTCCGGAGACTCCTCATCCTCTGTCTCCCACGCTAACTCCTCCGAGTCGTCGAGTGGCTCCAGCCGTGTGGGCCTCGATGCCACCCACCCCGATGCCGAGGGCACCGGTGTCGACGACCTCAGCCATGCACGGGAGGTCGAGGGAGACCTTGGCTGAGGATCGACTCAAGACTTAATGGACTCGAGGATAAGCTCAGCCTCCGGTGTCGACTCAGACGTCGAGGACCCGGTGGTTGGGGCAGATGCACCGGTCAGACTGGCGATCAGTACCCGCTGCTGCTCCATGAAGGCAGCCAGGCTGTTCTCCAGGGCCATCAACCCGAGACTGAGCTCAGGAGACTCCGCAGCCCCCGACTTGGGCCCCGACGGCGTCAGGCCCAACATCGGTTCTCCTCGGAGAAGAGTCCACAAAGACAAGAGGTTACTCGGGGACTCCGGCTCCAATCGAGGTAGTTTGGTCGGCCACTCCAACTCCGAGAGCCTGGGACAGCGGTCAGGGTTGCGTGACCTGGCCCTCGAGGATCCAGGTGCTTCCACTGACGCCACCCTCACGAGCTTCTTCCTTTTGTGCTCCCAGGTGGGAGACCCCCTTTCAGAGGATGCACGATGGCGCTCAGGGTCAGACTCCCGAGATATTGAGGCCTCTGACGAAGTCCGGGCCTGGCCGGACGCGGACGCCGAAAAAAATTCTCACACGATGCCGACGGCTCCGAAGCGCCTTTGATGACATCTTGCTGCACGGGCCATGGACCAGCGGGTCATGATCGGGCCCGAGGCATCGGAGGCAGCAGTCGTGTATGTCAGTGAGAGACACAGGTTTTACACCAATCACATTTTTTGAACTCCCTGGCAGCAATTGGGGGAAAAAGGGCCCCTGCAAGGTCAAAAGACAGGGCCGCCAGTGAAAATAACAGAAAAAGTGCGAACGCTAGTCAAAGGACAAAAAATGAAAAAGAAGTTCCGGACTCGATACCAGTGTACCGAGCCCAGATGGGATGGGGAACCGGCATCGAACCGGATAAAGACGTGAAAAATCGCAGGAGAAAAAAAAATAAAAAATCAACTTTTCCCGGGTGACACAAACTACGTCTGTTGGGCTCCACGGAAAAAGAAAGATTGAGCAAGATGGCACCCTTGGGTGGGAAGGGGACCGCGCATGCCTGCTGCATTCCCAAAGGCTTTCTTTGAAAGCTGGGGAAATGCTCTGCACAAAGGCTCCATCGGCGTCGATGTCACCCATATGTGAGGACTGACTTCCTGCTTGGTCCTGGAGAAAATGTTTTTCAATCAGCTCTGCTTTATGTTCCGTTATGTAAGCTCTAGTTATTAGCACTCTGGACTACTGCAGTCTTGTCTATGTAGGGCTTCCACTCAAACTCTTGAGGCAACTGTAAATGGTTCACAAGGCAGCAACTCAGGTGATCAATGGACTGGGGCACACGCAGAGCATCTGTCCAGTATTAGCAGAACTGCACTGTCCCTCTATTCAAGAGCAAGTTGTTAAGCTGATGCCTTTGAGGTGCTTCATACTGAAATTCATTCTATCTTAGGCAGACAATGTATTGGTACCAGTCCCCTTAGACTGTTCAGATTGAGCCAGTCCCCTTAGACTGTTCAGATTGAGCCAAGTTTGTTGGATGCTCATCCAGATCAATTTGGAGTATTGAAGGTCTCATGCCTAATAAAGGGTGCATACACTACTAGAGCTCACTACATCTGCATGTTGAAGTGACTGCCACCAAAAATAAGACCTTCCAGGTCAAGATCAGTAGTACTCTGGTATCTAGTGGCTCAAAAGGGACCTTCGTCAGCAGAGTCAAAATCATGTTCAACTCCTAAGACATTGTGGGAGGCTTTAGAAGAGGTTTCATGAGAAGCAAGCACTGCATGAAGTAAACAACTAAAGGCTGCAAAGAGATGGGGTTACCTTCTACATGATGGTGATAAGTGCCAATTGTACTGGGGCAAACCTTGCCAGTTACTGTAGATTTTAAAACCTGACAAATGTAGAAAAAGTATTCAAGAAGTTTGCGGGATATGAGATATGACCTCCTTGAGTAATCTCCTCTGGCGAGGAGGATGGAGGCAACATCAACTGTTGAACCCCCAATATCAAGCCCCAAGGACATCATAGTTGCCTGGACCAATAAGGTGCTATGAGCATTAGTGTGCCCCTATCATCCTTGAGCTCTGAAGAGTTCTATCAGAGGAATGGGAGACTATATGCAGAGAAAACCCTCTCCCAAGTGTAGAAGGCAGGCAGGAGGTGGCTGCCATGCATCCCCACCCTGGAGCAGTACTGAGTCACTTACCTGTTCCAAGGAATGGCAAACAAAATCTATCATGGGGGTGCCCCACATTCAAAAGAGAAAACAGAGCCACTTCTGGGTTCAGGGTCCATTCATGAGGTTGAAGGATGCAGCGCAGCTTGTCAGCAAGGGTGTTGTCCCCACCTAGCAGGTATGTGGCTCTGAGCGCCATCCTGCGGGAGGATGGAGAAGTTCCTGTGTTGGGAAACATGAACCCGTTTCTTTTCTGTTCATTTATGTAGTACAATGTAACTTGCTTGCCCCATCTGGATCATAATAATTAGATTGGCCAACCAATCTCTGAAAGCCTTCAATACTGCTCTCAGTTCCAGAAAATTAATTTGGAAGGGAAGACCTTAAGCCAGATAGAAATAATCCATCCAACAGCACAGGGAGCCCAGAGAAGAGAAGGGACTGAGATAACACCCTTGAGTCTGAGTGTACTATATCCACAAACTTATTTTATGTTGAGAGGTGCCAAGGGAGTTACATGAACCACTGAAGCCATGTGGCCTAACATATCTCTTGCTGACTCTGTTGCACTTCTTCCACTATCACCACCAATCAGGTAAGCCTTCTTGAGGAAGGAAGGCCTTTGCCCGAGTTGCATCTAGCAAGGCTTCAATGAATTACAATTGGTGGGACGGGCTGGAGGTTTGACTTGGGACAGTTTATGACAGATCCTAGCAGCTCTATCAATAGGTTGTTATGCATGCAGTTTCTTGAATCCTTTCCAGAGTGGCACTCTTGATCAATCGTCCAGGCAGAGAAACATGTACACACCCAGTCTGCATGGAAGCATTGCAACTGTAAGGCATTTCATGAACATATGAGGAGCAGAGGCAAGGCCAAAAGGGCAGTACTAGATGTGGCGTATTCCTGCAATGACTTGGATACTGCCTGTTAGAAGGATGTATCTGCATGTGGGTGTAAGCATCCTTTAGATCCAGAGAACATAGCTAATCCCCTTTTTGGAGATAAGGAAGCAAAGTGCCCAGGGAAACCATTCTGGATTTTTCCCTGAAATTTGTTCATGTACCGGAGGGTTTAAGGATAGGATGGTATATGGAAATTACACTTACCTAGTAATTGTTGTTCCTTTAGGAACTCCAGGTTAGTCCTCCACCTCCTCCTGCAGCATGGAGACTGGACAAGTCAAACATGACATCACTGGATATACACTGCTGGTCTTCTCCCATCATCCTCCAGTGAACTATTTACAAAGCAGACTCAAAGGAGCAACAAATAAGTAGCTTAAGTATTAATTACAACTCTAAACTTAACCTTTAACCTTAAATTAAAGTCCCCTAAAATAAAGGGAAAGCAACCACCTCCTTCTTGCCTCTGTCCTCTTCCCCCCAGATCAGAGTAAGACAGCAAGAAAGAAGGAAAGAAAACCCAAAGAGGTCCAAGAAAGAAAGAATACCACTGCGACCTCCGACATATCAACATAGAACACTCTTAACGACCAAAATCCCTCTACGCACTGAAAACTACCACCTCCGAATATCTCATCCCCGGGCGGGAATGAGGACTAAACTGGAGTTCCTAAAGGAACAACAATTACCAGATAAGTAATTTCTATTTCCTTATCAGTCCCTCCAGTTTAGTCCTCCACTTCTGGGATGTAACAGAGCAGTAATCGTTGGGAGGGACGCTTTCAGCCATATTGTAACACCGGCGACCCGAAACAGGTGACACTCGTAACCTGAACCATCAGTCAATAGCGCTTACTGAAGGTATGGAGAGACAACCATACCGCTGCTCTACAACTCTCCAGTCGGAACCAAGCAATGCTCCATCCAGGAAGTCGCCTGCCCCTAGAAAAGGAAGCCCGCAGCCTTACTGACACCTGACGCCCAGACAATAGACATGCAAATGCCATTGCCTCCCGGATCCAACTGAACATGGAAACTGACTGCCGTTACACTTTTTCGCAGACCTCTGAAAGAACAAACCAAATATCAGATATCCAGAAGACCTCCGGAACTTAACTATGGCCGCGGAGCTTTTTTTTTTTGCATGTCAAAGAGACACGGTCGTCAACTAAAACATCCTCCAAGACTCTCAGAACTGAGAACGAGACAGACTGCGCCATGAGAAAGGAGAATTACCATGGACAAAAGCACGGAAAAGACCACAAAACCATCTTGCCCGTAGCAAAGGCGAAGAACGGTTCTAGACAAGACGAGGCCTGCAAACTCGAAACTCAGCGAGTCACGCAGGTAGCCACTAAGAACAGTGCTTCCACAAACCCTAGACCGAAGCCTGAAGCAAGAGCTCGAAGGTTCTCTAGTGACCGCCCCCAGAACAAAAATTAGGATCCCACGAAGGGGCTACCATTTCGCGGTCAGGCTGTAGCCTGCAACAAAAGACCCAAACACCATAGAAACTGAACCCGTGGAAGGCTGAACTTACCGCAGAGCATACCAGTCCTCGAATACATGACATACGTGCACCTACCATAGGGAACGGTACCTCTTTCTGGCTTAACGTAAGGTCGCAACCATCATGCCAGAATAGCCTTACTTTAACCTCGCAATCGAGAATCGACCCACCTGAGACCTACGAATAGGACTCCGGGACAACAGACTTGTCGTTGGGGGCAACCACCAAGGTTCCCTGTCCATTAGCCTGACCAGTTCGGCGGACCCCGGATGTCCCTGCTGAACTGGTGCCACCAACACCCCTCTCCCCCAATACGCCTTGATGCACTAAATCACTTGCCCTATGAGCGCCTCGGGGGGGGGGGGGGACAAATCGAGAATGTAGTCAATAGCCATGGTTGCATCCGATCAATGACACCCTCCGACATCCTCTTGTCTACTGTGGTAAACAAAGGATTCGCCTTGGCCGAATAGCGATCGCCATGGGATTCCATGGTCGGAGGACTCCACCTTATGACTCTGTACGAACCCTTCTGGACGAACCTCCTACTCTCCGTCATACCTCCGGACTCCAGTGAGAAATCCGCCATAACAATGTCTGTTCCTGCAAGGTGCGCCGCCACAGTGCCTGCAGATGAGCCTCCACCCACGCAAACATAGCCTCTGATTCCTCTTCCATGGCCACACTGTTTGTGCCCCCCTGCTGATTTAGGAAAGCCACTGATGCGGACTTGTCGGACAGCCCTGCCCGAGCCTTCACTCCAGATTTGAATGCTTGAAACGCCAGAGCTACCGCTCTAGGCTCCAAAAGGTTAAGGAAGCAATGGGCCACCTGCTCGCATCACCAACCTGTGCAAAGAGATCTCTGCCATGAGCCCCCTAGCATGCATGGTTCGCCGCCATCAACATCGGGGCCCACTGCAGGTGTCCCAGCAGCATGCCTGTCTGCCTGATCTCTCGGAACTAGTTCCACCGAAACAGGATCCCCTGACCTGCGGGAGACATGGACAACATTTGTTTAGAGGATCATTCTGGTACGCCCATCGCCGTAACAAGCACCTTTGCATGGGACACATGCGAGCTCTGGCCCCCGAAACGTCCCCCAGAGTCGCCGCCCTTGTCCCGAGTAGCCGAACACGGCTCTACGCTGACGGTGCAGGCTCTGCCATAAACCTGCAAGCTAGCAGCTAAAAGACCTGATTTTATTTATTTATTTTAACTCTTCGGCAGAAACCCTGTTCTCCATTGATAGTCGCACCGTACCCTCAAGAACTGTAGGACTTGAGACAGACTAAGCGACCTTTGACCGTCTTGACTACTCAGCCGCGCGCATGAAAAAATTTTGCTATTCTGGTCGAACACTGTACCATCTCGGCCCTGGAAGGTGGACTACTCACAAAATTGCCGAGGCAAGGAGAAACTAAGACTTCTCCTTTCCGCATGTAGGTAGGTATTTTTAGAATGAATAATTAGATAACATGCTGCACATAGGTTGGTAGCAGCTACAGTTCGGGGAAACAGGAACTACATACAAGTAGTTTGATTGGTAGAGGGTTGCGGTGGGCGCATGGCCACCGCAACCACCACAACCACCACCATAACGTTGGTGAAGGTGCGCAGAGCTGTTGTCAAACTGAAGGGCTAGTCTGCCACTGAAATGTACCCACAGACAGGCCACTCTAGAAACTTGATGCGCTGCCCTATCAAAATGTGTACCTATGCTACTGTAAGTACAAGGGATGGGTCCAACTCCCCCTGTGGAACCGTCCCCTCTACCAATCGCAACGGTTCCAGTCAAAGGAACGCACAAAGCCACCAATTTCCTTCCTGGAGATCAATCAAGGATGAAGAGGCCCATCCATCCGTTGGATTTATGCCACGAGTAGAGCATCGCCTGACACCGAGAATTTCCTACGGGCCCTGCAGTACCATTCCTAAGCACAAGATACAATCCAAAGTTCGCCGCATTGCAGACGTACGCAAAATGGCTATAAGGGAGTACAGCTTCCCTTACAAGCAATAGTACAGCTTTAATAGACACAATCTGGGCAAAGATACAACATCTGATCATATCAGGCTACTCCCTGACAGAGCCAGAAGGAAGAATTTCAATTGCTTCCTATACACCATCTTGCAAATTACCGACATTTCTTGTATGTAGTTCCTGTTTCCTCGAACTGTAACTGCTACCAACCTATGTGCAGCATTTTATCTAATTATTCATTCTAAAAATGCCTCTTTATGCCCGTCTCTATCAGACTTCTCAGGAAAAAGTAAAGTATCCACCTGCTGCTTTTTTTTTTTCCTAGCTCACTCACGCAGCACTCTGAAATCTGCTCAGCAACCATAACGGCCTAACAGAGTAGGCCTTTTTCACATGTCTGCATCAAGTCAGTATGCCCTGACTATGTTTTATATCTTAAAGATATGAACTGACCTTGCCCTGAACCAATCAAACTGACACGTTCTTTGAGTAGTTTATGTTGCATTCTACAATTACTAGCCAAGTACCAACCTCTCCGATCACCTGACGAGGTCCATAGACCTCCGAGATTTGCACAGCCACAACTACAATGGCGTATCCGATGTAGCCTTTTTCACATGACTGCAACAAGTCATTGTGCACTAAGTCAGTCCTGAACTGTATAACACCAGGAATGCTGAAGGATTAAGTAGAAGTCTCACCCTTCAATACCACCCCCTACCAGGCCCTGTGGCCTGACCGGCATGGTGGGAAGGGATTAAAACGTTTTTGAGAGACTCCCTCAAACTGAAGGCGGTTGTGCAACAGAATCACCAGCCCTGTGCCTTTCCACCACCTCAGGCACCAGTCGAAGACATAAAATAAATCAAATTAAAAATACAACTGGCATCCCCTAGGAAGAAGGCTTCTGCTCAAGTTATTCTCCGGCGGCGGCCACTCCCTGGCACGCAAACCACCACAGGGGAGCAACCACTTGCGAACTAGAATAAGCCATCACGCCTAAATGGCACTGGCTGACATGAGTCAGAGGGCTCTGGCCTTCGATTGCGAAGGAGTGGAGAAATCAGCTTTGCCAGAGACCATCTATACCCATCTTGCTTCAGCTGATGTGCTCCGCACTCTGCTCAGCCTGCCTGTATGTTGGAAGGGGGAAAATAAATTTGAACTCCTAGAGTCAAACAGGGCTGTGGACTTGAGCTACCAGCCATACAGTCCCTGGCAGCA
The DNA here is from genome assembly GCA_033557465.1 of Ichthyophis bannanicus. Taxonomy (NCBI): domain Eukaryota; kingdom Metazoa; phylum Chordata; class Amphibia; order Gymnophiona; family Ichthyophiidae; genus Ichthyophis; species Ichthyophis bannanicus. The sequence continues at coordinate 36,276,464 of CM066050.1, read as the reverse complement.
GAAAAGAGTCTTATTGAAGGATTCACACGTTCCATGTCCGACTATGCGTCTGCAGTGAAAAATGCCCCTCTAAAGAGAGCCTTTTTTTTTCCTGCCAAGCCAAGCCCTGGAGACCAAAGCTTTCAATGGCAGTAACTTAACCTGTAACCCTTCTATTCAGCAAGGAGTAACCCAAGCAATCTAATGCCAGAAAACAACTTTTTTACCTAAGTGACCAAAAGAAATAAAAGCGCTGCCGCCAGATGCAGTCTACCCACATCATGGCAAATGCGCGGGAAAAAGAACCACACACTTCACTAATGTACTAAAGTTCTAAACATGCTGGGTCTGTCATCGAGTCTAGTGCTGCTTAACCAGGTTTAAAAAAAAAACAAAAACCAAAAAAACATAACTTGCAGTGACTCCATATCAAAGGCAGGCGATCACATCAATTCTGTAAACAAAGTTCCTACCTTGCCCTCTTATCCTACCCCCTGACAGCGTGACACCAAGTGCTGCTGCTGCGACGAGGCCGCGGAGCGCGGGAATCCCAGCGCCTTAAATTAAGCCACACTGAATCAAAGTAAAAGAAAATAAAAATTTCAAAGGAGTTATTTCTACCGGAAACTGCTACCTTTCTGCGGCCGTGCGACGCGCCAAACTGCTGCTGCCTCCTGCCTCAGAAATGAGCGGGAGAACGCAGCACAGGAAACCAGCAGGGCCTGCTTGCCACCGCGGTCCTGGCCCAAAACGCCTCTGTTGTGCTCCGCCATCACTTACCCTCGCTGACGGTCAAAAAATGTCCCAAAGGCACTTAAGCGTTCCGGTGCTCTGACCGCCAGCCCTACAATCCACCGCACTGCTCACAGCAAAACGTAAGCAGCTTCCGCGGAGAGGGCTTCCCAGCATGCTGCCCCGAAGCACAGCATGACAACAGGGCTCTGTGGCTGGTCTCTTTAGAGGCTACACAACTCCCCTCCGTACCAACTAGGAGGGGAGAGTAGTTCCAACACCCGGGCAAAGTGTCACCAGAGAGAGAGACAGAGAGAGAGAGAACCTCACCATCTCAGGTTCGAGTCCTATCAAACACACACTCCCCCCCCCCCCCCCCGTTAACAGAACTCAAACCAAAGAAATGATAGAAAATAAAATTAAAATTAAACCTCTATTCTAACTATTCTAAAACAGAGCTCACTGTCTGTTCCCTCGTAAGCCCAGCACCTAGGCTCACTACATCCTCCTGCTGCATGGAGACTGGACACACTGGAGGATGATGGAAGAAGACCAGCAGTGTATATCCAGTGATGTCACAAGTTTGACTTGTCCAGTCTCCATGCTGAAGGAGGAGGTGCACAACCCAGAGGTGGAGGACTAAACTGGAGGACCGATAAGGAACCCCATGTTCTCTTTGTCACTAGGAAATACCGTGAATAAAATGCCAGTCACTCCTGCCCTGCTGGGATGTGGTTGACTACATTGGCAGCCTGAAGAGCGGAGAGTTCCTCCAAAAGTATTTCCTGATACAGCACAGTTACTTACCTGTAACAGGTGATCTCTGGGAACAGCAGGAATTAGTCCTCACATATGGGTACGTCGGTACCGACGGAGCCCGTGCGGGAAAGCTCCCCAGCTTCTTAGAATAGAAGCTTTTGGGACCTCCCACTGCACATGCGCACTGCCTTCCCGCCTTCCTGAACAGCTCTCCTCAGTTTCGAGTTTATAGCTGAGTCAACAGAGAGAGGACAGGAAGATAGATAGATAAAAGATACAACTCCTAGGGGAGGTGGGTGGGTTGTGAGGACTAATTCCTGCTGTTCCCAGAGATCACCTGTTACAGGTAAGTAACTGTGCTATCTCCAGGAACAAGCAGGAATAAGTCCTCACATATGGGGACTCCCTAGCTTAGATGCATGGGATCCCCTGTAAAGGTTCGCCATCTTCGTATGGATCTCAGGCATCCATTCTGGGAAGGTGGGCAGGAGTTGTTTAGGAATGGAACAGGTGCTTGAGGACAGCCTGGCCAAACAAGGCATCCCGGCGGGAGTCCTTGTCCAAACAGTAATGGGCTGTGAAGGTATGAACCGAGGCCCAGGTAGCGGCTCGACAGATCTGATCTATGGAAACAGAGTGCAGATGAGCCATAGAAGTTGCCATGGCCCTCACATTGTGAGCAGTGACATGGCCTTCCAGAGAAATGTTTTTGCTCTGGTAAGCAAAAGAAATACACTGAGCAATCCAATTGGAAAGTGTACGCTTGGAGACTGGAAGTCCCAAATGGGAAGGATCAAAGGCCACAAAAAGTTGAGAAGACTTTCGATGTGGCTGAGTCCTATTAAGGTAAAAAGCGAGAGCTCTTTTACAATCCAGAGTATGAAGGTTCCTCTCTGCATTGGATGCATGAGGAGCTGGAAAAAAGACAGGTAGATATACCTCTTGATTAAGATGAAAAGGCGAGACCACTTTAGGCATAAAGTGGGGATTCGTCCTAAGGACCACCTTATCATGATGAAATCTTGTGTAAGGTGGATTAGCCACTAAAGCCTGCAGCTCACTGATGCGGCGAGCCGAAGTGACTGCAATGAGGAAGATGACCTTCCAGGAAAGAAATTTCAAGGAGGTGGAAAACATTGGCTCAAAAGGTGGCTTCATAAGTTGACCGAGCACTAGATTCAAATCCCATGCGACCGGGGGTGGTCTGATGGGAGGTTTAGTGAGAGTCAGGCCTCTCATGAATCTTGCAACAAGAGGATGAGAGGAGATAGGTTGTCCATTTATATGTTTCAAGGATGCTGCAATAGCACTTAAATGGACTCTTACCGAATTCGTCTTGAGGCCTGCATTGGATAGATGCAGGAGATAATCAAGAAGAGAATTCAAAGGAAGTGCCAGAGGGTCAAGACCCTGCTGAGCACACCAAATGGAAAAACGTTTCCATTTGAAAGCATAGGAACACCTGGTAGAGGGTTTTCCTAGAGGCAGAAAGGATATCTTTCACTGGTTGGGAAAGATGAAAGTCTTGAAGGCTTAAGCCTTCAGTAACCAAGCACTGAGGTGAAGGGATTTGGGGTTTGGGTGCCACAAAGTCCCCTCCTCCTGAGACAGGAGGTCTGGCGCAGCTCCCAGATCCAAGTAGGATCCCTGGGAGAGCTGTAGAAGTAGAGGGAACCACACTTGGCGTGGCCAGCGTGGAGCTATGAGGATCATAGTTCCATGATCCCTCTGGAGTTTGAACAGAGTCTTGGGAATCAAAGGAATGGGTGGAAAGGCATATAGGAATGCCTGACTCCAATTCAGGAGAAAGGCGTCCGTAGCCTGAGCTCCCTGACACGGAGTTCTGGAACAGAACCGGGGAAGTTTGGCATTCCACGGACTTGCAAAGAGGTCTATGTCCGGGGTCCCCCATTCCTGAAAGATTCGGTTTATTTGGTCCAAATGTAGGGACCATTCGTGTGGCAGCAGAACTCGACTGAGCCTGTCTGCCCGAGAGTTTTGAACTCCTGGGAGATACACTGCTAGCAGGTGAATCTGATGCTCTCTGGCGAAGGCCCATAGTCTTAGAGCTTCGTTGCAAAGCGACAGAGAGCCCGTCCCTCCTTGTTTGTTTATGTAAAACATGGCCACCTGATTGTCCGTCTGAACTAGGACAGTGAGGTTGGCTAGGAGGGAGTGGAAGACCTTGAGGGCAAGGTAAATTGCTCGCAGTTCCAGAAGATTGATATGAAGGGTGGTCTCCTGTAGAGACCAAGTGCCCTGAGTGGAGAGAGTTTGCAGATGGGCTCCCCACCCTGTTTGGGAGGCATCTGTTGTGAGGGTTGCTTGGGGTAGCAATGGTTGAAATGGAGCCCCCAACAACAGATTCTTGGTGGAAGTCCACCAGTGGAGGGACCAAAACAGACGATCGGAGGTTTGTATTTGGTCTGAGAGCGCTCCTGACGCCTGAGTCCACTGAGTGGCCAGGGTCCATTGAGCTGCTCTCATATGAAGACGAGCATAGGGCACCACATGCACTGTGGAGGCCATATGACCCAGTAGGCGTAGCATTTCCCTGGCTGTCAAGTGAGTGCTGGACTGAGCTTGGGAGGCCAAACTCAGGAGGCGCTGGCCTCGAACATGTGGAAGGTAGGCCCTTGCAGTGATGGTGTCCAACTGGGCCCCTATGAATTCTAGAGATTGAGTAGGGATGAGTTGGGACTTGGGAAGGTTTACTACCAGTCCCAGATACTGCAAAAGGCTCCTTGTGTGGTCCAGGGAAATCTGGGCCTGTGACTGAGTTGGAGCTCGGATGAGCCAGTCGTCCAGATATGGGAAGACAAAGATTCCCATGCCTCTTAGAAATGCGGCTACGACTGCCATGCATTTTGTGAATACTCTTGGAGCAGAGGCTAGACCGAAGGGGAGTACTCTGTATTGGAAATGTTTTCCCTGAAACAGAAAGCGAAGATACTTTCTGTGGGATGGATGGATGAGTATATGTGTATACGCATCCTGTAGGTCTAGAGAACAAAGCCAGTCCTGACCCTGGAGGTAAGGAAGGAGAATGCCGAGAGACAGCATTTTGAATTTCTCCTTGAAGAGAAATTTGTTCAATTCTCTCAGATCTAGGATTGGTCTGAATCCCCCTGTCTTCTTTGGAATGAGAAAATAAGGGGAGTAGAAACCGGACCCTTGTTGAGGAAGAGGAACCTCTTCTATGGCCCCTTGGGCAAGAAGAGAGGAAACCTCTTGATCCAACAGGGTTAGGAGAGATGGGGGAGAATTGAATGGTCTCACCATATGATGGGGAGGAAGGCTGGAGAAATGAAGTTTGTAACCCTCTCGAATGATAGAGAGGGTCCATTGTTCTGTTGTGATTTGTTCCCATCTGGGAGCAAAGTGAACCAACCTTCCGGGTATGGTGAGAGGTTCTGGTTGTGTTAGAACCAGAAGTGGCAAGTTCCCTAGGAGCAAGTCAAAACCCCTGAGGGGTTGGAGCCTGCTGAGCTACAGTAGCTGCTGCAGGCTTAGCTCGTGCTTGTTTGGATTGCTGACGCTTAGCAGTATAGCGAGGTTGAGAAGACTGCTGGCCAGTATTTGAAGCAACTCTGGCCTTCTTATAGTAAGGCCTTTTAAAAGACTTTTTCTTAGTAGGAATTGAAGTGGACTTTGAAAGTCTTTCCAAGGTGGCATTTTCAGCATCCATCTGGGTGGCTTTGATTTGCCACTCTTCCCCAAATAAGTTCTCACCTGTACAGGGCAGATTCCGTAAGCCATCTAGAACCCAAGGTTCCAGATCAGAGGCCTGGAGCCAAGCAAGACGTCGGGCTGCAATAGCAATGCCCGAAGCCCTACTGGCTCCCTCAAAGGAATCATATGCTGCCCTATTAGAGAACTTAGAAACCTCTAAGAGTTGTTTCACTAGGGAAAGGAATCCCTGCTTTTTATCCTCAGGGATAAAGGGGGCAAAATGCCGCACCTTTTTGGCAAGTTCCTCCAGGAACATGCCCATATAGAGACTGTAGGAATTAATCCTGGCTATAAGCATACTAGCCTGGAAAATTTTCCTACCAAAAGAGTCCAAAGTCTTACATTCCCGTCCTGGAGGGGTGGAAGAGTGCCTTTTGGTACTCCTAATCTTCTTCATTGCAGACTTCACCACAATAGAGTGGTGGGGCAATTGAGTCTTTTGGAAACCAGGAGAAGGAGGGACCCTATACATGGTGTCCAACCTACGGGAATAAGGAGACAAAGTCAAAGGATTTTCCCAGAAATCCATCAGTTGTTCTTGAAGGATTTCATGGATAGGCAGGGTAACTGCCTCCTTAGGGGCCTTTGAGTATCCCAAAATATCCAGTTTTTTGGATCTGGGTTCCTTTTCAGAGGATGTGGTAATAGAAAGGGCTGTAGCCATATCTAAAACAAAGTCCTGGAAGGACAAATCCTCTGGAGGGGACATTCTCCTTTTAGGAGAAGAGGGCTCCTCAGGTAAGTTGAGTGAAAACTCAGCAGAATCATCAGAGGAGTGAAAATCCTCAGAGGAATCGGTGCTTTCCTCTAACGCACGATACGCGTACCGATCGGTATCGATATCGGGCGTATCGGGTATGGAACCGGTATGGAGCGAAAGCCCATACGGTACCGACTTGCGTTTAGAGGTGGACGGCCTCGATACCGGCATGGCGGACGATACCGGTATCGGGCCCGGAACCGCTGAAAGCGGAACCGATGGCGTTGCAGCTTTAATGAAAGCCATGACGGCCTGCTGCATGGACTGTACAGTATCGCCCATGGACGCCATAGCTGCCTGGATGTCGGTACCGGAGTGACCCGGTACCCCAGAGCAGGCTAACAGGTGATCTGTCGAGGCCGTAGCATCGATATCAACCTGAGACCCCTGAATTGGCGTTTTTGGAAGTTGGACTTCCCGCCGGGGTTGTTTGGCTGGGGCAGGGTCCTCAAGTTCTAAGCTAAGAGCCTCTCGATGCTTTGAAGGAGATTTGCTCTTTGAGGACTTGCCCACAGAAGGTTTGGTTACCTGAGATCCATCCGGAGAAGAAGACCTGGATGACTGTGATGCTGTATTCTCTGAAGCAAACAGCACATGGAATTTGTTGGCCCGGTTCTGCAGCCCACGTTTAGACATGTGGGAGCAAGATGGGCAGTCCGGTATGGAATGGTCAGGCCCCAAACATTTCAGACACCATTCATGGGTGTCTGTGACTGAAATAACAGCATTACATTTATTTATTTATTTATTTATTTTAATTTCTTTTATACCGCACTCTTCGACATCAGCGCGGTTTACAGAGAACAAAACAAAAAACCAGAACAACAGGATGTTCGGAGTTACATATAACAGGATTATCAACTTGGAAAACAAGGGAGAACTATTTACATGGAAAATGTAATCTATTAACTAGATCACATGCTCGAACTATGTACACTTCTTAAATCCAGGGGCAGGCTTCTCCATGAGGAGAAATTGAGTAGGCCGAGAGGCCTCTCTGAAGTGACCAAAAAGCTAAAAAATAAGAAAAAAGAATTATAATTTTTTAAAGAAAGAAAGAAAAGACCGGCGATACCGGTATCGGTATGGGGAAGGCAGGTACGCGGTCTAAAGAAACAAATAAAATAACAATTTCTTCAGCGGTGACAGGAACACGACCTGCTGGCTCCGCGGAAAAAGAGAAACTGAGGAGAGCTGTTCAGGAAGGCGGGAAGGCAGTGCGCATGTGCAGTGGGAGGTCCCAAAAGCTTCTATTCTAAGAAGCTGGGGAGCTTTCCCGCACGGGCTCCGTCGGTACCGACGTACCCATATGTGAGGACTTATTCCTGCTTGTTCCTGGAGATCGAGAGTTTATCAAGAGGACTCTTGGTGGTACACTTTGGCAGGAGCTCAAATAGGTGCACTCTGTACCCTTCCTGGGCTATTTTCAGGACTTAAGCGTTGGAAGTTACAAGGGGTAAGCAGTATGCAAAGAGAGTATGCCTCCCTCAGACTCGTAGGTTATCTGGAAGCAGGACAAGGTAGTGGTATGTTCTCTAGGAGTCAGTCAAAAGCCCATCCATGGTTCTGGTTGGATGCCAGCTGGGGCTTCTGAAACCTCAGCTGCCAAAGGCAGGAACACAAAGGGTTCTTGTTGAGGGAGGAGAGCAGCAAGACCTGCTAGAGGGGAGGCTGGGTCGGTAGTGGGCCTGGAGAGTATTTGCAAGGTGTCAATATGCTGTCTGATCATGCTTGCAGCCTCTTAACCTTGTCTCCAAAGAGAATATCTCCATGGCATGGCACAGCAGCGAGTTGCTCCTGCACATTAGGCTGTATGTCTGAGGCCCAAAACCATGAGTCTTTCTGGGTGCCAATAGATCATTGAGGAATCTCTCAATGATCTATCAAAAATACTGTTATGTCACATGGGCAGTATTTTCCACACGCCTTCCCTTGTGCCCTTAGGGAGCAGTACTGGTCAACTGTCTCTGGAGGAAGTCAGTCAGTCAATTTCTCCAGGATGCGCATAATGTTCCACAAATGCATGCCCATAAAGAGCTGATATGAGGCTATGCAGGACATTAGCATAGCCTTTTGAAAAACCTTTCACCCCAAAAAAGGTCCAAGGTCCTAGCCCCTCTCCCCAGGAGTACGAAAGTGGGACTTGTAGCTCTTGGCCCTTTTAAGGGCAGACTGGAAACCATGGAGTGGTGCAGCAGCTGAAGCTTTCTGAATCCATTTGGCATTGAACTTGTGGGACTAGAGGCATAAAGGTACTCCCACATTCTCATTTGCAGCCTCTGAAGGCTGCTATGCATGGGTACTGTCACCGTTTCCTTAGGAGCAACAGAATATTGGAGATGTCCAACTCCTCAGGTCCTGAGCTCCTTCTCAGTGGAATGGACCTGGTTTCCTATCAAAATTATAGAAGGAAAGCTCCTCGGGTGGGAGATCTGTAATGCTCATGATGCAGGGGGGAGGGGGGAATCTGCATCTAGCACTGTTGGCAGTAATATCAGCCAGGTAGGAACCAATGTTGAGGCTGTTTGAGGGATAGATGATGCTTCTCCCCCAGACTCAAGGTTTCAAGGATGGACTCAATGTGCCAACACATCACTGATTCTAAAGCTGCAGCATCATAAAGGGCACAGAAAATTGTCACCCTCCGTTTGAATCCTTTCATGAGACACTCCGAGGCTACTATGGACAAAGGAGTAAGGCCTGCAGCTAATTTGACAGATCGACAGAATTGGCACAGATGTATTGGTAGGCTGTTCCCAGCTTCTTGAAGGCTAGCGAGGGCCCTCCGATAACAAGAATGAGCGATCCTTACATTGGGGCTGCTTCAAGGATCGAAGTTCATCTGAAACCTTGATGCTCTTGACATCTTAATCTGATGGATCCTGATGCTTTCTTGCTCGATGCTTGCCATCAGTGGTCCTCAATATCAGAGGACAACAATGGGGGGTAGCAAAGGGCCTAAAGAGTCCCTTGTTAACGATGTACCGCCAACATCCAATGCAGCTCTGGAGACTAATGCTGAAGACAATGAATCAGTCGTCTTAGTGACAAAATATATATTTGTGCTGCTTTTCTTGTCCCCAGAGTCTTCTCAATGTCACCTGTGAACACAGAAATACAAAGTGGTGGCTCATGGTCAGGCCCCAAGCCCTGCAGGCACCATTTGTGAGTGTCTAACAAACATGGCTCCAAGGCATGGGGTACATATCTTAATCACTCAGAAAAAGCACCACACCAAAATCAATCGATGAAAAGCATGCCGCAACTGAAACTCCTGAGGCCTAAATATGGACTATAGTGGTGCCACAAGAATAAAGAAAACCTTAACGATTGAAAAATCGCTAAGCTAAGAAAAAATAAAGGGGAAATCATGCAGCAGCAATAGTGGTAGGACAGGAAACTTACAAATAGCTGAAAATGAAGAAATTGACCAATTTTAATCCGAGTCAGATGAATACCACGAGCAGACTAGAAAAACAATGAAGCGCTGTGGAAAATGGAAGACTGAAGGGATGAGATGCAGCAGTGGCAGACAGGAATGTGTGTACACGTATTGGGATTGCTTAGAAGCTTCTAGAAGAATGAGCAGCTCTCATGCAGGGCTCAGCTGGCGACATCACCTATATATGAGCACTTTTCTTCCTTGTCCATGGAGAATGCTTTTTATGCTTCACTTATATTTTCTAGCAAATGTCATCTTTTGTTCATTCTGCTCAGACCTGAAGGAGGGAGGATCAGCTCTCAAAAGCCTGACAGATAAGTAATGCACCTTTAGCTCAATAAGAGGTAGCACTTTGTGCATTCAAGTGGATTCACACCCCCAGCACCAGCCCATCCATCAGGCAAGCTAGACTGTTACCTAGGGCAGCAGCTTCGAAAGGGGCCGGGGCTGGGCTCCCCCCACCCCACACCAGCGGCTCAAAGAGCAGACCCTTCAAAACTAAACAGATTTTGACAGCGGGGATGAGGAGGGGGAGATAAAGCTTAAGGTTTGCCTAGGATGCCAACACCTTCAACCAACTTTAGGTCTGATCCTGCCCAGCACACTAATTTTCACATTACAGTAAGTGATCTATTAGCAGACCACCTTTGGACTTGGGACAGGTGGGATAATGAGAAAAGTGAGATATCTGTACTTAGAAGAAAAGAATAAATAAAAAAAGCAGAAAGGATAGTCTTCAAAATGAAACCATTTGACTATGCAAAGAATATGAGACCAAGAACTCTCTCTCCTGATGTCTTGGGAGAAATGTTTTGACTTATACTTTCAAGTGTCTTAAAAACATGCCGGAACAATTGGGAGGCTTCAAACTGCAACCGATTGCATTGCCCAGTCTATAGACCTTTTGCTGCCCAAATGGTCCGAAGCATACTTCTTTTGTCAACCCTTTCTCTGCTTAGCTCCACCTTGTGATATTAGAGCAGACAGGTCTTTGCTTTCATGATGGAACATACAGCTTACTGTTGAGTGACCCTGAAGCCTTTGACAGAACCACCTCCTGTGTGTTCTTTGGAGGTCTCTCTTGCTTGAGAGTCTGTCATTGGGAAAGCACCCATGTGCATTTTGTCCTTTTCACTAGATGAGCAGAGAATTGCAGACATCACATGGGCTTGGCGGCCCATTTAAAAAGTTCTTGAAATACTTGTTTAAAATCTTGCTCTTTTCACAGAAATAAAATGGGGGGTTATAAACTGTAGCTTGTCATTACTTGTTTCCTGTAGTGTACATTCGCCTCAGACCAACCACCCCATCCCAGGCAATGGAATCTTAGTTCTGCAACACAGAGTTTGTACCACTCCTGAACCACTTCATCATCATTACCGCAGACTTTAGCTTGCTGAATGCCGGTGGGAGTAAAGTCTACTCAAGTAACCCCTGCAGTGAAGGGGTGGCCACTTCTTTATCTACTGATGTGGACCCCCTGGCTCTGGGGACCCTTAATTTGAACTCATGCCACTACCTCACAGGACCCTGGACTCAAAAGACTATGCAGCAGAATAAATTTTAGAAAGATTTTTCTCTTCTTTTCAGAAAAACGATCAAGCTCAATTGTTGCTTCACAGTTTTACTCAAAAGGAGAACCGAGACCTTAGTCTACCTTGTTTAGCTTATTTCTGCTTTTTGCTCAATAGTCAATGAAGCACAGTTACTTACCTGTAACAGGTGATCTCTGGAAACAGCAGGAATAAGTCTTCACATATGGGTATCGTCGGTACCGACAGAGCCTACGCGGGAACGCCCCCCAGCGTCCAATAAGCAAGCTTTTGGGAGCATCCCACAGCATCTGCGTGCTGCCTTCCCGCCTTTCCCAACCGTCTCTCTCCAGTTCGAGTTTTAAAGCTGAGACAAAGAGAGAGAAGGAAGGAAAGATAGAGAGATACAACTCCTAGGGGAGGTGGGTGGGTTGTGAAGACTTATTCCTGCTGTTCCCAGAGATCACCTGTTACAGGTAAGTAACTGTGCTATCTCCAGGAACAAGCAGGAATGAGTCTTCACATATGGGGACTCCCTAATCGCAGATGCCAGGGAGAGACCCCAGAGTTGTGTGTCCTTGAAAAGGGCTCCACCTCCCCCCATGGATCTCTGGCATCCAACCAGGGTAGGTGGGTAGGAGTTGATTAGGAATGGAACAGGTGTTTGAGAACAGCCTGACCAAACGAGGCATCCCGGCGGGAGTCCTTGTCCAAACAGTAATGGGCTGTGAAGGTATGAACCGAGGCCCAGGTGGCCGCTCAACAGATTTGGTCGATGGACACAGAGTTTAGGTGAGCCATTGAGGCTGCCATGGCCCTCACATTGTGAGCTGTGACATGGCCTTCCAGAGAAAGGTTCCTACTTTGGTAGGCGAAAGAAATACAGTGAGCAATCCAGTTGGACAGTGTTTTTAGAAACTTGAAGTCCTAAATGGGAAGGATCAAAAGCAACAAAGAGTTGAGAAGACTTTCTATGTTGCTGTGTTCTTTGTAAGTAAAAGGCGAGAGCTCTTTTACAATCCAAAGTATGAAGATTCCTCTCTGCACTTGATGCATGAGGTCCCGGAAAAAAGACAAGTATACCTCCTGGTTCAGATGAAAAGGCGAGACCACTTTGGGCATAAAGTGTGGATTAGTCCTGAGGACTACCTTATGATGGAACCTTGTATAAGGAGGAATAGCCACCAAGGCTTGCAACTCACTGATGCGACGTGCTGAGGTGACTGCAATGAGAATGATAACCTTCCAAGAAAGAAATATCAAGGAGGAGGTGGCTAAAGGTTCAAAGGGTGGCTTCATAAGCTGGCCAAGAACCAGATTTAAGTCCCATGCCACTGGAGGTGGTCTAATGGGAGGTTTAGTTAAAAGAAGGCCTCTCATGAATCTTGCTATAAGAGGATGAGAGGAAACAGGCTGCCCATTGAGCGGCTTGAGGGACGCTGCAATAGCACTCAAATGGACTCTTACCGAATTCGTTTTGAGGCCTGCATGGGAAAGATGCAGAAGATACTCTAGTAAAGAATTCAAAGGTATTGCAAGAGGGTTAAGACCCTTCTCTGAACACCAAATGGTAAATCGTTTCCATATGAAAGCATAGGAACGTCTAGTGAAAGGCTTTCTAGAAGCATTAATAATATCTCCGACTTGCTGAGAGAGATGGAAAACTTGAAGGTCTAGGCCTTCAGCAACCAGGCCCTCAGATGGAGAGACTGGGGGTTTGGGTGCCACAACGTTCCGTCTTCCTGGGAGAGAAGATCTGGAGCAGAGCCCAACTCCAGGGACGGAGTTTGAGAGAGATGCAGAAGTAGAGGGTACCACACTTGGCGTGGCCAATGTGGTGCTATGAAGATCATAGAACCTCGGTCTCTCTGAAGCTTGAACAGTGTTTTGGGAATTAGGGGAATGGGTGGAAAGGCAAAGGAAGTCTTGACCCCAGTGAAGGAGGAAGGCATCCTTGGCCTGAACTCCCTGACACGGAATCCTGGAACAGAACTGGGGAAGTTTGACATTCCACGGACTTGCAAATAGGTCTATGTCCGGGGTTCCCCAAATTCGAAAAATCCTGGCTACCTGGTCTGGGACCATTCCTGTGGAAGCAGAACTCGACTGAGTCTGTCTGCCCAAGAGTTTTGAACGCCTGGAAGATATACTGCCATAAGATGAATCTGATGCTCTCTGGCGAAGGCCCACAGTCGCAAAGCTTCGCTGCAAAGCGACAGAGCCAGTCCCTCCCTGCTTGTTTACATAGAACATGGCTACTTGATTGTCTGTGTGGATGAGGACTGTCCTGTAGCCCAGCAGGGAGTGGAATACTCTGAGAGCTAAGAAAATTGCTCTGAGTTCCAAGAGATTTATGTGTAGTGAAGCCTCCTGTGGAGACCAGATGCCCTGGGTGGAGAGATCTTGCAGATGAGCTCCCCAACCCCTTGGAGAGGCATCTGTTGTAAGGTTTGCTTGGGGAAAAGACTGTTGAAAAGGGGACCCCAGCAATAGGTTTTGAGAGGACTTCCACCACTGGAGAGACCAAAAAAGGTGACTGGAGTTTGCTATTTTGTCTGACAGGCAACCTGATGCCTGAGTCCATTGGATGGACAAAGTCCATTGAGCTGCCCTCATGTGAAGACGAGCATATGGAACCACATGCACAGTGGATGCCATGTGGCCTAAGAGTTGTAGCATTTCTCGAGCAGTTAAAAGGGGCTTTAACTGTATTTGGGAGGCTAACTGCACCAAGCGTAGGCAACGGGCCCGAGGAAGATAGGCCCTTGCAGTTATGGTATCCAACCAAGCCCCTATAAACTCGAGGGACTGAGTAGGGGTGAGACTGGATTTTGGGATGTTTATTAATAGTCCCAAATACTGAAGAACACGCATTGTGCAGGTTAGACAAGTCTTGGCCTCTGCTTGAGATGGAGCTCGAATGAGCCAGTCGTCCAGATATGGGAAGATGAATATTCCTAGAGTGCGTAGAAATGCAGCTACTACTGCCATGCATTTCGTGAACACACTTGGTGCAGAGGCCAGACCAGAAGGAAGCATCCTGTATTGGTAGTGCTTTCCTTGAAAAAGGAACCGAAGGAACCTTCTGTGAGTTGGATGGATGAGGACATGGGTGTACGCATCCTTGAGATCTAGAGAACAAAGCCAGTCCTGACTCTGAAGGTATGGAAGCAGAGCACTGAGAGAAATCTTGAATTTCTCCTTGAATAGAAATTTGTTCAATTCTCTGAGATCTAAGATGGGTCTGTAGCCCCCTGTTTTCTTTGGAATAAGAAAATAAGGGGAGTAGAACCCTGTGCCCTGTTGAAGAAGAGGTACTTCTTCTATTGCCCCTTGGGCAAGAAGGATGGCAATCTCCTGACCTAGAAGGTTGAGGAGAGATGTTGGAGAATTGAACAGTTTCACTATGGTGTGGGGGGGGGGGGGGGAAGGCTTAAGAAATGAAGCTTGTACCCTTCCCTTATGATGGAGAGTGTCCATTGCTCTGCTGTGATTTGCTCCCATCTGGGAGCAAAATAAGTCAACCTTCCTGGGATGGTAAGGGGCTCTGGTCCTTCCAGAGCTAGAAAGGCTAAGTTCTCTAGTAGCGAGTCAAAGGCCCTGAGGAGGCTGAGGCTGCTGGGCCGTGGAAGGCCTAGCTGCCTTTGACTTGGCCTGTTTAGGTGGTTGCTGACGCTTTGCAGCAAAACGACCTGCAGAAGATGCCTGCTGACCATAAGCAGGATAGTATTTTCCCTTTTTGGAAAAAGATGTCTTTTTAAACAATCAATCTTTTCTTAACAGGAGCAGAGGTAGACTTTGAAAGTCGATCCAAAGCAGAGTTTTCAGCATCCATCTGAGTGGCCTTTGCTTGCCAATCCTTACCAAAAAGGTTTTCACCTGTACAAGGGAGATTTCCCAATTGATCTTGGACCCAGAGCTCCAAATCAGAAGCTTGTAGCCAAGCAATTCTGCGTGCCCCTATGGCAATAGCCGAAGCTCTGCTTACACACTCAAAAAAAAAAGAGTCAAAGGCTGCACGGTTGAAAAATTTGGAGACATCTTGGGCATGTTTGAGCCAAGTGAGAAACTCCTCTCTTTTATCCTTTGAAATGAAAGAGGTTAAAGTCTGCAGATGATCTGCGACTTCCTTTAGAAATATTCCTATATAGAGACTATAGGAATTGATCCTAGCGGCTAGCATAGCAGCTTGGAAAACCCTTTGGCCAAAAGCATCCAGGGTCCTGCATTCACGCCCTGGAGGATTAGATGAGTGTCTTTTTGCACTCTTTATCTTCTTCATGGCAGACTCTACCACAATAGAGTGGTGAGGAAGCTGAGTCTTGTGGAAGCCAGGACAAGGAGGGACACGATACATGTCTAACCTGCGAGAATGAGGAGAGGTGGTGAGAGGTGTCTCCCACATCCTCAACATGAGATCATAAAGAATCTCATGAACAGGTAAAGTAGCTGCCTCCTTAGGAGCTTTAGGATATTGTAAAATATCCAACTCCTTGGCTCTGGGTTCTGACTCAGGGGCCACTGTGATAGAGAGGCCCCTAGCCACTTCCCTAACAAAGTCTTGAAAAGACAAGTCTTCTGGAAGAAACATTCTTTGTTTAGGTGAAGAAGACTCCTGAGGAAGAAGTATCGATGCTTCTACATGAACCCTCAGACTCAGAGTCCTCAGAGGAATCGAAGTATCGCCTGTCTGGATGCTCCTGTAAAGCCCGATAACCATATCGAGCGGGATCGACATCGGTAGTAATCGGTACTGGTTCGGTACCGATGGGCATCATAGGACAGGGTACCGTTGCAGTCGACACCGAAGCTGATGCAATCGTACCGGGAGCGATGCCGGTACCGGAGCTGGTACCAGCAACAGGGATTGTTGCTGTATGGAGGCGTCGCAGCCTGTATGAAAGCCGTTAAGGTGCGCTGCATGGTCAGAATCTTCTGATCCATCGACGCCACCAGAGTCTGGATGTCAGTACCAGTGGGAGCCACTGGTACCTCAGAACACTGCAATAGGTGATCTGTAGAGGCCGAGCCATCGATGTCAACCTGTGACCCCATAGATAATGCTTTGGAAGCCGGAGCTTCCCACCGGGGTAATTTTGCCAGTGCGGAATCCTCGAGGGCAAGCCCGGAGGCATCTCGATGCTTGGAGGGAGATCTGCCCTTCGAGGACCGGCCAGATTTATGCTTGGTTACCTGAGATCCATGGGAGGAAGAGGCGGCCCTGGAAGACGTCGATGCTACCGAAGCTGCATCAGAGGGAAACAGGGTACTGAGCTTGGCTGCTCGGTTCTGCCGACCTCTCAGACATCATGGTACAGGACATACAATCAGTGATGGAATGCTCAGGTCCCAAACACTTTAGACACCAGTCATGGGTGTCGGTGACAGAAATAGTACCGCCACATTTTGTGCATTTTTTAAACCCAGAAGCGGGCTTCTCCATGAGGAAAATATTTTTAGACCTAGGGCCCAAAAACTGAAAATGCACAGTAGAAAAAGCGTTTTTTTGGTTTTTTTTTTTAAAGAAAGAAAAGAAAGACCGGCGGTACCGGTCCGACGTCAAAGAAGGCAGACGCAAGACAAAAGAATAAAGAAAAAATAAAGAACTTCTTCTGCGGTGACAGGAACACGACCTGCTGGCTCCGCGGAAAAGAAGAACTGGAGAGAGGCGGTTGGGAAAGGCGGGAAGGCAGCACGCAGGCGCTGTGGGATGCTCCCAAAAGCTCTCTTATTGGACGCTGGGGAGCGTTCCCGCGCAGGCTCCATCGGTACTGACGATACCCATATGTGAAGAAGACTCATTCCTGCTTGTTCCTGGGAGATTACATCTTACCTCTCGTATCCTGCCCTTGCTAATGCCATAAGTCAGCAAAAACAAGCAAAAAAGAAAAGCAAGACAGAGGTGCTGATTATCCTGCAGGCAAGGGGATGTATGAGAGAAGGGACACCGGTGACATAAAGAGTAGTTACTCACCTGTAACAGGTGTTCTCCAGGAGCAGCAGGAATCAGTCCTCACTTATGGGTGACGTCGGCGCTGACGGAGCCCTCGCGGAGCAAATTTTCCCCAGCTTTCGAAGAAAGCCTTTGGGAATTGCAGCGCGCATGCGCGGTCCCCTTCCCGCCCAAGGGTGCCATCTTGCTCAGTCGGATGACATAGCGAAAAGACAGCAAAAAAAGTTAGCAAAAACATGTAATAAGAATGACTGCAACTCCAAGGGGAGGAGGGAGGGTAGTGAGGACTGATTCCTGCTGCTCCTGGAGAACACCTGTTACAGGTGAGTAACTACTCTTTCTCCAGGACCAAGCAGGAAGTCAGTCCTCACTTATGGGACTCCCGAGCTTAAGGCTACCGGAGACCTCAAGCCGAAAAATGAGCTCCCTCAAGCTCAACAGTACAGAAGGAAAGAATCTTCTCTGAATACGAATCCGGCCGGTAGCCCAACACCAGGGCCGGAGAGTAGGAGTTGCCTAGACCTCAAAGAGATTGTGGAGGACTGCCTGTCCGAAAGCACTGTCCCTGCGGGACTCCCTCTCCAGGCAGTAATGAGCCGCAAACGTCTGGCTTGAAGACCAAGTAGCGGCCCGGCAGATGTCTGCCAACGGAACAGAGCGGAGATGAGCCACTGACGCAGCCTTCGCCCTGACACGGTGAGCCGTGACTCGACTCTCTAAGGAGAGGCCGGCTGCCCCATAAGCCCAGGCGATACAGTCAGCCACCCAGATGGACAAAGTACGCTTAGAGACAGGTACCCCCAACCGATTGGGGTCAAAAGATACGAAAAGCTGGACAGCTTTCCTATGCTCTCGCGTACGGTCAAGGTAGAAGGATAAGGCTCTTCTACAGTCCAGGGTATGCAGAACAGTTTCAGCTCGGCTGATGCTGCCCACGTCTCTCAATTTGTTTCAGTGCGTTTTTTTGTATCACTGAAACAAATTGAGAGACGTGGGCAGCATCAGCTAATTCTCCTGATGAACCTCCTATAAGGAGAGAAACGCTAAATAGGCGCCAAAGGAAGGCGTTGAGAGAAGATTAAGTGTGCGGTTTGAAGCAAGAAGAAAAAAACTGAGCCAAGATAAGCTTTAATTTATGATATTTTAAGAATCACGCAGTAGAGGAATTCTGGTGATATTTTTGCACAAAACCTTTGCTATTTAGAAAACAAGAAGAAAAATAAAAGGGATGGTGATCCCCTAGTAGTCGTTGATGCAAATGAGGCACCATCTGTTATCCACAGAGATTGTGGTTTATAATGCCATATTGGTCTGAGACTACATTATGACCAACCTGTGTTTTCCATGAAATAGTGTTTTAAAACAACGGATATAAGGTGGAGATAAAACATATTGCTGGAGTTTCACTTATATAAATTTCATATATTGACGGTAGTTAAAATAGAGTATTTATATCGAGTTGAGTACCAGATTGGGCAGGTGAAGCCACCATTGCAGAGAGGAGACAAGGCAGTCGGAGATCTGTATTAAGTCGGTCAGTCTCCCTGTGGCCTGATGCCATTGAGTGCGAAGGCACCACTGAGCAGGTCTCATATGTAGACGGGCATTCGGAGTGACATGGACCGTGGAGGCCGTATGACCGAGCAGTTGCAGGAATTGTCTGACAGAGACCGGTGACGCGCTGTGGAACCTGCCGGCCAGAGCTATGAGCCTGTTGGCCCGTTCCAGAGGCAAGAAGGCACGAGCCTGCCGAGTGTCCAGCCATGCTCCTATGAAGTCGAGATCCTGAGAGGGGAGCAAAGTGGACTTTTCGAAGTTTATGACGAAGCCCAAGTGCTGAAGCAGAGCCACTGTGCGTTGAGTGGCCTGAGTGACCTCTAGGGAAGACTGTGCCCAGATGAGCCAGTTGTCCAGGTAGGGGAAGACGAAGAGGCCTTGAAGCCTCAGGAAGGCTGCCACCACTGCCAGGCATTTCGTGAACACCCTGGGAGCGGAGGAGAGGCCAAAGGGCAGTACGCGGTACTGATAATGATTCCTTGCCACCACAAATCTTAGATATTGTCGGTGGTCCGGATGAATAAGGATGTGAGTATAAGCATCCTTTAGATCCAAGGAGCATAGCCAATCTCCCTGCTGGAAGTAGGGCAGTAGGATTCCAAGGGTAAGCATCTTGAACTTTTCTCGCTGCAGGAACTTGCTGAGGTTGCGTAAGTCTAGGATGGGTCTGAGGCCTCCTGTTCTTTTTGGTATCAGGAAGTACCTCGAGTAAAACCCGTGACCCCACAGGTGTTGGGGCACTGGCTCCACAGCCTGTTCCTGAAGCAGACTTTGCAGCTCCTGAAGGAGTAAGTCCCTGTGCAGAGGGGGTCTTGGAGGCTCCCCTGGAAAGTAGGGGGGAGACACCTGGTGAAAATGTAAGAGGTAGCCCTTTTGAACCACCTGCAGCACCCAGGAATCGGATGTTATGGCTGACCACCTGTGGGCAAAGTGGGTCAGCCGGCCCCCCGTGCTGAGCGAAGGCCGCGGAGGGGGAGAGGCTATGCTGGCATAGTCAAAAAACCCCACCCTGCTGAACAGGGGCCTGTGTAGTGGACTTGGGGGCCTTCTGCCTACGGGACCCATTACCCTGCCCCTTAGCCTGCTGGCCCTGATGGGGGGCTGCTGATGCTTGATATTGTGGGTGGTGTTGTTTATAGGCAGACACCTTCCTCGGGTAAAAGGGCTTTTTCCCCGAGCCCTTCCTCTTCTGTGAAGGGGCAGAGGTCTTTCTGGATAGGCGAGTTCTGGTGAGAGTCTCGGACTCGAGTTCTGCTGCCTTTTCAGCCATGGGCTTGCCAAAGAGGTTTTCACCTCTGCAGGGGACATCGACCAACTTGTCCTGCACCCAAGGCTCGAGGTCGGATGACTGAAGCCAAGCCTGACGGCGAGCACCGATGCTGGCTCCGGCAACTCAAGCCGATGCTTCAAAGCCATCGTAGGCTGCTCGAGAAATAAACTTCTAGCACTCTCGAATCCCAGTGGACAAGGCCTGGAACCTCTGCAAAGGTTCCTCGGAGAGACCAGCAGAGAACCCGGCAATTTCTTTTGCCAGGTCTCGAAGATACATGCCCATATATAGCTGGTATGTCTGGACTCTGCAAGCAAGCATAGAGCCCTGGAAGCACTTCCTACCGAGGGCATCCAGGTTCCGGGCCTCCTTACCCGGAGGCACTGAGGAGTGCATCTTTTGACTCTTAAGTCGATGCATGGCCGATTCCACCACCATGGAATGGTGCGGTAGTTGTGCCTTCTGGAACCTGGGGCTCTTGCGGACTCGATACATGGAATCGACCCGCTTGCTTAAACACCGGCATCGAGGCCGGGCTCTCCCACATGCGGAAGAGCAGCCGCTCCAGCATCGGAGGAACCGGTATAGTAAAGGCCTCCTTCGGGGGAGAGTCATACTGGAGGGCCTCGAGCTCTTCGGCTCGAGGCTCCTCCTCTGGATCCGCGGGGAAGGTCAAAGCCTTGGCCATGTCCCTCATGAAATCAGAGAACCGGGTATCCTCGGGGGGGGGGGGGGAAGATTGTCTACGAGGCTCCGACTCGGAGGGGACGCACCGAGTCTGAAAAGAACCGGGTGACTCGTCCTCCTCCGTGTCCCAGCCCGACTCCTCCGTGGAGGAATCGAGTGGCTCCGTGCGGGCGAGTGCCAAGGACCTCCGCCCCGACGACCTCGGTCCCGAACGGGAGGCCGAGGGAGACCTTGGCCGAGGATCGACTCGAGCTCGTATGAACTCGAGGATCAGCTCCGCCTCCGGGGTCGACTTGGACATCGACGTCCCGATGGTCGGGGCAGATGCACTGGCGAGGCCGGCCATCAATGCCCGCTGCTGGTCCATGAAGGCAGCGATACTGCTCTCCAAGGCCGTCAATCTGAGACCAAACTCAGAAGACCCAGCAGCCCCCGACTCGGGGCCCGACGTCGGCTCCCTCGGAGGTGAGTCCATGAGGACTACAGTACTCACGTGTCCAGGAGACTCCACTTCGAGACAAGGATGCTTCGAAGGCCTCTCCGCCTCCGAGGACCCGGGGCGGCTGACGGGGCTATGCGACCTGGCCCTCGAGGGACCAGGAGCATCCTCCGACGCCGCCCTCACAGGTTTCTTCTTCCGACGATGTTCCCGGGCGGGAGACCCCCGCTCAGAGGAACTCCGACGATGCTCGGGGCTGGAGTCACGAGACGTCGAAGCCTCTGACGAGGTCCGGGCCCGACCGGACGCGGAGTCAGAGAAGATTCGTTCCTTTTGTGACTGCCGACTCCTCAATGCCTTCGAGGACATTTTGTTGCATGGACCACAACTCATCGAGTCATGATTGGGTCCGAGGCAACGGTCATGTGTGTCGGTAAGTCTGGTACAGCGATCACACTTTTTAAAGCCGCTGGCAGCCATCGGGAGAAAAAGGGCCCCTGCGAGGTCGAAAGACCGTGCTGCCAGGGAAAAAGAAAAAAAGTGGCGGGAACGCCCGTTACAAAGGACAAAAACCGAAAAAATGTGAACGGACTCGATATTGGAGTATCGAGGCCGGGCGGGAAAAGGACACGGCGTCGAACCGAGAAAACAAACGAAAAAAAATCAACTTTTTCAGCGGCGATCACAAACTACGTCTGTAGGGCTCCGTGGAAAAAAGAAGACTGAGCAAGATGGCACCCTTGGGCGGGAAGGGGACCGCGCATGCGCGCTGCAATTCCCAAAGGCTTTCTTTGAAAGCTGGGGAAAATTGCTCCGCGAGGGCTCTGTCGGCGCCGACGTCACCCATAAGTGAGGACTGACTTCCTGCTTGGTTCTGGAGAAACAGAGGACAGTGGTCACCAAGATCCAAAACACGGCAGCTGATGCTGGTTGATTAGCTGGATTTATCTAACCCAGCACTTTATCCCCCAAAATGATTAGCTGGGTCAACTAGATAGCTGATAAACACATACAATAAACCAGTCTGTTATCTGACCAATTGCAGTATGGCAGTAATCTACATAGTCAATTTGTGTTTTTTATATAGCCAAAACCAACCTAAAAGGCCAACACACACAAAATGTGTTTTTGGGGTGGAATCAAGGCTTAAGCTAGGCAAATGTTCTATCCGAAGATCTTTAGGATAACACATTTTGAAGGGCAGGTTTCATTGTATAAAGCACAGACAGGTAAATCTGATTACCGACTGGTTTTTCACAGCATACAAAAATATATGATTAAAGTTTAACCTGCTTTATAAATGCTACAGCTAGTGTGGTTTAACTGTGTTTTCAGCTCTTTCACTTTAAAAGATCTCAGCTAATTGTTTATCCTGACATCCGTGTGGTGCTCATAAAGTAGCTTACCTAGCTAGTATAAAGGCAAACATATTCTCTCTATGGGCATTAAAACAGACATTGATATTGATATAAAATACATCTTACCTTGGGCATGTCCACCCAGATCAAAAGTAGTAAAAGTCATACCAGCAATTGTCAGCTCTTCTGAGGCTAAGATGGAAAACAAAATATTTCTTTAAACAAATGTTACACTAATTTTAGTACACCAGCTAGAAAACACCTATGCTTCTCAAATATAAATGTAATTCAATATTTTTATTTTGTTTCCTACATCTGGAAACATTCCTAAAGATCCCCAGCTATTTATTTACTAAGCAATAATTAATTGAAATACTTCAAGTTCTTCTTGTTCACTATTGGTAATAATCTGCTTTGCAATTTCTCTTATTACAGGAGCATTCAGAAATTATTCTAGGCTTCTTTCCAAAAACAGCATAAGTGTCCAGATTCTAGGAGCTATGCAAAAAAATAAATAATAGCAGCCTCTAAAACAAAGGGAGAGACACATTTTACAAACATTTTCACACCGCTCTCTCCTTGCATGAAGGGAGTACAAGCTCTCAAAAACTAGCTAGCAAATGTACTAAATTAATTCAGTGAATATCACACTTTCTTTTTGGTTAACCTTTATTCTTTAGAACAAGCTTTATATAATTTATAAGTTAAAATATTGGTAGCTAAATTAAATTCATATAGTAGTATCTACAATAAAATTCTCTAGCTGAGGTTAGAAAAGGTTGGTGCATCTACATGAGTTACGAACATTTTCTGAAGAACAGTGGACAAGGAGGAAAATACTTCCAAACAAGCATTTTCATAAAAATGACAAATTGTCAGAAATGTCTACCTCTGACCTACTTCCAAGAATTCTGTGTGACCCAGAAAGAGCCTCGCCCAGTGCAATTATAACAGAATATATTATAGACCAATATTTTGTGCCAACCCAATAAAAAAATGTAGGTGGTTGGCTAACATATAACATTAATACCACTATACTATGGGAATTCATATTCAGTTGGTTATTTTATTTAATAGGTTTTATATACCACTTTATCATTTCAATCAAAGTGGTTTACATTGTAACTTAAACTTGGTAATGTACATTAAACAGGGACATTGATAACTTGGATTTTTCTGAGGCAATGGAGGGTTAAGTGACTTGCCCAAGGCCACAAGGAGTGCTAGTGGACTTGAACCCTGTTCTCTGGGTTCCCAAGCCAGTGTTCTAACCATTAGGCTACTCCTCCACTCCTAAGATAGTCTGCTACTGGAATCAGATGTCCCAGATTCTCTGCCACTGTCCATTTCCCATCACACTTGCACAGCAGCAGGGAGAACTAAGCACTAAAATCAGATGAAGTGCTGGGCTGTATGAGAAGTTTTTTAAAGAAGTTTTTAATCCTCATTTGGAGAACATTGGAAAAAAAAAGTATTCAATCCTTTAGAAAGCTTAAGGTTCAGGGCTACCCTGCTGGCAACATACTGCTATGCAGGACAACCTAACAGGGTAGCAGGCTGCTGTGGTAACATGCACTGCTACCTAGGGAAAAATTACCACACAATAGTGAAACCTACTGGCTTGCTTACATGGCCTTTGGCAAAGGATGGTTGTTGCAATGACTGGATTAAAGCAAGTTGCATGGGGATATGAACTAGGGCAGAGGTTCCCAACTCCAGTCCTGGAGGGCCAAACACCATTCAGGTTTTCAGGCTGTCCCTAATAAATATGCATGAGATGCATTTGCATGCATTGCACCCATTGTATTCAAATGCATCTCATGCATATTCATTAAGGCCAGCCTGAAAACCTGAATGGTGTTTGGCCCTCCAGGACTGGAGTTGGGAACCTCTGAACTAGAGGAAAAAGTCCCCAGGTAACTGCACATGAAAGATCATTGCACTCTATTCTAGCCCTCGCTACACTGAGCTGGAAAACCCCAAGGAGAGAGAAAAAGCAATGCAACAACCAATCTGATTACACAGAGTTTAGACAAGGATGTCTGCTTTACTTATTTTTCTTTAAATTTTATAGCCTAGTGTCTTCCCACGAAAGGCCCCACATCTCATCATCATGAGAACCTTCCAGGAATGACAACAGTTGGCTGGACATTTGGGGGCAGGGTTGTGGAAAATAGAGAAGCTTTTGAGGGTACTCCCTTCTAAACATACTTTTCTCCTGACAAGCAGTGTAGCTTGCCTTAGCTCTCATCATACTAAGACACCAGACATGAGATCAAAAAGCTAAGATGGCTACTTTCTACAAGACAGGAAAATGTCCTCTCAAGGGGGAGAGTGCAAGCATGCAGTACTCAAGCCACCGAAAGACTGGCACAGAGAACTACATTTGGACAGTGCAATTGTTAAGGCAGGAGGATTTTACTTACTTGGATGTAATGTTGGAACATGTTGTCCCAATCTATCATCTTTTAGCATGTGTAGAAGTGTGGTCTTTCCAGCATTGTCCAATCCCAGAAATACTAATTTACCCGACTTCTTATACAGTCCTAAAAAGAAAAAAGGAAGATTTGGTGAAAGCGTGAAAGAATTGTAGCCTTTGCAAATTTAGGTCTACAGAACCTGTGACCAGACCAAGGTAGATAAGAGCATGTACATCTTTAAAAGCCAACACATCTTGTGCTGTAGGTTTCTTTCCTGCCTTCAGATGATTTTGTAACCGCTCTCTCTCCCTTGGGGACTAATGATGCTTTCTTGTTTTCTATAGAAAGTATTGTTTCCTTTGAATTGTTCACAAGAAAATATCTTTTCTGTAAACATTGATTGATGTTTAATATTGTAAAAACGCATATATATAAAAAAAAAAAAGCCAACACATTAACCAAATTCAGGAAAGCATGGGATAAAAGTCAGAGATCAGTTAAGACATTGTAGTATTACATCAGGCGGAATGGACAGACTAGATGGGCCTGATGATCTTCGTCCATTGTGATCATCTGTGTTCTATGTAAAGGTATGTAAATGAATGCCAATGAGTTAAGAGACAAATTTTGTCTTTAGACTGTTAACAGTCACTTGAGCATGTAGCTTACATTCTGTACAAATGAGCTGAACTAGGTCGATTCCTCTGCCACCATCCTCCTAGAGCAGTGATGGCTAACCTTTTTGAGCCCGAGTGCCCAAACTGCCGCACAAAACCAAAGAATTTCCTCAAAGTGCCAGCACGTCAATTTGCATAAATATTTGCATAATGCTAACATACACTAACTTTTAGTAAACATGTCTCTTAATGAGTGTATGGATAAAGACAGACTAAAAGATTTCTACATTACTATAATCCAGTGCCAACCGCCAGGCACATTAGGAACTACTACAAACACTGCCCATTTAGAACCAATAGCAAACCCGCCGTATCCTAACAGCACTACCAGGACTCACAAAGCACCATACCATACCTATCAAAAGGCAACACTGCAAATATTAAACCAATACATTTCAGAGAACAACAATACATGACCTACTGGGAAAAGAGAACAAGTGGCAATGTCAAAAAGGAATTACATAAACAGAATACCTCAGCTCAGTTACACAGTTGCAATTGCTCCAGCCACTTTCTTCTGGTTTCTTCATGTTTTCTGCTAACTCTCCATCATCTGCTGTCCATTTGTCCTTTCTTCTCTCTTCTAGTTTTTTTTTTTCCATTCTCTCTCTCTACATCCGCTTTCACATACTAATCTTTCTCCTTTTGCTCTTTCCTCATTCCTATTTCATCCACTCAAATTTTACCCCTCCATCCTCAATCCCCACTTACTCTCCCAATACCCGGCCAATTGTAGATTTTTTATCCCTCCCACACAAAATATTTTTCCCCTCTCCATTTTACTCTCCCAGCCCCATCCCATTCTAATCCTCCCCCAACATCAGCTCCCTTCTAGTTCCAACCTCACCCAGCATCCATTCCCTTCTAGTCCCTGCATCAGCCCATTTCCAGTCCTAGCAACCCCCCAACCCAATACCAGTCCTAGCCCCCCCCCCCATCAACCCACTTCCAGTCCTAAACCCCCATCACCCCATTTTCAGTTTAAGCCCCCCTATAACCCATTACCAGTCCTAACCCCCATCACCCCATTTCCAGACAGCCCCCATCAGCCCAAAGCCCATTACCAGTCCTAACCCCCCCTAGCCCTTTAGCAGTCCTAACCCCCCCATAGCCCATTACCAGTCCTAACCCCTCATCACCCCATTTCCAGACAGCCCCCATCAGCCCACAGCCCATTACCAGTCCTAACCCCCCCATAGCCCTTTAGCAGTCCTAACCCCCCCATAGCCCTTTAGCAGTCCTAACCCCCCCTAGCCCATTAGCAGTCCTAACCCCCCCTAGCCCATTAGCAGTCCTACCCCCCCCTAGCCCATTAGCAGTACTAACCCCCCCAGGCCATTAGCAGTCCTACCCCCCGCCCGCCCATTAGCAGTCCTAACCCCCCCCAGCCCATTAGCAGTCCTAACCCCCCCCTAGCCCATTAGAAGTCCTAACCCCTCCCCCCCTAGCCCATTAGAAGTCCTAACCCCCCCCTGGCAAATTAAAAAAAAAAAAAAAGCTGTCTCTGGCTGCTGCCGCTGCCGCGGCAGAATGCAATGTCCCGCGGGGCCCCCTCCGCCCGGTAAGCCCCTCTGCAAGGGCTTTCAGATTCGCGAGGGAGAGCGTCTCCCTCGCGTCTCTGTTAAGCCCGCAGGGGCTAATGGGAAATTTCCCATCAGTTCCTCGCGTCTAAAGGGGCTGATGGGAAATTTCCCATTAGCCCCTGCGGGCTTAACAGAGACGCGAGGGAGACGCTCTCCCTCGCGAATCTGAAAGCCCTTGCAGAGGGGCTTAGCGGGCGGAGGGGGCCCCGCGGGACACTGCATTCTGCCCTTGCCGCGTCCGCGGCAGCAGTCAGAGCCAGCTTTTTCTTTTTTGCGGACCTTCCCGCGTGCCAGCTGCAAGGCCTTCGCGTGCCACAGCTGGCACGCGTGCCATAGGTTCGCCATCGCTGTCCTAGAGCAAGGAATACCACAAGGCTCTGCCCTCTTGGCCTTTTTTTTTTTTATACAACCAATCACCAGCATATTCAAAAAAAACTTAACATTGGTTATTACATATATGCAGACAACATTATGTTATCTCCCCATTGACATAATGAACCCCACTTATCGCACTGCATCAGTCAAACGGAATCATGGCTAAACTCCAACAATCTCAGTATTAACCTTAACAAAACTGAGGCCTTATTCATATCAAGAAACCAAAGCCGGACAATCCCCCAATCTATCACTCTTAATATTGTGCTCCCAGTTAAACAGGAGGTAGAATATCTGGGAATACTCCTCTATCAATCCCTTAGTATGCTACCTCACATAAAACAACCGCCTCATGCTTTGGCCCAGGTGGTATATCAAGTAACGTTACAAACAGATAAACAGTCAGAACCATCTTTTTCAAACTAAAGACCATTCAACACCTGAGACCACTTCTTGACAGTCGTGACTTTAGATCGGTAGTAACAACTTGTTACAGGGCATTCCAATAAACATCAACATCCTTCAGAGAACACAATGTCACAACCAGAATCATTTTCAAAGCCCAACTAACCGATCATATTACATCCATCCTCTATGACCTCCACTGGCTCCCAATATTGAGCCAAATAAAATACAAGACACTTGTGACTACTTTCAAACTAATCAACATAGTACCATCTTACCTCTCAACCCCTTCAGACGCCAGATCCTGTAGGGATAACACACAGCATTCTCTTGCAATCCCCCCCTCGATTTGTAAGACTAAAAAAGACCATGAGTTCCAGGGTATTCACTTACACTACCCCCCAGTCTTTGAAACTCCCTACCCATCTCAATCAAGGACCCCCAAGTATTCAGAAAAGAGCTCAAAAAACTCATTTATTCATTGAGCACTATGGAAACACTAATTACAGTAGTACTGCACACACAACTCAATCGCACACACAATAGCCACCTAATATACAAAGAGCTCACTCCATCAGTACCCTCAATTCCCCCAAGCCTGAGTTCATAACTCTTAGAAGCAATGTTCAGAGTTGACATAAGATAACTTTTGCAACCATTGTTAATAGTTGACATGTAAACAGTTATTTGATTTTTCTGTTATGTAACATGTTGGTTATTTGTAAATTGCCCTTGATCTCTGGAAGGGGTGGTATAGAAAAATGTAAAATAAATATTCCCAATCACTATGCTTTCCCAAGATGAAAAACACTAGTTCCACCAAAATGTAACTAATTTGACTAGTTAAATAACCACACTATTAAGGTGGAAAATTATAGGTGTGATGTCGCAAATTTTTAAAATTTAAAAAAGTTCCTACTAAACCTTTTCAAACATTGCAAATTTGGACATTACTATCCCTATTGATGCTTCTGTTAAGTGACCAGAATTCCTCTTAATCTGCACGCTAACAGCACGATAAGGCACTCTGCATCTCTGGCTACATGCCCTCTGCTTTTTATTTTTTTGTCCCTGCCCTTTGGAACTCCCTTCCCTCTGATATCCAGTTAGCTCCATCACTTTCATCCTTTAAATCACTGTTGAAAACTCATTTGTTTAATATGAGTTATGATTTATCTGTTTAAACTTTTCTATTGTAATTTTAAAAGTGGCTGTAATCACTGTACATTATAGTTTGGTTATTTAATGTTATTTTGATTTGTCATAGTCATGTCATGGATCTGCAGACCAACACCTCAACAACTGAGCAAAGAATTCCACCATTGAGCATCCACTCCCTGGGGTTGATATACACCTTGCTGAGATAGTCGGCTGCCACGCTCTCTCTGCTGGCCACGTGTGCCATCAAGAGGGATGCCAGGTTACTCTCCGCCTATTCCATCAATGGGCCTACTTTGCTCTTTAACTGTGTGCTTGCTCGTGCTGCCCTGCCAATTGATGTAAGCCGTGGTGGCACTGTCCGAGAACACTCCTACCGCCTTTCCCCTCAGAAAGGCTGTAGCTAGTCCGAGTGGCAGCATCCAAAATTGAAAGTAGCCCATCGGCATCACAAACCGCAGACACTGCTGATGATCAGGTCGAATGGGAATATGTAGGTAAGCTTCTCTGAGGTTGAGCGAGGTTAAATAAATCCTCCCCCACTCGGATTGCCACTATTACCAACTGAAGTGTTTCAAATTGGAAATGATGTACTCGCAGCCACCGATTTCCATGTTTGAGGTCAAGAATGGGCCAGAAAGATCCATCTTCCTTGGGGACCATGAAGTATATGGAGTATCAACCACATTCGTACTGGTCTTTTGAAGTCGAAGAGGAGTTTGGAGCCCAGCCTGAAACTTTCAGGATGCCCTGCACAGCGGAGTTTATGAAGGCCTCACTGAGAGGACAGGCAAATTTCAAGGAG
Source organism: Ichthyophis bannanicus (assembly GCA_033557465.1). Taxonomy (NCBI): domain Eukaryota; kingdom Metazoa; phylum Chordata; class Amphibia; order Gymnophiona; family Ichthyophiidae; genus Ichthyophis; species Ichthyophis bannanicus. The sequence continues at coordinate 36,246,841 of CM066050.1, read as the reverse complement.
TACCCCCCCCCCCCCCCGATGACCTCCAGAATCCACTGGATGGAAATGATACGGGGCCCCAAACGGCATAGAAGTCCCACAGCCAACTGCCCATGGGAACAAGGGTTGCCTGGTCCATCCTTGTTTCACTAGGACTTCTTGGGAGCTGGAGGAAGAGAAATAAAATCCTCTGCTGGATTCCTGAAACCCCCAAAAAGGCCTGCCCCCCCCTAGAAGGAAAATGTCCTCTCTGGTATGGCACAATTTGCATTGCACGAAAACGCCTAAAGTCCCTTGGCTACCCCTGTGCTGGGGCCGAGGATCAAATGGGCTTCTGCTTGTCCTCAGGAAATCTCCCCCTTTAGACTCGCCCTGATTGTTTAACTTTGAGGTCCTGCCCAATTAGTAGCTTGCCCTGAAAAGGGAGCTTACCAAGACAAGATTTGGAGGAGACATCCGCTGACCAATTATGCAGCCACAAGTAGTTATGAAACTTTTTTCTTGTTTTTACTTAAAACTCACTGAACACCCAAATCAAAACAAGAAAATGTGAGAGAGGACCCCCCTGCGTCTGCAGAGACCTCCCCTCCTAAACAAAAAACAATGCTGCAGCCCAAGATGATGTCGGCAGTTTCCATGCTCAGCGGAAAATGGCCACTCTGCACCACGTGGTCCGTGCTGGGCCTATGATCCTTCCCAGCCCTGCACTAACCTGCAAGTCTCTGCTCAAATTTTGCAGATGTAAGGCTCCTTCCAAGCAAAACTGCCCCTAGTGTACCGAGCCAACACTCAGCTTCCTCCCACAGCTTCATTGTCAGGCAGCACGGATGACAGGCCTCCTGTACGCCGACAACTCCTCATCCTGCACCAGGTTCCAGAGTCGTCATGTATTACTCTTACCGTCGCAGGCAAGCCCTCTCACGGCCCTGGGCTTTCCTCCCACCAAAAAGGGCTCTGCCCTGAGCGTAACTCCCAATCTGGAGCTGTGAAAGATAGGTTGGCTGCTTTTATTTTCCCCCCACAGAATTCAAACTTTACCAGCAAGAGCCCTAACAAGGTTGAAGGCCAAGACCAGATAAGAAGCCCCTTTAGCCCAATTGAATCCCTAGACCACAAAATAAATTATCCTAAACGTTCCTTCAGTGAGTCTTAGTAAGGGAATCATGCCTCTCTAGCTGCTTGGTGACAGATACTGGAGGCTGGTGGGAGGTGCCAACTACCTAAGGTGATGTCATGGAAAAGATGATATCCTCAATCTCCAAGCTGCTGGTGGGGCATGATTACCCACTGGTAACAGGGCTGGACTGGATGAACGCTAAAAACACAGTGGTTCTCAGTCTCCATCTACTGGTGCGAGCATAACCCACATGACTGGACTGAAGGGACGATAAGGAAATCTGCATTTGGGACAATTTTGCATTTATTGCACTGATTTACTTCACAATACACTCACTGCTAAGTAAGAAAAAAAATACTGTGTTGCAATTGCTGGACTTTGTGCCATTTAGCAAGCTTTGATTAACCTGTCTTATCTAGGATATTGAGTGATTTTATTTACACATGCATCGAACTGCTGACTAAACAGGGAACAGGTTAGAAACAGTTGAGATTTCCCAGCACAAAAAGCATGACATGTTTTGCTTACCTAAGAACTGTAGAACACTACTAAAACCACTGTAAATCCATTCAAATATGAAGGACATATCCAGAGCTTAAGAGGATCTGAAAGAAAACATTTGAGATTGAGATTAGCATTTCACACCACCAAAATTAGATTATGTAAAAATTTCTTCCCTATATACTTTAGAAAAGATATCTTACAAATGGAAATGTAAGTCCTCAATCTTCATTACTAGAATTACAGATGCCTCGGACTGCATTGTTACAACACTACATAAAACAGCAGTTAGTGCGTAATCTGGTTCAGAATATGGGATCAAAGACCCTTTACATTTGTCTCTTTACTCTTAATTTATGCTAGTTAAAACAGTTTGACCCCTGGTCAAATTTTAAATGTCAATGAATCCTTAATTAAAAACAGAAGCAATAAAACCTTTACATGATAAAAATCTTTCTGCAAATTATAATACAAAAGGAGAAATCTGGCCTTGCCTGGTAGTTTTCTTTACTTGAATGCTGCTAGACCAGGCCAGACAAACAGGTTATGCTCCCCAACCAGGAGCTTGATGCTCTCCTGAACCTTACAGTATGCTATTCCTGAAGCTAAAAAGGAAAAAATAAGGAAGGATATTTAAAGAGATTAACATTGTTAGCAGACCTGCTTAACCGCGTCAATCACACTGAACAGGATTTCAGCAGCACTGACACGGTTCGTGCCGCTGACTATTCACAGGTGCCGCCATTGTACACCCCAATGCTAACTGGCTAGCATCAAGGCGTTCGACAGGTGGTACCCAGCAATAACTGGGCAGAGGTGATATTCGGCTACTGCCTGGTTATCACTGTGTGGCGAAAGTTAAGCACTTTAAAGGCTGGCCTAACTTTTGCAGCTGAAGCTAACTGGACAGTGGCTCAATATTGCTGCTGCCTGGTTAGCTTCATCACTACTGTTTAATTCTGGAAGCCACACCTTCGAAAGGATATAAGAGGATATAAACAGGATGGAGTCTGTGCAAAAGGTAGCTACCAAAATGGTCAGTGGCTTTGTCGTAAGGCATATGAAGACAGATCTCAATATGTATACTCATTAGGCCTTCAGAGTCAATTAACCTGTTGGGCACTGACTTAAAACAGTGAATGTTATTTGCAAAAGTTTAGAACCTCTTCTGTTGAGTCATTTTTTATATGTAGAATTTGTAGAATACTGCAAATAAATAGCAATTCTGCATTAAAATTTACAGAAAAAGACATCTTTCTGCATCATGAAGAGGTTGTATCAATTACTAGTCACTTAAGGATTCATTGAATAATACAGTTTGACAAGGGGTTTCTAAACTTGCACACGACCAATGCTCCCAACTTTTGCCTATCCTGTCCTGCTTCTGCCTTAAAATGTGAAGTTCAAAAACCCCAAGAAAAACAGAACCACCACTCAACTAAATAAAATCCAAAGATCGTCTGTAATGCAAGCAAAGCGTGTCAATGAAACATTTTTTGGTCGGGTCTCACACAACAGGGGAGGATAATTATACTTTAGCTCCCAATGTGAGGGTGACGCATTTTAATGATATAGAGATACGAATGAAATTAGAAAGTAGCTAAAAACTAAGCTTAACAGTCCAGAATCTGTTGCTACCACATTCTGCAGACACGAGTGTTTCGGGCTGATTAGCCCTGCCTCAAGTGCGACCTGCTTCAAAGAAAAGAATCTGGTGCCAAAAAACGCTGAGTCCCATGGCTCGTATTTCACAGTGCCTGTGCGCGTTATGATAGGCTACCTAAAATGACGTCACCTGAAGAGAAAGACTCACACCAATGAATGGAAGAGAGTCTACAAACCCCCCCACTCTAATTCTAAATTTAAACCTCCAGGTATTACTGTTCCCAAGTGGTAAATCCACCTCTGTTCGAGCCATTGTAGACACCGTAGATGATCGCCTCCTCTCGGATCCTCTGGGACTATATCAATTACCCTCTATTTAAAATCCAGGAACACATGACCCAAAGAGATACAGTGTTCCACTAAAGGAGCAGAGAGTGTAGAAGTTCTAATGCGAGAGGCAGGTTCAGTGAGGCAAACCTTCACCGGGCGGCCAGTGCAGCCAATATAAAGCAGATTGTAGGGGCAGCGTAGCAGATATATAACGAAGCTACTGACGCATGAGCTGTCCCCTAGAAATCGATATCTGCCACCCGTAGTAGGATTGACCCAATCAGCCCCCTCCAAGGTGTTGACACAAAACTGACAGGCCTGACAGGCTACATGACACCCACCGGTTGTATGTCTTGAAGGCCGATCCAATGGAATGGCTGAATGAACTAAACGATCACAAAGGTTACGACCTCTAGTGAAAGCAAAATAGACTGAAGTCTGAAAGCAAGGATGGAGATTAAGAATGTCCCAATGTCGTCGCAAGATTTTTACCAGTTGGGAAGAATTCTTATTTTATTAAGATGTGAAGTGACATTCATGGTTCAAAGTGGTAACCAAAGACAGTAGGCTTAACATGAAGTTTCATGGAATCTGTAAGTTGGGTTTGGAGATGGTATCTAGATGTATAGAAAAGGGAGCTCAAGAAAGAGAACTAAGAAGTTTAAGAGATAGTAGGGAAAAATCATGATGAAGGTGATAAGGATGGACAGAATTTAGGGTTCATGGATGCTGCAGCAGTGAAACCAGATTGTGTCAAACACCTGGTTAAGCACAAAGCTCTGAAGGAGGGCGTGAGAAATTTGAATCTGGTTTTCAGAGCACTTGTAGAAGAACTATGAGCCCTCGGTGTAATTTTGGGATTTTTTTTTAAATATGTCACAAAGTTGGGTTGAATTGACCCCTTTTCTGTATGTATTTTATGTCTGGTAAATTATCACAACGGCATTCCTTTAGAGCAGTGCTCCTCAGCCTTTTTAATTTTATGGCACATTTTGATGACACCACACTCAGTTTGCAAGATACTCAGTTTCAGTTCCTCCCACTAACAGGAGAGCAGCACCTTTATACTGTGGGCCTCATTCTGCTGAGTTCAAATCTGATGCGAGGTCTGCAAAGACACATAGGAAAGCAGCACTGTCCTCCTACCAGGAGAGACAAGGCTACCTGATTTCTTGTACTACAAAGCAGGCAGTTCAGTTTAGAAAGCAGAGGACTTTTCTCTGGGGCACTGTCCAATAAACATGGAGACAAAGCCATCATGAACCCATACTCTTATCAGTCACGCCAAGGACTTTCCAAAGACGCAATGGTTGAGCAGTACAGCTGTAGAGTGATACTTCTTTTCTTTAAAATCTATAGATCATCATTTACTTTAGTTTTGCAGGGTTCTGAGCTTTCAGAACTGTCCAATCAGATTAAATATAGACGATAAATTTGGTAAACTAATATCTTTCAGACTACATAAAGCTACAATTTCCTAAGACACTTAATGCTCACCCTGCTTTTCTGATGGATGGCTGCTGTCACCAACTACAGAGAATCAGTTTCACCAGCCATGCCAGTCCTGCCAGGGACAGGTAATCCAAAATTATAGATATGTGCCTTGGCACTACATAATCCAGGGCTCGACAAATCCCAGGAGCAGTGTCACCACGGTGACTAGAAATCTGTTACTGGCATCTGGGATTTTTGAGCCCTGAATAAAAAGGTGTTGCATGTGTGTATTTTTTTTTAAAATTGCTGTGCTGCTGCCAGAGCAGGAACATCCTCCTCCCTGCCTGTGTGAATCTAAGCCGCACAGCGCAGGAATGTTTACACTGGTCTCTGCAAATTTAAACCGCAGACACCACAGACGTTCATGCACCGCAAGAGCTTTAGGTCCAAGGGATTCTTCAAAGAGAAAGTGAAAGCTTTATCAATACATAGAGGCTCATTTATCAGTAACTTGCCTCTTACACTGGTCTCTGGTTGTAGTTCAGCTACCTTGGTCCACTCTCTTCAGGAGTATAAGGATTAAAATTGCTACATACCTGATAATTACTTTCTTTGAATCCTGCCCTGGAAGATTTTTTCCTGTGGTGGTTTTTTTTTGTTTGTTTTTTTTAAGGGGGTGGGGAGAGGTGTCCTGCTGCTATAAAAGGCCTACTCGGCCCTGTGGTCTTGAGGCAGCCGGAAAGGCAGCTGTGAGAGAAAGCCCCCCCTCTCCCCTGCTTGGGCTGCAGCGAAACAGCACTTACACATACCCTTTTGCCCAGAAAACCAGTAGACCAGAGCATACCAGTCTGAACAGGTCACTCAGGAATGCTTTATGGGAGCCCACTGTCCCCCCACTTTTCAGGGGCTACCGATTGGTGAAGAGATACCTGGGGCGAATGGGAAGGTAGCAAGAGGGTTTGAGAATGTACTGTATATAAGACAGTGTGGGATGTCATTTGGGGTCTCAGATCTTTTGTCCAGGGTGCCGGCTCTGTCTATGAGTCCTGTGTACACAATAAAAGATTCTATTTGCATTCTAGTCTGTCTGTGTGTTCCTTCCAAGGGTGTGGGAGACAGGGTTCCTGCTTCATTTTGGTGCGTTGGCCGGGAAATCCTTTTTTCCTCGCACCCGCGGAGGGAACCTCTCTGCGGTTCTGCAGAACTGGGCCTCGGCCGGCCGGTGCTGGCCCCCAGGTCGTCAACAGTCCTTGGCGCCACCGGGTCCCTTGTGTCTGGACGGACTCCTTGACGCGTCTGGCTGGTCGGTCCCGGTGGACTGATTACTCTGTTTGAAATCCGGCAGGATAGACTGGCATCCAAACATTCTCCGGCCGGAGGTCTGGTGAATACTACTGCCTTTCTGTTTTGGGTAGTTCTGTGAGTCTGGTAATCTGGTAAACCTGGTATTCTGTAATACTGTAGCGGTTTGATCACCCACACGAGCGGTCCGAGTAAGGACCCCGGGGGGTTCTCTGAAACCACCGCTCGTCCTGTCTGTGCTGAGGGGGGGGGGGGGGAAGGAGGGGTAGCTGTGTATGTGTGTACCTGTTAATGTGTTTCTGTCCTTTCTCCCTTTGTTTCTTTCATTGTCCTGTGTGTGAGGTCCGAGCTACTGGGCTCTCCAAGTGCTCCCTCCTCCCCTTGGGAAGGCGGAGTCCAGGTTCGGGCATGCATTCTTTGTCTCCTCTCAAATGCCCTGTTCAGTATTCAGTGTCTGTCGGTTTAATCCTGTGTGAGCTGGAAATACTGCCAGTGTTACTGCATTGAGAGTTGTGCATTGTGATTGTGATTAGAGCCTATTGTGATTAGAGCATGGGGCGGGAGAATCTAAAGGGCAGACACCCCTGCAGTGTATGCTCCGTAATTTTAAGTCTGGGTTTGGAGAGGATTACGGGGTTTCACTCTCTGCCTCTCGATTGTCTGTTTTACGTGAACGGGAGTGGCCAGCCTTAGAGAAGCTGTGGCCTCCCCAGGGGTCCACTAATTTGCCTACTATGTTTTTAGTTCATCAGATTGTAGTGAAGGAACACCCGGATCAATTTCCCTATATTAATTCATGGCTGGCCATATGCCAGAAACGGCCAAAATGGCTCCAGCGCTGCCATGAGGATCAGTATAGAATAATGGTGGCAGCTGCCAGTCGCAGGAAGGAGCGAATACCTGCCCCTGTCTACCAGGGGTGGATTCACCGGAGGTCCCTGCACGCCCACTCAATCTGCTTTACCCTACTGTCCCGTCCGCGCCCTTACAGGATCCGCCCCTAAGAGATGAAGAACCTTCCCCTGGGGCGGGCAAAGCAGGACTTCGGGAGGATTCTGCAGATTCCAGTTCCTCATCAGATTCCCTCTCTCATAGTGATACGCCCCTACAGACCCCTCCATCATCCTCCTCTCCTCCTACTCCCGGTACTGCCTCCAGTGTTATAGCCTCACCCCCTGAGAGCACTCCGGCTGAGCTTAAGTCGTCTACCCCGTGGCCCAGCGCCTGCGGTCAGCTGCTGCAGAGAAGCAGACAAAACAGGATTTCCAACTGCCTTTGCGAAAAGTACAGGGACTCCCGTACCTTGATGCTGCCGGACGGGTGGCAGTAGGACCTTCTAGTCTGATATATGTTCCTTTCTCTACCACTAAACTGCTGAATTGGAAAACCCATTATGCCTCCTATACGTCTGTCTGCAGAAAGCCAACACCTCTTCGCCTTTGAGAGGACCCTGCCACTGGCAGTAAGACCCAAGTAACCTGGACTCACTTACCACAGGGGTTCAAGAACTCCCCCACTATCTTCAGTACCGCTCTGGCCCAGGATCTTGCTGGTTACCCCCCGGGAGTGCCTGGGAGACGAGCCCTCCTGCAGTACGTTGACGATCTGTTGGTTGCTGCTGACTCTGAGACTGAATGTATTCTGGCAACCACAGAGCTGCTACAGTTGTTGTATAATGCAGGCTACCGCGCGTCAAAGGCGGCGGCTCAATTATGCCAGTTGGAAGTGAAGTACCTGGGATTCCACCTGTCTAAAGGAAGTCAGCAGTTGGGGAAAGAATGGAAGGAGGCGTAATAATAATGGGTGATTTCAATTACCTGGTATCGACTGGGTCAGTGTCACGTCCGGATATGCTAGGGAGATAAAGTTCCTAGATGAAATAAATGACTGCTTCTTGGAGCAGCTGGTTCATGAACCAACCAGAGGGGAAGCCATATTAGACCTAGTCCTTAGTGGAACACCAGATCTAGTGCAAGAGATAAAGGTTTTGGGGCCACTTGGCAATAGTGATCATAGCATGATCGCCTTTGATTTAATTAGTGGAGGAGGGATAGTAAGGAAATCCATAGTACTACCTTTTAACTTTCGAAAGGGAGACTATAATAAAATGAGGAAAACAGTTAAGAAAAAACTAAAAGGAGCAGTTGCAAAGGTTAAAGACATACATCAAGCTTGGGTGTTGTTGAAAAATACTATCTTGGAAGCCCAGACCAGCTGTATTCCACGCTTTAAGAAAAGTGGAAGGAAGTCCAAAAAACTGCCAGCATGGTTTAAAGGTGAGGTCAGAGAGGCTGTTGCCAAAAAAGCATCTTTCAGGAAATGGAAAAAAAGAGCCAAACGACGAAACCTGGAAACAGCACAAGCACTGGCAAGTCAAATGCAAGGCATTGATAAGGCAGGCAAAGAGAATTTGAGAAAAAGCTTGCTGCGGAAGCAAAAACGCGAAATAAAGACCTTTTCAAGTACATTCGTAGCACAAAACCTGTGAGAGAGTCAGTTGGTCCATTAGATGATAAAGGGGTTAAAGGAGCACTAAGAGGTGACAAGGCGATAGCGGAGAGACAATTAATTCTTTGCTTCGGTCTTTACTGAGAAAGATGTAGGGATGTTACCCATGACTGAAGTGGTATTTAAAGATGCGGAAGAATTGAAGGAAATATCGATACATCGGGAAGATGTCTTACAACTATTAGATAAACTGAAGAGTAGCAAATCACCTGGGCCGGATGGTATACATCCAAGGGTGTTGAAAGAACTGAAATATGAGATTGCAGACCTGCTATCAGTAATCTGTGAACTATCATTAAAATCATCTCTAATACCTGAAGATTGGAGGATCGCCAATGTAACACCAATTTTTAAAAAGGGTTCCAGGGGTGATCCGGGAAACTACAGACCGGTGAGCCTGACGTCAGTACCAGGAAAAATGGTAGAAACCATCATAAAGAATAAAATTACTCAGCATGTAGATAGTCACAACTTAATGGGAGACAGCCAACATGGCTTTAGACAAGGAAGATCTTGTCTTACTAATCTGTTATGTTTTTTTGAAGGAGTGAACAAACAGGTGGACAAAGGTGAGTCGGTTGATATTGTGTATCAGGACTTTCAGAAAGCCTTTGACAAGGTTCCTCATCAGAGACTTTTGGCAAAACTAAAGAGTCATGGGATAGGAGGCAGTGTACTATTGTGGATCAGGAACTGGTTAAAAGACAGAAAGCAGAGGGTAGAGCTAAATGGCCAATTTTCCCAATGGAGAAAGGTGAATAGTGGTGTACCCCAGGGATCTGTGCTGGGTCCGCTGCTTTTTGACATTCATAAATGACCTGGAAAGTGGAATAACGAGTGAGGTTCTCAAATTTGCAGATGACACAAAACTATTTAAAGTTGTTAAAACCCAAGAGGATTGTGAAACATTGCAAGAGGATCTTGATAAATTGGAAGACTGGGCATCAAAATGGCAGATGAAATTTAATGTGGACAAGTGCAAGGTTATGCACCTAGAGAAGAACAACCCAAACTATGGTTACATGATGCAAGGTTCCACATTAGGAACCACCACCCAGGAAAAAGATTTAGGCGTCATTGTGGATACCATGTTAAAACCCTCGGCCCAGTGTGCAGTGGCGGCCAAGAGAGCAAATGGAATGCTAGATATAATAAGGAAAGGAATGGAAAATAAAACAAAAGATATTATAATGCCTCTATATCGTTCCATGGTGAGACCGCACCTTGAATATTGTGTGCAATTCTGGTCGCCGTATCTTAAAAAGGATATAGCGATTTTAGAAACAGTTCAGAGAAGAGCCACCAAAATAGTAAAGGGGATGGAAGGATACTCCTATGAAGAAAGGCTAAAAAGGTTGGGGCTCTTTAACCTGGAAAAGACGGCTGAGGGGAGATATGATAGAAGTCTATAAATTAATGAACGGAGTGGAACGGGTAAACGTAGATCGATAGTTTACGTTATCAGAATGTAGAAAGACTAGGGGACATGCAATACAGGGTAAACTATTTAAGACTAATAAAAGAAAATATTTTTTCACTCAACGTGTAATCAAACTCTGGAATTTGTTACCGGAGGATGTAGTAAAGGCTGTTAGTGTAGCTGGGTTTAAAAAAAGGTTTGGACAAGTTCCTGGAGGAAAGGTCCATAAACCATTATTAAGTGACCGAAGATATCAATGCTTGACCTAGTACAAGCATTGCAGAACCTGTGTCTTTTGGGGAAACTGCTAGGTACATATGACCTAGATTGGCCACTGTTGGAAACAGAATACTGGGCTTGATAGACCTTGGTCTGACCCAGTATGGCATATCTTATGTTCTTATGAGGCGGTATGCCGGATCCCTGAGCCCACATCTCGCAAGCAGGTACACGCTTTCCTCGGGGCTGCAGGATACTGTCGCATCTGTATTCCCAACTTCGCCAGGATCGCAAAGCCCCTCTATGAATCTACGAAAGGCCCAGAGACGAGTCCCCTTGAATGGGGACCAGACCAACGGGGGGCTTTCGAACAGCTAAAAAGGGCGTTGCTATCGTCACCAGCCTTGGGCCTTCCGGATGTCACTAAGCCCCTTCACTCTTTATGTGCATGAAGCAGTGGGTACACCTCTAGGGGTCGACTCAACAGCTGGGATCCTGGCCACGCCCGGTCACCTACCTGTCTAAACAGCTGGATCCAGTGGCCAAGGGATGGCCACCCTGTTTAAAAGCGATAGCAGCAACAGCCCTATTGGTGGAAGAGTCGGATAAACTTTCCATGGGCCAAGACCTCTTAGTCACCGTCCCACATTCAGTCCAAACTTTACTGGAACATAAAGGAAGCCACTGGTTTACCAGTTCCCGAATGTTAAAATACCAGAGTATGTTATGGGGAAACCCCAGAGTGCAGATAACCACCAGTCAAGTCTTTAATCCTGCCAAATTCCTGCCTGTCGGCCCAGAACCACCTGATCACGACTGCCTGGAAGTAATGGACACGATCTTCTCCAGTCGCCCTGATCTGACAGACGTACCACTAAACAACCCGGATGAAATCTACTTTGTGGATGGAAGCAGTCTGGTAGTGGAAGGCCGCAGGTGTGTGAGGTATGCGGTGGTGACGATGGAAGTAATAGTCGAAGCTCAGCCACTGCCCTCGGGCACTTCCGCACAGAAGGCGGAACTCATTGCCCTCACCCGTGCTCTAACCCTTGGGACAAACCTTCATGTAAACATACACAGATTCCCGATATGCCTTTGCCACTCTCCATGCCCATGGTGCTCTATACAAAGAAAGGGGGTTGATCACTGCAGCTGGGTCCGAAATTAAGAATGGTCCCCAAGTAGTGGCCCTGTTAGAAGCAGTCTGGTATCCCAAAGCTGTAGCAGTCATGCACTGTAAGGGCCATCAAAAGGGGAACGACGGGATAGCCAAGGGCAATAGACGGGCTGATGCTGAAGCCTGGCAGGTCGCGATTGCCTCTTTGTCCCAGCCCTACTCTGAGAGCTCCGAAGATTTGCAAACCCCCCCTGTTCCCAGTCCTGTTAAGCCAATGGGCTAAAAGATACACTACACGGGAAATGGATTTCTTCTGTCAGGAGGGTGGGGTATTACACTCTGATCACTGTTCCCTCTAAGCTGTGTGCGCGTGCACACACCTCGCCGAGTGAGCGCACATACTTTACAAGAGCACACAAAAATTATGTTTCTGATTCTGATAGAAAACAGACGTCTTAAAATTTAAAAGTTGTTGTGTATTTACGGTTTTCACAAGTTCTACAATATTTTTTCTAGTGCAATGTGGTGTACATACTGTATTCTGACGTGTAGTCAAATTTTAAAGTATATAACTCCGAGTGTCGTTATATGGCGCACAAAAGTTTAACCTTCCTTCAAAACTGCACAGCTGATATTGTATGTGCACACAGCCTACAGAAAATTAGAGGGAACATTGACTCCGATGGTTGGATAAGATTACCTGGAAAGGGAACAGCCCCAGTGATAGTCATCCCAGACAGCCTTGCCCCAGCTTTCCTGTCATCTTTCCATCAGACTACTCACTTTGGCAAGACAGCCATGGAAACCACTCTCCGCCCATATTTCTTTATTTCCTGCTTATCTTCCCTGGCAGCCGCAACTGTTAGGCAATGCACCATGTGTGCTAAGAACAATGCTCGTCAGGGTCTTTGCCAACCCCCAGGAGTGCAGTCCTATGGGGTCACCCCCATGGGAAATATCCAAGTTGATTTTACAGAAATAACCCAAGCAAATGGATACAGATATCCGTTAGTTCTGGTTTGTACATTCACGGGGTGGGTGGAGGCCTTCCCAGTCCATACAGAAAAAGCCAGAGAAGTGACAAAGGTGCTATTGCATGAAATCATCCCCCCATTTTGGGCTCCCAGTAGTAATGGGATCAGATAACTGACCTGCATTTGTGGCTCAGATAGTACAACAGGTAGCCAAAGCCTTGCAGATTGGAAGCTACATACAGCTTACCGTCCGCAGAGTTCAGGGAAGGTGGAACGTATGAACCGTACCATTAAAATGCATTTAGCAAAACTGTGTCAGGAAACTGCCTTGAAGTGGCCCCAATTTCTCCCCATAACCCTGCTTCATATATGCTCAACCCCACGAAAGGGTATTGGCGTTTCCCCCTTTGAAGCTGTGTATGGCTGCCCTGCACCCCTCATACAGGGCGTCCATGGGGACTTGATTCAGATAGGTTCAGAAGTAACCCGAAAGGAACTGTTGGCTCAGTTCTGTTTTGCAGGAATTGCACCAGTGGATTCAGGAGCGACTCCCCATCAACATGACGGAACCACTCCATACACATCAACCTGGTGCGCGAGTGTGGGTCAAGGAGTGGAAGAGGGATCCGCTGACCCCCCAGTGGCGAGGCCCGTATACCGTTCTGCTGGCTACCCTGACAGCTATCAAGGTGGCTGAGATTACGCCGTGGATTCATCACACCCGTGTCAAGGCCGCAGCACCAGAACCCGTTCCAGCCTGGACTTCTGTCACGGTTCCAAACCAGCCTCTGCGTTTGACACTGAAAAGAGATACTTCTGCCTAGTGACGGCTAACGCATCTGGACTGCTTAAGAGACTAAACCATCCCAAAATGCATAGAAGTGCCATATTTTTACTGCTATCCTTGATGTGGGCCCGTTTCCAGCCGAGCACGGGGACTACTAACAGCAATATTACTTGCCCAAACTGCCTTAAAACATGACAGACTTTTGCATACATAACTCTACAAACTGGGGTTTTTCTATCAACCTGTCTCATTGCTGTACCCTCCAGTTTATGTGAACTGCTGAGTTTTACCATATTTATTTATTTATTTACATACATTCTCTTATATACCACGCTATTCTGCATCAGTGCGGTTTACATTGAACAAACAGAAATTACACTGAACAGGGCATTATAACTTGGAGATAACTATTTTACATGGAACATGAGCTATGGAGGGTTAAGTGGCTTGCCCAAGACCACAAGGAGCACCTGTGGGACTAGAAACCCCAGTCCTTCCGGCCCAAGGTTGCTGTCCTCTAGTGGGATTTGAATCACCGACCTTCCGGCCTGAAGTACCTTGCCCCAACCACTAGGCCACTCCTCCACTCCATATGTACTAGTCTGGACTGTAAACAACCTGACATGTCATTTTCTACCCTCCTCTAAAGTATTGGAGCCACCCAGCCTACTCAGCTTTTAACCGAGTTCCTTTCTCCCTGCAGGTAGTGTCCACCCTTAATGCTACTGATTGTTTTAGTTTTGTAAATACCAAGACAGGAGGGTTTAATGTGTCTAATATTGAATCATCATGCAACTCTGTTACAAGGGTATCTTATGTATTCTCAGAAGTGTATCTACCCTTAGGCTGGTTTTTGATATGTGGGAAGATGACTTATACCTATGCTCCCATGAACGCCACCGGTGGCCCATGCACCCTCGGCAGGCTAACGACCGCTGCTTTCCTCCACATGCCCAAAGTAACTAAAGTCTGCCCCAGACGCTCTATCCCCATGCCCTCGACCTGTAACTCAAATGTAGAACCCTACAGTGATGAGACGGCCCTTGGGCTGTCACTATCAACTGATGCAACACCTGGGTTAGCCCTACACAACTCAATGGAGATAAGCCAACTTGCTTGTTCTCTAGCTAAATCCCTTAATCTCACCTGAACCATACTGGCCACCATGAATCATGAAATGTCCGGCTTACGCACGGCGATACTGCAGAATAGGATGACCATTGATTTCTTACTCTTACGCCTTAACCATGGCTGTGAAGAGTTCGAGGGTATGTGTTTTAACCTCACTGATGAAAGTGTGTCCATCGAACGCTCTATCCAAGACCTACATAATTTAGCAAAATATATCAGACCCCCTCCATGGGACCGGGATGGTTTGGGAAGTTGTTTGGTTGGCTGGGGGGCCTTAAGACCCTAGTTATAGGAGTCTTCTTTCTTTTCCTGCTATGTGCTCTCATACCATGCTGTATCCCTATCCTCCACCACTTTCTCACCTCCACCCTCGACGCCTTGGTAGAACACAAGGCGGCTGCCTCTGTCATGGCCCTAACCCCATATACCCCTCTGCAGCCTGCCCCTAGTAATACTGCCCTCTACTGCTCCTAGCGGTTGAGGTCATACTCGAAAAAGGGGGGAGTGAGGCAGCTGGAAAGGCAGCTGTGAGAGAAAGCCCCCCCCCCTCCCCCACTTGGGCTGCAGCGAAACAGCACTTACACATACTCTTTTGCCCAGAAAACCAGTAGACCAGAGCATACCAGTCTAAACAGGTCACTCGGGAATGCTTTATGGGAGCCCACTGTCCCCCCCCTTTCAGGGGCTACCGATTGGTGAAGAAGAGATACCTGGGGCGAATGGGAAGGTAGCAAGGGGGTTTGAGAATGTACTGTATATAAGACAGTGTGGGACGTCATTTGGGGTCTCAGATCTTTTGTCCAGGGTGCCGGCTCTGTCTGAGTCTTGTGTACATAATAAAAGATTGTTTGCATTCTAGTCTGTCTGTGTGTTCCTTCCGAGGGTGTGGGAGACAGGGTTCCTGCTTCAGTCTGACATCAATTTCATTATTGTAAGAGCCAGATACTTGCTCATGGTATTTGTAGCAATGTTGGCTGCTATTAATAATGTTTTCCCAAGTTTTTCAGTCTTGCTTACTGCTTGGGAAGTTTCATATCGACTTCTCGCAGTGCTACACTAGAGGATATACCAAGTGAAGACAGCACTGAAAGTCGCTCAAGTCTGCCTCCATCTGCTGGCAAGGGAGCTTAACCCACTCATCTGGACTGGTGTGGCAGGATAAGGTATTATCTGATGAGAAAAGTTCCCTAGGAGGGGTGTAGGGATTGAAGAGAGGAGACGAAATGAGGAGCTGCAGAATAAATCCATTTGTAGAAGTTGAAACTGTTTGCAAAATGGATAGCCAATGAAGCTACTCAAGAAGAGAGGTTATGCGAACATATTGACACTGATGGAAAAATAAGCCATGCAAAGGAGTTTCCAACAGATCGAAGGAGAGAGAAATTGTTCGATGGGATACCTGCAAGGAGCAGGTTGCAACAGTCTAAAGATGATTATTGAGAGTGGATAAAGTTTTTGGCAGCATAACCAATTTGCTATGTTTTAGAGAAATGACAGGCCTTCACTGTCTGTTGAAGATATGCAGACATAGGGAGGAGTCAAAGACAACACCAGCATTGTGAGTGGAAGAGACAGGATGGATGAGTGTTAACCACAGAAACATAGGAAGGAAGAGGGGGCCATTTTCCATCTTTGTTTGAAACTGAAAATCTAGGCAACACACAAGCAGATTCAGGCCTGGATTCTTGGAGAGATTTCCGATGCAGAAAGGTACAACTGGGAGTCATCAGCATAAAGAGGGTACTGAAACTCATGGAGAGATCAAGGCACGCAAGGAATTAAAGAGGAAAGGTCCCAACAGAGCCCCAAAGTACATCAACTGAAAGTGGGATAGCAGCTGAGGAGGTTCCAGAGCATATACTAAAAGTGTGATGGGAGAGAAGAAGAAAATCCAAGACAAAATAGAGCCCTGAAATCCAAGCAAGAAAAGAGGTGGTGGTGGTGGTACTCGTGTCAAAAGCAGCAGATAGGTCATGAAAGATAAGGATCGGGTAAAAGCCTTTGGATTTTGCCTGGAACAGGCCACTGGCAAGGGTCGTTTCTGTAAAATGTACATCCAGATTGGAAGGGGATCTAGAATGGGTCAAAATTTCAAAAATCAAGACAGTAGTGAAACCACATGCTCGAGTAGTTTGGATGCAAAAGGGAGGAGGGTGATGGGACAATAATTAGAAGGGCAGGCAGGGTACAGTGAAGGTTTTGAAGGAGTGGTGGAGGTTGAAAATATGACAGATTGAAGGGATAACAGCAGGGAAAATAAAGCAGAATACCCAGGTGGGATGGGATCTGAGAATTTATAATCAATTTGGAGGAGGAAGAAGAGGTGGAAGATGTGCCATTCCCTTCTCAGTGATTTTAGTCTTGCTGATGTGATGAATTTCCATCCTATAGCCAATATCCCTTTGTTGGTTAAGGTACAAGAGGTTATAGTGGCCAATGACCTAATTGCTTACCTAGATAAATTTGATGACTTCTCAATTTTGTTTTTGAAAAGCTCATAATACTGAGCTATTGCTGAGTATTTTAAATTTCGAACACTAATGCTGCGCTAGCCAAGGGTCACATAGCTGTCGTTTTACAATTCGATCTTAGCGCAGCCTTTGACTTAGCAGATCATAAAATTGTAATGATTTAATTAGATTATATTGGGATTACGGGAGCTGTGTACAGTTGGTTTTTATGGCTAAGGAACAGGATGTATCGGGTACAGATAGGTCAGGATAGTTCACAGTTGGGTGGGAGGCTAGTTGTGTCATCCCACAAGGATCCCCGCTATCCCCAATTCTTTTTAACACACTTATGATAATGTTAAAATGGGCATTTGATCAGATGAACTTTAACACTGTATATAGATGATTCAGTTTTGTTAACTTTTCATCCATCATCTAAAGATTTGTTTTTCAGTGATTAGCAAGGTCACAGCACAGTTGGAAGATAATTTGTAAGCAAATCATTTGCACCCTAATACCTCAAAAACAAAAAGGTCTGTGCTTTAATAATTCCATCCTTTGCCAGAATTTCTTTTACAAGCACTGACTCAGTTAAATCTCTATACTGATCTGGTCCTCAAAGTTCTCGGAATCCTGATAGATGCTAAATTTAATCTTAGAGGCCCATGTTAGTTCGGTCATTTCCAAATTAAAAAAAAACAAAAAAAAACTTATGCCAGTTACGCAGAAATAAGATATATTTTTTGAGACACCATTTTAGACCTCTTGGCCAGAGCGCTCTTAGCTTAGACTATGGAAACTTGTTGTTCATGAACTGCTCACAACTTCAAATCAAGAGATTTGGTTTGTCATGGTATGCAACAGTATTTTCTCCATTTTACAAATTACATTGGCTGAAGGTTTCAAACAGGATTTGTTTTAAGTTTGTCACACTCCTGTATACGTTTTTAATCATTTTGTTCCTAACGATTTTCATCTTTGTTACTCCCCCTTTTAGTCTTTAAATCTAAACATTTACAATCAGCTAATATGCCACTGTATCCATGTAAGGGCATTTGCTCCAATGTATGTTTAGCATAGCTATTCACCGTAACAGGTGATCTCCGGGAACAGCGGAATTTAGACTTCACATATGGGTGACATCAGTACCGACGGAGCCCATGCAGGAATGCTCCCCAGTATCCAATAGGAAAAGCCTTCGGGAGCAAAGCACTGCGCCTGCACAGCCGCCTTGCCAACTCTCCCTCCTCAGTCAAGTTTGTAGCTGAGAGAAAAAGGAGAGTAAAAAGAAAACCTACAATTCCTAGGGGAGGAGGGTGGGTTGTGAAGACTAATTCTTGCTGTTCCTGGAGATCACCTGTTACAGGTGAGTAACTATGCTATCTCCAGGAACAAGCAGGAATGTAGTCTTCATATATGGGACTCCCTAGCTCCCAGATGCCAGAGAAATAACCTCAGAAGCAGTGAAGGTTTGCCTCAGGGTAGGCTTCAAAGGGTCACAAATTGATGTCTGGTATCGTTAAGGTCTGGGACGGAGGGTAGGAGTTGTCCTTAAGTCTGAAAGAGGTGCCGTAGAACAGCCTGACCAACCAAGGCATCCCAGGAGTCCTTGTTTATACAGTAATGAGCAGCAAAGGTATGGACAGAAGACCAAGTTGCTGCTTTGCAGATTTCATCAATAGCCACAGAACATAGATTCGCCACTACGGTAACTATGGCACAAACATTATGAGCAGTGATGTGACCTTCTAGTGAGTCCTGCTTTATCATAAGCAAATGAGATGCAATCTGCTATCCATTTAGGGAGGGTATGTTTAGATACTGGTAGACCCAGGTGACTAGAGTTAAAGGAAATGAACTACTGTGAGGCTTTATGGTGATAGAGTCCTCTGGAAATAAAAAGCAAAGGCACACCTGCAGGCCAGAGTATGCAGGGTTGCCTCCGCTCTAGACGCATGTGGTCTAGTAAAGAATACAAGAAGGTAAACTGACTGATTCAAATGGAGACATCACCTTTGGCATGAATTGCAGGCGAGTCCCAAGGACAATCTCGTCATAGTGGAACCGGGTGTAAGGTGGGTCTGCTACCAAAGCCTGAAGCTCACTGATGCATCTAGCTGAAGTGAGGGCAATAAGTAAGATTACCTTCTATGAAAAACTTTAGTGGGGGTCATAACCAAGGGTTCAAAGGGGAGCTTGAGAAGCTGCACTAGAACAACATTGAGATCCCAAGCCACTGGGGGTGGTTTGATGGGAGCCTTGGTCAGCAAAGAACCTCTCATAAAGCATGCTACAAGCAGTTGTGAGGAGAGCTGGGCTGTCCATTAAAGAGAGATGATGAAAGGTGGCAATCGCAGTAAGGTGAACTCACCGAGTTGGTCTTGAGACCAGTTGAGGAGAGGTGGAGGAGATATTGAAGGAGTGCCTCCACGGAAGCAGAAAAGAGGTTGAGATCCTTCTGGGAACACCAGGAAGAGAATCTATGCCATTTGAAAAAGTGTATGAATGTCTGGTAGATGGCTTCCTGGAAGCTAACAAGATCTCCTTTACCTCCTGTGTAAGGTTAAGGTCCTGTAATGCTATGTTTTCAGCAGCCAAGCTGTGAGATGGAGAGACTGTGGATTGGGATGGGACAGAGTCCCTTCTTCCTGGGAGAGGAGATTCGGCCTCTACGATTTTGATCTGCGCCCAGTCAGATGTAGCAGCAGAGGGAACCATGGTTCACATGGCCAGTGCGGGCTATGAGAATCATGTAGCCTTTGTCTGCTTGAAGCATGTCTTGAGAATGAGGGGAATGGGAGGGAAAGCATAAAGGAGACCACGACCCCAGTGGAGGTGAAAAGCATCCACCCGCTGGTTGCTGGACATGGAGTCCTGGTGCAGAAGTGGGGAAGCTTGGCATTCTGTGGAGTGGCAAACAGATCTACGTCTGGAGTTCCCCAGGTCTGAAAGATGTAGGATATTGTGTCCAGATGGAGAGACCATTCATGGGGAAGAAGGATCCAACTCAACTTGTCTGCCAAGACACTGAACTCTCCTGGGCGATACACTGCTTGGAGGTGTATTTCATGAGCAATGGCAAAGAACCAGATATGGAGAGCGTCCTTGCAGAGGGGCCAAGAGCCTGTTCCAACTTGCTTGTTCACAAGGAACATGGCCACTTGATTGTCTCTCTTGACCAGGACCCTTTAGGACCTTAAGTGATCCTGAAACACTCTGAGGGCATTGGAGATAGCTCGAAGCTCCAGTAGATTGATCTGGAGTTGTGACTAATTGTCCAGAGGCCCTGTGTGGAGAGTGTGCCCAAGTGAGCCCCCCACCCCAGTTTGGAGGCATCTGTCACTATGGTGCACTGGATGTAAAGGCATCTGAAAAGGGAGACCTGATGAGATTTCCTGGGATACACAACCATTGGAGGGATATGGTGAGGGGTAGTGACTTGGATCTTGTCCCTGAGACAGTCCGAGGCTTGCTTCCATTGGGAGGCAAGAGTCCACTGGGCTGTGCGCATATGTAGACAGGTATATAGTACGTGCACTGCTGAGGCCATATGTCCTAGAAACTGCAGCATTTCCTGGGCAGTCAGATGGTCTCCAAGTTGTGCTTGGGATGCTAGCTCCATGAGATGAATACAACAGGGTTGGGGCAGAAATGTCCTTGATCGTTGTGTGTCTAGAAGAGCTCCATTGAATTCTAGTATGAGTTGGAGTGAGGTGGGATTTTGGAAGATTTATGACAAATTCCAAGTGTTGGAGTACCTCTATGATATGAAGCAAAGAAAGCTGAACCTCTTGAATGGTGTCTGCCTTTATGAGCCAGTCATCCAAGTAAGGGAAGACAAATATCCCGAGACACCTTAGGAAGGTGGCTATGACCGACATGTACTTTGTAAAAGATCCTTGGGGCTGAGGGGAGTCTGAAGGGCAGGACTCTGTATTGATAATGTTTCCCCTGAAAAATGAAGCAGATATTTCCTGTGTTCTGGATGAATGAGGATGTGTATATGTTTCTTTAGGATCTAGAGAACAGAGCCAGTCCCGACTCTGGAGGTAGGGAAGAAGGATCCCTAGAGAGACCATCTTGAACTTTTTGCGGGCCAGCAGCTTGCTGAGGTTTCCAAGGTCCAGTATGGGCCTGCATCCTCCACTTTCCTTTAGTATGAGAAAAGTACAGAGAGTAGAAACCCCTTCCCTGCTGATGTATGGGGACCTCTTCTATGGCACCCTGTGATAGAAGAAAATACATTTCCTGTTGTAGAAGAGCAGTGAGAGGGGGTTGCTTATGATATTCCCTTACTAGGGTGGTGGGGAGCAGAGTTTGTAGATGAAGTCTGTACCCCTCCCCCACTATGGTTAGTGTCCACTGCTCGGAGGTAATGAGATGCCAACTGTGGGCAAAACAACAGAGTCTGCCTGCTATGTGGAGGGGGTAGGGGTCCTCCAGAGGCAGCGTGGCTATGTTCTCTAGAAAAAAATTCAAAAACCAGGTGCGGACTGTGGCTGTGGAGCTGGTTGAGTCTGGGTACCTGTGTGTCTTCTTTTGTTGCTTGGGAGGCTGTTGCCTCCTGAGGACCCTGAGCCTGGTACTGAGAAGCAGGAGGGTAAGAAGAGTAGAACTTCTTTTTTCTTATTAAAGAAGGCCTTATTTGAAGCTGTCTTTTTCCTAGCAGGGTTGTCTGTAGTTCTAGACAGTCTATTTAGTGGTATTCTCTGACTCAAACTGAGAAGTCTTATCCTGCCAGTCTTTGCCAAAAAGGTTCTCACCTGTGCAGAGTATGTTGCCCAGTTTATCTTGAACCCACTGTTCAAGATCTGAGGCCTGTAGCCATGCAATCCTGCATGCACCAACGCAGATTGTCAATAGAGCAACCTTTGATACATTTGGGTGCATAAGTAGAGCCACAGCAAACTTCAAGACATTCTGGGCATACTTGACTAGAGCAAGATAGTCACCTCTTATCATCCAGAAGAGGGGACTAGCCTCAAGATCCCTAGTAACCTCTTTGAGGAACATATTCTATATGGGTATGTAGGAGTTTATCCTGGCTAAAAGCATGGAAGCCTGGAAACATTGACGCCCAAAAGCATCAAGGGTTCTCAATACATTCTTCTAGCCCCCCCAAGTAGAGAGTCTTAGAACTCTTAATTTGATGCAAGGCCGATTCCACCACCATTGAATGGTGAAGAAATTGTGTCTTTTGAAAGCCAGGTCATTCCGGTACTCGGTACATAGTATCTAGACGTTGAGCATGAGGTGAGATCGTGAGGGGAGTCTCCCACATCTTGAGCATGAGATCATGGAGAATGCCCAGTGAAGAAGCAGCCATCCTTCAAGGTGCACCGCATTCTCCATGATCTCATGCTCAAGATGTGGGAGACTCTGGGAAGTTGGGAAGGCAGCTACATAGGCACAGTAGGATGCTCCCAAAGGCTTTCCTATTGGATGCTGGAGTGTTCCGTGTGGGCTCCATTGATACTGATGTTACCCATATGTGAAGACTACATTCCTGGAGATCACATACACTATCTATCCCTTATTTTGCTGCTAAGTATTAGACTAAACTACCAATGAAATTTAAAAATTCTTCTTCGCTTTTTCGGTTCCACAAAAAAATTGAAAACATGGTTGTTCCGTTCTAACTAATCTTACTCTAATACCTTTTCTTTTTTATGTCAGTCTTTTTGCTGTAAACTGCACAGTACCACTTTTTTTGTTCGTAATTGTTGCAATACACTTTTTTTGTTCGTAATTGTTGCAATACACCAGATTAATGTTAGATTAGAATAGATTATAAAAAGGAATAAGGAAGTGGCCAAGACTACAGGAAAGATTTGAGAATGAAGCAGAGGAAGGAAAGCTGGAGGGGAGGGAGAAAGTGGGAGTAACCCAGTGAAGACCTCAAGAATAAATCTTGTGCACCTTGTCACAGAAATAGTCAGCCAATGTCTGAGCAGAAAGCAAAAAAGGGGAGGGGGAGAGAACTATGCGTTGAGTATGGCAAAGAGACAGCAAGGGTTGGAGGCAAATGAGCTTATCAAACAGATTATAGTACTCCTTGGAAAGTGCCATAGCAGACTAGAAGGCGGCTAGCAAGAATCTGAAACGTACGAAGTCAGTATTGGCATGCAGGGCCGGCCCAACCATTAGGCAAATGAGGTGGCTGCCTAGGGTGGCAACCTCTGGAGGCAGTAGAGCAGGATATTCAAAAGCTAAATACATTTTGACAGCTGGAGGGGGGAGCTTAAGGTCTGCCTAGGATGCCAAACACCTTGAACCAACTCTGGGGCTGACCCTCTGGGCACAAGATTTTAGGCAAAGGCACTCAGAGTGGGCACAGGAACACGGGTAGTGGATTTTGGAAGGCAGCCAATGCTGAAAGATGGTTTGCCTCACAGGATGTAGAATGGGAGAACCTAGAGCATTCAAAGCAGAGGATAGTATAGTCTTATAAAAAGAGACTGTGCCTCTCTATCGCTCCATGGTACCTTGAATATCATGAATATAATGTACAATTCTGGTCACCATATCTTGAAAAGGCTATAGCAGAATTAGAAAAAAGGTACAGAGAAGAGCAACCAAGATAGTAAAGAGGATGGAAGGCTATCTCTATGAGGAAAGGCTGCAATACCTTGGTACAAATGATGTCACAGTGATCTACTCTAATTGGTGGAGGGGTTGTGCTCTATGTTAGAGCGCGTTGAATCACACAGAATTAAAGTGTTGCAGAAAACAAAATACACAATGGAATTTCAATCCTTGGATTCTCTGTAAAAAGGGGAAGGCGATGGTAGTTTATTTGATTGCTTGATATACCGCTCCTTCATAACACCAGGGCGGTTTACACTTGCATAAAATATATAATAGTGGCCAAAGCCAAAAAGAGAAAAGAACTACAATGTGTGACAGGACAAACAATGCAATCACACTCAGAATGAGGAGAAATAACAAAGGCAGGGACCAGTAGAGGGTCAGGAAATAGGCGGAGCAGAAGAGGCGAGTCTTCAGAAGGTTCTTGAATTTGGGAAAGGAGGATTCCTGACAGAGAACAGCAGGGAGGAAATTCCAAAGAGGAGCTTATTAAGAAAAAGGCAGAGTAAGGCGTGGACTGAAGGTGAGCAGCTGATGGAGGCGGGAGCACCAGTCAATTAATGTGACTTGAATGGAGACACTGGGTGGAGGTGTGGAACCGAAGCAAATCTGCTGCTAGGTATTGTGGTGTGTTTGCATATATGGTTTGGTGGGTCAGAATGAGGACTTTGTAGCTGATGCGGTAAGCCAGTGGAAGCCAATGAAGCGTGGAGTAATATGATCCCTATGTGTGGCATGGGAGATGATCCAAACTGCAGTGTTTTATAGTAATTGAAGACGGTGCAGCCGGGACAGAGTTCTGTATCCTCGTCCAACAAGGGCCATGTTACAGAACGAGGCAAGACATGACTAGGGGACGAGAGAAGGGTGGACAGCATCTGAGAAGATAAGAAAGGGCAGATAGCATGTATCTGGTGGAGGCAGAAGACAAACTGGCATGTGAGGAGTGAAATATGGTTGTGGCAGAGTCCAGAGTCACGCTGAGATAACAAATAGAGGGCACCAATGCAATTGCAAAACTGGAGGGGACTGGGACTGGTGAGGGACATGGGCTACCGAATGTAAACCAAATTGCAAGCGTTCTGAACAGAATGAACAAATGGATGATGAAATGCTCAAAGAAAATCAGGGACACAAAAAAAAAAAGTTACAATACAGTAACAATGGGTGATTTCAATTTAACCTGGTATCGACTGTGTCAGTGTCATGGCAGGACATGCTAGGGAGATAAAGTTTTTAGATGAAATAAATGA
Source organism: Ichthyophis bannanicus (assembly GCA_033557465.1). Lineage (NCBI taxonomy): Eukaryota > Metazoa > Chordata > Amphibia > Gymnophiona > Ichthyophiidae > Ichthyophis > Ichthyophis bannanicus. Next base: position 36,222,126 of record CM066050.1, on the reverse strand, counting down.
CTGCTTCTTGGAGCAGCTGGTTCACGAACAGACAAGAGGGGAAGCCATTTTGAACCTAGTCCTTAGTAGAACACAAGATCTGGTGCAAGAGAAGGGTGTTGGGGGCCATTTGGCAACAGTGATCATAGCATGATCACTATTTTATAAATGGAGGAAGGATGGCCAGGAAATCCACAGTACGGCTTTTCAACTTTCAAAAGGGAGCCTATGATAAAATGAAGAAAACAGTTAGGAAAAAGGAGCAGCTGCAGAGGTTAAAGATTTATGTCAAGCATGGACATTGTGTAAGAATACTTTCTTGGAAACCCAGACCAGCTCTATATCATGCTTTAAGAAAGGTGGAAGGAAGTCCAAAAAACTGCCAGCATGGTTTAAAGATGCTTTTTTGGCTACAACAGCCTCTGACTGCATCTTTCAGAAAATTGAAAAAGGAGCCAAATGATGAAAATTGGAAACATAAGCATTGGCAAGTTAGATGCAAGCCACTGATAAGGCAGGCAAAGCGAGAATTTGAGAAGCAGCTTGCTGTGGAAGCAAATAATGCATAAAAGTATTTTTCAAGTTTATCTGTAAAAGAAAAACACAAAAAAAACTGAGTCAGTTGGACTATTAGATGACAGAGGGGTAAGAGGAGCACTAAGAGGGGACTAGGCCATGGCAGAGAGACTGAATGAATCCTTTGCTTTGGCCTTTACTGAAGATGTAGGGAAGTTACCCATGACTTAAACAGTATTTAAAGATGATGCACTGGAGGAATTTAAAAAAAATATTGATAAACCAGGATGATATATATATTACAACTATTTGATAAACAGTAGCAAATCACCTGGAACGGATGGTATATACCAGAGGGTGTTGGAAGAACTGAAATATGAGATTGCAGACCTACTATTAGTAATTTGTGAACTATCATTTAAATCTGTAATACCTGAAGATTGGCAAATGCCCAATCTAACACCAATTTTTAAAAAGGGTTCCAGGGATGATCCAGGAAACTACAGGTTGGTGAGCCTGACATCAGTACCGGGCAACATGGCAGAAACCATTATAAAGAACTAAATTACTGAACATGTAGATAGTCATGGCTTCATGGGAGAAAAAACAAACAAACAAACATGCCTTTAGTCAAGGAAAGTCGTGTCTTACTAATCTGTTATATTTTTTTTGAAGGAGTGAACAAAGTAGACAAAGGTGAGCCGTAGATATCGTGTACCTGGATTTTCAGAAAGCCTTTGACAAGGTCGCTCATGAGAGACTTTTGGCAAAGTTAAAAATTTATGGGATAAGAGGCATTGTATTATTGTGGATCAGGAACTGGTTAAGATAGAAAGCAGAGGAAAGGGCTGAATGGCCAATTTTCTCAACGGAGAAAGGTGAATAGTAGAATACCCCAGGGATCTGTGCTGGGTCTGCTGCTTTCTAACATATTCGTCAATAACCTGCAAATGGGAACAAGTAAAGTAGTCAAATTTGCAGAGGACTCAAAATTATTCAAAGTTGTTAGAAACCCAAGAGGATTGCGAAAAATTGCAAGAGGACTTTGATAAACTGGAAGACTGGATGTTGAAATGGCAGATGAAATTTAATATGGACAAGTGCAAAGTTATATACCTAGGAAAAGAACATACCAAACTATGGTTACACGATGCAAGGTTCCACATTAGGAACCACCACCCAGGAAAAAGATTTAGGCATCACCATGGATAACACGTTGAAACCCTCTGCCCAGTGTGCAGCGGCAGCCAAGAAGGCAAACAGAATGCTACGAATCATTAGGAAAGGAATAGAAAATAGAAGAGTAAATTAGACTTACCTGCTAATTGTTGTTCCTTAAGGAACTCTAGTCCAGTCCCGGAACCATAGAGTTGTCAACCTCCACCAGCAGCTTTGGAGACTGAAAGATGTCATCGTTCTGATGTCACTGGTACAAATAGGCTAGATCCGCCCCCTTCCACCAGCACCTATTGACAAAGCAGACTCAGCAGAGCAACAAATAAGTAGGTATAGGAAAATATCTAACAAGACAGGATAGCAGTGAAAAAACAAGAACCCCCACTGCCCCTGCCGCAAGTCGGTTCATACCGGATCCGTGAAACTTACGCATAGACCAATAACCGCCCTGAACAAACAGGATTACCGCACTGTAGCGCCCACTAGGACCTGCTGCAGCAAACAAAACAGAGCCCCTGAGACCCTGTCTCATCTCAACGCCTCTCTGAGCTCAACCACGCAGAAAAAACCAACCAAGGACCCGTTCCTGTCCACCTCCTTGTCCTCCTCTCACATGAATCTTCAGGCTGCACGATAGACGAATACTGGGAGGGATCCAGGACTGGACTAGAGTTCCTTAAGGAACAACAATTAGCAGGTAAGTCTAATTTACTCTTCCTTTGCGTCCCTCTAGTCCAGTCCCGGAACCATAGAGAATGTAACAGAGCAGTGAATATCAACGGGAGGGACCGGAAATCCCAGCCTAAAGAACAGCCGAACCAAACCGGCTATCTCCCCTCGCCTGCACATCCAGGCGATAATGCCGAGCAAAAGAATGCAACGAGGACCAGGTCGCCGCCCTACAAATATCTGCAACCGACACTAAACTGACTTCCGCCCAAGACGCCGCCTGCGCTCGAGTGGAATGCGCCCGCAGCCCCACCGGAACCGCCTTGCCCCTCAAAATGTAGGCCGACACAATAGCCTCCTTTAACCATCTAGAAATGGAAGACTTCACCGCCACCTCGCCCTTGCGCGGGCCCCCGAAGGCGACAAAGAGTGTCGGTCTTCCTGAACGACGCTGTCCTACGGAGATACTTCTTGAGCACCCGCCGCACATCCAACCAATGCAGACGGCCCCCCGACTGAGATTTCTGTTCCGCCGAAAACACCGGCAGCGATACTACCTGATTAACATGAAAATCGGACACCACCTTTGGCAAAAAAGGCGGGGACCGTACGCAAAACAACCCTGTCACCCGAAAAGGACAAATAGGGTTCCTGACAAGACAATGCCTGCAACTCTGAAATTCTTCGGGCAGAACAAATCGCTACCAGGAAGACGGTCTTCAGAGTCAAATCCTTCAGCGAAGCCCTACCCAAGGGCTCGAACAGTTCCCCAAGTAATGCCTCCAACACCACATTGAGATCCCACGGAGGAATAATCGTCCGCCTTGGCGGCCTGAGCAACAACACTGCTCACAGAAAACGCCGAATATCACTATGCGCTGCGATCACCTGACCTTGCACCTTCCCCCGATAACAGGAAAGAGCCGCCAGCTGCACCCGTAAGGAACTGGCCGTGAGCCCCTTCTCCATCCCAGCCTGCAAAAATGAAAGGATATGGGGAACAGAGGTCCTTAAGGGATTGAGGGCTCGCTCGGAACACCAGGCCTCAAAGACACGCCATACGCGGATATACGCCAGCGACGTCGACGGACGGCGCGCCGCAGGAGGGTAGCAATGACTGCCGCCGAGTATCCCCTGGCCGTTAACTGAGCCCGCTCAAGAGCCAAGCCGTAAGCGAGAATCGACCCACCTGCGGCATTCGCAACAGCCCCTGTACCAACAGATCGTCTCGCAGTGGAAGCCTCCATGGAGCGTCCACCAGCAGCCGTATCAAATCCGCATACCAAGGTCGCCTTGGCCAATCCAGCGCCACCAGCACCACCCGACCCCGGTGCCGTTCTATGCGCTGGATCACCCTGCCGATGAGCGCCCAGGGCGGGAACACATAAAGAAGACCCTCGACCGGCCACCGCTGCGCCAAGGCATCGAGGCCTTCCGCCATCCACACTCTCTGCCTGCTGAAGAACCTCTCCACCTTCGCAGACTCCAAGGTCGCCATCAGATCCATCACCGGGATCCCCCAACGGCTCACAATCAGTGCGAAGACCTCCGGGTGGAAAGCCCACTCCCCTGGGTCCACCCTGCGGCGGCTGAGAAAATCCGCTTCGACGTTGTTTACGCCAGCGACGTGTTGGGCCGACAACGCCTTCAAATTCCTTTCTGCCCAGGCAAACAGCACACTTGCTTCCTCCTCGAGGGACGCACTGCCCGTGCCGCCCTGCCGATTTATATAGGCAACCGTTGTCGCGTTGTCGGAAAGCACGCACAATGCCTCCTGCCGTAAAGGCACCTGGAACTCCAGAAGAGCTCGCAACACTGCTCGCATCTCCAACCTGTTGATCGACCATTGTCGCTCCTCCAGCGACCAAGTCCCCTGAGCAAACAAGCCTTCGTGATGCGCTCCCCAGCCTGCGAGACTTGCATCGGTCGTAACCAACCGCCAGGACGGAGGCTCCAAAGGCACGCCCTGTCCTAGACTGTCGGGACGCAACCACCATTGAAGAGCCCGCCGCACTTCCGGCGGACACAGCAGGTGCTGCGACAACACATCCCGCTGGTGAGACCAATGCCGGAGGAGAGCACTCTGCAAGGGCCTCATATGCGCCCTGGCCCACCGCACCAAGTCGATCATAGCCGCCATGGTGCCCAGTAACTGAAGATACTGCCAGGCTGTCGGTGCCCCGTGCTCCAGAAACCATCGCACAAGGTCTCGCAAGGCCTGCGCCCTCTTGCTGGGGAGAAACACCATTCCGTGTTGTGTCTCGAAGCGCTTTCCTAAGTACTCCAGGGTTTGAGAGGGAGTCAGCCGGCTCTTTGCCACGTTGACCACCCAACCGAGGCTTTCCAACAAACCGACCACCCGAGCGGTGGCCGCCGAGCTCTCCTCCCTCGACTTCGCTCGAATCAACCAATCGTCCAAGTAAGGATGTACCAGTATCCCCTCCTTGCGAAGAGCGGCCGCCACCACAACCATAATTTTGGTGAACGTCCGAGGAGCCGTTGCCAGGCCGAAAGGCAACGCCCGGAACTGAAAATGCCCCATCGGCACCGCAAACCGCAGGAAGCGTTGATGGTCCTGTCGCACGGGGATATGCAGATAAGCTTTCGTAAGATCTAATGACGTCAGAAACTCCCCTGACCGAACCGCCGCAATGACAGAACGCAAGGTTTCCATCCGAAAATGGGTCACGCGAAGGCAACGATTCACCCGTTTTAGGTCCAGAATCGGCCGAAAAGTACCCTCTTTCTTGGGGACCACGAAATAAATGGAGTATCGACCGGATCCGCACTGGTCTTCCGGAACTGGCACCACCGCTCCGAGTTGCTGGAGACGCCGCAGGGTGTCTGCTACCGCTCGAAGCTTCCGAGGAGCTCTGCACGGGGAAAGAACAAAGGAATCGAAGACGGGCCGCTGGAACTCCAGCGCATAGCCTTCCCGAATGACCTCTAGTACCCACTGGTCTGAGGTAATTTGGACCCAGGCAGGGTAGAACTCCCGCAACCTTCCTACCACGGGCACCACCGCCACCTGGGTCTGCCTGATCTCATTGCGATTTCTTAACATCAGAGGACTGAAAGGGGCCAAAACCTCTACCCGCCCCTCTGAACCCTCGAAACGACTGACCACGCACCGAAAAACAGCCTCTCTGTGATTGCTGAAAACGAGAGGACCTAAACCTATGAAAATCCCTCGAAAGGCCTCTGGACCCCGAAGCAACACGAGCCTGCTTCGGCTTATCCTCCGGGAGACGACCCCCTTTGGATTCCCCGGAGGTCCTTAACCAACTTCTCCAGATCTTCTCCAAACAGTAGCTTTCCCCGAAAAGGAAGCTTACTGAGCCTCGCTTTGGAAGATCCATCAGCCGACCAGTTACGTAGCCACAGATACCGGCGAGCCGCCACTACCGAGGCCATACTCTTGGCCAAACCGCAAATGAGATCGTAGTGAATGTCCGACAAGTAAGCCGGGCCCGACTCTAGCCTTGCGACATCCCCGGCCTGTTCTTCCGAGAGGGAACCCTGCAGCTGCTGAGACCATCGTAAGGAGCCTCTCGCCACCCACGCCCCCGCGATCGAGGCTTGCATAGAGAGGGCACACATATCAAACACCTGCTTCAGCAAGGTATCCAACTTCCTGTCCTGCCCATCCTTCAACGCTGCGGCTCCCTCAACCGGGATGGTGGTCTTCTTAGTGACTGCGGAAACCGCCGCATCCACCTTTGGTGAACGAAAAATCTCCTTATCCTGTTCGGAAAGCGGGTATAAATGGGCCAAGGCCCTGGTCCCCCGCAACGCCGATTCCGGCGAGTCCCATTCGTCCTGAATCATCTTTCGAAAGACCCTATGTATGGGGAACACTCGTTGCGACGTTCGCACGGACTGCAAAAGCGTATCCTCCAATGCCTCCTCAGAGGACGAGGACCCCGCGGGCATGTTCAAAGTCCTTAGCGTCTCAGCAATCAACGCAGGCAGTTCTTCACGCCTAAACACGCGGACTACTCTGCTCTGCTGCTCCTCATCCATCAATTCCCCTTCTTCTGACTCCTCCTCCGAGACATCGGCTATGTCCAGGTCATGCACACCTACCCCCTCATCTAACCCAGCCTCCGGAGCCGGGTCTAGAACCTCCCTACGTCTCTTAGACGGAACCAGCTCCCCCTCCGGGAGACTCTCCGACCCCGGTCGTTTCCGGCCAGGTGGGCTCTGAGACTGAGCCCCCAACTCAGGCTGCAGCAAGGCAAAGGCCTTCTGCAGTAGCGCAAAGAAATCCGAAGGGATCCCCGCCACACCGGCCCCCTGGGACCCCTCCCCCGACAAAGGAGCGCTCCAAGCCGTGGACGGACCCGCCACCGGCTCTGAAGCCTCCAAGGAGGGAAGCTCGGAACCCCTGCCATCGAAGGGAGCCTCTGCCTGATCCCCAGAGCCGTCCCCCAAGGAGTCTGCCATGCCCACTGCCTCCAAGGAGCAGGCCTTGCACACTCCAGCTTCCAAAAGCTCCCCGCACCTCACTCCACAGATGAGGCAGCGTGGCTTAGCAGGCATATTAACTAGGTTGGTAGCCCAGAAGCTTATAATCGGTAGGGGTTCTCTCTCATAAAGTTATCTTTTTTTTTTTTTTTTTAATTGAATACCACCAAGGTAGCCTTAACTCGCCCCCCCCCCCCCCCTGCCAGTCTGACTCAAAAACGAAGCTCCCAGACTGCGGAAAGAGCCGAAGAAAAACTGGCGCTGAAAAGAAAAAACCGGCACTCAAAATGGCCGCCGCAACGTTCGCGGCGCCAAAAATTATGCGGCCAGGCCCCCAGCCACACTCCGGAGCCGCCGGAGCCCACTACAGTGAAATAAAGCGCTCCCCCAACGAGAACTGAAGCTTGAGGGTACTCACCGCGATGCTGAGAGGAGAGGAAGGAAGGGCAGCGCTAAACCCCTCGGGAGCACAGCCTTTCACATGGCATCAGCTCCTGGGACTGACTGAAACCACAGTACTGCCTTGCTGCTGCCAGTCACTTCTGCCTTCTACCTGCTCCTCACCCTTCCAAATCGGGTTCGGGAGCAGGGAGGCTACTGTACCCCAAACACCCCCCTGTGCTCGTTTAAAGGCTGGAGCACACAGAAATCCCGTTGAGGGGAAGGGAGGGGAAGGAGGGAGAGAGGGAGCTCAACAAAAGAGGAGGAGAGAAGAGATAAACAGCCAGAGCACAGGATCTCTGTCAGCAGCAGCAGGCACCCTTAAGGAAAAAACAAAGCAAAAATCAAAAAACAAAACCCAAATTAGGGCTACAAAGAATCAAGCTCTGCTTATTTGTTCCTCCTGAGCCCAGTCCTGGGCTCAGAACCTCCAAGCTGCTTGGAGACTGAAAGTACTGGTGGAAGGGGGTGGATCTAGCCTATTTGTACCAGTGACATCAGAACGATGACATCTTTCAGTCTCCAAAGCTGCTGGTGGAGGTTGACAACTCTATGGTTCCGGGACTGGACTAGAGGGACGCAAAGGAACAAAGGATATTAAAATACCTCTGTACCATTTTATGGTGCAACCGCATCTTGAATATTGTGTGCAATTCTGGTCACTGTATCTTAAAAAGGATACAGTGGAATTAGAAAAGGTACAGAGAAGAGCCACCAAGATGGTAAAGAGAATGGAAGGATACTCCTATGAGGAGAGGTTTAAAAGGTTAGGGCTTTTCAGCCTGGAAAAGAGCGGCTGAGGGGAGATATGATAGAGGTCTATAAATTAATGGCTAGAGTGGAACGAGTAAATGTAGTTAGATGTTTATGCCATCGAAAAGTAGAAAGACCAGAGGACATGCAATGAAGCTACAGTGTAACCTGTTAAGATTAAGAAGAGAAAATACTTTCACTCAACACGTAATCAAACTCTAGAATTCATTACCGGAGGATGTAGTAAAAGCTGTTAGTGTAGCTGGATTTAAAAAAGGTTTGTATGATTTCCTGGATGAAAAGTCCATAAACCATTATTAAAGAGGATCGGGGAAAATCTACTGTTTACCCCCAGGACAAGCAGCATGGAATCTGTGTACCTTGTGGGAACACGATAGATACTTGTGACCTGGATTGGCCACTGTTGGAAGCAGGATACCGAGCTTGATGGACCCTTGGTCTGACCCAGTATGGCATCTCTTATGTCCTTATGCGTTAGCATCAAGAGAAAATGTAGTGGAGTCACAGGAGATGGATAAGAAGAGAAAATACTAAATTGAGGAGATCTGCTGCTTCTGGCAGGTACCTGGAAGGAGCTTTTACTGTTGAAGGTCCACATACAGATCTTGTAAACTCTCTCTCAACTGGGAAGTGTGCATTCCTGGGTGAGGTGCAGGCCAGGCCACAGGGAGACTCCAAAATTATGTATAAGGGATGTGGATGTTTATTTAAAAAACTTTATATACTGCCCGTCACAGGGTATCAGAGCGGTTTACAATCATAAAATCATAAAAGGCTGCAGAAAGGAAAGAGAACGCCAATTTAGAAGTTTCCAAGAGGGGGGAAAGGAAAGAGAACAGAAAAGTAAAAAAAAGACAAGACAACCAATAAAAAAAAGTTAAATTACAATACTCGTTAAGGGGAAAGGTAGTAGGAGATGAGAGAGGGGGGCGGAAGGTTGAAAGCCATACAAAAAAGGTGAGTTTTTAAGTGGGTTTTAAAGGATTTGAAAGAAGAATCCAATCGGAGGGCAGGGGGGAGCGAGTTCCAGAGGCGGGGCCCAAGAAAGTAAAAAGCGGAAGACCGTGTAGATTCTAAGTGGGCTTGGGACGGGGAAGGAAGGAACAAGCGGTTGGAGTGAACAGAACAGAGAGAACGGTGGGGGGGGGGGGGTGTGTGAAGATGTATCAGATCAGCAAGGTACAAAGGAACACCAGTGTGAATAGTTCTGTGGACAAAGATAAGAATTTTGAATTGTATGCGATATGAAACAGGGAGCCAATGGTGGTGCAAAAGGAGGGGGGTGACATGATCAAAGCGGGATGCATGTGAGAGGATACGGACAGCTGTATTCTGGAGACGGATGCGGGACAGTTGAGATTGAGGGAGACCAGCTAAGCAAACGTTACAATAGTCCAAGCGTGAGAGAATAAGGAGCAAAGAAGGGTAGCCAGAAAGGAGGAGGAGAGAAAAGGACAGACAGCACGGAGTTGCTTTAACACAAAAAAGGAACGTTGGACCAAGGATGAAATGTGACTCTTAAAGGTGAGGGCAGAATCAAGAGTAACACCTAAGTATCTAAGGGAGGAGACTAAGGGGATAGGAGAGGAAGAGAGAACCTTTACAAGAGGAGGAGGGGAGTGACCAAAGGTGAACCAGATCGCTGCAGTTTTCTTGATTGAGATGGAGGAAGTTGGAAGACATCCAAGAAGCAACGGCGGAGACACAGTTGTTGAGAGGGGTGATGTCTGGAGCCAAGGAATCAGTGTGACAGAGGAGAAAGATGTCGTCAGCATAATAATGTGCGGAAACACCATACTGTTGAACCAGAAGAGTGAGGGGGCCAAAAAGACATTAAAGAGAACAGGAGAGAGGACAGAGCCTTGAGGAACCCCACACAAAAGGGGGTTGGAGGGAGAGGAAGAAACACCAGATAGGACAGAGAAAGAATGACAAGACAAAAAAAAAAGAAGAGTGGAACCACACCAGAGAGACCAGCATCTTGAAGTCGAAGTACGAGGGTGTGATCAACAAGGTCAAAGGCAGCAGAAAGATCTAGTGAGACAGCAAGGGAGAGAGAACCGTGATCGTGGGCAGCATGCAATTCATTGAGGAGTGAAAGAAGAACAGATTCGGTGCTATGACCAGGACAGAAGCCAGATTGCCGGGGGTGAAGGGTAAGGGAAGCCTCAAGGTGAGTGGAGAGCTGGAGGAAAACCAATTTCTCTAAGAGTTTGGAGAGGAAAGGAAGGTTAGAGATAGGGCACCAATTTGAAGGGGAAGAGGGATCCAGGGAACCGTTTTTCAGGATAGGACGGACCAAAACATGTTTCCAGGAAGAGGGGAAGACACCAGAGGCAAGACTAGAGTTAAAGATAGAAAGGATGAAAGAGGACAGAGATGGTTCTAAAAGCCAATAGGAGGGGATGGGGTCAGAAAGACAGGTAGCTTTCCCGTGAAGAAGAGACCTTAGAGAGCATAGGAGCTGTAATTGGGTCAAAAGTAGACTAACGATGAGAAAGAGGGGGGGGGGGGAGGCAGAGGATAGGGGGGGGGATGATGGTGGGAACAAAAAGGATGTGAGGTTGGAGATGAGAGTACTGGGGAGAGAGGGGAGGGGCATGAAGGAAAAGAAAGATGAAGAGAGGACTTTAGAGGAGAAATAGGATGCTAAAGTAGCGGGGTCAGGAGAGGGAGGGGAGAGAGAGGGCGACTGCAGGACTGAGAGGGAGCGAAGAACAGAATAAAGAGTACGAGAGGAATTAGCTGATGAAGAAATAAGCTTGGAATAGTAAACTTGTTTAGCGTAATGAAGAGAGCGATAGAGTTTGTGACAGTAGTGAAAATGTGAGAGAGTAGAAGAACAGGGGTGCTTACGACAAGAGCGCTCAGCCCGACGGAGATATCGACGATAGAGACAGAGACCGGGGTGGTACCAAGGATGTCGAGTGGGGGCAGGAGAGGTGCGAAGAGGGTGGAGTGGGGCAAGGGTATCAAGAGCAGAGACAAGGGTCGTATGCCAGGTATGTACCTGGGAATCAACTGAAAAAGTAAAAATCTGGGGAGAAAAGGGTATCAGAGGATGGGAACTGGAGAAGAGTGTTTGCAGTAATACGATGAGACTGGGAGGATGAAGCAGGACTAGGAGCGGAGGTGGGAGAACATGATGGGGGAGGCGATGGTGTAGCAAAGGAAAAAAGGATACAGGAGTGGTCAGACCAGGGAAGAGATAAGGCTGAAAGGGAAGAAGTTAGAAAAGGAGAAGGATCATGAGAAATAAGACGGTCTAGGGAATGGCCAGCGGCATGGGTGGGAAAGGAGACTAGTTGGTGAAGGGAGAGATCGGACAGGTGTGTTAGAAAAGCAGAGTCACGGGGGGTGGATGGGGAGTCAGCATGAATGTTAAAATCTCCCAAAATTAGGGAGGTGAGGATAAAGAAGGGAAATTTCAGTAATGGTGGCTAATAAGGAGTCCCAGGATTGGGCAGACAGGGAGGGGGGGGGGGGGCGTAGATGAGCAGAAAATAGAAAGAGGAGGATGGGGCTTTGAGAAGGAGGATCTTTACAATCCTTTAAAAGCCTACATTGGAGCTGGAGATGAGTATATAGCAGAGATCCTTAAGTCATATACTCAGTTATCAAACTGCATAGGCTGCTTTGATCAGTGAAGTGCCTGAATAGCTGCACAAAAAGCACCCTAAAGTCAGACAAAAACGGTTTCGTTTTTTTGTATTTAACCTAGCAGTTCTCTTCTGCTCCTATTGTAGATCCAAGGGTTGAGGTCTGGCATTCACGCCAAGTATTTTCCCCCTATTTTATATCCACCCTCCCTCTCCTCCCCAAGCACATACTGTACTTGAGTCACTAAATCCTGAGCCAGGAAACACAGGCCGACACTCTTCTGTAGCTGACAATCAAACCTCTAAGTAGCCATCTAGGGTTTATGACACACAATGGCAACAATGCTCTCTTCACAGCATCCTAGCCACAGCTGGCCTGCAGAATGAATGTCTTAACCCAGGAATTGAATTGGAAACTTCCACATTTGCCATCTGATCCACAGGTTCAGCCCACACAAAAAACGATTTTAAAGTCAAGAATACATTTCTCTAGTTCTAAAATGAAATGTGATTGGGAAATGCTGATCCAAGATAGCCCCATCCTAACTCTGCTCTGCTTATCGCCTCTTGCCTCCGAGATTAATTTCTCTTATTTTGCTTAGCTTGGATTTTTGGTATGGCCAAGAGGAAAGAGAAATCACCTGTATTGTCTGTAGAGGCTTGCCAGACCTCAATTCACCTGTTTCTATTTAGGCGGGATACTCTGGGGAATGTTACTAGGACCCCAGAAGCGCACAGTGCTGCAGTGGTCTCTTCTCCCAGAACCGACCTGGCACCCAGTCTGGAGTTTGTTCAAATCACAAAAAACTTCCACATACTGCTCGTGTTTCTGCCTCAGATTCGATGCACAGCTTCCCAATTTCACTTTCAGTTCTGACCAGATACCCCAAGCCAGATGAGATGTTTATGGCTACTGTTAAGACCGAGTGTGGGGCTTTGTGGTCTTCAGTGTCTGAGCGTGATGGTGTTTCTTCTCACTTACCGGAGCAGCAGCAGCAACAGCCAGGGAATAAGGTATCTCCGGGGAAGGTTTCCTCTACCCCGCCTTCAGCCAGTGGTCTGCAACTAAGAAGGAATCTTCTGTCGAATCCAGGATTTTACTTAATGATTATTCCTTTAGTGCAACAGCAAATACTACTAAGACTCTGAATTTGGATAGTGTTCATTTTTCAAAGTTTCCCCGACTCTAATATATAAAAACGGAACCAAAGGAAACTATAACTTTAGGGGTTTCTACTCTGCAAAGTTTTTCTGGGATCTCTCAGGATGAGCCAGTCAGATTACTTTTGCATGCTTGGAGTCTGTAGTTCTTACAAAAATTGAGTTGCAGCATAATGTGGTTAAGTTTGAAGAGAGGCTACAATCTTGTGAAAGGTTTGTTTACTTGAATCTTCTTTTTCTTTGGTTCAAGATAATTTTACACAGATAGTTAAGACCGAGTCTTATGACTTGCCACCTTAAAAATGTGGAATATCTGGTACTAAGAAAAAAAATGGTTAGATTACCCAATTTCCCTAAATTAGCAACTATTTCCCCAAAGGATATGTTTTGTAATTATTTAAAAAGCACTGGGGGTTTCTGAGACAGATATACCACCGGTGGTTTCTGCCTACTATCTTCCAACACAACATTTTTCAGAAAAGGAGAGGAGGGACAAGGGAGATATGATACAGACCTTTAAATACTTAGAGTATTAATGAACAAACCAACCTTTTTCAAAGACGGGGAAACTGTAAAACTAGAGGGCATAACAAAGCTGCAAGGGGGTAAACTGAAAGGCAACATCAGTAAATACTTTTTCACTGAAAGGGTGGTGGATGCTTGGAATGCCCTCCCGATTCCCGATGGAAGTAGTGGGGGCAAATACAGTAACAGAAATCAAAATGCCATGGGACAGACAGTGGAGCCCTTTATAGCAACAGGACAAAATCAAAATAAACTTCTTATTTCTCACAAATAGGGGTGACCTGCATGGAGCAGCAAGCGCACCTACTCTTGCCACCTTGCTGGGAAGACTAGATGGACCATGCTGGTCTTTATCTGCTGTCATATACTATGCTACTAGGTTAAGATGGTGGGAAAAATTGAAGCGTCATTATAGGATAAGTCTATCTTTGTTGACTGAAAAGTTAGAATTAGCTACTTTAATTTTTTTTTATTGAATCGGATCATGATTGGTTGTTTAAATCATTTTCTCTCTAGGTGGGATTCTAAATTTCTTGGTCAAATTATGATTTATCCTGACCTTGCTTGGGAGACCCAGAATTGTAGAAAAATGTTTTTAGTTTTAAGATCTCAGATCTGGGAGCTTCATTTACACTGCAATATCTGTGTAAATGTAAAGTGGTATGTCAGGGGAATACGAGTGAGCAACTTTCTACATTTTTGTCTGTATGCAGCAACTGGATTTAGTTAGGGAACAGCACGAGCTGGATGTGGATGTTTGACATGAATTGGTCAGACTTGTCAGAAGCAGTTTCAGAGGTATTGATGGTGGGGGGGGGTTTGCATAATCATGTCTTTGATTTGCTCTCCTTTTAAAATTTGGTTTAGTAATGAAGCTCCAAATTACTGAAAATTTAAATTGCATATTTTTGTTCTATTCATTGCTTTGTATTATGGAATGCCTTTAATAAAAAGACTTTAAACAAATGAAATGTGATTAAGAAAGAGAAGAAATGAGTATTGGTTAATGAAATCAGACATACAGTTGTGATCAACATTATTGGCACCATTGCAGTTCAACCCCTTGATGTCCAATATCTCCTTTAAAAAAAAAAAAAAAGGAAAGAAAAAAGTGGCCAGAGAAATGGCTTTGGACTATATGCACACACATTTGACACAAAAAAAATTCAAATAAAATGAGACTAATTAAAAAAGAAAATATAGAAAAATAGTATAGATGGGACATTGCCAGGACATGATTATTCCTACAAGGTGGTAGACATATCCAGATCTCCCACATTACAATATCCAATTTCTCGATAACAATGAACAGTGAAAAACACTCTTTTTGTCGGATCACCTACCATGAGAGTGGAAAAACCCTCTCCTGAAGTAGGTCCTCCATTGTATTCATTTTCTAAGAACGGCTCTAATGTTTAAAATGCTCACATTCACTCCCTGTTCCATTTTCACATTGGTGAGGAAACAGGAACTGCCCGAGACCATCAGAAAAACAATTATCACCAAACAAACTTCAAAGGGGTACAAGGCCATCTCCAAAGACCTTGGGATTCCTGTGTCTACAGTTCACAATGTTATTTATTTACAATTTCTTATATACCACACTATTCGGCATCAGCGCGGTTTACATGGAACAGAGAAACAGAACGTGAACATAGTTCTGGGTTTACATATAACAGGACAGTAAAACTTGGATGAACAGGGGAAACTATTTACACACTGGAGTCAGAGAAAAATATCATGAGAAGCTATGGACAGGACACCTGGCTAGGAGTGTTCCCTGGATGATTAGGCGTGTTGGTGTAGCTACAGGTATTCAATGTATGTGATTCAGTGTTCTCTGGGAAGTATTTGAGGAAAGTAGTGTTTTAGGGCTTTTCTGAACTGTATTAGGTTAGGGATCGATCTGATGTTTAAAGGTAAAGCGCTCCAGAGTATTGGGGCACAGAATCTGAAAGCCCTATTTGATGTTGTCACTGTGTATCTCTCGGAATTGTTATGTTTATTGCTGCAGATCTTCTTGATCTATTAGGGGTTATGGCTTGGATGAGGTTGGTTAGTGATGAGGAGGAGAGCTTATTTACCGCTTTGAATGTAAGTACAACTGTCTTGAAGATGATCCTGGCCTGTATGGGAAGCCAGGGTAACTGCTTCAAAAAGGGGGGGTCACATGGTCTCTCCTAGATGCTCCATTTAGAACCCTTGCTGCGCTATTCATTGCGAGCTGTAAGGGGTTCAGAGTGGATTGTGGAAGTCCTTGTAAAATGGCGTTGGCGTAATCAAAATGCGGTATTATAAGAGCCTGGTAAATTGTGCGGAAGTCCTCTGGTTCAAGCAAGGGGCGAAGATGTCTGAGGGAACGGATCTTGAAATAAACAGCTCTGACAGTATTAGCTATGTGTGCCTTCATGTTAAGGTTTTGATCCAATATAACACCCAGGTACCGAATTGTGGATTTTGTTTGTAGATCAGCTTCATTTACCTTCAAGTATTGTGGAGGGTTGAAATTTGGGTTCCTCGTAATGAAGAGCACCTCAGTCTTCTTATGCTGAATCCTGAGGTTTTGCGATAGGAGCCAATTAGATATAGCATTGAAGCAATTTGTCAGAGGGGAGAGGTCCAATTTATCTATGGAGAACGGTATATAGAGCAGGACATCATCGGCGTATATCATGCAATTGACATTGAAGGACCGAATGATATTACGAATGGGTTGCATGTATACGTTGAACATCAAGGCAGAGAGGGAGGATCCCTGTGGGACACCCTGACCTTGATGAAATGGTTCTGATGTTGCATCGCCGGATCGTATGTGTTGCCATCTTCCAGACAGGTATGATCTGCACCATTCAAGAGCTGTTCCGCAGATGCCTTTCTCCTTTAGTCGCCTTAGGAGAAGCTCATGGCTTACTGAATCAAAGGCTGCAGCAATGTCTAGGAAGATGAGTGCAATCCCGATGGATGTTGTCAATACCAGTGATTATATTATTGAAGAGGGTGGTAAGGAGCGTTTCTACTCCATGTGACTCCCTGAATCCATGTTGACATGGATCTAGTGGAGCAATTGAGTCAATGTGGTCTTGCAACTGTCTTTGCACCTCCTTCTCAATTATCTTTGCAGGTAACGGAATGCTTGAGATGGGTCTGTAAGAGTCCACCTTTTGGGGATCTAGCTTGCTATTTTTTTAGTAATGGTCTGATAGATGTATGCTTGAGTTCAGAAGGGAAGGAACCGGTTGAGAAGGATAGGTTCATTATCCTGTTTATTATTGGGCTGAGGTCACTGTGCAGTTCCTTTATCCAGAAAGCTGGGCAAGGATCAGTCTGCGCAGTGGTGGTACTGATGGTCATGATCGTGTCTTCAATGCTCTTCCTGTCAGGGGTCGAGAAAGAGGTTAGAGATGTTGGGCACTCTGGGGCTGTGGAAGCAACCTCTATTGAAGGTTTGTTTGTCTGACATACCTTGGATTGTAGGAAATCGGCGAACTCTTGAGGGTGAATTTCAGATTGGAGTTCAGGGGCTGGTTCCTTGGATAGAGTCTTGACCAAGTTAAACAGATCATGAGGTTTGTTTAACGAACGCTTCAGGGTGTCAGTATGGTATTGCTTCATCTTCTCTGTGATAGCTCTACGGTGGATGGTCAGCTGATGGATGTATGCCGACTGGTCTTCAATGGCGTGTGACCGATGCCATCGTTTTTCAAGTTTCCGTAGTTGGGTGAGTGAAGATCTCAACTCCGCTGTGTACCAAGGGGCTGTGGTTCTTTTCCTTGACGACCTGTTAGGTGGTGGTCGTAGGGCAATCGCGCTGAAACTACTATTCCAGCAAGAGATCAGTTCTTATTATTCTTATTAAGAAGTTTACTGCTCATGGAATGTCAAACAACTCCCAGGAAGTGATGGGAAGAGGAAAATTAATCCAGGAAGTCTTCAAATGTTAGTGCAAATTGTTGGAAGAACACCACGCACAACATCCAAGGAGCTTAAGGCAGACTTAGAGCAATCTGGAGTGGTGGTTGACTCGCACCATACGCCATGCACTAAACAAGGAAGGACCTCATGGACAAAGGCCAAGGATGACCCCACTGCTCAAAAACAGACACAAAAAGGCATGCCCAATCTTTGTCCAAACCACAAGCCTTCTGGGAAAATGTTCTGTGGACAGATGAATCCAAACTTGAGCTCTTTGGCAATGCAGACCAGTAACACATTTACAAGCAAAGAAATGAAGCTTATTAAGGAAAAAAAAAACCCACATCCCCTTTCTAAAATATGGTGGCGGTTCCATAATGTTGTGGGGCTGTTTTGCTGCCTCAGGAAGTAAAGGCCTGGAACTATTCAAGGAATCACGAAGTCAGGACTACCAAGGTATTCTGGAGCGACATGTGCTACCCAGTGTCAGAAAGCTAGGTCTGGGTTGAAGGTCATGGGTCCTCCAGCAGGACAATGACCCAAAACATAACATCCAAAATTACAAAAGAATGGTTAAAAAGGAACAAAGAGACTGTTTTAAACTGGCCAGCAATGAGTCCTGATCTCAATCCAATAGAGAACCTTTGGAAAGAGCTGAAATCTGCCATTGGTAAAAGGAATCCTGGAAAGATTCATGAGCTGAATCAAATTGCAGTTGAAGAGTTTGAGAAACTACTAGCAGACAAAATGTATTAAACCCACAGATGGCTACAAGAAATGTTTGGAGGCTGTCATCTCTGCCAAGCGTTGTGCAACCAAATACGAGATGTGATCAAAAGTATTGAGACTTGTTGTGTAGCTAACACACAATACATCACACCACGATGCTATTAAGCATGCTGTGACCTAGTTATGTGCTTTGCATGTGCAGAGTATAGCATGGCTGCAGCACACCTGTATGTTTTTGAATCATGTGATGTTTGGTATCATGTAAAAGCAGTTAGATTTATAATGAGTGAAAAAATTGAAAAGTGAATTTGCATTCAGGCTTCTAGCAGAAACTTGGAGATTCATGCAAAGAGACTTATGACAAGGTTAAAAACAAAATAAAAAAAAAAAGACATACAATTATGGTCAACATTGGCGATGAATGCATGAATCGTGCTTGAGTTTATGACTGGTACAAAATGTTGATAGTGACAAACATTCTGGAAGGCCATCCACAAGCAGGAATGAAGACAAAAGTTGAAGCAGTGCATGCCACAATACGCTCAAATTGTCGTTGCTAAGGACATGGACATCTATTTTGGGTCGGTACAGTCCATTCTTATTCTCAATTTGGGGATGAGACATGTGTCTGCAAAATTCATACTGAAACTCCTGTCCCCTGACCAAAAAGAAGGTAGACTGCAGCCAGGGAGTTGTTGGAATGTGTTGAAAGTGATTCAGATGTCATCAAAAAATGGATTACTGGTGATAACCATAAACTCACAATTTAAGACTTGGAAGCTAAGGCTCAATCCTCACAATGGAAGGTTCCAGACTCTCCCAGACTCAAGAAAGCCCATCAGGTGAGGAGCAATATCAGGGTCAGGCTCACAGTTCTCTTTGATTACCCAGGGTATTGTTAATCATGAGTATGCTCCAAAAACGCCAAAACCATCAATAAGGAGTACTATGTCCAAGTTCTGACTCATTTGAGAGATGGAGTTCGTCATAAGATGCCAGAGTTGCACAGGAATAGTGAATGGTTGCTTTATCACAAAAACGTCCCAGCTCACGCATCACATCTTGTCCAGCAGTTCTTGACTTCACACCCTGTGACTACTACTAGTTTCCAAACCTGAAATTACCACTCAAAAGGAAGAAGATTCGATGACTTGGAGACCATTAAGCAAAATTCAACACAGCAGCTTCACAGCATAATTAAAGAGGCATTTCAAAATTGTTTCCAAAAGTGACAGGAATGCTGGAGAAATTGTTTTGTTTTGTTTTTTTAATATAAAATCAGAGGGGGACTACTTTGAAGGAGACTGAGTGAATAACTGTCAGGGTTATACGTCTTGTGTTATTGTACAAGTCTTGATACTTTTTGATCACACCTCTTATTAGTGAAGGGTGCCATTAATCCTGTCCAGGTCATTTTTTTTTCTTAGAAGCTACTATGTCTAAGTTGCACAGACATCTTTTTTTGTTGTATACCTTTAACATACTATTAAAATATTATGGTGACATATGATTGGAATATTTCCAATTATTTCTCAAGATAGTGTACAAAACATACCTAAAATGCAAAAGTGCCAATGTTGACCATAACTGTATGTTTTCGATTTTGTTTTTAACCTTGCAAAGTACTGAAATTCAACAAAAGACTCCCCAGCAGTTTCAGATACCACTCCTGTGAATACAAATATCCAGGCAGGCATTCTAAATGCAAAGGTCAAGAACAAGCACACATAACTGAAAGTACTCGTCAGCAGTTTTATTTATTGCTCAAATCAAATACCTACAGGAAGCTCCTTCAGGAGACTGAGAGAAAAGGGATCTGCTTGCACAACACACAAAAGCAGGGCAAATACTGTGACGTAACTAAGCAGCTCTGGTTACAAAAGGAGAAAAATAACTTCTCAGAATCTAGCCACACTGCACCAACATGCCCTTGTTATATTTAGTCAATTTCAAATGAAAGAGAGAAATAAAAGTAGTACTGGAAAACAGAAGTTCCCAAGAATGACAATATATTCATGAGCTATCAGTGCCCGGGAATGTCAGCCATTTGATCATTTTATTTAATGGGTTTTATAGTGCTTTATCATTAAGTCAAAGCAGTTTACATTGTAACAACTCAAAAGTTACATTATAACAAGGGTAACAAACTTGGAGTACGAACAAGATCTGGGGGTAACAATGTTAATGGTCCATGAGGTTCATTATGTGAAGCTTGGGTAGTTTGGCTGTTCCTACACTGAAGGAACACTTTGTTCAATCCAGTTACATGGTCACAACTGCACTGAGATTTTCCAGAAAAGGAATACTTGCAGAGGGTTGTTCACTTAAATGTTAACTTTTACATACACATGCAGTGAAGTGTGAACTTTAATTCTAGGGTCTATAGCTTAAGGGGGGGAGGGGGGAAGAATAGTAGAAATGCATAATTAATGTTCTAAGAATTCAGACCAAAGACATCATGGAAACTGATGTGGAAAATATATTTAAAAAAATATATATTATGTAACCCTCTTATTATTTTGGTCACTCTGAAGTACCGACTTGATACAAGCACTCACACACAATCTAACCCTGTAAATGGCCAAACTCAAGTCTGGCTTAGATTTAAAAGCAGTCTCAGATGTGCATCTTTAACTGCTCCACCAATTCCCTTTCCTGGTAAGCAGATTTAACTGTACTATTTAAGTGATTGCTTGACATTATCAGCCTTGTCTGTGCTGTCTCCACTAACGAGCTCCATGGAATGCATGAATCCTTTCCATACCATACACATCTCAAACTATAGATAGAATCAGCAATGCCACAACACTAGAGTACCATATTTCCCAGATTATAAGTTGCTTCCCCCCCCCCCCATCAGAAACCTATGGCGCGACCTATACAACAGAGCAACTTATTGTATGTAATAAATGTACGCGGTGGATCATGCTCCTCGAAAAAGATATAAATATAGTGAACAGTCTTTCTCCCTGAACCCTCCACTCTACACCCAATGCTTGCAAGCAGACCCTCTGATCAGCAGACTGGTACATACTTAGACTATACTGGCAAATAGCATACAACACACACTGGACGAATCTCAGTTACAACACAAATGTTATTTTTAACGCCACAGAAAATGGCAACACTGAAGGTACAGAACTCATACACTATGAAATTCAAATTGAAAGTTATTTATTACGCAGAACAACATGGTAACAGAGCCACTGTGCTAAATTTTGAGATAAATAAGAAATTAGTTAGAGACTGGAAGGCGACGCAGGCACTGTTCCCTCTAAGCTGTATGCGTGTGCACGCGCACACACCTCGCTGAGTGAGCGCACATACTTTACGAACAGAGCACACAAAAATTACGGTTCTGATTCTGATAGAAAACACAGACGTTCTTAAAATTGAAAAGTTGTTGTGTATTTATGGTTCTCAAGTTCTACAATATTTTCTAGTGCAATCTATGTGGTGTACATAGTGTATTCTGACATGTAGTCAAATTTTAAAGTATATAACTCCGAGTGTCGTTATGTGGCGCACAAAAATTTAACCTTCCTTCAAAAGCTGCACAGCTGATATCTTATGCATACACAGCCTACACAAAATTAGAGTGAACATTGGACGCAGGGAAAACTAACCTTGATGAAACACAGCAAAAAAGCAAATCGTGGCCACAAAGCACGGGGCCTGAATTAGAAGCACATCTGCTTCAGTTCATCGTAGAGCGGCAAGCCCAGGGCTGTGGACTGCCCACTGTGCAGGTGCAATGCAAAGCAGTTCATATTGTCAGAGAAATGACTATCGAGGGATTCAAGACTGGTCATTTGTGGTGCTACCGATTTATGATAAGAAACAAATTAAGCATTAGACAAAGAACCACCATGTGTCAGCAACTCCCCACTGATTTCTTGGATAAAGTATGAATTCCCTGAAATTCCGTAAACAAAGAAATCAACACATACACAGTGACACCAGACTTCATAATCAACATGAACGAGGTTCCCTTACCTTCAACATCCTATTAGGGAGAACGGTCAGTCAAAAAGGGGGTTAGAACAATAAATATTAGAACCACTGGACACGAAAAGACACACTTTACAGTGGTGCTGGCCTGCTGTACAAGTGGAAAGAAGCTGCCACCTATGATTACATTCAAAAGGAAGACAATGCCACATGAAACTCTACCAATGTTGTTGTTGATGTGAATGAGAGGATGGGTGGATAAGAGCATGATGCTGAAATTGGCTGCAGCGTTGCTTTAGTAAGCGGCTGGAGAGATTTTTCGAGAGACAGAAAGCACTACTTGTCATGGATAGCATGAGAGCCCATTTCACTAAAGACAAAGAAGAAAATAAAATATCTGAACACCGTCCTGGTTATTAGACCTGGTGCTATGACAATAATGCTTCAACCGCTTGAAATTTCATCAACAGAAGATTCAAAGCTGTGATGCATCGCCTATGGGAAAAATGGATGTGCCATGGAAAACAGTTTCACAGCTGCCAGCCGTATGTGCCGCAGCACTTTTATAGAAGTTACTGGGTAGGTTGCAACAGCATGGTGGGGGGCTGTGAGCAATACAATCATCAAATCAAGTTTTGTGAAGGCTGCGATCCTAAAGAGCCCCGATAATCGTGAAGATGAAGACTACGACAATAACTAACATGAACTGGCACCTGAAACTGCAGAACTATTTCAGTGACAGGACTTCAACGGCTTTCCCCAAGAGTGATACAGAACAAATCTGATGTGGAATAAGCGTTATTTTAAAGTGAAAGTGAAACAGAATAAATCTGGCTTTAAGAAAAAGCAATGTTGTCTCGCACTATTTTTTGTACTGGCGAGTTGTACACAGGGGCGATTTATAACAATATTTTATATGTAAAAATGCCAAATTGTGTCACTGACTTATACACAGAGGCAACTTATCTGGAAAATATGGTATTAACCTTTACCCTAACCTTCATTTAAAAACATAATTCTGACAGGTTAGCTCCAGCCTCAGACTCCCATTTAAAGGTGTCCTTTATGCCTGCCTCTGTTCCAAATGATCTTACTGTCAGAGGGTGGCTACCTCTGTATCCGGCATTGGAAGGTCAAGTCAGGCCAATTCTACAGCCTTGGCAATTCCTATGAATGATTCAACACAAGGATGTGAAAACCTGACTCGGCTTCCCAAGTCAAGAACTTATAGAAATAAATATGAAATATCAGAAACTCAGGGAAAGGGGTTGAGAGGCACTGGGGAAATATAGTTACAAAAAAGGACCATAAAAAATGATCAAGAAGATATTAAAAATACACAAAGTAACCAAAACCAAACCATAAAATGCAACCCAAAATATGCTCTACACACAGGCTTATAGATAAATCACATTCACCAGAGGTCAAAAAATTCATCTAAATTGTTCAATTGTCATCAACAGAAAAAAAAAAAAAAAAAAAAAAAAGCTACCGGCCAATTACTGCTAACCACAAAATTTCAATACTGTAACTACTTTGTTCTGTCCTGACAGCCCATATTTGCCTGAAACAAGCTTTTTAGAGCCACATCATCAGTACTAGATCCAATTATCCTGCTTCTGTGGATGAGATGGTGGTACACAAGAACTGCTCAATCACTTCTAAGCATTTAATGGCCCAAAAGGTACAGTTTCTCCTTGGCCACTTCTTAGTGGGATCCTCTAAATCAAAAATGGGTCTTTGTGAATGACCGCTGTATGGCAATAGAAAAAATACCTCATTCAACTCTTTACCAAAGCAATCCGACTCAGTGATTCTCAATGGTGACAAATCCTGTGTTAGGAAGAACCCGTGACCAGTGGTTGATCTATAGAGAACAGTGGTGGATCTACACGCTAGCCACGGTACAACTGGGAGGATTGAATCAAAGCATAGATTGGGCAGCTTGTGTGTAACGTTCGACCAATGAGAGTATGTCCTTAGGGGCATTTAACTCAGGGCTGTTCCACCTTTAGTTCGCATGCGCGGCGTTTGTTGGATTTCCTAGAGCATGAGATGGAGAAAGCCGGAATGAGCTGTTTAGCCGCAACATTGTCAGGTTTTTATCAAACAACCATTCTGTTTCATTTGTTTTAAGATAGATAATGTGGTATATGTTTTAAGCATAACATCAGCGTAGTTCAGTCATTTATGTCGTCATTTTTAGGAATATAACTTCATGATCAAGTCCCTTGAGAAACCCTTCACGGAGAAACGCACGGGCGCCTTACAAGGCTGGCGTTGGGACAAGTTTTGAGTTATTGATTGAAAGTGGAAGAAAATTCACAACACTAAAAAATTCTTAAAAAAATATACAAGACTCATGGAGTATTATGCTCAGCATCACGTCTTTGAATGAGCTAAGTATTTTTTCATTTATTTAAAATTGCTCATGATACATCGTGATACTGTTTGTGTTAATCAACATAAGCCATTGATGTTAAACCGGTACATGTCTGGGAGAATAATACGATAAGCCCAGAGTTTGTTAGTGCCAACGGTTATTTCTGGGGCTATGTTGTGACAATTGAGAATCACTGAGCCAGATTGCTTTGGTAAAGAGTTGAATGAGGTATTTTTTTCTATTGCCATACTTCTTAGTGGGAGCCAAACTGGCAACCAAGATGCTCAGACAACTAAAACAAGCCCAGTCTTTGCTAGAATGGTAAATGCAATATTTCAATACCCACCAGTTCAGTTCATTTATAAAATTCTTGAAATTAGTTTCAGATTCACTGTTCACTTTTGCTCACTAATAAATCCGAGAACACAGTATTAGCATGTAGAATCTATTTTCTAAGTAGATTAAACCTTTCCTTTAGAAGCTCAGATGACAAGACTTCGACTTTCATACTTTGGACACATCATGCGGAGAGAGAGATCATTAGAGAAAGACATCATGCTTGGCAAGATAGAAGGTCAACGCAAAAGAGGAAGGCCAGCAATGAGATGGATCGATACAATAACAGCAGCTACGGGTACCAGTCTGTCAACAATAAGCCGCCTGACTGAAGATCGAACACAATTTAGGATAGCTATCCAGAGGGTCGCCATGAGTCGACTCCGACTCAATGGCACTTAACAACAACAACATTCCACAAAACAATGCTAAAATTGAGTTAAAAATCACCCCACTCTGGTATTGCTGATATTAGTGTTTGAGTGACAAAACCACAGCCTAGTAAAGACATGTCAATACCACCGTATGACACAAAATTAATACCCTTCTTCCAAAGCTCTTCAGTTAAAATGAAACAGCATCATGCTGGATTCTGGAAGACGGAATGCTATGGTCTAACAATTTACCTTTTATTTTTTTTATTTATTTTTTTTTTTTTTTAAGGACCAAGCCCATGAATTGTTTAGTAGATTAGTGGGATACATATTTTTCCCCAAATAAAATAAATATTCAAAAAGCAACGTAAGTAACTTTTGTTTTATAACAAATTAATCTATAATACCATTAAAAATATCAACTATTAAACAATAAAAGACAAGGAATAAGAAAACGTAACATTCTAAGACCAGGGTCTCCACTCCAGTCCTGGAGGGCACCAAACCAGTCAGATTTTTGGGATAGCCCTAATGAACATGCATGAGTTAAATGTATCTCATGCATGTTCATTAGGGCTAGCCCACAAACCTGACTGGTTTGGTGCCCTCCAGGACTGGAGTTGAAGACCCCTGTTCTAAGAGACAGATGTACTCGGCAGAGCACAGCCAGTACTACCTCATGATTTTTAGGTGACCTAAATTTTGAAAGGTGGGGAAAGTGAAGAAGTGTTTCAACCCCACACCTGCCAAGGAATATGGAAAGAGAAAATGATTCATCGCCAGAAGCTCTCTTGAGACCAGTCACTTCTGTTTAACCTGTTTCTAATAAAGAGGTGAAACCTTATTTCTGAATGTGTGTCATTTGATTACCAGCTATGATAAAAATAGACACATGGCCCACTGTGTAATTGTTTTCTTGTTTAGAATTCAAAAGTATGCTATATTGTAACCTGCCTTCAACAGTGATAATTGCAAAGGCGGAATATAAATATAATTTAAAAAAAAATACCCTATTAGCCATCTAAGCAAGAAAGTTTTATTATTGAATTTCTCTCAGGCTATACACAGAAATAAAAAAAAAAAAAAAAAAAAAAAAAAAAAAAGAATTCTGAAAACTTGTCAACTGCTTAAGAAAATGCCTCCCTCTGTGTGGTTTGCCCATTCATACCAGACTTGCTCAACAGGTCTTATCGCTATTCAAATCAAGGAAAATCCTCCATTGTGGTTAAAGAGTTACTATGTAACCAAAAAATAAAATCAATCAATGAGGAGGTTAGTTGTCCACTTTGTGTGTATCCGGTTTTGGGGCCCAACATATGGTGGTCAGAATTTGCTCTCTTTTATAAGCTTTTTGGGTTGGAGACTAAATATTGTTTGCTTTATTTATGAAATGATCTGAGTTCAAGAAAGCTCCGAGATTTCAACCAGGTATTGAATTACTATTTTAAGTCCAAACAATGATTCCTGTTCTTTAATAATTTGTCTGGAAAGCTAAAATACAGCTTTCACTACTGCGAAATAATGATCTTAAAGTTACTAAGCACACAAAAAAACCCAAACTGATTCTAAAATATAAAGTGTCTAGACTGTTTCTACCATTTGGTGTGGGACTATATATAAATTGTTTCCATATGTATTTGGACAGAGCTAGTGACAGGTAGACTATTTTCGGCTAACAGGGCCCCATGAGCCTAAAAGTGACCCATGCTTCAGGCTCTCAATTAATTAAAAAAATTGCTAACCAATGATAGATCAGGTTACTTTTCTGCCAGTCTAGAGGCAAAACAAAGACCCAGAATCATGAGGTGATAACACCAAAAGCAGTTGGCTAACAGAGACCCCATACTGGTCTCATGCTGTTACAACTAGTGTAAACAAAAACACATCCCGCCACTTAATAGTGTGTGATTTGCAAGATATTCATTTTATTCAACTTGATATTTTGACCATGGCTTAATGGCAGTGAATCACTACTGAAAACAAGGTAATGAACAGAGCGGCAGGTACAACTCTAGCCATCTTACTGGGCAGACTAAATAGATGGTATGCCCAATAGGTTGAGAGTAGCTCTTTTTCCCCCCCAAACAGGCATACTCTCCAACCAGTGGAATTACCCATGTTTTTGGTCAACTTAAGTAGTTCTCCTGCCAACGTACACATTTTTTTCCTTATTGTTCCCATGCTGGGCAACCCCAAATATTTTTTCATAATGTAAACAAAAGTCCATGCAAAATACAATGTGTGCCTTCAAGTCAGTGCTGACTCTTGGCAACCCAACAGCTTCTGGGTTTTCTTGGCAATGTAAATGGAAGTAGATTGCCAGGCTTTTCTTCCAGTCAATAAGGAGTGCAAGTGGGAATCAAACCCTGGTCTCCATAAACCATTATTAAAGGGGACCAGAATATCCACTGCTTGACCCAATACAAGCATTGTGGAACCTGTGTCTATTGGGGAAACTGCTAGGTACTTGTGACCTAGATTGGCCACTATTGGAAACAGGATCCTGGGCTTGATGGATCTTGGTCTGACCCAGTATGGCATATCTTATGTTCTTGGTTACGAAGTCAGTGCTGTAACTATTAGGCTACTCCTTAGTATCATAATAAAGGCAGATAGCATTCCAAATGGGCCATTCTGGTCTAACAATGGTTTATTAACGGAGCAACTATAAAATCAACTCTTTCCAAATAATGACTCATGTTAAAGAGCAAAAGTAGTGCAATGTAGGTCAAACCAATGGTCCACTAAACCCATGTTACCTGGAAGTATCCAAAAGTAATTTAATGAGGAGACCCATCTCTGTTCATTTCCTACTGTAAAAGGCATAAAAAGGTTTGATTTGCAGAGCTGGTGATTTCTTTTTCAGTTGATAAGCCTGCAGACTATCTTGTGTCCTACTGTCCATTCTCCAGGTAAGACGTCACCTTGTGACCTACTTAGAACACAAGCTCAGAATTTATATGCCAACTGATAAAAGCTTGCTTGGTGAATAGTCATCAGCTTCACAGGTCTTAAATTTCACTCTGTATTTGTAGGGTGCAACTGAAAAATAGATAACTAGCTCCATCAAACTACTTGATAATTTCTCTTATTTTTCTTAAGACCGATTCTAACAGATTAAACATGCAGACAGGCAAGTGTTAGTTCCTAGCAGCAAAAACAGAGGCTGGTGGCACCTTATAAAGATTAACCATTTACTGAGGCATGAGCTTTTAAGGGCAAGAGTTGGTATAAGCAGACTCTTGTTCTCAAAAGCTCATACCTCAATAGACTGGCTAGTCTGTAAAGTGCTGTCATTTTAAGAGCTTATAAAGTGAAAAAGGAAATTTAGAAGAAACTGTTGCTTAAAGTGCTAAGGAAAGCATCTTCCCACTTTAAAAGTGCTCAGTACAAAGCACTGTAAAAGAAACCAGGAATGAAATGGAGAAACATGATTGTTTTTCATGTTCTTGCCCAATAGACAATTAGAGATAATTGAATTAACCTGATATTTTTTTAAACTAATGAATTCTAACATTAAGAGATCTATCGACTTTGAAGTGATCTAGACATAGCTTTAAGTGTAATGGAATAAACGTACAAACTTTTTTTAGTTGTAGGTACCCAGCCTTCTTTCAACACCTGGCCCAAAAAAACGTAATGTCTACTTACCTGAGAAATCAGTGTTTTCTTATTTAATAAGTTACTTGATAGCTTACTGACAAATGAGACGCAGTAGCTCAATGGTTTTCTTAGCAACAAAGCATATGTATTTAACATGTGAAACAGATCCTACCCCATTTGGATTAAGGGTGGTTTTCCGCGATATCAAATTAAATTTCAGTTCTCATTCCCACACGGATCTCATTTTAAAGAAACTATGCATGTATACTGCACCCTGTCATACAAGAAAGCCAACCCAGTATCTTAACATGAATAATCCCAAGGTAAAAAAAAACCCACAATAATGCGGAAAAACAGAGCTCCAGAATTAAAAAGGGAAAACCAAACTAACAAAAATTAAATTTTTAAAAAACCCACAAATACCAGTTGTAGCTACTCTCTGCTCTCACATTTTACTGAAAGGAAACGGTTGCCCTCGGCGGCCGATCTAATCACAGCAGCCCCTTTTTTTAATTTCCCACGGTGCGACACTGCTCTAAATCACGAATTCCAACTCCCTAGATGCTCCCGATCGAGTTTTGTGGAGCGTTTCGCACACGAATCTCGTGGAAACCAGCTTCTACCTCTTTATCCTAAAAGTCTCTATTCATCACAATATGAATTCTGCTTATGATCATGGAGCGGTTAGCGCTCTCGAGAAAAAAAGAAAACGCTTTATTTTATCCACACAATATGGGTGGAGAGGGAGAATCCTCCAACAGGCCGAAGCCCCGTGACCTCTTCCCTCGATATTTTGACTCCCACCGGCTCAGTTTGAGGTGGGGGAGGGGAGAGCCGCGACGTCCGGAGGAAATATGAGGAAAGAAGAGCTGGCAAGACGCTCACCTCCTGGGGGAGAAGAGGCAACTCCTGCTCCGGGGCCTGGCACTCGCCTGCCGTCCGAGGGACACGCTCGTCGGGAGCCTAACCGGCGTCCGCTTCCTCCTGCCGCTGCGCTCCACGGCCACGACACAGCTATGGCCGACCACTCGCTTCCGGGCGCCGCACTGAAACCCTTCCGCCCGATGACTGCGCGAGCTGGGTTTGCTTGCGTGGGTGCGTACTGCGCGTGACGTCGCGGTGGAGTCTCCTCCCACCCACTCTCGCCGCGCGTCTGGACTCGGGCGACGCCTCTCGCTCTTTCCTCGGGGATTGCACAATCGCTACGGCCACGTGCCGCAAAGATGAAAGTATTTTAGCCCCGTGCTCACGTGGACGCACGGCAAAGTATCTGTCACTATGTCAAGCAATCACAGAATCTGGGGCATAAGTCATTCGAGCGTATATGGGATCTGATCTCAGGGTTAAGAATGATTAGGAACAGAAGCTGTGAAAAAGCGAGTCAGGGTTAAAATTTGTCCTTTAGTTGATAGGTGTTGTAACTTCTTCGTTTTCGAACTGGTGTGGTTTAAACCTGTAGTGCAGACTTTTAAATCTTTTCGTTTTGTTTTTGCGCCAGGTTTGGAGTGTTTTTTTCTTTTTGTTTTTTACTCCTAAAACTAAGCAGTGGATTTCCCCAAATCTACCTTGTTAATAACAGCTTATGGATTTTCCTCCAAGAACTTGCCTAAACCTTTTTCAAACCCAGCTAAACTAACTTTTACCACATTTGTTGTTGTTAAGTGCAGTCGAGTCGGAGTCGACTCATGGCGACCCTCTGGATAGCTATCCTAAATTGTGTTCAGTCTTCAGTCAGGCAGCTCATTGTTGAAAGACTGGTACCCGTAGCTGCTGTTATTGTATGAATCCATCTCATTGCTGGCCTTCCTCTTTTGCATTGACCTTCTATTTCTATCTTGCCAAGCATGATGTCTTTCTCTAATGATCTCTCTCTTCACATGATGTGTCCAAAGTATGAAAGTCGAGGTCTTGTCATCTGAGCTTCTAAAGAAAGCTTAGGTTTGATCTCCTCTAGTACGGACTGGTTTGTTCTTCGGGCAGTCCATGGTATACACAGTATTCACCACCAGCACCATAATTCAAAGGCATCAATTTTCTTCCTGTCTATCTTTTTCACTGTCCAGCTTTCACATCCATATGATGTTATTGAAAATACCATGGTTTGAACAAGTCAAATCTTTGTATGGAAAGAGACATCTCTGCTCTTGAGAATCTTATCTAAGTCTTTCATAGCCATTCTGCCAAGAGCAATGTGTCATCTGATTTCTTGACTGCTTGTTGCTTCTTTATTGATAGTTGATCCAAGTAGGTTTATTTTATTTATTTATTTATTTGCAGTCTCTTTTATACCGCGCTATTCGACATCCATGCGGTTTACAATGAACATAAGAGTTTCACATCTCAATTTCATGATTTGTGCTTACAGTGAAACAGGTTTAATAACTTGGGTAGACATTAAACAGGAAAATTAAACTTGGGTATGCATTAAGCAGGTATAACAGGTAAAATAGGGTATAAATAACCAGTCCCTTAACAAGGAGACACAATGAATAAATACAGTCTACTTTATGCAACAATATAATGAGTTATGTGGCACTGCATAAGTTTCTCATGGTGGTTGGAGGGGAAGGTGTGATTGCGAGTGATCAGTCTGGGAATGTGATGTGCATGAGTTTGAGGTGCTGCATTGAGATGTGAGAGTGGGTGGGTGTGGGGGGAAGACTGCAACATTGTAGTGATGAAGAAAGAGGTGACGTTTCAGTGCCTTCCTAAATTGGGAGAGTTCACTGATGGTTCTGATAGTTGCTGGTAGTGCGTTCCAGCAGGATGGAGCAAAGAAGGAGAAGGCTCTGGATCTAGTGAATTGAGAACACTTCGTGCTTGCCTTAGGTAATATGAGAGTATTTGCGGCATTCGATCTCCTTGCTCGATTGGGAGGTGTGATTGAAATTAGGTCAGTAATGGCAGTAGCAGGGTATTTCTTGATGGCTTTATGGGTCATAATTAGGATCTTGAATGAGATCCTGGCTTGTATGGGTAGCCAGTGCAATTGTTTTAGTATTGGGGTTAAAGTTGTTCACAATTTCAATTTCTTCTCCTTCAACGATGAACCGGTTGATTATGCCAGTTGTCATGATCTTTGTCTTCTTTACATTAAGGTGCAGGCCCATTTTGAGACTATGTTCTTTGATTGTGAGAAGCAAATGTTTCAGATCATCTTCAATTTCAGCCAGTAATGTGGTATCATCAGCATAGCGAAGGTTGTTGATGAATCTTCCACCAATCTTCACACCTCTGTTGTCGTCTTCATACAATCCTGCTTCTCTGCTGATTTGTTCTACATATAAATTAAACAGGTAGGGGGAAAGTATGCAGCCTTGTCTTACACCTTTGCTTATTTTAAACCATTCTGTTTCTCCTTGTTGCGTTCGAACTGTTGCTTCTTGATCAATGTACAGATTGCGCAAGAGAACGATCAGGTGTTCTGGTATACCCATGTTTCTTAATGTGGCCCAGAGTTTCTCATGGTTTACACAGTCAAAAGCCTTGCTATAGTCGATAAAGCACAAATAGATATCCTTTTGGTATTCTTTAGTCTTTTCAAGGATCCATCTCACATCCGCAATGTCTCTCATTCCTCGCCCTTGCCTGAACCCTGCTTGCACTTCAGGTAGTTCTTGTTCCAGGTATGGTTGTAGTCTCTTTTGAATAATCTTCAGTAGAATCTTGCTGGCATGTGGGATCAGAGCGATTGTGCGATAATTTCCACAGTCAGTTGGATCACCTTTCTTTAGTATTGGTATAAACACAAATCTTTTCCAGTCAGTTTGCCATGATGTTGTCTTCCATATTTCTTGGCAGAGCCTTGTAAGTATGGTAACAGCTGCATCAGATTGCTGCAATACTTCTATGGGAATGCTATCAATGCCTGGTGCTTTGTTCTTTGATAAGGCTTTCAATGCTGCTTCAACTTCTTCTTTCATCACCAATGGTTCCCGATCATAAGGTACAGGTTGAAACGGCTGTTGGTCCACTTGATCTTTATCATATAAAAACTCTGTATATTCCTTCCACCTTTTCCTGATCTTCTCAGCATCATTCAACATAGAACCTGGAGCATCTTGTAACATTCCAATTCGAGGCTGGAACTTTTTCTTTAACTCTCGTAGCTTTAGGAAAGCCGATCTTGTTCTTCCTCTAATAGTTTCTGCTTCTATTTCCTTGCAAGTGTCATTGTAGTACTTTTCCTTGTCCTGTCTTGCTGCACATGTTGGAAATCTCTTTGAGTTCTGTGAATGTCTTTATTTCTCCTCTGGCTTTAGCTTCTCTGCATTTCTGGGCAATTTTCAGAGTTTCTTCCGTCATCCATTTTGGCTTTTTCACCTTTTGTAGAGACTTCTCGCTTTCTTCCAACACATCCTTCTTGGTGTCATTCCATAACTCTTCCGGAGCTCTGTCATTTGTATCTAAAGCAGAAAATCGATTTTGCAGGCAGTCTTTAAATTCCAGTGGTATATTCTCAAGGTCATATTTTGCTGCATTCATGAGTGGTTTGCTCTTTTTCAACTTTAGCTTGAGTTTGCATACTGGTAGTTGATGATCTGTACCACAGTCAGCTCCAGGTTTTGTCTTTGTTGATGTTACAGAGCTTTTCCATCGTTGACTTCCACAGATGTAATCAATTTGATTTTTATACAATCCATTCGGTGAAGTCCATGTGTACAGTCGCCGCTTGTGTTGCTGGAAGGTGTTTGAGATTAATAGATCATTGGTCTTGCAGAATTCTATCAGTCTTTCTCCAGCTTCATTTCTGTTGCCAGTCCATATTTTCCAACTACTTTGCCTTCTTTTTTGTTGCCAACTTTTGCATTCCAGTCGCCCATGACTATCAGGATATCCTGTTTGCATGTTCTGTCAATTTCAGCTTGTACTTGTTCATAGAACTCTTCAATTTCATTGTCTTCTGCAGCTGTTGTTGGGGCATATACTTGAATTATAGCTGTGTTGATAGGCATTCCTCGTAGACAAATAGAGATTAAGCGTTCGCTGACTGCACTGTATTTCATTACAGTTCTTGCAAGTTTCTTCTTTATTATAAATGCAACACCATTTCTTCTTTGTCTTTCATTTCCAGCATAGTAGACCATGTGATCATCTGAGCAAAGTGCCCGATGCCAGTCCATTTCAGTTCGCTGACACCCAACAGATCAAGTTGTACACGTTCCATTTCATTCTTGACCACCTCCAACTTCCCTTGGTTCATGCTTCGTACGCTCCATGTTCCAATGTGAAAGACATCTTTACAGCTTCTGACTCTCATTTCATGTGCAGCTACATCAGCAGTCAGACTTCCCGAGGGCTTTGATCCAACCACATCATAAATGCTGGCTTTACTCTGAAAAGTCTTCAGCTCTTCCCCAGTAGCTAGTTGAGTGCCTTCCGACCTGGGGTCTCATCTTCCAGCACTATAGCACAATTTGTTTTGTTGTAACTATCCATTGGGTTTTCATGGCAAGATACAGAAGTAGATTGCCGGGCCTTTCTTCCACGCAGTTTAAGTTTGGTGTTGTTGCCGTTGTCACAGAAATGTGATCCTCCGCCATCAACACTATCCCATTCTGCTACTGCCCAGATGGGTGGTTTGTCTTGGTCTGGCAGCTCAGCTGAGACCTGTCCATCTTGGGAGACCCTGCCAGTAGTTAAACTACCGATAGTTTAGCTCTCAGCATCACTGATGCACACAAGCCCTCACAGCACGGCAAGCTGCAAACCATTTATATTATTTAAATAATTTATATTGCGCTCTATCTACTAGGCAGATCACAAATAAACATGCATATATTTCTCATACAAAAGTAAACACAAACACATTACATATATACATGCATGTCACTACCAGCCGTCATTAGTAACAGCCTGATCACTGGTTATCCATTTATCATAATTGTAAATCTAAACCTGGTGCCTGCCTAGTGACTTATCATAATATCCACAGATTTAAGCAATCTAAGTTAGAAAAATCCAGAGTTTAATTGTGCATCGACTGGAAAATATTTGTTCTAATTTGTTTTAAGGCAGCAGTTTATAAAGGATTTTTCACGCATAAAGGGCTTTATAAAATTACCTTGGGGTTAGTTACACATGGTGATAAGATGGTAATTTTATGTGACCCACGTGTAGGGTCATGATTTTGCACATAATTCACTTGCTGACATCTATGCTTGCTCCTGAGCAGACATAAATGTTACGTCTTCAATCTAGCCGCTATTTTTGCTTGTTTAACCCTAGTATTTTATAAAAATGCATATGGGCCCCTTTCACACAAGTCTGGTGCTGCAACGGGTGGCCAGGAACACTAATGCACCAGCCATTGTATGTTAAACAACGGCCATCAGCCATTACGGGATGGGGTGAAGTATGGGCCTGGAGAGCGCATTGCCGCTAACGCCAGAGCAGCTGCCAGGCGCTCACGCGAGTTCACCTGACACCACCTCTATGGCAGTGGTTAGGTAAACCCGCCTTACTGGAACACACATTAGGGTAGCCTGCCAGGAACATGCTAGTCATGCCTACTGCAGCTAACACGGAAGCTTTGCACTTAATGTGCATTTGTTTGGTGCATTAAGTGCACAGCCTTAGTAGGCTTTAGTAAAAGGGGCCCAATGCGTCTTTATAAAACAGACTAAATATAGGGACTTATGAGACCTTCACACATAGACAACCTATTATAAAATTACCCACTATATGTGATATTTAGTAGCTTCATAGCATGTACCCTAGCCTTTGTACTTATTTATTTTTTCAAAAATGGATTCACATTCACCCATTCCACTTAATTCATGATTTTAAAGGCATCTATCGTATTTTCCCTCAGCCATTTCTTCCTCAAGATGAAGAGCACAAACCTCTTTTAGCTTTTCTTCATAAGAGTCATTCCGTCCCCTTTAGCATTTTGGTCGCCCATCTCTTTTTTGAGATATGGTGACCAGAACTGCACACAATACTCAATGTACAGTCATAGCATGGAGTAATACAGAGGCATTTCATATTCTGTTTTATTCACCATGCCTTTCCTAATACGTCCTAACATTCTGTTTGGTTTTTGGTCACCGCCCCATACTTAGCAAAGGATTTCAATGTATTGTCATATCTGTATACACCTCTGGGACCATTTTTTTTTTTAATTTGTATTACGTTGGCCACCCTCCAATCTTCAGGTGCCATAACAAATCACAAGTCCTTGTAGTACTCTATCCAATCCAGGTAATCTACTATTCTTTAATTTGGTTTACATCATCCAGGTTCACTGAAATTTGTCTCAGTTCCTCAAAATCTTCACGATTAAATACCACTCCTGATACAGTCATACTACAGTTGTTTGGATTGTAACTACTACTCTGTCAGGACTGGTCCAAAGATTAGAGGTGTCCTAAGGCAAGCCCTCCATCCTACTGTCCCCACCTCCCTCCGACACAGATTTCTGGCTTATGCAAACCGGAAGTCTGCGTTGAGAGGTGGCAGGAAAAATGGAAGCAGAACTCATAGAAGGCGGAACCGCAATGCAGTGCTGGAGAATTCAGGTAAGTGCTACGTTGCAGTTTCAATGCCATTGTTGCTGTTGCAGAGGGAGGCAACTGCAGTGGCAAAGGGGTGCTCCTGAAATACTAGCACTCTAGGCGACTGTCTGTTTCACTTGACGGTAGAGCTGGCCCTGTATTCCATGCAGGCTACCCCTTGCCTAACTAAATGGTTAATGGTGCCACTACATCATGTTGCCTCTATACCAGTCTCATATCACTGTAGCTTCAACCATCTGTTCTAGGGGGGCTCTCTTAAGCATGCACCACACTTCTAATCAATAATTTGATAAATAATGTTGCTGGCATCTGTCATGCCTCAAATGTCTGAGCTTCAAAACGAATTGTTTTTTGAAGATTTTTTCAGATGCAGCCAACAAGGTAGACTTTTGTCCTTAAAAGCTTATGCCTCAATTATTATCAGCAACATCTTATTGTTCAAAAAACAGACATGCCTCTCGAAAAGGGGGTATGCTACAGAAAGCAAATTTACATTGACACAATCTGGTTGGTGACTTTTATTTTTCCCTCCTGTCCTTTTTCTACTCATTTCTGGGTGTTGACGGTTAGATGATCAAACCCCCATTGCAGTGCTTGTTTATCTTTTTTTGACAGAACCCTGTGGAGGTTTGCCACTGCCTTTGTAGTCCATGGCTCCTGGTTTTCTCTGGTACTAGCTAGGCTTGACCCAGCTTGATTTCCAAAATTTAACAAGTGTGGTCTTTCAAGCTAGTTACTCAGACCAGGTGAAGCAGACTTACCAAACCAGCAAAGTTCTCTATACTACCACAAAATCTCAGGTATCGTGAAGCAGTGCCTTCCTTTTGAAGTTAGTTGGACCAGAGCTTTCCCCGAGAATACATTACAGCTGTAAATCAGAACTAGCGCAACCTGTTTTTGATTAACTTCTGTGACCAACATTCATCTCACAAACTATGCTCTATCTTTTGAGGACTATTGTGCATGCCATTCTGTTGTGGAAATGTTTTACACCCAAGCAAAATCTGACTTGGGAGTTAATAATCCTCTCAAAATACTAAAGATCTTTCTACATAGGGTCAGCTGGAAAGTCTGTTACATTTATACAGTAGTTTCCTATCACATTTTTGCAGACTGTAATATCTTTTGCTGAATCAACATGTAAAGCATAAAAATATGTTGCTTTTCATAAGCTGTCACTACCATAACAGGTCCTTTCTTTGCATGTACAGAATAAAAATTTGCTGAGAACCAAATACCAACACTCTGTATCACCGATGATACAATAGTGCCACCTTTAAGTACAAAGACATACCCTAGCTGTTAAGCAATCAGAGAAAGGTTAAACGTGATGGATCTCTGGACTTCTTTCAACTTAACCAACAAGAATATATGTGTTTTGGCCTGTGGACTTTGGTATCTATGAGGCAAACTAAGAAAAGGCTTTGCTTTGCCATTCCTCTAATGATGTATTGCTTAAATTTCTATGTGTAAAAACCTGTCTCATGCACAAAAAAGGCCTCTTATAAAATTAGATTATGTCTAAAGGTACATGTGGAGCAAGACGCATGCATTTAGGGGTATGTTTACTAAAGTATGTTAGCTGCTAACACAGCTATATTGCAGGAAAAGCGTACCGCAGTAGCAGCTAATGCAAGCCAAATGCAGACACTGCAGAAATTTTCTGCAATGTCTGCATTTTGCAAGATAGCTGCAGGCTTGGGTGGGATTAGGGTGGACAGTGGGGTGTGCCTGCAACATACGATATCAACATCACACAGTAATCGCCAAAGTTGCAGTCCTCAATGGGTGGCGATAGCTGCATATGCGTGCTGCCTAATTGCGATCCCTGCAGTTTCACCATGGTATCTGCTGAGGAAATGCTGTGCACACCTGTGGGCCTTTTGCAGCTAAGCAGTGCTATCTGCACTAATGCCCCACATTAGCTGCAAAAGTCGATCATGCTTTAGTAAATATACTCCTTATAGTAGGCATGCTTGGGGAAGGGGAAGGCAAAGTGTAGGCACAACTGCAATTTATGTATGTATTTTATAAAGTACACATTGACATTTACATCTGTGTAATGTCTGTGCCTTCAATCTAAGTGCTAATGAAGAATATCTGAAACATTTGCTTCTCAAGATCAAGGAACATAGTCTTAAAATGGGCCTGCACCTTAATGTAAAGAAGACAAAGATCCTGACAACTGGCAAAATCAATAATTTCATCATAGATGGAGAAGAAATTGAAATAGTTGACAACTTTAACCTACTTGGATCAATCAATAAATAAATAATAAGTAGTCAAGAAATCCAACGATGCATTGCTCTTGGCAGAATGGCTATGAAGGACCTAGGCATGATTCTCAAGAACAGAGATGTCTCTCTCCATACATACATTCAACTTGTCCAAGCCATGGTATTTTCAATAACATCATATGGATGTGAATGTTGGACAATAAAAAAAGATAGGAAGAAAATAAATGCCTTTGAATTATGGTACTGGTTACGAATACTGTGTATACCATGACTGCTCTAAGAATAACCCAAGCTAAGCTTTCTTTAGAAGTTCAGATGACAAGACTTTAACTTTCATAGTTTGGACACATCATGCAAAGAGAGAGATTGTTAGAGAATGACATCATGCTTGGCAAGGTTGAAGGTCAACGTAAAAGAGGAAGGCCAGCAATGAGATGGATTGATACAATAACAGCAGTTATGGGTGCCACTTTATCAACAATTTATTTATTTATTTACATTCTCTTATATACTGCGCTATTCTGCATCAGTGCGGTTTACATTGAACAAACTGAAATTACATTGAACAGGGCATTATAACTTGGAGGTAACTATTTTACAGGGAACATGGGCTATGGAGGGTTAAGTGGCTTGCCCAAGGCCACAAGGAGCACCTGTGGGACTAGAAACCCCAGTCCTTCCGGCCCAAGGTTGCTGTCCTCTAGTGGGATTTGAACCCCCAACCTTCTGGCCTGAAGTACCTTGCCCCAACCACTAGGCCACTCCTCCACTCCAATGAGCCGCCTGACTGAAGACCGAGCACAGAGTAAGTCAACTATCCAGAGAGTCACCATGAGTCAACACCAATTCGACAGCACTTTACATCAACAACAACATCTGTGCCTTCATTCTAAATGCGATTTCTTCAGGATAGACACAAACTTAGATTATAGGTCTGTTGGGGACAGAGAGATTCCATATTTTCACACAAATAATGCGCCCACATATATAATGCGCACAAGCATATAATGTGTGTAAATGACGCCATTCTGTTCGAGAATCTTTGGATAACATGCCCTTTTTGCTAATGACCATGCTGGGAATGAAACGCAAGTCCTACACCACCAACTTCAAACAAAGTTGTGAGAGCGGAAGAAACAGAGCACCTGTGAGAGAGTTTGAGGTTGGAAAGACATCCATTCGCGAATGGAGAAAGGAGAAAAAAAGAGCTCAAGAATATGAACCTTCGAAGATGTGCATATTGTGGACTCAAAATAAAATGGCCTAAACTGGAGAATGATTTGAGAGTTTGGGTTTTTTTCTCAGAGGGAACAAAATCAAGCTGTCTCTATTGTCTCAATTCAGATCACAACGAAGCTTCTGGCAAATAAAAGAGGAATCGGGTTTCACCTGGATTTCTAGATTCATGAAAAGAAATGAACTTTCAGTGAGATTGAGAACCACTGTAGGCTAACGACTTCCGGATGACTGGGAGCAAAAGATAAACAACTTCTGTGAATTTGTCTCCAAAGAAATCTCTGAACATGGTATCTCTGCAGTGGACGTTATAAATATGAACGAGGTTCCAATTTATTTTATTTTATTTAGACAGTTTTGTATACCACCTTATCCTTCAATCAAAGTGGTCACAACACAATTGGGGTATACATTTTAACACAAGGGGATATGAGACACATACACTAATACTTACAGAGAACATGGGCACCACCAGGACTGTAGCTGCTTCAAGTATGAAAACTGAAACCATTACAACCACTGGGCATGAGAGGGCCTGCTTCACTGTAGTCCCTGGATGCACTAAGAATGGGGTGAAATTAAAGTCGATGGTAGTTTTCAAAAGTTACCATGCCCCGTGAAAAATTGCCACTGATGTGGTTGTCCATTGCAATAGGAAGGGACGGATGGATTGTGACCTTATGATGGGTTGATAAATGTTATAGGGCCAGGCAAGGGGGATTCTTCTCCAAGAAGTCCTTACTAATTTTCGATGCCATGGCTGCCTACAAAGAAAAAAACGATTCAAAATGATATAAACGCCGCTGGTGCCCACATAGCTGTAATACCCGGTGGTCTTTCCTGCAAGCTACAGCCAATAGATATAGCAGTTAACTACCCATTCAAGATGTTCGTGAGAAGAGAATGGGACAAATGGATGCTACCTGGGATTCATGAATTCACACCATCAGGAAGACAGAAACAGGCGCGGTTTTTGGAATTCTGCAAGTGGGTGTCTTCTGCTTGGGGTAAAATAACGCCACAAACCATCTGCAACGGCTTCAGAAAGGCTGGGATTATCTACCAGCACAATAAGACATATTTGGATACCGATGACTAAGGTGAAGATGCCAATAGCAGTGACAACGATATCACTTCAGAAATCACAGAACAGTGTCTGCAGTTGGTTCTTAATTATTTCAATGATGACAGTGGGAAGGGTATGGACTTTGAAGGGTTTGAGGAGTCAGATGATGATGCTGAAAGAACTGGAATAGGCCTAGTCTAATTTAGTCTCATTTACTGTCACTGAAATTCAGCATGTCAAGAATAAAGAAGTTATAAAAAAGTTAAAAATGACTGAATTTCTTTTCATGTTGTATTGATAATTACATATATAATGTGCACGCACATGTAACGCGTGGGGGAGCAGTTTCTGCAAAAACACATATGACACACGCGTTAGTGAAAATACAGTACTTACCTGCTATACCTAAATGTAACGCGCCTTGAACTACTACTAAAAATGCATGAGCTAAACACAAGTAGATAAAGATACATAAAATGCTGTTGTTAAGTGCCACTGAGTCAGTGTTGACTCATGGTTACCCTCATACTGTAGTTGTCCTAAACTGTGTTTGGTCTTCAGTCAGGCGGCTCATAGTTGATGGATAGCTACAATAACAGCAGCTATGGATGCCACTCTATCTCACTAACCTTCAACCTTGCCAAGCATGATGTCTTTTTCTAATGATCTCTCTCTTCGCATGATGTGTCCAAAGTATGAAAGTCGAAGTCTTGCCATCTGAACATCTAAAAAAGCTTAGGTTTGATCTCCTCTAGTATTGACTGGTTTGTTCTTCGGGCAGTCCATAGTATATACACAGTAGTCTTCACAAGCACAATAATTCAAAGGCATCAATTTTCTTCCTGTCTATTTTTTTTCACTATCCAACTTTCGCATCCATATGATGTTATTGAAAATACCATGGCTTGGACAAGTCAAATCTTTGTTTGGAGAGAAATATCTGTGCTCTTGAGAATCTTGTCTAGATCCTTCATAGCCATTCTGCCAAGAGCAATGCGTCATCGGATTTCCTGACTGCTTGTCGTCTTATTTTTTTTTTATTGATTATGGAGCCAAGCAGATTAAAGTTGTCCACTATTTCAATTTCCACTCCATCAACAATGAACTTATTGATTTTGCCAGTTGTCAGGATCTTTGTCTTCTTTACGCTATGGCGCAGGGCTATTTTAAGACTATGTTCCTTGATCTTGAGAAGCAAATGTTTCAGACAGTCTTCACTTTCAGCCAGTATTGTGGTGTAATCAGCATAATTAAGGCTGTTGATGAATCATCCACCAATCTTCACATCTCGGTTGTCTTCATATAATCTTGCTTCTCTGATGATTTGCTCTGCATATAAATTAAACAGGTAGGGGGGAAATATGCAGCCTTGTCGTACACTTTTGCTGATTTTAAACTATTCTGTTTCTCCTTGTTCCAACTGAACTGTTGCTTCTTGATCAATGTAAAGGTTATGCACGAGAACTATCAGATGGTCTGGTATACCCATGCTTCTTAATGTGGCCCAGAGTTTCTCATGGTTTAACAGTCAAAAGCCTTGCTGTAGTCAAACACATATAGATATCCTTTTGGTATTATTTTGTCTTTTCAAGGATCCATCTCACATTTGTGATAATGTTTCTTGTTCCTCGCCCTTTCCTGAACCTTGCTTGCACTTCAGGCAGTTCTTGTTCCAGGTATCGTTGAAGTCTCTGCTGAATAATCTTCAGTAGAATCTTGCTGGCATGTGGGATCAGAGCGAGTGTGCAATAATTTTCACAGTCAGTCAGATCACCTTTCTTCAGTATTGATATAAACACAGATCTTTTCCAGTCAGTTGGCCATGACGTTGTTTTCCAAATTTCCTGGCAGAGTCTTGTAACTATGGCAACAGCTGCATCTTATTGTTGTAATATTTCAGTGGGAATGCCATCAATGCCTGGTACTTTGTTCTTTGATAATGCTTTGAATGCTGCTTCAACTTCTTTCATCACCAATTTTTCCTGATCATAAAGTAGAGGTTGAAACAGCTGTTGGCCCACTTGATTTTTATGGTATAATGACTTTGTATATTCTTTCCACCTTTTCTTATCTTCTCAGCATCATTTAACATGGATCCTTGAGCATCTTATAGCATTCCAATTCAAGGTTGGAATTTTCTCTAACTCTCATAGCTTTGGGAAAGCCAATCTTGTTCTCCCTCTAATAGTTTCTGATTCTATTGCAGGCATCATTATAGTACTTCTTGCCTTGTCTTGCTGCACATTGGAAATCTCTGAGTTCCGTGATTGCCTGTCTTCGGCTTTAGCTTCTCTGTGTTTCTGGGAAATTTTCCGAGTTTCTTCGGTCATCTATTTAAGCTGTTTTTGCTTTTTCACCTTTTGTACAGACTTCTCACTTTCTTCTAGCACAACTTTCTTGATCTTATCCCATAACTCTTCTGGTGCTCTGTCATTTGTATCCAAAGCAGCAAATCAATTTCGCAGGCAGTCTTTAAATTCCATTGGTATATTCTCAAGGTCATATTTTGCTACATTCATGAGTAGCTTGCTCTTTTTTAGCTTTAGCTTGATTATGCATACTAGTAGTTGGTGATCTGCACCAAATAAATACAAAAAATAAAATAGTATTCTATAAAAAGACCAAGGCTCCTTCATAAAGTAGTTAAAAAAAGCTCTTTCCTGCCCAATTAATCTTGGCACCCTATTATAAAATTATGCATTATATGCATACTTTGAAACCCACTATGTATGCTGGGTTGTGGCAGGTGAAGGCCTGTGATCCACGGTGTCTGACGTAGACAGGCAGGCCTAACTAGCTTGACCTGTAAATGAAGCCTGTGGAGAGGCACATAGGAATTGCACATCCCCCAATATGCTGCTATTGTAAGATAGAACTCAGTAGAAGTATTGAATTAGCTGAGATAAGCAGAACTGCAGAACTGAAAGATGGAAAAATACAGAAAAACATGTTTAAAAGTTACTGATAAGAAAAAGTACATCTGCAAGGAATATAATTGGGAGTGCTGACAGATGAGTTGCAGAGCCCTGCTCCTCTGCATGCACAAATTGGCTATATGGCCTTGAGAGTGTGAAAGTAACAAGTTGATGAACTGACTATTGTAATTGGGACTAGAAGGGGGGTATGCAGGTGCCATGCCCACTGAAGGGACATAATTGGATAAACTTATCAGTACCGGGACCAATGGAAGAGGTACGGGAGGTTACCGGGACCAATGAAATGTTTTTCTATACCTAGAATGGAACAGAAGTCTATAAAAGTTGTTGTAATGCTTGAAAACTTTGCTTGATTTGGACCTTCTGAACAGACTCCTGGTATCATTGGTTTGTCTGCGCTTTGCTGCTACATATTCTTGGTGCGTTGGCCGGGAAGTTGTGGAATCAAAGTGTATATAGGGCAATATACCACGACTTTCCGCCTCTATAGGCTTGGTCCTGCCGGGATCGCGCCCTTCCGACGAGGGCTGCTCCCTGGC
This sequence comes from Ichthyophis bannanicus, assembly GCA_033557465.1. NCBI lineage: Eukaryota > Metazoa > Chordata > Amphibia > Gymnophiona > Ichthyophiidae > Ichthyophis > Ichthyophis bannanicus. Next base: position 36,178,000 of record CM066050.1, on the reverse strand, counting down.
GCCACCGGTCCCTTGTATCGGAGGGAGCTGGTCGGACCTCGGCGGGTGCCGGGCCCGGCTGGAGCCAACGCCTCGAACCCGAGTGAGGGGAGTCCGAGGTCCAACTCATGCGCCTGCTTGGGAAGTTTGAGGACCAGATCCGGTGAGTATAGTTTTGATTTGGTGTCTAGACAGAAATAGAAAGAGCAGTACTGCCATTGGAACTTGGAATTTGGAATTTGTAATCTCGAGATATTGGGAATTGGTAAGAGAGCATGATCACCTCTCAAGGAAGGGCCGAGTAACCCTGCATGGGAATTCGCCGGGTGAAACCCTCATCCTTATTGTAATTGGGAAAAAGACTAGTCAGAATAGATAGAAACGAATGCATTCTGGGATACGTTGCTAGCATGATTGTGTGAACGAAGTGTGAATGAGAGGTCTGGCAGCACGGACCAAGTGAAGGCGGACCCCTGAGTAGCGCATTTCCTGACCGGGCGACCGCGTTCAGGTCGCGAAAAGGGGGAAAGCGATTGTCGTCTTGTCTTGTTATTTGTACTCCCTATACGTTTCTAGGGCCGTGAGGACCCCTTACTCACGGTCCGCCCTCCTTTTCCCTTTTGTCTGTTGTTGCGCGCACACATCGAAATGGGAGGGGCGGGGTCTACTAGAAACACTCCATTAGAATGTATGATCGCACATTTTAAAGAGGGATATTCAGGAGATTATGGTATTAAAATGACAGCAGCCCGTTTGCAGATTTTGTGTACTAGGGAGTGGCCCGATCTAGACCCCATCTGGCCCCGAGAAGGAACGTTCAATGTAGAGATTATTCAGTCAGTACATCGTAGAGTGCGGATAGCGCACCCTGATCAGTACCCCTATATAGATTCCTGGTTAAGTATTTGTGAAGATCCGCCCCCCTGGGCACAGCGCTGTTATGAGGAACAGTGCAGAATAATGTTAGCTAAAACAGATTCTAGACAGAAAACGGAACAGCCCAAAATGAAAGAGCAGGATAAGAAAGCCAGAAAGAAGCCCATCCTGGTAGATCCTGATTCCCCAGAGATAATTCCAAGACAGCCCCGAACCCCAGGTCCGATAAGAGTAGCCCGGCGTCCTGCCCCAGAACCCCAGAGACGGCCGGAGCGGGACCCAACCCCTGATCCCCCTCCTGGAGGGCAGAGAGAGGAATCAGCTGAAGACGAGGATGCCATAAAAAGCGAGTCAGAAGAAGAGGAAGAAAAAGAAAATGTCCAAAGTGAAGATGATAGCGTACAAGTAGTTGCTAGTGCCAGCGGGCCGGCAAAAGAGACACCCAAAGTGAAACCTGTTGAGAAAGCAAAAGTAGTCCCCGGGAAGATAGTCAAGAAAACAGTCCTTAGATCCCAAAAGACAGCTCCCGCCAAGATGCTGCCTTTACGGCAAGTCCCTGGAATGCCCATAAAGAACGATAATGAAGAGGTGGTGGCGGGACCCTTAACTTATGTGTATATCCCTTTCTCAACAACTGATCTGTTAAATTGGAGGTCACATTATGCCTCCTATACTAGTAAGCCCCAGGAGCTGACCGAATTAGTAACTACTATTATGGAAACCCACCAACCCACTTGGCCAGATTGCCGTCAGCTCCTGACCACCCTATTCACGACAGAAGAGCGAGCACGAATTAGAAAAGCAGCTATTGAGTGGATGTCAGATAACCCTGTAGCTCCGGGGCAGGGACTGAGCAGAATAGACTATCGGGAAGCGGCTCAGAAAGAATTCCCGAATGAAGACCCCCATTGGGACCCAAATACCGAAGAAGGAACCACAGCCCTAGCCTGTTTTCGCCAAGGCTTTTTACAAGGCCTGAAAAGGGGGGGCCAAAAAGCTATGAACCTTTCCAAAGTTGCAGGAGTTATCCAAGGTATAGATGAGAGCCCAGCAGATTTTTATGAAAGACTAACTGAAGCATACAGAATGTATACTCCCTATGATCCCGAGGCACCAGGAAGTTTATGTATGGTGAATTCTGCTTTTGTAAACCAGTCTCAACCAGACATTAGACGTAAATTACAGAAGTTAGAAGGGTTTGCGGGCATGAATGCAACACAGTTACTGGAAGTCACTCATAAAGTGTATGTGAATCGTGATAATGAAAGACAGAGAGAATGTGATAGAAAGATGAAGAAGAAAGCTGATTTTTTGGCTGCGGCCATAGTTGAACAGAAAAGGGGAGGTGTCCCTAATCGACGGAGCAGAGGAAGAGGGCGGGGTCAAGGCGGAGGCCGGACCCAGAAGCTAGGCGTGAACCAATGCGCCTACTGCAGAGAAGAAGGACATTGGAGAGATACGTGCCCGCAACTCGAAGACGCCCAGCAAGATGACGACAGCAGTCATCAGTGGCGAGAAGAAAGACGAGGCTATCCCCGAAACCGAGGAGGAGCCAATCGAGAACAATTCCAGCGAGAAAGAGGAGGAGGAGCCATTCAAGCATTGGCCACAACGATCCATGATGAAAATGACGTGGATTAGGACAGACCGGGCTCCAAGTTTGCTTTAGGTCTCCAGGAGCCTATGGTCGGAATACAAATAGGAGACCAAATAATGGACTTTATGGTTGATACTGGAGCACAACATTCAGTAATAGACAAAAAGATAGCCCCATTCTCTACAAAAGCAGTCACCATTATAGGAGCAACTGGTGCCAAAGCCACAAAATCTTTTCTTCAAAATCGTATATGCAGTCTAGGAGGACAGCAAATAACTCATCAATTCCTTTACATGCCCGAATGTCCAGTGCCACTACTGGGACGAGATATGTTAGCCAAGCTTCAAGCACAGATATCTTTCTCTGAAGAAGGAGAAATGCAAATGACAGTAAATCCCCAAGCCAAACCAGCAGGAATAATGCTGCTGACAGTTCCCCGAGAAGAAGAATGGAGGTATTACATTGATGACTCTATCCAAGACACTTATTTTGAACAAACTTTAAAGAACATTCATGCACCACCTGGAGTATGGGCAGAAGGCAGTCCCCCAGGCCTAGCCAAGCATATAGCTCCAGTGATTGTAACCCTCAAGCCTAGTGCTACACCAGTGCACGTCAAACAGTACCCTCTCCCAAGAGCTGCAATTGAAGGCAATCATCGCCACCTACAAAGATTGCTCGAGTATGGCCTACTAAAAGTATGTCAATCCCCATGGAACACTCCACTTTTGCCAGTAAAGAAACCTGGGACGGATGACTACCGCCCAGTACAAGACTTAAGAAGAGTAAATGATGCAGTTGAAACTATACATCCAGTTGTACCCAATCCTTACACTCTTCTAGGACTGATACCTGCTGAAGCTACCCATTTCACTGTACTGGATTTAAAAGATGCATTCTTTTGCATAAGATTAGCCCCTGTAAGTCAGATATTGTTTGCCTTTGAATGGCAGGACCCCATCTCTGGAAGAGGGGGCCAACTCACCTGGACAAGATTACCCCAAGGATTCAAGAATTTGCCTACTATCTTTAGTGCTGCACTGAATCAAGACCTTTCAAGCTATCCAGTAGCCCCAGGGAAGAGAGTGCTTCTCCAATACGTGGATGATCTGTTGATAGCTGCCATATCAGAAAGTGAATGCATACTAGCCACCAAAGACCTCTTGCAGTTACTAGATGAAGCTGGATACAAAGTTTCCAGAGCAAAAGCACAGCTATGCCAAAAAGAAGTGAAATACCTGGGTTTTCGTATTACCCAAGGAAGCAGAAGATTAGGCAGAGAAAGAAAAGAAGCAGTATGCAGAATTCCAACTCCAACAACCAGAAAGCAAGTCAGAGCCTTTTTGGGAGCGGCAGGATATTGCCGAATCTGGATACCCAACTTTGCCCAAATTGCCAAACCACTGTATGAAGCCACAAAAGGAGAAGAGAAGTCGCCACTGGAGTGGGGACTTGAGCAGGATACAGCCTTCCGGAAGTTAAAAAGAATTGATGTCATCACCAGCACTTGGACTACCAGATGTCCACAAGCCTTTCCACTTGTTTGTACATGAAGCACAGGGAAATGCCTTAGGCATGTTGACTCAGAAATTGGGAAATTGGGAGCGACCTGTAGCATACCTATCGAAACAATTGGACCCAGTGGCCAAAGGATGGCCACCATGCCTGAGAGCAGTTGCAGCTACAGCGCTACTAGTGAGTGAAGCAGACAAGCTCACATTAGGACAGAACATACGAGTCACTGTGCCACATGCAGTCCTTGCTCTCATGGAACAGAAAGCAAATTATTGGCTCACCAATTCCCGAATGTTGAAGTACCAGAGCATGTTATGTGAAAACCCACAGATACAACTCGAAGTGAGCCATGCCTTGAACCCAGCTACCTTGATACCCATCAGTGAAGAACTCCCAGAACATGACTGTATCGAAGTCATGGAAACTGTGTTCTCCAGTCGACCCGACTTGACAGATGTGCCCATAGACAACCCTGACCAAATCTATTATGTTGATGGGAGCAGTCTCATCCTTGATGGACGACGCTGTGCCGGATATGCAGTCGTCACTCAACACGAAGTAGTTGAATCATCAGCTCTAGCCTCAGGCACATCAGCCCAGAAAGCCGAATTGATAGCACTTACCAGAGCATTGCTGTTAGGAGAAAAACTTGTGCTAAATGTATATACAGATTCCAAATATGCCTTCTCCAGGACCAAGCAGGAAGTCAGTCCTCACTTATGGGTGACGTCGGCGCCGACGGAGCCCTCGCGGAGCAATTTTCCCCAGCTTTCAAAGAAAGCCTTTGGGAATTGCAGCGCGCATGCGCGGTCGTCTTCCCGCCCGAGGGTGCCATCTTAGCCAGTCTTCTTTTTTCCGCGGAGCCCTACAGACGTCCCCGTCTTGTCCCCGCGAAAAAGTCGATTTTCTTCATTATTTTATTCTTATTTCCTTCGGTTCGACGCCGATCCTTTTCCCGCCCGGACTCGCGACGCCGGTCGCGAGTCCTCTTACTTTTTTTCGGTTTTTCTGACTTTGTCAGCTTTCGTTTTCGATTTTTCCCTGGCAGCCCGGTCCTTTGACCTCGCAGGGGCCCTTTTTCCCCCGATGGCTGCCAGTGGCTTTAAGCGGTGTGGTCAGTGTGACCGAAATATGTCACTAACTGACACACACGACTTTTGCCTCCGCTGCCTGGGCCCGGATCATGAGGAACTGATCTGTGGGCCCTGCGGCAAAATGTCCTCAAAAGCATTGAGAAGTCGGCGGCATCAGCGTGATCGAATCTTCGCTGACCCCAGCCGTACCCGGTCCACGTCGGAGGCCTCCGCGTCAAAAGGCTCCAGCTCGGACCGTCGCCGGAGTTCCTCCGACAGGGGTTCTCCCTCCGGGGACCATCGTCGGAAGGTGAAACCCGCGAGGGCGGCGTCGGTGGACGCTCCTGGTTCCGCGAGGGCCAGGTCGCATAGCCCCGACAGCCGCCCCGGGTCCTTGGAGAAGGAACACCTCCCGAAGCGACCTCGCCTGGAGTCGGAGATGCCTGCTCGGGTAAGTCCTGTGGTCCTTCTGGACTCGCCTCCGCGACAGCCGACGTCGGGCCCGACGCCGTCGGGGCCCGAGTCGGGGGCTGCTGGGTCACCTGAGCTCGGACTCAGGTTGACGGCCTTGGAGAGCAGACTGTCTGCCTTCATGGACCAGCAGCGGGCACTGCTCGCTGGCTTTGCTGGCGCCGCTGCCCCGACCGCCGGGACGTCGACGTCCAAGTCGACCCCGGAGACCGAGCCGATCCTCGAGTCGATGAGAACTCGAGTCGATCCTCGGTCGAGGTCACCCTCGGCCTCCCGTTCGGGACCGAGGTCGCCGACGCCGACTCCCTCGGCGTCGGGGCGGCAGGCGCCGCGCCCTGCCTGGGCCGACCCCACCGAGTCCTCGTCGGAGTCGGTCTGGGAGTCTGAAGAGGAAGAGTCGCCTGATTCTTTCCGGACTCGGTGTGTCCCCTCGGACTCACCGGAGTCCGAGCCTCGGAAGCAGTCCCCCCCGGAGGATGCCCGGTTCTCGGACTTCGTTAGGGATATGGCCAAGGCTTTGGCCTTCCCTGCGGATCCCGAGGAGGAGCCTCGAGCCGAAGAGCTCGACGCCCTCCAGTATGACTCTCCCGCGAGGGAACACTTTACTGTACCGGTTCCTCCTATGCTGGAACGACTACTCTTCCGCATGTGGGAGAGTCCGGCCTCCTCGCCGGTCCTGAGCAAGCGGGTCGATTCTATCTATCGGGTCCGCAAGAGCCCTGGCTTCCAAAAGGCACAGCTACCACACCATTCCATGGTAGTGGAATCGGCCATGCATCGTCTTAAGAGCCAGAAGATGCACTCCTCGGTGTCCCCTGGCAGGGAGGCCCGTAACCTGGATGGCCTTGGTAAGAAGTGTTTCCAGGGCTCTATGCTCGCATGTCGTGTCCAGACTTACCAGCTATACATGGGCATGTATCTCCGGGATCTGGCTAAAGAGCTAGCCGGATTCTCCGCTGGTTTGTCCGAGGAACCCTTGCGGAGGTTCCTGGCCTTGTCCACTGGCATTCGGGAATGCTCAAAGTTCATGTCCCGGGCAGCCTATGATGGCTTTGAAGCGTCGGCTCGAGTGGCCGCAGCCGGCATCGGTGCCCGCCGACAGGCTTGGCTTCAGTCGTCAGACCTTGAGCCCTGGGTGCAGGACAAGTTGGTCGATGTCCCCTGCCGAGGCGAAAACCTCTTTGGCAAGCCCATGGCGGAAAAGGCTGCACAAATTGAGACTGAGACTCTCACCAGGACCAGGCTTTCTAGGAAGACCTCCGCCCCTTCCCAGAAAAAGAAGGGCTCGGGGAAAAAGTCCTTTTACCCGAGGAAGGCGGCTGCCTACAAACAATACCCCCATTATCAGGCCCCTGCAGCTCCCCAACAGGGCCAGCAGGCCAAGGGACGGGGTAACGGGTCCCGTAGGCAGCAAGCCCCCAAGCCTGCACCACCAGCCCCTGCTCAGCAGGGTGGGGGTTTTTGACTCACTAAGCATAGCCTTTCCCCCCCCGCTGGTTCCTCCCGGCACCGGAGGCCGGCTGGTTCACTTCGCCCACAGGTGGTCCAGCATCACCGCAGATGCCTGGGTGCTTCAAGTCGTGTGAGAAGGCTATCTTCTCCACTTCCACCAGGTCCCTCCCTCCTATTTTCCAGGAGAACCTCCGCGACCCCCTCTGCACAGGGAATTACTCCTTCAGGAGTTAGCAGGTCTTCTGCAGGAACGGGCGGTGGAACCGGTGCCACACCACCTGAGAGGTCAAGGCTTTTATTCCAGGTATTTTCTGATACCAAAGAGAACAGGGGGCCTCAGACCCATCCTGGACTTGCGCAACCTCAACAAGTTCCTTGTGCGGGAGAAGTTCAAAATGCTTACCCTTGGAATCCTTCTGCCCTACCTCCAGCAGGGAGATTGGCTATGCTCCTTGGATCTAAAGGATGCCTACACACACATCCTCATCCACCCAAGCCACCGCCAATACCTAAGGTTTGTGGTGGCAGGACATCATTACCAGTACAGAGTACTGCCCTTTGGCCTGTCCTCCGCACCGCGAGTCTTCACAAAATGTCTCGCGGTCGTGGCGGCCCATCTCCGGCTTCACGGCCTCTATGTCTTTCCGTACCTCGACGACTGGCTCATCAGAGCAGCGTCCGCTCGGGAGGTCACCAACGCCACGCGCCGCACGGTGACTCTCCTGCAGCACCTGGGCTTTGTTATAAACTTCGCAAAGTCCACTTTGCTCCCCTCACAGGATCTCGAGTTCATCGGCGCAAGGCTGCACACTCCTCAGGCACGAGCGTACCTCCCGCTCGACAGGGCTCAACGGCTCATGGACCTAGCCGACCGTTTTCGCAGCCAGCCCCTGGTCTCCGCCAGGCGCTTCCTGAGACTACTCGGCCATATGGCTTCCACCGTCCATGTGACCCCCAATGCCCGCCTAAATATGCGGTCTGCTCAATGGTGTCTCTGCCAGCAGTGGCGACAAGCCACAGGCGGCCTAGCAGACCTAGTGCGAGTCTCCGAGCCGCTGATCTCGTCTCTCCGGTGGTGGCTCCGGCAGCCGAACCTACTATTCGGAATGCCTTTCCAGTCACCTCAGCCGACCCGGGTGCTGACCACCGATGCATCCCTCCTGGGCTGGGGAGCACATTGCCAAGAGGCACGTACTCAGGGCCTCTGGACCACGTGGGAGTCTGCTCAGCAGATCAACTTCCTGGAGCTCAGGGCGATCCGCCTAGCTCTCAAGGCCTTCTCCCACCTGACTTCCCACCAGTCTGTCCTTGTCCAGACGGACAATCAAGTCGCCATGTTCTACGTGAACAAGCAGGGGGGCACGGGCTCCTTCCTCCTCTGCCGGGAGGCACAGAAGCTCTGCTCTTGGGCCGTCAGTCACGGCATTCTCCTCAAGGCAGTTTATCTCCCGGGCCACGAAAATTGCCTTGCGGACAAACTCAGCAGGGTCCTCCAGCCGCACGAGTGGCGTCTGGATCCCTTGGTAGTTCAGAAGCTCTTCCTCAAGTGGGGCCTCCCCACGGTGGATCTCTTTGCCAGTCCTCTCAACCGGCAGCTTCCTCGCTTCTGCTCTCGTCAGCCACACCCCCTTCGGGTTGCGGCGGACGCCTTTCTGATCTCATGGTCGGGGAGCCTTCTGTACGCTTTCCCTCCCGTCCCACTAGTCTCTCGGACTCTTTTCAAGGTTCTCCGAGACAAAGCCTTCATGATCCTGGTGGCCCCTCGCTGGCCCAGGCAGCCGTGGTTTCCGCTCCTACTGCAACTGGCAGTGGAGGATCCAATCCCTCTGGGGGTACAACCGGATCTCCTCACTCAGGATCAGGGGTCCCTACTGCACCCCAACCTCAGGTCTCTCAACCTCATGGCCTGGCTGCTGAGAGGGTAGTCCTTGCTCCCCTTCTCCTACCGGCGGAGGTGGAGGAGGTCGTCTTGGCTTCGCGACGGCCTTCTACCCGCATATGCTACGCCCTTAAATGGCGTCGCTTTGCAGTCTGGTGTACCCAACAGTCTCAGGATCCCTTCTCCTGCCCGGTGTCGGTGATCTTGCAGTACTTGCTACACCTCTCTACTCTGGGACTTAAGTCCAACTCCGTCAAAGTTCACCTCAGTGCTCTTTCGGCACATCATGTGCCGGTGGACGGTAGACCTCTCTCCAGCGACCCTCTCGTAGCGCGGTTTTCTCCGAGGTCTCCTTCTACTTAAACCACCTCTGCGCCCGCCAGCGCCTGACTGGGACCTGAATGTGGTTTTGCAGCGGATCACCTGTCCGCCTTTTGAACCTATGGCTACCTGTTCTCTCCGTTTTCTGTCTTGGAAAACACTGTTCTTGATAGCCCTCACTTCCGCTAGACGCGTAAGTGAATTGCAGGCCCTCGTGTCTGATCCCCCTTACACTCGGTTCTACAAAAATAGGGTAGTCCTACGGACTCACCCAAAATTTCTGCCTAAAGTGGTCTCCCCTTTTCACATCAATCAGGAGGTGGTACTTCCAACCTTCTTTCCCAGACCACACTCCAGCCGAGCTGAAACGGTCCTCCATACCCTGGACTGTAGAAGGGCTTTGAACTTCTACCTTGACCGTACGCGGGAGCACCGTAAAGCTGCTCAGCTTTTTGTGTCTTTTGACCCCAATAGATTGGGGCTCCCGGTCTCCAAGCGTACTCTGTCCATCTGGGTTGCGGACTGTATCTCTTGGGCTTATGGGGCAGCCGGACTCTCCTTAGAAAGCCGAGTCACGGCTCATTGCGTTCGGGCAAAGGCTACGTCAGTGGCTTACCTCCGCTCTGTTCCGCTGGCAGACATCTGCCGGGCCGCTACTTGGTCTTCGAGCCAGACTTTTGCGTGCCATTACTGTCTCGAGAGGGAGTCCCGCAGGGACAGTGCTTTCGGACAGGCAGTCCTCCGTAATCTCTTTGAGGTCTGAGCAACTCCTACCCTCCATCCCGGATGTGGGCTACCGGTGGGTGATAATTCAGCGAAGATTCTGTCCTTCTGTGCTGCTGAGCTAGAGGGAGCTCATTTTTGTGCTTAGGGTCTCCGGTAGCCTTGAGCTTGGGAGTCCCATAAGTGAGGACTGACTTCCTGCTTGGTCCTGGAGAAAGCGTAGTTACTCACCTGTAACAGGTGTTCTCCAGGAGCAGCAGGAATCAGTCCTCACTACCCTCCCAACTCCCCTTGGAGTTGCAATCGTCTGTTTATGTTCTTTTTGCAAATTTTTATGCTGTCTTTTTAGCTATGTCATCTGACTGGCTAAGATGGCACCCTCGGGCGGGAAGACGACCGCGCATGCGCGCTGCAATTCCCAAAGGCTTTCTTTGAAAGCTGGGGAAAATTGCTCCGCGAGGGCTCCGTCGGCGCCGACGTCACCCATAAGTGAGGACTGATTCCTGCTGCTCCTGGAGAACACCTGTTACAGGTGAGTAACTACGCTTTCACTACCTTGCATGCCCATGGAGCTCTCTATAAAGAACGAGGGCTCATCACGTCCGGAGGAAAATCAGTCAAGTATGGTCCCGAGGTATTGATGTTACTTGATGCAGTTTGGGCCCCAACACGTGTAGCTGTCATGCACTGCAGAGGACATCAAGCAGGAAAAGGAGAAGTTGCCCGAGGAAATAGATTTGCAGATGCCTCAGCACGACAAGCAGCTATGACAGGACAGATTGCCCCACAAGCTATGCCAATGCAAGCAGCATTGTTTCCAGTACCTTTGAATTTATGGACACCACAATATACCACCAAAGAATTGGATTACTATTGTAACAAGGAAGATGGAGTACTGAAAGATGGATGGATTGAGCTGCCACCGGAAGAGGGCAGTCAACCCCCTGGACGAATAGTAATTCCTGAACTGTTAGGACCATCCTTTGTCAAAGCTTTCCACGAAGCCACCCACTATGGGAAGAGTGCTATGGAAAAAGCACTCAGACCACATTTCTACATCCCTCTGATGACAACCATATCAGCCTCAGTAGCACGTCAATGTCTAACCTGTGCCAAAAATAATGCCAAGCAAGGCCTTATAACGGCACCCCGAGTTCAGTCAGGAGGTGTCACCCCCATGCACAACCTCCAAGTTGATTTTACCGAAATGCCAAGAGCCAATGGATACCATTACCTATTAGTATTAGTTTGTACTTTCTCTGGGTGGGTAGAAGCCTTCCCAACCAGAACTGAGAAAGCCCGAGAAGTTACCAAAGTCTTAATGAGAGAGATTGTCCCTAGGTTCGGAATCCCAGCAGTAATAGGGTCAGACAATGGACCCTCATTTGTCTCCCAAGTTACTCAACAGTTAGCTAAAGCTTTGCAGATACAATGGAAACTCCACACTGCATACAGACCCCAGAGTTCAGGGAAAGTTGAGTGAATGAATCGTACCCTAAAAGCCCAAATGTCTAAGCTTTGTCAGGAGACACACTTGAAGTGGCCCCAAGTGCTCCCAATAGCTTTACTCAGAATACGCTCAGCTCCTGTAAAGTCAACAGGATTTTCCCCTTTTGAAGTTTTGTATGGTAAACCCCCACCAATAGTGCAGGGAGTCAAAGGAAGTCTAGCCCAAATTGGTTCAGAAGTAACCAGACAAGAACTCCTAGCTCTTAGTTTTGTTCTGCAGACTCTCCATGCGTGGATCCAAGAACAGTTGCCTATCAACTTGACGGAACCCTTGCATCCATATCAGCCTGGTACATCGGTGTGGATCAAAGATTGGAAGAAGACACCGTTGGAACCCCATTGGAAGGGACCGTACACCGTCATCCTGTCTACCCCAACTGCAGTAAAGGTAGCCGAGATCGACGCCTGGATCCACCACAGCAGAGTCAAGCCCGCCGCTGATCCTGAACCAGAGCAGTGGACAGCAGAACAGCATCTTGATGCACCCTTGCGAGTTACTCTGAGACGGCAACCAGCAGCTTAGACACTTCATTACAAGTGCTTTGCAGTAGCCAAGTCTTTCGAAGAGGATTGCTGTTTTCCATGCAGCAACAGTTTTGTTTCAACGAACCCAATTTGCGTGTGATTTGACACACTACTTTGAGATTACATTGACTAAGCCAGACTTCACAAGCCAACTGAAATTGCTAATAAGTTGGTTAATGTGTACTGGACAACTTGAGGATCTTCAATCAACACTCAGCACCCGTTAAATTGCTTCATTAGCAAACGGGACGAAGAATAAAAGACCGTCGTGATCAAGATCAGCAAGCTGAGGATTCAGAAGAACTCCAATCAACATCAGCATGCATCTTTACTTTTGCTTTGCCTTGGTTGCCTTATTTGGAGGTTTTGAACAGACTTATGCTCTACCTCCATGTACTGCCTGCATTACTTCTACTCGAACTGGACTGAAAGTAACTCAGACTTTGATTTATCATTCTTACTATACTTGCAAGGGAACAGTGACTCGGTGTATCTATAACACCACTGAACTAAATGTTTGCACTCATGGCAAAATTAGAGCATGCTATAATCCGCATCAGAATCCATCCTATTACACGTTGGAAATAAGATGGAAGGATGCAGATGGACCTATACTAGCTGCTACACCACCACTTAAAGACATTACTAAACCTGCTGTTTTGAATTTTGATGCATGTAATGCCATTAATAGAGATAGTTATTCCACCTGTGGTACATGGGAGAAAGCGTATCGGAATGACCATAAGTACATGTGTCCAGAAGGTGCCACAAATTGGTGGAAGTGTACAGGTAAAACGGGATCAGGCTATAGTACTGCACCAGCGGCAGACTACTATTGCCCGTATTGGGGATGTGTTTTTTATGCTACCTGGAATACTGGTATAACTGATGAGAAAATAGATAAACGAATGGCTACTTTAACCAAGCCAACCACAAATGATAAATGTCAGAAAGATGCTTGCAACCCCTTACACTTACGTATACACAATCCCCATGCATGGAAACAAGGATACAAGTTTGGTTTACGTATTGCTGGAGGGGCAATAGATCCAGGAACCATTGTGTATATCAGATTGAATACCCAAGCCCACAAGTCATCTAAATATCATATTCATAATACCTTTTATGAAGCTATGCATGTAAATAAGTTTGAGATCCCTCATCCCTCACAGAATTTATTTCTAGAATTAGCTGGAGCAGTAGTATCTAGTCTTAAGATCTCAGATTGCTATTTCTGTGGCGGGACCCAAATGGGAGACCAGTGGCCATGGGAAGCCCAAGAATTGAATTATTCTTTAGTTTACAATCAGACTGAATTACACAAGACTACCAGTGAGTGGGTGTTAGCGCACTCAATCGTTGGACGTCTTTGCTATGCCAGAACTGGACCCCAGTTCACTCAAAAGGTAGGACAGCTGGTCTGTCTTAGCCAGAAGTACTATAATGCCACGACCAAAAAGACAGCATGGTGGTCAGGAATCAAACACCCTGAACCTCCTAACCCATTAGCCAGATTTCCTGAACTTGCGGGTTTATGGACTAATCTTGCCAAAGTCCAAGCCTGGCAAGCCCCACCTGGCCTATATTGGATCTGTGGAAACCGAGCATATGCACAACTCCCGCCACACTGGGGAGGAGCATGTGTCTTAGGAACCATCAGACCTTCTTTCTTTCTGTTAAACACTGAACATGGAGAACAATTAGGATACCCTGTATACACTACCCACAGACACAAACGAGCACTAAGACAGAAAAGAGAAGCCTTACAGATAGGCAAGTGGGAGAAGTGGCAAGGTGATGATTGGCCACCAGAAAGAATCATTGAGTATTATGGACCTGCCACTTGGAATGATGATGGTATGTATGGTTACCGTACTCCAATCTATATGATTAATCGTATTATTCGCTTACAAGCAGTAGTTGAAATAATAACCAATGAAACTAGTCATGCTCTTACGCTCTTAGCTAGACAAAGTACTCAGATGCGCACTGCTATATATCAGAACCGCTTAGCACTTGATTATTTGTTAGCAGCTGAAGGAGGAGTATATGGTAAGCTGAATCTAACTAATTGCTGTTTGAAAATAGATGATAAAGGTCAAGTAGTTGAAGAAATTGCTAAAGATATGCAAAGACATGCTTATGTGCCAGTACAGACTTGGCACTCATTGAAATTTCCTAACTGGTTTGCTAACCTTTTCTCTTGGCTGGGAGGATTTAAGACTTTCATTGTCTTAGTACTAATTCTTGTTGCTGTTATTCTCTTATTACCATGTTTAATCCCATGTTGTATGCGTTCTATTCACAATGCTATTGATAGTACAGTAGAGCGGAAGACCGCAACTAAAATCATGGCTTTATACAAAGCCAGTCCTAGTCGAAATCCTTCAATCATGATGTGATTCTTCTAAAGGTGATTTAACTCTCACACCTTATTAAGTAATAGGGTGAGATTAATCAAAGGGGGGAATGTGGCAGGTGAAGGCCTGTGATCCACGGTGTCTGACGTAGACAGGCAGGCCTAACTAGCTTGACCTGTAAATGAAGCCTGTGGAGAGGCACATAGGAATTGCACATCCCCCAATATGCTGCTATTGTAAGATAGAACTCAGTAGAAGTATTGAATTAGCTGAGATAAGCAGAACTGCAGAACTGAAAGATGGAAAAATACAGAAAAACATGTTTAAAAGTTACTGATAAGAAAAAGTACATCTGCAGCCACTGTGCAAAATTTTCTCACGGCACGAAATTAATTACCACATCTATGCCGATGATATCATGCTATACACACAACTAGACACTAAAAACCCAGACTACAACCCACTGGAGACATGTATCGGAGAGATGCAAGACTGGTTACAACAAAGTAGTATGTCAATTAATCACAAAAAAACCGAAGTAAGGTATATCTCCAAAGAACCGAATTTTGACCCTCCCACATCAATAACACTATGTAACAACACTTACCAAACAAAAAAAGAAATAAAGTATCTAGGAGTCACATTTGACTGTGACCTAAAGATGGAAAAACACCTCCGAAAGACCAACAGAGCAGTTTTCCACAAGCTTAGAGTGCTCCAACCCATTCGGAATATATTGATCCCCAAGACTTCAGAACAGTGGCCCAAGCACTCATCATGCCACATTTTGACTACTGCAACGCCATCCTACAAGGTTTACCTAAAAAAACCCTAAACATATTACAAATGGCACAAAATGTAGCTGCCAGGGTCATAATGAAGAAAAATCTAAGTGACCACATCACACCAGTACTAATTCAATTACACTGGCTACCCATAACAGCTCGCACAAAATACAAAATACTAACAACCACCTTCAAACTCATCCACAACTTAGCACCTTCCTTCCTCAACAACCTAGTAAGATTGCAACCTCCTACCCGAAACAGAAGAACCCACAATTCCAACATCCTTCACACTCCAACAGATATAAGATCTGCCAAAGCTAACACCAGCCACAGGGCTTTCTCATATGCGGCGCCAACACTGTGGAACCAACTCCCACCAGAACTACGAGCTAGCAATGACCTTCTAGACTTCAGAAAGAAACTCAAAACGCACATTTTCCAATCACATTTCAACCTGAACTGAACCCACAGATGGAGCAGCCCCTGACCACTGTGTCCAAGAAGATTATCCTGTATATATGTATTTATGTATATATGTAAATGAACTCCCCCATAGCTAAGAAGTGTTAACTCTGTATGATGTGCTTTTCTGACAATCTGTATGTAAACAAAATTTGTACCTGCCTTGATTCGGCAGTTTCACAATAGTAATCCTACCCGCTTCTGATCGCTGGAAGGAGCGGGCTACAAATGCTTGCTAAATAAATAAATAAATAATTGGGAGTGCTGGCAGATGAGTTGCAGAGCCCTGCTCCTCTGCATGCACAAATTGGCTATATGGCCTTGAGAGTGTGAAAGTAACAAGTTGATGAACTGACCATTGTAATTGGGACTAGAAGGGGGGTATGCAGGTGCCATGCCCACTGAAGGGACATAATTGGATAAACTTATCAGTACCGGGACCAATGGAAGAGGTACGGGAGGTTACCGGGACCAATGAAATGTTTTTCTATACCTAGAATGGAACAGAAGTCTATAAAAGTTGTTGTAATGCTTGAAAACTTTACTCAGCCATTTTGAAATTGACTGGTTCGAGACTTGTGCACAAATAAATGATTTGGACCTTCTGAACAGACTCCTGGTATCATTGGTTTGTCTGCGCTTTGCTGCTACAGGGTAGCTATGGACGTTTGCTCTTGTTTCTGTGCATATAATTTTAAACGAATATACAGCATGTGCATATGAAAATACAATTCATGCACGTTATTTTCTGTTCTAAGCCAAAGCATGTTTATATTTATTTTACTTCTTGATCTATCGCCTTTCAAAATGCCCACAGGGACGCTTTCCTCAAACAGGCATAAAATTACAGGTGTGTGAAACCCTACGGTACTTTTAGATTGCCTGAAAATTGTCCTCCGTCATGCTATCTATCTGTACTAGAAAATGACTTTACGTTACTGAGATAGCTTCTGTACCCAGCTGATCTACTGGTTACTATTCACTAATTTTATGTTATGTGGAATACGCACAGACGCTTTCTACTTTCTGGAGAATTTCATTAAAAAAGTGACATTTTATTTGCATGATACCACCGATGAAAAACAGTTGGCTAATTATTATTCCAGCCACTCGCTGCACTCTGTAGCAACACGCACCAAAAAAAACCGAACCCTTGTTATAAGAAGTTCACTGTTAAGACCCGCCTTCTGGCCACTGCATTTTTTGCTTTGACGATGCACTTCCTCTTCTTCGAAAGGCCCTTAGAGCAGTGCACGTCAGAGGGCGTGTGTGTATATGTGGCATGTGCCAGTGTATGACTAGGCCCCACCGACCTCGGACTGCGAAGCCGTCATCGTTGCTCACCGTCCATTCTGCCCGATACCACATCGTCACCTCGGTGCGGCCCCAGCCCAGCCCCGAGGCCAACTCTACATGGGAACCAAAGGCGTGCGTCACCGACTTTCCCGCGGGCAGCTAAAGGATGGGCGCCGGAAGTGCCACGTGTACCTAGTGCGCCTGCGCGGCCTGGGAGGGGAGGAAGAGGAGAGGAGCCGCGCACTTCCTGTGCTCGGGGGACAGTGGTGGAGGCGGGGGAGATACGGAGTGCTGCCTTGGACATGGAGAGTTACTGAGGAGTGGGAAGTGACAGGCGCTGTGTGGCGGGCTCCTGGCCACCATGTCGACTACGAATAAGTCCAGCTATGGCGCCCAGAACGGCGGAGCCGCACAAACTCATAGTAACGGTGAGTGCCGCCGGCGGCGGAGAGAGGTTTAGTGGTCTACGAGGGGACCTTGGGCCCCTGGGGAAGCGGAAAGGCCTTAACTTGGGTTCTTGCCTGTGCTTTCTCTCTCAGCAACAGAAGCCTGAGGCGTTCAAACCCTTTTACCTTTGCATTTTTCCTCATCCTCCCCCCTTTCCCGGTCTTCAGGTGCATTTGTGTGCAGTGATGGGTACTCTGGTCTTTTCATTTAGTGAAACACGGGAGCTGAGTACCGATCTTTTTGGCTTGAGGGGCCAAACCAACCATTCTCCAGCACTGTCCACAAGCTCTCTAGTTGTTGAGGTTGTGTTAGGTAAAGTGTTGGTCAGGCGATGGCTCTAGTGACTCACCTTTTCGCTTTCTGTGCAGAAGCAGTTTCTTAAATCGTGGCTGTACTTGTTGATGCGAATCTGTGACGGGTGACGTTTCCGGCTCAGCCGGTGTCTGATGGCAGCTTTTAACTCTTTCTCCCCAGGGCTGATGCAAGGGTATTGGGTGCTGTAGGCAAACCTTTAGCCTTAAGTGCCCCACTCCCCCCGCCCCCAAAAAAAGGATTCAATAATTATGATTGGCACTAAACCACTCCACCCCAGAACAGTCCTATAGAAATGCATAATTGGACAGCATATATTTAAATATTGAGCTTGTATGTAGGTGTGTGCCCACTTTCACTGCAGGTAAAAGAATATGATGATGGCTGTTCGAGTTTGTCTGTCTAGCTGCTGGGATCTTTTGCTTTAACTATAGCTGGTCTTTGCTGCACCTCAGAAGCTATTGCCATAGGTGACCACCTAGTTTTACTTAATAGTTGGGCTCGTCCTGCCTGTCTACACTGTCTGGTACTTCGGTGCCAGCTCTGTAGTTGCCTGAGAACCTTCAGTATCAAGTAGACTCCTTTTACTTAGGGTAATCTGTGTTGCATTTAGCACCCCAGTCACTTTGAAAAATTATCTCTTATAGTCTGGCACTGAGGGAGTTGAAAATGCTCTGATTTGGATGACCCTTGGATTGACAGACATATGTGAACACTGAGGCAATGTAGGCAGACACGTTTCTCAACCTGTCCTTCCTTGAAACGCTATCCATGCAGTTTCAGCCTCAGTTGGGAGTGCTTGCTGTTCAGCATCCAGGACTACTTAGGGTCAGTGAATTTGCATAATGAAACCTGAATTGTAGGATACTTGCTGAAACTAATTTGCATACTGGAAGCATGACTAATGCACAAATTTTGTAAACAGATCATAACAGGTGCGGTGGTGATCGTTAACGTTGTGTGTTTTATGTATGTTTGTGAATATGTTTTAGTTGAAGCATATAGAAATGTTTGTTGAATGTGTGTGTGTGTTTGTTTTTTTTGCTCTCCCCCCCTTCTTTATATTGCTTCATTAAGCTTCCAGATTAGTCTAAACTGGCCTTTAGACATCACCATTTTATTTTAAAATATTTATAGGCTGCATATCATTAATTCTGTGCAGCTTAGACTTTAAAGTATGAAATATTAAAGCAATAATATATTGAATATACACCATAAGACAAATCAACTAAACACACACAATTCTCAGTCGTACAGTAAACACCTGTTAAAGTTTGGTCATTTCAACCTGCTTACGAAAGTAGAGATACTCTGACTCCAGCTGAATCAATAAAGACAAAGGGTACAGGTAAATGGAGCTAATTCTGAGGACAAAGAGGTTACCGCAGGGATCTGTTCTTGGTCCAATTCTTTTTAACATCTTTGTTAGTGATATTGCAGAAGAGCTGTCGAGTAGTTTGCTTGTTTGCGGATGATGCCAAAATCTGCAATGGAGTAGATACCCAGGAAGGAGTAGATAACACAAGGAGGGATCTAGCTAAGTTTGAAGAATGGTCTAGAACTTGGCAGCTGAAATCTAGTGCTAAAAAAATGCAAGGTCATGCATTTGGGCAGCAAAAATTCAAAGGAGCAGTACAGTGTAGGGGGTGGGGTACTTCAGTCCAAAAAAGAGGAGTGGGACCTGGGCGTAATTGTCTGATCTTAAAGTACCTAAACAGGTAGAAAAGGCAACTGCGAAAGCCAGAAGGATGCTTGGGTGTATAGGAGAGGAATGGCCAGCAGAAAAAAAGAGGTGATAATGCCTCTGTATAAGTCTCTGATGCGACTTCATTTATACTATTGTGTGCAGTTCTGGAGACCGCCCCTTCAAAAGAATATAAGCAGGTTGGAATCAGTGCAGAAGGTGGCTACTAAAATTGTTAATGGTCTTTGTTATGAAACATATGAGGACAGACGTAAAGATCTTAATATGTATACTTTAGAGGAAAGGCAGAATAGGAGTGATATGCTAAACATTTAAATGCCTCTGTAGCATAAATGCACAGGAGGGTTGAAGGCAAGCTCTGCTACCAGGGGACATAGCATAAAAGTGAAAGGGGATAAACTTGGGAGTAAAATGCAGGAATATTTCTTTATTGAAAGAGTGGTAGATAGGTGGAATAGTCTTCCAGTGGAGGTGGTGAACACGAGGACAGTATCTGAATTTAAAAAAGCATGGGACAAACACAGAGGATCTCTAAAGGTAAAAGGAGAATTATGGAAGGGCAGACTAGATAGGCCATGTGGTCCTTTTCTGCTGTCATGTTTCTAAGTTTTTAATACGAGTCCTATGCAAGCAAAGCCTTCATTCTCAACTATTGCTGTTTTTCTCATTTTATTTCTTTTTTTCAACTTTAAGTCCAGTCATTGCAGTAACAAACTGTCCAGTAGATACAGACTATTGTTTTTTTCTTAGGACAATGTAATTACTGGCCTTGTTCTAGCAACTTGGTGTTAGTCTTGCTTGATGACTGGGATTCCTTCTTTCCCCTGCCTTGAATCCAGTTTCATGTAGTGTGGGGAATTTTGATTCATGACAGAACTCCAAGGTGGATCCTTTCTGTTAGCATAGTAAACTTTTTTTTTTTTTTTAATAGTCCTTGTCTAGATTTGTCTTGTTGCCAACTATTAAAATGCAGAGGGCTGTTAATGTTTTGTTCATTTTGGTGGGGGAGGTTTTATCTTTGCTTTATTATATGTTTTGTGCCAGTAGAAAAATCTGTAATTCCAATTTGCATTAAACACTTGTCTTGTGTATAAACCACATAGATTACACCTATTGTTGAGGAATCTGAATTGGCCTATTGTATTCAATTTAGGTTTTCTAATTTTGCAAAACACCTGATGCATTGTTCCTCATTTTAATCTGATGGTTCATGTAGCTTTCTTTTGTGTAAGCCACACTCCAAAAAAAAAAAGTCATCTGAGAGAGCACAACTTTTATAGTATTATGCACTTTTAGGATCTTAAAAAAATCTTATTTAATGTTTCTTCTCTTCTGTGGCCCAGTAGTGAAGTTGCACTGCTGAAGATGTTTGCATTTTGATTCTGCTTTGGCATATGGAATCATGTTTAATACAATAATACAGGTCTGTATAGCTTAAATATGGAAATGATTTACTACTAGTAAACCATTTGTATAGCACTACAAGATGTACGCAGCACTGTACATATAGATGTAAGACACAGTCCCTTCTCATCAGAGTTTACAATTTAATCAAGATGAAAAAACATTGCAAAACAGAGGATTAGAATATAGCAAGATACATGTAAGTATTGACCAGGCTGCTTTTGGATCCTGATGCTCCTCATTCTCTTGTCCTTCAGCCTGGACTTAAATAGGGCCAGAGAAGTTTGTTCAGGCATATGAAGCAGCAAGGTGGAATGAACAAAGTCTGAAGATGGCAGTGGCAAAGAAGGGCACATATAAGAGATCCGTGCCCTTAAGTAAATGTTAATTTTTAGTATCGCAAAACCCAGAGTTAATTTTACTCTCTAAACGTAAGTCATTTCTAAAAAATTGTTAACAATTTTATGCTTTATCGCTGTTTCTTGTTGGAGTTGTCATTCTTGTTAACTAAGCTGTGCGGCAGAATTGGTTTCACTGAATTTTCTTAGACATCAGTACACAGAATCCAGACAAGGATGTGAACCTTTTTCCCCTCCAATGATGATATGCCACATGTACACTCAATTCAGTAGAGCTCTCCTGGCATCTTTACCAGAGTTATTGCTCCTTGTTTAAATTAACTGGAGAGTCTCCATAGTTAAATTCATTCCAAGACAAATAGATCAAGTCAGGTGTGGTAAAATACAGAGCTTGAAAATATATTAACGTGTAGGACATGCAAACTAAACAGGATTATTAGGACGGCTTTTTCTGCTTTTGGCTAACAGAGTGTATTCTTTTCTGATTTTTAATTTGAAAGCCTTTATAGTGGTTTTAACAATTGAGAATATGGAAAGGAGGATATTAAGTCAATGCAAATATTTAAATAATGCAGTGATAACTTCCAAACATATTTGGACCTTTAGTACATCTTATTAAGTCGTATTAACATGTTTAGAGTTCTACATTTTTGTTTCATCTTTGTCTAAGGTTTCTCCAGTTATATAGCAGCTTATTTAAAGAAGTGCTGCATACCTTTTCAAAATATATCTAAGCTATAGGAAATTACATCTCTTTGAAGAGAAAAAAAAGGATGTTCTGTTAAGGCTAGTATTGGGGAGCAACCCTCAAGAATAGACTTGCAAGCTTGCTGATTGCAGGCAGCCTTTATGGCTTTATGAGCAGGAAAAATTTGTAGAAGAGAGATTTAACTTATTGCTACAGTCAAGGCAGGAGCTACTGCTGTTTCTGGAACAGATGAAAATAAGCCTAGGAAGAAAGAACAGAGATGGAAGAGGTGGGAGATGAGTCAAGTTACAAAAATCACTTAACCCCCCCCCCCCCCCACAACAAAATTATTCTAATAATGAGTAGAATGAGCATTCAAATGTTTCTTCTCATTCCTAGATATTTTGGGTAATGCTTGTTTTTGAAGGTTTTTTTTTCACCCTTGCAGGAGTGGAAGATACGTAGCAGATGCATATCGGCTGTAATGACTCCCTAATGAAGAAAAGGGGGAATAGGATAAAGGTGAAAGGAGTTAGACTCAGGAGTAATCAGAGGAAATATTTCTGTAAGGAGAGGGGTGTTGGATCCATGCAATAGGTCTACAGCACCTGGTCTTCTAAGGTGGTCTCTCAGCACCTGGTCTAAGGTGGTCTCCCATCCAAGTGCTAGCCAGGCCCAACCCTGTTTAGCTTCCAAGATTTATTAGGGCTCACTGGGTGTGGTATGGTCATGGCACATCACTCTGCATATGCCCTGTAAACAAAGATGATAAAAATACAGTAGCAATGCAGAGTAAGGGGTCTGAGAGTAAAGTTTGTACCTCTTGCAGAATACTCTTTCAGTAGGGCCTTAGATTGTTTAAAGTTAGGAAGATTAGCTAGAGTGTTTTAATAAGGTTTTCCACTCTTCTGAAATTTAAAAAAAGGAGTTGATAATTTAAAAGGGCTATTTAATGAATGTGGCTATTAGGTGGTAGTTTGCTTTGTGAGGAAGATTTGATTTTAGCAGAAATTTATGTTTGGAGATGATTGGCATATAAAACATTGAAATTCATTAAGGACTTTGTGCTCAAGCTTAGGGGTACAGGATGATCACGGCCCTCGGCCTTTCTTCCTGCTTAAGGAGCTGGTCCTGAATGATTGCTGTGATGGTCGCAGCAGTAACAACTAGTGAGGAAGTGTGGACCAGGAACTAAACCAGCATTCTTCCTGCCTTACATATAGAAACCAGAGGTGGAAAGGGCCTGGGAGCAGAGCCCATGTGCTCATTTCCTGGCCTGCGCTACCTCGTTGCTAGTCACTTCTGTAATCAGAGTAGTGGAAGAGAGTGAGAAAGAGGATCTTGCTCTAGTGAAGATGAAGGAATACTGATGGGGGGGGAATGAAGAAAAGCGTATAGGCAGAAAAAAAGAGCAAAAGGGAGAAGCAAAAGCTGTGAAAGGGAGAGGGTGATCTAAGAGTTAGGAAAAAGTAGAAACAAAAGAAGAGAACTTAATAGGGAATGAAGACAAATGACCTCTGTTAATCACTTAGTATAGAGATTGTTAGTTGTGTTTCCTTAAAGGGGCATATGAACTGAAACTTTGAAACGGAAGGGAAGCACTTGAAAAAAAATCTAAATCCCCTGTACTAAATGATTCCCTCCCCCCCTTTTTTTTTCTCTCTTGGGTCTTTGTTTACTGCACTGACCTCTAGGCACACAACTCAAATATTAACTAACTCCTTAATCTTGATGAGTTCAAGGATATCTAAATATTCTTCAGTTTAATCCAGGACCTATATTTTTTTCCTAGTATACATTAATAAACAAGATTTATGCCAAGTTTTAACTCTGTGCTAAAGAACATTTGAATAAAAGATTTTGTTTTCTTTGTCGATAGTGAGTGTGAAAGCAGTTGTAAATGTCATTGTTGCAAAGCTTTCAAGTTTGTGCAATGCAGAAGGACACAATATAAATAAAAATTGGGACATCATAATATAAAATATGCATTTTCACTCCTTTTACTACCTTGGATCTTACACCCCACTCCAGTGACTTGCTGTTTGTTATTAGCCACAGCACAGAGTTGCTGCTGTATTTTCTAACCCCTGTTTTCTGATTCTCCTTCCTTGCTGCTGCTGCTTCCTTCCTGCTTTGACTCCTCTACCTAGTGGTAAGCGCTAGGTTCCAAATTTTAATTGTCTGAGTAACACTGTTCCTGTACTTATTTCAACTATGCTCTTGGGTATATTAATCCTATTGCTTGACATTTTGCCTCTCTAGCTTTGGTGGTCATTATTCTTGATACAAAGGACAAACTATAAATAATTTTTATCCTAAAACAATTTATGCAAAAAGCACATAGTAGGAGAAACTCCATAAGGGGCCACAGATCTAAATATTTTCTTGTTTGAATTGTGATATAGATTTCCACTTGTATTATACTCGGATATTTAGACCACAAGCTGGATTTAGACCTTGAGCATTAAGGAGCCTATTTACTATGCTGTTTTAGCTGTTAGCATGGCAATAATTGTCAAGCTAACAGTTAATGCAGCATTTCGGCAGTTAATGTGAAGCAGGGCAGAGACTGGGCAGGGGGCTTATGGGAGACGGTTATGTGCAGATAACTTGGCACAGTTCATACCACCTCAGTAGGTGTAGCTAACTGCACTGCAGAAAGCACGATGCACTTAACGCATGGAGGAGAATATTTCTGGGCACTAACTGTATGGCAAGATGTTGAGAACATCCCGAACACTTACATAGACGTTTTGCAGTTACTGTATGTTCATTATGACAGTTGCCCTGTAATTTGGCTCTTAAATGAGATGAGAGAAAGCATTAATAACGCCACTCTAAAAAAAATATAATTTCAAATCAACAGACTTAATCATCTAAGGATTTAGACATTGATTTTATGATCCTTCTTATTTCAGGAAAAGCATATTTCTAGGTTTGGTTGAACAATGAAATTAAAATCCTGGATACCTAGGTGTTTTAGATCCAGAATATTGTTTGTTCTCATAATACAGTTCCATCTCATTTTTAGTATACTTTTGAAAATGGCTAAATCTCTTCTTTGAGATTTCCTTCTCTGAAAAGAAAATGTGCAATTCCACAGATTCTTAAAATGCTGGTTTTAGCATGTGGGACAACAATTTTAAATTAATTTACCTGTTAGGAAAATGGACCAACCCACTGTTTGCTGCGCTGTCTTGTGAGAAATCTGGGTTTGATTCCTGAGCTGAGCTACTCATCTGGCCAGCCTAAGATCCTGTGAAGGCAAGGAAGCGAGGCTTGTTCCATCTAGCTCTTGAAGAAGCCTAATGCATCATCATATTAATAAAGTGCATACAAATAATTTTAATGAGTCTCTTCCTTATTTATCTATTCTGTATAAAAATGTAACTTGTTTGTTCTTTTTTTCAAGGTCCTGTTCAGAATCCACTGATGCATTCAGCGCAAATGTCTGTAGGACAAGGCTACCATTCTGCATTTTCTGGACCATATCCACATCAGATACCAGCTAAAGCTCCCGTGCATCCTGCTTCTGGACAGTTGAACTATGGTGGTTCTCAGAATATTTCACAATTAAGCAACTATCCGGGACCCATACAAACACTGAATAGACCACTAATGGGACCTCCTCCAGTAGCACCTTTACAGCACATGGGCTCTTTTCCCAGGATGCCACCTACACCTCAGAACTTGTCTGTTATGCCTACATCCTCTCTCCCTGGGACTACTTTCCCCCAACAGTCAGAATGGCAGTATAGTGCCTCTTCGATGAGTCGGCCACCAGTGGGTTCTCAGGCAAACCATGTGGCACCTGTAGCAGGAACAGTATTAACCCAGCCATCATCATCAGGGAGCACATTGACGGCTAATCAGTATGTAGCGTCTCTTGGGGGATCATCACTTCAAAACAGCTTTATCAGATCAGGTAGTTTAACCAAAGAAAACTTTTTTTTTTTTTTTTTTTTGTACGATGCTGAACGTGCTTGCATTATCTTGGCTGAACTAAACTACAACTTAACACAATAAATAATTTGAATAAATGTGTGAAAAGAACTGCAACAATTTTGAAAATAAGCAGAAAAAGCCCAAATATTTTGAATTTTTGCCATATGCATATCTTTCAGTGAGCTCACGATTTCTATTTTCAATCCAGTTGTGCAGCGTTTTGTTTTTTTCTTTCTTGATCATTCTGGAGGTCATGATTACATTTTTAGGGGCAGGAATTGGTGGATAGCATAAGCGTTTTACATATGAATGTTATGGGGACATCATGTTGAAGGTGTTTGATTTGAGTGAGATTGACACTCGATGCAGAAAAGTGTGTTGCTATTAGCTCGGGCATTTACGCAGCGTGGGTGCAGAATGCAGGAAGGAATCTTAACGTGAGCATAAACAATGCACAAATGCTTGCACTAACAGAAGCACATTGTGCATTTAAATGGATGATAATGAAGCAAGTAGCTATGCAGAGCAGATGCAGAGACCAGAAGACTTGAGCCATCAGGAGCCCCCAAACTGCTCCATACAGACACACAGCTCGATGCAGAAATCCTATGCTAGAGTCCAGCGCTAAAGCTGTAGTGCAAGGTTTCCTACACAAGTTTTGTTCAGCAATGCTATAAAATAAGCTGTGTGCAACAAGTCTGCACTAAAGGAGGACAGCAAGCCAGGCCCATGGAACGGAGGTCTGCGTTAGCAGCACCTATATTCTGCGCACACAAAAAATCGAGTTATATGTCTATATAGAACAGTTTGGGATTCTTGATGACTTTGACCATCTTCAAAAGTGTGACTGCTGTCCAGTTCTTTGCCAAGTACGTTTGGACTAGATAGAGAAATATGGCAAGGGAGGAACAAAGTCAGTCTAAAATGTGATGCATCACTTTTGGCCTTGTAAAATTTGGTTCAGTTCCTGTAGCTGGTGCTAACATTTTAAACTGATAGTTTGGTAGATTCTTTTGTGTATACGGCTGCATTGATCCTTGCTGGGATTTTCTCAGATCTATACAGAATGTCATTCTTTTGCCTTTTTGCCACACATGTTACATTTTCAAAATTGTTTCCTTTATCATCCTGCTACACAAGTTCAGATGAGTGGTTATGCTCCCTTGCCAGCAGGTGAAGGCGGACGAGCAACTTTCAGTGATTCATCACTCAATATATCTTCTGGTGCAGCACTCAGAGAAGCAAGTATTTGTCTGCCTCCAGAAGGTGGCAAGGTGTGTGGACTGGTGCGGCAGTGTAGGTAGGCCTATGTCCCCTGGCCCTGACTGTGGTCTGTGGGACTGAGACTTGAACATTGCTTGGAGCTCGGGTTTGCCCCATCACCTTGAGCTGGCAGATTGTTCTGTTTCTAGCACTTTTTTCCCATGGGTTCCATCATGGTGGGTCAGAGAGCAGACAGAAGGATACCTTGAGGTGGTCTGTGGGACTGAGCCCCCCTTTCCTCTTGCTAAGATTCTTCCAAATTATTTTCTTTGCCTGGTCATTTCTGTTGGGCTGTATTTGACTCTCTTTACTAACTTTAAGAAAGTGGTTTTAATTTTTTTTTTCTTTGGCAGCAGGATCTTCTAGGTGGCTGGGGAAGCCTTGCTTAAGTTTCTCTGACCAGCCTTTCGGGTACCTGGAATTCCCTTCTCGGGTCTTCCTTTTTTGCCATGGCCTGTGCTGGGTTTGTTTTTTTTTGGGGGGGGGGGTCTTTGCTGCTTTAGAGACTTACAAGCATGCCTGGTGCTTGGCATTTTGCTGCTTGTGGCTCTCATCGGATCGTCTCTCCGTGGTGGGCTCTTTAATCCCCTGTGCAATGGGAATGCACAGATCTCTTATTTTTTTATAATTTTTTTTTTTTGGCCTGATGCTGATTGTAATTCCTTTTCTGAGCTCTGCGTGCCTTTCCTATCCACAGGGTAGGCAGCCCTCTTGGAGCCTGCAAGGCAGCTGCATAGAGAGACAGGAGTGAGGAAACTGCTGGCTCAACCCAGTAACCTCTTTGGACCACAGGGCTTACTCTCTGATGGTTTTGAGGAGCAGTTACTGAAACAGTTCATGGGCTGTTTTCAATCCTTTCTTACTGCTTGGCAACCCAGTTGCAGGAGTATAAGATCCAAGTCTCCCCTATGGTGGACCTTGAGTTCTCAGATGGCTCTGCCACAACTGGTAAGGGAGCTAAGCACCTCTACTTTGCTGCTTTGTCCTCCCAGAGCCCAGCCTTATCCCCTATGGCATTTGGTTAGGACATGTAAGAAGAGCATTTTTTTTTATCCAGAAAATGTCTGAAGAGGAAGGGGAGCTTCCCCTTATGGAAGGTGAGAATCTTTCTGTGATCTGCTTTTTTCAGAGGGAGGACCTTTCTGTGCTGATTCAAGACACTGTGGTGGCCTTACACATTGTGGGGCCTATCCTTGTGCCAGCATTGCAGGTGGACCCTAATTTAGAGGTATCAGGCATTCCTTTAGCATCTTGCCTATTCGGCAGCTCCTGGCCTCTCAATGATAGAATCCAGAACTGGGCCTTAGGGGCCCTAAGGTCCTTTTTGGTTATTTCTCTAGCCCCAGGGAGAGTTGGGTCAGTTTTTTTTATGCTTCCACAAGTGGATGCCCTCATCACAGGAGTTACAGAGCACTTGAATATTCCAGTGGAAGGGGGCGCTGCACTTTACTCTCATGATAGGAAGGTAGAGACCCTCCTTTATGGCCTTGTGTGCAGGCCTGTTGGCCAGGATTCTCTTGTGTTGGGCTCAACAGCTGTTGGACAGCCCAGAGACACTCAGATTGGAGTTTGGAGCTGCATACATGGTGAATGCTCTTTGACTTTGATCAGGATCTCCTCCAAGTCCATGGCAGCAATAATTGTGGCTTTGCAGTTGGTTAGCTGATGTGGCCTCTCAAGTTGCAGCTGAGCAAGCACGTTTTCAAGGGCAGGTTGCTCTTTGGGGAGAATCTCAAAGTTAAAGAATCTTGAGGAGATGAGCCTAAAAAGGCTCCTGAAAGACCAGCACAGGAATGCTAGGTTTACCTCCTTGAAGGACCTCACTTGGAGATGCTTTTGAACTGCTAAGATTCTTCCTATGGACTTAGGCCCGAGAAGATGCAGTCCTTTCGGAACTCTCGGCGATCTCAGAACTCTGTCAGCTTCTGCCAGAGTCAGTAAGCTCCTGCAATGAGATCTGATGGGTACCTTGCAAGGTATAGCCAATTGGGGGCTACTCAGACTGTTTCATTTGGAGTGGACTCGTATTACATCAAACCAATGGGTTTTAGACATCCTGAGTCAGGGATATGCACTGGGGTTTGCGGAGCCTCAGAGTACACCTTTTGTAGAATCTCCCTGCAGCTTCCCACTCAAGTGGGTGAGAGTCAAAGAAACTGTCGGTGCCTTCCACAGAGCAAGGGCAGGGGCATTATTTCATCTACTTCATGATGCCCAAGAAGGGATGTTCCTTTTGGCCTATTGTGGATCTGAAAGCAGTCTATGCCAAGCTTATAGTCCCCTATTTTTCACATGGAGACCATCAGATCAGTCATTGCATCCATTTTGCAAGAGGAGTTCCTTACTTCCCTAGATATTGCCATAGCATACATTCATAGTTCTATCCAGAGATATTACTGGTGTGCTTCTGCATCATGGATTCACACTTCCATGTTCTGCCCTTTGGCCAGGTCATGGCTCCTCGTACTTTCTCAAAGTTCATTGATAATGGTGGTGGTGGTGATCCTGCACAAGTAAGGAATCTGAGTTCACCTCAGTGGTGGGATTCAAAGATCTTAGGAACCGTTTCTGTATTATCACCCCTTTGTCTCCTTATGCCCCCCTTCAGTCTTTTTGGATAGAAGTGTCCATTTGCCTCCCTGCTGGCCCTCCTTGTCCCGTCCTCTTTGAGTTATACTTGTCGTGGCTGCATGTTGAGTTCGGGACTGGGCAAATTGCACTTTCAGGAGGCTACCTCCTGTCAAATCCAGCCTGTTGTCCACCACTGATAACAAAAATAGTACAGTCATAGGGCTTTGTGATAGAAGCACGCACCTGCCTCTAAGCCCCTACTGGCTCTCCTGGTCCTGCCTTCTCTGACCGACAAGAATGCGCCAGAGAGGGCAGGACACAGAGGGCCATCAGGGTCTTAGTGACATGCATACCTCTAAGACCCTGCTGGTCTTCCTTGTCCCACCGCCTCTGATGCGCATCAGAGAGGAGGGCCTGGTAGGATCTTAGAGACAAGCGCGTGCTTGTTGTATCACAAAGGCCCCGTGCCTATACTTCCATGACCAGCAGCGGACAATGTAATTTTACAGGAAGTGGCCTCCCGAAAGTGTGATTTACCCCGTCCTGAACACAACATGCGGCTCTGATCCAAAATGGAGATTTTGCATCCCCATTTGGGGTCATGACCCATAGTTTGGGGAAACGCCGTCCTATAGGGACTGATTTGGCGAACTTGGGAAATTCTAGTAACAGTTTCACACAAACCAACTAAATCCCACCACTGGTTCACCTGTACCTGGATGACTGGCTGATTTGGTCAGACTCGAATAGTTCAGAGAGGACGTGGCCCTGGTGATTTGCTGGCCAGAATGGCTGGGATTAGTGATCAGTTATCCCATGAGTAGCTTGAATTCTTCCCAGGATTTGTATTTTTGAGCTCAATTCAATGCTCACTTCTGGGTCTGATCTTCCTTATGCTGGAGAAATCGCTCAAGCTGTAGAACCAACTCAAGGATTTTTGTTCACATCATGCTCCTCTGGCCTGGGATTACCTTTGGCTACGAGGGTCCATGTTAATCTTGGAGCTGGTTCCTTGGTCCAAAGCACACATATACCCTCTGCAGAGGCATCTGATCTCCCTCCTCTCAGCTGGTCAATCATATTCTTCCTCTCTCCCAAGATATTAAGGATCAGCATGGTGGTTTCAGTCTCACCATCTGATGAACGGGATGCCTCTGGAAGCACTAGATCGGTGGCATCCATGGTGACTATCACCTAATGTGTCCTGCTTCCTTGATGGAATGAAGCAGATCTCTTCACCTGTGGCCTATGTCCCACAGTGGAGTCTTTCTCTAGTGTTTAAAAGCACTGAAAAGGTCCCTCTTCGAGCCCTATTTGGAAGACCTTGCTCAAGGATTTGACCCTGAAGGTGATATTCCTGGTGACTGTTGCATCTGCCAGGTAGCTGTCAATGCTACAGGTCTTGTCCTGCAGGGAACCTTTTCTGGTTCTCCTCATTAGTTCAGCATACCTTTTGGCTGGAAAACAGATAGCCTTAGAGTTTGAGCTTGCTCTTTTAGGGCACAGGTCACCTCCTGGGTGGAGTCTAGTGTCTCCAGAGGACATCTGTAAGATGGCTACCTGGTCACTTCTGAGCACCTTTTTGTAAAGCACTGTGGATTGCTTGTGAGAGCTGGAGCAGATGGCACCTTTTGACAGGGCACCTCTGTCAGTCAAGACAATTGTTTTCTCCCAACCTGGTCCTGATTGGGTGCATCCCACTTGTTTTGGACTAGTCCAGCAGGACGATAAAGGAGACATTTACATACTTGATAGCTTGCTTTTCTCAAATCCTGATAGACCAATCTAGGATCCTCTCTGGAAGACTTCCTGCAGATTTGGGAGCCTTGCTGCCAGTATCTTTGCCTGGCACAGAATGAATTATGGTAAGAGAACCAAATACTTGTTTTCAAATGGTTTTTTGTTCAGATTTATGATTGGTAATTAATGTTCATAGGTGCTGGGGTTTTCAGAATCTTGGGAAGTGTCATACTGGCTTCTTTCACTGCTGCACCAGAAGATATATGGAATGATAACATCAATGAAAGTTTCTCAAATCTGCCTTCACCAGCTGGCAAGTCAGCATAACCCACTTATCTGGAATGGCATAGCAGAATTCAAGAAAAAGAAAATTATTACAGAAACATAGACAATATGGTCTTTTCCAGCCATCATGCTTCTATCTAGTCTGCCCCTCCGTATCAACCACTATAGTCCCCCCCTCACCTTTTTTTTTTCTTTCTTTAGAGATCTGCGTTTTGAAGTCAAGAAAGCATGGGACAAATACTGTCCTTGTCTCTACTACCTCCACGCATCTACCACTCTTTCCGTAAAGAGTGGTAGATGTCTATCCCCTTTCACCCTCCCCTCATTGCAGAGCTTACTTTCAGCTGAAAGAGGCTCTCCTTCCATGTATTTATGATAGAGATGTTTTAAATATCTCCATGGCATATCTCCTGTATTTCACCTTTCCTCTAACTTATACATATTGAGATCTTTAAGTTTGTACTTACTCTTGCCGCCTTGCTGGGCAGACTGGATAGTCCATGTTGGTCTTTATCTCTCGTCATATACTATGTTACTATGTCCCCATATGCTGTATAACAAAAACCACTGACCATTTTGGTGGCCACTCTCTACACCGACCCCATCCTGTTTATATCCTTTTAAAGAGATGTGGTCTCCAAAATCGCGCACACAACTCCAAATGAGGTTGCGCCATAGACTTATATAGAGGCATTATCGCTTCCCTTATTTTTTTTTTTTTCTTTCTTTCTGCTGTCCATTCTTTGCACCTAAGCATTCTTCTGGCTTTCACCATCACTTTTTCTACCTGTTTAGCCACTTTAAGATCATTGGAAACAATCACGCCCATGTCCTGCTCTTCTTTCACAGACAGAAGTACTTCACCCCTTATGCTGTACCGCTCCCTTGGATTTTTGCAGCCCAGATGCATGACCCTGAATTTTTTTTAGTGTTAAATCTCAGCTGCCAAATTGTCAGCCATTCTTCAAGCTTAGCTAGATCCCTCATCATGTTATCTACTCCTTCCTGGGTGTCTACTCCTATTGCAGATTTTGGTATCATCCGCAAAGAGGCAAACCTTACCCAACAGCCCTTCTGCAGTATCACTAACAAAAATGCTAAAAAGAATTGGACTAAGGACACATCCCTGCAGCACACCACTGGTAACCACCTCCTCCTCAGAGTGAGTTCCATTTACCTGTACCCTTTGTCGCTTCCCACTCAGCCAATTTCTAACCCAGTCAGTCATTTACAGCCCTTGGGTGCTCAATTTATTTATAAGTCACCTGTTCAGAACGGTGTCAAAGGCTTTACTGAAATCTACGTACACCATATCTAGGGCTCTGCCTCGGTCCAACTCTCTGGTCATCCAATCAAAGAAATCAATCTGATTCTTTACCTGCCTCTGGTAAACCCAAGCTGCCTTGGATCTTGCAATCCATTGGAATCCAGAAACCTCACTATCCTCTGTTTTAGCAGTGTTTCCATTAATTTATTCACCACAGAGGTCAGACTAACCGGCCTGTAGTTCTGAACTCATCCTTACTTCCACTTTTGTGTAAAGAGCCTACATGTGCCTTTCTCCAGTCCTCTGGGACTGCTCCTGAGTCTAAAGAAGCATTGAAATTTCTCTCAAGTCACTGGCTCCATTTTTCGCCTTTGGTAGGAATGGTGGTGTTTGACCTTGTTTTTTTGTTTTTGTAGTGTTTAAAATATACAGGCTTTCAAAATCTGGGTTCACATCAATGGTGCACTCTTGGTATACTCTGAAAAAGGCATATGATGTTTTGTAAGGCGATAGTTTGTTCAGTAAGAACTTTGTGATGAAGCGTACTGTATGCATGCAGAGGAAGATACTTGAGTCTATAAATCAAATTTGCTGCCTTTGCTACAAACAGAAATGAGAGAGAAGCAGAGCTGGACTCAGGAAGGCAGTACCAGGTACTCTCATAGTTTTTGTATTAAGTACAGTACTGAGTGTCATTTACTGCTAATATTTATTTATTTGCTCTTATATACTGTGCTCTTTGAAATCAGTGCGGTTTACATATAACGTGGACAGTAAAACAGTTTACATAGAACTGGAAACAAATAACGGTAAATAAGTATTAAGAACAGGCGACAACATTAAATGTAAATACGGGGATATGAACTTGGAGCATGCAGGCAGGGAATCTAGAAGTGAGCTGGACAGTGAAGACATAGGCTTCGTTCAGGGTGGCTGGCTGTAAGCTAGTTGAAACAAGTATGTCTTTAAGGCCTTCCTAAAGGATGTCAGGTCTGCGATGGCACGGATTGCTGGAGGAAGGGCATTCCAGTGGGTTGGTGCATAGAGAAAAGGCACGATTTTTAGTTGACTGGGTGCATGTCCTTATTGCTGAGGGGGTGATGATTGAGTTCACCATGTATGACCACCTGATTCTGTTTTCGGGGGCATGTTGTATGAGGTTTGCGAGGGAGATAGCAGACATTCCGTGCAGGGACTTGAAGGTAAGTAATAGGGCTTTGTATATCAGGCAGCTTGTTATAGGGGGCCAATATAGTTGAATCAAGAGAGGCGTGATGTGTTCAAATCTGGACGCAGACAGTAGTGTTCGGGTGGCTGTGTGTTCATGGCCAGTTGTAATGGCTGGAGAGTGTGCTTTGGCAGGCCATGGAAGATTATGTTGGCGTAGTCAGAGTGAGGAAAGATAAGGGCTTGGCATACTGTGCAAAAATCTGAGGTTTCAAGGGCATAGATGCCGGAGGGTTCTTAGTTTATGGTAAACTGCCTTGATCACATTTTGTATGTGGGCGTCCCAATTCAGATGTTGGTCCAAGGTGACGCCACGATAACAAACCTCTTGCTTAGCCATGAGTTCAAAATCTTTCAGCCTGAGGGAAGTTGGTGGAGTGAAGGCTTGGTCTTTGATTTTAAATAAGATCTCTGACTTTCTGCTGTTAACCATCAGATTGTGGGTAGAGAGCCAGTCCGAGACTGCATTGAAGCATTCTGCAATGGAAGAATAGTCTATGGAGAAAGGGGCGTAGAGTAGGATGTCATCGGCATAGATGTGGTAGTAAATGTTGAACAATTGTATAATGGCGCAGATCAGCTGTATATAAATGCTGAAGAGTAGGGAGGAGAGGAATGAGCCCTGTGGGACTCCTTGCATCTACTGGAATGGTCTGGAAGACTGGGTTCCTATGTGGACTTGTTGCTGGCGATCAGACAGGTATAATTTGAACCAGTTGAGGGCTTGGTTCTTTATACCTTTTTGATGCAGGCGGGTGAGTAGGAGATTGCCTCTGCTTTCGATACAGTCAACCACAATGTCCATGAATATCAGGCTGAATCCTTGTGTGTTTTTTTTTTTCTTATCTAAGCCTGTGTAGAGTCTGTCCAGGAGGGTCGCCAGTAGGGTTTCCACATCGTGTTGGCAGAACCCATGCTGCTGTGAACATAAGAACATAAGACATGCCATACTGGGTCAGACCAAGGTCCATCAAGCCTAGTATTCTGTTTCCAACAGTGGCCAATCTAGGTCATACGTACCTAGCAGTTTCCCCAAAAGACACAGGTTCCACAATGCTTGTACTGGGTCAAGCATTGATATCCTGGGTCCCTTCTTAATAATGGTTTATGGACCTTTCCTCCAGGAACTTGTCCAAACCTTTTTTAAACCCAGCTACACTAACAGCCTTTACTACAACCTCCGTTAACAAATTCCAGAGTTTGAGTACATGTTGAGTGAAAAAATATTTTCTTTTATTAGTCTTAAATAGTTTACCCTGTAGCTTCATTGCATGTCCCCTAGTCCTTCTATATTCTGATAACGTAAACAATCGATCTACGTTTACCCATTCCACTCCGTTCATTAATTTATAGACTTCTATCATATCTCCCCTCAGCCCTAACCTTTTTAGCCTTTCATCATAGGAGTATCCTTCCATCCCCTTTACCATTTTGGTGGCTCTTCTCTGAACCTTTTCTAATAACGCTATATCCTTTTTAAGATACAGTGACCAGAATTGCATACAATATTCAAGGTGCGGTCTCACCATGGAACGATAAAGAGGCATTATAATATTTTTTGTTTTATTTTCCATTCCTTTCCTTATGATACCTAGCATTCCATTTGCTCTCTTGACCGCCACTGCACACTGGGCCGAGGGTTTTAACATGTTATCCACAATGATGCCTAAATCTCTTTCCTGGGTGGTGGTTCCTAATGTGGAACCTTGCATCTTGTAACCATAGTTTGGGTTGTTCTTCCCTAGGTGCATAACTTTGCACTTGTCCACATTAAATTTCATCTGCCATTTGGATGCCCAGTCTTCCAATTTATCAAGATCCTCTTGCAATTTTCCACAATCCTCTTGGGTTTTAACAACTTTAAATAGTTTTGTGTCATCTGCAAATTTTATAACCTCACTCGTTATTCCCTTTTCCAGGTCATTTATGAATATGTCAAAAAGCAGCGGACCCAGCACAGATCCCTGGGGTACACCACTAGTCACCTTTCTCCATTGGGAAAATTGGCCATTTAGCCCTATCCTCTGCTTTCTGTCTTTTAACTAGTTCCTGATCCACAATAGTACACTGCTTCCTATCCCATAACTCTTTAGTTTTGCCAAAAGTCTCTG
Organism: Ichthyophis bannanicus; assembly: GCA_033557465.1. NCBI lineage: Eukaryota > Metazoa > Chordata > Amphibia > Gymnophiona > Ichthyophiidae > Ichthyophis > Ichthyophis bannanicus. Next base: position 36,141,850 of record CM066050.1, on the reverse strand, counting down.
TGGGTTCAGAGGTGCATAGGAGTCATTGTGGTCCTCGATTTGTTGGTGGATAATCTTTCTAGTATTTTGGCTAGGAAGGGGAGGCTGGATATGGGTCTGTATGATCGCTGATGGATTTAGCTTGTTATTCTTTGAGTGGCCTGATGTAGGCAGTTTTGAGAGGTGGTGGTAGAAAGCCTTCAGACAGTGAGAGGTTAGCGATTCTGGCGATGACTGGGCTGAGGTAGGATCGTACTTGCTTGATCCAGAATGCTGGGCATGGATCAGTTGGGGAAGTGGTGGTGATGATTCCACAGATGATCTTCTCTATTTGCTTGTGAGAGTATGGATAAAAGCTCTGTAGCGTGGGTATGGGTGTGTCCCCAGAGGGAGGGAGGTGCCTGGGCAAGTTTTCAAGGTCAGACCAATCTGAATCTGACGTCGTTGAGGTGGTTTTACTTTGAAAGTATGTGGCAAAGGCCTCTGGGCTAGGCGTACTTGTTGGTTTTATGCATGGATGCATCCTTTGTGAGGGATTTAATGAGGTTGAAGAGCTCTCTAGGTTTATTGAGAGAGCCCATGAGGGTGCTGGTGTAGTATTCCTTTCTCTTGTTGTTGACTGAGCTTCGATGTTGGTGCAAGTTATCCAGGTATGCAGCTTGGTCGTTTGATGTGCCTAGAGCATCGCCAGGGGCGTTTTAGCTTCCTGAGGTATATTGATTTGCGCAGATCAGCGGTAAACCTCACGGCTGCGTGGTTCTTGTAGGTTTTTTGTGGAGGGTGGTAGGAGCGCAGCTCTAGAGAGGTTGTTCCAGATCTCTATTAGCTCATCCAGATCATTGGTGTTGGTGTTGATGTCATACAGAGTGTCATTAAGGAATGTCTTTGAAGTATCTGAAGTGACGGCAGATAGGGGAGTTAGATACGGAGGATTGCTGCTCTTCTGTCGTATGGAATGTTGAAGAGTATGGCATTATGGTCAAACCAGGGGACTGGTAGTATGAGCGGTGAGATCTGGTTGCATAATGCTTGGGGGGGTAGAGGGGGAAAAATAAGGCTCAGGATGTTACCTCCGATGTGGGTAGGGGTGTGAATGAGTTGGTGCTAGTCCAACGTGGTCGTTGCATCCAGGAATGCTGTGGAGTGCTTGGTAGGGAGTGATAGGAGATTAAAGTAACCTAGAAGCCAGAGCTGTTTCCACTGGATATTCTGGTTGCATGCTAGATCAAGGATTGTGGCCAGTTCATCAGCTTTTGAAGATGGTGGACGGTAAAGGAGACAGGTTGCTAAGGCCTTATTTGAGATCAGGATGCTGTCAAGATTGGTTGGGCTAAGTCGCACTGGAGATGGAGGTCGCTTCTGGCTATTATGAGAACCTCCAACCTCTTTGGTTCGTTCTGGGACAGTTGAAGAGGTCATAGCCAGGAAGTCTTAGCTGGTTGGTGAGGACCGTGTCGGTTAACCAGGTTTTGTTGACGAAGAGCTGGTCCAGATTTCAATGATTGATATAGTCTGTAAGGACAGACCATTTATTGCAGATGGATTGAGCATTTATTAGCATGCAGTTTAGATTTTCCAGGAGTGGGGGCTTGCATTTTTTGGTCTTAATCAGAGGTTGGCAGGTTGTGAATCAGCCGGCGATGGTTTGCAGACAGAGTTGGTCTGCTGGGGTGGGGGCAGTTATAATAGCTTCTACGTCACTGGGTTTGCATGGTGGGTTTTAAGCCTTGGTGTTGTACGAATGAACCTGTCCATGAGATAAGTTGGGCTAGGCAGAAGAGGTGCAGCATGAAAGTGAGATGCCCCGACGACATGAGGGTAAGCTAAGAGAAGAGGAGGTATACTTCGAGAATGCACTTGGATGGCACCTCGGGGTGTTGGAAACTGGTCGGGGGTGGAACGTGATTAGGAGCGTTGAGGGTTGCTAGTGCTAGAGGCTTACCTTTATGCTTAGCAGTGATGCCGGTGTAGAGAAGACATGATGTTCTGCATTGGAGGACGTTCACAGTGTGGTTGTGACAAAGTGCTGTTCTGTCTGTGGGCCGACTGTGCTTAAGGTTTGTTCAGTGGCGGAGGTACTCGGCTTGAGTTCTGTCAGTTGTGCAGAGAGATTCTTGTGGGGCCAAATAGGAGGTGCAGTGGTAGGCGGTAGGTTGCTGGTGTTTCAAAGTGTTTTCGGTGGAGTGTTTGTGGTCGCCTACGTGCCCCACTTAAGGGTCACGCCAAGGGGAGGAGTTGGCCCGTACGATGGGGGAATTCTGCACAAAAAATTATTAATAAAGTATGCAGAATTTTGCAGAACTTTACAATACTGTGTGCAGAATTTTTAAATTTTTGGGTGCTGAATTCCTCCAGTAATAAGTCTACTTTTTTCTCCCTTTTGGAAGGTAGATTAAAATACCCCATTTTGCATAGGTAACAATTCTTGTATGCTTATTTTAGTATGCTATTTCAGCACTGAAAATATTTCAGGTTTGGCATCTATTGAGAAGCTTTACAGTTGGAACTGAAATTTGGCTAATTTTGGTACAGAGTTAAAATGGATAAAGATGCAGTGCAAAAATGAATTATTGCTGCCTTGTTGTAGCTTCAATAAATGAAAGAGGATAGATGCAATACTCTACTGTTACTATTCTGTTATTTTTCTCTTTGGTGACGAACAAAGAAAGATAACGCTGTTGTGTTTTCATCCAACATGTCTCATTGAAAAGATAGAAACTGTTAATTTGATTACTGTTTATTCCTCTCACTGGAGTATTTGCATTATAACTTGCAGAGTAGTAATCATTCTTCCTTATCGTCACTCCAGTCCAGTCCCTTTACTTTAGGGTTACGCAACCCTTCCAGCAGCTTGGTAAGTTTTATAATGACATGCTAAATGACAGTCAATAGTTATGCAGTAAAGTAAATAGCCAGATACATCCTATTCTATGTACTTATTAAGGTAACAATAAAGTCTTTACTGACGCTGGTACTGTACTTTGCCCTTTGTTCTTTGACTTGTCCCTATAATCAAAGCTCCTGAGGCTGAGATTTTGATAAATAAACTTTCTATGTAAACTTTTTTGCCTGATCCTGTAGTAACCATTTACTGTCAAGGATTAAATTACATGAGTCTCATATAATAGATTAAGAGACTAAGGGGTATGTTTACAAAGCAGCGGTAGTGGCCTCCGCTACTGCTGCTTTGTAAACATACCCCTAAGTAGACCATCTGTTGCGTCAGATTATTATGTCCATGCTAAAAATATATCCCACCTGTCAGCCACAGAGTTTGATCACCTGCAAAATTTCTCTGTATCTAAATTTCGTTTTAGTTTTTTTGTCTTCCTTCCTTTCCATTCAAGATGGAGTGCAAAATTGCCCTTAAACGTTAAGAAATTGGAATTTGGATTAAGTATACAATAAACATTGATGCTTTTGTTTCATGCACTGGTATTGACTACTGTGCAGTAGAGAACTGATAAGAAATAGACTACTTTTGTATGAATAAATAGATGTTTTTACATTTCTGGTTAAATTTTGCTTCACGTGATCTAATGCCCTTAGTATCTGATAACTGTACAAATGTCCTTTGGCTTATTTTATTAGTCCCTATCTTGCCTACTAGGGATGAGTAGGCAAGATTTACTTCGTGAAATAGTACACAACTTGAGGAATGGTCTGGCTTTTCTTTTTTTAGTGTCCTTTCCAAAGGGAAAAAAAGCCTTATGGGATTACCACATTTATATGTGTATCCTTAATAGTTTGTGTTTTGGTGCCTCTTCCACATCAGGTTTTCTGCATATGTGGGTGAGTCCCAGAGGATTGTAATTGTATATATATATATTTGTTTTTTAATACTAATTATGTTCAATTGCATATCTCTGAAAGTTTGCTTCATTAATTCTACCTGATAGACATACCATCTGCTTTTCCCTTTTTAGTTGGGAGAGATCTTTGTCCTTCAGAGTGTGACTATTTATTATAATCTTATATGCTTGTTGCTCAACTAAGCTACTCAATAGAGTCCAATAGCAGAGTCCAGTACAAGCATTGTGGAACTTGTGTCTCTTGGGGAAACTGCTAGGTACATATGACCTAGATTGGCCACTGTTGGAAACAGAATACTGGGCTTGATGGACCTTGGTCTGACCCAGTATGGCATATCTTATGTTCTTATAATATAGTGTGCAAAGTGTCAAGACTAACGGGTAGCTCTTTAGTGTGTGTGTATGGATATATATATGTGTGTGTATATGTATATATGTGTGTGTGTGTATGGATGTATATTTTAACAATGTGTTCCATTGTCTGGTTGTCACTATAAGGACAGTGTGGATCACCTCTGAGGCCCCAGCGCTGTTTGTCATATGTGCATTGGCCACAGCCAGACTGAAATTGGCTTAGCTTTGCTGCATTTGCATGATGTAGATGGAACATCGAAGAGACTGTTTTAGTTGAACCCCTGCTCTTCACAGAGCAAGGTCAGGGCAGTGTTGTATTGACTTTATGGTGCCAAAAAAGCGAGTCCTAACATTTTGGGTCTGAACGTGGTCAGTGACCATCCTATGGGTCTTCCTACAGAAGAGGGGTACTCATAGCTTGGCACTATGTTGTTCTGCCAAGTAGCATTTCTTACTTCCTTGAAACTTGCTGAGGCATACTTCTATACTTCAACAATCTGGAACGCCCTCCCTGACAAACTGCGTTCAACAACAGACCTTAAGGAGTTCAGGAAGCTACTGAAGACAACCCTCTTCATAGAACACTACGGTGACATTACTTAAACCATGCAACAGACACCTCAATTCCCCCCACATGTCACTATAATTGTAATTAAGCAAGGAACTGATACCCATAGCATTGTAAATACAGCACGCTGTAAATAGCACCACAAGAATCAACATCCAGACACACTCACACGCATACACTACTCACTGCATGTACACACTATACCCTGTATCTTATTGATTGTTTGCTGTTCAGACCGCCTTGATTGCAGGATAAGGCGGTATAGTTCCCCTCCCCCTTTTTAAAACAGACCGAATTCAACGGTTTCTTAACAGTTCCCTCTCCTTCTTTTTAAACATTGAAATACCATGCTTTTTGATTTTACTTTTGTATGAACATTATTTTGGCCACCATCTCTCTATAATCTTCTATTTTTAGAAGTTGTGAATATGTTCACAATTTTTATAAGCTAGATTAATAGGTTGGTTGTTTAAACCTCTATTTAAATATAGTCTGTTCATCTATGCCAGGAATGGGCAAACTACGGCCCGGCGGACCTTTTAATCCGGCCCGGCGGACCTTTTAATCCGGCCCGGCGGACCTTTTAATCCGGCCCGGCGGACCTTTTAATCCGGCCCGGCGGACCTTTTAATCCGGCCCGGCGGACCTTTTAATCCGGCCCGGCGGACCTTTTAATCCGGCCCGGCGGACCTTTTAATCCGGCCCGGCGGACCTTTTAATCCGGCCCGGCGGACCTTTTAATCCGGCCCGGCGGACCTTTTAATCCGGCCCGCTGTATCAGTTATCCTGGTGAACAAATGGACTGCTGCAGAGGGAGCCGGGGAAGCCCGCGCGAAGCCCCGGCTCCCTCTGCACAGCCCGCCAGCGTGAAGAGCCTTTACCTTCACGCTGGCGGCTGTTTCAATGAAGCCACGAATGCTGTGAGAGGTTAAAGGGCATTGCCTTTAACCTTTCCCGGCATTCGCGGCTTCATTGAAACAGCCGCCAGCGGGAAGGTAAAGGTTCTTCATGCTGGCGGGCTGTGCAGAGGGAGCCAGGGCCTCGCGCGGGCTTCCCTGGCTCCCTCTGCAGCCCCTTAAACAGCGCAGGGCTCTTCGGGGGGGCGGCTAGGACTGGAAATGGGCTGTGATGGGGGGGGGAAAGGACTGCAATTGGGCTGTGAGGGGTGGAGGGGGGACAGCACAGGAAATGGGCTGTGATGGTGGGGGGGGGGAACGGACTGGAAATGGGCTGTGATGGGGGGAGGACTGCAAACGGTCTGTGATGGTGGGGGGGATAGGACTGGAAATGGGCTGTGATGGGGGAACGGACTACAATTGGGCTGTGATGGGGGGAGGACTGCAAATGGGCTGTGATTGTGGGGGGAATGGACGAAATGGGCTGTGATGGGGGGGAACTTGGACTGGAAATGGGCTGATGAAGGGCTGGATTAGGACTGTGTAAATGTGTTTGAATTTGAGAATTACAACAACAAAGCTATCTCCTGACTTTGATGCCTTAACAAAAAAGGGAGACCAACAACACTGTTCACACTAAAATTGAAGGTACTATTTTATGAAAGAAATACATTGCATAAAAGTTTTGTAAAATAACTTTTTATGCTTTTCTACCTTAAATTAATCTAAACATTTAATGTTACAAATTTAAATTTAATTTATATTAATTCACACATACACACCGTCCATCTACTCGGTCCGGCCCCCGGGTCCAATATATGATCCCATTGCGGCCCTCGAGTCAAAAAGTTTGCCCACCCCTGATCTATGCTCATATTGAGTCCCCCTTCCCCCCCCCCCTTTTTTAAAAAAAAAAATTTTTTTTTTTTAAATACTGTGATCCTTTTATGTAAATACTTAAGGTACGATCGTCCTTTTCTCCATCTTGGTTAAATTGAATTTTTATCAATGGTAGTTACAAAGAACCTTTTTTTATATATATTTATTTATATTCCATTCCTAGTATGTCGTTATTTGGGGGTTTTTTTTGTTTAATTTTATGCATTGGCATGTTCTATGCAATATTTATTATTTAGTTATTTATGTTTTAAATGTTTTTATATCCAGTTTATTAATAATTTTTTGGTTTATTTGTTAATAATTTTATGCCTTTTCGATTGCTCTGTATATTGATGTATTTAAACAATTTGTTTGTTATTTTATTATGCATTTTTATTTTTATTTTATATTTTTTTGAACTTACATATTTTTATTTCTTCTTGGTGTTATGACGATGTTATTGTTATGATTTAGTTATATATTCTTTTAGTATGGTGGTTTCTGGTCTGGGTCTCCCATTTTCCTTTATTTTTAAGGTGTAATTGTATGCAGTTTTGAATTTTAACGTATTTATTGTTTTTTTTCAGCCATTTCTAGTGTACTATTGGTCACACATTGTTTATGTGCTTTCTTTATATGCATGACTAGAAGTACAACATGTAAGTATATTTTACTTGTGATTATACATGGATGTTCATATTCATCATTTTTTATGTTTATTATGTTTATTATATTTATTTTATTATGTATTTATTGTTTTATTATATGTTTTTATTTGGTTTTGCAGTCCTTTAGCCCCCTGATGAAGGCACCTGCCGAAACGCGTTGGGGCTGTTCATTAATAAAGTGCTAGTGACCTCCTATCCTGCTCGCTCTTTTGTTTGTCCTGTCTTTTAGGCTGGCCATGGTACTTTGCACCTTCTCAAAGGTCAGGTCATGGGGTGGTGCCAGCGTTCCTGTGCAAAAAAGGAATCTGAGTGCACTTGTACCTAGATGACTGATTAGGTCCGATATCATGGATAGGTCCAGAGCAGATACAGTCCAGGTGATTCACTGGCTGGAAAAGTTAGGTTTTGGTGATCAACTATCCTAAGAGCAGCTTCACCCCCTTCCAGAACTTGAAGTATCTTGGGACTCGCTTCAACACTCACTAGGGACGAGTATTTCTCACTCCAGAAAAGTTGGACAAGCTGCACTGGCAGCCCAGGGAGTTTTGTTCTTGGGAAACGCCCAGGGCCTGGGACTACATGCAGTGCCTGAAGCTCATAGTGTTGATCATGGAACTGTTATCTTGGGCCAGGGCATGCATGTATCCCCCTGAAAGGTTACGTGGCTTGCTGGTCTCTCTGCTTCCAGTTATTCAATTGGTGCCTTCCTCTCTCCCAAGGGATCAAGTATATAAGAACATAAGACATGCCATACTGGGTCAAACCAAGGTCCATCATGCCCAGTATCCTGTTTCCAACAGTAGCCAATCCAGGTCACAAGTACCTGGCAAGTTCCCCCTGGTGGACCTGTTTGCCAACCCAGACAACACACAGTTGTCCCCTTCTGCTCCCACCAGTCGCACCCATCCTGGATAGCAGCGGATATGTTCCTCATCCCATGGACGGAAGGCCTCTAGTATGCCTTCCCATCGACACCTCTGGTCGCTAGGACCCTATTCAAGGTCCAGCACAACAAGGCATCACTAATACTGATACCTTCCCAGTGGCCCTGGAAACTCTGGTTCACGCTGCTCCTCTCCCTGTCGGCGGCATTGCTGATTCACCTGGGCCAAGCCCCAGGATTATTCTCACAGGAGCAGGGCTCTCTTCTACACCTCAGCTTGGGGTCCCTGTTACTCACTGCTTGGCTACTGAAAAGGTAGTGTTAGCCCCCTTCAACCTTCCACGGGACATGGAAGAGGTTCTTCTGGCCTCTTGTAAGGCTTCCACAAGAAGAGTATATGCCTTCAAGTGGCACAGATTCTCAGTGTAGTGCACAGAAAGATGGGTGAACCCGTTCTCCTGCTCGGTACAGGTGGTACTCCTGTACCTGCTGCATCTGTCACAGATGGGACTAAAATCCAACTCTGTTGCAGTGCACCACTGTTCAGTTGAGGGCAAGCCCCCCTCGGTTCAGCCCCTTATGTCTCGGTTCTTGTGGGGCCTTATACTATCTGAACCCCTGTCCACCCTCCTGTGGCAGAGTGGGGGATCTCAACTTAGTGCTCTCGTAGCTCACTAAACCGCCATTTGAGCCTCTGGCTACCTGCCACTTGAGATACAGTATCTCTCCTGGAAGGTCGTCTTCCCTGTAGCATTCACATCAGCTCGTAGTCAGCAAGCTCCAGGCTCTGATGGCAGAGCCCCCCTACATGAGGTTCTACAAGAACAGAGTGGTGCTCCACACACACCCCAAGTTTCTTCTGAAGGTGGTGTCCCTATTCCATCTCAACCAGGAGGTGGTGCTCCCCACCACCTATCCGAGACCTCATGCTGGCAGGGCAAGACCATTCTCCATACTCTGGAATGGTAAAGGGTCCTGTCCTTCTATCTACAACGGACTCAGGGCCACGGCAAAGCAGCTCAGCGTTTGTATCCTATGACCCCAGTTGTCTGGAGCTCCTAGTGACTAAGCAAACTCTTTCTGCTTGGGTGGCAGACTGCATTACCCTTGCCTATGAGCAGGCAGGGATCTCATTGGACCAGAAGGTCACTGCACACCACATTGGGGCCATGTCTACTTCCGTGGCAAATGCTGAATTCTGTCCTCGTGATGGGAATCTGTTGGACCGCCACTTGGTCTTCGGTCCATACCTTCACAGCTCACTACTGCCTGGAGAGGACGTCCCAAAGGAACAGTGCCTTCAGCCAGACCATACTCCGTAATCTCTTCATGTGTAGGCAACTCCTGCCCTCCGACCCTTCTGTGTTCAGGCTACCAGAGTGCTGATTCTCTGTCAGACATTTGAATCTTGCGAGAGTCTCTCAGTAGGGACTCAACTGCTACTGATCATGGCTCGCCCTTCGTGGCATTTTTACAGGTTCTCAGTAGCCTGTAGCTGGGGAGGACTGACTTCTGCTTGTTCCCGGAGAAAGCATAGTTACTCACTTGTAACGGGTGTTCTCCGGGGACAGCAGGAATCGGTCCTCACAACCCTTCCTCCTCCCCTTGGAGTTACTCCTTTTACTGTATTTTATTTCTCTTTCTGCTGTCTTAGTTATGTCATTAGACTGAGGCAAGATGTCCACTTCCCATCCAAGGGTGCCCACGCATGTGTGGTGTTTCTCCCAAAGGCTTTCTTTGAAAGCTGGGGAGATGCTTCTGTGGGGGTTTCGTCAGCGCTAATGTCACCCATATGTGAGGACTGATTCCTGCTGTCCCCAGAGAACACCATTACAGTTGAGTAATTAGGCTTTATCCACAATGAAGCCTATATCTTTTTCCTGGGTGGTGGTTCCTAATGTAGAATCTTGCATTGTGTGACCATAATTTGGGTTGTTCTTTCCTTGGTGCATAACTTTGCACTTGTTCACATTAAATCTCAGCTGCCATTTGAACGTCCAGTCCTCCAATTTATCAAGGTCCTCTTGCAAGTTTTCACAATCCTCTTGTGTTTTAACATCTTTGATCAAATTTGTACACAATTATTCACCTCACTTGTTCCCACTTTCAGATCATTTATGAATATATTAAAAGCAATGGGCCCAGCACAGATCCCTGGGGTACTCCACTATTCACCCTTCTCCATTGAGAAAATTGTCCATTTAGCTCTACCCTCTATCTTTTAACTAGTTCCCAATCCACAGTAGTACACTGCTTCCTATCCCATGACTTTTTATAATTTTACCAAGAATCTGTCATGAGGAACCTTGTCAAAGGCTTTCTGAAAATCCAGTTACACTATATTGACCGACTCACCTTTGTCTACCTGTTTGTTCACACTTTAAAAAAAACAAAAAACCAGATTAAGGCAGGTGGCTACAGACTTGCCCTCTGGATAGTATGCCTCCTGGGATGCCACAATGGTTGATAGTTACTATGGATACCCACCTGCGGGGTTGGGACGTGCAGTGTCTGGTTCAGTTTGTTCACGGACATTGGGCCCCCCTTCAGGAAGCCTCCTAGTCAGTCAACAGGCTGGAGGCCAGAGCAATTTGCTTGGCCCTGGTGAGATTTCAGTCTGCTGTCCGTTCTTAGATAATGCCATATGGCAGTGGCATAGGCATCACTTTGGTGGCTGCTAGGATGGTGGAACTCTGGGTATAGGATCGCCCTACTTGCTGTGGCAGCCCACACATTCCATCTCAACAACTTGCATGCTGACATCTTGAGTTGAAGCACAGTGATCCCAGCGAACTCTTACATGTTCAATCTCGGTAGAAGTGGGACTTGCCAGTATTTGAACTGATGGCCACCCAGGAGAATGCCTGGGTGGAGAATTTTCTTTTGCCACAGAAGGATCTGCAGATAGTGGGCTTTGGATACCCTGCTTCAGGAGTAGCCTATCTGAAGTAGCTTCTCCAAATGGGTTAGTTTTGTGCATACTATAGCAGTGTGAACCTCACTTCTAAGCCACGGTATGTGGCGTATGATCTTAGTCTCTCAAATTTACTGCTAATGCCAAAGAGAGCCTCCTGCTGGAGTTCGTAAGATGTAACATGTATGGGTAGTTTTTGTCAAGATGTGCTTGGAAATTCTTCTTGATCAAACCTGCAGCTCCCCAGTACAATGGGAAATATTTCTGTATCTTTTTGCCACGTTTTCTTGGTCTCTGACTGCATTTCTTGGTACTTCAGGATCTTCTGCCTCTGAGGGGCTTCTGTATGTCTTTCCCCTATGGCCTGTAGTGAGCTGCCTAGTGTGCAGAATTCGATCTTGCCCAGGCTTGCTCATTATAGAGGTGCTAGACTGGCCACATCAGCCCTGATATGCCTGTTGCTGCTTCAGGAGAGGAGTGTTATGCAGTATCATGGAAGATCGGTCTCTTCTCACTTACGTGCTTGGCCCTTGAGAAGCAAAGGCTGTTGAAGTAGGACTACTCTGGAGCAGTAGATAACATCCTTCTAAAGGTCCAAAGGGCTTCTACTTCCTTGGCTTATATGAGAGTTGGGAGTTTTTGAGAGGTAGTGGTCCTTTTGGGCCCTGGATGCTAGGAAGGTGGGCATTGGTCACTCTTTTTTGCCCTTCATGTAGTCCAGTTTGGATTAGGGATTAGCTTTAAGCTCTCTCAAGGTTCAGGTCCTCGTGTGCTACTGTGGACTAATTCATGGAATGTCCTTGGCATTGCAACCAGATGTGTCCTGCTTCCTTGATGAGGTGAAGCAGATCCATTCACTTGTGTGGCCTATGGTCCCATAGTGGACCCTTTCTCTGGCTTTAAAGGCATTGAAAGTGTCCTCCTTTGAGCCCTTTTGGAAGACCTCTCTCAAGGATCTCACCCTGAAGGGTTGTATTCCTAGTGACCTTTGCATCTGCCAGACAGCTGTCGGAGCTACAGGTCTTGTCCTACGGGAAACCTTTTCTGGTCATTCAACGGAGTCTGTCTTTCTGAGATCCATACGTTCCTTTTTTCCTTTCATCTTAATTAGACTGATCTTGGCCACCTCCTTAGAGAAGGACCTTCGGTCAGACCCCTCACTGAATTTGTTGGACTTGAGGAGGATGTTTGTGAATTATCTGGATATTACCAATTCCTTCCATTAGTCGGACCATCTCTTTGTCCTTTTTCAGTACTCCTGAAGAAAAGAGGCTGTGGACAAGTCTTCCATTTTGCCTGGTGGATTAAAGAGGCTATTGGTTCAGTCTGCCTTCGATGTGAGAAGTGCATATTGGAGGAAGGCAGTGTTCACATGCAAGCTGCCTCCTGGGCAGAGTCCACCTTAATGATGCCAGAGGGGAGACATAAGGATATTTGGTAATCTCCGAGAACAATTTGTGAAGCACTACAAGGTTGCATATGGGAGTTGAAACAGATGGTGCCTTCAACAGGGCAGTTCTTTTCAGTCTCTCACCCTGGGTCCTGACCTCTTAGGTATGTCCCACTCATTTGGACTGGTCTTGTAGGACAATAAGGAAGGTGAAATTTACATACCTGAATTTTTCTTTTCTTGAATCCTACCAGACTAGGTCAGGACACAATTTGTAAGACTATTCCTTCAAATTTGGGGGCCATGCTCCCTTTTTACGTTGCTAGTATCAGGGTCTTTATGCAGAGCCAAGTACCAACAATTTGTGTGTGTGTGTGTATATGTATGTATATATGTGTGTATATGTATATGTGTGTATATATATGTATAATGTGTGTGTATATGAAGTCTTGCTTTCTGCTTGTGAAGTCTCTTACTGGCTTTTGTCTGTGTTGCACCAGTGGATATACTAGTGATCAGCAACATTTTAGTTATGCGTAATCTGCCTCCACCTGCTGGTTGGGAAGCATAATCCACTTGTCTAGACTGGTCTAGCAGGATTCAAAGAAAAGAAAATGTTTGGGTATGTTAATTTTTCCATTGAAATTCTAGCTGCTGTTAAAATACCTTATTTATGTATTCTGCTAAGCATCCATCTCCTGCCCATTCATGTTTCGAGTCTGTTTCTGTCTTGGGGTCAGATGTACTGAGCAGTTTTTCCCATAGATATACAGAGGGGAAAAATAAGCTTTTTCTAGTCTCTTGTTCTCTCTACCTCTCTCATCTCAGCTTTCATGTCTTCATTTATCATCTCTTCTCACTCTCCCCTAGCTTTTGTTCACATCTTTCAGCTCTTTCCTATCCCTCCATTCGGTTTGTTTATTGACTTTGCTATACCCTTGGTCATAACAAAATAACTTCAGTAATTTTTAATTACTGTAAAACCAAATAATAAGCCAAGGTGAAAAAAATAGAAGTAAAGTTTAAAAGGAAAAAATACAAGATCTATCATTGCGAGAAATGCATAGGTAAGGGAAAGAACAATAGATATGTCTGAAATGACCAGCCCTGTTGGGTAGCCGATTTCCTACCCTTCCATGTATTTTTTGTCAGCCCCTCCGATGCCAACACTGGTCCTCCATTTGTCTCTTATCCCAGGATTCTCCTCTTCTTGTCCCCCTTTCCCAGCATCTGTTCCCTGTGCAATCTGTCTGTCTTCTACACAGTAGCTACTAAGTGAGCAATGGCTGCAACGTGTCCTACAGGAGCCAACTACTCAGTTTTTTCTATACTGGCACCAAGGGCAATTTCAAAAATTCAGGATCTGGAACTTTGTACTTGCTGCTCTTTGTACATTGTGAGATTAAAAGTGATTGCCTGCAAGATTTTTAGTTGGATATGGTACTAGCACAGACAAGACAGAACTGTAAGTAGCTGCAGGAAAAGTTCCCACCACTCCTGCTGCCCAACCCAGTGTGATCTAACGTCCAGCCACTAGAGGAATGTTGCATAGCATTGACCACCATTCTGTAAGCGGCAGTGCCAGAAGTCTTCCATGTTCTTGTGGTCCTTAGGCCCAGAGATGGAGATTATCATTCTCTTTAGCAAGGCCCAAAGAGCATGACCTTTCAGCTGAAACTTGGTCTTCATCCTCCCAATCAGCTTTGTTTCTTGGGTGCAGCATCTTCATTATTACAGCCATCAGCACCTTGCTATTGGAGTCATACGAAATCTGAATTATTTCAGCATCCGTGAGATGTCCGACATTCTGGACTGGAAAACAAGCAAACAAAATCAGCTTAATCCTGCCTTATAGCTCGGCAAGCATAAAGGAGGGGGAAGATACCACTTTAAGCACATTGGAGGAGAGTTTGTTTATAAATAAATTAGATCTTATTGTAATCCACCATGTTCTCAAGTTAGGAACGAGCAGAATATTAAATATGATGGATAAATGAGAAGGGTGAGAGATATGGAGGGTAATTTCATAACTGCCACCTTTAAAACATGTTAAAAGCAGCTATTTTATAAAGGCAATGTACATGTGTGTGTGTCTTCATAAAATGGGTGTCCATAGCTAGCCCCCAGTAGTTCACAAATGGTCTTGCACAAAGTTAAAGCTGCTCTAAGGCAGGTGCAACCATGTGAACCTGCATGAAGTATATGCATGATTTTTTATACACATGAAGAAGGATATCTATGGGAATGGCCACCATTTCCCCGGGGCTCTTCTGCAGCTTAGGAAGGAGCATAATGCTCTAGGTTTTACACATTAGTCCCAGGATCCTAGTTGGTTTGATAAAATGATTAGAGTCCATAGTGTGGAAAAAATTTAATGCAAAGAAGTGCAGTGTCATGCACTTGGGTAGCTGAAATCCAAGGGAAATGTACGCGATAGGGGGCGAGAGGTTGGTGTGCACAGAGCAGGAGAAAGACCTCGGTGTGATTATTTCTGTAGATCTCAAGGTGGCAAAACTGTGCGACAAGGCGGTGGCAAAAGCCAGGAGGATGTTGGGCTGCATTCGAAGAGGAATTGCCAGCAGAAGGAAGGGGTACTAGTGCCACTGTATAAGTCTCTGGTAAGGCCTCACTTGGAATACTGTGTTCAGTTTTGGAGACCGTATCTTGCAAAGGATGTAAAAAGAATGGAAACTGTTCAGAGGAAGGCGACCGAAATGATTTGGAGCCTGCGTCAGAAGCCTTATGAGGAGAGACTTGAAGACCTAAATATGTACACTTTGGAGGAGAGGCAGGATAGGGGAGAGATGATTCAGACCTTTTAAATACTTAAAGAGAAATAATGAACAACCAAACCTCTTCCAAAGACGGGGAAGCTGTAAAACTAAAGGGCATGACATGAAGCTGCAAGGTGATAAACTGAAAGGCAATGTAAGGAAATACTTTTTTACTGAAAGGGTGGTGGATGCTTGGAATGCCCTCCCGATGGAGGTGGTGGGGGCGCAAACAGTGACGGAATTCAAAGTGGCCTGGGACAGACACAGTGGATCACTTTACAGCTACAAGATTAAATCAAAATAAACTGAACCATCTAATTTCTCAACAAATAGGGGTGTCCTACATGGAGCGATGGGGGGAGGAGCGGTGGGTTCACCCCTAAACAAAGAAAGAAACAAAGATATGGGGAGGGGTGCACCTACTCCTGCCATATTGCTGGGCAGACTAGATGGACCATACTGGTCTGCCATCTGTTACTATGTGTAAAAAACAAAAAAAAAACAAAACAAAAAAAAAAGGTGATAATGCCCGAGCTACATTTTTTATTTTATTTGCCTGCAATTTTTTTTCTTGGTAAGTGCCTGAACCATCCTGGCATAATGTATAGAGGATTTTGAACCATGCTTGTTGATTCAAGGAAATCACACAAGTAGCTCTTGCAGAAAACTGTTACATAGAATTGTATGTTGGGCATCATTCTGGCCAAAGTTGAAACTTCAGGCTATTGTAGGAACTGTGGTGTTTGTGTTTTTGAGTCTTTTTTGACCTTTCGTGTAAATTTTCAGTGGATTACTGGTGAGTCTAGGAGGTACTCCACTGAATGCAGCATTGGCGGGCAGTATATAAACGCATTTAAAACAATATAGTAGGGGAGCTGCAACCACTGCCATTTGCAGTAATGTAAACAACTGGGCTAGATAGCTTTGATTTTCTTCCATATTAAGGTTGAGTTATGCCAGGATCAGGTTTTCTCTATTGGTGTTGACACTGGTGTACAGTAGAGGCAATAAAATAAAACAAGATTGGAAGAGGCTATATTTCTTTCTTTTATTAAAAAAGTAATTTTAAATTTGAAAAAAAAAGTTTGGAGGAGGCTGTTTACCTTTATGTTCAGAGGAGTCACTTCTTAAGGAAAAGCTCTGTATGGATTCAGGAGGTTCTTGGTTCCTCCCAAATCAGTAAGCCTTAATCAGGGCATTAAGTAGCCTGAGGCCAGTGGCATTCTTTTCATAAGGCCTGCATGGTTCCATTTTAGGGTCCCATGGGTAGACCAGAGATGATGTAATAAAAAAAAAAACCATTAAAACAGTAAGGGGTCTTTCTTACTAAGTTGCGCTGTTGGCTGCAATTTCCTTACACTAACAAGGTCAAGCAGTAGCTCTTAATGCATCATAGCTTTGCACATGAGCAGCTAGTACAGAGCAAGGTGGAGAATAACTGTAATTCATAGTTCCGGGCCAATCTTCATTCATTTAAGGTAGTATACTTGGTTGTTTCTCCTGAGGGGGCATTAATTGTGGCTGGTTATCCCCAGTCTTGTTTTTATGTGGTAAAGGTCTGTTCTTTGCAGTAGAAGTGTGCACACACCCAATGTTTAATGGACACTGTGATTGTCTGTCTTTCCTTTAGTCAGTTAATACATGTTAACTACAGAACCTTAGTGCAAGGTCGTATTAGGGTTTCTAAAGTCCTGGTTAGATTGACAGGATGAGTTGGTCTTTGTCTCTCCAAGGTTCAGTGGAGACAGGATAGCTGAGGGTCACTGGTTTGAAGCCAGCATCTGATGAGGAAAAAAATAAGTGAGCGTATCTGGTTAGGAATAATGGGACCATGTGACACTTCTATACAGGTGTCATGTTTATCAATTTCAGACATACCTTTTGTAGGTGTATTTTACTGTAAGGTACAGTATGAAAGCCTTTGGCAGTGTGTGCATTGGTCTGAACTTTCTGCTTTTCAGGGGATGGATGTCCCTTGGTGAGAGTGAAGCCCTAATAGTTCTTACAAGATATTTGCTTTATATCCTAAATGTTGCTGGTGTGAGACCAGCCTATAGCTGTCTGTGTATATTTATTTAAAAAAAGAAATAAAAAAAGGTGACAAGCGTTCAGGACTCAGCTGGTTGCTGCACTGGTGAAATTGTGTTTAAGGTGTGTGTGTGTGGGGGGGTCCTTTTTGATCCATTCTCCAATTCCCTGAGATGAGAACTTTTAGAGCTTCATTTGCCATAAGGAAGCTGGGTACCAGAGATTAGCAGCAGGGTGGCTTAAGAATGAAGTCTGGCTCAGTGGTTTTTGGAGGCTGTGGGTCTATTCTTGACAGCAAGAGTTAGCCCTCGACTTGTGTTAGCTATGGTGCATTGTGAGTACATCGGGCATCTCAGCAGAGGTAGGTTTTCTTCAAGGGTCTCTGCTGGCTTTGTGGAAATGGGACGTATACCTGAAAGGGTTCCAGCCTATAGGGTGCGAACATTGCATGGAGGAACTGTGCTACACTCATTTCTTAGGAGCTCCCATGGTGCATATTTGCTGGAGTACTTCAGGGAGAGAGCCTTGGTAAGGCTTTGGATACTTGAGCCACTGCAAGTAACTATCTGGTCAGATCCAGGCACTCAAATCCATAAGGCACAGGGCCACAGTTGAGTTCTGTTGAGCCCCTGAAATCAGTTGTAATTTTAGAGGAACCATCAAAGTCTGGCCTGTTGGTTGCTTGTTGGGGGCGGTTGGCTCAGGGGCAGAATCATCTAAACCTAGCAGGTGTTCTGTAACCAGATGATATAAGATGTCCTTCCTAGGTGCTCTGATAAATTGAGAGCTTTGAAGTTGGAGGCTGTCTGTGGGTTTAGTGTGCATGGCTCTGGTCTGGTTGCAGAGGCTGCTGTGCGGTTGGTGTCCTTGGTGGATAACTTATTTTCGTGACCAGTGTTGAACGAACTCCTGTTTTAGGACTACTGAGAAAAGCTGCTCTTGCTGGGAAGGATTCTGCAATTGTAAGTATTTACCTCCTGATAACTTCTCAGACTCTTGGGTTAAAGGGAACTCTTTGGATTTAAACTGATAAAATCTGTCTATTTTAAAGTCACACAGGGAACTGTTTTAGCAAGCCAGTTATTTTTACTTAAATCAAACTATTAGACTCAGTCGGCGCACTGTTGTAACAAGCCAGGCATAATCTTAGGTTTAAAGGGACTTTGTTCAAGTCAGGAGTAATTTCAGGACCTTAATTAAGCTTGTCAGACGGCTGCCTGGGTGAGAATCTTCACAGTCTTGGCAAGTGCATATATCTATATGATTTGCAAGGGATTGTGGGCAATGCAGTTCATTCACACCAGACACAGCTGCTCACAATAATTAGTTGTGCTTTTGGGTAAAGCCAATAAGATATTTATTTATGGGGTTATTTTTCCCAACACAGATATGCTTGGTAGCACATAAATCAGGTTACTTGCTTTCAGTGTTAAACTTGGAAAAACAAAATTAAGAAAACAACATTTGAACTTGTCAGGCAATCAAAGCAAAAGAAATAAGACCTGGTTGGCAACAAACTGGTCTTTTCTGTAGGCTTTAGCTAATATTCTCTTAGCAATATATCAAACAACAAACAAAAGCCACAAAGAAAGGAAAAACTGTTCTTCTCAGGTTAACTTCTTGTATCTTCCCACATAGATTCAGAAGTGATTCTCTCAGAGCCCACAAGCAATTAGGTAAGGCTCAATTGCTAGCAGTTATCCAGCTGAAACCCCTTAGCTGGCTTGCTTTCTACTGCGTGGCTAGAAATCCTACACAGGAGCTTTTCTGAGTAGATTAAAGAACAAGTTTGTATTTCTTTGTGATGGTTGCTGTACTTTATAACAGAAAATCACCAAAGGAGTTTAGACAGAGAGCAGTCAATGTAAACAGATTCTTCATCTGCTATCACCCCCTCTTCTTCAACACGCATGGGTTCAATATCATGGATTGGCACCGATGAATCTCCCAATGGAGCACTTTCAGGAGAATACTTGTTTCCCTGCTGTCTTTCAAGGTTATAGCTAGGGCATAGATCAGTGTTCATACCTGAGCTTCCATTGCTGTTAGAGTTCCTCTCTATATAGCCTGGCCAGTATGTAGTCCAGTTATGTCCAACCTTCCAATCCAGATCCCTGGACACTGGATCTCTCTTCACATACCTTCTGGCACGGGTCTTAGGGTCCCTTCCACGTGCAGCCGTCTCCCTCACAGGTACCTTCTGGAGATTCCTAGCTTTGCAGCACCATTCCTCTGGCTTTCCCCAGTCCAATGATGTATGCTGGCCCTTGGAATGCCTCCCAGTATACGTACTGCTCTGGACTCTTCTAGACCTCTCAAAGGCTTTTCTCCTCTTTCTTCCAAAGGGTTTCATTCCCTCTCTGTCCGTCCGGTTTGGCTTCTGATGATCCTCCTGATGATGAAGATGATCAAGCTCAAGCTGCTTCTCTGTAGAATAAACTCTACCTTTATTCTGCTTAGATGAGTGCTCCTCCCTAACACAGTGCAGCTGTGCTGAATCAGGCACTGCCCTTTGAGACAAGTGCTTAGGGATTACCTCATAGCCCTCCTGATTGAACACACGTTTCCCCACTTCAGCTCCTCTAATGGCTGCTGGAAACCTGGTGCATTCTGGGACTGGTAGTCTTTTATGGGAAAATTCTGTTTTCTTATTTCTACCAGAACTGACAGGTTGCTTGTTCAGAGTCACTTCACCTTTTCTATAGCTCCTTCCTGAGCTATGATAAGCTTCCTTATCACAAGCTATACCCGATGAGGGGAACCAGTTAAACCTGAAAGTGAATTTGACTATTTCTGCCTCTTATAGGCTCTTGCAAGCTCTTACAATCCATTTAGGTATACTCGTGTTTGTACAATTATCCCTAGCAACTTTAAATAAACAATTTAAATATCTTTACAAAACCTTAAAACTAAGATGCAGACAACAGTCAAGCAGCGAGATGGGGGCTATCCAGTCTTTTACACTAAGTGCCAAATGTATGATTTTCTCCCATTTGGTGAGGGATCTTGCATTTTGTACTAGGTGCAAGGAGCTCCTTGCTCTCAGGGAACGAGTCCAGTCTCTGGAGGCTAGAGTAGCAGACTTGGAAGAGCTAAGGAAGACAGAGAGATGTATAGATGAGACCTACAGGGACATAGACTAGAGGTGGGATGTCAGTACTGGCAGCTTTTTTGTTGTCATGGAGGAGAGAGGTCACGTGAAAGGAGAGCATCACCTTGGTGTGGCAGGAAGTAGTCCTCTAGCTAGGACCTGGCCTCCAGGTGATGTAAAACCCTCTTGCACCAAGGAGGTTTCTCCAAGGACATGTGCCCATGAGAGAGAAGGGTTAGGACAACCGTTATAATTGGTGATTGAATCATTAGGCATGTAGATAGCTGGGTGACTGGTGGATATGAGGATCACCTGGTAACATGCCTGCCTGATGCAAAGGCAGGAGACATGCTCCACCTAGACAAGGTTTTAGATAGTGTTGGAGAGGAGTCTGCCTGCCTTGGTACATGTTGGTACCAATGACATAGGAAAGTGGGAGGGAAGTTCTGGAGGCCAAATTTAGGCTTTTAGGTAGGATGTTGAAATCCAGAACTTCCAGGGTAGCATTCTCTGAAATGCTTCCTGTTCCACGTGCAGGACCCAAAAGGTAGGCACAGCTCCAGAGTCTCAATGTGTTGATGAGACGGTGGTGCAAAGAAGAGCGTTTAGGATTTGTTAGGAACTGGGCAGCCTTCTGGGGAAGGGAGGGGCTTTTCCAAAAGGATGGGCTCCACCTTAACCAGGATGGAACCAGGTTACTGGAATTAAACTTTAAAAAGGGGAGAGAGCAGCTTTTAAACCAGATTCAGTTCTATGTAAACTGCCCTTGATCTCTGGAAGGGGCGGTATATAAAAACTTGTTAAATAAAATAAGATAATAGGGGAAAGCCGACAGTCGCCGAAGAGCGCATGGTTCGGAAGGATGTAATCTTGAAGGATGCTAGCAAAAAAGGGAAGTTAAAGCATCCCGATTGGTTCCATTAAATATAAAAGTAAACCAGATGCCCATTCAGATTACAGAGCTGAAAGATTCCAAATTACCCCTATCTATTGATAACCAAATTAATATGAATAAAATACAACCTCTGAAATGCCTGTATGCAAATGCTAGCAATATAAAAAATAAGATAGGACAGTTAGAACATATAGCACTAAATCAAGAGTTAGATATAAATGGCATCTCAGAGACCTGGCGGAAGAACAACCAAAGGGGCACTGATACCTGGATACAAACTATATCCGAATGATAGGTTAGATCAAATTGGTGGAGGGCTCTGCTCTGTTAGAGAGGGCATCGAGTCACACAGAATTAAAGTTTTGCAGGAAACAAAATACACTGTAGAATCTCTACAGATAGAAATTTCCATGTAAAAAGGGGAAGGCAATGGCAGTGGGGGTGTATTACCGACTTCCTTGCCAAAATGAACAGATGGATGATGAAATGCTAAAAGAAATCAGGGAAACTAACAGAAGTTACAACACAGTAATAATGGGTGATTTCAATTACCCCTGTATTGACTGGGTCAGTGTTACAGCAGGATATGCTAGGGAGGTAAAGTTTCTAGATGAAATAAATGACTGCTTCTTGGAGCAGCTGGTTATTGAACCAACAAGAGGGGAAGTTATTTTGAACCTAGTCCTTAGTGGAACATAGGATCTGGTGCAAGAACTAAGGGTGTTGCAGCCACTTGGCAATAGTGATCATAGCATGATTGCATTTGATTTAAATAAATGGAGGGAGGATAGCAAGGAAATCCAAAGTACTACCTTTTAACTTTCAAAAGGGAGACTTTGATAAAATGAGGAAAATAGTTAAGAAAAAGCAAAAAGGAGCAGCTGCAAAGGTTAGATTTGTCATCAAGCATGGGGGGTGTTTAAAAATACAATCTTGGAATCCCAGACTAGATGCATTCCATGCTTTTAAGAAAAGTGGAAGGAAGGCCAAAAAACTGCCAACATGGTTTAAAGGTGAGATCAGAGAGGCTGATGTAACCAAATAAGTTTCTTTCAGGAAATGGAAAAAGGAGCCAAATGACACAAACGGCAACAACACATGCACTGGCAAGTTAGATGCAAGGCATTGATAAAGCAGACAGACAGAGAATTTGAAAGAAAGTGTGCTGTGGAAGCAAAAATGCATAATAAAATCCTTTTCAAGTACATTCATAGTTTAAAAAAAAACACCCATGAGAGTGTCAGTTGGACCATTAGATGATGGGTAAAAGGGGCACTAACAGGGGACGAGGCCATAGCAGAGAGACTGAATGAACTCTTTGCTTCAGTCTTTACTGAAGAAGATGTAGGGAAGTTACCTGTACCTGGTGGTGTATCAGAAGAATTGAAAGAAATATTGATGATAAACCGGGAAGATATATTACAACTACTTGATAAACTGAAGAGGTGCTAATCACCTGGACCAGATGGTGTACATCTGAGGTTGTTGAAAGAACTGAAATATGAGAATGCTGACCTTCTATTAGTAATCTGAGCCATCATTAACTTCTATAGTACCTGAAGATGTCCGTACCAGGCAAAATGGTAGAAACCATTATAAAGAATAAAACTACTTAATATGTAGATAATAGTGGTTTAATGGGCGAAAGCCAACATAGATTTAGCCTAGGAAAGTCTTGTTTTGCTAATCTCATCGCACTTTCAAAAAATATATAACATAGATAGACAAAAGTGAGGCAGTTGATATAGTTTTTCTGGATTTTCCGAATACCTTTGGCAAGATCCCTCATGAGAGACTCTTGGTGAAATTAAAAAGTTATGGGATAGGAGGCAGTTTACTGTTGTGGATCAGGAACTTGTTAAAAGATGATTGATAGAAAACAGAGAGCAGGGCTAAATGGCCAATTTACTGAATGGAGAAAGGTGAATAGTGGAGTACTCCAGGGATCTGTGCTGGGTCCGCTGCTCTTTAATATCTTCATAAATGACCTGGAAATGGGAATAACGAGAGGCAATCAAATCTGCAGATGACATAAAATTTATTCAAAGTTCATTAAAACCCAAGAGGATAGTGAAAAATTGCAAGAGGACCTTGATAGATTGGAATACTGGATGTCCAAATAGCAGATGAAATTTAATGTGGATAAGTGCAGAGTTATGCACCTACAAAAGAGCAACCCAAACTATGATTACACAATGCAAGGCTCCATGTTGGGAACCACTACCCAGGTAAAAGGTTTAGGCATCATCATGGATAATACGATGAAACTCTCCGCCCGGTGTGCAGCAATGGCCAAGAAAGCAAATGAAATGCTAGAAATCATAAGGAAAGGAATGGAGAGAAAACCCAAGGATATTATAATGCCTCTGTATAGTTTCTGTACTTTTCTAGGAACATGACAGGTACTTATGACTTGAATTGGCCACTGTAGAAATGGGATACTGGGTTTGATGGACCTTGATCTGACCCAATATGGCATTTATGTTCTTAGCTGCTCTTCCTGGTCTGGAGGTGACCTGTTTCTCCCTTACGATTTTTCCCTTTGAAAGGGGCAGGGCTGTGTAAAGGGACACCACCTTTTTTGCAATTCATAGCTGTTCTCTTTGAGCGCAGATATTATACCATGTTGGCTTAGGTTGAATATGGAGGTCTATAGGTTGGGGCGAGGAAACTGATTCTTTGTTCCTTGAGTTTGTTTCAACCCGATATGGTGGTATGGGAGCAAACTCTGCTTTGTGAAGCACTGGCAAAGTTTTTGCTGCGGTTGCAAGTGTCAGTACTGTCTTGTTTCTGAAGGCAAGATGAAGGCAGTAACACTTCTTTCTTTTCCTGAGGTGATGTGTCTCATGGGAAAAAGGATTGGGCATTGGTTTCCCTAGCCTACGTGCTGCTTTTTCATGAGATCTTATGGGGTTCCTAAGTATTCATAGGATTTCCATTGAACTTTTCTCAGAAAGATTCCAGTTGAATTTTGGAGTGGGGCTGGTCCTCCAGTGCTCTCCTTATTTTAGTTCTAGGGGGTCTCGGTGTGTCTCATAATTCTCTGTTCCTATCACTGTTCTCTGATACAGAGGAGGATCCTGGGCCTCTGTTTTAGTAGGTGTTGGATGCCCACTTGTACAGGTTGGACACCTGCTGGCCCTTTGTACTCGAAGAGGCTCCAAGGTAGGATCTTCCGTTGGTGTGGCTTGCAGAGGTCACACAGAGTGAGCCGGCTTTCATGGTGTCATTTGTGATTGACCAAAGAGGTACAGTCTGTTCCGGCAGGGATCAGGTTTTTGGCATGGGCAGAATCTGGCTCAGAGACCACCTTCGATTCTCTGGGGCACAGATATAGTAGTATCCCTGCTTACTTTGCTTTTTTGAAATTTCTGAATGCTCAGGCGTGGATTACTAAGTACTTTGGGGTGCAGTTGGTGCAGGCTACACTTGTCTGGTTTTTCCCCTCCCACGATTAGGTGCTGCTTTGGTATGTTTGGGCTGGACTGTACCGGACCAGACCAGCAAGATGATGAGGAAGGTGAAATTAGACCTTGCCTGCTAACTTTTCTTTGAATCTTCAGTGCAGTCCAGGACCCATCCTATATGTCTGGTTCTTGCCCAGTTTTTGGCAGAGTGTGTGCATTGTGCCTGTGGTGCTGGGTCACAATTTCAGTTGTCCGGCTAGTTCATGTTAAACTGCCGGTAGGTCACAGTGTGGTGCTGCTGTTTTTCTTGTGGCTGTAATTTGACTTTAAGCACTAGAGGGTGGTGGTTTAAGTCCACTATGACACACTCGTTTTGGGGTAGGAGTGCTTATTCATTAAGTGTAGTTTGTTTATGGAATAAATGCATGCCTAATAATTATTTCTTCTGATGTCTGCTTTATTAAAGAAATGATGGTGTGAGGAGGGTCGCACAGGACCCTTTTTTACCATGACATCAAACCAGTGCTTCTCAGTCTTCTGCTGGTAGAGGCATAAACTCGCAAATCTGGACTGGACTGGACTGGAGGAACTCTTGCAAAGCAAATTAGCAGCTTAGGTCTGCTGGGTTTTTTTCTTTTTGAAAGAAGACCAATGAACACCCACTTAGGAGAGAAATGAATGTCTTCTGGGAGGGAATAAAAACATGCTTGAGGAGGAACTTATCTGGGATGGATGCTGAGGGGGTGGAGCAAGATGGCACAGCCTGAGCTCCACTGTTAACTGGGACACTTCCTTCTGCTTTTGCCTGTAATTATGCCCCACAGAAGCTCAAGAAGGCCCTTGTTAAGCTTATTGTTGGTGGAGTGGAAAGGAGGGTTTCCTCTTCACAGCAGCCACAGAGCATTTTCAGTTCCCAGAGAAAAAGCCTTTGGGTACTCTTGTTGTGGACGATGTTGGTGGATCGGTGGCTCAACTATTGAGGGAGTTTCTGCACGGCCACATCCTCGGTAGGCTTCGGCAGAGGATAGCGTGGATCACGCTGAGAAGGGCACTGTAGCTTTTCTTTCTTCTCCACAGTTGCCAAAGGCCGTGGTTACAAGGTTTTTGTCAGGAGATCAAGAGAAGTCTGCAGCAGCAGAAGCGGCTCCTGAGGGAATTGATGCTGGGTCAGCAGTGCAGCAATACACCAAACAGGTAGCTTTAACCGCTATGTGGGATAAGTCTTGCAGCTAAACTCTGAGATGAAAAACAATGCTCCACTCTGTCATCCTTTGGCTTTAAGGATTCTGTCCTCTTCTATTTCTCCTCTTACCTCTAATCGTTCCTTTAGCGTCTATTCTCAAGGTTCATCCTCTTCTGCTATCCCTTTCTCTGTGTTCCCCAAAGGTTAGTCCTCTGCCCTCTCCTTTTCTCCCTTTATACTCAGTCCCTTGGTTCCCTTATCTCTTCCCATGGCTTTCAAAATCACTTCTATGCGGACGATTCACAAATTTATATTTCTTCACCTGACCTTTCTTCTCTCCAGGCTCGAATCTCCTCCTGCTTATCTGATATTGCTGTTTGGATGTCTCATCGTCTGAAACTGAACATGGCCAAAACCGAGCTTCTGTTTTTTCCCTCCTCCCTTCTCCCCCCTTTCTCAATGACAGTTAACACACCTGTTTGTCCTGTTTCCTCAACATACAATCTTAGGGTTTTCTTTGATTCCACCCTATCATTTCCTCTCATATCCAACAAATTGTTAAATTCTGTCGCGTTTTTCTCTTTAATATTTACAAAATTCAGCCGTTCATCTCTCTGTGTGCCACTAAGACTTTAGTACACTCCCTTATTATCTCCTGTCTTGATTATTGTAACCTCCTCCTTGCTGGTCTCCCTCAATCTCATCTTTTACCACTTCAGTCTATTCAAAACTCAGCGTGTGTCTAATTTTCTGCCAGGCTCGTTTCTGTCACATTACTCCTCTTTTAAAGTCCCTTCACTGGCTCCCTATCTGTTACCATATTTATTTATTTATTTAACACTCATTTATATACCGCATCTTCCAGAGATCAGATGCGGTTTACAGTAAACAATCAACAAAGCAGGGTTTGTTTTACATGGAACATCTATATCAGTAAACATAGTATAAGTCAAACAGTGTATGCAAATACAGAACAGAATAAACTATGTACAGGTACAAGTATGTGGGCATTATCTAAACAGTGTATGTCAATATTCCGTTTAAACTCCTTGCCCTCACACATAAGTGCATTCGCTCTGCTAGAGCTCCTCCTTATCTTTCCTCTCTCCTCTCTCCCTACACCCCTTCCCATAATCTTCGTTCATCTTCCGCTTTTCTTCTCTCTGTGCCGCGTTCATCTTCTGCTTTTGTCTTCGCTCCTTTGACCTAGCTATCCCTTTTTGCTTGCAACAACCTACCCCTATCACTGCGTTAAATCCCTTCCCTTGCTATCTTCAAGTCTAGGCTCAAGATGCACCTCTTTGAGACAGCTTTTAGCTCATAATCCCCATCCTTTTGTTTCTGTTCCTTATTGTCCTCCTTTGTCCTTCCCCTTACGTACTACCGTATGTTCGTTCTTTTAGATTGTAAGCTCGACAAGCAGGGATTATCTCTTTCTGTGTCTGTACAGCTCTGCGTATGTCTGGTAGTGCTTTTTATAAATGTGCAATAATAATATTAACAAAACTTTACAGCACTATCAAATCCATCCTCAAAAGATTGAGGAAGATATTAAAGAATCTATTGAGAAATTTACTTTGCTAGAGGCGACAGCTCAAGAGACCAAGGCAATGATAGATGCTTTAGTAAAAGATATCCTTTTGATGCTAGGTTGAATGTATCTTGAACTTTCCTAACTCATTGCCTGTTGCTTTTTCAACATATCTAAAAAGATATATGGTTGAAATTCTGACTATCCCTTTGGATAAGATAGCACCCATTAATAAAATATATTTCCTGCCTTCGAAACCGGCCTCTGCAGATGAAAGCCTGCGCTTAAATATTACGTATTTATTAGTCTTCTCTACTACTGATCATTTGTATAGCGCTGCTAGGTGTACGCAGCGTTGTACAGAGACATGTAAAAGATGGTCCCTTCCAATAAGAGCTTACAATCTAGTCAAAGCAAACAGCACAATAGCTGAGGACAAGGATATATCTAGAGGGAATGGTAAGGAAACATACTGACAGAGTTACTTTACTGATTTCTTTCATCTTTGAACAGGACTTGAATATGGTGTGACCTCATTTGGAGTTAGTGTGCAATTCTGGAGACCGCACCTTCAAAAGGATATGAATAGGATGGAGTCGGTGCAGAGGGTGGCTACTAAAATGATTAGTGGTCTTCATTATAAAGCATATGAGGTCAGACTTAAGGATCTTAATATGTACACCTTAGAGGAAAGGCAGGATAGAGGTGATATGATTGAGATGTTTAAATACCTCCGTAGCATAAATGTTCAGGGAGAGAGCCTCTCTCAGTTGAAAGCAAGTTCTGCTACGAGGGGACATGGGATGAGGGTGAAGGGGGATAGGTTCAGGAGTGATATGCGGAAATATTTCTTTACGGAAAGAGTGGAGGTGGTAGAGATGAGGACAGTAACTGAATTCAAAAAAGCATGGGACAAACAGAGGATCTCTAAAGGTAAAAAGGGGACTGTTGTAGTTGTTGATATGGAAGGACGGACTAGACAGGCCATGTGGTCTTTTTCTGTCGTCATATTTCTTTGTTTCTATGATTTTATATTTTGTATTTTCTGAGAACTAAAGAGCTGCTTATGGGACCAAAAGTCTGGATATTTCCAGATGTTTCTAGGTTAACCCTGGAGGGGAGGAAGCTTTTCCTGTCTCTATGCCAAGCTAATTTGGCTATTGGCACTACTTTTCCTTGAAAGATTTTTATTTATTTTATTACACTTCTATACCACACGTGCAAGAGATGCTTGTTGCGGTTTACAGAATAATAAATCATATGCAGTACATTAAGACAGAATACAGTTTTTCCCTCACAATTTCCCTCCAAAGGTCTGTATAAATAGATATGTTTTCAACTGAATCTTAAATGATTTAAAATAATCCTCCATTCGCAGCTATAGCAAAAGAGAATTCCAAAGCACGGGAGCCTGCACTTTCAATACTAAGAGCTGGTAACTTGTCTTGCAAATATCCTGCAAGCCCAGAACCGCCAATAACCCCATATCCACATTCCTCACAGCTCAACTGGGGACATAATGTTGTAGAAGCCGTTGTAAATAAACCGGAGCCATATCATGCAAGGATTTCAACACTAATTTCAAAACTTGTACGAAACCCTAAAAACTGGTAACCAATATAATGCCTTCAAAACAGGGGTAACGTGATGAAATTTACTCAATCTCTTAATGATTTTGGCTGCTGTATTTTGTACTTGCTGCAGCCGAGCCATCTCCTTCGTGGGCAGGCCCAGCAGCAAGGAATTACAGTAATCAGTACATAGAAAGACCAAGGCCCTTGTTATCAGTGCCAGACGCTCTTTAGAAAGATGAGGTCTGGAGCATACAAAGCATCCATAAAACCCCAAATAAAGACCTAATTCATGGTCATGCATGGTCAAAGAACTCTCCAATCATGCCCCCAAACTGCGGCAGTCTAAAAATTCCAGGAGGAGTCCCTCCCCCCTCTCCAACAGATGGAACATCTATAGTCCTGCAGGATGACGACCACAAAAGTTCAGTTTTCTGTACATTCAGAATAAGAAACATCAGTAGAAATCCATCCCGCAAAGTAGCAATACACAAATGAATCCTCCCGGCAATGTCTGTCTCAACCAGGGACAAAGGCAGCAGTATTGAACATTGTCTGCATACATATAAAATTTCAACTCTATATTCCTTATTGTCCCTCCAGGCCAATCCAGGTACCAATGGGTAGTCAGCCCCCTTCAGCAGCTGAGGACTGAGCATGACGGAGTCTTGAAGCTGTATAAGAGCTCCTCCCCCAGCTCCTGACTCCAGTCTCTTAGTCCTCAGCAGCTGGGGAAGAGCTCCTACTTAGTGGTATCTGTGAAAGATAGAAACAGCATATTAATCAGTGTTGCGACCTCAGATCTGAAGGGGATCAGTGGCTCTAGCAGAGTCACAGAGATAAGGTCAGAGAATCCTGGGAGCATCTCCTCCAGGAGAGGCAGTAAGGATGGGCAGCAGGGCAGGGTCTGCCCCGAGACCGAATTTGTTTAGAGCTGTGATCTGCCCGGGGGGTGCACCACCTGGGAGCCCCAGGTGTCCACATCCATCCCCCCCCCCACCCCCCCGCAGGGTAGCCAGAAGCCTGCTTGCTACAGGCACTCTGTCTATCCCCCGAACCGGCTGACATAGCTTAAAAAAAAAAAGGACATGCACCCCTCTCTCTGCGTGAATGGGAGGGAGGAGGGGCCTGCTGCTGCAGAGGTCTCAGTTACAGACAGTTGCTGTCTCTTCTGGTGCCTTCTTTCCTTCTCTGCCAGGCCCAGGTGTGTCCATTTGCTGGCACGTGTGCATGTTTCAGGCTCCCACAGTGTGTGCTTGGAGTGTGGGGGCAGATGCAGTTTATCTTGTACCGGGTTCTGTTGCACATGCGTTTGGTGGGTTAGTCGGCTGCAGGGCTCCTTGGCAAGATCGAGCATGCAGGTAGGGTTGTCAGCGTGGGGGGGGGGGGGGGTGTGCAGTTGTCAGGTCGGAGGTTCCCGTGGTTTTGGCGGGAACCGCGGCCATGTCAGTCTGCAGCCATTTCCCCTGCATAACAGAAGCGATGGAAAGTTAAAGCCAAAGAATAAAAGCCGGCAGGGAAAAGCCCAGCCCTTCAGTCTGTGCCATGGGAGCTGCAGGAGGGTCTACTCTAGAGACTGTTTGTTTGTTTTCCCCAGAATTCATACTTTCTCTGCACAGGGCTTACTGCCTCAAAAGGAAACGGGCAGATTCCCCAGATATGCCAAGAAAAATTCCTGGCTTACAGGCAATTGATACTCTGCTGGAAGGAGATCCCGGGGAGGGACCTTCCCGTGGGACAGAGCAATGGTCAGACATCATGGACTGCTTGGGTCCTGACTCCCTGCATACCTGAGTTTTGGGTGAGCTGGGCGAGGATAGTTCTGAGCTCTGGGATGAGCAGTGGGCTGCGGAGCTGGAGGAAGGGGAGATTGACCTAGGGGAAGACCCAAATGTGTTCCATGTGATCCACCGGGAGGAGCTCGTGGCGCTCATTGGTCACTTGCTGGGAGCTATGAATATTGCAGTCTTCAGCCCAGATGGATGAACCTCTGGAGGACCTTTTGCTCCAGGGATTCAGAGGGGCTCAGGTATGCTTCCTGGTCCATAGAGTAATTTAAAAGGATGACTGAATCAGAATGGGAGTTCCCGGAAGCTACTCAGAGAGGTAGCCGGCCCTTGGGGTGCCTCTACCCTATCCCGCAGGAGGAGTGGGAGCTCCTGAGGATGCCCAAGATAGTCTTTTTTTGTCACTGCTGACACCAATGCATTGATCTGCACGATCGGAAGTTGGAGTCGCTCCTTAAGCAGGCCTTTGATTCTAGTGCCTTTGCACTGCAGGCCTCCATTTAGGGTGCCTAAGTCTCTAGGGCCTCGATTCACTGGCTCCAGGGGTGAACCCCGCTTGACCTGGAAGGTCAGACAGCATCAGAGGGAGCAAAGTTGGAGTATGCCGCCGCTTATATGGCAGACACCGTTTATGATTTGATTCAGGTGTCATCGAAGACAATGGCCTCAATCGCAGCAAGGCATTTTCTCTGGCTGCGGAACTGGATCACGGATGCCTCATACAAAGCTCAGCTCAGTAGACTTCTCTATAAGGGCAACCTACTCTTTGGGGGAGGCATTGGAAAAGATTAAGAATTTGGGGGACTCCAAAGGAGTGGAGTGGAGGAGTAGCCTAGTGGTTAGAACACTGGCTTGGTAACCAAGCAACCAGGGTTCAATTCCCACTAGCACTCCTTGTGGCCTTGGGCAAGTCACTTAACCCTCCATTGCCTTGGAAGAAAGGCCTGGCAATCTACTTCCAGTGACACTGCCAAGAAAACCCAGGAGCTTCTGGATCGCCAGGAGTCAGGACTGACTCAAAGGCACACATTGCATTTTTTTTGCAAAGGGAGGGTTTCTACCAGAGGATCGCCCGAAAGGACCAAAGCCAGAAGGTTCTCAGAGGGTCCAGGCCAGAGGTCTTTAGAGATTCAGGGCAACTCTCTTTGCCCCTATCAGCAGGGTTGCTATGGAGCAAGAGGGCAGCCTTTTGGGGCACCCGGGGGTTTGGACAGAGCTATTATGGTTCCCAACAGGCCCCAGTGAAGAAACCCCAATGAAGCCAAGCAAGCTTAGACAGCAAGTAGCGATCAGAGGTAGGTTGCAATACTTTAACTCTGTCTGGGCTACAGTCACGATCGCCTAGTGGGTTTTGGAGAGAGTTCACAAAGGTTATACTAGAGTTTGCAAGGCCCCTAGCCGAGGCCTTTGTCGCATTGCCCTGCAAGATGCCGGAGAAGAGGGGAGGCAGTTGGCTCCACTCTCTGGCGCCTGTTGCATCTGGAAGCTGTGGTACCAGTACCCTAGGACCAGTGTTTGTTCGGTCGATAACTCCATTTGTTTCGTGGTACCCAAAAAGGAAGGTTCCTTTCACCCCATCTTCAACCTCAAGTATGTGAACAGGTCCTTGTGGGTGCCGCACTTCAGGATGGAGACCTTGTGGTCAGTCATTTTGGCAGTCAGACAGGGAGAATTCCTGTCCATGCCAGATCTGATGGAGGCCTTCCTACATATCCCCATCAGACTGGATCACTAGCGGTTCCTCAGATTCGCCCTGCCCGTGGGACACTTCCAGTTTCTGGTGTTGCCTTTTGGCTTGGACACAGTGCCCCGCACCTTCACGAAGGTCATGGTAGTGGTGGTGGTGGCAGCGTTTACAGCAAGAAGGGATGTTAGAACATCCCTATCTGGACATCTGGCTGATTTGGGCAAAGTCTGAGGCAGAGGCATCTGCTGCTACAAAACGGGTCATGGAGTTTCTGCAGCAGCTGGGCTGGGTGGTCAACCTCACCAAGAATCGGCTGCGACCGGTCCAACACATAGTGTATCTCCGGAGCCCTGTTTGACACGCAGGCAGGGACTTTTATCCTTCCCGAGGAGAGAGTACAGAAGATATTGAAAAAGGTGCGATGGTTTCTTCACATGAAGGGTCTGACAGCTTGTCACTACATGCAGCTGTTGGGCTCCATGGTGGGGGCGCTTGACCTGATACCATGGGCCAGGGCCCACATGTGTCCGCTATAGCAGGTGCTCCTTTCGCATTGGTCTCTCCAGAGGGATCTGTTGCAGCAGTTGATGTAACCAGAGAGCGTACGAGCGAGTTTGGCACGGTAGTTGGCATGGGCTTATCTAAGGGCCGGCATGCCATTGGAGCATCTGCGATGGATCTTGGTAACTACAGATGCAAGCCTCACAGGATGGGGGGGTGCACTTAACTGCTCCTTGTGGCCTTGGGCAAACCATTTAACCCTCCATTGCCTCAAGTACACTTAGATTGTGAGCCCTTTGGGGACAAGGGAATAAAAAGTACCCATTAGTATATATACATGTAAACCACTCTGATGCGTAAATAAAAGGGCAGTAGATCAAAAAATGCCTTAACCATAACCACTGCCTCTCGCAGGTGACTCAGGGCTGCTGGTCTGCAGAGGATTGCTCATGGTCATCAACCGGCTGGAGATGAGAGCAATGTTCTTGGCGCTTCAGAGTTTCCAATGGCTGATAGCGGGAGAGGCTGTCAGTCTTTTCCGACAATGCAATGGCAGTGGCCTATATCAACCAGCAGGGGGGCATGGGCAGTGTGTCTCTGATAGAGGAGAGTCAGTCGCTCCTGCTCTGTGCGGAGGGGCACCTGGTGGCTCTGTCAGCAGCTCACATCACGGGCAGGGACAATGTTCAGGTGGGGCATCCAAATGGCAGATGAAATTTAATGTGGACAAGTGCAAAGTTATGCACCTAGGGAAGAACAGCCCAAGCTATGGTTACACGATGCAAGGTTCCATATTAGGAACCACCACCCAGGAAAAAGATTTAGGCGTCATTGTGGATAACATGTTAAAACCCTCGGCCCAGTGTGCAGCGGCGGCCAAGAGAGCAAATAGAATGCTAGGTATCGTAAGGAAAGGAATGGAAAATAAAATAAAAGATATTATAATGCCTCTTTATCGTTCCATGGTGAGACCGCACCTTGAATATTATGTGCAATTCTGGTCACCGTATCTTAAAAAGGATATAGCGTTATTAGAAAAGGTTCAGAGCAGAGCCACCAAAATGGTAAAGGGGATGTAAGGATACTCCTATGAAGAAAGGCTAAAAAAGGTTAGGGCTCTTTAACCTGGAAAAGAGACGGCTGAGGGGGAGATATGATAGAAGTCTATAAATTAATGAACGGAGTGGAACGGGTAAACGTAGATTGATTGTTTACGTTATCAGAATATAGAAAGACTAGGGGACATGCAATGAAGCTACAGGGTAAACTATTTAAGACTAATAAAGAAATATTTTTTCACTCAACGTGTAATCAAACTCTGGAATTTCTTACCGAAGGATGTAGTAAAAGCTGTTAGTATAGCTGGGTTTAAAAAAGGTTTGGACAAGTTCCTGGAGGAAAGGTCCATAAACCATTATTAAGAAGGGACCCAGGATATCAATGCTTGACCCAGTACAAGCATTGTGGAACCTGTGTCTTTTTTGGGGAAACTGCTAGGTACGTATGACCTAGATTGGCCACTGTTGGAAACAGGATACTGGGCTTGATGGACCTTGGTCTGACCCAGTATGGCATATCTTATGTTCTTAAGTTCTCATAGCGCTGGATTGGCCTTGGAGGCCGTGGTATGCGGGCCTCACTCGGCTCTTGTAGTTTACCCGCCAGGGTGAACCTATTGGCGCAGGGGCCGATACTGATGCCACAGGTGGATCGATTCTTGCTTAAGGCTTGGCTTTTGAAAGGGCATGGTTGCTGAGCCAGGGGTACTCCTTGCCAGTCGTTTTCATCATGCTGAGGTCCAGAAAGCGATCCACCATGGTAGTCTGTCAGAGTCTAGCGCATCTTCAAAGATTGGTGTACAACCAAGAATGTGATGCCGTTGGTTTGTTCGCTTCCGAACATCTTCATGTTCTTCAGTGTGGTCTCAAAAGGCTTGGCGCTCAGCTTCTTGAAAGTGCAGGTGGCGGCATTAGCCTGTTAGAGGGTGAGTGCAGGGGCATCACTGCCAGTGGACCCAGATGTGATACAATTTCTCAGGGCCGTGAAGCACATCCACCCGCCCATGCATTTGGTGGTTCCCCCATGTTGAACCTAGTGTTGGTAGTCCTGGCGGGGCCACCGTTTGGGCCAATCTCATGAGCATCTCTGCGAGATCTCACGCTTAATACAGCATTGTTGATAGTGCTCTGCTCTGCTGCATAGGTACCTGAAGGGGACAGAGGTTTTCCGTAAGACAGACTGCTTGTTTGTCCTGTTGGGGGTCCCTGCAAAGGGGAAGCGGCCTCCAAAGCTTTGATTTCCCATTGGGTGAAGCATGCTGTCTGTGCAGCATATGCCACACGTGCTGGCGGGTCTCCGGGCTCACTCGGCCAGAGCCCAGGCAACATCTTGGGCCGAGCATGAGTTGGTGCTGCTGGCGGACATTTGCAGGGTGACTACTTGGTCGTCGCTCCATACCTTCTCTAGGCATTATTGTCTGGATGTGCTGGCTGAGGGGAATGCCATTGTGGGATCCTCAGTGCTTCTAGCCGGACTTGTGGGGCCCTCCCATGGGTGAATACTGCTCTGGTATGTTCCATTGGTACCTGGACTGGCCTGGAAGGATGATAAGAGAGGCAAAATTGGATCTTACTGCTAATTGTCTTTCCTTGAGTTCCTTCCAGGTCCGTCCAGGGCCCACCCTGTAGGTGCATCTGGTCCAAATGAGGAGATTCAGTTCTGGTAAGGTTTTTGGTGAGGAAGGGATAAAGCCAGTCAGCTCCACAGAGGAGGCAGGTTGTGCCGGTATCTGCTTCCGTAGAGCGCTTGCAGCCCTGCTCATCTGCCTTGGGAATATGGTAAGTGGTTGGCATATCTGCTTTCCATCCTTCTCTTATGGTTAGGCACTTGATATACCACAGTTTGTGTGTATCAGAGCTGTTTACAGGTATATTCTAAAAGGCACTTTTTATTCCCTCGTCCCCGAAGGGCTCACAGTCTTAAGCATAGCTGAAGCAATGGAGCGTTAAATGGCTTGTCCAAGGCCACAAGGAGTGGCTATGGGACTAGAAACCATCAGACCTGAGGTTACTTGTCCCTATGTGAGAATTGAACTCCTCCCTCTTGATCCGTCTCTCCGGGGTGGTGGCTCTTTGGGGGGGGGGGTCAGGTTTGTTTTGTTTGTTGGGAGAAAAAAACAGGTTAATGGTGTGTGTTTTGGTAGGGCTTTTCTGCTCTGTCAATAGAAGATGGGAGTCGGGAGCTGGGGGAGAAGCTCTTATATGACTTCAAGACTCTGTCATGCTCAGTCCTCAGCTGCTGGAGGGGGCTGACTACCCATTGGAACCTAGACTGGACTGGCCTGGCCTGGAGAGAAGTCAAGGAAAGACAATTAGCAGATAAGGTCTAATTTTGCTTTCCTCATCAAACAACACAGCAGCAACATGTAGTAGATGTTAAACAAAAACGATGAGAGAATGGAACCCTGAGGGAGCCCACTCATTATCTCCCAAACACTTGACAGTCACTGTTCATATTTCACACTCTGTTCCCTCCCATTCAAAAAAGACAAACCCCTGAAGAACCTTTCCACCCATCACCACACCCTCAAGGCAATCTAGCAAAAGCCAGTGTTCAACAATATCAAACACAGCCCCAATGTCCAATTGAAGAACACCCTTAGTACACTATCAAACATGACATGAACATCATCCACAAAGGTTCTTAACAAGGTTTCCATGCTATTTAAACCAGCAAAACCTGGACTGAAACTCATCCAAAATCTTATATTTCTCAAGGTAATCGGGCAACTCCAAGGCCACATAGCGTTCCACAACCTTACACAAAAAGGGTAAGTTGGAAATAGGGTGATAACTATGTGTGGTCGATTCATAAGAGTAAGATATCTCTTCTTTCTACTGGAACATTTCCACTCTTAAACGTGAAGACTTCAACTCCAAAATCCCAAGATGTTGGCAAGGCTGAGATCCAAGATGGTTAATTCGGACTGATTCTGTGTTTAAAGCCTTTTGCTGGTACTTTTGTTTTATTACACATTTTTCTATCTGGCCCTCTCCTGTATTTGTGGTCTAATAAGAGTGGTTTTGGAAGGGGGGTTTTTTTGGGGGGGGGAGAGTTTCCTTTGTTTTGTAACTTTTTTTTTCTTTCCTCCACACTTGCTTTTCCTTAA
Source organism: Ichthyophis bannanicus (assembly GCA_033557465.1). Taxonomy (NCBI): domain Eukaryota; kingdom Metazoa; phylum Chordata; class Amphibia; order Gymnophiona; family Ichthyophiidae; genus Ichthyophis; species Ichthyophis bannanicus. The sequence continues at coordinate 36,104,884 of CM066050.1, read as the reverse complement.
CAGATGTATATAGCATGTAAAATTTAAAAAATTCAATAAAGAAACATTTTAAAAAAGGGACTTATCTGGGATGAGGAGCAAAAACTAAAAAAATAATTGGAATTCGCTGTACTTCATTACTTGACAGAGAATAGGGCATATGTCATTCATTTCTAGCACGATCCGTGCCCTAGGTCCTTTTTTGGCTCACAGGAAGGAAATGGTTAATGGTAAACAGCTTTTTTTCTATGAGAATTCATGCATCAGACTAAAGGTAAGGGTATCATAATTTGAAGGTTTTCTTTTTTGGGTTAAAGTGGCAAACGTTTATGTATATTGAAGAGAACACAGTGATTATGTAAAAAATAAGTCGCCATGTGTGAGATTATGGAAGTATTACTTGATATTAAGATAATTGGATAAAGAGTCAGGGCCACTGAGGAGTTTTATTTTTGTTTTTTGGTTTGTCTGGGGGGGTTCAATTTTACGCACCGAAGTAGGAAATTTCACCCAGAAACCAAGTTCAAAATTAATTGAGGTTATATCAGAAAGTCAAAATATTGTTTAGCACTCTAGAATAATACCTTTGAGTCCATCTTTTGAGTAACTTTGAAGAATTTGTGTTTTTCAGGTTCTGCTGCTCCCCCAGTTAATCAGCCTGTTCCCTCAACATATCAGCCAGGAAAACCACCTCTTGGCCCTCCTCCAAGTGGAGGCCCTTCCTTAGTGAGGCCATCAGCACCTCCTGTAGGTCCATCAGGCACAGCAGTATCCCAGCCTGTACTGAACCTAGCAGCACACCCAGAAGGTGAGAACCTCTGACATCTTTGCTGTATATTTTACTTTTTCGAATGCTTCTGAAAAAGTGTATTATCCAGAGCTGGGAAAAACGGTCCATTTGGCAGCATTCTGTCAAAAGAATTGGCGCGAGATATTTATTTTAATCTTTTATGAGATCTTCTAGATACAAGAGAATGGACAAATAAAACTTACATTTTTGGGTTTTTCTAGCAAGTAAAGCCCAAGTATGCAGCTGCTTAAAAAGTTTGCAGTGGGCCCTCTCAAGAAGCTAAATGAAATTTCCTTATCCTGCTAGACCAGCCAATGCTCCTGTACCAGCAGATGGAGGCAGACTAGAGCAGCTTTCATTGATGTCATCACTTGGTATATCCTCTGGTGCAGCACTGAGGGAAGCCAGTATTTATCTGCCTCCAGCAGATGACAAGGTGTTTAGACTGGTGCAGCACTATAGATAGACCTAACTCTCCTTGCCCACACTGTGATTGAGTCTGGAAGGTTCAATTATGCCCTTGTCTCCTGGAGATGACAGCCACTGTGTGTCCAGCAGTGTTACCCAGGGGTTCTTAGCGCTTGGAGGGCCTGAAGAGGAGGAACAGGATGACCCCACAGGATTCCTGAGGAGGGGGTCGGTAAGTTGGCCCCAGGCTTCTTTCTCTCTTGCTTTCCTTTTATGCATGCATCTTTTTTTTTTTTTTTTCTGATTCTCCCCCCTTTCCCCATTGTTTTCAATGGGTAGTATTTAGCGCTCTGCTGCTTTTCTCCCAGGTCTGCGTGGGCATCTGGGGCTTCCATGTTCATATTTGCCTGGTCAGCCTAACATGTGCTTGAATATTCTTTTTCAGGACTTTCTTCCCTGCAGCCTTTGTTTTGTTCTTTTTTGCCGCTGCCATGCTCAGCCGTATGGCATAATGCATCCTGCAATTTCCAGTCTGTCTTTTTTTTTTCTGCAGCTGTTGTCTTTTGCCCCTATTGTGGCTGTAAAGCCCAGAGCACTCCCCCCCCCCCCCCCCACCCCAGCATTTTGAAACTCCCATACTGTTTCTATGGTCCCTACTGCTCCTTTCCTCTAATTTTCCTGCCAGTGCATTGGAAATGACTGCTTGATCCTGGTGGAGTTTGGAGCCTGGCAGGATGACCCTAGCTGCAAGCCCATTGGTCCAGGACTCTTTTTTTTTCCCCTAACTGACTTGTCCTGCAGTGCCTGACACAGCATTTCATGGGCTGTGTGCTGTTCTCAGCCTTGCTAATGGCTTGGTAGCCCTCTTTGGGGAACAGGTCTGAGGTCCAGGCCCCCCCCCCCTACGGTGAATCAGAGGTCCACAAGTGCCTCTATTTCAGGTAGCTGGAGGAGTCATGGTCCCCATTTTGCCCCTGCTTTCTTCCAGTCCTCTGGGAGACCAACCTTTTGCTCTGCGGGTGTTGGTTGAAGGACTCAAGAGAAAATGCCTTTCTCCAGAAGGTAAGTCTTTGGAAGACAAGGTAGTTTCACTGGGGAAAGGCTAGGATCTCCATGATCCGCCTTTTCAGGCCATTATGGCAGCTCTGCAGGTTATAAAATCTGCTGTTGGGTGAGATTAGCAGGCGGATCCCCATTGTTCCTGGAGGATATCTGAGTTCTGGTTGGGTTCCTGCATCTACCTAATCCTATACAACAGCATGTAGGGTTTTAAGGAGAAACCCCTGAATTGAGCCCCTGGGGCCCTTAGGTCTTGTCTCGGTTGTACCTGCATCCCCAGGGCAAGTGGACTCAGTCTTTTATGCTCCCTGGGGTGTGAGTCCAGGTTATAGCTGTGACTAAGTGCCCCATCAGTTGGAGGGAGGTGCTGTGCTCAAGGATGGTCCTCTGTTGGACCCTGGGCCCTTCTTTCAGCCTGCTTGGGCAGCTTCTACAACATTACACAAACTGTTTTCTTTAACAGCTGTGTAGCAGCCTCCTCATGGGAGCCTATGGCCCTGACCTTCCTATGGAGGATTCTGGTCCCTCTGGCATCTCTTCCACTGACGGCAAGGGGGTTAAGCACTCCTGCTTTGCTTTTTCTCTTGTCTGTTTTTCTGGGAGACCTTCCTCATCCCTTATGGGGGTTGGCTGGGATGAACAAGAATATTCTGTTTTCCACAGCAGGTGAGTCTGTGAACTGGGGGAACCTTCACCTTGAATATTGTGTGCAGTTCTGATCGCCATATCTTAAACAGGATATAGCGGAATTAGAAAAGGTACAGAGAAGAGCAACCAAATCTGTAAAGGGGATGGGAGGATATCCCATGAGGAAAGGCTTAAAAGGTCAGGGCTCTTCAACTTGGAAAAGAGATGGCCGAGGGGAGATATGTAAAAATCCATCGTAGCAGTACAGTTTAGGGGGTGCAGTACTTCCATCCACGAAAGAAGAGCAGGATCTGGGCATGATTGTTTCTGATGGTCTTAAAGTGGCTAAACAGGTAGAAAAGGTGACGGTGAAAGCCAGAAGGATGCTTGGATGCATAGGGAGAGGAATGGCCAGCAGAGAAAAAAGGAGGTAATAGTGCCTCTGTATGTCTTTGGCAAGACCTCATTTGGAGTATTGTGTGTAATTCTGGAGATCACACCTTCAAAAGGATATAAACAGGATAGAATCTGCAGAGGGTAGCTACCAAAATGTTCAGTGGCCTTTGTTATAAACCATATGGGGACAGACTTAAAGATGTTAATATGTATATTTTAGAAGAAAGGCAGGATAGAGGACAAATGATAGATGTTTAAATACCTCCATGGCATAAATGCACACAGGAAGAGCCTCTTGCAATTGAATGTAAGCTCTACAACGAGGGGGACATAGGATGAGGGTGAAAGGGGATAGACCCAGGAGTAATATGTGGAAATATTCTTTACGGAAGGAGTGGTAGATGCATGGAATAGTCTCCCAGTGGAGGTAGTAGAGATGCCTTAGGTGCAACAAACATAGATTGTGAGCCCTTCAGGGACAAGGTTAAAATATATGTTCAGTCCCTGAATGTACACTGCTTTGACTGGTTGAAAAAGTGGTACATAAGCCTAGTTAAATAAGAGGGCATGGGACAATCACAGAATGTCTGTAAAGGGGGAAAAAAAGGGACTACAGTCATAGATATGGAAGGGCAGACTAGATAGGCCATATGGTCCTTTTCTGCCATCATGTTTCTATGTTAACCCACAGAAGATCAAGGTGCAGTTGCTGTGGTGGTTGCAGTCTCTCCCTCTGGATGAGATGTCATGCGACGTGCTGGATTGGCTGATTGTCATCATGGATGCCAGACCCCAAAAAAATAAAAAGCTCAGGAGCTCATTGGGTCACTTTGTTCAGGGATGCTGGTCCCCTCAAGAAGCCTCCTGGTTGATCAACGAGAAGGCCAGAGCATTCTGCCTGGCCTTGGAGGGGGTTTTGTTCTTGCAGTTCAGTTTTGACCAGGGGTTGATCCTAAACTCGCTCAAGGTTCAAGTAGTGGTTCTAGCATGCTACCACATCCATATTCAAGGGATGACCTTAATGGCGCACCTAATGTTTCCTGCTTCCTCGAGGGAGTGACACAAGTCTGCCCTCCAGCTTGCCTAGTTCCCCAGTGGCGCTTTTCTCTGGTATTGAAGACACTGAAAGATTCTCCCTTTAAGCGCATTCAGAAGGCCTTTCTCAGGGATTTGCATCGCAAGGTGGTTTTCTTGGTCACCATTGCATCCACCAGGTGAGTGTCAGAGCTGAAGACCCTGTGTCCTGCAGAGAGCTTTTCTTGGTCATCTTGACTGCATCTGTCTCTCTACAGACTATGCTATCCTTTCTCCCAAAGAAGCTCTCCCTTTCTTCTTAACAGTCTGTCATCTTTCTTCAGAAGAAGACCTTCGGGCAGACCCCTCGCTGTGTCTGATGGAAGTGAGGAGGGCATTAGTAGAATACTTGGCGATTTACTAATTCCTTCTGTAGACTGGACATTCTCCATTCTCTTCAGTGGCTCAAGGAAAGGACATGCAGTGGATAAAGGAGGCTATTTGTTCAGCCTATCTTCTGAGTGGAAGGTGCATGATGGAGGCAGTTGAGGCTCACTCCATTAGGGCACAGGTTGCCTTATTTGTGGAATCCATGAAGCAATATAAGTTGCATATGGGAATTGGAGTGGATGGTGCCTTTGACAGTTCTGTCCCCAGAGCGTCATCTTCCTCCCACCCTGGATGTTGACTGCTTGGGTACTTCCCACTCATCTGGACTGGTCTAGCACGATGATGAGTAAGGAGAAATTTACATACCTGATAATTTTCTTTCCTTGAATCCCCCTGGAAGACTGCTCTTACAGGAAGACTTCACTCCTTTCATCTTTGCTGCTCCTTATGCCTGGCATAAACTACCCAAGTCTGTACATCGGGCGCCTTCTCTGACCCTTTTCAAATCCAAGTTGAAAGCTCACTACTTCGCTGCTGCTTTTGGATCTTGACTCGCCTAATCTCCTTTGTGTTTCTTTGCCATGCCCCCTAGATATATCCCGGGTCTACAGCTACTATGTTGTCTGTCTTGACTAGATTGTAAGCTCTGATGAGCAGGGACCGTCTCTTACATGTGTCTGTGCAGCCCTGCATACGTCTTGTAGTGCTCTACAAATGTTCTGTAGTAGTACAGGATTGGGAATCCTATTGCCTCTTGAGTTGCCGGTCTCTGTGTCTGATGCAGAGCCAATTATGGTAAGAGAGCAACACATTTTGTTCAAAGTTCTTGTTGGTTGATGCTTTCTGAGTTATTTCAGTCTTGTTTACTATTTGGGAAGTGTCATATTGGCTTCTCTGTGCTGCACCAGTGGATATACTAGTGATGACAACACTGAAAGTTGCTTTAGTCTGCTTTCCACCTGCTGGTTGTCTGGACTGGACTAGCAGGATTCAAGGAAAGAAAATGATCAGATACCACTTTCCTGCTCTGGAGGATGAGCTATCCCTGTGGAATAAAACCAAGAACTCTTGCAAGAATAAGAGAGATAATATATATACCTTTGTAGTGCATAGAATTGAATTAATTAATTTGAAAATAAATTCTGTGCTTAAAACTGAAAGTTATGTTTTTTCATAAGGATTTTGTTATAGGTACAGAGTGGAAGAAATTTTTGAAAATATATCTCTATGCTTGGATACTAGGAAAACTATGGGGCTTGTTTACAAAGCTGTGGTAGCGGCTTCTGCCTGATATCAGAGCCGCGGCCCCATTGAATTCAATGGGACCGCGGCTCCGATATCGGGCGGAAGCCGCTACCGCAGCTTTGTAAACAAGCCCCCATGACTTAATCATGCAGTGCAATGGTGCAGACTGCAGACTTATGAGCTTGACGTGTTTTTGGACACAAATGGTGACCATCAGTAAATTTATACTGGTCATATTCTTTATATCCTGCTAATGGCAAAATAAATTGCTGCTTTCATTGAACTGCAGGAGAAAACTAAGATTTTCATGGTTCCTGTTTCTCCAGAAAATCTTGAAGTGGCTTTGTGGCAGTGGAAACCTCAGATATTAATTGTGATGTTTGCTATTTTTCAAGCGGGTCTACTTTTGAAGGTGTATTTTGCCAGTGTGAGAACCCAGACCATTGCTGGATAAAACAGCTGGATTCTGGGCAGTGGAAAAGGGAGGCTTTCCCTTCATTGATGCAGTCAGATGGTTTCTCAGGTGCAGAGTGTTGTAATTAAAATGGTCTGGTCCCCCAGGTGCTTTTTTTTTGTTTGTTTTTCCTCTCTCCCCCTCTACCCAGCTTACCTTCCCTATTATGATAACTCCTCCCACCCCATACTAGCCAGTTTTAACTTCACCCACCTTTCCCATTTTTTACGCACCTCTAGTCTCTCCAAGCCAGCTTTCATCCTAGTTTAATTCTCCCTCCCTCCCCCCCCCCTCCTTCCCTGGAGGTTGCTCTCAGCTGTTACATTTTCTTCTGGTGCTGTGCTGCTCTTAGTAAATCCAGGCTGCATGATGCCCATATTCTTTGCACAGGCATTTGGGCTGAAAGTCACCAAGAGACAGACAGTACCAGAATAAGAGAATTGCTGTTCCGGAAGCAGCGTGAGCCGCTGCCATTGGTCTTTGGATTTTAGAACAAAGGCTGTTTTATATTAAGGAGCCTGTCTGTGTGCGCCTGCAATCCTTAAATTTAGTGCTAGGTAAAATAAACTAGACTGTATTCATTTTTTTTTAATTTCTCTTTATTGCATATTAAAACTAAGGCAATATGTTCAAAGGCACTTATCCAGATACTGACTGACTGCTATCTGGGTAAGTGCCCTATGTACAGATAGGGCTTCTGAAAATCTTTACCGACCACCCCAGCACTATCTGGATGGTGGACATTCTGCCTAGTCATCTGGATAGCAGCAGTTGTTACCCAAATAGTGGACTCAGTATTTAGAAGAATTTAGGTGACGTGTAATGCTGTCATAAATTTATCCAGATCGCAGACTAAATATTGCTGCTGTCTAGATATTTATAGTGCTGATTGTGCATATATCCATCCAGCACACACCTGATAGTGAGCAGTGCTGAATATACATATTGGGGGTCATTCTGAACTGCAAATAGCGGGGCGGGACATCCATCCCCGCTATCTGTGCTGGCTGCAGGCATCGACTAACTTCCCTGCCGGTTGTGCAAGGAAGTTAGTCGGGGGCAGGGGAGAGGCAGCCCGGGGGTAGAGAGTGGGTGGGCAGTGTGCGGTCACCAGCCCTGGACGTATAGAGCCAGTGAAATGGCCGAGGAAGTTATTCCACCTTCAAGGTGGAATAACTTCCCTGGATGTGTGTTTTTTCGTGGCCCGGGGCACGGAAGGGGCTGTGGGGTCGGGGTTTATTCCATGCAGCCCGACCCTGGCCTGAGAAGGCTAGATCAGGGATCAGGCTACAGGGAATAAACTTTAGCTTCTGGCAGCTGGCATCGTGGCTTTTAAGTGGAGCCGTGGTGCCATGGTAACGTGACGCCATGGTGCCACAGCTCCGTTTAAAAGCCTGACTGAGCTATCTGGGCAGTGCCTGTACATGCAGGCCGGGACTGAATTACAGTCCCAGACTGCTTGTACAGGCCTGATTGTGATTCTGATCCCCTGGGTCTAGACGTGCCCCGCGGGATCAGAATCGTGCTCCCCTTTGTATGTCTGACTCAGACCGGATGTACTCTACGCTGTATGTGCGGTTCAGAATCAGGCCGATTATGTTTAACTGTCACAACCAGTGTTTGGAAGAAAAATGCTGACACTGGCAGTTAAATATTGACCTATATACTGTGTTAGGTTTTGGTTTTTCTTTCCCTTTACAAATTTATTGTTAATGTTGCTTACTATTTTTTTTCTGATTAACATTTAACGTGTGTAAGCACATGATCTAAGCAGAGATACAAGAAACGAATTCTTGCTGAGTCTGGCTGAGCTGATATTTTGAAATGCATTTTGCCTTTGCAGTTTGTACAGCACTTTTACTTTATGCAATTTAGTAGTGACTGAAAAGTTTTGGATTGGAATAGATTGGAGATTTATTGTCCATGTCTCCCAACAGGACCACGTTTCTCATAATAAAGCCTTTTAGGCACCAGTTCAGATTAAAAGTAAAATGTTATGAAAGGGGGGGCGGGGGGGGGAGCTGCTAAGCTTCTCCTTAACCACCTCCCCGATTTAATACAGTGTGTGTGAGGTGCATATTAAGCGTACTTTCTTTCTCTTTTTATCCCCCTTCCTCTATTCTATCTTATTTTATTTTTGCACAGAAGCTCGATAACCTTGATGCCGACTATTCTCTTGTTCTGTTTGTTTTGTGTGAAGATAAATTAAGAATCTTACAGAAGCTGTGCTGTGTGTTGCATGCATATTGCCCAGGGAAACGCAAGCTAGGGAAATCACAAGAAGCCCTCGAGGCTCTTGTAGCAACAGGCGGAGGCTTGGAAGAGGAATACAGTGAATGCAAAGGTTTTAGCACTATTCTGTAATTACTCTTCAGTTTAATCAGAAGTTTAAAAAGAAACACCTAGTTTTCAGATTATTTCAAAGTTGAGATTTGTCAAGGAAAACTGATTATTTTTTCCTAAGATTTCTCAATGCGCATTTGGTTTTATAGGGGGGGTGTCTGCCTCGCTCAGCGATGGATCTGCTGTACAGAACAGCTATGATGCAATAGAAGGAGGAGGATATATGGGTAAGAAATGTTTATTACTATTCTGCATATAGTCTATATAGATTTTCTTTTCAGTGCTAGGAGCCTTTCTGTACCTCGATTGTTTTATTTTGTGGTTGTGAGCATGCTACAAGGCATACCTTCGTTCCGAAATATTGATTAGCAATCTCTCTTCATTTTATGCTAGTCAAGCCAAACTCTGCAGAGCAAGAAAGTATAATGCAAAACCCCATTTATTTAATTTTGTATTGTCTGATTCCATATCTAAATGAAATGTGGATTATCTAGAAAATGGGTAATGTATATTGTGGAATATGGCTTCTTTTCATTTGGAAAAGAGGAACATATTAAGTATTTCAAAGCATCTTTTATAAATACTAACTTGCAAGTTGATCAAAAAGGGAGCCTAGCTGGTTACGCAACAATAATTAATTGATACAGTGGCTTCAGTTTAATTATGAAAACAGGTGGAATAAGTTTATTAAAGCTAAAAATGTAGGTTCACATTAGATAGGTTTGCTTGCACCCTATCAAACATAATCTTTTATCTTTTGTTTAGTTTTTAGTAAATGAGCTATCACTTATTTCTATTGGTAAAAAATCCAAAATTTTAAAATACACTTTATGTAAATCAGTGCTCTTGTGGAAGCATTTTAAAAAATGAAAATGTTTTCTGATTTCTGGAGCTTTAGATTGTGATACCTTTTTAAGGGACTGACAGAAGAGAGATGTGTGGAAAGGTCTTTTCTGGAATGGATTTAGCACATTTTTATTAGTACTCCAGGCAAGTTATAGGTACAGTAATTCCCCAGGGTGCTTACAATTTAAGTTTGTACCTGAATTAGTGAAGGGATAAGTGACTTACCCAAGATTGCAAGGAGTTTTAGTGGGATTTGAACTACGGCTTCCCTCATTCTCAGCCTGCTTCTCTATCTCTAGGTTATTCCTCCACTCAGCATGTATTACAACATCTTCCTTGTTCAAAAGGTATTAGTCTAAAGCTTAACTTTTTCTCCAGGACAACTATAGCAGCTACTAACATTTCCTGACATCTAAAAAGGAATTAAATTACAGAATTTTAAAAGATAACAGCTGCTGCTAAACAGTAGTCCCCATAGTGTCCTCTGCAACATAATTTACGATATTGAGATGTAGTAAAGTTTTTGTGTATTGATTAAGGGGTTTATATGATCTACTTCTGTCTGTCTCTTTAGCTTGATACCCGCCCCACGCCTCTGGGGAGAAGTTCTGATATTATTTGAAAAGGGTTCATAAAATCTTATGACTTATTTTTACTAGTCTTAATGGAGCATTTGCATTGGTGCCATTGGAGATGTGTGAAAGCTCCCTGTAGGCCCATGGCCAGTTCTGTCTGAAATATTCCTTAGGACTTTGGCAGTGGGTTTCTGTTAAATTTTACTTTTTGTATGTTGTGGTTTTCTGACTGGCTCCAAATTGATAGATCCAATTGCTGATTTCAGAACTCTGACCTAAAAAGCATGTCACAGACCCAAATTTTCTGTCTTTTTCAGGAAGTGTAGCGGCCTCCAAAATCTTGCCCATAGCACAAAATACTGTATAAGGCAAACTAGATAGGTGGGATCTTAAATCTTTCTTTTCTCTGTTGGATCCCAGGTTTATTTGCATCGCATTCGGCCCCACCTCCTCCCCAGAATCCTAAAATGGGTAGGAATGTTGGTTATTCCTACCCCATGTTACCACCTGGCTACCAGAATGTAACAACAGGAGTTTCAGGAACCCAACCTCCACTTCAGTCCTTCTCCCAGGTAAATCTTCCTCTTGTTTTCTAGTTTAGATTATTTTTGCATGCCCTATTGATAGCATGGGACAATTCCTGCGCTAACTTTCTAACTAGCATTAGAATCATGACTAGGCGGGGTAGCAGAGTGTGGGTGCAGTGTGTTCCATGTAGTTAGCACCAGATTCACATTAATTGCATTAGCATGGGACCACCTAATATCTCAATAGTGGAGTCAAATGTACCCATGTTAATGTGGCATGTGCTAAGGGACTGGGCTCAGCATTAACTGCCGGGGAAATACTTTCCATGCTCTTGACACTTAACGCAGTGCACCATAGTTTTGCCACTTATGGCACATTTGATTTAATACCCTAGTGCCGTTAAGTAAAAGAGCCTCTAAGATTCATCACACAGAGATTAGAGCAAGGGTTCTCAACCCAGTCCTCGGGACGTACTTAGCCAGCCAAGTTTTCAGAATAACCATAATGAATATGCATGAGAGAAATCTGCTTGCACTGCCTCCATTGTATGCAAATCTCTCTCATGCATATTTATTGTGGTTATCCTGAAAACCTGACTTGCTGGATGTCCGGAGGACTGGGTTGAGAACCCCTAGGTGTTGGAATGTATTCCATCTTCTATCCTTTATTTTCAATCTGTCCTTGGATAGGTTTTTCTTCCTTTTTTGTAACTGTTTGTCTCAAAGTTGAGTGATAGAGGAAAGGAGAATAAAATGAAGGATATTATAATGCCTTTATCCCTCCATGGTGTGACCACACCTTACATCTTTTAAAATATGGTGACCACAATATTTAACAGAATTAGAAAAGATACAGAGAAGAGCCACAAAAATGGTAAAGGGGATGGAATGATACCCCTATGAGGAGAGACTTAAAAGGTTAGGGCTCTTTATCTTGGAAAAGAGACGGCTTAGGGCAGAGGTACTCAAATCCAGTCCTGGAGGGCCGCAAACCAGTCAGGTTTTCGGGATATCCCCAATGAATATGCATGAGATATATTTGCATGCACTGCCTCCATTGTATTTGAATCTATCTCATGCATATTCATTAGGGATATCCCGAAAACCTGACTGGTTTGCAGCCCTCCAGGACTGGATTTGAGTACCTCTGGCTTAGGGGAAGATATGATAGAGGTCTATAAAATTAGTGAATGGAGTAGAACGGGTAAATAGTCTTTCTACTTTTTGAAGGAGCAAATCTAGGGGGCATGCAATAAAGCTACAATGTAGCACATTTAAGACCAATTGGAGAAAATATTTTTTCACTCAGTGTATAATCAAACTCTAGAATTTGCTACCAGAGGATGTAGTAGCTGGATTTAAGAGTTTTGGGTGAGTTCTAGAGGTAAAGTCCATACACCATTATTAACGAGGACCAGAGAAATCCACCGCTTACCCATTGGACAAGCAGCATGGAGTCTGTATTCTTTTTGGGAACCTCTGGATTAGCAACAGGATACTGCGCTTGGACCCTTGGTCTGACCCAATATGGCATAACCTATATTCTTTCAGTAACGAGCATCTTTGTATAGCATGTTATAATGAGCAACAATGGAAACATGTTTTTTAAATTAGTTGCTTTACATTCATAACTTTGATTTTGAGAATCCTGTGCATAGTACAACTATATCATTTGCCAGAAAAGAATTGTGATCATTTCTACAACTTTCTTAGCTGAATTATATGATATGGGGGGGTGTTAATACTGTTCATTTACTAAGTGGAAGAAGCATCCACACAAATTTAGCTGTTTTACAGAGAACAACAAAACTGCAATAAAGTAAGTGTGTGTTTTTTTCAATGTGCATTCATGTGAAGATAAAGCTTTGTAGAAATGAACTATCAGCAGCAAGGAATCATTCTCAGACCCATCAGTCGCGTGTACTAATGTTTGTTTTGAGCGTGCTATTCATACAGTTGGATACCCTCCTAATACTAGGTTGTGGGTTTTTTTGTGTCAGATTTTGATTAACTTGCAGTATTTTTGACTGCTTACATTTGGAGACAGGGTCCCTCATCCCACCCATACCAAATACAGGTTTCAGATGTGCCAATATTATCCACTTTTTTATGTAATACATTTTTTTTTCTTAAAATATTGTTCATTTTTTTGTTTTATGATCAATTGCTGCAGATGTCTGTCTTTTTGCAACAAAATTCTAAGTATAAAATGTCTGTCATCCTTGAGGAAGTACTTGGCAGTTGCTTACTGAAAAGTAATTAGTATACAGGTACACATTTTAGGATGTGTGGGAAAATATCTGCCTGAAGAGCAAAGCAGTGCCATTAGTGATTTATCATAAGATGGCAAAATCATCATAAAAATGTAATAGTTTGTACATAAGCCTTCATGTTGAAATTATTTCAGAGTATAAGGCGTTCTTGCACTTCCCAGAACTCTGTAAGCACAGATAAAATAATGTATTTCATGAGCAGTACTAAATTCTGTTGCTGAATTCCACAGGATTAACTAGCATGTTCTGGCAAGAGTGCTGTGTATATCGAGCGGCACCATGGAAATAAATGAGTGCTTGTAATGTACTGGCAGTATTTTAATTTTGCCTATCCTTGCCCCGAAATTCAAGAAACCAATAGCCTGAAAAAGATGCATTCATGTAGAAACGTTTTGTGCTATTTTTAAATATATATTTGTGAATATTTTAAAGGCTTGGAAGCAGTCATTGTGCCCCATACACATGAGTGCTTCAGGTGCTGCTCCAAAATGTTGTTCCAAAACAAGCTCTTGTGTCATTGAGAAAATCAGGAGCATGAAGATGCTCAAATGGCCCTTGAAGAAGCTGAATACTGACAAAACCACCCCTGGGATATCGGGACCTCCTGCCAATTATAGCTAATGCAGCTGTCTATCCTGTTAGCTTGTTAATTGGAGTTAAAACTATTTTAGCTTTCTTGAGGATTCTTTGTATTCATGGTAACATAGTATGGTATGCTTTGTATATAATCACTTGGTCCTGCAGCATAATAAGGCATGCTTCACTTTTTCTACTCAGCCTTCCATGGGTGCTAATCAGTTGACTTCATCTATGGGTGGATTAAGTCTTCAACAGAACCAGAAGCCTGAAGGACTGAGACAAATAAACCTCCTTCAGGAAAGAAATGTACTTCCTCCAACCCCGTTAAAGTCCCCCGTACCCAACCTGCATGAGGACATCCAGAAGCTCAATTGCAGCCCAGAGTATGGCATCTTAAAATATTATCTCTCATGTGTTTAAGAAAACATTTTTTTCTTTTAAAGTATTTTATTTCATGAACCCAACAGAAGATAGCAAAATGTATCAGAAGGGAGTTTATAGGATGGTTGAAGTGATGAAAAATGCCTTTTTGTGTGCTGACAGCATATTTGGCACAGTATAAGACAGGTCACATGATTGCAAGCAAGTTCCTTAGAGGTTTATTAACTAAATAAGAGCACAGGTAGGTGAGGTGGCCTATTTCAAGTCACATTGGTGAACAGTAGGGAATCAAACCTGGTAGAAAGACTCGACACAGCTTTGAGCTCTACTCACTAGGTAGACAATTTTCAATGGGATCTAGGTGGGTTTGAAAGTTATCCAAAACAGAACTGCTAACGTAGTAAATGATGGCAGAAAAAGACCACTTTGGCTTATCCAGTCTGCCCAGTTGAGATCTCTTTATTTGGTGGTAAATGAGGTGTATAAATTCCAGTATGCAACCCAGCACCCCTACTGCCACTTCCATTAGTAGGCTACTTCAGACCTTGTCCTATTCTTCTCTTTGCCATTCCCCTAGATTTACCCTAGTTTCCATTTCTGTGGTCTGTCTTGATTAGATTGTAAGCTCTAATGAGCAGGGGCTGTCTTAACTCGTATACGTACAGCGCTTCGTACACCTTGTAGCGCTATACAAATGATTAGTGGTAGTAGTAGTTCTCTGATCTCTTACAAGATCAACACAAAATCCAGCACCCGCTCCCCTAGCATGTGCTGTTGAGGTATCTATGAATTCATGCGGCCACCAAACTAACGAAACATATTCAAAACATTCCTCCTCTCCATCCTTACTGCAGTTTGTTTTAATCATGGGCACGCCCTGCAGACTATTTGAGCATCTTTTTGGAAGCCTGATGTAGCCGTACTACTGCTGTTAGTACCTTAATACTGTTCCTTGCAGGCTGCCACACCACCAATTCTATATTATTAGAATTATAATATAACTCTGCTTTCACAATATGGCTCTATTTAGCTGCATATAAAGTAAGTATTCTTGGGGGTATGTTTGAGGTAAAAAAATACAGATATAAAATTACATTTTCAATTCTACATGCGGTTTTGTCGCCAGGACCCTCTGCCATGCACATAGTAGTTGCAAAGTTCTATTAGAAAATGTTCCAAGAAACTAAACAAATATTGAAAATTGGTTAAAGAAAAGTTCAAGGCAAATTTTATTTAGCTACAGTAGGTAGGTTCCTGTCCCTGGAGGACTTGCAATCTAAGTTTGTACCTAAGGCAACGGAGGGTTAAGCTTTGCAGACAGAAGTACTTATATACTTTACTTCTAGACAGCTAAGTGACATTTAGTAGTGATAACTGCAGACATTTTGTTTCCATATCATCTCCAGGAACAAGCAGGAATGCAGTCTTCGCATGTTGGTACCAACGGAGCCAAGACTTCATTTGAGACATGGTAGCAGGCCTACAGATTGCTGTGGCATCAGAAATGGAACCGAGGGCATCGGAATTAGAAATCCTCCAATACCCCTCTGCGCCCAAAGAGGCAGCCACATTACCTGTGCATCGTATCCCGCAGGATCTAATGCTACCTATGTGGGAGGCCCCGCTAACTGTTCAGCCTTGTCAGCAAATGATGCATACCATGTACTGAATTCTACCATGTCCTGAGTTCTACCATACCATGGCTTCCAAAACCCTCAATTTCCATACCACTCCATGGTGGTGGAATCGGCGATGTGGTGCATAGAGTTCTAAGAATCATTCTTCTATGCCTCTAGGCATGGGCTGAAGAACTCCCGACGCCTTTTGCCATCGCTATTTTCAGGCATGCATGCTCACTTCTAGGATTACTTCCTACATGCTTTATATGGGCATGTATCTCAAGGATATGTCCAGGGATCTGGAGAACCTTGCACCTGTCTTCCTAATGACGAGCGTGATGCATTCCAAGCCTTAAATCAGGCAAAATCAGAATACATCCAAATTTCTTACAAAAGCATCTTTTGATGCCTTTGAGTCATCCAGCAGAGCTTCAGCAGTCTGCATCTGTGCTTGCAAAATGGCTTGGCTACAGGCATATGTCCTTGAGCAGTGGGTACAGGATAAATTGGCCAATATACCCTGCTCTGGGGAGAACCCTTTTTGAAAAGGGTTGGAGAGAGAAGGCTGGAGAGATTGAGACAGATGGTCTCTCTCAAATACCTCTCCAGAAAGACATCAGGTCCCTCTAGGAGAAAGACTTTTTTAAAATTAGTCTTTCCTAAGAAGACCTATCCACCTGCAGCTGTTTACCAACCTCAGCAGTGACAGCAGGGCCCTCACCAGCCCAAAAAAGCCTAAGATGCCTAAGCCATAACCAGCTGCACAGCCATAGCCCAGCACCTGTTTTTTTTTACTTCTTCCTAGAGAGCATAGCTACTCTGCCTCTGTAGGGGTCCCCCTTCCCTACACATAGCAGGGAGACTGTTCCTATGCCCACAGGTGGCCCTCATCACATCAGAGCAGTGGACTCTCAACATCGTCCCGAGGGACTATCTGCTTCATTTCGAAATCTTGTCCCCCACCACCTCTACAAGGGATTATCCTGCAAACATTTTGCAGGCAAATCTGTCAGTTGAGGTGTCCACCTTGTTAGCTCAGGGGACTGTAGAAAGAGTTCCAAACACCCTTACTTCCTTATCTCCAAGAAGACAGGAGGGTTCAGGCCCATTCTAGATCTAAGGAACCTAAACACATTTCTTGTTAAAAAAATAAAATAAAATAAATATATATATATATATATATATATATAAAAATGATTTCCCTCTGTACACTTCTGCCATACCTTCAGAAGAACGACTGGCTATAATCTCTAGACCTCAAGGAGATATACACACATTTGCTAATCTATCCTCTCAACACAGACAGTATCAGTGTTTTCAGTTCCAGCAAATCCACTACCAGTACCGGGTGCTCCCCTTCGGGTTAGCTTCTGTATCCCGAGTGTTCACAAAATGCAATGCAGTGGTTGCCGCCTACCTTCGTACTTTAGGGATCTTAGTCTTCTCCTACTTGGACAACTGGCTAATCGGGGGAGAATCCCCAAAGAAACAAAACTATCTCTTCATCGCACCATCACTGCTCCCCAGATCAGGGATTCATCCTAAACGTCCAAAAATCACACCTGGTCCCATCCCAGTAGCTCTAATTCATCAGAGCACTTCTGGACACTCAGGCCAGAGCTTTCCTTCCACAGGATCGCTCTGCCTGTCTCATCGAGCTACAGCATAAGGGTCAGCTTGAGAGATGCGCCTTCTGTTGTACATGGCCTCCACAGTCCGTCATCCCCTTTGCCCGCCTGCACATGCGGCAAGCCCAATGGACTGTGTTGTCTCTATGGACCCAAGCAACCTGGCAACTCTCAGACAACATCTGCATCATCCCTCCCCTTCAGTGGTGGTGCTCCCCTCAAAACCTACTCGGAGAGTCACCTTTTCAGATGCCGCCACCTCAGTGCACTCTGATAACAGATGTTTCCAAACTCAGCTGGGGAGCACATATAGATGGTCTCGCCACACAGGGACAGTGGACACCACAGGAATCTCAGTTGCAGATCAACCTCCTGGAGCTTCGTGTTTTCACGAATGCCCTTTGAGTTTTTCAACCCCAACTTTCAGGCAAACAGGTCTTAGTCCGAACGGACAACCAGGTGGCCATGTTCTGTGTGAACAAGAAGGTGGGAACAGGTTCCTATTCCGTCTGCCAGGAAGCCCTTCGTTGCTGGTTCTTCTCTATTGCACACTGCATCCATCTCAGGGTGGTGTATCTCCAGGGCGAACTCAATCACCTTGTGGACAGACTCGGCTGTATCCTACATCCACACAAGTGGACATTTAAATCATCAGGAAATGGCATCTTGGGTCTTCCTCATGTGGAAGACTCTTCCCCCCTCATTGCCCTCGCTTCAGCTAGATACCTTGGTGGCAGACCCACCTTACACCCGGTTCCACCATGACAAGGTCGTCCTTAGGACTCGCCCACATTTCATGCCAAAAGTGGTGTCCCTTTTCACGTGAATCAGTCAGTTTACCTTCCTGTGTTTTTTCCTAGACCACATTCATCTAGAGCAGAAGTAACCCCGCATACTCTTGACTGCAAACGTGTCCAGCCTTTTATCTTCAAAGGACTTGAGAGTACCATAGCGCATCGCAGTTGTTCATTTCCTTTGACCCTAGTCACATGGGGTTACCAGTATCTAAATGTACCCTCTCCATATGGATAGCAGATTGCATCTCTCTTGCTGTCCCTTGAAGGTTACGTCACTGCTCATGGCTACTTCTATGGTGAATCTATGCTCTGTAGCCATTGACGAAATCTGTAAAGCAGCAACTTGGTCTTCAGTCCATACCTTTGCTGCTCATTACTGTCTGGACAAGGACTTCTGCCAGGATGTTCTATTTGGTAGGGCTGTTATCCAGCATCTCTTCCAGGCTTATGGGCAATTCCTACCCTCCGTCCCGGAACTTAGCAATTTCAGACATCCTTAGAGGACTCATGACCTCTTGAGGCTTACCCTGAGGCAAATCTCCACGGTTCCGAGGTCGTTTTTCTCTGGTATCTTCAAGCTAGGAGTCCCATATGTGAAGACTAAATTCTTGCTGTTCCCGGAGATCACCTGTTCAAAGTGAGTAACTACACTTTATTTAAATCAAATCAGAGTATAGGTTAGCATACAAGTAAAATAAATGGTCTCAGAGTACAAAGAGCTAAACTTGTTTCTAGTGACAGTTACAAAGAGGCCTTCCAGTTAGGAGACAAAAGATCTGTGAAATTGTCTTAAATAGGTGTTAAAGGCACATGATAGATCAAATGGCAATTTGAAAGGCCCCCTCTATCAAACCAAGGGCTGTGTGAATCATCCAGAAAATTGGTAAAACTTTACTTAAAAGCACAGGTCTCAGGGCACTGTGTAGCAAGCCAGCTTTTAAGTCTTCTTTCCCTTCATCCCACCCCATCTCCCACCCACCCCAGAGATTATCTTAGCTTTATAGTCTGTTATATCCGCTAAAGGGGGAAGTGCTCATAATCACTTTCAGGTGTGTCTGGTTATGATTAATTTATTCTTGAGGTGAACAAAGTTCTTTTAACATATAAGGTATAGTTGAATTAGTATAAGTATCCTCAATAAACCTAAGTAAGTAAACATCTTTAATATCTGAACAAAACCTTAAAACTAAAATGCAGACAATGGGGGCTTTCCAGTCTTTTGCATTGAGTGTCACATATATGATTTTCTTCCAGTTGTTGAGGGGTCTTGCGTTTGCACTAGCTGCAAGGAGATCTTTGATCTCAGGGAACGAGTTCATTCTCTGGAGGCTAGAGTAGCAGATTTGCAGGACATAAGAAAGACAAGGTATATTGACAAGGAGAGGAGGGGCTTTTCTGAAGCAATGGGATCCTCCTTAACCAGAATGGAATCAGGCTGCTGGCATTAACCTTTAAAAAGGAGATAAAGCAGCTTTTAAACTAGATAATAGGGGAAAACCAACAGTCGCCAAAGAGCGCATGGTTCAGAATAATGTTTCTGTGACAGATATTAGCAAAAGATTGAAGTTAGGGCATATGGACAGATTCCAATAAAGACAAAAGTAACTTAAATGCCCTTAAATACAGAGCAGACAGAGCTTAAAGATTCCAAATTACCCCTGCCTACTGATAGCCAGATTAATATGAATAAAATGCAACCTCTAAAATGCTTGTTTGCAAATGCTAGAGATCGAAAAAATAAGATGGAAGAATTAAATTATATAGCACTAAATAAGTTTAGATATGATTGGTATCTCAGAGACATGGTGAAAGGAGGACAGCTAATGGGCACTGTGATACCTGGGTACAGATTATATTGCAATGATAGTTGATCAAAATAGGTGGAGGGGTTGTGCTCTGTTAGAGAGGGCACTGAGTCAGAAAGGATTAAAAGTGTTGCAGGAAACAAAAAACTATGTAGAATCTCTATGGATTGAAATTCCATGTGAAAAGGAGAAGGCGATGGCAGTGGGGGGTGTACTACCGACCGCCTGACCAGAGTGAACAAATGGATGATGAAATGCTCAAAGAAATCAGGGAACTAACAAAAGTTACAATACAGAATAATAATGGGTGATTTCAATTACCCCGGTATCGCCTGGGTCAGTGTTGCAGCAGGACATGCTAGGGCGATAAAGTTTCTAGATGAAATAAATGACTGCTTCTTGGAGCAGCTGGTTCATGAGGGGAAGCCATTTTGGACCTAGTCCTTAGTGGCACACAAGATCTGGTGCAAGAGATTAGGGTGTTGGGGCTACCTGGCAATAGTGATAAATAGTGATTTCGTAAATGGAGGAAGGATGGCAAGGAAATCCACAGTACTGCCTTTTCATTTTCAAAAGGGAGACTATGATAAAATGAGGAAAATAGTTAAGGAAAAAAACTAAAAGGAGCAGCTGCAAAGGTTAGATTTCCATCAAGCATTCATGGGGAATGTTTAAAAATACTATCTTGGAAGCCCAAACCAGCTGTATTCCACGCTTTAAGAAAGGTGGAAGGAAGTCCATAAAACTGCCAGCATGGTTTAAAGGTGAGGTCAGAGAGGCTGTTGTAGCCAAAATAGCATCTTTCAGGAAATGGAAAAAGGAGCCAAATGACAAAAACTGGAAACAACATAAGCATTGGCAAGTTTAAATGCAAGGCACTGATAAGTCAGGCAAAGAGAGAATTTGAGAAAAAGCTTGCTGTGGAAGCAAAAACACATAATAAGGACTTTCAAGTAAATTCCTAGCAAAATAACCTGTGAGTCAGTTGGCCAATTAGATAACAGGGGTAAAAGGGGGCACTAAGGCAGGACAAAAGCCATAGAGAGACTGAATGAATTCTTTGCTTTGGTCTTTACTGAAGAAGATATCAGGAAGCTACCCATGACTGAAATGGTATTTGAAGGTGATGCATCAGAAGAATTGAAAGAAATATTGATAAACCGGGAAAATATGTTACAACTATTTGATAAACTAAATAGTAGCAAATCACCTGGACCAGATGCTATTCACACGAGGTTGTTGAAAGAACTGAAATATGAGATTGTAGACCTACTATTAGTAATATGAACTATCATTAAAATCATCTGTAGTACCTGAAGATTGGCGAATTGCCAATGTAACGCCAATTTTTAAAAAGGGTTCCAGGGGTGATCCTAGAAGCTACAGGCTGGCGAGCCTGACATCAGTACCAGGCAGAATGGTAGAAACCATTATAAAGAACAAAATTACTGAACATGTAGATAGTCATGGTTTTATAGGAGAAAGCCAACATGGCTTTAGCCAAAGAAGGTCTTGTCTTACTAATCTCTTGTATTTTTTTGAAGGTGTGAATAAACAGGTAGATAAAGGTGAGCCAGTCAATATAGTGATGAAAGCCTTTTGACAAGGTCCCTCATGAGAGACTCTTGGTGAAGTTAAGTCATGGGATAGGAGGCAGTGTACTATTGTGGATCAGGTACTGATTAAAAGATAGAAAGCAGAGGGTAGGGCTGGATTGCCAATTTTCCTATTGGAGAAAGGTGAATAATGGAGTACCCCAGAGATCTGTGCTGGGTCCGCTGCTTTTTAACATATTCATAAATGACCTGGGAATGGGAATAATGAGTGAGGTTATCAAATTTGCAGATGACAAAATTATTCAAAGTTGTTAAAACCCAAGAGAACCATGAAATTGCAAGAAGATCTTGATAAACTGGAAGACTGGACATTCAAATGGCAAGTGATATTTAATGTGGACAAGTGCAAAGTTATGCACCTAGCAAAGAACATCCCAAACTACAGTTACACGATGCAAGGTTCCACATTAGGAACCACCACCCAGGAAAAAGATTTAGGCGCCATTGTGGATAACACATTGAATGTCCCCGCCCAGTGTGCAGTGGCAGCCAAGATGGCAAATAGAGTACTAGGAATCATAAGGACAGGAATGGAGAATAAAACCAAGGATATTATAATACTCTGAATATTGTGTGCAATTCTGGTCGACATATCGTAAAAAGGATATAGCGGAATTGGAAAGGGTACAGAGAAGAGCCACAAACATAGTAAAGGGGATGGAAGGATACCCCTATGAGGAAAGGCTTAAAAGGTTAGGGCTTTTCAACCTCAAAAGACACGGCTGAATGGAGAGAGATTCTTTATGCCATCAAAAAGTAGAAAATCTAGGGGACATGCAGTTAAGCTACAGTGTAACCCGTTTTAGACTAATAAGAGAAAATTATTTTTGTACTCAACGCGTAATCAAACTCTGGAATCCGTTACCAGTGGATATAGTAAAAGCTGTTAGTATAGCTGGGCTTAAAAAAGGCTTTGGCAATTCCTGGAGGAAAAGTCCGTAAACCATTATTAAAGAGGACCCAGGTAATCTACTGCTTGTCCCAATACAAGCATTATGGAACCTGTGTCTTTTTGGGAAACTGTTAGGTACTTGTGACCTGAATTGGCCACTCTTTGAAACAGGATACTGGGCTTCATGGACCTTGCTCTGACCCAGTGTGGCATTTCTTATGTTCTTAAGGATGTTGAGCATAAACCAAAAAGAGAATCTTGCAAGGTGCGCTACATAGGAGGCCTGAGTGCATTGAGGGAAACTGTCAAAATCTGTCTTGGATAAAAAGGTCATTCTCTAAGTGGCAGCTGGGATATAGTAAGGATGGTAACTAATCATTTTCTGTTATCTGCTGTATTGTGGCATAAGACCAAATGGCCTACCTTTTTGGTTGTAAGACTGTTGTGCCTATAATTTTTAGCTAATAGTGTTTCCTTATCGTCCCTCCAGTCCTGTCCTGCACCTCTGGGTAGTCCCCCACCAGCAGTTTGGAGACTGAGCATGTTGTTTTCTTGATGACCTACCAGCCTTGGTAAGCTCAGTCTCCAAGTAGCTGGAGGGTGGTGATCCAGAGGGCTGGACTCACTGAAGGGTCAACTATTTAGTTAAGTGTAGAGTACTATTGATTTGGGCTGCTCTGCACATGAATTGGCATTGACTGTATGGGAGTGCGTTCATTTGACTTGCTGCTCTGCACATAAAATTAAAGTTAAAAAAAAAAAAAAAAAAAAAGTGCATTGAAAAGGGGGCTCCCCCCCTCCCCCCAGGGCAAGCAAGCAGGCTCTGATCCCTTCAAATCACTTTTTAGCTAATGGTGTTTCCTCATAGGGAATTAATGCAATATCCCCAACGTGCTTTTCATAAGTTTCTTAAATGCACTGTTCATAGTTCTGTGTTTCACTCCTGGTTTATTTTAAATAAAAATGATTTGTGATCTTGTTTTAATGTGAAATTAGACTTTTCTTTTCTGTTGCCTTGTTATAGAAGATGTAGTTGAAAATTTGAGGAGCTATCTAAAATGAAAAGAGAAGTTGTCACATATGCTACATCTCGAGGAAAGCTTTTGGGGAAATATGTGCCAGAGTTAAATCCTTCCTTCCACGCAAGCACAGATACTTTACTGTGTTAACGGAGATGCATTCTTTCAGAAGATTAGAGCAGTATTTCTCAGCCTTGACAAATTGTGTGGATTTAACAGGGACAAAATCTTAGGTGTGAGTGCTTGTGACCACCTCGCAAATCCTCCCCCCCCCTGCTCCCCCCCCCCCTAGTTGTGTCGTGCTGGTTTCATGTTCTCTGGTCTCCTGCTATTCGTTCCCCCATCCTCCTTCCTTTTTAGTAAGCTACTGGCCGTTTAAGTTTTTGTTGCCTCCCCCCATTCTAGCCTTTTGTTTGTTTGTTTTTTGGCAGACCCCAATCAGGCTGTTCTTCTGCCTGTAGGGATGCGATCCCTGTGGCAGTCTACAGTCTTTCCCCCTTCCTGTTCTGCCCACAGATCTGATTTCCTGTGGGCAGATTGGGGGGGGGGGGGGTCTTTACCGTGATCATGGCTGCACTCTTCTGTCTGCAGGAGATGGGGATCCCTGTGGCCAGACAGCTTGCTTCCAGGCCATGATCCCAAGTAGAAATTTCTGGTTGCCATGGCCACCTGGCACCTTCGATTTGTTGAGCCCTGCCCAAGGCATACTTACATCCATGAAACAGGCAGTGTGAACATGGGGGAAGACTCATATGGTCGAAACGCCACCAGAGCCTGGAAAGACTCAAGAGGAGGCTTAGGAGGGGAGAAGTGGAGGAGGTGCTGTGTATGGGTTCCAGGCCTCCTCCTTTATCTAGGAAGGAAAGAGGTACATACTCTGAGAGGAGCTTCTGTACATTTAAGAGCCATGGCTATTGTCTCTTGCAGGCTGCTCAGAACAGTCCATGTGTACGGGTCTGGACTCGAGCATCAGACAGGGTTCATTTCTGAGTTGCATTTTATCAGGTCTGAAGGCACACCATCGTTTTGTGGTACACTGAGTGGGAAATGCTGGATTAGAAAATGGAGGACTATACGTTCTGCTTGCTCTGACTGTTTTACCCTAAGATTGTGTTTAAGAAGTCTAAATCAAATAGAAGTACATTTTGAGCATGTGATTCTTAAAGAAGGGCTTAACAATCTACTTCCAGTCGCACCTTGCCAAGAAAGCCCAGGGGCTGAATCGCCAGGAATCATCATGGACTCGACAGTACACATTTTCATTGTCGTATTATATTTATTTTATTATTTACAATCTCTTATATACCGCGCTATTCTGCATCAGTGCAGTTTACATTGAACAAACTGAAATTACATTGAACAGGGCATTATAACTTGGAGATAACTATTCTACAGGGAACATGGGCTGTTCCATGTATATATTGGGGTCCATGTATATATTGGGGTCCATGTAAAAATCATTCAAGTTGGAGTGGATACATGAATGGGAAAGGAATCGGGGCAGCTTTGTAACACACTTTCTCAAGCAGTGCAATAAAGTAGATGATGATGGGTTATCAGTCTTTCATGAGAGTAACACAAAAAATATGAATCAAGTAGCAGATTTTAAACATAGAACGCATGGGCCTACCTTTACCTCTTCTTTTTTTTTCCACCCCCCTGTTCCCCCTTCCCCGCTATCTTTTTAGGTTATTCCGGTGTACCTTAACGAATATTCCCCAGACGCAAGCCTTATTGAACAAAGCCAAACTTCCTTTGGGGCTCCTTCTGCATCCTTTCAAAGATTTGTCGGTATGGCATATACCAAGTATTTTGACTATTTATATTCTGTGGGATTTGTTGAGGTGGGTTGGAGGGAGGTACAGGAGGATTTTAAACTTCTAATTTGACTTTTTTGTAACAGAAAATGCTACGAGTGGAGCCCGGTGGGGGACAGTGAGTGTAACTAAAGCTATGTAATTGTTTTATATTAGTAATGGCTAAGAGGCAAATTGTAAATGCTGAGCCCAATATTCAGCACTGGCGGCTAGCCACCAGTGCTGAGCATTAAAACCCGGGCTCTGGCATGGAATATCCGGGCTTCCCAGATTGCTGTGAAGCTAATCGGTCAGCACTGATATTCAGCCGCTGCCCAGTTTGCTTTTGTGGCAAAGGTTAGGCCAGGATTTCCTGCACTTACTGTACACCACTCATCACTAACCAGGCAGCGGCTCAATATTGCTGCTGCCTCGTTAGCGATGGGTGCCACCCCCGGAACGCCCCCAGCATGCTCTGATGCTAACCGCTTACCATCGGGGCATGTAGCAATGGCACCCACAGATATCCAATGGCACTAACCACGTCAATGCCGTTGAATATCATTTGCATGGTTTGCAGGTCTGCAAACTGTGTAAATGCCTTTGAATATCCCCTACCCCCCTTCCCCCCCACATCTCCCCCCTTCCCCCCCACATCTCCCCATACTGTTTTTTAAATTATGTAATAAAGACCTGTACTGGGATTGAGCCTTTCTGCTTGTCTGACAGGCTTCCGTACTTATTGGTGTACATGGCACATTCAGTACTGGTTTCACTACATCATGCCCACCATCCTCCAGCATAATGTCTTACCCTCCCCCATCTCCCTATGTATTCATTTACCTCCCCTTTCTTCACCCTCCAAATATCCTGCAACTGGCAGATATCTATATACCTATACCTCTCCCAGCTTTCTTTGGTAGATCCCATTAGACTATGGGACCTCACGCAGCTGTCGCTGCCAAAGCAAGCCAGCAGAAGAGAGGGGGGGGGGGCAGCAGGTAAGGGGTGCTCACTGATTCCCCCCTGTTGACCGGAAGAGTATGGAGGCCGGTGGGTGGTGTGAGGATTAAAGTGAAGCTCTGTGCCCCAATTAGCAAACGTTCACTTTAAATTAGTATTGTGCCCAGTTTTCCTACCTACCAACTGTTACAGCTCATAAAAGAATTTCATGGCACACCTAAGCTTCTGCTGTGATACACTTTGTTTTCTAGCTGATTTATCTCTTGCCCAGCACATTCACTCCCCTACCCATGTGGTGGGCCATACTCTTGATTTAGTCATGTTCGCCCACGGGTTTCCTTGCTCTGTCGCCCCTCTCTCTTCCCTGGACTGATCACTATTGTATTTATCTTCAGGTTCCTGATCAAAATAGGCCCCCTCCTTTTCTCTCTGTTCTTCACTCCATCTGCCTCTGATTTCCCTGTTCCAGCAGATTTTGACACTCTCCCAGTCCTCACACAGATCAAGCTTTGGAATGACAACCTCCAAACAGCACTTGATACTCTTGGCCACCTTCACCCAAGAAAGCCTCCACACTCATACACAACACAGAGGAGCGAGATATATCAGTGGCTGGTGTCTAAAAGCTTTATTGATGAGGAACCCCTAGGCGTTTTGGCATAGTCTTCCTCAGGGGGTTAAAAGC
Source organism: Ichthyophis bannanicus (assembly GCA_033557465.1). Lineage (NCBI taxonomy): Eukaryota > Metazoa > Chordata > Amphibia > Gymnophiona > Ichthyophiidae > Ichthyophis > Ichthyophis bannanicus. The sequence continues at coordinate 36,078,178 of CM066050.1, read as the reverse complement.
TTCAAAAAGACTTGTATAACATAAACAAATACCCATTTCCTCCTCATCCGTAAGTTATTTGTGCACAGCTAGGTCTCTTCAATGTTTTGTTTTTTTGGTTAATGTTTGTCTTGTACCAGTTTTATTGATCTTAGTTTGTTTTTTATTTTATACCTTATGTCGCTATCTGTTTAATCAAAAGTCCAAAAAATCACCTTAATGCAGAATGTCCAAAATCTATTTATCTGCCGGACACACAAACAGAAGAGCTTTGCTCACACTCGAATGTTGGTCATGTACATTTTAACCGCTATATGGTTCTAAAATCCTTAACGGAATCAAAACACTTATCTTATGAATCTTTTTTACATGGCAGGAAGTAGCTTTTAAAATCCAAATGAAGGACATCCCCAATCATGACGTGCACGTTTCGAGTTCACTAATGACTCTGCTTGAAGCACAACAGGGAAAGTGCAACAAGTTCCTCCATAATTCAGCATAACCGCCAGAGAACGCCAAACAAAGGGGCATGCTTTTGAGATTCTGCTCGCTTGTCCACTGGCTGTACAAAAACATCATTCACTAGAACCACCAATGGGGAAAAGGGAAAATCCCCATGTCATCAGGGAAGCCCTCCTCCCATTGGTCAACCTCAAAACAAACTCAACCAATCGATCTCTCTATTCAGTCCATGAGGATGCACTGTATTCAAAAAAGTAAATCCAATGTTCAAGCCATTGAAGTTCAGAAAACCTATCGCCACTACGAGGGTCATATGGGACATGATATATAATCCTCCATTTCAGATCTTCAGAACTATGAGCCAATGTCTGTGTTCCACCATTGGAGTGATCATACATGAGATTGTATGCAGGAAGCATGCTCATTCAATCTCATCTTCATTGCATGAATCATGCGACCAATATACAATAAATTGCACAGGCAACATAATACAAAAATGCAAAATCAGATGTACAAGTGGTTTGCCATAGAAACCAGTGCAGTTCTCATGTATTTGGATCTTCCCAGGTATTACCGGATAGGGTCATAGAACAGAATTGACACTGTCTGCACACTGTATGTCCCAACTCTCCCTCCTGTGATCGCAAAAAGCGGTCATTGGGTAATGTTGACTTTATCCAAATATCCCGCAAATTAGACTCTCTAGAATATGCAATGGTGAGAGGTTTTGCAAAACAGGAATGAAGGCTCAAAATGAGCCAGTGTTTCTTTAACAAGTTAACAATCTTAGAAGAGCTTTGCATGAATAGTAGAACTCCTTACTTAGTATCCTTATCTCCTTGAGGGCCCGAAGGAATTTGTCCAGAAAAGTCATTTGCGATGAACATAACGTGCTCGCTTGTAAGCACTATTGATCACCTTCATAGGGTAACCTCTGGCTTGTAAACGGGACCGAAGATTTTCAGCATAAGCACGAAATTCATCTATGGTAGAACAAATCTGCCATAATCATAAAAAAACTGGCCAAAAGGGAGGCCTCTAAGAACTTTTGGTTTGATGATAATCACCGGTCGGTGGGATTTCTTTTTCTTGGGTGATATCCGTTTAATAGCAAAAGTGAACATAAAAACAAAATTTGTTTATTCTCGCTATTATTTATTAGTTCATTGCCTTATGATCGTTTTTACACGTTGTTTAATTTACACAAGTGTTTGTAAATGATGGAAATTGTTTATTGATTTTCATTTTTGTTTATTTCATATTTGTTAAGTCTTTTTTAGGATTTCCCTGAGGAAGGCTATGCTGAAATGCGTTGGGGTTCCTCATCAAAACCCAGCTGCTGATACACCTCACTCCTTTGTTTTGTGCTTCACTGTTCTGCGAGTGTGTGTGCTCTTGGACGTGTTCGTAACCTCCACACATACTACATCGCCATCCTTGGTTCCACATGGGCCTTTCACACCCCCTCCTTTTCATCTTTCACCAATCTCCACATGCTCTACAAATCACTGATCAGCAAGGCAAAAATAGACTTTGACAACCGGATTGTTACCTCTGAAAACCGGTTTAAGGAGCTTTATTTGATCTGAGACCTACTTCGTCGTCCTGGTGTTTGCGCGCCCCCCCCCCCCTCTTTCTGGCTCTGTACTCGCTCACTCCTGGGTGAAATTCAATCCTATTACACTTGAGGCCCTCAATAATATCCTTTCCTCTATCAAAAAAAAAAGTACATATGCACTTTCGATCCTATTCTGTCGTCCTGGATCCCCATCAACTCTGGTTCTTTCTCTACGAGTCATTTCTATCATGAATAATAGAGCCTGCTTTCAGGAACTGCCCCACCTTGGAAATCTGCCAATTTGAAACCTATCTTAAAGAATCCTTCTATAAATCCATCACTCCCCATTCGCTATCGCCCAATTTCCAACTTGACCTTCCTTTCTTAAGTCTTGGCGAGATTAGTTTTTCTTCAACTCTCTACTCATCTTGAACACTCAAACATTCTCTGCAGTCTTCTTTTAATTACCTGGGGGTCACTTTAGATACCGCTCTCACATTCATGATCACATTAGCTTGGTGAAATGATCCTCCTTCACACTTCATCAACTCTGGTTTGTCAGTTTCTTTCTTTACCACACTTATTTTCTTGGTTCTATCACATCGACTATTGTAATGTTGTATATGCTGGTCTCCCCCACTCTCAAATTTGTCGCCTTCAAACAGTTTAGAATACTGCCCTTTGTTTACTAGCACACCTCTAAATTTGATCACCTCACTCTTTTTGTACTTTCACTGGTTACCTGTAAAATACCACATTCAGTTCACTTCGGTACCCCGACTTAACTTTCCTCTTCTGTCAACCCCCATGCACATCTTCTCTGCTCTATTCATGACAATCATCTATATCGTCCCCCCGCTTCACATACACGTTATGAATCCACTAGACACTCTGCTTTCTATTCCTAGGTCCTAATGTATGGAATGCCTCCCCCCACCCCGATCTCCGTCTTGAACTATCCTACACCAAATTTAAATCCTTTCTTAAAACGCATCTATTCCATCTTGCCTTTGACCTCTGTCCACAGTAATTCAGGTTCCTGCACTCTCTCTCCTCTTGTGTGATACCTATCTCTGCTTTACCCTTGCCTGCCTTCTGTTACAACGTGGACAAACTTGTCATTATCTGTTGCCCCTCTTTCCTTTGTTTTAATTTCTAAAGTCTGTCCTCTAGATTTTCTTATTGTAAACAGCTTTGCTGGCCTGAAGGATGGTTACAGTAAATGTTATAAACAACGAACCATAGAGAATCCGCTATTACCATATTCTGTGTATGTGGTTAAGCTGAAACCGTGTGTGTTATGTAGCTACTTGTGCTTATATCACCATGCAGTGCACAGCAGCATCTAAATAAATCTGTTAGCAGGGTGGGCCAGACGTTTCGGGGGCAGACTTTTATTTATTTTCAGAAAAAATGACAGAACTTACAGACCTTGAAGTCTCTCTTCCTTTTTTGTTTTTCTGAACGTTTTTTATAGCTAGAAAGGCATATCAAATATTTTGCATTTTCTTAAAAACTAAAATTTCTGTCTGTCTCAGCAATTGCCTGTGGTCACCTCCAGCACCATTGTGAGATGTCGTTCCTGCAGGACATATATTAATCCTTTTGTGAGCTTCCTAGACCAAAGGCGATGGAAATGTAACTTATGTTACAGAGTCAATGATGGTAGGTATTCATCTCATTTCTAGGGGTGCCATGTTACAAGCACAGTGCTCATAATTGGCTTTGAGATGATGATGTAGGCCCATTGGGAAGTTGGCTGTAGGGTGTGTGTGGGTGGTTGTGTCTTTTTTTTTTGGGGGGGGTTGTTTTTTTTGGTGGTGGGTTTTAAACCATTTGTCCTGTTTTTTTAATTCCTGTAGGACTTGCACTGATTATCATAGATACTTGTTTGCCCAGTAAATCTTCTGTTTTTTTTTGTTTAATAGTCCCTGAAGAATTTATGTATAATCCTGTCACAAGAGTCTATGGAGAGCCTCATAAACGACCTGAAGTTCAAAATGCAACTATTGAGTTTATGGCTCCATCGGAGTATATGGTAAGCATTTCTTTTTCATATGAACATGTTTTAAATAATGTGCTCCCCAAAAAAGGTTAAGAACCTTAAACATGTAGGAAGTGTGACAGCTTGCAGAGTTATATTTAGATATGTAGTTGTTACATAAGTGAAAATGAGGGTTTGGAAATTTTTTTTTAAATGGGAATTACGCTTTTAGCAGATTTAGACACCTCAGTGCTGTGTTTTTAATGTGCATTATTGCAGAATGTTTATCGTAGGAGCAGAGGTATAGCCTAGTGGTTAGGGCAGTGAACTGAGGACCAGCAAAGCCAGGGTTTAAATCCTACTAACACTTTCTTATGACCTTGGTAAATCACTTAACCATTCATTGCCTCAGGTATAGACTTTGATTGTAAGGAGAAGGGAAATAGATACTGTAATGAATTTCTAATAGATTTGGATATTAAATCTAATTGCAAACTTTTCCAAGTCCAACTGTGAACCTCTTAATACACACAGGAGCCTCTTTAAGATGTGTTAAGCGTTGAAGTGGCTTTTAAATGCCTGCATTACCATTATTGCTCCTTTGGTACTTGGGGACACGAGTGCAGGGGAGAACTATAGAGTGGAAATAGATGGAGCACTTTTTATCTGTACTGCGGCTAAAAATGTTCAGAAGACTTAGCAGATATAAGAGGGTAGTTACTAAAGTGGGTTATTTGCCCCTTAATGCACGTTATTTATTTATTTAATGTCTTTTCTATACCACACTTTAGAATCAGTGTGGTTTACAGTCAACAAACGTTGTACAGTGCAGACAGAACCTGCGCTGTCCTTACAATGAACAGGTGTTACAACTTGGGACTAACAAGGGTAACTGCCCTGCATTCTGGATCAAAGATCTACGAACTGACCTCAGTCCCATCATATCCAGACTCATGATTCAATCATTTACAACAGGAACTTTCCCTCGTACCCTTAAGCAAACATCCATAAGGCCATTACTAAAAAACAACAAGCTCGACCCTCTTAAACCAGAATCATATAGACCTATATCAAGCATTCCATTACTAGCAAAAATATTGGAAAAAGAAGTACAAAAACAAATTCAGGATCATATAGATTTTAACGCGCCACTGGACCCATGCCAGCACGGCTTCAGAGAATCCCACGGTGTGGAAACGCTTCTAACTACACTGTTCAGCAGCTTATTATCAGGTATTGATAACATCCGCCAAGGGTTCGTCCTTGTTTTCCTAGATATCGCAGCCGCTTTCGATTCTGTGAGCCATGAACGCCTCCTGGAACGTCTCAAAGGGAAGGGAATTACCGATAAAGTGCTTGAGTGGTGTAGGTCCTACCTTTCTGATAGATGGCAGCAGGTACGATCCAACGATACTTCATCAGATCAGTTTCATCAAAAACAAGGGGTCCCTCAAGGCTCCTCCCTCTCCGCCCTTATGTTTAATATATACATGCAGCCTATCTGCAACCTGATACGATCCTTCAGAGTTAACTGCATGATATACGCGGATGATGTACTATTATATTTTCCTTTTAGAACCCCGACCTCACTCCATTAACAAACTGCATAAATGAAGTATCCAACTGGCTTCAATCCCAAAATCTAAGGATCCAACACAAAAAAACGGAGGTGTTATTCATTACACATAACCAAAATTTCACTGCTCCGTCCTTTTTGAAAGTGAATGATGCTAACCTCCAGACCAAGACCACCATCAGATACCTCGGTGTCACTTTAGACCAGAAATTGGATATGAAGGCACACATTGGTAATATTGTAAGAGCGGTATACCACAAAATACGTTCCCTTAGACACCTACGATCCTTGCTAGAGCCAGACGATTTTAGAACCATCTATCAGGCGCTAATCATACCTCATTTTGATTATGCGAACTCAATTTTACAAGGTCTCCCTCAAGCCACCTTACACCCACTTCAAATGGCTATGAATGCTGCAGCAAGAGTCCTTCATGGAGCTTCCCGGAAAGACCATATTTCACCTATTCAAAAACATCTTCATTGGCTCCCGATACGAAGTAGACTCACTTTCAAAACTTTACTAATTACATTCAAAGCCATCAAAGAACTCTCATCTGCATCATTATCGGATATGATCCAAACACCACCCCTCAATAGGGACAGAAGGTCAGTAACACTCAATACTCTGTTAGTCCCTAATTCAATATCACAGTGCACCAAAACTACTTCAGACAGGGCCTTCTTATTCTGTGCACCAAGGTGTTGGAACAGCCTTCCTCAAAGCATCCGAGCAATACCAGACCTTTTGCAGTTCCGAAAAGCTTTGAAACACTACCTCTTCCTCTTGTCTTATCCAGTAAACAATGCAGACATCTCAACAACCCACAGACCTTCCAAACATACACATACAATACAGACACCCCACAGACCACCCATACACAAAACTTAAGCCAGGATGAGATCATGACTATGTTATAATTAATTAATTACCCTGTTATCCGAGTTTGTATTTCCTTTTTTACTGTAACACAAAGTACTGTTGAATTGTGTAACTCATTGTTTATTGTGAACCGCACTGATGCTGAATAGCGCGGTATATAAGAGACTATAAATAAATAAATAAATAAATAACTATGTACAGGCTGAGCGATCCGGTCGCAGGTGACCGGATCGGCTGGCAACTATTTACAGGTTGTTCATTCAGATCACAGATGTACACCTTGACCGGGGATGCTTGGCGTCTATCTGAATATTAGAGGCTATATACACATTGGCAACTATATACACATTGGCATCTATTTCCAGTATTAGAAACTATATACACGTTCAATATACTGGGTGTACCGTTGTGCTAAAGGGTGGGGCTGCAACAGTGTCGTCTGGGGGTGGTGTCCTGGCGGTTGAGTATGGCTGGTTGTGATTTGTCGCTAGTATGGGAGTAGTGCTGAAGGAAGAGATGGTGCTTCAGTGACTTCCTAAATTGGGCGAGTTCAGTGTTGGCCCAGATGGTGGGTGGGAGGACATTCCAACATGTGGGTGCATAGAATACAAAGGCTCTGTTTTTTGTTGCTTGTGAGCATTTTGTTATTGCGTTTGGTATTATCAGCATGTTGGTGGTGAATGAACTCCTGGATCTGTTAGCGGGAATGGGGTGGACGAGATTTGTGAGGGAGGTGGAGGAGCACTTGTTGATGGCTTTGAAGGTCATCAATAGTATTTTGAAGGAGAGTCTGCAGTGGACCAGCAGCCAATGCAGTTGTTTCAAGATTGGGGTTACGTGATCCCTCCTAGAGGCTCTGTGCAATATTCTGGCGGCTGCATTCATTGCAAGCTGAAGTGGGTTCAGCGTGTTTCTTCGAGAGCCCGTGTAAGACTGAGTTGGCATAGTCAAAGTGGGGGATTACAAGGGCCTGATTGTTCGGAAGTCGTCTGGCTCCAGCAGGTGTCGTAGGTGTCGGATTGTCCGTATTTTGTGGTAAATTGCCTTGACCGTGTTGCTTATATGGGCTTTCATGTCTAGCTATTGGTCTAGTGTGACCCCTAGGTAGTGTACAGTAGGCTTGCTTAGGAACTTGGAGTTTTGTACTTTTAGTGAGGCGGGAGGAGTAAATGCTTGGTTCCTGGTAATGAATAGGGCCTCGGTTTTGTTGAAGTTTATTGTAAGGTTTTGTGTATGGAGCCAGTCGGTGACAGCATCGAAACAGGTTGTTAGTGGTGAAAAATCTGGCCGGTCGGTTGAGAACGGCATGAAGGAGCAGTATGTCGTCGGCATATACCAGGCAGGCAAGAGCGGATGAGAGCGCAAATGGGCTGCATGTATATATTGAAAAGCAGGGCCGAGAGTGAGGATCCCTGTGGCACGCCTTGTTCTTGTTGGAATGGTTCAGAGGTCATGGAGCCGGTTCACACATTTTGCCATCTGTCTGATAAGTATGACTTGCACCAGCTTAGTGCTGTATCGTAACGTTAAAGGGGAATGACATACATTTTATTTTACCGTAATGCGCATTAAACTATCCCAGCATATCTTATCTAATAATGATAAAGAGCATATAAATGTATGCTAAGCACCTCATTATGCAATTACAATAACGCAACTGGCACTAAACACAAGCTGCATTATTCTAGGAAAAATGGCACCAGCTCAAAGCTGGCATTATTTTTCCTCTAGGAGCAATGAACCACCAACTCATGGCCCAGTACTCCCAGATGTGCTTTTAGAGGCATGTTTACTAAATGATTGAATGCATATTAACATGTGCATGTCTGATTCAGCATCTTCAGCCATCAGTCTCGATGCCTTCCCAGGAATCTCCTGAAGGTGCATCAACATCTTGAAGTTCTCTGGCTCAATTGGAGCCAAGCACCCGCAGTACCCCGGAACATTGGCCATCGGTTGGTCTCCGCCTGGAGTCGAGAGAGGATTCGGCCTCATCTCTAATGTCGAAGTGAGATCTATCTGAGCACTGTGCGAAGGCCCAGGTACATCAGCATCTGAGTCCTTCCAAGAGAGACATTGAGAGTGATGGGTGCAAGCGGCCCATCAAGATGCCCCAGAAAGAAGACTCCTCAACCCCAAAGGTTTCTGAGGGGCATTGACTGACTCCTGACAGCTGAGGCCATGCCAGTACCACAACCAGATAACAGAGATATTGGTCGAAGCTGCTCAGGCCCTGAGGCCTTCGGAATTGACAGCCATGTAGGAATGCCTCCTTCAGGCACTCAAAGTCTGCATTGCATCATTGCTGGAGAAATAGCTGGCTGGTGCCTCAACGCTTATGGCATAGTCATTAAGCATCATGCAGTTGCTCCTCAAGACGCACGCTCTGCCTGTGGCGGCATCGATGTCAGGGCATTGAAGAGATCCGATGTTAGTTCCCAGTGGGATCATCTCCCTCTGAGTGTCTGTGGTTCCAATGCCCTGGTGAAACCTCAGAAGCCCTTAATGCATCATTGATCCCATAGAAACTCACACTCCCCTCGAGGCAGGAGGGAGCTCCTGGCACAGTCTTAGAGGTACTCTACTTCCTTTCGGAGTCTGACTTTGATGGTTGGGTGACCAATTTGGAATCGGAGATCTTGTCGGAAGGCAGATCTTCTGAGCTCCCATCAGACCCTCTTCCCCCTCCTTCCCCCCCCCCTCACATGAGTGGCGGAAGTCTCCTCCGGAGGACGTGTTCTTCCAGGAATTCATGAGGAATATGGCAAAGGCCATCCCATTTTCACTGATGGAGGATGAGTCTAAGCTGAAGGAGTTGGAGATCCTCCAATACTTCTTAGCCCCTAAGGAAGCAGTGATGGTGCCAGTTCTCTGCATTCTACAGCGGCTGCAAATGAGGATGTCGGGAAACCCCCTCACTGTACCACCAGTCAGTAGGAGGCTGGACTTGACGTAGAGAGTTCAAAAAGCTCCTGGGTTTGAGAAGCTTCAGCTTCCACACCTTAGTGGTAGAGTTCGCCCTTAAGAGGGTTAAGAGCACCAGAATTCATTCCTTGATGCCCTGGGTAGGGAGGACCAGTCATTGGACTCCTTTTGGAAGGAAGTCTTTCCAAAGCTCCATGCTCGCGGCCTGAATACACTTACCAGCTCTACTGTACATGAGCATATTCTTGAATAACATCATGTGTGATCTTGCTGACTTGGGCCAGTTCCTTTCCCCAGAGAAATCGGAGCACTATCGTGTCCTGGTGGACCACGGCAAGGACTATTTGAAATTCCTGGTCTGGGCAACCTATGATGCTTTAGAAACTGTGTCTAGGATGGCAGCAGTGAGCATTGGAGCCCGCAGGCCTGCCTGACTTCAATCTTCTGATCTTGGAACAGTCTGTGCAAAATAAGCTGGTGGACATACCATGCCAGGGAGAGAACCTCATTAACCAGGTGGAAGAAGAGGCATCATAGAGAATCAGCATATCACCCTCACCAGGCTTTCAAGACTCATGTCTGAACCAGCTGCCTATCGCTGGAGATATCAAAGTGGAAGCCAAAAGAAGACTTACTATCTTCGCAGGCACGGGTACTTTCCTGGTCCTCAAACCTCCCAACAAAAAATACAGGCTCCTCGCCCACAGCATTGAAAAAAGCCTCAAAAGGCCCAGCCTGCCCCACAACCAAAGCCAGGAGTGGGGTTTTGACTGGCTATGCTCCAGAGGAACTAATCTGCCAGTGTTCAGAGGGGCTCCCTCCAGTGGGGGAAATCTATCTTTTTGCCCACAGGTGGTCCCTTGTAACTTTGGATTTGTGGGTGCTGTAAATAGTCTAAAACAGCTACATGTTGCATAGCAGAGCTGCTGCTACATTGCCCCCTGAGGGCGTATCCCCTCGCCCCTCTGCATCTAGACCTACTTCGGGGAGAAATCTCTGCCCTTCTGGCTGATCTCACCATCAAGCCTGTGCCACAGGACCAGATTGGACAGGGATTGATCCTGCTCACAGGAGGCATCTCGGATTGGTCCTGGCAGAAGATCATTTTCAGTACCAGGTACTTCCTTTCGGGCTGGCCTCAGCACACTGAGCTTCACAAAGTGCCTCATGGTGGTAACAGCCTATCTTAGAACACTAGGAGTCTTTGTCTTCCCTTATCTGGATGACAGCTCATAAAAAGCACCACTCCAGATTGAGTCCAGCAATCAACACAGTTGATCATTCAGGTGCTAGAGTGTTGGGGTTTGTAGTCAATTATCCAAAGTCCCACCTTCAGCCTGCCCAACAACTGGAGTTCATAGAGGCTCTCAACACGACTCAAGTGAAGGCCTTCCTTCCTTGATCCAAGATACCCAACAAAGTCATCAGACAGCGGCTTGTGGGATACTGACTGCGCTCGGCCACATGGCCTTTACTGTACATGTCGTACCCATGGCTCATCTTTCGATGAGACATGCTCAACAGACACTGAGGACTCTGTGGAACCAGGCCACCAGCCACCTTCAGGATTGGGCGACTGTCACGGACCCTCTTGTCTAGTCCCTGCACTGGTGGTTGGACCATCATAACCTGCTCAGGGGTCTCCCCTTTCAGAGGGTGTCGCCTCAGAAAACATTGACAACATATGCATCCAAACTGGGTTGGGGTGTGCATCCTGGATATCCTTCACATTCAAGGTGTCTGGTCTGCACAGGAGAGCCTGTACCAGATCAGTGTCTTGGAATTGAGAACCATAGTGAATGCCCTCAGGGCTTTCAGAGAACAGCTAAGCCAACCAGATTGTTAGTCTGAATCAGGAAATCAAGTCGCAGTGTACAACATATAAACCTGTGCCCTCCTACTTGTTTATCTCCTGTGCTGGGAAACAGTCTGGTTGTAGAGGTTCACCATCACCTACAAGTTGGAGCTAAGGGCCACATATCTGTCAGGGGAGCAGAATACCCTGGCAGACCAGTAGAGTCTCATCCTCCAACTGCACAAGTGGACACTGGACAGGGGCATGGCAGCCCACATCTTTCAAAAGTGGGGTACCCCTTGGATAGACTTGTTTGCCACCCAACGAAATGCCCAAGTGTATTGGCTCTGCTCCAGAGTCGCCTTGCACAGCAGACTGGCGCCAGATGCTTTCCTCCTGCACTCGGGGAAGGGCCTACTATATGCGTATTCTCCCTTACCTCTCATAGCAAAGACCATGCTGAAACTCCAGACGGGTATGATAATACTCATCATGTCGTATTGGCCCAAACAGCCATGTTTTCCCCTTCTGGTTCAACTCTCCCAGTGGGAACCTCTGCGGCTAGGCTCTGCCCTATATCTCGTTCCTCAGGAAGAAGGGAGGATGCTACATCCCAATGTCCGGTCCTTGGTTCCAACTGCATGAATGTTGAAAGGCTAGTCCTGTCTGAGCTTAATCTGCCCTATGGAGTCACAAATGTTCTATTGGCCTCTAGGAGGGCCTTGACAAGAAGGTTGTATGCATTCAAATGGAAAAGATGTGCTTTCTGGTGCAGAGAACAGGCGTTAGATCCTTTTTAATTGCCCCACTGACAGTTACTTGAGTACCTCCTACACCTCTGTTTCAAATCCAACTCTGTCAGGGTTCACCTCAGTGTGACTGGGGCATACCATCGCAGAATAGATGGACAGTCCATCTCTGCTCAGCCTCTAGTGGTTCGCTTCATGAGGGATCTGCTATCTACTTTCCATCTTAATCAATCGTTCTGCTGACTTTTTCTTCCTGAGACCACACAGAGGGGAGGCAGCGCTGCACATGTTGGATCGCAAACGAGCCTTAGCCTTCTTCTTAGAACAGACGAAGGCCCACTGAAAGTTCATCCAGCTATTTGTTTCTTTTGACCCCAGCAAGCTAGGGGCTGCCATTTCCAAACATTCTTTCGATTTGGCTGGCAGACTGCATCTCTTTTGCTTAAGCCCAGGCTAGCCTGAGCCTTGATGGACATGTCAGAGCCATGTCTGTGTTGGAGGCCAACCTGCACTCTGTCTTCATGGAAGAGATCTGCAAGGTGGTGGTCTATCCACACATTCCCATCTCAGTACTGTCTGGATGAGGATTCCTGATGTGACAGCAACTTCGGCCAATTGCTACTCCAGCATCTGTTTGGGGATTAGAATCCAACTCCATCCCCACACTGCCCTACTGTCCATCCAGGCTACCAAAAAAAAGAAAAAATGAATGGTGAAGAAGCTGTTTATAAAAAACAAATGGTGAAGAAGCTGTTTATAAAAAACAATGAATGGTGAAGAAGTTGTTTATAATGGTGAAGAAGTTGTTTATAAAAAACAAATGGTGAAGAAGCTGAATCAGATGAGTTCCCTTTTGCGAACTACCACTTCTGTACATTGTTGATTCTCCAGTTCTTAGTTCAGTTTTTCCCGTTGGGCTTTTTGGTGGCCTTCTTGGTTTTTGGTAGCCTGTAGCTTAGGAGTCCCATACATGAGAACTTACTTCCTGCTTGTCCACAGAGAAAAGGTAGTTACTCGCCTGTAGCAGATGATGATCTTGGACAACAGGAATAAGTCCTCGCAACCCTCCCACCTCCTTGAGGAGTTGTATTCTGCTACAGCTTTGTTGTCAGACTGGAGAAGATGCTGCCACGGCCGCAGGTGGGGAAGGCAGGTGCACAGGCATGGTGGAGCCTCCCAAAAGCTTCCAATAGAAGCTGGGGAGCGTTCCCGCATGGGGCTCTGTCGGAGGCATCACTCATACTTAGTCCTGCTGTCCACAGAGAACACCTGCTACAGGTGAGTAACTACCTTTATCTACTGTACCTGAATATAGCTCACCTTGAGCCACTACTGAAAGGCATGAGCTAAATCTGAAGGAATTGAGCTTAATCTGTTTTTAACGTTGGCCATAAAATTAAGGTAAGATTTTTTTTTTAATCTTTCTCTAGCTACGTCCACCTCAGCCTCCTGTATACCTCTTCATGTTTGATGTCTCCCATAATGCAATAGAGACTGGCTACTTGAATACAGTTTGCAAGACCTTGCTAGACAATCTCGACTTGTAAGTTTTGACCTTAGTTTTGGAGCCTAGTACCTTTTTATCCTAAATGTTAAAAGTGGCTCACAAGGATACATATATTGTTTTTATTGTTGTAAAGTGGTCTGTAACTGATGTAAACGATCTGTTTTCTGATGTACTGTGAAATGCATACAAAAACGTTGGTATCCCTGGTCAAATTTATGTATTTCAGTAAATCCCAAAGTAAATAGGTGCTGACAAACCTCTACATAGTACAGAGTTAAACATGACATTTTTCTGCAACTTTGAATGCATAATCACTAGTTATTTACTGATATCAAAATTGCAGGCATCATATTTATTTCACTTTCAAAAGTTTTTGGACACCCTTCCTGTTGATTCATTGCTGGTTTTTTTTTGTTTTTTTAGTTGAGTCAAATAACTGTTTGTTTTTTATAATTAGGCCTTCCTTTAGTCAGATGGGGACAATTCCACTGTAAAACAAATACCTTTCTAACCTTTTAGGCTGTGATTGTTCTGTCTACTTTCAGCATCCTTGGGCTCCTCTAAGCTGTCTGAGAGTTCAAAAGTGAAGATAATTCATTCTTATAAAGTACGTGAAGGCTAGTTAAAAAAAAAAAAAATCTAAATACTTCCAGCTAACAATTTCAACTGTCAGAAAAGAACTCACATCAGTCAAATCAAATGACACTAGAGCAGTTGTCCACAGGTTCCTAACATACACCGTACTGATGTGCATGTGAGAGGAGTCAGAAATATTTTCTAGGAGCTCATCACAAATGTCATTATCTGAATTATGCAAAAGAAAACGTTTAAGTCTGAAATTTTTTGTGGAACGAACTGTGAACTGTTCTGCTGCAAACACAAAGATACAATAAAGAAAAAAGGATGAAGCATTTGGAGAAAAGAACACCTTGCTAATTGCAGGCACTGGAGTGTATCTGTTATGCTTTGGAGCTGTTGCTGTCAGTAGCACAGGCATATTGTGCGGGTAGAAGGAAGAATGGATTCCCCTAAATACCAGCATATCCTAGAAGCTAATATCCTGCAGTTGGTGATTAAATTTTGAAGCTGCAAAGAGGCTGACTATTCCAGCAAAACAATGATCAGAAACATAGCTCCAAAATCAACCACTCCGAAGTACTTGGAAAGAAAGATGAAGGTTTTTGGAAAGGCCTTCACGGTCCCCAGATTTGAATATTATTGAAAATCTATGGAGAGATCTCAAACATGCAGTACAGGCAAGGACACCTGAGCTAGAAGAGTTCTGCAAGACAGTGGGAGAAAATACCAAAAGCAAGAATAGAAAGATTTAGCTGGGTACAAAATGTTTGGAAGCTGTTATTTCTGCCAAAGATGTTTAAACATGTTCAGACTTCTGCAAATGCCCTATTCTGGTTTTTTTTCTTATTTTGAATCTGTGTTAGAACAAAAAGGAAAACCCAAAAACCTGCAAATACTGATTATACGTTTGAAAACTGCAGAAAGATGTAATGTTTAACTTTGTACCATGTAGCAGTTGGTTAGCTATCGTTCATCTAGGGATTCATTGAAGCAAACCTTTGCATACAATTGGCTGGCTAAATATTGTAATACCATAAAATATATCATGGGCCTAAATTGAATGTAAAGCAACTTGGAAAAAAATGAACACATTTTATGGCATATGATAATCTCCAGGAACAAGCAGGAATGAGTCCTCACATATGGGTACGTCGGAACCGACGGAGCCTGCGCGGGAAAGCTTCCCAGAAAGGAAGCTTTTGGGGCCTCCCACAGCGCATGCGTGCTGCCTTCCCGCCTTCCTGACCAACTCTCCTCAGTTCTTCTTTTTCCACGGAGCCAGCAGGTCGTGTTCCTGTCACCGCTGAAGAAATTGTTATTTTAATTTGTTTCTTTGACCGCGTGTCTGCCTTCTCCGATTCCGGACCGGTACCGCCGGTCTTTTCTCATTTATTTCTTAAAAAAAAAAAAAAAAAATTACTTTTTCCTCACTTGGTGTGTTTATTCTGTGAGGCCTCTAGGCCTTCTCAGATTCTCCCTCATGGAGAAACCAGCCTCTGGTTTTAAAAAATGCACCAAGTGTACCAGTACTATTTCAGTCACAGATACCCATGAATGGTGTCTTAAATGTTTGGGGCCTGACCATTCCATTCCGGATTGTCCATCCTGCTCTCTGATGTCCAAACGGGGCTTACAGAACAGAGCAGCCGAGTTTCATATGCTGTTTTCTGCGGATAATCCAGCATCAACATCCTCCAGGTCTTCCTCTCCTGATGGATCTCAGGTAACCAAACATTCTTCAGGCAGGTCCTCAAAGGGCAAATCTCCCTCTAAGCAGCGAGAGGCCCTTGGCTTTGACCCTGAGGACCCTGCCCCAGCCAAACAACCCCAGCGGGAAGCTCCGGCTTCCAAAGCTCCTCCTATGGGGTTACAGGTAGACATCGATGGCACGGCCTCGACCGATCACCTGTTAGACTGCTCTGGGGTACCGGCTAACACCGGTACCGACATCCAGGCAGTTGTGGCGTCTATGGGTACTACGGTACAATCCATGCAGCAGGCCATACTGGCTTTCATTAACGCTGCAACGCCCTCGGTACCGCGACAATCTGTTCCGACTCCGGTTCCGGTACCACAACCAATACCGGTACCCAGAGCATCTACTTCCAGTAGTATGCTGGTTCCGGTCTCCGGTTCCGGAGATTTTCTCGATACCGATCCGGTTCCCGGTACGCCCGATGTCGATACCGGTCGGTACGCGTATCGATCTCTGGAAGCTAATAGGCGGTACTTTGAATCTTCTGAAGATTCTGATACCTCAGATGATTCTGCTGATGTCTCTTTTACTCTTCCTGAGGAGCCCTCTTCTCCAAAAAGGAGAATGTCTCCTCCAGAGGATTTGTCCTTTCAAGACTTCATTATTGAAGTAGCTAAAGGACTCTCCATATCTGTAACCTCTGAAAAGGAACCTAGAGCAAAAAAATTGGATATTTTAGGATACTCTAAGGTTCCCAAAGAGGCAGCCACCTTACCCATACATGAAATTCTTCAAGAACACATGATGGATTTGTGGGAGGCTCCTCTTACCCTATCTCCACATTCTCGACGTTTGGACACCATGTATCGGGTTCTTCCTCCTCCTGGTTTTCAAAAAAGTCAGCTCCCTCACCACTCTATTGTGGTGAAGTCTGCTATGAAAAAGATAAAGAGTACCAAAAGGCACTCTTCTACCCCTCCAGGAAGAGAATGTAGGACTCTGGATGCTTTTGGTAGAAAAATCTTCCAAGCTAGCATGCTTATTGCCAGAATCAATTCATACAGCCTCTATATGGGCATGTTTTTGAAAGAGATTGCACTGAAGATACGTCATTTTCTCCCCTTTATCCCAGAGGATAAAAAGGAGGAGTTCCTTCTTTTGCTAAAGCAAACTCAAGATGTTTCAAAGTTCTCGAACAGAGCAGCCTTTGACTCTTTTGAGGGAGCTAGCAGAGCCTCCGGCATTGCCATAGCTGCTCACAGACTTGCTTGGCTCCAGGCCTCTGATTTGGAACCCTGGGTACAAGAAGGCTTGGGCAATCTGCCCTGTACAAGTGAAAATCTGTTTGGCAAGGAGTGGCAAATCAAAGCCACTCAAATGGATGCAGAGAATGCTGCTTTAGATAGACTTTCTAAGTCTACCTCTACCCCTGCCAAGAAAAAACCTTTCTATAAAAAGACCAGATTTTCCACAAATACTGGCCAGCAAGCTTCCCAAGTTCGCTTTGCTCCTAAGCATCAGCAATCTAAACAGGCCAGAACAAAGTCTACAGGGGCTGCTACAGTCCAGCAGTCCCAACCCCCTCGGAGTTTTTGACTTGATTCTAGAGAACTTAACCTTTCTGGCTCTGCAACAACCAGAGCCTCTCACCATTCCAGGAAGGTTAACTCATTTTGCTCCCAGATGGGAACAAATCACATCAGAACAGTGGACCCTCTCTATCATCAGAGAGGGCTACAAACTACATTTCTCCAGCCTTCCTCCCCATACCATGGTGAGACAATTCAATTCTCTCCCCCATCTCTCCTGTACCTGTTGGGTCAGGAGGTGACCACTCTTCTCGCCCAAAAGGCAATAGAAGAGGTTCCTCTTCCTCAACAAGGATCAGGTTTTTACTCCCCTTATTTTCTCATTCCCAAGAAAACAGGGGGGTACAGACCCATTCTGGATCTCAGAGAATTGAACAAATTTCTATACAAGGAGAAATTCAAGATGCTTTCTCTAGGCACTCTCCTTCCATACCTACAGAGTCAGGACTGGCTTTGTTCTCTAGATCTCAAGGATGCGTACACACATATACTCATCCATCCATCCCACAGAAAATTCCTACGGTTTCTGTTCCAGGGAAAACATTTCCAATACAGAGTACTTCCCTTCGGTCTAGCCTCTGCTCCAAGGGTATTTACCAAATGCATGGCAATAGTAGCTGCATTTCTATGCACTCTGGGAATCTTTGTCTTCCCATACCTGGACGACTGGCTCATCCGAGCTCCATCTCAGTCCGAGGCTCAGACTTCCCTGGACCACACCAGACGCATACTGCAGTATCTGGGACTCGTCATCAATCTGCCAAAGTCTCAACTCACCCCTACTCAGTCCCTAGAATTCATAGGGGCCTGGCTAGATACCACCACTGCAAGGGCCTATCTTCCTCAGGCCCGTTGCCACCATCTAGTGCACTTGGCCTCTCAAATTCAGTCCAGAAGCCACTTGACTGCCAGAGAGATGCTACAACTGCTAGGCCACATGGCATCCACAGTTCATGTGGTGCCTTATGCTCGCCTACATATGAGAGCAGCTCAATGGACTTTGTCCACCCAGTGGACCCAAGCATCAGGAGCTCTCTCAGACCAAATAGCAACCTCAAAACGTCTTTTTTGGTCTCTCCAATGGAGGATATCCACTCAAAATCTGTTGTTGGGGGCCCCCTTCCAACCTTTGTTACCCCAAGCAACTCTCACTACAGATGCCTCCCAAACAGGTTGGGGAGCTCATCTCCAAGACCTCTCCACTCAGGGCACTTGGTCTCCACAGGAGACCACCCTTCATATCAACCTTTTGGAGCTGCGAGCAATTTTCCTTGCTCTCAAGGTCTTTCATACCCTCCTCATCAACATGACAGTCCTTGTTCATACCGACAATCAAGTAGCCATGTTCTACATAAACAAACAAGGAGGGACTGGCTCTCTGTCACTTTGCAACGAAGCTCTAAAATTGTGGGCCTTCGCCAGAGAGCATCAAATCCATCTCCTGGCAGTATACCTCCCAGGAATCCAAAACTCTTGGGCAGACAGACTCAGTCGAGTTCTGCTTCCACACGAATGGTCCCTGCACATGGATCAGGTACTCAGAATCTTTCAGAAATGGGGAACCCCGGACATAGACCTGTTTGCAAGTCCGTGCAATGCCAAACTTCCCCGGTTCTGTTCCAGAATTCCGTGTCAGGGAGCTCAGGCCAAGGATGCCTTCCTCCTTCATTGGGGTCAGGCCTTCCTGTATGCCTTTCCACCCATTCCTTTGATTCCCAAGACTCTGTTCAAACTTCAGAGGGATCAAGGATCTATGATCCTCATAGCTCCATGCTGGCCACGCCAAGTGTGGTACCCTCTACTTCTGCATCTCTCCCAGGCACCCTCCCTGGATCTGGGAGCTGCTCCAGACCTTCTGTCTCAAGAGGAGGGGACTTTGTGGCACCCAAACCCCAAGTCCCTTCACCTCAGAGCTTGGTTACTGAAGGCCTAGACCTTCAAGACTTCAATCTTTCTCAACAGGTGAAGAATATCCTCCATGCATCTAGGAAACCTTCCACCAGGCGTTCTTATGCTTTTAAATGGAAAAGATTTTCCATTTGGTGTGCTGAAAAGGGTCTTAACCCTCTAGCACTACCTTTGAATTCTTTACTCGAATATCTCCTGCATCTTTCCAATGCAGAACTTAAAACAAATTTTGTAAGGGTCCATTTGAGTGCTATTGCAGCATCTCTTCAGCCTATCAATGGACAACCTGTTTCCTCTCATCCTCTTATTGCAAGATTCATGAGAGGCCTAACCTTAACTAAACCTCCCATTCGACCTCCTCCGGTGGCATGGGACTTAAACGTGGTTCTTGGTCAGCTTATGAAGCCACCCTTTGAACCCTTAGCCACTACGTTCTGTTCTATGTAAAATGACTTGGTATGATACTATCCATACCATATAACATAATGTTCATTGTAAACCGCACTTGATACTTGTGAAAGAGCGGTATAGAAATAATTGTTAAATAAATAAATAAAAATAAATAATACCTCCTTGAAATTTCTTTCCTGGAAAGTCATTTTCCTTATTGCAATCACTTCTGCTCGTCGCATCAGTGAACTGCAGGCTTTAGTGGCTAATCCACCTTATACAAGGTTCCATCATGATAAGGTAGTCCTTAGGACAAATCTTAACTTTATGCCTAAAGTGGTCTCACCTTTTCATCTTAATCAAGAGGTATATCTACCTGTCTTTTTTCCAGCTCCTCATGCATCCAGTGCAGAGAGGAACCTACATACGTTAGATTGTAAAAGAGCTCTTGCCTTTTACATCCATAGGACACAGCAACATAGAAAGTCTTCTCAGCTTTTTGTTGCTTTTGATCCTTCTCATTTAGGACTTCCAGTCTCAAAAAGAACACTGTCCAATTGGATTGCTCAGTGTATTTCTTTTGCTTACCAGAGTAAGAACCTTTCTCTGGAAGGCCATGTCACAGCTCACAATGTGAGAGCCATGGCCACATCTATGGCTCATCTTCATTCTGTATCCATCGATCAGATCTGTCGAGCAGCCACCTGGGCCTCGGTTCATACCTTCACAGCCCATTACTGCTTGGACGGACTCCCGCCGGGATGCCTTGTTTGGTCAGGCTGTCCTCAGACACCTGTTCCATTCTTAAACAACTCCTGCCCACCTTCTCTGAATGGATGCCTGAGATCCATAGGAAGATGAGGAACCCTAGGGGGGGGGGGGATCTCCCCGGCATCTTAGCTAGGGAGTCCCCATATGTGAGGACTCATTCCTGCTTGTTCCTGGAGATAGCACAGTTACTTACCTGTAACAGGTGATCTCTGGGAACAGCAGGAATTAGTCCTCACAACCCACCCACCTCCCCTAGGAGTTGTATCTCTCTCTCTCTCTCTCTCTCTCTCTTTCCTTTCCTCTCTCTATTGTCTCAGCTTTAAACTCGAACTGAGGAGAGTTGGTCAGGAAGGCGGGAAGGCAGCGCGCATGCGCTGTGGGAGGCCCCAAAAGCTTCCTTTCTGGGAAGCTGGGGAACTTTCCCGCGCAGTCTCCGTCGGTTCCGACGTACCCATATGTGAGGACTAATTCCTGCTGTTCCCAGAGATCACTTGTTACAGGTAAGTAACTGTGCTTTCCCTCGCCTGTGGTAAGTATAACACTTGTTCCTGAGCGGTCCTCCAGTTTAGTCCTCCACATCCGGGTAGTCCACCTCTTCCTGCAGCATGGAGACTGGACCAATCAGAATCTTTAATACTTCAGGATATATGCTGCTGGAGCTCCCATCAGCCCCCAGTGTGTCCAGCTCCAGCAGCAGGAAGACGTGTGAGCCCGCCTGGCTCACTTAGGGGCTTGGTAGCAACACTAGCTAGACTTTTAGTGGATCTTTCATTTTTATTTCATTTTAATGTCATTTTAATTTCGTGCAGCCTGCAGCTTTAAATTAAAAAAAAAAAAAAAAAAACGGAACCTGAGGAGCCTAGCCGTCACTGCCCTTCTCTCTCCTTTGCCGGGGGCACTACTAGGCAGTGTTAGATCGCTCCCCCTGGACAGTACGGGGGAGAGATCTGTCCTCTGGTCAGCAGCTCCTTCTCCGGAAAAAGGGCTTGCTCCGGAGTGCTGAGCTGCGACGGACAGGTCTGCGGGGTGCTCGGCTCACCGGTGTGCTGTAGCAGCCGGGTTCTCAGCTTTACTCCGCTCTAGATTCGAGCGGTTCTTTGCGGGTTCTGTGTTTGGTTTCAGCTGCGGTAAGTGGGGTTTTTCCTTTTTTCTTTTC
This sequence comes from Ichthyophis bannanicus, assembly GCA_033557465.1. Taxonomy (NCBI): domain Eukaryota; kingdom Metazoa; phylum Chordata; class Amphibia; order Gymnophiona; family Ichthyophiidae; genus Ichthyophis; species Ichthyophis bannanicus. Next base: position 36,056,672 of record CM066050.1, on the reverse strand, counting down.
GGCGGTTCTCTAAGCACACCGTTTAGTTTTATTTTGGCTTCTTTGGATTTTCGCGCCTTTTTTTTTTTCGCCAGTCCCGGTGGCCATTTTGAGTTCCTTTTTTCTTTTTCCCGCGGGTCGCTCTGCTTGCTGCAGGACCTGGAAGCTGAAGCCCTTAGCGTTTTGTGGCAGCTTTAATGTTTTGATTTATTTTTTATTATAGCTCACTTAAAATAAATAAAATAAAATAAATAAATAAAAAAGGGGGCCAGCCCCTGGCTCTATGCTTCCCTCTCCTCCTTAGAGTTGCGCCATTTTTTCTTTTGATGTCGGCAAGGCCACAGTGTGTGGTCTGCGGCTCTCGCAGGGGCACGGTGTCGGACTCCGGAATTTGCAGGGGCTGCGCTGCTGTGCCAGATACCTTGGACTCTGCATTGCCTCCTGAGGGGGATTCTTCGCTTGGTGCTCTCCCTCCCCAGGCACAAGCTGTATCTAAGGCGCAGGGGTCTGGGCTGCCAGTGGCAGAGGCTGAGTCTTCTGCTTCCTTGACAGATTTTTCCCCAGATTTCGTCCTACTTGTGCATCAAGCTTTCAAATTGGGACGTTTAGGTAGGTTGTCAGAAGCTTTCGCAGCGCCAGCCCCTCTGCCACCTCTTAAGGCGGCAGGGACTGGTCCGAATTTACAGAAGCCGGCAAAAAGGCCTCGGTTCTCGGACGTAGAACACGAGGATTTGGGGTGGCATGAAGTAGACCCTGAGATGGAGTCTGAGGATGTGTTTGATGATCTGGAAGAAGGGGAGCTCCTTGAACCCGAAGATCAGGCAAGAATCATCAGAGTTTTTCGTAAGGAGGAGCTGGTTCCCCTCATCACGGAAGCCCTTCAGACGCTGAACCTTGCAACAGCGCGCCCGGCTGAGGAAGAGGGATTAGAGGATCCTCTCATCCAAGCAGTCCGTGATTCTCAGATAGTGTTCCCGGTGCATAGAGTTGTAGATCAGATGATTCAAGCAGAATGGGATCAGCCTGAGGCAGGTTTGAAGGGTATTCGGACGATGAACCGACTCTATCCCTTAGCGGACAAGGATAAATTCAAGTCGCCCCGAGTAGATGCGGCGGTCTCGGCAGTGACCAAGAAAACCACAATTCCAGTGGAAGGAAGTGCGGCCTTAAAAGACACTCAAGACAGGAAGGTTGATGGTTTGTTGAAGCAGGCCTTTGAGACCAATGCTTTGTCTTTGCAGGCTTCTATTTGTGGGGCCTGGGTAACTAGAGCCTGCTTGAGGTGGGCTCAGCATCTCCGTCAGGATCCCCCCTTAGACCAACAGGGAGTGCTCAAGGTGACGCGGTTGGAGTCTGGTTCAGCCTATTTGGCAGACGTTCACTATGATTTGATCAGGACGTTGGCAAATAGTATGGCTTCCTTAGTGGCGGCGCGAAGGACCATCTGGTTGCGTAATTGGGCAGCCGACGGGTCCTCAAAGTCTCGGCTCAGTAAACTTCCCTTTAAAGGCAGGTGGTTGTTTGGGGACGATCTGGACAAGTTGGTCAAGGATCTTGGGGAGTCCAAAGGGGGAAGGCTTCCCGAGGATAAGCCTAAGCTAGGTAAAAGTTTGCTGGTTTCTCGAGGTCAATTTAGGGACTTTCGGAGGTTTCGGTCTTCCTGCCTTTGGGGATCCCAACGTGGCAGGTTTGGATCCAGGCCAACGAATTTTCGAGGTTTCCGAGGAGCGGGCAGAGGTTTCTCGGCTGCATCGTCTTCCTCTCTTCCTTTAGTCGCAAACCGCAATGAAGCGAGGTGGACCCGGGAGGGACGGCAAGTGATCGGAGGTCGCCTTCGGGACGTTCTTCCTTCTTGGGTCCAGATAACATCAGATCAGTGGGTGCTCGAGATTGTCTGTCAGAGAAGGTTATGCGCTGGAGTTTGCTTCCCCGCTCCGGGATTCCTTCGTGCTGTCTCCCAGCAAGGGACAGCAGAAGGAATCGGCGATTCGGTCAACGTTGAGTCGGCTGTTGGAGTTGGCGGCGGTAATTCCCGTTCCGGAGTCCGAACGCGGGGACAGTCGTTACTCCATTTATTTCGTGGTGCCAAAGAAGGAGGGCTCCCTCCGTCCTATCTTAGACCTCAAGGGTGTGAATCGTTGTCTCCGGGTGCCACATTTTCAAATGGAGACCCTAAAATCCGTCATTGTGGCAGTTCGTCTAGGAGAGTTTTTGACGTCTCTGGATCTCTCGGAAGCTTAACTGCATATTCTGATCAGACTGGTTCATCAGAAGTTCCTGCGCTTCGCGTTTCCGTGGGATCACTACCAATTTCAGGTGCTACCATTCGGACTGGCTACCGCGCCGCGAACCTTCACCAAGGTCATGATGGTAGTCGTGGCGGCTTTGCGGAAAGAAGGTATTTTGGTTCACCCTTATCTCGACGACTGGTTGATTCGGGCAAAGTCCGCAACGGAGAGCTTGCAAGCCACAGCCAGAGTCGTTCGTCTGCTTCAGAGTCTCGGCTGGGTAGTCAATGCAAAGAAGAGTCACTTGGTTCCTTCGCAGTCCCTCGAATACCTTGGGGTCGTTTTTGACACGGCAAGAGGCTTGGTGGTCTTACCGGATCGTCGCGTCCAGGCCTTGCGCAGCCTAGTACGCACTTTTTTGGGGATTCCTGCTCTGTCCGCGTGGTGGTATCTGCGGCTCCTGGGAACAATGGTGGCAACTCTGGAGGTGGTGCCTTGGGCCCGGTTTCATATGCGTCCACTTCAGAGAGCCCTATTAAGTTGGTGGTCGAACCAGTCCCATTCCTTGAACCGCCGGTTGCCCTGTCCGGGTCATGTCCGGAGGTCGTTGCAGTGGTGGCTCCGCTCAAAGTCCTTGACGGCGGGGATGCCCTTGGAGCAGCCGGTCTGGCTTCCGTTGATAATGGATGCGAGTCTGGCAGGCTGGGGGGCCCACTGCCAGGACCATTTCGCACAGGGGACGTGGTCCGCCAGGGAGTCCTTGTGGTCGATCAACCGTCTCGAGCTTCGAGCGGTGAGGCTAGCGCTGCAGGCCTTCGAAGCATCAGTCTTGGGGAAAGCAGTAAGAGTCCTGTCGGACAACTCGGCTACGGTGGCGTACATCAACCGTCAAGGAGGCACGGGAAGCGTGGCCATGGAAGAGGAGGCGGAGGTGCTGTTCGCCTGGGTGGAGGTTCGCCTCTTAGCCATTTCGGCGGCGCATATCGCCGGAAAAAGACAATGTGATAGCAGATTTTCTCAGCAGAGTGCAAGTAGACTCTGGAGAGTGGGAACTGCACCCGCAAGGTTTTGCACAAATAGTTCGTCGATAGGGTCCGCCGGTCATGGACCTCATGGCAACTTTTCAGTCGGCAAAGACAGGTCGGTTTTTCAGCAGGAGAAGAGAGCGCATGTCCGAAGGATCGACGCTCTTATCCAACTGTGGCCTGTCTCCGGTCTTCTGTATGTTTTTCCTCCGTGGGCATTGATCGGCAGAGTAGTCCAGCGTATCGAGGCTCACCACGGAAAGGTGCTGCTGGTGGCTCCAGACTAGCCCCAGCAGCCTTGGTACGCGGATCTAGTCCGGCTTCTCGACGGTGCTCCGTGGAAGCTTCCTCTCCTGGTGGATCTGCTAGTTCAGGGACTGTTGCGCATACCACAAGTGGATTGATTCTCGCTTACGGTATGGCCATTGAAAGGGCTAGGCTGAGAAGGAAAGGTTATTCGCCGGCGGTCATTGCCACTCTTCTTCGAGCTAGAAAGTCTTCAACCTCGCTGACGTATGTCCGAATTTGGCGGATTTTTGAGGATTGGTGTTCAAGGAATCAGGTTCGGGTGTCTACGGCTTCGGTCGCTGTCATTCTCAGTTTCTTGCAGGACGGTTTCGATAAAGGATTGGTGGCCAGTTCTCTGAAGGTTCAGCTGGTGGCTCTCACTTGTTACAGAGGGAAAATCCAGGATGTTCCTCTAGGAGCACACTCTGATGTGCAGCGTTTTCTTAAAGCAGTGTTTAGACTGCGCCCGTCGCGTAGGGTGTCCATTCCTCTGTGGGATTTGAATCTGGTTTTACAAGCACTCGTTCAGAAGCCTTTTGAGCCTCTTCGTCAAGCTTCTATTAAGGATTTGACGATAAAAACAGTGTTTCTGGTAGCTATTTGTTCGGCGAGGCGAATTTCGGAACTGCAGGCTTTGTCTTGTAGGCCTCCGTTCCTATCTTTATCTAGAGATAGTCGTTCTGTGGCCGGTTCCTTCGTTTCTGCCTAAGGTGGTGTCTCCTTTTCATGTGAATCAATCTGTCATTCTGCCGGCGTTTCCGTCGGACTCAGTAAAGGTTTCCAACGATGGCTTGCATCGGCTGGATGTCCGCCGAGTGTTGCGTCAGTATCTGAAGGTTTCCGAGACCTTCCGTAAATCGGATCGCCTTTTTGTGCTTTTCGGGGGAGTTCGAAAGGGGGAAGCGGCGGCAAAGTCTTCTGTCTCTAGATGGATTAAGGAGACTATTGCGTCGGCATATATCTTGCAAGGCCGTCCTGTTCCGTTGGGTTTGAGAGCCCACTCTACGAGAGCGCAAGCGGTGTCGTGGGCGGCGCATAGCCTTGTTCCTCCAGTGGAAATTTGCAGGGCAGCTACTTGGTTGTCTCTTCATGCTTTCAGTAGACATTATCGATTGGATATTGCATCAGCTAGGGATTCTTGTTTTGGTTCGGCGGTGTTGCGTGCCGGTTGGCAAGGTCCCCCCCGTTGATAACTGCTCTGTTACATCCCGGATGTGGAGGACTAAACTGGAGGACCGCTCAGGAAATGGAAATTACACGTACCTGGTAATTGTAGTTCCTGGAGGGTCCAGTTTAGTCCTCAGTCCCTCCCAAGAGACATTTTTTCTTCTGATTCTGTGCGGCGTGCTAACTCCGGTGTGCGGGGAGTCGCGTACGTAAGATTCTTCGGTTCCTCTCGGTTGGTACCCTTTTTCGCTCCCTTTTGGTAAAAAGGGGTTTTTTTCTTATGTTGGCACCTTAGTGTACCCTATGCTTAAGGGAAAGGGGGCAGAAGCAAGGTGCACGGCGATGGCTCTCTCGTTTGGGGAGGGAGTCAACTTATGGTTAAGGGGGGTAAGCTGGTTATAGTTTAGCTGTTTATAAATCATGTGTTGCTTCTTTGAGTCTGCTTTGTTAATAGTTCACTGGGGGCTGATGGGAGCTCCAGCAGCATATATCCTGAAGTATTAAAGATTCTGATTGGTCCAGTCTCCATGCTGCAGGAAGAGGTGGACTACCCGGATGTGGAGGACTAAACTGGACCCTCCAGGAACTACAATTACCAGGTACGTGTAATTTCCATGTAGTGGCAGTGGACTTCAGCTAAGCTCTCATGGGTTCTGGCAACACCAAAATAAAAACACAAGCCTTTGGGACACCAAGAACCCAACTGGGTCTGTTCCCCTGGCATATGTCATGGATAGCAACTTGTGCTTAGGGAGCATAGCTCTTAATCCAACTAAATTTGGAGATAGCATTCTTATAAATGAAGAAGATGTCACCTCGCATATTATGAATTTAATAATCAAATTTTCTTCACTAACTGTAGAAATCATTGCTGAATAGTCTTCAGTCTTAATATTTTAGTTTATGCAGAATTATAGTAGATGTCGGCGAGTAAGAACCCCTTGGTCCACCCAGTCTTCCTACACAGTCTCATGCTGTAACATTGTTCTTGTGAGCTAGCTACAGCAATCACTTGAGGCGGCCCTGAATCTGCTGCTACTTCAGCTTATTCTTGTAGCTCTACTAGACAAACGTATCTAGAAGTCCTAATGCATTTCACTCTGGTTTCATCTGTGAGCAACTGATAGTTCTCAAAGCATGTGTTCTACTTCTTTCTCCTTAGGTCATTGCTGGTGGAGTGGTGTAGGAAGGATTTCCACCTCCCAGTCTGATACTGCCCGGCAATTAAAGCCTTTTTTCCCCACCTCAAATGACATTAGATCACTGTGGTTACATAGCATTTGTCTTTGAATTTAATGAGCACATTTATGAACTGGCCTTTGAAAATCTAACCGATAATTGGTATGACTATATTAAAGAAGAAAAGAACAAATTGTGTATTCATAAACTGGATGTTAAGATTAACATGTTTTCAATCTTCATTGATTTTTAGACTTCCTGGAAACACTAGAACAAAAATAGGCTTTATCACATTTGACAGCACAATCCATTTCTACAGTCTTCAAGAAGGCCTGTCTCAGCCTCAGATGTTGATAGTTTCAGATATTGAAGGTATATAGATACTCATTCAGTCTGTCAATATTCATGATTTTACTTCTGTAAAACACAACTTCTGCAGTACCCCCAAAAAGTAAACTGTTGATGATAATGCTGCCTAGATCTATACAATAATATAGTAAATTATAGCAGATAAAGGACCATTTGGCTTATGTAGTCACTCCTATGTGCATCACTTATCCCTGCCCTCACCTCCCACCAATTGCATTAGATTAGAAAGCCTTAGCTACCAGCTATACAAATTGACTATCTGTTGGGGTTTGTGCCTTAACATTTTTGGACATTCGTTTGGGAGTATATGCAACACGTCCTACGATAACTACCCATACCAGAAACCTGCAACATTCCCTCAGTTAAACCAGAGAGTATTCTAAGGCCCTATCGTTCTCTGTGTTGGTTACTTGTGATGTCTTTCTGGAATCATGACCCAGCCTTACCATTACTACTTCAAAGTTGACTGATTTTGTCTTTCCTTTTTATCCTTTTGCATTCCAGGTATATTCATTTTTGTAACTAGACTAAAACCCATCCCCTCGTCCCCGTTTCTTTATCCAACGTTTAATCACTGGCACCTTAACATTTATTGCAATGTCGTCTGCTGCTGTTTTATTTGTTTCGGCCTATTGATTCCCCCTTTTTCATTTTTATTCCTGCTCGGGCAGAAATCGTGCAGGGATGCTGGTGCTATGAACCTTGATAACTATGCGTGGATTCATCCTTTACTTTAATAGATTTATCTTCTTACTGTTCCTAGTCTAGTCATTGCAAAGCAATGCTGAGGCTGAGAACCAAGCACCAGAGCTTTTCTGGGAAGCCTGTATCAAAATGTTGTAAAACCAGCCACCAAGTTTTGTCCCTAATGATGACCATGATGCTATCCCTTTCCCCCTCCAGGAGCTCTGAACATTGCCTCTGTAGTGTCATCACCATGATACCTAGCTCCAGCTGCCCTGGGGATCAGTCTGGGGACTTTTATATGGCAATGCACAACATTGCCACTGAGCCACTAGGCCAGCCCAACATCTACTTATAAAGTGACAGAATGGTTATTAAATGTGTGTAGAGGTCTGCTAGGAGACGGATGGCTGCATGCCTGGTACACTCTCATTCCTTGTTTTACATTCTTATAAAATTAATTGAAGTGGGGTTTGTTAACATTGGCTAAACATGTAGTTATTGTAGTACTTGATACTGGTCCAAAATTTGAGAAACTGGAATATGGAAACCATTTTAGCTTGATTTAACAAGAAGAGTTGCCTAGATGATTGTTAATTGTTAGAGGGGTCACTGATGACATTGCAGTCCAGTTCAAATTAAAGTGATCCATAGACTTGATTTGATTTTCATCTTTTATTACAACTTTATCTTAACTTATCCCCGTGCTTACAAGGATATCACAGAAAGATCATCTTGGAGAAATGTTTAAACAAAATTATAAAAAAATACTTTTTTGTTGGACTACTTATTATTGGCCATATAGAATAGTGACCCCTACCCAAGCCGTAAGCCTGAGTAGCACATATTCTCTTAACTGCAAGAGCAGCAGATAATTTTCCTCTACCCTCAACATCATTGGTATTGATAGCTGCCAATAATGCTGTTATCTTCTTTCTGCTAGCCCTGTTAGACAGAAAACTCATGGGCTGCAGCCTGAGCAACAAAGGAAGCCAACTAGACACATTTTTTCAAGCTACAGTTCTACCTGTGTGAATTTTGATGAAAAGGATGGAGAATATTCCAAATAGGATATCAATGACTTTTATATAGTCTTGAGAAAACTTTCCAGATCTGAGTTGTACTGATAAATTCATATTTTAGTGGCTCACATCCAAAGAATACAAATAGTTATCTTCTAGAGCAATAATGTCTTTTATGGACCTAAGATTTAAAACTTGCAGAAAATCATGAACACACCATATCTTATCATGAAAAGTGAACAATTTTATATCTTTTTTTCATGCCTACATTTTCTAAAAAAGACCCATGCCTAGTGTTTTCCTCTTCCTTCACATTTCCCAGAAATCAGTGATGTACTTTTGCAAGCACATGCAAATACAAGACTTGGGGGATGTGGCAGGGAAGAGGTGTTGCTTTTTACATAGCCTCTTTAATTATATCAAGGATTAATTTTTTTCCTTTTTATGTAAAAAAATAAGTGATTAAAATTGACCCAGTGATGTTGCCTTCTGTCTATATTGTTTGCTAATGTGTAGCTTCATTTTGGGATACAGATTTGGAAGGATTTCTGTTTCAGTAATTCCAGTCCTCTTCCTTTATGGTAATCTTCAGCAGTGTAAAAAAAAAAAAATCTTAGTTTAGCAGCTACAATGCATATGGTTAACATAGTTTTCCTGTGTATTTTCATTAGTGTAATAATTTATTTTTTATTCTCCAGATGTGTTTATACCCATGCCTGAAAATCTATTAGTAAACCTAAATGAAAGCAAAGAGGTAATATTTTGGCTTCATCCCCCCAAAAATGCAAAGCTTTATTCTTCAGTGTTCAAGAGTATAGATAATAATAACATATTGGAAAACACTGGAACAAAATAATTAATTTTTCCCTTAGTAGAGTCTCTAAGGTGGTAGTTCCATAAAGAGGGCATTCATAGATAAGCAGCATCCACACATGTAAGTCAGGTATTCTAGTGACTTAAGGGGTGGATGGCACACATGCGTGCACGTGGGCTGGTCCCTATTCTGTAAGTACATGCATATGTGCCATAGTGTGTACCTGTACGGTGGGTGTGCACAGGGGTGGAACTGGGCAGAGCATGGGGATATGCATGTAGGTTATAGAATGTGCACATGCCTTACAAAACTCTAAGCGTGGGCGTTTACATCTGCCATGGGGCATGCATAAGTACTCACGCCTAGTCTGCACACAATGGGGTTATTTGCACCCTATCCTATTAAGTAAAGTACACACATAGCATATGACAGCAGATAAAGACCAGTATTGTCTATCTAGTGTGCTCAGTAAGGTGGTTAGAGTTAAGTGTACCCGCTGCTCCGTGCACATCACCCACATCTATTTGCTGAAGTATAAAAGATGGTTACGTTTATTTTGATTTAATCCTCTTGTTATAAAGGATCCACTGTGTCTGTCCCATGCTTTACTTCATAGAATTCACGCTGAGAGTACATGTGTACATACATCTCATATGTGTTTTTACAGAATTACCCTCTACATGTACGTTTGCATTATATGTTAAAATGTTCTCTTCTGCGGTGTATAGGTTTTTATTCTTGCATCCCTTGTTTATATTTGAGAGGGAGTTTCATTTTAGGATGGGTAGTATCTTTTGAGGCCTCCTTTTTAATTATGAATAGCAGTACAGTTTTACTTAAACCTTTGTATCCTATCTCCAAACTAGGGAACTTGGCTTCCAGTGTGTGCTGTAACTTGGACATACAGCTCATTTTCTCCTGGGTGCCTTGTTATATAGCCCAGAGCCAGTATTTCAAGAGACCCTTATTGAGCTTCTAGCTCTGTGGGTTGCCAGTTTGTTTTTACTAAATCTTAAAATGCTGGTCTTTATTTCATAGAAATACGATCAATTTGGTACTTCCTTATCTTCCCTCGAATCCATTTGACTCCTGGGTTATATCCCACTTCCAGCAGATGGAAACTGAGAATTCTAGGCTTTGCTGTCACGATATAAGGGTAGCGAGCCCCTCCCTTCAAGACAGTATTCTCATTCTCCAACAAATGGAGATGAGCCCTTGTCAGTCTAGGCTCCACTGAAGGGTTTTTGATTTAAAAGAAAAAAAAAAAAAAAAAAGGAGATAAGAGATTACTATTATAGTTCGGGCAATTGGGAGCAGCAAATTCTATCAGACAAGCTCAGTGTTGGCCTCTTAGAGAACCAAGGCTGTTCAGTCTGCTGAAGATTCTGGTACTGGGGGGTGGGGGGAATACACCTGGTAGGCCAGGTCCCTTCCCCCTTCATTGGCAGCCCCCTGCTTTGTTTGGCTGGAATGGTAGGTTTTTTTTTCCCTGCGCCTGAGCCTTTTAAGAGCCTGGTGCCTCTGCGTTGTGTACAGTGGCTGGCTCCATTCACAGATGTGTCCGTCAAGACCGCAGGGGACTCTGCTTACGGGTAGGTGTTTGTTTTGTGGCCTCGGTGTGGTTCTTAGTGTCTCCGGTGTCAGGGAGAAGTTCCAAGGGTTTTAACGGTGCTCTCTTCCTTTGACTATCAGCTATTTTTGGTTTTGTTTTGCTGGTGGGTTTTTGCTCGCATTTAGCATGCCATTGGGGAAATCGGTGAAGGATTTGTGTGCGGCCTGTGGAGCGTGTCGGGGATACTTGTCAGTTACCGTTTTTTGCCGTGAATGTGGTGCCGAGGACTGGGCTGCAGGGGAAGACCTCCGGGAGTCTCATTCTTCAGTGGGGGCTTAATTTTCGCATTTTTAAGTAGCTCTAGGAAGTTTCTTCACAGGCTTCGTGTCCCATGGTTTTGGCAAGAATTGTGGCCATTTTTGGATAGTCGAGAGTTGCTGGTTCTCAGCCCTGCAGGGGGAGACATGATTCAGTTCCTGCTTTTCCTAGCAGTCTCTCTGGCTCCGGTATGGAGGCTGATAGGGTGCCTTTCTCTCCAGATTTTGTTCTGTTCTTACACGAGGCCTACTGCATGAAGCAGGGCCTAGCGGAGTCTCTGGCAGCGAGGAAGACCCCCACCCCTAAGCCACAGAGAGAACTGTTGCAGGACACCTTGGATTTGGGTCCTCCAGTGGCTAAGCATAGCCGTCTGTTAGAGGGCATTGAGGATGACCGCATTTCTGTGTTTGCTGCTGCTTCAGATGAGCCCCTGGAGGGCCCTTCTGGACTTTGCGGGGTGGGTGCCTCTGGAGATCCCTCCAGGGGGAAGGATCTTAACATAATCTGAGTTTTTCACAGAGAGGCGTTAATGGCTTTGATTTCTCATTCGCTCATGGCTCTTAATAATCCTGCAGGATCCTCAGGGAACTGGTTTTTCCCTTCAAGGACCCTCTACTGCAGGGTATAAGGACCTCGGAGAATGCTTTTTCTGTTCATAGGGCCATAAAACAGATGACTTGCTCAAAGTAGGAGGTTCCCGAGGCAGGTTTGCCGGGCAGCTGCAATATGGAATGCTTGTATTCCATCCCGGCTAGCAAGGAGGACCTCCTTAAGTTGCCTAGGGTTGACGCGTCAGTCTCCACAGTCACGAAAAAGACAACTATCCCCATGGAGGGTAGTGCGGCGCTTAAGGATGCACAGGACAAGAAGTTGGAAACACTTTTGAAACAGGCCTTTGAGGTTAATGCCTTGACTCTGCAGGCTTCCGTGTGTGGAGCGTATATGGCATGGGCCTGTTTGCAGTGGTCTTGGGGTCTGCCTGATACAGACTGCAGGACTTGACCCTCACACTCTGCGGTGGCAAGGCTGGAATCGGGTTTGGTGTACTTGGCGGATGCTTTCTATGATGTCATTAGAGCTTCCACTAAGAGTATGGCTTATGTAGTAGCAGCGGAGTGGTTCCTTTGTGAAACTGGTCGTCGACAGGCAGATTCGGGTCAAGGTAGGTCACAACTCTTCCCAACCCATAAAAGTACTCCAAGGAGTGCCTCAAGGGTCCGCCCTTTCAGCACTTCTATTTAACATATACATACAACCAATATGCGACATCATGAATGCAAATAGCATTCAATACACAATTTATGCAGATGATATTTTGATTTACACGCCTATTTCTATTGACAACCCAGTCTACTCAAAAATATCAGACTGCTTAACACAAATGACAAGATGGTGTAATGACAATAACTTCTCAATTAACTACAGCAAGACGAAAGCTCTAATAATCACTCGCAACCCAGAATTTTTACATCCACTGGACATCAGAGTGGCAGACAAAACCATACCAATGAAAACGGAAGTTAAATACCTTGGAGTAACACTGGACAGCAATTTGAATCTTAAAGCACACATAAACAAAACAATCAAGAATGCATATTACAGGAGAGGAAATGACGTCACCAGCCTGAGAGGCAGCAGTAACACGGAGCTCCGTGAATGAGTGAGTGACTGGGGCACCCCTTGTTGGAAAGCGGGGTCCGGAGAGTCAGGAAAACGGTGGAGAGTGGTGCGCAATACAGGATTACCTGGGGATGAAAAAAAGTAGCACCAAATTGAAGGCGTTTGCCTACAAAGGAGCGGCAGTCGCGGGGGCCGCGGGAAAATCTAAGATGGCGACGGTGCACGCGGGCAGCGAAGATGAGGCCCCCAAGGTGGAGAAAGCAAAGGGAAGTGAAATGGAGGTACTCCGGGGTGAGTTGCATGGATGGTTCTCTACCCTCCGACAAGATATGTCCTTGTTTAAAACAGATGTCCAGGGAGAGGTCACGTGATGCGGCCAGGGTAGCGGTCGCATTCTGAGTGCGCTCCGGACCCCTAACCCAATACCGGCGAAATACTACCGTGCAAAACAACGGAAACGAGGGGAAACGTTACCTAAAGGGAACTGGAGAGCCGACAGAGCCCAATAGTGAGATCTTGACTGGCGGGGGACATGGCGGCAGCGATTAAAACGGGTCGTCGAGACCGCGACCGCGTGGCCGGCAGCAGCAAGATGGTGGACGCGGCCACGGCGCTGAGCTCACCTAGATCCCCTGCGTCCCTCGATGAGGTGTCGGCGGCAGTGGTGGCGGCTTTATCTCCTCAATTTGAGGCTCTACATGAAAAAATCGATGTCTTGCAATCATCAGTGGACATCTTGGGGAGCCGGCTTCGAGAGGCCGAAGATCGCCTATGCCAGGTGGAGGAGAAGACGGAGGCCCAGGCAACTGAGCTGGCCGGCCTAAAAGCCCAGGTACACCAGCAAGAGGCGAAAATCGACGATTTAGAGAACCGTTCCCGACGGAATAATCTACGGTTTCTAGGGGTCCCCGAGTCTGTCCCCGACAAAGAGCTGCGGAGCTATTTAGAGGCCCTGATCTCACATGTGTTGGAGGGCTCTGATCTTGGGGATACCCTGCGGATCGAGAGGGTCCACCGGGTGGGCAGTAAACAGCTTCGAGATAGCCGCCCCAGAATTGTGCTAGCCAAATTCCTGTGCTTTCCTCAAAAGGAGATGATACTGCGAGCGGCCCGCCAGAAGGGAGATTTGACCTACAATAACTACAAAATCCGGATAGCGCAGGACTACTCGGCAGCGCTAAGCCAGAAGCGCAGGGAGTATGCTCCTTTGTGCGAAAAGCTTATTGGCGCGGGGATCCGCTTCTCTGTGCAATACCCGGCTAAACTGCACATCCTACATGAGGGAGCACACCGGGCCTTTGCAACGGCGGCGGAAGCAGAGGCCTATGTGAACCAGCTTGCAGCGCCAGCGCGCCCGGCATCGGGGACCCTTCGCTGAGACTGTCAATACTGCTGGTGGTGGATTTTGCACTGGCCGAGAGAGTGTGATGTCGACGGAGCGTTTGAGTGCAGCGGGCCATGCAATCAGAGTGGCTTAAGCTGTAACGGCCCCACCGATATCAAGGAGCCTGCCTTGCGGGGACTTTCCCCATGCTGTTTGGAACATTATCTCTCCATCTGACAAGGCACCTTATTGATTCGTGGGGTGCTCATTAACTGTTTATGCTCTTGATTTTCTGTATGTTCTGAGCAGGGCTCTGTATTGATATGTGGGAGCTTGGTGTGTCTATTTTCTCTCTGTTTGTTGTTTTTTCTTCTTTCTCTCTCTTTTTCTTTGATTGCAAAGATAGTATTAAGCTGATTGGGCACCGGATGTTCCTAGAGCCACGGGCCCTGCTTTAGGGTCGGGAAGGATAAAGGCTCATATTATTCCCTCCTCAGGTAAGCTGGAACACTATGTGCCTGACTAACCTTAGGGAATATCGCGAGCCGATAGGACTGGCGGATTTGGGCCTAAGTGGAGGTGGATTGGGAACTAGGCGCCCAAAACATTCTACTGCCCTTAGATGTAGATGGGTGGGGGGAGTTTTATGCAATTTCCTCTGTAGATATTATGAGCAGTGAATATGGAGCGATAGCCTTACCATTATTGTCTTGGCCGTTGGCCCGGTTGGCTTAAGCTGTGTTCCGGGCGTGGAGGGCTCCTTTAACCTCGAGAGGCGATTCCTGGGGGGCGACTTGTATATGTCTGGCATATCACGGGCTTTTTGCATGAGGGACGTATACCTTACCCCCCCAGGTCGCGTGGCGGTGCATGAGTGAGATAATGCAACATGCTACCAGGGGGGTAGCTAATAGTGCATGTAACCACAGTAATCCATGGATCTCATGTGCCCCAGATAGAGGACTCCGCTGCCTGATCTATGTTGATGGATACCCTTTCGCCTTATTTTTACCATGTTATATTGCCTAGATACTGTGGAATATCTTTGGGTCTGGGGGGGTGTGGTACGAGGCGCTCCCCGCCCCGGGTGCTCTCTTATTACAGGAGGGGGCTGCACTGGGTTCTAGGGCCCAAGGGGCTATAACTGCTGGGTAGACAACCTGGGTCCCCTTTATAGTTTTGTTGTTTCTTGCTTTATTGGGCTATGAAGGGGATGTTGGTGGAATTATCGGCTCCTTTGGGGTGATGGGTCTGGCCGCACTCAGAGTGGCCTTGGCGGGCCTTCTCGGGAAGAGGTAGGCGGGGAAGGTCCCTAGGGTAGGGGAGTGGAATTGGGGGAGGACGGGACTCGAAAGTGTGGAGAGGGGAGGGAGGGAGTCTGGGAGGGAAGGGGGGTGGGATGAGGGGGAGGGTGGGGAGGTGGGAAGGGTTGGGGATCGAGATCAGGAGGGGCGGGGGGTAGGGAGAGTTGGGGTGGTAAGGGGAGGGATGGGGATGCAGCCCTGGAGAATGTTGAAGAAAGAAGGCAAGAGACCCCTTAAGGGAAAGAAGGGAGGATCTCAGGCTGGGGAGATCTGTCCCGAGTATGCTTTTATAGACGGACCCATTACCTTCTGTTATCTACAGACGTGAAGATCTTATCTTGGAATGTCTGTGGTATAGGCAGCCCTATCAAGCGATATAAGGTACTTCAGGCATTAGCGAGACATCACTGCGATATAGCTATGCTTCAAGAGACACACCAGAGTACAGAGGAGCATGCTAAACTTAAAAGAGATTGGGTGGGACAGGAATGGGGGGCCCCGGCGCAGGGAAGGAAGGGTGGAGTGGTCATTTTGATACACAAGAGACTCCGGTTTACCAAGGAGGAGGTCTATGTTGATCCGGATGGGCGATTCATATTGCTGTACGGGATTCTAGAAGGGCAGCCCGTAATACTAGGTAACCTATACAGCCCAAATGTGGTAGATCGGGCTCTCTATGCCCGATTGGGTTCGCGGGTAGAGCAATTGACAGATGCCCCACTGATTTTGGCTGGGGACCTCAATGGTGTCTTAGACCCTACATTGGACGTGTCGGGGGACGGGGACAAGAGGACGCGCAGACAGGGCGCTGCGGCCTTGCAACACATGAAGCAGCGGCTACAACTGACGGATCCATGGCGCCTCTTACACCCGGGGGAACGAGATTTTACCCACCAATCTCGGGCACATGGCACGAGTGCCCGCATTGACTACGTGTTAATGTCGGAAAGACTCTTTGCTTATGTGCGGGATGCGCAGATTGGCCCCTTTGAAATTTCCGACCATGCCATCATATGGGTGGATCTAGAGTGGAAGGATGCTACTCCGTTGCCCCGTATCTGGCGATTCCCGGTTGAGCTTTACCACGATACAGATTTTTCCTCATTCCTTAGGCAGAAATGGCAGGAATTTGCCGTTCATAATGAACAACATCGTATCAACCCGGAGCTATTCTGGGAAACGGCTAAAGCGGTTCTACGGGGTGACATAATAGGGTATGTGGCCCGTAAGCGAAAGTTAATAGCAAAACAGATTATCCGCCTTGAAACACAGGTCTGCCGTGCTCGGCGTCGGCAAGCTAGTACCCCATCGGTGGTCAATAAGAAGGCATTATGGGAAACCCAATTAGCCCTTAACGAACTACTCCACCAACGGGCCAAAAAATCATTTATGTATTATAAATATCAACTCTACCGCTTCGGGGACAAATCTGGGAAATTGCTAGCTAGGTGTCTCCGGGGTAGGGGGGGGACCAGAACGGTGGTGGCCCTGCGAGACGAACAGGGTGGCCTGCAGTCAGGGACCCCGGAAATCACCAAGATTTTTCGCCAGTTTTATCAGAAGCTGTATTCACGGGGGGCTGACCCTGGTACCGCTATAGAAGAGTACTTGAGGGAAGTGCAGTTGCCCCGTCTTGATGAAGAACAACGAGCGCGCTTGGAGATGCCGGTCACGACGGAGGAAGTCTCCTTGGTGGTCCAACGGGCGAGCTGCTGTCGTGCCCCGGGGCCAGACGGGTTAGGGGCTGAGTTTTACAAGTTGCTGGGGGATCTCACACCGCCACTGTTGGTGGAGGTCTACCATCAGAGGCGGGCACATGGAACCTTCATGTGGGGTGGGAACCATGCACATATTATTTTGTTCCCCAAACCCGGGAAGGATAGTACGTACGCGGAGTCTTACCGACCTATCTCGCTTCTCAACTTTGATGTGAAGATCTTAGCCAAAGTACTTGCGTTGCGACTCGCCGGGGTTTTGGGAGACCTGGTGCACGAATCCCAAGTGGGATTTGTGAAGGGTCGGTATGCGGTGCGGAACATACGGAGAATTCTGGCGTCCCTGGAGTGGGTCCATCGATATGGTATACCCTCGCTATTGGTTAGTTTCGATGCTGAAAAAGCCTTCGACCGGGTGGGTTGGCCGTATTTGAAGTCTCTCTTACCGAAATATGGACTGGGGGAGTTTTTCTGTGGGATGGTGGAGCTGCTGTATGCTCGGCCTACGGCGAGTGTTTGTTGTAACGGGTTTCTGTCGGAGGCCTTTGGGTTGGAACGAGGTACCCGACAGGGGTGTCCACTCTCCCCTTTACTTTTTGTCTTGTCATTAGACCCCCTGGTACGGCAGATTGAAGCGTCGGCTGGGATTGCGGGGATACGAGTGGGACCTCATGGGTTTAAAATAGCGGCTTTTGCCGACGATATGTTGGTCCACGTGTCGGCCCCGCAAACCTCCCTCCCGAGGCTGTTGGAGGAGTTCTCTCGTTTCGGCAGTTTCGCGGGTCTTCGCATTAATATGGGCAAGTCTGAAGCGCTAGATGTTGGGGGTACGCTTCGTGCGGCATGGGGAGACTCCTTCCCCCTTCGGTGGGCAGTGGACTCCTTCACTTACTTGGGTATTTCTCTGACCAAAGATCCCAAGCAATTATATCGGGCGAATGTGACTCGGATCCTGTCTAAGACACGAATCCAGTTACAGGCGTGGGGCCCTCTTCCCTTGTCACTGCTAGGTAGAGCGGCGGCCTTGAGCATGGTAATTTTCCCACGTATCCTTTATTGGCTACAAACGCTTCCTGTGTGGCCCAAAAAACGCGATCTGCATGAGATTGAACGTCTTTTTCGGGGCTTCTTATGGAAAGGGGCGCGGGCTCGTATCCCCCTGTGTCGATTGCAGAGGAGGTGGAGGGATGGGGGAATCGGCATCCCGGATTTGCAGCTCTATGCCTGGCCTGTCAAGCGCGGCACCTTAGGGACTGGCTGGGAGAGACGGATGACCATACCCCACGGGCGTTAGAGGAGGCTTTGATGGCCCCACAGACCCTATTGGCGGTTCTGCACCTGAAGGGATCGGACCTACCAGGTTGGGCACAACAGAGTGTGCTGATACGGCCGGTTCGGTGTGCCTGGCAACAACTAAATAAATGGTGGGGGGCGTCCCCGGAGGTTTCCAGTTGGTTACCGCTACGGGGGAACGCTCAGTTTACCCCAGGAACGGATGCGCCCTCCTTTCGGCTCTGGGAGCAGAAGGGGATTCGGAATCTCGGACATGTCGTCGACTGTGAGGGGAGGTGTAAACCTTTTTCGGTTTTAGCCAAAGAGTATGACTTAAGCCTCCGACATTCTTTTACATATGCCCAGGTCTCCCATTATGTTGCATCACTCCCGCGGACTGGGTTGGTGGTTGAACGGGCTGCGCGGATACTCGAGTTTCTGGACCTTGGAGCGGAATCTGGGCCGTCCATAGCTAGGTTGAAGCGACGTATTGAGGAGTGGATACCCCTGATAGACTACACCGGGGTGGAGAGAGCGTGGGCTAGAGAGTTGGGGGTAGCGGTGGTACCGGGTGCAATTCATCAGGCTTTGAGCCATGTTGGGGAGCTGGCAGACGGGGCCCGTTGGAGGGAGATACAGATTAAATGTCTTTTACGCGCCCATTTTTCTCCAAGACGAGCTCTTCGTAGCCATCTTACACAGGATGGGAGCTGCCCGAAATGTAACGCTGTACTGGCCGATTTAGGCCACATGTGGTGGGGCTGTGCGAAAGTTCGCAGATATTGGATGCAGATTCGGAATTACATGAATGGAGTGTTAGGTCAGCGGATAAGTTGGACGGGGTCTGTTGTGGTGTTAGATCAACTTGGACCACTCCACCCGAAGGGCAGATGGGAGCGCCTCTTACTTAGAAAAGCCTGTTTGGTGGGGAAGGGTCCGCTGCTCCGCAGTTGGCGGGAGCCTACTTCCCCCTCCTTCTGGGAATGGCGTAACAGCTTTCACCAGCTGATGCTGTTTGAGAAGCGGGGGGCGAGAGGAAGAGCTCGACGCTGGACATCCTTCTTGATGACCTGGGAACCTTATATCCAGACCCTACGGCCCACCACTCGCAATGAAGTGCTACAAGCGCACTATTAGATAGGAGCAAGATCGACATTATCAGTGGGAAGTGGAGAGTACTGCGGTGAGGGGATCAGGGGAGGAGCAGGGGCCGGGGCTGCAAAGGGGAGGGGGTAGGGGTAGGGGGGGTTGGAGGGGGGGGGGACCCCCCTTTTGGGAAAAAATGATAGCTGTGTTGATGGTGGGCATGTGCTGGCTGCTTGACCCGGGCGGAGGATAAGATACAACCCTGCCCGGGCAATTAAGTATGTTCTGTGTACTGCGATTATGTTCTGCTGTATAGACTGTTTGTGTTTGATGAATGCCTTGTTTCAATAAAAATGATTATATTAAAAAAAAAAAAAAACAGATGTCCAGGGTTGGTTAGAGGACTTGCGGGGAGAAATCCGTGAAGTGGGCCAACGGCTGGAGGATTTGGAGAACAAGGTAGAAACACAGGACAATGTGTTGTTGAAGCTGCAAGAGCAGGTGGAGAGTATGGAAGGAGAGCATGAGGAGTTGTGGTCCAAAGTGGAGGACTTAGAAAACCGTTCCCGGAGGGCAAATGTCCGACTGCGGGGCATAGTTGAAACGGCGGAGAACATTGACTGTGCACAGTTGGTGGAAAGAATCTGCAAACAACTGGTGCTAGAGGCGGGAGTGCCGGCGGAGGGCATATGCTGGAAAATTGATCGCGCTCATAGAGCGTTGGGCCCACGAAAGGAAGGATTTCACAGAGACATTATTGTATGTTTCCACGAGTACGCTACCAAAACTACAGTGGTGGAAGCAGCCCGGAAAGTTAAGCACTTTCAGTGGGATAACCAACGTGTGGAGATATATGCAGACCTCTCTGCGATTACAATGAGGAAGCGACGGGACTTTGCACCGATTACTGCTCAGTTGCGGGAGAGGGCCATTAGATACAAATGGCTATTCCCGTTTGGGCTGCAATTCTGCATTGATGGTGTTACGTCCTATGTAAAGACCACGGCGGAAGCAGTTAAGGCTATGGAGAAGGCGGGTTGGACGGGGATACCAGCGATCGCGCAGACGGACCGCCCAAAAACGCAACGGAAGAGGCCCGGGGAGAGTGGATGGAGGAGAGCACCTCAGGGGGACCGGCGGTTGCGGCGCAATCAGCAGAAGTTGGTGGAGGATCCCGAGGGATGAAGGTGGAGGAACTGACTCTCTGGTCAATATAGTAATGCGACCGTATGGGACATTGTGGTGGAAAATGTGTTGCTGTTTAATGTCCTAATATGGGATTGGGGGGGGAGGCCCTGTGTGTATAAGTTTGCAGGGAATGCGGGCTCGGGCTGGTGGGTCATGCCTCGGGTTTTCGAGGTGGTGGTGCCTTGGATAGAAAGAGGGAAGGGGGGGGAGGGGGGTGGGGGGCAGGGGGGAGGGGGGGGGGTTAGATAGGGGGTGTGTAGCCAAACAGCACAGGGTATGGAGCGGTGAGAAGAGGAGGGATGATGGATAAATTCCGGGTAGTAACATTGAATGTGCGTGGCCTAAATTCCCCAATGAAGAGGCAAAGGGTCTACAAGGAGATTGAGAGATTAAAAAGTGATGTGTTCCTACAAGAGACTCATCTGTTGAAAAGGGACGAATGGCGGATGGTAAATAAAAAATTTGTGGGGCGGTGGTTTGCTTCCAACCGGGTGGAATTAAAAAAGGGGGGTGTAGGTATCCTGGTGCATGCTCACGTACCTTACCGGGTGCAGGAGATACTACAAGATAAAGAAGGGAGATTCCTGATGATTAAAATGTGGATTAAAGATCAGAAATTTACCCTGGTGAATATCTATGGGCCAAATGTGGCTCAGGGGGCTTTCTTTGAGGAATTAACCCGAAGAGTGATGGATTTTGCTGGGGGGCAGGTAATAGTGGGGGGAGACTTTAATTTAACAAGTTGCCCTATCCTGGATAACTCTAGGGGGAAAGCACTGGGGAATGGGAAAAGTAGAAGGGCGTTGCGAACCATGGGGGCACAATTGGGAGTGGTGGATGTATGGCGTGAGTTGAGGGGGCGGAGGCGGGATTTCACATACTGGTCCCCCGTGCATGATTCGTTATCTAGATTGGATATGATCTGGGTGGCCAAGACACTGGTTAAGGATCTGGGAGGGTGTGAGATTGGTGAGCGCACGTTGTCGGATCATGCGCCGTTTTGGGTGGAGATTGAGCTGGCGGGAGGGGGGGGGGAAGGTGCGAGGTGGTGTTTAAATGAATCATTGTTGGAGGTCCCGGAGATTGTACTCCAAGTGAAGGAACAGATTAAAGAATATTTACAATTTAATGATACCGCTGGGTGTCAAATAGGCACTATCTGGGAATGTTTGAAGGTAGTGGTGCGTGGGAAGTTGATATCCCTTGGTTCCTACCGGAAGAAGATGCAGGATAGGCAAAAAAGGATAATCTATGACAAGATCAAGGAATTGGAGGGGAGGCAGAAAAGGGGTGAGCTGGGTGGGTTAGGCCGGAGGGAGTTGGCTCAGGCACGGAGGGATTTAGGGGAGTTGGAGCTTGGTGAGATTAAATATGCCCAGGACAAACTGAAACAGGATTTTTTTGAATGGGGCAATAAACCCGGGAGATTGTTGGCGCATAAGTTAAAGCAACAACGTCAGCGCAACTATATAACAAAAATTAAGGATGCCAACGGGAAGGATCTGCGGCAGTTGAGGGAACTCCAGGAGAGGTTTGTTGAGTATTATAAACAGTTGTATACTCCAGACAAGGAGGGGGAGCCGAAGGGAATGGAGGAGTTATGTCTGAATCTCCCAGGGTTGAGTGCGGGACAAGCAGAGTGGCTTTCTCGGCCTATTGAGGTGGGGGAGGTGCTGGCTGTTATTAAACATTTACCGGCACATAAGGCACCTGGCCTGGACGGCTACACCAATAAATTTTATAAAAAATTTGGGGAGGAGCTGGGGGAAATTTTGACTCGGCTCTTTAATTCCTTTTCGGTTGGGGGGGCCATGCCAGAAACTATGCGTACTGCTGGAATTACTGTGCTCCCAAAGGAGGGGAAAGATTTAACGCTATGTGGCTCATACCGGCCTATCTCCCTGTTGGGGACTGACTTCAAAATTTATACTAAGGTATTGGCTAATCGGCTTTTGCCTCATCTACCATTTCTGGTGCATGAGAACCAGGCTGGCTTTATACCGGGGCGGCACACTTCTGACAATATTAGGAAAGTGATGAACGCTTTGTGGGGAGGGAAGAGGGGGAAACAACAGATGCTGTTCTTAACAATAGATGCCGAGAAAGCCTTTGACCGGGTGGCCTGGCCCTTTCTTTTTAAGGTATTAGAGAAAATGGGGATAGGAGGGAACTATTTGCAGTGGGTTCAAGCAATTTATACCCAACCGCGGGCGAGGCTTCGCATTAATGGGGAATATACGGCGGCTTTCGAGTTGAGGAGGGGAACGAGGCAAGGGTGCCCCTTATCACCCATTCTGTTTGTTTTATTGATGGAACCCTTAGCCCAATGGGTACGGGAATGTGGGGCGGTGAGGGGGGTGCGGTGGCGGGATTTGGAAAGTAAGGTGGCCCTCTTCGCAGATGATTTGCTGTTTATGGTAACTGAGCCACAGCAGTCACTCCCGGCCCTCTATGATCTTTTAGTAAAATTTGGGGAATATTCAGGGTTTAAAATTAATGCGACTAAACCCCAGATATTGAATGTCTCGGTTCCGGAGGAAACCGTGCTCCTTTTAAAGGAACGGTTGCCATTTAAATGGGCTAGGCATAGCATTACTTATTTGGGCATTAAAGTGACAGCGAGGGAGGAGGACCTGTTCGAGGCTAACTATGGGGCCATGGATAAACGGGTGCGGAGGGATCTGGAAAGCTGGGGGAGTAAGGGGCTATCCTGGTATGGCCGGTTGTCGGCAGTGAAGATGACGATATTGCCTAAATGGCTGTATCTATTTACGGTGTTGTCCATTGGGGTGCCTAAACGGTGCCTAATGCAATGGCAACGGGTGATTGTGAAATATGTGGGGGGGGGTGAGGAAAAATAGAATAGCTGGGCGCATTTTGACACGCCGGAAGGATAGCGGGGGCTTGGCGCTTCCGGATCTGGGGAAATATTGGGAGGCAGCAAGACTGAGTGCCTGTGTGGACTGGTGTGGGGACGAGAAGAAAGAATGGGTGTGGATGGAGTCTGCGGAGATGCGGGAGGGTCAGTTAGATGATGTGATGTGGTTGCCAAGGGAGGGAAATAGAGGCTTTAAAGGGCAGAACCCCTTTGTGCAATTAACCTTGAAGGTGTGGAATAAGTGGAAGCATGTGTGGCTGGGGAAGGAGGGGATATCGCGATTGATACCAATTCAGGGAAATCCAGCCTTTCCCCCGGGGGTGGGGGGTTCGGTCTTTAAGCTTTGGGCACGGAAAGGGTTGGAGCGGGTAGGGCAATTATTAGAGGGGAGGGTGCTGAAAGGCTTCGCAACAGTGCAGCAGCAATACGGGTTGGAGGATACCGAAGTTTTTCGGTATCAACAACTGGCCCACTATATCCGCCATAAGATAATTTCGGGGTTGCAGGGGGACCCTACTGAGGTGGAGCAGATGTTTCTGGGGGGGTGGCGGAAGGGGGTGGTGACTAAATTTTATGCCATGATGCAGGAGGGTTGGGGGTAAGGAATCATATCAGAGGAGGTGGGAGGCGGATTTGGGTGTTGAGTGGGGGGAGGACACCTGGAAGCAAATCTACCGATCTCGCTATAAAGGCCTGCTGGCGGTCTCTTTAATTGAAAATAATTATAAGATTTTGTATAGGTGGCATTTGACACCGGTGAGGTTAAACCAGATGTATCATACTACCACTGCTCAGTGCTGGAGGGAATGTGGGGAAAGGGGCACATATATACATATTTGGTGGACTTGTAAACTGATTCAGGGAGTGTGGGAGGAGGTGTTCCGCCAGTTGGGCCGGATTTTGGAGAAGGAGATACTGCCTTCACCGGCTTTGGCGCTCCTTGGAGGGAGGGTGGAAGAGCTTAATCGGTGGGAGGGGGACTTTTTGCACTTTGGGTGTACTGCTTTGAGGGTCCTGATTGCAAAGAAGTGGAAACTGGTGGGGGTCCCTACTTTGGAGGAGTTCTGGAGCTCCCTCGACCACCTATACTTGATGAGTAAACTTACGGCCATGAAAAAAGAAAATAGGCAAAAGTTTATGCAGGTGTGGGGAAGGTATACTACCTGGAAGGCTACGCAATAATATTGTTTCTTACTTGAATACTAATGCTGTTTGGTGAGGGTGGGGGTGGGGGGTTTATTAACAAAATACTATGTTAGTTGTTTGATGTGTTAGGATGCCTATAATGATATGTGGGGAGCGAAGTACATGGTGGCTAACGAGGTTGTTATGTTTTGTTGGTGTGAAATAAAAATAAAATTAAAAAAAATAAAATAAAATAAAAAAAAAAAAAAAAAAAGAGTGCATATTACAGGATGAGAATTATCAGAAGACTCAAACCTCTCCTTGCAACTGATCACTTCCGTACTGTATGTCAAGCGCTGATCACTCCTTTACTGGACTTCTGCAATCCCATCTTCCTTGGGCTAGCAAAGCAATCACTCAAACCTCTTCAATTAGCTCAAAACACTGCAGCCCGCATTATATCTGGATCAACTAGTCATGACCACATTACTCCAGTTTTGAAAGACCTACACTGGCTCCCAATCCGCTCACATATTAAATACAAAACAATAATTAATATTTTTAAAATTAATCATCATATTTCAGCCAACAGCCTGCACTCCCTCATTCATCCAGACAGCACTCGACCAAGAAGAAGGGGAACTTCAAACAGAGTCAACACTTCAAGCGACTTCAGAAATTTACGAAAGGACACAACTGAGAGAGCACTCTCCCTGGCTGCTCCAATAATTTGGAACTCACTCCCAGACGATTTAAGATCAACAACGGACCTCAAAGACTTCCGTAAACAGTTGAAAACGATGCTTTTCATCGAACATTATGGTCCTGTCATTTAATCTTTGTACAGTGACCCATGATATTTTCTAACCCTAATTGTATATAACCTTGTAGTTTAGCTCATGCTGTACTATAGCGCTTAATGTTTATAGTTCATTATAATCTAATACACTTTCCACTCACATGTATATCTTAAAATCTCCTTCACTGTATGAATCACTCTCTCACTACTTTTGTTTGTATTGTTATTTCACCGCCTTGATTGTACGATAAGGCGGTATAGAAATACTGTTAAATAAATAAATAAATAAATAAATCTCAGTAAGCTTCCCTTTAAGGGCAAGCTCCTTTTTTGGGAAGCATTGGAAAAGCTGGTAAAAGGAGTTTGGGCGAGTCCATGCTGGCTAAGCTCCCAGAGGATAAGCCGAAGGCTAGTGACTCCAGCGGTGCATGGGTCATTTAGGGATTTTAACGATTTCACACAGTGTGTTTTTGCTCCTTTTCAGTGTGCACGCTATCCTGTGAGGGGCCAGTCCTTTTGAGGCGGCAGAGAAATCAGTAGGGGATACTATGCAGGAGCCCATTGCTGGTTCCAAAACATCATAGTGAGGTGAAGAGTGCCTTCGAGAGTTATTCCTGTGGGCAGCCCTCTGTCAGTTTTACCCCTTCTGGGTCCAAATTATGTCCAGTCAGTGGGTTTTAGAGATCATTTGCAAGAGCTACTCCTTGGAATTCACTAGACCCCTCTGAGATGCCCTTGCAAGGTTCCTTCCAAAGCTCAGGTGGTGGCGGACACCCTCCAGAGGTTGATTTCAGCTAGAGTCTGTGGCCCCGGTGCCTGCAGACCAATTAGGTCAAGGCTGATACTCCATTTATTTTATAGTCTCCAAAAAGGAGGGGTCCTTTCAGCCTGTTCTCAATCTCAAGTATGTCAACAGAGCCTTACGAGTACCTCACTTTTGAATGGAGACCTTACAATTCGTCATAGTGGCTGTACAGAAAAGCGAGTTCCTGACGGCATTGGATCCCAGAGGCATATCTGCATATTCCCCTTTGTATTTCTTGCGCTTCACGGTGCCAGTGGGTCACTTTTCATTTCAAGCCCTGTCATTCAGTCTGGAAATTTACAAAGATCATGGTGGTCGTGGCAGCTGCGCTGTGGTGTGAAGGGGTGTTTGTGCATTCCTATCAACAACTGGCTGGTTCAGGCAAAGTCATTGGAGGAGAGTCTCGCAACTGCGCAGCGAGTCCTCGATATGCTGCAAGGGTTTGGTTAGGGTGGTCAGCCTTGCCAAGAGCAGTTTAGTCCCCTCTCAAGATCTCATCTACTTAGGGGCCCAGTTCGACACATTGCGAGGACTGGTGTTCCCTGCTGTTGGAGCGAGACAGGAAACTGCAGTCGCAGATTTAGCTGTTCTGGAGCCAATGAGCTCCAAAGGCCTGGTCGTATCTTCAGGTGCTGGGGTCCTTAGTGGTGATGTTAGATCTCATTCCTTTTGCCAGGGCGCATATGTGCCCCTGCAACAGTCTCTCTTATCCCAGTGGTCCCTGGAGGCTATTCTGTCCGAGTAGAATGGGGTTCAGTGTGGACTAGTGGTTGAACTCCACCAAGCTGTTGAGGGGGGTGCTTTTGGAACCTCCGGACTGGACAGCAGTGACTATGGATGCCGGTCTATCCAGCTGGAGTGTGCATTGTCAGTCACAGGTGGTACAGGGATTCTGGTTCCCACAGGAGAGCTCTTGGTCCATCAATTGCCTGGAGATGCGAGCAGTCTTTTTGGCTATCCTGGGGTTTCTCCCTCTTGTGTGACACTAGGCGGTGTGGATCTTCTCGGACAACTCCACTACTGTGACGTATATCAGTCGCCAGGGGCGCACAGGCAGTGCAGTGTTAGAGGAGAAAGTGTCACCGCTTCTTTGGTGGGCAGAAGCAAATCGCCTGGCATTGTCAGCAGGGCATGTGACAAGAAATGAAAAGCCAACTTTCTCAACAGATATCAGTTAGATCCAGGGGAATGGTCCCTTGAGCCACTGTGGATCTGATGGCCTCCGCTTCCAGTGCCAAAGTGACTCATTTCTTCAGCCTTGGCAGGTACATATGTCTGAAGGTCTAGATGCGCTGGCTCAGGAGTGGCCAAAGGAGGGCCTGCTTTGTGTTTCTGCTGTGGTTGCTGATGGGGAGACTGCTCCAGAGGATAGAGGTCCACTGGGGTCTGGTGGTCCTAGTAGCTCTGGATTGGCCTCAGAGGCCATGGTATGCAGATATCATCCATCTACTAGTGGCAATCCCATGGCACATGCTGGTGAAGCCTGATCTGCTCTCGCAAGACCCGATCTTCATGCCTCACATGGATTGATGTTCTTTTACAGCCTGGCTCTTGAGAGGGCTCAGTACTCAAGTCATCTCCTCCTTGTTGCGAGCCCGCAAGCATACCGTGTCCTTGTCCTATATTAGAGTTTGGCTTGTCTGTGGCTTGGTGTGATGATCCAGGTTGGCAGGCCTTGCTGGCTACAGTTCCAGATGTATTGTCATTCTTGCAACCAGGGTTGATAAGGACCTGGCTTTGAATTCTCTACAAATGGCCGCTTTTATCTGCTATCGTGGCTGGGTGCAGGGTGACTCTGGTGGCTCATCCAGATGTAGTGTGTTTTTCTTAGGGCCGTCAAGCAACTTCAACAGTCTGTATGTTTTATGATACAGTCTTGGGACCTTAATGTGGTTTTGGGGGTGCTGATCAGCCCCCCTTTCGAGCCACTGCATGAGCCTATTCTGAAGGATCTCACTTTGAAGGTGGTGTTTTTGGTGGCTGAACTACAAGCCCTGTCGTGTAGGGAGCCCTTCCTGGTATTCTCCAGAGAGAAGGTCGTTTTGCGACCTGCACCTTTTTTTCTTCCTAAAAGGGTTTCAGGGTTATACCTGAATCAGACAATAGTTATTCTGGTGTTTATGGACTCGCAGATAAGCAGTTGCATCTTCTAGAGGTGCATAAAGTCCTGTATCATCATCTCAAATAGACCAAATCCTTTCGCAGGTCAAAACATCTTTTTGTCCTGTTTGGCGGGCTGCAGAAGGGTGAGATGGCGTCAAAAGCTTCTGTTGCGTGATGGCTGAAGGAAGCAATCACTTCTGCTTACCTGGTGAAATGTAGGACTCTTCCTCTGGGGTTGCGCATGCACTCTACTAGAGCGCAAGCGGCCTTGTGGGCAGAGTATGGTCTCATTTCACCTGTGGATATCTGTAAGGCAGCTACCTGGTCGTCTCATCACAACTTTGTGCGACACTATTGGCTCGATGTCCAGGCCAGGGCGGATGCACAGTTTGGTGCCAGGGTGTTACATGCTGAGCTTGTCGGTCTCACCCAATCTTGAGTACTGCTCTGTTACATCCCAAGAGTCTGGACTGGACTAGAGGGATAAGGAAGATGAAATTAGGTCTTGCCTGCTAATTTTCTTTCCTTGAGTCCCTCCAATCCAGTCCAGAACTCGTCCGTTTCTATCCATTATACAAGCCTGGATAATTTATTTAACAGAATTTTTTATACAACTTTATCTTAAAACCCAATGGATAGTCACAACAAAACAAATTGCACTATAGTGCTGGAAGATGAGACCTCCAAGTCGAAGGCATTCAACTAGCTACTGCGGAGGAGCTAAAGACTTTTCAGAATAAAGCCAGCATTTATGATATGGTTGGATCAAAGCCTTCAGGACATCTGACTGCTGATGTAGCTGCACTGAAATGAGTCAGAAGCTGCAAAGATGTCTTACATATTGGGACATGGAGTGTATGAAGCATGAACCAAGGGAAGTTGGAGGTAGTCAAGAATGAAATGGAATGTGTACAACTTGATCTGTTGTGTGTCAGCAAACTGAAATGGATTTGCATCGGGCACTTTGCATCAGGCGATCACATGGTCTACTATGCTGGAAATGAAAGACAAAGAAGAAATGGTGTTGCATTTATAATAAAGAAGAAACTTGCAAGAACTGTAATGAAATACAATGCAGTCAGTGAACACTTAATCTCTATTCGTCTATGAGGAATGCCTATCAACACTACTATAATTCAAATATATGCCTCAACAGCTGCAAAAGAGGATGAAATTGAGTTCTATGGACAAGTACAAGCTGAAATTGACAGGACATGCAAACAGGATATCCTGGAACACAAAGGTTGGCAACAAAGAAGGCAAAATGGTTGGAAAATATGGACTTGACAACAGAAATGAAGCTGGAGAAAGACAATTCTGCAAGACCATTGATCTATTTATCTCGAACACCTTCTTCCAGCAACACAAGCGGCAACTGTACACATGGACTTCACCCAGTGGATTGTACAAAAATCAAATTGACTACATCTGTGGAAGTCAATGATGGAAAAAGCTCTATAAGATCAACAAAGACAAAACCTGGAGCTGACTGTGGTACAGATCACCAACTACTAGTATGCAAACTCAAGCTATTTATTTATTTATTTACATTCTCTTATATACCGCGCTATTCTGCATCAGTGCGGTTTACATTGAACAAACTGAAATTACATTGAACAGGGCATTATAACTTGGAGATAACTATTTTACAGGGAACATGGGCTATGGAGGGTTAAGTGGCTTGCCCAAGACCACAAGGAGAACCTGTGGGACTAGAAACCCTAGTCCTTCCGGCCCAAGGTTGCTGTCCTCTAGTGGGATTTGAACCCCCGACCTTCCGGCCTGAAGTACCTTGCCCCAACCACTAGGCCACTCCTCCACAGCTAAAGTTGAAAAAGAGCAAGCCACTTATGAATGTAGCAAAATGACCTTGAGAATATGCCATTGGAATTTAAAGACTGCCTGCAAAATCGATTTGCTGCTTTAGATACAAATGACAGAGCTCTAGAAGAGTTATTGAATGACATCAAGAAGGTTGTGTTGGAAGAAAGCGGAATGTCTCTATAAAAGGTGAAAAAGCAAAAACAGCCAAAATGGATGACGGAAGAAACTCTGAAAATTGCCCAGAAATTCAGAGAAGCTAAAGCCAGAGGAGAAAGAGGCAATCACAGAACTTAACAGATTTCCATTGTGCAGCAAGACAGGACAAGGAAACGTACTACATTGACACATGCAAGGAAATAGAAACAGAAACTATTAGAGGAAGAACAAGAGTCTTTCCTAAAACTACAAGAGTTAAAGAAAAAATTCCAACCTCAAATTTGAATGTTACAAGATGCTCAAGGATCTATATTGAATGATGCTGAGATCATCAAGAAAAGGTGGAAAGAA
Organism: Ichthyophis bannanicus; assembly: GCA_033557465.1. NCBI lineage: Eukaryota > Metazoa > Chordata > Amphibia > Gymnophiona > Ichthyophiidae > Ichthyophis > Ichthyophis bannanicus. The sequence continues at coordinate 36,026,497 of CM066050.1, read as the reverse complement.
TACACAGTTTTTATATAATAAATATCAAGTGGGCCAACAGCTGTTTCAACTTGTACCTTATGATCCAGAACCATTGGTGATGAAACGTTGAAGCAGCATTGAAAGCCTTATCAAAGAACAAGCACCAGGCATTGATTGCTATAATACTTCTATGGAAATGCTATCTGATGCAGCTATTACCATACTTACAAGGCTCTGTCAGGAAATTTGGAAGACAACATCATGGCCAACGACTGGAAAAGATCTGTGTTTATGCCAATACTAAAGAAACGCAATCCAACTGACTCTGGAAATTATCGCACAATCACTCTGATCCCACATGCTAGCAAGATTCTACTGAAGATTATTCAACAGAGACTACAACCATACCTGGAACAAGAACTACCTGCAGTGCAAGCAGGGTTCAGGAAAGGGCAAGGAATGAGAGACATTGCGTATGTGAGATGGATCCTTGAAAAGACTAAAGAATACCAAAAGGATATCTATTTGTGCTTTGACTACAGCAGGGCTTTTGACTGTGTAAACCATGAGAAACTCTGGGTCACATTAAGAAGCATGGGTATACCAGAACACCTGATCATTTACTTGCACAATCTGTACATTGATCAAGAAGTAACAGTTCAGACGGAACAAGGAGAAACAGAATGGTTTAAAATCAGCAAAGGTGTACGACAAGGCTGCATGCTTTCCCCTTACCTGTTTAATTTATATGCAGAACAAATCATCAGAGAAGCAGGATTGTATGAAGACAACAGAGGTGTGAAGATTGGTGGAAGACTCATCAACAACCTTAGCTATGCTGATACCACCACATTACTGGCTGAAAGTGAAGATGATCTGAAACATTTGCTTCTCATGATCAAGGAACATAGACTTTTAAAATGGGCTTGCACCTTAATGTAAAGAAGTCCAAGATCATGACAACTGGCAAAATCAATAAGTTCATTGTTTATGGAGAAGAAATTGAAATTGTGGACAATTTTAACCTACTTGGATCAACTATCAATAAAGAAGCAACAAGCAGTCAAGAAATCAGATGATGCATTGCTCTTGGCAGAATGGCTGTGAAGGACCTAGACAAGATTCTGAAGAGCAGAGATGTCTCTCGCCATACAACGATTTGGCTCATTGAAGCCATGGTATTTTCAATAACTCCTGGATGTGGAAGTTGGACAGTGAAAAAGATAGACAGGAAGAAAATTGATGTCTTTGAATTATGGTGCTGGCGGTGAATACTACGTATACCATGGACTGCCCGAAGAACAAACCAGTCAGTACTAGAGGAGATCAAACCTAAGCTTTCTTTAAAAGCTCAGGTGACAAGACTTTGACTTTCATACTTTAGACACATCATGCGAAGATAGAGATCATTAGAGAAAGACATTGTGCTTGGCAAGATAGGTCAATGCAAAAGAGGAAGGCCAGCAATGAGATGGATCAATACAGTAACAGCAGTTACGGGTGCCAGTCTGTCAACAATGAGCCGCCTGATTGAAGACCAAACACAATTTAGGACAACTATCCAGAGGGTCGCCATGAGTCGAGACAGACCCGATGGCACTTAACAACATCATTTAGTCAAAGCGGTTTACATTATAACTTAAACTTGCTATTGCACATTAAACGGGGACAATGATAACTTGGATTCTTCTGAGGCAATGGAGGGTTAATTGAGAAGTTTGGGGTTTTGGTGTCAAGTAGCTGGGGTTAGGCTAGCTCCTTCTTGGAAGAGCTAGGGCTGGACAGTATTGTTTCTCTGAGTTGCTAACTCTGACTTTGTTGTTTTCTGACCATATCCTTTTAGTTTTGAATAAATTAGACTAGATTGTTCATGCTGTTCCTCTTGAAGTCTGCTTTGTTACTAGAATACTGGCTTGAATACTGGCTCATTGCCCTTATACCATGACATCATCAAAGCCTAGAATTCGTAGTCTCCATCTGCTGGAAGTGGGATTTAACCCAGGAGTCTGACTGGACTGGAGGGACTCAAGGAAAGAAAATTAGCAGTTAAGACCTAATTTCACCTTCTGTGATTCTTAAGAAGTTTTTAATGTTGTTGAAAAATAAGGAAAGTGGGGTGGCTTAAAGAAGCAGCATAAAAACTGCCTTTATTTATTCCAGCTAATCCAAGATTTGCTCAGGGCTTTACCGCAGATGTTCACAAAAAGCTTGGAAACTCAGAGTGCCCTTGGCCCTGCATTGCAGGCCGCCTATAAACTGATATCGCCCACAGGTGGCCGGATCTCTGTCTTCCAGACCCAGCTTCCCTCCGTGGGTGTTGGAACACTGAAACCACGAGAGGAGTCTAACCAAAGAACTTCTGTAAAGGTAAATCTTGAACAACATAAACACAGCTCATATCACAAGGCCCATCAACAAATAACTAAGAGAACTTTATTTTGTGATACTAGTTTAACTAGACTAGTTTGCAACCTTGCTTCTGTAGCTCATAATCTAATTAAAAGCCACTCTAGTTCTTCTATGAATATGAAAATTGAATATCAGAGGTTTAATTTTTGCATTTGGATTAGACTGGATGTATCTCTTATCTGATATCTACTTGATATTCTAAAGCCCTTATTTTCCAAAATTTGATATGTAAATGCTAAGGAAATTGTGCATAGGCTCCTGTTTTCCAAAGGATGGTTATAAAGTTTGCAGAATATGCCCCCCCCCCCCCCCCAGTACTTGACATGGTGGTAGCTGCATGTACAGATTGTGTTAGTGATGACTATACTCCAGTGTCAGCAGGCTGCTCTTGGGGTTATTGGAATTGTAGGTCCATAGAAATTCTACAGATTTTCTCAGGTTGTGATCTGCATCATAGCCTGTTTTCTCCTTGAGGATCAATGTGTTTTGTGCTCACATGTAATGTTTGGAAATTGGAATTTCCTATCACCAAGGAGAGAAGCAAATTACTTCTTAGTAAGTCATGCTTTATTAAGGATAGTATGCTTGTATATTATTTGAAGGTCAGCTTCCCCAGTGCTTAATATGAGACTGAATACAAGAGTTCATCATTGACTAACTGACATGAGCTGGAAAGATAACTTAAGGTTACCCCTGAAGAAATTCCATGTTATATTTTTCTCTTACAAACAGGATATTCAGCATCTAACGCCAGCAACAGATTTCTATAAGAAGTTGGCCTTGGATTGTTCGGGGCAGCAGATTGCAGTTGACCTGTTTCTTCTCAGTGGGCAGTACTCCGACTTAGCATCTCTATGTGAGTCGTCTTGAATTCAAAGCTTATGACCTGACAAGTAAGAGTAGCTTTCGGTCATCTCTCATCCTGACTACCTGTAGCTTGCCCTTTTCTGTTTGTCTGGTTTATATTGCTCAATTTAGAAACTTATACTTCACCCAGCTGATATCCCTATACACTCTGAGGCAATGCAAAATGACTGTATCCTCCACTCTGGGGATTATGTAGTCGGCCAGGAATGAGAGAGGTAAGGTCTCTCACCTGTAATTACAGTGTGATGCCGTCTCTGAAGCAGTGGCTGTTATATCTGTCACTTAATAACCCTCCGTTTTCTCTTTTCAAGCCAAAGGCATGGTCTGAGTTTAGAATTTGGCTATAGTATGTGGCTGCAGTGTTGTCAGTACTGAGCCTGGCACTAGGCCTATGGAGAAGAGGGCTTGAGGAACATGGCTATTTTGTGCCTTGCTTGTGTTCATTCTTTGCCCTTGTTTCTTCCAGGTTGCATTTCCAGATACTCTGCTGGTAGTGTGTTTTATTACCAGTCCTACCATCATCAACAGAATCCTGTTCAGGTGGAGAAGCTGGAAAAGGAGCTGAAACGTTACTTAACAAGAAAGATTGGCTTTGAGGCAGTCATGAGGATAAGATGTACCAAAGGTTTGACTATGGCTTTGCTTGCCTTTTTCCATGGTGTCGCACTAGTTGTTTTAGTTTGAAGAAATATGCCATAGACATTAGTCAGTGCAGTGGAATTTTAGTACATTCTGCAATAATTGAAAGAAGACTATGAATTATCAAGGATTGGTATCGCTCTTCTAAAATCATGCATCATCCTGTTTGTAAGACCCTTCAGTCTGGATGACTTAAATTTGCTTGAACAGCTCTACGCTCCATTAAATCTTTTCCTTGTCCATTTGTCTAGAAGAATGGATTTATAGAGAAGTTGTAATATAACATTTGTGGGCATTTCAGTATCTTTAACCACATGGTAACTGTTAATGAACACTTAGCAGTGTAATAAGTCAGTTTATTAATTTAATTTAGATGAATATTTCATTGATAACCTGTAAGACAGAAACAGAGAAAAATGATGGCAGGTAAAGAGCATATGACCTATCCAGTCTGCCCACCCATATCGAATACTAAGCTCTCCACTATATATATTTTTTATAGGTCTTTCTATCCATACTTTCCATGGACACTTCTTTGTGCGGTCCACAGATCTGCTGTCTCTGCCCAATGTGAACCCTGATGCAGGGTATGCCGTACAAATGGCTGTGGATGAGAATCTGACTGACACACAGGTGGTTTCTTTTCAGTCTGCCCTGCTTTACACATCCAGCAAAGGTAAGGAGGGTAAATGCTACTGTCTCTTGTGAACAGCCAATGCCACGGTATTGTATGCAGAATGGTTCATGAGAAAGAAGCTATGTACTGGCTTTGAAGTTCAAGATATTTTAAATACCTTACCTACTATTTTGGAAGCACTTTCTTTCCTCATGGATTGTACCACATTACTGGCTCTCCCACATACACTACAAGTAGAAAACAGAGCTCAGTTAACTTTAAAAAAAAAAATTCTATGTACTGGATGGCGAGAATATTCAGACCATTTTTTGAGGTTTTGCTACTCTTGTTTAATCTTTCAAAATGTACAAAGACTAGGAGACACTGTGGCGTTACTAAGCAGTACATTTAGAACAGGAGAAAATATTTTTTCAATCAACAAGCAGGGGAAATGGTGATGTCCTCCAGATGGATCCAGCGTGCATTCGTCTTCTCAAGCTCAGGGACTCTTTCAGACGTCTGAGCATGTAGCGTGTAGGTCATCTTTCCTCCTCCTTATAGATGGCAATCAGAAAGACACAATACAGGAACCATGTCATCAAAAATAAAAACACCCTGTGGCATGGAAGCACCCAGAACAAGCACCTCCCCAAAGCTAGTGCAAGAGCAGGGAAAGACCAGGACTCCATTTTCTGTGTGGACCCACAGAAGGCATGAGGAAGAGAGACCATGCTGTGGGAAGACTTAGAAATCTGCCTAACTGGATACACTACTCATACTGGTACCAGGGGAAGCTAACAGAGAACATGGCTCCACTGACATGGACTGTTCCTCCATTCAGACACCTCTCTCTGACGCAGTGATTCACAAGACTTCACTGCTACTTGTCACATTCAGTCCGAACAAGCCTATCCTACTGGCAGCTAATCGGACCCTATTCAGTTGGGTTTCCGATTGGCTGTGTCATAGTATAAGTTAACAGGAAGAATAATGGCTGATAACCTCTACAACAATGGCATCAATAGCCCATCTTTGCTTAACAAGGCTGTTTGAAATCTGCAAAGTTGCCACGTGGGTGGTGGCAGTACATACCTTTACCAAACATTACTGCCTATATACCTCCTCCTTACATAATAACCTCATTGGACAGTGTGTCCTTTTGGAGTGATTCCACGGCTCATTGAATCATCCCAGCTTGCCAAAAACAAATGCCTCTAGTATGTGATCCTATACTATGGAATTGCCATCAAATTTGCCTGTATCTCCCCTCTTTGTCAACAGAAAAGTGAAGTTGCTTATCTTAAACAGCAGGGAAACACATCCACACTTTCCCCTCACTACCCTCAATTGTCAGCTAATATGTGAATTGAGGAAGAGGAGTGACTGTAAATGCAAGAACACTAGTACATGCTCGGGGCGTCTAAAAGATTCCTTGAAGTTAAGGAGAGCATCGCACACTGGATCTGTCCAGAGGATGTCACTATCGGGTATGTAGGAATTCTGTCTATGGAGAACCCTGTTAGATAAGCCACTGCTTTTTCACTCAAATGCATAATTAAGCCCTGGTTAATTTATTGCTGGAGGATGCGGTAAAAGAAGTCGCTGTATCTGCATTTAAAAAAGGTTTGGAAAAGTTCCTTGAAGTCCATAAATCATTATTTCATTATAGTCCCTTCAGTCCAGTTTAGACGTATGGGTTATGTCCCACCACCAGCAGATGGAGCATGCCAAGTTCTGATGTCATAGTATAAGAGCTCTGTGCACCTCTCATCAGACCAGTATTAGTCTCCAGCAGATGGTGGTGAGCTGCTGTGCAGTCTGAACGCCACTGACAGACAGATTTAAAAAAAATAAATAAATGGAGGCAAATGTAGTTGAATTGAAAATACAGGAGAGTGATCAGAGATCTTAAAATCTCCTTGTCAAAAATCTTGCAAAGGAAGTGGTCTAAGCCTCTCATGTGAGCACCAGAAGCTATTAAGTCAGCCGACGGTGGCTCAGTGCGTGGAGTGCAAACCGGTGGTCTGGGTCCCTCCCTCCCGCTGTGTAATACTTGCTGGGAAAGAAAAAAAATAAGTGTTTTATCAGGAAGCTCCGTTTAGATTTCTGAGGTGCCATAAGCTTAAATAAAGAGTTCAGCAATTTTTTGGACAGTCGGCACGGGGTGGGGGTGTGTGTCTCAGTCAGAAGAGATGCCGTTTAGTGTGAGAACTTTGGGTTGTTCCTTCCTGCGGCATTTTTAGTGGACTTGCTGTGAGATAATGAGGAGCCAGAACCGCGAGGGGTTTTTTGGCAGTCTGCAGTGGGAAGGGAGGCCATGCTGGTGGCAAAGCTTGTTTGTGCCACATGTGAAGATTGCCGCAGATCCGTCTCAGCCAGTTTTTGTCACGGCTGCGTGGAGTAGGGCCAGATGATAGAGAAGAATTTAAAAGAGGCACAATTGAAATTGGGAGACTCGCAAGGCTTGGCTAAGTCTCCAGAACAGCTGTGTGAGCCCTCTTCACAGCCACGTGATTCTTCCTGCACTGTGGGAATGGCAGCCATTTTGCTGGATCAGCATGAGGGCGCTGAAGTGAACTCAGGACAGCAAACAGCCTTCCTCTTTTTGAACAGAAACTCAACGTTTGGAGAATGGAAGGGCTCTGGGGGCTAGCAGTACTCGGGGCTCAGAAAATGTACCATTTTTGCCAGATTTTGTATTGCTTCTACACCAAGCCTGCTGCATGAAGCCGGGCCTGGTGAGTTCTTCAAGGAGTAAGTTGTCTGTTTCTGCAGTGGTGTCAGAGGGGCTGGATCTTCCAAAAGGAAGTGCGGAGCCACCTTACAAGTGTCGCAGGTTGGAGGAGGAAATGGCAGAGGATCGTGCCTCGATTAGGTCAAAGATGTCCTAAGACCCTCTAGAAGGACCTTTGGGTCTGTGGGGTGATTCCACAGCTTTGGAGCTGAAGGAGGGGGAGATTCCTCCCGGTAAAGATCCGAATATTGTCAGAGTTTGAAGGATCCTCTACTTCAAGGTATTTGTACCCTGCAGAATTATTTTCCAGTCAATAAAGCCATTATGCAGATGATAGAGGCTGAATGGGAGCTGCTGGAGACAGGCTTAAGGGGAGGTCAGGCAATGGCCCACCTGTACCCTATTCCGCCAGGAGAGAAGGAGCTTCTCAAGATACCGAAGGTGGATGCCCTAGTATCTGTTACTAAAAAGATGACTATCCTGGTTGAGGGAGGAGCTGTGCTGAAGGATACCCAGGATAGAAAACTCAATACACTGTTGAAGCACGCGTTTGAGGTCAGTGCTCTCATTTTACAAGCCTCCATCTGTGGGGGGTATGTGGTGAGGGCCTGTCTGAGATGTGCACAAGTCTTGCCCAATGGGCACAGGCCTTGCCCGAACAGGAACAGAGTCTGCAACACGAGCCCACAGAGGTGGCTAAGTTGGAATCACGGTCTGCCTACTTGGCAGATGCCTTCTACGTATGATTTGGTGTGGCCTCTGCCAAGAGCATGATTTTGGTGCAGCCTCTGCCAAGAGCATGACTTTGGTGGTTGCAGCTCGTCATTTCCTTTGGCTCTGCAATTGGACAGCAGGTGTTTCATCTCTGTAAGCTGCCATGCAAGGGCAAGTTGCTCTTTCGGGAAGCCTTAGAGAAGTTGGTAAAGGATTTAGGTGAAACCAAGGGGGCCAAACTTCCAGAGGATAAACCTCAAGGGGGGAAGAGGTCAATTTAAAGATTTCTGTCTTTCTAGCAACTCGCTTCGTCCCTTTTCAAAGAGGTCGATATCCCTTTCGGGGCCAGTCCTTTCATAGCAGAGGATCAGGTAGAGACTATTATGTGGGTTCCACAGCAGCTCTAAGAAGCCACAATGAAGCGAGGAGGGCCCAAGGGGAGTGCATGCCAGTTGGCGGTCATCGCCAACATTTTTACTCTGCTTGGTCCCAAATTACAACCAACCAATGGGTGTTAGAAGTGGTGCGGAAGGGTTACACACTGGAGTTTGCTCATCCTATCTCTAACATGTTAATGTTGTCCCTGTGCAAGTCCCCCATCAAGGCATGGGCAATAGCAGATACCCTACAAAGGCTATTTTTAGAGGCGGTAGTCAAGGTTCCGGAAGACCAATGTGGTTCAGGTTGTTGCTCCATTTATTTTGTGGTGCCCAAAAAGGAGGGCTCATTCCATCTGGTGCTCAACCTCAAGCATGTCAACAGAGCCTTGAGGGTGCCAGGCTTTCACATGGGAGTTTTTGACAGTGCTGGACCCCACGGAAGTCTACCTACATATCCCCATTTGTCCAGAGCACCAGTGTTCTCTTCGGTTCACCATTCCAGTGGGGCATTTTCAGTTGCGGACCCTGCCATTTGGATTGGCAACTCCTGGTGGGAGTGTCATAGGAAGAGCCCCTGGAGGACCCCTTGCTTCAGGATTTTAGGAAGTCCCAGACCGCCTTTCCAGTGCACCAGGTCTTCTTCCAGATGATGGAAGCAGAATGTGAGATGCTGGAGGCAGGACTGTACCCGCTTCCAGATCAGGAGCAGCTTTGACCTCCCAGAGTGGATGCGGCTCTGTCCACTGTTACCAAGAAGATGACGACAATCCTGGTGGAAGGGGGTGCAGCCTTGAGGGACCCAGAGGATAAGAAGCTGGAAGCACTGTTGAAACAGGCCTTTGACACTATTGCCTTGATGCTCCAAGCTTCCATTTGTGGAGCCAATATCTCGAGCATGCATGCTTGAGGTGGGCTCAAGTTGTTGCCATAGCAGGATAGACACTCGAAGCAGGTAAGTTCAGAAGCATCCTGGCTGGAATCGGGGACGGCGTTTCTGGTGGATGCCTTTTATGATCTCATTAGGCCGGCCTCAAAGGCCATGGCCTCGACCTTGGTAGCATGGCGCCTCCTGTGGCTGTGGAATTGGCTGGTGAATCTTTCATCCAAGTCCTGGCTGACGCAACTTCCCTTTTAAGGGCAATCTCTTCTTTGGGGAGGTGTTGGTGAAGAATCTAGGAGAGTCCAATGGCTCTAGCTGCCAGAGGATAAGCCCAAGCCAAGTCAGGGGCAAGCTCCCTCTTGGGGGCCAGTGAGAATTTTTGGCGCTTTCATACCACTTGTTTTACCCCTTTTCAAAGGGCTCGGTATTCGAGCCAAGGTCCATGCTTTTGGGGGAGCAGGGCGGTCGATAGGGAATACTTTGCCACTGCCTCCGTGGCCCCAAAAAGCCCCAATGAAGTGAGGCAGGCCCAGGATGGGGTAGACCCAGTGGGGGGGAAGGGGTTGCCTCTTGCACTTTCTACCCGCCTGGGCCTAGATCACCTCTGACCAGTGGGTGTTGGAGGTATTAAGAGACTGATATACATTGGAGTTCGCACACCTGCTGCCAGATTCCATTGTACGGTCTCCATGCAGAGCTCCAGGAAAGGCACAGGAGGTTCAGGAGATGCTGAGGCGCTCGGTACAGCTAGAGACTATGGTACCAGTGCAGTATAGATCGATAATCAATCTATTTTGTGGTTCCCAAGATGGAAGGCTCCTTCAGGCTAATCCTGGACTTGAAGCAGATGAACAGGTCTCTATGGGTATTGCGTTTCCAGATGGAGACCCTGCAATCTGTCATAGTAGCAGTGCGCACAGGGGAGCTTCTTACATCCTTGGACCTTACCAAGGCCTACTTGCACATTCCTTTCTGGCCCAATCATCAGTATTTCCTCCAGGTTGCAGTGCCCATGGGATATTTCCAGTTTCAGGTTCTGCCGTTTGGCTTGGCCACGGCTCCTCAGATGTTCATCAAAGTAATGGTGGTTGTGGTGCTGCTTCTGCTCCATATCTCAACAATTGACTGATATGGGTAATGTCTGTCAAGAAGAGTTAGGAGGCAACCCAAAGGGTGGTAGACTGCCTCCAGAGGCTTGGTTTGGTTATCAACCTGGCCAAGAGTTATTTTTGGCCGTCACAGGACATGGTTTATTTGGGGACTCATTTCCAAATGGCGTGCGGCCGGGTCTCATTACCAGAGCAGAGGGCAAAGAAGCTCAGACTTCAGGTCCACAAGTTCCTACGTATGCCTACCCCCATGACATGGCATTACCTCCAGCTGGTGGGCTCCATAGCAGTGACGCCAGAATTGGTTCCGTGGGCGTAGGCTCACGTGAGACCACTGCAGTGTGTTGCTAGCACGTTGGTCACCCAAGAGCTGAGGAATGGTCCATGGTGCTACAGGGGCACCAGGGCATCGCTCCATTGGTGGCTCGATCCACGGAATCTTCTGGTAGGAATGCCATTAGAGCTGCCCAACTGGATCACTCTGACCACAGATGCGTGCCTTTCAGATTGGGGGGTGCACTGTCAAAGTCAAGTGACGCAGGCGTAGTGGTCCTGGGAAAAGAGTGTTTGGTCCATCAACGGTCTAGAGAGGAGAGCGGTCTTCCTGGTTATGCAGTGTTTTCTGCCAATTATTTCAAGGAGCAGTGGTGCAAGTTTTCTCAGACAACACCGTGACTGTGGCATACCTCAACTGTCGGGGCATACAGGCAGCATGGTGGTGTAAGACGAGGTGGCTCCAATTCTAGCATGAGCAGAGGAAAACCACCTAGCTCTCTCAGCTTCGCACGTGGCAGGCAAAGTGAACGTACAGGCAGACTTTCTTAGGCATCATCTGGACCCAGGAGAGTGGTCTCTGAATCTGGTGGTGTTTGAGCAGTTGCTGTGCAGATGGGGGCAACCCCTCATGGATCTGATGGCATCCTTTGAGAATGTGAAGGCTCCTTGGTTCTGCATTCTGCAGCGGGAGCACATGGTAGAGGATCTGGACATGTTGGTGCAACCCTGGCCGCAGGGGGATCTTTTCTGTGTTCCTTCCATGGGCGCTCATCGGTCACCTGTTGCAGCGCATCAGGGCCTCATGCTGCTCACACTAGACTGGCCTCGCAGGCCATGGTACGTGGATTTGACACTGCTCCTGGTGGACTGGCCGTGGCAGCTGCCAGGAAGGGCAAACCTTCTGTTACAAGGTCAGTTTCTCATGCTGGAGATGGATTGCTTCTTGCGTACGGCTTGGCTCTTGAGAGGGCTCAACTGAGGAAAAAGGGATATTTGCGGCAGGTGATTGCCACACTGTTGCGGGCCCGTAAATGGTCTACCTCTATGTGAGAGTCCGGCTGATATAGGCTGGTGTGAGGAGAATGGTTTCCAGGTCTCGTCTGCACCGATGCCAGGAATTCTCGTGTGGTGTTCAGGTGGGTCTGGCTCGCTGCAGGTGCAAGTGGCTGCCCTGGCATGATATCAGGGGCGCATCCAAGGAGTCTCGCTAGCATCGCATCCAGATATGGTCTGTTTTCTGCAGGAGGTGAAGCAGGTGCATCCACCTTGGCAACCCACTTTGCCCACATGGGACTTGAATCTGGTTTGTCCACCCTTACTGCTGAACCCTTCGAGCCGCAGAAGGAGACTGTTGAAGGATCTCACCAGATGCTTGCAAAATTGTAAAGAGAAAAAAAAGCACAAGAGAAAATGAAGTGACAATAGTAGAAGTTTGGCAGCTTGGTACTGGGCTAAAAGTCAGATGATATGCCCTGGAGGAATTCCTTGGAGGGGTTCTCTTCCTTGCTTTTTCTGTTTGGTGCTGGTTAGTTAGGGTCTGGTGGGACTGCTTGTCAGGTGGTTACTGGCTCTAGTGGACAGTGTAAGTAGTATACATGGGCTGGACATGCTCAGTTTCCAGATGCTGGTGGGGAGTGTTAACCCGCTGATCTGGACTGGACTGGACTGGACTGGAGGGATTCAAGGGAAGCAAATTAGCAGGTAAGACCTAATTTCCCCTTAATAGATGCATTTAACAAATAGAGATGCTTAGCTTCTGCCTTAATATAAGTCCAACCTAAACTATCAGCCTTGCAAGGCCATTCTGATCTGCTGCGTATTTGCTGTGAAACCAGACAGATTGCTTCCATTAAGAATCTGTCTCCTGTTTGATGCAAGGATTTTTTTTTTGTTGGCTTTTATAGGTGAGCGAAGGATTCGTGTTCACACGATGTGTCTGCCTGTGGTTTCGTCACTGGCTGATGTCTACGCTGGAGCTGACATTCAAGCAGTATCGGGGCTATTGGCCAATATGGGTGAGTGCTATTAGTGATATGTTCACTAATGTATGCTAACAATTAGCATGGGATTTAATGCACAGTAAGCATCCCATGCTAACCGGTAGCACATGATTGGTTGGAACGTGGGTGCATGTTAATCGTGTAAGGTAGCTGTTAGCGCGGGCGCACTTGACACAACCTCAGTGAGTGGCGGTAAGTGCACTCATGTGCTAGTTAGCACAATGCTGTGTGCTAACACCATGCTAATGGAAGGGAGACAGATGTACATGCCCCCAAAAGCACTAATTTTTAGGTCCCAATATGTGCTACCAGTACATACTTTAGTTAAACATACCCCTTAGAGTATTTAACAGAGACCTAGACGTAATCTTTTTAAAACAAAAATGTTAAAGAACAGAATTGAACACTACCTCTTCCAAGACGGAGAAGCTGTAAAACTAGAGGACATAACACAAAGCTGCAAGGGGGTAAACATGTCACTGAAAGGGAGGTGGATGCTTGGAATGCCCTCCCGATGGAAGTGGTGGGGGCAAATACAGTGACAGAATTCATAATGGTATGGGACAGATACAGTGTATCTCTTTATAGCAATAGGATAAAATCAAAATAAACATAAATCTCCAGGAAAAAGCAGGAATGAGTCTTCACATATGGGTATCGTCGGTACCAACTGAGCCTGCGCGGGAACGCTCCCCAGCGTCCAGTAAGAAAGCTTTTGGGAGTATCCCACAGCGCCTGTGCACTGCCTTCCCGCCTTTCCCAACCGCCTCTCTCCAGTTCTTCTTTTCCGCGGAGCCAGCAGGTCGTGTTCCTGTCACCGCAGAAGAAGTTCTTTATTTTTTTCTTTATTTTTCTGTGTCGCATCTGCCGCCTTCTACGTCAGACCAGTACCGCCGGTCTTTTCTTTTCTTCTTACAAAAAAAAAAAAAAAACTTCTTTCAATTGTGCATTTTTGGTTTGGGCCTTAGGCCTGAACATTTTTTCTCCTCATGGAGAAACCCGCTTCCGGTTTTAAAAAGTGCATGAAGTGTGGCGGTACTATTTCTGTCACCGACACCCATGATTGGTGTCTAAAATGTTTGGGTCCTGACTATTCCATCACGGATTGTGTGTCCTGTACCATGATGTCTAAAAGAGGTCGGCAGAACCGAGCAGCCAAGCTCAGTACCCTGTTTCCCTCTGATACAGCCTCGGTGGCATCGATGTCTTCCAGGGCTGCTTCTTCCTCCCATGGATCTCAGGTAACCAAACATAAATCTAGCCGGTCCTCGAAGGGCAAATCTCCCTCAAAGCATCGAGATGCCTCCGGGCTTGTCCTCGAGGATTCCACAACGGCAAAATTACCCCGGCGGGAAGTTCCAGCTTCCAAAGCATTGTCTATGGGGTCACAGGTTGATATCGATGGGTCGGCCTCGACCGATCACCTGTTGCCGTGTTCTGGGGTACCGGTGGCCTCCACCGGTACCGACATCCAGACTCTGGTGGCGTCGATGGATCAGAAGATTCTGTCCATGCAGCACACCCTAACGGCGTTTATGCAGGCTTCGACACCTCCGGTACCGCAACAATCTCCATTGTCGGTACCGATTGCATCAACATCGGCCTCGGTGTCGACTGCAATGGTACCCTGTCCTATGATGCCCATCGGTACCGAACCGGTACCGCTTACTCCCGATGTCGATCCCACTCGATACGCGTATTGGGCTTTACAGGAGCATCCAGACAAGCGATACTTCGATTCCTCCGAAGACTCTGAGTCGGAGGTTTCTGTCGAGGCACCGGTACTTCTTCCTCAGGAGTCTGATTCTCCAAAACGAAGAATGTCTCCTCCAGAAGACTTGTCTTTTTAAGACTTCATTAGGGAAGTAGCTAAGGGCCTCTCCATTACAGTGGCCCCTGAGTCAGAGCCTAGAGCCAAGCAATTAGATATTTTGCAATATCCTAAGGCTCCTAAAGAAGCAGCTATTTTACCTATTCATGAGATTCTTTATGATCTCATGTTGAGCATGTGGGAGACTCCTCTTACCACCTCTCCTCATTCTCGTAGGTTAGACACCATATACCGTGTCCCTCCTTGTCCTGGCTTTCATAAGTCTCAGCTTCCTCACCACTCTATTGTGGTAGAGTCTGCCATGAGGAAAATAAAGAGTGCAAAGAGACACTCATCTAATCCTCCAGGACGTGAATGCAGGACCCTTGATGCTTCTGGCCAAAGGGTTTTCCAAGCCAATATGCTTGCTGCCAGAATCAACTCCTATAGTCTCTATATGGGGATGTTTCTAAAAAGTCACAGATCATCTGCAGACTTTAGCCCCTTTTATTTCAGAAGATAAAAGGCAGGAATTTCTCACTTGGCTTAAACATGCCCAAGATGTTTCCAAATTTTCCAACTGTGCAGCCTTTGATTCTTTTGAGTGTGTAAGCAGAGCCTCGGCTATTGCCATAGGTGCACGCAGAATTGCTTGGTTACAAGCCTCTGATTTGGAACTCTGGGTCCAAGATGAACTGGGAAATCTTCCTTGTACAGGTGAAAACCTTTTTGGCAGGGATTGGAAAGCAAAGGCCACTCAGATGGATGCTGAGAACTCTGCTTTGGATCGACTTTCAAAGTCTACCTCTGCTCCTGCTAAGAAAAGATTGTTCAAAAAGACACCTTTTTCAAAAAAAGGAAGATACTATCCTGCTTATCGTCAGCAGGCATCTTCTGCAGGTCGTTTTGCTGCAAAGCGTCAGCAACCACCTAAGCAGGCCAAGGCAAAGGCTGCCATGCCTCCCACGGCCCAGCAGCCTCGGCCTCCTCATGGCCTTTGACTTGCAACTAGAGAACTTAGTCTTTCTGGCTCTGGAAGAACCAGAGCCCCTCACCATTCCAGGAAGGTTAGCTCACTTTGCTCCCAGATGGGAGCAAATCACAGCAGAGCAATGGACCCTCTCCATTATAAGGGAAGGGTACAAGCTTCATATCTCCAGGAACAAGCAGGAATAAGTCCTCACATATGGGTACGTCGGTACCGACGGAGCCTGCGTGGGAAAGCTCCCCAGCTTCCCAGAAGGAAAGCTTTTGGGGCCTCCCACTGCGCATGCGCGCTGCCTTCCCGCCTTCCTGACCAACTCTCCTCAGTTCTTCTTTTTCCGCGGAGCCAGCAGGTCGTGTTCCTGTCACCACTGAAGAAGTTGTTATTTTAATTTATTTCTTTGGCTGCGTGT
Organism: Ichthyophis bannanicus; assembly: GCA_033557465.1. NCBI lineage: Eukaryota > Metazoa > Chordata > Amphibia > Gymnophiona > Ichthyophiidae > Ichthyophis > Ichthyophis bannanicus. Next base: position 36,010,705 of record CM066050.1, on the reverse strand, counting down.
CTGCCTTCCCCGATTCCGGACCAGTACCGCCGGTCTTTTTTCTTTATTTCTTACAAAAAAAAAAAAATCTTATTTTTCCCCACTTGGTGTGTTTGTTCTGTGAGGCCTCTAGGCCTTCACAGAATTCTCCCTCATGGAGAAACAAGCCTCTGGTTTTAAAAAATGCACCAAGTGTAGCGGTACTATTTCAGTCACAGACACTCATGAATGGTGTCTTAAATGTTTGGGGCCTGACCACTCCATTCCAGATTGCCCATCCTGTTCTTTGATGTCTAAACGTGGCTTACAAAACCGGGCAGCCAAGTTTCACATGCTGTTTTCTACAGATACTCCAGCATCGACATCTTCCAGGTCTTCCTCTCCTGATGGATCTCAGGTAACCAAACATTCCTCTGGCAGGTCCTCAAAGGGCAAATCTCCCTCCAAGTATCGAGATGCCCCCGGGCTTGACCCTGAGGACCCTGCCCCAGCCAAACAATCCCGGCGGGAAGCTCCGGCTTCCAAAGCTCCTATGGGGTTACAGGTTGACATCGATGGCACGGCCTCGACCGATCACCTGTTAGACTGCTCTGGGGTACCGGCTCAATCTTCCAGTACCGACATCCAGACAGTCGTGGCGTCTATGGATCATACAGTTCAATCCATGCAGCAGGCTATTATGGCTTTTATTAGAGCTGTGACGCCATCGGTACCGCAGCCAGCGGTACCGACTCCGGTTCCGGTACCACAACCGATACCGGTACCACAACCGATACCGGTACCCAGGGCATCCACATCGACCAGGATACCGATTCCGGTTCCCGGTTCCGGGGTTTTTCCTGATACCGATCCGGTTCCGGGTACCCCCGATGTCGATACCGGTCGATACGCTTATCGATCCCTGGAAGCAAACAGACGATACTTCGAGTCTTCTGATGATTCTGATTCATCAGATGACTCTGCTGAAGTATCCCTAACTCTACCTGAAGAACCCTCTTCTCCAAAGAGGAGAATGTCTCCTCCAGAGGATTTGTCTTTTCAAGACTTCATCCTTGAAGTGGCTAAAGGTCTCTCTATTTCAGTAACCTCTGAAAAAGAACCTAGAGCAAAAAAAAATAGATATTTTAGGATACTCTAAGGTTCCCAAAGAGGCAGTCACCTTGCCCATTCATGAGATTCTTCAAGAACATATGATGGACTTATGGGAGACTCCTCTCACCCTATCTCCACATTCTCGTCTATTGGACACCATGTATGGTGTCCCTCCCTCCTCTACTCCTCCAGGGAGAGAATGTAGGACTTTGGATGCTTTTGGTAGAAAAATCTTCCAAGCAAGTATGCTTATTGCTAGAATCAATTCATACAGCCTCTATATGGGCATGTTTCTGAAGGAGATTGCATTGAAAATACGCCATTTTCTCCCCTTTATCCCAGAGGATAGAAAGGAGGAGTTCCTTCTTTTGCTAAAGCATACCCAAGATATATCTAAGTTCTCCAACAGAGCAGCCTTTGACTCCTTTGAGGGTGCTAGCAGAGCCTCAGGCATTGCCATAGCGGCTCGCAGAATTGCTTGGCTCCAGGCCTCTGATCTAGAACACTGGGTCCAGGATGGGTTGGGAAATCTGCCCTGTACAGGTGAGAATATGTTTGGTAAGGAATGGCAAATCAAAGCCACCCAAATGGATGCAGAAAATGATGCTTTAGTCTACCTCTGCCCCTGTCAAGAAAAAATCTTTCAAGAAGCCTTTCTATAAGAAGGCCAGATTTGCTACAAATACTGGCCAACAATCTTCTGCAGCTTGCTTTGCTCCTAAGCGTCAGCAGCCTAAACAGGCCAGGGCAAAACCTGCAGGGGCTGCTACAGCCCAGCAGTCCCAACCCCCTCAGGGTTTTTGACTCAACTCTAGAGAACTTAACCTTTCTGGCTCTAAAACATCCAGAGCCTCTCACCATTCCAGGAAGGTTAACTCATTTTGCTCCCAGATGGGAGCAAATCACATCAGAACAATGGACCCTCTCTATCATCAGAGAGGGCTACAAACTACATTTCTCCAGCCTTCCTCCCCATACCATGGTGAGATGTTTCAATTCTCCCCCTTCTCTCCTGCACCTGTTAGGTCAGGAGGTGACCACCCTTCTTGCCCAAAGGGCAATAGAAGAGGTTCCTCTTCTTCAACAGGGGTCAGGGTTTTACTCCCCTTATTTTCTTATTCCCAAGAAAACAGGGGGGTACAGACCTATTCTAGATCTCAGAGAATTGAACAAATTCCTATGCAAGGAGAAATTCAAGATGCTTTCTCTAGGTACTCTCCTTCCATACCTACAGAGTCAGGATTGGCTTTGTTCTCTAGATCTCAAGGATGCGTACACACATATACTCATCCATCCATCCCACAGAAAATTCCTACGGTTTCTGTTCAGGGAAAACATTTCCAATACAGAGTACTTCCCTTCGGTCTAGCCTCTGCCCCAAGGGTATTTACCAAATGCATGGCAATAGTAGCTGCATTTCTACGAGCCCTGGGAATTTTTGTTTTCCCATACCTGGATGACTGGCTCATCCGAGCTCCATCTCAGTCTGAGGCTCAGACTTCCCTGGATCGCACCAGACGCATTCTGCAGTATCTGGGACTTGTGATCAATCTGCCAAAGTCTCAACTCGCCCCTACTCAGTCCCTGGAATTCATCGGGGCCTGGTTGGATACCACCACTGCAAGGGCCTATCTTCCTCAGGCCCGTTGCCAACGTCTAGTGCACTTAGCCTCCCAGACTCAGTCCAGAAGCCACTTGACTGCCAGGGAGATGCTACAACTATTAGGCCACATGGCCTCCACAGTACATGTGGTGCCCTATGCTCGCCTACATATGAGAGCAGCTCAATGGACTTTGTCCACCCAGTGGACCCAAGCATCCGGAGCTCTCTCAGACCAAATAGCAAACTCCAAACGTCTCTTTTGGTCTCTCCAATGGTGGATGTCCACTCAAAATCTGTTGTTGGGGGCCCCCTTTCAACCATTGTTGCCCCAAGCAACCCTCACAACAGATGCCACCCAAACAGGTTGGGGAGCTCATCTTCAAGATCTCTCCACTCAGGGCACTTGGTCTCCACAAGAGACCACCCTTCATATCAACCACTTGGAACTTCGAGCAATCTTTCTAGCTCTCAGAGTTTTTCATACCCTCCTCAGCAACATGACGGTCCTTATTCATACGGACAATCAAGTAGCCATGTTTTACATAAACAAACAAGGAGGGACTGGCTCTCTGTCGCTTTGCAACGAAGCTCCAAGATTATGGGCCTTTGCCAGAGAGCATCAAATCCATCTCCTGGCAGTATATCTTCCAGGAATCCAAAACTCTTGGGCAGACAGACTCGGTCGAGTTCTGCTTCCACACGAATGGTCCCTACACATGGATCAGGTACTCAGAATCTTCCAGAAATGGGGGACCCCGGACATAGACCTCTTTGCAAGTCCGTGGAATGCCAAACTTCCCCGGTTCTGTTCCAGGATTCCGTGTCAGGGAGTTCAGGCCAAGGATGCCTTCCTCTTTCATTGGGGTCAGGGCTTCCTATATGCCTTTCCACCCATTCCTTTGATTCCCAAGACTCTGTTCAAACTTCAAAGGGATCAAGGGTCCATGATCCTCATAGCTCCATGCTGGCCACGCCAAGTGTGGTACCCTCTACTTCTGCATCTCTCCCAAGCCCCCTCCCTGGACTTGGGAGCGGCTCCAGACCTTCTGTCTCAGGAGGAGGGGACTTTGTGGCACCCAAACCCCAAGTCCCTTCACCTCAGCTTGGTTACTGAAGGCCTAGACCTTCAACACTTCAATCTTTCGCAGCAAGTGAAGGATATCCTCCATGCCTCTAGGAAACCTTCCACTAGGCGTTCTTATGCTTTTAAATGGAAAAGATTTTCCATTTGGTGTGCTCAACAGGGTCTTAACCCTCTAGCACTTCCCTTGAATTCTCTTTTGGAATATCTCCTGCATCTCTCCAATGCAGGACTCAAAACAAATTCAGTAACACGCAACCTCTTCTAACCCAGTAACACTTCATACCCCTCTCTCATAATAACAAGGTTCTTTTCATACATTATTCCGTTCATATGTAAATAGTCAATGACTATTATTCATTGTAAATAATTACCCCGGTTACCCAAGTTTTTGTTCCTGTTCTATGTAAAAACCAGATAATATGTATCTTATCTGATGTTTTATTGTTCTATGTAAACCGCGCTGATTATAAATAGTGCGGTATATAAAAGATGTTAAATAAATAAATTAAATAAATAAGTAAGAGTTCATTTGAGTGCTATTGCAGCATCCCTTAAGCCCATCAATGGACAGCCTGTTTCCTCTCATCCTCTTATTGCAAGATTCATGAGAGGCCTAACCTTAACTAAACCTCCCATTCGACCTCCTCCGGTGGCATGGGACTTAAACTTGGTTCTTGGTCAGCTTATGAAGCCACCCTTTGAACCCTTAGCCACTACCTCCTTGAAATTTCTTTCCTGGAAGGTTATTTTCCTTATTGCAGTCACCTCAGCTCGCCGTATCAGTGAACTGCAAGCTCTAGTGGCTAATCCACCTTATACAAGGTTTCATCATGATAAGGTGGTCCTTAGGACCAATCCCCACTTTATGCCTAAAGTGGTCTCCCCTTTTCATCTTAATCAAGAGGTATATTTACCTGTCTTTTTTTCCAGCTCCTCATGCATCCAGTGAAGAGAGGAACCTTCATACTCTAGATTGTAAAAGAGCTCTTGCCTTTTACCTCCACAGGACACAGCAACATCGAAAGTCTTCTCAGCTTTTTGTTGCTTTTGATCCTTCTCATTTAGGACTTCCAGTCTCTAAAAGAACACTGTCCAATTGGATTGCTCAGTGTATCTCTTTTTTGCTTACCAGAGTAAGAACCTTTCTCTGGAGGGCCATGTCACTGCTCACAATGTGAGGGCCATGGCCACCTCTATGGCTCATCTAAACTCTGTGTCCATTGACCAGATCTGTCGAGCAGCTACCTGGGCCTCGGTTCATACCTTTACAGCCCATTACTGTTTGGACAAGGACTCGCGCCGGGATGCCTTGTTTGGTCAGGCTGTCCTCAGACACCTGTTCCATTCTTGAACAACTCCAGCCCACCTTCCCTGAATGGATGCCTGAGATCCATAGGAAGATAAGGAACCTTTCAGGGTCTCATACCCTTCAGGGGATCTCCCGGGCATCTCAGCTAGGGAGTCCCCATATGTGAGGACTTATTCCTGCTTGTTCCTGGAGATAGCACAGTTACTTACCTGTAACAGGTGATCTCTGGGAACAGCAGGAATTAGTCCTCACAACCCACCCACCTCCCCTAGGAGTTGTATCTCTCTCTCTCTTTCCTTTCCTCTCTCTATTGTCTCAGCTTTAAACTCGAACTGAGGAGAGTTGGTCAGGAAGGTGGGAAGGCAGCGCGCATGCGCAGTGGGAGACCCCAAAAGCTTTCCTTCTGGGAAGCTGGGGAGCTTTCCCGCGCAGGCTCCGTCGGTACCGACGTACCCATATGTGAGGATTAATTCCTGCTGTTCCCAGAGATCACCTGTTACAGGTAAGTAACTGTGCTTTCTTAAACCTTCCTCCCCACACCATGGTGAAACAGTTTAATTCTCCAACATCTCTCCTCAACCTTCTGGGTCAGGAGATTGCTACCCTTCTTGCCCAAGGGGCAATAGAAGAAGTACCCCTTCTTCAACAGGGCTCAGGGTTCTACTCCCCTTATTTTCTTATTCCAAAGAAAACGGGGGGCTACAGACCCATATTAGATCTCAGAGAATTGAACAAGTTTCTATTCAAAGAGAAATTCAAGATTATTTCTCTCGGTACTCTGCTGCCATACCTTCAGAGTCAGGACTGGCTTTGTTCTCTAGATCTCAAGGATGCGTACACTCGTGTCCTCATCCATCCAACACACAGAAGGTTCCTTCGGTTCCTTTTTCAAGAAAGCACTACCAATACAGGGTGCTTCCTTTTGGTCTGGCCTCTGCACCATGGGTGTTCATGAAATGCATGGCAGTAGTAGCTGCATTTCTATGCACTCTAGGAATATTCGTTTTCCCATATCTGGACGACTGGCTCATTCGAGCTCCATCCCAGTCAGAGGCCCAGATTTGTCTAACCTGCACAATGCATGTCCTTCAGTATTTGGGACTGGTAATAAATACCCCAAGAACCCATCTCACCCCTACTCAGTCTCTGGAGTTTATAGGGGCCTTGCTGGATACCACAACTGCAAGGGCCTATCTTCCTCAGGCCCGTTGCCTACGCTTGGTGCAGTTAGCCTCCCAGATACAGTTAAAGTCCCATTTAACTGCTCGAGAAATGTTATAACTATTAGGCCACATGGCATCCACCGTGCATGTGGCTCCATATGCTCGCCTTCACATGAGGGCAGCTCAATGGACTTTGTCCACCCAATGGACTCAGGCATCAGGTTGCCTGTCAGACAAAATAGCAAACTCCAGTCGCCTATTTTGGTCTCTCCAATGGTGGAAGTCCCCTCCAAATCTGTTGCTGGGGTCCCCTTTTCAGCAGTCGCTACCCCAAGCAACTCTAACAACAGATGCTTCTCCAATGGGTTGGGGAGCTCATCTGCAGGATCTCTCCACCCAGGGCATCTGGTCTCCACAGGAGACTTCTCTGCATATCAATCTCTTGGAACTCAGAGCAATATTCTTAGCTCTCAGGGTGTTCCATTCCCTGCTCAGCTACAGGACAGTCCTCATCCATATGGACAACCAAGTAGCCATGTTTTATGTAAACAAGCAGGGCGGGACTGGCTCTGTCACTTTGCAACGAAGCTTTGCGACTGTGGGCCTTCGCCAGAGAGCATCACATCCATCTTCTGGCAGTATATCTTCCAGGCATTCAAAACTCTTGGGCGGACAGACTCAGTCGAGTTCTGCTCCCACACGAGTGGTCCCTCCACATGGACCAGGTAGCCAGGATTTTTCGAATTTGGGGAACCCCGGACATAGACCTCTTTGCAAGTCCATGGAATGCCAAACTTCCCCGGTTCTGTTCCAGAATTCCGTGTCAGGGAGTTCAGGCCAAGGATGCCTTCCTCCTTCACTGGGGTCAGGACTTCCTTTATGCCTTTCCACCAATTCCCCTAATTCCCAAAACACTATTCAAGCTTCAGAGAGATCGAGGGACCATGATCCTCATAGCACCACATTGGCCACGCCAAGTGTGGTACCCTCTACTTCTGTATCTCTCTCAAGCTCCTTCCCTGGACTTGGGTTCTGCGCCAGACCTTCTGTCCCAGGAAGAGGGAACGTTGTGGCACCCAAACCCCCAGTCACTCCATCTCAGGGCTTGGTTGCTGAGGGCCTAGACCTTCAAGATTTTCATCTCTCTCAGCAAGTCAGAGATGTTGTTCATGCCTCTAGAAAGCCTTCTACTAGACGTTCCTATGCTTTCAAATGGAAAAGATTTACCATTTGGTTTTCAGAGAAGGGTCTAAACCCTCTTGCAATACCTCTGAATTATCTACTAGAGTATCTCCTGCATCTATCCCATGCAGGCCTGAAAACGAATTCAGTAAGAGTCCATTTGAGTGCTATTGCAGCGTCCCTCAAGCCTCTCAATGGACAACCTATTTCGTCTCATCCTCCTATAGCAAGATTCATGAGAGGCCTTCTTTTAACTAAACCTCCCATTAGACCACCTCCAGTGGCATGGTACTTAAACCTGGTTTTTGGCCAGCTTATGAAGCCACCCTTTGAACCTTTAGCCACCACCTCCTTAAAATTTCTTTCTTGGAAAGTGGTTTTTCTCATTGCAGTAACCTCAGCACGCCACATCAGTGAGTTGCAAGCTTTGGTGGCTAATCCACCTTATACAAGGTTCCATCATAAGGTAGTCCTCAGGACCAATCCACACTTTATGCCTAAAGTGGTCTCGCCTTTTCATCTGAACCAAGAGGTATATTTACCTGTCTTTTTTCCAGGACCTCATGCATCAAATGCAGAGAGGAATCTTCATACCTTGGATTGTAAGAGAGCTCTCGCTTTTTACTTACAAAGAACGCAGCAACATAGAAAGTCTTCACAACTCTTTGTTGCTTTTGATCCTTCTCATTTAGGACTTCCAGTCTCTAAGAGAACACTGTCCAACTGGATTGTTCAGTGTATTTCTTTTGCCTACCAGAGTAAGAACATTTCTTTGGAGGGCCATGTCACAGCTCACAATGTGAGAGCCATGGCAGCCTCAATGGCTCATCTAAACTCTGTGTCCATCGACCAAATCTGTCGAGCGGCCACCTGGGCCTCGGTTCATACCTTCACAGCCCATTACTGTTTGGACAAGGACTCCCGCCGGGATGCCTCGTTTGGTCAGGCTGTCCTCAAACACCTGTTCCATTCCTAATCAACTCCTACCCACCTACCCTGGTCGGATGCCAGAGATCCATGGGGGTAGGTAGGGTCCTTTTCAAGGACACACAGCCTGGGGTTTCTTCCTGGCATCTGCAGCTAGGGAGTCCCCATATGTGAAGACTCATTCCTGCTTGTTCCTGGAGATAGCACAGTTACTTACCTGTAACAGGTGATTTCTGGGAACAGCAGAAATAAGTCTTCACAACCCACCCACCTCCCCTAGGAGTTGTATCTCTCTATCTTTCCTTTCCTCTCTCTCTCTTTGTCTCAGCTTTAAAACTCGAACTGGAGAGAGGTGGTTGGGAAAGGCGGGAAGGCAGCGCGCAGGTGCTGTGGGATGCTCCCAAAAGCTTTCTTACTGGACGCTGGGGAGCGTTCCCGCGCAGGCTCCGTCGGTACCGACGATACCCATATGTGAAGACTTATTCCTGCTGTTCCCAGAGATCACCTGTTACAGGTAAGTAACTGTGCTTTATCTCTTATAGCTCAACAAATAGGGGAGACCTACATGGAGCGGTGGGTTCACCCCTAAACAAAGGCATGGGGAGGGAGGGGTGACCTGCATGGAGTGGCAGGTGCACCTACTCTTGCCACTTTGTTGGGCAGACTGGATGGCTCATGCTGGTCTTTATCTGCTGTCATATACTATGTTGGTGAATTTTTTTTTTTTGGTAAAATAACGCCCATTTTTCATTTATAGTCATCCAGATCAGTTCAGAACAAATAAGTTATGCCCCTTAGCCAGCAGATGGAGACAAAGAACAAAGACTTGTGAGCTCTATCCTGCATATGGCACCATGCAAGCATTTTGTGATGGGCATTCCATGCAGCTAGTTTCTGAACTGGTATGGTAGCTCTTGGAGAACCGATGACCCAGTTGAGCTTGTTTGGTCAGGGGAAAACCAGGGATCTGCAGGAGCTGGCCACACTCTTGTAGGATACCTGGACGAGCCCAGATCTCTCTGCTAATTCCTAACTGGTTGAGCACCTAAAACACCATCCCTCCCCCCTCCAAACCTTTCTAAAAACATAAGTCTTTTTTGACAGCAGCAATCTGATAAGATGACTGTGCTGGGGAATTTTGCATTGCGGACATCAGCGGAGCAAGAGGAAGTTCCAGAAGACTTCTTTCACCTCCCCACTAGCTGCCCTGTAGCATTTAGTTTGCCAAAAACAGTGTAATTACTGAGGTTGCAAATTACTGCAGGTTCCATTTGAGTGACCACCAGGAGCAGCACAGGTACCGGAGGCATAAGGTGCAGCAAACTCCTCTTAGGTGAACATCAGGCCCAGCACAAGATCATAATCAGCATGGCAGCTATTAGCAGGAGATGCACAATCAGTAGCTGCTGCACCACCGTTGAAGGTAGCATGGAAGCGCCATCAGAGATCAAAGCACTACTCCTAGTGCAGAGGCCATGGGGGTAGCTCCAGACAGTGCAACTCGCGCCATGGGGTGGCATTAGATTATCAAGATCGGAAAACAGCAGCTTTGAGCCTTTAGAGTGATGCTTTGGAGAGCCTGCCAGTGAGGGGGCAAAATCATACCAAATTTTCTTTGCAGTAGCACATGGCAAGTCACAAGCGTGGGAAAGGTGGCCATTTTATCTCCAGATATGGGCAAGCTCAAGCGTGGGAGAGGTGGCCATTTTATCTACAGATCTGGACTGTAAGGTCGTTACCCCTTCCCCTGCTCTGGCTCCCGATGGCACTTTAAATAAAGCAACCTTATTACCACAGAGAACTGCTAAAGGTCTTTGCTCCAGGGGATGTTTTGTCTTCCTTATGCACAGGGCCTTTTTAATGAGGCAAGTCCAGTGTCCACGTTGGTCAAAGGGGGAAGGGAGGGATTAGCCTTAGGTTTTAGAGGAGCCTGCAGAGCATCAGATCGCAGGACTAGGAGGCATAGTCTGTGGCATAAGGTACACGTTCCAAACATTAAAGTGCTGCCAGTCTGATGAGCAAAGGGCTTCTGTTGTAGATGCTTCGCAGGAAAGTGGGCTGTCCATTGGAGAGGGAGATAACTGTACTGTGATCAGGCCATGATTTTGAAAGTGCTGAAGGTGAATGTCATCCGGACTTCTGCCAGAGGTATGGCAATGTGTTTCTGCTAGACCTCTCCTGTGGCTATGAAACTGGTCAGGGGATATAGCCTCTAAGGCTGTGTTTATGTAGACTGCCTTTTAGAAGGAAGCTTCTCTTTGGAGAGGACTTGAAGCTGATGAAGGACCTTAGAGAGTCCAAGCCCCAGAGGTTATTGGAAGACAAGCTAGAAGTTCTCATTCATCCTTGGCGAAGGCTAGGTTCAGAAAGGCATGGCGCTATTAGCTAGGAAAGGGAAGTTCCTTCCAGTGCTCTCACTTTTTGAGTAGGTTGTCTTCCTTTCATTCCCAAAAAGGTATGCAGGGTCACACAGCCTTTTTAAGAGTGGACCCAGGATCACTTCAGTCAGTGAGTCTGGGAAGTAGTTAGGTTCTTTGTTGGATTTATTTATTGTTTTTCCCTGTCAAGTGCTGGACAAGAGAGCAGCAGTGCTAGCCACCTTGCAAAGGATGGTATGGGAACAACCACCCCCAAAAGAGGAGTCAGGCACAGACTACTACAATTAGTTTGTCATAACAAAAACACAAGAACACAAGATCAAGGAAGGTTCCTTTTAGCCTATTCTAAATTTGAAAAGGATGAGTTAAGCAGTGTATTCTGCACTTTTTAATGGAGATGCTGTGATCAGTGAATTCCCAAGAGGGAATTCCTGATAGCCTTAAGTATATGTACATATTCTGATTTGAGGGCTACACCAGAGATACCTGAGGTTGGTGATTTTTGGCCACCACTATCAATTTCAAGCTCTGCATTTAGGTCTAGCAACAGCCCCCCTAACCTTTCTGAAGATTATGGTGGTGGTAGCCATAGTCCTTCCCTGGGATGGGTCCAAGAACAACAAGCTGGTGCCTTCTCTGTGCATAGTATATCAGGATGCATGCTTTCATACCTGGAAAGGAGAGATTTTCCTTTTTGATCAGAGAGTAGCCAAGCTGCAGGGCCAAATTAAAATGCTCCTGATGAGGAGGGCACTGCAGACCTGGGATTACATGCAGGTTTTCGGTTCCATGGTGGCGACACTAGAGTTAATTCCTTTGGGCTTGAGCTCACATGCGTCCCCTACAACTCTCGCTTCTGAGCCATTGATTGGCACATTCTCTGTCTTATGAAACTTGTCTACCTTGGACCGCATTAGCAGAGGTGGTTGTACTTTTGCAATCTGGTGAAAAGCACAGATGCGAAAGCCCCCAGTTGGCTGGTAGTGACAATGGACACCAGCCTGAGTGGTTGGGTGGGTACACTGTTAAAACCAGGTGGCTCAAGGACCCTGCAGAGTGACAAAAGTGTCTTGATCAATCAATCGATTAGAGGCAAGGTCCATCTGAAGAGCGCTTCTGGCATTCCAGCTCCTAGTGTAGGACAAAGCAGTGAGAATATTTTTCTGACAGTGCCACAGCAGTGGCTTCTATCAATTGTCAGAGTGGTATGAAGAGCAGTAGCCAAGGACTTGTTGGGCCTAAACTCATCTTTTGAGCGATATTGGCGGCACACATTGCAGGCTTCCAAAATACATAGGTAGACGTATTGAGCAGACACTCCCTGCATCTGGAGGAGTGTGAGTTGTTGGGGGTGGGGGAGGTCTTTGAGCCCATCAAGGCTTATTGAGGACACCGATCGTGGATTTGATGGCAAGAAGGTAAACTGTTCAGTTGCTAGAGAGAAAGGGGGTGGGGGGTGGCGGCATCAGGCTTGGATGTGCTACTCCAACCATGGCCCGCATCAAGAGTTCTGTATATGTGTTCTTGGTGCTTCTGGGTCATCTGTTGCAAAGAATAGCGTCTCATCCTGCTTTAGTTATCCTAATACTACTTGGTCTACTTCTGAATGTTTAACAGTCAAACAAAGTTCAGTCGTTCCTTTTGAAGCTAAATAGAGTGTGTTCATATATTCGTTGACAAACACATTAATACGCTACACGTGAAGGTCTCAGTCTTGTTCATGCACCACTGTACAAGCAAATTGCCTCAAGACAGTGAATGTGCTCTTTTAACATCAACGACCTTCACGTTTAAAGAGTACCGGAACTACAGTAAAAGCAGATGAAATACTTCGTCTTCAATCTTTCCCAAGATACCAAAAAATTCTTTTAACTTTAAACTGTTAATACTCGGCTCCAGAATTTTACTCGCCACTTATTAATCCCTATTATTAATAATAAGTGGCGAGTAAAATTCTGGAGCTGAGTGTTAACAGTTTAAAGTTAAAAGAATTTTTTGGTATCTTGGGAAAGATTGAAGACGAAGTATTTCATCTGCTTTTACTGTAGCTCCGGTACTCTTTAAACGTGAAGGTCGTTAATGTTAAAAGAGCACATTCACTGTCTTGAGGCAATTTGCTTGTACAGTGGTGCACGAACAAGACTGAGACCTTCACGTGTAGCGTATTAATGTGTTTGTCAACGAATATATGAACACACTCTATTTAGCTTCATAAGGAACGATTGAACTTTAGTTATCCTAATAGCATCACATTGGCCCAGAAAACTGTGGTATGCAGATCAGACGTGTCTCAAGTTAGAGGAAAGCTTATTGCTACCCCAGGGAAGGGATCTGAATCATCTGGTTAGAGCACTGCTTGGGAACCAAGAGACCAGGGTTCGATTCCCACTAGAACTCCTTGAAGCCCTGGGCAGGTCACTTAACCCTCTATTGCCTCAGAAGAATCCAAGTTATCAATGTCCCTGTTTAATGTACATTACCAAGTTTGTTACAATGTAAACAATGTTTTGGCTAAAATGATAAAGTGCTATTTAAAAAAACAAAAAACAAAATGTTAAATCTGCTAGTTTCACTCTGTCTTACGGCTTGGCCCTTGAAAGGTCTTGTCTGAGGCGTAAAGGTTATGCAGAAGAGGTCATACAACTCTCCTGCAGGCACAGAAAAGATTGACCTTCTTGGCATATGCCAGCATGTGAAGGATTTTCAAAATACGGTGTGCAGAGCCTGCATACTCCCTATTTCTGACTTTAATTGTGCATATCTTATCCTTTTTGTAGGAGGGTCTCAGAGATCTGTTGCTTGGTTCCCTGAAGGTTCAGGAGGCAGCACTAGTGTGTGTGTGTTCAGGAGTGCCATTTGCATCACATCTGTTTGGAAGGAGTCGCTCACTTGCGTCTTCTGATCTGTTCATCCATTGTAGTCCGATTCTGTGTGCTTGGACATCTTCATCTTTTGAGCTGCTCAAGAGAGTGATCCTGAATGATCTGATAATGAAGGTCATCTTCCTGGTAGCAGTTTGTTCAGCAAGAAGTATTTTGGAACTGCAAGCATAGTCATGCCTTGAACCCTTCTGCATTTTTCTGAGGCTAGAGTTTCCCTTCGGACAGGTCCAGCTTTCATACCAAAGGAGGTATTGGCCTTTCTTATCATTCAGATACTAACTTTACCTGCCTTTTAATAAGAGGATTGTGGGGAGGCTATCTGTTTCCTCCCAAACTCTTGATGTGTGGAAGGCTTTAAGGTGCTACCTGGAAGTGACCATTGTATGCTGGATCAATGAAGCGATTTCATCAGCTTATATACTCTAGGTCAAGTGTCAACTAAGGCTCTGGTACATTCTACCAGGGATCCGCTGATTTCTTGGACGGACTCTCATGTTTCTCCTGAAGAGATTTGTAGGGCTGCGACTTGGTCCTACTTACATTCTTTTTCTATAGGCGCTATAGATTGTTTTAGCCAGGGAGGACACAGTGTTTTGGGCTGGAATGTTAAGATCAGGGGTTTCCGGGTTTCCAGGTCTCTCCCATTTTAAAAGGAGTGCTTGGTTACATCCCATTTGTTGTGGATTGATCTGGTTGATAAGGAAAGCAAAATTTGGTGTTACCTGCTAATTTTCTTTCCTCGAGTTCTACCAGACCAGTCCAGAGTCCTGTCTGTCATTCCATTTAGTTGAAGTATTATATTCATCCTTTCATATGAGGAGAGTTAACAGAGCCTCCTAACAGGAGTCTTTCAAGTATGCAGTCGTCCATATGTTGGAAACACTGGATCTTTCCCCTCATATGGAGGTAACTAAAGGATATAGGGGTATGTTTACTATGCAGCAGTAGTGGCTTCTGTGCGATATTGGAGCCACGACCCCATTGATATTGCACGGAAGCCACTACCGCTGCTTAGTAAACATACCCCATAGTTTTCCTACATTTGCTTTGTTATGGAAGTACTGGAGAGTAAGTAGCTAGAAGGTGGCCCCTATAAAGGGCAGTTCTCACCAATCTTTCTCTGTCTACGTCTGCTAACCGAGGGGCATAATCCATTTCTTCTGAACTGGTCTGGTAGGATTCAAGAAAAGAAAACTAGCAGGTAAGAACAATTTTTTTCCTTCTTAACTTACTTTTTGAAAGTAAAGAAGACTTTAAAAGTCTGCTCTGTGAGTCTCCCCACTCCCTAATAACATTTTTATTTGGTGTTCTATGCACATCAAATTTTCACACCGTAGTGGTGTTGGCAGCATTGGGTTGGTGGTGATTTATTCATTTGGAAAATGCTATAGAAGGAAGAGTCTTGGTTTGTTAATAAGCAATGGAAATGCTTGGGGGGTTTTGTTCGTTTTTTTTTTTTTTTTTTAATTTAACATTCACACCATGCCAGGGAAGATGCAAAAACTCTGGGGGTGGTTTTTTTTAAGATCCTCACATAGGCATGCACGAATCTCTGGAAAGAAGATGCCTTTAGTGCTGGGTAGAACTTTTCTTTTGACACAGAGGATATGGGCACACCAAAATTGTTAATAAATTTAAAAAAAATTACCCAGACATACATTTCCATTGTACCAGCATTTTGGTGCTGAGCATCTGCAGTGATTAATGATTGCAGGGAGGCAGTGTTGGGGGAGGGGATGTATTTTTGTGCATTTGATTCATTTGCATGCTCAGTACTTTCATTTTTTCTGTTGTAGCGGTTGATCGCTGTATCTCTGCTAGCTTGAGTGATGCTCGGGATGCACTAGTAAATGCTGTAATAGATTCATTGGCTGCCTATCGCTCCACTGTGCTAAGTATTCAACAGCCTGGTCTGATCGCACCCTACTCCTTGCGACTTTTTCCTCTGTTTGTATTGGCGCTTCTAAAACAGGTAAGAGCAGAATGAAGAATTCTTGGATGATTCTTTTACTAGATTTGACAGTTTTTTTCTGTGACTATATGAAAATGTTAGTGTAGAATTTTGGTCAGATGAAATTAATATGCTAGTGTGGAGTATAAATCAAAGGTAATAAAAGCATTTTGGGGAGATCTCCAGGAACAAGCAGGAATGCAGCCTTCACATATAGGTGACGTCCCCTGATGGAGCCTGCATGGGAACACTCCCCAGCATCCAATAGAAAGTGTTGGGAACATCCCTCTGCATATATGTGCATGCCTTCCCAGTGAATCTCCTCACTCTTAGCTTTTCCGTGGAGCCCTACAGACGCTTGCCTGTCCCTGCAGTTAAAACTTTTCTCCATGCCCTTTGGGGTGCTTCTTTTTTTCTTTTTTGCCTTTCCGTCTCTTCGGTACTGTCGTTCGTCGATGCCAGTGCCCTTTTTGGGCACTTTCCTTACTTTTATTTTTCTCTTTTACCTAGTGGTTCCCGTGAATTTTTTCGTCTGTCTAGGTCGCCATTGAGTCTTTTGACCTGGCAGAGGCTGTGTTTTTTTCTGACATGGAGAAGCCAACCAGCGGTTTCAAAAAGTGTACTAAATTAACCGCACTATTTTGGGCACCAGCAAGCATAATTGGTACTTACAGTGCTTGGGGCCTGACCATAATCCAGACTCTTGTAGTCTGTGTTAGCAAATGACAAGGGTTAAAAAAAATGGAAAAGCAATGAGAGTGTCTCTTTGGATCTGACTCTGCAGCCTCAGCACACTATTCTTTGATGTTGATGCTTTCTTGGGGTCCTGTTCTTTGCGCTGTTTCTGCTGTGCCTTGGAATCAAAAGGCCATGGTATGAAACAGCCAGCCACTGAAGCCACATTGGCATATCAGCCTTTGATGTCAAGGACCGATGACTATTCCCGGGATTGTGCCCTCTGACATCAGCACTGGAGCTCCCTTCGGCAAGATTCCTTTCCGGAGAGCCAAGAGCAGCTAGCTGAGCAGCCCCAGCAAGAGGAATCCACCTCCAAAGCACAAGAAGGGTCTCCAGTGTGCTACACAGGCTTTGACCTCGTGAGATCCTCTGGTTTCATTGTCTGATACGGTAGTCCAGAGTCCTACACCGGAGTCCCCCCAGACATCCTCCATCTCCCTCAAGCAGCGCATACTGATCATCGAAAGGAGTATGGCTGTGCTCCTGGCCTCGAGGCCCTCTGGCGCCCAGGTCTCAATACCGAGCCTGGAATTGGGCATCTCAAAGCCCTCGGCGACGCAAGCCTCTATGCTGAGCCTGGAACTGGCTGACTCCCATCGGCTGCAAGAGGAACAGACATCGAGAGTCTATGGTTATGATGTCTCTGGGCATCGGTATAGAGATCATCCTTTAACACCGGATTTGCGGCAGAGACGTGACAGTGACCGTCGCTATTTTGACTTCTTTTCCAATTCAGATGCCTGGGAATCAGAGGCCGAATCCCTGGTTTCCCAAAGACACCATGATGTGCCGTTGGACCTGTCACTGCCTTATGAGTGTCAGTCCCTGCCGGAGGACATGTCCTTCCAAGACTTTATGCATGACATGGCCAGAGTTCTCTCAATCCTCACACACTGAGAAGGAACAGAGAGCTAAAGAACTGGAGATATTCCAGTATCCCTTGATGACTAAGGATGCTGCCACTCTCCTGGTCCATCATATTTTACAGGATCTCATGTTTCGGATGTGGGAGACCCCTCTCTCGGTTCTAAGAGACTGGACATCATGTACAGGGTTCCCGATTCCCCGGGCTTCCAAAAGTCTCAACACCCTCACCATATTATGGTGGTCGAGTTGGCCATGTACCAGGCTCAAGAGCACTAGGAACCACTCTTCGGTTCCTCTTGGGATGGAATCGCATGCTGCCAATGCTTCCAGGCATTGATGTTGGCTTCCCACATTTATTCCTATTTGTTTTATATGGGCATATTCCTCAGAGATATTGTCAAAGACCTAGACAAATTCTCTGTTGTCATTCCTTCAGAAAAGCAAGAGGCCTACAGAGCCTTAGTTAAGCATGGTCAAGACTGCTCTAAATTCATCAGCAGTAGGTCCAAGACGAGCTAGCAGATATTCCTTGTAGAGGTGAAAACCTCTTTGGTAAGGGCTGGAGGGAGAAAGCGGGTGAAATTAATTCAGGTGACTTTACCATGAAGCGTCTCTCTCGTAAAACAGCAGATCTTTCCAGGAAGAAGGCCTCTGTAAATAAACCCTTTTATCCTAAGAAGAAGAAATAGTACCTCTCTTATCCAGGTTATGCACCTTAACATGCTCACTAAGGTCTGCAGAAGCCTCAGGCTCCTCACCAAACCAAGAGACCTAAACCTGTTAAGCCACAACCAGCTCCACAGCCCAAACCTGGGCTAGTTTTTGATAGTTTCCTAGAGAACATTGTCACTCTTCCCTTGAAGGAACCCCCCAGCCTTCTCATATAGCAGGCAGGTTGGTCCATTTTGCCCACAGGTGGCCCTTCATAACATCAGAGCCTTGGACTCTCAGGTCGTTCTCAAAGGCTACCTGCTCCATTTTGCCCCGTTACCACCTCCCTTCTTTCCAGGGGAGTATCCTCTAGACCAGTGGTTCCCAACCCAGTCCTTGGGTACCCCCAGGCCAGTCAGGTTTTCAGGATATCCACAATGAATATGCATGAGAGAGATCTGCATGCACTTATCTAGACCCTCTCCATAGGGATCTGTTGCGACAGGAAATCCCCACCCTTCTAAAAGAGGGTGCCATAGAGCTTGTTCCCTGCACACAAGAAAGATTAGGGTTCTAGACCTGGTACTTCCTTATTCCCAAAATGTCAGGGGGGTTCCATCCCATTCTAGATCTCCGGAAGCTAAGCAAATTCCTAGTACGAGAGAAGTTCAAGATGGTTTCTCTGGAACGATTGGCTCTGTTCTCTAAATCTAAAGGATATGTATACATATCTCCTCATCCACCCGTCTCAGTCAGTACCTTTTGCTTCATGTTCGGCGTACATTACCAATGCATAGTCCTGCCCTTTGGGCTGGCATCTGCCCCAAGGATGTTCACAAAATGTCTAGTGGTAGTTGCAGCCTATCTCTGCACCCTAGGCATCTTCATCTTCCCTTAGAATGGTGCATCTGGCTGTTCAATGCACTGTTATAGTGCTCCAATATCTCGGTTTTGTCGTCAGCTTTCCAAAGTCATACCTTTCTCCTACCCAGAAACTGGAATTCTCGACATGACTCGGGCTTGAGCTTTCCTGCCCAAGGACTGTCTCAAATGCCTCACAGAGTTGGCAAGCATCATTCAGTACAGCTTTGTCTGCTCTTATCACATGGCCTCCACGATCCATATTGTCCCTTGTGCTCGCCTCCACATGCACCAAGTGCAGGTGACCATCTCCTCACAATAGAAGCAGGTGGCGGGCCATCTGCGAGACAGTAGTAGTCACCCCACTTCTGGCGAATTACCTTCAGTGGTGGCTGTCTCCTCAAAACCTTCTCTTAGGGTTACCTTTTCAGATGCCTTCACCTCAATGGTCCCTCACTACCAATGCGTCCAAGCAGGGCTGGGAAGCACATCTGGATGGCCTGGGCATGCAGGGCCTCTGGTCTCAAGAAGAAGCCTCCCTTCAAATCAACTTCCTGGAGTTGAGGGTGGTAATCAACAGTGTTTTGCCAACAGTTATCAAATCAGCTAAGTCCCAAAGAGGTGCCATAATACAACTTGGCCAAAGTCACTGTCCTTACGAGAGTCTTTGTCCAGACAGTAGTGGGCTGCAAAGATATATAACTGGAGGACCATGTGGCAGCACAGTAGATCCCCATTATGGAGACAGAGCGTGAGTGGGCCACAGATGTGGCCATGACATGGACATTGTGGGCTGTTACATGCTCCTCTGTTAGACCCGCCTCAGTGTATGCAAAGGATATGCAGTCTGCTATCCAAAGAGAGAGTGTGTTTAGTCATAGGAAGACCAAGGTGACTAGGGTCAAAAGAAATTAATAATTGTGATGATTTCTGGTGTGCCTTAGTTCTGTCAAGGTAATATGCCATTTGCAATCTAGGGTAAGAAGTGCCGCCTCAGCCAGAGATGCATTTGGCTTTGGAAAAAAGGTGGGAATAATTACAGACTGGTTGAGATGGAAGGGTGATACAACCTTTGGCAGGAAATACGCATGCATTCGCAGGACCACCCTGTCATGATGAAAACATGTATAGAGAGGGCATGTGCAACCAAAGCTTGTAGTTCGCTGACTCGACAAGCTGAGGTGAGAGCAACTAGGAAGGAAACTTTCCAAGCAAGATATCTGAGGGAGGTAGTGGCTAGAGGCTCAAATGGAGATCTGAGCAATTGAGCAAATACCACGTTGAGGTCCCAGGTGACAGGTGGGGACAGATTTGTTGACTTAGTCAAAAGGAAACCGCTCATGAAGCTGGCTAGCCATGGATGTTTGGAAACAGGTTTTCCATCAGTCCCTCGATGAGAAGCTGAATTGGCATTGAGGTGGACCCATTGTCTTCACTGAACAGTTATCGTTATATGTAAACCGCGCTGATGCTGAATAGTGCGGTATATAAGAAAAATAAATAAATAAATAAAATAAATGGAACTAGTTTTGAGACCCATAAAAGAGGTGGAGGAGATATAGTAGAAGACTCTCCACCAGACAGTGAAGGAGTTGAGGGTATGCTGTGTATACCACACTGTGAGCCTACACCATGTAAAGGCATATGTGTGTTATGTGGAGTCTTTCCAGGATGCTAGAAGGATGTCCTTTATGGTATCCGGTAAATTGAGGTCTACTACTACTACTACTATTTAGTACTTCTAGAGCGCCACGCACGCAGCGCTGCACAGCTAACCTAACCTACAAGAGGTAGCTGGCATACATGAGACAGTCCCTGCCCGTCAGAGTCATGTTCGTCAGAGCTTACAATCTAGTTAGAGTAGTACATTAGTTAAAACAGTGCAGAGTGTTAAACGGTTCTATGCAAGGTACGGCGTGGTGCAGTTTGGTCTGAAGTTGGTCATAACATTGACAGGGGTTAGGGTGGGATGAGGAAGGAGTCAGGATCTGAATGCAATGGTGAAGAGGTGGGTCTTCAGCCTGGACTTGAAGAGGGTCAGGGAGGGTGCCTGGCGCACAGACGCAGGTAGTAGGTTCCAGGCGTGAGGTGCAGCAAGGTGAAAGGAACGTAGTCGGGAGTTTGTGATGTGGGTGAAAGGCATTGATAGAAGTAATTTGTTAGCGGAATGCAAATTTCGAGAGGGGACGTAGGGAGAGATAAGAGGTATTGAGGGGCCATAGAGTGAATGCATTTATAGGTCAGCAGAAGCTTGAATTGGATGCGGAACTGGACAGGGAACCAGTGAAGTGATTTGAAAAGAGGAGTAATATGGGCATGGCGAGGCTGGCAGAAAATTAGTCGAGCAGCATGATTTTGTATAGATTGAAGGGGAAGGAGTTGGCTCACAGGAAGACCAGCAAGGAGTAGGTTGCAGTAATCGAGGCGGGAGGAGATTAAGGAGTGGATAAGTGTTTTGGTAGTGTGTTCAGAGAGGAAGGGGCGGATTTTGCTGATGTAGAGAGAGAAGCGGCAGGTCTTAGCTACAAGCTGGATATGAGGGGAGAAGGAGAGAGAGGTGTCAAAGATAACCCCTAGATTACGGGCCGAGGGAACAGGAAGGATAGTAGATCCCTCTGCATAGATTGAGAGAGGAGGAAATGGGGGGAGGAGTTAGGTGGAAAGACAAGGAGTTCAGTCTTGGTCATGTTCAATTTCAGTCATCGTCGAGACATCCAGGCAGCGATGTCCGAAAGACAGGCAGAGATTTTGGACTGGGTTGCTGAAGAAATATTAGGTGTGGAGAGGTAGATTTGTGAGTCATCGGCATAGAGATGGTAGTGAAAGCCATGGGAGGAGATAAGTGCTCCAAGGCCTTGGGTATAGAGAGAGAAGAGGAGGGGGCCTAAGACCGATCCCTTGGGTACACCTACATGGAGCGGGGTAGGGGAGGAGGAGCCACCAGAGCATATGCTGAAGGAGCAATGGGAGAGGTAGGAGGGAGAACCAGGATAGTACGGAGTCCTTGAAGCCAAGCGAGGAGAGGGTGGTGAGGAGAAGGTCATGGTCAATGGTATCAAAGGCAGCAGAAAGGTCAAGAAGGATGAGAATAGAAAAGAGGCCCTTGGATTTAGCCAGCAACAGGTTGTTTGTGACTTTTGTGCATGCCGTTTCAGTGGAGTGTAGAGGACGGAAGCCAGATGGAAGTGGGTCGAGGAGGGCTTGGGAGGTAAGGAAGTCGAGGCAGCGACGGTGGACTGCTAGTAGTTTGGATATGAAGGGAAGGAGGGAGATGGGTCGATAATTAGATGGGGCATGTGGGATCAAGTGAAGTTTCTTGAGGAGGGGTGTGACAACAGCATGTTTGAAGTCAATGGGGACAGTTGCAGTGGAGAGTGAGATTGAGGATATGAGAGATGGTGAGGGGGATGGAACGTAGGAGATGGGTGGGGATAGGATCTGATGAACAGGTGGTGGGTTTGGAGGAGGACAGGAGTGCAGTTTCTTCCTCAGAGATCGGAGGAAAGGAGGAGAGGGTGGCAGAGGGAGTATGGATGGGGGAGGAGAATTGGGGAGGAGGGGAGGTAGATGGGGGGGGGGTAGGGAACTGGAGGGTAATCTTGTGGATTTTGTCGTGGAAGTAGTCGGCTAGGGTTTGGGCAGAAAGAGAGGGTGGGATTGGGGGCGGGGGGACCTTGAGGAGAGAGTTGAGGGTATTAAAGAGACGGCGAGGATCCAGAGGCAAGGCAGTTGGTCAGATGGATGTAGTAATCTTGTTTAGCAAGTGCTAAGGCTGACTGGAAGAAGCCAAGCATGAATTTGAAGTGTAGAAGGTCTTCCGGGGAGCGGGATTTGGACCAAGCTCGTTCGGCAGAACGGGCGCAGATGCGTAGGTAACGGATTGTGGGTGAAAGCCAGGGTTGGGGAGTAGATCGTTTGACAGGACGTGGGGTGAGAGGGGCAAGAGTGTCAAGGACTGAGGATAATGTAGCATTGTATGAAGATAATGCCTTGTCGACGGACCTGGAGGATAAAATGGTAGAAAGAGATGGAGAGATGGTGGAGGAGAGAGTCAGGGGATCAATATTATGAAGGTTTCTAAATAGGACAGAGGAGACAGGACGAGGTTGGGACGGCGGAAGTTGAAGAGTAAATGTTAAGAGGTGATGGTCAGATGAGGGAAGGATTGATTTGCGGAAGTTAGAAGGAGAGGAATTGGAGAATAGTATTAGGTCAAGGCAGTGGCCGTGTAGATGTGTGGGGGCAGTGGAGCAAAGTTGGAGGTTGAACGAGGAGGTAAGAGCGAGGAACTTTGAGGCATGGGGGTCGGAGAGATTGTCGATGTGAATGTTGAAATTGCCAAGAATAAGAGTGGGGGAGGAGGGATCCATAAAGGCAGAAAGCCAGGAGTCGAAGTCGATGAGGAAAGTTGATTTGGATTTCTCCGGTGGGCGATAAATAACAGCTATTTGGAGGGGAAGTGGTGAGAGGAGGCAAATGGAGTGGACTTCGAAGGAGTCTCCATGGGGTGGCAGAAGGGGTTGGAGTTGGCAGGAGGGAAAGAGGAAGCCAACACCACCACCATGACCAGTAAGTCGGGGTGTATGGGAGAACTGATAGCCTCCATAGCAGAGAGAGGCAATGGATGCAGTGTCTTGGGGGGGAGCCAAGTCTCCGTCAAGGCAAGAAGGTGTAGGGCATTGGAGATGAAAAGGTCATGAATAAAAGGGTTTTTTTTGATGACTGAGCATGCGTTCCATAGGGCACATGAAAACGGGAGAGCGGAGGGGGGAGGAGAGGGATATTGATAAAGTTGGATAAGTTACGTGCAGATTTCTTATCAGAGTAGCATTGGGGTCTATTTCTAGGGTAATGCCGAGATTTAGAGGGAGCAGGGTGTGGGTGTGGGAGGAGAGGGATATTGATAAGGTTGGATAAGTTACGTGCAGATTTCTTTTCAAAGTAGCATGGGGGTCTATTTCTAGGCTAATGCTGAGATTTAGAGGGAGCAGGGTGTGGGTGTCTAGGTGAGTGTGCTCTCCAAGAGGGACATGAGAGAGGGGAAATGAGGGGTAAATTGATGGTATCGGGTAGGTTATGTGAGGGATTATTTTTGGGGGTAAGGTTGGAGTTGATATCTATGGATAATTGATTGTGGGATGAATGGGGGAGGGTGGAAGGAGGGAGGAGCGGGATGTGGATGAGATTAGATAGGGTATGTGAGGAACGTTTTGTAGTGTGAGAGAAATCGGGGGGGGGGGGGGGACAGGGTTGGGATTGATGTTACCAGATGAGAGAAGGAGAAGGAGTATTAGAGAGCGAGGTATAGTGGAGATAGTATGGCGGAAGCGAGGGTGGGGTTGCCTTAAAGAGAGTGGGGCTGGTTGAATGCGGGGGATGGTGTGAAGGAGCTCAAGAGCCGGTGCAAGGCTAGGGGCGGGATGGAGGGAGAGGTGAGGAAGGTAGAGAGGGGGGGCTGGTTGAATGTGGGAGATGGTGTGAGGAAGCTTGAGAGCAGGTGCTAGGCTAGGGGGCAGAGTGGAGGGGGACGTGAGGAAGGTAGGGAAAAGGTAGGAGGAAGAGGAGGGAGGGTGTTGGCGGGTGTTGGTATGTGTTGGTAGGAGGGGAGGCAGTTGGGGAGGATAATGAAGAGGAGGACAATGAAATGTGGGGCCATGGTTGTGGGCAACAAGGTCTGAGCAAGCAATGGGTAGCGAGTTCTAGGCAAACAATGGTATAGCACTTGATAGGCAGACATGCAGTGGGTAGCGGTTCAATGCAAGCAATGGGTAGTAAGCAGAGGATAAGCAGTGGATAACAGTTCAGGACAACAATGGGTGATGGTACTATGCAACAATGGGTGGCAACAGTATGCAATCAATGGGTAGCAATACTATGCAACAATGGATAAGCAATGGATAACAGTTCAGTGCAACAGTGGGTAGCAATACTATGCAAACAATGAGTGGCAACAGTATGCAAAGCAAAACAATGAGTGGCAGCAGTATGGGTGGCAACAGTATGCAAAACAAACAAATGGTAGCAACAGTATGCAAAACAATGGGTGGCAGTACAATGCAAGCAATGAATAGGCAGTGGATAACGGTTCTATGTAGCGATGGGTATGCAGTTCTTTGCCCAGCAGTGGGTAGCAGTACACTGTAGACAATGGGGGCAATGCTAAGCAAGCAGAGGGTAGTGGTGGTGTGCAGGCAGTGAGTAGTAGTTCAGTGCCAACATTGGGTAGCAGTACAGCGCAGGCAGTGGGTAGCAAGTACTAGGCGGGTAGTGGGAGGAAGAACAATGCCAGCAGTGGGAGGCAGGACAAAAGAGAGTTCAAAAGAGTTACTTGAAGGTGCCAGGATGGAGTTTGTGAGATGGTCTGATCTGGAGGCGATGTATGGAGGAGCGACAAGCCTGCTCGACCCCAGCAGCTGCGGAGCACCGGAGGTTGCACTCCGGGCCCGCACCCAAGGACCACGCCAAAGGGCCCTCTGGCGAGGCCCTCAGGCATGGGCCTGCTAGGCGCGGGCGCGCCTGGAGCGCTGAAGATTTTCAAGCTGCTGTTCTTCGGCCTGATTGGCCGAAGAATGTCTGAAAGTATGACCCTCTCAATAGCCAAGCCGTCAGGCGGAGCGCCCAGATACTGGGATGGAGCAACGCCCCCAGTCATGTGAGATTAGGTCTGGTGCACAGTCCAGACGAAGTGGCTGATGCTGAGCTAGATGAAGAAGCAGGGGAAATCATGGCTGTCGAGACCAGAAGGGGGCTACCAGGATTATGGTGCCTCTGTCGGCCTGCAATTTGAACAGCATCTTGGCTATTAGCAGACTGTGCAGGAAAGCACATAATGGACCCATTCCCCAATGACGGAGAAAAGCATCCGGGGCTTGGCGTTTTGGAGATGGCACCCTGGAGCAGAAGTGAGGAACTTGCTAGGACTTGTGACCTGGATTGGCCACTGTTGGAAACAGGATAATGGGCTTGATGGACCTTGGTCTGACTCAGTATGGCATTTCTTATGTTCTTATACCTCCTCCCCTCTGTCCATCCAGGCTACCGCAACTACCGTCCCGATGGGGGTATGCTGGGGATGCAGAGTCTCATAGATCCCCTGGACTCTCCATGTTCTTCAATGTTTTTTTCCCATTACAACAGGCTGTGCTGCTTGCTGTTTTCTGATAGCCTAGAGCTAGGGAGTCCCATATACGAAGACTGCATTCCTGCTTGTTCCTGGAGATAAAGTAATTACTCACCTGGAACAGCAGGAATCGGTCTTCACAACCCGTTCTCCTCCACAAGGAGTTGTACATTTTTTCCTTTTTTTCTCAGCTATATACCTCACTGAGGAGATTCACTGGAAGGTGGGAAAGCATGCACGCATGCACAGAGGTATGTTCCCTAACGCTTCCTATTGGATGCTGGGGAGTGTTCCCGCACGGGCTCTTTCGGGGGACGTCACCCATATGTGAAGACTGATTCCTGCTGTTTGGAGATCACATCTTACAGGTGAGCAACTACGCTGTATAGTAAATTAAGTTTCTACTGGAATTTATGTTCACATTTATTTTTGTTGCCAGACTTCTCTAGGGTTAGGAAAATACCTGCTGTACTTGAAAGGGCTTAAAGTTTAGAAAAAAAGGAAGTGACCTGTGGGGGTGGGACCAGGGCCAGAAGTGACCTAACTTCCAGATACACACAATGCTTCATTTGGGGATAGAAAGGAAGCTAGTGTGTGTGTGTGTGTGTGTGTGTGTGTAATATATATGTGTGTGAGAGATATCGATCTGGAAAATTAATGATTTTTAAAATCTTTATTTATTAAACATCACCAAAATCTGCAATGCTAACTACATACATATTCTCACCATTTCCACTTTCCCTAGCTCCCTCCCTTTCTGGCATAATTTTGCGTTTCCCCTATTTCCCCCCCCCCCCCCCCCCCAATAAAAAGCATGTTCTCTTTATTTCCTCCCTATCCCCCAGCACAATCATTTTATTTCCATTTCCTCCTCCCTCTGCACCCCACCCCAGAATTTCAGGTTTTTCTTGCTAATGCTGATGAAACGGTTATGCGGCTCACATCAACCTTTGCTGCAGGTAAATCCTGCAGGTGCCTCCACACCTGAGGGGGTGGAATTTGACTGAAGGCACTTCCCAAGCTGGAGAAGTACTGGAATGTCATTCCACCCCATTCCAAATTCAATACAAAGTACTGGTCATGACCTTCAAGGCACTGAAGAACCATTCTCCCACACCAATCAGTAAACTGCTTAACAACACACCCAACATCAGAACCAGAAGATCTACACTATCGAACATGCTAATGGTACCTAAGCTCACCACAAGATGTACGAAGGCAACTACCAAAAGAGCTTTTTCAATTTATGCTCCAACAGCCTGGAATGACCTTCCCACTGGTATTCGATCCATATCCAGCCTCATCTCCTTCAGAAAGGCAATAAAACACCATCTCTTTCTAATTCACTATTCTGAAACAAATCCCGAAGAACATAAATCATTCGCACTCACCTCACACCTTAACTGCCTTAACACCCAATATGAGAATGGTTAGGTGCTCCCCCCCTTTAGTTCTATCCATTCTACCACCTGACCTATATATGATTACCGTAGACCTCAATTACTAGAATATTTAACTCTATGTATAAATACTTTGTAGATATCATGTGAATAGTTCCCCTGTTATCCCATTTTTGAGTATTCCTTGTTCCATGTAAGCACATTGTGATATTAATGCATTGTTGCACTGTTCAGTTTTAATGTAAACCGCGCTGATTTCAATAGCGCGGTATATAAAAAATAAAAATAAATAAAAAAATAAAATAAATTCCAGCACAAATAAACCCATGGTACTTGAGTGTAATTCTCTTTGAACTTCTGAGACAAGTGTGAGCTAAATTTAGTTCCATCTCCCTTTCATTTCAGAACTACCATTCATCAGAATGTTAAGTAACTCAAGAGAAGTCTAGCAGACATAAATGAATAATTGAAGTTAGTATTTCCACATAATCATTAAGATAAGGTGCCCTTTTTTTACTTCTGATATTTTAAAACTTGAACTTTATTAGGATCCACACAACAAAGGCCAAATTTGGTTTCATAAAATAAAATAGCGAAATAAACTATCTCCAACTGCATCCTACCTGATTCCACCTCTCTCACCCAACCCACCAATAACACAGAACCGCAGAGATGAAGGTAGCCCACCAATACATGCAATAGAGCCCGTCATTACTAAAGCAATGATGACCATATTCTGCACTTAGCCCAAGCATCTCACCCTCTCCCCCAGACCGAAACTGATAATTCTTTACTCACCACTTCCATATTGTCCTGCTAGACCGGTCCAGACAAGTGGGTTGTGTTTCCTTAGCAGATTGGTGGACACAAAGACCAATGACAAGCCCAAGTTTCCGTGACGTCACTCCATGCCTCTATCAGCCTCAGCCACCAGAAGTCCCTTCAGTATTTCTTTGTCTCCAGCAAATGGTGGATGGCTTTTCTCCTCTGAAGAAAATCTGAGGATTGAGAGGAAAAGATGCATTAAATGCTCGTGAACAACCACCTCAGTCCCTAAAGAGGTGACTCTCACTTGATCATGACGTGATAGACTCCACTAGACTGATAGACGTGATAGACTCCACTAGACGTGATAGACTCCACTAGATAGCCATAGGAGGAGGGAAAATTGGTTCAGCAGTATGAACAGTTTAACATACCAAAAGCATTTGGGATCCCGATTTGGACAGGAGCGGATTGTGATGAAAAATCAGTCTGGGCATTAAGGATCCTGTTCCCAACCCATTCTTTCCCCTCAGTGTCTCTCTCCATCTGCTGCAGCCCCTGACTGCTTTTGCTGCAAGCCCCTTCCTCAAGTGATGTAAACAAATTTCAGCAGCAGCGAGTGCCCTCTTCCCTTTTAAAGGCACAGGAACTCATGAGCTAGCAAAGATTCTTATATTGCTGGCCTGCTAACCCTTGTCTTTAACAGGACAGAATTGGAGGGGGGTGTACTTTTTGTTTAAATCAGTGGCCCACAATAGGGCAATCTGCCCCCAAATTAAATTTTCCTCTAATAACCTCCCCAGCAAACAATCTAACCATATCCTAATATTTTTGTATGTTAGGACATCCCCACCTTACTATATATGATAAAAACTACCCCTTTTGTCCACACTCCCACCACCAGGCTTTCTCATTTTACATAAATGCTCAGGGGACTAGAACACCGTATATAACACTTTATAACCATTCTTCACTAAACTTGTATAGATGGATATTTATTTTTTTATTTATGTGATCTTATATACTGCTTTTCAGTCATCAAGGTGGTTTACATTGAGCCAAGAACCTAGAACTAATACATAGAACATAGTGTTAGAAGTTGAACCATAAACTAGATTACATTTAACTACACACTGATCAAAATGCTTTACATCTGATTTTGAATTTATTTACATGACTGTCTATGTATTTCAGTCTTAAGTTCTTTGAGGTCTAGTTAACAGTTATGAGGGCTGTGTAACTTGGATTATTATGTTCAATATTTTAGTTGTCAGAGTCCCCATAATGCTCTTTAAATAGGAAAGTCTTAAGGAGCTTGCAAAAGGACTTTGGATCTTTGGTGGTTCTTATATCCTCTGGAAGAGCATTCCAGAGGCTTGGAGTGTAAAGTGAGAGTGCTCTTTTGGTTGTACCAGAGGCTTGGAGTGTAAAGTGAGAGTGCTCTTTTGGTTGTACTTGTATTACTTTTCGTATATTCCTGCAGTACTAGGACTGATTGCGTAGCTTCTGTGATCTCTTGGGGTTTTTTTTTAGTAGTTTGAAAGAAGGATCCCAAATAGGTGATGGTGTCACTTTGTAGGATCTTGAATGTTGTGCGTAAAATTTTAAATTTAATTCTGCTTTCTTTTGGAAGCCAATGGTGCGGGGGGGGGGGGGTTAATACTGGAGTAATATGTTCATATAATGTGGTCTGTGATATGAATCTTGTTGCTGCATGTTGAGCCATCTGTAATCTGTTTATGGTTTGCTTCGGGAAACCTTTCAGGATACTGTTCCAGAAGTCCAGGTGGGGATAAACTAATGCTTGGACTGCTGTGCAGAAGTCACTCGCGGATGGGAGAAGCCGTAGATGCTGTAGTGCTTTTAGCTTTGAATATATTGCTCTGATGGGCTGTCCCTGTTTTGGATTGGTAAATCTCATGCCAACTCATCTGATGCAAATTTTCCCCAAAATTTCTTTCCCAAGCCTAATAAAATGCATATTTGGATCCTAAGTCTTTAGCTAACGACTTTCCTTTCTGAATTGTATTTCCTTATGAAAGTAGTACCTGCATGCAAAGTTTCTGAAGTCGTCAACTTAAGCACTGCCTGCAATGTGAACCTTGGTACATGGAGGCGATGCTTTGCAAAACCTGATCAGATCCTTCTGTTGGCCATAACATGTGATTCTAGCACTAGGTGTAATGCTGCAGGGCCCTCTTCCAAATAACATATAAAATAATTACAATTTGGACACAAAGAGAAGAAAATTTGCAATAGGACCAAAAGATACATTTTACAGAAACTGAAGATTCCCAAAAGAGTTGATAGTTTTGAAGACCTGCACATAATGGTGCTGCTTTAAAGCAAGGTTGGACAAATCCCAGGTGCCAGGTTGCCATGGTGACTACAAATTGCACCCTGGTGCCTGGGATTTGAAGGCCTTGAGAGTTTGGCCTATTATTTTTCCCTCCACTGCAATCAGCTGTCTACAAACAGCCTGAGCCATGCAGTGGGGGAAGTGCCTGCGCATTGGACCATTTCAAGTCGAGAGAGAGACACCGGGTGATATCTGATGGAGTAGGGGGGCAAAAGAGAGAGACCCAGTGTGATGTCTGGGGAGAGGGGGTTAACAATGAGAGGGAGACACACTTGTGATGTCTGATGGGGGGGGGGGGGTTAACAAAGAGAGTGAGACACACTTGTGATGGCTGTGTAGGGATGTTGTGGGAGATTGTTTTCGCTTCACATATTACCAGGCCATGGTGATATGTGAAGCCAAAGGGTCACTGCCTTTGTTAGCGATGGCACGTTAAGGGCCTGATTTATTAATCTTTCTTATCCCATAGAAAATGGGAAAATAGTAAATCAGGCCCTTAAAGGAGCTGCAATATATCTGGGGGGGGAGGAGGGGGGAGGCAGGCACTATGGCCAAAGTCTCAGAAGCCAGCCCTTAAATTTTTAGGCTGGCTTCTAGATTCCAAGATACTTTAAGACCTTTTTTAAAGTTCTTGCTGCTACATATGCATTGTAGAAAACTTAGATTTGGTTGAGCTGGACAAATGTTTTAACCTACTACCAATTGACACTGTTAACTTCATGCTGTAAGAGAATTTTAACAGACCACTAGTAAGGGATTAACATAAGAACATAAGATATGCCATACTGGGTCAGACCAAGGTCCATCAAGCCCAGTATTCTGTTTCCAACAGTGGCCAATCTAGGTCATATGTACCTAGCAGTTTCCCCAAGAGACACAAGTTCCACAATGCTTGTACTGGGTCAAGCATTGATATCTTCGGTCACTTCTTAATAATGGTTTATGGACCTTTCCTCCAGGAACTTGTCCAAACCTTTTTTAAAACCCAGCTACACTAACAGCCTTTACTACATCCTCCGGTAACAAATTCCAGAGTTTGATTACACGTTGAGTGAAAAAATATTTTCTTTTATTAGTCTTAAATAGTTTACCCTGTAGCTTCATTGCATGTCCCCTAGTCTTTCTATATTCTGATAACGTAAACAATCGATCTACTCCGTTCATTAATTTATAGACTTCTATCATATCTCCCCTCAGCCGTCTCTTTTCCAGGTTAAAGAGCATAACATGAAATTCTTCTGTAACCACTTAATTTAGTGCCCTTTCCATAGACTGATGGTTTACATTGTCCTTTTCATACTTTATCTTGCAGAAAGCATTCCAAACTGGGACAAGGACACGTTTGGATGAACGCACATACGCCATGTGTCAGATAAAGAATCAGCCACTCATGTACCTCATGCTCATGACCCATCCAAATCTGTACAGAATTGACAATCTCACAGATGAGGTATGTTACAAATTAGTGCTTTTCTTTTCAGCACATCTTAAGAATTTCTTCTTCAGACACTCTGGCTATATTTTTAAGCCCTGGTGCTCATAAGCCTTGGCACAGTACTATTAGATATCTTGCATACATACAGGAAATGTAGTACATTTTTCTTAAAGGTGCCATAGAGAAGAGGTGAATAATTCAAGATTTATAAGGTTAGGCAGTTATACCCTTTTTACAATGTGTGACGATGTTAAAGAAAACTGAGCCAGATGATATATGTAGTGTGCAGTGAATTTGGCATTAAATTTTCACTCTTGGTGGGATAACTGCTTGCAGACTTTATTGTTTTTATCCCAAAAAGTTCAGTTCTTTAGTTAATGGGTTTTATACTGCTTTATCATTAATCAGTCATGAATTGCAAGAACAATGTTGGACTTTGATTAATGAATTGGAAATTAAAGAGTACAGTAATACATTCATTATGTATTTAGTGTCTATCAATATAAGCCACATTTAAGTAAAGTTTCCACAAATCTAGCAACAGTGCTCCAGTGCGACGCCCCCCCCCCTTTTTTTTGGAACGTACTGTGTTGATATGAAACACTATATACATTTAGGGCTATTTTAGAAGTTCTACTTTTGGTCTAAATGTGTATACGCAGCCATATACATGCGTACATTGCATCTAGGGGTAAATTGCCATTTTAGATGTGGTGCAATCAGTCACTTAATTTCACCATATCAAAAGTAGATGGGGAATGTCAGGGGCATACCCTTGGCAGGATAGAATCTACTCATGTAGTCACCATTTCATAAAGGGTATGTGTGTGTGTAAGCCCAACATTGTCCACGTTTGGATTTACACCTGCTCACTGGCATGAATAGGTATTTAAAGAATGCTCCTTTTGGCCACCCTTTTACAGGAGGGATTAAGGGGGATACTCCTTAATCTCCAGATTCATGTCTCTCTCCAAACTGAAATGGCAAGAGAGTGTCCTCTGTAATCTAGAGCCTCTGCGTTTCTACATTTGCAAAATGGCTCTCACAAACATATAAGTGCCAACATTTACATGTGCTCATTACAAACGGGCCGGCACTTATACACACACGTTGCCAGACTGAAATCTCTTCTCACACAGCCTCTGGATGTGTGTTTTAGAAACAACGCTATGTTTAGCAGAGCCGTTTCTAAAATACTGGCACAGTTGTAAACAAGGTGACTCCAGCTTCGCAAGTCTGATCTCCAGGTCCTTTCATGTTTTTGACACACGTGCTTTAATGTTGCTACATAGATGATCATGGGTATCAATAGAAGACCCTAGGAAGTAAAGTGAATGTGTATATAATGCTAAAATCAATCAGGCATGGTGGAATTTCTTCACAATTCCATGAATGCACTGACTTGTGAGCACTGTTCCCTCTAAGCTGTGTGCGCGCGCGCACACCTCGCCAAGCGAGCGCACATACTTTACAACAGAGCGCACAAAAATTACAGCTCTGATTCTGATAGAAAACAACACAGACGTCTTAAAATTTAAAAGTTATGATTGTAATTACTAGAAATTTCCCGCTTCATTTAGTAATCGTCTATTTTCATTTAATTTGATTAAAATCAATGTGGTATACATACTGTATTCTGATGTGTAGTCAAATTTTAAAGTATATAACTCCGAGTGTCGTTATGTGGCGCACAAAAATTTAACCTTCCTTCAAAAGCTGCACACAGCTGATATTTCAAGCGCACACAGCCTACAGAAAATTAGAGGGAACATTGCTTGTGAGTGATGATTCTGTATATATAATGGACAATGACACCACACTGTACTGTAATCTCACTGAAACCAAGTGAGACAATTGAAAAGTTTAAATAAAACATAGGGCAGTGTTTAGGCCCTATCTGCTGCTGCATCCATGTTATTCCTACAGGCAGCGCCTGCTAATGTTCAGTAAACATGGCTCTTAGTTTACTCTTTAATTTTTAAAGCATGTGAGCTTTTTGGTGTCAAAATATTTTATAGGCTGCATTTTCTAGGTGCCAAAGGCACTTGGCCTTTGTTCTCACTGCATCGGGTGTGGCAATCCTTTAATGTGCACCATCATTGGTTTATGCCTTTTTACTGCATGTTCTTTAATATAACTTACAATACTGTGTAGATAAAATGTTAGTTCATTGTTGTAAGGCTACTGCAGATTTGTGAGCAGTACCATTGCCTTCCAGCTAAAGAATCAGTCAGTGCCATAAATCTGCATCAATAGCATTTTCTTAAAATAATCCATCTGAATTAGAAACCACAGAAACCAATGTAAAAAATGCTTTTTCATGCTTTTAAGAGGGAAATCTTTATAAGGTTTGACTAGTTTAACATGTATTCCAACACATGCAAATCATGCCTATTTTATAAAGAAAAGCTGGCACCTGCTTTCCTTTATAAAACAAGGCAGACTCAAGCATGAGCACTTATGCCAGCCCTAGGCATACCTAGATGTGAAAAGAACACATGTAAGTTATAGTACCTTATAATGTGTGTGTGCGTACATTTGCCTATGCTATGTCCCTGCCCACACCAAAATTATGCAATATTGGCTTGACGCATGTACTTCTAGAATAGCACCTGTCTAATGTATGCAGGTAAAGGCCCATCCTCATATGTAAGTCGTGGAAAATACATGGTTTACATGTGTAGATGCTACACAACTTTATATGTCTGCTTATACATTTTCTTCTTTATTGGGCATATGCTTGATTGTGGAACAAAGAGGGAAATATAACATTTTTTTTGTTTCTTTAGGAGGCCCTTAATATCAATGATCGAACAATACCTCAGCCACCTATTCTTCAGCTGTCTGTGGAGAAGCTCAGTAGAGATGGCGCTTTCCTCATGGATGCTGGCTCTGTAAGTTATATGTACTACTTGTAAATGGAGATTAGGACCTAGGAGGAACATTTTTACTTATGTTAATACTGATCCTCATTTAGTCAGAAGCCAGTGTTTGCATGCAGCCAATACAGGAAGAATTTCAAGTGGAAATCTACTCTAATGCTAGCAAAACATAGCCATCATTTTCCTGCGCTCATACCTGCCTTTTGACTGACTGCTACTAAAAGTATGATGCACTGAAAACTCTCATGGTGAACCAACATTTGTTTGAGATACTGCAACATTTCGTTGCCAGTCTGAAGTGGCTATATGAGTTGCGGGCCAGAAGGGTAACTATAAGCTTAGTGCTGGCAATATAGTATTTGAGCTTTTGAGATGTGGTAAAACTGAGCAATTTGTGTTCTATGTATGTTGTTAAATATATATATTATACTCCACTTTATACATTTATTTTAATTGAAAAGACAATTATGAAACTAGTTGACATTTTTCCACCTTTCTAGATCATGTTTTTGTGGGTTGGAAAGAACTGTGGGCAGGAGTTCATCAGTCATGTTTTGGGAGTCGCAAATTATGCATCAATACCACAGAACATGGTAAGTTGTGGGGGGGAGGGTTTGTTTCATTTTATTTATTTATTCATTTTATTTAACAGGTTTTCTTATACTGCTTTATCATTTAGTCAAAGCAGTTTCCATTGTAACTTAAACTTGGTAATGTACATTAAACAGGGACAATGATAACTTGGATTTTTCTGAGGCAATGGAGGTTAAGTGACTTACCTAAAACCACAAGGAGTGCTAGTGGGAATCAAACCCTAGTCTTTTGGTTCCCAAGCCAGTGCTCTAACCATTAGGCTACTCTCCATTTTGTTTGTTTTTCTGTTTGTTGTTTATGTCCTGCCTTTCTAGTCAGTGTATTTAAATATTTGTTGAAAGGCATGTTTCTTTTTCCTTTTCTAGTGTGAGCTTGAGACCAATAAAACACTACAGTATTTTAATGATTCTCTGGGAACAAGCAGGAAGTCAGTCCTCATATACAGGTGACGCCTGCACCAACGGAGCCCTTGCGGAAGCATCTCCCCCAGCTTTCAAAGAAAGCCTTTGGGAGATGCACCACGCATGTGTGGTCCCCTTCCCGCCCAAGGGCACGATCTTGCTTCAGTCTCCTTTTTTTCATAGAGCCCTCCAGACATCTGTCCAGTTTCCCCCAGAAAAAGTGTGGGGTTTTTTGGATACCTTTCTGTCCAGTTTGCTTACTGGTCCCTTTCCTACCATCAAGCCAGCTTGCTTTGGTGGTGTTCCTCTGGTTTGTTCCCTTGTTTTTGCTTTCTTCTTTGAAGTATTCCTCGACCCGGCGTTCACACCTTTTGTTGGCTGAAGGCTTCGGACCGCTGCTGGGGGGCAGGGACCCCTTTTTCCCAATGGCCTCCAGCAGCTTTAAGAAATGCAATCGGTGCACCAAGATGTCCCTCACCGATGCGCAAGACTGCTGCCTCCGGTGCCTTGGCCCAGAATACAACAACTCTGACTGCGAACTTTGCAGGATCATGATCTCAAAGGCCCTTAAAGGCAGTCAGCAGCAGCAGGAAAAATGTTTCCAAAAGTCCAGCTCCACACTGGAGCCTCCCAACACCCCCCCCCCCCACACACACACACACACACACTCCAGGGCCCCCTCTGGTACCTCTGTGCCCCACGAAGCCTGGGCCACTCTGAGTCCTGCGACCACGGTTCCTCCAAGAGGAAATGCCCGGTGATAGAACGCAAGAAGTTAAAGTCCTCAAAGACCTCCTTGGAAACCAGGAAGATGGGAGAAATCCCACTCCAGGCCCTGCAGTCCCCAGTGTGAGTCGGAGGAGTCTGAGTAGGAATGACTTCTCAAGCTGCCCTGAAAGGAGTTATCTGTACCCACCAACTGGCCTGATGCCTGAGGCCATCATAGTTGAGGATTCCCTCTTGTTGGAATTGACATCGGACCCGAAACCCTTGGAATCTGCGATTGAAGACTGCGAAGCCAACTCACATGGAGACCAGGATGGCAGCCTTAGAGCGCAGTATCTCTGCCCTTGTGGCCCGGCAGCGGATGTTATGTCCAGTTCATCCGCCCTGACGACGGGACCCTCGACATTGAGAGCCTCCCCGGATGTCGAGCCGATCCTCAAGCACCACCAGCCTAGAGAGAGACATCCGCATCCGATGAGGTTCCATTCTTAAGGTCACTGGTCCCCTCTGGCAAGCGCACACAGCTCAGACCGCAGGTCCCCCGAAGGCCCCGGGCCCCTTGGCTGACCTCAACTGTGGTGACTGCAAAGCCTCTGAATCGACCTCTGACTTCCTATTCGATTGGGGACTGAAGACAAGGAGTCCCCGGCACCACCAAGATATTCCTTCGGACCCGTCCACCCCTCCCCACCCAGTGTCCTAACAGTTCCCCACTTGCTTTGTGCGGGACGTGTCTGCCTTGCTCTCCATTGAGACAGAGGAGGACCTGTGCACGGAGGAACTGGAGATTCTCCAGAATGAGGCCACTCCGAAGGAGGCCATTACGGTGCCTATTCCACTGATCCTACAATGCATGTG
This sequence comes from Ichthyophis bannanicus, assembly GCA_033557465.1. Lineage (NCBI taxonomy): Eukaryota > Metazoa > Chordata > Amphibia > Gymnophiona > Ichthyophiidae > Ichthyophis > Ichthyophis bannanicus. The sequence goes on along the minus strand of CM066050.1, from coordinate 35,973,498 downwards.
GGAGCCAACAGCATCAGTGCCCATTGTCAGCAGGTCACTTGACTCCATGTACCAAATCTGATGAGGTCCTGGGTTCCAGAAAGCCCAACTTCCCCACAACTCAATGGTTGTTGAGTCCACCATGTGCTGACTCAAGAGCCAAAAGACTCATTCCTCGGTGCCCCAAGCAGGTTGGCCTGGACCCTTGATGCTCTCAGACGGAAGGGTTTTCATGGCTCGGTGCTGACATGCTGGGTCCAGCCCTACGTTGGTATGTACCTCAAAGAGCTGTCAAAGGAGCTTGGCAGGCCTCGATAGGAAACCACTCGAGGTTCAAATCACTGGCCTTGGTGGTCAGAGTGTGCTCTTAAGTTCCTGTCTTGAGCAGCTTACGACTGCTTTGAGGAGTCAGCCAGGGTGGCCATAGCCTGCACTGGGGCTCGACACCAGGCATGTCTGCAATCATCTGACCTCGAACAATGAGTTCAGGACAAACTTGTTGTTGTCACCTGCATCAGAGAGAATCTCTTCGGGAAACCCATAACAGACAAAGCAGCTGAGATTGAGTTCCTAAGGAGGACCAACTCTCTCAAAAAAGATTTTGTTGCAGCCCCACAAGAAGGCCCTGGGAGAGAAGCCTTTCTTCCTGACGAAAAAGGGTGGCTTTGGCAGTGCCTCACAGTTCCAAGCCTCCTCAGCCCCACAGCACAGCCAATAGCACAAGGGACAGGGGCATGGCCCCTGTAAGCAAAAGACCCCCCCCCCAAGTCCCAGGCACTGGCCTCAGCTCAGCCTGGGGGGAGCTTTTGACTCCCTGGGTGTGACTTCCTCTCCTCCAGCCCACAGGGAGGTGGCTGGCCTTGTTTGCCCACAGGTGGTCCATCAAGTGGTCAAGGAGGGCTACCTCCTCCACCTACAGCAGATGCCACCTTCATACGTTCCAGGAGATTCTTAAGACCTCTCCTCCACCAGACCCTGTTCCTCACTGAGCTTGCAGGTCTCCTCGAGGACAAGGCAGTGGAGCCAGTGCCGAAACATCTCTGGGGCACCAGCTTCTACTCCAGGTACTTCCTCGTCCCCAAGAGAACAGGGGGGCCTCAGGCCCATCCTGGATCTGCGGGATCTAAACAAGTTCCTGATAAAGGTAAAGTTAAGAATTCCCGCCCGTGGGACATTGATGCCATTCCTCCAGCAGGGAGATTGGCTATGCTCCTTAGACCTAAAGGATGCCTACACACACATCCTGATCCGTCCCCGACACAGAAAATACTTCCGGTTTGTGATGGAAGAAGAGTGCTGCCCTTAGGGCTGGCATCATCGCCAAGGGTCTTCACAAAGTGCCTCGCGGTGGTTGCAGCCCACCTCCATCTTCAAGGGGCCTTTGTCTTTCCCTACTTGGACAACTGGCTCATAAGGGGAAACACAGCTGCAGAGGCACAATGCACACCTTCAATGCCCTACAGTATCTTGGGTTTGTCATCAACTACCCTATATCCCCCTTCTCTCCGGCTCAATGCTTGGAGTTTATAGGGGCTCAGACACCCTCTGGGCCAAGACCTTCCTCCCTCAGCAGAGGTCAGATAATCTCAGGGGGCTAGCTGCAGAGGTACAGCGATGCCAGTCGCTACCTGCCGGCTTCTCCGCCTGCTGGGCCCCATGACCTCAACGGTTCACATGACCCCATAAGCCAGACTGCACTCGAGAGCGGCCCAGTGGTGCCTCTGCTCTCAGTGGACACAAGCCACAGGCAGGCTCTGGGGCAGAATGAGTGACCTACCAGCTGGTGGGACTCCCTTGGATGGTGGCAGATCCCTTGTCACCTTCAGGCAGGATACCCTTCCAAGCACCCCTCCCCAAGGGGTCCTCACCATGAGTGCCTCCTTACTGGGCTGGGGAGCGCACTGCGAGGGCTTCCAGATGCAAGGCAGCTGGTCCCAAACAAAATCCCAGATGCAAATCAATCTGCTGGAGCTCAGTGTGACATTTCTGGCTCTTTGAGCCTTCAGACAACCAAGTTGCTGTGTTCTTCGCGAACAAACAAGGGTGGGTACAGTGTTGTACTCCCTCTGCCAGGAGGTGGTAGCCCTCTTTTCCTATGTGACACACAGAGGGATGCTCCTAAGAGCAGTCTACCTCCCGGGCCAAGCTGACAAGCTGAACAGAGTCCTCCAGCTGCACAAATGGTGCCTGGATCCTGAAGTGGCCTCCTGGCTGTTTTGACTCTGGGGTGTCCCCCTGGTGGACCTGTTCGCCAGCCTGGACAACAGTTAGTTACCCCGCTTCTACTCCTGCCAGCTGCACCCATCCCAGGTGATAATGCTCACGTTCCTCATTCTATGGACGGAAGGCTGCCTTTCTGCTGACATTGCTGATCGCTAAGATCCTCTTCAAGGTCCAGCGCAACAGAGCATCAATAATACTGATACCTCCCAAATGGCCTAGGCAATCCTGGTTCCCGTAGCTCCTCTCCCTGTCGGTGGCATCGCCGATGCTCCAGGACTACTGTCACAGGAGCAGGGCGCTCTTCTACACCCCATCCTGGGGTCCTTGTCACTCACAGCTTGGCTGCTGAAAGGGTAGCGGTAGCTCCCTTCAGTTTTCCACGGAACATGGAAGAGGTTCTTCTGGCCTCTCGTATAGCCTCCACAAGAAGGGTGTATGCCGTCAAGTGGTGTAGATTCTCTGGTCCATCTGTTGCAGGTGGGACTAAAGTCCAACTCGATCAGAGTGCACATGAGTGCTGTCGCAGTGCACCACCATTCCATTGAGGGCAAGCCCCTCGGCTCAGCCCCTTATCTCTTAGTTCTTGCGGGGCCTCATGCTATCCAAACCCCCTGTCCACCCTCCAGCGACAGAGTGGGATCTCAATGTGGTGCTCTCACAGTTCACTAAGCCGCTGGCTACTTGCCACTTGAGGTACCTCTCCTGGAAGATCGTCTTCCTTGTGGCACTCGCATCAGCTCCCAGTCAGCAATGGCAGAGCCCCACTACATGAGGTTCTACAAGAACAGGGTGGTGCTCCGCACACAACCCAAGTTTCTGCTGAAGGTGGTATCCCCATTTCACCTCAATCAGGAGGTAGTACTCCCCACCACTTTTCCAAGGCCTCACGCTGGCAGGACAAAGACCGTTCTCCATACTTTGGATTGTAAAAGGGCACCATCCTTCTATCTGCAATGGATTCGGGGCCACCGCAAAGCACCACAGCTTTTTGTATCCTGACTCCAGTCATCTGGGGCTCCCAGTGACTATGCAAAATCTGTCCGCTTGGGTGGTGGACTGCATTACCCTTGCCTTTGAGCAGGCGGAGATCTCACTAGACGAGAGGGTCACAGTGCACTGTGTCAGGGCCATGGCTACTTCTGTGGCAAATCTGCGATCCCATCCCTATGACAGAAATCTGCCAGGTCACCACCTGGTCTTCAGTCCATACCATCGCAGTTCACTACTGCCTGGAGAGGGAATCCCGATAGAACAATGCCTTCGGCCAGGCCGTGCTTCTTAATCCATTTGGAGTGTAGGCAACTCCTGTCCTCTGACCCTTCTGTGTTCAGGCTACCGAAGTGCTGGTTCCCCACTGGGCACTTGGGTCTTGCAAGAGAGTCTCAGTAGGGACAACTGCTGCTGCTCACGGCTCACCTTTTGCAGGTCGCCATGACGTTTTTACAGGTTCTCGGTAGCCTGTAGCTGGGGAATCCCATATGTGAGGACTGACTTCCTGCCTGTTCCTGGAGAAAGCAGTGTTACTCACCTGTAACAGGTGTTCTCACAGCCCTCCCTCCTCCCCTTGGAGTTGCTGCTTTATCGTATTTTAATTTTTGCCATCTTAGCTATGTCATTGGACTGAGGCAAGATGGCACCCTTGGGCGGGAAGGGGACTACGCATGCATGGTGCATCTCCCAAAGGCTTTCTTTGATGGCTGGGGAGATGCTTCTGCACGGACTCTATTAGCGCCATCGTCACCCTTATGTGAGGACTGATTCCTGCTGTCTCCAGAGAACGCCTGTTACATGTGAGTAACTATGCTTTCAGGTTTTAACTATTCACTTAAAATTAATTTCATATAATCAGAAATCTTGTAGAAATTTTTTTTATTAAAATTAGGAAATTTAAGGACAAACCTGACTAAAACCATGCTGCTTGTGACATTGTAGGATAACAGTACATGACCTACTTAACTTTAGCCAAACTTAGAGCATTTCAGTATTTCTTTCCCATAGTCGGCTGTGTTAAAATGCTCTCCTGTAGTTGCTGTACTATAAAATAGAGCACTATAATCTTTACAAGCAGCAGGTTTAATTTTTAAGCTATTTGCACCTTAATCTTCTAAGTCTTATGCTCTTTGCTTTGTAGGTTTTCTAAAGAGGGGACTGAACTCTTGGCTTGCTGAGCCAAACTGAATAAATAAGTTAGCAGAGAATAAATACCCTTTATCTGCACATGCTCTACCTAGGAACAATCATAGGATTTTCCCATTTTTCATTATCCTGAAAATCTTTTCTCTGAAAATTTGTTGCCATCCTATATTCTGTTAGCCAGAAAATTTTCAGTTATCTAGCCTGAATTTGGTCCCAAACATTTCAGATAGAAGGTGCTATGTTTTTGGTTGACTTATGCAGTGCTGCTTGAAATTTAGAATTCAAAATATAATTCCACTATGCATACAAGGCTATAAAATGAATGTAAAATGAGACAGAAGTCTGTTCTTGAGACTGAGGGGTAGTTATTGAGCTGTGGTAAAATCACTCCTGTTGGCATTAGCATCAGGTTCAAAATGACACAGCGATACCTATTAGTCTTCCGACAGCACTGCCAGGGGTCAAACCCAGTAGTAATACTGAAAGACTACCACTAGGGTATCATAGACACCCTCCCCTCCTCCCTCAGAGCAGCAGGAACTTGTAAAGGTGGGCCTGTGTGGCCTGAAGAGATGGAGGGGGGGGAAGCCTTCAGGGGCTGGGAGTTGTAGGTTCTGCATCCGGGAGGGAGGGAGATATTTTGGAGGGATCTACTTCTGAGGCTTTGGGAGGAGGAGGGGTGCTGGGATCTCTAAGAGAAGCAGAGTTTATTGGGGGAGGGGGCCCCTGACTTCTTGAAGGTGCCGGAAAAGGGGGGGGGGGGGTGGTAGGTAGCTGACTGCAAGTTGTCTTTTCAGAATGTGGTCATTTAAGATTGAATCTTGGAGCATCACATTACATGTTAGCAACTCAAAGCTCCTGACCTGGAAAATAAGCTGGTGTTTTTTCTAACAGCATGACTTGCAGTGATCATTGCAAGCTGTGTTCTTTAATTTGTATACTAATGTTTTGTGTGCATTTAAATGCTTTGCATTTCATTAGTATTCAACTCTCATTGCAGTGGCAAATTGTGGTTTATAGTAAAATAATGCATGTTATCGCCTTCAACATGTGTTAAGGGCCAAATAAAGTGCATTATTCCTTAGTGCACTTAAGGGTATGTTTGCTAAAGCGTGCTGGTAGCAAGCGTTTTTGGCTCTGTGCTAAAAATCCCATATTACCTTGGGTGGGACGGGAGCATTCCATCTCAGCACTGCTAGTGTGGGTATGCTCGTTGCGGGTAGCATGGGTTCAACTAATGCCACCTGAATGGGTGGTGTTTGCGGCTTCCATAGTGGTTTTACCATGGCGAACTGTGGTAACAGCAGGGGGTGACTGCACATGCCCACCTGCAGTTAGCATGAAGCCCTGTGCCAATAACACGGCACATACTTGCATTACCAGTGCAAGACTTAGTAAACTTCCCCCTCCAGTAACTAACTCCCCCCTCCATGCGTTATACTACATTATTTAGGTATTGTTAAAACTCGTTAAGTTTTTGACATTCATTTAATTATATATGTATGGTATGTGTAAAGTGAGGAATTCATCTATTCTATTTTGTCTTTACTGTTCACATTATTCAGTGATTTTTCTCACATGATGGATTGTTGCTTTCCTTCAGAGTAAAGTACTCTGAGTGAGAGAAATTTACAATTAAGGCGATGGAGTATGAAATTTTCTACTGATCCCTTTTTCAAACAGACTCAACTTCCTGAGCTTGACACGGCTGAATCTGCTAGAACGACAGCGTTTATTTCTTGGCTTAGGGAACAAAGACCATTCTTCCCTACAATACATGTAATAAGGTGAGCTAGGTTTTCACTCCTTCTACTTTTAGAATACAATGTGTAGCATGCTGGTATAATTTGTAGTACCGCACCACCCAGAAAAGTCAACATTGGGTGATCTAGATGTAGTGCCAGGTTAGCTTCTGAAGCAAGCACGCTGATGCTTTGATATGGAAATGTTTAGATGTCAGTGTCCTAGTTCAAGACATGTATGGTGAGAATGTGAATATTTTCAACAAATGGTGAAATCTACGACAGCACACTTTCATTTTTCTCTAAATGGCTCTTTCTCCAGGACCAAGCAGGAAGTCAGTCCTCACTTATGGGTGACGTCGGCGCCGACGGAGCCCTCGCGGAGCAATTTTTCCCCAGCTTTCAAAGAAAGCCTTTGGGAATTGCAGCGCGCATGCGCGGTCGTCTTCCCGCCCGAGGGTGCCATCTTAGCCAGTCTTCTTTTTTCCGCGGAGCCCTACAGACGTCCCCGTCTTGTCCCCGCGAAAAAGTTGATTTTCTTCTTTATTTTATCCTTTTTTCTTTCGGTTCGACGCCGATCGTTTTCCCGCCCGGACTCGCGACGCCGGTCTCGAGTCCTCTTACTTTTTTCGGTTTTTCTGACTTAGTCAGCTTTCGTTTTCGGTTTCCCTGGCAGCCCGGTCCTTTGACCTCGCAGGGGCCCTTTTTCCCCCGATGGCTGCCAGTGGGTTTAAGCGGTGTGGTCGGTGTGACCGAAATATGTCACTAACCGACACACACGACTTTTGCCTCCGCTGCCTGGGCCCGGATCATGAGGAACTGATCTGTGGGCCCTGCAGCAAACTGTCCTCAAAGGCGTTGAGAAGTCGGCGGCATCAGCGTGAGAGAATCTTCGCTGACCCCAGCCGTACCCGGACCTCGTCGGAGGCCTCCGTGTCGAAAGGCTCCAGCTCGGACCGTCGCCGGAGCTCCTCTGACCGGGGTTCTCCCTCCGGGGACCATCGTCGGAAGGAAAAACCCGCGAGGGCGGCGTCGGTGGACGCTCCTGGTTCCGCGAGGGCCAGGTCGCATAGCCCCGACAGCCGCCCCGGGTCCTTGGAGAAGGAACACATCCCGAAGCGACCTCGCCTGGAGTCGGAGATGCCTGCCTGGGTAAGTCCTGTGGTCCTTCTGGACTCGCCTCCGCGACAGCCGACGTCGGGCCCGACGCCGTCGGGGCCCGAGTCGGGGGCTGCTGGGTCACCTGAGCTCGGACTCAGGTTGACGGCCTTGGAGAGCAGACTGTCTGCCTTCATGGACCAGCAGAGGGCACTGCTCGCTGGCTTCGCTGGCGCTGCTGCCCCGACCGCCGGGACGTCGACATCCAAGTCGACCCCGGAGACCGAGCCGATCCTCGAGTCGATGAGAACTCGAGTCGATCCTCGGTCGAGGTCACCCTCGGCCTCCCGTTCGGGACCGAGGTCGCCGACGCCGACTCCCTCGGCGTCGGGGCGGCTGGCGCCGCACCCTGCCCGGGCCGACCCCACCGAGTCCTCGTCGGAGTCGGTCTGGGAGTCTGAGGAGGAAGAGTCACCTGATTCTTTCCGGACTCGGTGTGTCCCATCGGACTCACCGGAGTCCGAGCCTCGGAAGCAGTCCCCCCCGGAGGATGCCCGGTTCTCGGACTTCGTTAGGGATATGGCCAAGGCTTTGGCCTTCCCTGCGGATCCCGAGGAGGAGCCTCGAGCCGAAGAGCTCGACGCCCTCCAGTATGACTCTCCCGCGAGGGAACACTTTACTGTGCCGGTTCCTCCTATGCTGGAACGACTACTCTTCCGCATGTGGGAGAGTCCGGCCTCCTCGCCGGTCCTGAGCAAGCGGGTCGATTCTATCTATCGGGTCCGCAAGAGCCCTGGCTTTCAAAAGGCACAGCTGCCACACCATTCCATGGTAGTGGAATCGGCCATGCATCGTCTTAAGAGCCAGAAGATGCACTCCTCGGTGCCTCCTGGAAGGGAGGCCCGTAACCTGGATGGCCTTGGCAAGAAGTGCTTCCAGGGCTCTATGCTCGCATGTCGTGTCCAGACTTACCAGCTATACATGGGCATGTATCTCCGGGATCTGGCTAAAGAGCTAGCCGGATTCTCCGCTGGTCTCTCCGAGGAGCCCTTGCGGAGGTTCCTAGCCTTGTCCACGGGCATTCGGGAATGCTCAAAGTTCATGTCCCGAGCAGCCTATGATGGCTTTGAAGCCTCGGCTCGAGTGGCCGCAGCCGGCATCGGTGCCCGCCGACAGGCTTGGCTTCAGTCGTCAGACCTTGAGCCCTGGGTACAGGACAAGTTGGTCGATGTCCCCTGCCGAGGCGAAAACCTCTTTGGCAAGCCCATGGCGGAAAAGGCTGCACAAATTGAGACTGAGACTCTCACCAGGACCAGGCTTTCTAGGAAGACCTCCGCCCCTTCCCAGAAAAAGAAGGGCTCGGGGAAAAAGTCCTTTTACCCGAGGAAGGCGGCTGCCTACAAACAATACCCCCATTATCAGGCCCCTGCAGCTCCCCAACAGGGCCAGCAGGCCAAGGGACGGGGTAACGGGTCCCGTAGGCAGCAAGCCCCCAAGCCTGCACCACCAGCCCCTGCTCAGCAGGGTGGGGGTTTTTGACTCGCTCAGCATAGCCTCTCCCCCCCCGCTGGTTCCTCCCAGCACCGGAGGCCGGCTGGTTCACTTCGCCCACAGGTGGTCCAGCATCACCGCAGATGCCTGGATGCTTCAGGTCGTGCGAGAAGGCTACCTTCTCCACTTCCATCAGGTCCCTCCCTCCTATTTTCCGGGAGAGCCTCCGCGCCCCCCTCTGCACAGGGAGTTGCTCCTTCAGGAGTTAGCAGGTCTTCTGCAGGAACAGGCGGTGGAACCGGTGCCACACCACCTGAGAGGTCAAGGCTTTTATTCAAGGTATTTTCTGATACCAAAGAGAACAGGGGGCCTCAGACCCATCCTGGACTTGCGCAACCTCAACAAGTTCCTTGTGCGGGAGAAGTTCAAAATGCTTACCCTTGGAATCTTTCTGCCCTACCTCCAGCAGGGAGATTGGCTATGCTCCTTGGATCTAAAGGATGCCTACACGCACATCCTCATCCACCCAAGCCACCGCCAATACCTAAGGTTTGTGGTGGCAGGAAATCATTACCAGTACAGAGTACTGCCCTTTGGCCTGTCCTCCGCACCGCGAGTCTTCACAAAATGTCTCGCGGTCGTGGCGGCCCATCTCCGGCTTCACGGCCTCTATGTCTTTCCGTACCTCGACGACTGGCTCATCAGAGCAGCGTCCGCTCAGGAGGTCACCAACGCCACGTGCCGCACGGTGACTCTGCTGCAGCACTTGGGCTTTGTTATAAACTTCGCAAAGTCCACTTTGCTCCCCTCACAGGATCTCGAGTTCATCGGCGCAAGGCTGCACACTCCTCAGGCGCGAGCCTACCTACCGCTCGACAGGGCTCAACGGCTCATGGACCTAGCCGACCGCTTTCGCAGCCAGCCCCTGGTCTCCGCCAGGCGCTTCCTGAGACTGCTCGGCCATATGGCTTCCACCGTCCATGTGACCCCCAATGCCCGCCTGAATATGCGGTCTGCTCAATGGTGTCTCCGCCAGCAGTGGCGACAAGCCACGGGCGGCCTAGCAGACCTAGTGCGCGTTTCCGAGCCGCTGGTCTCGTCTCTCCGGTGGTGGCTCCGGCAGCCGAACCTGATATTCGGAATGCCTTTCCAGTCACCTCAGCCGACCCGGGTGCTGACCACCGATGCATCCCTCCTGGGCTGGGGAGCACATTGCCAAGGGGCACGTACTCAGGGCCTCTGGACCACGTGGGAGTCGGCTCAGCAGATCAACTTCCTGGAGCTCAGGGCGATCCGCCTAGCTCTCAAGGCCTTCTCCCACCTGACTTCCCAACAGTCCGTCCTTGTCCAGACGGACAATCAAGTTGCCATGTTCTACGTGAACAAGCAGGGGGGCACGGGCTCCTTCCTCCTCTGCCGGGAGGCACAGAAGCTCTGCTCTTGGGCCGTCGGTCACGGCATTCTCCTCAAGGCAGTTTATCTCCCGGGCCAAGAAAATTGCCTTGCAGACAAACTCAGCAGGGTCCTCCGGCCGCACGAGTGGCGTCTGGATCCCTTGGTAGTTCAGAAGCTCTTCCTCAAGTGGGGTCTCCCCACGGTGGATCTCTTTGCCAGTCCTCACAACCGGCAGCTTCCTCGCTTCTGCTCTCGTCTGCCACACCCCCTTCGGGTTGCGGCGGACGCCTTTCTGAGGCGGAGGTGGAGGAGGTCGTCTTGGCTTCGCGACGGCCTTCTACCCGCAAATGCTACGCCCTTAAATGGCGTCGCTTTGCAGTCTGGTGTACCCAACAGTCTCAGGATCCCTTCTCCTGCCCGGTGTCGGTGATCTTGCAGTACTTGCTGCACCTCTCTAATCTGGGACTTAAGTCCAACTCCGTCAAAGTTCACCTCAGTGCTCTTTCAGCACATCATGTGCCGGTGGACGGCAGACCTCTCTCCAATGACCCTCTCGTAGCGAGGTTTCTCCGAGGTCTCCTTCTACTTAAACCACCTCTGCGCCCGCCAGCGCCTGACTGGGACCTGAATGTGGTTTTGCAGCGGATCACCTATCCGCCTTTTGAACCTATGGCTACCTGTTCTCTCCGTTTTCTGTCTTGGAAAACACTGTTCTTGATAGCCCTCACTTCCGCTAGACGCGTAAGTGAATTGCAGGCCCTCGTGTCTGATCCCCCTTACACTAGGTTCTACAAGAATAGGGTGGTCCTACGGACTCATCCGAAATTTCTGCCTAAAGTGGTCTCCCCTTTTCACATCAATCAGGAGGTGGTACTTCCAACCTTCTTTCCCAGACCACACTCCAGCCGAGCTGAGACGGTCCTCCATACCCTGGACTGTAGAAGGGCTCTGAACTTCTACCTTGACCGTACGCGGGAGCACCGTAAGGCTGCTCAGCTTTTTGTGTCTTTTGACCCCAATAGATTGGGGCTCCCGGTCTCCAAGCGTACTCTGTCCATCTGGGTTGCGGACTGTATCTCTTGGGCTTATGGGGCGGCCGGACTCTCCTTAGAAAGTAGAGTCACAGCTCATTGCGTTCGGGCAAAGGCCACGTCAGTGGCTTACCTCCGCTCTGTTCCGCTGGCAGACATCTGCCGGGCCGCTACTTGGTCTTCGAGCCAGACTTTTGCGGTCCATTACTGTCTCGAGAGGGAGTCCCGTAGGGACAGTGCTTTCGGACAGGCAGTCCTCCGTAATCTCTTTGAGGTCTGAGCAACTCCTACCCTCCATCCCGGATGTGGGCTACCGGTGGGTGATAATTCAGCGAAGATTCTTTCCTTCTGTGCTGCTGAGCTAGAGGGAGCTCATTTTTGTGCTTAGGGTCTCCGGTAGCCTTGAGCTTGGGAGTCCCATAAGTGAGGACTGACTTCCTGCTTGGTCCTGGAGAAAGCGTAGTTACTCACCTGTAACAGGTGTTCTCCAGGAGCAGCAGGAATCAGTCCTCACTACCCTCCCTCCTCCCCTTGGAGTTGCAATCGTCTGCTTATGTTCTTTTTGCAAATTTTTATGCTGTCTTTTTTAGCTATGTCATCTGACTGGCTAAGATGGCACCCTCGGGCGGGAAGACGACCGCGCATGCGCGCTGCAATTCCCAAAGGCTTTCTTTGAAAGCTGGGGAAAAATTGCTCCGCGAGGGCTCTGTCGGCGCCGACGTCACCCATAAGTGAGGACTGATTCCTGCTGCTCCTGGAGAACACCTGTTACAGGTGAGTAACTACACTTTTTGTGACTTAGACTGGCAGTAGTAGTCCACCTTCCTGTAGCTGGCCTCAGATTTTAAATTCTGTGTAACGCCAGCAAACTACAAATAGAGATGTTTGTGTAATTCCTCCTTTTTCCTTTTAATTCCAGCTCAACAATATCAGTCTGTTGGGATTCTGGCACCATGAATCTGCCTTTTGCAGCTACCCAGAAACTTTTCCCCTATTTTACTGCTGCTTCCTCCCCTCTGTCCCTAGTCTCGGCCCAGGGCCCATGCATTAGCGTTTCTTTCAGAACCCTCTGTTATAGAATTAAGCATCAGAGATTATGACTCCCTTTGTTACAGGAGCTGCATTTGCAGCAGACCACAGTCCCAGTGGAACTAGGGTGCAGAAAATCTGGGAATCATACCTGGGACCTTCCACCCAGGCTGTTTCAGTGCTTATTTTGTTCTTTTCATTGTGTGTCTCTGCTGAAAGTCCCCTGTGTTGATCTGCAGAGCAATAGAAGGAAACTTGGGGGTAAGTTTACTATTCAGCAGCTTCCGCGTAATATCGGAGCCGTGAAATCAATGGGGCCACGGCTCCATTATCACACGGAAGCCATTACCGCTGAATAGTAAACATACCCCTTAGTTTCTCTTATCCTGGAATATTGCTGGCTGTAGGCTGAAAAGTAGTCTAGCAAATATATAAACACATTCATTATGTATAATATTGTCTATGGATCAACCCAGTTTGTTACGGTGCTGGTAGGGTTGTGACATGCGTATTCGCAAGCAGGAAGAAAGGCAGTAGCTGCTTGGACATATATGTCAAGGGAAGATTTACCTCCTGACTGGCAAAGCTTTGGGCATACATTATCTGGGTATTCTGACTGAGTGAAGCGTAGATGAAAAGAAGGAAAGGGGGGGGGGTTAAATAGGCCTTTAAAAAAAAGTATCTAGGCTATTTGTCACCTAATATATCATTGCTTCTGTTTCAAAGGGATGAGAATTCACTGAAACCAAGTTTCCTTCAGAACATGGTAGAAGACAGAACGGAGTCTGCCTTATCCTATTACGAGTTCCTCCTTCACATACAACAGCAAATAAATAAGTAATTCGTGGAGGTGGGACTGTAGAGCGAAAGCCTCCATAATGCAAGTCACTGGCCTCTAATATCATCCTATGTAGCGTTAAGCTTGTGGCCTGGTATGAATGCTGAGAAGTTTTTCACTGTGATGTCAAGAATCAGTGCAAATAAAGGACCACTACTAGCACAAAATTGTGCAGCTACACGATGCTATAACTTAACTTTTTAAATCAAGATAAATCCAAACAAGCCTGGCAAATTCATCTTGCTGCAAATTATGTTTTGAAAACGTTGCAGTACAAATCACTTGGCGGCTATATACATTTTGTAAAATAAAAATAGATCTTTGTTCAAAATGTATTTTTTCTTTCTATTTTGTTATCCTGTTAGGTTTAGAACTGCAAACACACTTATGGTCGATTACAAGTCCTACAGAGAAATGGTATTTATCTATCCATTAACTGTAGATAAGCAGTTCATTTGCTTTTTAAGTGTTTTGTCATGCTTGAAATAGCAATGAAATAACTTATTGTGATATGAACAAATATTTAATGAACCTTTTAGGATCCTGTAAGCACAGGCAATTTTTTTTCTAAAATCTTTTGTTTTGGGTTTTCATGTTAACGGAGTTCAAAATAAGCTTTTCCTGAGACAGAATATGAAATTGTTTTGAAAAATGTGTTAAGTTCCTGTGGTATTTTTAAGTACATAAAGAACAAGACCACCTCTGTGTAGGTCGCTAATGCCATAAAACACATGGTGATCTCCTGAGCCACTGTGATGGGACCCCGGGTTTCTAGAGCCAGCCTAGTTTTGTAGTTACATTAACTCAAATCTCTGTCATTATGGTAATTCCTTAACATTTTATTCTCACATGACACCTATAGATGTGAAAGATGAAAATCGTCAAGCCATCTTGAGCTTTCTCTTTTAATTACGTTGGTAAATTTATAATCAAAACTTGTTCTTTATACTGAGAATGCTTCACAAATACAGTCAAAATGCTGCACTCGATTTTTGTGAAATGTGAGATTGAGTGACAAGTCTGAGGTTCAATAAAAGTATTGATTGTGCTTTTGATGTAGTAGCATTGAAGTATTTTTCAGTCTGAATGTGAATAGTTGAATCTGAATGAAGGTTATACTGGTAAAATGTTCAGATGAAATGATGATAAGGTGTGTCTGAGGTTTTCAGGAATTCTGTTTAGGTTGTTTACAGGATACTCTTTTTGCATGCCTGGCTCCAAGAATACTGCTTGGGAGTACTGCAGATACTCTGAATTTTGTTGTGGAAATTGGATGCACAGCAAAAATTCCTCTAATGTTCGTGTAACATGTGCAGATCTGCATCTTCAGTATAAATGTACATACCTGGTTTTAATCTTTGTAATTTCAAATCATGATTAACTTGTTAATACAGAGAGAACTTGTTTATGTAACCTAGATGGAAGAGGCTGGTCCAAACTAAAGCAAAATAACATGCCATGTGTGTATGCACATGGTTTTAATTTTTTGTGTTTGTTTTTTTACTTAAAAGAGCAGAGCAAAACTTAAGGAAGAAAAAGACTTTAGAATGTTTGAGACCTTTGGTTCCTTTTTTTTTTTAAAGGAATTGTTTACTGCATTGAAAACAGTTTAGTTCACTGCAGCCTTGCATGCCTTTTCATCCTCTTCTGCTGCTTTTGAGCAGTGTAATTAATCAATCTAGTGTGTCTGCATTGGATTTCTCATGCTAGTTAATCCAAATTTTACAACTGCTGATGCAGCTGGTGCTCTCCTGAAACTCGAACACTGCGAGACCACACTGTTGGTAGAAATTAGCTTTCAGTGGGTTCTCCTCTGGATTTTTTTTTTTTTTTTTACAAAATTTTTCTGTATATCTGACTTGGGATACCACTGTTGCCATCATTATTTGACGATTTGTATTTGACTTAGCATAGTATGAGGCACAGTTGAATAGAAAAAGTGGTACTTGCTCTTTTCATTTCATTTTTGTTGATAATCAAAAAAAATGCCAAATGGCTCTTATACTAGGGACCACTGTGTGTGATTTATTATACCTGTGCACTGTTATAGTTATAATCCATTATTTAATTTTGTAAAGTAGTGTTGTTAATATTGTAACATTAAATTTTGTTAAGGTTCTAAAGAAATGTATTGACCTTTTAAAATTATGTTATAAATTCTACCCCTTCTAAACTTCACACAGATGAGGCTTGCTTGTCTGTCTTTTTATTATTTGTAATTCTCTTACAGTCCTGTTTAAAGTATTTGCACCTGTTATTTTTTTAGATCTGTGCTAATTTATCAGATTTGGCAATTCAATAAAATTAATTGAAAAAAACGGTCCATCATTCTATATTACTGTACAATATTTCTCCTTATACAGATAACTTTTGCGAATGTGTTATAAAATATTTTCTACCAAAGCTAGTGTAACCTTTGTGACGGTGATAGTGTCCACTTTATTTTGTAGTATTCCTGTTGTATTGATTCCCAGAGTCCTCGCAATGTTCTGTTTACTACTTCAGCATACTGTCTGAAAACTAAATTTTAAAAGAATATATATGAGATATTCAACAGTTCATCGTGCAGTGGAGGGAGTGGTTTACTTTTCAAGATGGCGACAGAGCAGATCTGAGTTGGAATGCCTAAACGGAAGGGCAAGCAGAAGGCTCCTCCCGCAGAGCCTTCCACGGTGAAACCCTCTCCTTCTCTTGACATTGGTCCTATGGATCGTTTCGTCCAACTTTCCAAGCAACAAGTAGGGGAGATTCGAGCGGCATTTGGAGTGCTGACAGAGGGAGGATCGGTATCTCCTGCCTTGGACGTTACTCTCTCCCCGGATGGGCGTGCCCCGCCCTTGCCCCCGAACGTACCGGCATCCTCTCCTTTTGGTACAGCCGGGAGACCCTCCGAAGTGGGGAGTGTAGCGGCGTGTGAGCGGGACCTGCTGGTGATGGAGTCGGGTGAGCAGCCGGTTACAGCTAGTGCTGCAGAGGTTTCGGGGGTAATGTCAGCTTTAGAGGGCATCGCTGCTACTCGTGGTGTGACTGAGCTTAATGTGGAGGAAGCTCCTTTGTCTTTAGCGAACGAACCACCTTTGAGTTTTATTTTGCCACGTCCTTCTATTATCTCCCTGGACAGTATCTGGGACGCGATTTCCCAACTAACTTCTGCTGTGACTCAGCAATTGGTGCTGACCATGTCTCGGGTCTCTAAGCTTGAGGATTCCTGGGCTAAATTTCAACCTGAGGCTATAGAAATTAAGACACAGATTAACACCAATGTGCAAGATATATCACGTATTTCAGATGTTACGGAGTCTTTGGTTAAAAAAAATTTGGCTATGCGGCTGAAACTGGAGACTTTAGAGAATGCTACTAGATCCTCTAACATTCGTTTGCTTAATTTTCCTATAGTGCCATTGGTTTCTCCTGTTGATCTCTTTAAGAGCTATCTCCAAGAAGTTCTGAAGGTTTCATCAGAGTTATTGCCTCCAGTAACTAAAGCTTATTTTTTGCCTTCTGGTAAGAAATCGGGGAAAAAGGTAGCTGGTCTTTCAGAAATGGACTTTTTGAATGTTTCAGCTTTGCTTCAAACACCTAAAGACAACGAAGTACCGGTATCTACGTTGATTGTTACACTGGCTTTACCTTCGGATAGAGACTGGCTCCTTAAGCTTTATTTTAAAAAACGCGCTAATTTGTTTCTGGGTAAAAAGATTGCGCTTTTCCTGATGTGTCCCGGGAGACACAAAGAAGACGTAAAGCGTTTTTGATCTTGCGACCCTGGGTTACCCGTTTAGGTGCTACGTTCATGCTTAGATATCCTTGTAGATGCATTATTATATTTCAATCTAATAAGTGTGTTTTTTTTTCAGCCAGAGGATTTGTCCTCCTTTATTAATGCTCATATTGTAACTTCTTCTCCCATTGAGTAGTAATTTTACATCTATAGTATATTGCTTGGATCTCTGTCTCCTTTTGATATTCTGGAAAAAAAAATTTTGTTTCCTTAGTGTACAGGGGTGGTCCCTGACCTCTGTAATCTTTCCTTTCTTCTTCCTCCATTTTTGGGGGCTAAATTATAATCCTGTCTTCTTTTTTTCTTGTTTCAATTTCTTGGATGTAAATCTTGTTGACAGGTTTCTGTACAAGTGTATGCTTGATTTATTGTTAAAATATATATATTTTCTTTTAATTTTATATTTATGTGTGTGTGTGTGTGTATATATGTATATATGTGTGTGTGTATATATATATATATATATATATATATATATATATATATATACACACACATACATACTTGCTTCACTGGGCCATGGATTTCCAAATGACAAGTCTCAGGCTGCTTTATTCAACCAACAAGACTCAAACAGAGCAGACAATGAAAGCCAGAGTGGGATTATGAAATCAAAAGTATTCCTGTTGTCTAATGTTCTATGTACATAAGAGCTGCCATACTTGGTAAGAACAAAGATCCATCAAGACATCAACAAAGTACTTATGGACCAGGTCCAAAGGTGCCATCAAAGGAGATCGAGGAAAGTTCAGGAATCTCAAATTATTCCTCCTTAACTGGTATTCTATTTTTCTTGCCTGAATCGACCGGTCCTTTGAATTAACAGCACCGAGGGACTGCAACTCCTCCACCTTAGCTTCCACTTGGGAAATTCTTGTGGCCTGACTTGCCACTTCTGTAACCATTGAACACTGGACTTTCGTCTCAGAGAGTTCCTGTGAAACAGCTCCCACAAAAGGTAGAAGGGACTGCTGAAGGGCAGAGAACTTCTCACAAGCTATCAAGTGTAACATGCGTTGGTTTCACCACACTCCCAGGAAGCTGAGATGCCAAAATACTGGGGGAGCTACTAGCACCATGCTCCACCCCATTAGTGCTGCCGAAGGGAGACACTCCAAATCGACCTCTGACTGCACACCTTGCTGATTGATCCTTCGCGGGGGAACCCCCCGCAGCTGCTGCTGCTGCTGCTGCTGCCTCCTGCCCCGGAGGTACACCACTAAGCTGCCCCACCGTGAAGAGGCATCTGGGTTGAGCTGGGGACGCTTGTACGGGGTTCAAGGAGACCCCTCCTATGCTCAAATCCACCTGCGATAACGACGGTTCTCTCGAAGCCATGCTGCCCGAGGAGGTATAGAAGCCGGCAATAGATAACTGCATCAGCTGATCTGCCGGAGAAGAAGTCCCAGAGGGTTTCTGTGAGTGTTTCCTGTTTCTCCCCATTAGAACGCCAGGTACAGGAGCCGGTTTCGGACCATCGATCTCGGCGTCCTATTCCATCCCCATCTTGGATCGTCCCGAGCCTCAGATTTTTGACCTAGCTGGGCCCTTTTTCCCCCCCATGGCCTCCAGTGGCTTCAAGAATTGTGATCGGTGCTAGAGGGTCATGTCCCTCACAGACATGCACGACCACTTGCACACCTGGTGGACTGTAGTCTGTGCAAGAAAATGTCATCCAAGTCCCTCAAGAGCAGTCAGAAACAGCACAAGTTCTTCCCGGAGTCTCCAGTGACACCGTACTCCAAGGCCCACTCTGAGGCCTGCAGTGAATGCAGGCCCTGAGCGAGGCGTGGGTCCTCAGAGTGGAGTTCCCCGGTCAAGGAACACAAAAAGAAAAGGAAACCCTCGAGGGCCACATCCGTAGATGGATCTGGGAAGGTGGGTAAGTCCCAAGCCAGATCCCAGAGTCCACACAGCTTGTCAGAGGACACGGAGCAGGAGCAGCCTATCAATGTCACCTGAAAAGAATCCCCTGGTGATTGGCCTCAGACCCCCCGAGGCACGCCTCTTCAAGGGAACCAGCACCGGACCAGAGTCCCTCGTGCCCATATCAATGGCTGCGGAACCTTCTGGACTGGAGACCAGAATGGAAGCCTTGGAGCGCAGCTTGTCTTCCTTCATGGCTCAGCAGCGGGCCTTGAAGCCTGTCTCTGCCGGGTCATCTGCCCAGACCACCGGGCCCTCAACATCAAGGACATCCCCGGATGTCGAGCTGATACTTGAGAGCATGCAGCCTCGAATCTATCCTTGACAGCGGTCTCGATCCCGGTCCCATTCCACAGGACAGAGGTCCTCCCCAGCGCGTGCCCAAGGCTTCGGCCATGGAGTCTATGAGAGACCCAGACCAGGCTCTGGGCCGGATGATCCAACCCAGCCCTTTCTTGACAACTCCACCAATTACTCGGACTGGGAGATCGAGGACAAGGAGTCCCAAGAACACCCATCTCCACTGTGACATGCCCTTGGACCAATCCCCCTCAGAGACTCTATGCCGATCCCCGTCCAAGGACGTGGTGTTCCTTGACTTTATACAGGACATGTTGAAGGAGTTGGCATTCACCACAGAATCAGAGGAGGACCCTCACCCAGAGGATCTAGAGATCCCTCCAGTACAAGGCCCTGCAGAGGGAAGCACTAACAGTGCCCATCCCATCCATCCGGGAATGGCTGCTTCTCCACATGTGGGAAACACTGGCATTTGTGCCCATCGTGAGCTGACAGTTTGATTCAATGTATCGAATCTGCCAGAGCCTGGGCTTCCAGAAAGCACAACTGCTACATAACTCCATAATGAAGTCGGCCATGTGTCAGCTCGAGATCGAAAAGACACACACTCCTCTGTACCCCCAGATAAGGGAGGCCTGCATCCAGGACACCCTCAGCAAGTGCTGCCAGGGCTTGATGCTCATCGGCCAGATCCAGGCATACCAGCTGTATATGGGCATGTACCTGAGGGATCTGGGGAAGGAACTTGCTGGGTTCTCGGCTGGTCTTTCCGAGGAGCCTCTACAGTGGTTCCGGAGCCTGGCCAAAGCTGTCCATGCATGCTCCAAGTTTGACTCAAGCAGCCTATGACTGCTTCAAGTCAGCGGCTAGAGTAGCTGCAGTGGGAATCTTTGCCAGACGCCAAGCTTGGCTACAGTCTTCTACTACTACTACTATTTTATTTATTTATTTTTATACCGCGCTCTTTAGAATCAGTGTGGTTTACATGTATACTAACAGGTACTTTTTATTCCCTTGTCCCCAAAGGGCTCACAATCTAAGTGCACCTGAGGCAATGGAGGGTTAAGTGGCTTGCCCAAAGCCACAAGGAGTGGCCATGGGACTAGAAACCCCAGCCCCTCTGGCCTGAAGTTGCTTGTCCCCATGTGGGAATTGAACCCCCGGCCTGAGGTAACCTGTCCCAGCCACTGAGCCACTCCTCACTACTACTACTACTACTACTACTTATTTATATAGCTGACCTGGAGCATTGGGTTCAGGACAAATTGGTCAATGTCCCCTGCCAAAGAGAATCTCTTTGGCAAACCCATGACCGATTAAGGCTGCCGAATTGGAGACCCAGGCTCTCCAAGAAGACTGCTACCCTCCCCCGACAGAAGGGCTCAAGTAAAAAGCCTTTTTTCTCGAGGAAGGGAGCTGCTTACAGAAACCACCTGCAGTATCTGGCTTCCCCAACAGGGTCAGCAGACTAAGGGACAAGGGCATGGCCCTCGTAAGCAGAAGGCTCCCAAGCACAGGCCCTGGCCCAGCCTGGTGGGAGTTTTTGACTCCTTGGGCATAGCCTCCCTACCCCCAGGAGGTCAGCAGCACACAGGAGGACGTCGGATCCACTTTGCCCATAGGTGGCTAGCCATTATCACTGACCTTTGAGCACCAAGTGGTCAAGGAGGGTTATCTCTACCTAGCACAGATGTCTCCCCCTTTTTTCCCATGAGAGCCCCTCCAGGACTCCCTTCACTGGGATCTACTACTGCAGAAACTCACAGGTCTCCTCTAGGACAGGGCAGTGGAGCTGGTGCCCCAGCACCTCTTGGGCAAAGGGTTCTACTCAGGTACTTCCTCGTGCCAAAAGGAACAGGGGGTCTAAGGCCAATTCTAGACCTGCGGGACCTGAGTACAGGGTGCTACCCTTCGTCCTGGCTCCTGCCTCCTGAGTCTTCACCAAATGCCTGGCAGTAATTGCTGCCCACGTCTGTCTCTAAGAGGCCTTCGTCTTTCCTTACCTGGATGACTGGCTCATAGAGGGGAGACGCTGATGCTGAGGTACAGCAGGCCACAGCCCGCATCATCTGCATCCTGCAACATCTAAGGTTCAAGATAAACCGCCCCAAATCTCGCTGCCTCCTGACAGTGTCTGGAGTTCATGGGGGCAAGGCTAGACATGGTTCAGGCCAGAGCCTTCTCCCCCTGAACAGGGCCGACCATCTCAGGGTACTGGCCACAGACGTTCAACACCAACCCTCGGTGACTTGTCTCCTACTGCACCTACTCTGCCACATGGCCCCCACAGTCCATGTTACCCCAGACATCTGTCTTCATATGAGGGTGGCCCAGTGGTGCCTCTACGCCCATTAAACACAGGCCAACTGCGAGACAGTGTGTCAGTGACCCGCCAGCTGGTGGAGTCCCTGAACTGGTGGCAGAACACACAGTACCTTTGAGCAAGGATCCCCTTCCAGAACCCACCCCCCAGAGGGTCCTCACTACGGATGCCTCCTTGCTGGGCTGGGGAGCAAATTGCGAGGAACTCTGCACTCGGGGCAGTTGGTCTGAGGCGGAAAGTCAGCCACCATCTGCAGCACCAGTCAGTGTTGGTCAAAATAGACAATCAAGTGGCAATACAAACAAACAAGGGAGCACTGGGTGCCACACCCTCTGATACAAAGCAGTGGCTCTCTGCTCTTATGTGATCCACCAAGGAATTCTCCTGCGAGCGGTGTACCTGACAGGACAACACCCTGGTGGACAAACTGAGCATGGTCCTCCTTACGCAAGTGGTGGCTGGACCCCAGAGTGGCCAATCGGCTCTTCCGATTCTAGGGGACCCCTCTAGTAGATCTCTTTACCAGCCCAGAGAACTCCCAGTTTCCCCACTTCTGCTCCTGACAGCCCCACCCCTTTTGGGTGGCTCTGGAGGGCTTTCTGTACACCTTCTCGTCCACGCTGTTGATTGCCAAGACCCTCTTCAGGGCTCTTCGCAAGAGGGCATCGCTGATCCTGGTGGCCTCCTGGGGAGTGCCCCAAGGCTATTGTCTCAGGAAGGAGACTCCCTCCTGCACGCCAATCTGGGGTCCCTGTCTCTGACAGCTTGACTGCTGAGAGGGTAGCCTTGGCCTCTTTCAACCTCTCGGGGAGGTTCTTTTGGCCTCCCGTAAGACCTCCACCAAATAAGCCTACGCCTTAAAGCGGTGCAGGTTTTCGGTGTGGTGTGTGGAGTAACAGGCGAACCCGTTTTCGTGCTCGGTGCAGCTGGTGGTGCAATACCTACTTCATTTGTCGCATCAGGGTACACCTGAGTGCTCTTGCAGCACACCACCACCCTATCGAAGGTAAGCTCCTCTCTGTGTAGCCTTATCACTTGTTTCCTGTAGGGTCTCCTGTTGTTTAAGCCCCCCATCTGCTCACCAGTGTCAGAGTGGGACCTCAATGTGGTGTTAACGTAGCTCACTGGGCCTCCTTTGAGCCCCTGGCTACCTGCCACGAGGTATCTTTCATGGAAAATCATCTTCCTTGTGGCGCTCACATCTGCTTGCTCAAAGTCTTGGTGGCAGAGCCACCCTACACCAGGTTCTACAAAAACAGAGTTGTGCTCCACATACACCCCAAATTCCTCACAAAGGTAGTGTCCCCATTCTACCTCAATCAGGAGGTAATGCTCCCTGCCTTCTTTCTGCAGCCTCATGCCAGCAGGGCAGAGGCTGGCCGCCATACTCTGGATTGTAAGAGGGCCCTGTCTTTCTACCTTCAACATACCCAGGGCCACCGCAAAGCTTCACAGCTTTTTGTTTCCTATGACCCCAGTTGGCTGGGGGAGGCGTTGACCAAGCAGACCCTGTCCACCTGAGTGGCGGACTGCATTGCCCTTGCCTATGAACAGGCTGGGCTCTTGCTGGAGTGCCAGGTCATGGCACACAATGTCAGGGCCATGGCAGCCTCTGTGGCAAGCCTGTGTTCTGTTCTGATGACTGACATCTGCCGGGCTGCCACCTGGTCCATACATTCGCAGTTCATTACTGCCTAGAGAGGGAGTCCCAATGGGACAGCGCCTCCGACCAAGCTGTACTCCATAATCTGTTTGGGGTTTAGGCAACTCCTACCCTCTGACCCTTCTGTGTTTAGGCTACCAGAGTGTTGATTCCTTACTGGACACACAGGTCTGTATCCTTAGACTCAATTGCTGCTGCTCACGGCTCCTCTTTGGGGGCATCTGTTTTTCTATGGCTTTTGGTAACCTGTAGCTAGGGCATCCTATATGAGTACTGACTTCCTGCTTGTTCTAGAGAAAGTGTAGTTACTCACCTGTAACAGGTGTTCTCCGGGGACAGGAGGAATCTGTCCGCACAACCCATCCCCCTCCCCATGGAGTTGCTTTCCTATAATTTTTGCTGTTTTTAGCTATGTCATCTGAGTCAAGATGGCACCCTTGGGTTAAAAGGGACCATGCATATGTGGTGGCATCTCCCAAAGGCTTTCTTTGAAAGCTGGGGAGATGCTTCTGTGAGGGCTCAGTTGGCACCAACATCATCCATATGTGAAGACTGATTCCACCTGTCCCTGGAGAATACCTGTTACAGGTGAGTTAACAGTTGTTTCTTCATCATTCCTCCAGATCAGTACAGACGCATGGGTTTATGCTATCAACCAGCCGATGGAGACTGAGAACCACTGGTTTGATGATGCCCCCCCCCCAAAAAAAAATATATATATAGATTCCTGTGCAGCCCAGAAACAGCCACTACTTCTCAGTCTCCAGCAGATGGTAGACTGCTAGACTTGTACAGCCTGAGCCTGGTATTGGTTTTGCTGATGGTGAAGTTGTCTGTGTTTATTGGGACTTAGGCTTCCATAGAGCATGCCAGAGGGCTAGAATTGGCTGGAGCCAGTTTGTGGAGCCCTGTGATATAAATCAGTCATACTGGGTTGCACCTCCATCCTCACACTGGTTGGGTGGCAGTACCATCTGGGAGGGAGCCTGGGGGAAGTTTAGGGAGAGCTGTCCTCCTGGTGGTTGTCTTAGTTGCAGTACCCTCTGTCCTCCTACCCTACCTTTGGGAGTTGGCCCTGGTGGGAAGTAGGGAGAGAGCTGCCTATGTGGTGGATCTTTCACCAACAGCACCCTCTGTCCCCCTCTTCTACCTTTTGGGAGGGAGCCCGAGGGGACCATGGGGGGGTGGGAGTTATCTTCTGCATCCTCTGTGACAGAGCCTTGATGGGTGCCACCTTCAGTCCTTAATTACTCTGGATAGTTCTTCAATGTTCACAAAAAAAAAATAGGCAAATAGGTAGTTCAGCTAGGGTTGTACTGGCTCTGTGGCTTTAGCTGTGTCCAGCAGAGCGCAAGTAGGTGCAGAATGGCGATGGGAGACTGGTTTGCAGTGCTGCAGAGTGCCAGTGTCTGCGTAGATGGCACAGGTCAAGCACAGCAGGCCAGATGTAGTGAGAGCAGTGCTAACGGATGGGACCATAGTGATGTACCATCAGCTGCATAGGCATGTTTCCTAGAGGTATCTTTCCTAAGCAGCGGCAACATTGCAAAGGCACACACTGTGGTGGGACCCAGGTTGCTGGCACACTCCCACGAAACAGAGGTGAGAGCATCTGGGGTTTTTGGTGAGAGCTGCTGCTATCTTGTCAGTTCCCTGTTGCTTGGTGTGGTCCTAGCAGAAAGCCACTAGATTGTGCCTAAGAGTAACTCTGGCAGGGCTGGCAGTACTTGGTAAGCATGGCAGGATGAAACAGTTGCTAGCAGCCCCAATATCAGGATGACCTGTGGAGTGCCAGCAGCACAAAGAGCCTGCCTGTGGGCAGAAGGCTGAGAGTAGCAATTGCAGCCTTGCACAGCCCCTGCCCAGAACATGCTCCTCCTATGGACAGACTTTGCTTCTCTGGGCCACAGTTGCTGCCTCTTGCAGCCTGCCTCTAGGGCAGCGGCTGTGCAAGACTCTGATCATGCAGATCGCAACCTGGACATGCTGCTCTCATAGGCAGAAGGCTGTAAGGCAGCAATTGCAGACCAGCGAAGCAGAGCTTGCACATAGGACATGCTCTGTTGGCAGGCTCTGTCCCTGATACATACAATGGGAGGAGGAGTGGACATGGGAGTTGGGCAATGACAGATGGAGGAGATATGCTGGCCATCGATGGCCACGGAGACAGAAGGGTGATGCTGGATTCAGAGGAGGGAATAAGCTAGAAGTGGGTGGGGGTGGTGCACGTGTGCTAGCGCTAGAGAGATACTGTACATGGGAAGGGTCATGGGGAAATCGGCATAGGGAGAAGCAAGGAGGAGATGGAGCTGTGATGCTGGCTAGGGAGTTATAGGAAGACTGGGAGAATGCAGGACATGGGGAGGGGGACAGATGGAAGATACTGGACACGGTAATAAGGGGAGAGGGAAATACGGGACATGGAGGCAATAGGGAGAGAGAGGGAGAAGATGAACATGGGAGGGGATGATTGCAAGGGGATAGGAAAGGAGAGAGAGAGTGTAGAGGTAATGGATGGAGGGAAAGAGTGAGCAAGGGCCTGGGGAATAATGGACCAGGGAAGAAGAGGTAGGGAATGGGGTGAGGGTTGAAAAGCGGTAGGAAGATGGAGTGAAAAAGAGGGAGATTCAGACCTGGATACCAAGGAGGAGTAGGGACATCTGATTAGTGAGAGAAATAAATGGAAGAAAGCTGAAGGGAAAAAAATCAATATCCAAGATGGCAGGAAGTGAAGAAAACAAAAGGAGAGACAAGAAATGGCAGATGGACCACAGACTGTAGAAAGAGAGTTAAGAAGACAGGGGACCAGCATGATCGGAGAATAAAATGGTCAGGCAAAAGTAGAAAAAAAATGTATTTTTAATTTAGTGCAAAATCAGATCACTATCTTTATATTTTACACAGTATGGGAAAATGCATCTCTCTTATTTCTCTGTTGCACTGAATACGGAGCCTAGCTTCTTGGAGTTTCAGTTTAGTTTTTGTCTACATATTTTTATTTTTACTTTAGGTTGTGGTCACTTATTCTGTATTTGGTGAGGGTCTGTGTTCTGAGTGTGTGATCGAGGACAGGTGTTCTGGTAACAGAGTTTGTACGTAGGGATCTGTGTTTGTGGAAGTGGGAGGTGCTGCTGGGTAAGCATGGCAGGAGGATGCCGGTGCTAGCCACCTGCCTCCCACCGCTTCAAAAAAGAAAGCAGCCGTGGGAACATTGCTCTCCCCATGGCTCTGCTAACTTTTAAACTGCTGGGTTGTGAGTTTATAAAGGCAATAAGCACTTCCTGTTCCTTGAACATTTAACTAATGAGCATACATAACCACTGTTGTGCCAGCCTAGCCATCCATCCCAATGTAACCCCCTACTCCCCCTGTCCCCACCCCCACATAACAGCAAACTCGCACCCATTGGATATACTTATCTTTATTTATCTTACGTGACAGCTGTTTAATGTATATAGTTCAATGTCTCTACTAAGTTCTCACTGTTACAAATAAGCTAGTTCTATGTACCTATTTATTTATGTTCAATGTAAGCCAACTTGGCCAAGTTGTGATCTGTAAACTACTTAGACTCATAGATCAGCGGTATATAAACACACTTAGTTAAATAACAGAATATCCAGTGCTGTTTGTGCTTCCTCACCCTCCACTGCAGCCTTCTTTTTGCATAGGGGCAGAACCAACTGGTCCAGTTGTTTCCACCCTCCTGCAGATAAGAAGTCGGGGTTGGAAAACAAATAGCACTACAGCAGCAGAGCCTTTGGTAACAGCTGTGAATGCTGTTTAAAGTAATTGCCGCTATTCTAGGCCCTGGAGAGGGGCAACAGTGGCAGCAATGGGCTGCCCTTGGATAATTGGTGCGTGAAGTAACTGCCTAGTTCGCCTAATGGTGGCGCTAGCCCTTGATATGATGGAATGTAATTTTAACACTAGAAGCCCCAAAGTGCATCAATTGATGCAAATGCATCTTCGAAGTTGTATTCCAGCACCACTGTTAGAACCATGTCAGTCATGTTCCATGACTTTGTTAGCAAGGTCTAGATGTTCAAATATGTGCATCGAAAATTGACCAAATGGGAAAAATAATTTATACCTAGAAGCCCCAAAGTACGTCAGTTGACGCATCCAAGACAATTGAGTGCATCAATTGATGTACTTTGGGGCTTCTAGGTATAAA
Organism: Ichthyophis bannanicus; assembly: GCA_033557465.1. Classification (NCBI taxonomy): domain Eukaryota; kingdom Metazoa; phylum Chordata; class Amphibia; order Gymnophiona; family Ichthyophiidae; genus Ichthyophis; species Ichthyophis bannanicus. Next base: position 35,946,366 of record CM066050.1, on the reverse strand, counting down.
TTCATGTTCCCACTAGGTGGTGCATCTCAATCACTGTTTAGTTTTGCTCTGACATTACATGACATCATCGTGTGTTTATTGTTTGTAATGATGTCACATACTGCATGTATTTAACAAATAAGTAACTTCATATTAATTCACATCTGCATTTCATGCTAAATGCAGTCGTTGTGATAATGTCAATTGATGCACTTTGGGGTTTCTAGGTATTCTCCTAGGATGAGTCAGCCACACTTACATTTATTTATTTATTTAGCAAGTATTTGTATCCCGCTCCTTCCAGCGATCAGAAGCGGGTAGGATTACATTGAGAAACTGCCGAATCAAGGCAGGTACAATTTTTGTATACATACAGATTGGTTATAGAAGCAGACCACACAGGGGTTAACAATTCTTAGTTATGGGGGAAATCATTTACAGAACACACACAGTTAACGTTTCTTAGTTATGGAGGAAGTCATTTACATATGTACATATAATCCTTTACATATATACATTCATACAAGATAGGCTTCCTGTGTTGCATATGTGGGATTAGATCAGATTGAAATGGTTTTGGAATGTGTGCGTTTTGAGCTTTTTTCTAAAGTCTGTCAGGACATTGCTAGCTCGTAGCACTGGTGGGAGTTGGTGCAGTAATGCCTGTGGCTCTGTACTCCAGGGCCTGGATGGTGCGGGAATGGATGCTCCCGGCACTCCTTCCCCTTGGAATCATTTAGGAACTCAATCCTTAGGCATCCTCCAGCAGTGGGGCTGACAGCAAATAAATGTGCATGCTAACTGTCCGGTACCAGTGCGTTTTTCTCCCCCAAGAGCTTGACCCTGTTGACAGATTGTGACCCAGACCTGACCCTGTGGCCGCCTACCCACCAATGCACAACTGAATGGCTGCTGTGGCTCACATGAGCCTCATCAAAGCTGTTGCTCTTGACAGCCTGCTGCCGTACCATGACATGATGGCCTGGAATAGATCTCCAGAAAAATTATTTCACATAGATGCTCTGGAAAGCTTCACGGCCTGGCGCAACTGTATGCCTAGGACATATGCTGAACAGTGCACAGCTCTGGCTGTCTGGTCCCAGCGGACTACACCCCTAGGGCTTCCACCTGCATCTCCATCTAATGAAGGAGTAGCCTAGTGGTTAGTGCAGCAGTCTACTACCCAAGCGATCTGGGTCCAAGTCCCACTGGCACTCCTTGTGGCCTGGGGCAAATCACCTTACCTGCTGTCCGGATGCAGGCAAGGACTCAAGTCACGCCAGGGGTGTGCACACATCCCCAGAGGTCCTCCCTGTGTATGTAGCACACATTTGCAAGGCCACCAAGACCTCGCAACAGGAACTATCACATCACCTGTGCACCGGTACACACTGTCCAAGAACACCAGCGGTAATGGGTGCACCTCACACAGTAACTGTACTGAGAAGTATAAGATCACCAGTTCTTGTCGACCAGGCAGCCCCAACAATCTGGACTGCTACCTCCACATGCCGCCTGGGCCCGGAACTGACTTATGGACACGGCGGGCTTAGTGGTCAACCTCATACCACTCTTGTAGCATAGCCCATGGCTGCCTTGCTATCCCAGCGTGCACCGATCACCTCACGGCTAACATAGACTGGAAGATACTCCATACTGGGTCAAATGACGCCTATCAAGTCCAGTATTCTGTTCCCAACAGTGGCCAATCTAGGTCATGTCTTCCTAAAAGACACAGGTTCCCCGATGCCTGTATGGGGCCGAGCAGCAATTTATCAATCCCTGTTACACTGCTACACTAACCGTTTTACAACGTCCTCTGGTAACAAGTTCCAGAGTGGACTACACGTTGAGTTAAAAAAAAAAAAAAAAAAAAGGTGAAAAAGAGAAGCCTCTCTTATTAGTGATGTATTAATGCTCCATTTTGCACCACTTTTGTGGTCAGCGATTTGATGCCGCTGCTGCTTCATTGCGGTGACTCCTGCACCACTACTGCTTGATGGACCTACATCCCTGTTACCGCACAGATGTGCCTTGTAACTACACCCTCTGCATATGCGTTGTCAGAAGGCTGCCTGGGTGAGAATGTTCACAGTCTTGGCAAGTGCATATATCAATATGATTTGCAAGGGATTGTGGGAAATGCAGTCCATTCACACCAGACACAGCTGCTCACAATAATTAGTTGTGCTTGAGTGTAAAGCCAATAAGATATTTATTTATGGGGTTATTTCTCCCAACACAGATATGCTTGGTAGCACATAAAACAGGATACTTGCTTTCAGTGTTAAACTTAGAAAAACATAATCAGGAAAACAACAGTTGAACTTGTCAGGCAATCAAATGAAAAGAATAAAGACCTGGTTGGTAACAAACTGGTCTTTTCTGTAGGCTTTAGCTAATATTTTCTTAGCAGTGTTTCAAACAACAAGCAAAACCCACAAAGAAGGGAAAAAACTGTTCTTTTCAGGTTAACTTCTTATATCTTCACACATAGATTCAGAAGTGATTCCCTCAGAGCTCACAAGCAATTAGGTAAGGCTCAATTGCTAGCAGTTATCCAGCTGAAACCCCTTAGCTGGCTTGCTTTCTACTGCGTGGCTCAAAATTCCTACTCAGGAGCTTTTCTGAGTAGATTAAAGAACAAGTTTGTATTTCTTTGTGATGGTAGATGTACTTTGTAACAGAAAATTACCAAAGGAGTTTAGACAGAGAGCAATCCATGTATTCACAGCCTGTATCTAAGACCGCTCCTTCCCCTTCTTCAACAATCATGGGTTCAATATCAGGGATTGGCACAGAGGAATTTCTCAATGGAGCACTTTCAGGAGAATACTTGTTTCCCTGCTGTCTTTCAAGGTTATAGCTAGGGCATAGATCAGTGTTCATACCTGAGCTTCCATTGCTGTTAGAGTTCCTCTCTAAATAGCCTGGCCAGTATGTAGTCCAATTTTTATGTCCAGCCTTCCAACCCAGATCCCTGGACACTGGATCTCTCTTCACATACCTTCTGGCACGGGTCCTAGGCACTGTTCCCTCTAAGCTGTGCGCATGTGCGCGCGCACACACCTCGCCGAGCGAGCGCACATACTTTACAACAGAGCGCACAAAAATTACGGCTCTGATTCTGATAGAAAACAACACAGACGTCTTAAAATTTAAAAGTTATGATTGTAATTACTAGAAATTTCCTGCTTCATTTAGTAATCATCTATTTTCATTTAATTTGATTAAAATCAATGTGGTGTACATACTGTATTCTGACATGTAGTCAAGTTTTAAAGTATATAACTCTGAGTGTCGTTATGTGGCGCACAAAAATTTAACCTTCCTTCAAAAGCTGCACACAGCCTACAGAAAATTAGAGGGAACACTGGTCCTAGGGTCCCTTCCAAGTGCAGCCGTCTCCCTCACAGGTACCGTCTGGAGATTCCTAGCTCTGCAGCACCATTCCTCTGGCTTGCCCCAGTCCAATGGTGTAAGCTTGCTTTTGGAATGCCTTCCAGTATACATACTGCTATGGACTCCTCTAGACTTCCCAAATGCTTTTCTTTCCTTTCTTCCAAAGGGTTTCTTGCCCTCTCTGTCCATCCGCTCTGGCTTCTGCTTCTGATGATCCTTCAGATGATGAAGATGTCCAAGCTGAGGATCTCCGAGATGAGGATCTCCCAGATGAAACTGAGGATGAGGATAATTCTCTGTAGAATAAACTCTAGCTTTATTCTGCTTTGATGAGTGCTCCACCCTAGCACAGCGCAGCTGTGCTGAATCAGGCCCTGCCCTTTGAGATGAGTGCTTGGGGATTACCTCATAGCCCTCTTGATTGAACACGTTTCCCCACTTCAGCTCCTCTAATGGCTGTTGGAAACCTGGTGCATTCTGGGACTGGTAGTCTTTTATGGCAAAATTCTGTTTTCTTATTTCTACCAAAACTGACAGGTTGCTTGTTCAGAGACACTTCACCTTTACTATAGCTCCTTTCTGAGCTATGATAAGCTTCCTTATCACAGCGTGCATCGCGACAGCAAGCCGTCGTACGGTGCCTGGTAACTGCACCCTCTCACAATGCTGCTACTGCACATGTGTGCATCGCTACTACAGGTCTATATGTTCTTGTTGCAACATGCTGTACTACAAGGGCATGCCAGCCCTGAGGAAGGGTCTCAGCCTTCCCCCATCCACCACAGCGCATGGCAGCTTGGGAGGCACCAAATGTGGCTGACTCATCCTGCTTGTCCTAGGAGAAAATGGAGTTAGTTACCTGTAACTGGAGTTCTCTGTGTGTGGTGGGCGAAGGCCTATGATCCATGCTGCTTGAACTAAGCAGGCAGGCAGGCAGGCCTGAGCAGCTTGACCTGTAAATGAAGCCTGTGGCTAGGCCTGGAGGAATGAAACCCCCCCCTGAATGCTGCCTCCATAGAATCAAAACTTAACTAAGCATACCCAAGCATAGCTAAGCAGAATCGAAACTTAGAAAAGATAGAAAAATGAGCTTTAATTGGTACTGATAAGAATGTGAGAAGCTTCTGTGAAATTAATTAACTCTGCTGAGAGAAAGGTGACAGTGCCGTGCTTTCCCACATGTTCTAGTTAGCTAGTGACCTTGGAGGAGAAATGTATCAAGAGTCTAAGAACTGTCCATTGTAATGGGGACTGTAAGGGGGGAAACAGGTGCTGAGCACAGACAAAGGTCCTCATTGGATAGCTACGTAATGGTACCGGGACCAATAGATGGGGTAGAAGGGGTTACCGTGACCAATGAGAAGTTTGCCTATGTACAGAATGAAGAAGAATAGTATAAAAGTTGTTGTTTTACTAACAGCCATTTCTCAGCCATTTTGAATGTGATTCTGCTTGAGTCTTGTGCACAATAAATGATTTGGACCTTCTGAACAGACTCCTGGTATTATTGGATTGTTTGCGCTCTGCCGCTATATGGTGCGTTGGCCGGGAACGTGTGGTTAGTAGAGGGTATACGAGCTGATATACCATGACTTTCCGCCTCTATAGGTTTGGTCCTGCCGGGCTCGTGCCCTCCCGACGTGGGCTCGGCTCCCAGGCGCCACCGGTCCCATTGCATCGGAGGGAGCTGGGCCAGGCCTCAGCGGGTGCCGGACCTGGCCCCGGACGGAGCCAACACCTCGAACCCGTGAGGGGAGTCAGAGGTCCAACTCATGCGCTTGCTCGGGAACGGGGACCGGATCCGGTGAGTATAGTTTTTGATATGTCTAGACAGATGAGTCAGAACTGCAGCTTAAAACTTGTGAACTTGTGAATTTTGGTAAGAGAGCTTGATCACCTCTCAAGGCGGTCCAATTAACCTTGCATAGTGTATTCGCGGGGTGAACCCCCACCGTCTTCTTGGAATAACTTTGGAAAAGCCAGTATAACTTGGAATAACTTTGGTATAGCCTAGTCAGAACAGACAGGATTGGGCTTTTTTTGGGATTATGTTGCTAGCATGATTGTGTGAATGAAGTGTGGTTGAGAGGTCTGGTGACACAGACCAAGCGAAGGCGGACTCCTGAGTAACGCAGTTCCTGGCCGGGCGACCGCATCCAGGTCGTAAAAAGGAGGAAGCGACCGTCGTCTTGTCTTGTTTTTTGTTTCCCTTGAATGTTTCTAGGGCCGTGAGGACCCCTCACCCACGGTCCGCCCTCCTTTTCCTTTCTGTTTGTTGTTGCGCGCACACATCGATATGGGAGGGGTGGGGTCTACTGTGCACACTCCATTAGAATGTATGATTAAGTACTTTAATAAAGGATATTCAGGAGATTATGGGGTGAAAATGACTGCGTCACGATTACAGGTTTTGTGTACTAGGGAATGGCCCGCATTAGACCCCATGTGGCCCCGAGATGGAACATTTGCCATAGGAATAATTAAGTCAGTTCATCAGAAGGTGCGAGTAGCGCACCCTGACCAGTATCCCTATATAGATTCCTGGTTAAGTATTTGTGAAAGCCTGCCCCCTTGGGCCCGGCGCTGTTATGAAGAACAGTGCAGAATAATGGTAGCGCTGACAGAACAGACACAAGACAGGGATAGAAAAGAAGCCTGTTTATGTTGATCCTGAGTCCCCGGTAGTTGTAACTAGACAGCCCCAAGCTCAGCGCCCAGTAAAAGTACCACCGCGTCCCGCGGCAGGCCCCCGGGACTGGCAAATTCCATCCCCTGACCCACCAGTAGCTCAGCCAGATAATCCGCCCCCTTAAGAGACCGATCAGCTTGAGACTGAGGAAAATTCTGAGTCAGAACAGGAAGAAGAAGAAACGTCTTCCCAGTACGAGACTGAAAGTGTAAAATCAGCTGTCAGTGCCAGCTCATCCGTTGCAAGCGAGAGTTCCCAGATTAAGCTTAAATTGAGAAGGAGAGGCCCTACCAAGAAATTGCCACTGCGGCAGGTCCCGGGAATGCCCGTAAGAAAGAGGAGAACCAGATAGTAGCGGGACCCACAAGTTTAGTTTATGTGCCATTCTCCACTACTGATTTGTTGAATTGGAACATGCATTATGCTTCTTACACTGACAAGCCCCAAGAATTAACAGAGATAATGAATACAATCATGCAAACCCACCAGCCTACTTGGGCAGATTGCCGTCAACTTCTGTCTACTTTATTTACTACTGAGGAGCGGACGAGAATTATGCAAGCAGCTGTCAATTGGTTAGCAGAAAATCCCCTAGTAGAGGGAGCAGGAGGAATAGATAACCGCGAAGCAGCGAAGAAAGAATTTCCTAATGAAGACCCTCGGCGGGATCCAAACACCGATGCAGGATCCAGAGCCCTAGCTCGGTTTCGCCAAGGCCTTTTACAAGGTCTGCGAAAGGGGGGTCAGAAAGCCATGAACCTCTCCAAGACAGCGGAAGTCATCCAAGGCGCAGATGAAAGCCCAGCAGTATTCTATGAGAGATTAGCTGAGGCATATAGAATGTACACGCCCTATGACCCAGCGGCACCAGGGAGCCTGTGCATGGTAAATGCCGCTTTTGTCAGCCAGTCCCAACCAGACATTAGACGTAAATTACAGAAATTAGAAGGGTTCGCGGACATGAATACGTCACAGCTAATGGAAGTCTCCCAGAAAGTGTTTGTGAATCGTGATAATGAAAGACAGAGAGAAAGTGAGCGTAAAATGAAGAAGAAAGCCGATTTTTTGGCTGCCGCTTTAGTTGAACAGAAACGGGGAGGTTTCCCTAATCGAAGGAGCAGAGGTAGAGGTAGAGGGAGGGGCCGAGGAGATAGCCGGCCCATGTTAAGCGTGAATCAATGCGCTTATTGCAAGGAAGAAGGACATTGGAGGAATGCATGCCCGCAACTCGAAGGCGCCTCGCACGAAGAAGAAGAAAACGCCCCTCGGAGAGAGAGGCCGATCGCAGAATCGCAGAGGAACAAATCGAGTACATTTCCAACGGGAAAGAGAGGAGGCCATAGAGGGAGTTGCAACCGCAACGGACTATGATTTAGATGAAACAGATTAGGACAGACCGGGCTTCGAATTCGCTTTAGGTCCCCAGGAGCCTATGGTCTGCTTAAAGATAGGGGACCAATTCATGGACTTTATGGTTGATACTGGAGCAGAACATTCTGTAGTAGATAAGCAAATAGCTCCTTTGTCCACAAGAGCAATCACTATTATGGGAGCAACTGGTGCCAGAGCTACCAAGTCTTTTCTGAAAAACCGCGTATGTGAATTAGGAGGACAGCAAATAGCGCACCAATTCCTTTATATGCCTGAGTGCCCAGTGCCACTACTGGGACGAGATATGCTAGCCAAACTGCAGGCCCAAATATCCTTCACTGAGAAAGGAGAAATGCAAATGACTGTAAATTCAAAGCCTGCAGGACTAATGGTGCTTACTGTTCCCCGAGAAGAAGAGTGGAGATATTACAGTACTAAGCCAGTTCCTGATACCAATTTCAGCATGCCAACAAGCATTATGGCTCCTCCTGGAGTATGGGCAGAAGGTAACCCACCAGGTCTAGCCAAGCACATAGCCCCAGTAATTGTGACCCTTAAGCCTGGAGCAGAACCAGTACATGTTAAACAATACCCTCTCCCAAGACCAGCCATTGAGGGTATTCATCGCCATTTATTAAGATTACTGGAGTATGGCCTTCTCAAAGTATGTCAATCACCTTGGAATACACCTCTCCTGCCAGTCAAGAAGCCTGGGACAGGTGATTACCGCCCAGTACAAGATTTGAGGAGAGTGAATGAAGCAGTCGAAACCATACATCCAGTTGTGCCAAATCCCTATACACTCTTAGGACTGATACCTGCTGAAGCTACCCACTTTACTGTCCTGGATTTGAAAGATGCATTTTTCTGCATACGATTAGCCCCGATTAGCCAATTGTTTCCCTTTGAATGGCAGGACCCTGTCTCAGGAAGATGGGGCCAACTCACCTGGACACGATTGCCTCAAGGATTCAAGAACTCACCCACCATTTTCAGTGCAGCACTGAACCAAGATCTTTCAAGCTATCCTGTAACCCCTGGGAAAAGAGTGCTTCTCCAGTATGTGGATGATCTATTGGTAGCTACCACATCGGAGAGTGAATGTGTACAAGCCACAAATGACCTTTTACAACTACTAGATGAAGCTGGATATAAAGTTTCCAGAGCAAAAGCACAGCTATGCCAAACAGAAGTAAAGTATTTGGGTTTCCGGTTGACCAAAGGAAGCCGACAATTAGGACCAAAAAGAAAAGAAGCTGTGTGTAGTATCCAAACCCCAACCACCAAGAGGCAAGTCAGAGCCTTTCTGGGAGCAGCAGGATACTGCCGAATATGGATACCCAACTTTGCTCACATTGCTAAACCACTATATGAAGCCACCAAAGGAAAAGAAGTCACCATTAGAGTGGGGACCCGATCAAGATGAAGCTTTCAAAACCTTGAAGGAAGCATTAATGTCATTGCCAGCACTTGGACTACCAGATGTCCAGAAGCCTTTTCATTTATTTGTACATGAAATGCAGGGGAACGCTCTAGGAATGTTAACTCAGACATTGGGACATTGGGAGCGACCCGTAGCATACTTATCAAAACAGTTAGATACTGTAGCCAAAGGATGGCCGCCATGTTTGAGAGCTGTAGCAGCCACAGCATTGTTAGTGAGTGAAGCAGACAAACTCACCTTAGGACAGAACCTGCGTGTTACAGTACCACACGCAGTACTTGCCCTTGTGGAACAAAAAGGAAATCATTGGTTTACCAACTCTCGAATGCTGAAATACCAGAGTATGCTATGTGAAAATCCTCGAGTACAACTGGAAGTGAGCCATGCTTTCAACCCAGCCACCTTGATACCAATCAGCAAGGACCCACCAGAACATGACTGTATAGAAGTCATGGACACTGTGTTTTCAAGTCGACCTGATCTAACTGATGTACCTATAGAAAACCCTGACCAGACTTACTTTGTGGATGGAAGCAGCCTCATCATCAATGGACGACGCTGTGCCGGGTATGCAGTAGTCATTGAAAGTCATTGAATCATCAGCTCTTGCCTCAGGAACATCAGCACAGAAAGCGGAATTGATAGCACTAACAAGGGCACTAGTATTAGGTGTCGGACTTCAGTTGAACGTATATACAGACTCAAAATACGCTTTCACAACTTTACATGCTCATGGAGCTCTGTATAAAGAACGAGGACTCATTACCTCGGGAGGCAAATCAATTAAGTACGGCCCAGAAATATTAATGTTACTAGATGCAGTATGGGCCCCAGCACAAGTTGCTGTGATGCACTGCCGAGGACACCAAACAGGAAAAGGAGAAGTTGCCCAAGGAAACAGATTTGCTGATGCCTCAGCACGCAAAGCAGCCATGACAGGCCAAATTTCATCACAAGCAACACCAGTACAAGCAGTATTGTTTCCGGTACCCCTTAACTTGTGGACGCTACGATATACCACAAGGGAATTGGACTATTATTGCACTATAGAGAAGGGGGTACTGAAGGATGGATGGATTGAGCTGCCACCAGCAGAGGGCAACCAACCTCCAGGATGAATTGTGATCCCTGAATCATTGGGACCAGCCTTTGTAAAGGCCTTTCACCAAGCTCCACATTATGGGAAAAACGCAATGGAAAAAGCACTTAGACCCCATTTCTGCATTGCACTGTTGGGAGCCTTGTCAGCCTCAGTAGCTCGCCAGTGCGTAACTTGTGCAAAGAACAATGCCAAGCAGGGTCCTACACCACCACCCCGAGCTCAGTCAGGTGCTGTAACCCCTATGCACAACCTACAAGTAGACTTTACTGAAATGCCAAAAGCCAGTGGATATCGCTACTTGTTAGTCTTAGTTTGTACCTTCTCTGGGTGGGTGGAAGCTTTCCCCACCAGGACTGAAAAGGCCAGAGAAGTCACCAAGGTATTGCTGAGGGAAATTATCCCCTGATTTGGAATCCCTGCAGTAATAGGGTCGGACAATGGGCCCTCATTTGTATCTCAAATTACCCAACCGTTAGCAAGTGCCCTACAGATACAATGGAAGTTACACACTGCATACAGACCCCAAAGTTCAGTGAAGGTTGAGCGAATGAACCGCACTCTAAAATCTCAGTTGTCTAAGTTGTGTCAGGAGACTCACCTGAAGTGGCCTCAAGTTCTCCCAATAGCTTTACTTAGAATACGCTCAGCCCCTGTGAAATCATCAGGATTTTCTCCCTTTGAAGTCATGTATGGTAGACCCTCACCAATAGTGCAGGGGGTCAAAGGGAGTTTGACACAAATTGGTAAGAGATAACCAGACAAGAACTTCTAGCTCTTAGTTCTGTTCTGCAGACTCTTCATGCGTAGATACAGGACCAGTTACCCATCAACTTGATGGAATCCCTGCATCCCTACAAGCCTGGTACCTCGGTGTGGATCAAAGATTGGAAGAAGACACCGCTGGAACCTCATTGGAAGGGACCATACACCGTCATCCTGTCTACACCAACAGCTGTCAAGGTCACAGAAATCGAATCCTGGATCCATCATAGCAGAATCAAGCCAGCAGCAGTTCCAGACCCAGATCAGTGGACAGCAGTGCAGCATCCTGATATTCCTTTGCGGCTCACCCTGAGGCGGCAACCAGTGGCCTAGCACTCTATTCAGGCCACCCAAGAACTATGGTACTCTACAGTAGACAAGTCTTTCGAAGAGGATTGCTGTTTCCAATACAGCAAAAACACTTGTTTTCTTCACTGAATAACTTTGCACTCACAAACTTTCTTCAGGCCAACTACGGTTGGTAAGTTAGCATACAACAGACACTTGAGGATCTTCAATCAACATTATTGACACCCGTTGAATTGCTTCATTAGCAGATGGGTCAGCATTGTGTCAAGAAGCAGCGAACGTCGAGGTCAAGATCTTCCAGTGGAGATTCAGAAGGACTACAATCAACATGCATCTTTGTTTCTATTTTGTTTTGGTTGCCTGCCTGGGGAGATTTGAACTCACTTTTGCTTTACCCCCATGTACTGCCTGCATTACTTCTACTCGGACTGGAATGAAAGTAACTCAGACTTTGCTTTATCATTCTTACTATACCTGTACTGGTACGGTAAGCCGGTGCATATATAATAACCACTGAACTTAATATTTGCACCAAGGGTGATACTAAAGTTTGTTTTAACCCGCATCAGAACCCATCCTCTTATACTCTAGAAATACGATGGAATGATGCAGATGGAGCTTTACTTAATGCCACACCCCCACTCACTGATTCTACAAAGAGTGCTGTTTTGTATTTTGATGCTTGTGATGCTATAAATAGAGATAGTCAGTCTAATTGTGCTAACTGGGAAAAAGCATATTATCATGATCACAAGTATAAGTGTCCAGAAGGAACCACTGGGTGGGGAGCCTGTACAGGTAAACGAGTTTTATCAAATGAATATAGCACAGCACCAGTTGAAGATTACTATTGCCCAAAGTGGGAATGTGTGTTCTATGTCACCTGGAAGACGGGTATGATAGAAAATACCAGGGATAATCGAATGGCTGCCTTATATCAGCCCTATGTTAAGAATCCAGAAAAATGTAAGAAGGGTGCTTGTAATCCATTCGAGTTACATATAATAAATCCTAGTGCATGGACACAAGGGTATAAATTTGGACTACGCATTGTAGGCTCTGGGTCAGATCCAGGAACCATTGTATATATTAGGCTGAACACCCAGGCCCATCGTTCATCACGGTACCATATACATAATACCTTTTACGAAACTATGCATGTAAATAAGTTTGATATCCCACACCCTTCTCAAAATCTGTTCTTAGAATTAGCTGGAGCAGTAGTATCCAGTCTCCACATTTCAGATTGTTATTTCTGCGGAGGAACTAGAATGGGTGATCAGTGGCCCTGGGAGGCCCAAGAATTGAATTACTCAATAGCTTATAATCATACTGAGCTGCATAAGACCACCAGTGAATGGGTATTAGCACACTTGATAGTTTGATGTCTGTGTTATGCTTGGACCGGACCCCAGTTCAATTTGAAAGTAGGACAGCTTATCTGTCTTAGCCAGAGGTTTTATAATGACACCACAAAACAGACATCCTGGTGGTCAGGGGTTAATGAACCTGAACCTAGCAACCCATTAGTAAAATTCCCTGAGCTTGCCGATTTATGGACCGACCTTGCCCAGCCTCATGCCTGGCAAGCCCCACCTGGTTTGTATTGGATCTGTGGAACCCGAGCATATGCTCGACTCCCTATTCACTGGGGAGGGGCATGTGTCTTAGGAACCATCCGACCTTCTTTCTTTCTATTACCCACAGAACAGGGAGAACAATTAGGTTACCCAGTCTACACAAAGAGACAGAAAAAAGCAGCTTTGCAGATAGGCAAATGGGAGAGATGGGATGGGGATGATTGGCCACCTGAGAGAATCATTGCCTATTATGGACCTGCCACTTGGGAGCAAGATGGCACCTGGGGATACCGGACCCCTGTGTATATGATAAATCGTATTATACGCTTGCAAGCAGTTGTTGAATTAATAACTAATGAGACTAGCCAAGCACTCACACTTCTAGCTAGACAAAGCACACAAATGCGTACTGCAATATATCAGAATCGCTTGGCACTAGATTACTTATTAGCAGCTGAAAGAGGAGTATGTGGTAAGTTAAATTTAACCAATTGTTGTTTGAAGATAGATGACAAAGGTCAAGTAGTTGAAAATATTGCTGAAAACATGCGAAAGCAAGCTTATGTGCCAGTACAGACCTGGCATGGTCTTAAGATGCCTAATTGGTCTGAATCTATCTTCTCTGGATTGGGGGGGGGCTTACCACTTTTGCTATGATAATATTAGTATTTGTAGCCTTGTTTCTGTTGTTACCATGTATAATCCCATGTTGTATGCGCTCCATTAACAGTGTTATTGAAAATACAGTAGAATGGAAGACTGCCACTAAAGTTTTGACCTTATGGCACCCTAATTCTGGAATGCTTGGTCGTAATCTGACCCCAGTGTAATTAAGTGATTTAGATCTCACACCTTATTAGCCATAGGGTGAGATTAATCAAAGGGGGGAATGTGGTAGGTGAAGGCCTATGATCCATGCTGCTTGAACTAAGCAGGCAGGCCTGAGCAGCTTGACCTGTAAATGAAGCCTGTGGCTAGGCCCGGAGGAATGAAAACCCCCCCTGAATGCTGCCTCCATAGAATCAAAACTTAACTAAGCATACCCAAGCAGAATTGAAACTTAGAAAAGATAGAAAAACGAGCTTTAATTGGTACTGATAAGAATGTGAGAAGCTTCTGTGAAATTAATTAACTCTGCTGAGAGAAAGGTTACAGTGCCCTGCTTTCCCACATGTTCTAGTTAGCTAGTGACCTTGGAGGAGAAATGTATCAAGAGTCTAAGAACTGTCCATTGTAATAGGGGAAACAGGTGCTGAGCCCAGACAAAGGTCCTCATTGGATAGCTACGTAATGGTACCGGGACCAATAGATGGGGTAGAAGGGGTTACCGGGACCAATGAGAAGTTTGCCTATGTACAGAATGGAGAAGAATAGTATAAAAGTTGTTGTTTTACTAACAGCCATTGCTCAGCCATTTTGAATGTGATTCTGCTTGAGTCTTGTTTATTTATTTTATTTATTTAAAATACATTTGTATACTGCTACTTCCAGCGATCAGCAGCGGTTTGATTACATCTTGAGAATTGCCAAATCAAGACAGAAATTTCGGAGTATCAACACATTGATTTGAAAGGAGAGCACGGCACACTAATAAGGTCATAGGAGAGGAGTCAGAAATTTACATATTTACATATGTACATTTTACATAACAGAATTCATGTTGCAAATTGTGACATCTTGTAGTCCCCTGAGATTTACATCAAATTGTATTAATACTGGAACAGATGTGTCTTTAGTTTTTTCCTGAACGCAATAAGGTCTTTGGTCGCTCTTAGCTCAGGTGGTAGTTGGTTCCAGATGGTCGGGGCAGAATAAGAGTATGCTCGGCGGCTAGTACTTGATTTGACGGATCTGATATCGGGCAGAATATGTAGGGTGTCTGAGTTGACTGTTCTTCTGTCTCTGTTGTGTGGTTGCGTGCTGATAAGGGTGGAGAGAAAGGATGGAGCTGTGTTATGTATGAGTTTGTGAGTGGTTATCAATGTTTTATATTGTATCTGGGCAGTAATGGGGAGCCAATGCAGCTCGATCAATACAGGCGTGATGTGTTCAGCGATGCTTTTTCGCATGATGATCCTCGCAGCCACATTCTGGGCCATTTGCAGGATATTGTGCACAATAAATGATTTGGACCTTCTGAACAGACTCCTGGTATTATTGGATTGTTTGCGTTCTGCCGCTACATGTGGACAGCAGGATATGTCAGCCATACATATCCGCTCACCTACCCCTGGGCCACTGTTCCCTCTAAGCTGTGTGCATGTGCGCGTGCACACACCTCGCCGAGAGAGCGCACATACTTTACAACAGAGCGCACAAAAATTACGGTTCTGATTCTGATAGAAAACAACACAGATGTCTTAAAATTTAAAAGTTGTGATTGTAATTATTAGAAATTTTCCGCTTCATTTAATAATCATCTATTTTCAATAAATTTGATTAAAATCAATGTGGTGTACATACTGTATTCTGACATGTAGTCAAATTTTAAGGTATATAACTCCGAGTGTCGTTATGTGGCGCACAAAAATTTAACCTTCCTTTAAAAGCTGCACAGCTGATATTTTATGTGCACACAGCCTACAGAAAATTAGAGGGAACATTGCCCTGGGCTGGGGTTGGCCTCTGTCCTGGTGGCCACCTCCTAGCGGTAAAAGGCTCAGCTAGTGACGTACTGGCTAGCTTAGGGGTGGGCAGGAGGGTGGGGCCAATTGGCCCATGCTCAGAAGGGTGAAAAGCAATTCTGAGCTATGGTGAGTATGTCCGTCTCGGCACTGTTGGATGACATCACCAAGTGTAGCTGACTTATCCTGCTGTCCACGGAGAACTCCAGTTACAGGTAAGTAACTCTGTTAAATTCCTTTTGGTACTTCTAGCGTTGAACATAAGTACAAGGAGCAAACTGGTATGATAAAAGCCGGAGTCCTGCACATTGCACTTACCCTTAGGACCGTGCTGCCACCTAACGGAATGAAGCGCTCACTGCACTGGCAACGTGTCCCTGGGCTAGCGGCGGGCGCGCCGATGACGCCACTAGAAGGCGCCGGAGCCGCCCTCTCCTCCGGAGCGGTTTGGCTGCAGGTTCGGTGAGGCTGTGCTGTTTGTATTCTTGTATTAGGTTCATGGACGCCGAGGACGGCAGTAGCATGTCTGCGTCCCAGAGGAGAGCCGAAGCCCGCCGGAGGAAGCTGCTGCTGAACTCGGAGCAGCGCATGAACCGGATCATGGGCTTCCACAGCCTGGGCGGCGCCGACGGTGAGTAGGGGAAAGGGGCGGGTTCTGACCCCA
Organism: Ichthyophis bannanicus; assembly: GCA_033557465.1. Taxonomy (NCBI): domain Eukaryota; kingdom Metazoa; phylum Chordata; class Amphibia; order Gymnophiona; family Ichthyophiidae; genus Ichthyophis; species Ichthyophis bannanicus. The sequence goes on along the minus strand of CM066050.1, from coordinate 35,930,440 downwards.
GCCAGCGCTGCCGCTGATCGCTCGCTTCTCCCTGGGCCGAGCTTCGCGACTTCGCTCGTGATCGTTGTCTCGGAGCTCGGCGCGCTGTGCCTGCTTCGGGGCTTCTTTCTTTCTGCTGCATGTGGGGCCAGGGGACGCGCGCCTTATACTCTTTAACTTAAACGCGCATAGGAAGTTCTGCCTGATTCTGGTCGCCTTCCCCTCGCACATGCTTATGGCTTGCTAGAGCTGAGATGCAGGCAAGATATATGCTGAACTAAATAAACGAGTACCGTTATCTAATAGCAGCGTTAGACGAAATATACAATTATATTTTGTGTGCTCTAATATGTCTGGCAGCTAAGTGATATATAGCTAATGTAATTCGTCCTGTATAAAATGACTAGCGTGCCACTAGAAAGTTAGCGGTTGGATGATGGGACTTCTCTGCAGTTGTTTACTGAAAACGCCCTACGTTTTGCGATTTCTCAGTGATAACTTGGGAGGAATCCAAAAGGTTTTATATTGGATTGCATCACACCGTGAGTAATTAAAGTACTTATGTTTTTACAAGAAAAATGGTATATGCTGGCTACTTCTGTTATATATATATAACAGCCATCAATACATTTAAATTCTGTTTGCTATATCAGACAGGTTTAGTTCATACCGTTTGAACTGAGCGTCATGGGAACAGAGAGGTCAGCCATAACTCTTACTTCATTTGCTTCCATTTTAATATGCCTGAACCCAGTGTTTACATTCCTATAGGGGGTTAGTACATTCTAAGACTGTCTCCATCAGCTGTGCATGGTGTGCAAGCCAAAACAGGCTTGTGGGTCATCATAATCATAGGAACTCAATGAAGTGTCTCAAATAAGTGTTTTTGTACTAATTTGTGAATCACCTTTGTATAAAACAAAAATGAGGTATTGCTCCATTCCTCTTCTCCAAGTTAATACAAGGTGGTAGAAGTGCCTTTATGCAAGTTACCAATAAGAACTCACAGCTTGACACGCCTAGTTCTGGACAGGGGATGCAGGCATTTCAAGTTTATTTTTGGCAAACCATATGTAGCATTAGTGTATTTGCTTTGCACTGTAGTAATGAAGGTGAGAAGGCCTTCACTTGGCATAGTATTTAGATTTGTGTATAGTAATATTGATAACATATAGAAACAGCTAGGTCTCCTGCTTAAGATGGCATTTGATTTTAACAAAGTATGAGGACAAGAAGGACTGAGGGACTATCAGAACTCTCTTATCTAAAGTAGTTTGTCAGGAAAACTTGCAGTTTTTAGGTCTGTTTGCCTCTGAAGAAAAGGCCTGGCAATCTGCTTCCGGTGATACATTGCCAAGAAAACCAGGGGCAGCTGGGTCGCCAGGAGTCAGCACTGACTTGACAGCACTAAAAAATAAAAATTGAATGTCAGAATGTCTCCACCTCTTTTTGTCATGTCTGTGTTGCTTTGTGAGTGAGGTCAAGTACTTATTAAAGAAGTAGGTTTTCAGTAAGGGATCTATGGTTTAGTTATCATGCAATAGTTCTATTTCATGAATATTTAACTGTAAGCACTAAGGGGTTAAGAAGCCCAGACCACATACTTCTAACTATTCAGGTTCTTACATTCCTAAGAAGAACATGCATATTTTGTATCTTTTTATTCCTTTAGAAAATGAAAGCAAAACAGAGTCAAAAATCCATCATGAACAGCTTAAGTCAGACTCGCTTACTGTTTCATCCATGTCGAAACGGGGAACTGTTATGTCTGGAGATGCAGCTACTTTAACAGGAGCCTCTGAACGTCACGGCAGTGTTCTTCCAGAAGGAAAGGGATCCAGCCTTGGAGAAATAATGGACTCTTTCAGTAAGACAGCAGAGATGGGCAATGATACCAGCAGTGAGCTTCGGCATAGACATAGAGGAGACCTGTCTCCCGAGACGGCAGAGAGGGGCCCTCGCCATGGCTTAGACCAATATCTGTCCAGATTTGATGAGGCTATGAAGTTGAGAAAGCAGCTGATTAGTGAGAAGCCAAGCCCAGAGAATGGCAATTCTGCAGAGGAATTTGATTCATTCCGTATTTTCCGATTGGTGGGAAGTGCTTTTCTTGCCATTGCTGTCAGGGTCTTTGTGTGCAGGTACCTGGTAAGTGTAAAATTACTGCTACTTATCATTTGTATAGTGCTACAAGGCGTATGCGGTGCTGTAAAAGAGGAGGGAAGGGGAAGGACGTCAACTTGCAAAGTGAAGCTGATCACAAGTACTGCTGCAGGAAAATCACACTTTGAAATGCGAGAGGTTGATACGATAACTGCCAGACCAACCTCTTTATTCCTGTCCAAGTCAGATGACTCCCGTAACTAGGACTGAAAACATGTGCCTCTGTGGCCCAAGGGTGGTATGACATCTTTACTGAACAAGTTCCTGAATCCTGAGTGCCATTTAACATAATTGCTAATAATTGTTCCATTAAATTTTAAGAAAGAAAATAGAAATTTATATTTGTGTTTTTATGCAATACTTTTTCATTAATGAGTACAATTTATTTTCCAAACTAACTTTCTCGCCCAAAATATGCTGTATTAACTGCATGACTAAATGCTGATGTAAGCTTTCAAGCAAGGCTGTTGAAGAGAGTAGCGAGTGTGCTGTGACTGCTCAGTATTTCCATATGTGTCTTTGTTTTTTCTGTTTCCCCAGTCAATTTTTGCTCCATTCCTTACTTTGCAACTTGCATATATGGGCTTGTCAAAGTATTTTCCCAAGGTAAGAGAGTCTAGTACTCGTATTCACACAGAGCATGCTTAAAATTCTTGAAATGTCAACTTTGAAATAAATGTATTCCGGTTAATGAGTAAGTTTCGCTTTCTAATAAAACACACTTTTATTATATCTTCTTTTTCCTGTATTTCGTTTAGTTTACATAATGACAGCAATATTCATATATGTTAAACCCTGGGTAGGGGGAAGAAGAGACAGGATTAAGGAAAGTGGAAAGGAGATGAGTAACTTACTGAAGATTCCATGGGTTACATAAGAACATAAGATCATAAGATATGCCATACTGGGTCAGACCAAGGTCCATCAAGCCCAGTATTCTGTTTCCAACAGTGGCCAATCTAGGTCATACGTACCTAGCAGTTTCCCCAAGGGACACAGGTTCCACAATGCTTGTATTGGTTCAAGCATTGATATCCTGGGTCCCTTCTTAATAATGGTTTATGGACCTTTCCTCCAGGAACTTGTCCAAACCTTTTTTAAACCCAGCTACACTAACAGCCTTTACTACATCCTCCGGTAACAAATTCCAGAGTTTGATTACACGTTGAGTGAAAAAATATTTTCTTTATTAGTCTTAAATAGTTTACCCTGTAGCTTCATTGCATGTCCCCTAGTCTTTCTATATTCTGATAAGGTAAACAATCGATCCACTCCGTTCATTAATTTATAGACTTCTATCATATCTCCCCTCAGCCGTCTCTTTTCCAGGTTAAAGAGCCCTAACCTTTTTATCCTCTCTTCATAGGAGTATCCTTCCATCCTCTTTACCATTTTGGTGGCTCTTCTCTGAACCTTTTCTAAAATTGCTATATCCTTTTTAAGATACGGCGACCAGAATTGCACACAATATTCAAGGTGCGGTCTCACCATGGAACGATATAGAGGCATATTGGTTGATTCATATTGTTCATACAGCTTGTATTGGTCACTTGTCTTGGAAAATGTTGGGCTCATGCATTTCTTGAGTTGGATGATTTACAGTTTCCTAGTCAATGATACTGAGATGTACAGCCTGATGTGGCCATAGAAATGATGATGAATAGACAGCTCTTGGTTCTGAACCATAGAAAATGTGACCTTTTTAAACCCAGGAAAGAAAAAAACATAAAGTATTTAAATAAACTGAATTGCAAAATATAATTTTTTTTCATGCCCCACCTTCTAATCTAGTTTAAGCCAAGACTGGTGGGTCTGGTGACATAAACCCTCTTTGTAACTACTTGGTTTTTTTTCCCCCATATTACGTATTCTTTCCACCTCCTAATGTACTAATTGCAGTGATGGTTCTGGATAAGGACTATGCATCACTCTGCCTTCAGGAACTCTGCAATCATGAGTCTCACCTCTGGTCACTAGGGGGGTAATTTTTATAAAACGCCTGCTAAATGTATGCACAAAGAATACACAAGTCTAGGTATTTTAGTCATGTGTTTTTAAATGGCCACTCACAAACATACGTGATGTGATTGTGATTCTGCAATCACGTGCATGGGGATAATCGCATGTACTTACACTGTCGACATGCCTGGGGTGGATTTTGGGCAGAGTGTGAGTGATGTGTGTAAATCATAAAATACTATAATTTACGCACGTTTTTGAAAAATCCAGGTGTTGGCATTTTCACTAGCCATAGGGCTGACAAGTGCTTGCGTCTTCAATTAACATGCGTTTTTTACCACTTACAGCTCTATTTTATAAAGTATGCAAATATTTGACTTTTATAAAGTTGCCATGAAATATGTGCATAACAATGCACATGTGGGTAGCTGAAGACCTAACTTGGGAATTGAACTAGGGACCTTCTGCATGGCAGAGTATAAAGCATTGGCACTGGGCTGACCCATAATCTTTGTTTTCTTACCAACTGACTTTTGTAAATGAAGGAATAATTTACAACCTTCATCTTTTGATGTTTCTCAAAGCAAAGTTTGCAACAACAAAAGAAAAAAGAACTGCACTCTTTGCTTATAGCATCTGAGAACCCTCGTATTTCAGGGTTTTCCAGCATTAAGGTAGTTTTCACTGTGTGTTGCAGGGTGAAAAGAAGACAAAAACTACAGTGCTAACAGCAGCCCTCCTCCTATCTGGAATCCCTGCTGAAGTGATCAGTCGCTCAATGGACACCTACAGCAAGATGGGCGATGTCTTCACAGACCTCTGTGTTTACTTCTTCACCTTCATCTTCTGCCATGAACTACTTGGTATTTTTAGTTTGGCAGTGCCCTGATGTTGGCTAAACTGAAAAGGAAAACACCATGCAATTGTCTGCTTCTGCATTTTGTACTAAATAACTACTGATGATACACACACAGGAGTATGGCTATATTTATAGTTCTTATCTGTTACTGAGCTTCAAAGGATATTTTAGTTCTAAATGGGAAAGCAGTCATGGGATAGTGTTTGTACAATGTAATAGGTGTGCACTGGTTTCAGATGTGGATCAAAACTACCTGGATTTCCTTTTTATGAATAGAATAAATGTATCTCATTTTGTTTTAAAATTGTGTTAGTAAATGACCCTACAAGTGTGATACTAATGGTTAATGCCAGTGCCATTCATGCATGTTATTTGCCACTGGACCAATTTTATGCAGTAGGTCCTGTGGCAAATACCACAAATGAACCCAGCATTAGAACATGCTGTTAGTAAATTACTCCCTTAGTAGATCCTTAATTCCCATCCTGTTGCATTTGGTTCCTTTATATTAACAAGCCAAAGGTAATAAAGGGGGTGTAAAGCATAACGTCCCTAATCGCCCTTTGCCATAAATTTTCATTTCAAGGTTGGTGGCAGGAATTGTAGTGCCTGTTTGCTGAATGCATAATTTGACACATCGTATTAATCTCAATAACGCCAGTTCCCTTTTTCCTGTGGGATCCCTGTTTCAGTTCTCCTACAGAATGAAGTAGAGAAGTGCGCGAAAACTTGTGCACCGGTTAGCTTAGTTTTAGCGCACAATGTTGTGTGCTGCCAATACAAGAACAAGTTATGTGCATGAGCTAACTGCAAATCCTTGAGCAGACAGCAGCGCAGCACATTTAAATGGACAGTAATGAAGCAATTAGCTATGCAGCACAGATGTAAAGCAGTGCGCAGGCGATTAGATGTTTAAGTGCAACGCCAATGTTTTAACGCAGGCTCTGAGGAGGGGTTAAAGTTAGCTTGTTCTGCAGTTGGCGCCAGTGAGGTGTTAATGCTCTTTTTTTCTGTGTGCACATAATAATTTTGCAGTATTATGCAGAGTAGCATTCCATCATATGCGCGGCTGTTATGCACATGCAACTCCAAAGCGCAATATACAGGTAAACACTTCAGAGGTACTTGCACATAACGGTCGCGCATATGATGGAATGCTACTCTGCACATGCGCAATAATAATGCAAAATTGCTATGTGAACTAATTCTGTCCTGTAGCATGAAATTGCATCTCAGAATTCAGATGCTGTATTGTTACTACACACTACAAGTATATTTATATAAAGCTGTTGAAACTTTGACTATACTCTTGATTGTATAGTTCTATGTTCGTGTTCATTTGTAAGTTCATGGTTTATTTCTTTGTAATATTATTTATTCTTAATGTCAATATTAATAATAATAAAAAATGGAGTCCTAAGCTGAATGACTTGTATGTAAACTGCACAGCGCTGATAAGAAAATATATATATTGAAGTAATGTTGGTATGATTACTGGTATTTTTTTTTTTTTAGATTAATTTTATTTTTTCTACACAGTTGCAATATTCTCCTGTGTTATCCTACCTCCATATTTCCTGTTTTTAATTTTATGCATTAGTGTAATCGGCTTAAAATACACATTTTATACATAACCGCCTTAACACTCCGCTATTTATTTTATCTACACTGAAATATTTTAGTTTTTAGCTCAGTCTATATAAATAAAGATGGTACAATGAAGAAAATAACATGCTGAAAAATGTATTTCTCTGTAATTTTGTGCGGCTGCCCTTTACTCACCTACTTTTCAGCCTCTGAGGAAGGCAGAGTTGGAGCATGGACTCACACTGCTGTCTGGGATGGAATGGAAGGATTTATCGTCCACAAATTAACAGAGGTCGAAGGAAGCTGTCTCTGGCATGCCAAACGTTAGCAGTAAATTTCAGAGATTGAGATCACACTCCACATACCCGGGTTTAGGAACAAGGTTCTGTCCATGGGAAAAACAAGCCAAACTGTAATTATAAAGTGTTAGGTTCCATATTAGGAGTCACTACCCTGGAAAAAGGGAACTTGGCGTCATTATGAATAATACATTGAAATCCTCAACTCAGAGTGCAATGGCAGTCAAAAAAGCAAATAGAATGTTAGGAATTATTTGGCAAGGAATGGAGAATAAAACTGAAAATATTATAATGTTAGATCCAGGGTGTGGCTGTACCTTGAGTGGTGGTAACAGTTCTGATTATGCCATCTCAAAATACATGTAGTGGAATTTGAAAAATTACTGAGAAGAGCCACCTTTAGGAAGAAAGGCAGAAAGATTAGGACTCTTCAACATGAAGAAGGGGGATGGTTGAGGGGATATGATAGAGGTTTGTAAAATCAAGGGGGAACTGTTCTTTATGCCTTCAAACTGTGCCAGGGCTAGGGTATGCCTATGAAACTAACAGGTACCAAATTAAAAACAACTGAGAAAGTGTTCTTTCACTCAACGAACAAGCAAGCAATGGCATTTGTTGCCAAAGGATGTGGTGAAGGCATCTAGCATAGCTGCATTTAACAAAAAGTTACTCCTACTGGAATTCTATACACTAATAATTCAAACATTTTCACCATTTTTTTGATGGTTTATATCTGCATTGTATTTTAAATGAAATATCATTCAAAAACAATATGCTTTGTTGTTTTGAGAAAATGCTAAAAAATAAGAGCTCAACAGAGTTCTGGAGTTCATGTACACTTGAAGGGTTTTGTTTAACAGGAAAAAGGTGTATGTCAATACAAAAAGACCCAGTACAAAACGTGATTAGGTAAAAACAGAGTTTATTTAAATAATCTTATTGCCAACCCGACACAGGCCGTGTTTCGCACACTTCGTCAGGGATTGATCAAACTGATGAAACTAAAACCATAAATGCATAAAAATAATTAATAATAGACACATAAATCTCATTAAAACACATTAAAAAACATGCTACATTAAAAAACACTAACATGAAACCATTTATAAACTATAAAAACATCATACATGAGGGTAAAAAGTGTACATAAAAACTAATGAATGATAAACAATAGCATAGATACTTATAGTACTTAGCAAATCAAATTGAAAAAAACGTAAACATATAAACCATGAGGCAATAAAAGAAAGTATAGAATGTGACAACGTGAATAGCAGGATAAATACCTCTGTGCAGATGCTAGAGGACACTTTTTTTAAGAATCACCTTAGTATAATTTTATTTATTTATTTAACAATCCTTTTATATACCGCATCTTCCAGAGATCAGTTGCGGTTCACAATAAACAACAATCAACAAACCAGAGTTTGTTTTACATGTAACATAACAACAAGCAATATTATAAGTAAACAGCAAATGTTAATACAGAACAGAACAGTGAAAACTATATACATTATATACAGATACACATTATGTAGGGCTTTAGCATTGTGCATAGTACAGTTATACCGGCTTAGCCGCCGGGCCCAGGTCCCGCGGCTGCCTGGTAACCGGGTTCCCGGGGCCCGGTCGCGAGGCAGCCTCCTCGGGGGTAGAGGTGGGGGGTTCAGTTGGGCTCGTGCTGGGCCCCCTGCGTGCGCATGGCAGCCCAGTGATTGGCTGTGCGGGCGCTCACCGGGGGCGGGGCAACGCGAGCAAGGAGGGATCGCCGGTTGGCGATCTCCCTCTTCCTCCTTGCTCGCGGCTGGAGAAAGGTTGGTGCCGGGAGTCGCTTTAGCCTGGGGGTGGGTTTCGGCCTTTTCGGGGCTTCGTTCCGGGCTGTTTGGGGCCGCGGGTCCTCGGGTCGTCGTCCGGCTGGGCTCCCCTTCTAGCCGCGTGGCTCAAAAATAAATAAATCTTTGGTGGGGCGCACGCGTGCGGCCTGGCTCCCGAGCACGTGGGGCTCGTTTGCCGGCATTTCCTGGGTGCGGGCCCGCGTTCCCCTAGCAGGGGAAGCTTGCGGTTCCTCCTCGTCCCTCACCTAAGAGGGACAACGACGGGCAGCTGCCCTTGCACAGGCTCCCAATCAGCCTCCGCTCTCGGGCCTTGTCCAGAGGGCCTAGGCTGCTCCGGGCCACTTGGACTAGGCCTGCACTTATGGCCCCACAGCTCCCAGCACGGGGGGCGGCCAAAGGACCGCGGGGTCGGGGGGCTGCGCGGCGTGGGCCTCTGCCCGCTGCCCGCGGTAGGGCAGCGCCCTCGGCTGCCTCGGCATCCAGTGCCCGGGCCGGGTCCCGGCGGGGTCATGGGCGTGGCAGGGGGGGGCTTCTCGGGGGAGCGGGCCCGGCGGTGGGTTCACGGCACCCCTGCCTGTGGAGGTGAGCGCCTCCGTGGGCGCTCTGCCGCCTTCGGCGGGCGTCCCGGGTGGGGTTTCTGCGTTGGCACTGCTCGGGGGGTCGGCGGAGCAGGGCGGCTCGGTTGGTACGGGGCCGGGGTCCCCTCCGGGCCCAGCACCTGACCCGCCCTCTGGGGTGGGGGGGGCTGGCGTTCGGTCTCATCCCCTCCCCGGATAGGGGTGGGGCCGGGGCCTGCTTCCTCTTCCCTGGGTTCCCCTCCCCCACCGGGGTTCTTCGGTTCATCGGGCCCTTGGGCGTACGGGGTGGTCCCGTGGGGGGGTTTGGGCCCCTGGGGTGGTTGGCTTGGGGGGGGCGAGGTCTGACAGGGGGGTCCGCGGCATGGGCGGCGGGGGGGGTTAGGGCCTTCGGCCTGCGCCTGGGGGGGCGGGCCCTCCACAGTTCTCAGTACTCCTGGGGCCCCGACTGCTGGTTTTTCTTCTTTCTCTTCACAGGTCCCGGGGGGTTCGACGCCGGCCACTGACATGGCTGCTTCTGACGGATCGGCGAGAGCGGGCCCTTCGGGTTCCCCGGCGGCGCTGGCTGTCCCGGTCGCTGGCTCGTCCACCGGTGGAGCTCCGGTCGCCGCCCCCGGGGGCACTGGTGAGTATACTGGCGGGGCAGGGGGTGGGCTTAGTGACTCCGTTCCGGGTCCGGAGGGGGGGGCAGGGCAAAAGGGAGGCGTAAGCGGGCTCGTCGCTGTCGGAGAGCGTCCTCGTCTTCCTCGTCGTCATCCTCGGGCACTTCGCACACTTCGGTTTCGGTGGGGGCGGAGGGGGGTGCCGGGGGCGGGTCCTCGGTTATACGCTGTGCCGAGCTGTGGGAGTCGGTACCGCGGAAGTTGCGCCGGCGGATCAAGCGACGTAGATACCTTGACATCTTCCGTTTGCTCGACGGCCGCAAGCGCTCCGGTGAGAGCCGTAAGAAGCGCAAGGAGGACGAGAAGGCGGGTCGGGTGCGCAAGGTCTCCCGCAACACCCTCAACTGGACCCGCGCATTTCTGCGCCTGGCGAGTGTCTTGGGGCATTACTTCCCGGACCAGTACGGGGCTTTACTGGCCTATGCCGACAACATATTGGCGGCGTCCCAGGCCCACGACGGGTGGGCCTGGTTGAATTACGATGAGGAGTTCCGTGATCAGATGGAGGAGAACAGTCTCTTGCAGTGGGGTACCAAGGACATTAACCTGTGGTTGACCCAGATGTCTGTGAAGGGGCGGGGGGAGGAGCCAGTGGGGGGGCGGCAAGACGGGCGTGGCTCCGCCGCTCGCTGGGGGTCGGTCCTTTCGTGCGCCCGGTGCGGCTTTGCCTCAGCAAAAGGCGGGGGTCCTCGGTGGGGATGTCTGCTGGCGCTTCAATAAGGCGTCCTGCCCCTTCCCGGACTGCAAATTTAAGCATGCTTGCTCCTTGTGTGGGGGAGCGCACGCGGCCGCGAAGTGCAGCCGTAAGGGGGTCGCGGGGTCCCCTGCGGGGGGGAAGTGAGGCAGCGGCGGTCCTGGCGCGTACCCCCGTATGGGTCGCGGCGATGCGCCCGTGGTTGCTTGAGTACGGGCGTTCCCGCAGGGGTAGGGCGGCTGGGCTGATCTTAAGGGGGTTTACACGGGTTTTTCACATTCCCGTGCGAGGTGCGTCCGCGCGGGGCGGGACTCGCAACGCCGCCTCCGCTCGGCTACACGGGGATTTTGTACGTTGCAAAATCACTGAGGAGTGCGCGCTTGGCCGCGTGGCGGGCCCCTTTTCGGAGCCCCCCTTTTCCCCGTTTACGGTTTCGCCGTTGGGGGTGGTCCCCAAGAAGGAGCCGGGCAAGTTTCGGTTGATACACAACCTTTCCTGCCCTCCGGGCGGATCTGTCAATGACCGCATCCCCCGTGAGCTCTGCACGGTGCACTACTCTTCTTTTGACGCCGCTGTCTCCCTAGTCCGGCAGTGCGGGCCAGGGGCTCTCCTGGCCAAGGTGGACATCGAATCGGCTTTCCGCCTGTTGCCGGTCCATCCCTCGGCTTTCCCGTTGCTCGGCTTCTGCTTCGATGCGCGGTACTATTTTGATAAGTGCATGCCCATGGGTTGTGCGATCTCTTGCGCCTACTTTGAGGCCTTCAGTACCTTCTTACACTGGGTTGTGGAGCGGCAGTCGGGATTCTCCAGCGTTGTGCACTATCTGGACGATTTTCTCTTCGTGGGTCCCGAGGGTGCCTCGACGTGTCCCGCGCTATTGAGCACCTTCCTGCGCGTGGCGGCCACCTTCGGCATTCCGGTAGCGGCCGACAAGACGGTGGGGCCGGTTTCTTGCCTCACCTTTCTCGGCATTGAGATCGACATGGTGGCTATGGTTGTCCGCCTGCCGGCACCGAAGGTTCAGCGCCTCCGCGAGCTGGTGGCCTCGGTCTGCTCTGCTTCCAAGATTTCCCTTCGTGTCTTGCAGTCGTTGGTCGGGCACCTCAATTTCGCTTGCCGTGTCCTTCCTATGGGACGCCCCTTTTCGAGGCACCTATCCTTGTCCATGGCGGGGCTCCGGCGCCCGCATCACGGATTAGGGTTTCCTTGGGGATGCGGGAGGATCTGCGGGTCTGGGATGCGTTCCTGGCTGGATTTAACGGGTGTGCTGTCCTTCAGTCGCCTGAGATATCGAATCTCGACATGCAGTTGTACACCGACGCTGCGGGCGGTTCTGGTTTCGGGGCCTTTTGTCACGATGCCTGGTGTGCGGAGCCTTGGCCTGCCGATTGGGTGCGCTCCGGTTTGACGCGGAATATCACTTTCTTGGAGCCATTCCCTATCGTGGTTTCTCTGTGGGTCTGGCCGGAGAGGCTGCGTGATCGGCGTGTCGTCTTCTGGTGTGATAACGCCGCGGTCGTGGAGGTCCTGAATCGGCATGCGCCCCGGTGCCCCCGGGTGGCTTCCTTGATGAGGGTGTTTGTCCTGGCCTGCTTGCGACTGAATGTCTCCGCTCGGGCTCGGCACGTGCCGGGCTCCCAGAATGCCATCGCTGACGCTTTATCACGCTTTCAGTGGGCGCAGTTCCGGCGGCTGGCTCCTGGGGCGGACGAGATCCCCTCACGGGTCCCGGAGCATCTTTGGATGATTGGGACCCCGACCTAATGGTCCTGCTGGCGGCATCGGTGGCTCGCAGTGCCTGGATTTCTTATCGACGGGGCTACTCGCAGGTGAGTGCGTTTCTGAGCGCGCGGGGCTGGTCGGGCGGGCCGGTGTCCGAGGGCGCGGTCGGCCGTTTTGTGCTGTGGGCGAAGGAGGAGGGGTGGGCCCGGTCGGCGGTCTCTGGGGCGCTTGCGGGCTTCTCCTTCTTTTCCAAGGCGGCCGGTTGGGGGAATCCGCGCGTCTCCTTCTTAGTCGGGTGGTTGCTCGCGGGGTGGGCCCGCGCGCAGCCGGGGCCGCAGGATTGGCGCCTCCCGGTAACGCATGAGCTCCTGCTGCAGATCTGCGAGGTTTTGCCGCGGGTGGCCTCCTCGGGTTTCGAGGCGGTACTGTTTCATGCGCTGTTTACCTCGGCTTTTTTCGGTGCCTTCCGTGTCTCCGAGCTGGTCCCTCGGTCGGCGAAGCTGGGGGTTTGCGGGGGGCTGGCGGTGGGGCACGTCCGGTTGGAGTCCGCGCGCGTACAGATTTTCCTGTCACGGTCCAAGACGGACCAGTCGGGGAGAGGGGGTTGGGTCTTGCTGCGCGCCATCCCTCCCTCGCTGTCCTGTCCGGTTCGGGCTCTGCACACGTATGTGCGGCAGAGGCCGGCGGCGCGCGGTCAGTTTTTCATTCATGCGGACGGCAAGCCGGTGACGCAGTTCCAGTTCACGGCTGTGTTGCGCCTGGCCCTCCGTGCCTTGGGCCATCCCGAGCGGTGCTACGCTTCGCACTCCTTCCGGATAGGGGCAGCGACCAGCGCGGCGGCTGCGGGATTGGACCCGCGTGTAATTCAGCGCATCGGCCGTTGGCGATCCAGTGCTTACGCTGGGTACATTCGCCGGGCGGCGGACGGCGGTGCGGCATAGCGGGGTGCGGTGCTGCGGAGGTTGGCTGCCCCTGTGGTCGGGGGGGGGGGCGGTGGGTATTAATCTTTTGCTTCCTGTTGCAGAATTGTGTGCTGGTGGCAGTTCGCTCTTTCTGCTTTCAGATGGCGTGGCTCCTGGTGTCTGGTGGATTGTCGGGCACTCCTTTGTCTACTGGGCGGAGCGTCGCGCGGCGGTTCGGCCACTGGGCGCTCATCTGGGCCTCGCCGGGGCCGGCGTGCGGCTGTGCTGGATGGGCCGCCGCGGCATGCACTGGGATCAGCTTCTCGATTATGTTCGAGTGGAACTGGGACGGCGGCAGCGGCCAGTCGGGCTACTGTTACATCTTGGGGGCAATGACATTGCCAGTTGGCCTTGCCGGCAACTCATCGGGACTATTCAGGGCGACATTGCCCTGTTGCGGGGCGTTCTCCCAGGGGTGGCCATTATCTGGTCAGACGTTATACCCCGCCCGGCTTGTTGGGCCCAGCGGCGTTGGTCGAGGGGTTTGTGTAAGATCAACCGCCAGATTGGGCGCTGGGTGCAGCAGATGGGCGGGATCCAGGTCCGGCACCCCTGGGCGGACGTTTCTTGCGCCGGCTTGTACCGGCTTGATGGGGTTCACCTTGCCCCGGTGGGGCAGGACCTCCTATTAAACGATTGGCAGGAAGCGCTCGAGTCATGGTGCAGGTCGCAGCTTTTTGGTGGGGGGGCGGCGCTAGGATAGCGTGCTACCTAGCGCCGGTGGCGGGGTGGCGAGCTGGTGCTCGCAGACCCGGTGGCTCATTTCAGCTGGAGGCCGCTTTCCATGTGAGCGGCGCGGTTATTCTGGTTGGGGGAGACGGCCCGGCTGGGGTCTCTACCCGGAAATGGCAACCCCTTCAGCTGGCCTTTGCTATCATGGCGAGGCGGGCGCGAAGGGGTGGGTGGCTTGGATGGTGCTCCACTTTGCTTCAACGGCTGGTGGGGGGCATCATCCGGATGACGGGTAGGGGGGGGGGCATTCACCTGTGATGTTTTGGTTTGCGGAGTTGGCCCATGTTGGGCCGGTGTTCTTACTGTTAATAAAAGCTGCGACCAGCATTTGCACCAATGCCCGACGTCTGTGTGCTTTGTCAATGGTTAAGGGGAAGGGGGGGGTGTTGATGGGATGGGTGTTGGAGGGGGGGGAGGGGGGGTTTGGCCCATGCCGAGTAGGGCATCCGGATACCTCGGTTAATACTGGCTTAGCCGCCGGGCCCCGGTCCCGCGGCTGCCTGGTAACCGGGTTCCCGGGGCCCGGTCGCGAGGCAGCCTCCTTCTCGGGGGTAGAGGTGGGGGGTTCAGTTGGGCTCGTGCTGGGCCCCCTGCGCGCGCATGGCAGCCCAGTGATTGGCTGTGCGGGCACTCGCCGGGGGCGGGGCAACGCGAGCAAGGAGGGATCGCCGGTTGGCGATCTCCCTCTTCCTCCTTGCTCGCGGCTGGAGAAAGGTTCTCTCCCTCCCTCCCTCCCTTGTTTTCCGCATGGGTTGGGGGAGGAAGTAATTTGTCGCAGCTGGTGGGGGGGGTGGACTAGATCGGGGGCCTCTTGCGGGCCGTGTGAGCGGGGTGGCGAGCTGGTGCTCACGGACCCGGTGGCTCATTTCAGCTGGAGGCCGCTTTCCATGTGAGCGGCGCGGCTATTCTGGTTGGGTGAGACGGCCCGGCTGGGGTCTCTACCCGGAAATGGCAACCCCTTCAGCTGGCCTTTGCTATCATGGCGAGGCGGGCGCGAAGGGGTAAGGGGGGGGGTGGCTTGGATGGTGCTCCACTTTGCTTCAACGGCTGGTGGGGGGCATCATCCGGATGACGGGTGGGGGGGGGGCATTCACCTGTGATATTTTGGTTTGCGGAGTTGGCCCATGTTGGGCCGGTGTTCTTACTGTTAATAAAAGCTGCGACCAGCATTTGCACCAATGCCCGACGTCTGTGTGCTTTGTCAATGGTTAAGGGGAAGGGGGGGGGTGTTGGAGGGGGGGGGTTGGCCCATGCCGAGTAGGGCATCCGGATACCTCAGTTATCAGCTAGGTGGAATTGTCTGTTTAGGTCGTTGGATCAACTCAGACAAAAACTGGTTAGCCTTTAAATCAATTGAGGGATGATCTGTATTGTAATGCATAGTGAATAGATAGGTTTTCAATTTTTTACGAAATTCAAAGATCTCAGTTAACATTCTTAGATCATCTGGGAGGGAATTCCAGATTGTTGGAGTTGCGTGTGAAAAAGCTCTGTTTGTTAATTTATTTGCTTTTATGAAGTCTGGGTTTTTTTAGTTTGTTTAATTGTCCTTTTCTTTGAGTAGATTTTGGATGTTCTTTACTGATTAAGTTACTTAGAGTGACTGGGGCCATATCATTTAGAGTTTTAAATGAAGTTATTAATGTTTTGTATACTATCCTGCTTTGTATTGGTAGCCAGTGAAGGGATGCTAGTATTGGTGTTATATGTTGATGTGAATGTACTTTCGTTATTATCCTAGCTGCTGCATTTTGTGCAAGTTGAATTCTTTTAATGTTTTGTTTTGTTGTACCTAATAATATTAGATTAGCGAAGTCGAAGTGGGGGGTTATGGTAGCTTGAATTATACTGATAAAATCTTGTATGTATACAAGAGGTCTTAGTTGTTTAAGGATTTTAAGCTTGAAATAAATTTTCTTTGTGGTATTTCTGATATGGGTATCCATTGTAAGATGTTTATCTAGAATAACTCCTAAATATCTTACTTCATTTTTTATTTTAATTTCTTGGTTTTGAAGTGTTGTGTGTTGGGGGAATATAGGATTGATTTTTAGTAACAATTAGCACTTCAGTTTTTGAATGGTTTTATTTGGAGGTTTTGAGCATTTAGCCAGGTTGTGATTTCATTGAAGCAATCTGACAGGAGTTGTATCGGTAAGTTAGGGATTGTGAACGGGATGTACATCATGATATCATCTGCATATAGATGATAGAGTACACCACATTTTTTAAAGATATTGCAGACTGGTTTTATGTATATATTAAATAGAAGTGCTGAAAGCGCTGAGCCTTGTGGTAAACCCGTTTCTAGTTTGTATGAAGCGGAAGTTTGATTGCCTATTCTTACATTTTGGGTTCTATTATTTAGATAAGAGGTGAACCATTTATGAACTGTGGCGTTTATTCCTATTTGTCTCAGGTTGTTAAGCATTATAGTATGGTGAACACTATCAAAAGCTGCTGATATATCAATAAAATAAGAGGATGAATGCTTGTTTGTGGTTGTCAATTCCTCTTAATAGAACGTCAGTTAAAATTGTAAGAAGTGTTTCCACTCCATGTCTGGGACGAAATCCATATTGCTGATCATCAAGTGGGTAGGATGAGTCTAAGTACTCCTGTGTCTGTATTTGTACAGGTTTTTTTCTATTATTTTTGCTAAGAATGGTATACTTGAGATGGGTCTGTATGAATTTGGCGAAGTTTTGTCAAGTGTGCCGTTCTTAAGAATTGGTCTGATTTGTGCATGTTTAAGTGTGGGTGGGAGGTGACCTTGGAGTAGCGAGAGATGAACAATAGGGAGTATGAAGGAAAGAAGAATTGGAAGTGTGTTTTTTATCCAGATTATTGGGCAAGGATCAAGGTAAGAGGTAGTGGTGTTGAGATTGTGAATGATATTTTTTAATGATACTTTGGATATAGGATAATTGCAATCGTGCTAAAAATGAAAACAAATACCAAATTATAAGTATATTAAAATTGCATCAAAAAGAAAAATATAGATAAAATGTTTATTGAATTACTGGTGGAAACCCAAAAACGAAGAAACGTGGCAAGAGCGTAAGGTGAAGATGACCCTCTTAAACCTTCAAAAGGCTAAACATTATGTTCAAGATTAACGGCTACTTATTTAGGGAGATAGCTCAAAAACAAAGGACTAATGGAGCGCGGGTATTTACTGTGCACATTCTCATAAAACACTGACACTAAGAATCACTCTACCCTACATACATTATCCAGAAGTACATCGTTCAAATGATCATGAAAAAATGTTACCAGACAACAAGACACTAAAAACTTAAATGAAAGGAACAAAGCAAGAGCCGGTAACTCCTATGTTACTGCTGACGATTTCTGAAGATCGCCGAATTGGCGCTTGCCATTGGCTAAAAAAGATAAAACAAACCGAATTACTAAAAAGGATATAATATGAAGAATTAGGAGTCCGTGTGTGTGTAATTAAAATCCAAACTTGCCGAGTGACTTTAAAACAGCTCTTCTCACGCCACCATAAACTTCTTCTTCAAAAGACGCTGACGCAGGACAATATATTCAGGCTGGCCGACAAAGGGGCGGAGTCAGGGGCGATAAGACAAGGAGCATGTAAACCCAAAGGATAAAGAGGAATTTTCACTTATAGGACTGCGTTACCAAATGTATAACCAGTCACACTAATGAACAAAATAAAATCGGGCATACAGACTAAATAATATAACAGCTAGTTAAGCAAGCCTTCAATACCGGACTGAATTAAAACTCATCTCCATCAATCTTGAACCAAAAACGATGCCCCTATCAGATATGAAGGATAGAAGGAACTAAAAACCATCTGTAAGAGCCAAAATTAAATAATACAATAATGAATAATAATTGGACAAGTAAAAGGGAAGCTTTAAAAATTAGAATAGACCAATAATTCCATCAAGTTTAAAATGCCCTAATGTATGAAGAAATAAACGGACATCAATCTATCTCTTAAGATCCTTATCCTCTGATAATGAAACGCCAATAGTACCATCAAGTTTAAATTGCCCTACTTATCCTCTGATAGTAAAAGGCAAAAATAAATAAATAAAACCATAAATACCTAAAAAACCCGTATGGACCAAAACAAATGATACCCCGACATGAATAAAATCAATCACATCCAACAAACTCTAACCCAAACCTATGTCATATATGATAAAAACTAATATCATACATAACTTAAAAACACAGATAAGGGGACATCCGGTTGGCAATGAGCTGATCAGACAGGGGGAAGATCAGCTCCGGCCATCCCACCCCGAATATCGGCAACGTTTCATTACCTAAGTGACCAATTCAGAAAATCTTCACTGGCTACGGGCCGAGGAACTATCCGGCTAGCAACAAGGCAGGATCTATCGGCGAGAAGCAGGCGAATGGCAGCAAAACCGCAGCGCCGGGAGAAGCCGCGTGCCCCAGAGGCTAAGATGGCGGAGGGGGCACCTAAGAGCCCTAAATCACCTGGCGAACAGAATCTGGTGGCGGAGGTCAGCGCCGCGGTGGTGGAGGCGCTGGATGTTAAATTCCAAAATTTGACAGCGCAGATCTCCACAATCAGCCAACGGCTCACCGAATTTACGGGGCGTCTCGAGCAGGCGGAGACCCGCATCTCCGATGTGGAAGATACACAGCAATCCTGGTCGGCAAAGGTTGAGTCCCTGGAACGCCTGGTGAAGCAGCAAGGAGAAAAAATTGACGACCTCGAAAATCGAAGCCGTCGCAATAACCTCCGCTTTATTGGCATTGAGGAGAGTGTGAGTGACAATGCCCTGTCTGCTTACCTGTCGGCCTGGATAGAGAAGCTGCTCGACGGCAAGGGGGGAGGCCCCATTCGACTGGAACGCGTTCACCGCCTGGGCCCTAAACGAGACCAGGCCCGACGACCTCGTGCGGTTATCGCACGCTTCCTGGACTTCCAGCAAAAGGAGGCAGTGCTACGGGCCGCTCGTGGTCGCAGAGCTGCGGCTGGAGACTCGACGCCCATCCTGGTCTTTCAGGACTATTCCGCCCTGGTGAGCCAACAGAGGCGCGTTTTCACTCCCATCTGTGCACAGCTTCTAAACCAGGGAGTCCGTTTCTCCTTGCTCTACCCGGCGAGACTGCGCGTCGAGCACCAGGGACAGATCCGGTTCCTGCGGTCTGCGGAGGAGGCCCAATCTTTCTTGGACACACTGGCTGAGGCGGCAGGCACAGCTTGCTGAAAAGGAGAGACCTGGATGGTGGTGGTAGTGCCCACACTGCCGGATGAACCTTTGGCTTGCGGGGGGCTAAGAGAGGGCCCCGGAACAGGACTGAAGGTGAGAGTATCCTGGCTGCACCCGGTGGGTACCCACTGATGGGAGCCTGTAGCAGTATGGGCAATGCGCAAGCTGACAGAATGTTAGCTGGCCTGGGACTGTGGACCATGGACACATTACGATACATTCAGATGCCTGATTCTTTTTGTTTCTTTGTTGCCTTTTTTTTTCACATAGTTCCATTTGTTACAATGCTTTAAATATAACTCTGTAGCCTGTATTGACTTTGCATTCCCTTTCCTATTGTATGGGGCTCACTGGCAGGCTAACGGAGTTCTGCCTAGGGGGGGGAAGGGGGGGGTACTTGATGTTCCTCTACCCCGAGTTAAGAGGGGGAGGTTGTTAGCGGAGTCACTGTTATTGGGGCCCTGTATTTTGGGTTCCCACCCTCTGCTCTGCTGGAGCGCGGGGGGTGGAACGGGGCTGGGGGCCCAGGGGGGGGGGAGTGTTTTGGTGGCTCAAGGGTGCCTTAAGGGGTTGAAGCTACGGGGAGGGAATGGCAGACATTAGGTACAATGGGATCTGGGGGGAGTGGGTGGCGGGGTGCGGCCGAATGCCATAGGAAGTTAGTCTGGTCCCATGGGAGGTCCAGGCGGGAGTGTGGTAGGCGGAGATGGGGGTGAAGGGCAGGAGGGGAGGAGGGGGGGAGGGGGGGGATGCAGGGGGGGAGGGGAAGGTTCTTCACCGGGGATTTGTGGTGCTGCACCCTCAACATGCTGGAGAGAGGGGGGTCCCAGGCTGGGAGGACCTCCCTAATATATGTGCGTTTAGCTTTTTGGCGGATCTTTGACACTGTCTCATGCCTTTAAAGATTATTACCTGGAATGTGTGCGGTCTGGGGAGTCCGATCAAGCGATATAAGGTGCTGCAGGCCCTTGCTCGCCAAAGATGCGACATCGCCCTCCTGCAGGAAACCCACCAGACAACCGCGGAACATGCTAAACTATGCCGTTCATGGGTGGGCCAAGTTTGGGGTTCTCCGGCACAGGGGCGGAAGGGAGGTGTGGCGGTTTTGTTCCACAAGAGAGTTCGTTTTTCGCTGGCCACCCTTGCAGCGGACGACATTGGCAGATATTTGCTTTTGCATGGTCACCTTGATGGAAAATTAATCACTATCGGTAACTTGTATGGGCCTAACACGTTTGACCCCACTTTTTTTTGTGATTTGGCTTCCCGGATTGAACAGCTTCCCGATTGTCCCCTGCTCATAGGGGGGGATTACAATGGCGTTCTGGATGTCGAGTTGGATACATCGACGACAGGGGAGAACCGAGACAGGATCCCCACGACCCGCATGTTGCAGAGATTTCGGAAACGGCTGGATTTGGTAGACCCCTGGCGCTTACTCCATCCCCTGGAGAGGGATTATACCCATCAATCCCGGGCACATGGTTCAAGTGCCCGTATTGACTACATACTGCTTTCGGGGGGAGCCATTGCCAGGGTGGGAGAGACTCAGATTGGCCCGGTGGAGATCTCCGATCATGCCTGGGTCTGGTTGGAACTACATTGGGGAAAAGCCTCATCCTCTGGGTGTCGGCTCTGGCGCTTCCCGCTCGATCTTTAACATGATGCTCAGTTCCACGGCTTCCTTCGCCAGCGATGGCACGAATTTTTGGACAACCATCGGTGCCATGAGGGGGACCCGGAACTGGTTTGGGAGACAGCGAAAGTGGTGCTACGTGGGGATATTATCGGCTTCGCGGCTCGCAAGCGCCGGACGATCGCTAACCGTATCGTATGCTTGGAAAGACAGGTGGTGAGTCTGCGCCGGCGCTGTGCTCGGGCCCCACTTGCAACGAATAAAAAACGTTTGTGGGAAGCTCAGGTGGCGTTAAATGAGCTAATACACCAGCGGGCCAAGAAATCCCACCTTTATTATCGTTACCAACTGTATTGTCACGGAGACAAAACGGGGCGGCTGCTTGCCCGTTGTCTGCAGGGACAGCGTGGCTCCCGCCTGGTGGCAGCCCTGCGCGATGAAACGGGGAGACTCCGCAGAGGAAACGAGGAAATTGCACAACTTTTTCGGACCTTCTTTCAGTCTCTGTACGAAGCCGAGAGTATGCCTCCGGCTGACCTCCGTGACTATTTGAGGGGCCTCGACCTCCCCCAGCTGACACTACACCAGCGTGAGTCCCTGGAACAGCCGTTGACGGCTCAGGAGGTCCAGGCGGTAATCACCTCAGCCTGTTGTTGCAAGTCGCCTGGTCCGGACGGCCTGGGAGCTGAGTTCTACAAGATCCTAGGAGACACTGTGACCCCAACATTGCTGGCGGTCTATGACCGTCGTATTGAGCAGGGGGCTTTCCGCTGGGGGACCAACCATGCTCATATTGTACTAATTCCCAAGCCAGGCAAAGACCCCTTAGAGGCTGGCTCCTATAGGCCCATTTCGTTGCTTAATTTTGACTTGAAAGTTTTAGCTAAGATTTTGGCCACTCGGCTGGCGGAGGTATTGAGTCACCTTGTGCACGTCTCTCAGGTGGGCTTTGTTAAGAGCCGCTACGCAGTGCGGAATCTGCGGAAAATTCTGGCCTCTTTGGAATGGGTACATCATCACCAATTATCTTCTTTGCTGATTAGTTTCGACGCCGAAAAGGCCTTCGATCGGGTGAACTGGGAATATCTCTGGGCACTCCTGCCTCAATATGGACTTGGTCCCCACTTCTGCCGGATGGTGCGAAGTCTCTATGCCCAGCCGACGGCGGGGGTGGTATGTAATGGCGTTGCTTCGGAAGCTTTTGACTTAGGACGCGGAACTCGACAGGGGTGCCCTCTTTCCCCCCTTCTTTTCGTCCTCTCTCTCGACCCCTTGATTAGGACTATCGAGGCCTCCAGAGAGATTCTCAGCGCACGCATTGGGCCAAGGGAGTTCAAGCTCTCTGCCTTCGCCGACGATCTCCTTGTTCATCTCCTATCTCCGGAGCGGTCCTTGCGCTGTTTGATGCTGGAACTTGAAAGATTTGGCAAAGTGGCGGGATTGCGCATTAATAAGGAGAAATCGGAGGCCCTTGATGTGTTGGGCACCCTCCGGGGCGCATGGGCCGGAGAGTTCCCGCTCAAATGGGCATCAGGCGAGTTCCTATATCTGGGGATTGTCTTGCCCACCCACCCCGCCAGGCTGTATAGCCGTAATCTCGACCGGATCCTGCGGAGATTGCAAACGCAGCTGCGGGCATGGGGGGCTCTCCCACTGTCCCTCTCCGGGAAGATAGCGGCGGTAAAGATGGTGGTCCTTCCCCGCCTCCTCTACTGGCTTCAGACCCTGCCAGTCTGGCTGCTCCGCAAAGATCTGCGCCGTATCGAGATCTGCTTTCACTCCTTTTTTTGGAAGGGGCGGAGAGCACGTATTCCGTGGTCCCGGCTGCTGGGCGGGTGGCGTGCGGGGGGGATGGGTTTCCCGGATCTGCGAGCTTATGCCCTGGCCTGCCAAGCGCGACATTTGGCAGACTGGTTTGGCGACACTGCTTACTACACACCCCGGCAGTTAGAGGAATGTTTTGTCGCCCCGCTTACTTTATTAGGGGTCCTGCATGCCGCCAATTCAGCGCTTCCCCGTTATATACGGCAGAGTGTGTTGATAACCCCGGCGAAACGGACCTGGCAATATCTTAACGTCCGATGGGGGGACTCATGGCAGACCTCTAGTTGGTTGCCATTGCGAGGGAATCTGTCCTTTTCCTCGGGCTCGGAGTCAAAACTTTTTCAAGATTGGCATGGCCGTGGAATCCAGCTTCTTGGCCATGTGATAGAACCCTCAGGAGCCTGCAAATCCTTCAGGACGTTGAGCCGGGAGTGGGATCTTTCCCCCCGGCACGCCTATGCTTATATTCAGGTAACCCACTATATATCTTCATTGCCGCGAACAGCGCTGTGTGCGGAGCGGGCTCAACGGATTCTGGATTTTCTTGGACTCGGGGGTGACACCCCGGTATCGGTATCTGTTTTTAAAGCCCGAGTGGCTGACCTGAACCCTCCTCCCGATTATCGGGAGGTAGAGTTGGCTTGGGAGGGGGAACTGGCTTGCGAGGTACCGCCTGGTACGTTAAGAGCGGTGCTTTCTCGCATAGTTGACCTGGCTGGGGGGATGCGCTGGAGGGAGGTGCAGTTTAAGTGCCTCACTAGAGTTCATTTTTCCCCAAGACGGGCGCTGCGGAGCCGCCTTACTACAGATGGCAGCTGCCCCCGCTGCTTGGAGCCTTTGGCGACCCTCCTCCATATGTGGTGGGAGTGTCCATCCTTGCAGCCCTATTGGGTTAAAATCTCTTCCTTTTTGGAGGGGCTTCTTCGACAGCGCATCCGTTGGTCGGGCTCCCTTGTGGTGCTGGACTGCATACCCCCCCCCCATGCCCGGGAAAGAAGGGGGAATGGCTCTTGGTCCTTAAGGCTTGTCTGGTGGGGAAGGCACCGATACTTCGATTATGGAGGGACCCCCAGCCCCCCACCTTTGGGGAGTGGAGGAACAATTTCCACCAACTGATGCAAATGGAGCATCGCTGGGCGCGAGGCAGTGTCAAACGGTGGCCGGCCTTTATGGCAGTTTGGGAGCCCTACATTCTCCAACTGGGGCCCCGAAGTCGGAATGAGATTTTGCAATGCGGAAGCTGAGACACCGCAATGGAAAGCAAGGAAGATCGATTGAGAAGTGCAGTACCACTAGTCGTATTGGGGGGGGGGGATGGTCGGGAGGGGTAGGTAATTTGGGGGGGGGAAAACAACTGTGTTAAATGCCACCTTATATTCTTTCTGTATTGCCCGGGGGGGAGAGGATCAGAGTACACCCCGCCCTCCCGGGCCTCCATTGCTTGCCTTTGTGTGCTGTGTTGTACTGTTTTTTGGTGGATTATAAATAAACTATTATAAAAAAAAAAAACACAGATAAAAACAATTATATATAAATACCCCGACACACATGCAATTAAATAATCAATGACATAACCAATGTAAAATCATATTAAATAACATCTATTAATAAATAAATAAATCACACCACCTCATCATTGAACTATATAGAGTTATAAAAAGTAGTGCTTATACAAAGTACCACCCACTGGTAGTGAAACTCAAACCAGGAGAAAGGAGAGGTACAGAAAGCCTACATGACAAGTAGCACCACAATATTCAATTCGTTACAGAAAAACGGAGAGGTCTCTATCTAGATTAAGTCCCTGTGAATCTAGGGACCTCAATAAATATATGAACCTTTGCTCTAATCTCAGCAGAGTTTTATTGATGTCTCCACCTCTCCAATTGATTTTAACCTTTTTAATCACAAAAAATTTAAGATCCATAATTCCATGGTGATTAGCCTGCCAATGGGCTACTAGGGGTTTTTCGGTTAAACCTCTCCTAATACAACTTTTGTGTTCTGAAATCCTAGTTCTAATATTACGACTTGTCTTACCGACATATAATTTTCTACAAGGGCATTGTATGACATAAATAACATTCTGGGTATCGCAGTTAGAATAATCGTTGATGTGGAACTTCTGTTGAGTGGTAGGATGAATATAAAAATCTCTAATTGGAAGCACATTTAAACAAACCGAACATCTCCCACACTGGAACTGTCCCTTGTATTTTGGAGAATAACCTCTTTCTGTCAAAGCGGAGGGTACTAAAAGATTTTGTAAATTAACATTACGCTTGTGTGCAATCGTAAGCTTGGTGTCCTGAAAACACAGCAAAGTTTGAATGAGGTGCCATTCATTCTTGAGAATCTTAATGATTTTAGAAGAATATTGCGAATGCAATAGAGGACACACTTACCCCTATGTTCTCCTCCTTTACTCTTGGTTGCAACAAAGAGGAACGCGATGACTCCTTTGCTCTTCTATATGCCTGTTCAATATATGTTGCAGGATATCGTCTTGTTATAAACCTCTCATATCTTTAGCCTCCTTCTCGAAACCTTGTAGCTTACTGCAAGCCCTTCTTATATGTAAGAATTGGCCTACTGGAAGATTTTTCTTTAGTGCTGGGTTATGATAACTACTACCTATCAGTGGGTTTGCGGTAAAGTGTAGTGGAAAAAATGTCTTTTTCTTTTCTAATTAGAAGGTCAAGATAGGCCATCTGATAGAGATCATATGTTATCTGAAATCTCAAATTGCTATCCAATTGGTTAATCCATGTATTGAAATCATCCAGCCTCTCTACAGAACCATGCCAAAGGATGAGAATATCATCGATGTATCAAATCCAAAGGCCAATGTTATCACTGAAGGGATGTACCTTCAAAAAATTATTCTCAAAATTAAACACATACAGGTTAGCTATGTCCGGAGCCATGGCAGACCCCATCGCAACCCCTTTGATTTGTTTGTAAAACAAAAAAAGTTTTCAAATAATGCAATCTGTGCCAAGAAGTGCTGGCTTTTAGCTTCACTATTAGATTTACTGAGAAGATAAAGAGCCTCAGTTTACGGGGAGATGCGTTGAAGTATGCTTAATGTTTTCACACATCTTCACAGCCAAATCTTTCCCCTTTATATATCATTCATAGGCTCCTAAGCTTGTTTTAACAATTTTCTAAATGCATTTAAAGCTTTGAAAACATTTAGCTTGCAGTGAAAATATCATCTCAGAAATCGTCAAGCTGTTATAGCTGAGGACTCTGTAGCCGACTTGATTTTTGCCTGATACCAATATCTGGGCTGAAGCAGCCCTGATATTGGTATTGGGCGAAACTCGATTTTGCAAGTGTCCTCATCTATAGCTGAGGGTACATGGGCTTATCATGGTGTTGTCCACAACCATTCTTTTTGGTTCTCACACTGTACTTCAGAGTTGTTGAAAAAATATTTTAATGAAAAATTCTCTTGTGTGCAAACCAAAATGGAAGTAATCATCTGCAATGTTTTGATTCCCTCAAGACAGACCTTTCTGAGACACGTTTAACAGTTTTTTTGTGATTGTTCAAACCATGGAAGCATTAAAGTGTGTCCTATTTTAGTAAGGTACTTTCTTCCTGAGAAAGGGGTTCAGGTAAAAGTTCTTGATATCCATGACATTAAAGATGAAACCTCAGACATTCTTTCCAAGTGCATTCTTGATACAGTTGAACCCAATGGGCTAAAATCCAAGGTTTTGGCATTGTGTGCTGACAATACCAAGTGCAATTTTGGTGGGGCCACTAGGAGGGGTAGTAACTATTTTTTTACAAGCTGCAAACAGATTTAGGAAGTAATTTAATTGGTGCAAACTGTGCAGCTCATATTGCTCACAATTGTATCAGCACGGCTGCCGAATACCTGCCATTTGACCTTGAAGTTATTGCTGGCAAGATATTAAAACATTTTCACATTTATATAGTGAGAATTTAAGAACTTAAAGAGATGTATGACTTTGTTGAGAGTATTAAAAGCTCCTCAGATACAGTAACACTAGGTGTGTAGCCATAGAGAGATTAATTAAAATGTTCCAACTCTTCAACTTGGAAAAGAGAAGGCTGAGGGGAGATACGATAGAAATCTATAAATTAATGAATGGAGTGGAACAGGTTAATGTAGATCAGTTGTTTACACCATCAAAAAGTAGAAAGACTAAAGGACATGTAATGAAGTTACAATGTAACCCATTTAAGACATAAGATTTTTTTTTCCACTCAACGCATAATCAAACTCTGGAATTCATTACTGGAGGATGTAGAAAAAGCTATTAGTGTAGCTGGGTTTAAAAAAGTTTTGGACAAGTTCCTGGAGGAATGATCCCTAAACCATTATTAAGAGGAGCCTGGAAATCCACTGCTTACCCCAGGACGAGTATCGTAGAAGCTGTGGACTTTGGGTGCATGCCAGGTAATTGTGACCTGGATTGGCTACTGTTGGAAACAGAATATTGGGCTTGATGGACCTTGGTCTGACCCACTATGCAATTCTTATGTTCTTAACCAGTGAAATCATATTTTCAGAGCCAGGAAAAATGCCCAGTTATCATCAAAACCCTTTTTGAGAATGAATCAGAAAAGGTTTGGCATTGCTTTCTGCACACTCGGGCCATGATTTTTGAAAATGTGACTTTAAAGATTGAGTCTCAAAAAAATCTCAGTGATAGAGGTGGCTGGAGTAATCAGTGACCTTAGAAACAAGTTAGTAACTAGGAAAAATGAAATATTTTTGCCTCTGGCAATCAGAAAGAAGATAATAAATCTTGAAGATGAGGGCAGCATTGATGAAGCAGCTTTCAAGGGTGTCATCTTTCTACACCACTTGCATTGAAGCTTCTAGGACAGGGGTCGGCAACCCGCGGCTCCGGAGCCGCATGCGGCTCTTTCTCACCTTTGCCGCGGCTCCGGAGCACACTGCCCGCTTTAAACGTCGCGTTATGGGCTCCCTCCATGTCAGCTCCCTCCCTTCTTCTGCAGCCGCGGTTCCCTGTCTCTTAGGGAACCGTGGCTGTGCTTTTAAAATCATCTCGGAGCCCTTCCTGTCTTGACGGGCTCCGTGCAGCATTGTCCCGCCTCTAAAGGAAGTTTTGGAGGCGGGACAATGCTGCACGGAGCCCGTCAAGACAGGAAGGGCTCCGAGATGATTTTAAAAGCACAGCCGCGGTTCCGTAAGAGGCAGGGAGCCGCGGCTGCAGAAGAAGGGAGGGAGCTGACATGGAGGGAGGGAGCATATATGAATGGATGGATGGATGGGGGGGGGGGGGCTGACATGGAGGGAGGGAGCAGATATGGATGGATGGAGGGAGGGGGGCTGACATGGAGGGATGGAGGGGGCTGACATGAAGGGAGGGAGCTGATATGAATGGATGGAGGGAGGGGGGCTGACATGGAGGGAGGGAGCAGATATGGATGGATGGAGGGGGCTGACATGGAGGGAGGGGGCTGACATGGAGGGATGGAGGGGGCTGACATGGAGGGAGGGAGCAGATATGAATGGATGGAGGGAGGGGGGCTGACATGGAGGGAGGGAGGCTGACATGGAGGGGTGGATCGAGGGGGGCTGACATGGAGGGAGGGAGCAGATATGAATGAATGGAGGGAGGGAGGGGGGCTGACATGGAGGGATGGATCGAGGGGGGCTGACATGGAGGGATGGAGGGGGCTGACATGGAGGGAGGGAGCAGATATGAATGGATGGAGGGAGGGGGGCTGACATGGAGGGAGGGGGGCTGACACGGAGGGAGGGAGGGGGCTGACATGGAGGGAGGGAGCAGATATGAATGGATGGAGGGAGGGGGGCTGACATGGAGGGGGCTGACATGGAGGGAGGGGGGCTGACATGGAGGGAGGGAGCTGATATGGATGGAGGGAGGGGGGCTGACATGGAGGGAGGGAGCTGATATGGATGGAGGGAGGGGGGCTGACATGGAGGGAGGGGGGCTGACATGGAGGGGGCTGACATGGAGGGATTGGGGAGGCGGGCTGACATGGAGGGAGGGAGCTGATATGGATGGAGGGAGGGAGGGGGCTGACATGGAGGGATGGAGCACTGGTAATGGGGTTGAGGGGACGAGCACTGGAAATGAGCTGATTAGGGGAGGCTAGGACTGGTAATGAGCTGATGGGGGGTAGGACTGGTATTGGGCTGATTAGGGGAGGCTAGCACTGGTAATGGGGTTGAGGGGGGATTAGCACTGGAAACGAGCTGATTGGGGGGCTTTGACTGGGCATGGGCTGATTGTGGGGAGGGGAGGATAGAGCTGCTGGCCCTGGAAGATAACTGGGGGCTAAGGCTACAAATGGGCTGATATGAGGGGATGGGAGAATGGAACTGGATCTGAGAGGGGCTGCCATGGTATTTGTACTAGAAGGGACTGGTCAGTGGGGAAGGAGGGGGACTGGAAGGAAATGGACACCAGTGGCAATCATGGGAATGCAAGTTGACATTGGAAGGTACTGGGAGTGAGGACTGGAAAGGGGCTGATATTGGGGAGGGTTACTGGGACTGGAAATAGGCTGATGGAAAGAAGTGAAGAAAACGAAAGAAGAGATAAGAACTGGCAGATGGACCATAGACCACAGAAAGAGAGCTAAGAGAAGACAGGAAAGCAGAAGCCTCAGATCGGGACCAGCATGATCAAAGAATAAATTGGTCAGACAACAAAGGTAGAAAAATAATTTTATTTCATATTAGTGATTTGACTACAAAATCATCATAATTTTGAAATCAAATATTGTTACTTCTTGTTGTTATATTTTCTGGCGTATTTTTTTTGGTGTGCGAAGGAAGAGGGGTAGTCTTATACGGCGAGTATAGGCCAAACACCTATATTTTAACAGGAAAAGTAGGGGGTCGTATATAGCATTAAGGTAAGAAACAATATATGCAGTGTTAGATTTGTTTTAAATGTCGCAATGGTTTTGCGGCTCCCAGTTTTTTTTTTCCCTTCGGAAACGGGTCCAAGTGGCTCTTTATGTCTTAAAGGTTGCAGACCCCTGTTCTAGGAGATTGGGAAACAACAGTGGACTCTCCTTCAAAACCAAACGGAGTGGTATGAGTTAAAGTTGTCTTTAGAATACATTTTGTCTACAAGACCCCGCCTAGAGTCAGTAATAAATGATACTGAACTATTTGATGAGCTCTCTTAAGTCATTTGTTTCTGAAGAAAAAATTCTAGACCGGAAATCAACAGACACCATGGTTGAGGAAAAATGGAAGGAGGTGTCTGGACACCTCAAAAGTAATGTGATGCCATATAAAAATATAAGCAAATCAGTTGAAGTTTTCTTATGTTTGCCTGCTTCCAGTGCTCCAACTGAAAGGTGCTTTTCAATCATGAACAAAGTGTGGTCTGCAGAAAAAAAAAAAAAAAACAACTGCATGCAGCGACTCTCAAATGTCTAATGATTGTAAAGCGGAGCCTGGACTGGTATACTATACCAGTCCAGGCTCCGCTTTTTTGTTTTCTTCTATATTGTGTGGATCCTTAGCTCCTTTTTTGGTACTAATGATTGTAAAGTACAATTTTGAGTTGAGTTGCCCAGAATATTTTACTTATCTTAGTGGACATGTTGCTATTTTGAAGAAAATTCGCTTTGTAAAGTACAAATAGGCCTGATTAAAATTGTGGGTTAGAATTAAAACTGTAATTATAAACATATTATTTTATTGTTCCTAACTTTGACCCCCCCGCCCTCCCCGGTTGATTGAGTGCCCCTAATTTGAACTTAGAAAATATGTTAGGTTAGCTATATCAGTGTTACTTTTCTTCCTTTTTATAGACTAGAGAGGTATATAAAATCCCGAGTGGAGCGACAGGGGTAAGCGCAGGATACTGGACGTGGAAGAGCCAATATCCTACGCTGAGACTTCGCGCGCAAGGCTACCTCCACCCTGCAGGGGGCGCTACGAATAGTGCGCGGCAGCAGGCGACTGAGTGCGGACGAGCCGCCGCGCTGGTAGTCTCGCCTTGCCCGCGCTCGCCGCTCACGCTGACGGTGTGAAAAGTGTTCCCGTAGCACAGGACGACATGGGCCGGGAGTCCAGGTAAAGGGGGGATTGCTGCGGGAAGCGCTTCGCGTCCGATGCCTGTAGCTGTTCTCGAGTTTGTGTGGCGCAGGCATCGAGGCCGCCCCCAGCCCATGCGATGGGAGAGATTGGCTGGTCCAGGCAGGGTCCTGGGGAATGAGAAAGGGCTCCCCGCAGTTCCAGGGGCTTGGAGGGGGTCGCCCCACGCAGGGGTCGCTGAACCTGCCCCTGTTCAAGGTAGAGCCGTGCTAGTCTACTGTAATGGTAGTTAAACAAAAAGAGAGACAAACGTGAATTAAGTTAGGCCAATAAATGGTGGTATCTTATTTCCTTTTTGTTTCCCTTTCTGTTGAGCTTTGCTGCCGCCGCTCCCCCCCCCCCCCCTCTAAGAAATCGGTGCCCTGGGCGACTACCTAGCTTGCCTAATAGTTGGGCCGGCCTTGCACTGAACCCCATTGTGGACCTAGAAGTAATCTTTTTAAAGAATCGTATGAGAGGTTGCTTCTTATGAAATCTGAATGCATTCCAGTAAGTTTGTTCTGTGTATCTATTTTGAAACACTTATGTGTTGTTTAGGTGAAGCCAGCCATGTTAAGCAATTTACTATAGAAAAATAATACCTACGATATAATAAAAAATCATCAACAAAGCATATGCATGTACTGTTTTCTGGGATGAGGAGCTGTCTAGATTCTTGAGTAACCCAAGAAAATATTTCTTCTTGGAAAGAGTGCAATTGTCTGGAATGGCCTCCTAATAGAAGTGGTGGAAGCACATACAATAATGGTTCCCCTGTTCCATAAATTGAAGGGTTAGTTTATGCACTCATCCGTTTTCTTTTATATCCTCTTCTCTGTCCATGGGTATTCAGGCCTGGAGGGAAGTATGAAAAGGTGATGTATCTTAGAAAGTTGGCAGAGGGTCTTTAAACATTTTTTATTATAATGGTTTTATTGCACTAAGAATTATACACACACTCGTCTACGAACAGCAGTTCATCCATGTTCCTCCACTCCAAATATACCGGTTGTGTCCATCCTCCAACAGCTGGAGACTGATCATGCAAATTTCTTAGTAATGTCACACTACATAAGGTTGAGGCCGTTCCCTTCCTTGCACTATTGTCAGTCTCCAGCAGCTGGTGGACATCCCTGTCTGGATTGGTTGAGGTCAGTCTCCCTGTAGTTAGCTTTTGGGTTTGATTGGTATTTGATTTTGATGTTGTTTGTCTGGAAAGATCTCTGACCTGAAGCAGAGGTTAGCGGCTTCTCATCAGGTCAAGTGAGTCTAGCTGCCAATCCATATCATTTGAGCAGTGAGTAGCTTGCAATTAGTCTTTGCTCTCTATAGTTTCATTTTCGCGGACTCTGTGGCTTTGATCATGTTGCTCCTGGGTTTTTCTTGGCTCCTAGGACTGCTCAGTGTTGGGCTAGTTGGGCTGCAAGACTGAGTTATGCCTAGTGCTAAGGCAATGTGTGCAGCGTGTGCTGTAGCTCCCTCTTACAGGTGGGCTGCTGCAAATCCTGTGAGAGGGGAAAGCTGTCTGCTCAAGGAAGGTCAGTTCAGGGCAGAAGGAGATCTCTTTGGGCCCATTGGTCTCTCCGGATTGGCAGATGCAAGCGGTAGGTCAAGTTTCTCTTCAGCGGGATGCTTCCCGCACTTCTTCAGTGGAGGCTGTTTTGTCCTCGGAGAGAAATGCGGCTGCCGGCATTTCAGGTGCTGGGCAGTTGGCGGTGGTGCTTAGGGGAGAAGTCCTTGGGGGAGAGTCAGGCAGAGGATCACTTGCTTTTTCCCCCAGAGTTTATTCTTTTGCTGAATAGGGCCTACAGGCTGGACAGAGAGATGGGCCAAGGCCTGAGGAAGGCTGTGGCAACTACTAAGGCGTTGGGGGCCAAGCAAGTCTCCCCAGATCCAGGGTGGGGGACTCTGATGAAGCGTTAAAGACTTACAGGCGAAGAACAAGGTGAGCAGCGACTCTTGGATACTTCAGGGGATGCAGAGGACATGGGGGAGAGTCCTTCGCGTCTCAAGGATGATGTGGGGGCAGGGGTTCTTGAGGACGAGCTGCCTCCTGGAGAGGATCCTGCCATTGTCAGGGTATTCAGAAGAAAGGAGCTCTTGGCGGTCATTTCTCAGTCCTTGGTAGCCTTGAATATTTCTTTTCAGGCAACAGAGGAGGAGGTTCCTTTGGAGGACCCCCTCTTGCAGGGTATGTGACCCCCACAGAATTCTTTCCCAATGCATAAAGCTATCATGCAGGTGATAGAGGCTGAATGGGAACTCCCTAAAGCGGGTCTCGGGAAGACGAGCTATGGCTTGTCTGTACCCGGTGCTGTCCATGAAGAAAGAGCTCTTTAAGAACCCAAAAGTGGACTCCTTGGTTACTGCAGTAACGAAGAAGATGACAATTCCACTGGATGAAGGAGGGGATCTAAAGGATCCACAAGATCGCAGTTTGGAGTCTCTCCTGAATGAGGCCTTTGATGATAACGTCCTCTCGTTGCAGGCCTCCATTTGTGGAGCGTATGTGGTGAGGGCCTACATGCACTGGGTTCAGGCTTTGCCAGAGTTTATTTGTGAGATAGGCTCAGAGCCAGTAGAACTGTCTAAGCTGGAATCCGCCTTGGCCTATTTGTCAGATTTCTGCTATATCCTCTAAGATTATGGTGCTAGTTGTCGTGTCCAGGCACTTTCTTTGGTTGTGTAATTGGTCGGCAGATGTGGCTTCACAAGATCAGATTAAGCAAGCCTGCATTTCAAGGGCACGCTGTTTGGAGATGCTCTTAAGGAGTTGGTTAAGGAGATGAGAGAGACCAAAGAGGCCCGATTGTGTGAGAACAAGCCGCGCATCAGAGGTTATCCTTAGCAAAGCCTCAGAGGGGCATGGGATATCGCTGCTTTAGGGCAGCGTGTTTTGCGCCATCACAGAGGGGTCACTTCCCCTATAGGGGTCAGTCCTTTCGAGTCAGAAGTACAGACCATGGCTACTATGCGGTGTCCTCCAACCCCACTAAGAAGCCGTAAAGAAGCGAGGGAGACCTGGAAGCCAGTAGAGCCGATAGTAGGGCATTCACATCACCTCAGATCAGTGGGAGGGATTTGCTCTTGAGTTCCAGCAGCCTTTGGTGGATGCATTCATGGTGTCCCCTTGCTCAGCATGAGGAATGGCACAAGCGGTGCGGCATACGCTGGAGCATCTGTTTGCATTGGAGGCAGTGGTTTGGGTTCCAACCAGTGCGCGTCGGGTCGATACTCTGTCGTAATGCCCAAAAAGGAAGGTACTTTTCGGCCCACTCTTGACCTCAAGTATGTCAACAGAGCATGCAGGGTTCCCTGGTTTCACATGGAGACGCTGCGCTCAGTGATAGTAGCCATGCAAAGAAGAGAGCTCCTGACAGCATTAGATCTCACTGAGGCTTATCTGCACATTTCAATTCGGTCTGGCCATCAGAGGTTCCTGCAGTTCGTGACAGCCATGGGACATTTTCAGTTCTGGGCACTGCCCTTTGGGTTAGCCACAGCTCCTCGTGCTTTAACCAACGTGATGGTCATAGTTCCTGCGGAAGCAGGGGATTCTCATCCATCTGTACCTGGACGATTGCTCATTCGGACAAAATCCAAGGAAGAGTGTCAGAGGGCACTTTTTGCAGGACCTAGAATGGGTCATTAACCCTACCAAGAGCAAGCTGATTCCAACGCAGCAGCTGATCTATCTGGGTGCACAGTTCGACACGGTAAATGGTCAGGTGCTCCTGCTGGAAGAAAGGATAGACAAGGTTCGATATATGTTGAGACAATTTATGTGGATGGTGATTCCATCAATGTGGCACTATCTTCAAGTGTTGGGGTTGATGGCGGCGGTGCTGGATCTCGTCCCCTGGGCCAGAGCGCACATGAGAGCTCTGCAAAGGTCTTTGCTGTCCAGATGGTCTCCTCAGTTTAACCTCTTTTCCTGGAAGCTTCAGTGTCCCAGGGAAGTCAAGAGCGAATTACAGTGGTGGCTGAGCAAGGATAATCTCAGCCGGGGGGGAGGGGGGTGCTGCTGGAGACTCCAACTTGGCTAGTGGTCACCATGGACACCAGTCTGTATGGCTAGGGTGCGCATTGCCTGGCTTAAGTGGCTCAAGGGCCAATATTATTTAAAGGGCTCACCAGTCAATTTGCCGTATCACCCCTGGCAAAAATGCAATGTGTGCCTTCGAGTCAGTGCTGACCGCTGGTGACCCTACACTCCTGGATTTTCTTGACAGTATGACCAGAAGTGGATTGCTAGGCCTTTCTTCTAAGGCAGTGGAGGTTTAAGTGACTTGCCCAAGGCCACAAGGAATGCTAATAGGAATCAAACCCTGATCTCTTGGTTACTCTAAGCATTAGGTTACTCCTCCATTCCTGGAATCCTTTTTAAAAATCGGTGTTGCATTGGCCAGTTTCCAGTCTTTGGGTACTGCAGATGATTTTAATGATCCTCTAGACCAAAACTCCTATCGTCCCATATCTAATCTTCCCTTCTTGGCTAAGATAATGGAGAAGATAGCACAACAACAAATTCAAGACCATATTGATATTTATGCCCCTTTGGATCCACAGCAGCATAGCTTCTGTCAGCATCATGGTGTTGAGACCTTACTCACCTCTCTATTCGATAATCTGATTATAGGTTTGAATAAATCAAAACAGGGCTTCATCCTGATCTTTATGGATATAGCATCAGCTTTCGATACAGTCTGTCACAGCCTCTTGCTTAATCAACTTAAACTTAAGGGCATTCAGAGCTCAGCACTAGATTGGTTTCACTCTTTTATCTCTCCGATCGCCAACAGGTTCGCATAGGTACGCAAACATCAGATATGTTTCAGCAAACCCAAGGAGTTCTGCATGGCTCTTCCCTATCCGCACAACTATTTAACATATATATTCAGCCAATATGCATGATCATTCAATCCTTTGGCATTCGTTACCACATCTATGCAGATGATGTACTGCTTTACTCCCCTTTCTCAATAGATAATCCTAACTTCACTGGACTCAAAGACTGCTTTAATGCTGTCTCTGACTGGTTAGGAGCTCACAACCTGAAAGTAAACTATAATAAGACACAAGTTCTATTCATCACGAAGGTTCCAACATTCATTCCTCCTGTTACCCTACATGTCAAGAATGCCGAACTGAAAACCAATCATGAGGTGAGATATCTAGGTGTCCCCTTGGACCAACACCTGAATATGGAATCCCATATAAGAAATATCACAAAGGCTGTTTATCTCAAAATACGTTCCCTTCATCAGCTTCGACCCCTACTGGAACCTACTGACTTCCGCACTGTCTTCCAAGCTCTCGTCATTCCTCTCTTCGATTATGCTAACATCCTCCTACATGGTTTGCCTGGATATGTTCTCCATCCTTTACAAATGGCCTTGAATACTGCTGCACGAACCATTTATGGTGCTTCCAGATATGACCATGTATCACCTCTCCTAGTACAGTTACATTGGCTTCCAATAAACAATCGACTCAAGTACAAAGCTTTTCTAATGTCATTTAAAATCCTTCAGCATCTCTCTGCATCCTCCCTGGAAGACCACCTGCATTGGATGCCCGACAACAGAAGCAGAAGAACAAATATGGCAAAAACTCCCAATTCGCCAGGCACAGAGCCTTCTCCCTCTTCACCCCTCTGCTCTGGAACTCCCTCCCTGCTCCTGTCCCTCTCATTACTGACCTGTCAATTCGCCAGGCACAGAGCCTTCTCCCTCTTCGCCCCTCTGCTCTGGAGCTCCCTCCCTGCTCCTGTCCCTCTCATTACTGACCTGTCAATTCGCCAGGCACAGAGCCTTCTCCCTCTTCGCCCCTCTGCTCTGGAACTCCCTCCCTGCTCCTGTCCCTCTCATTACTGACCTGTCAATTCGCCAGGCACAGAGCTTTCTCCCTCTTCGCCCCTCTGCTCTGGAGCTCCCTCCCTGCTCCTGTCCCTCTCATCACTGACCTGTCAATTTGCCAGGCACAGAGTCTTCGCCCCTCTGCTCTGGAGCGCCCTCCCTGCTCCTGTCCCTCTCATTACTGACCTGTCAATTTTCCGTAAAGCAATCTATTCCAACTTTCATTCGACCATGTACCTTAGTTCATTATTGCCTTCCATACAATGTCCAGATCCATTCAACTTGTATAAAGTTCACCTTCTGAAAGGAGTCTGTTATTGATCACTTTGTTCGTATTCAAATACTTAATGTAATCTGTTATTGCGTTAACTTATATGTACTTATTCGCTATACTTGTTCCATGTATTTTAACCTGTTCCTTGTAATGAGTTGTTTTTCTGTAAACCACGCTGATAAGTGCGGTATATAAAAGCAAATAAATAATAGTAGTCTGTAATCTGTCATTAAAATCATCTGTAGTAGCCGGAGATTGATCCATGTAACACCAATTTTTAAAAAGGGTTACAGGGGTGATCCAGGAAACTACAGACCAGTGAGCTGGACATTAGTACCAGGCAAAATAGTAGAAACCATTATAAAAAGCAAAATTAATGAACATGTAGATAGCCAACATGAGTTCAAGGCAGCCTCACTGAGGTCTGAAGAGGGTGCTCCCTTCTGAGGCATACGTGGGTTACTACTCTTTACTGTTAGGTGCTTTTACCTTATGGCAACTGGCTTTTCTTTTTCTTCTCGAGCCTGAGCATGCCACCTTTGTCATATATCCAAATCTGATTGGCCCTGCAGCATTTGTAGAAAAAATATGGTAACGTAATGATGACAGATAAAGACCAAAATATGGCCAGCCAGTCTTCCTAAAAGAGCGGTTAGGGTTGTCAGGAAAATCCTGAAATCCCATTCTTTACTTTTATATTTCATGGTATTATTTAAGGGTTTGTTTCTGGAATTTTTGTTTTTGGGTTGTTCCATTATTGTTTCACTTTTTAGCAGCAGGTGGAGACTGAGCATGTCAAATCTTCAGAAGTCAATCCCCTCGGGAGCTGGGTGCCTCCTCTAGGTGGCCAGTATTGCTCAGTCTCCAGCAGATGGTGGACAACCTGTGTGGCTTCGACCTAGTGGTAAGTTTTTTGTTTTGTTTTTTTCGTTTTTTTTTTCTTTAGTTTGGTGGTACTGGGATCTGGCAGTGCATTGGCTTAAAAGAAATAGCAAACCCAAAAATAATGGAAGATAAAGACATAGAGTGAGCATTTATATCAACCAACTGAAAGATTCTTGTCTGTTAAGGTCTGTGGGGCGATGCTGAGACAGTTTGCTGATAGCTGAGCCTCTGCCTATGAGCATGCGTCTGCGACCTGCCCACGCAGTGCCAGACTCTGGAGCGCATGGGTGTTAATCAAGGAGCCCTGGGTCCCTCCCTGTTGGCCTGCCAGTATCCTTTGTTTTCCCAGAGTTTTCAGTGTGATCCGCGTTGGTGATTTGGTTGTGTTAAGTCGACAGTTTCTTTCCCCTGTTTTGGCCTCATGTTGGTAAGCTTGGGGTCTTTGGTCTGTCTGTGTGTGTGGCACTGCAAGCAGAGCATTCTTATTTCTGTCAGGGATCAGATCTGTTCTTCACGGCATCAGCTAGGGTGCTTGGTAGTGGAACGGCACGTCATTAGATGCCCTCTGGCAAGCCTATCTGCGCTGCCTGCAGGGCGTGCCATGGCATGCTTTTGGTGGTGGGCCTTTGCCAGCTGTGTACTGAGGAGGGCAGGGCGACCGAGCACTAATTTTCCATGACTCAAGCAACCTCAGGGCCGCAGGGGGAGCCAGCAGCGGGGACTTCTGTTTCAGTGCCTTCCTCTCAGCACAGTGTGGTTTTGGCAGTAAAACTGACCCTTTTGAGCCGTGCTAAGGAGGCAGTCAAGGCAAGACAGAGGCTCCCAGGCCTTCGGGGGGTGTCCCAGAAGCGCAAGAAATGGCACAAACCTCAGGAAATCTCTGATCCCCAGTCTCAGGAAAGGAAGGAGCCGCTTAGGGTCCCTTTTTTGCCAGAGTTCATGCTGCTTATGCACTAAGCTTTCTTCATGAAACAGGGCCTGGTGCTGGCTCAGACATCTTCGGCTGCAGCTGGTGGAACGGCAGAGGCTGAAGGAAATCACAGGGTCGTCGGGCGTGCCAGAGTCTTTGGGGGCCTCTTCAGCAGGGGAGGATGTGGATGGCGACTTGGTTTCCTCCCAGGCTCCCCTCGGGGGGGGGGGGGGGGGGAGAGAGAGAGAGAGAGAGGATCCCAATATCGTGAATGTTTTTTGCAGAGAAGAGCTTGCAGCTCTCATTAGCCAGTCCCTTGTGGCACTCAATATATCTGCAGGCCCTTCTTCAGAGGAGGTGGTTCTGGGGGATCCCCTTCTCCAGGATATGCAGACCCCTCAGGATTTTTTTCTGGTGCACAAAGCCATTAAACACAGAATGGGAATTACCTGAGGCCAGCCTGCGGGGTAGCAACAATATGTCTTGCCTGTGTCCTCCCTCGCCTCAGGAGAAGGAAGGCCTTGAGCCAGCATGCGGGGTAGCAACAATATGTCTTGCCTGTATCCTACCTCACTTCGGGCGAAGGAAGGCCTTGAGGTTCCTAAAGTGGACGCCCTGATGACAGCTATAACCAAGAAGACCACCATTATGGTGAAAGGTGGCATGGTGCTTAAAGATCCCTTGGATAGACGCTCTGAGACCATGTTGAAACAGACATTTGAAGCGAATGCTCTGACCCTGCAAACCTCTTTCTGTGGGGCCTATGTGCTAGGGCTTGAAGGACTAGAAAAAGGGACTGTTACTTCTGGAGAGAGATCTGCAACTGTGAGTATATACTTATGGTAATTTTCTAAAAGGAATTCTTTGTATTAAAGTTAATTAATCTGTGAACCCACTATTTTTATTAAATCAGTCAGGGCCTAGTAGCAGCAGTTTAAGTTTAAATTTAAAACACAGAGGAGAACTTTATGGTTACATTTCATACCCAGCAGAGAGCTTGTAGTTTAAATTTAATAGTCACTCAGGGCCTAGCATCAGCAAAGTACTTTTAGCTTAAATTTAAAACACAGAAGAGAGCTTTCTGGTTACATTTAGAACCCAGCAGAGAGCTTGTAGTTTAAATTTCATAAGAAGTTAGAGCCTAGCAGCAGCTAAGAGCTATAATTTAAATCAAAACAGAATATAGCTTACCTCAGCAGCACAAGACAGGGTACTGTGTAGCAGCCCTCTTTTAATAAGTGTTATTTCCCTCCCTCCCCACCCCTGGGATAATCGTAGCTTTATAGGTACTTACACATCTTAAAAGGCAGGAGGTGCTCTCAGGTGAAGCTCATTACCCAAATCAGTCATACACTAAGGACCTGAGATTAGTTAAGCTTCAGGTGAACAAGGTATATTTACACGTATTAGGTACAGTTTTATTAGTATAAATATCCATAGCAACCCTTAATAAGTAAAGAACTTAGATCTA
Organism: Ichthyophis bannanicus; assembly: GCA_033557465.1. Classification (NCBI taxonomy): domain Eukaryota; kingdom Metazoa; phylum Chordata; class Amphibia; order Gymnophiona; family Ichthyophiidae; genus Ichthyophis; species Ichthyophis bannanicus. The sequence continues at coordinate 35,890,252 of CM066050.1, read as the reverse complement.
AACACAAACTTAAAACTAAGATGCAGACAGCAGTCCAGCAGCAGGATGGGGGCTTTCCAGTCTTTTGCATTGAGTGTCACATGTACGATTTTCTCCCAGTTGGTGAGAGGTCTTACGTGTGCACTAGGTGCAAGGAGCTCTTTGCTCTCAGTGAACGAGTCCGTTCTCTAGAGGCTAAAGTAGCAGACTAGGAAAGCATAAGACAGACAGAGAGGTGCATAGACGAGACCTACAGGGATATAGTCCTGAAGTCCCACCTCCAGTCTGGCAGCATCCCTGTTGCCATGGAGGAGAGAGGTCACGTGACAGGAGAGCATCACCCTGGTGTGGCAGGAAGTGATCCTGTAACTAGGACCTGTCCTCCAGGTGATGTAAAACCCTCTCGCACCGAGGAAGTTTCTCCAGGGCCATGTGCCCATGAGGGAAGGGTTAGAACAGCCGTTATAGTTGGTGATTTGATCATTAGGCATGTAGATAGCTGGGTGGTTGGTGGACGTGAGGATCGCCTGGTAACATGCCTGCCTGGTGCAAAGGTAGCGGACCTCACGCGCCACCTAGATAAGGTCTTAGATAGTGCTGGGGAGGAGTCTGCTGTCTTGGTACATGTCGGTACCAATGACATAGGAAAATGTGGTAGGGAGGTTCTGGAGGCTAAATTTAGGCTTTTAGGTAGGAAGTTGAAATCCAGAACTTCCAGGGTAGCATTCTCCGAAATGCTTCCTGTTCCATGCGCAGGACCCAAAAGGCAGGCAGAGCTCCGGAGTCTCAATGCGTGGATGAGACAGTGGTGCAGAGATGAGGGTTTTGGATTTGTTAGGAACTGGGGAACATTCTGGGGAAAGGAGGGGCTCTTCCAAAGGGATGGGCTTCACCTTAACCGGGATGGAACCAGGCTACTGGCATTAACCTTTAAAAAGGAGATAGAGCAGCTTTTAAACTAGATATTAGGGGAAAGCCGACAGTCGTCCAAGAGCGGATGGTTCGGAAGAATGTATCTTTGAAGGATACTACCAAATGCAGAGAGGTTCCACAAAAGAGTAAAGTAGCAGCTGGTTCGTGAACCGACCAGAGGGGAAGCCATATTAGACCTAGTCCTTAGTGGAACACCAGATCTAGTGCAAGAGATAAGGTTGTTGGGGCCACTTGGCAATAGTGATCATAGCATGATCGCCTTTGATTTAATTAGTGGAGGAGGGATAGTAAGGAAATCCACAGTACTACCTTTTAACTTTTGAAAGGGAGACTATGATAAAATGAGGAAAACAGTTAAGAAAAAACTAAAAGGAGCAGTTGCAAAGGTTAAAGACGTACATCAGGCTTGGCTGTTGTTGAAAAATACTATCTTGGAAATCCAGACCAGCTGTATTCCACGCTTTAAGAAAAGTGGAAGGAAGTCCAAAAAACTGCCAGCATGGTTTAAAGGTGAGGTCAGAGAGGCTGCTGTTGCCAAAAAAGCATCTTTCAGGAAATGGAAAAAAGAGCCAAACGACGAAACCTGGAAACAGCACAAGCACTGGCAAGTCAAATGCAAGGCATTGATAAGGCAGGCAAAGGGAGAATTTGAGAAGAAGCTTGCTGCGGAAGCAAAAATGCGAAGTAAAGACCTTTTTCAAGTACATTCATAGCAAAAATCCCATGAGAGAGTCAGTTGGTCCATTAGATGATAAAGGGGTAAAAGGAGCACTAAGAGGCAACAAGGCGATAGCGGAGAGACTGAATGAATTCTTTGCTTCAGTCTTTACTGAGGAAGATGTAGGGATGTTACCCATGACTGAAGTGGTATTTAAAGGTGTGGAAGAATTGAAGGAAATATCGATACATCGGGAAGATGTATTACAACTATTAGATAAACTGAAGAGTAGCAAATCACCTGGGCCGGATGGTATACATCCAAGGGTGTTAAAAGAACTGAAATATGAGATTGCAGACCTGCTATTAGTAATCTGTGAACTATCATTAAAATCATCTGTAATACCTGAAGATTGGAGGATCGCCAATTTAACACCAATTTTTAAAAAGGGTTCCAGGGGTGATCCGGGTAACTACAGACCGGTGAGCCTGACATCAATACCAGGAAAAATGGTAGAAACCATCATAAAGAATAAAATTACTCAGCATGTACTGCGGCGCTCCTGCCCGGCCTTGGGGCTAAAGACAGGAGCGGCGGTTTGATGCTTCGTGAGGAAGGAGAGTAACCTGTATCCAGGGAATGCTGGGTATTGTAGTTCCTGCTCCTCTCGCTCCGAAATAAAGAGTTGTAGTTATGGGGTTTCCAGTATTTTTATTATAGTAAAGGATATTGTTCCATCACATGGCAAATAAATGCAAACAAAATAGGTGCTTCAAATGCTAACAGGAAAACTTAGGATAAAGGCAACTCAAAGTATAACTGCTTCTTTTCACTTCTCAGCAAATTACTCACTTTGCCCTAAGAGGTCAGTTAGATTCACTGCAGCCTCTTTCAGCCACTGTTACCTTCACAGTGCTGGGGAAAATCAGGTGCACATAATTAGAGCTTTCTCAGCAAGGCAATACAACAGCTCCGTAGCATTCAATTCACATACGGTAAAAAAACAGTTTCCTTCAGCTTGGCATCTCTACACAGCAGACCATGCAATCCATGCTCTCACAATCTGGTAAGTCTGTATTATCTTGTGTTAATTCTTCAAGCTGTATGGAATTACTGGCTTCTGGTAACACTGGCTGTCTTCTAGTTGCAACTCTAAAAACTGCTTAAAACTCTGTAGGAGCAATTCAGCCTGCTGTTTGTGAGATAGGGAATTGCTATCAGCTATACAACTTCCCTCTGGTTTAAGGCTGTTTATTTTCTCCTCTCTTAGATTAATTGTGTCAGAGTAGCTGCTAGTCTCTTTTGCTAATGTTTCACACACAGGAGAGTTAGCTTTACGTTCAGCCTGGAAACTTTGTGGCCATTCACTTACTTGTTGCCATGCCGTTCTGACTTCAGATGGCTCCAACGTTCTCCAGCTGTTAGAATGTTTGTTGCTCTCTGGCTCAAACGGTACTTCACAGAATGATTGTTTTCTTTCTTGTGCCTGCCTTGAAGGCTTCCTTTCCCAGGGCTGTGCCTTCCAACGGTTATCTATTTCAGGGCTAGGTCCTCTCTCCTTGGGACTTCTACTCACTGCCTCTGAATAGAACTTTGCAGGTCTCCTTCCAATGCCAGGTTCCCAAGTATCAGCATACTGTTTTCTGGACTTCCAATCATTCTTCCTCTTCTTTCTCCTCTCCTTCTCCTCATTCCTCTCAATCCCCTTTTCATTCTTACTAGCAAAGCCATGCTCTGGTATAAAACCACGTTCTCTCCTGGACACGCCCCTTCCAAGGGCAGGGTGTGCCCAATCAGGACTGCAGGACTCCTCCCCTGGGCTGGTCTCCATGCTCAGCTCTGTGGAATAGAGTCTCTCTTTCTTCCTTGGTTTCTCAAATAGGCATAAATCCTGCCGAACCACAGGATTTTCATCCGTTTCCATAGACTCAGGAGGGCGCTGTTCACCACAGTACATAGTCATGACCTAATGGGAGACAGCCAACATGGCTTTAGACAAGGAAGATCTTGTCTTACTAATCTGTTATGTTTTTTTGAAGGAGTGAATAATCAGGTAGACAAAGGTGAGTCGGTTGATATTGTGTATCTGGACTTTCAGAAAGCCTTTGACAAGGTCCCTCATCAGAGACTTTTGGCAAAACTAAAGAGTCATGGGATAGGAGGCAGTGTACTATTGTGGATCAGGAACTGGTTAAAAGATAGAAAGCAGAGGGTAGGGCTAAATGGCCAATTTTCCCAATGGAGAAAGGTGAATAGTGGTGTACCCCAGGGATCTGTGCTGGGTCCACTGCTTTTTGACATATTCATAAATGACCTGGAAAGTGGAATAACGAGTGAGGTTATCAAATTTGCAGATGACACAAAACTATTTAAAGTTGTTAAAACCCAAGAGGATTGTGGAAAATTGCAAGAGGATCTTGATAAATTGGAAGACTGGGCATCAAAATGGTAGATGAAATTTAATGTGGACAAGTGCAAGGTTATGCACCTAGGGAAGAACAACCCAAACTATGGTTACACGATGCAAGGTTCCACATTAGGGACTACCACCCAGGAAAAAGATTTAGGCCAGGATAACATGTTAAAACCCTTGGCCCAGTGTGCAGCAGCGGCCAAGAGAGCAAATAGAATGCTAGGTATGATAAGGAAAGGAATGGAAAATAAAACAAAAGATATTATAATGCCTTTATATCGTTCAATGGTGAGACCGCACCTTGAATATTGTGTGCCATTCTTGTTGCCGAATCTTAAAAAGGATATAGCTATTTTAGAAAAGGTTCAGAGAAGAGCCACCAAAATGGTAAAGGGGATGGAAGGATACTCCTATGAAGAAAGGCTAAAAAGGTTAGGGCTCTTTAACCTGGAAAAGAGACGGCTAAAGGGAGATATGATAGAAGTCTATAAATTAATGAACAGAGTGGAACGGATAAACGTAGATCGATTGTTTGCCTTATAAGAATATAGAAAGACTAGGGGACATGCAATGAAGCCACAGGGTAAACTATTTAAGACTAATAAAAAGAAAATATTTTTTCACTCAACGTGTAATCAAACTCTGGAATTTGTTACCGGAGGATGTAACAAAGGCTGTTAGTGTAGCTGGGTTTAAAAAAGGTTTGGACAAGTTCCTGGAGGAAAGGTCCATAAACCATTATTTAGAAGGGACCCAGGATATCAATGCTTGAACCAATACAAGCATTGTGGAACCTGTGTCCCTTGGGGAAACTGCTAGGTACATATGACCTAGATTGGTCACTGTTGGAAACAGAATACTGGGCTTGATGGACCTTGGTCTGACCCATTATGGCATATCTTATGTTCTTATGGCTTGCCGGAACCAAATTCAACTGGGACCTCTGGTTCAGAGACTGGGAAATTGGCGTCCAGGGTGGCCTATTTAGCGAATGCTTTTTATGATCTGATTAGAGCATTCTCTGAGTATGGCCTCGGTGGTAGCAGTCTTTCGCTTGCTGTGGCTTCGCAACTGGTCGGCAGATGTTTCTTCCAAAGTCTGTCTCAGCAGGCTTCCCTTTAAGGGGAAGTTGCTGTTTGGGGAAGTCTTTGAGAAGTTGGTCAAGGATCTGGGGGACACCAAAGGTGGACGTCTCCCAGAGGACAAGCCTAGGGATGGAAAAAGTCCAGAGATTTTCATCATTTTTAAGCGACACACTTCGTCCCTTTCAGAAGGCTTGGTTTCCTGCACCGAGATTGTCCTTCTGTGGTAGACAAGCAAGCAGAGGCTACTTCGCTGCACCCTCAGGCTCCTCTAAGAAGCCACAATGAGGTGAGATGGGCTCAAGAGGAGTTGCAGATCTGAGACCTTAAGCTCTTCTACTCTTGGGTCCAGATCACGGCAGACAAGTGAGTCTGAGAGGTCATCGGGGCTGGCTATGCTCTTGAGCTGGTGCGTCCTATCCCCGATGTTTTTCTGATGTCACCCTGCAAAGCTCCAGGAAAGTTACAGGCAGTAAAGTTGACGCTGGACCGGCTGATTCAATAGCGGAACGAGTGCCTGGTCCCTCCAGGGCTATCTTTATCACTCCCAGCAGCTGACGTATCTGGGCGCGGCCTTCGATATGCAGAAGGGCTTGGTGTCTTTGCTGCCAGATTGGATGCAGAAGTTGCATGAGCAGGTGGGTTAACGGAGTTACTTACCTGTAACTGGAGTTCTCCGGGGACAGCAGGATAAGTCAGCCACAATTGGTGACGTCATCCGACGGCGCCGAGACGGAAGTACTCTCCATAGCTCAGAAGGGCTATGCCCTTCTGAGCATGGGCCACTAGGCCCCACCCCCCAGCCCGCCCCTAGCTAGCCAGTTCGTCACTAGCTGAGCCTTTTGCCGCTAGGAGGCGGGCACCCGGACGGAGGCAGACCCCATCCCAGGGGAGGTGGGCGGGTATGTGTGGCTGACTTATCCTGCTGTCCCCGGAGAACTCCAGTTACAGGTAAGTAACTCCGTTTTCTCCTAGGACAAGCAGCATGAGTCAGCCACAATTGGTGCCTCCCAAGCTGCCACGCGCTGTGGTGGATGGGGGTGATGCCGAGACACTACCTCAGGCAGATTTGCCTTTGTGGAGCATGGTGCGACAGGACCTGTCGGGCCGCAGTGGCGCTGCACGCATTTTCAGTAGCAGTGCTGTGAGGGGGAGCATTTGAAGGTTCCTTTCCATTTGGGTTTGCCGTTGCGATGCACGTATGTGCAGAGGGCTACAAGGTACACGGGTTTGGTAACAGAGATGTAGGTACATCGAGCAGCAGTAGTGTGGAATCCAACCCTCGAGCAATAGTAGTGCGGGATTCGCCGTCGAGCAATAGTAGTGAGGGATTCACCGTAGTCGTGAAGCAATAAGGTGCAGTTACAGGGCGCACCTGTGCGGTAACCGAGATGTAGGCACATAGGTCCTTAGCAATGCGGGATCCCCCACCGAGCATTATTTGTAGCGGAGGTCACCGTTGTCGCGATGCACACGGGGCTCACCATTGTCGTGCGCAATGCACACATGTGCAAAGGGTGCGATAACAAGGCACGCCTGTGCATTGACCGATGTAGGTACATCGCAGTAGCAGTTCCCGTAATGCAGGAACAAAGGCGTCGATATCCCTGCGTAGCGGATTGCAATAGCTGGCCATGCGGGTGGTGCAAAAATGGAGTATTGAGATATCATTGGAAAGGGGGGCTTCTCCTTTTCATATTTTTTTTTTTTTTTTTTTACTTGAACCGAGAAAAAAAAGCGGGATAACAGAGGAACCGGGAGACATGGCCAAAATTGGCCACTGTTGGTACAGAATACTGTGCACGGCTGGATTCCGTCAAACCTGCCTTCAGGGTGCATATCCCACTCCCTGCATGCTTGTGTATCGCTGCTGCTCGGCCGAAGCGGCAACTGAGGTAGCGGTGCTGTCAGAAGGCCGTGAGGCGTTTTCACTAATGCTGGTCCCTGGTACGGTATACCCAAGGGGAAGGTGTTGCGTCTGAAGCCAGAGCATGAGTTTACTGCCTGGCTGAGGCTCCTGTCTGGTCTAGGCAGGAGGTGCTGTAGTTAGTTACGGACAGGACCTGCTGGGGAGTAGAAGTCCTGTGAAGACGGGAACAGGGTTAGGTCCCTTGACACTAGTGTGTTATCATGTGACTGTGTGTTGTTCTGTTTCAGTGGGGCTCCGTTCCTCCCAGGAAGCGTGGAGGTATCTCGATTCAGGAGGACTGCACGTTGGAAGAGTGCCAAGGGCTTGTAGCTCAACCGGCCTCTGGGTGGGTGATCTTCTCGCAAGATAGGCCAATGCAGAAGGGGTCTATATAAACACAGTAACCAGGGTTGCCTGACTGTCACAATGAGCAGCCCAGCAGGAGACAGAATACGGAGGGTCGCCCAGAGGTGACAGCGACTTGATGGCGCGTAACAATGCAACGTCATTTCCGCAGTAACCTGGGCAGACATGGCTCCTACATTGGCTGATTGAGGAGGATGCTGAGCTATCGGAGCTGAGGCTGGTTAACTCTTATTAGGTCCCTCCTGAGACATGTAGCTCTCCCCGATGGGCTCTCCTTGTCCTGCGGTGACTGGGATGTCAGGAGCCATGGCTGGGACTTGAACCTGTGACCTTCTGCTTCTGAACACACTGCCTGTGTGCACTGCACCACCGCGGTGCCACTCCTGAGTAGAGGCGAGGCATCGGAAGGCTCGTGGGAGGAGTCCAGTTGGTGCAACTGAAGCATCACTCTGACAAGTGCCTGCCTTCTGTCGGTAGGCCTAGGGCTGTCAGTACAAGATCGTCTGCTGTAGAGAGGGGTTTGGCTCGGCTCAGCCAACGGCGCAGAGGGGGTTTGGCTCGGCTCAGCCAATGGCGCCGAGGGGGTTTGGCTCGGCTCAGCCAACGGCGCAGAGGGGTTTTTGGCTCGGCCCAGCCAATGGCGCCGAGGGGCGGGTCCCGCTTAACCAATGGTGCCGTGGGGCAGGCTGGGGTTGCTGACCTCATCACTGGATACAGCGATAGTGGCTGGAGAAGATGGCCGCTCCCATGGCCCCCACGTGTGAGGGGATGCAGAGTGGCAGAAGTCCGGGGACGGAGGCCCTACTCGGCATGTCCCAGGCTGCCGTGGGGGTACCCGCCAAGTCACTCTCTGGATGCCTTCTCTTCTGTCGAGAAGACCGGATTCCTGCGCTTCTGCTAAGGAGCAGGGAGAGAGAGAGGTAAGGCTGGCTAGCCGGGGATGGAGGCCCTACTAGGCACATCCTGGACTGCCGCGCAGGCCATTGCGACTGGGCTTCCTCTTCCAGCCCGATTCTCAGGCGCTCAGTAATTCTCAGGAGCTCGGCCCATGGAACAGCAGGCGAGAAATCAGTGGGACATGCCACCCGCAAGATCTACTGGCCAGGCGGCAGATGAACGCCGAGCACATGTCCAACGGGAGATGTGTCTCAGCCTGGCTCCTTGTTCCGAATCTGAAGAAGAAGAAAAACATCCGAACGGAGCCAGGGAAATTCCTACTGATGGGGCGGCTCTCGACTTGGCATTAGCCTCCAACTGCTCAGGTCCATGATGGCAACCATAGACCTGGTTCCATGGACTCGGGCGCACATGAGGCCGTTACAGCAGGCACTCCTGTTGCGCTGGTCCCTGCAGTGACACCCATTGTAGAGGAGATTCCCCTACCCATCGGAGGTCAGGGACATTTTAGGCTGGTGGCTGCAAACACAGTGTCTGGCAGTAGGGATGCCCCTGGAACCGCCAACATGGATAACTTCAGGCCGGAAGGTCGGGGGTTCAAATCCCACTAGAGGACAGCAACCTTGGGCCGGAAGGACTGGGGTTTCTAGTCCCACAGGTGCTCCCTGTGGTCTTGGGCAAGCCACTTAACCCTCCATAGCCCATGTTCCCTGTAAAATAGTTATCTCCAAGTTATAATGCCCTGTTCAATGTAATTTCAGTTTGTTCAATGTAAACCGCCTTGATATCATGAAAGGCGGTATATAAGAAATGTTAAATAAATAACGGTGATGACCATAGCCAGTCTCTCTGGTTGGGGAGTGCATTGCCTAGCCCAGTTCGCTCGCAGGCGGAGGAGGCAAGTTGGTCAATCAACAGGCTGGAGTTGAGAGCAGTGCTCAGGGCCTTACAGCATTTCCAGAGTCTCCTGCTTCATCAGGCGGTGAGAGTGTTCTCGGACAGTATGACAGATGTAATGTACCTCAATCACCAGGGAGGGCATGGTAAGTGAAACGCTGGTGGAAGAGGTTGCCCTGATCCTTCAGTGGGTGGAGGACCATCTTGTGGCTTTATTGGCAGCTCATGTGGCCAGCAAGCATAATGTCCAGTCAGACTGAATCTGTATCTGGTGGATCTGGCGAAATGGGCCCTGGAAGAGACTGTGTTTCAGGGTATTTTGAGTCGTTGGGGGACCCCCCGACGATGGACCGGATGGCAACAGCGGCCAACGCCAAAGTCAGCCATTTTTTCAGCAGGCAGCGTGAATGCATGTCAGAGGGATTCGACACGCTAGCACAGCCATGGCCTCAGGAGAGTCTCCTATATGTGGTTCCACCATGGTCGTTGATTGGTCAAGTTCTCCACAGGATCGAAATGCACCAGAGTCTGGAAGTGCTGGTGGCACCCCCATTGACCATGGAAACCTTGGTTCGCAGATCTCGCATGCTTGCAGGAGAGGGCACAGCTGCGGAGAAGGGCTATTCACCAGTGGTAATAGCTACTCTGCTCAGGGCCAGGAAACGTTTGACATCCCTGTCATATGTCCATGTGTGGAGAATTTTTGAGGACTAGTGGGGTGCCTGTGGAGCGGATGCTGTTACGACATTGGTGTCTCAGATCCTGTCCTCCTTACAGATGGTGCTGGACAAGGGCTTGGCCCTTGGTTCCATCAAGGTGTAGGTGGCCACCTTGGCCTGTTATCATGGAGTGGAGGAGTAGCCTAATGGTTAGAGCACTGGCTTTTTCATTTCCCCACTAGCACTTCTTGTGACCTTGGAGAAGTCACTTAACCCTCCATTGCCTCCAAAACAATCCAAGGTATCAATGTCCCTTTTTAATGTACATTACCAAGTTTAAGTTACAATGTAATCCTCTTTGACTGTAATGATAAAGAGCTATAAAAAAACAGTTAAAATAAATGAAAATAAATAAGGACACATGGAATCCCTCTGGCAGCTCACCTGGATATGGTTCATTTTTTGCAGGTGGTGTAGCAGGTCCATCTCCCGTTGAGGCCAGTGGTTCCTCCATGAGACCTGAATCTTGTGTTATCCTCTCTAACTGGGCTTCCTTTTGAACCCATGGGGGACGCTTCGCTCAAAGATCTCACGTTGAATGTGGTGTTCCTGGTTGCAGTCTGTTTGGTGTGTCTGATTTTGGAGCTTCAAGCGCTGTCCTGTCGGGAATCGTTTTTGGTCTTTCATCCAGAGAAGGTGGTGCTGGGCACCGTTCCATCCTTACCGAAAGTGGTGACCTCTTTTCTTGTTAGACTGTGCTGTTGCCAGTCCTGGTGGGTCAGGGCAGCACAGAGGGGAACAAAAAGTTGTGCTTTCTCGATGCTAAGAGAGTACTACGCTTCTATTTGAGGCATAAAGTGGAATTTTGGCGTTCGGATCACTATTCGTGCCGTTTGGGTGTCCATGCAAAGGTGAAGCAGCCTCCAAAGTATTCATTGCTTGGTGGCTTAAGGAAGCAGTCGCCTCAGCTTTTCTGGTGAAGAGCAGAGTGGTGCCAGAGGGTACTGTGCACACATTTGACTAGAGTGCAGGCCACCTCCTGGGTGGAGGCCAGTCTCATTCTGTCAGACGGGTACTTGGTCGTCGTTGCATGCCTTCATGCACAGTTATCGTCTCAACATCCGGGCCTGGGAGGCTTGTTTTGGGGCTCAGGTGGTTCATGCCAGGCTTTCAGTTCCCACCCACTAGATCTACTGTTGTGGTACATCCCATGCATTTGGACTAGACTAGGGAGACAATTTGGAAGGTGAAATTAGACCTTATCTGTTAATTGCCTTTCCTTGAGTCCCTCCAGTCCAGTGTCTGCCCTGGCTAGTGATGGCTTTGCAAGATTAGGGTTTCGAGCAATGTCTGTCAGTGGTGGCAAGCGATCACGGTCCTGGACGCTTCCGGCGGAGTGTTGGATGATGAGCTAGGCCCTCAGGTGCTTCAGGTGAGGGTTCACACTTTTGTTTTTTCCCCACTTGTCATACAGGGCAAGTGGCCAGAACAATGCTGTTCTATGAAAGAAAAATATTTAAAAAAAGACAGAAGAAAAAGAAGGCAGATTCATAGACAAGCAAATAAGTCCAGTGGTGTATAGATCACTTTTTTTGGTTTGGTTTAGTTTGGTACTTAAATAGTGGCCACCTAGAAGAGGCACATATGGCCCCTTAGGGGATGACATTAGAAGATTTGACATGGTCAGTCTCCACCTGCTGGTTAGGTGCCACAACCCATGTGTTTGGATTGAACTGGAGGGACTCATGGAAAGCCAATTAGCAGAGAAGGTGTAATTTGACCATATTCTGTCAGCATGATATTATGTTTATATATTTTGCATTGTTTTACATACGTTTTTTAATGCACATTGTCTTGAGTTGTGGTTAGTTGGTTAAATACAATTCAGTAAATAAACTGGTGTCTGTGTGTTCATTTAGAGTTGTAACTGCTGCTCTGTGCAGTTTACCCTTAGGCCTCTTGTTTAAGGATGCAACTGCCGCGCTCTGGAAGTTGGCTCTATGTATTTTTGTTTAGAGTTGTAACTCATTCCATTAAGTTACTCCTGTCTTCTTGGAAATCCAAGAGTATTTTGAGTTGAAGTGTTGCTCCATATAGGTTACCCAAGTGCTTTGTTTCCATCCTTTTGAAAGTTAGTAGCTAGCCTTCTGGTCTACCAGTTGTAGAATTTTCTTGTAAATTGGTAATGAGTAGAGAAAAAGAGATTTTTGAATTTTCAGTACTAGTTCAATAGTTTTATGGCAGAAGTATTTTTTGTTGAAGTTGGTAGCATAAAAATGTATGCAGCTTTGCTTAGCGGTAATAAAAACTCTAATTGTTTCTACAGATTAGGTAGATTTGTATTTTCACATTAATTTAAATTCATTGTATTTAATTATTCTCTGCAAGTTAGTTTTGACTGTTTACTAATGAAACAAAATATGTAGTACTTAGGTCATATTTCAAAAATTGGTCCTAGATATATTTGAGAATATCCCTAGATTCTGAGTTACATAAGAAGACAATAGACAGAAATTACTTTTAAGATTTGTCTCTTCATTGCTTATTAGTTTTTTTTAAAGAATGTTATACTGTAAATCTCAACATGATATGCTTTACTTCTTAACCCAGGCATTACCGGAAGAGATCTACCTCCCGGGGACGTTCCGGAAGCAGATCAAAAAGCCGCTCTCCTGCTGATAAAAGAGCCAAGCGAGGAGATGAAAGGCGTTCTAGAAGCAGAGATCGAGACCGTAGGAGGGAGAGATCCCGCAGCAGAGACAGGAGGAGATCCCGTTCCCGGGATAGGAAGCGCTTGAGGTATGAATTATAAAGACTAGGGAACACACAATAAAGCTACAATGTAGCACATTAATGATAAATCAGAGAAAATATTCTTTCACTCAACACGTAATCAAACTCTGGCATTCCTTACTAGAGGATGCAGTAAAAGCAGATAGTGCAGCTGGGTTTTAAAGAGGTTTGGACGAGTTCCTGGAAGAAAAGTTCATAAACCATTATTAAAGTGGACCAGGGAAATTAATTGCTTACCATGGGCAAGCATCATGGAATCTGTATACCTTTTGGGAACCTGAAATGTACTTGTGACCTGGATTGGCCATTGAAAATAGGATACTGGGGCTTGATGGACTCTTGGTCTAACCCAGTGTGGCAAATCTTATTTTCTTATAAAACTTTTATAATCCAAAGAAAGTTTCATAGACAGATTAGGGGAAGCAGATCTCGGACCTTCCAGGATGCTCTTGTTTTGGACAAGATGCCTTTCCTCTAACATGGAAAGCTTGACCCCTAGTGGTAGTACAGAGAAACTGTTGCTAGGGGTCAGTTATTGCCATTTTGAACCTGGTGCTGGAGGGGGCAGGAGCAATTGGGGATTGCTCCTGTCCCCTACCCTAGAGCACCAGGTATTGCTTCATGTGGGCTGGGATAGCCTTTGAGGGGAGTAGGGGGAGGGACTTCGTTGGGGGAGTGGGAGAGAGGATCTGCAGTATGTCTTTGGATGGGGTGGGGGCTTGACTCGGCTCCGTGAGGTGTCTTAAGAGGAGTTACGGGGACTTGACTGGATGGAGGAGGCATCCACACATGATTCTGAGGACACTAGCTCCTTTAGAATGACATCCGGAAGCATCAAGTTGCTTGTTAAGCAGCCTGATGCTCCTGGGCAGGCAAAATAATGTCAGCTTTGAGCTGGTGTTAATTTTCCAGAAATAACAGTTTGCGAAGTTCAACGCAGGCTGCACTGTCAATTTGCATAATATTGAGGCGTTTTGCATACATTTGCATGCTTTGTTTCTCCTTATTATGCATTGTGAGTTACAGTAATATAACCATGATTTTGACATTTAATGTGTGCTTGGATGCAAAAATCATATGTTATTCCCTTAAAGCATATTAACTACCCCCCCCCCCCATTGTCTTTTATCAATACAAAGAATGCCTGCAATTAAACCGGTAGTTCTACTTTGTGTGGTGTGGATTATACATTTGTCTGGCCACTGTGATATATCATTACAGTAGTAGTGAGGACAGGAATAACTGGGCAGACTGCATGGGTCAAGTGATCTTTATCAGCTATCATATAATGTTATGACAACCACCACCATGGTTACAAACACAACTTTACAGTGGGCCAGCAGAGAAAAAATGTATTTTGACTTTTTGCCTTTCCACTTTTCTCCTTACAAGAGCACTATAGCATTAGCATAATGTCGCCCACGTTTGTTTTTTTACAGGCCTGTTGATTCTAACCTAGCTACTCCATATATGCAACATTGCTAGGTCATGTTTCCTTATCTACTTCTTTCCCTGCTTTTGAGAGAGTGAAGGGTGGGTGTTTGTATTACCGTATCCTCCTATTTTTTACCTACCACTGTCCTTTATATATCTATCCCAAGCAAGCTTTTATTCTGTTTATAGCCTAGCAAATGAAACTTAGATTTCCTTTTCAGCCACCAGATCATTTCAGAACACATGGGTTGTGGTTGTCAGCAGGCAGATGCAGACAGACTTGTTGTAAGTTCTGGCCTATAATAAGCACTGTGTAGCCACTTACTTTCCAGTGTTCTCTGTCTCCAACAGATAGTGGCAACATAACATGTAGCTTGGACTGACTTGGTTTAATAGCTCTTGGGCCCAGTTGGAGAACTATATCCTTCAGCTGAGCTCTGGCAGTCAAAGAGGAACCATGATATTCTAGGTGATACCTGGAGGAGTCCAAGTCTCTTACCTTCAGCCTAGCAGTTCCCACATAGTGATATTTATTTAATTTTCTTCTTCTCTGTCTGTTTTTCTCAGTTAAGGAAAAAAGAGAGTAAAGCAAATGCAACTTTGCTTTCTCTTGTGGAAAGATGTCTGTGATTTGCTGTTTCTGGATATAGTTTTGTGCTGTGCTGCGGAAGGCTGTTTTAGTTAGCGGGAGAGAATGCTCGGCTTGCTTGCATCTCTCGCTCTCTCTCGTGCTCTCTCTCTCTGACCACAGCTCGGCACAGCACTTCAGAATCCTCCCCCGGATGTGAAATCTGAGCCAGTTAGAGTTTGCTTGGCTGTTATGAGCAGTGTGTGTTTGTGCCTGGAGACTTTAATTTTGAGCTTATGCCTTTTTGCACTGGGGCTTTTGTGGAACTTTTAAGCAGCACTTTTATTTGGCGCATTGGGGAGCCGCATTGGGGTTTGCTGTTTTAGGTATAATGGAGGCTCCCTCTGAGAGGGGAGTGCTCCTCTTACTCCACAGAGGGACTGTCTTGGATCGTTCGTCCTTACTGCTGCAGTAGCTGGTGAATCAAGAAGCAAGGCAGAAGAGCAGGGAGCCACTCAACTCTGCTGGGGGGAGTACTCCTTTTACACTGTAGAGGGCTGGCTGAGAGTGTCAGGCTTTAAGGAAGCTCAGACTTCTCCTTCTCTTCTGGAACCAAAGGGTAAAGCTTCCCCATGGCCAGACTCCAGTATATTCCATGCCAAGATAATGTCCTGAATAGCCTGACAGAGAAAGCCCTGGTAAGTTTCCGGATACCTTTTAACATAGGGTCTCCAGAGATGGCTGTGTTGGAGTATCCATTATACCCAAAGCCTCCAGAGCCTGAGTAAGGTGAAATTAGGCAGTGATTGGTCTTCGAGGGGCGGCTGCTGGGTAATTTTGTGAATCTGCGCCGGTGGTGGCAGGAGACTCGGGGGATGTTATTTGGTCAGCAGAGCCACATGGCCAACTTGGATTGCAACCGATGCATGGCCTGCAGCAGCCGCTGTGTACAGCTCTCTGAGATCAGACTGTGCCACGGCTGTTAGAGAAAGCCGTTGCTACTGGGAGGAGTGGCCTAGTGGTAGGGGCAAGGTATCACAGACCGGAAGGTTGGTGGTTCAAATCTCGCTAGAGGATAGCAACCTTGGGCCATAAGGACTGGGGTTTCTAGTCCCACAGGTGCTCCTTGTGGTCTTGGGTAAGCCACTTAACCATCCATTGCCCATGTTCCCTGTAAGTATTAGTGTATGTGTCTCATATCCCCTCGTGTTAAATGTATCCCCCAACTGCTTTGACCCAGTGAAAAGCGGGATATAAATGCAGCTAAATAAATAAATACTGTTCGATTCGGGAATGGTCTGGGGCACAGGAGGCTTGGCAGGGCAGGTGCCCAGGAGCAGGATCGCGCACCCAGAGGAGGTGCAGATACTGTGGTTTTAGCAGGAACTGCTGCCATTTTG
Source organism: Ichthyophis bannanicus (assembly GCA_033557465.1). Classification (NCBI taxonomy): domain Eukaryota; kingdom Metazoa; phylum Chordata; class Amphibia; order Gymnophiona; family Ichthyophiidae; genus Ichthyophis; species Ichthyophis bannanicus. The sequence goes on along the minus strand of CM066050.1, from coordinate 35,874,264 downwards.
AATGTCATACACTCCTTGGTGCAGGAGGAAGTTGAGCCCCTAGTGCTTCAGCCCATGGGGAATTTTTCTCCTGGGGCCACAGTTGATCTGTCTGAAGAGAGTTATGGGAGGGAGAGGCTCTCCCTTTACTCCCATGTTTGTCCTTTGACTTCATTCAACAAACCTTCTGTTTGAGACAGGGGCAGAGTGAGGGCTCTTTGGTTGGTGCTAAGCCTTTCCTCGCTAAGGGGCGGGACCTCCCATGGTGGCTAAATGTTTGCATAAGGACTGGCCAGAGAAGGAAGTGGAGGCAGGCTCGATGGAGTCAATGGATTCCCTGGATCCACTGGAGGGGACTTTGGACTTCCTGGAAAAGCTGCCCCAGGAGGAATTGGAGGAGAGGAAGCTCCATATGGGGGAGGATCTGATGATGGTGCAGATTTTTTATCGGGATGAACTTCCTTCCCTTATCTCGCAGTCCCTGGTGGCATTGCATATTGCAGAGGAGCCTAGGCCAGAGACCTTGGAGAATCCATTGCTGGAGGGTATCCTAAAGCCCCCACACTTGTTTCCGGTCCACAGGGCTTTGAAGGTAATGATTGCGGAGGAATGGAATTCTCTGGAGGGGGCTTGCAGATTGGACAGAGTATGGCGAAGCTGCATCCAGTTCCTCCCGAGGAACGAGAGAAGTTGTGCTTGTCCAGTGTGAATGTGTTCATGACAGAGGTCACGAGAAAGACCACTATTCCAGTGGAGGGTGGTGCAGCTTTAAAGGACTCGCATGATCGTCAGATGGAGGCATTGCCTAAGCAGGCCTTTGAGGTGTCTGCTTTGATCCTCAGGGAGCCATCTGTGGGACTTATGTGGTTCAGGCCTGCTCCAGTGATCTCAAAAGATTCCCAAGGAAACAATGGCGGATTCCATAGACCAGGTGGAGGCGGCTAGGCTGGAGTTCAGCTCAACCTTTCTGGCGGATTGCTGTATGATTTGCTTCGGGCAACTGTTAAGAGTATGGCCATGGTGGTGTCGGCATGGCGTCTTTTGTGGTTGTGCAATTGGTCAGCTGATGTGGCTTCTAAACCACATCATAGCAAGCTTTTGTTTGCGAGGAAGTTAATGTTTGGGGAGGACTTAAAAAAAAGTTGGTTGAGGATTTGGGAGACTCCAAGGTGCTTAAATTGCCGAAGGATAATCCTAAAGGGGCTGGCAGAGGGGTTCCCCTAAGAAGCCGAGTCTGGATTCTGGATTCTTGTAAGTTTCATCCTGCTTGAGTTGTCAATCCGCAGAGATCCCATTTCCTGCAGCAGGGCCCTTTCTTTCGGGGTGGCTCCTGAGGGGGCTTGGGGGGGGGGGGTTCTGAAGCCCCCTGAGCTTCCAAGTCTTCCCAATGAATTTCTTGGGGCCCTAGTGGGGCTAAAACCCTAAGCAGTCATTTGTAGTGTTTTTCCCTGCTTGGGTCCAGATTGCGTCGGACACCTGGGTGTTGGAGGTGATCCAGGAGTTCACAAGGCCTCTCTCAGATGCCTTCATGGTTCTCTGTGTCAAGTGCTTGGCAAAGCGCGGGCAGTGGAGGAGACTCTTGAATGTCTGTTGCAGCTGGAGGTGGTCATACCAGTTCCTGGGACAAATGGGGTTCTGGTCAGTACTCAATCTACTTTGTGGTTCCCAAGAAGGGAAGGCTCGTGGCATCCCATTCTCTATCTGAAAGGGGTCAACAGGGCCTTAAAGGTTCTTCATTTCCACGGAGAGCTTACAGTGATGATGGCCATCTGGCAGGGAGAGTTTTTGACCTTTCTAGACCTGACTGAGGCTTACCTACATGTTCCTATCTGGCTCGTTCACCAGCATCTTCTTTGCTTTGCGGTTCTGAGGGGACATTTTCAGTTTCAGGCCTTGTGAAGAGCCAATTGGAGCCCTCTCGGTCTTTTAAATATTTGGGGGCTCAGTTCAAAACCCTCAAGGGCATAGTTTTCTTTCTGGAGGGCAAGATCGCAAAGTCTCCGATCCAGGTGCATCTCATTACAGTCTGGACTCGGCAAATGCATTTCTTTGCATTCTGCATGGAGACATTGGTAATTTTCATATCCCCATCTGAGAACCTCATATAAGATATCTGAGGTTTGACGTGCTAGGTTGTAACTTCCAATTCCAAGCTCTTCATTTTGGCCTTGCCACAGCTCTCTGTACCTTCTTCAAGGTTACGGGGGGGTGGTGGTGGCAGCTCTTCAGAGAGGGTATTTTAGTTCACAATTATCTTGATGATTGGATAATAAGAGATAAGTCAGTGTCTGAGAGCCAGTAGACCATGACAAAAGTGGTCCAGTTGTTGCAGACTATGGCTTTGGTCATCTCCTTTGCAAGGGCAAGTTGACTCCCCTCTGTGTATCAAATATTTGGGGGCCTATTTTGATACTCTGAAAGGGCAAATGTATCTTCCCAAGCAAAGACTGGGTTGGTTGTGAGCTTTGTCTACAAAGAGGGCTCTGAGGACCTAGGATTATATATGGGTCCTCAACTCCATGTTTGCAGCACTGGACTTGGGGAACTTGTGCACTTGAACCCATGGAGTTCTGCAGGCCTTGCTGTTAGTTCATTGGGCTCCATATTTCCAGAGTTCCAAGACTTCAATTATCTTGGACAGAGGAAGCTAGATCCAATTTGGGATGGTAGATTAATCCGTGTCATTTTCTGAAAGGCATAGAACTGGATGCTCTCACCTAGTTGGTTGTAATAACGGCAGTGAGTCTGTCAGGATTTTCTTGTACAGTGCCACAGTGTTGGCATGTATTACATGGCCCTGGCTATAGGACATTCTCTCTTGATGAGGTGGGCCAAAAGACGTCTTTGAGCCTTGTCAGCAACTGACATCGCAAGTTCAGGCAATATGCAAGCTGATCACTAGAACAGACACTCCCTGGGGTGGCATTAACTGGAGCAGGTCTTTCCTCTCATTCACAGCTGGTGGGGGACTCCATTAGTGGAGCCAATGGTGCGTCAGAATACCCCTGGTTCCATGATTTTTCAGTTGACACAAGGAAAAGGGGTTGGGGGGGGGGGGTCAGCAGGACTGGATGCTCTTCTGCAAATGAGGGCCAAGTCAGGAGTATTTGTATGTTTCCTCCCAGCTAAAATCAAGTGTCATCCTGGGCTCGAGGCATGAGATTTGCCAAGGCATCCGTGGCAAGTGGGCAGGTGAAAGGAGACTTGGAGCCTTCCTCAAGGAAAAGGTCTCCTCATATAGGTTCCATTTCTCATGGAAGACATATCTCCCTTTTGTCTTGCCACTTGACTCTTGAAAGGTCATGCTTAAGACATACTGTACCTGAATGTAACTCGCCTTGATCTTCTCCTGGAAATGCGTGGGCTAAATACTACTACTATTACTACTACAACAACAAATAATAATAAGGGAGGAGGTCATTACCACTCTTACAGGCCAGAAAATTACTGACTTTTCTAACTTCTGCTAGAAGAAACACGGATACTCTTCCAGGTCATTGCAACTTTGCTGAGAGCAAGGAAGAGTTCTACCTCGCTGGCTTGCATGGGGTGTGGAGAATCTTGGTGTGAAGGAAAGGGCTTGTGTCCTTTAGTCTTGTCATTGCCTGACATCTTGGCTTTCTTAAAGCTGGTTTGGACAAAGGTTTTGCTCTGAATTTTTTGAAAGTGCGGATTGTGGCTCTGTCATGTTTTAGAAATCAACTTTAGGGGGTTTTCATTTCTTCCACCCAGATGTGATGCATTTCTCAAGTATGTCAAGCATAATTGGCCACCTTCCCATGCGGTGGTTCCTCCGTGGGATCTCAATTTGGTATTGTCAGTGCTGTCTAGTCCTCTTTTTGAACCACTCTTGGATATTTTGTTGAAACATTCGACGTTGAATATTGCGTTTCTAGTGGCAATCTGTGTGGCGCACTAGATTTTGTAGCTGCAAACATTGTCAAGCAGGGAGACATTCTTGGTTTCTTTCCAAACAGAAGGTGGTCATCTGGCCAGTACCCTTCTTTCTGCCTAAAGTGGCGTCTGCTTTCCATTTTAATCAGGCAGTTACTCTGCCAGTGTTTGTGCCTGTTAAGGGGGGCTCAGATGCCCAGGTGCTGCATAAGTTGGATGTTCGCAGAGTATTGTACATGTATCTGAAGAGGGCAAAGGCTTTTCAGCATTTGGACCATTTATTCATTCATTCTGTTCAGGGGTCCATGGAAGAGTGAGGTAGCATGTAAAGCATCAGTCTGTTAAAATTTGCTATACTGCCCTGCTAAAGATGGCATAGCGGTTTACAGTAAAAAAAAAATGTTTAAAAGAAGAGAGAAAAGAACTTCATAAAATTATAAGAAAGGAGAGCACAGTCGTACTAAGTGAGGAGGAGGGAGAGAGGCCAAGGGACGAACAAATGTGGTTAGGGGGCCCGGCATGTCATGTGATGGGAATATCATAAACAGCATGAAACAGAAATGTTTTTGAGTTGAGATTTGAAAGTGGTGTAGGAAGGTTCCAGTCGGAGGTTAGAGGGGAGCGTGTTCCAAAGGTGCGGGCCGAGGAAGTAGAAGGCAGAGTATTGGGTGGATTCATATCTGGCTTGAGAGGTGGAGGGGAAATGCAGATGGTTGGAGTGGAGAGAGCGGTGTGAGACATGGAGAATAATGGAAGAGACAAGGTAAGAAGGTGTAAGGGTATCTGTTCTTTCCTTTCCCAGCACTTACCCTTGGGACGTCCTCTAATTCTCTTGGTCGAGGAATTACCTTACCTTCTCTGTCTGGGATCCCAGGGGAACAAACACACACACACACACATAAGTAGCATGTAAGTTTATTCCGTACGTTAGAAGTGCAGTCTATCTTTTATACAGTATCAAAAACATATATACGTCATAAACCCATCCCAGCAGCATAGCCCTGCACCTGCTATTGCTAATTAGCAATCGTATAAACTGGTACCTGTCTCTGTGAAGATCACTGAATCTTGTCTTAGCACAACACATTCCTTTCTATCTAGGTATTCACAGATGGGCCTCATGGTCCCTTTGTATAACAAGAAACTGATTTCCCCTTACAATTCCCCCCTTTGGGCCTGTATAGGCCCACTAGAAGAACAGCCTAACAATCTACTACAAAATAACTAAACAGGCATTATTAACAGAATATCTGTACGCGGCAGCTCAGGTACATCAGCCGCCGTAAAAGCAGGAGTATAAGAGTACATAAAAGTGGTGGAGCTCTGTAGGGCCTTCCGACAGCAGCCAAGAACAAATGAAAATATACAACAGAAAAGAACAAGGATTATAAAACCGCTCCATAGGGCAATAATCAGCCCTTTGAGACCAACCCAAAGGAAGATATATCAGAGAGTACGCATGAGAAACTGCTGTAGTTGAAGAACAGTATAGAGCAGTATTAGACAGGCTAAAAGCAGAAACAATAAAACAATCTGTAGCATTAAAACTAGAGACAGTTTACAATGGGCAAGGGACCTAGTCATATCCCAAAGAGGGCCGAGTAACACCAATGTTATACAAGGAAGTAGAAAAAGAAACATGGGGCTGGGTGCAGTTTAAATTGTCAAGTACAGTAAACTTCTGCATTTCACACAGATTAGAAGGTACAGTAATGAGACATGTTGAGAGAAAAGCTCCAGCTTGTAGCGAGCTGCGCACACAAAAAGTAAGGCAGTCTGGGCAAGTAGTATTGCCGTATTAACAGTTCCAGAGATGGGCTGAAGGAGGCACCACATGAGTGGTAGGAGGAGTCAACACAGTCTTGTGCGTGATGGTCAGGAGGCTGGAGGGCGGTCTGGAACCGAAGATGATGTCAGTGGAGACGATACACGCTTGATTCTTGACGCATGGATCCACGAAGGGCAGGAGTCCCACAGGATGGCTGTCCATGTGATGGCGATCACTGTAGTTGGAGGTCCATAGGGCGGGTCTAGGGTACTGTGCTTGTGAGGTGCTCTGACCTGTACCTGGTCACCAACCTTGAAGGGATATGTTGGTTCGGACCTCTAGGCCGAAAGCTGCTTTTCTTCAGGAGTCTTCTCCTCTCCTCTCCAGTTGCTAGGGCCTTGGCTGCCCCGGCGTCAGCTACTTCTCATCCTGGTCCTGAAGCCAGATCTATAGATAGAGAATGTTTCCAGCAAGGGCAATGGCTTCAGGATCTTTTAGCCGCCACCTTCACTGTAATTGGTGTTATCAGAAGAACTTGGAACGGTCCCATACTGGAAAAGGGGCTTGTACTGTGTGCTGGTGGTATGTCTTTACCAAATCCAGTCTCCGGATTGAAAGAAAAGAGCTGAGTCATCCAGCAGAAAGGACTGTACCTGCTGAGCATACCTGTGGAGGGAAGAGAGTTGCCTCTGCTGCTAGGAAATACAAGAGATCAAATGTGAGGCTCAGGAGTATAAAAAGTAAGCAGTCTTCCATATAACAGTTCAAATGGAGAAAAATTTCAGTCTACTCCCTTAGGGCAATTTGTTTGGTTTTGGGTTTTTTTTTGTTGAACAGAGTCAAAGGCAAGACAGTTTAGTGTCTTTACAAAGTTTTTTTTAAGGTTTTGGAGGTTCCCCCTTCGTGGGTTGCTGTTTGCATACAACAGCCAAATCCTAAGCAACTCAATTTAACTACTACATTTTGACAAGATGCCCACACTTCCTCAATTGTTCCACAATTTTAGAATTATACCAATTTGTAAAAATTTGTGTAGGTAACTTTCCTCCCTTACCTTCATGTGTCAGGCCAGGACACATAGAGGCAAAAAGGGATAAAAGTATCTGAAAAGCACCACATGGCCAGTGTGGGTCTCCCCAAAGCTCATTAGGATGAAAAGTGCACTCAGCCTATCTCCAAGTGTCTATTTCCAATTATTGGGTATATCTCTGGGCTAGATGACTTCCAAAATTGGAGTTAATGGGGATGGCATAATCAAATATTCCTTATCGTCACTCCAGTCCAGTCCCTTCACTTCTGGGTTGCGTAACCCTTCCAGCAGCTTGGAGGCTGAGCCCAACCTTTTTGGGGGTGGAGCGGTATAAATACCACTGATGCCACCCACCAACTCCAGTAATCTCAGCCTCCAAGCAGCTGGAGGGTTCCGTAAGCCTAGGGCTTACTGGAGTCCTTCTTTGCCTTTATTTCACTGTATTTATTTATTCATTTATTTATGCATTTATTTCTATTTGAATTTTATTTTGATTGAATTTGAGTTAATTTAATTTCTAGAGCTCTGCCCCTTTAATTGCTCCTGCTCCTTCCCCCCCCCCCCCTCCCGCCGGATAGAACGTCGGAGGAGAGCCGCTGCTCGCAGCATTGAGGAGGGCCCTTCTGCCCTTCTCTGCTGCAGAGACCACAGATTCCTGCGCCTTCCTCACCCTCATCTGCTGCCTCGCGCCGAAGCCCTCCGGCAGGCTGAGCGCTGGAGGCAGCACCGCGGGACCGCGTGCACAGCCAGACCCGTCCGAGATCGGAAGGACGCGGCGGCCACACACGATCTCTTCGAGGTCCGCGGGGGAGCTTTGGAGCAGCGACTTGCATCGGGAGCAGAAGCTTTTCGCTCCGGAGGGCAGCGGGAGACTCAGCCATCATCCGAGAGGAGAGTCTCAGGATCCCCCGTTCAGGCTCCACGTGGTGAGGCCTACCACGTGTGGAGCCAACGGGTGGGCACCGCTGCGGCGGCCCTGAAGCTAGCCCAGCCCTGAGAAACAGGAAAAAAACCGCAAGTACCCCTATTTGCTTAGGGCTGTAATTTACTTTTTCTTTAATTTGCGTTTAAAATTTATTTCTAGTTTTATTGCTAGTATCCTGGTTTAATTTTGGGGGGTTTAACTCGGCTAGAGTATTTCTTTATTTTTGTCTCTAAGGCTAATAGGCTTTGGTTTCCCTCCTGGGGTAATTCTTTGGGGTAAATTGACCGGAGAGTGAGCTATCTCCACAGTAAGGACAGACCCTCCCCATTAGGACCAGGAGAGCTGGCAACAGAGGGCTCAGCTCTAGGTCATGTCCACCAAGTCGCGCTGCCTTTCCTGTGGGATACGCAGGGGTACATCCGCAGAGACAGGGATCTGCAGGAGCTGTACCGCCATGGCGGCTTCAGCGGAACAGGAGATTAATCTGGCCATGACCCATCCCTCCCAGGAGTCTGACGATCTCCTTGGCGGGGAGGGGGGGTCACAAGTGCCTCCTTCAACATCCTCGGACTTACCTGCCCCTTCCCTCCCCCCCTCCCCCCCACTGCAGGGGAGGGTGGAGTAGGGGACTTCTTCTCCCCGGATTTCATCCTCTTACTTCACAAGGCGTATTGCTTACGTAAGCAGAATTCAGGGGCAGGAGTAGAGGCCGGCCCGGCATTAGGGGTCAAGCCATCCAGGCCCCTGAGGACGAGCAACCCGGATTCCGTCATTCCACCGAAGCGCCCCCGGGTGTCTGAAGAGGAGCTCCTCTCTCAGGGGTCTCTGGAGGAGTCGCCCTCGGATAAGGACCTTGACGAGGATGAAGAGGAGCTGGAAGAAGGGGAGATTCCAGAGGAAGACCAGTCCAGGATAGTTAGAGTCTTTCGTCGGGAGGAGCTACCGGCATTGATCAACAAGTCTCTGAAGGCCCTCAATATGGCCTCGGATACGCCGGCAGAGGATGAAGCGTTGGAAGATCCTTTGATCCAAGCCATTAGGAAATCCCAGAAGGTCTTTCCTGTGCATAGGGTGGTACGACAGATGATACAGGAAGAATGGGACCAACCGGAGTCAAGTCTAAGGGGGGTCCGGTCCATGCTTCGGCTATATCCCCTCCCGGAGACAGACAAGGAGCTACTGAAGTCCCCTAGGGTGGATGCGGCGGTGTCAGCGGTCACTAAGAAAACCACTATCCCAGTCGAGGGCAGTACAGCCTTAAGGGATCCTCAAGACAGAAAGTTGGATACTCTCCTGAAACAAGCATTTGATGTAAGCGCCCTCGCCTTGCAGGCCTCGGTCTCCGGAGCTTGGGTAGTTAGGGCCTGTTTAAGGTGGTCTCAACAGCTTCAGGCAGACGAGAGCTCTGCAGGCGAGGTGCGGACCAACGCGACCAGATTGGAATCCGGAACAGCCTACTTGGCAGATAGCCAGTATGACCTCATCAGAAGCCTAGCTAAGAACATGGCTTCAGTGGTGGCGGCCAGGAGATATCTGTGGTTACGGAACTGGACAGCAGATACCTCCTCTAAAGCACGCCTGAGCCGACTCCCCTTTAAGGGGAAGCTGTTGTTCGGCGAGGATTTAGAAAAGCTGGTAAAGGATCTCGGCGAGTCCAAGGGAGGCAGGCTCCCGGAAGATAGACCGAAACAAGGCCGTCCCCCGCCCCCGGCGCGTTCCCAGCCGAGGGACTCCCGGAGGTTTCGCTCAGCCAGATCCAGCTCCTTTGCCAGAGGGTGTTTTCCCTCTAGGGGTCAGGGCTTTCGAGGGTTTCGGGGAGCAGGCCGCGGTTTTGGAGCAGCCTCCTCCTCCTCCTCCTCGAGCCTTAGAAAACAACAGTGAAGTCGCGGGGGTCCAGGGGGAAGAGCTGCCAGTTGGAGGACGCCTAAGGCAGTTTCTTCCCGCCTGGTCCCGGGTCACGTCGGATCAATGGGTTCTAGAAGTGATCAGAGAGGGCTACACTCTCGAATTCTCAAAGCAGATACCTCCAGCCTTTGTTCAGTCCCCCTGCGGTACCTTGGCAAAAAGTTCAGCGGTGGAGTCAACTCTCGCTCGGTTAGTTGCTCTCGGGGCGGTGGTTCCAGTACCTCCAGATCAGTGCGGTTCGGGTCGATACTCAATTTACTTCGTTGTGCCAAAGAAGGAAGGCGCCTTCCGGCCAATCCTGGACTTAAAACAGGTCAACCGCTGTCTCAAGGTTCCACACTTCCGGATGGAAACTCTGCGGTCAGTCATCGCAGCCGTAAGGAGCGGGGAGTTCCTGACGTCCCTCGACCTGACAGAGGCCTACTTGCATATCCCCGTCAGGGAATCCCATCAACGGTTTCTAAGATTCGCGGTGCCAGCGGGCCACTTTCAATTCCAGGCCCTTCCCTTCGGCCTAGCGACGGCTCCACGGACTTTCACCAAGGTGATGGTGGTCGTAGCGGCCTTCCTTCGGAAGGAGGGAATTCTCGTTCACCCGTACCTAGACGATTGGCTGATCCGGGCAAAGTCAGAGGAGGAAAGTCGCGAGGCGACGGACACAGTAGTTCATCTCCTAGAAGAGTTGGGGTGGATCATCAACCGAGCAAAGAGCAAGATGACTCCTTCCCAGGATCTAGAGTATCTCGGCGCAAGATTCAACACCGGCAAGGGCAGAGTGTTCTTGTCCCGAACTCGGGCCAGGGACCTAAGACTACTGGTCACGCGGTTTCTAGGCAAGCGATCCCCATCAGCATGGCATTATCTTCAGGTCCTGGGCACAATGGCGGCGGCTATAGAGGTAGTACCCTGGGCCAGGGCCCACATGCGTCCATTACAGCGAGCTCTATTGCGGCGGTGGTCTCCGCAACTCCATCCCCTGTCGACACAGTTACCCTGCGCTCCAAGGACCAGAAGATCCCTTCGTTGGTGGCAGTGCCCACGGAACCTGGAACGCGGGATGCCCCTCGAGCCACACCGGTGGGTGCTGTTGACAACCGATGCCAGCCTGGTAGGCTGGGGGGCGCACTGCGAGGACCAGTTTGTCCAGGGGCGATGGTCTCCGTTGGAATCTCAATGGCCCATAAACAGACTGGAATTGCGGGCCGTCACCCTGGCGCTCAGGGCACTCGAGTCCCGGGTACAAAGCAAGGCAATCCGCGTCCTCTCCGACAATATAACCATGGTAGCTTACATCAACCACCAGGGCGGCACCAGCAGCCCCGCCTTGGAGAAGGAAGCGGAAACTCTCCTCCAATGGGCGGAGATCCGCCTGGAAGCGCTTTCGGCGCAGCACGTAGCAGGCACGGACAATGTCACGGCCGATTACCTCAGCAGGCACACGATAGACCACGGGGAGTGGGAACTGGAGCAATCGACCTTCGACCAAATAGTGACCCGATGGGGGTCCCCGGTTATGGATCTCATGGCGAGATTCTCCTCAGCCAAGGTGGACCGATTTTTCAGCCGACGGAAGGAAAGAATGTCCGAAGGTCTGGATGCTCTATCTCAGAAGTGGCCGGCGGAGGGCCTTCTCTATGTATTCCCTCCTTGGGCGCTGATCGGAAAGGTTCTTCAACGAGTGGAGTCCCACCAGGGTCTGGTAATCCTCATAGCCCCGGATTGGCCTCGTCGCCCCTGGTACGCGGACCTGGTGAGGCTGCTGGCCGACCAGCCCTGGCGACTGCCTTGCAGGAGGGACCTGCTCAGACAAGGCCCGGTGCGAATGCCACACGTGGATCGATTCTCGCTTACGCTCTTGAGAGGGCGCGGCTCCTGAAGCGAGGATATTCAGGTGCAGTGATTTCAACGCTGTTGAACGCAAAGAAGCGCTCTACCTGTCTCTCCTATATTAGGGTCTGGCGCATTTTCGAGGCATGGTGCGCGGAGCGTCAAAAGAAGCCCCTTTCGGCCTCGGTCCCGGAAATCCTGGAATTTTTGCAAGCAGGGTTTGACAAAGGTCTGGCGCACAGTTCTCTAAGAGTCCAGCTAGCGGCTATCTCGTGTTATAGGGGGAAGGTCCGCGGCAAGCCTCTAGGGACTAACACGGACGTCTCCAGGTTCCTGAGAGCGGTCAGACGTCTGCGCCCCCAGAGGAGGGCGGTCATCCCCCCCTGGGACCTCAATCTCGTCCTTAATGCACTGATAGGGGAACCCTTTGAACCAGTAAAGAAGGCTTCCCTGAAGGATTTAACCTTGAAGACAGTCTTCCTGGTCGCGATCTGCTCGGCCAGACGGGTTTCCGAGTTGCAAGCGCTGTCCTCCAAACCTCCCTTCCTGGCCTTCCTGAAGGACAAGGTGGTCCTACGCACGGTGCCTTCCTTCCTACCCAAGGTCATCTCTCCCTTTCATATAAACCAGGCAGTCACGCTCCCAGCCTTCCCATCCGGGGGTCCGGGAGATAAGGACAGCAGGCTTCGGCTGCTGGATGTCCAGAGGGCCTTGAAGCGGTACCTCTCCCGAACAGCTTCGTTTAGGAAATCAGACCGGCTATTTGTCCAGTTCGGAGGTCCTCACAGAGGGGAAGCGGCGGCCAAGGCCTCCATCTCCAGATGGATTAGGGAAGCGATTGCCTCCGCCTACATCCTGAAAGGAAAGCAGGTCCCGGTGGGGCTGCGGGCACATTCCACCCGAGCTCAGGCTACTTCATGGGCGGAGTTCGGTCTCGTTCCCCCCTTGGATATTTGCAGGGCGGCAACTTGGTCCTCGCTGCATACCTTCACCAAGCACTACAGGCTAGACGTACAGAGTGCAGCGGATGCTCGGTTTGGCCAAGCGGTTCTTCAGTCCGGCCTGCCGGAGCCCACCCAGGGTTGAACTGCTCTGGTACATCCCAGAAGTGAAGGGACTGGACTGGAGTGACGATAAGGAAGAAGTAATTAGATCTTACCTGCTAATTAGTGTTCCTGAAGGAACGACAGTCCAGTCCCTGATCCCACCCGGATATGCCGGACCTGAAGGCCTATAGGGCGGAGCGGCGTACCGAGCTGGGAAGCAGATCAAGGTGAGGGAGGCCAGGTGAAGGCAGGCGCGAGCAGTATCGGACAATCCTTCTACGGCGCCTTCCCCCTCCTCCCCCCCCCCCCCCCTTTTTGTTACCTATTCCAAAAAAAAAAAAAGAGAGTTTAATGGTTGTTTCCCCTTCGGGGTTAAGTTTTTGGGTTATAATTTGGTTACAGAGGTTCGTTTATTCTGCTTTTTCATTTGATTACTGGAGTTGGTGGGTGGCATCAGTGGTATTTATACCGCTCCACCCCCAAAAAGGTTGGGCTCAGCCTCCAAGCTGCTGGAAGGGTTACGCAACCCAGAAGTGAAGGGACTGGACTGTCGTTCCTTCAGGAACACTAATTAGCAGGTAAGATCTAATTACTTCTTGTAGAGTATTCATTGTCAGTTTTCTTTCTAGGTGGATACATCGGATACATCATTTCACATTTCAATTCACCCTCACCATTTTATAATGTTAATCTGAGTTCTCCTTTCCAACATGAATATTCCATCACACTCCTCTCAACACCACTTTTTTTCCACTTACATCATTCCATCAAACTACATGCATAGGTCCTTCTGTCTTTTTATACCATACTAGTGTATCCTTATTTGGCAAGGCTGCTAAGAACATCAAACAATTGTTCAAAACGTAGTATTTTTGTAAACAAAAGGTATATATAAAATATAAATGTAGATCCTTTTCAATAAGCATAACAATATGAGTAAACAGTGTTCATTCTAATTAGCAACTGCCTAAACAAAATATAGGTAAAGTCCTTACAATATAGACTAGTGCTTCACGGCATTTTATAACATCAATCCCAATAGGAAGGAGTATGGCTTCTAACAGAACGGCCACATAATCTCTCAGGTGTGACTAAAGTCTATCTTATACCCGGTTCCCAGTGAGAGTGCTGTGGAAACTTAAAAATATTTGAGGACCGATCCTATAATTGCAGTGCCCACAAGGATCTGTGCAAGTTACTCACTAATCATGGTGTTTAAGAGATCCTTTTGAGGTGAGAGGCCTAAGAAGGTTCAAGGCATTTGTGGTTGGGCCTCATGATGATATTTCCTCGGGTTCTTCTTGGCCTACCTTCCCCTGCCTATTCATGTCTCTGCCGAGGCATAAATATACAAGGTTCATGTTCTTCAGGCCTTGGGGGTCCTCGGAGTCTTAAAGCAGTCAGAATTCCGGTGGCCCAGATCATCACACTCGGAGCAGCACGTTTATTGCCTTTCCCAAGGCTGTAGCCTCACCTTCTGTCTCTCTCTCTCTCTCTCTGCTTCTTTTTTTTTTTTTTCAAACCGCCCCTGGATCATTGCTGACAAGCAGGACCTTGGTTTGGGGTTGTTTTTGCTTTTTTTGTTTGTTTGTTTGTTTTTTCCAATGAACTCAAGTTAATGTTGTTGTTTTATTTGTCTACTTACTTTACAAATATTCTCATATTTCCTGGGAACTAAGCTCCATCTTTCCACTAAATGTGATCTATGTGCTTGGGAACAAAGCAATTTCAGATCAGCCTCTTTCCAAAATTCTATAATTTCTGTGTATACTGAACCTCTACATAATGTACTGCTACAAGTATTTTGGTAACAAGTGCAAGTGTGTAAACTAAAGAAAATTCTTATGTCATAGTGCTACAATATACTGTATTCCTAAAACTGAAATGTTAAAAACTTTCAAAACAAAGTACAATTTTTTTTTCTCTGGACCCCAACACATAAAATTCAAATACGGAAAACAGATGAATTTATCCTAAAATCCAATATTGTAATAAATTAAACTGGAAAGGTCAATATAGCCAGCACTCATGGTGCTACTGTCCTGTTCATCAGCACCAAGCTAAACAATGCAAAGTAATTAATTTAAATCTTACAGTTCAGGAAACAGACATTCAAATAACATGAAACTGCAAAAAGGTAAATTCAGAATCATACTTTGTCACATTTAAATTAAAACCTTATACATAATACTTGAGACTGGTATCAAACTGATCTGAAACAATGAAATTATGTTAAAGCAATTTGCTTAGAGTAACAGTTCAACCTTGATGTTATCTCAAACACAAATAGCAAAGTAAACAGCAGGTCTCTCTTGTGTCCAGATTCCTTCAGGCAAATGCAGATTACTATATAGTTGAACAAGAGAGAGAAAAGTCCTAAATATTAAGAGTTTAAAAATAAAAAGTTGCGTTGCTTGAGAATTGTCACTAGTTGTGATTACTATTAAATTCCTATCGTTACACAGCTGGAGAAAAAAGTCTGAAATTTCTCACACGTTGGCATACACCCAGCCAAGCAGATATCAGCTCTCTTAGTTTTAGGCAAAGGTAACTCCAAAATACCCTTTATTCTCTACGGATTTATTTCCTCTTTCCTTCACTTATGAGGTGTCCCAAATACTTAACCTCCCTCTTCACAGATTGTAATTTTTTATTATTTTTTATTTATTTATTTTTTTCTGAACTTCACAACACCTCTGTGTTTTTTCAACTCTGGGACCATCACCAGCTAGCAGAGAAACCTCTCTGCAGAGGAGGAGGTGAGACTGTTGAAATCAACAGGACGCGTCTTCGCACCTCCACTCAGCAGGAGTCACTCTACTGTGGGAAAATCCCGGCGAGCCCCAGTTGTTGTTTACACCTTTACCTGTGGCCAATTCACCTTTGGCCAACCTGGCCAATGAGACTCGGAGAGGAATATTGTGAAGCAGGTTAAGAGCTCTTTTAGTATTGTTATTATTCAGTACATTGCTATAGCAATGGGTGTCTAAATACAGACACACCCTTTTACATATTTCAGTGACAGTTCTACCGTTGAGTACAAAAGTAATTTTTTTTTGTTTTGTTTTTTTTCTATTTAGCTTGTCTTCTTACAATATGGCAATAAATAGACACTTTGCAAATAAATAATAATTTACGTTTTAGTATGCCGTTTAACTTTAAGATTCTCTTCTGTCTGCCTGTCCGTAGCCTTTGAACACAAAGAACAGGAAGGGAGGGGGAGGGAAGAGCGGAGCATGTGTCGCTCAGGCTGTACTATCTCCAGATGCAGCAAGTTACAGCACACATCGAAAAGCATCTAAAATAATTGTACTTAATTTCAGTATTTATAAAAACAACAAAGTAAACTGCTAAAAACCTAACTACTCCCTCAGTGATTAGGAGATTCGGAATCTATGGGGAGGGGCCCCGGGGGGTACAGGAGTACAACTGGAATACAAAGTCTGCTTAACAAGAGATTTAAACCTAATGAAAACCGGGCTGGTCCCCTTTACCCAGGAACCCCCCCCCCCCCCCTTTTAGCTAAAGAAGATAGGAAAGGCGTGGAAGAATAGAGAGACAAACAAACACTGCTTGTCACTTGCAGTCCAGGGACTCTGAGTCATCAGTTTTACCTTCGCCAGAGACGGGGGGGGGGGGGGGGGAGTGTCACATAGGCACAGAGATAAACTAAGCACAGTAAACATGCTAACAGACTTCTTCAGCAGAATTAGCAAATGTCTGGTAACCTATACCAAATCAAAAAAACTCACTCTATTAAAACAAACATCATGTCCTTGATTTAAACAAACACTACGATTATTTCTTGTTTAACAAACCAACATGGTAAGTGTAACCTACACCGACAGCATATGTAAGATGCCTGTTTTAACTGCAGTTTTAAACCTTATCACAACATGTAGCTGCACACGCACTCCCGCGGATTCTGAAGCGGCCCCCTTACCTTGGGAACCCCCCCCCCCCCCATCCTCTAATGAATTCACAACAAACGCACATCTGGCCACTTGCTTTCTGCACAGTACCCGTCACTAGCGCTATTGCTTCGGAGTACGGCAGGGGCATTTTGCCAAACTCACACAGGCACACAAGCACACAGAGAAGGAGAAGGATATTACCACAGACCCAGCAGGACGTCCCTGTTATTCCCAGCGCTACCCAAGCGCATATTCCCAGCGCTACCCAAGCACATATTCCCAGCGCTACCCAAGCGCATATTCCCAGCGCTATCCAAGCGCATATTCCCAGCGCTATCCAAGCGCATATTCCCAGCGCTATCCAAGCGCATATTCCCAGCGCTATCCAAGCGCATATTCCCAGCGCTATCCAAGCGCATATTCCCAGCGCTACCCAAGCGCATATTCCCAGCGCTACCCAAGCGCATTTTTCCAAGATGAGCTACCAAAGCAACGTCAATTAAAAAATCCTTGTGCAGCTACCAAAGCTGCTTCAATTTAGAAAGTGCATCGGGGAAATCCAAACTTCTGACACCAAATTGTTCCAGTCGGAGGTTAGAGGGGAGCGTGTTCCAAAGGTGCGGGCCGAGGAAGTAGAAGGCAGAGTATTGGGTGGATTCATATCTGGCTTGAGAGGTGGAGGGGAAATGCAGATGGTTGGAGTGGAGAGAGCGGTGTGAGACATGGAGAATAATGGAAGAGACAAGGTAAGAAGGTGTAAGGGTATCTGTTCTTTCCTTTCCCAGCACTTACCCTTGGGACGTCCTCTAATTCTCTTGGTCGAGGAATTACCTTACCTTCTCTGTCTGGGATCCCAGGGGAACAAACACACACACACACATAAGTAGCATGTAAGTTTATTCCGTACGTTAGAAGTGCAGTCTATCTTTTATACAGTATCAAAAACATATATACGTCATAAACCCATCCCAGCAGCATAGCCCTGCACCTGCTATTGCTAATTAGCAATCGTACAAACTGGTACCTGTCTCTGTGAAGATCACTGAATCTTGTCTTAGCACAACACATTCCTTTCTATCTAGGTATTCACAGATGGGCCTCATGGTCCCTTTGTATAACAAGAAACTGATTTCCCCTTACAGAAGGAATGCCTGTATGGAGGATTTTGTGAACCAGTGTGAGAATCTTGAAATGGATTCTGTACTGTATGGGGAGTCAGTTGAAATGTATCAGAAGGGGGGATGGCATGATTGTAGAGGTAAGTGTACGCAAGAAGGCAGATAGCAGTATTCTAGATAAGTTGGTTTTGTGTAGCTGATATTGGGGAAGGCCTGTATAAATGACATTACGGTAGTCTAGACAAGAGATCATAAGAGAGAGTATCAGGGTAGATAAAGCCGAAGAAGATAGGAGAGAGCATACAGCTCTGATTTGGTGCAGTAAGTAAAGGGACTTACAGACAATGGAAGTGATGTGATCTTGGAAAGTCAAAGTTTAGTTCAAAATGATGCCAAGGTAACGGAGGGAGGAGACCAGAGGAATTGGAGTGCAAGAAGGAGGGGTGCAACAGTAGGTAGGGAGGTGTGTCCAGTTAGCGAGATGGCTGAGGTCTTACTGAGACTGTGAGAGTAAGCTGGTTTTTGTGGAGCCAAACAGCTATATGAGAAAGACAGGAGTTGAACACAGAGTGATCGGGTGAGGATGGGTCAGTGTGTAGAAGGAGCAAGATATCATCGGCGTAATAGTATGCAGAAACACCAAATTGCTGGATAAGAAGTGTGAGAGTGGAGAGAAAACATTTGAGAAGTGGAGCGAGTACTGATCCCTGTGAGATACCACAATCTAACGAGTAGGCGGCCAAGGATGAGGAGGTTGAATGGACTGCAAAAGTTTGGTTGGAGATAAAGAAATGAAACCAACAAAAAATGGCACCACGTAGACCAAGGTGGTGCAGACAGGGAAAAAGAATAGAGTGACTAACGAGATCAAAAGCAGAAGACAGATCAAGGGTGATATTTCCCTTGTCAAGGAATTTGTGTATCTCGTTGAGGAGGGATAACAAGATGGTTTCAGTTCTGTGGCCTGGCTGAAAACTGGCCTGATGGTTGCGCAGTGGATGAAGGAGGTCATTGGGACAGCCTGTTTGGTGACGGGACGGTTGGTGCCATGAGGACTCGGGCGTCCTCATGGGCAAAGTTTGGTTTGGTTCCACTTTTGAAGATTTGCAAGGCAGTGGCGTGGTTGTCTTTTTTTAAATTCTTTTAGTCTGCATTATACGAGGTGTGACAAAAAAAGAAACGAGACTGTCCCATAAATGTTTTATTACAAAATCTACAGAGAAATTACGCATTGTCCCCTTCAAAGTAATCCCCCCCCCCCCCCGAGTTAATGAACTTCTGCATTCTCTTCTGCCATGTATGGAAGCACTCAGTAAAGTCCTCCTCCTTGAGGTCCCTCAGCTCCCTTGTCACAGTGGCCTTGATCTCTTCTACAGAGGCTAAATGAGTTTCTTTGAGCACAGTCTTCAGCCTGGGAAAGAGCCAGAAGTCGCACAATGCGAGATCTGGGGAATAAGGAAGGTGGTCGAGAGCTGTGATCTGTTTGTTGGCCAAAAACTGCCTCACATTGAGCACGATGTGTGCGGGCGCGTTGTCGTGGTGGAGCAGCCACGACTTGTCTCTCCACAGAGCCTGCCCGCTGCGCCGAACCTGGTCATGGAGGCGATTGAGGACCTGCTAGTAGAAGTACTGGATGACTGTCTGACCCTCAAGCACAAACTCATGATGGACCAGTTCCTTCTGGTCGAAGAATGCGATCAGCATGACCTTGATTTGGACATGCATGCCTTCTTGGGTCTGGGTGAGAGTCAAGTCTTCCACTGCAGGCTCTGTCTCTTGCTTTCAGGGTCGTACTGGAAGACCCAAGTCTCGTCTCCTCTGATGACTCGGCCAACAAACTCTGGATCTTCTCTAGCAAGTCTCGACAAACATTGACCCGGTGCTCCTTCTGGTTGTCCGATAAAAGCTTAGTCACCTTCTTGGTGCACACCTTCCGCATCCCCAGCTCCTGCACCAAGATGGTCCGTACTGACTCCTTGTTCAGGCTGAACTCCTCAGCTATCATCCTTACCATCAATTTGCGATAACTCCGCACCAGCTGGTTCACTCTGTCAATGTTCTCAGCCGTCTTTGTAGTGGAGGGGCGTCCTGACTTGGGGTCATCCTCCACTTCCTCACGGCCAGTCTTGAAGCGTTTGTGCCACTTGAAGTCTCGCGGCCTTGACATTGCATCTTCTCCATAAGCCTTTTGGAGAAGTTGGAGACACTCAATTGGGCCCTTCTCCAACTTAACCAGAAATTTCAAGTTGATTCTTTGCTCCATATTTCTGCCTCTTCCAATTGCGTGACAAAGCAATGGAGCAGTATGCTACAAAAAAACCTGAAAAAGAAAAACAGAGTGAGAAAGATGAAAAATATTATAGCAAAATAGTGGCGAGATGTTGCACAACACAGTGACATAAGCGGTTAGCCAATTGGCATTGAGTTATGGGCGTGGCTGCCACAGTCTCATTTCTTTTTTGTCACACCTCGTAGGTTGGGTGTTCAGGCCAAGCGGGATGTGGCCTTTGGAGCACAGGTACTGCAAATCAGGCTCTCCTACACCCTCTCATTGTTAGATACTATTTGTGGTACGTCCCACGTGACTGGACTGAACTGGAGGGACAATGAGGAAAGTGAAATTAGACCTTGTCTGCTGATTTTTTTTTTTTTCCTTGAGTCCCTCCAGTTCAGTTCAGTCCAGTCCAATCCCCCCCCCCCCTTTTCTCGGTTTATAATTTTCTTTTGAGCTCAGTGGTTGGAGCAGGGGTTATGTTCTGGCAGCAGATAGATTTTATAGAGAGAGTCTTAGTTGGCTTGCTCCATCACCTTGCTGAGTTGTCTGCTGTAATGTTGAGGAAAAAAGAAAATCGGTTTCTAGTCTGCTTTGATATCAAAATGCTGGCTTTGGACAAGCTTCACGGGACCTTTATAAGATAGTGTTGTCAAACCAGTGGTTCTCAATGTCCATCTGCTGGCAGGATAGCATATATCCACATGTCTGGACTGGACTGGATTCGAGGGAGGAAAATTAGCAGGTAAGGCCTACTTTCACCTTCTAGGTCAGAACTCACAGTTCTTAAGTCTCTGTCTCCATCTGCTGGCTGACTGGCACAAACCATACATTCTGGACTGGTCTGATTGGATTCAAGGAAAGAAAATTAGCAGGTAAAACCAAATTTCTCCTTTAAAAAAATCTAGGTTAAAAATAAGGGGGGCAATATTCAAAGGGGTTTAGCTGGTTAGCAGGGCGGGCTGTGTGTGGATTGGGACAGTCATAGTAGTCAGTGGCAATACTGAGCTGCTAACTGGCCTGCTAAACTACATAAAGTTAGGACAAATCAGTGTGGCTATCCTGGGAGTGGAGGAGTAGCCTAATGGTTTGAGCACTGGCTTGGGAACCAAGAGACCAGGGTTCGATTCCCACTAGCACTCCCTGTGGCCTTGGGCAAGTCACTTAACCCTCCATTGCCTCAGAAAAATCCAAGTTATCAACGTTCCTGTTTAATGTACATTACTAAATTTAAGTTACAATGTAAACCGCTTTGAGTGACATGATAAAGCAGTATATAAAAGCCTAATAAATCCTAACCTTATATTCAGTGCTGGATGTTGGATAGGCTCCAGCATGGCATATTGCTCTGGTTGCTGCTGCTGAATATCAACCCCCATAGTTTCTGTGTAAAATGTTTACATTTTTTTTTTTCAGCCGGCGATCAAGAAGCAGAGAAAGGGAACGAAGCAGAGAAAGGGAGCGAAGCAGAGAGAGGAGGAGATCTCGCAGTCGTGAGAGAAGACGGTCCCGCAGCAGAAGCCGAACGAGGCGGTCACACTCCCTCAGTCCCAGCAAGAGCAAAAAATCAGAAACACGGTACTTGCAGCGGTATCTTATCTTTTCTTTGGCAGGGCTTGATTGAATACTATCCATTTCTTCTCACGTTTTTGTATAGGGGTGCCGACTCTGAGTATCAGAAATGCATTAGTATTTGTAATCCATTGTTTTGACCATGCAGGGGTCACTTCTAAGCTATTATAAGTTTTTATTATTTTTGTATTTTATTTTTAATTTTCAAGAAGGCTTTATTAGAACAACCACAAAGGCACAAGTGCCACCCTAATATACTTGGTTACATCTACCACACAATTCAATACATTGCAAAACTTTTATGTAACGATTGTCTCCATTTTTATAAACTTATAAGTCAGAGTAGCACTCCTCAGGAACTCCCTCTCTCCTTTTTCCCTGTCTCTCAGCATTCCTAGATGACATCACATGTTCATTAAGAAACCTCAGCAAGACCATTGCCTAACCTAGCCTCTCCTCCATAAAATATAGAAAAGGGTTTAAGCTATTATAGTTAAAAAGTCTATCTCCAGCAGTCAGAGCTGAAACAATCTCATGCTCCAGCAGGGCTGCTTTAACTATTTATGGGGCCCTGAAAAATATTTGGAAAACTAAAAGGGGGCCCCAGAAGGTGGAATCGTATAGACCAATATCGAGCATACCACTCCTGGCCAAAATAATGGAAAAAGAAGTTCAGAGGCAAATTCAAGAACACATCGAAACAGCTTCGCCACTAGACCCCTTCCAACACGGTTTTAGAGAGTCTCACGTTGTTGAAACGCTCCTCGCCACCCTTCTTAATAACATAACTGTTGGAATTGATAACATCCGTCAAGGGTTTGTCCTCATTTTCTTAGACATAGCAGCTGCTTTTGATTCAGTAAGCCACGATCTGCTCTTGGGTCGTCTCAAGTAGAATGGTATCTGTGGGAAAGCGCTAGATTGGTGCAAATCATACCTTTCGGATAGATTGCAGAGCGTACGATCGGGGAGTTCAATATCGGAACCTTTCCACCAAAAGCAAGGTGTTCTACAAGGATCCTCCCTCTCTGCTTTATTGTTTAACATTTACATGCAGCCCATCTGTAACCTCATCAGGTCTTATGGAGTTAACTGCTTGATATATGCAGACGATGCACTACTGTACATGCCCTTCTCGACAGAGAACCTGGACCTTTCCCCACTGATTGACTGCTTCAATGCAATATCCATCTGGCTCCAATCTCAGAATTCAGCACAAGAAAACAGAGGTACTGTTCATCACGAGGAATCAGAACTTCATCACACCGCCCTACCTAAAGGTCAAGAAAGCGGAACTACAGACTAAACCTACGATCTGGTACCTTGGAGTCACCTTAGACCAGCGCCTGGACATGAAGGTGCACATAAGCAACGTAGTGAGAGCGGTATACCATAAGATCCACACCCTCAGGCACCTACGCTTCCTGCTGGAACCTGTTGACTTCCGGACAATCTTTCAAGCGTTGATCATACCACACTTTGATTACGCCACTTCAATCCTACATGGACTTCCTCAGGCCACCTTGAACCCACTACAGCTCACGATGAATACTGCAGCTAGAGTGCTACTTGGAGCATCCAAGAGAGACCACATCACGCCTATCCTGAAACATCTCCACTGGCTTCCAGTACAGGGCAGAATTAACATTCAAAATCTTGCTACTTACTTTCAAAGCCATCAATGGGCTCTCCTCTGCATCCCTAGCAGAACGTATCCAGATCACTCCCCCAAACAGGTCCAGAAGATCGGTAACTGTAAACACACTGGTAGTACCGAAAGCAATAACGCAATGCACCCAGGCTATTGCAAACAGTGCTTTCAATCTCTGTGCACCCAGATGCTGGAACACCCTACCACCAAGCATCCGTGCAATCCCTGACCTAGCCCAGTTTAGGAAGGCATTGAAGCACTACCTTTTCCTCATGTACTTCCCGTTAGTCAGCGATACAATAGCCCAATCCACGATCTAGACAGGCCTTACAGTCGTATTCTTCCTACAAGACAACCATGAATATGACTAGCGAGAGAGATTTCCCATGATGCCTCAATGTACATAGTTACCCCAAGTTATCCAAGTTTTATTACCTGTTCCTTGTAAGCACTGATCAGTCAATGTAATGTGCAAGTTGTATGTTTCATGTGAACCGCACTGATGTTGAATAGCGCAGTGTATAAGAAAATGTAAATAAAATAATAATAATCCATAAATGCTGCTATTTTATAAAGACAAATAAGCACCTACTTGTCTTTATAAAGTAGATGTGATTTAGGTGTTTTAAAAAGCACTTTAATAAGGCATCCGATTATAAAATGAACCTCTTACAATGGGCAGAGGATAAAAGAACCCCAAATATTCATATTATAAAAGAAGATTCCTGATCGTCCCTCCAGTCTAGTCCCGGAATCTCTTGGTTGTCAACCTCCTCCAGCAGCTTTGGAGACTGAGAAATGTCATCCTTTTGATGACTCCGGTATAAATACAGAGGGACCGCCTCTTCACTCCAGTTCTCTCAGTCTCCAAGCAGCTGGAGGGTGGTGAGCCCAGAGATTAGGGGCTCACTAGAGGAACAATTAAGGATTTGTGCTTTAGAAAGTTAGGCTATAAATTAATCTAGCAGTGTTCAATTTTGCATTTATTTTAAGCTCATTCTAAATTTACTTTTATTTGGGGTCTGTATCTTTAAATTGCTTCAGGGATGCCCTCCCCTCCCCCCCTCCGGTCGTGGTCGGCAGAGGGAACGGAGAGAGGCTCTGGGGAAACCACTGTCTAAGGGGGTGATTAAGGCTCTGGTTCCCGATCCCCTTTGGTTGGGTGAGCAACCGGGAGGTAGAAGGCTCTGCAGCGCACCAGAAGAGTTTCCTGTGAGCGTGCAGAGCCGACGGTGGCTGGTCGAGGTGAGAGGCGGAAGGACGAACAGCTCAGCCTGACTCTTGCGACTTTCAGACCTGACAGAGAAGGAGGTCTGAGGGCGCCTGCGGTAGCAGGGGGAGTTGTATCCCCGTTAAGGTAAGCAGCTGGGGATTGGGCCGCGTGTCCTCTGAGCGTATTAGTGTTGGCAGGCTCGTCCATGTAGCTCAGCGCGGGAAGCGCCGTCTTTGCAATGGCAAGCTGAAAGGGCTCTGTTTTTGCCTCCCAGGCTTCGTTCGAGGTTAATTTCCTCAGTATTTGCCTGCAACAACAGTTTAAAGTGCAGAGGAGTACGGGGGTATTTATATAAAAAATAAAAAAAAAAGACAATTCTCTTAAAGGGGTATCTTCAGCAATTGAGGGGTCTGGAGCCTGTACAGGCTAAGGGCCCAGAATCTCTTGTGGATATCCACTCTTTTATCTGTTTTGTATAGAGATGCCCTCTAGGCCACAGTGTGTGATATGTGGTGCTAGGAGGGGGACGGTCTTGGACACAGGAGTGTGCAGAGGCTGTATGCTAGAGGCCAGCACAATGGAGCAAGCAATAGAAGTAGGCTCAGCGGGTTCTAAGGGGGTGATAGAACCGTTGCAGGAGCCTGGGTCTCTGTCCGGGCAGCAGGATGAGCCGGTAGCGGGGACTTCCTCTGCGCCAGATTTCCCTCGGCCCCGGCGCCTCTGACGGGTGGTCTGGAGGCAATTTTTTCCCTGGCCTTTGTTACACTAATTCAACAGGCGTTTGGAGGAATCAAGAGAGCCTTCCCAAACTCTGCTTCGGAGGGCAGCAGGAGGAAAAAGGGCCAGGTGCCCCCGGTGCGGTGGGATCGTCAAGGGTCCCAGCTAAGAGGGCGAAGTTGGACAGGGACACAGATCATTCGGTGATGTCCGAGGCGGTCCTGTCGGATGAGGGTGATCAAGACTTAGAGGGAGAAGAGGAGTTAGAGGAAGGAGAGATCGCGGTTCAGGAGGACCAAGCTAGGGTGGTCTGTATTTTCCGCAGAGAAGAGTTACCAGCTCTCATTTCAGAGACCCTCAAGGCACTTAATATGCCGGCAGGGGAGGCAACAGAGGATGAGCCTTTGGAGGATCCCTTGTTGCAGACCTTTCGGAAGACACAAAGGGCATTTCTGATCCACAAGGTGGTTAAGGAGATGATTCAGGGAGAATGGGATTTGCCGGAGGCGGCCCTTAAGGGCTTTAGAGTTATGAACCGCCTTTACCCGCTAGTAGAACGGGATAAAGAATTGTTTCAGGCCCCGAAGGTGGATGCGGCGGTTGCTGCCGTTACCAAAAAGACGACCATCCCGGTAGAGGGTAGCGTGGCTCTGAAGGAAGCCCAAGCTAGGAAGTTGGATACCTTACTGAAGCAGGTATTTGACGTCAGTGCACTGTCTGTACAAGCCTCTATTTGTGGAGCGTGGGTCGCTAGAGCTTGCTTGCGTTGGGCGCAGCGGATTCACAGAGAACGGATGGGGCGGTGACCGCAGAGGCGGCCCGGCTAGAGTCGGGGACGGCCTATTTGGCAGATACCCATTACGACCTTATCCGTGGCTTGTCGAATGGTATGGCCTCTGTGGTGGCGGCGCGGCGGAATCTATGGCTGCGCAATTGGGCAGCGGATAGTTTGTCTAAGGCTAGGCTGAATAAGCTGCCATTCAGGGGGAAACTGCTTTTCGGAGAAGATTTGGAGAAACTGGTGAAGGACCTCGGTGAGTCCAAAGGAGGGCGGCTTCCGTAGGATAAGCAGAAGCCATGGTGCCAAGGAGGGCCCCCTAAGACTTCACAGAGGGAGTTTCGCTGTTTTCGTTTCCCAAGGTTCAATCAAAAGCAGAGGGAGTGGTTTCCCTATCGCAGTCAGAGCTTTCGGGGGTTTCGAGAAGCAGGTAGAGGTTTTGCTGCCTCCTCCTCAAATCTTAGAAAGAGGCAATGAAGCAAGGGGGGCCCAGGTAGGAGTAGTACTGGTGGGAGGTTGGTTGCGAGATTATTATCCTGCCTGGGCCCAGATAACGTCGGACTGGTGGGTGCTGGAAGTGGTTCGCGAAGGTTATGCTCTGGAGTTGCTGTGGCCGGTATCCGACTCATTCGTCCAGTCCCCCTGCAAGGCATATCCCAAAACAGACGCCATCAAACAGACAGTCGAAAGGCTAGTAGCCCTCAAAGCAATAGTGCCCGTCCCCTCGGACGAATGCGGTTCAGGTCGATACTCCATTTATTTCATTGTACCAAAGAAGGAGGGCACTTATTGTCCAATCTTGGATCTGAGGAGAGTAAATCGTTGCCTCCGAGTGTCTCATTTTCACATGGAAACATTGAAATCTGTCATAGTGGCCGTAAGGAGAGGGGAGTTTCTTACCTCCCTAGACTTGTCGGAAGCGTACTTGCATATTCCCATTCATCAGGAACACCAGAGGTTTCTCAGGTTTGCGGTGCCCATGGGTCATTTTCAGTTCCGAGCTTTGCCGTTCGGGCTGGCGACGGGCTGAGGACGTTCACCAAGGTGATGGTAGTGGTAGCTGCGGCACTCAGGACGGCATCCTGGTAAACCCTTATTTGGACGATTGGTTAATCCGGGCAAAGTCAAGGGACGAGAGCGAGAAGGCCACAGCCCAGGTTGTAGCATGTCTCCAAAGTCTAGGATGGGTGGTCAATGCGGAAAAGAGCACCTTGACTCCGTCTCAGAGCTTGGAATACTTGGGGGCAATGTTCGATACGGCGGTTGGCAGGGTGTTTCTTTCACTTCATCGAGTGACAGGGCTCAGACAGTTGGTTCGTGAGTTTTCTGAAGAGACCGTTTCCCATGGCGTGGCATTATCTAAAATTGCTGGGGACGATGGCAGCAACGCTGGAGCTGGTGCCATGGGCAAGGGCCCATGTGAGACCATTGCAAAGGGCGCTGCTCAGGCGGTGGTCCCATCAGAGCGACGAGCTGTCTTGCGCATTGCCCTGCCCAAAGGAGACGAGGAGGGCGCTGTGATGGTGGTTGGTTCCAGGGAATTTGGAGAAGGGGATCTCCTTGGAAACGCCAGAGTGGATAGCCCTGACAATGGATGCCAGCCTGATGGGCTGTGGAGCTCATTTTCAAGGAAGGATTGCGCAGGGGCAATGGTCGGATCAGGAGAAGCGCTGGTCCATCAACAGGCTGGTGCTCAGAGCGGTAGCATTAGTCTTGGAGGTGTTTCAGCCTTATGTGCACAGAAAGGCGATTCGGGTGTTTTCCGACAACGCAACCGCGGTGTCCTACATCAATCGACAGGGAGGCACAGGCAGGGTAGCGCTGGAAGCCGAGGCAGAGCAGTTCGAGTGGGTCGAGCGAAACCTCGGGGTGCAATCGGCAGCACATGTGGCAGGAGTGGACAATGTCAAGGCTGATTTCTTGAGCCGGGTGAAGGTAGATCCGGGGGAGTGGATTCTTCATCTGGAAGTGTACAAGATGGGGGTCGCCCGTAATGGATCTCATGGCAACATTTTAGTCGGCAAAGGCCAGTCGGTTCTTCAGTCGAAGACGAGAAACAATGTCGGAAGACCTGGATGCTCTTATTCAGGATTGGCCAAAGGAGCAACTCTTATACGTGTTTCCACCTTGGGCATTGATAGGCCGCGTGATTCAGGGCATCGAGCTACACAAAGGATTGGTAATCCTGATAGTGCCAGATTGGCCAAGGAGGCCATGGTATGCGGATCTCAGGAGGCTATTGGTGGACCGCCCGTAGCGTCTACCAGTCAGGACAGACCTGTTATCTCAGGGTCCATTACACATGCCCCAGGTGGATCGATTCTTGCTTACGGTATGGCTCTTGAAAGGGTGAGGTTGAGAGCTAGGGGATATTCTGCAGCAGTGGTGGCGACATTGCTGAGGGCACGAAGAAGATCTACCTCTTTGGCATATGTACGAGTTTGGCGAGTGTTTGAGGCTTGGTGCGTAGAGAAGGAGGTGGAAGCGCTGAAGGCTTCGATTCCGCAGATTCTAGCTTTATTGCAGTATGGCTTTCAGAAAGGCTTGGCGTCGTCGTCTTTGAGGGTGCAGCTGGCAGTGCTGGCCTGTTATAGAGGTAAGGTGAAAGGAATGGCTATGGGTGTACACTCGGATGTTAAGCGGTTTCTGCGGGCGGTGTCTCTGAGGCCACCAAGTCGTCAGGTGGTCCCGACGTGGAATCTTTCCTTAGTTTTGGAAGCGTTAGGGCAAGAACCCTTTGAGCCCTTGGCAAGGTCTTCTCTGAAGGATTAAACTCTCAAGGTGGTCTTTTTGGTGGCGATTTGTTCAGCTAAGAGGATTTCAGAGTTACAGGCTTTGTCTTGCCGAGAGCCTTTTCTTTCCTTTTCGGAGTCGAAGGTGGTGTTGAGGCCGGTTCCGTCCTTTTTACCTAAGGTGATATCCCCTTTTCATTTGAATCAGGTGGTTTCTTTGCCAGTTTTCGGAAGAGGGCCAGAGTCTTCATCGGAGGAGCGGTCATATCAGCTGGATGTCTGCCGGGCTTTGAAGAAATATCTAAAGCGGACGGCAGATTTCAGAAAGTCGGATAGGCTCTTTGTCCTCTTTGGGGGTGCAAGGAAAGGGGAGGCGGCGTCAAAGGCCTCCATTGCCAGATGGATTAAAGAGGCAATAGTGTGATAGGCGATGGCATAGTATGTAGCAGAGCTAGGTCTGAAGCCCTTTTTCCTGCTTTAAAATGTTATTGCTGATTTTGGAAAAATTATAGAATGCTGTTAGCTGTTAGAAAGACATACTGTTCTATTCTGGTTTGATAACATGTTCTGTTCTCCTGGAGATAAGAGAATTAAATACCTTCTTACTGTTTATTGTTTAGATGTCTGATGTCTGTTTCAGTAGAATGCCGCGCCACTGTATCTTTGCTAGATGTGCACTGACCTCGTAATTAGGATGAAAATATAGCAGAGAAGCCGAACAATGTAAGAATATTTTGTCTAGCATTATGAAGATTTAGTGTTTTGAGCCAGGGCTAGAGATACATCTTAGCCTTGCTATGTTTGGCCTCGCTTTGTTTTGCTTTTGTTAAGAATGCTTATGATATGCCTTCCACTATCTTTGTGGCTAACTGACCTTGCAAGAATAGCGAAATATACTGTATACTTTAACAGAAGTATTATGTTTAGTGTTATGTCTAGTTGCTGACCCGTGGCTAGTAAGACCCAAGCAGGGGGAGCGAGTCCTGGGCCCGGTCAGAGATGTCTATTGGATGAGAGTAAGTGGGCCACTATGGCCAATGAGGAGTTTTGCCTGTATTAGACTGGAGAAGAAAAGTATATAAACTGTCATTTTTCTGAGCTCTGGGCTCAGACCATTTTGAATGCTACTGCAATCTGAGCCTGTGCACATTAAACCGGCTTGAATCTTTGCCTGACTCCGGGTATTATTTATTGCATTCTTATCAGCTACTACAATAGCGTCGGCGTATCTGTTGAAAGGCAAGCGAGTTCCTGAAGGGCTGAAAGCTCATTCGACCAGGGCTCAAGCATCATCCTGGGCAGAGTACACGTTGGTCCCGGCGATTGATATTTGTAAGGCAGCGACCTGGTCATCCTTGAGTACGTTTGCAAGGCACTATCGTCTGGACGTGCAGGTGGAGAGGGATACCTGCTGTGCTTCAGGCGGGAATAACAGGTCCCTCCTGTTGATGTGTTTACTGCTCTGTTACATACCCAGAGATTCCGGGACTAGACTGGAGGGACGATCAGGAAGATGAAATTAGACTTACCTGCTAATTGTAGTTCCTGGAGGAACTCCAGTCTAGTCCCGTATCCTGCCCGGTTCTCTGGTTTGGAATGGAGCCTGAAGCAAGCAGGTTTTCACAGGTAAGCTCCAGTTACGTTTATATGGATTCTGGTCACAAAAGGGGAGTGTTGGATCAGAACAGTGGTTTAGAGGTCGCTTTGCTCCTGGAGGGGAGGGAGCGGCTCTGAGAGGGGTGGCCCAGAGTTAAAAGGGAGTAAAGGGGGATCCGGATGAGACAGGGGTCTCCCGTACTGGTTACTAGTTCAGTTAGTTTATACTTGTTGAATAAGAGTTGTTACTTACTTGTTGCTCCGGTGAGTCTGCTTTGTCAATAGGTTACTGGAGTGAAGAGGCGGTCCCTCTGTATTTATACCGGAGTCATCAAAAGGATGATGTTTCTCAGTCTCCAAAGCTGCTGGAGGAGGTTGACAACCCAGAGATTCTGAGACTAGACTGGAGTTCCTCCAGGAACTACAATTAGCAGGTAAGTCTAATTTCATCTTTAACAAGGGGATAGTTGATCCTGGATCAGAAGATAAGGAGTTTTCTGAACAGCAGCCAATTTGTCCATCTCAATGTCCACAGAGTTGTTTGTTGATGGCCTCAGAATGAGTATGATGTGTCTAGTGTAACAATACAGTTGTTGCTGGCTAACGATTAGATGGAAGAGAGAAATTAATGAGTAGGTCATCCTCACCAGTCTGTATCTTTCTACTACCAGGTCTTCTGTAATAACTCTCTACAGCAACCCATGTACTGTTGATCTTGTATCTCCAGGCTAAACCTTTTGGGATCGCATAATAGCATGTCACATGTACAGTTATGGTCAACATTATTGGCACCCTTGCAGTTCAACTCCTTAATGTCCAATATCTCAAAAAAAACAACAAAAAAAGGGGGGCAGTGAAATGTCTTTGGACTATATATGCGCACACATTTGACACACAAATAAAACAAACCAATTAAAAAAGGAAATAGGATAAAAACTGGGACATTGCCAGGGCATGATGATTCAAAAATTTGCTAAGGTATTTTCTGAACTGGCTAAACTAACAAAATGCTATGTATGTTTTTTTTATGCATATGTTTTTTTGTTGGATCACTCACCATGATGTGAAATCCTCTCTTGCAGTGAGTCCTCCATTTTGATCAAATTTTAAAGACCCAAATAGGCCTAGATCCGGATTCAACCGCATAAACAGCTGCTGTTCCGATACGGGATATGAGAACTGTAAACTTCAAAAGTTCTATCCTCCCGATTCACCATTAATCTAATGTTGCCTTTAGTAAAGTGATACAGTCAATGCTATAGCACTTAGCTGATTCTGCTACCGCCATCACGCCAACAGCAATGTTGATGATTTTCACCCTTCCGGGCTATAATACCAGCCGTACTCCGTACTAGTCCACTGTGGCTGATCCCAAAGTACAAAATTGCAAGGTTCTCGCAACACCATATAGTGTTTCAAGACATTCAGCCTCAAAGCTCTTCCTCAGGTGAATGAACCTCGCAGTATCTGGTTTCTGTTTACGCTAAAACTGAGAATGGCGTCAGAGGATCAAAACCTAATTAGAACATCCTGAAAGTAACAAGCAGCGATCACAATTTCAATCCCCACCAATCTATGTCTGCATTCATTCCCTCTGTAATGAATCGAAAGATCCATCATTGTTCTTTGTAAAGCAAGCGAGATTGACAGTCTCCTCCTCTTGGATTAGGGGGAACTTGATCAAGAATTAACCATTGAAGATCTTCAAAACGATGGCCCTGCTGTTGACAATGCGGAACCATTGGAACTGACATCTGTAATGAGTTAATACGTGAACAATGTTCAAGCAGACGTTTTCTCATTGGGCGGATAGTTCTACCCACATATTTTAATTGACAAGGCGAAATCAACAAATATACAACAAACGCTGTAGAACATCATGTTGTGTGTTTTAACTGATACTGATGACGTGTATTAGGATCTTCCCACATTTCACCTTGCATTGTATTTACACAAAAATCACAAAGTCCACAAGCATAATGTCCCTTTTGTTGTGATAAAGACCCTGATGTATCACTTACTAATGTTCGAACAAGCAAATTGCCTAAATTCGGAGACCGACGATAAGCCACCATTAAAGGTTTCTGAAAACACTGATGTAGAGATAACATTGACCAATGTCATTTCAAAATCACAGTAATCTGTGTTGCATTTGGCAAATATGGTAATACTCCAATTATTTTGTCTGCAGCCGGTTCTCTCTTCTGAGGTTCAACTGTCTGCCACTAACCCGGGTGATTATACAAAGCCCTCTTAAAAGCTTGATGTATTATAGAGGATGGATATCCTTTATCCCGAAGTCGTTGACTTAAATCAGCCGCATGCTTTCAGTATTCTGAAACTGTAGAACATAATCTCCTAATTTGTAAGAACTGTCCAAAAGGTAATCCCCTTCTCAAGGAGGTGGGATGATAACTAGAATAACGGAGTAAAACATGTCATTGTACTGGCTTCCTATATAATGTGGTATGTAAAATAGATCCATTCTTCTAAATCAAAAGATCCAAGAATTCAGTATTATGCTGGTGATATTTCGGAGTAAATTGTAAATTAATATTAAGAGAATTTATCCATCTAAAAAATTTTTGTAATACTAACTGAACCAGTCTACACAAAAAAGACATCGTCCAAAAATCTCCTCCAAAACAAAATCTGTGTATACCACTCAGAACAATAGATGAAATATTCCTCAAAATAAGCTATATACGTTGCTACAGAGGGCGCCATTGTGGCCCCCATTGCTACCCCAAACGTCTGTAAATAAAAAATGGAATCATATACAAAATAGTTTCGTTCCAAAACTAATTTTAACAACCTCAGTACAAACTCCTTTGGCAGACTGGGTAGTCGCGGAGGTAAGCAAGCCAAAATTTATTATTTTATTTATTTAACAATCATTTATATCCCGCATCTTCCAGAGTTCAGATGCGGTTCACAATTGAACAACAGTCAACAATGCAAGAGCTTGTTTTACATGGAACAATATTAGGCAGTAAACAGTGTAATGCTTAAATACATAACAGAACAATGTAATGGTTAAAATACATAACAGAACAAGAACAAGGTAAAGAAACTATGTACAATTACAGGTTTGAAGGGTCTTTTGATTTGAATCATCGTTATTTACAAGTGGTTGTAATATCTATTAAGTTATGATGTTTAGCTTTACGCAGTTGATCGTATTTTAGCCTTTTTCTGGGGTGATCAGTGGATTAACTATGGTGTTATAGTGCGAGGTGAAGAGAGAGGTTTTCAGTTTTTTGCGGAATTCTATAATTTCTGTTGATGAGCGTAAGTCCTTTGGGATTGAGTTCCAAATGAGGGGGGCCGCATGTGAAAAGGCTCTGTTATTAGTTTGTTTGTTTGCTTTTATAAAATCATTTGGAGTCTTTAGTTTATTTGAGTGTCCTTTTCTGTGGGTGACTTTTTGTGCTTCCTTACATATAAGTTTGCTTAATGGGATTGGCGCAATGCCATTTAGGGCTTTAAATGTGGTTATTGCAGTCTTATATATTATCCTGCTTTTTTATTGGTAGCCAATGTAGGTTTGCTAATATTGGAGTAATATGCTGGAGTGAGTGTGCTTTCATTACAATTCTAGCTGCTGCATTCTGTGCTAGTTGTATTCTTTTGATGTTTTGTTTTGTTATACCTAAGAGAATTAAGTTGGAAAAGTCAAAGTGCGGGGTTATGGTTGCCTGTATTATGTTGATGAAATCTTGTAAATGTATGAGGGGGCGTAGTTGCTTGAGTATTTTGAGTTTGAAGTAGACTTTCTTTATAGTGTTTCTAATGTGGGTGTTCATGGTGAGGTGTGTATCTAGTATGACTCCTAGGTATCTTATTTCATTTTTTATTTTTATGTCCTGGTTTTGTATTGTTATGTGGGTTGGAGGAACGTAAGATTGGTTTTTTGTTACAATTAATGCTTCTGTTTTTGAGTGGTTTATGTGGAGGTTTTGCTCTTTTAGCCAGGTTGTGACTTCGATAAGGCAATCTGTTAGGAGTTTTATCGGTACATCAGGGATGGTGAATGGAATGTATAACATGATATCATCAGCATATAGATGATATAGTACACCGAATGTTTTGAATATGTCACAAACTGGTTTTATATATATATTAAATAGGAGGGCTGATAATGCCGAGCCTTGTGGGAGTCCAATTTCTTGTTTATATATGGTGGATGTCTGATTATCTATTCTTACATTTTGTGTTCTATTATGTAAATATGAGGTGAACCATTTGTGTACTGTTGCATTTATTCCTATTTGTTTTAGGTTATTAAGCATTATGGTGTGATGTACACTATCAAATGCTGCAGAAATGTCAATAAATAGGAGTATGAATGCGTTTTTGTGGTTATCAATCCCTTTAATGAGTGCATCGATTAAGACTGTCAATAGTGATTCAACTCCATGTTGAGGTCTAAAGCCATATGAGTTCATCAAGTGGGTAGGAAGAGTCTAAATATTCCTGTGTCTGGATCTGTACCACTTTTTCTATTATTTTAGCTAAGAAAGGGATGCTTGATATGGGACGATACGATTTTGGTGATGTTTTGTCCATAATACTGTTCTTGAGAATTGGGCGGATTTGTGCGTGTTTGAGTTTAGGGGGGATGTAACCTTGGAGTAATGAGAGGTTGACTATAGGGAGGATGAAAGAGATTAGTATTGGAAGTGTGCTTTTTATCCATGTTACAGGGCATGGATCAAGGAAGGAGGTGGTAGTGTTGAGATTGGATATAATGTTCTTTAGTGATTCTTTCGATATGGGGTGAAAGTTTGACCATTCTTCTGAGCAATGATGGGCTACACTATTGTTGTCTATGGTCATTATAGGTTGTGTAGATTTATTTTGATAGTAATCAGCTAGTGTTTGTACCGATATGTCAGTAATTTCGTTGTTAATTGTTTGAGGGTTATTAGTGAGATTTCTTACAATAGAGAATAGCTCTCGTGGTCTGTTATAAGATTTTGATAAGATTGATGCATAGTAAGTTTTTTTTTGTGTTATCTATAGTCTCCTTATATTTTGTAAGGAGGCTGTTGTATATATCCTTGTGTATAGTTAGTTTAGTTTTGCGCCATTTGAGTTCGGTTTTTCTAAGCTGTCTCTTCATTTGCTTTAGCGTGTTGTTGAACCATGGTGCTTGGGTGGGTTAATGGGTGTTTTGTTGCATCTGTCGGATTTAGCTGCTTCAGTTATTGTGTTATGCCAGTTTTTGATTGCTTCATCTAGATCCGTTGGGGGTGAGACAAGGTGGGGTATTATTGTATCTAGGAATTCAGTTAAATCTTTTAAAAAAATTTTTAGTAGGATCACTTCTTGCATAGGTTTTGGTGCTATTGGTGTGGAATGTTAGTTTTGTTTTAATGATGTAATGATCGGACCAAGGAACTTGTATGCATTCTATAGAGTCTGGGTTGAATAGCTGAAAGATTGTGTTTGGGAGGAATATAAGGTCTAGTGTGCCTCCTTTTATGTGTGTTGTTGTGGTGATTATCTGGTGAAAATCCATGTCAGTTATGGTATCTAGGAAAAGGTTGGATTCTGCTACTGGAAGAGAGGGGAGATTAAAATCACCTAGCATTATTATAGGATCTTGTTCGGTGGATGATCCAAGAAATTCAATAAGTGGATCCAAGTTATTTGCTTTTTTGTCAGGGGGTCTGTATATTAGGCAGATTCTAAGATTGTTGGTCTTTATGATGAGGGTGTCTATGTTATTGGGTATATTTGATTGTATTATTCTGGCGTTTAATATCTTTCTTGTCATGATAAGTACACCTCCTTTTTTATTTGGTCTGTGGGAAAAGTTTAAATCGTAGTCTTCGTTATTAATTTGGTTTAAGTAGACTGAGTCTGTTACATTTAGCCATGTCTCAGTTACGCATAAGATGTCAGGTTTTAGGTCAGTTATTACGTCGGTAAATATGGGAAGTTTATTTTTCATTGAGCGTGCGTTGATAAGTATACAAGATAGTGAATTGGTGTTTTTGATGCTGTTTTCCATTTTTATTTGTTGTAGTTCCGTTTTATTTGTATAAGTCGATGGTAGTTTATTTTTGCCTGGTTGTGTGGGTTTGTGTGATTAATGTGGTGGCTATTTCTAGGTGGTGTTCGTATTATGGGGATTGCCATGTGGTGATAATTAGTAGATAAGCTAAGTGTTAGGTCAATTAGGATTGTCAATAATATAATGTTGTATGTAGTTTTTAGAATCATGGTTTTTGAGAGTGTCATGTTCAGTATCGTGATACTAGTTGGCAAGCTTTGAGTGGTTGGAGCGTCTTTCGTAGTTAAATGTAACAATATCTATTCTATTACTCGTGGTTATGATTAATTGGTTCGGTAGATTGTGATGGAAAATGATCAGACAGTAGTTTTTAGTAATTACTCGCTATATGGGTTATGCAGGAAGGTAATAGTTACAATAAAAGTAGACAGTGGTTGTAAATGAATCAGACAGTAGTTGTAAATGAATCAGACAGTAGTTATAAATGAATAGGATTACTGGCAACAGTAACTCAGGTAGTAGTTATATATGAGTGAGACTACTGGCAACAGTATATCAGACATTAGTTATGGCTGAATGGGATTATTGGTAACAATACAACAGACAGTAGTTGTAAATGATTGAAACAGTCAATAGTTATAGGTGAATGAAATTACTGACATCAGTATATCAGACAGTAGCTGTAAATGATATCAACAGTCATTAAAGTTGGATGAAATTACTGGCGACAGTAAATCAGACATTAGCTATTTGTAGAGGGTGTGTGGGGGGTGCTGGCTATAGTAGATTTCATGTAGTGGTTATGAATGGTTGCAAATACTGACTACAGTACAATAGGCAATAGTCAACAGTGAAAGTCAGGTAGAAAATACTTGCTGTGATCTGGAAGCTGTAGGATCGCTTGAAGGTACGCAAGCTCAACCCTAGGGGAGCTCGAGCGATATTGGCGGATGAGAGTTGTAGTTGGATTTTCAGATTGATGTATTCCGTGACATCGGTACAGAGTTGGCAACGATCCTAAACGCCTTAGCCTAAGGGCCGTGCCAAAGGGCCCTCTTGCGCGGCCCTCAGGCGCGGGCCCGCAAGGCGCAGGCGCGCTGGGCGCGCTCTCCTTTTAAATCAGAGAGTGGAGCCCGGATTGGCTGGTTGAGCTGTGGGATGCCGTGTGGGGAGGGGTGGAGCCAGCGATCAGCACTCCGATTCTCTTCGGTGCTCTTTTTGTGAGGCGGCAAGACTGGTTTCCTTTGCCGCTGGTCACAGGCAGGCTGTAGGCTCGATTCCCCGGTGCAGGCTTCCGACGAGGTGGGTTTCAGCTCCTCCTGGAGCACGATGGCAAGGGATCTCTCTCCTGGCGCGCTCTCCTTTTAAATCAGAGAGTGGAGCCCGGATTGGCTGGTTGAGCTGTGGGATGCCGTGTGGAGGGGTGGAGCCAGCGATCAGCACTCCGATTCTCTTCGGTGCTCTTTTTGTGAGGCGGCAAGACTGGTTTCCTTTGCCGCTGGTCACAGGCAGGCTGTAGGCTCGATTCCCCGGTGCAGGCTTCCGACGAGGTGGGTTTCAGCTCCTCCTGGAGCACGATGGCTTCTTTTTGAGGGATATTCGCATACGACACCACATCCATTGTCACCAAAAAGGAGCCCCTGGGGACCTCCACTGTGGACATTTGGGTTAAAAAATGGAACGAATCTTTCACATATGAACGAATTTCCACTGTCAGTGGCTGAAAAAAAAACGATTGCAAAACTTAGATAAAGGTTCTAACATCGACTGTCTACACGACACTATCGGTCGACCCAGAGGGTCAACCAAAGACTTATGCACCTTAGGCACCATGTACAAAATGGGGACCAAAGGATATTTAGAGTTTAAAAACTCAAATTCCTTTCTAGTTATCCACTGCTGAGCTATTGCTTGCATTGTCATAGACTTAATGTCCTGTTGTAATTGTGTGGTCAGATCTGACTGTAAAATTTGGTAATACTTTCGATCTGATAAATGTTCCATAACTTTCTCATGATATGATGATTTATTCAAAATAACTATCGCACCCCCTTTATCTTCCCTACGAATAACCAGATTTGAATCAGATTTCAACATTTGGAGAGCCTGAAATTGTTGTCTAGGGACATTAGAAAAATGCTTTGGAGCCCTATCCTCAAAAAGCTGTAAGTCCCTCAAAACCAAGTTTTGAAAGGTTAACAAGGTTGCATTGGTGCTATTCGGAGGCCTCCAATTCGAAGGGTTAAAACAAATAGAATCATCACTCTGACTTGGCACTAACAATGTTGAAAAATACAAAATTGTAATTTTCTAAATAGTTGATACAATGCAATCCTCACCTTAAAGGGATCATACACAGGAGAAGGAACAAAGTTGCACTCAAATTGATCTCTTATGTAAGTTCTTAAAATCTGTCTAAGAAGTGGTAACCTTTTGGTAACTTATCCACCACTGCATCATCTAATAAAGAAGGATGTTCTAACAGTTTCAGCAGTGGATAACTAGAAAGGATGGTTGGTTCCGACCCATTCTCGATCTCAAGGGGGTTGATTGCTGCCTTTGCATGCGGATGGAGACCTTGAAGTCTGTATTTCAAGCGGTCCATGCTGGTGAGTTTCTAGCATCCCTGGAACTTGCAGAGGCCTACTTCCATATACCCATCTGAGAGGCCCAGCAAGTATTCCTGTGCTTTGCAGTGCTGAATCGTCACTCTGTTTTGGGCCCTGCTGTTTGGTCTTGTGACAGCTCCTCGCACCTTTTCCAAGGTTATGGTGGCTGTTGCAGCTGCCCTGAGCCGGCAAGGGATCAGTGTCCATCCTTATCTGGACAATTGGCTCATCTGGGTAGTCTTGTGCAGAGGCACTACTGGCAGTTTCCTGTGTTCTTTCCTTTTTGGAAAGCCTCAACTGGGTGGTCAACCATGCCAAGAGCTGTCCTGCGCCTGTCTCAATCCCTCTGGTTTCTCGGGGCCTGCTTTGATACATGGGTTGGGCAAATATTCCTGACTCAGCACAGATGCTAAAAGTTTTGCTGCTTATTCCAGGCTTTCCAAATACAGCTGGCTCCCAGAATGTGGGATTACCTGCAGGTGTTAGGGGCTATGGCAGCCACATTGGATGTGGTCCCCTGGATTTTGGCTCAAATGCGTCTGCTTCAGCTCTCTTTGTTGTCCCGTTCGTTCCCTTGCTGTCAGGATTATGACATTCATCTTCCTCCTGCCACTCGCCTTAACTCCGGTGGTGGCTATGTTGGGACCACTTGATGTGGGGGATTCCTTTGGAGAGCCCGTCCTGTGGGGTCCTGACAACTGATGCCAGTCTGACCGGCTGGGTCATTCATTGCCTGGAGCGGACAGCATAAGGAACGTGGTCTTGGGGGGGGGGGGGGTCCAGTTGGCCCATCAACTGCCTCGAGGCGCATGCAGTATGCTTGGCACTCCACCATTTTCTGCCACTTCTTCCTGCTCAGGCAGTTTGAGTGTTGTCCGACAGTGCCACAACAGTGGCCTACCTCAACAGACAAGGGAGGACCAAATGTCTGGAAGTTGCCTTAGAAAATGCACTTTCTGTTTCCTTGGGCCGAATGCAACTTGTGAGCGTTGTCGGCACAACACATCACCGGAATAGAAAACATGCAAGCAGATTTTATCAGTCACCACACTCTGGTCCCGAGCGAGTTTATTTGTTTATTTGTATCCAGACTTGAGATATTGCTCAGGCCAGAGCATAAAGCAGTTTATAATAAAAAAAAAATAGCTGCAAAGAAAGAAAAGAAAAGGAACGCCATTTCCATAAAGGAGAGGAGGGAGCAGAGAGAACGTACACAACAAGGGCTAAACAATCACAATATACCAGGGTGGAAACCAGAGATCCAAGGACAAACTAATGCAGGAGGAGGGATATATGAGCACTTTGTGAGCCAGTGGGATCTAGACTTGATGGCCACCTCTGCCACTGCCAAGATCCCCGTCTACTTCAGTCACCGGAGGGAGCCAGGATCCCTGGATCTGGATGTGTTTGTTCAGCTGTGGTCTCCGTCGAAGCTCCTTTACATCTTTCTTCCGTGGACCATGATCAGCCAGATGGTTTGGTGCATAGAGGTACATCCCGGTCAAGTGGTTCTAGTGGTACTGGATTGGCCTCGTCGCCTGTGGTATGCCAACCTATTTTGTCTACTCATGGCAAAGCCTCTGAGACTCTGCTCTCACAGCCTGTTGAGTGCCATGGACAACCCTGATCCTTATTCACTTATGGCTTGGCTCTTGAAAGACTCCATTTTAGTTCAAAAAGATTATTCGACTCAAGTTGTGGCTACCTTGCTTAAATCACGGCGCCCTTGTTTGTGCTCACATTTAGTGTCTTTTTGAGATTTGGTGTTCCCAGCATGCCCTTTCTCCATGGTGGACTCAGGTGTTGGATGCCCTGTCTTTTCTGCAGGATGGCTTCCATAAGATCCTCACCTTGAATTCCTTGAAGGTACAGGTGACAGCTCTGACTTGTTTTCATGGACCCATTGGGAGGTCGCTCCCTTGCCTCTCTTGCAGATATTGGGTGTTTCCTGTGTGGATTGCGCATCCTACGGACTTCATGGGACTTGTCCATGGTTCTTCGAACACTTAAGCATCCACCCTTCAAGCCCTTAAGGAGGGCCACATTGAAAGACTTGGCTCTCAAGACTGTCGTCTTAGTAGCCATTAGTTCAGCCCGTCACTTGTCTGAGCTACAGGTGCTTTCCAGCTGAGACCCCTTTTGAGTCCTTTTCCATGGAAGGGGTAATGCCGGACGGTTCTGTCCGATTTTCATGTTAATCCGTCAATCCCGCTCCTTTCTTTCCAGAGGAAGAGTGTTCAGATCACATTGTGGATCTTCGCTCATTGGATGTCGGCTGGATGCACCATTACCTGAAGGTGTCTATTCCTTTTCAACTCTCGGATTGCTTGTTTCTGCGGCCCACATAAAGGGTCTGCTGCTTCTAAGCATACCATAGCGCATTAGATCTAACAGGCCATTGAGTCTGCATATATTTTGTAGGGTAAGCTTGTTCCCACGGGTCTTAAGGCTCATTCTACTCAGACGCAGACAGCTTCTTGGGTGGAATGATCTCTGGTTGCTTCAATTGACATTTATTGGGTGGCGACCTGGTCTTCCTTGTTAACCTTTGTCCGCCATTATTGCTTGGACCTCCAAACATGTGAGTCGGCTCGCTTTGGTGCCAAGATTTTGGCAACGACTGACTTTTCCTGTGCTGAGGTGGTGTAGCTTTGATACTTCCCACTAGTCTGGACTGGTCTAGCAGGATGATTTGGAAGGTGAAATTTGACTTATTTTATATTCTCTCATTCAGTGCATTGTTCATGTTCTATGATTCATTTCATTTTTTTGTTGGTTAAAGTCAGTTTACTTTTTGAGAAAAAAGCCCTGAAATCTTGAACAGATGAATTTTCAGTATGAAGTTACTGGAACAGTTGGTGGAATGGTTCTGCGCATGAGAGATATGAAACATCACTCTGGGTGGAGGATGAGATAACCAGTACTCCCATGGTACAGGAATCAGCCCATTGCCTCTTGCATTCTGTTACCAAAGCACAAGGGAATCTGGAACAGACGGGACCATTTTCTTCCTCTTCCCTGCCTAATGGAAGAGAAATAACGTGATTTGTCCCTAGTTTCTATGTCTTTTCTACCTGCCTACCTTCTAAAGTAGTGAAGAGATAAGAATGGGTAGAACCGTGTGCCACCTCATCCCTGCTCACTAAATGAAACTGAACAGGGCCATCTGTCTCAAACCCTATCTTTCTACTAAGAAACCAAAGAGGAGAGGAGCCAGAAGCCTTGCCACTGGCCAGAAAAGAGAATATATTTGCCAACCTAAAGGAGAGAGGAGGAACAGCAAAGAGCCAAGAAAAGTTCTCCACATTTGCATATGGTTTCCTTTAAGTAGATAAAGTTAGTTAATTAGGATAGTACAAATAATTAAGGTTATTCAGTTTTGCAAAAGAAGAACTGCCAAATTGGGGTGGCCCAGTCTGGTACAGATTGTGAACCACAGAATTAGCACATTAGTATAATTAGTCATTAATGCCAAGGGTAATTTTTCTAAATAAAAAAGAAGGTATCGAGATGGCAGGTTCCTCCTCCTACAGCACCTACAATAGGGGAAAAGGAAGCAACCTCAAAAACCTCTGGGTCAGTAATCCGGGGAAAAAAAATTACCATTGAATAACGCAATACAGTTTGTCAAATAGTTAGGAATAGGTGAGTGATTCATGAACTTTATAACATTTTTTTGATCTTACAGATCAAGATCTAAAGAAAAAACAGACAGCATTGAAGTTTCAAAGGAAAAGAAAAAAGATGACAAGGATGACGAGAAAGAAAAGGAAAAAGAAAAAGAGAAAGAAGACAGTGTAAGTAGAGTGATAAAAGTACATCTGCAGTGCCATCTGCTCATCCAGGGGGCTGGACGCCACCCCATCAAATATCATGAAACTTGACATTGGTTTCCACAGATAAGTATGCTGTGGAATGGGAAAAAAAACCAAGTCTGCTTTAAGTGCCAATAATTATAACTTCTATTATATTTCCTATACAAATTCTTTGTCTTCAGTTATATCACATGGTGCTGACACAGGCTTATGGAGTAATGGTGATAGTCAGTCTGATTCTTTCCGTAAACATACTTGCTATGTCATTTTTCTTCTCCTTCCTTTTGACCTTTCTCTGTATAATGTTTTACATGTTCTTTGGTGATTTAACCCCGCAGCTACTGTTTGTTTGCCATTGGGCAAGAATCCTTCCTTTACCTGAATATAATTCACCTTGCACTACTATTGAAAAAGTGTGATCTAAATCCAAATCCTTATTCACTTTGCCTAACCAATATAATTCACCAGCTCAAGACTATAGAATTTGAAAATTTTCATGCTGAGGTGCCTCCCACAATACATAGTAACATAGTAAATGACAGCAGATAAAGACCAGCATGGTCCGTCCAGTCTGCCCAGGAATACGGTAAGAGTAGGTGCACCTGTCGCTCTGTGCAGGCCACTCCTCCCCATGTCTTTGTTTAGGGGTGGACCCACAACTCCATGTAGGACACCCCTATTTGTTGAGAAGTTAGATGGTTCAGTTTATTTTGTTTTTATCGTGTTGCTGTAAAGGGATCCGCTGTGCTTGTCCCATGCTGTTTTGAATTCCGTCACCGTGTTTGGAATGTAGGCTTTGAATGTTCCTTTTAATTGAAATTTGATCTGTGTGTTTGCATGCAGAATTAATCTTTACTGTTTTAATTTGATGAGCAAGATGTTTTTAGATAATGTTATTGAAGTTGTGGTTTAGTGTACTGTGCCAAGGTCATGGTGTTTGTAGCTGTGGTTCTCTGTCTCAAGGGCATCCTGGTGCATCCATACCTGAATGACTGAGTCATCAGAGCAAAGTCCCAATTGGTTGCTGTTCGGGTGACGGCCCAGGTAGAACAGTTTCTGGAGATCTTGAGCTAGGTGGTGAACTGTGACAAGAGTCTTATTCCCTCTCAGTCACTAGCGTATCTGGAGGTGTAG
Organism: Ichthyophis bannanicus; assembly: GCA_033557465.1. Lineage (NCBI taxonomy): Eukaryota > Metazoa > Chordata > Amphibia > Gymnophiona > Ichthyophiidae > Ichthyophis > Ichthyophis bannanicus. The sequence continues at coordinate 35,830,747 of CM066050.1, read as the reverse complement.
TTCGATACCCGTTTGACCAGATTTTTCATGACCAGCAAGCAGCAGACTAAGCTCTTGAGCAAGCTTGCAGCATTCCGGAGCCAATCAGCTTCCAGATCCTGGGATTCTTTGTAGCTTCTGGTCTCTTGGGCAGGGGTCCATATGCATCCTCTTCAGAGAGCATTGTTGGTGCAGTGATCCCCTCTTTCGCAGGATTATGAGATCCATTTCCTCTTGATCCCCTCGGTAGCAAGAAGTCTATGGCATGCTCCTAGAGAAGACATCCTAATACAAATGCAAACCTCAAGCACCTGGTTTAGTAAAACTCCACAGGAAAAAAAATAAACCAGTGCAGCCGAAAAAACACACAACACTTTGTACTGAACTTACCAATGCTCACCCATGGGGGAAAAAGATCTCCATGAATATTATCAACCAGCCGACACAACGGCTGTATGTCACAGTAGCTGTAAAAAGCAGTGTGAACTAGCGATACATGCTACAGAACAACACCATCATAGGTAAAAAAAAAAAAAACCCTCCACTTATTAGATATGTGAGACAAATGGCATATGCATAAATAACATCAGCAGAAGGGTGTGTAAGTGTCACAAGCATCAAGCTAGCATAGATCACTTAGCTGAAACAAATAGCGTTATCCACAACACTTGTTCACACTCTGACGCTGGGCATTTCGCCAGAGCTGCATCAGGGAGATGGACACTTGCCAAACGTAAACAGGCTCACTCTGTGGCAACAAAATACTAGCAACACCTGCAATAGAGAAGAAAATGTAGAAACCCCCAGAAAAACAATGAACCAAGTTTCTTGTACCTTAAGAACCTAACATACAGCCTAAAACCAACAAAATCCCCACCACGATAGAATATATATACTGATAAAATCTTCCCGTGTACTCACCCGTGATAGTAACAGTAAGGACTTGCACCTGCAACTACTGCAATTCGAAAAGCTAAACCAGCAGAACACGCCGCGCATGTGTTCTTAACCGCAACCAACCTAAAGTGGCACTTGTCCAATAATAACTGCAGCTGTTCACACCGCACACCCTTCAAACACGTCCACCGAAATACACCCGAGCCCAATAGTCCCAATGTATACAAGAAAACTAGCTGTCCAGAACAAGAAGTGGATTGTGCTGACATCCAATATCAGCTTTTCAAGGTGGGGGAGCACACTGCTTGAGTTGGATGGCTCAGGGATGGTGGATAGCCCACGGGGTGTTCTGGTCCATCAATCGCTTGGAGACATGGGCCATTCGCTTGGCATTGCTGCAGTTCTATCACCTGGTTCAAGGGTGAGCAGTTTGAGGCAACAGCTGTGGCATATGTCAACAGACAGGTGGGGCACCAAGACTGTGATGGTTGCCTGGGAGATGCAACTGCTGTTTTCCTGGGCAGAGAGCCATCTGTTGGTGCTTTCTGCATGACACAGAAAATATCGCAACAGCTCTTTTGAGCCAGCACACCGTAGATCCAGAGGAATGGGAACTCGCCCCACAGACTTTCCAATAGATCGCTGCGGTTGCCCTTCTCTGCAGGCAAACAGCAAGGTGGAAGCGCTTTTCAGCTGGCACAGGGAGTTCGCTTCGGGGGGGTGGTGGTTACCTTAGTGCGGCCATGGCCTCAGGTATCCTCCTCCTGTACATCTTCCTACTATGGCCTCTAATTGGCCTGGTGGTTTGCAGGATTAGAGAATCACCCTGAACTGGTGTTGTAGCTCCAGACTGGCCTAGGAGACCCTGGTATGCGGATTCCTGGTAGGCTGCTGCTGGGGTGGCCTCTGCCTTTCTGGCAGGATTGTTGCATCAGGGGCTAGTCCTTCTCAATGATGCCATTATATTCTCGCTTATGGCTTTATCCTTGAGAGACACTGCCTAAAGTATGAGGGATATTCTGCAGTGATTTCCGCGCCTTTATTTTTGGTAAACTTAATCTTTCTAATGTCACACAAAAATGCAAGAAAACAGACTTGCATAGGAAATGTGAGGTACAAAACAACACATGATACATTGCATTCATGTTCAAAGGAAATACAAATTTAGAAGAAACAAATAAAAACATGCAACCCCACCTCAAGCCCACTACCAAGGGGGAACTCTAAAGGAAACAAAATTATTAGTGAAACTCTACATAGGAAAAAACACAACTTAACACAGTCATCATTTCCATTATCACAGATTCAAAGTGTCCACCTGCCCAACTCATGGGGAACAATGTGCATTCAAAAAAAAAATCAATTGAGATGGATACTGAAAAATATATGAATTCCCTAGCAGCTTAATTAAACATTCACATGGGGGTTTTGTAATTAGGTAGGATGTTTTTCCTAAGACCCTTGATCTCAAGAGCAGAAATTCTCTCCTTCAGGACTGGGTATATCCTTTGCCAAATCAGGGAATATACAAACTAAACAGCCCTTAAATCACACATTATGCTTCCTAAAAAACAGCTATCAGATATTAATGCTAAAGCAAGGATACAAGTAAAGGGAATAAGCTCTTCAGATTCAGAGGTTTCTTACAAAGCTGTAACATTTAACACCTCCACCTCTTGAGGCCCAGGAATCTCAACTCCCGCAGTAGCCTTTCGGCCCGTAGACAGATAATATACACTTTTACCAAAGGCAGACAAGATTCAGAAGGAACACCCAACACTTCTGTCAAAGGCTTCCCCAAGTTTTTAATCGTATTCCAGATTGTCTTAAGCATGAAATGTTCAGGGCGAATTAAGTCAAAGGGAAATGTCACTTTACCCGGTTCAGCGCCCATGTTTGCTGCTGTCTCCATGATTCCCTCAGATTGCGCAGCACCAGGCAAACCCATCGGTTCTAATGGACCTCATCTAGCTCCGGAGTCAGCCCCAGTAGGGGCGAAGAAGCATAGATGCTTGCTGGGCCTGACACCACCACGTCTCTGGAAGAAGACTCTGACCTCAACTGCATCCGGGACACAATGCATCAGTGAGCATGAGATCGAGGCTCAATAGGGATTCTGAGCTTCTCTGCTCCTGTGATCTCCCCGCCAAGAAAACCACCTCCAAATCCACTGACTGCTGCTCCTGCCGGACCAAGTAATCGTCCATAGGACCTGAGGTAATGGGGTTTGAGGTTAGCCGGGCAGCCTGGGACTGCTTACCCAACCCACCTTTCCTTTTTCTTCCCATCAAGGAAACGCCGGCAGAGCACTATAAGCTGCGTGTGGCCATCTTGGAGTCCCACCTTCCCCTTTCACGCTCTTAAAGGCAAGGTGTATGTCCATCTGTCTGACATGTTCACATCTGTTGTCTCTTCAAGAAGTGGTGTCGATAACAAGGTTGTTCGCCTTGGCAGGCAGACAGTACTCTGCCTGTTGGTGTTCCTTCAGTAAGGGTTTGAGAGAGGTCTCCCTTTGAGCTCCTTAAGGGTTCAGGTGACTCTGTTGGTGTTCTTTTGGGAGGCAGTGACAGATTGACTCGTTGCATCACACCTGAATTTCTCCTTCTTCCTCTGGGGGGATGATCCATTTGTACCCCTTCCCTCTTGTGCAGTCTGTAGTCCTGCCCTGGGATCTTGGATTAGTTCTGCAGGTCTTGATAGGGGCTCCCATTGAGCTGTTGAAGTGGACCACACTTAAGGATTTGACACTCAAGTCGTTGTTTTTGGTAGCCATTTGCTTGGCTTTCTGCATCTCAAAATTGGAAGCTCTCTTGTGTAGGTCATAAGAACATAAGATATGCCATACTGGGTCAGACCAAGGTCCATCAAGCCCAGTATTCTGTTTCCAACAGTGGCCAATCTAGGTCATATGTACCTAGCAGTTTCCCCAAGGGACACAGGTTCCACAATGCTTGTATTCGTTCAAGCATTGATATCCTGGGTCCCTTCTTAATAATGGCCAAACTTTTTTTAAACCCAGCTACACTAACAGCCTTTACTACATCCTCCGGTAACAAATTCCAGAGTTTGATTACACGTTGAGTGAGAAAATATTTTCTTTTATTAGTCTTAAATAGTTTACCCTGTAGCTTCATTGCATGTCCCCTAGTCTTTCTATATTCTGATAAGGTAAACAATCGATCTACGTTTACCCGTTCCACTCCGCTCATTAATTTATAGACTTCTATCATATCTCCCCTCAGCCGTCTCTTTTCCAGGTTAAAGAGCCCTAACCTTTTTAGCCTTTCTTCATAGGAGTATCCTTCCATCCCCTTTACCATTTTGGTGGCTCTTCTCTGAACCTTTTCTAATAACTCTATATCCTTTTTAAGATACGGCGACCAGAATTGCACACAATATTCAAGGTGCGGTCTCACCATGGAACGATATAGAGGCATTATAATATCCTTTGTTTTATTTTCCATTCCTTTCCTTATCATACCTAGCATTCTATTTGCTCTCTTGGCCGCTGCTGCACACTGGGCCGAGGGTTTTAACATGGTATCCACAATGACGCCTAAATCTTTTTCCTGGGTGGTGGTTCCTAATGTGGAACCTTGCATTGTGTAACCATAGTTTGGGTTGTTCTTCCCTAGGTGCATCACCTTGCACTTATCCACATTAAATTTCATCTGCCATTTTGATGCCCAGTCTTCCAATTTATCAAGATCCTCTTGCAATTTTCCACAATCCTCTTGGGTTTTAACAACTTTAAATAGTTTTGTGTCATCTGCAAATTTGATAACCTCACTCGTTATTCCACTTTCCAGGTCATTTATGAACATGTCAAAAAGCAACGGACCCAGCACAGATCCCTGGGTTACCCCAGTATTCACCTTTCTCCATTGGGAAAATTGGCCATTTAACCCTACCCTCTGCTTTCTATCTTTTAACCAGTTCCTGATCCCACAATAGTACACTGCCTCCTATCCCATGACTCTTTAGTTTTGCCAAAAGTCTCTCATGAGGGACCTTGTCAAAGACTTTCTGAAAGTCCAGATACACAATATCAACCGACTCACCTTTGTCCACCTGATTATTCACTCCTTCAAAAAAACATAACAGATTAGTAAGACAAGATCTTCCTTGTCTAAAGCCATGTTGGCTGTCTCTCATTAGTTCATGACTATCTACATGCTGAGTAATTTTATTCTTTATGATGGTTTCTATCATTTTTCCCGGTATTGACGTCAGGCTCACCGGTCTGTAGTTTCTCGGATCACCCCTGGAACCCTTTTTAAAAATTGGTGTTACATTGGCGATCCTCCAATCTTCAGGTATTAGAGATGATTTTAATGATAGTTCACAGATTACTAATAGCAGGTCTGCATTCTCATATTTCAGTCCTTTCAATACCCTTGGATGTATACCATCCGGCCCAGGTGATTTGCTACTCTTCAGCTTATCTAATAGTTGTAATACATCTTCTCGATGTATCGATATTTCCTTCAATTCTTCTGCACCTTTAAATACCACTTCAGTCATGGGTAACATCCCTACATCTTCCTCAGTAAAGACTGAAGCAAAGAATTTGTTCAGTCTCTCTGCTATCGCCTTGTCGCCTCTTAGTGCTCCTTTAACCCCTTTATCATCTAATGGACCAACTGTCTCTCTCACACTGCTACGCATTGCCTGCTTCTGTCTTTCCTGCCAAAGGTGGTCTTGACCTTCCATGTCAACCAGGTGGTGACACTCCCAGCCTTTTCTGCTGACCAGTGTCGCAGTAAGGACAAGGACCTGTGGCTGGTAGATGTCCGCAGGGTCCTGCTCCATACTAAAGATAGCTAGCACGTTCCGTAGTTCTGACTGGCTGTTTGTCCTTTTTGGGGAACATGTAAGGGAGAAGTGGCATTCAAGGCCATTGGATTAGGGAGGTAGTGGCCTCTGCTTACATTCTAGAAGGTCTACAGGGTAATTTCACTAGAGCGCAAGCATCTTCTTGGATGGAGTCCAACTCAGTCACTTTGCTAGATATCGGTTGGGCAGCTATGTGATCATCCCTCTTTACCTTTGTCAGACATTGCTATCTAGATCTTCAGGCACATGCAGATGTGGCCTTTGGTGTGGCGGTTTTTAAGGCAGCCATGTCTTCTTCCCGTCTGGTTGAGTCATAGCTTTGAAACTTCCCACTTGTTTAGACTGTATAGCAGGATGAGATGGAAGGTGAAATTTTACTTATCTGATCATTTCCTTTCCTGGAGTCCTGCTAGATTAGTTCAGGACCTCCCTAGGAGTTCAGTGCAGCCTCTGGCATGTTGAGATCTGGACTGGTCTAGCAGGACTCCAGGAAAGAAAATTATCACGTAAATACAATTTTACTGTTTATTTTATTTTATTTAGCTCATGCCTTTCCAGTAGTTCAAGGAAAATTACAGTCAGGTACTTGTAGGTATTTCTCTGTCCCTGGGATAAGAGTGATACCTTATCAGTTAGTGACCGGATAACTCTTAAACAGTTTCTGGGGGGAAACGGTCTTCTTGCAATTAGTTGGTTTTGAAATTCCTGGCTGTTGGTCTCATGATTATTTTGTTTTCAACATACAATTATTTTTGTTAAAGAGTGGATCGGTTTTCTTTTACACTTGTTTCAGCTCGCACATTTCATGGTATATGTTTTCTGTAATAGGGCTTTGACCAGAATAAACTGGAAGAGGAAATGAGGAAACGCAAAGAGCGAGTGGAGAAATGGAGAGAAGAACAGCGAAAGAAGGCCATGGAGAACATCGGAGAACTGAAGAAGGAAATTGAAGAAATGAAACAAGGGAAAAAATGGAGCTTGGAAGACGATGATGGTAATTAATATTTGTCTCCTAGATTAAATTACTGAAATGCTGTTCTGAAACAAACTTAGCATTAGTTAGGGCATTCTAAAGTTTGTGACATGATAAAGTATAGTTTTCACCATTTCTGCTCATGTCTTTGGAGTCTGAAGTCAAGAACACTTACAAAGAAGCATAGAAACATGACGACAGAAAAAGACCACATGGCCTATCTAATCTGCCCTTCCATATCAACCACTACAACAGCCCCCTTTTTTCCTTTAGAGATCCTCTGTGTTTGTCCATTGCTTCTTTGAGTTCAGATACTGTCCTCAGCTCTACCACCTCCACTGGGAGACTATTCCACGGATCCACCACTCTTTCCGTAAAGAAATATTTCCACATATCAATCCTTAATCTATCCCCTTTTACCCTCACTTGCTTAAATATGTTTTAAGGCAACACATTCTTCCATTCAGGATGTATAGAAATATTGATACTAGAAGCCAGGGAGTGAGTTCAAAGTTTTTGTGGTCAGTACGTGTTTATTACACATACCAGTGATTTCCATCAAATAAAGACTATACATATGGTCACAGAGAGAGGTTTGAATTGCATCCCTTTGCTGTTGAGAAATAACCCCTAAGAATTTCTGTACTGAAAATGTTGCCGATATGCTTTTGAGTCTTTTGCAGCTCTGGTTTGAAATGGTAGCACTGAATTGCCTATTGAGAGCTACTTAACTCTGCTTCTGTTTGCACACCATTACTCCTTCACTAGAAAGTATGGAAAATACCTCCTCTAAACTCTCATCCCAGATGGACTGACTAGGTGGTATCATGAATCCTCACCAGGATGAATGTCTTCTGTGAGAGAGTCTTTCAGTTCTGCTCTTTATGGTCAGCAAAGACCATAGCAATGGTGGCAGCCATCTATCCTTTCTCTCTGCCTGGGACTGTGTGTGTCTCATCCACAGCACACCTGGTCCCAGCAAACCCCCAACAGACAGCAGACTCAAAAACAAATCTGCTGTGTGTCAGTGTTGTGGCTCAAACTATGGGATTGGTTGAACAATTTGTGTATTTGTATTGTCTGTCTTTGCTCATTACTTAGTTTTAGCGTTCAGTCCTTTTTTTTTTAAATTGTCAGTATCTCTTTGTATAGTAATGCCTTATGCAGTCTTAACTAAGTGTATGGCCAGTTAATATGATCTGTTCTAAATTGTTTTCTGATATTGCACTATGAAAAGCATGTCACCAGACTCCTAGATAAGGTTTCTATGGATACAATGTGGAGTTCATTTTGAGATGGTGGTGAATGGCTGGTCTGTCTATTTTAGATGCAAAAAGACTTTTCTAGCAAAACATTGCATGAAAATTCATGTGTATTAAAAAAAAAAAAAAAAAAAAAAAACAACCCTTCTGTCAGCTTTTGCACCTCCCTCTAGGGCATGTTCCTTATTGTTCCTCCAATCCAGTCCCGTCCCATCCCATCCCGTTACCTGTGGGTAATCACGCCCCACCAGCAGCTTGGAGACTGAGCATGTCATCTTTTCATGACATCACCCTAGATAGGCATCTGGCACCAACCTCCAGTAGCTCAGTCTCCAAGCAGTTGGAGTGGCATGATTCCCTTGGACTCATTGAAGGAACAACTAGGATACTTAGGCTATTAGGGTTTCTTTTCTTTGATTTGGCTCAGTCCTTTTTTCCTCAATTGGTCTTGCTTTTAAAGTTCTTGAAAAAAATAAAAAAAAACAAGGGGAAGAGAGTTAAGAGACTCTTGGCATTCAGTTTTTTTTGGGGGGGGGAGTCTTTGCAGACCACAGGGGTTGCACTTGCATTTTATTATTTTATCTGGAAGCCCACTCTATAAGTTAAAGGTATCCGTGAGAACTGTGAAAAAAAAAAATAAAACAAGGAAAAGACAGAAGGAGGACTTAGACAGCCTTCGGCTTTTGTGGGGTGCCTAACATGCTTGTCAAGTTGGTGTGTTTGGCATATGGGTCTTGTAGGGGTTCGGTCTTGCCAGCTGTTTTCTGCCGCGGCTGTGAGGCTGAATCTCAGTCGACTGAGGTGGACTTGGAGGAGAGACCTGATAAGACCCAGGGGGTTATGAGCAGGGTAGAGAGCTCCTCTCAGCCTTCAGGGGGGGGTGCGTTTCACCTTCTCCTGGTGCAGGGATCACACTGGGGCTGGAAGGTGGTGGGGGACAGACCCTCCCACGAAAAGCCTTAAAAGCAAGGGGAAAAGAGCAGTTAGAGATTCCTCTTCCTCCTCCTCTAAGGGAGAACAGATGGGAGGCCTCCTGGGGGGCGGGGTGGTTCTCTCCAGAATTCACCCTCATGCATAAGGCCTTTTGTATGAGGTAGCATGGGGGGGAGAGGAGCTGCTGAGGGCTCCACAAAAGGCCCAGAGATGTGGTGCTCCAGTGACCACCACGAAGGATAAAGGCAGAGGGGGAGTCGGGGCCGAGCAAGCAGAGATTGGAGGAAGACCTTTGGGACGAGATAGGATCACTGCCCTCAGAGAAGGTGGATGACCTGGAGGCCGAGTCGGACTTGGAGGGGGACAGAATTCCCTGGAGGAGGATTTTTGCATTGTTTGGGTCTTCTGCAGGGAGGAATTGGGGGTCTTGATAGCTCATTCTTCAAAGGCATTTAATGTGTACATGGAGATGCTGTTTATTTATTTATTTATTTACATTCTCTTATATACCGCGCTATTCTGCATCAGTGCGGTTTACATTGAACAAACTGAAATTGGAAATTCCTTATCGCTTCTCCGGGCCAGTCCAGGGAAAGGTAGGGTTGTCAATCCCCTTTAGCAGCTGAGGACTGAATACTTCAAGTTTTCTTGAGAGGTGAAGCCACTCCCCCTGAGGTCAACCAGCCAGTCTTTCAGTCCTCAGCAGCTGAAGAGGATCAATTCTCTCTTTTTCCCTCATGTGCCCCTACACTGCTTAATTTTATTTATTTATTTATTTATTTATTGCAGTAGAAGTTGGCTCTGGCAGAGCTGATTTTTTTCTATAGTCCTGAGCCTCGATTGTGGTTCCTTACTTAATTGGGGCAATTGAGACGTTGGACAATTGTTAACACGACGGTATAAGGTAGAGCCTGCCTTTTGAACCGTTCCTGTCTCTAAGCAGATTGAACCTGGGAGCCCCAGTACTTCCTCTGCTGTGGACATAGCCGCATTTCTCCGTGTTCCGCTAGCAGCGGAACGAGATCTTCACGCTGCAGCGTTTTGTCTGTCAGGGTGAGTGTGCGTCACAGTGCGGCGTCCATTATCACCGGCGCGCTTTAACCGCGCGGCGGTTCCTCTGTCCCGGCTGGCGCAATTATCTAGAGCGGCGGTTTCTCGGCCGCAGTAGTAGCGCGGCAAGCACAAGGGGTTAATTTCTATACGCAGAAGTGATGGCAGAAAAGCTCACTTGCGATACAGAGAAGGCTTCTTTGCCCGTGGAAAAGGCGGGAAAGTCGGCCATTTTAGGCGCGCCAGCCATTTCGTCGGCCGATCAACACCGGCCTGCTAAACGAAAGGCTAAGTCTTCTAAGGACATTTCTCGGCAGGAGAAGCCTGCGCAGCCCCTGACTGACGCGCAGGAGGGCATATCGTCCTTCTTTTCGCCGGAATTTATACTGGCGATGCACAAAGCATATCTGATGAAATCTTCTCAGTCTGCTCTTCTGGACACACTTCCAGGCTGTGCTACAGTTCCGATGGATCCTGGAGAGGGTCCTTCTCGGCCTAAGGAGATCCTGAGGGATCCTTTGGACCCTTTTGCTTCACAGCTCTCTGTACCCCTGGGTCAGGGGGATACGGAGGGTATGTCGAAAGCAGGCTTAGATCTGGCTCCAGATGAGCTAGAAGAGGGTGAAATTGCACCAGGGGAGGATCCGAATATCTTTCGCGTTTTTCGCAAAGAGGAGCTTCACGCTCTCATTTCCCAGTCTTTATCTGCATTACACCTTCAACTTCCTCCAGCTTCTCAGGAACCTTTAGAGCAGGGGTCACCAACCTGCGGCCCACGAGGTCCCTCCGTGCGGCCCATGAGACTCTACCCCGGTGCGGCCCGCCAAGGCAAACTCACCGACTCCTTCTGCAGCCGCGGCTCCCTGCCTCTTAGGGAACCGCGGCTGTACTTGTAAAATCATCGCGGAGCCCTTCCTGTCTTGACGGGCTCCGTGCAGCATTGTCCCGCCTCCAAAGGAAGTGGTAAACAACTTCCTTTAGAGGCGGGACAATGCTGCACGGAGCCCGTCAAGACAGGAAGGGCTCCGCGATGATTTTACAAGCACAGCCGCGGTTCCCTAAGAGGCAGGGAGCCGCGGCTGCAGAAGAAGGGAGGGAGCTGACATGGATTATTCAAGCTCAGGTATGAGCAGTTTTTTTTTCGCGCAGGGGGGGAGGAGGGGGGTGCGGCCCGCGAGTCTGCCGGTAGTCGGCTGTGCGGCCCGCGGCCCTCTGGAGGTTGGTGACCCCTGCTTTAGAGGATCCCTTATTGCAAGGCTTTAAAACGGAACAGCGCTGTTTCCCGCTGCACCGGGTAATAAAACAGATGATTGAATCTGAATGGGAGTGCCCGGAGGCTACGCTCCGGGGGAGCCGCGTCTTAGCTCACCTTTACCCCATGCCGCAGGAGGAAAAGGAATTGTTACGCATGCCCAAAGTTGATGCGATAGTATCGGCGGTGACCAAAAAGACTACCATTCCTGTAGAAGGGGCGGCAGCGCTTAAGGACCTCCAGGATCGGAAATTGGAGATTCTTCTCAAACAGGCGTTTGATTCTAGCGCCTTAGCTCTGCAGGCGGCTGTTTGTGGAGCATATGTCTCTAGGGCATCCGTTAGGTGGCTACAAGGAGATATATCCGGGGATTCCGCTTCTGTACAGGGAGCGGACAGTGCAAAATTGGAATCGGCTGCAGCATATATGGCCGATGCTTCTATGATCTCCTGCGAATTGCTGCTAAGACCATGGCATCCCTGGTCGCGGCCAGGCGTTTTTTATGGTTGCGTAACTGGTCGGCGGACGTGTCCTCCAAGTTACGTCTTAGTAAATTGCCCTATAAGGGAAAATTGCTCTTTGATGAGGCATTGGAAAAGATTGTTAAAGATCTGGGGGACACTAAAGGAGGGCGTTTGCCAGAGGATAGGCCCAAACCCGGGCGTGGCGCCGGAAGTATCCGAGCCTCCGGTCGAGACGCCCGTAGATTCCGCGGGGCGCGCTTTACTCCCTATCCCAGGGGCCGTGCCGGTTTTCGCGGTCAGTCCTTTCGGGGAGCCAGAGGTTTCAGCAGATCTTACTTCGGGGCTTCTACCTCCACGGCTAAAAAGCCACAATGAAGGTGTGCTGGTCCAGGCGTCGGTGCCTGTAGGGGGCCGCCTGCGAGATTTTCTAGCAGCCTGGACCGCAATCACTGCAGACAAATGGGTATTAGAGAGAATTCAAAAAGGGTATGCGCTGGATTTCGCTTGCCCTTTGACGCCCGCCTTTGTAATGTCACCCTGTGCGCCGGGGCCGAAGGTGCAGGCCGTCTCAGACACGCTCTCCCGCCTCTTGCAGCTTCAGGCGATAGTTCCCGTGCCTCGAGACCAATACGGTTGCGGTCGATACTCGATATATTTCGTGGTTCCCAAAAAGGAGGGTTCTTTTCGCCGTTTTCTGTATCTCTAGGGCGTCTATCGTGCTTTGCTGGTTCCTCATTTTCGCATGGAAACATTGCGCACCGTGATTCGAGCAGTGCGTCCCGGAGAATTCCTCTCATCCATAGATCTCACCGAGGCATATCTTCACATTCCCATCAGGCAATCTCATCAACAATTTTTACGTTTTGCCCTTCCTATGGGTCATTTCCAGTTTCGAGCGTTGCCGTTTGGCTTCGCCACGGCTCCGCGGACCTTCACGAAGCTCATGGTAGTGGTAGCAGCGGCGCTGCGGAGAGAAGGTATCCGGGTTCATCCGTATCTCGACGATTGGCTTATCAGGGCCGATTCTCAGGTGGCCTCCGTGGCAGCAACGGCTCGAGTTGTTCGACATTTGGAGCAACTAGGTTGGGTCATAAATCAGGCCAAAAGTCACTTACAGCCGGTACAGCAACTGACTCATCTCGGGGCCGCCTTCGACACAGCTCGTGGAGCAGTTTTCTTGCCCGAGATCCGAGTGCACAAGCTGTTGCAGCAGGTGCAGGCGTTTGTGCGGATCCCGGCTCCGTCGGCGTGGACATACTTGCAGCTCTTGGGCTCCATGGCGGCGTCCTTGGATCTGGTACCGTGGGCCAGGGCTCACATGCGGCCGTTGCAACAAGCCTTGCTTTCCCGATGGTCGCCGCAGCTTCATCCTCTCTCACAGCGCCTGCTTTGTCCGGAGCTGGTGCGGCGAAGTTTAGAGTGGTGGTTGAACCTGGTCCATCTCAGAGCGGGCGTTCCCCTACAGGAGCCCTCATGGGTTTTAGTCACCACAGATGCCAGTCTCACAGGCTGGGGAGCACATTGTCATTCGCAGCTCGCTCAAGGATCTTGGTCTCCGGAGGAGAGCTCGTGGTCGATCAACAGACTCGAGCTACGAGCTGCTCGGCTCGCCCTTCAGCACTTCGAAGCCCTGCTCAAGGGGACTGCAGTTTGGTTATTCTCCGACAATGCAGTGACAGTGGCATATATCAATCGGCAGGGGGGAACCAAGAGTTCCTCTCTTCTCGCCGAATGTCAGGAGTTGATGTCTTGGGCAGAGAGTCGTCTCCTGGCATTGTCAGCGGCTCACGTAGCTGGCAAGGAAAACCTTCAGGCCGATTACCTCAGTCGCAATGTCCTCGATCCCGGAGAGTGGGAGTTGAACGTCGCAGTTTATCACGAGCTGACATTATGGTGGGGACAACCAGTTATGGATCTCATGGCGACTTTCAGCAATGCCAAGGCATGTCGTATTTTCAGCAGACGCAGGGAACGCATGTCAGAGGGGCTAGATGCTCTGGTTCAACCATGGCCGAGGGACGCTCTCTTGTACGTTTTCCCTCCTTGGCCGTTGTTGAGTCGCGTTATTCAACGCATAGCGGGACACCGAGGTTCGGTGATTCTGATTGCGCCAGATTGGCCTCGACGTCCTTGGTATGCCGATCTCATTCGGCTCCTGATAGCTCCTCCTTGGCGTCTTCCGGTTCGGATCAATCTGTTAAATCAGGGACCGGTGCTCATGCCGCAGGTGGATCGCTTCTTGCTTACGGCTTGGCTCTTGAGAGGGATTGCTTGAGACGTAAGGGTTATGCGAGCTCTGTAGTGGCCACCTTACTTAGATCTAGACGGCCAGGGACCTCCCTTACATATGTTAGGATATGGCGGCTCTTCGAGGATTGGTGTAGCCGGCGAGGCGTGCTTCCACGTTAGTCTACCTTACCTCAATTGCTTTTATTTCTCCAGGAGGGTTTGGAGAAAGGTTTGGCGCTTAATACCCTTAAAGTTCATGTAGCAGCGCTAGCATGTTTCAGGGGAGTGGTGCAAAGGATGTGCAAAGGTTTTTGCGGGCGGCGAAGATCCTTCGTCCTCCATTGCGCCAGATTGTGCCTCCGTGGGATCTGAATGTCATCTTGGAGGTGTTTGCGAGTTCGCCTTTGGCGTCGGGTTCCTCACGGGCTCCGCGTGAGTGTTCCTGGAAGACAGCCTTCCTAGTAGCTTTATGTTCAGCGCGGCGGATTTCCAATTTACAGGCCTTGTCTTGTCAGGAGCCGTATCTGCAATTTCTCCCTGAACGAGTGTTACTGCGTACGGTTCCTTCTTTTTTGCCGAAAGTTCTTTCTATTTGTTTTTCATATTAATCAGTCTGTGGCCTTACCAAGATTTTCGAATTTGTCAAGTTCTCCGATTGACCGGGCTCTCAGAAAGTTGGATCTTGCTCGGGTTCTAAAGGCGTACCTTCGGGTTTCGAAACCTTTTCGAAAAACAGACAGATTGTTTGTCCAATATGCTGGGCCCAATAAAGGGCAGGCGGCGTCGAAGTCCACGATTGCTCGTTGGGTGCGCTGCGCTATTGTAGCAGCTTACCAGGCTGGAGGTCGCTCTCCCCCAGTTGGGCTAAAAGCTCATTCCACTCGAGCTCAAGCAACTTCCTGGGCGGAGTTTGCTTTTGTTCCTCCCGTAGATATCTGTAAAGCGGCGACGTGGTCTTCATTGCATACCTTTACGAAACATTACCGTTTGGATGTTCAAGCTCGCGAAGATGTGAAAGTGGGGGAGTCGGCTCTTATCGCGGGGCTGGCGTGTCCCTCCCAAGTTTAGGTACTGCTTTGGTACTGCCCTACCTTTCCCTGGACTGGCCCGGAGAAGCGATAAGGAAGATGAAATTAGACCTTACCTGCTAATTGTCTTTCCTTGAGCATTCTCCGAGCCAGTCCAGGGTCCCACCCTTTTTCGTTTTTCGGATACCTCTGTCGCAGAGCAGACATCATAGCACGATGTGGGTGTTCGTGCGAGGGGGGTGTATTGGGGCATCTAGGTTCTTTCTCAGAGATGGACGTGAATATGTTTGGAAAAAAAAAAAAAAGAACCATAATCATCTGCATCTGCGGACGCACTGTTTGGTTGCTTACTCTTTTCCATAGGACTATAGAGCATTATCAGTTTTAACGGGTTAACCTTGTGTTTTCAGTTCTTTAATAGTTTGCTGCTTTGTCAACCTCAGGGGGAGTGGCTTCACCTCTCAAGAAAACTTGAAGTATTCAGTCCTCAGCTGCTAAAGGGGATTGACAACCCTACCTTTCCCTGGACTGGCCCGGAGAATGCTCAAGGAAAGACAATTAGCAGGTAAGGTCTAATTTCATCTTAGCAGAAGAACCACTGGAGGACCCTCTTTTTCAGACGGTAAGGACGACGCAGAGGGGTTTTTCCCTACACTGGGTCGTCTGGCAGATGAATCAGATGTCCTGGAGGCCGCTCTCAAGGGAACGCGGATGAAGGGCCGTCTTTACCCTCTTTCGAAACAAGAGGAGGAGGAGTTGTGTGTTCCTAATGTGGATACGGCAGTCTCTGCGGTCACAAAGATGACCACGATCCCGGTGGAAGGAGAATCGGCGCTTAGGGATTTATAAATAGAAAATTGGAGACCCTCCTTAAGCAGGTTTTCAATATTAATGCACTGTTCTTACAGGCTTTGGTACAATGGAGCCTTTGTGACCTGAGCTTGTTTACACTAGGCACAAGGAAATTTTGGAGAGCTCAAGAGAGACTCGGCCTCACCCACTGGAGGCAGCTAAGCTTGAGTCGGGAGCTGCGTACTTGGCAGATGCCTTCTACGACCTGATCAGATGCTCGTCTAAGGGTATGGCCTCGGTGGTGGCAGCACGGCACTATTTGTGGTTGTGAAATTGGTCAGCAGATGTCTCCTCCAAATCTTGTCTCGGTATGCTCCCTTTTTGGGGCCGGCTCCTGTTCGGGGAGGACCTTGTGAAGTTGGTAAAGGATTTGGGAAAGTCTAAAGGGGGGAGACTTCCCGAGGACAAGTAGAAGCCTGTTAGATGCTTGGCCCTGGGGCGTGGGCAACCGAGGGACTTTAGGCATTTTCAGGCAGTGAGGTTCGAGCCGTACCAGAGAAGGCGTTTTCCCTCTAGGCGGCAGGCATTTCGGGGTTTTTGAGGCTCCGGCAGGGGCTTTTATCTCTCTTCAGCCTCTGCTCCCAAGAAGCCCCAATGAAGCGAGGGCAGACCAGGCAGTTCTCATTCCCGTGGGGGGGTCGGCTGCGGACATTTTATGCTTCCTGGGCTCGTATCACTTCCGACCAGTGGGTACTGAAGGTTATCAGAGAGGGGTACTCCCTGGAGTTTGCCCTTCCAATTCAGGAGGCCTTCATCAACTCGTTGTGCAGGGCATCCCGCAAGCTCCAGGCTGTGTGGCATATCCTCCTCCGTTTGCAGGCCTTGTAGGCAGTAGTGGAAATACCAGAAGACCAATGCGGATGTGGTCAATACTCCATATACTTCGTGGTGCCCAAGAAAGAGGAGTCTTTTAGACCAATTTTGGAACTCAAGCCATCTGAATTGGTATCTGCGAGTGCCGCATTTCTGGATGGAAACTCTTTGGTCTGTGTTAGTGGCGGTCCGAGATGGTGAGTTTTTAACCTTGCTTGATTTCACAGAAGCTTACCTACATATTCCCATTCAACAAGATGATCAGCAATATTTGCGATTCACGGTCCTGATGGGCCACTTTCAGTTTTGGGTGCTGCTGTTCGGGCTGGCTACAATGTCTCAATCCTTTACTGAGGTCATGGTGGTAGTGGCGGCAGCACTCTGTCAGGAAGGAATTTTGATGCATCCCTATCTTGACGATTGGCTTATTCAGATGAAATACAGAGAGGAAAATGAGCTGACCACAGCAAGAGTCATCAAATTCCTTCAGAGACTGGATGATCAGTTTCACCAAGAGTTGTCTGCAGCCATCCCAAGATTTGGAGTACCTGGGAACCTGGTTCCAGACTGACATAAGTCTGTGTCATCATCATGGGATTGGATGTGGAAGTTGCAAGGTCAGATACAACAGTTTCTGCAGATGGCATGGCATTACCTGCAGATTTTGGGCTCCATGACTGCGTCAATTGATCTGGTGCCCTGGGCTCGGGATCACATGAGACTGTTGCAAAGGGCGTTGTGCAGATGGTTGGCGTAGCACCACCCACTCTCCCAGCTGTTGCCCTGTCCGGAGATGATTCAAGAATCCTTCCGGTGGTGGCTTCAGCCCAGCAAGCTTCTTGCAGGGATGCCCCTAGAGAAGCCTCATTTGGAGGCGCATTGCGAAGCCCAAATAGCTCGGAGATTTTGGTCGTCACAGAAAAGCCATGTGGTCCATCAGCTGCCTGGAGTTATGGGCAGTATTCATGTTCCTGCAGAGGCTTCCAACCTTTCTTGGGAGAAAGGCGATGAGAGTGTTCTTGGACAATGGCACCACAGTGGCTTACATCAATAAGCAGGACGGTATAAGCAAGCACGCCACTGGAGAGCGAGATCTGTCTGTTGATGGTCTGGGTGGAGAGCAACCTGGTGGTGCTCTCGGCGGCACATGTGGCAGGCAGAGTGCGACTCGACTCAGGGGACTGGACGCTGGATGTGGCAGTTTTTGCGCAGTTGGTAAGGTGCTGGGGACTGCCGATCATGGATCTGATGGCGACCTTTGAGTCAGTGAAGGTGGTCTGGTTTTACAGCAGAAGAAGAGAATGCATGTTGGAAGGTCTCAATGTGCTGCTGCAGCCCTGGCCCTCAGAGAGGCTACTCTCTGTTTCCCCCCCCCCGGGTACTCAAAGGTCGAATGGTGCAGAGGATTGAGGCCCATCCAGGGCTGGTGTTGCTAATTGCCCCAAATTGGCCAAGATGACCGTGGTATGCCGATTTTGGTACGACTGACGGTCAAGCATCCCTGGCGATTGCCAATCTGCTCTCGCAAAGTCCCTTCTTAATGTCTCGGGTAGATTGATTCTCGCTTATGGCATGTTTCTCGAGAGGGCTCAGTTGAGTAAGCAGGATTATTCGGCCTCTGTTGCAGTGTTGCTGAAAGCCTGGTGGCACACCATGTCGCTGGCATACATATGAGTTTGGAGAGTATTTGAGGGCTGGTGCCAGGACTGCAATAGTTCTGCCCTGAAGGCTACGATTCTGGAGATTCTAGCTTTTCTGCAGGTGGGTCTGGATAAGGGGTTGGCTTGTAGTTCCCTACATGGAGAGGTGGCAGCCATCTCCTGTTATCAGGGCAGAATCAGAGGGATTCCTCTGGGGACTCACCCAGATGTCATTCATTTTCTTTGGCGGTAAAGCAAGTTTGGCTGCTGGGGCGGTCGGTGATTCCACTTTGGGATCTGAATCTGGTATTATCCGTGCTGACAGAGGCACTCTTTGAGCCACAGAGCGCTTGTTCTTTGAAGGACCTTTTTGGTGGCTATTTGCTCCGCCAGGAGAATCTCGGAACTTCAAGCACTGTCATGTTGAGCTTCATTTCTGGTCATGTCGAGAGAGAGAGAGTAGTGTTGCACCCCGTGTCGTCCTTTCTTCCTAAGGTGCGCTCAGGTTTTTACCTGAATCTATTAGTGACGCTTATGGTGTTTTCTGGGGAAGGGGGAATGGTGGAAGACCCCCTTCTGTGTCAGCTGGATGTCCGATGTGTTCTGCGAAGGTACTTGAAGAGTACCACTTCCTTTTGGAAGTTGGATCACTTGTTCGTTCTATTTAGCAGACTGCACAGAGGGGAGGCGGCTTCCAAAGCCTCTATTTAATGATGAGTTAGGAAGGTCATCTCCTCGACCTTCTTCCTGAAGCGTAAAACCTTGTCCAGAGGCTTGAGAACTCATTCAACCAGGGCACAAGCAGCGTCGTGGATGGAATTCATTTTGGTTTCGCCTTTGGATATTTGCAAGGCGGTGACTTGGTCTTCTTTGCATTCCTTTGTGAAGCATTACCGTCTAGATGTGCAGGTGGCGGCTGACATGCCATTTGGCTTGTCAGTGCTTCAGGCCAGACTTGCGGTTACCTCCCAAGGTTAGTACTGCTATGTTACTTCCAACAGGTAACGGGACTGGACTGGAGGAACGATAAGGAAGGTGAAATTAGACTTACCTGTTAATGATGATCCTTGAGTTACTCCAATCCAGTCCCAAACCCTCCCTAGTTGATGTGTGCCTAGTACTCTCGTTTAGCGTTCCCGGGTCTGAGGAGTCAACAAATTCAGAACACTGCCGCCCGCCTCATTACTCACACCTCCCAAAGGGACCATGTAACACCTCTCCTCTTCCGTCTATACTGGTTACCCATCTCCTTTCGCATTCAGTTTAAATTACTTACTCTGGTCCACAGAGCTCTCCACACTAGCACCCCGCAGTATTTGGCAGATTTCATCACATTCCACACTCCCAGACACTCACCCCGTTCGTTCCATCTGAATCGCCTTCATCTCCCCTCTCCCTCTCTCGCTCACCTCCAATCCACTTGTTCCTCTGCATTCTTTTTCATTGGCCCCGCTTTCCGGAACTCACTGCCCACTTCCCTTAGGCTAGACCCCCATCACATCACTTTCAAACAGAACCTAAAAACCCATCTTTTCTCCTTGGCCTTTGACCTTCCCTCCTTTGCCTTTGACCTTCCCTCCTTTTTTGTCTGACCCTGTCCCCTCAAGTACAGTCCTGTATGTCTACTCACTATTACTGTCCTATCAATGATTGTAATTTCTTTTCATCTTTCTGGCCTTGTGCCCACTTTTGAATTGTTGTAAATTGTGAACCGCTCTGATTGCTAAAGTAGGGCGGCATATCAAATAAATAAACATATAAACATAAACATCTCTAGTTGAGTGATCTGGGAGTGAGAGCTGCTGAGGTTAAGGGCTCCTTTCAAAAAAAAAAAATAATAATAATAAAAGAAAGAAATACAAAGGGATATAATGAGTAAATTCTTTAAAGGCTGAGAGGAATCTCGGGTAGCCAGAGTGACTAGTCTCTAGTGGATCTCCTTGCTGCCAGGTTTTGACAGGTAAGCGTTTTGTTTCCCCTCTGGAGGGGGTTTGGACTGCTTGAATTACAAGGTTTTTTTTTTCTTGTGATAATAGAATAGTTCTTTTGTTGCTCCTGTGAGTCTGCTTTGTCAATAGGCTACTGGAGGCTGGTGGGAGGTGCCAGATGCCTATCTAAGGTGATGTCATGAAAAGATGACATGTTCAGTCTCCAAGCTGCTGGTGGGGCGTGATTACCCACAGGTAACGGGACTGGACTGATTAACTCAAGAAACATCAATTAGCAGGTAAGTCTAATTTCACCTTCTTCAGGAACAAGCAGGAAGTCTGTCTTCACATATGGGTGACGTCGGCATTGACGGAGCCCATGCAGTAACCTCTTGAAAGCAGGAGAGAGGTTACTGCGCAGGCTCTGTCGATGTCAATGTCACCCATATGTGATGACTGATTCTGCTGTTCCTGGAGAACACCTCTCCCACAGGTGAGTATAACTATGCTTTTTGGCCAAATATTTGAAAGAGCAATTGTGCCCAACCCTCTGGTATTTGAAATGCACAAAATGCCTTTATGAGCTTGGCTTCTTAATTGGCTGCTCTTTTATATAGAGAATTTTGTGGAATACAGCAGAGTGGAGGAGTAGTGGTTGGAGCAGTGGCCTGGAACCAGGATGATGATTGTGGTCTTGATCAAGTCTTGTAATCCTCCATTGCCTCAGATACAAACTAAGATTGTAAGCTCTTCAGTATCAGCAAGTGCCTTTAAGTGCCTTTGAGTTGATGTTCACTCATGGCGACCCTCTGGATAGTTATCCTAAACTGTGTTCGATCTTAGTCAAGTGGCTAATTTTTGATAGAGTGGAATCCATAGCTGCTGCTATTATATTGATCCATCGCATTGCTAGTCTTCCACTTTTGCGTTGACCTTCAACTCTAAGCATAGTCTTTCACTAATGATTTTTCCTTTGCCCAATGTGTCCAAAATATGAAAATCAAACTCTGTCATTTGAGCTTCTAAGGAAAGCTTAGGTTTGATCTTCTCTAGTACTGATTGATTGATTTGTTGGGCAGTCCATGATATATACAGTATTCTTTGCCAGTACCATAATTTGAAGGTATTACTATATCTGAATATAACTCGCCTTGAACTACTACTGGAAAGGTGTGAGCTAAGGACAAACCATTAATAGGATGATTTAGATTGCTGTAAGATTTTGTGAAGTTGACTAGAAGCTCTGATACTGTTTTGAAATATTGGCACTAAGCTTTTTCCAGATGGGAAAGCAGAAGTAAATATTCTTTATCATATTTCTGGACTAGTGCAGAAGAGTGGGTTATGCTCCCTTTCCAGCAGGTGGAGGCAGACTTGAGCAGCTTTCATTGATATTATCAAGAGGTATAACCCCTGGTGCAACACTGAGAAAAGCCAATATTGTCTGCCTCCAGCAGGTGGCAAGGTGTGTATGAACCGGTGCAGAGGCCTTGGATTGAGCCTGGAGGGTGAAGGTACGTTTTTGACTGCTGAGCTGGCTGCTGCCCAGGATCCAGTGCTGTTTCCCATGAGTTACTAGTGTCTGATGGGCTGAGGAGGAGCAGCTGGACCCTGCAGGATCCCTGAGGGGGCAGGTAAGTTGGGTGCAGGCCTCTTACTTTCTATTATTCCCTTGGTATCCTTGGATCCATTTGAGTCCAAGTTGGCCTTTTTTATCTGCCTTTTTCACTAGTTCTTTTTTGCCCATTGTTTTCTATGGTCTCAATTGGCTGTCTTGCTGCATAAAGCAGCTTCAAAAATTAAAAAAAAGGCCAAACTGTAGATGTGATGGAACTACTACAAAGGAGAAGGGTAAATAAATAAATATACAAAATAAATAAATAAATATATGTATGGGAACGGCACAATGGGAGAGATGAGAAACTAATATTGTATATATAAATAAATCACACCTTCACCATTGAAGGAATTGAACATATTAAAAAATGAACATGTTAAAAACCACAAAGAAGACCTGATAAAGAAAGATTAAACACCAGAAGAGATTGATAAACTGCTAAAAAAAAAAACTTGTGTGAGAGAGCCTATAAAGCTACATAAAATAGGACCATCATGAAGGCATTGTAGATACTATATGAGAACGGCACACCAGAAGAGATGAGGGACTGATATTGTTTTAATAAATAATCACACCTCTACCATTGTAGGAGCGGAAGAAAACCATACTTCCTTTGAAAAAAGAACATGTTAAAAAATGAACATGCTGAAGAGGGGGAGGGTACCTTCATGAGTGCTACAAATCCATCCAGAAAAAGGGGGGTATTAACACCTGAAGAGCCTGATGAAATGGGACCGTCATGAAGGCATTGTAGATACTATATAACATCTCACAACCTCTGTAACTAAAAATAATATCCAAATTTGATGGCCATAAAAAATATATATAAATGAAAGGTTCTCACATAAAATACTAGCCAGATCATCCTAATGGAATACATGTGTGAATGACATGACCATAGACTGTACTCTACTGATCAAAATAACATAATGTAGCCCAAGTCTTCAGAACCGCAGACTCGTACCCGAGCGTTACACATTGAGACATCAAAAAAAAACTCAAAAAAAGGGGGAGAAATGGATCTGGCAGATGTATACAAACTTGAAGGACTGGCTGCTTAAAAGCATAACACCGGATTCAGTAATGGAATACATTTATGATTGACGTGGCTACAAGACCGTACTCTACCAATCAAAGTAACATAATGTGGCCCAAGTTTTCAAAACCACAGATGCATACTCGAGTGTATCACATAGAACCAAATGTATAAAAACTTCACGGAGTTGAAGAACTGGCTGCATAAAAGCATAACGTGGTTCTTTAAACCCAAACCAAGGGAACATATTGGCAACAAAAGATATATAGTACCATGTTAAACTTGGGCACAGAAGAACGTATCGAGTATATAAAATAGAATAAAAACGTACCATGAACTTGCCCGCTTGAAGCCTGAATTCTGTGCGGCAGAAGGAGAGACTCGGGAACCAGACCCGGTCTTGATCAAACTGATCACAATCAAACCAACCTAAAAAATATGTATAAAACTTTGATGCAATGATGTATCCAAAGAATACTCTAAAAGAATTGCCACTCATATAGAACGCTCACCACTATGTTTCACCGTAGTTAATCTGGTCATGCGATACTATGCAAAGATTGTGTGCTGCTCTCTGTTGCCATTTTAAGAGCATTATCCCGCCACAGGAATGTCAAAGGTCATCAAAATTCACACAGCCCGAATAAATATATTTCTTAAAAACGCATATGTGTATAAAGAAAGGAGGATATTGAGCCATACCTATCAGCATGACATAGCTTCAAAGAGAATTTGTAAATATTGTACGGGAGAAAACCGGGGGGTGGTATGTGCTGCTCTCTGTTGCCATTTTGAGGGCATTCTCCCGCCACGGAAATATCAAGAGTCATCTAAATTCGCATTGCCCGAATAAATGTATTTCCTAAAAATGCAAATGTGTATAGAGAAAGGGGGATATTGGGCCATATCTATCAGCATGACATAGCTTCAAAAGGAATTTGTAATATTGTTCAGGAGAAAACCGGAGGGGGGGGGGGAAGGGGGAGAGAGAGAGAGGGGGGGAGGGGGAGAAGGGAGAGGAGGAGGAAAGAAGGGGAAGGGGGAGGGGGAAAAAGGGGGGATAATAAAGAAAAGGTCAACACCTGATTTTTTGCTGGTCTTTGGTACCAGCTCTTTTGTCTCGTGTATATAAGGCCTTTTGCTTGAGGCAGCATGGGGAGGACGTCCCGGGGGGGGGGGGGCATGAAAAGGCCATGAAAAGGGATTTTTCCGGTGGGCTTGGCCGTAAGATTGGAGGATGAAACCATGGCAAGCCACAGGAGATTGGACCAGCACCCTCGGGAAGACACTGGGTCAGTCCAGTCAAATGAGGCGGACAGCCAGGATGAGGAGGCTGATATGGGGACAGAGCCTGCTGAGTTTGAGGAAGGAGAAATTCCCCATGAGGAGTCGCCGCACATTGTGTGGGTCTTCTGTCACGAGCAGTTGGCAGTGTTGATCTCGCAGTCATTAAAGACATTGAA
Organism: Ichthyophis bannanicus; assembly: GCA_033557465.1. Classification (NCBI taxonomy): domain Eukaryota; kingdom Metazoa; phylum Chordata; class Amphibia; order Gymnophiona; family Ichthyophiidae; genus Ichthyophis; species Ichthyophis bannanicus. The sequence goes on along the minus strand of CM066050.1, from coordinate 35,806,494 downwards.
TATGGCTGCAGGGTACCAGTAGAGGATGAGCCTCTTGAGGGCTCTTTATTCCAGGCAGTAAGGAAGGCTCAGACTCTTTTTTTTTTTTTTTTTTCTTTTTTTTCCTGTGCACCACATGATCAAGCAGATGATTCAGGATGAATGGGATGTTCCAGAGGCCGGCCTGAAGGGAACAGAGACCATGGCGTGGCTTTACCCACTTCCAGACCCACAAGGGGGGACCTTTTCTGCTCTCCTAAGGTGGATGCAGCAGTCTCTGGGGATACTAAGAAAATCACTATCCTGTTTGGAAGGTGGTACAGTACTCAAGGATGTCCTGGATAGGAAGCTGGAGACCCTGTTGAAGCAGGCTTTTGATATTAATGCAAGCATTAGTCTGCGGCGCTTTTGTGGCACGAGCTTGTTTGCGCTGGGCCCAAGGTATCTTGAAGGTGGCAGGGGATTCGTCACTGCCACCACCAGAGGCCGGGCTGCTTATCAAGATGATCTCATCAGGAACCGGGCTAAGAGTATGGCGTTGGTCGCGTCCGCTAGTTAGTACCTATGGCTCAGGAACTGGTTGGCCGATATTCTCTAAATCGCTTTTGAGCAGGCTTCTGTTCAAGGGTAAACTCTTGTTCGTGGAGGCATTGGAGAAGCTAGTGAAAGATTTGGGGGTGTCTAAAGGGGGCAGGCTCCCTGAGGATAAACAGAAGCTGGTCCACTCGTCAGCTCCAGTGCGGGGCCAGTCGCGGAATTGTAACCAGTTTCAAGCGGTGCGTTCTGTGCCCTGCCAGGGGGCAGACCTTTCGTGGATTTCACGGGTCCAGATGAGGTTTCTACTCCTCTTCCTATGCTGCCGCCAAGAAGCCCCAATGAAGCGAGGGAGACAAGGGCAGGGATACTTCCCGTTGGGAGGAGACTTTACCTCGCCTGGGTCTGGATCACTTCTGACCAGTGGGTACTGGAGGTCATCAGAAGAGGATACACCCTCGAGTTAGCACTTCTGTTCTCGGAGGCCTTTGTCCAGTCTCCCTGCAAGGTGCCACACAAGGCCGAGGCGCTGCGGGAGACTCTTCGGAGGCTTCAAGAGCTCCGCTCCTTGGAGGAGGTTCCATTAGACCCGTGCGGATTGGGTTGATCATGCCCAAAAAGGAGAGAACTTTCGGGCCCATCTTGGACCTAAAGCACATGAACTGATGCCTCCTGAGTGCCCTGTTTTCACATACAGATACTCCAGTGAGTCAACATGGCTGTCAGGCAAGGCGAGTTCTTGACCACTGGATCTCATGGAAGCCTACCTGCACATTCCCATTTGACCAGAGCACCAACGTTTTCTGCACTTTGCAGTACCCATGGGGCATTTTCAATTCAGGACGTTATCCATTTGGTCTCGCAACTGATCCCCCCGCACCTTCACCAAGGTCATGGTAGTGATCACTTTTGCTCTTCGACAGGAGGGTATCCTGGTACACCCGTACCTGGACGATGGGCTGATGAGAGCAAAATGGTCATGGCCAAGGTAGTCCAATTTCTGCAGAGCCTCGGATGGATATTCAATTTAGCCAAAAGCCGGCTTACAGCCAGTTCAGGAGTTGGTATACCTGGGAGCCCAGTTCCAGACAGGCAAGGGCATGGTGTTCTTGCCTTGGGACCACATGTTCAAGCTTCAGCAGCAGATCTGGGAGTTTCTCAGGCTGAGGTCTCCAACAGCTTGGCATTATCTTCAGGTGTTGGGTTTGATGGCGGCAACTATTAAGTTGGTCCCGTGGGCGTGAGCCATGAGAGCCTTGCAGAAGACTCTGTTGCGGAGGTAGTCGGCACAGCATCCCACGTTAGAGAAGCAGTTGCCCTGCCTGGAATCCGTCAGGAGGGCTCTTCGTTGGTGGATGCAGAGGGAGATGCTCCTGCAGTGATGCCCCTGGAAACTCCCAGTTGGTTGGCATCCATCGTAAGCAGGCCAAGGGACAGGGGCATGGCCCGCGTAAGCAGAAAAGCCCCAAGCCTCAGGCACTGGCTCCGGCCCCGCCTGACAGTGGCTTTTGACTCTTACTGCATGGCCACTCTTCCCACAGGGGAAAAGCAGATCACAGGAGGCCGGCTTGCTCTGTGTGCCCACAGGTGGACAGCCATTATCACCGATGCCTGGGTTCTGCAGATAGTCCAAGAGGGCTGTCTTCTTCACCTAGCCCAGGTGCCTCCTCACTATTTTCCAGAAGAGCCCATCAGGTCTCCTCTTCACCGGGACCACCTTTTGAAGGAGTTGGCGGGTCTTCTCAAGGATCAGGCAGTAGAACCGGTGCCCCACCACTTGCAGGGAAGGGGCTTCTACTCCAGCTACTTTCTGGTACCAAAAAGGACAGGAGGCCTCAGGCCCATCCTCGACATGCGCAACCAACAAATTCCTGGTGAGGGAGAAGTTCAAGATGCTCTCCCTTGGAATCTTGCTGCCTTACCTCCTCCAGGGAGACTGGCTATGCTCCTTAGACCTGAAAGATGCGTATACACACGTCCTAATACACCCAAGCCACAGGCAATATCTACGCTTTGTGGTATGGGGCAATCACTACCAGTACAGGGTACTCCCCTTCGGCCTTGCCTCGGCCCCCAGGGTGTTCCAAAGTGCCTAGCTGTGGTTGCTGCCTTTCTCAGACTCAAAGGGGTCTTTGTATTCCCCTACCTCAACGACTGACTCATCAGAGGTTCTTCGTCCACCGAGGCCCACCAGGCCACAACTCGCACCATCCAAGTGCTGCAGCACCTTGGGTTTGTGATAAACTACCCCAAATCCAGCCTCACTCCAATTCAGCAGCTAGAGTTCATTGGGGCCAGCCTTGACACCCTTCAAGCAAGGGCCTAGCTGCCTGCGGACAGGGCAAACAAACTTATGGCTCTGGCAGGCCAGGTGAGCCGCATGTCTGCAGTATCAGCAAGGCTTTTCCTGCGCCTCCTTGGGCACATGGCTTCCTCAGTCCATGTAATCCCAGACGCCCGCCTCCATATGCGGACCGCTCATTGGTGCCTCAGGGACCAGTGGTCTCAGGCCACCTTCGGGACAAGGTCAGAGTATCCAGACGTCTAGTACAGTCCCTAGCCTGGTGGCTCCAACCACATCACTTGGGGGCGGGAATGCCTTTCCAAGTGCCTCTGCACCTGAGGATCCTGACCACAGATGCATCACTGCTAGGCTGTGGAGCCCCTTGTCAGGGTTTCTGGACTCTGGGACTGTGGTCCCTGAGCGAGAAGGCTCAACAAATCAATTTCTTGGAACTCCGTACCATCCGCTTAGCCCTAGGAGTTTTCAGGCAGTTCCTGGCCCAAGAATCTGTCTAGGTCCAGACAGACAACCAGGTGGTCATGTTCTATGTGAACAAACAGGGTGGCATGGGGTCCCGCCTCCTATGTCAGGACACCCTTGACCTCTTCGCCTTTGTTGCCCGGCATGGCATTCGTCTCCGAGCAGTCTACCTGCCGGGCCAGGACAACTGGCTAGCAGACAGCTAAGCAGGATTCTCCAACCCCATGAATGGCAGCTGGGGACCGCGAGGTAGCCAGTTAGCTCTTCCAGACCTGGGGGCGGCCGGTGATGGGCCTGTTTGCGAGTCCAGACAATCACCAGTTGCCCCTTTTCTGCTCCAGGCGACCCCACTCGCACAGGGTGGCCGCCGATGCGTTTCTGATATCATGGTCCGGGGACCTTCTGTATGCGTTCCCCCCGACACCTTTGGTGGCCAAGACGCTCTTCAAGATTCTCCAGGACAGGGCCTCGGTCATCCTTATTGCCCCTCGGTGGCCCAGGCAACCCTGGTTCCCGCTTCTTCTACAGCTAGCAGTGGAGGCCCCGATCCCCTTGGGGTCCTCACCAAGTCTCCTGTCTCAGGAGGGAGGCTCTCTTTTGCACCCCAATCTCAACTCACTCAACTTGATGGTGTGGCTGCTGAAAGGGTAATTCTCTCTCCGCTCCTCCTTCCAAAGGATATTGAGGAGGTCTTGCTGGCCCTCACGGAGGCCGTCGACCAGATGAGCATATGCCTTGAAGTGGCGTAGGTTTGTGGTGTGGTGCAAGGAGCGGAAGGTAGACCCTTTCTCTTACCCAGAGGGGGTGGTTCTACAATATCTTCTCCACCTCTCTGATTTGGGCCTCAAGTCCAGCTCTGTCAGGATGCACCTCAGTACCCTTGCGGCGCACCACTTTTCAGTGGATGAGAAGCCTCTCTCCACCCACCGTTTGGTCTCTCGGTTCCTGAGGGGCCTACTTCTCTTGAGACCCCTGGTGCGCCCCCCCAGTGACCGAGTGGGATCTCAACGTGGTGTTAGGGCAGCTTACTAGGCAGCCCTTTGAGCCCATGGCTACTTGTTGTTTACGCTATCTTTCTTGGAAGGTGGTTTTCCTGGTGGCACTCACATCCACTCGGCGGGTGAGTGAGCTCCAGGCCCTAGTGTCGGACAGACCCTATACCAGGTTCTATAGGAACTGGGTGATGCGTTGCATGCACCCCAAGTTCCTTCTGAAAGTGGTCTCATTCCACCTCAAACAGGAGGTGGTTCTCCCTGTCTTTTTTTTCTCAGGCTGCATGCCAGTCGGGCAGAGTCGGTCCTGCATACCCTGGACTATAAGAGGGCGTTGGCCTTCTATATCCAGTATATGCAACCGCATCGGAAGGCTTCTCAGCTTTTCATTTCTTACGACCCCAGTAAGCTGGGGATGGCGGTATCTAAGTGTATGCTGTCCACTATGCTGTCCACCTGGGTGGCAGACTGCATTGCCTGGGCATACAGGGCAGCCGAGCTTCCTGTGGAGGGTCGCGTTACAGCCCATAGGGTCAGGGTCATGGCGGCTTCAGTGGCTCATTTCCGCTCTGTTCCTTTGGCAGACATCTGCCGGGCTGCCACCTGGTCTTTGAGTCAGACTTTCGCAGTCCATTACTGCCTGGACAGGGAGTCCCGGCGGGACAGTGCCTTTGACCAGGCTGTACTCCGTAACCTTTTCAAGGTCTAGGCAACTCCTGCCCTCCGACCCCTCTGTGTTCAGGCTACCTGGGCACTATTCCCTTAGTTTTCATTGCTGTTGCGGCTGCTTGTTGCTCTCGTTGAGGGAGCTTTTTTAACTATGGGTTCTCAGTACTGACTTCCTGCTTGTTCCCGGAGAAAGCGTAGTTACTCACCTGTAACAGGTGTTCTCCGGGGACAGCAGGAATCAGGCCACATGACCCTCTCTCCCTCCTCCCCTTGGAGTTGCAGTCCTATTATTATTATTCTATTTTGTTCTTTTTGCCATCTTTTTTGCTATGTCATTTGACTGAGCAAGATGGCACCCTTGGGCGGGAAGGGGACTGTGCATGCGTGATAGCAACTCCTAAAGGCTTTCTCTGAAAGCTGGGGATTTGCTCCACAAGAGGGCTCTGTTGGTGCTGACATCACCCATATGTGAGGACTGATTCCTGCTGTCCCTGGAGATCACCTGTTACAGGTGAGTAACTACGCTTACTGGCTTCTCTTACTCTTACTGGCTTCTCTTAGTTTTGCATAAGTGGTTATACCTCCTGATGACGTCAGTGAAAGTTGCTCAAGTGTGCCCCCTCCTTCTTGTGAGGGAGCATAATCCACTCACCAGGACTGGTCTAGCAGACTTTAAGGAAAGGAAATTATCAGGTATGATTAACATTTCCCCGTGCCTTTTCACTGATTTGTGTTTCAGATGATGACGAAGAGGCAGGAGAAGGAGAAAAGGAAGGTGATGAGGTTGAAGATGAAGAATTGGATCCTTTGGATGCTTACATGGAGGAGGTTAAAGAAGAGGTCAAGAAGTTTAATATGGGCAGTGTGAAAGGTGGAAGTGAGAAGGTAAGATGGTTCATTAATGGGGGGATGTCAGGCTAATACAATATATATCAGTCCAGAATGCAACTATCCTGCAACCAGTTTTCTAATGACAATTCTGAGATGAGCTTCACCTTAGTAGCATGTCTGTAAAGCAGAATTATAAGGTTGTTGTTTTTTTATAGTTTTGATCTAACCATGTGATGAAAATAAGGGAGGAGTCTTTTTTTTTTTCTCTTTTGTCTTTGCTAGAAATCTGGTCCAACTGTTACAAAAGTAGTAACTGTAGTAACAACTAAAAAAGCTTCTACAGAATCGGAGAAGAAGAAAGGAGAACTCATGGAGAATGACCAGGATGCATTGGAGGTAACCCGCCAGCCCAAACCAAGGGGTTGCTATTTTAAAGCACTTATGCAATCAGCAGCGTCACAGACTGCATAAATACTTCCTTTTCTGTCAAAACTCCAGGGTATATCTACAGATAAAAAGGGGACATAGCTAGAGATATTCTGTGCTGGCCAAAAAAAATTATCTCTTTTTAGTGGTTATTTTCAGCCTCTAAATGCACAACTTATCCATTTAAGTGGTACCGCACAAATTTTAGGTATAAAGTTATATGTTTAACTTTATCCATTAGTTTTCATCAGCACCAATTAAATGGATAATACCACTGAATATCTACTAGAAGTTAAATGGTTAAGATGTCCTTTTAACTTTGTATGGTTGGCCCGCGTTTGAAAATTGACCTTCAAGTGCCTGTAGCATGTGCGATCTTATAAAATGTGCCATGGGGGACATACGGATTCTGCTTGTCACATGGCCACTTGGGATCACTGCATAATTCCAAAAGCCAAATAAAAAGATATTTTTGTGTATTCTTGCATAGTCACACCCCTGAGAGAGGCTGCAGGAGGTACTATTTTAAGAACTGTAGTAGGGTTTTTGATTGATATGAAGACAGTCACATGACTAAAGACCAAATGAATTGGGCACTCTAGGAGGATGTCTGCATAATAGCATGATGCTGTTCTTTGTGCTTTGAAAACAGAATCGTGCAGCAGCAGCAGCAGCAGATCTAGACAGTTGACAGTGACATTTAAAGGAATAATGGATTTCCATCTTTACCTTAGATATTATTGGTTGGCAAATAAAGCTCCCAGTCTAATAACACACAGGGCAAGATACATAGACTCCTAAATTTAATGAATATATAAAATAGTACTTTAGCAATTGTGAATTAAATTTCTCAAATAAATGTGATGGATAATCTTCCATTTTGTGTCTTTGAATGGGGGTAGTACTCTTCAGAGGAAGAAGAACTTGACCTTCAGACCGCTCTCACTGGCTATCAGACTAAACAGCGGAAGCTGCTTGAACCAGTCGATCATGGAAAAATAGAATATGAACCCTACAGGAAGAACTTTTATGTTGAAGTTCCAGAACTGGCTAAAATGTCTCAGGAAGGTAAAAGAAAGTTTATTGAAAAATAGTCCAAAATGGGCTAAATGATTTTCATAGAGAAACACGAAAGCACTAATATAGTTTGTTTTAGATTCATTTTGTGTTTAAAATTGTGTTGATTTGTTTATTTGTGAGAAGCTGAGGATGGTAAGGTGGATACTTACAATGGCAAGGTCACCCAGGTGGACATTTGTTGAAGCTGTTATATAAGACAGCTGGAACGGATGCTGATGGCGGGAGGATAGATTCATACTCTGGGTCAAGGAAGCACTAATAACTTGATTTTTTTTCTTCGTTATACAAAAGTGACAAATTATGCAATTCTGATTTTGTTAGAGTTGTGGTAATCATAAGCATGGTGGGGTTTCAGATCTTTATTTATTTTTAAGCATATATTGCATTGGGATTAATGTAGTAGTAGCCTCACTTTACTGTTAATGCTATAGTGGTCGTATTGTGTTTACTACATATAGCTACAGTGTTGCATAACATGCTCCTTCAAAAAAGGCATACTTGGCTTAAAGGATTTTTTTTAAGTAGCCTAAGATGGTCTTCACCCTAACTTCCATCTATCAGTGTAGATCTCGCTGAAGAAGACAAGTATGTCTAGGGGGGTTGAATAGAGGAGGTACTATGAACAGGGCTGGCCCTACCGCTAGATAGACCAGGCATCTGCCTGAGGCAGCTGGATTGGGGGGGGAGGGCACGACATGGCTTTGCTCAGTATGGCTCCATACTTCCCTTCTCCCTGCCCTCATCACTGCCATAAACTTACCTCCATTCTCTGCCCATGGCAGCTGCTGCTGTAGTGTGAAATTTAGTGTGGTATGGAGCCTTGAGCATGCTCCCCCCAACAGAAACTTCATCGGGGGGACAGGACACAGCAGCACTTGAGCGCAAGCATGTGCTCAAGGCTCCATCCTAGATGCCTTTCATTCTGCAACAGTAGGTAGAAGGATAGAGGTAGGGTGGTAGCAGCGGTGGGGGAAGGTGAGGGGGTAGGGAAAGGGAATCATTTGAGTATGGGGAAGAGGAGAAGGGCTTTCTTTTCGTTCCCTCCAGTCTAGACTATTGAGTTGTCACCCCCCACTCGTAGTTTGGAGACTGAGCATACCAAGTCATGCTGATTTTGCCATACTTAAGTAGCTGGCATCTCCTTCAAGGCTCAGTATTCAGTCTCCAAGTAGCTTGGGGGTGACACTCACTGTAGTGTAGACTCCAATGGAGAGTCAATAAGAAAGAAGATTAAATTTGCCTTACCTGGGTATTTCCCATTTGTCAGGCGCTTGGCCCCCTTTAAGATTATTGAACCCATCGAGGTGCTTGGAAAAAAAAAACCAAAGTAAAAAAAATAGTTTTTGAGCTTGCCGGTGAACAGAAGTAGTCTGGGGAGTGAAGCAGTCGGTGTATGCCTAGATTGGAGCAGCCGCAGACTGGTTGATGATCATCTCCCTATCCCTTCTAATGGGAGAGGAGTCTGCTCGGGAGGCATGGTGTGCTGAAGGCCTATGCAGCACACGGGAACCACCATTGCCTGGGCAGTCCTGTTGCAGCAGCACGAACTGTGGTGGTAAGGATGGTCCGCTTTGTTTTGGGATGGGGGGTTTTTTGTTTCTGAGCTCGGGCATCGTGGTGACAGAACATCACGGTGCTCTGCTTGCTGTGATTGCGGAGTTTGGTGGGCAGACAGTCGAGGGACGAGCTGCTCAGCACCATTTTAAGGCCAGCCACGTGTCTGACAGCTGCAGCTGGAAACCTCTAGGGGGTTCCATTTGGTAGAAAAGGTGGGTTTTCACGGACACAGCTTTGGATGCTTGGAGAAAATTCCTCACGCTTTGTTGTTTTGGGGGGCTCTTCCATATTGGGGATAGTCTGAACGTTATTTTGTGAGAATGCCCAAACTGCAGCTGCGAGGAGTCGTCCCATTCAGTGGAGGAGCAGTTGGTAGAGAAGATTCAGGACAACACAGGAAGATCAGATAGGCCAGACTTTTAGCCCTGGGGGGCCCCCCCTTCCCCGGGGAGTTACGGGGGGCACCTGCAGCAGAGGCTCTGGGCCAGCCTTCCCCCTTAGGTAAGAAGGGGGTCTGACAAGCCAGGGAGTCCTCCCCGACACCCTCAATATCCTGGGCAGGCCAAGCCCTCCTTAGGGGGTCTTCTCCCCGGCGTTTGTGTTCTTGATGCATAAGGCTTTCTGCATGTTACAGGAGTCTGGAGACGACTCGATGGAGGGGTGGGGGTGTAAGGTGGATTTGGTCAAAAGGAGGGGTTTGCTGGAGGCTCAGGGGTAGTGCCTGGTGCAGGACGAACCTCTGGCTAAGCGAAAGGCGGGGGCTCATGAGCCCTGGGAAGATGCCGGCTCCCTACATTCGGAGGAGCCAGAGGAGAGCACACCTGACATCTGAGGGGGGGGGAGGGGGTCCAGTGGCAGTGAAATTGGAGGACGGTGAGATTCCACAAGGGGATGAGCACAGACTAATAAGAGTGTTCTCCAGGAACAAGCAGGAAATCAGTCCTCATATATGGGTGACGGTGCCAACGGAGCCCTCGTGCGGAGCAATTCCCCAGCTTTCAAAGAAAGCCTTTGGGATTGCATCACGCATGCGCGCGGTCCCTTTTCCGCCCAAGGGTAACATCTTGCTCAGTCTCCTTTTTTCTGCGGAGCCCAATGGACGTAGTCCAAGTTCCCTCGTGGAAAAAGTGCGTCAAAACTGCTGAAAATTCTTTTCTTCAACCCGGTTCGACGCCGGTTCCCCTTCTCGCCTCGGTTCAGTACACCGGTATCGAGTCCGGTCATTTCTTTTTTGGTTTTTGTCCTTGGTGACTAGCATTCGCGCTCTTTTTATTTTTCACTGGCAGCCCAGTAGTTTGACCTTACAGGGGCCCTTTTTTCCCCCGATGGCTGCCAGCAAGTTTAAAAAGTGTGATCAGTGTAAGAAAATAATGTCACTCACCGACACACACAACTGCTGTCTCCGCTGCCTCGGGCCCGACCATGACCCGAAGGTCTGTGGCCCATGTAGGAAGATGTCCTCTAAGGCACTCAGGAGCCGGCAGCAGCAGCGTGAAAGGATTTTCACTGAGTCCGCATCCTCCCGGGTCCGGACCTCTTCAGAAGCCTCGACGTCTCAGGAGCTGTCGGACTCCGAGTGTAGGGGGTCTTCTGAGCGGGGGTCTCCTTCACAGGAACACCAGAAGAAGAACTCATGAGGGCGGCGGCGGCGGCGTTGGATGCCTCCGATCGACCTGGGCCCTCGCAGACCAGATTGCGGAGTCCTGACCGCCGCTCCGGATCCTTGGAGTCTGAGCGGCCTGCAAAAGTGTCTCGCACGGAGCCAGAGACACCGAGGAAGGTAACTGCTGTTGTCCTCATGGACTCTCCTCCGGGAGAACCGGTGTCGGGCCCAACGGAGTCGGGACCCGACCCGGAGGCTGCAGAGCTTTCTGAGCTCGGTCTCAGAGTGGCAACCCTGGAGCGCAGCATGTCTGCCTTCCTGGAGCAGCAGTGGGTGCTGATGGCCGGTCTCAATGGTACATCCGCCCCGACCACCAGGACATCGACATCCGAGTCGACCCTGGAGGCCGAGCCAATCCTCAAGACTCTTCGGACGGGTCGAGACTCGGCCGAGGTTGTCGACGCCGGTGCCCTCGGTGTCGGGGCAGTTGAGGCCGAAGCCCTCACGGCCGGAGCCACTCGATTCCTCCTCAGGGGAATCGGCATGGGAGACGGAAGATGAGGCATCCCCGGACACCCAACGGACCTGGTATGTCCCATCGGACTCACTGGGTTCTGAGCCTCGGAGAAGGTTCCCTCTGGAGGATACCCGGTTCTCGGACTTCGTCATGGACATGGCCAAGGCTTTGGCATTCCCAGCGGACACCGAGGAGCTCGAGGCCCTCCAGTATGACTTTCCCCCTCGGGAAGCCCTTACGGTACCGGTTCCTTCGATGTTGGAATGGCTGATGCTCCGCATGTGGGAGTCGCCGGCCTCAATGCCGGTTCTCAGCAAGTGGGTCGATTCCATATATCGAGTCCGAAAAAGCCCTGGGTTCCAAAAAGCACAACTCCCGCACAACTCCATGGTTGTGGAATCGGCCATGCACAGGCTCAAGAGCCAAAAAATGCACTCCTCGGTGCCTCCTGGCTGGGAGGCCCGGAACCTGGATGCCCTCGGCAGAAAATGCTACTAGGGCTTGATGCTGTCATGCCGTGTCCAAACTTACCAGCTGTACATGGGCATGTACTTAACGGGACCTGGCAAAAGGAGATTGCCGGGTTCTCAGTTGGCCTCTCCGAGGAACCCTTGCAGCTCTTCAAGACCTTGTCCACTGGGATTCGGGAGTGCTTGAAGTTTATATCTCGAGCAGCCTATGACGGCTTCGAGGCTTCGGCCCGGGTAGCCACAGCCGGCATCGGTGCCCGCCGCCAGGCGTGGCTAATGTCGTCCGACCTGGAGCCATGGGTTCAGGACAAGTTGGTCGATGTCCCTTGCTGAGGTGACAACCTCTTCGGCAAACCCATGACTGAGAAGGCTGCTGAGCTGGAGTTCGAGTACTTGACCTGGACAAGACTCTCCAAGAAGACGTTTGCCCCTTCTAAAAAGAAGGGCTCAGGGAAAAAGCCCTTTTTCCCGAGGAAGGGTGCTGCTTACCGCAACTACCCCACTTACCAGGCCTCCACAGTTCACCCACAGGGGCATCAGGCCAAGGGACAGGGGTATGGCCTGTGTAAGCAGAAAGCCCCAGGCCCCCAAGCCCCAGGCCCCGGCTCCGGCCAAGCCTGGAGGGGGTTTTTGACTCCCAAAGTATAGTCTGTCTCCCACCAGTGGTGAGGCCTTGCACTGGAGGAAGGCTGGCCCTGTATTCCCATAGGTGGACAGCTATCACCACTGATACCTGGGCCCTTCAAATAGTCCAAAGGGGCTATTTGCTTCATTTCAGCTAGGTACCTGCCTTCTACTTTCCAGGAGAGCCTCTCAGACCCCCTCTACACAGGGACCTCCTCCTGCAGGAGTTGGCAGGTCTTCTAGAGGATCAGGCAGTGGAACCAGTACCCCACCATCTTCAGGGACAGGACTTCTACTGCAGGTATTCCAAAGAGAACAGGGGGCCTCAGACCCATCCTCGACCTGCGAAACCTAAACAAGTTCTTGGTGAAGGAAAAGTTCAAGATGCTTTCCCTTGGAATATTGCTGCCTTACCTCCACCAGGGAGATTGGCTATGCTCCTTGGACCTGAAGGATGCCTACACGCACATCCTCATACATCCAGACCACAGACAATACCTCAGATTTGTTGTGGGAGGAAACCATTTCCAGTACAGAGTACTTCAGTTTGGCCTAGCCTCTGCTCCCAGAGTGTTTACCAAATGCTTGGCGGTAGTGGCGGCCTTCCTCGGGAACCAAGGAATTTTTGTCTTCCCTTACCTGGACGACTGGCTCATCAGGGCCCTGTCGCCGCAGGAGGTCCAACAGGCCACAGATCGCACGATCAACATGTTACAGCATCTAGGCTTTGTCATAAATTACACAAAGTCTGCTTTGCTCCCCACTCAGAACTTGGAGTTCATAGGAGTGAGGCTCGACACCCTTCGGGCAAGGACTTACCTGCCAGCCAACAGGGCGCAAAGGCTTCTGGCGCTGGTGCACCAAGTCAGCCACAAGTCTCAGATCTCAGTCAGACACTTTCTATGCCTCCTGGGCCACATGGTCCTCCACGGTACATGTGACCCCAAACGCCCGTCTCCACATGAGGACAGCTCAGTGGTGCCTCAGAGATCAGTGGACACAAGCCACTGGACGACTCCGAGACAGGGTCAGTGTCCAAACAACTGCTAAAGTCGTTGGCGTGGTGGCTCCAGCCACCCAACCTGCTCGAGGGAGTGCCGTTTCAGCCTCCCTCCCACACACGAGTACTAACGATAGATGCCTCCCTGCTGGACTGGGGAGCCCATTGCCAGGGATCATGCACTCAGGTCTTGTGGTCTCCTCAGGAGAGTACACACCAAATCAACCTCTTAGAGCTTCGGGCGATTCGTCTAGCTCTTCAGACCTTCTGTCATGTTCTCTCACATCAGTCTGTCTTAATGCAGACAGACAATCAGGTAGCAATGTTCTACGTTAACAAGCAAGGAGGTACAGGGTCCCAAATCCTATGTCAAGAGACGCTGGACCTCTGCTCCTTTGCAATCAGACAGGGTATGTCTCTCAAAGCAGTTTACCTGCCAGGTCAGGAGAACTTCTTAACAGACAAGCTAAGCAGGATTCTTCAACCTCACAAATGGCAACTGGATCCGGAAGTGGCCCAGCAGATCTTCCACTGCTGGGGGCATCCGTCCATAGATCTTTTTGCCAGTCCGCAGAATCACCAGTTGCCCAGCTTTTGCTCCAGACAGCCACATCCTCAGAGTGGCCATGGATGCTTTTCTGATCTCCTGGTCTGCGGGCCACATGTATGCGTTTACTCCCATGCCTCTGGTGGCCCAGACTCTGTTCAAAATCATTCAGGACAAGGCTTCGGTCATACTGGTAGCCCCCAGATGGCCAAGGAAGCCTTGGTTTCCGCTTCTCCTCCAACTGGCGGTGGAAACCCCACTCCCTCTGGGGACGCAGCTTGACCTCCTGTCCCAGGAGCAGGGCTCTCTCTTACAGCCCAACCTCAGGTCCCTCAACCTGATGGCATGGCTGCTGAAAGGGTAGTGCTAGCTCCCCTCCTCCTACCAAAGAATGTAGAAGAAGTGTTATTGGCCTCAAGGAGGCTGTCCACTAGGAAAACCTATGCCTTCAAGTGGTGTAGGTTTGAGGTGTGGTGTACACAGCACATGAAAACCCTTTCTCTTGCCTTGTACCAGTTGTCCTGCAGTACCTGCTTCACCTCTCAGACTTAGGTCACAAGTCTGACTCGGTTAGAGTCCACCTGAGTGATTTATCAGCACATCACTCTCCAGTGGAAATACCTCTTTCGACTCACCCCTTGGTGTCCAGATTCCTCAGAGGTCTACTTCTGCTAAAACCCCCGGTTTGTCCTCCGGCGACCAAGTGGGATTTGAATGTGGTCTTGGAACAGCTTACTCGCCCACCTTTTGAACTGATGTCCACTTGCCACCTGCGCTTCCTCTCCTGGAAGGTGCTCTTCTTGGTGGCACTCACATCTGCCAGACGAGTGAGTGAGCTGCAAGCTCTTGTCTCAGACCGTACACACGGTTTTAAAGGAACAGGGTGGTCCTCCGCACCCACCCCAAGTTCGTACCGAAAGTGGTCTCCGTTCCACCTCAACCAAGAAGTGGTTCTTCTGACCTTCTTTCCCAGACCGCACGCCAGTCGGGCAGAAGCAGTCCTGCATACCCTGGATTGTAAGAGGGCGTTAGCCTTCTACCTGGAACGTACGCGGGGACATCGAAGGGCTACTCAGCTCTTTGTTTCTTATGACTCCGGTAGGCTGGGGCTACCTGTCTCCAAGCGCATGTTGTCCACCTGGATGGCAGACTGCATTGCCTGGGCGTACAGGGCGGCCGACCTCCTGTTGCAGGGTCGAGTCATGGCCCACTATGTCAGAGCTAAGGCCGCATCAGTGGCTCACCTCTGCTCTGTTCTGCTGGCAGACATCTGCCAGGCCACCACCTGGTCTTCAAGCCAGACGTTTGCAGCCCATTACTGCTTGGACAGGGAGTCCCGACGAGACAGTGCTTTCGGCCAGGTGGTACTACGTAATCTATTTGAGATTTAGGCAACTCCTAACCTCCAGCTCTTTGGTGTCAGGCTACCGGAGGTGTTGCGTTCTCCGCTGAATTCCTATCACAGCTGCTGCGGCTCTTCTAGAGGGAGCCATTTTTCAGCTATGGGTTCTCGGTAGCCTATAGCTAGGGAGTCCCATATGTGAGGACTGACTTCCTGCTTGTTCCTGGAGATAGTGTAGTTACTCACCTGTAACAGGTGTTCTCCAGGGACAGCAGGAATCGGTCCTCACGACCCTCCCTCCTCTCCTGGAGTTGCAGTCCTACTATTTTATTTTATTCATTTTGCCGTCTTTTTAGCTATGTCATTAGACTGAGCAAGATGGCACCCTTGGGCGGGAAGGGGACCGCGCATGCGTGATGCAATCCCAAAGGCTTTCTTTGAAAGCTGGGGAATTGCTCCTGCTGAGGGCTCCATTGGTGCCGACATCACCCATATGTGAGGACTGATTCCTCCTGTCCCTGGAGAACACCTGTTACAGATGAGTAACTACGCTTTTTGATGGGAGGAAATGGCTACGCTGATTTCTCATTCCCTCGCAGTCTTTAATATCCTGCATGGGGTAGCAGCAGAGGAGGAACAGTTGGAGGATCCTCCTTTTTTTTTTAAAGTGGTTCAGAAGCCACAGATGGTCTGCCCGTTACATAGGGTAATCAAGCAGATGATACAGGATGAATGGGAAGTACCGGAAGCGGAATTGAAGGGAGTGTAAACCATGTCCCTTTGGCAGATCAGGGCAGGGAACAGTTACGTGCACCGTGGGTGGATGCCCTGGTGTCAGCGGTAGCTAAAAAGACTATGATACCAGTTGAGGAATGTGCTGCTCTCAAAGACACGCAGTATCAGAAGTTGGAGACCCTGCTGAAGCAGACGTTTGATATTGGCACATTGTCACTGCAAGCGTCCATCTGCATGGCCTATGTGGCGAGGGCTTATTTGAGATGTGTGCAAGGGATCTTAGATAGTGGTGAAGAGTCGCTGCAAGCGTCCTCTGTAGCAGGCCAGCTGGAGTCAGGCACGGCGTATCTGGCTGCTGCCTTTTATGACTTGATTCGCACCTCCTCGAAAGGCATGGCCTTTGGTGGCTGCGCATCACTTGCTTTGGTTGAGAAGTTGGTCGGTGGATGGGACTTCCAAGACTCACTTGAGTAAGCTTCCTTTCTAATGCAAGCTGTTGTTTGAGGAGGCGTTGGAGAAGTTGGCGAAGGAGTCAGACACTAAAGGAGGCCACCTCCCGGAGGATAAGCCCAAGCCGGTGAGAGCGATGCAGCTGGCATGGGGGCAGTCTAGGAATTTCATGTATTTTAGGTCGTTGCGTTTTGCCCCTTCCGCTAGAAGCCACTACTAGTTGTGGGGGCAGCCCTTTCGAGGCTCCAGAGGTACAGGTAGAGGATTTTACCCTGCTGTTTCCTCTGGCACCAAGGCGACACAATAAGAAGAGGGTGATCCAAGATGGAGTAGTCCTGATGAGAGGATGGCTCCGAGACTTCTATTCTGCCTGGGTCCTGCTCACTTCCGATCAGTGGATGCTGGAGGTCATTTGTGAGGGTTACATGCTCGAATTTGTCAGGTCGCCCTGCGGAGCGTCACAAAAGGCTCAAGTGATGCGGGATAAGCTACTGCAGCAGTTGGAAGCAGTGGTGGAGGTGCCACCAGACCAGTACAAGTGCAGTCAATATTCTTATTTACTTTGTGCTCCCCAAAAACGAGGGAGCTTTTCGGCCCATCCTATAGATCTCAAGCAGGTAAACTGGGCGTTATGGGCACTGCAGTTTGTAGGGTATAGTAGTAGCACAAAAATAAGTTAGACTCTCTGTTGTCTAGGGGAATATGGCTACTATCCCAGCCCAAAGTTCGGTGAGTTATTCTGGCAATGAGCCACGAAAGAAGTCTGGTCTGCAGATATATATATATTAGACTTTATTATAGGCAACCAAATAGAAAAATATACACACACATATGGCTAATTAGAAACATGAGGTAGCAATTTGTTATAGTACAGATATACAATTGGACAACGTAATAAATCACAGATTAGTAACCAGACGTCACTGATTCGCTCTGCACTGAGGAAAAGCAAGAAATATATTGCTAACCCCTTTGCCCATCCAGGAGAGGAGAGATAAGCCAGTACCTTAGCTGCGTCGGCACTCAGAAGCAGCTTCGTTCAAGGAGGTAGCTGTTAGCTACTGCAGGCTCCAGCCACGTCACAAGCGAGCCGCAGTAAGTCCGAACCGGAGGTATCTGTGAAAGTTTTATCTCAGACCTGTGGAGGACGGCCTAGCCCACACGTAGGGGCTGTCTGGCGGAAGGCTCAGGGCGCAGGAATCAGGTACGCAGTGCACAGCAGAGAGGAACCGGTGCAGGAGTCTGTATGAACAGGTGGGAAAAGCCCCCCACTCTCTCTCTCACTACTAAAGTTTCCAGCGCAGAATGCATTATTCTGTGTGAGAATCCTCCGTCATAGGTCCGATGATTGGTTGGCACCAGGCAGTCTGAGGTGTTCTCAGCGAATCAGGAGGTAGATGATGAGCAGCTTCTTGCAAACAAAGGAGCTATAGTGAAATCAGGCAGAGGCAACAGTATGTAACTTCTGGGCATGTACAAGTGTCCAAGGCCAGCCACGGACAATAGCTTCTGTATGCACACTTGGAAACGCTGCACCAGCAGTTGCTTGAAGGCTGTTTGTAGCTGAACACAGCAAAAGGGAAGTGAAGAATCCATCTTGTCTGTGCAGTTTGGTTCAGGCCCGAGTTGCTGAGCAGGCCGGAGATTTGCATGTAGAATTGCAGGGGTACCAGCCCTACATCTCCCCCCCCTTGTAAGATGGAGGATGCTACAAGGGAGTACACTCCATCGTACAAAGCCTAACTAGCAGTACTACCGTGCAGGTCAGAACCAAATAACAAATGATTGACTAATACATGATAAGTGGAGAAGACTTCAAGCACAAGATGCATGAAAGCCCTACTGCATGAGGAATACAGTGAATACACTCAAGCAATAAAAGAAGTCAAAATAAAATGACATTGATACAGTCAAGTCAATTCAATCAAAATAATGCATGGTAACTTCAAACTCAAGAGTATATAGATAGTATCCAAACCAAAAATGCATATCAGTAATGCAATATAATGTGTTAGTGTAACACCAAGGTGAATACTCAAAAGTAATGAGAAGCCATGTGTAACAGTGTTAGTAAAATGAACACATGCTATCTATGAAAAAAAAACAACTCAATTAAGAGTAATGGATAACTTTCAAAGAAAATGGTGACACTTATTCAAAAGTGTGACGTTCCAGCAAATCCTGCAGACGCATGGCAGGCAGCAGAGGTGCAGGATGCATAGAGCGACGAAGAGCACGAATCTGTCTCTGTTGATACAAAGAGATAAGAAACTGGAGCACCAACAGAAAGAAAAGACCAGGCACAATGACATGTGACATAAAATCAGTTTGTAAAATGTCCACATCTCGTGAATCAAAATTATAATCAGCAATGGCAAGGGCGGCCTGGTCAATGGACAGTTCAACTGTGTGAGAGTCCTTATAGTCCAAAAGATAGGTCAAGGCTGCAGTGAAGTCAATCTCATGACCTCGAAACACATCCAAAATCTGGAGCTCTGTCGAAACAGGGTCAGCAGCAAGATAAAACAAGGAAACTCCACCAACATTAACAATGGAGTTCTTGGGAACATCAATCAAGCAAACATTGCAGGGTAGAGGAACTCTATTATGAATGTCATGTTTATTCATGGTGACCAGGAGTTCACTCAACTAACCAGCCAAACATTGTTGACAACAGCAACTTTCGTCTCTGAAAAGTCATCGTACTTGGTCATGGTAACTTTACATTGTTCTTTCACATTTTCAGCAGACAACCCACAAAGAGCTGTAGAAATGTCCTTCAGGAAAGGTTTACCAGGACACAACTAATGAATGTCTTTAGAGCGTTGGCACATGCCAAGATTAGGCACTGTTGTATTGACGTGGTGCGTACAACAGACGATCCAAAATGCTTCTGTAAAACATGTCGGGGATCTAGGGACACAAAACTTTCTGTGTGACAGTCTGGGACTGTGTAATCAGGAAACCAGGCGCATCCTGTAGCACGACACCAGAAAGAGGGCCAGGTTCAATCAATCTGGCAACCTCGGATCCCGCTAACATCAAAATCAGGAACAGGACCTTCAAAGTCCAGGACTCCATCTGTAAAAGAAAACAAACAGGCTATCCTGCCTCAAGGTTAGCATCACTCACTTCAGCAAGAAGTTCTTCAGGAAGGAGCTTACTGGGATGACACGGTCTAAGCTGATTAATGTGGACCCATTTAAGGGAGCCTTCCCTCTCAGTACTGGACTTCATTCGAATTTGATAAGCAACAGGGGAGGCTTTATCCACAATAGGAAATGGACCATTCCAGCTAGGTAGAAATTTACAGACTTTGACCTTATTCTTACCAAAATTGTAGTAGAATACCTTATCGCCAATCTGGTATTCTTTAGAGGTAGTCCTCAAATCATAGTAGGCCTTCCTACCCCTAGCAGCAGTGTCCAAATTCTTTTGGGCAAAGGCAGAGGCACTTTGCAAGTGTTGTCTTAAATGGGCAACATATTCATGAGCAGTTGTAGCAGCAGCGAGATTCACATCATTAGTCCTGTAAAGAAGATGAAGGGGTAAAACCATGTCCCTACCTGTCATCATCTCAAAAGGGGACACACCAGTAGCACGATGACGCGTGGCTCTGATAGCCATCAGGACCAAGGGCAGTTTGATGTCCCAGTCCTTCCCAGAGGAAGAAACATACTTTTTCAAGATACTGATGATAGTTTTGTTTGCTCTCTCCACTTGTCCAGAGGATTGTGGACGATAAGCAATGTGGACTTTGGACTTCGCACCTAGTACTTTCCACAGATGCTTAATGACTTGTCCCGTGAAGTGGGAACCCTGGTCGGATTCCACTCGCATGGGGAGGCCCCACCTGCTGAAAACATGGTTTAACAACAAGGTGGCCGTGGTCTCGGCGGTACAGTTGGGTGCTGGGATGCACTCGACCCACTTAGTAAATAAGCAGGTAACTGTCAACATATTTGTTGCCTCGAGAGGATCGGGGCACGGGGCCGATCCAATCAATCTGGAGATCAGACCAAGGCATGGTCAGACCTCTGTTTCTCAAAGGTGCTCTATGAGAAGGAGCTGCAGGTTGAAATCTGCAACAGGTCAGACAACCCTTTAGTATACAATTGTACATCTTGGTACATGTGGGGCCAGTAGGCCACTTGTTTCAACGTTTCATAGGTTATTCGGTCACCTCTATGACCGGCACAAGGTTCATCATGTGCGTGCTGTAACATGACTCCTCGGAAGGCCCGAGGTACCACCCATTGCACAATACCATGCTTACTCGTCCGTATCAACAGATCTTTCTGGAGATGGAACATGTCCTTGGAGATGTAGAGGATCCTCAGTTCCTCATCGTCCTGACAATGCTCCAGAGTTAATGGGTGTTCCTGGGGGTTCTGCAGAAAAAGGTAGAAACGTCCAAGAGTAGGATCTTGTTTCTGGGCTTGCACGAGGTCGAGATCTGTGCTCTCGCCACACCATTGAACCACAGGGGGCATGGTGGATAATTGAGCTTGTCGCCGGGTAACCGCCGTCACCATTTGAAACCCATTGGTCTCGGGAGCCTCCAACTGCCAGAGGTCTCCAGAGACAGCACCCTCCTTGGCAAGCTGATCAGCTAGATCATTTCCTATCTTGTCAGGATTATCAACACGGGAGTGACCTTTCACTTTCTTCCAGTAGATGGTCATGTCATTTTCATGAGCTACCTTGTCCAAGGCCAGAATCAATCCGGCATGTTTGACAGGTTTCCCTTTGGAATTCAGCATATGGTTAGATTTCCAAATGGGTAAGTGGGAAACAAAATTCTGTCGGACGTAGTCTGAATCAGTACAGATGGTTAGGGTGTGAAACCCTCCCTGCGCAGCGGACTGGAGAGCTGCCAGGGCTGCAGCTAGCTCTGCATACTGATTAGTCTTGGTACCCAGACAGTACTTGAAGGGTTCACAAGGGTGGTTCTGGTTCCAAACCACACCTATACCTGCTACCAGTTCATGGTCAGGCTCTCGACGGTAAGCACAACCGTCCACATACACCTTGGGGTAGCCTTTACAGAGGTTCTCATCATAAGGACGATGACGAGAAGGCTCAGGCGTACATGACTCCATTTCGGTGTCTAAATTACCCACTAAAGGTGCTCTGGCAGTACAGTCGTGCAATTCAGCCAGGCCCTGTGCGGCGGCATCCTTGCGGTTTTGAGCATACATGACCTCCAGGGGCCAGCCCTGAAGTGCTAAGGTCCAGGAGACAATGCGACTGTTTGACACTTGTCCCGATTTAATCCGATCACTGCCTAGGAACTTGATGGGTTGGTGATGAGTCTCAACAACCAACCTCTCACCTTGGATATAACTGCGGAAATATTGGAGGGCCCAGACTGTGGACAACAAGGATTTCTCACAGTCAGAGTATTTCCTCTCCACTTCCGTTAAAGCTTTGCTGGCATAGGCAATAACTTTCCTATCTGTGTCATGCATCTGGTACAGAACAGCACTCGTAGAGTGATCAGTGAAACCTAGTTCCACAAAGAATTCTCTGCCACTCTCTGGATAGGCAAGACAGGGAGCTCGACTCAAAGCTGCCTTCAGCTCTTCTAGAGCTGCCTCATGGTCGGGATTCCATGCCCAAGGTTCATCTCTTTTGAGGAGTTTGACCAGGGGTCGGGAAATCTCCGCATATTGATCCACAAATTGGCGTGAATAATTGCAAATGCCCAAGAATGAGCACAGCTCACTCACGTTGGTCGGACGTTTGAGTTGTTGCAAGGCCGCAATTCTCTTCCTTTGAGGCCGCAGTCCCTCAGCAGAAACTTCGTAACCCAAATAATTGAGGGATTTCCGGCACCATTGGCCCTTTGACAAGGACAGCTTTGCTCCCGCAGCTTTCAGTTGCTGGAAAACATGCTCTATTTCTTGCAAATGGTCAGTGAAACTGGCGCTCTTCACCAGAATGTCATCTACATAGATGAGGGTGCCTCTAGTCTCAGCATCAGGCAAAGCCTTATGCAGGAAAATATTGAAGTCTGCTGGGGCATTCAAATAACCAAACGGTGTCCGATTCCAAGTATATTGTTGCCTACTGAAGGTAAAAGCCAGCTTATGCTGATCTTCTGGATGGACAGGTATAGTCCAAAATCCTGAGGCCAGATCCAGGCTGGTAAAGTACCTTGCACCCTTGATGGTGGCTAAGTTCTGTTCCAGATGTGCCATAGGCCATCTGGATAGAGGTACCTTTTTATTAAGCTGGCGATAGTCCAAAGCTAAGCGCCAGCTAGTCCTTCTTGATGACAGGCCACAATGGGGCATTGTAAGTACTGTTGCATTGACGTAAAATTCCCTTTTGTTCCAGGGAATTAATGATTTCCTGAACGGATTCATAGGAGGCCAATGGGATTTTATACTGCCTCACAAAGACAGGTTTACTGTTTGGATCCGTAGGAATACGGGTGACATGTAGGTCGGTGAGACCACAGTCATAGGTGTCAGTGGCAAACAGGTCCTTGTGACGGTACAGCAGTTCTTTTAATTGGGCCTTTTCTGACTCATCAGTGCAGGCGTCTGCTTCAGCAAGTTTTCCCGCAACCATTTCGTCAAATCCCAGAACAGGTTTATTTGAGGGTATTTCAACCACCTCCTCAATCTCATCTTGGAGAGAGGAGACCTGGATGGCTTGGACAGCATGGGGCTCCCCCCCCCCCTGGTGGGTGAGGGAACTAACAGCCTCATCGAGTTTACTTGACAAAATCAGATGGTCAGACTCGAGGTCCACCTGTGAGGTCACAGCACTATGTGGCCAGACAAACTGTAAGGTGAGGAGGCCTCGGGGTGAGGATCGTACACACACAGGGGTCCCCCCCCCCCTCTTCACAGATGTTCCAGGAAACAGGGGCTTCCCCAATAATCTGGAGACTCAATTCCACACTTGGGAACAATTCTCCCACTAGGAATCCCAGGGGTTCGCCTTTCACAAGGTGAATGCGATCTGGATTTGGATTGGTGAGCAATAAGTGTAAGGAGGGAGCTGTGGCCTCCATGCAGGGTATGGGACCCATGGCTAGGCCCAGCTCCTCAAAACGGGAATTTGGACTGAAGAAGACCAAGTTGTCTGAGACCACATGTCCTCGGGTCACCTGTATCGGCAGGGGACAATCCTGTACCCTCCCAGGTATGTGGATGTCTTCTGCACTGACCACTTCACAGATTTGAGGAACTTTCTGACCAGCCCGTAGGGATGGGCGGGTACCAGAGAAAGCCACTGGATCTCCTTCCATCCTACTCCAGAGGATGTTGTTCACGAAATCCACATAAGTTCCCAGTCGAACAAGGCAATCTGAGCCTAAGGAGAGGGGCACCTCAAGTCCTCTGATGATGGAGAAGGTGTGCCGAAAACCTTTGACCCCAACTTGCAAGGGGAGATTGCAGTAGCCCATTAATGTCTTGAGCCCTTCCCCAGGCACTTGGAACGAAGTCTTCGCTCCCATTACCCCATCAAGGGTAAGCTGTTGTTTGAGCCGATAGAAAAGAGTCTCACTGATGAGGGAGTGGTCACAGTGGGGTAATAGGTAGGCCCTTTCCTTTTGGGACATGCCCACCTGCACATATATAAAGGGACCTTTCTCAGCCGAGAATATGTCCGTCAGTCTCCTAGGGTGATCTAGGCAGGGATGGGATGGAGGAGGGGTTTGCACCTCACAACCTTCCACAGGTTCCCTCAGGAATATCTGCAGGCAGTCTGTATCAAGGACAATGTTAGCTACTGAACCCACTGCAATGGAAACCATGTCGCTGATGCCCTGATCCTCATCTCCAGCCCTTTCATACTGGAGCTGAAGGATTTGGGGATCAGCTGACCTCTGGAAATTAATCCTGATGGACTTGTTTGTGCGTTCCACCGAACAAGGACCACTGACTCTGCTGTCATGTTTTACCCTAGCATAAGGTATGGGATGTGTGACCTGTGTCCAGATCACTTCCTGGACGTAGTCCAGAATGGGGCGTAACCGTTTCAGGAGCTCATTGCCAATCAAGAATTCTTCCCCAGGGCACTTAGTAATGATTACAGGATGTTTCACCTGTAATTTTCCAATTTGGAGGTTAAGCCAGACCTGCCCCATAGACTCTATGGGCTGATTCCAATAAGCTGCGAGTGACAAATCACTGGGTGTGACGTGTAGGGTCCTCTGACTCCCCAAGGAAGCAGTGAGTCTATCAAAGAGACTCGAGGTAATCAGGGTAGCCTCAGAGGCTGAATCTATCAGGCCCTCACAGAGAAAAGCCTGATGAATTGTAACAGGAACAGTATACCTCTGTCCTTTTGGCTTGAGTTTACCCAGAAAGTACTTGTGCTTCCTGATGGTGTCGAAGGCTGGACCCTCGCTGTCCATTGCGGGACTGTCGCTCTGTGTCCATGGGGTGGCATCTCCAGCTGGCTGCACCTGTGCAATAGTGACCTGTGGGACAGAAACAGTCGGTTAGTCATTCAGTCGCATTAGAAGGGGAAGAGGAGTCAACCAGTTCCTCCTCTGGCTTCTGAGGCTTTGCTCGTGGCTTAGGAGGCGCACTACTAGCAGGAGCCTCCTGTGAGGAGCTGAATGCAATGGTAGCCTTCATCATATCTGTCAGCTCGCTTATTCTCTTCTCCAGCTCCAGGTATTTGTCAAAACCGGGCTTTCTCTTCCAGTTCCGGTTCTGTGGAGCAAAACGCTGATTCCCAGAGCGCTGCTTAGACCCAGATGACTGGTTATTCTGGGGTGGCCTGGGAGGATTCTGTGGAGCAGAAGGAGAAGAGTTATTTTCTAACGAAAGAGTGGATTTTACAGCACTAACACACTGTTTTGGCTCTCTGGCTTTGCTGGGAGCCCTTACTGTGCTGCCAGTATTGGTTGCTCTCATGTTGGGAACAGCTTCCCAAATCCACTCAGCATGTTCTATCACACATGACAGGGGTTCGTGACGCTTGTCAGACATATATGGCTTAATAGATGGAAGGAGCAACTTACAGAAAAGATTACGAAACTCCTGATGGTGTTCTATCGTTTCCCAAGAAGGGTCACTCTGGAAGAAAGTCTGCCTAAGTCTGTAAGCAAATTCTCGGGGTGTTTCATTTTCCCTATGAGTCATACTAAATGCTGCCTGCTTTGCAGCAATATCATCAGGGTATGGCCCATAATGTTTCTTTAGTGCCTGTTCAAAAATGACAATGTCCTTCTTTTCATCGTCTGCCATGGCCCGAATAAATTGTTGACAAGGTACATCAAAGGACCATGGAAGATACAGAACCATGTCCTCCCCCCTGGTAATGTTCAGTGCCCGAAAGGCATCTTTGACTGCAGCTAAATGTTCATTTATGGTGGCATGACCAGTTTTCTCAAAAGGAGTGACCATGCTCCGCAAGGTCTTGATGATTTGTAATTGTGCGACAGAAGCACCTTCATGTGTGTGTTTTCCTTGCAGGACACGGGCACATAGAGGATTTTGCGTTCCTTCAGCTCCCTCTGGTGGTCGCTGCTGGTACAGTTTGCCATCACTAGGGAGACTTCCCACCCCCCCCTCCATCGCTCCCTGTATGGGGAGGGGTCGAGAGTAGGGTGTTTCACTCCGCCCTGTTTCTCTCCGGTGCTCATGCGCTGATGGGAGAGAACTGACTCTGTTCTGGAAAAGCTGCCGTTCTACCCTGGGCAGGGTTTCCAGTGGCAAACTGCCGTCATCTACCCTCTGAGAAGCCTAGAGGGATCAAATTATCCCTGTACTCTGTCTCGTTACTATGAGAGGTAGTCACACCGGCCAAATCAAAACAATCAGCTTGCTGGATTTCGAGGTTAACTCTCTGTATGTCCTGCCCACATTCCTGACGTGCAACAGCTAGCTTACTTTGGAGACTAGCCGTACGCTGTCTTACTGCAATCAGAGCAGTCTCTATCTCATTTAACTGAGCCATCAGAGCACTCTCGCTGCTCATAAAGAGCAGCGAAATCCGTTAGTCTCCTGGTCTGGGCGGCTAGTTCAGAGCTACACACTGTCAGAAATTGCAATTCCGTTTGATCCAGAGCATTCCGCTTCGTGAAAGCAGAAACCTGATCCAACCAGCCCTCTGTGTGAACCATCGTAAATCAATAGCTGAGACTGTCTGTAAAAACAAACACAGGGCACTGCTAGAATTACTGTAATGCAGAGGCCCTCTAATGTGGGTTCCAAAGCCGTCTCACTAGACAATGCTCTCTTTGCCACAAACTTCAGCATAAACAGCTGCTTTGACCACAATAGGACAATTCAGAAATATTACACAAATTCTGAGAGGCGTAGCACATTCAGAAATACTCATCCCGGACGAGCCCCCATTATTATGTAGGGTATAGTAGTAGCACAAAAATAAGTTAGACTCTGTTGTCTAGGGGAATATGGCTACTATCCCAGCCCAAAGTTCGGTGAGTTATTCTGGCAATGAGCCACGAAAGAAGTCTGGTCTGCATATATATATATATTAGACTTTATTATAGGCAACCAAATAAAAAAAATATACACACACACATATGGCTAATTAGAAACATGAGGTAGCAATTTGTTATAGTACAGATATACAATTGGACAACGTAATAAATCACAGATTAGTAACCAGACGTCACTGATTCACTCTGCACTGAGGAAAAGCAAGAAATATATTGCTAACCCCTTTGCCCATCCAGGAGAGGAGAGATAAGCCAGTACCTTAGCTCCGTCAGCACTCAGAAGCAGCTTCGTTCAAGGAGGTAGCTGTTAGCTACTGCAGGCTCCAGCAACGTCACAGGCGAGCCGCAGTAAGTCCGAACCGGAGGTATCTGTGAAAGTCTTATCTCAGACCTGTGGAGGACGGCCTAGCCCACACGTAGGGGCCGTCTGGCGGAAGGCTCAGGGCGCAGGAATCAGATACACAGTGCACAGCAGAGAGGAACCGGTGCAGGAGTCTGTATGAACAGGTGGGAAAAGCCCCCCACTCTCTCTCTCACTACTAAAGTTTCCAGCGCAGAATGCATTATTCTGTGTGAGAATCCTCCATCATAGGTCCGATGATTGGTTGGCACCAGGCAGTCTGAGGTGTTCTCAGCGAATCAGGAGGTAGATGATGAGCAGCTTCTTGCAAACAAAGGAGCTATAGTGAAATCAGGCAGAGGCAACAGTATGTAACTTCTGGGCATGTACAAGTGTCCAAGGCCAGCCACGGACAATAGCTTCTGTATGCACACTTGGAAACGCTGCACCAGCAGTTGCTTGAAGGCCGTTTGTAGCTGAACACAGCAAAAGGGAAGTGAAGAATCCATCTTGTCTGTGCAGTTTGGTTCAGGCCCGAGTTGCTGAGCAGGCCGGAGATTTGCATGTAGAATTGCAGGAGTACCAGCCCTACAAGTTTCACATGGAAACCCTGCGGTTGGTGATAATAGCTGTAAGGCAGGGCAAGTTCCTCATAACGCTGGACCCTCATGGAGGTGTATCTGCATATTCTGATCTGGCCCGAACATCAGCGGTTTCTGCGGTTCGCAGTGCCAATGGGGCATTTCCCATTCCGGGTGCTCTCGTTTGGTCTGGTGATGGCGCTGTGGAGCTTTACCAAGGTCATGGTGGTGATTGCGGCGGTGCTACGGAAAGAAGGCATCATACCTGGATGATTGGCTTGCATGAGTAAAGTCATTGGAAGAGAGCAGAGCGGCGATGGCTCAAGTGATCGCCTGTTTGCAGCAACTTGGCTGGGTGGTTAATGTGACCAAGTCATCTGCGGCTCAGCCAAAACCTGGTGTACCTCGAGGCACAGTTTTGGACCGACAGAGGAACGGTGTGCCTGCCCAGTGAGAGAGTGCAAAAGATCCAGATCAGGCAGTTCCTTCGGATGACAGCGCCCTCAGCCTGGCACTGTCCACAATTGCTGGGATCCATGGTGACGTCCATAGACCTCGTGCCGTGGGTCCACGTGCATATGCGGCCATTTCAGAGGGCTCTCCTGTAGTGGTGGTCTCCTCAGAGACAATCTTTGTACTTGAGGTTGTCTTACCCTGTATCAGCTCAGGGGTCACTGCACTGGTGGCTTTCGGGACAACCTCCTGGCGAGGCATGCATTTGGAGCCACTGAGCTGGGTCCCAGTGACTACAGATGTCAGCTTGATGGACTGAGGGGCGCACTGCGCATTGTGGGTAGCTCAGTGGTCTATCAGTTGATTGGAGATGCGAGTGGTCTTTCTTGTGCTGCTGGGATTTCTGCCCTTCCTGCAGGGGAGGATGGTTCAGATGTTTTCTGACAAAGCCACCATGGTGGCCTACATCAATCGCTAGGGCAGAACGTGGAGTGTGCGGCTGGTGGACAAGATAGCTGCACTCTTGAGTTGGGCGGAAGATAACCTGCTGGCCCTCTCCACGGCGCATGAGGAGAAAATTTGGAGGCTGACTATCTCAGTCGGCATCACTTGGACCTGGCAGAGTGGTCCCTTAGCGATGATGTATATGCCCAGATCCTCAGACGTTGGAGTCAGCCGGTCATGGACCTCATGGTGACCTTCGAGAATGCAAAGGCAACCCACTTTTTCAGCAGACGGGAAAGGATGGTGGAGGGCTTGGATGCATTGGTTCAGATGTGGCCAGCGGTTGGACTCCTGTATGTGTTTCCACCTTGGGTGCTAATTAGGAGAGTGCTGCAAAGGATCGAAGCTCATTTGGGGTTGGTAGTATTGATAGCCACGGATTGACTGCGGCATCTGTGGTATGCGAATCTGTTGTGACTGACATTGGATCGACCATGGCACCTCCTTGAGACGGCATGTCTGCTGAGGCAAGGGCCCATCCTCATGCCTCAGGTGAGTTGCTTCTCGCTTATGGCTTCAGAGGACTCTGTTGTGGAAGAGAGGTTATTCCGCCTCCGTGATTGCTACAGTGCTGAAGGCCTGTAAGCGATCCACTTGTTTGTCATACGTCCAAGTTTGGAGAGTGTTTGAGGACTGGTGTATGCAGTAGGGGTGCTGGTCCTTTTCAGCTTCTCTGCCAGAGATGCTAGTGTTCCTGCAAGCAGGATTGGATAAGGGATTGGCTGCATCGAAAGCATCTATTACTTGATGGATAAACGAGGTCACTGTGGCAGTGTATTTGTTGCGATGTAAGGAGTTTCCCTTAGGATTGAGGGTGCACCCCACCAGGCGCAAGCGGCTTCATAAGCGGAGTCCTCCTTGGTTTTGCCAGTGGATATCTGTTGAGCAGCGACTCGATCATCATTGCATACTTTTGTCTGGCATTATCACCTTGATGTGCAAGCAGCAGGGGATGCCCAATATGGCTCTGTGGTTCTTCAGGCTCGCAGGTCCCTCCCAAGAGTAATTCTGCTCACATACATCTTGATAGTCTGGACTGGACTGGAGGGAACGATAAAGAAGGGGAAATTAGGTCTTAACTGATAATTTGCTTTACTTGAGTTCCTCCAGAGATTACTGGACTAAGTTGAAAGGTGATCCTGGACCTGAAGAGTACATCGCATTGGGGGTTCCGGGGGTCATAAGATCATAAGATATGCCATACTGGGTCAGACCAAGGTCCATCAAGCCCAGTATTCTGTTTCCAACAGTGGCCAATCTAGGTCATATGTACCTAGCAGTTTCCCCAAGGGACACAGGTTCCACAATGCTTGTACTGGGTCAAGCATTGATATCCTGGGTCCCTTTTTAATAATGGTTTATGGACCTTTCCTCCAGGAACTTGTCCAAACCTTTTTAAACCCAGCTACACTAACAGCCTTTACTACATCCTCCGGTAACAAATTCCAGAGTTTGATTACACGTTGAGTGAAAAAATATTTTCTTTTATTAGTCTTAAATAGTTTACCCTGTAGCTTCATTGCATGTCCCCTAGTCTTTCTATATTCTGATAAGGTAAACAATCGATCTAAGTTTACCCGTTTCACTCCGTTCATTAATTTATAGACTTCTATCATATCTCCCCTCAGCCGTCTCTTTTCCAGGTTAAAGAGCCCTAACCTTTTTAGCCTTTCTTCATAGGAGTATCCTTCCATTCCCTTTACCATTTTGGTGGCTCTTCTCTGAACCTTTTCTAAAATCGCTATATCCTTTTTAAGATACGGCGACCAGAATTGCACACAATATTCAAGGTGCGGTCTCACCATGGAACGATACAGAGGCATTATAATATCTTTTGTTTTATTTTCCATTCCTTTCCTTATCATACCTAGCATTCTATTTGCTCTCTTGGCCGCCGCTGCACACTGGGCCGAGGGTTTTAACATGGTATCCACAATGACGCCTAAATCTTTTTCCTGGGTGGTGATTCCTAATGTGGAACCTTGCATCGTGTAACCATAGTTTGGGTTGCTCTTCCCTAGGTGCATAACCTTGCACTTGTCAACATTAAATTTCATCTGCCATTTTGATGCCCAGTCTTCCAATTTATCAAGATCCTCTTGCAATTTTCCACAGTCCTCTAGGGTTTTAACAACTTTAAATAGTTTTGTGTCATCTGCAAATTTGATAACCTCACTCATTATTCCACTTTCCAGGTCATTTATGAATATGTCAAAAAGCAGCGGAACCAGCACAGATCCCTGGGGTACACCACTATTCACCTTTCTCCATTGGGAAAATTGGCCATTTAGCCCTACCCTCTGCTTTCTTTCTTTTAACCAGTTCCTGATCCACAATAGTACACTGCCTCCTATCCCATGACTCTTTAGTTTTGCCAAAAGTCTCTGATGAGGGACCTTGTCAAAGGCTTTCTGAAAGTCCAGATACACAATATCAACCGACTCACCTTTGTCCACCTGATTATTCACTCCTTCAAAAAAACATAACAGATTAGTAAGACAAGATCTTCCTTGTCTAAAGCCATGTTGGCTGTCTCCCATTAGGTCATGACTATCTACATGCTGAGTAATTTTATTCTTTATGATGGTTTCTACCATTTTTCCCGGTACTGATGTCAGGCTCACCGGTCTGTAGTTTCCCGGATCACCCCTGGAACCCTTTTTAAAAATTGGTGTTACATTGGCGATCCTCCAATCTTCAGGTATTAGAGATGATTTTAATGATAGTTCACAGATTACTAATAGCAGGTCTGCAATCTCATATTTCAGTTCTTTCAACACCTTTGGATGTATACCATCCGGCCCAGGTGATTTGCTACTCTTCAGTTTATCTAATAGTTGTAATACATCTTCCCGATGTATCGCTATTTCCTTCAATTCTTCCGCACCTTTAAATACCACTTCAGTCATGGGTAACATCCCTACATCTTCCTCAGTAAAGACTGAAGCAAAGAATTCATTCAGTCTCTCCGCTATCGCCTTGTCGCCACTTATTAAAAGAGGGCTGCTACACAGTACCCTGTCTTGTGCTGCTGAGGTAAGCTATATTCTGATTTGATTTAAATTATAGCTCTTAGCTGCTGCTAGGCTCTAACTTCTTATGAAATTTAAACTACAAGCTCTCTGCTGGGTTCCAGATGTAACCAGAAAGCTCTCTTCTGTGTTTTAAATTTAAACTAAAAGTACTTTGCTGTTACTAGGCCCTGAGTGACTATTAAATTTAAACTACAAGCTCTCTGCTGCGTATGAAATGTAACCAGAAAGTTCTCCTCTGTGTTTTAAATTTAAACTTAAACTGCTGCTACTGGGCCCTGACTGATTTAACAAAAAAAAGTGGGTTCACAGATTAATTAGCTTTAATACAAAGAATTCCTTTTAGAAAATTACCAGAAGTATATACTCACAGTTGCAGATCTCTCTCCAGAAGTAAGTCACTTTTTCTAGTCCTTCAAGACATTGATCACCCTGACTGTGTGCGTTTCCTGTTGTACACAGGGGGGAAAAAATAAGTAGGACTGTCAAAGATAAATACAGTGGGCATGAGAGAGAGGAGTGGTTCATTAGCTATGCTTCTGTTTGGCCAGCGGTTTCTTTTATTTCATTCAGTGGTCCATCTAATCAGTTCTTAGTGTTTATTTTGAGGCTTTCTGCATTGTTCTGTTTGTGGAGTCTGCTTTTGTCAATAGAATACTGAACTTTTAAGTTCAGAATACTGAACCTTTAAGGAGGTGCCAACTACCTAAGTATGGTAAGATCATCAAGACTTGGCATACTCAGTCTCCAAGCTGCGAGTGGGGGGGCAACAACTCAATAGTCTGGACTGGGGTGGATGAACTCAAGGAAAGCAAATTATCAGGCAAGTCCTAATTTTCCCTTTGAGTAATTCCTAGAGGTGGGCACATGTCTGAAGGTTCCTCCCTAGGGGGACAGATACGCTGTTCTTGAATGATAGATGATTGGACTGCCATCAACATGTTGAATGTTTTGAAAAATATCTTTACCCACATACATCATTGGGCCAGTAGTATAAAAAAGTGAAAATATTTCTGGTAATCTGGCACTCATTTGTGATGACACTAACCCCACATTGTAGAAGTCTTATTTGAACACTATTGTGTAACCTTTCCTGGGGTGTGTAGGGAAGAGAAAGGAAGGCTATGGAAGGTTTTGGGGGGTGTAAAAGGGCCATTTGTAAACTACTATTTATTTGGCAATGTTAATGTTGTGTTATCATTATTTGTTCAATAAAAATGATTAAACTAACATGGTAGAAATATATACCTAGGGCCATGACAGAAAGCAAATACTCATCATGATGTATGTGAAGTCTTCTGTTATAATTTGTAGGTATTCTTGAAGAACCTAGTTTGTTTTAGTCACAAGAAGGCGGTGTACTATGAAGACAAAGCTGTACTAAATTTCTTTTGACTAGATTTCCCTTTTAAAAACAAGATAATTATTGTAATTCTAACAGTTTTAGACAATCACATGATACTTTTAACAGCTCCTGTACCTTTGAAGTGTCTCCTCTCTTTGAGGAGCCATTTCCACAGACACTCCTTGCAGTACTTCAGATTGGAAATCTGCCCAAATTCTTGTTGCTTATCTGAATTTGTTTATTTGATGATCAGTTAAAGTCAACAGAAATAACGGAAGCCATTTTAAACTGAAGATCTGCAGAGCAGAATAGTGTCCCTTGCTGTTTAATTGGTCAGAAAATGAACCATTTTCTCCTCTTTATCATTGCCAGAGGTGACTGCATACCGGCTGGAAATGGAGGGCATCACTGTCAAAGGAAAAAATTGTCCTAAACCAATCAAGACTTGGGTACAGTGTGGCATCTCCATGAAGATTTTGGGTTCCCTGAAAAAGTAAGCAAACCTTTCTGAAGAGGAGTGCATTCAGTCAGCTGACCCTATGGCACTCTAATATTCATAATCAAATGTCCAAAAAATTCTTTCTGGCAAACACTATAATTTTGCAATCTTGGAATTAATCATAATTTTTCAGGAAATTTGTGTCATGGAATTTTAATTCCATTTTTTTTGTTTCCTTTTGAAGGCATGGATATGAAAAACCAACTCCTATTCAAGCTCAGGCTATTCCTGCAATTATGTCTGGACGGGACTTGATTGGTATTGCTAAAACAGGAAGTGGAAAGACCATTGCATTTTTGCTGCCTATGTTCAGACATATCATGGATCAGAGGCCATTAGAAGAAGGAGAAGGTCCAATAGGTACAGATAAGTATTCTGAAAACTCTTGTGAAGAAAGAAATTAGCTCAAAGATCCAGTGTTATCTTTAGCACCTGACAAGTGGAGAGCTTCGGTTTTCAGTTGGAAATTACAGCACCCTGGAACAAGTAAAGGTTATATTTGAATTGGGTAGTCAAAGTGACCTCTGAATGTTGGCCTGAATTTGGCAAAAGTTTTGCCATAATATCTGACCATGACAAGTTATGAAGACAACTGGTTATTGACAGATGTGAACAAGTTATCGTCAAGCCTCTTTCACATGATACTGCGTGAATGCAAAGCAGGTTATCACTAGATTTAAAAGTACAGGTGCAAAGAAGTCCAGAATGAAGAAAAAAACCATACTAAATGATGGCAGATGAAGACCAGCATGGTCCATCTAGTTTGCCCAATAAGATGGCTAGAGTTGCGCCATGTTTAGGGTTGTACCTGCTGCTCTGTGCAGGTTACCTCTTCTATTTTTTGAAGCGTAAAAACATGGATCACTTTTATAGTCTCTAGCAACATTTTCATGGGAAGAAAATCAATGATTATAGAGAACATCTGATGACAGCTTTATATAGAAAGACTTAACATATATTTGGCTGTATTGTTCATAGTTCATTACCATTAGAGGCTAGGGCATGCCAGGATTACCTTCTAGCTTATGTTGAGTATGTTACTGTAGATGAGTTCCTTATTTTACTTGTGTTATGATGTATATGTGTTTAATTTGATCTCTCTTATATGGATGATGTGATTTTATTTTTATTGTATTTGTTACAGTATGTGGTTATTTTATTCATGGTGGTCCTTGTCAAGAATGCTTTTAGTAATTTGGTGGATTAGAAAAATTTAATAAATAAATATATGGACAGTGGGAATCCTTAAAACATTTGACAGTGAAATACTGTCTCTCTCTTTTATTCCCCCTCCCAGCCTGTCGCTGGCAATCTCTCTTCTGCTCCATTTCATCCTCACTACTCTGTATCTCACCCCTGCCGTAAGACCATCCCCGATATTTATTTATTTTTTACTTGCATTTGATACCCTGCTCATGATCAACAAAGACCCCAAAGCGGCTTATGTTTTAAAACAGAATACATAAGAGATGATGATAAACATATAAAATATAATATATCCTCCCGACCCCTCCCTCAGGGCTCTAGCTATTTACCCCCTTAAATCACCTTCCAGCTTATTCCTACCACATTCTCTCTTCCCTCCCCTTTCTGTCCAAGCTATATAGTCTCCTGATGGCAGCAACAGTCTTTCACTCTTTGCATGGCCTGGCACAGTGCCTGCTTTCCAGGAACAGATGACACAGATACACATGCATTTCGTGGAATGACATACATCGGTTATTATATAAGTTAACTATTATCTTTATATTGCAAGCTGTAGTGTCAGTTTTGTCTCAGGAACTAAAGAAGCTCTATAAAGCAAGGTTTTTTTTCACCACCTTATAGTTCTAATGCACTGGTTTATTTATACATGTGTAGTTATCATCATGACTCCAACTCGAGAGCTGGCGCTACAGATCACCAAAGAGTGCAAAAAGTTCTCCAAAACATTAGGACTTAGAGTTGTTTGTGTATATGGAGGAACAGGAATCAGTGAACAGGTATGTCTAATTCCTTTGTAATAATGTGCATTCTTGTTTCTCTTTGGATATATTAGATATGAGTTAAATGTTTTTTGCATTTCTGAATCCCACACTTTAACTGAGTTTGTCCCCGCATGCGCAGTTTATTTTGACTGCAGTCCTGGCTTGCAGAAAGTCCTAACTGGGCTGTTTTTTGGATAGTTATTCTGATCCAGACTGACCGTGGATGTGAAAGCAAAGAAAATGAACTGTGATGGTGAAAAACGGCCCATTTGTAGCATACTTCAGAGCCTTTATCATTCTACATCCTATATGTTATGTTTTATGGGAAGCTTGTTTTTTTTAAAAAAAAGGACCACCTGGATGTTCTGAAAATTTTATATACCACTAAGAAAAGTCCCAATAAACAAGGAAAGAGTAGGCAAAAATCCAAGCTTACTCCACACTAAAAGTCCATCAGAATTGAACAAATTGGAGGAGCTTATGCCTCCTATACTAAGCTCATAAGATTCATTCATCAATTTCACATTTTCTTTTACGTTTTTATGTGTCTGAAAATCAAATACAAAGATTGTTGAAGTGTTTCATACTGTTGTGAATAAAAATAATCCCTTAAGCTCTTGTGTAGTCTGAGCTACACCGAAGGGATTTTAAAAGAAGGGGGGAAAAAATAGGACAAAAGGAGTATCAGAAGCAGCATGTGAGCTGAGCAATAGAAAGGTTTGGTGAAGGGGTTCTATCTCTGGGAGAACCAGTGCCATTGAGTCAGCTGAGGGTTCTATTTGGGCGCATTGCTCTTGGCAGAATGACTATGAACGACCTAGACAAGATTCTCAAGGGCAGAGAAGTCTCTGTCCATACAAAGATTTGACTCGATCAAGCCATGGTATTCTCAATAACATCATATGGATGCGAAAGTTGGATAGTGAAAAAGATAGGAAGAAAATTGATGCCTTTGAATTATGGTGCTGGCAGCGAATATTGTGTATACCATGGACTGCCCGAAGAACAAACCATTCAGCACTAGAGATCAAACCTAAGCTTTCTTTAGAAGCTCAGATGAGAAGACTTTGACTTTCATACTTTGTACACATCATGCAATCATTAGAGAAAGACATCATGCTTGGCAAGGTAGAAGGTCAATGCAAAAGAGGAAGGCCAGCAACGAGATAGGTCGATTCAATAACAGCAGCTATGGGTGCCAGTTTATCAACAATGAGCCGCCTGACTGAAGACCAAACACAATTTAGGACAACTATCCAGAGGGTCGCCATGAGTCGACACAGACTCAATGGCACTTAACAACAACACCACCTGGTGGTCCAGGTCCCTATCTCCCCCTATAAGGCACTCCTGCTTGCTTTGACGTTTATTCGGGTAGAAGAGTTTTAGCGGACCTGTCTCTTTAAATTTTTACTGTGGTTGGCTCAAGTCGCAGAGCACTGTCATCGTCAGGGCTGCGCTGACAGAGTTGAACACGGGTGAGTTTCTCCTTTTGGAGGTGCCTGTGGGATTGTTTTATTTGTGGTTGATGTTTGCGATCAGCTGTTGATCTCTGTCTTTCGCGATGGCGGTTTTGTTTCTTTCTGCAATTGGGGATTTTTCCTGCGTTCAGCCATGCTTTCTGGGAAGGTGGTTTGTGCGGCCTGTGGCAGAAGGCAGGAGCACTTATCACTGGCAAGTTTCTGTCACACTTGCGAGGCTGAGAATTGCACTGCTAGGGATGGCCTCCGGGGTTCCTAGTCCTTGTTGGGGGAGTCTCTGGGGGTGAATTTAACTATGGGAGAGCAGAATGATTCATTATCTCAATCTGTGGTTCCCGCAGCCATTTTATGTCACATATTTCTCAGTACTTAACTCTTCAGGGAGTCGGGATTCAGTTCCTGCTCCTCTTAGGAGACGTTCTGAGCAGTGTTTGCATGCGGAGAGAGTGCCTTTCTCTCCTGATTTTGTTTGTTCTTTTGCACCAGGCTTATTCCTAAGTTGAGGAAAGAGCCTTCGGCTGGGATATTATTTTTGGAAGCTCCAGTAGCTAAGCAAAGTCTGTTACAGGAGGAGCTTGAAGAGGACTGGGCCTCTGTGCTTTCCACAACATCAGAAGACCCCCTGGAGGGTTCCTCCGATCTTGGCAGGGAAGTCTTGCCCATGGCTCTCAGAGGGTGAAATTCCTCCTGCGGAAGATCCTAGTATCAGGATGTTTCATCGTGAGGAGCTAGCAGCGTTGATTGCACACTCTCTGGTGGCTCTCAATATCCTCAGGAACAGGTGTTTCCACTTGAGGATTCCTTGTTACAAGGCATAAGAACTTCGAAGACAGCTTTCCTAGTCCAGTGGCCATCAAGCAGATGATTGAGGTGGAGGTGGACAGTGAGGTGCCGGAGGCAGGCTTGCGGGGAGGTCAAGCCATGTTGCGCTTGTATCCCATTCCAGCTAGTGAGAAGGACCTCCTTAAATTGTCTAAAGTTGCTGCTTTGGCCTCTGCTATGACCAAGAAGACCACCATTCCTGTAGAAGGTGGTACGGTGCTTAAGAATGTGCAGGACAAGAAACTGGAAACTTTGTTGAAGCAGGTTTTTGGTTGAATGCTTTGGCCTTGCAAGCCTCAATATGCGGGGCATATGTGGCGAGGGCCTGTGTACCATGGTCGCAAGGCCTGCCAGATGCGGATGCTGGAGGTCGGTAACCTTTGTCTGAAGCGGCTAGGTTGGAATCAGATTACGCATATTTGGCAGATGCATTCTATGATCTCATTAGGGTTTTCCACTAAGAGTATGGCCTTGGTGGTTGCGGCTCGGTGGCTTCTTTGGTTATGCAATTGGTCAGTGGATGTTTCCTCGAAGGCCCGCCTAAGTAGGCTCTCGCAAACTTCTTTTTGGTGAAGCATTAGAGTAGTTGGTTAAGAAATTGGGAGAGTCCAAGCCAGCCAAACTCCTGGAGGACAAGCCGAAGTCTAGTAAGTTGGCGCCGGTGGAAAGGGGTCATTTTTGGGATTTTTGAAGATTCTGCGTTGTTTGTTTTGCCCTCTATCAGTGGGCACGCTAGCCTTCCAGGGGGCAGTCCTTTCAAGGTGGCAGAGGAGTGGGAAGAGGCTTTTTTACCGGAGTCAAGGCTGGGGCTGGTTCCAAGAAATCGCAATGAGATGAAGAGGGCTCAAGTTGGGGTTGATTCCTGTAGGCAGTCGTCTTTGCCAGTTTTACTCTGTCTGGGTCCAAATCACTTCTGATCAGTGGGTGTTGGAAGTCATCTGCGAAGGTTATAGTCAAATTTGCAAGACCTCTCTTGGATGCCTTTTTGTTGTCACCTTGCAAGGCTCCGTCCAAAATGCAGGCAATAAAAGACACCCTCCAGAGACTTCTCCAGCTGAAGGCCATGGTACCAGCTACCACATACCAGTTAGGTCAAGGTCGATACTCCATTTATTTTGAGGTCCCCAAAAAGGAGGCTTCCTTTCACCCTATTCTCAAACTTAATAGAGCCTTGCAGATGCCTCATTTTCAAATGGAGACATTATGATCCATCATAGTGGCCATAAGAAAGGGCAACCCTTGACAGCGTTGGATCTCTTGGAGGCGTATCTTCATGTCCCCATTCTTTCGGGACATTGGCATTTTCCTGCGGTTTGTAGTTATGATGGGTCATTTTCCATTTTAAGTCCTGCAGTTCAGTCTAGCAATGGCTCCTCGGACCTTTACAAAAATCATGGTGGTTGTGGCGGCCACTCTATGGCATGAGGGAGTTTTGGTGCACCTCTATCCGGACTGACTGATCAGAGCAAAGTCGTTAGAGGAGAGCAATGTAGTTACTTAGTGAGTTCTTGAAGTCCTGCACAGGCTTGGTTGGGTGGTCAACCTGGCCAAGAGCAATTTGGTCCCCTTGCAAGATCTCACTTATCTGGGGGCACAGTTCGACACGATGAGGGGATTGTTTTTTCTACCGCTAGAGTGAGCCAAGAAGCTGCAGTCTCAGATTCTACAGTTCTTGCGACAGCAAGCTCCGTCAGCGTGGTCCTATCTCCAGATCTTGGGGTCCACGGCGGTAACGTTGGATCTAATCCCCTGGGCCAGAGCCCATATGCATCCTTTTAAAAGGTCCCTGCTGTCTCGCTGGTCTTCACAGATGCATCCCCTCTCGAGGAGGCTTGTGTGTTCAGAAGAAATCTGAGTCGGTCTGGACTGGTGGTTAGATTCCACCAAGCAGTTGAAGGGGATGCCACTGGGACCTCCAGAATGAATAGTAGTGACGATGGATGCCAGCCTGTCTGGGTGGGGAGCGCATTGTCTGTCGCTGGTAGCGTAGCCTTTGGTCCCCAGAGCAGAGCTTGTGGTCCATCAACCGTCTGGAGATATGGGCTGTATTTCTGGTGCTTCAGGTTTTTCTTGCGTTTCTGCAACGCAAGGCGGTGAGGATTCTCTCGGACAACGCCACCACCAGTGGGGTACATCAATCGCCAAAGAGGCACGGGAAGCGTAGTTCTAGTGGAGGAAATATGCTACTTCTTCAGTGGGTGGAAACAAATCTCCTCACCTTATCCATGGCACATATGGCAGGAAAGGGAACGTACAAGCTGACTTTCTCAATTAGCATTAGTTGGATCCGGAGGAATGGTCCTTGGAGAACTCTGTATCTCCAGGAACAAGCAGGAATGAGTCCTCACATATGGGTACGTCGGAACCGACGGAGCCCGCACGGGAAAGCTCCCCAGCTTCCCAGAAAGGAAGCTTTTGGGGCCTCCCACAGCGCATGCGCGCTGCCTTCCCGCCTTCCTGACCAACTCTCTTCAGTTCTTCTTTTTCCGCGGAGCCAGCAGGTCGTGTTCCTGTCACCGCTGAAGAAATTGTTTTTTTAATTTGTTTCTTTGACCGCGTGTCTGCCTTCCCCGATTCCGAACCGGTACCGCCGGTCGTTTTTTTGTTTATTTAAAAAAAAAAAATAATAATAATTACTTCACTTGGTGTATTTTTTCTGTGAGGCCTCTAGGCCTTCTCAGGTCTCCCTCATGGAAAAACCAGCTTCTGGTTTTAAAAAATGCACTAAGTGTACCGGTACTATTTCAGTTACAGATAACCATGAGTGGTGTCTTAAATGTTTGGGGCCTGACCATTCCATTCCGGATTGTCCATCCTGCTCTCTGATGTCCAAAAGGGGCTTACAGAACAGAGCAGCTAAGTTTCATATGCTGTTTTCTACCGATACTCCAACATCAACATCCTCCAGGTCTTCTTCTCCTGATGGATCTCAGGTAACCAATCATTCTTCAGGCAAGTCCTCAAAAGGCAAATCTCCCTCTAAGCAGCGAGAGGCCCTTACATTTGACCCTGAGGACCCTGCCCCAGCCAAACAACCCCGGCGGGAAGCTCCGGCTTCCAAAGCTCCTCCTATGGGGTTACAGGTAGACATCGATGGCACGGCCTCGACCGATCTCCTGTTAGACTGCTCTGGGGTACCGGCTAACACCGGTACCGACTTCCAGGCAGTTGTGGCGACTATGGGTACTACGGTACAATCCATGCAGCAGGCCTTACTGGCTTTCATTAATGCTGCACCGCCATCGGTACCGCGACAATCGGTTCCGACTCCGATTCCGGTACCGCAACCGATACCGGTACCCAGGGCATCTACTTCCAGTAGCATGCCGGTTCCGGAGCTTTCTTCGATACCGCTCCGATTCCCGGTACGCCCGATGTCGATACCGATCGGTACGCGTATCGATCTCTGGAAGCAAATAGACGATACTTTGAATCCTCTGAAGATTCTGATACATCAGATGATTCTGCTGACGTCTCTTTTACTCTTCCTGAGGAGCCCTCTTCTCCAAAAAGGAGAATGTCTCCTCCAGAGGATTTGTCCTTTCAAGACTTCATCATTGAAGTAGCTAAAGGACTCTCCATATCTGTATCCTCTGAAAAGGAATCTAGAGCAAAAAATTGGATATTTTAGGATACTCTAAGGTTCCCAAAGAGGCAGCCACCTTACCCATACATGAAATTCTTCAAGAACACATGATGGACTTGTGGGAGGCTCCTCTCACCCTATCTCCACATTCTCGACGTTTGGACACCATGTATCGGGTCCCTCCTTCTCCTGGTTTTCAAAAGACTCAGCTTCCTCACCACTCTATTGTGGTGAAGTCTGCTATGAAAAAGATAAAGAGTACCAAAAGGCACTCTTCTACCCCTCCAGGAAGAGAATGTAGGACTCTGGATGCTTTTGGGAGAAAAATCTTCCAAGCTAGCATGCTTATTGCCAGAATCAATTCATACAGCCTCTATATGGGCATGTTTTTGAAAGAGATTGCATTAAAGATACGTCAGTTTCTCCCCTTTATCCCAGAGGATAAGCAAGAGGAGTTCCTTCTTTTGCTAAAGCAAACTCAAGATGTTTCAAAGTTCTCAAACAGAGCAGCCTTTGACTCTTTTGAGGGGGCAAGCAGAGCCTCTGGCATTGCCATAGCTGCTCGCAGACTGGCTTGGCTCCAGGCCTCTGATTTGGAACCCTGGGTACAAGAAGGCTTGGGCAATCTGCCCTGTACAGGTGAAAATCTGTTTGGCAAGGAGTGGCAAATCAAAGCCACTCAAATGGATGCAGAGAATGCTGCTTTAGATAGACTTTCTAAGTCTACCTCTACCCCTGCCAAGAAAAAACCTTTTAAGAAACCTTTCTATAAAAAGACCAGATTTTCCACAAATACTGGCCAGCAATCTTCCCAAGTTCGCTTTGCTCCTAAGCCTCAGCAAACTAAACAGGCTAGAACAAAGTCTACAGGGGCTGCTACAATCCAGCAGTCCCAACCCCCTCAGGGTTTTTGACTTAATTCTAGAGAACTTAACCTTTCTGGCTCTGCAACAACCAGACAGGAAGGTTAGCTCATTTTGCTCCCAGATGGGAACAAATCACATCAGAACCATGGACCCTCTCTATCATCAAAGAGGGCTACAAACTACATTTCTCCAGCCTTCCTCCCCATTTCATGGTGAGACAATTCAATTCTCCCCCTTCTCTCCTGCACCTGTTGGGCCAGGAGGTGACCACTCTTCTCGCCCAAAAGGCAATAGAAGAGGTTCCTCTTCCTCAACAAGGGTCAGGTTTTTACTCCCCTTATTTTCTCATTCCCAAGAAAACAGGGGGGTACAGACCAATGTTCCCTCTAATTTTCTGTAGGCTGTATGCACATAAAATATCAGCTGTGCAGCTTTTGAAGGAAGGTTAAATATTTGTGCGCCATATAACGACACTCGGAGTTATATACTTTAGAATTTGACTACACGTCAGAATACAGTATGTACACCACATTGATTGCACTAGAAAATATTGTAGAACTTGAGAAAACTGTAAATACACAACAACTTTTAAGTTTTAAGACGTCTGTGTTTTCTATCAGAATCAGAACCATAATTTTTGTGCGCTCTGTTATAAAGTATGTGCGCTCGCTCGGCGAGGTGTGTGCGCGCGCACACGCGCACAGCTTAGAGGGAACAGTGGTACAGACCCATTCTGGATCTCAGAGACTTGAACAAATTCCTATACAAGGAGAAATTCAAGATGCTTTCTCTAGGCACTCTCCTTCCATACCTACAGAGTCAGGACTGGCTTTGTTCTCTAGATCTCAAGGATGCGTACACACACATACTCATCCATCCATCCCACAGAAAATTCCTACGGTTTCTGTTCCAGGGAAAACATTTCCAATACAGAGTCCTTCCCTTCGGTCTAGCCTCTGCTCCAAGGGTATTTACCAAATGCATGGCAATAGTAGCTGCATTTCTACGTACTCTGGGAATCTTTGTCTTCCCATACCTGGACGACTGGCTCATCAGAGCTCCATCTCAGTCCGAGGCTCAGACTTCCCTGGACCACACCAAACGCATACTGCAGTATCTGGGACTTGTCATCAATCTGCCAAAGTCTCAACTCACCCCTACTCAGTCCCTAGAATTCATAGGGGCCTGGCTAGATACCACCACTGCAAGGGCCTATCTTCCTCAGGCCCGTGTCCACCGTCTAGTGCACTTGGCCTCTCAAGTTCAGTCCAAAAGCCACTTGACGGCCAGGGAGATGCTACAACTGCTAGGCCACATGGCATCCACAGTTCATGTGGTGCCTTATGCACGCCTACATATGAGAGCAGCTCAATGGACTCTGTCCACCCAGTGGACACAAGCCTCAGGAGCTCTCTCAGACCAAATAGCAACCTCAAAACGTCTTTTTTGGTCTCTCCAATGGTGGATATCCACTCAAAATCTGTTGTTGGGGGCCCCCTTCCAACCTTTGTTACCCCAAGCAACTCTCACTACAGATGCCTCCCAAGCAGGTTGGGGAGCTCATCTCCAAGACCTCTCCACTCAGGGCACTTGGTCTCCACAGGAGACCACCCTTCATATCAACCTTTTGGAGCTGCGAGCAATTTTCCTTGCTCTCAAGGTCTTTCATACCCTCCTCATCAACATGACAGTTCTTGTTCATACCGACAATCAAGTAGCCATGTTCTACATAAACATACAAGGAGGGACTGTCTCTCTGTTGCTTTGCAACAAAGCTCTAAAACTGTGGGCCTTCGCCAGAGAGCATCGGATCCATCTCCTGGCAGTGTACCTCCCCAGGAATCCAAAACTCTTGGGCAGACAGACTCAGTCGAGTTCTGCTTCCACACGAATGGTCCCTGCACATGGATCAGGTACTCAGAATCTTTCAGGAATGGGGAACCCCGGACATAGACCTCTTTGCAAGTCCGTACAATGCCAAACTTCTCCGGTTCTGTTCCAGGATTCCGTGTCAGGGAGCTCAGGCCAAGGATGCCTTCCTCCTTCATTGGGGTCAGGCCTTCCTATATGCCTTTCCACCCATTCCCTTGATTCCCAAGACTCTATTCAAACTTCAGAGGGATCAAGGATCTATGATCCTCATAGCTCCACGCTGGCCACGCCAAGTGTGGTACCCTCTACTTCTGCATCTCTCCCAGGCACCCTCCCTGGATCTGGGAGCTGCTTCAGACCTTCTGTCTCAAGAGGAGGGGACTTTGTGGCACCCAAACCCCAAGTCCCTTCACCTCAGAGCTTGGTTACTGAAGGCCTAGACCAGTGATGGCTAACCTTTTTGAGCCCGAGTGCCCAAACTGC
The DNA here is from genome assembly GCA_033557465.1 of Ichthyophis bannanicus. Classification (NCBI taxonomy): domain Eukaryota; kingdom Metazoa; phylum Chordata; class Amphibia; order Gymnophiona; family Ichthyophiidae; genus Ichthyophis; species Ichthyophis bannanicus. Next base: position 35,762,105 of record CM066050.1, on the reverse strand, counting down.
CGCACAAAACCAAAGAATTTCCTCAAAGTGCCAGCACGTCAATTAAACCTTAACAACAAGATTTTAGTATCTAAAAACTCTTTATAAAGTTGCCTGAACTATGTAACATCATTTGTAAAGTTTGGAATCTTTGTATTGTCAGAGAATCAATTTGATTCACAATCCTTTGGTTTTCATTTCAATTTATTGGCAATTTATAATGTTTTAATGATTTCATTCAATTTAGAAACAGGAAGGCAATAATTAAACTGGGAACCCCAAAAGCCAAACTTGGAATGTACAACAACACTGTAGAAATAAAACTATAAATTAATTTCCTCTTGTACTAAACAAAGCACAGACACTAATGATGCACATTTCCCAGAGCTGACATATTCCAGTTAATAAATTCAAAATAAAGAGATATCTTTGTATCTTTTGTGCATTTTTTTCAGTTGCAATTGTTCCAGCCACTTTCTTCTGGTTTATTTGTGTCTTCTGCTATCTCTCCATCGTCTGCTGTCCATTTCTCCTTTCTTCTCTTCTAGTTTTTTTCCATTCTCTCTCTTCATCTGCTTTAACATAATAATCTTTCTCCTTTTTTAGTCTCCCAATACCCGGCCAATTGTACATTTTCTTCCCTCCCACACAAAATATTTTTCCCCTCTCCATTTCACTCTCCCAGCCCCATCCCCTTCTAATCTCCCCCAACATCAGCTCCCTTTTAATTCCAGCCCCACCCAGTATCCGCTCCCTTCTAGTCACCACATCAGCCCATTTCCAGTCCTGGCCCCCCATCAGTCCATTTCCAATCCTATCCGAGTCCCTTCATCAGCTCATTTCCAATACCAGCCTCCCATCAGCCCATTTCTAGTCCTTTCCTAGCCCCACCATCACTCAGCCCATTTCTAATCCAAGCCCCCCATGAGCCTACTTCCAGTAATAGCCCCTCCATGAGTCCATTTCAATCCAAGCCCCCACCACAGCCCATTTCCAAACTTAGCTCCCCCAACACCCAATTCCCAGTCCTATCCTAGCCCCTCCATCAGCCCATTTCCTGTCCTAGCTCCCTCCCCTAAGAGCCCATTCCAAGCCCCCCTTCCCATCAGCTATTTGCAGTTCAAGCCCCCTTCCACTCAGCCCATTTCCATTCCAAGTCCCCCTCCCCATCAGCTATTTGCAGTTCAAGCCCCCCACTTCCCCTCAGCCCATTTCCATTCCAAGCCCCGTCCCCATCAGCTATTTGCAGTTCAAGCCCCCCACTTCCCCTCAGCCCATTTCCATTCCAAGCCCCGTCCCCCATCAGCTATTTGCAATTCAAGCCCCCTTCCACTCAGCCCATTTCCAGTCCTAGCAACCCCCCAACCCATTACCAGTCCTAGCAACCCCCCAACCCATTACCAGTCCTAGCCCCCCATAGCCCACTCCCAGTCCTAATCCCACCAGCCCATTTCCAGTCCTAATCCCCATCACCCCATTTTCAGTTTAAGCCCTCTCATAGCCCATTACCAGTCCTAACCTCCCCATCAGCCCACTCCCAGTCCTAATCCCACCAGCCCATTTCCAGTCCTAATCCCCCATCACCCAATTTTTAGTTTAAGCCCCCCATAGCCCATTATCAGTCCTAACCCCCATCAACCCACTTCCAGTCCTAATCCCACCAGCCCATTTCGTCCTAATCCATCACCCAATTTTTAGTTTAAGCCCCCCCCCCCCCATAGCCCATCACCACTCCTAAACCCCCCCAGCACCCATCACCACTCCTACCCCCCCCCAGCGCCCATCACCACTCCTAATCCCCCCACAGCGCCCATCACCACTCCTAACCCCCCCAGCCCAGCCAAAATTTAAAATAAAAAAAAGCTGTCTTCTGCCGCTTCCGGGGCCGCCGCGGCAGAATCGAGTGTGCCGCGGGGCCCCCCCTGTGCCTGGCAGAGCCTGCCCTCCAGATCCTGCCTTCCCCGGTATCAGCTCCCTGTTTCCAGCTTGTCACACGCGCCGGCTTTCAGAGCGCGAAGGGAACTAGTTTCCCTTTCGCGGCTCTGTTAAGCCCGCGAGGGCTGATGGGAACTTCCCATCAGCCCCCGCGGGCTTAACAGAGTAGCGAGGAAGAAACTCTCCCCTCGCGCTCTGAAAGCCGGCGCGTGTGACAAGCTGGAAACAGGGAGCTGATACCGGGGAAGGCAGGCTCTGGAGGGCAGGCTCTGCTAGGCACAGGGGGGGCCCCGCGGCACACTCGATTCTGCCGCGGCGGCCCCGGAAGCGGCAGAAGACAGCTTTTTTTAATTTTTTTAAATGCGGACCTTCCCGCGTGCCAGCTGCAAGGCCTTCGCGTGCCACAGCTGGCACACGTGCCATAGGTTCGCCATCGCTGGCCTAGACCTTCAAGACTTGAATCTTTCTCAATAGGTGAAGGATGTCCTCCATGCATCCAGGAAACCTTCCACCAGGCGTTCTTATGCTTTTAAATGGAAAGGATTTTCAATTTGGTGTGCTGACAAAGGTCTTAACCCTCTAGCACTACCTTTGAATTCTTTACTCGAATATCTCTTGCATCTTTCCAATGCAGGACTTAAAACCAATTCTGTAAGGGTCCATTTGAGTGCTATTGCAGCATCTCTTCAGCCTATCAATGGACAATCTGTTTCCTCTCATCCTCTTATTGCAAGATTCATGAGAGGTCTAACTTTAACTAAACCTCCCATTCGGCCTCCTCCAGTGGCATGGGACTTAAACGTGGTTCTTGGTCAGCTTATGAAGCCACCCTTTGAACCCTTAGCCACTACCTCCTTGAAATTGCTTTCCTGGAAAGTCATTTTCCTTATTGCAATCACTTCTGCTCGCCGCATCAGTGAACTGCAGGCTTTAGTGGCTAATCCACCTTATACAAGGTTCCATCATGATAAGGAGTCCTTAGGACAAATCCCCACTTTATGCCTAAAGTGGTCTCACCTTTTCATCTGAATCAAGAGGTATATTTACCTGTCTTTTTTCCAGCTCCTCATGCATCAAATGCAGAGCGGAACCTTCATACTCTAGACTGTAAAAGAGCTCTTGCCTTTTACCTCCACAGGACACAGCAACATCGAAAGTCTTCTCAACTTTTTGTTGCTCTTGATCCTTCTCATTTAGGACTTCCAGTCTCAAAAAGAACACTGTCCAATTGGATTGCTCAGTGTATTTCTTTTGCTTACCAGAGTAAGAACCTTTCTCTGGAAGGCCATGTCACAGCTCACAATGTCAGAGCCATGGCCACATCTATGGCTCATCTTCAGTCTGTATCCATTGATCAGATCTGTCGAGCAGCCACCTGGGCCTCGGTTCATACCTTCACCGCCCATTACTGCTTGGACAAGGACTCCCGCCGGGATGCCTTGTTTGGTCAGGCTGTCCTCAGACACCTGTTCCATTCTTAAACAACTCCTGCCCACCTTCCCTGAATGGATGCCTGAGATCCATAGGAAGATCAGGAACCCTTGGGAGGGGGATCTCCCCGGCATCTTAGCTAGGGAGTCCCCATATGTGAGGACTCATTCCTGCTTGTTCCTGGAGATAGCACAGTTACTTACCTGTAACAGGTGATCTCTGGGAACAGCAGGAATTAGTCCTCACAACCCACCCACCTCCCCTAGGAGTTGTATCTATCTCTCTCTCTCTCTCTTTCCTTTCCTCTCTCTATTGTCTCAGCTTTAAACTCGAACTGAAGAGAGTTGGTCAGGAAGGCGGGAAGGCAGCGCGCATGCGCTGTGGGAGGCCCCAAAAGCTTCCTTTCTGGGAAGCTGGGGAGCTTTCCCGCGCGGGCTCCGTCGGTTCCGACGTACCCATATGTGAGGACTAATTCCTGCTGTTCCCAGAGATCACCTGTTACAGGTAAGTAACTGTGCTGTTTCACTGCATAACTCATTGCTGGGGGATGCCGGTAATGGACTTGATGGCTTCCGCTTCCAGTGCCAAGGTGAACTGGTTCTTCAGTCATCACCCAGAAAGAATGTCCGAGGGTCTTGATGCATTGACTCAAGCTTGGCCAAAGGAAGGTCTCCTTTATGGGTTCCCTCTGTGTCTCCGGATTGGCCTCAGAAACTGTAGTATGCGGATCTCATTTGCTTGTCAGTGGGCATTCCATGGCATCTGCCAGTGATTTTATTTATTTATTTAATGAGTTTTCTATTCCGCCTTAGCTTAGATTCAAAGCGGTTTACATTATAACACTAACATAAAATAAACATTGAACAATGGTGAATAAAATTTGGAGGCTTATATAGGGGATGTCATATTGCAAACAAGTTAAAGATGACTAGAGTTATGGAAGATAAATATCTAGATATTGTGATGACCAACCTTCTGTTGCAAGCCCAATCCTCATGCCTCAAGTGGATTGATTATTGCTTACAGCCTGACTCTTGCAAAGGCAAGGTTAAGAAAGAGGGTTACTCTGCACAGGTTATTTCCACCTTACTTGGAACTCGAAAAAGTTCCACCTCCTTGTCATATATTTGGGTCTGGTGTATTTTCGAGTCCTGGTGTGAGGGTCGGGGTCAGCGAACGTTGATGGTCATGATTCCTGGATGTGCTAGCCTTTTTGCAGGCCAGTGTGGATAAGGGCTTAGCTTTGAATTTGTTGTGAGTTCAGGTGGCTGCTCTCACTTGTTATTGGGGATGAGTACAGGGAGTCTCTTTAGCTTCTCATCCAGATGTGGCACGCTTTCTTAGAGCTGTTAAACACCTTTGGCCGCCTGTGCATTCTATGGTACCGTCTTGGGACTTAATTTGGTCTTGTCTGTTTCGATTGGGCCTCCTTTTGAGCCCTTGAGTAGGGCGACTCTTAAGGATCTTATCCTGAAGGTAGTGTTTCTGGTGGCCATTTGCTCCACTCGGAGGATTTCTGAACGTCAAGCATTATCCTGTAGGGAACCTTTTCTGGTACTCTCCAAGGAAAAGGTGGTTTTGGATCCTGTACCAATGTTCCCTCTAATTTTCTGTAGGCTGTGTGCGCATAAAATATCAGCTGTGTGCAGCTTTTGAAGGAAGGTTAAATTTTTGTGCGCCACATAACGACACTCAGAGTTATATACTTTAAAATTTGACTACACGTCAGAATACAGTATGCACACCACATTGATTTTAATCAAATGAAATGAAAATAGACGATTACTAAATGAAGCAGGAAATTTCTAGTAATTACAATCATAACTTTTAAATTTTAAGACATCTGTGTTTTCTATCAGAATCAGAGCCGTAATTTTTGTGCACTCTGTTATAAAGTATGTGCGCTCGCTCGGCGAGGTGTGTGCGCGCGCACACACGCACAGCTTAGAGGGAACAGTGTCCTGTACCCTCTTTCTTACCTAAGGTCGTTTTAGCTTTCCACCTGAATCAGATGGTGGTTCTTTCAGGGTTTTCAGGCTCATTGGATCGGCAGTTGCATCTCTTGGATATCTGCAGGGTACTTCGTTATTATCTTAAGCAAACAGAACCCTTCTGCTGTTTGTTCTTTTTGGAGGTCCATGGAAGTGTGGGGGGGGGGGCGGGCGTAGTGTTGAAGGTTTCCATTGCATGGTGGTTGAAGGAGACAATGATGTCTGCCTACCTAGCATGGCTTCAGGCTCTGTCGCTAGGATTATGCGTGCATCCTACTAGAGCACAAGCGACTTCTTGGGCAGAGCAGAGTATAGTCTTGTTCCGCCAATGGATATCTGTAAAACAGCCACTTGTTCCTCTCTTCACATGTTTGTGTATCACTATCGGTTGGATATTCACGTCAGAGCTGATGTGCAGTTTGGTGCTGCAGGCCAGGCTTGTTGGTTCCTTTCATTCTTAAGTACTGCTATGGTACATCCCAGGAGTCTGGACTGGACTGGAGGGACGATATGCAAGGTGAAATTAGACCTTACCTGCTTATTTTCTTTCCTCGAGTCCCTCCAATCTAGTCCAGAATGCGCTCATTTTGTCAGTCCAGTAAGCAAGTCCGGATAGGAAGAAAGGTCTCAATCCATGGAATCTTTTGTGCTCTATTTTAGGTGAACGGCAGTGATTTCATAAAAATCCTTTGGATGGGCTAGGGCGGACCTGCGTCTTTGCTTCTCTCAGATGTGGTAATTTCATTTTTGCCAATTCTCTTCCTTGTTCATGTATATAGTTCTGGCATATTGCTTAAGAGTTTATTTCATGTGGCTCTTGTTGAAGTCTGCTTTGCTACTCGAATACTGGTTTGAGGGGAGGAGCGCAGTCCTTTCATGCAATGACATAATCAAGGCTTAGAATTCTCAGTCTCCATCTGCTGGAAGTGGGATTTAACCTAGGAGCCTGGACTGGACTGGAGGGACTCAAGGAAAGAAAATTAGCGGATAAGATCTAATTTCACCTTAAACACACAATAAGAATAAAAAAAATTATATTAAGAAGCTATTTTCTTCGGAGCTGTTTTCTCACTAGGGTGCACAATTTTTCTTTGGGGCTGTTTTCATCCACACATTAAAGTGCGCGATCTTAAGTTAAAATATCGCCAAATTCAAAGCCTGACTTGGCGCTTACGGTTTCAGAAGCTCTGCCTGAGGTGCTTGGCAAGGAAACATCCAACAGAGAATGCGTCCTAGAAGTGAGCGAAAGCACCATGTTTTAAAGCAGCAATGCTAAATGATATCTGCTATAATAACTTTATTGGCACTAACAAAAGCGCATTGTTCATAAGATCTAAATAATATTCCACAATGTCCTCATTCCTTCCAAAGTCTGAGTCCTTAATTCAAAAATCCTAAACTGTTCTTTGAAAGTCAGTTTAGCAAACTTATCTCCCCTGCGATATGGCACTGGAATATGGTCAGTGATGAACCAATGGAGGTCATCAAAGGAATGAGACTTATACAAATAGTGAGAAACCATAGGAGCAGACATGGTACCAGTGATCAAACTGCTATTATGTTCAATAAATCTGTTTTTTATACATTGACTTAAATAATCTTTATCTTAGAAAAGCAAATTCCATAGTGTCCCTTCAGTCTAATCCAGACTCCTGGGTTTATGTCTCACCTCCAGCTGATAAGAGACTGAGAATTCCAGACTTGTGTGATGTCACAACATAAGGGAACTGAACTCCCCCCACAAGTCAGTATTTCTCACTGTCCAGCAGATGGGACAAGTTCCTTTGCTGTCTGGACTGCACTGAAGGGTTCGTTGGGTTAAAAAAAAAAAAAGGGGGAAGAGGATAGCAAGGACATTGGAAAAGGAGGACATTATGAAAACAAGGTGCCCTATTGTGCTGTTATGAGCTACTGCTCAGAGAACCAGAGCCGTTAGGTCGGTGGGGGTCCCTGCTAGGGAGAGGAGGCGCTAACAGGACCTGTTTAGTCTGGTCTCTGCTGATTTCTCTACCCTCCTTGGTTATTAGTGGAATGGGCCTTGCTATTAAGCGTATGTACCTTTAAGCTGGGCTGCTGAGTTCAGTTGAGGCAGACCGGCGAAGGAATGCAGCAACTGCTGGAGTGGTTTCCTTGAGACGGCGGGTCTCGGATGATTCAGTGTGCATGTGTCCATGCTCGTGGGTCTGTAGTCAGTGAGCTATCAGTTCAGCAGTTTTCTGCAGTTTTTCATCAGGCAGTGAATTTTTTTTTTGATGATGGCATGCCTAAGGCCATTTGTGTGGCCTGCAGGATGAAGCGCAGTTTTGTCCTCAGCGGGCTTCTGCTGCCGATTGTGAGTCTGCAGCCACACCACAGCAGCAGGGCTTCAGGGCGCTTCTACTTTGATTGAGGGGTCTTGGGGCACTGTGAGGAAGCTCTTTCAAGCATCAGTGAATCTCCCTCTCAGGCTTCTGTTTTGATGGTTTCCGTGACCATTTTGAGTGCATCGGGGCTGCCATTATTGGAAGCTGCAGAGAGTCAGGATTCAGTTTCTTATCCTCCCCACAGACAGTCTGCTCCGCTCCCAGGACAACAATCACAGCAGGGAATGCTCCCTTTCTCCCCAGACTTTGTGCTCCTTATGCACCAGGCGTACTGCTTAAGGCAGGGCCTGGTGAAGCCAGGTAGATCTCACTCAGCGCCTCCATGGCTACCAAGGGAGATGTCACTCAGTATCCCGGGTTCTTATTGCCTCGAGGGCTGGAAAGTGAGTGGGGGGTCTCAGGATTCGGCTCTGGATCAGGCATCGGAGGCCTTTGGAGGGTTCAAAGGACCCTCTGGAGGGACCCTCGGGTCTGGGCCTTGATGAGGTCAGCGAGCAGCTGGAAGAAGGGGAAATTCTGCCAAGGGAAGATCCCAGGATCGTCCAGGAGTTCTGGCGGGAAGAGCTGTCAGCTCTGATTGCTCATTCCCTTGCGGCACTAAACCTTCCACAGAGCTCTCAGGAGCAGGAGATTCTGCTGGAGGATTCTCTCTGCTTCAGGGCATCTGGACTATGGAGATGGCCTTCCAGGTTAATCAGGCCCTCAAACAGATGAAGGAAATTGAATGGGAGGTGCCATAGGTGAGCTTACGGGGTGGGCGAACCATGGCTCGTTTGTACCTTATTCCAGTGGTGAAGGAGCTCCTTAAGGTACCAAAGGAGGATGCCCTAGTCTCGGTGGTTACCAAGAAAACCACCATACTAGTTGAAGGCGGAGCAGCACTCCAGGATGTGCAGGATAAGAAGTTGGAGACCTTGCTCAAGCAGGCCTTTGAGGTGAACGCCTTGGCCCTCCAGGCATCCATTTTTTGGTGCTTATGTTGCTCAGGCCTGTTTTTCATTGGTCGCAAGTGCTGCCCAAGGTGAGAGCACAAGATCGTCAGCCTCTGTTAGAGGCTGCCAAATTGGAATCCAGATGTGTTTATATGGCAAATGCCTTCTATGATCTCCTTTGGGCCTCGGCTAAGAACATGACTTCCATAGTGGTGGCTCGCCGTTTCCTTTCCTTTGGCTGTGCAACTGGTCTGCCAATGTGTCGTTGAAGTTGCGACTTAGCAACTTACCCTTTAAAGGGCAGTCTGCTGTTTGGAGAAGCTGGTTAAGGACTTGGGGGAGACCAAGCCGGGAAGACATCCGGAGGATAGGCCAAAGACCTCTAAGTCAGCTGTGTCAGTGCGAGGTAAGCCTAAGGACCTTCGTCACTTTAGAGCAGTCTGTTTTGCTCTCTATCAGCAGGGTCGTTATGCCCCTCTGGGACAGTCATTTTGAGATGGTCAAAGTCCTGGACAAGTTATCTCACAGGAGCAGGTGGTGATGCCGCCAAGAAATCCCAATGAGATGAGAGGGACTCAGGCAGGGGTTATTCAAGTGGGTGGCAGACTGCCAGTTTTACTTTACCTGGGTCCATATCACCCCCGACCAGTGGGTACTGGAGGTTATCCATGAGTGATACGTGCTGAAGTTTGTACGCCCCCTCGCCGTTGCCTTTCTGTTGTCATCGTGCAAGGCTCCAGCCAAACTGCAGGCTGTTCGGGACATCCTGCAGCGGCTCTTGCATCTGGAGGCAGTGGTGCCCATCCCCACAGTCCAGTTAGGGTGCAGTCGTTACTCCATCTACTTTGTGGTTCCCAAGAAAGAGGGGTCGTTTTGCCCCACTCTTGACCTCAAATATGTCAGCAGAGCTCTGCGGGTGCCTCACTTATGCATGGAAAAACTGTGTTCCATGATCATGGCCGTGCACAGGAATGAGTACCTAACCGTGTTGGACCTGACGGAAGCATATCTTCACATGCCCATTTGTGTGGCGCATCAGCACTTCTTGCGCTTTGCAGTGCCCATGGAGCATTTTCAGTTTCAGGTTTTTCTTTTTGGCCTGGCGACAGCTCCATGGACCTTCACCAAGATCATGGTGGTGGTGGTGCTGTGGCATGAGGCGGTATTGGCCAACCCCTATCTGGACAACTGACTGATCAGGGCAAAATCATTGGAGGAGAGGCAAGCAGTGGATCTTTGAGGTCTTGAGGAGTTTCGGCTGGGTGGTTAACCTCAACAAGAGCACTCAACGCTGTCCCAGGATTTTGTCTATCTCAGGGCACGTTTAGACACAAGGATCAATTTGAATATTCCTGCCGCAGGAGCAGGTCCTGTAGATACAGGGACAGATTTGTTAGTTCGTGAGGCAATGGGCCTCCTCAGCATGGGCCTCTCTCCAGGTGCTAGGCTATATGGCAGTGGCATTGGATCTCAATCCTTGAGCTCTCTCCCACATGTGCCTGTTGCAGAGGTCCCTCCTATCTTTACTGGTCACCACAACCTCACCCTCTCTCGAAGTGACTAGTGTATCCAAAAGGAGGTAAAGACCAGCCTAGATTGATGGCTGACCCCTGAGAAGCTGTTAGCAGGGATGCCACTGAACCATCAGAGTGTACAATGATGACAGCAGATGCCAATCTGACCAGATGGGGAACTCATTGTCTCTCGCAGGTAGTGCAGGGGCAGTGGTTGGCAGAACAGAGTCAGTGGTCGATCAATTGGCTGGAGATGTGAGCGGTCTTTCTAATGCTCCAAGCTTTCCAAGTTTTGGTATGGTGGAAAGCAGTGCAGGTGTTTTTGGACAACGCAACTACGGTGGCATGCATCAATCACCAGGGGGGCACAGGGAGTGCAGTACTGGCAGGGGAGATAACTCTGCTCTGTCACTGGGCAGAACTGAATCTCCTTACATTGTCCATGGCACATGTAGCAGGCAAGGAAAATGTGCAGGCAGACTTCCTCAGCCATCAGCAGTTAGATTCAGGAGAGTGGGTTTTGGAGGAGTCTGTGTACCTCAGCATAACTCGACGTTGGGGGATGCCGGTGATGGATCTGATGCAAAGGCCAGTTGCTTTTTTAGTTGGCGTCATGAAAGAATGTCTGAGGGGCTCGCATTGGTTCAACCCTGGTTGTTGTAGGGGCTTCTTTACATATTTCTGCCATGGCCCCTGTTAGGCAGAGTGATCCAGATGATAGAAGCGCTCTGGGGTCTAGTAGTGCTGGTGGCACCAGACTAGCCTCGCAGACCATGGTATGTGAACCTGATCCACTTGGCAGCGGGTGTTCAATGGTGTCTACCAATGCGGAGCGACCTTCTGTCTCAAGGCCCGATCCTCACGTGTCAAGTGGATCGATTCTTGCTTATGGCTTGGCTCTTGAAAGGGCTCAGCTAAGTAGGAGAGGTTATTCATAGCAAGTGATTGCTACGTGCTCGCAAGCATTCTACGTCCTTGTCCCTATATCTGAATGTGGTATGTGTTTAAGGATTGGTGTGAGGACAAGGGAAAGCGAGCATTGTTGGCCACTGTTCTGGAGATCCTGGCTTTCCTCCAGGCTGGAGTAGAGAAAGGTCGGGCTTTGAATTCCATGCACGTCTAGGTGGCGGCATTGGCATGTTACTGGGGACGTGTACGGGGGTCTCGCTAGCAGCGCATCCCGATGTAGCCAGGTTTTAAAGAGCGGTCAAGCAGTTCTGGCCACCGGTGCATTCTGTGGTTCCAGCATGGGATCTCAACATGGTGTTGTCAGTGTTTGATGGAGGCTCCTTCTGAGCCCCTGGTGGGGGCGACTCTCAAGGATCTGATCCTCAAGGTGGTGATTCTGGTAGCCATTTGTTCAGCGTGCCGCTTTTCAGAGCTACAGGCATTGTTGTGTAGAGAGCCCTTTCTACTGCTCTCTAAGGAAAAAGTGATTTTACGGACAGTGCCATCCTTTATGCTTAAGGTGGTATCAGCCTTTCATGTGAATCAGACCATGGTGCTTCTTTCCTTTTTGGACTTGGCAGACAGAGTACTCCATCGGTTTCTTAAGCACATGGAATCTTTCAGAAAGTCAGATTGGCTGTTCGTCCTCTTTGGTGGACCACAGAGAGAAGGAAGCAGCCTCAAAGGCTTCCATTGCTTGCTGGCTGAGGGAGGTTATTGTGTCCACCTATCTGTTGCAGTGGAAGGCTCTACCGGCGGGATTGCGGGTGCATTCCACCAGTGCACAGACTGCCTCCTGGACAGCGTTTAGTCTTGTTCCACCAGCAGATATCTGCAGGGTGGCAACCTGGGCCTCCTTACACACCTTTGTGCGGCACTATTGGTTGGATGTGCAGATACAAGGAGATGCACAGTTCGGGGCACAGGTGTTGCAGGCCAGGCTCGCTCTCCCATTCTTGAGTACTTCTCTGATACATTCCAGGAGTCTGGACTGGACTGGAGGGACTCTATGGAAGGTGAAATTAGACCTTACCTGCTAATTTTCTTTCATTGAGTCCCTTCAGTCCAGTCCAGAACCTGCCATTTCTTCAAGATGTAGTGAGGCCCAGATGGTTTATCTAGGGACATTGGCTGTTGCAGTTTTCCGCCTCCAGGGTTCTGAATTCGGTAGGCACTTGCTTTCTGGAGGGCTAGCTCTCGATGGACCAGAGTATTTGAGGTGGCTAGTTGAGGTTAGACTGTACATAGTTGGTTTGTACATAGTTTCTGTTCTTGTGGCTTTGTGAAGTTCATACTGACTTGTGAGGGGAGTTCAGTTCCCTTATGCTGTGACATCACACAAGTCTGGAATCGGACATAAACCCAGGAGACTGGACTGGAGGGACTCAAGAAGAGAAAATTAGCAGGTAAGGTCTAATTTCACCATAATAAAAGTCCTGCATGAGAAATAAGGTCATTTTCAATTTTGCTAATACAGTCTAGTGGGAGTCTTTGTCTTTCTGTGTGCGCTGTCATTTGTCCAGCCCTCATGAGGAAGGAGAAACAGGAAAAAATATACAAAACATTATTCTTTGTAATCCTGCATCCATATTTAAGATAACATGAGATCCGTAATTATAACAAGATTTTGCGAATGTGGTGTGCTGCATTTTGGATGTTATTTTGGGTTTACTTACCTTGCTGCTTTCTTTTAAATGTTTTTCTATCGGTTTATTTTAATTCTTTTAATTTTTTGTTAGATCGCTGAACTTAAAAGAGGCGCAGAAATTATTGTGTGCACTCCTGGTCGCATGATTGACATGTTAGCTGCTAATAATGGTGAGTTAGAGGGCTGCTGCTGCTTAAAAGAAAAACAGTGAGAAAAAGTTTACTCCATTTTGCCACCAGTTTTCAATTTTGAAAGGTCCATAAATGCTGCTTAAATTAGGAGTGTTAAACTGCAGCCCTGGAAGGGTGCAAACCAATCTGGTTTTTGGGATATCCCTAATGAATATGCATGATGTGTTTGTATGCACTGCTTCCTTTGTATTCAGATATGTTGTGCATATTCATTAGGGATATCATGAAAAACAGATTGATTTGCAGCCCTCCAGGATTGGAGATTGACGCCCTTGGCTTAATTAGTTTTCTGGGATTTTATGGATTTGTATTCCTTGAAGCTGTGATCTCTCTAGACACACATGTATAGATTGCATTTTATTAGTCACAGTTCATCTAGGCTTGTGGCACAGTAGACGATGGCAGGTAGGGGAGTTGTTGGCTCAGCTGGTCTGTTTAGTTTCTTCTCCTCTAGTTCTTTACCACTTTGGGTACATAAATTTCGATACCAGAGCCAAAATCAGCTCCCCCACCTCATGCCTGCTACCCAATCTTGTGAGCATGTTGAAAGAGTGGAGAGTATGTCAGTGAGTTCCAATCTGTGTGAATGTTTGGAAGATGCTATGTAAAGAGCTTTAAATGTAAGACTTGGTGCTTTTTAGTTTTTCTCAAATAATTTATATAAGTGACTGAATCATTTCATATCAACAATCAACATTTTTATTTAATTATTATGTTTCAGAGTTCCCTCCACCAGTCTTTCTCTGTTAATTTCCCCGTCCCAGACAAATGCCCAAGTGACATGTGCCATCGCAACCAGGAGGCTGAAGGGAACTTTCCTCTGAGGCTCACTTTTCAGCATTGCTCCTTTGAATATGTGTGCAGTGCTGCGTACTCCTGGTAGCACTTTAGAACAGATGAGTTACTAGTTTAAATAGAGAGGTGTTTTGCTGTCATTGTGTGTTAAGAAATCATTCCATTCAGTTGAAGCAGCATTACCTTCTGCTCCCTCTGAAAATTGCTGCAAAACAGCATATAGGGATTCGTGCGGAAGGAGCATTGGGAAATGAACATATTTTGTTTTAAAAGCGAATTGGTAAGGTCAGAGCTGGCACCCCAGTTAATTTAAAGTGGTCAACCGCAGCATGTCTCTATTGTCTCTCAGTTTTTCCGGTGTGATTAGTCAAAGGCTGCGATTTTGTAGTGCTGCCCATTTAGTGACTGGGAGTCTGGGACTTGGACAAATGAAGGGAAGACAGCAAGAGCAGGAAATGCTGCTGCTTCAATTGTTTAGAAGCTCAATTAGAGGGTCATTTTTTAACAGGCTACTTAAATTGTGCAACAGGTATGCATTCTCTATGGAATGTCCCTGCCGACATTTACACCTGCTATTGAGTATGCACAAATCTCCCGACGTTATATTTTGTATGTATATAAATGTTAACACCTCCCCAACCCTGGGTAGTTTTGTAAAAGGCTATTCCTGATCGTGTAGCCAGTCTAGTCCCGGACTTCAGGGTTGTCCATCTCATACAGCAGCTTGGAGACTGAGAAACTCCTCCTTTTCTGATGTCACTGGTATATCCATCTGGGAGCCTCCTCCTGCCCTCAGTTCTTCAGTCTCCAAGCAGCTGGATGGATGGGTGAGCCTGGAAGACCGGGCTCACTATAGAAACTCTTCAGAGTTAGTTTTTGAAGTGATAGTTAGAGTAGCCTTGGCCATTTTCAGCAGAGCCCTTCTGTTTGTTGGAGAGGACTGTGTCTTTCAGTTTACAGAGCTGTCCTCCCATCTTGGCCTGCGTTCCCTGCCCCCTAACCAGGTCGGGGCCTCTGTTGGTGGGCCAGGGTGCTTTACCCAAGGCAGCTCCGGTTCTTTGATTCTGATCAACTGAAACCGGGGCTGCGCAGGTTTTCTGCCGGCGTTTTCAGAAGTATTGCCTGAGCCGCGCTGAGCAGTTTCCCTGCGGGCGGGCGGGCAGCCCCCCCCCCCCCCCGTGTCGGCGATCCTCAGCCAGTTTGTTTCTCTCGGGCTGGTTTCCTTACCTCAGTGTCTCCTGCGGGTGCGTGAGAGCTTGTTCAGCGGCACTGTCCAGGGGCTGTTGCGATTTGCCGACAAAGGTAAGGGGGCTGTTTTCTTCCCCGCGGAGCTTGTCTCGCGGAGGTTATTTTGGCGCGCTAAAGCTGCCGGTTCGGCCTAGGCCTCGGCCTCGTGCCGGCGGCGCGCACAGAGCAGCATGGGAGAGAGTCTGCTTTGGCGGGATTTGCCTTTTCCTTTTTTTCCCCCGCGTTCTCAGGGGCCCCACAGTTTTTGCGATTTCTTGCATGCCTTTATGCTTTTTCTCAAGCTTCTTTTTCAGTTGATTTTCCAGTTTATTTTTCAGTTTTACTTTTGAGTTTTCTTTCCTCTCCTATTGCCCGTTGCGATTCAGGACCGCCCTCTTTTTGCTTTGGCTGGTTCTTTGGGCGCCCGTTCTGGGGGGGTGTGTTTTAGCCATGTCTCCCAAGCCGACCTGCATGGTTTGTGGGGCCAAGCAGTGCACAGACTCGGGCTTGTGCCATGCCTGCGTTAGAGATGCCTCTGGGCTGCCACCGCAGGAGTCTCAATTAGAGTGTCAGAGTCCTGAGAGGGGGCTCTTGGCAGAGTTAGGACTCGAGAGGGCCGTGGAGGAGCCGCTGCCAGGTCCATCCTCCCGACCAGATTCTGTGCATTCCCCAGGTCCCGGGGCTTTAGGGCTCAATTCCATTTTTTCCAGAGAGTTTGTTACTCTGCTCCAGCAGGTTTTTCTTCGGGACAGTCCGCCTGTGTCTGTCCCCACTACTCTGCTCTCAGGAAAGCGACGGGCTGCGCCTTTGCAGGGAGATCAGACTCCTCCAGAGCCTAAGAGGGCCCGAGAGGAGGTGGAGCCAGGGGACCAGTCTGTGATCTCGGAGGGGCCACGTTCGGAGGACGAGGACTTGGCGTTGGAGGAAGAATTGGAAGAAGGGGAGCTGTCTGAAAAGGAAGACCAAGCCAGAGTGGTCCGGGTGTTCCGCAGGGAGGAGCTACCGGCGCTCTTGGTGGAGACGTTGAAGGTGCTCAATATGCCGGTGCCTGGTTCAGCGGCTGACGCCTCCCTCGAGGATCCCTTGCTTCAGGTGTTTAGGAAGGAACAGAGAGCTTTTCCTGTTCACCGGGTGTTTCATGAGATGATTCAGGAGGAGTGGAGCCTTCCTGAAGCCCCTCTGAAGGGAGCTCGAGTGATGTCCCGGCTGTATCCCTTGCCTGACCAAGACAGGGAGCTGTTCAAGTCGCCCAAGGTGGACGCTGCGGTCTCGGCAGTTACGAAGAAGACCACCATTCCTGTCGAGGGGAGTGCAGCCCTCAAGGACGGTCAGGATCGCAAATTGGATGGCCTTTTGCGGCAGGTGTTTGATGTGAATGCTCTCTCCCTACAAGCGGCCATCTGCGGGGCTTGGGTGGCCAGAGCATGTCTCCGATGGGCTCAGCGGCTGCCCGGTAACACAGACGAGCGGTCAGAAGACGCGGCCCGGTTGGAATCGGGTGCGGCTTATTTGGCGGACATACACTACGATCTTATGCGTGGACTCTCCAAGAGCATGGCGTCGGCAGTCGCAGCGCGCCGTTACCTTTGGTTACGTAACTGGGCGGCCGACTCCTCATCCAAGGCTAGGCTTAGTAAGCTTCCTTTCAAGGGTCGCCTCCTGTTTGGGGAGGATCTTGAGAAGTTAGTTAAGGAATTGGGAGAGTCCAAAGGGGGTAGGTTGCCCGAGGACAAACCTAAACCATCTCGAGTGCCCGCTTCGGGTAGGGGACAACTACGGGATTCCCGACGTTATCGCTTCCAGAGATTCCCCACGGGACAGAGGGGCCGTTTTCCCTCTAGGAACCAAGGTTTTCGGGGGTTTCGAGGAGCAGGAAGGGGGTTTGGTCCTTCCTCGGCCTCGGGCCTTACCAACCGAAAGCCGCAATGAGATCAGGGGGGCCCAGGCGCCCCTCCCCGCCGTAGGGGGGCGTTTGCAAGATTTTTATTCTGCCTGGGCCCAAATTACAACAGATCAGTGGGTACTAGAGGTCATCCGCGAGGGCTATGCACTGGAGCTTCTTCGTCCGGTGCGCGACGCCTTCGTCCTGTCTCCGGGCAGGTCCGAGGCGAAATCACGGGCTCTGCGGGAGACAGTGCAAAGGCTGTTGGATCTCAAGGCCATAGTACCCGTGCCCCCAAACGAGTGCGGCTCCGGTCGATACTCCATATACTTCGTAGTGGCGAAGAAGGGTGGAGGGCTTCGGCCTATCCTAGATCTCAAGAGAGTGAATCGGTGCCTGCGGGTCTCGTCCTTTCACATGGAGACTCTGCGATCGGTGATAGTAGCAGTTCAAAAGGGGGAGTTCCTCAAGTCCCTCGACCTCTCCGAGGCTTACTTGCACATTCCCATACGGAAGGATCATCACCAGTTTCTCAGGTTTGCGGTTCCTTTCGGCCATTTCCAATTTCGAGCTCTGCCCTTCGGGCTGGCCACTGCGCCGCGCGTCTTCACAAAAGTGATGGTGGTTGTGGCGGCGGCCTTGAGGAAGGAAGGTATACTCGTCCATCCTTATCTGGACGACTGGCTGATTCGGGCAAAGTCGAGGTCAGAGAGCGAAGTAGCGACAGCCAGGGTGGTGTCCCTTCTGGAAAGTCTCGGTTGGATAATCAACCCGGTGAAAAGTCGGATGGTGCCCACTCAATGTTTGGAGTACCTAGGAGCGCGCTTCGATACAGTCAGGGGAAGGTCTTCCTGACGGAGCAGAGGGCTCGGGGACTGCGTCTCCTCTTGCGGAGTTTTTTGCGCCGCGACAGACCGTCGGCCTGGCACTACCTCCAACTTTTGGGCACCATGGCGGCAGCGATAGAGACGGTGCCCTGGGCAAGGGCGCATATGCGACCGTTGCAAAGGGCGCATATGCGACCATTGCAAAGGGCGTTGCTCCGCCATTGGTCTCATCAGAACGATCCCCTATCTTGACGGCTGCCGTGTTCCGAGGAAACGCGTCACGCGCTGAAGTGGTGGTTGGCTCCGCGCTCCCTGCAGAACGGGATAAGCCTGGAGACGCCAGAGTGGATTCCCGTGATGACAGACGCCAGTCTACTGGGCTGGGGAGCCCATTGTCTGGGGATCTTTGCGCAGGGGGCGTGGTCGGATCAAGAGAGAGCGTGGCCGATCAATCGTTTGGAGTTACGGGCGATCGCCTTGGCGCTAATGCAGTTTCGCAGCCTTCTGGCAGGAAAGGCGGTCCGAGTGTTTTCCGACAATGCGACGGCAGTGGCCTATGTCAACAAGCAAGGAGGAACCACGAGCGCCGCGCTCGAATACGAGGCCGAAACACTATGCGAGTGGGCCGAAGCGAATCTGCTGGACCTCTCGGCAGCCCACGTGGCGGGAGTAGACAACGTGGAAGCCGATTTCCTCAGCAGGGTGAAGGTGGACCCGGGCGAATGGGTCTTGCACCCACAGGTGTTCGAGATGCTGGTGCGCCGCTGGGGCAGTCCGGTATTAGACCTCATGGCGACGTTCAACTCGGCGAAGGTGTGTCGGTTCTTCAGCAGATGCAGAGAACGAATGTCCGAGGGCTTGGATGCCCTCATTCAACCCTGGCCAGCGGATCACCTTCTCTACGTTTTCCCGCCGTGGGCGTTGATCGGCCGGGTGGTCCAACGGATAGAGCGCTACAGGGGACAGGTGATTCTGATTGCGCCGGACTGGCCTCGACGGCCTTGGTACGGAGATCTCATGCGTCTACTGGTGGCGAAACCCTGGCGTCTGCCTCTTCGAGAGGACCTGTTGTCGCAGGGTCCGCTGCTAATGCCTCACGTGGCTCGGTTCTCGCTTACGGCTTGGCTCTTGAAAGGGCTCGGCTGAAGGCACGTGGTTACTCCGGGCAAGTGATTTCCACCTTATTGAAGGCGCGCAGGGGATCTACGTCCCTGGCCTATGTGCGCATCTGGAGGATTTTCGAAGGCTGGTGTGCAGAGCGCAATTGGGAGCCATTGAGATCTACCATCCCGCAGATCCTGCAGTTCCTACAGGACGGGTTTGACAAGGGCTTGGCGGCCGGGTCGTTACGCGTGCAGGTCGCTGCCCTGGCGTGCTATAGAGGGAAGATTGGAGGTCAGACACTCGGGGTCCAGACGGATGTCAAACGTTTCCTACGCGCTGTATCGTTGCTGCGGCCGCCTTTTCGTCGAGTCGTACCTAGCTGGAATCTTCCGTTTGTGTTGGACGCCTTGGCGCGCGAACCTTTTGAACCCATGTCGCGGGCTTCCCTTAAGGAGGTCACCCTGAAGGTTGTATTTCTGGTCGCGATTTGCTCGGCCCGCCGAGTTTCGGAGTTGCAGGCGCTATGCTGTCGGGAGCCATATCTCCAATTTCGTTCGACGAAGGTGGTTTTGCGGCCGGTACCGGCGTTTCTCCCAAAGGTCCTTTCGGTGTTTCATTTGAATCAGGAGATTTCTTTGCCGGTTTTCAGAGGGTCCGCAGATGGTACGACGGAGCGGAACCTGCATCTTCTCGTTGTCCGTCGGGCGTTGAAACGGTATCTCCGGCGGACGGCGGATTTCCGCAAGTCCGATAGACTTTTTGTGCTTTTTGCGGGACCGCGGAAGGGAGAAGCGGCGTCGAAGGCTTCTATTTCTCGGTGGCTAAGGGAGGCTATTGCGTCGGCCTATATTTCCGGTGGTAAATCGGTGCCGGAGGGGCTTAGGGCTCACTCCACTAGAGCGCAGGCGACTTCCTGGGCGGAGTTCCGGCTCGTGCCTCCAGTGGATATCTGCAAGGCGGCAACGTGGTCGTCTTTGAATTCCTTTGTCAAACACTATCGGTTGGATATTCAGGCATCGGAGGACACCTCTTTTGGGTCAGCGGTTGTGCAAGCTGGCTTGATGGGTCCCTCCCGTGGTTAGGTTCCTTCACTGCTCTGGTACTAACCCTGAAGTCCGGGACTAGACTGGCTACACGATCAGGAAGAGGAAATTAGACTTACCTGCTAATTGTAGTTCCTGGAGTGGAGACAGTCTAGTCCCGTATCCCCCCCCTAGTAGAGTTTATGATGCGGCTGGACAGTCAGCGTTCCAGGTATTCAAGGTAAGTGATGATTTTATTGCGGGGCATAGAAACCCGTATGGCTGGGGTGCCCCGATACCTTACAAAAAAAAAAAAAAAAACCAAATGGCTTACGTTACGAAAAGCCCTGGGGTTTTCCCTTCGTGCTACCGGGCTTGGCCGGGGGGTTGGCTCTGTGGATGGAAAGTTTTAGTCCGTATTGTTTAATGTGTTTTTTAGTGTTATGTTTTTACTGGTTGCTCCGGTGAGTCTGCTTTGTCAATAGGGAACTGAGGGCAGGAGGAGGCTCCCAGATGGATATACCAGTGACATCAGAAAAGGAGGAGTTTCTCAGTCTCCAAGCTGCTGTATGAGATGGACAACCCTGAAGTCCGGGACTAGACTGTCTCCACTCCAGGAACTACAATTAGCAGGTAAGTCTAATTTCCTCTTTCTGCAGTAAAACAGTGTTTTACTTGGTGAAATATCTTTTAAAATGATCCCTATAATGGATACCTGAAACCCTCAGGATCTTACCAGATGCTGTCCAAACAGTGCGCTAAAGGAAATCATTTTCTTTTTCTACTTCATTTCCTATGGGGTGCAGAATAATTTTACGTAAGAGAAAACACTTGTGTCGAGTAATAGCACAAACCTGTATGTTACTTAGTTGGTAAGGTTAGAGGAAGACCAGCGGTCTACTGAATCCAGGCATCTTTTGGTTGCCTAAAAGGTATTTAGGCAGAGCTCTGAAAGGACTTTTGTAGACTCTGAAATGCATGTACTGTGTTTGTACAGTCTATGAAAAGATACCAGAGCCCGGAAAGTATTATATTTTACTGCATAACAGACACAGCTCCAAGAATTTTATTACCAGATTTTGTTAAATAGCCAGTGCCAATACATACACAAGCAGGATCATGTTGCTACTGGCTTACCAAATATCGTTGTTAACCTTTTTAACTGAGGTTGCTGGTCAAAATGCAGTTAAATTGGTTTTAAGAGCACCAGATGTACTTAAAAGGAATTTTCCCTCTTTTGTATGTATTGAAAAATGTTCAGTGCATCTGGCCTTAGTCATATGGATAACTTCTTCCCTATAAGCGAGTAAATGGAAATGGACTGTTTACATAAACTTCTGTAGTGACCCATATAATACTGTAAACTAAATAGAGAGATTACAGCTTTAAGAGGTTTTTATTATATTTTTTGCATGCCTTTTTAGAAAAAAAATCATGTTTATTATTAAAGTTCATATACCACATCACAACTTTTACTAAACTGTTGACATTATTTAACTTCTGTGGAAAATGTCCCTTCAAGATAAATAGAACGGAGATTCCAAGACTTTAACCTTCAAAGGTAGGCAAATTATTGCAAAGTGGCGATTTTATCACAAATACATTTGTTGCTGAGGGTTTTGAGGCTTTCTGTTAAATGTCAAGAAAGTTACATTTTAGAAATATCTTGATCAAAGACCATTGTTAATTTTGTTTTTGATTTTTATCTAAGTTCAGTGTTCTCTTACCATTTCATAAAATTTTGATTTCAACTTGCATTGAATTAAATCAAGATGCTTCATTTTGCTTGATTAGAAGACATTAAAATTCAAGTACCTGTTCTTAAAACAAAGCATATTAATAGCAAAAACGGCCACCCTTCAGATGTAATTGTCAGATTATTTTGGTTGACCATTTGACCTTTTCAGTTAGCTTATTTTTGCATTTTGCATTCTCCGCTTGTGCTCTTCTCCTTTGGTTGCCAGTGCGTTCCCTGTCATTTACTCAGAAGGCAGGTGGCTAATTTAAGAGGACACGTGGGTGGGATACGCAGTGTTTTTGCTGAATCCTCCTTACTATTTGTGGCCCAGGATTCTGTTATGACAACATCCTGGAACACGCTGGAAATGTAACTTTTATAGTGAAATCCTTTGTTTGACTGATTTCATTACTCGGCTGTAAAATTGTATGTAGAATTTTAGTAATTCAGAAATAATTAATCAGAGAGAGCCTTTCATTTTTATATAGTGGAAGGCACGTAAGTGATAGTTTAAAGGGAAGGTATACGTATGGCTGGGATTTTGCCTTGTACACATGCGCTGTAATCTCTAATATGTTTTTTTCTAGGTGTCGGCTGTCAAATAAGGGCTGATGTGGCTCCATGCTCCAGCTCAGTCTTAGTTTTATGATGTGTTTTGCAGAGGGCTGTTTTCTGAATTTTACAGGTTCTTCTGGTCCTATGATGGTATGCAAGAAAAGGGTTTGAAAAAAAATAATAAAGGGCCTTATGCACCCATACACAATTTCTAGAATTTTCAGTGCATTTACCATAAGCATTGTACCTTTTAAGACAGAAATTGTCAACTGGTCTTAATTTTAATTTATATAGACTTGTTTAGCTTAATACAGAACAGTAAGAAACTGGCATTTTTAACCTTTATTTTTAACCATTTGTGAGCTACAACTGAAGTGACTGATAAGTTTCCCCTTGTTTGTTTTTTCTTTCCTTTTCACAGGCCGTGTGACAAATCTGCGCAGAGGCACATACGTTGTGTTAGATGAAGCTGACAGAATGTTTGACATGGGATTTGAGCCCCAGGTAATCACGAGAGATCCCGAGTTTCCTTCTCATTCCTCCAGGCCAGTCCAGATGCATGTGTTTATGCCATCCTACCAGCAGATGGAGACTGAGAACCACTGATTTTGATGACACCACCTTATAAGGGGTCCTGTGCAGCTACCTCCTTACCAGCATTTGTCAGTCTCCAGTGTGGCATAAGCTCCTGTGCAGTCTGGTCACCACTGTAGGTGGCCTTTATGGTTGAAACGTTTTATTGAAACAAGATACCAACATTCAAGGTACAATGCATCATAAATAAAGTAAAGCAACTTGGAATACTTTCAGAGATAAAAAAGAGCATTGATTTCAAACTTCCTTTGCGTCCCTCTAGTCCAGTCCCGGAACCATAGAGTTGTGAACCTCCACCAGCAGCTTTGGAGACTGAAAAATGTCATCACTTTGATGTCACTGGTACAAATAGGCAAACACCGCCCCCTTCCACCAGTACTTTCAGTCTCCAAGCAGCTTGGAGGTGCTGAGCCCGGGACAGGGCTCAGGGGAAACAAATAAGCAGAGCTTTGTTTTTTCAAATTTAGCCATTTTTCTTGGGTTAATTTACTTTATTGATTGTTAATTCATTTTTGTTTTGTAGATTCAGATCTGCTGCTGCTGGAAGGGTTCCTCTCGCTGTGGACCTTTATCCCTTTGATCTCCTCTCTCTCTCTCTCTCGCTGTTCCCTCCCGCTATAGCCTGTGATTTTTGCCCCAGCGTCTAAACGAGCACGGGGGGGTCAGTTTTCACAAGGTGCCTCCCTGCTCCCGAACACGCATAAAAAGGGTGAGGAGCAGGTGGTAGGCGGAAGGTGCAAGCAACCGGGGGACGGGCTGAGAAGCCGGTTGGGGCTTTGCCTGATATCAGCGCAGCAGAAAGCCGCCGGAGCTGAAGCCGTGTGAGGGCTGTGCTCCGAAGTCGGCGTTTCACTTCTCCCCCCTCCCGTTCGGGATCGACGGTGGTGGTGGTAAGTACCCGCTTTGTCCGGCTTGTGGAAAGGATAGAGGAGTGAAGGGGAGGCTTCGCGACGGCTCCCGAGCGGGGGGGGGGGCCAGCGCGGTGGGTTTTTTTTAGCGGGAACGCTAGCGTGGCCATTTTAGAAATCGCGTTTACGGGGGAGGCATTACTTTGCTCTTTTGACGGCTTTAGGAGCTTCGTTTTGGTGTCGAGTTAAGGTTGGTAGGCTAGTTTGTCAGTGTGATCGTTGTGGTTTACAAAAAAAGAAAAAAGAGGCATTTATACGGCGGCGCTCCCGGACAGGGGGGAGGGGTCTGCCTGTTGGCTCTCTTACTTCATAGTGCTTGAGCTCTATAGAGAATGCCCGCAAAGACTCGCTGTCTCGTCTGCGGGGTGAGGCGCAGCGAGGTTTTGGAGTCTGGGGTTTGCAAAAGCTGCTCGTTGGAGGGGTGCAGTTATGGAACAGGCCCTGGAGGATGCTGCGGGGGACCTGGCTGCGGCCGCCTCGGGGGCAGGGGACCCCGGGCCACCTTCCTTGAGTCTCCCGGAACCGGCTGCAGGGCCGTCCTCGGCAGGTAGCGCTGTTCCGGCAGTGGAGGATAAACAGGGCGGAGTGAGTGCGAGTATTCCCGTGGATTTTTTCTCCCTTATGCAGAAGGCATTTGCTTTGTTACAGCCCGTGTTAGGAGCTCAGTCTCAGAGCCCAAGAGGTCAGAAGCGGGCTGGGTCGGGAGGCCTTCTGGAAGGGGAGGGGGGTCCGGCCAAGCGACACAAAGAGGTGCAGGAGGAGAGTCCGTCGGCTGTGGAAGAGGAAGTAGGGTTGTCGGATCTGGAGGTCGACGAGCCCTCCGAGGAGGAGTTAGAAGAAGGAGAGTTGCCGGAGGTGGAACAGAGTAGAGTGGTTCACGTGTTTCGGCGGGAAGAACTGCCGGCCTTGATTGCAGAGACAAGGACGTTGAACATGCCCTCGGCGGAGGAGGCATTGGAGGATCCTCTATTGCAGGCGGTGAGAACGTCCCAGCGGCTGTTCCCGGTTCATAGAGTCTTTCGGAACATGATTCAAGAGGAATGGGACGCGCCGGAGTCGGCGCTGCGGGGGACCAGGGCTCTGGGTCGGTTATATCCGCTTTCCGACCACGATAGAGAGATATTTCGGTCGCCAAAGGTGGACGCAGTGGTGTCGGCGGTCACTAAGAAGACTACAATTCCGGTGGAGGGAGCCACGGCTTTGAAGGATGTGCAGGACAGGAAATTGGATACCTTGCTGAAGCAGGTGTTTGATATGTCGGCCCTTTCCTTGCAGGCCTCAATAGCGGGGGCGTGGGTGGCGAGAGGCTGCTTGCGGTGGTCTCAGCGGTTGCAGGGAGAGATCCTGACCGGGCAGGCGGAGGAGGTAGCGCGTCGAGTCCGGCATGGTGTATTTATCCGATATACATTACGATCTGATTCGAGGTCTAGCCAAAAGTATGGCCTCGGTGGTGGCCGCCCGCCGGTATCTCTGGCTACGTCACTGGTCAGCAGACAGTTCTTCCAAAGCGCGGCTCAGTAAACTCCCCTTTAGGGGGAAGCTTCTGTTCGGGGAAGACTTGGAGAAGCTGGTTAAGGACCTCGGGGAGTCCAAGGGGGGTCGGCTCCCGGAGGATAAGTTGAAGCAGAGCCACGGATCTACCGGGACCAGAGGTGTCTCTCGGGATTTTCGTAGATTTCGGTCCTCCCGTTTTAGTCAGCCTCAGGGGGCGGTTCCCGTCGCGGGGCCAGGCGTTTCGGGGGTTTAGGGGAGCGGGCAGAGGGTTTGACGCCTTCCAGCCCTCAAACAGTAAGAAGTCCCAATGAGATAAGGCGGGCCCAGGTCGCGGTAGTGCCCGTGGGAGGAAGATTGCGGGAGTTTTACCCGGCCTGGGTCCAAATTACTTCGGATCAGTGAGTGTTGGAGGTTATTCGAGAAGGTTACACTCTGGAGCGCCATCGACCCGTCTTAGATTCTTTTGTCCTCTCTCCGTGCAACGCTCCACAGAAGTTCCGAGCGGTCGCGGAAACGCTGCAGCGGCTGAGGCAGCTCGGAGCGGTGGTACCTGTACCGGTGGACCAGTACGGGTGCGGTCGATACTCCATCTATTTCGTGGTTCCCAAGAAGGAAGGCACGTTTCGGCCAATTTTGGATTTAAAAAGGGTGAATCGCTGCCTTCGCGTGACCCATTTCTGAATGGAAACCTTGCGCTCCGTCATTGCGGTGGTCAGGCGCGGAGAATTTCTGACGACGTTGGACCTTACGGAGGCATATCTTCATATTCCTGTGCGGCGCGAGCATCAGAAGTTCCTGCGGTTTGCGGTGCCAATGGGTCATTTTCAATTCCGTGCGCTGCCATTCGGGCTGGCGACGGCGCCTCGGACGTTCATCAAGATCATGGTAGTGGTAGCGGCGGCGCTTCGCAAGGAGGGGATACTGGTGCATCCTTATTTGGACGATTGGTTGATTCGGGCGAAGTCGAGAGAGGAGAGCGTTGCTGCCACCGCACGAGTCGTGCAGTTGTTGGAGAGCCTCAGCTGGGTGGTAAATTTTGCAAAGAGCAAGCTAGTTCCCTCTCAAACGCTGGAGTACTTAGGGGCACGCTTCGAGACAGCTCAAGGGGAGGTGTTACTCCAAGTCCAGAGAGCTCAGGCCTTGCGGGACCTCGTGCGGAGGTTTCTGGGGTGTCGAGCTCCGACAGTGTGGCAATATTTGCAGTTGCTCGGAACGATGGCGGCCTCGATCGACGTGGTTCAGTGGGCCCGGTCTCACATGAGGATGTTGCAGAGCGCTTTTCTCCAGCGTTGGTCGCATCAGAGGGATGCATTGTCTCAGCGACTAGTCTGTCCTCCGGTAGTGCGGCTAGAGCTTTGCTGGTGGTTGCAGCCCGGAAGTCTGGAGCGGGGCGTGTCACTGGAAGCTCCGGCCTGGAGGCTGGTAACATCGGATGCAAGCCTCACGGGTTGGGGAGCACATTGCGAAGGAAGATTGGCTCAGGGCCTGTGGTCGCTGGAGGAACAGCAGTGGTCTATAAACCGGTTGGAGATGCGAGCGGTGTATCTGGCTCTTCGAGCGTTTCAAGACGGCTTGAGTCGAGAGGCGGTACGGGTGCTGTCCGACAATGCGACGACCGTAGCCTATATCAATCGCCAGGGCGGCACAGGAAGTGCATCGCTAGAGAGGCGAGTCAGCTGTTGCGCTGGGCCGAAATGCATTTAGGGGCGTTGTCGGCGCAGCACGTGGCCGGCGTAGACAATGTCGAGGCAGATTTCCTCAGTCGCCGCAGAGTGGATCCGGGGGAATGGAGCTTACACCCGGACGTCTTTGCTCTGATAGTGCGGCGTTGGGGGACTCCGGTGATGGATCTGATGGCCACCTTCGACTCAGCGAAGGTAGAGCGGTTCTTCAGCAGGCGGAGAGAGCGGATGGCGGAAGGGCTCGATGCATTGGCTCAGCGGTGGCCGGTGGACGGGCTTCTCTGTGTTTTCACCTTGGGCACTCATCGGCAAGGTGATCCAGCGCATAGAGAAACACCGCGGCCAGGTAGTTCTGGTAGCGCCCGATTGGCCCCACAGGCCGTGGTATGCAGATTTGATTCGTCTGCTGGTGGACAGACCGTGGCGGCTTCCTCTGCGGGAGGATCTCTTGCTGCAGGGTCCGTTACGCATGCCGCAGGTGGGTCGATTCTCGCTTACGGCATGGCTATTGAAAGGGCTCGGCTGACGGCCAAGGGGTACTCTTCGGCGGTCATTGCTACCTTATTGAAGGCGCGCAGGCGGTCGACCTCGTTAGCTTATGTCCGTGTGTTTGAGGCGTGGTGTGGAGAGCGAGATCTGCGTCCCCTAAAGGCTTCGGTGTCTCATATTCTTTCCTTTTTACAGGATGGTGTGGATAAGGGACTAGCAGCTAGCTCCTTGAGAGTGCAGCTGGCGGCCATCTCCTGTTTTCGGGGAAAGATTCAAGGTCAACTGGTAGGGGCGCACAACGATGTTCGCCGTTTCCTTCGTGCGGTGCTGCTTCTGAGACCGCTGAGGCGCTCTTCCATTCCGCCGTGGGATCTGAACGTGGTCTTGGAAGCCTTGCTTGGAGATCCATTCGAGCCGTTAGGCAAAGCTTCGCTGAAGGACAACCGTTTCCTTATTATCTCTACATCAATGTTTTCAGAAGCCCTTGATGATAGCTTACAAGTGATCACGGACTATTGGCAATTGGGTGGTTAGTACCCGCAAGGCCGAATCTGTTGAGAAAGTCTCATTGCAGAAGGGACATTTTTCGTGTGGCCGTTGCGACTTTTGTGAGACTGCGTTGCAAGGTGATCAGTGGGAAGATGTTAAAACTGGGAGTTTATTTTTCGTTTCATAGATCAGATTGTTTGACTCCTTTTGTAATATATGTTTTAATTTGTCCGTGCCATTTGACCTATATTGGAAAAACCACTCGTCCAATTAGGAAACGGTTGTTGGCGCACCGTTCTCGTATCAACTCTAGAGTGTCATCGGCCCTGCTAGTCTCGCATTGTCAGGCTAAGGGCCATATTTTTGCTGATTTTCATTGGCGAATTTTAGATGTTGTACCTCCGCAACCTCTGGGGGGAGATCGTCATGCACGATTGCATCTAAAGGAACAACAGTGGATTTTCTGCTTACGCTCGATGATCCCTGAAGGCATGAATAGTGAGATCGATTGGTGGAGTTTACGTCTTTGGCGGATGTTTTCTCAGCAGATGATGTCACTGACCTTCTGATGTGTCTCTCAGCTGTGATTAAAGTGGAACTAGATTGGAGTAAGGTTCATTCGCCTGAGGAAGAGCTGAGAAGCCACATGGCTTGAAACACTGATTGGTGTAGCGTGAACCTTGCGTTTGGAGAATTCCCGGCCATGTCCTGGGAGTGAGAGGATTTTTCCTTCACTATAAGCGGAAGACAACAGGACATTTCCAACTTAAGCTAAGTGGAAAGGATGTGGTGTCGGTTGGGACTTTTGAGTTATCAGTTTTAACAGATTAGACAGCTAAATAGTGCTGCCAGTTCTGTTTCTTTTATGACCTTCGGGTCAATTCTAAATTGATTAAAAAGGAGGGCTCACTTCGAGAGCGGGAAAGTTCCTGTTCATGGTGAGTGATCCGACAAAAAAAGGTAACCTGGTATAGGATTTAAGTTTGCAATAGGTGTTTCGGTTCCAATAAATATGGGCTGTTATTAGAAATCAAAGTACAGTTTTGGATAGTTAGGATTGATTTTTGGGGGTGCATTTTCTAGTACTTATAAGGTCAATTAGAGAGCAATTTTAATGTATAGCCATAGCCTCACAGCATGCCACTTGTGTGGCTTGTAGCAACAGCCACTGCAGGACAGCAGTCTGAAGCCAGGTTTTGCTGTGGCTGTGAGTGGGAGGATCTCGTGCAAAGGAGCAGTTGTTGTGCAATCTTGCCACAACAAAAGGCCATTTTGGGAATGCCGAGGCTCCGGAGTGGGCGGGCTCCTATTCACAGAGGGAGGCCTGGACTTTGGTAACAAACTCTACCATTTTGTCAGTAACCACGCCTGCAGCTAAGGAGACCTGTATTCTTCCCTTCCAGAGGCAGAAAATGTAGCTTGGGATAGGACTCTCGCAGGCCCTCCTGGTGGCTCTTGGGGCAGGGGGACCCCATCTTCTCCTGAATTTGTATTGTTGCACTAGGCTTTCCATATGAAGCAGATCCTGGCGCAGGGGCCAGAGCATCTCCTTGGGATGGTGTCCTAGACAATTCAGCCAGCAAATGCTTTACTTGGGTCCAAGAGGCTGCGTGGGGACCCAAGAGAAGATTGGAAAGACAGAGCTTCAGTTCTCTCGGGGGACTCTGGATATTCTGGAAAGTCTTTCAGATCACTGGGGCAGGGCCTTAGAGGTGGAGCTCAAAGAGGGCAAGAATCCAGCAGGGTCAACTCCACAGTGATGAGGGTTTTTCACAGAAGTGAGTTACCCTCACTTATTTCCCAGTCTGTGGCAGCACTGAACATAGCAGAGGAAAGGCCAATGTCCTTGACATATGTAGAGGATACCCTGCTCGAAGGCATCCAGAAGCCCCCAAAGTTGTTTTTGATGCATAAGGCCATAAAGGAAATGATCACTGTGACATTGGATTTTCCAGATGCTGGCCTGCAGGTTAGATTGTCTATGGCAAGGTTTTCTCTCATTCCACTGGATGAGAAGGAGCTTATGTGGCTGCCCAAGGTGGATGCTCTGGTCATGATGGTGACTAAGATGACTACTATCTCTGTAGAAGGGCAGTGTTGCTCTGAAAGACTCTTAGGATAGGAAGCTGAAGGCCTTGTTGAAGCAGTCCTTCGAGGTCTCTGCTCTGACTCTTCAGGTGGCAGTCTGTGGGGCATGTATGGCCAGAGCTTGTCTACGGTGGTCACGGAAGTACTGGAGAGTTTGCAGGAAATCCAAGGAACTCTATCGGAGGCAGATAGATTAGAGTCTGGCTCAGCTTTCCTGGTGAATGCCTTGTATGACTTGGTGGTGATGACATGGCATCTTTTGTGATTGCAGAGTTAGTCAGCGGATATGGTGTCCAAGTCTTGGCTTAGTAAGCTTTCATTTAAGGGTAAGATATTCTTTGGCAAGGTGCTTGAGAAGTTGGTGAAGGATTTGGGTGAATCCAAGATGCCCAGACTTCCGGAAGGCTGCGAGGGTTCCAGGTGTCATCTTCGCAAGAGCATTTTTGAGAGGCCAAGAAGTTTTGTCATAAGAACATAAGATATGCCATACTGGGTCAGACCAAGGTCCATCAAGCCCGGTATCCTGTTTCCAACAGTGGCCAATCTAGGTCATACGTACCTAGCAGTTTCCCCAAAAGACACAGGTTCTGCAATGCTTGTACCAGTTCTTGATCCACAGTACTACACTGCCTCCTATCCCATGACTCTTTAGTTTTGCCAAAAGTCTCTGATGAGGGACATTGTCAAAGGCTTTCTGAAAGTCCAGATACACTATCAACCGACTCACCTTTGTCCACCTGTTTATTCACACTTTCAAAAAAACATAATAGATTAGTAAGACAAGATCTTCCTTGTCTAAAACCATGTTGGCTGTCTGCCATTAGGCCATGACTATCTACATGATGAGTAATTTTATTCTTTATGATGGTTTTTACCATTTTTCTGACGTGAGGCTCACCAGTCTGTAGTTTCCCGGATCACCCCTGGAACCCTTTTTAAAAATTGGAGTTACATTGGCGATCCTCCAATCTTCAGGTATTAAAGATGATTTTAATGAAAATTCACAGATTACTAATAGCAGGTCTGCAATCTCATATTTCAGTTCTTTCAACACCCTTGGATGTATACCATTTGGCCCAGGTGATTTGCTACTCTTCAGTTTATCTAATAGTTGTAATACATCTTCCCGATGTATCGATATTTCCTTCAATTCTTCCACACCTTTAAATACCACTTCAGTCATGGGTAACATCCCTACATCTTCCTCAGTAAAGACCGAAGCAAAGAATTCATTCAGTCTCTCCGCTATCGCCTTGTCGCCTCTTAGTGCCCCTTTAACTCTATCATCTAATGGACCAACTGACTCTCTCACAGGTTTTTTGCTACGAATGTACTTGAAAAAATCTTTATTTCGCATTTTTGCTTCTGCAGCAAGCTTCTTCTCAAATTCTCCCTTTGCCTGCTTTATCAATGCCTTGCATTTGACTTGCCAGTGCTTGTGCTGTTTCGAGGTTTCGTCGTTTGGCTCTTTTTTCCATTTCCTGAAAGATGCTTTTTTGGCAACAACAGCCTCTTACCTCACCTTTAAACCATGCTGGCAGTTTTTTGGACTTCCTTCCACTTTTCTTAAAGCGTGGAATACAGCTGATCTGGGCTTCCAAGATAGTATTTTTCAACAACACCCAAGCTTGATGTAAGTCTTTAACCTTTGCAACTGCTTCTTTTAGTCTTTTCTTAACTATTTTCCTCATTTTATCATAGTCTCCCTTTCGAAAGTTAAAAGGTAGTACTGTGGATTTCCTTACTATCCCTCCTCCACTAATTAAATCAAAGGTGATCATGCTATGATCAGTATTGCCAAGTGGCCCCAACAGCCTTATCTCTTGCACTAAATCTGGTGTTCCACTAAGGACTAGGTCTAATATGGCTTCCCCTCTGGTCGGTTCATGAACCAGCTGCTTCAAGAAGCAGTCATTTATGTCATCTAGGAACTTTATCTCCCTAGCATGTCCTGCCGTGACACTGACCCAGTCAATACCTGGGTAATTGAAATCACCCATTATTATTACTGCACTATAACGTTTGTTAGCTTCCTTGATTTCTTTGAGCATTTCATCATCCATTTGTTCATTCTGGCCAGGCGGTCGATAGTACACCCCCACTGCCATCGCCTTCCCCTTTTTACATGGAATTTCAATCCATAGAGATTCTATAGCAAATTTTGTTTCCTGCAAAACTTTAATCCTTTCTGACTCAATGCCCTCTCTAACATAGAGCGCAACCCCTCCACCAATTTGATCAGCTCTATCATTACGATATAGTTTGTATCCAGGTATCACAGTGTCCCACTGGTTGTCCTCCTTCCACCATGTCTCTGATATTCCAATCATATCTAACCTCTCATTTAGTGCTATATATTCTAACTCTCCCATCTTATTTTTTGACTTCTAGCATTTGCATACAAGCATTTTAGAGACTGTATTTTATTCATATTAGTTTGGCTGTTGGTAGACATGGGTAATTTGGGATCTTTAAGCTCTGTCTGCTCCATACTCGAGGCATTTGGGCTACTTTACTCTTTTTTGGAACCTCTCTGCTTTTGGTAGTATCCTTCAAGGATACATTCTTCCGAACCATCCGCTCTTGGGCGACTGTCAGCTTTCCCCTATTACCTAGTTTAAAAGCTGCTCTATCTCCTTTTTAAAGGTTAATGCCAGCAGCCTGGTTCCATCCCGGTTAAGGTGAAGCCCATCCCTTCGGAAGAGCCTCTCCTTTCCCCAGAATGTTCCCCAGTTCCTAACAAATCCCAAACCCCCACTTATTAAAAGAGGGCTGCTACACAGTACCCTGTCCTGTGCTGCTGAGGTAAGCTATACTCTTATTTGATTTTAAATTTTAAATTATAGCTCTTTGTTGCTGCTAGGCTCTAACTTATTATGAAATTTAAACTACAAGCTCTCTGCTGGGTTCTAAATTTAACCAGAAAGCTCTCTTCTGTGTTTTAAATTTAAACTAAAAGTACTTTGCTGATACTAGGCCCTGAGTGACTATTAAATTTAAACTACAAGCTCTCTGCTGGGTATGATATGTAACCAGAAAGTTCTCTTCTGTGTTTTAAATTTAAACTTAAACTGCTGCTACTAGGCCCTGACTGATTTAACAAAAAATAGTGGTTTCACAGATTAATTAGCTTTAATACAAAGAATTCCTTACAGAAAATTCTCAGAAGTATATACTCACAATTGCAGATCTCTCTCCAGAAGTAACAGTCCCCTTTTGTAGTCCTGCAAGACTCAACTCTGGGTCTTCCCAGTTGTTGAGGTTTCTTCTGCGAGGCCAGTCCTTTTGGAGTGGCTGCAGATGAAACAGAGAAGGGACCTCGTGGGAGGGCTCTGAAAGACCTAAGCCTTCCCAGTGAGGCTTTGGGAGCCTGAGCAAAGGTGGTTCTTGTGAGCAGTCTACTGCTGATGGTTTATTCCCCAAGCACCCAGTTAACATCAGACAAATGGGTATTGGAAGTCATTCGAAAGGGCTGTGCCCTCAAGTTGGTGTGATCCCTTTTAGATGCTTTTATGGTATCTCTGTTATTGAGTGCAGGAAAGGCGCATGCAATGGCAGAGACCCTCAAGTGACTGTTTCAGCTTGAGGCAGTGGCAATGGTTCCTTTGAATGGGGGCTTGGTTTGTATTTCATCTACTTTATGGTGCTCAAAGTGAAAAGGACATTTTGGCCAATTTTGGATCTGTAAAGGGTGAACAGGACGTGACATTCCTCATTTGCGCATGAAGACCCTGCGGTCGGTTATAATGGCTTTGTGGCAGAGGGAGTACTTAACATCCTTGGGTCCATCTGAGGTGTATCTTCATATTCCCATTCACCCAGGGCATCAGCAGTACCTTACCTTTGCAGCACTAGTGGGTCATTTTCAGTTTCGGGCTCTGCCTTTTGGGTTGACCACAGTTCCTATGATCTTTGCCAATGTGATGGTGGTAGTGGCTGCAGTATTACGCAAGAGCAGGATTTTGGTCTATCCTTATTTCAATGACTGACTGATCCAGAGCAAATTCTCCCCAGGAGTGTTGGCTGGCTACTAAGTGAATGGTGATGTTCCTTCAGGAGCTCTAGGTTGGCCATCAACTTTGCCAAGAGCAGGTTGGAACTATCCTTGGACTACTCGGGGGCACATTTTGACACCAAGGTAGGTCTGGTGGTGTTGATATCAGAGAGGATTCAGGGCTAATTCAAGATTTGTTGGGAATGCGGTTTCCCTGAGTCTGGGACTGTCTGCAGTTAGTGTCTTGGGCCAGAATGTACATGCGTCCCCTTCAGAGGGCGCTGTTGTTTTGGTGTTCAGCGCAGATGCACCATCTGTGGCAGCAGCTACCCTTGGGGGTCTGTGCTGGTGGTTAGACTCTGCCAAGATGCTTGGAGGCGCTAGATTGGGTGTTGGTAGTGACGGATGCCAGTTTGACCAGCTGGGGAGCCCACTGTCTGTCCCAAGTGGCACAGGGACAGTGGAGGACAGTTCTTGGCCAATAAATCAGCTGGAGATATGGACAGTCTTCTTTGGCCCTCAAGGCCTTTTCTCCCTTAATCCAGCATAAGGTGGTGTGGATACTATCAGACAGTGCAGTGACTGTCACCTACATCAGTTGCCAGGGAGGAAAGAGGGAGCCTTGGGCTGCGGCAGAGGTGGTGCCCATTCTATAATGGATGGGGGTCACCTGGTGGAACTGTCAGCAGTTCACTTGGCTGGAAAAGAAAATGTTCAAACTGATTATCTCTTTCAAAATCTCTTATGCCCAGGAGAGTGGTCTCTGGCCAAGTCCATGTTTCAGCAGATTGTGCAACCACTGGGGGCTGCTAGATCTCATGGCATCTACAATCAATACCAAGATAAGCAGATTCTTCAGCTACAGAAAGGAAAGAATGTCAGAAGTCCTAGCTGTGCTGGTTCAGAGGTGGCCTTTGGACGGTCTGCTCTGTGTTTCCACCACGTGCCCTGATAGGTTGTGTGTTACAGAAACTGGAGACTCGTCTGGGACTGGTGGTTTTGGGGGCTCTAGATTGGCTGTTGAGGCCATGATGATACGGATCTGATGCATCTGGCAATGGAGGATCTATTCCTTAACGATGGTGGATGGTCTTCTGACTCAGGGACTGATTCACATGCTGGAGGCAGCTCAGTTCTTGCTTATGACTTTGCTATTGAGAGGGCTAGGTTGAGCAAAAAAAGGTTATTCCCCTCTGGTTATTGCAACCTTATTTTGAGCACATTAAAGGTCTACCTTTCTGGCTTACGTTCACCTCTGGAGGCTCTGCAAGGAGAGGGACCTTTGCCCCTTGAGTTCTTCGCTGCCCTGGTTTGTTAGCATTTTTGCATGTGGGGCTAGAGAAAGGGCTTACCCTAAATTCCCTGCTGGGTGCAGGTGGCAGGGCTGGTGTGTTTTCGAGGGCGGATTCAGGGCATGTCCATCTCATCCCATCCTGAGGTACAGTGATGTAAAGGTCTTGCATAGGTAGTGCCGAATTAACAGTTTTTAGTTGCTGGGATCACAGGGACAAAATGCGTTACAATGTACAATAGTTTTTTCATGCTATAGAACTAATTGAATATTTATTCTATGTATATAGTTCTCCCATGTTATCCAAGTTTATACTCCTGTTATTTGTAATACCGAACAGCCTGTTGTTCTGGTCTTTGTGTTCATCTGTAAACCGCGCTGATTATAAATAGTGCGGTATATAAAAAACTGAAATAAATAAATAAATAAAATGTACAGAGAGCACGTGATGCGGTGAACTCAGCGGACGGCTTCCGTTTGAGCTCCGGTCTCCTCCACCCCAAAACGGGTCATTAAAGCCGGCTTGAGGACAGTCCCAATACAAAGAGCATACTTGCGTGTAGGGGATTGACACCCGGAGCAGATTGCGAGGCTGCGGAGCTGATTTGGCGATGGCGGCGACTGCCAGGACCGCGAGAAAGGAGAGGGAGAGAGGAGCCCCAACACCTAAAATGGCGGATGCCATGGGCCAGCCGAAATCGCCAAGGTCGCCAACCTCACCGGCGTTCCTGGAGGAGGTATCCGCGGCAGTGTCCGATGCCCTAGCCTTGCAATTTACCACCTTGCAGGAAAAAATGGATAGTCTGCAGGCTTCCTTTGGAGCTTTGGGCAGCCGCGTGCAGGAGGTTGAAAACCGCGTCGGGCGTGCAGAAGACGGCCTGGCCTCCTTGACTCAGGAAGTGGAGACCCTGAAATCCAAGGTTTTATCACAGGAAGATAAAATTGACGACCTGGAGAATCGGTCGCGCCGCAACAACCTGAGGTTGATGGGCATCCCGGATTCCATTGGTGATAAAGAGCTGAAGTCATACCTGGAGAATATGCTCCCTAAGATGTTGGAGGGGGTGGAAGACGGCGGGAAACTGATGATTGAGAGAGCGCACCGTGTGGGACGCCGGCAGCCCCAGGAACATAGACCGAGGATAGTGCTGGTCAAGTTCCTATACTTCCCCCAGAAGGAGGCTATATCTTGCAGGCTGCCAGGAAGAAGGGAGTGCTCGAATATGAGAACCTGCGTATCAGAGTGGCACAGGACTATTCCGCTGCTCTCAGCACGAGGCGCAGAGCCTATGCTTCAATTTGCCAGCAATTAATTGACGCCCGAATCAAGTTCTCCGTCCAATACCCCTCCCGCCTGCACATCTTCCACGAAGGGACACATAAAACCTTCGATTCGGCGGCCGAGGCTAAAGGGCATGTGGCGCAGATCGTCGGAAGAGAGAGAGGGGCCTCATCGCAGCGGCACTCCCCGTGAGCTTACCTCTGGACCATAAATTTCCAACATGGACGTTGAGGGGCCTATGTACAGTAGGCTCCAGGTGTACCCTCTTCGGAGGGGAAGCCGATTCAGGGATCGGGTTGGTGGTGGGGCGGGGGAGGGGTGGCCCGCAATGCTGTACCTAGTGCAGAGGTAACAGGGGGGTGGGGGGAAGGGCGAAATGGGTTAGCTGAGAATAGGCCCGGGACGCGGCTGTCCCCCGCCGGGACTTGGGAGTACACCCCCAAGGCGGGTCTTGAGATAGCGTAGATGGTTGCCTGTGTGCGATGGACGCGATATGCAGCTGATGAGAGGTTTGAACGGGGATAGAGAGGGATTTAATTGCATGAGTGTGTGGGGGTTCCTCCCCTTTGCCCCCAGGGTTTTTATTTTTAATCCTTCCTTTTATTGATTCGAATGGATGGGGTGGGGGGAGGGGGTATATCCTGGGTCCTTGGAACCGGCGGGAGGGCCCCCGGGATTAGGATTGGGGGAGAAAGAGAGCAGGGGGGTTGGATGGTTTATTTGGATGGCCCACTATTTATTCCTCCCTCAGTGGGTTATAGGGTTTTAAGCTACTGTTGATGTACTCTGCAGAAACAATGTATCTATGTATTTAAGTTGTTACGGTGTTACGTTGGAGGGCTATTGTGTAGCTTTGCACTCCTCCGAGGACCGGGGGAGTGGATCGCCCAGTGAGCTCCTGAAAGAGAGCGGAGCCAGGGATTGTGGGGGCTGGGCTTCTGTCCCCCCCAGTTGGGGGAGCGGAGGACCTCGGCTCTAGATCTGTGGGAGGGGGGGCTGCTGGCCCGATTAGGAGGAGTGCGGAGCTGCAATGGAGGCCAGGCTTACTGGGAGATTTACTATCTAACGCCTACCGAAAGAGTGGGCTAATTACTATTGTATATGTGGAGGGGGGTGGGAGGGCTGGGAAAAAGGAGGGCGCCTCCGTGAGTGCAGGCGGGCCATTGGCGAAAGAGGAGGTATGGGACACTCTTAGAGGGGGGAGGAGACCGTACGCATTGAACTTGCTCGCTACCTAATAGAGGTAGTAGATGGTGCAGCAAGTAGAGGGGAGGCAAGGGGGAGGGCGGGAGGGGGAGGGGGGGGGAAAGGGTTGCATCCTGCCAGGGGGACCCGGATATGGAAGGCATCAATAAGGGCTGGCGGGGGGGAGTCCCAGGCTGGGGGGGCTCTCCCAGAACTAAAGTTGAGTACCTTTTTGAGATATTGGAGCGATATTAATCCAGACTGAAGATCTTGTCTTGGAACGTTTGTGGCCTGGGGAGCCCATTTAAAAGAGCGAAGATATTGCAAGCCTTAGCGAGGCAAAAAGCTGACATAGTTTTCCTTCAAGAAACCCACCAGACAGCAGCTGAGCATGCTAAATTGCGTAGGTCTTGGGTGGGACAGGTCTGGGGAGTGCCAGCCCAGAATAAAAAAGGAGGGGTGGCCATTTTAATGCACAAGAGGATCCGCTTTGAGGTCACCAAGGAAATAGTGGATCTGACAGGGCGGTTCCAACTGCTGCAGGGCCTGTTGGAGGGGCGTCCACTCATCCTTGGTAATCTTTACAGTCCCAATGTGCTTGACCGCGATTTCTATGCTCGATTGGCCTCCCAAGTGGAGCAGCTTCCGGAGCTCCCACTGATTCTGGGAGGGGATTTTAATGGTGTGATGGAGGTGGCAATGGACACGTCCCGGGGTGAGGGGACCCGAGAGCGTTACCAGGGGGCAAAAGCCTTAACTAGATTGAGGACTAGGCTGGGATTGGTGGACCCCTGGAGGCTACTCCATCCCGCTGAAAGAGACTACACTCACCAGTCTCGTGCGCATAATTCTAGTGCGCGAATAGACTACCTGCTGACTTCACAGGGCCTGTTTAGCCGGGTAGAAGAGGCGCAGATTGGACCCGTGGAAATCTCCGACCATGCATTTGTTGGGCTCCAATTGCGGTGGGGAGCGCATTGTCTTTCATCGAGATTGTGGCGGTTCCCGCTTGATCTTTATCGAGACTCTCAATTTCGCCAGTTTATACAACGGCGATGGAATGAATTTGAAGCGGATCACAGTGGGCACTCCGCGGACCCGGAGCTTGTTTGGGAGACGGCGAAAGTGGTTCTGCGGGGAGACATAATCGGATTTATGGCGCGCAAACGGAGACTCATGGCAGAGCGTATTATTTGCCTGGAACGCTTAGTTACCGTACAGCGGTGGAGGTGGGCGAGCACTCCGAGTGTCGCTGCAAAGAAGCGGCTATGGGAGTTACAGACGACGTTAAACGAACTTTTACACCAGAGGGCCAAAAAGTCGGTCATGTACTATAGATACCAGCTTTATTGCTATAAGGATAAACCAGGGAAGCTACTGGCCCGGTGTCTACGTGGCTCTCGGGGCTCTACGTTGGTACACGCGCTAAAAGACGATAAAGGGGTCCTTCATAGGGAAAATCCAGAGATAGCGCGGGTTTTCCGCTCATTCTTCCAGAATCTCTATACGGCGGCGCCGGGCGCGCAGGCGCAAATCTCTACCTACTTGGAGGGGCTAGATCTGCCCCAGCTATCTAACCAGCAGAGACTGCTTTTGGATCAACCGATCTCTGTCCAGGAGGTACAGCAGGTTATTGCCAAAGCGAGTTGTTATAAATCCCCTGGGGCAGATGGATTGGGAGCCGAGTTCTATAAGATTCTGGCCGATCGTGTTTCTCCGTTGTTGGTGGCGGTCCACACTAGGAGATCTGAGCAAGGCATGTTTCGCTGGGGTAGTAACTTGGCTCATATGATATTGATTCCGAAGCCCGGAAAGGACCCGCTGAGTGCTGCTTCTTACCGGCCCATATCCCTCCTTAACTTCGACCTCAAAATTTTAGCTAAAATTCTGGCTGATCGACTGGCGACTGTGTTGGGGCACCTGGTTCACGATTCCCAAGTGGGCTTTGTGAAAGGCAGATACGCGGTTCGCAACCTGCGGAAAATTCTAGCTTCCCTGGAATGGGTCCACGGCCGGGGCCTCTCGTCTCTATTAATTAGTTTCGACGCCGAGAAGGCTTTTGATAGAGTTGACTGGCACTATTTATGGGATCTGTTACCTCGCTACGGGCTGGGGCAATCTTTTTGTGCTATGGTTAACAGTCTATATCTGGACCCGGTCGCGGCGATTTGCTGCAATGGAGTGCTATCTGACACATTTTCTTTGCATAGAGGGACTAGGCAGGGCTGCCCCCTCTCCCCATTACTTTTTGTTCTCTCTTTGGACCCGTTTATCAGACGGGTGGAGGCCTCTCCGGAAATCCGGGGGGTGCGCATCCGCACGACTGGCTTTAAACTCTCGGCGTTTGCCGACGATCTCCTGGTGCACCTACTCCGGCCTCACATTTCTCTCCCCAGCTTGATGCGTGAGATTGAGCTTTTTGGTCAGGTCGCCGGGTTAAAAATTAATCGGGAAAAGTCTGAGGCCCTGGATATCACGGGAACTGTGAGAGGTAGCTGGCAAGGGCCTTTCCCCCTCAAATGGGCAACTGACCATTTTAAATATCTCGGTATAGTTTTAACTGGTCAACCCTCCAAACTCTATGAGAGTAATCTCTCAAAAATTTGCCAGAGCCTTCAAGTACAGTTGCAGGCGTGGCGTCCTCTTCCTCTGTCTTTATCCGGGAGAATTGCCGCGGTCAAAATGGTAATTCTACCAAGGATCCTATACTGGCTACAGACGCTGCCCGTTTGGCTTTTGCGAAGGGATCTGAGGCGGATAGAGGGACTTATCAGCGGCTTTTTATGGGGGGGGGGCGCGTGCCCGTATACGATACTCCCGTTTGGTGGGGAGCTGGAGGTGGGGGGGGTGGGGACTCCCTGACCTGGGGGCCTATGCTCTGGCCTGTCAGGCCCGGCATCTGGGAGACTGGTTAGGGGGGACCGAAGTTTACACTCCGCGCGAGCTGGAGGAGGCACTTGCTGCTCCATCAGCGGTTCTCTCCCTCATACATCTGGACTACCGTCACTTTCCGGCTCACTTAGCTGGGAGTGTGCTTTTTGTCCCGGTTTGTCGAACCTGGAGACAGCTCAACACATACTGGACTACGAACTGGAGGGTGTCTAGTTGGTTGCCCATTCAAGGTAATGTTTTGTTCACTCCGGGCATGGAAAACGCGCACTTTCGGGTTTGGGCAGAGAAAGGCCTCAAAAATTTGGGCCATGTGGTCGACCTTTCAGGGTGTCCGAAGAACTTCCAGTCCCTTTGTGCTGAATATATGTTGGAGACTGGTCACTATTTCGCTTATATACAGCTTTCGCACTATATTGCTTCTTTGCCGGCGGTGGAAATGCGGGCAGAGCGCACGGCCCAGATCCTAGAATTCTTTGACTTGGGGGGGGAATCTCCACTGTCTATTCGTTTGTTGAAGGCACGACTGGTCCCCTATCGGCCGTCCCCGGACTATCGGTCGGTGGAGCTGGGCTGGGGGGTGGAGTTGGGCAGGGAGATTGCCCCGGGTACACTCTTAACGGCTCTGCAGCGGGTAGGGGAGTTGGCGGTGGGAGCTCGCTGGAGGGAGGTGCAATACAAAGCTCTTACTAGGGTGCATTTCTCTCTTCGACGGGCCCTCCGCTCAAATCTCCCGTCGGACGGCTGCTGCCCCAGGTGCTCGGAGCCCTTGGCACACCTGGCGCATATGTGGTGGGGGTGCCGATTCATTCGGCCGTATTGGTCAAGAATAGGCTCCTTCATGGAACGAATTTTGGGCCAGCAGATCTGTTGGGATAGTTCCTTGGTTCTTTTTGATCAACTGCGCCTCACACAGCCCAAGGGTAAATGGGAAAGGCGGTTGGCGCGCAAGGCCTGTCTGGTGGGAAAGGGCCCTATATTGCAAAACTGGAGGGAACAACAGGCGCCCTCGTTTTGGGCATGGCGGAATACTTTCCACCAGATGCTGCTCATGGAAGCTAGATATGCCCGGGGTAATGTTAAACGCTGGCCTCAATTTCAGCTGCTCTGGGACCCCTACCTTCAAAACCTGAGCTCACGCACCAGAAATGAAGTGCTGCAACTTGGCCCTTAAAGAGCTAAGATGCCTAGCGGCGTTCATAATGGACGGTGCTCCCCGGGTCCTCTTGGTAGGGATGCGCCCAAGGAGGGGGGATGGGGGGGGAGTGGGGTGGGGGGTGAGGGGGGGGAGAGGGTTGGGGGTTTATACTTTGGAAAACTGTACAACACCCATGTGTTTATTTCTGTTCTCCTGGGGGGGGGGGTAAGAGTTGCCCCCCCTCCGGGAGTTGACTTGTTATTGTAGTGCCTATTCTTGTTATGTGGTGTTGCTAAATAAAGTATATAAAAAAAAAATGTACAACCCTTTCTGCATGCCATTTTCTTCCCTTTTGTCTTTTGTACAAATCTGACAAATGTGCCATGACTTGAGCGTTCTTTTATGATTGTTTAATACCCATGTTTGTTTGGTTGTGAACCTGTGTACAAAGATGCAATGTGTACCCAAAATGTTGTCGTGTTTCCTGTTCCATATATGTTGGCAGTGTGCATGTTTTCTTCTTAATTTCATTAGGTAGCCCTGAAAAGGGCTGTTTGTTATTGTTGGTGGCCATTAATACTTGATGGGCCAACCCTTGCTCTTTCTCACCAGACATCTGTCTGGCATGGAGTGGACCAGTTTGACGAGGTGTTCTTGCATTATGCGATTCCAGGCTGCAGTCAGTGACTCAATGAGCTCTTGCTTGGTCTGCAACTGCTTCTAGGAGATCTCAACTAATAACTTGTATCAAAGATTCTCAATCGGGTTGAGATCGAGTGATTGAGCTGGCCATTCAGTGGCCTGAACTCTCTATTTTCTTCCAGTCGGCAGACAGTTTTCGCTCAGTGGCATGGTGCATTGTTATCCTGGAAGAAATTTCAGTTGCTCAGCTAATGGCAGCATGCACTTCTGCAGAATTCCTGTGTATTTCGCTGCATTCACCATTCCGTCAACGATATGGAGTTTTCCAGCATCACTGGCTGCCATGCATCCCCAGATCATGACCTTGGTTGGATGCTTCACGGAGATATTCAAGCACTCTGGTTTGTACTCTTCATGAGGAAACCTCCTAACATAGGTTTTGCCCTGGTCACCCAGATTGCAGACTGTGCTTTCATCACTGAACAGAACTTTCTCCCATTCAGCCTTGCTCCATTTTGAGTACTTGGATGCCCACTCAATGCATCTCTTCCTCTGCACCTTATAGCCCCCAACCCTTACTCCAAGCATCATCTCCTCACAGTGGAAGTGCAAACTGCAACAGAACACTTCGCCTTCCATTCCTGCAGAAGCTCAGGGGAGGTTAACTGGCAGTTGCCAAGAGATGTCCTTATCCAAGGCCCTGTTTTTCTTGGTTGACTTTCTAGACTGACTGCTACATTGGTTCTGTGTATTTCCTGTTTGATGCTTCTGCAGAATTTGGTCAACCGTGCTGTGATTACAGCCGACCTTTGCTTCAATCTGCGATCTGAAATACCCCTCCTCATGCAAAACCACCACCCAGACCCAGGCCTCCATTGATAGAAAATGCAACCTCTTTGACATGCCAGACCATTGAACATCAGATGCAATACACACCAGTTGATCCACATTAAATTCAAACCCTGTGTGCTGCCAAAATACCATGTTCTGATTTGGTTTTCAAATATTTTATTTATTTAGCATTTTTTATATACCGCATTTCCAAAGGTCAATACGATTTATATGGAACAATTTAAAGTTAATGTTACATAGAGCAGGGAATATTAACATGGAATGAGCTATTTACAAGTGCAGTAATGATGGTTGTGTGTGTAATGTATGGTGATGTTTGAGGGGGTAGTTGCAGGCCATTGAAAATAGATGATTATAGGTTCGTATGAATCGTAATGGGTATTGATTTATTTAAAAGGTTTTGTATACCGCTTTATCCTTAAAGCAGTTTACAATACAACCAAATGCGTTACATAAAACGAGGGTGGGAGACATGCAGGAGGATATTGCAATGGGGATCGATATAGTGTAGTCAAGTAGGGGATATTGCAATATAACTATGTACAAGGTGCACTATATACAAGAAGGAAATGTTGATTCATCCAAAGAGCTAAGTGGGTTGGGGAGTTAGGGGGTGGGAAGGGAGGGTATGGATTCTGATTGTCAGAGTTCAATATATGCGTATCCAAGTGCATGAGCAGAGGTTGGACTCTGAAGAAGTTACGTTATGTTTTGTCCTCAAAGTGCTGTTTGAATAATGGTGTTTTTAGTTCCTTTCTGAATTGGTAGATGTTTTCTGCGTGTCTTAGTTTTGTGGGAAGGTTATTGCAGATTCCATATATGTACAGTGAGAAGGCTCTTGCACAGGTTGTTTGATTAGATTTCAGTTTTTCTATGAGTACGCTTATCGTGTTTGCGTACCTAGTCTCCTGCTTCTATTCTGTGGAGGTCTTCTTAGCATGTTTTGCAGGTGTGTGGCGGCCATGTTGTGTAGTGCTTTAAAAATAGTCATTATTACCTTGTATCTTATGTGGCACGGAAGGGGGAGCCAGTGTAACTTTTTAGGATGGGGGTTATATGTTCTATTCTTGATGCTCTTTCCAGAAGTCTGGCTGCTGTGTGCTGGGGCATTAGTAATGGTTGTAGTGCATATCTAGGAAGGCCCTGTAAAATGATATTGCAGTAGTC
The DNA here is from genome assembly GCA_033557465.1 of Ichthyophis bannanicus. Taxonomy (NCBI): domain Eukaryota; kingdom Metazoa; phylum Chordata; class Amphibia; order Gymnophiona; family Ichthyophiidae; genus Ichthyophis; species Ichthyophis bannanicus. Next base: position 35,717,839 of record CM066050.1, on the reverse strand, counting down.
TACGTGCACGTGCGGGAGTATGATAGCTTGAAAGACTATTCAGAAGACATTGGCTTCAAGCAGAGGTCATAGTTGCTGGAGGGTTTTTATCTTCTGGTAAATCATTCTGGTGGTATTGTTAATGTGCCTTTGTACTGCGAAGTAGCGTTGGTCAATCGTTATCCCTAAGTATTTGATCTCTTTTTTTTTTTTAACCTTGAGCTTTGCATCATTGACTTCTAGGACTGATGGTGGTGAGAAATTTTTGTCTCTTGTTATGAAGAGCACTTCACTTTTATTGTAATTTGACTTCCTATTGGTTGAGAAACTGCAGTATTCTATCGGTTCATTTCAATCCCGCTTTGACACAGAATCCGGTTGATCGTACTGAGACATCATTTCCTCATGACAGCCATATAAAAGTTCACAGACAAATAATTTTGCATGCATAAATGGCTGCCGAATTAAATTTGCAACAAAATTCTATATAATAAACCAGGATTTTGCCACAGAATTTAAAGTTGAGAATAGCTTGATCATGCAGCCCATGAAAGACTTTTGCACACCACTTTAGCGTGATTTTTGAGCAGTATTAAGCAGTTGCGCGAATTACCGTGGGACCTTAATCTGGTGTTGCCAGTACTCATGGGGACACTTTGTTGATATCCAAGGAGAAGATGGTCATCTGGCCGGTGCCTTCCTTTCTTCCCAAAGTGGTCTCAGTGTTCCACCTTAATCAGTCCATAACTCCTGTTTTTTTCAAGCACAGACGAAGACCCAGAGTCTCATGCTTTGCACAAGTGGATGTTTGCTGGGTGCTTCATCAGTACTTGAAGAGGAAGAGGGATTTTAAGTGATCAGGATGTTTCTTCATGTTTGTGGGGCCATGCAAGGGGGAGGCAACCTCCAAGGCATCTGTTCGGTGACTGAAAGAGGACTCGGTCAGCTTTGTAGGCAGAGTTTAGCTTGTAAGGCAGCGATGTGGTCGTCCCTCCATTCTTTTGTGCATCATTGATTGGATGTACAAGCTCAAAGGGATGCACAGTTTGGGATACGAGTGTTGTAGTCTGGCCTCTCCTGCCCCTCCTGTCATTAGATACTGTTTTGGTACTTTCCATATTTCTGGACTGGACTGAAGGGACAATGAAGAAGGTGAAATTAGACCTTAACTACTAATTTTCTTTGAGTCCTTCCAGTCCAGGACCCACCCTGGGTTCTTCCTGTTGGAGCCTGTCTGCAAAAGAGGGATGGAACCGTACGGCTAGGCAATCATCTTGGTATGGTCTGGTTTAGTCTCTTTATCACTTACAGGAGTGCCTGCTGTGCTGTTTTGTATTTTGGCAGAAGCATGTTTTGGGGGATCTGGAGGGTAGTGTGTTTTGTAATCCCTTCTCTGGATATTTTTTGAAGCATTAGTCAATAAAAAAAAAAAAGGTGAAATTAAGCCTTACCTGCTAGTTTTCTTTCCTTTAGTCCCTCCAGTCCAGACTTCTGGGTTCTGTCCCCCTTCCAGCAGATGGAGACTGAGCATGTTAGCTTTTGGTGATGTCACAACAATAAGGAGACTGAGCTCCCCCCACCAAGCCAGTATTCTAGTTAAAGCAGTTCTAGACAATCAATACCAATGAATGCAACAAAACCACTACTTACACTATATACAACACCTCTCAAGGAAGCTGCAGCCCAAGGACGAAGGCCATAGCCTACCCCAGGAACCCTAGAACTAAATCTGTAGAACTTGAGACCAAGCTCTCCATCCAAGCCGGAGAACAAACCTGAAAGGAAAACTTTGCTGTCACACTGCACCAGGCTTACACAAGAAATGAGAGATCCAGGGTGGGTTCCAGACTGGACTAGAGGGACTAAGGGAAAGAAAATGAGCAGGTAAGGTCTAATTTCACCTTCCATAGCATCCATCCAGTCCAGACTCCTGGGATGTACCAAAGCAGTATTCAGACCTGGGTGGGACCGGCAAGCCCAGCCTGCAACACCCGTGTACCAAACCGCGCATCTGAACATAGTGATAGTAATGAGTGAACATATGCAGAAATGCCCACGTCGCAGCTCTACAAATATCAACTGAGTGCATGAGACAGCACTCTGTCCTGGTCAAGTGCACCTGTAATCTGGCTGGAAGGCCAAGTGCAAAATGTAGGCCGAAACTATCACCTCCTTCAGCCATCAGGCGATTGACGCCATGGAGGCTGCCTCCCTTTTGCAAGAACTCCCAAACAGGACAAAGAGGTTCTCCATCTTGCGAAACAGCGCAGTCTGTTTCAAACAGGAGTGGAGAACTCTCTGCATATTCAAGAACCGGAACTCTGCCTATCTGCCGACTCAGGAAAGCCCGGCAACACCATGATCTGATTAAGATGGAGCGCCGTCACCATCTGAGGCAAAAAGGTCAGCAGCGTCCGTAACAGCACCCTGACTTTGGTCAGAACAAAGTAGGGCTGTTTACAAGAGTGCCTGAAGCTCTGAAATCCGACGAGCAGAGCATATGGCCACAAGGAAAATAATTTTCAGGGTTAAGTCCTTCAGACGACGATGCCAAGTACTCAAACGGAGCTCCCGAAGATCCCAGGTCGGCACCACCAGTTTCAGGAGTGGACGCAACTGCTTTACCACTTGGAAAAACCATACCACATCTGAATAGGATGCCAGCGACATTCACTGGACACTCCCCCAGTAGCAGGGGAGAGCGGCCACCTGATCTCTGAGAGTTAAAGGCCAACCCTTTGTCCAGGCCAGCCTGCAGGAAAGCTAAAATGTCCAGTATTGCCGCTTTTTAACAGCTGAAGCCCGTGCTCCTCACACCAGGTGTCAAAAATGCTTCACACCCTCACATATGCCAGTGAGGTAGAGCACCAGTGTGTGCCTTGAGCAACGTTGCAATGACCTTATAAGAGTAACCTCTCTATTTAGGCTAGCCCTTTCAAAAGTTGAGCCCTAAGCAAGAATTGATCCACATGTGGCATCCATATAGGCACCTGACTCAACTGATTAGGCCCGACCGGTAACCTCCACAGTCCATCCACTGCTAGCTGAACTACATAAGAACATAAGATATGCCATACTGGGTCAGACCAAGGTCCATCAAGCCCAGTATTCTGTTTCCAACAGTGGCCAATCTAGGTCATACGTACCTAGCAGTTTCCCCAAGGGACACAGGTTCCACAATGCTTGTATTGGTTCAAGCATTGATATCCTGGGTCCCTTCTTAATAATGGTTTATGGACCTTTCCTCCAGGAACTTGTCCAAACCTTTTTTAAACCCAGCTACACTAACAGCCTTTACTACATCCTCCGGTAACAAATTCCAGAGTTTGATTACACGTTGAGTGAAAAAATATTTTCTTTTATTAGTCTTAAATAGTTTACCCTGTAGCTTCATTGCATGTCCCCTAGTCTTTCTATATTCTGATAAGGTAAACAATCGATCTACGTTTAACCGTTCCACTCCGTTCATTAATTTATAGACTTCTATCATATCTCCCCTCAGCCGTCTCTTTTCCAGGTTAAAGAGCCCCAACCTTTTTAGCCTTTCTTCATAGGAGTAGCCTTCCATCCCCTTTACCATTTTGGTGGCTCTTCACTGAACCTTTTCTAAAATCGCTATATCTTTTTTAAGATACGGCGACCAGAATTGCACACAATATTCAAGGTGCGGTCTCACCATGGAACGATATAGAGGCATTATAATATCTTTTGTTTTATTTTCCATTCCTTTCCTTATCATACCTAGCATTCTATTTGCTCTCTTGGCCGCCGCTGCACACTGGGCCGAGGGTTTTAACATGGTATCCACAATGACGCCTAAATCTTTTTCCTGGGTGGTGGTTCCTAATGTGGAACCTTGCATCGTGTAACCATAGTTTGGGTTGTTCTTCCCTAGGTGCATAACCTTGCACTTCTCCACATTAAATTTCATCTGCCATTTTGATGCCCAGTCTTCCAATTTATCAAGATCCTCTTGCAATTTTCCACAATCCTCTTGGGTTTTAACAACTTTAAATAGTTTTGTGTCATCTGCAAATTTGATAACCTCACTCGTTATTCCACTTTCCAGGTCATTTATGAATATGTCAAAAAGCAGCGGACCCAGCACAGATCCCTGGGGTACACCACTATTCACCTTTCTCCATTGGGAAAATTGGCCATTTAGCCCTACCCTCTGCTTTCTATCTTTTAACCAGTTCCTGATCCACAATAGTACACTGCCTCCTATCCCATGACTCTTTAGTTTTGCCAAAAGTCTCTCATGAGGGACCTTGTCAAAGGCTTTCTGAAAGTCCAGATACACAATATCAACCGACTCACCTTTGTCCACCTGTTTATTCACTCCTTCAAAAAAACATAACAGATTAGTAAGACAAGATCTTCCTTGTCTAAAGCCATGTTGGCTGTCTCCCATTAGGTCGTGACTATCTACATGCTGAGTAATTTTATTCTTTATGATGGTTTCTACCATTTTTCCCGGTACTGATGTCAGGCTCACTGGTCTGTAGTTTCCCGGATCACCCCTCGAACCCTTTTTAAAAATTGGTGTTACATTGGCGATCCTCCAATCCTCAGGTATTAGAGATGATTTTAATGATAGTTCACAGATTACTGATAGCAGGTCTGCAATCTCAAATTTCAGTTCTTTCAACACCCTTGGATGTATACCATCCGGCCCAGGTGATTTGCTACTCTTCAGTTTATCTAATAGTTGTAAGACATCTTCCCGATGTATCGATATTTCCTTCAATTCTTCCACACCTTTAAATACCACTTCAGTCATGGGTAACATCCCTACATCTTCCTCAGTAAAGACCGAAGCAAAGAATTCATTCAGTCTCTCCGCTATCGCCTTGTCGCCTCTTAGTGCTCCTTTAACCCCTTTATCATCTAATGGACCAACTGACTCTCTCACAGGTTTTTTGCTACGAATGTACTTGAAAAGGTCTTTATTTCGCGTTTTTGCTTCCGCAGCAAGCTTCTTCTCAAATTCTCTCTTTGCCTGCCTTATCAATGCCTTGCATTTGACTTGCCAGTGCTTGTGCTGTTTCCAGGTTTCATCGTTTGGCTCTTTTTTCCATTTCCTGAAAGATGCTTTTTTGGCAACAACAGCCTCTCTGACCTCACCTTTAAACCATGCTGGCAGTTTTTTGGACTTCCTTCCACTTTTCTTAAAGCGTGGAATACAGCTGGTCTGGGCTTCCAAGATAGTAGTTTTCAACAACACCCAAGCTTGATGTACGTCTTTAACCTTTGCAACTGCTCCTTTTAGTTTTTTCTTAACTGTTTTCCTCATTTTATCATAGTCTCCCTTTCGAAAGTTAAAGGGTAGTACTGTGGATTTCCTTACTATCCCTCCTCCACTAATTAAATCAAAGGTGATCATGCTATGATCACTATTGCCAAGTGGCCCCAACACCCTTATCTCTTGCACTACATCTGGTATTCCACTAAGGACTAGGTCTAATATTGCTTCCCCTCTGGTCGGTTCATGAACCAGCTGCTCCAAGAAGCAGTCATTTATTTCATCTAGGAACTTTATCTCCCTAGCATGTCCTGTTGTGACACTGACCCAATCGATGCCGGGGTAATTGAAATCACCCATTATTATTACTGCACTGTAACTTTTGCTAGCTTCCTTGATTTCTTTGAGCATTTTATCATCCATTTGTTCATTCTGGCCAGGCGGACGATAGTACACCCCCACTGCCATCGCCTTCCCCTTTTTACATGGAATTTCAATCCATAGAGATTCTACAGCAAATTTTGTTTCTTGCAAAACTTTAATCCTTTAATCCTTTCAATGCCCTCTCTAACATAGAGCGCAACCCCTCCACCAATTTGATCAGCTCTATCATTACGATATAGTTTGTACCCAGGTATCACAGTGTCCCACTGGTTGTCCTCCTTCCACCATGTCTCTGATATTCCAATCGTATCTAACCTCTCGTTTAGTGCTATATATTCTAACTCTCCCATCTTGTTTTGTAGACTTCTAGCATTTGCATACAAGCATTTTAGAGACTGTATTTTATTCATATTAATTTGGCTATTGGTAGACATGGGTAATTTGGGATCTTTAAGCTCTGTCTGCTCCATACTCGAGGGCGTTTGGGCTACTTTACTCTTTTTTGGAACCTCTCTGCTTTTTGTAGTATCTTTCAAGGATACATTCTTCCGAACCATGCGCTCTTGGGTGACTGTCGGCTTTCCCCTATTATCTAGTTTAAAAGCTATCTCCTTTTTAAAGGTTAATGCCAGCAGCCTGGTTCCATCCCGGTTAAGGTGAAGCCCATCCCTTCAGAAGAGCCCCTCCTTTCCCCAGAATGTTCCCCAGTTCCTAACAAATCCGAACCCCTCATCTCTGCACCATTGTCTCATCCACGCATTAAGACTCCGGAGCTCTGCCTGCCTTTTGGGTCCTGCACGTGGAACGGGAAGCATTTCGGAGAACGCTACCCTGGAAGTTCTGGATTTCAACTTCCTACCTAAAAGCCTAAATTTAGCTTCCAGAACCTCCCTACCACATTTTCCTATGTCATTGGTACCGACATGTACCAAGACAACAGACTCCTCCCCAGCACTATCTAAGACCTTATCTAGGTGGCGTGTGAGGTCCGCTACCTTCGCACCAGGCAGGCATGTTACCAGACGATCCTCACTTCCACCAGCCACCCAGCTATCTACATGCCTAATGATCGAATCACCAACTATAACTGCTGTCCTAACCCTTCCCTCATGGGCACTTGGCCCTGGAGAAACCTCCTCGGTGCGAGAGGGGTTTACATCACCTGGAGGACAGGTCCTAGTTACAGGATCACTTCCTGCCACACCAGGGTGATGCTCTCCTGTCACGTGACCTCTCTCCTCCATGGCAACAGGGATGCTGCCAGACTGGAGGTGGGACTTCAGGACTATATCCATGTAGGTCTCGTCTATGTACCTCTCTGTCTGTCTTATGTTTTCCAAGTCTGCTACTCTAGCCTCTAGAGAACGGACTCGTTCCCTGAGAGCAGAGAGCTCCTTGCACCTAGTGCACACGTAAGACCTCTCACCAGCTGGGAGAAAATCATACATGTGACACTCAATGCAAAAGACTGGAAAGCCCACATCCCGCTGCTGGACTGCTGTCTGCATCTTAGTTTTAAGTTTGTGTTTAGATCTTTAAGTTCTTTATGTACTAAAGCGTGCTATGGATATTTATACCACTAAAACTGTACCTAAGAAGTTTAATATACCTTGTTCACCTGAAGCTTAATTAATCTCAGGTCCTTAGTGTATGACTGATTTGGGTAATGAGCTTCACCTGAGAGCACCTCCTGTCTTTTAAGTTGTGCAAGTACCTATAAAGCTGTGATTATCCCAGCTGGTGGGTGGGTGTGGGGAGGGAGGGAGGGATATAACACTTATTAAAAAAAGGGCTGCTACACAGTACCCTGTCCTGTGCTGCTGAGGTAAGCTATATTCTGATTTGATTTAAATTATAGCTCTTTGCTGCTGCTAGGCTCTAACCTATTATGAAATTTAAACTACAAGCTCTCTGCTGGATTCTAAATTTAACCAGAAAGCTCTCTTCTGTGTTTTAATTTGAAACTAAAAGTACTTTGCTGATGCTAGGCCCTGAGTGACTATGAAATTTAAACTACAGCTCCCTACTGGGTATGAAAGGTAACCAGAAAGTTCTCTTCTGTGTTTTAAATTGATTCTTAAACTGTTGCTACTAGGCCCTGACTGATTTAACAAAAAATAGTGGGTTCACAGATTAATTAGCTTTAAAAGAAAAAAAATTCCTTTCAGAAAAATTCCCAGAAGTATATACTCACAATTTCAGATTTCTCTCCAGAAGTAACAGCCCCCCCTTTCTAGTCCTTCAAGACTCAACTAGATCCACGTACCATGGTCTTCGAGGCCAATCCGGAGCCACCAGCACCACTAGCCCCCGGTGGGCTTCAATACGTTGCCCCAAGCGCTCTATCAGGAGCCATGGTGGAAAGTCATAGAGAAGACTGTCGGCCAGCGCTGAGCTAACGTGTCTAGGCCCTCAGACATGCGTTCTCTGCATGACTGAAAAAACCTGCTGCCTTGGCTTCCCTGCCAACGCCATCAGGTACATCACCAGAGGACCCAAGCGCCGGACCAGGCCTTGGAACTCTTATTCCTCCAGGGACCATTCCCCCGGATCCAGTTGATGTTGACAAAGAAAAATCCACCTGTACGTTTTCCTTTCCTGTAACATCAGCTGCTGAAGGTTCACCTTTGCCCGCTGAAGGAGCCGAAGCCACCTTATCTGCAAGGAAAAGGCTTCCAGTGTCACCCTGCCGATTGATGTATGCCACAGTGGTGGCATTGTTCGAAAAGATTTGCACTATTTGATGTCGCACCAGAGGCAGAAACTCTTGGAGAGCTAGTTGTACCGCCTGCATCTCCAGACAGTTGATAGACCATATTGACTGCTTCACCGTCTACTGTCCCTGAGTGACCTGGAATCGACTATGCGCTCCCCAACCAGAGAGACTGGTGTCCGTCGTCATCACTATTCAGTCTGGAGGGATCCAGCCACCACTGCAGGCTGCTGCAGACCTCCAACAGGCAAAGGAGTTTCGCTGAGAGAGAATGTCTCTGAGGACACCAACAAAAGATTAGAGGACGAATGTGAGCCCTCGTCCATGGTATGAGATTCAATGTTGTTGCCATAGACCCCAGCACCTGGAGATATAGTACCATGTGGACTAGACACACTTCCTCAGGAAGCTGCGAATGTGAGCCCTCGGCTTCTTTTCCTGCTGCTCTGGGAGAAACACCAACTCCAGACTGGTATCGAAGCGCACCCCCAAGTACACCAGATTCTGAGAGGGCATGATATGGCTCTTGGTGGTGGCGCCTTGGAGCATTGCCAGCACCTGTTGCATGACTCAAATGCTCTCTTCCTGCAACCTTGCTCGCACTAGCCAATCGTCTAGGGATGAACCAACACTCTTGGCCCCGCAAAGATGCTGCCACCACTACCATCATCTTCGTAAATGTCCGGGAAGCTGTCACAAGGCCAAACCACAGCATCTGTAACTGGAAATGGCACATAGGGACCGCAAATCTGAGGTATTTCTGGTGGTCTAGCCTGATTGGCACATGCAGGTAGGCCTCCATCAAATCGAGAGCCGTCAAGAACTCCCCCTGATGCACAGCCACTATAACCAACTGCAGGGACTCCATCCAGAAATGGGGCACTCACAATGACTGGTTGACGTGTTTCAGGTCGAGGATGGGTCAAAACTATCCCTCCTTTTTTTGGGGACTACAAAGTATATTGAGTATTGACCTTGACTTAACTGGTTTACGGGCACTGGCACCACCGCCTGCAGCTGCAGGAGACAAGAGTGTTTCCTTGACGGCCTGCCTCTTGGCTGGAGCCTTGCACATGACACTAGGAACCCATGAGGGGACATGCAGATTCCAAGGCATAGCCTTTGCGGATAACCTCCAGTACCCATTGGTTGGAGGTAATTTGGACCCAGGCAGAGTAAAACTGTCAGAGATGACCCCAACCAGCACAACCTCTGCCTCAGCCCCCCACATCTCATTGTGCCTTCTTAGGACTGGCCCTGGTGCCAGCAAGGTAGCCTTAGGCAGATCCCCTACCACCTCAAAAGGGCTGGCCCTATGTGGGGAAATGGGGCTTTGGATAGGGAACAAAATGCGATGCTCGGAACCACTTCGAGTCCCGAGCCTGACCTCTGTAGGATGGCGTTGACCTGGCGGCCTTGGGCTTATCCTCCTGTAGCTTTGCCTGTTTGGACTTGCCAAAATCTTTTACTAACTTCTCCAAGGCTTCCCCAAAAAGAAGCTTGCCTCTGAAAGGAAGGCCTACTCAAGCGATGCTTGGAAGAAACATTAACCAACCAGTTGTGCAACCACAGCAACCGACAAGCCACCACAACCGAGGCCATGCCTTTGGCTGAGGCCCTAAGCAAGACATAGAATGCATCTGCAAGATAAGCTGCACTGGATTCCAGCGAAGCCGCCTCCTGCAGCGTGGTCACAGCCACCACCTCTGAATCCGACAGCACCTGCGACCACCTCATACAGGCCCTGGCTATGTAAGCCCCGCACACCGAGACCTGCAGAGCCAAGGTTTGACCTCGAACGCCTGCTTCAACAATGTCTCCAACTTCTTATCTTGTGGATCCTTTAGAGCCACTCCCCCTTTGACAGGAATGGTGGTCGTCTTGGCCACTGCCGCCTCTAGTGCGTCCACCTTGGACAGCTTAAGGGAGATCCTTTTTGCTCATAGAAATGATATAGAGCCGTTGCATTGCCCGACCTCCCCCCTCTACCCCCACGCAGACCTGCTTCTGGTGCTTCCCCATCCATTCAATCATCTATTTAAGTACCCTATGCACCGGAAAGGCGTTTTCTGATACTTTAATGCCCTACAGAAGAGGATCCTCCAGAGGAGGATTAGTGGACAGTCGCAAGGGCCAAATTGAGAGCCGCCAAGGACTGAGTAATTAGGGCAGTGAGCTCCTTCCGACAGAAAACGCGGACTACACTCTGATCCTCTCCCAGGGGGAGAGATCCCTCTGGCTAGTCGAGCACTGTGCCATCCTTTGCAAGCTCTGAAAGACCTTCCAACGGATCCTCCGATGCTAGCGACTGCAGAGACCCCTGGTCCTCCTTTGGATCCTCACCCCAGGAGGTGTGCCGTCTCCCAAAACTTCCAAGAGAGAGGCAGTTCCCACTGCCTGCCTCCAATGAGCTAGGGCTGAAGAAATTCTCTTTGTTCACCCAGGCTGTGCCTCAATATATATATAGGCCTTCCAGTGTAGCCAAGGCTACAAGGAGATCTGTCCCATCTGCTGGAGACTGAGGATACTGGTTTGGTAGGGGGAGCTCAGTCTCCTTAGTACTCTGACATGAAGAAAAGCTAGCATGCTCAGTCTCCATCTGCTGGAAGGGGGACAGAACACAGTAGGCTGGGCTGGACTGGAGGAATGTTATGGAAAAAAGAGAAATAATAGTTGAGTTTTGTGGAGTCTTGCTTTGTTACAGAAATACTGGTGAGGAGGTGGCTGTACAGGACCCTTATAGGGTGATGTCATCAAAATCAATGGTTCTCAGTCTCCATCTGCTGGTAGGATGGCATAAACCCACCTCACAGGAATGGAGAAAGAAAATTAGCAGTCAAAGTCTAATTTCACTATCTCCAATGTCCCATCTGCTGAAGGATTTTTATGGTGTATGCTAATTCAATTTTAGAAAAAAATCCTCACTTAAACAATTGATCCATGGATCATAATCGGGGAAACATATTAATGTTCGTAATCAGAAAAAACATTTTTATTTTGAAATGTTTGTTACTTTTCTTGATATATTCAGCTGAGCCACTTGAGGTGCAACATGAAAACATTTGTCTGGAGTAGTAAACGCATTTGTTCCTTTCTGACCAGGTGATGCGTATTGTAGATAACGTTAGACCTGATCGTCAGACAGTCATGTTTTCTGCCACATTTCCCAGAGCTATGGAGGCCTTAGCTCGCCGGATCCTGAATAAGCCTATTGAGGTGCAGGTTGGAGGAAGGAGTGTGGTTTGCTCTGATGTGGAGCAGCAAGTGGTGAGTGTGTGTTAAGAAAACGCAAACCTAGAGGCTCTACAACTTTCTTAAACATTTTTTGTCAGAATACTTTTATGATGCATACACTGACATAAAAGATAAAGATGGTTAGCCTTATCTGTTCTAGCTCTGTTTATTGATGGTATTGCCTTTCCTACTGCCCTGATTACTAAAGGAGATGTCAGCTCTACAGCTCTTATACCCTTTTTGAGTCTTGGTTAGAAAACAGTGCCATCTCTATTTTTCTGGGTGGTTTGCAGATATGTACTACTATGATATGTATAATTTTACCAGTGAGTCCTGTAGGGTGGGGAAAGAACCCTTTTTCATACATTTGCTGTGAATAAGTAGTGTTCCTGGTGCATAAAATGCCTTATCTCAATACCAGAATATTTAGTTTCTGTTCCTTTTGGGGATCAAGATTTGTCTATCAGCTTATAATGTCTTCAATGGCATTTCCTGTAACCTTCCCTACTGTAGTACTGTAAACCGAGACAGGGACTACTGGGCTAATTTTCTGTCCCTTGCCATGACTATAAATCAAGAATGCACTAATTGGGCCCTGTGGCTATTTTGTGTTTCAGATTGTAATAGAAGAAGAGAAGAAGTTCTTGAAGTTGCTTGAGCTCTTGGGACATTATCAGGAGGCTGGATCAGTCATTATATTTGTGGATAAGCAGGAGCACGCTGATGGACTGCTTAAAGATTTAATGAGGGCATCCTATCCGTGCATGTCTCTTCACGGAGGTACTACAGACTTCAAAGCTTAATCAACTTTCTTAATTTACTCTGTATAATCAAAATCTTTAGATTAGAGATTGATAAGTTTGCTTGGAATGCAGTGGTGTGGTGCAGTAGACTCGGGTCAAAGTGGAGCTAGCTGCAACTTGGGGTACTGCAAAGGTGGCACATTTAATCCTAAGAAGGAAGAGAGAAAAAGCATCGGCTGCTACTGCAGTGATCCCCTCATGGCCGAGGAAGTGCCTTGCAGACGCATTTCTTCCAACCTTCCTGCCAGGCAAAAGATTCTCTCGGTACTGTCTGTGAGTATGGAGGGGGGATATCAGAGGATTAAAGAGAATAGAAAAAGACAAGACCTGACTGAAAACAAACTTGGGGATTAGAGATCTGTAGCTTCCTTTTTTTCTTGCATTGCAGTCATAAACAATTTTTTCTAATTAGTTGTTTATCATTCATGTATTTTGTGAACGATTTATATAGTTTTTGACAATATCTGAATGATCTGTAGAAGAAAAGGACTTAACAATATTTGTATTTGTTGTTAAGTGCCGTCGAGTCTGAGTCAACTCATGGCGACCCTCTGGATAGCTATCCTAAATTGTGTTCGGTCTTGAGTCAGGCGGCTCATTGTTGACAGACTGGTACTCATAGCTGCTGTTATTGTATCGATCCATCTCATTGCTGGCCTTCCTCTTTTGCGTTGACCTTCTATCTTGCCAAGCATGATGTCTTTCTCTAATGATCTCTCTCTTCGCATGATGTATCCAAAATATGAAAGTCGAAGTCTTGTCATCTGAGCTTCTAAAGAAAGCTTAGGTTTGATCTCCTCTAGTACCGACTGGTTTGTTCTTCGGGCAGTCTATGGTATACACAGTATTCGCCGCCAGCACCATAATTAAAAGGCATCAATTTTCTTCCTGTCTATCTTTTTCACTGTCCAGCTTTCACATCCATATGTTATTGAAAATACCATGGCTTGAACAAGTCGAATCTTTGTATGGAGAGAGACATCTCTGCTCTTGAGAACCTTATCTAGGTCTTTCATAGCCATTCTGCCAAGAGCAATGCGTCGTCTGATTTCGTGACTGCTTGTAGCTTCTTTATTGATAGTTGATCAAAGTAGATTAAAGTTGTTCACGATTTCAATTTTTTCTTCATCAACGATGAACCTGTTGATTATGCCAGTTGTCATGATCTTTGTCTTCTTTACATTAAGGTGCAGGCTCATTTTGAGACTATGTTCTTTGATTGTGAGAAGCAAATGTTTCAGATCATCTTCACTTTCAGCCAGTAATGTGGTATCATCAGCATAGCGTAGGTTGTTGATGAGTCTTCCACCAGTCTTCACACCTCTGTTGTCTTCATACAATCCTGCTTCTCTGATGATTTTTTTCTGCATATAAATTAAACAGGTAGGGGAAAAGTATGCAGCCTTGTCTTACACCTTTGCTTATTTTAAACCATTCTGTTTCTCCTTGTTCTGTTCGAACTGTTGCTTCTTGATCAATGTACAGTTGTGCAAGAGTACAATCAGGTGTTCTGGTATACCCATGCTTCTTAATGTGGCCCAGAGTTTCTCATGGTTTACACAGTCAAAAGCCTTGCTATAGTCGATAAAGCACAAATAGATATCCTTTTGGTATTCTTTAGTCTTTTCAAGGATCCATCTCACATCCGCAATGATGTCTCTCGTTCCTCGCCCTTTCCTGAACCCTGCTTGCACTTCAGGTAGTTCTTGTTCCAGGTATGGTTGTAGTCTCCTTTGAATAATCTTCAGTAGAATCTTGCTGGCATGTGGGATCAGAGCGATTGTGCGATAATTTCCACAGTCAGTTGGATCACCTTTCTTTAGTATTGGTATAAACACAGATCTTTTCCAGTCAGTTGGCCATGATGTTGTCTTCCATATTTCTTGGCAGAGCCTTGTAAGTACGGTAACAGCTGCATCAGATTGCTGTAATACTTCTATGGGAATGCTATCAATGCCTGGTGCTTTGTTCTTTGATAAGGCTTTCAATGCTGCTTCAACTTCTTTCATCACCAATGGTTCCTGATCATAAGGTACAGGTTGAAACAGCTTTTGGTCCACTTAATCTTTATCATATAAAAACTTTGTATATTCCTTCCACCTTTTCTTGATCTTCTCAGCATCCTTCAGCATAGAACCTTGAGCATCTTGTAACATTCCAATTTGAGGCTGGAACTTTTTCTTGAACTCTCGTAGCTTTAGGAAAGCCGATCTTGTTCTTCCTCTAATAGTTTCTGCTTCTATTTCCTTGCATGCGTCGATGTAATACTTTTCCTTGTCCTGTCTTGCTGCACGTTGGAAATCTCTGTTGAGTTCTGTTGTTGTCTTTCTTTCTCCTCTGGCTTTAGCTTCTCTGCGTTTCTGGGTAATTTTCAGAGTTTCTTCCATCATCCATTTTGGCCGTTTTTGCTTTTTCACCTTTTGTAGAGACTTCTCGCTTTCTTCCAATACAGCCTTCTTGATGTCATTCCATAACTCTTCTGGAGCTCTGTCATTTGTATCTAAAGCAGCAAATCGATTTTGCAGGCAGTCTTTAAATTCCTGTGGTATATTCTCAAGGACATATTTTGCTGCATTCATGAGTGGTTTGCTCTTTTTCAACTTTAGCTTGAGTTTGCATACTGGTAGTTGATGATCTGTACCACAGTCAGCTCCAGGTTTTGTCTTTGTTGATGTTGTAGAACTTTTCCATCGTTGACTTCCACAGATATAGTCAATTTGATTTTTATACAATCCATTGGGTGAAGTCCATGTGTACAGTCGCCGCTTGTGTTGATGGAAGAAGGTGTTTGAGATGAATAGATCATTGGTCTTGCAGAATTCTATCAGTTTTTCTCCAGCTTCATTTCTGTTGCCAAGTCCATATTTTCCAACTACTTTGCCTTGTTCTTTGTTGCCAACATTTGCGTTCCAGTCACCCATGACTATCAGGATATCCTGTTTGCATGTTCTGTCAATTTCATCGTGTACTTGTTCATATAACTCTTCAATTTCATTCTCTTCTGCAGCTGTTGTTGGGGCATATACTTGAATTATAGTTGTGTTGATAGGCATTCCTCGTAGACGAATAGAGATTAAGCGTTCGCTGACTGCATTGTATTTCATTACAGTTCTTGCAAGTTTCTTCCATTTCTTTTTTGTCTTTCATTTCCAGCATAGTAGACCATTTGATCATCTGATGCAAAGTGCCCGATGCCAGTCCATTTCAGTTCGCTGACACCCAACAGATCAAGTTGTACACATTCCATTTCATTGTACACATTCCATTTCATTCTTGATCACCTCCAACTTCCCTTGGTTCATGCTTCGTACGTTCCATGTTCCAATGTGAAAGACATCTTTACAGCTTCTGACTCTCATTTCATGCGCAGCTACATCAGCAGTCAGACGTTCCGAGGGCTTTGATCCAACCACATCATAAATGCTGGCTTTACTCTGAAAAGTCTTCAGCTCTTCCCCAGTAGCTAGTTGAGTGCCTTCCAACCTGGGAGTCTCATCTTCCAGCACAATTTGTTTTGTTGTAACTATTGTCGTGAGCCCTCTCTGTGCACCTGCCGGTAAAACAAGGTACTGCACTGGGCCTCAGTGTAACTGGCCTTCTGGTAGTTGTAGTTGCTGCCAGTTACAAATTAGTCGTGGAAAACCGATGTAAGGTTAAATAGGGCTTTATTTCCCTTTCCCAATAGGATATCTCAATATGTACAAAAATAAAGAAACATAACCCTTCTTGGGTATAACAGAAAGAAAACTGTAACAAAAATGGCTTTCTTTCAGCTTCTTAACAAAACAAAATATATTCAAACACAGACCTGTAGCATCCAGGAATAAGGCCTTCCCTTCACCTTGTCAGGCTTCTTATTCCTCTCTATCTCAGTGAGACTATGTTGTCTGCCAAAGAAAGGCTACAGTCCATTTGTTCAATGGTATCTTCTATTATAGATGTCTCATATTGCATAGGTTCCTCAACAGGAATTGACACCTCTTTATCTTCCTCCTGTGGAAGCTTGGCAAACAGTCCGTCCTGGCTGTGACGTACTTTTCTTTCACTAGGGTAAAACTGTTTGCTGTTACCACATTTACTGAGGTTTTCCTGGTAAGAGCCTCCCCTCTGCTGATACCTGTTGGGCAAGTTAAAACATTCCCTTGCCCAGCTTTTAGAAGGAATTACTTCAGCTCTAGGCTCTGCTCTGTTTAGGACCCTGGAAACAGCTGGATCTTCTAACAGCAGCCCTTCTGAAACTCTGTGCCTCACGTATCTCTCAGTGGTTTACTTCTGAAGGTAAAAAGCCTTTCTCTCTCTCTTGTGTATGATAAGGGTAATGAAGCTTCTCTGCTTCCCTTAAGCTGGCTTTGGATGGCTTCTGGACTTCCACAAACTGTCCTTTATAGCCAAGCCCTGTGCTTCCCCTTTTTGGACAAGAATAAAACTTCCTGGCTTGTACCTTTTTCCTTCTGGCTCTGTTCCAATCTGGGCTGTTATATTCACTCTCACTTTCTGTGTCAAGCTGTCTATACCTTTCATTCAAGCATTCACCGGACTCACTCAGACCTCCGTTCAGGCTTCCAAAGTGGTAATTAGACTTGCTCTCTTCACAGCTTCTCTCGTCCTCTCCATTCATCCAGTTCCTTCTCTGGGTCCTACCCTGGTTCTTCAAATGAGTCCTATCCTGGGTCTGCCTAACTGCTTGTGAGCTGAGCTTATCTAGGTGTTTCCTAGCTGCACCACCCCCCAGCTGATTAGAGTCAGGTGAGAATCTCCTGGTTTCTCTACTGGCTGGGTGTGTCTCCCTAGCTCGTGACCTCACTTGCTTACGTTGCCCATGGCAACTTTCTATCATGTGCTCTCCCCAAACGTTATCATCTTCTTGAACTGCAATTTCATCTGTCTCCATAGGGGTCACTAATGAGTCTGCTCTGTGACACTATCCATTGGGTTTTCATGGCAAGATACAGAAGTAGATTGCTGGCCTTTCTTCCGCGCAGTTTAAGTTTGGTGGTGTTGCCGTTGTCACAGAAATGTGATCCTCCGCCGTCAACACTATCCCATTCTGCTGCTGCCTAGATGGGTGGTTTGTCTTGGTCTGGCACCTCAGCTGAGACTTGTCCATCTTGGGAGACCCTGCCAGTAGTTAAACTACCGATAGTTTAGCTCTCAGCATCACTGATGGACAATATTTGTATAAGAAACCAATATTGTATTTATTTAAAATTGTTTTAATATACCGTCTTAGTGATATACATCATTCAAAATGGTTTACACTTGAAATATAAACAGTTAAAGTAAGAAAAAAGAAAAAGTAAACTACAGAACAGAGATACTAATACCATTATCAAACATGATCAAGGAGTCTATAAGTGTTTTCAACCATCAATTACAACGGTCATCTAAAGGAAAGAGGTTTTTCTACACCCTTTCTAAAATTCAAAAGACTGGTTTCTGATCTCAAACTAGAAGGTAATTTATTCCAACGTTCTGGACCAACTACACTAAATGCTCATTGCCTCCAATAAGCTTTGCAATAAATTGATACATCTGAGACTTGAACACGATTACCTTGGGAAGAATACAGTGTTCTTAGGCACATCACATTGGAGCCTGTTTTTCAGATATAAAAGGCTTTGTTATTCCTCGAGGCTTTAAAGAGCAACGTCAAAAGTTTAAAATTGCATCTTGTGATAGGAGCCAGTGCGAGTTCCTTAATAAGGGATGTGCACTATCTGTTCTTTTACCACCAGTACATACAGATGTTCATTTTTTCATGTGGAAATAAGCTCTTGAGTTGTATTGTTTGAAGAAGCATCTGTGAAACAGCAGGATGCGGCCTTTCCTGAGGCATCTTCTGTATTTCACTTATTTGTCTTTTGCCATGTCACCGCTCTAATTTGCAGCTTATTTCCACAGTAAAAATCACTTTATCATGGGGAAAACCTCTTGCTAGTGGTCTTTCTACTTTGAATTAAGATACTATATGATCTTAGAAGCTAAGCAGGGTTGGGTCCTCGCCATTGTTTTGACAAGAGGCCCCAGGAAGCAGTGGATTGTGCCGGAAGTGCTTTTGATGACTTGGCAAGATATACATCCCTCTGGTTCAGCAGCAGTGTCCCATTATGCCTTACAGATCACTGTGCTGTACTGAGTGTCATCTTGTAGACATAATGTTAAACTGAAGCCCTGCTTATTTGGAGTATAAGGCACTAACTGCAAAAGTAGAAAGATGAACAGTGGTGTGATGATTAAATTCCAGCACAGATTGTACAGTCTCATCTCCAGTAGAAACAACCAAATTAGGCTGAGAGAAGCTTTTCTCAACCTAATTTGGTGGTTTCTACTGGAGGTGAAACGGGGAAATTTTATTTAACATTAATTTCCTTTTCTGCTAAACCAGTCCAGACAAATGGGTTATCTCCCCCTGCCAGCAGATGATGGAGACAGAGAAGAAAAAAAACAGAACTATGGCATGATATCACCACTGGTATAAAACCTAGCACAGCTAGACGGAGCCCTCAGTATTTTCTTTTCCAGCAGATGGTGGCTGCTGTTTTCCTGTACAGCTAAGGCCTAGAGCACCTGATGGGCACTGGAGCCCACAGGCCAGTTGAGCTTGGTCTTGGGGGTATGAGATACCCCTCTGGCTAGTCTGACCCATAGTTCATCTTGAGGAGGAGATCCTCGCTAAGAGAGCCTGTGCAACTCAGTTCATCTTGGGGAGGAGTTTCTGGCTAAGAGAGCCTGTGCAACTCTGGTTTTCTTCAAAATCATGAAGATCCTCTGCAGGGGGTGCCTGTTAGCTCTTTAGCTCCTTAGTTATTTTCTTTTGTTTCACATTAAAGTTAAAAAAAAAAAAAAAAGAAAGTCATACTACAAAGGCACGAGGGCTGACTAAGCAGACCTGTATACACATACACCCGCTCCGGCAAACATCACAGCTGCGGACCTTCCCGAGTGTGTCTATGCTTGCGACTGGAGCGTCAGGCCAGCAAGACATCAAATTGTGAGTAGTGCCTGCTCAGTTTCACAGCGGAGACCTGATCTCACGTGACTGCGCGCCGGTCAGTGCACCTCTGACAGAGGGCCCACAGCCTACTTCCCACCTTAAAAGGGCAAAAGTGGTATTGTCAGACTCAAGGGTGCAGGGGAGGAATATGTAGAAGCTGATAAGGATAAAGCGGAATTGCTTAACAAATATTTTTGTTCTGTGTTCACAGATGAAGAACCAGGAGCAGGACCTCAGAAAACACCCACAAATAGGAACAGAAGCGAGGGACATATTGAACAATTTTCAGAAGACTGTGTTCGTGAGAAACTAGCTCAACTTAAAGTAGACAAAGCGATGGGATCGGATGGGATACACCCTAGAATACTGAGGGAACTTGGGGATGTTCTAGCAACTCCACTGACTAACCTTTTCAATGCCTCGTTGGAGTCGGGAGTGGTGCCGAAGGACTGGAGAGAGGCTCATGTGGTGCCTTTACACAAAAGCGGAAGTAAGGATGTGGTTGAAAACTACAGGCCGGTTAGTTTAACTTCGGTGGTGAGTAAATTATTGGAAATGCTGCTGAAAGAGAAAATAGTGAGGTTTCTGGAGTCCAGCGGATTACAGGATCCGAGGCTGCATGGGTTCACCAGAGGCAGGTCTTGTCAGACAAATCTGATTGATTTTTTTGACTGGGTGACCAGGGAGTTGGACCGAGGGAGAGCTCTAGATGTGGTGTATTTAGATTTCAGTAAAGCCTTTGACACTGTTCCTCACAGGCGACTTATAAACAAACTGAGCACCCTAGGTATGGACCCTAAAGTTACTGCTTGGGTTAGAAATTGGTTGGGTGGGAGGCGACAAAGAGTACAAGTAAATGGAGCTCACTCTGAGGAACATAAGAACATAAGATATGCCATACTGGGTCAGACCAAGGTCCATCAAGCCCAGTATTCTGTTTCCAACAGTGGCCAATCTAGGTCATATGTACCTAGCAGTTTCCCCAAGAGACACAAGGAGAAGGATGTTACCAGTAGTGTGCCCCAGGGATCTGTCCTTGGTCCGATTTTTTTTTAACATCTTTGTTACTGATATAGCGGAAGGGCTGTCGGGTAAGGTTTGCCTCTTTGCGGATGATACCAAAATCTGCAATAGAGTAGACACCCAGGAAGGGGTAGATAACATGAGGAGGGATCTAGCTAAGCTTGAAGAATGGTCTAGAATTTGGCAGATGGGATTTAATGTTAAAAAAATGTAAGGTCATGCATTTGGGCTGCAGCAATCCAAGGGAGCAATATAGTATAGGGGGTGAAGTACTTTTGTCCACTAAAGAAGAGCGGGACCTAGGCTTGGTTGTGTCTGATGATCTTAAAGTAGCTAAACAGGTAGAAAAGGCGACGGCAAAAGCTAAAAGGATGCTTGAGTGCATACGGAGAGGAATGGCTAGCAGAAAAAAGGAGGTGATAATGCCTCTCTATAAGTCTTTGGTGCGACCTCATTTGGAGTATAGTGTGCAATTCTGGAGACCACACCTTCAAAAGGATGTGAACAGGATGGAGTCAGTGCAGAGGGTGGCTACTAAAATGATTAGTGGTCTTCATTATAAAGCATATGAGGACAGACTGAAGGATCTTAATATGTACACCTTAGAGGAAAGGCGGGATAGATGTGATATGATTGAGATGTTTAAATACCTCCGTGGCATAAATGTTCAGGGAGAGAGCCTCTTTCAATTGAAAGCAAGTTCTGCTACGAGGGGACATGGGATGAGGGTGAAGGGAGATAGATTCAGGAGTGATATGCGGAAATATTTCTTTATGGAAAGAGTAGTGGATCCGTGGAATAGTCTCCCAGTGGAGGTGGTAGAGATGAGGACAGTAACTGAATTCAAAAAAGCATGGGACAAACACAGAGGATCTCTAAAGGTAAAAAGGGGACTGTTGTAGTTGTTGATATGGAAGGACAGACTAGTTAGGCCATGTGGTCTTTTTCTGTCATCATATTTCTATGTTAATATTGAGTGCCGATCCCATGTGGGGGGAGGGGTGTGTGCGCGCCTCTGGGCCATCTTTCAACATGCTGAATTCCTTCCCATGCTGCCTTGGCTGCGGCAAGCGGCTGTGAGTTTTATTTGATCACCTGTGTGCCACTTGCTCAGCCAATTCACGAGAGGCCTCGAGCACTTTATTTCAGGCAGTGGCTCCATCCTCTCTTGTAGTGACTGCAGTGCCTCCCACTAACTCCAGGGCTCCTCCGGCCACTTCCAGGGGTCAGAATGGTCTCCAATAGGTATACCTCTCCTCCTCTCCTGGTCTCATAGCAATCTGTAGTCCATCCAGTTTCACTCCCTCAGCAACTGCTGGTTGACCCAGTGGCTGTTGAATTTTCATTGCTCTTCCAGCATGCATGGAACTTAAGGAAGAGGGAACAGGGTCTGCCTGTGTTGCAGGTGGCCCCATCTGTTTCTTTAGCAGTTCCCATGGGGACTCATGAAAATGTTCCTATGCTTCTGGACAGGACCACAGAGGGAGTTGCACATCCAAGTAAGCAGTTTGGGAGTCTGACTCTTGTGATGATGATGATGTGGTGATGAGTCACCGTTTAGTGGATCCGATGTGGAAGAGGGAGAGGCTTCCCCTGTTGACAATGACAGTGAGTCAAGAATATTGCGTCTCTTTCGTAGGGAGGAGATCCCTGCCTTGATTGTCCAGATCACAACAGAGCTGTATATTTCTGATCCTTCTGTACCAGTCCCAGGCCAGTCAACCTCTGTTCCCATCTTTGCGGAGATAAAGAAGCCCTCCAAGGCCTTTCTTTTCCCTACCAAATTACAACAGATGGTGTCTGCGGAATGGGACTCTCTGGATGCAGTCTTCAAAATGCTCGGTGTTTGGGTAAGATCTACACCTGATCTCAGGAAGACTTGGACAAGTGGCTTTGCTTTCTTAGAGTAGATGCCCTGATCATGGCATGACCAAGCATACTATTATTCCCATGGAAGATGGCACCGCCCTTCAGAACCAACAAGACTGCAAAGTCGAAGGGCTGTTGCAGATGGTCCTTTCTGCCTCTTCTCTGGCAGTCCAGGTGGCCACATGCAGAAGTCTAGGGGCTCGCGCCCTACTGCAGTGGGTCCAGCTTCTCCCAGATGATGTGGACTCAGCGTGCCTAGAGTCCATGGCATACCGTTTATGATCTCCTCTGCCTGTCAGCCACAGTGGCCTGCTGTTGGGAATTGCTTTGAAATTGGTCGGCAGCTGCAGCTTCTGAGGGCCCCTTGGACAAATAGCGCTTCAAAGGTGGCCGCCTGGGGAGGAGCTCAAGAAACTGGTTAAAGATCTAGGGGAGGTTAAACCTCAGTTGCCAGAGGACAAGTCCAAGGTATCCTGTAGGCAGTCCTTTTCTAGTGCCTTGTTCTCCCAGCCTCGATTTCGGGACACCAGACACTATCATCCGGGCAAATTTGTGGCGGCGGCTTCTTCAACTTCTGGTTCGAAGTCTCAGCCCTTTTGTGGGGTTATTGCCCCTATTCCTAACGCTCCGGACCCAAGAAGTAGTCATCCTCTTTTTCCTGACCTTCCCGCTGATGGGCTACAGGCCCATTCTGGAGTGCCACAGGTAGGAGGGGTCTCTGCCAGTTTTACAATGAATGGACCTGTCTCGCAACTGATTGTTGGGTTCTGGATATCAGTTAGGTCTTGCCACTCCAACACATATCATAGACTCCTTCATTGTTTTCTCTTGCGGCTCTGCTACCAAGATGGCCACCATATGAGATATTAGTCAGCGGCTCCTGGACCTTCGTGCTATCTGTCCTGTGCCTCCTATGGAGTGGAGTCTGGGGCAATATTCTATCTACTTCATAGTCCCCAAACAGGACAGATCCTTTTGGCCTATCCTGGATCTCAAAGGTGTCAGTCGCAGTCTCCGCGTTCCTCACTTTCCCATGAAGATGCTGCAGTCAGTCATTCAGTCGGTGCTACAGGGGGGATTTCTCAGCTCCTTGGATCTGTCAGAGGCCTATTTTCATACTCCCATCAGGCATGATCAGAACGCTTCCTGCAGTTTGCAATGCTGGGAGTCCTTTTCAGTTTCAGGCACTGCCGTTTAGTTTGGCAACCGGCACAAGGGGGTATGCATACACCCTTATCTCAACGATTGGCTCATCTGGGCCAAATCCAAGATGGAGGCGCTTCAATCTGTACAGCAGGTAATCCAGCTCCTCAAGAGTCTTGGTTGGGTCATGAGAGTTGTTTGTCTCTGGTCCAGAGCCTAGAGTTTCTGGGCGCTCGTTTCAACACACTTCAGTAAAGAGTGTTTCTGACTGTGGACTGCTGGACCAAGTTCACCTGTCAGCTCAGGGATTTTCTGGTGAAGTCAGCTCCCACTGCCTATCTGCAGCTCCTGGGGTCAATGGCAGTGACCTTAGAGTTGGTTCCCTGGGCGTGAGTGCACATACGACCTCTGCAGTGGGCATTGCTGTCCAGATGGTCGCCTGTCACTCAGGAGTTTGTGGTCCATCTGCCGCTTCCCTCCCCCCCCCACCCCCCCAGCGGTGAGATGCAATCTTTCTTGGTGGGTTTCTCCGGACAAGATGCTTCGAGGGATACCCTTCCAGACGCTGACCTGGGTCATTGTCACTATCAATGCCAGTCTAGCTGGGTGGTGGGCTCACTGTCTGGGCTGGACAGCCCAAGGTCACTGGTTCCATTTGGAAGCCAGATGGGTCATCAATCATCTTCAAGCGAGGACAATACATCTGGCTCTGATGCACTTTCTCCACTGGGGCTGCATGGTACGGGTCCTCTCTGACGATGCAACGGCGGCAGCTGATGTGAATCGTCAAGGAGGGACAAAATGCCCGGGGGTTGCGTGAGAAATGCCCTTTCTGTTCCTGTGGGCAGAACAACACCTTCAGGCACTGTTAGCGCAACACATCTCTGGGCAAAACAATGTAGAGGCCGATTACCTCAGTTGGCATCTCCTTGATCCCAGGGAGTGGGAGCTTGCCCCATAGGCCATCTCCTGCCTAGTGGATTGGTGGGGGACGCCGAAAACCGACTTGATGGTGACAGCAGCCAATGCTGAGGTACTCAACTTTTTCCGTCGCCACAAGGAGACCGGATCAAAAGGGGTGGATGCCCTAGCCCAACACTGGCCTGAGGTCCCTCTCCTCTGTTTTCCCCCTGTGGGCCATGATAGCCAGAGTCCTTTGACTGATAGAAAAGCACCCCCACTTGGTCATGGCGCAGCCCCTGAACCTCAGGGCTCAGAGAGGTCTGCTGCGGCAAAGACCCATCCTCTTAGACGATCCAGCTCCCTTCTCGCTTACCGTGTCCACGTTACTGCGGGCCAGAAGGTGCTCCACCTCCCTGGATTTTCTCAAGTATGGTGTCTCTTTTGAGGCTTGGTGCCAGTAGCACCATATTTCTCCATGGCATGCACATATCCCTTTGGTTCTAGCATTTTTTCAGGATGGCCTTGAGAAGGGCTTGGCCTGGAATTCTCTCAGGATGCAGGTTGCAGTTCTTTCCTGCTTTCGTGGCCCGATAGCAAGTTGCTCCCTTACGGTGCACCAGGATGTGGCAGTTTTCCTTTGTGACATTCAAGCGTTACATCCTCCAGTACAACCAGCGGTTCCTTCATGGGACATGGCGCTTGTGCTTCAGTTCTTGATTTATTCTCCCTTACGTGGGCAACCCTTTAAGATGTTCTCAGAGGACGGTCTTTTTGGTGGCGATTACTTCAGTATAGCAAATCTCAGAGCTACAGACACCCTCTTGTCAGGATCTTTTCTTATCCTTTTCGGCTGAAGGAATGCCCTTGCAACTGGTGCCCTCCGTTTTACCCAAAGTGACATGAAATGGAGAAAACAATCAGGTCATTTCTCTTCCAGCCTTTACCCCGGAGCAGTGCACCAGCAAGGATAAAGGCTTGCGCTTTGTGTAGGTACACATAGTGTTGTTGTGTTACTTGGAGGTGACAAATTCCTTTCGCCTTTTTGTTTGCTGTCCTTTTTGCAGGGCCTCATAAGGGACAGGCGGCATCGAAGGCTATCCTTGACTGCTGGATCCAGGAAGCCATTGCTTTGGCGTATTTGTTGCAGGATAAGCCTGT
The DNA here is from genome assembly GCA_033557465.1 of Ichthyophis bannanicus. Taxonomy (NCBI): domain Eukaryota; kingdom Metazoa; phylum Chordata; class Amphibia; order Gymnophiona; family Ichthyophiidae; genus Ichthyophis; species Ichthyophis bannanicus. The sequence continues at coordinate 35,692,391 of CM066050.1, read as the reverse complement.
CCCTAATGGCCTTACTACTCACTCTGCCAGAGCACAGGCAACTTCCTGGGCAGAGTCGTCCTATGTTTCTCCTCTAGATATCTGTAGGGCTGTGACTTGGTCCATCTACCTTTGTCAGGCATTATCGGCTGGATGGCTAAGCTCAAGTGGCAGCATGATTTGGTTTAGGTGTGCTTGCGGCTGCAATTTCTTCCTGCTCGTGTTGGAGTAGCTTTGGTACTTCCCATTTTTCTGGACTGGTCTAGCAGGAAGATCTGGAAGGGGAAATTTTACTTACTGTTAATTTCCTTTCCTGGACTCCTGCTAGAACAGTCCAGGATCCACCTACTTCTCAGCCTTATGCCTCGTACACAGACGCTTGTTCATGCAGACGTCTGTACATATTTGCACTTGTTTATGGTTAATACGTTGTCTTGGGGACCCCTTCAGAGGATTTGGGTGTTTCCATTTACTTGTTATGAAAATACTGAGGGCGCTCTCTAGCTGTGCTAGGTTTTATGCTAGTGGTGATGTCGCAGAAACAAAAATACCACTGACAGAATGAAGCAAGATCACAGATCAAAAAATGAAAACATCATTCCACTATAAAAACAACAAGGGTGACTGGATATGGAATCCCAAACTGTCCATCTGATCATTCCACTTATGCAAGGGAGAAAAGGATCTCAGTAACTCAAACGCCAAAACAGCTTACCAAAGTTGCTGCCTACAGTACAAAGACAAGGCAGAACTTATCAAGCCTTAGGTGCACACTATCATGGATCCTGAAAAACTCTTCCTATGCCAAATCTTGGATCACTTTAGTAGATTTTAATAATACATTTTTAAATATTTTTTGAACTATTTTCTCATTGCTACTTCACAGCAAACCTTCACTTTCTCAGAGCATGCAAAGTGTTATTTCCAAATGAAATGCATAATATGCTACATTTATCAATGCTACTCCACACTTATCTTTATTCTTCTAAAGAAATTAGCTGCACCAACCACGATGTCCCAATGCCAACGCAAGACACCATCAGGAGCGTTTCGCCTTCAGCTTCTTCAGGGGAAAACTTGCCAACAGAATCAATTTCTCCACAGAAAAGGCAAATGCAAACCATTGCAACCTCGGCCATAGCTGCTCTGGCTGCCCCAGTCACGGCATAGTTCTAGTTCTTTTCTCTGTCTCCATCAGGGGGAGATAATCCATTTACCTGGACTGGTCTAGTAAGACTCCAGGAAAGGAAATTATTGGTAAGTAAAATTTCCCCATCTTACCTCTAGTAGGAACAACCAGATTAGGCTGAGAGAAGCCTTTCCTTGTCTTGATCCATTGCTTTGATATGCACTGTAACACATAGAATAAAAGTGCTGAACAAATGCACTACAATCATCATTTTGTTATTGTGCAGGCATTGATCAATACGACAGAGACAGCATCATCAATGATTTTAAGAGCGGTGTGTGCAGACTTCTTGTGGCCACCTCTGTAGCAGCGCGAGGCCTGGATGTGAAACAGCTGATATTAGTGGTCAATTACAGCTGTCCCAACCATTATGAAGATTATGTACACAGAGCCGGCCGCACCGGACGAGCAGGCAACAAAGTATGTGAAACTTGGATTTCTTTATTTATATTTAATATTAAGATTCAAGTACCTGTTAAAAAAACACATCTAGAAGCAAAAGTGACCACACCTCAAACTTAAAGCTCAGATTTTGTTTACCATCTATGTATATTTTCACCATACCCTAGTCCCATTTTGTTATGTTGTCTGCCTCGATTTGATTGTCAGCTCTTATGAGCAAGGACTATACATATGATTAGTAGTAGTAATCATTTGACCTTTTCAGTTATCTTCTTTTTTGCATGTTGTATTCTCCGCTTGTGCTCTTCCCCTTAGTTTGCCAGTGCATTCCCTGCCATTAACTCAGAAGGCAAGCAGCTAACTTAAGAGAACATATGAAGAACACAGTAATAGAGATTGCGCTGTTGTTAGTGCTTTACATAGTCACATAATAGATGACTGCAGATAAAGGCCAAAGTTGAAATTTATTAAGTTTCATGTAGAAAAGTGGTTACATAGCTGGTGTTTCAGGGAATCTACCGTTCCAGGTCCCCTGCATTCTCAAGACAGCACTGGTATTTGTCCGTTTAAAAAAAAAAATATATATATATATATGTGTGTATGTATGTGTGTGTATACACAGTTTTTTGCATCTCTCTGTTCCCTAGGGCTATGCTTACACGTTTATCACTGAAGAACAAGCACGGTATGCTGGTGATATTATAAAGGCTCTGGAATTGTCAGGAATGCCAGTTCCAGTGGAACTGGAGAAGCTTTGGGCTGATTTTAAAGACCAGCAGAAAGCTGTAAGTAACTCCTCATGTTTCTTGTGGAAGCAGTAGGGAAGAAAACGCCAACCAAGTTTTGAAAGGCTTTTCTCCGCAGACAAGCAGGAGGATGAAGTTGCACTTCATAGGGTGACGTCTCTGACATTACCTACATGCTGGACTCTTCCCAGCTCAGAAGTCTTTTGACTTCTCTGAGAATGCGCAGTCTGTTTTCCACCCTGCTGTTTCTCCTTTGATTCGGTTTTCTTTCTGACCACTGAAGCTTGCCACAGTTCTCCCCTCTTCTGTAGCCTTGCGCCTCTCTTCAGCGATCCAACACCATTTATCAGTGTGCTGTATCTGCACAGCATTTAAACACTAAAAACAATAATAAAAAAAAAGCAGAGGATCTCCTCTGAGCGTGGGGAGAACCCAGCACGTAGACAACATCAGAGACATCAAATGCAACCTCATACCCCTGCTGTCTGTTACAGGTAAGCAACTCCACTTTCTCCTAGGACAAGCAGGATGAGTCAGCCACACTTGGTGATGTCATCCGGCGCCAAGACGGAAGTACTCTCCATAGCTCAGAAGGGCTTTGCCCTTCTGAGCATGGGCCAACTGGCCCCACCCCCTTCCCACCCCTAGCTAGCCAGTTTTCAGTTCTTCCGCCTTGCCTCGACGGAATTTTCTACTCTCTAAATAAAACCTACTTACTTTGCTTGTATGAACTAAAAATTTTCTAATTCTGTATTTCTGATGTCTCTCTTTCAGATTCCTGTGCCACAAAGAGCAAGGCTAGGAGCACATCTACCTACGGTCCATGTGCTCAGCGTCCTTCTGCCTTCGGCCATGCGGCCGACACTACTAAATGTGGCAGGCCTTCCCGGAGTTTTTACTTACCCCGTTTTAAATTGTTTCTATCTTGGATTCTTCCCCTCTTCAGGTCTGTCCCAATACCGTTCAAGGGAGCTGGATGGATTTCTACTGTGCCTGCTGGTCACAAAGGCAGGTATTCTGAGGACCTCCTGAACCCAGCCGGAACATGCTCCACGGATCTCTGCTGCTGCTGCTGTGATGCTGCCGCTCGGGATGTGCCTATAAGGCCTCCATCCCAGTCGCAAGCTTCGCTGGGCCTGCCAACAATGCACGGATGCCGCTGATGAAGGCCTTCGAACACCGGAGAAGAGGCATCCCGAACAGGCAGCAGTCTTCATGGCAGCTCAGGACGTGCCTGAGAAGGCTTCCGTCCCCGGCCAGCCCGGTAGTCTACACTTCCTTCTTTCGCCGCCTCCGATGCGGCTGGTGGTCTACGCTTCAGCGCTTCCTTCTCTGCCACCTCCGATGCGATCCCCCACGTGTGCACCATGGGGGTGGCCATCTTGCTGCACTCGCTGCAGCTCAGGTTGCACCTCCTAGGCCGCCTCCTCAGCTGCAAGCCTCCGGAAGCCAGCCTGGGCAGGAAATCGGCCTCCTAACTGCTGCTCCGGCTCTACAAAGTCCTCCGAAATGCTTTGGACGCCCACTGGTAGGCTCCACTCTTGCCTTGGTGCAGAGACTCCTCCCCGGATGGCACTGAGCAATTTTTGCGCACGCCGCCACGCTCCCGGAAGTGAGACACCATTTATCTCGGTGAGGTCAGTACAGCGCCATCAGCGATAGTTAACTCCGATCCCTCGGCGCCATTGGATGAACACCAACTCAGGCGGAGGTCCACCCAGCCCCCACGGCGCCATTGGCTGATGCCAACTTCACCCCTCGGTGCCATTGGCCGAAACCAAACTCCGCCCACCTGAGCAGTGCTGCCGGTGATCCAGTACACTCCGTCCCCCGAGCGTCGGCCCCAAGAGTGGCTTAGGCTTTCCGCATTGCCCTTCTCAGGCAGTTGCAAGAAATAGCGGCAGGCTCCCGTTCAGCACCACTGGTGCATCACGGACCCGCTGTCTAGGCTGCATCCGGCCTGCCCACTTGGGCCATAAGCAACTTCTTCAGTCTGCCTGAACAGCTAATTTAATCCAAGCATATTCTCTCTGTATGGCAGAAACCTGCCCGGAAGGGATACATTTCTTCACCATCACCAGCCTCTTCCTCAGCGCCGATGGGAAAACCCCTCCGACGTGGGTGAGGTCACTGCTGGCGTGCCTGCCTCGGGACCTTACTGGAGTCGCTACCGGCGTGCTTACCCGCCTCAGCGCTGTTGGAGAGACCGCTGCTTAAACGTAAAGTGTAAACCTAATAACTTACTGCTGCCAACAATTCCAATCCTATCGGTATAGAAGCACTAATCATATTATACTGCTTAAATTGACTACAGTAGTCAGTATTACTTATATAGGAACACCTTACTGATGTCAGCATTAATGCATTTAAGCCCTAACATTACCCTGTCTGAATTTAGTATTATGATTTAGCATTCTTAACAATTTATGTATTGCCTTTAACTCACATCAGATCTATTACTGTTGCCAGTAACTCACCTTAGATTTATTACTGCTATCTGTGACTCACTTCAGAATTATTACTGTTGTCAGTAACTCACTTTAGATTTATTACTGTTGTCAGTAACTCACTTTAGACTTACTACTGTTGTCAGTAATTAATTGCCTCTTAACTTTATCAGATTTTACCACTGTTGCCAAGAACCAACGTCATCACGACCCTACCCAACATACAACTGAGGCAGACACCCTAGCTAACATACCACTGAGTCAGATATAGAAAATGCCACACTCTAACATCATGCTTTTGAGAATATCCTACACCTGTATATTATTGGCAATAATAATAATTGACCAATCACTAAGTCTAAACAGCAAAATTCACATGACTATCCCTATAATACACACCCATACCCGAAATGACTACCATATTGGGCACACTCACCCAAACAACTACCCAAAAATAAACTATCATAAACTAATACACATAAAACAAACAAATTCACATCAAACATGCAAGAAATTCTGCTCCAACAACTCATCCTCCCTATCATGCATCCTTATTAATGCACGATCAATGAAAAACAAACTCCCTATATTTAATGATCTGGTAACAGACTTAAAACCAGACATTTTATGTATCACAGAGACTTGGCTTTCTGAAACGGACACAGTCTACCTAAATCAACTTGATAATGAAAACTATGACATATTCTATAAACATAGATCCAATAAAAAAGGCGGAGGAGTACTAATGATGACGAAAAAGATATTAAATGCCAAATCAATTCATTCAAATATCTCTAATAACATAGACACATTATTGATAAAAATCAGCCTCATGAAAATTTGCTTAATTTATAGACCCCCAGACCAAAGGGCAGATTGCCTGGATTCCCTTATTGAACTCCTTAGCTCATCTACTGAACAAAACCCCGTAATCATGCTAGGTGATTTTAACCTCCCATCACTACCAATACCGAACTCCAAACTATTTCTAGACCCTATATCAGATATAGATTATCATCAAATAATAAACACCACAACACATATAAAAGGAGGAACACTAGATCTGGTGGTTCTTCCTGATACATTCTTCAAGCTAGTCAACTCAAATTCCATAGAATGCACAGAGACGCCATGGTCTGATCATAATATTATCAAATTAAATCTCACACTTCCTACCTCTAGTGTCAAAAACTACACAATAAGTGGCCCTACTTCAAAATTTAAAAAATTTAATGAAAATGAATTCCTTGATTCAACAATCCCCTACCTCTTACCATCCGCATCAGATTTAGATGATGCTGTCAACAACTGGTATAAAACCATCAACAATGCAGCTAAAATTAATCACACAAATAAACAGAGGGCACACCCCAAAACAAACAGTTCACCATGGTTTAACAACACACACTAAAACAAATGAAAAAAGAACTAAGAAAACACGAAATTAAATGGCGAAAATCTAAGTTGACTATACACAAGGAAATATACAATAACCATCTCACAAAATATAAGGAAACATTAGACAGCACAAAGAAAAATTACTACGCAGCAACCTTATCAAAATCATATAACAGACCTAGAGAGCTATTTTCTATCGTCAGAAATCTAACTAAAACGCTCAAACTTCTAGCAACGAAATCACCAACATCTCAGTACAAACTCTAGCTACACACTATCAAAACAAATCAAAAAAACCTCCAATGTCCTTAGAAACTATTAATACTTCTCACCAGTCTGTAGACAAATGGTCCGACTTCTACCCCATTTCAAATATGACATTAAAATCTATCATCTCTGGACTCAATACCACAACTTCTTATTTAGACCCATGCCCAGTGCCATGGATAAAAAACACACTGCCAACACTACTATCCTTCATTCTCCCAATAGTCAACCTCTCATTATCCCAAGGTTACCTCCCACCCTCGCTTAAACACGCACAAATACGCCCAATCCTAAAAAATTGCAAACTAGATAAAACATCTCCAGTATCATAAAGGCCCATCTCTAGCATACCATTTTTGGACAAAATAATTGAAAAAGTAGTGCAATTACAGACACAGGAATACATAGACGCATCTTACCCACTCGACGAGCAACAGTATGGATTTAGACCACGCCACGGAGTAGATACACTTCTAACAGTATTATTCGATACTCTCCTAAGAGGAATCGACAATCATAAACAAGCATTCATCCTCCTTTTCATTGACATATCAGCGGCTTTTGATAGTGTACATCATTCAATAATGCTCAGCAACCTAAGTCAGATAGGCATAAACTCTACAGTACATAAATGGTTCACCTCTTATTTAAATAACAGAACACAAAATGTAAGAATAGGTAAACAAACTTCCACTACATATAATCAAGAAATAGGTTTACCACAAGGTTCAGCATTGTCAGCCCTACTTTTCAATATTTACATAAAACCGGTCTGTAATATCTTTAAAAAATTTGGAGTACAATATCACCTCTATGCAGATGATATTATGATGTACATTCCATTTACGATCCCTAACCTACCGTTACAACTCCTTTCAGACTGTTATAACGAAATCACAATTTGGCTAAAAACTCAAAACCTCCACATAAATCATACTAAAACGGAAGTCCTAATCGTAACAAAAAATCAATCATTTATCCCTCCAACTCACATAACACTACAAGACCAAGAAATTAAAATAAAAAACCAAATAAGATATCTAGGTGTTATCTTAGATACACACCTTACAATGGAAACCCACATTAGAAACACTATAAAGAAAATTTATTTCAAACTTAAAATCCTCAAACAACTACGCCCACTAGTATTTGTTCAAGATTTTATTAATATAATACAGGCTACCATAACCCTTCACTTCGATTTCGCCAACCTAATACTAATGGGCATTTCAAAACAGAACATTAAAAGAATTCAACTAGCCCAAAATGCAACAGCTAGAATTATTTTAAAAATAAACTCACTCCAACACATAACACCAATACTAGCATCCCTTCACTGGTTACCAATACAAAGCAGGATAATATACAAAACAATAATAACCTCATTCAAAACATTAAATGACATGGCTCCAACTACACTATGTAATCTAATATGCAAAGAACCAACTAAGCCTACTCACAGAAAAGGACAATTAAATAAACTAAAGATTCCGAAAGACTTCAAAAAAGCACATAAATTAACCAACAATAGAGCCTTTTCCCACATTGCGCCAACTATCTGGAATTCCCTACCAGAGGATCTACGATCACTAACAGAGATCATGGAATTCCGAAAAAAATTAAAAACGTATCTCTTCACAAAACACTATAATACCATGGAAAACCTTGCACTCAACTTAGATAAAGGCTAAACAGGTATCTGACCACAATGTACAAACCTTCCCACTTAAATGGACAACACACATAGCTTATACGAATTGACGACCCAATCTCTTATGCCCTATTACCTCCACATGTATATAGTTGTATCTGTTATGTACTGTCTTATTCTTTATAGACACTACATTGTTAATTGTTATTCACACTGTTCCAGTTTAAATATACTGTTTAATTTACTAGACTTAGCCTTGTTTAATTTTTAAGATGTTCTATGTTAAATTTAAGATGTTCTATGTAAAACAAACCTCGCTTTGTTAATTTGTTAATTGTACACCGCAACTGATCTCTGGAAGATGCGGTATATAAATGAGTGTTAAAATAAATAAATAAATAAAATAAAATAAAGTAACCTAGAGGTGAGATGCAGGTCTATGGATGATCGAGTCGGCTGTCGCCTCCGATTCTACACCCACCATTGTGGACAAGGATTTCCCTCCTCTAACGTCAAGACCTCACTCCAGGTCTTGATGAGGAAGCACTCTGCTGCTCACCCCAATGGATGGTGCTTGCCTTCCTTTACACTCGCTGCTCCCATCCATAACACTTGCTGCTCCATGGGCGGTCCCATATCAATGGAGGCTTCCTACCCGATGCCTGCACCTTACCCTCCACATCAGCATCCTGCCACCTTGGTGGGGTAACCTAATGGTTAGGATTCTCTCTTCATAAACGGGGGAAAAAGGTTTTCATCCCCCCCTATTCTTGCATGGCTCCTACCTTCTAACCCAGAGACCTCTGGTCGTGGCCTTCCCTTTGGGGTGGATTGGTGCCCAGCCAGTTAGTTGGTGCAAGCCCTCCATAGGCTAGATCCAGGGCCCGAATCACACTTGTTCGCTCCACCGCAGCGCTTTGGTCCTGACCCAGGTACAGACCAGAGCATGGGTTCTTCAGCCAGCACCCTCTGAGCCCTCCGGCCAGTTACGGCCTAATCAAGAGCTGCTAGTTGTGGCATCTTCCAGATGGAGCAGTAGACCATAAACAGGTCCCTTGCCCCTCCAGTGGTGACTATGAACAAATCACGGTCCTCCCCAACAGTAGGTCTTCCAAGGCCCTTCACTAAGACTGATAGGTCAGAAGGTATATGTCACACCTGGGCTGGCATGAGCCGTCAGGGGGCACATCTGGGTTACAACCACCTGAGTCTAAACAACCACCGGAGTCTAACATCACCCTGATCCAAAACTTTCACAGGGCTACCTGACGGCGTCAGTATACACCAGGAGACCTACATTATTCAACTGACCGTGGCAGCACTGTACGCCCGGTACAGTTGCTATATACAGAAATGAAGATGTGGGTCCTTGTCCGGTATATGGACCAGGTGTCTCAACCATACCCCTGTGGTAACATGGTGGGCCAGAGAGCATGAATACACCGACCTATCGTATCACATCTGTTGAAAGCCCTGTTTTCCCCTCGGGATCCGGCTTGCCCCACAAAACCTCCGGCGGCTTGGTGAACTTCGGCGACTCAGCTAACTTCTTCCCCGATGGGGAGGCTAGCAGTAGGAAATGAGGAACTCACTCAACGAAAGGGGAGCATAGGGCAAGCACAGGACTGGTCAAACCACTGTCTAGGGTGCCCTCAGTCCTCTTACCTGCAATATCGGTTCACTAAAGGTATGCATACATAGGATGGCCCGGACACGGGCTATATCAAGACTCTCTTAATATGGTCACCATCTGATAGAGACCCTCGTCCTCAGCACGCGGCTGACCGTGACTGCTGCGTGCGAAACCACGATGTCTGGCATGGAGGTGATCACCCACTGGAGATTTAGTTAAACTAGGACCTCCTTCTGACAAGGAACAAGGGCCTCTTCCTGACAAGGTGTACCTGACCATGCAAGTTTCTTGGCCTGCAACGAAGACCTTAGTAGCCATGAAGACCACGGAACGGTACAGACCCTTTCCCTCAGGCCACTCGTCCCTGCCAGCAAGCTCGTGAACAGGTTCTGGCCAGCCCCGCATACACTTAGGATCCGGGAGAATACTTCTGAAGGTCCCTGCCAACTGTTGGTAGGCAACTTACCAAAAAAAAAAAAAAGACAGCTCCCACTGTGCTCTGACCATGGGCAAGGCAGCGAGAGACAGCTTTCGAAACCGATGGGGTCATGGGAACAGCAGGCTATCGCGTGATAATCATGCAGACAGAATCCACGGCACAAAAAACTCTGAGGTCACTGTGCACATGTGACCTTGGGAATAATCCTACAGACAGAATCCCTCAACAATGAACTCTAGGGTCACTGTGTCCGTGGTGGCGGGTTCGAAGCAAGTCGGGGATCACCAGTCCAAGGATCCCCTTAGAACCAACCCAACATCTGAGGCCAACTCTTACCCTCAAACGCAGACAACACAACGCTAGAGCCTGACCCCATCGATAGGCTGCCTCCCAGACATGACCATGTTCTCGTCTACCTACCATGGCACTACGTATGATCGACTGCAGTGCAGTCCCCAGCGGCTAGCGCAGACTTTACAACAGGGCAGATTACCAATACCCTTGTGACCACATTCTTTATTTATTTATTTATTTATTTATTTAACATGTTTTGTATCCCGCCTTTTCCTTCAATCAAAGCGGTTAATACAGCACAGAGTTAAACAAAGGTGAGGGAAACATACATTGCATTATCATTACATCACAACAAAACACTAGGAGTACAAACAGGGAACACAGTACATAACTTACATTACATTACCTTACATTAACTACAAACAGCATATCGCTGAACAGAATGAGCATATAGAATAAGCATATAGTAGCAGATAGTGGGTCCCGCACGGTCCACCGCCTAAGGGCCACGCCAAAGGGCCCTCTTGCGAGGCCCTCAGGCGCGGGCCCGCAAGGCACGGGCGCGCCATTGCTGAAGGGATTCTAAATGATTTGAAAAGTGCTCAGATTGTGCTCTTGACAACCAGGAAGGTACTTCAGATGACATCTTAACTGCAAATCCGGGTGGCACCCTCTGCCACCCCTCGCCACACAGGCTACGCTATCTGCTACCCTACCACACACAAGCCACCCTCCTGCGGGATCCCTCCCGGGAGGAGCAGATTCTACAAACTCTGAAGAGCAGCATGGCCCCATGCAGCTGTTTGCCCGGGACATGCACAAAGCAAAGTGCAAACAACTAAACAATTAAAGGCTTGGCTACCGCCGCCCCCAGTGGACTACACCTCTGTGACTTCGCCCCCATCTCACACCTACCCGGACACAACCAAGCCTTCCTCAGGCTGCATCCTGCTCATGTAGGAGGACACCTTGACCCTGCAGCAGGGACCATCACTTCCCCAACCAAGACACCAGTGGCAGCACTTGGGGCACTTTACGCAGTAGTCTTACTGAGAAGTACAAAGTCACGGGTTCGTGTGGACTGGCTCCTACAACTTGTATAATGTCCTGGGTCCGTGTGGACCTGTCTCCCAGGCCTCACAACAGGACACACCCCAACCAAGCAGTCAGGGCAACCTCGACTTCACAGCAAACTTGACTGCCACTCCCAGCCTGAACTGACTGGGCCATGGCGGGTGCATGGACCTCTCTCACGCCACTATTGTAGCACATGCAGCGATCACCTCGCTGCTAACACGAGAACACGATACTGCTTGCTACCCCCGCTCGCAGCGACCACATCGCTGCTAACGCAAGAACGCAAGATATGCCGTACCAGAACAAGGCCCAGCAAGACCAGTTTCCATCTCCGGTGCAACATGCCATAGAGATATAGCCTACTGGTTAGTATAATGATGATCTAGGCAGTGGTCATGGATTCGATTCCTCGTGGTTCCCTCCTTTCATGCCTGTCCAACTCAGATTTTTTAAAATGGCCAATCCAGGTCTTAAGTACCTAGCAGTCCCTCAAAAGTCATGTTCCTCTATGCTTGGTTCGGACCAAACTTGCTTCGGACCAATCGATGATTGCCCGGGGCCTGGTTACTATGGTTTAGAGATGGCTTAGAGACATACCCTGCCGGTGACTGGTGAGACCGCCACCTGAGTTCTGTCAACACTGCTGCCTCTGCCTTCAGGTGCAGAGAAATACCACCTTGGCCGAGTCATAGATGCCAACAGCGATGCACAAGCATATAGGGAATCGGACCACACCCTGAATGCAGGGTATGACTGGATTGCCAAGCCTGTAACACTGGTATGCACAGTATTCTGTTCCCAACAGTGACCAATCTAGGTCAGGTCTCCACTAAGACACAGGTCCCCCAATACTTATATTGGGCCAAGCAGCAATCCACGGTCCCTGTTATCCTGCTACGCTAACGGTTCAGTCCTCAATATCCTCCGGTAACAAGTTCCAAAGTGGACTACACAAAAAAAAAAGGGTGGGTCTCAGTAACGTACTAATGCTCCACCAGCACCACATTCAATATTGCTGCCCGTTGCTTTCTCGTTGCGGTCCATGTACCTACATCCCTGTACACCCTCTGCGACTGCAAGCCGGTGGACGGTGCTTTGTAACTGCACCTTCTCACAATGCTGCTACTGCACTGCGTGCATCGCCACTACAGGCCTACATGTTTGTTGCAACGTGCTGCACGACAAGGGCACATGCCAACCCTGAAGAAGCTCGGCCTACCCCCATCCACTACAGCGCAGGGCAGCTTAGGAGGCACCAAGTCTGGCTGACTCATCCTGCTTGTCCTAGGAGAAAACAGAGTTACTTACCTGTAACTGGAGTTCTCCGTGGACAGCAGGATAAGTCAGCCACACATACCCGCCCACCTCCCCTGGGAAGGGGTCGGCCTCCGTCCTGGTGCCCGCCTCCTAGCGGCAAAAGGCTCAGCTAGTGACGTACTGGCTAGCTAGGGGTGGGCAGGGGGGTGGGGCCACTTGGCCCATGCTTTTGCCCTTCTGAGCTATGGAGAGTACTTCCGTCTTGGCGCTGTCGGATGACATCATCAAGTGTGGCTGACTTATCCTGCTGTCCACGGAGAACTCCTGTTACAGGTAAGTAACTCAGTTTTCTCTACTGGCATGATAGGGAGAACCAAGGACACTTGATGGCTTAGATGAGTATCTCAGCATGAAGGCTCTAATGAAAAGTTAAATACATCCCAAGAGGAGTGGTGGTATTTCCTAGGTTTGCTTTGGGCTTTGAGATAGATCGGATTAGATCTAATCAGCACCAGATTTAAAACAATTCAAACCAGTAGTTTGGCATCAGTTAAGGTGCAAGTGTGCTGTAATAAGTGAAATGTTTTATTGTTTTTAAACATAGTCCCCTTGCAATCTTTTATGAGGATTACATGAATGTAGTTGACGACTTTTGGTTCTGAGGATAGCTTTTATTTTCTCTTTGTAAACATAGGAGGGGAAAACCATTAAGAAGAGCAGCGGATTCTCTGGCAAGGGCTTCAAGTTTGATGAAACAGAGCAGGCTTTGGCTAATGAGAGAAAAAAAACTACAGAAGGCTGCTCTTGGTCTACAGGACTCGGATGATGAAGATGCAGCTCTTGATGTAGGTTTGCCTCATTCAGAGCGTCATTTAAACCTTTTAGTATGGATGCTAGAAATCCAGAAGGGCCAATCGTTTCTATAGCTCTTCTGATAGCTAATAAATTCCTTCAAGCGGCATGCTTTTTGAGGTTGAGTTCCTTGCATAGAATGGGCCTTCCAGATGGATTGGATAGTGAAAATGTAATTCTTTCAATACCGCTGTAATAAAATGATTTTTGATTTTTCTATAGCATTTTATATTCAAAATATTACAGACTTAACATATTAGAGACAAATCTGTTGTACAGTCTTTTTGGTGCTTTCACACTGCTTTGACTAACTTTTGTCTTGAGTGTATGTTTGGGAAGGAAGCAACTGACACAAATACTGTGAGGAATAGGAAGAAAAAGTGACGACTTTGAAACATAGACACGAGATAGCAAAAAAGTACCATAAGGCCTATCTGGTTTGCCTATCCAAATTAACAGCTCAATCTCTACAACCCTTTCTCCCTCTAAGATCCTCTGTGCTTATCCCATGCTTGCTTGAATACTGTCCTTGTCTCCACTATTTCTGCTGAGAGGCTGTTTCCATACATCCACTACCATTTCTGTAAAGAAATATTTCTTTCAATTACTGTTGAGTCTGCCCTTCCAGCCTCATCCTCTGACCACTTGTTCCAGAGCTGCTTTTTATTGAAAAAGACCTGACCCTTATACTTTTGGAGGTATTTCAGTATCTCTGTCATATTTCCCCTTTCGCATCTCTTCTTCAGGGTATACATATTTAGATCTTTAAGACTTTTGACCATTTTAGTAGCCACCATCTGATCTGGCTTCATCTGGTTTATATCTTTTTGAAGGTGCAGCCCCCAGAATTGCATGCAGTATTCCAAATGTGGTCTCATTGGAGATTTATACAGAGGAACTATTGCTGCCGCCTCCTGCTGGGCATTCCCCTCTCAATGTACTTAAGCATACTTCTGGCTTTTGTTGTCGTCTTTTCTGCATGTTTGGCTATCTTAAAATCAGATATGAGAACCCCGAGGTCCGGCTGTTTTGTATTCATAAGAACTTCACCCCCTATACTGTACTGTTCCCTTGGATTTTTACAGTCCAAATGCATGTCCCTGCATTTTTAGCTTTAAATCTTAGCTGCCAAACTCTAGACCAGTGGTTCCCAACCTGTGGTCCATGGACATAGAAAAGATTAAAAAGAGAGGGAGGCTGATGAAGATTGACTGAGGGGAAGAGAGAGACTGAAGGGAACTGGCTAGGAGCAGGGAGAGAGAAAGATATTGGGACTGGCTAGAAGTAGGGATAAACTGATGGGAGATAGGGAGGGAAAGGGAAATAAAGTGGGCTAGTGGGGATAGACTTGGTGCTGAGGGGAAGGGGGTCCAGTAAGAGTGGTGGGGTTGAACTAGGGGTCCCTGAACATTTTAAAGAATAAGGGGCCAGTACAACCAAAAAGGTTGAACCTCTGCTTTAGACTATTTCCCAAGCTCTACTAGACTGTCTGTCATATTTTCCATACCTTCCAGACTATAACAACAAACGGAAACAAAGGCATCTTGCCTCCTTAATTCATTTTGTACTGCAGTGGCTTTACTAAGGGGTGAAGAAAAGACGAGCAGGTCCTGGATAGAAAATGGGGACATCAGAAGACCTGAGACTAAAACCCAGGCCTTACAATTCTGAGTACTTATTCTAGCTCACCACTCATCCAGTTCTGTTCCTTTATTGTATGGTAGGTGAGCAAGTTTGATTATATGAATATGAGGTGATGTCATTTATATGATTAAGTACTTTTAGGATAAAATGGTAGTTTGAGAACAAAAACATGCATGGGGCAATTCCCCCTCACATACGCACTTAATAGTTTGGTGTTATGGCAAGACTTATGAATTGTTTTAGCTGACTTTTGAGAAAAATGGTATAAAAGTCTAAATAAGTTTCGGTATATTTCATTGTAATTCTTTTTGTGTTTAGATTGATGAGCAGATTGAAACCATGTTTAACTCCAAGAAGAGAGTGAAGGACATGGCAGCACCCGGCGGAGGCGCAACAGCCAATGTGCCCATACCAACAGCAGGAAATGCTGAGAAACTGGAACTTGCCAAGAAACTGGCTTTGATAATCAATGCACAGAAGAACCTGGGGGCAGAGGCACAGGTACAGTGTTGTGGCTGAAGTAGGTGTGCAGACTTTTAACAACATTCTCAAGTCACTTCGTTGGCTTCCTATCCATTTCCACATCCTGCTGACCTATAAGTGCATTCTCTCTGCAGCTCCTCACTACCTTTCTTCTCTTATCTCTCCTTACCACCCCCCCCCCCCCCCCTCCTCCTCGGGAACTCCGCTCTTCTGGCAAACTGCTTCTATCTGTGCCCTTCTCTTCTATTGCTAACTCCAGACTTCGCTCCTTTCACTTTGCTGCACCTTACACCTGGAACAAACTACCTGTGTCTGTACGTCGGGTGCCTTCTCTGTTCTTTTCAAATCCAGGCTGAAAACTCACCTCTTCACTGCTGCTTTTGGATCTTGACTCATCTGATCTCCTTGTTTCTTTATCATTCCCCCTTGTTTTATCCCTGTAAGGACTCACAAAAGGAGCGTATCAGGATAGGTTAAAGAGAAAAGAAAGATGACAAAGAAATTAAATTGAAAGGAAAGAAAGAGCAAAGGTCTATCATTGCCTTTGTTGGGCAAGCTTTGGTGACTTTTGTCCTGTTGTGGATAAAGTACACTGAAAGAAAAAAAAAAAAAAAAAAGAAACGATTAAGAAGAGAGAATAGATTCAGTGAAGAGATCCCCTGGTCTGGGATCAAGAGCAGGCAGAAGGCACTCCAGGGGAGAGGAGATTGCTAATGTACCCCTTTCGCTCGGCTGCTGAGCCCGCGTGGAGAGAGGTGGCAGCAGGCCTCATCTGTGCACTCCCGACGATGCCAAAGCTCGGGAGTGCAGGCAGCAATAAACTTCACACAGTGAAGAGGTGAATCAGGGCAGTTTCAGGGCCGCGAAGGCCCGACGCTGCTTCTGGAGGCGGGCTCCCACTTTGCGTGGGAACGGTCGCCATTTTGTGGACCGCGTTTAATTTTTCTTTCTGTTTGTTTTATTTTAAAGACCAGTATTTGGCTGGACACTGTTGCGGGAGATAGGAACAGACCGGCAGACTCTGGGGGCAGCTGAATTTGCGCTGCTTTATTTTTCTCTGTTGCAGGCTGTGTTTAAAAAAAAAAAAAAAGAAACAAAAAACCCCCAGAGGACTCAGTCAAAGGAAAGAGAAGGCAATTGAGGATCTCTTAGGTTTTTTTTCTGCTGTGTTTTCTTTTTGGGTCAAAAAGAAAGAGAATTAAAGTAAAATAAGCAGACTTTTAATAGTAAAGTGGAGCAAACAGGACATGGCCCTTAAGAGCATGTGTCTGGGGTATGGCTCACACGGGTGCAGATTCCAGCGCTGGGCTCTACCGGACTTGTGAAGCAGAGACCAGGTCGGCAGAGGTAGGGCTCTTTGAGGGACAGATGCCAGACCCCTCGGGAGAGGAAGAAAAATCGTCTCCAGCCACGGAAGCTCGCAAGACAACAGCCGTGATAGCAGATAAGGGCTCCGAAACCTTGACTTCTGTGAAGCAGGGACCTAGGGAAAAGTCGGGGAAGTCTTCTAAGCCCTCTAAGCACTCTCCGGGTAAGGAACAGCCGGAGGATTTACCGGGCTCTTTTTCACCGGAATGTGTTCTCCTCAAGCATAAAAGAAGAGGAGCTGGACGGGGCCAAAATGGACTTTGCCGATGTTGCTCTCTGAAGTCCCGGCACAGGGTGAACCCAGCCCTAGTAGGAAAAGGCTGGAGGAGGACCCTTGGGAGGGGGGAGTGGGTTCGCTCCAGTCCGAGGAGGAAGACTACGTAGCAGTTGAACAAGAATTGGAGGCTAAGAACATAAGATATGCCATACTGGGTCAGACCAAGGTCCATCAAGCCCAGTATCCTGTTTCCAGCAGTGGCCAATCTAGGTCACAAGTACCTAGCAGTTTCTCCAAAAGACACAGGTTCCACAGTGCTTGTATTGGGGCAAGCAATGGATATCCTGGATCCCCTTTATTTATTTATTTATTTATTTATTTATTTTATTTTATAACTTTTATATACCGCGCTATTTGTTATCAGTGCGGTTTACATACAACAAGGGTGCACAGTCAGAAGTCTGTTCTGTGCTTACATTGTAACAGGAGTTTAAACTTGGAACATACATTGTAACAGGAGCATAAACTTGGAGCAACAGGGGAACTAAAAACCTATGTACAAAATATAATTAGCTTTGGATTGTATATACAGGAGGTCTAAGGCGGGTTCAAGATACTTGTGATAGGGTGCGGTTTGTAGACATTGGCAGGTGGGCGAGTAGAGGTGGGGTGGATGCTTGAGCAAAGTGAAGTAGGAAAATGTGGTGTTTAATTGCCTTACGGAACTGCATAAGGCCTTTGATGGATCTAATTTCAGGTGGAAGTTCGTTCCAACATTTGGGGCATAGAAGGCGAATGATCTTTTCTTGGTCGTCTGTGTGCACTTGATGGATTCTTTGGGGATGATCAAGGTATTGTCAGTTACTGATCTTCTGAGTCTGTTTTTCGGGGTGAGGGTGATAAGGTCACTGAGTGTTGTGGGGGCTAGGTTGTTGATGATCTTGAAGATGATGAGAAGGATCTTGTATGTTAACCTGCAGTGAATAGGAAGCCAGTGGAGTTCCTTGAGTATCGGGGTAATATGGTCTGATCTTGTTAAACCACAGAGAACACGCGCGGCCGCATTCATGGCGAGTTGTAGCGGATTAAGGGTGTTCTTGGGGAGTCCATAAAGAGCCACATTTGCGTAATCAAAATGTGGGAGAATGAGGGCCTGGAAGATGGTCCTGAAGTCATTATGAGGTAACATGGGCCTGAGGTGTCTTAGCGTTCTGATTTTATTGTAAACAGCTCTGGTGGTGTTTCGTATGTGCTCCTTAAAGTTGAAATGCTGGTCAAGAGTAATCCCTAAGTAGCGAATGGAAGGTTTGCTAGGGAGTTCCGCATCTCTTACTTTTAGGGAGGATGGAGGTGAAAAATCTTTGTTCCTTGAAATGAAGAGAACCTCCGTCTTCTTGAAGTTTATGCGGAGATTTTGAGATAGTAACCAGTCAGTGATGGCGTTGAAACAGTTGATAAGGGTGGAGAAGTCTGGTTGTTTGATTTTGAATGGTGTAAACAGCAGGACGTCGTCTGCATAGATTAGAGTGGAGATATTGAAGGAGCGAATGATGTCGCATATCGGCTGCATGTATACATTGAACAGCAGCGCAGATAAGGAGGAGCCCTGCGGAACACCTTGGTGTTGGCGGAAAGGCGTGGATGTAGTGGAACCAACTCTGACATGCTGCCAACGATCCGATAGATAAGACCTACACCATTCCCAGGCGAGGCCACAGATGCCCTTCTCCTGGAGACGAGTGAGAAGTTGAATGTGATTAACGGAGTCAAATGCGGCAGAGATGTCTAGGAAAATGAGGGCGAAGCCGTTTTCAACCTTGTCCAATCCTCTGTTCAAAGTGTTGGTTAGGGTGGTGAGGAGAGTTTCTACACCGTGAGACTCCCTGAATCCGTGTTGACAGGGGTCGAGAGGTGCCACCTCATCAATGTGGTGTTGAATCTGCCGCTGAACAACCTTCTCTATTATCTTGGACATTATAGGTATACTGGAGATTGGTCGGTAGGAGTCAGTTTTTAGTGGGTCAAGTCTGTTATTCTTCAGAAGTGGTCTTATTGATGTTTGTTTGAGGAATGTGGGGAAACAGCCTGTTTTAAATGAGAGTTTAATGATGTTGATTAGAGTTGGGCTAAGTTCAACTCGCAGAGCTCTGATCCAGTATGCTGGACAGGGATCACTTGGAGCTGTAGATGCGTTGATGATGGCGATGAGGTCTTGGATGTTTTTCTCTGTTGGAGTTGTGAACATTGTGATAGGTGGAATTGAGGTGGGTGCATAGCTAGAATTGGTTGCTGAAACTGTGTTGGTTATGGAAGTTTTAGATTGGAGGTAGTCCGCATAAGATTGGGGGGAGATAGAGTCAAGTTGGGTAGGTGAAGGTTCCTTGGTTAGGGATTTTACCAGGCTGAAGAGGTCTCTAGGTTTGTTTAGAGAGCGGAGAAGGAGTTTGGCATGGTATTCACTCATTCTGAGGTATATGGTTTCACGGTGGAGTTTAAGGCTGGATAGGTATGTTTCTTTGTCGATTTCGGATCGGGATCTTCTCCATTTTCTTTCAAGCTTCCTAAGGGAGAGGAGGGATGACCGAAGATCTGTTGTAAACCACGGGGCTGGATGTCTCCTTCCTTTAGGTCTCTTAGGAGCTAATGATTTGTCTATGGCTGGTAGTTGAGCAAATGTTTTCAGCGTGATGTTCCAATTGGTGATTGCTTCTTCAAGGTTCAGAGGCATTGGATTAAGCTTAGGTAAGGCAAGTTTAATGAACTCATCTTTATCAAGTGTTCTGAAGTGAGAAGTAGGTCTGGATTCTGTACTGGAGTCTTTGGATGAGAAATGAGTAAGATGGGTGGGTATCTGGAACGTGATTAGCTTGTGGTCTGACCAAGGAATGGGGGTGATCTCCATGTTTAGGTTGGCCTTCTGGTTGATAGCGGATTGGGGAGCAAAAATTAGATCCAGTGGATTTCCTTTAAGATGAGTGGAGGTGTTCACTATTTGCTCGAACCCAAGTGTTTGCATAGCTTCTAGGAAGGCATTTGCTTGGATGGGTTGCAGGGAGGGCAGGTTAAAGTCTCCAAGTAGCCAGTTGGGGTTGCGAGGGTTAGTTGGGTTGCAGGCAAGGTCAATAAAGGTAGAGATGACCTCCGGTGGAGAGGAGGGGGATCTGTAAATTAGGTTTATGGTAATTTCTTTGTTGGCAATGGTGATTATGTCCGTGTCTATGGTGCTCTTGGCTGTGAGTAGTTGAAATCCGAGTTCAGTTTTTGCAAGTATAAAGACTCCGCCACCTTTCCGGTTGACCCTGTGGCAGGTATGAATGGAGAAGTTGGGAGGGATTAGTTGGTTTATGAGGGCTGTATCGGTGTCTTTAAGCCACGATTCTGTCACCATGAGGAGATCCAGGCCATGGACAGCTATCAAGTCAGTGATGACTGGCCATTTTTTGCGTACTGAGCGTGAGTTTACAAGGGCACATTTCAGAAAGTGTTGTGACTCTGGTTTCTGTTTGGGATTGTCGGGATGATTGAGGGCTACGTACAGTAGATGAGAGTGTCTAGAGTGGTGTGAGGGGCTGGTATCAGGGTGGAAGGGGTTAGAATGATTCCTCTTGCCCAAGTAGGGTATGGCAGAGATGTGATATTGCCCAGCCGAGAGGGCTATTGAGTGTTGAAAGGTGTTTGCTAGGAGGAATATGGTAGAGAGGGTAAATAGTGGGATGGCCATGGTGGCTGTTGTTTGGGACAAGTTACAATTGAGACAGTGTTGAGAGAGGTACAATGGGACCTTACCGACAGTTTGTGGGAAAAGCTCTGCAGTACAGTTTGTAGGAAAAGCTCTGCAGTACAAGGAGGTGATTACATAGTATCATACAGTGGTAATTATCATATGACAATGTTGTTTAGGAAGAGCTTAGGATAACAGAAGGTTTATGGACCTTTCCTCCAGGAACTTGTCCAAACCTTTTTTAAACCCAGCTACGCTAACAGCCTTTACTACATCCTCCGGTAACAAATTCCAAAGTTTGATTACATGTTGAGTGAAAAAATATTTTTTCTTATTAATCTTAAATAGGTTACCCTGTAGCTTCATTGCATGTCCCTTAGTCTTTCTATATTTTGATGGCGTAAACAAGCGATCTAAGTTTACCTGTTCCACTCCATTCATTAATTTATAGACCTCTATCATATCTCCCCCGAAGGTCGCAGAAGGCTCCAGTAATGAATTCCAGACGAATCTGAATGCAAGCCACTTTAAAGCAAAGATTCAGTACAGCAAGAGAAGCAGTTTCAGGGGAGTAGTGCTGAGCCCGGCATGAATTTTCTGCCTGGGGTTTCCAGGGAGTGAGTACAAAGGCTTGACCTAGTCATTGTCCATGTTAGGGGTTCCTGATTCCATCCATCTGGTGTGCAATTCGTAGTGGACTGTGGGCGACCGTTGCATAGTGTGGGGGTTTCCTGCCTTTTCCCAACACATGCTGGTAGTGTTTTCTCTTGTGCGCTTTGTGGTCATGTGGTCCTAGCGCACATTTTGTCTGAGTGGCTCCATTGCATGTTCCTGTCCAAGCAGCCCCCTTTCACCGATACTGTACATGCTGAGATAACCCCCACTTTGTGTCAACACGACCTTAACATGCGCAAGTGTTAACCTTGCCTCAACTTGCTGTATTCTTTCATGAAATGTTTTTTGGCCTGTGGCAAGCGAAGTGTTTCATTTTTGGATTCTGGACTCTGCTCTTCTTGCATGGCAGTTTCTGACTCATCCCTGGAGGGCCCGTTCTTCTCTTCTAGTGAGGGGATTCAGCTGGCCTTGCCCGGCCTTACCCGCCTTAGTACAGGAGGTGACGGATGGAACTGAGAATGATAAGCCGGCCAAAGGTTCCGGCGACTGTGCTTCTGGCTGCTCCTCTTCCTCTAAGGCAGAGGTTCTCAACCCTGTCCTCAGGACCCACCTAGCCAGTCGGGTTTTCAGGATAACCACAATGAATATGCATGGAAGAGATTTGCATATAATGGAGGCAGTGTATGCAAATCTATCTCATACATATTCATTGTGGTTATCCTGAAAACCTGACTGGCTAGGTGGGTCCCGAGGACAGGGTTGAGAACCCATATCCCCCTGTGGTTGGTGGTCCCTTTCAGAGAGGGGAGCTCCTGGAATCCGTGTTGTCTTCCCCAGAATTCTTTTTCTTTTTACAACAGGCTTGTTCATTTTATTATTATTATTCTGGCGTGGAAACTCAGGCCCTGTGGCCTCTGGATTCCTCCCCGCTCAGTCTCGTGAGGGATAGGCTGAGCGTGGAAGCTCGGCTTGGATGCCTGTTTCTAAGTATCCCCAGCGAAGGTCGCATTTTGGAGATGTGGATCAGTTAGGATCTGTCCAAGACTGTGGTTTTGGTTCTGATGACCGTGGGCTCTGATGTGGAAGAAGTTCTTTTGCCTTCAGAGGATTATGAAGAGGCTGGGATTATCTGCCTGTTCCAGAAGGAGAACTGGTGGTGTTGATTGCTCAAGTCTCATTCACCTTGAACTTGGTGGATTCTTCAGTTAGGAGCAGGAGCCGAAGGTTCATCCACTCCCACAGGGAGTGCGGAAATCCACTACAGTCTTCCCATTTCCAGAGGTTATCAAGGACATGATCCGATTGGAATGGAATCTTCTCAACTCCCTACCTAAGGAGCTGATGGTGTATGAGAGGATGTACGCTGTCCCAGAGGAGGAGTATGTTGCCTGGTTTGACACACCTAAAGTGGATGCACAGCTCACGGCGGTTATGAGGCGGACTACCATTCCCATGGAAGGCAGGTTGACCTTGAAGGATACTCTGGACCGAAAGGTAGGCTCTTTGATGAAGAACCAATTCGCAGTGGCGGCTGCTATTCTGCAGTTGGCAGTGTGTACAGGCCTGACATCTCAAGCCCTTCTCTAGTGGATTTAGTCTCTACTGCCGGATGATACTACCCCTTTCTGAGTCTGCTACTACCTTCCTTTTTGATGCTATGCATGATCACGTCCACTTAGCGGCTAGAGATAGTGCGTTGTCTACGGTAACGCGGCATTGGATTTGGATTCGCCACTGGGCAATGGACACATCTTCCAAAGCCTGTTGACCCAACTGGCCTGTAAGGGGAAGCTCCTTTTTGGGGCCGATTTGGAGAAGTTTGTAAAAGATTTGAGCAAGGCCAAACAGAGAACAGGCCTTGATCTATATGCTTGGCTCTGCAGGTCCATATCCTACTGACAGCCTTCTGTTCAATCTCTCCTGTACATAGTTTCTCTACTGTTTGATTAATCATTGTTGCCCTCGAGGTTGTATGATGTTTGCCATGCTTTCCCATATACTTTGTGACAAATACTGAGTTGCCCTCTAGTGGCTCAGGCTGATAAAGGAATGGGAGTGATGTCATTGCAACCTGGGCATTTCATTGGTTTTTTTGTCTCCACCAATTTGCTGGTCTAGCAGGACTCAAGGAAAGGACATTATCCGGTAAGTGAAATGTCACCTTATCTGTACTTTTCTCTTCCACTGCCAACTCCAGACTTATTTCATTCTGTACCTTGCTTCACCCTATACCTGGAACAGAATGCCTGATCAGTATGTCAGGTTCTATCTCTGGCTCTATTCAAATCCAGGCTAAAAACCCACTTATTCAAGGCTGCTTTTAGATCCTAAACCCTTATTCTCTTGTTGACCCACCCTTGTGTGTCATAACTATTCCCCCTTTGTTCTACCCTAATACCTTGTTGTATGTGTCTTCCTGAGAAACAGTCCTTGCTCAGTCTATTTTACATGTTGTGCACAGCGCTGTGTATGCCTTGTACAAATGTTAAATTGTTGTAGTATCCTTCTGTAAAGCAAAATTACAAGAAGCAAGTGTGGGCTCTACCTCCTATTTCTAGCTATCCTCTAGATATTCAGTACAGCTGATTTAATTTTTTACCACAGGATGTCATGCAACAAGCTACAAATGCTGTTTTGAGAGGAGGCACCATTCAAGCACCCACAGTATCGGCAAAAACCATTGCAGAGCAACTGGCTGAGAAGATCAATGCTAAACTCAACTATGTGCCTGTGGAGAAACAAGAGGAGGAGAAACAGGAAGCAGGGCAAAATGAATCCTTTAAGAGATATGAAGAGGAACTGGAGATCAATGACTTCCCACAGGCAAGTCAGAGTTTTATGTATTTTTTTATTTGGGAGGGAGGGGATAAAGGGGCTACAGTGTAGGAAGTACTGAGATATTGGGAGGGGGAAGAACTCTGATTTCTTGATACCCTGCTGATTTGGCTGACTAACAAATTTTATTTCTGAAGTTTCTACTTGTATGCTTTCATTTCAGAGCCTGTTTATTTGAAAAGGAGCTACCGAGCTTGCTAACATATAGCAGGGATAGCACTATGGAGTTTCTGTAGCACTGTGCATAGCCACACAGAACTAGGATCTCCAGAACAAGCAGGAATGCAGTCTTCACATATGGGTGATGTCCCAGACGGAGCCCGCATGGGAACACTCCCCAGCATCCAATAGGAAAGCCTTTGAGAGCACTCCACTGTGCCTGCTTACCTGCCTTCACTCCTCTCCTCAGTTCTTTGTTTTCTACAGAGCCAGTAGGACACACCGTCCTTTTACCGCTGAAAAACACTTTTTTGTGCCCTTTAGGATACATCATGCTTTTGCCTTTCTGTCAACGCCGGTTCTGTTGAATCTGACACCAGTCCCGATATTTCTTTTTTTTATTTTCAATTTTTTCTTTCTTTTCTTTTGATTCTTATCCCGGTTCTCACCGCTAGCCTAGGCCTCTAGGCCTCCATAGCCTTGTCTTCACTCTCAAAAACAATTTTTTCAGTCATGGAAAAGCCAGTCAGTGGTTTTGAAAAATGTACCTAATGTGCCAGTACCATTTTGGCCACTGATGAACATGACTGGTGCTTAAAATGTTTGGGTCCTGATCATGAACCCACTTCTTGTCCTTTGTGCCAACAAATAACAAAGAAAGGCCTCAAGAACCAAGCTAGGCAGTTTGGGTCATTGTTCGCCTTGGACTCTGTTTCAATGGCTTCCACTTTATCGAAGGCATTGACTTCTCATGCATCTCAAGCTTCTTCAAAGTCCAAACACAGAAGAGAGTCAAAATCTGTGGCTGTTTCTAAATCTTCGGCAACGAAGACCGATTCTGATGCCAGGGGAAAGTCCCAACATAAGCATCGCGACTCCCGTAGAGGTGCTTCCGATGCAGACCAGCCAGCCAAACAGCCCTTGTAAGGAGGATCTCTCCTCCAAAGCACAAGTGGGGCTCCAGGATGCTTCCGAGGCATCAGGATAAAACAAACTTAACTCTCTTATATCTCAACAAATAGTTGTGACCTGCACGCAGAGGCAAGTGCACCTACTTTTGCCACCTTGCTGGGCAGATTAGATGGAACATGCTGGTCTTTATCTGTCGTCATATGCTCTGATACTATGACCTCCAGAGAGCTGTCATTCCTTGTTCCGGGAGGGTGGTTCAGAGCCCCGTACGTGATTCCACCCAGACATCTGCCATCTCCCCTAACCAGTGCATGCTCTCGAGAGGAGTTTGGCAGCACTCCTGGCAGCCTCAGTACCTGTGACATCGAGAGCTTTAGGAGTACAGGCTTCAGTACCAAGCCTACAGCCGAGTGTATTGGCCCTCGAACCGGCATCATCTTAGTACCTAAGGCCAATTCCTCAGTTGGAATCGGTCGATGCCCTTGGTATCCAATAGACTCAGGCTTCCATTGCTCTCAGTTCCGATATGTCAGAGTATCAGTATTTGCATCAACCGTCAACTTCCATGAAGCATCGAGGTCGAACCCAAGAACCACCAATACTTTGATTTTTTTTTGCCGAACTCTGATTCAAGTTCTTCAGAATCTGACAGGGGATCACTTGATTCCCGAGAACTTCCGGATAGTCCTTTGAAGCCTTCACTGCCTCAGGAACGGTGTTGGTCCCCACCAGAGGATATGTCCTTTCAGGGCTTCATCTGTGACATGGCAGCAGGGCTCTCCATCATGGTAGCCTCAAAAGGAACCAAGGGCAAAGGAATTGAAGATACTCCAATACCCTCTAATGCCCAAGGAGGCTGCTACCTTAGTTCATCATATCCTACAGGACCTTATGCTCCGTATGTGGGAAGCCACACTCACGGTTCCTCCTGTTCGCAAGAGACTCTATACCATGTACCAAGTACCAGAGTGCCCAGGTTTCCAAAAACCTCAGCTTCCCCACCACTCAATGGTGGTGGAATCAGTGATGCATCGAATAAAGAGCTCAAAGAACCATTCATCCATGCCTCCTGGCAGAGAATTCAGGACACTCAGTGCCTTTGGGTATCAATGTTTCCAGGCATGCATGTTGGCCTCCAGAATCAACTCTTACATGCTTTGTACATAGGCATGTTTCTGAAAGATGTCACCAAGGATCTGGAGACTTTTGCCCCCCTGCTTCCAGAGGATAAGCAGGGTACATTCCAGACCCTCATTAAGCAAGATCAGAACACTTCTAAGTTTCTTACCAGGGCCTTTGAATCCACCAGCAGAGCTTCAGCAGTCTTCATTGGGGCTCACAGAATAGTCTGGTTACAGGCATGAGATCTCAAGCAATTGTTCCAGGATAAACTGGCCAATATCCCAAAGAAAACCTTTTTGGCAAGGATTAGAGAGAAAAAGCAGGGGAAATTGAAACAGATTATCTTACCTTAAAACGCTTTTCCAGGAAGACGGCTGGAGGAAAGCTCTTCCCAAGAAATCTTTTCTAAAAAGAAGAGACAAAGAAGAAATGGTGTTGCATTTATAATAAAGAAGAAACTTGCAAGAACTGTAATGAAATACAATGCAGTCAGCGAACGCTTAATCTCTATTCGTCTACGAGGATTGCCTATCAACACAACTATAATTCAAGTATATGCCCCAACAACAGCTGCTGAAGAGAATGAAATTGAAGAGTTCTATGAACAAGTACAAGCTGAAATTGACAGAACATGCAAACAGGATATCCTGATAGTCATGGGTGACTGGAACGCAAAAGTTGGCAACAAAGAAGAAGGCAAAGTAGTTGGAAAATATGGACTTGGCAACAGAAATGAAGCTGGAGAAAGACTGATAGAATTCTGCAAGACCAATGATCTATTCATCTCAAACACCTTCTTCCAGCAACCCAAGCGGCGACTGTACACATGAACTTCACCGAATGGATTATATAAAAATCAAATTGACTACATATGTGGAAGTCAACGATGGAAAAGCTCTGTAACATCAACAAAGACAAAACCTGGAGCTGACTGTGGTACAGATCATCAACTACTAGTATGCAAACTCAAGCTAAAGTTGAAAAAGAGCAAACCACTCATGAATGCAGCAAAATATGACCTTGAGAATATACCACTGGAATTTAAAGACTGCCTGCAAAATCGATTTGCTGCTTTAGATACTAATGACAGAGCTCCGGAAGAGTTATGGAATGACATCAAGAAGGTTGTGTTGGAAGAAAGCGAGAAGTCTCTACAAAAGCTGAAAAAGCAAAACCGGCCAAAATGGATGATGGAAAAAACTCTGAAAATTGCCCAGAAACGCAGAGAAGCTAATGCCAGAGGAGAAAGAAAGACAATCACAGAACTCAACAGAGATTTCCAACGTGCAGCAAGACAGGACAAGGAAAAGTACTACAATGACACTTGCAAGGAAATAGAAGCAGAAACTATTAGAGGAAGAACAAGATCGACTTTCCTAAAGCTACGAGAGTTAAATAAAAAGTTCCAGCCTCGAATTGGAATGTTACAAGATGCTCAAGGTTCTATGTTGAATGATGCTGAGAAGATCAAGAAAAGGTGGAAGGAATATACAGAGTTTTTTATATGATAAAGATCAAGTGGACCAACAGCCGTTTCAACCTGTACCTTATGATCGGGAGCCATTGGTGATGAAAGAAGAAGTTGAAGCAGCATTGAAAGCCTTATCAAAGAACAAAGCACCAGGCATTGATAGCATTCCCATAGAAGTATTGCAGCAATCTGATGCAGCTGTTACCGTACTCACAAGGCTCTGCCAAGAAATATGGAAGACAACATCATGGCCAACTGACTGGAAAAGATCTGTGTTTATACCAATACTAAAGAAAGGTGATCCAACTGACTGTGGAAATTATCGCACAATCGCTCTGATCCCACATGCCAGCAAGATTCTACTGAAGATTATTCAAAAGAGACTACAACCATACCTGGAACAAGAACTACCTGAAGTGCAAGCAGGGTTCAGGAAAGGGTGAGGAACGAGAGACATCATTGCGGATGTGAGATGGATCCTTGAAAAGACTAAAGAATACCAAAAGGATATCTATTTGTGCTTTATCGACTATAGCAAGGCTTTTGACTGTGTAAACCATGAGAAACTCTGGGCCACATTAAGAAGCATGGGTATACCAGAACACCTGATCGTTCTCTTGCACAATCTGTACATTGATCAAGAAGCAACAGTTTGAACGGAACAAGGAGAAACAGAATGGTTTAAAATAAGCAAAGGTGTAAGACAAGGCTGCATACTTTCCCCCTACCTGCTTAATTTATATGCAAAACAAATCATCAGAGAAGCAGGATTGTATGAAGACAACAGAGGTGTGAAGATTGGTGGAAGACTCATCAACAACCTTCACTATGCTGATGATACCACATTACTGGCTGAAAGTGAAGATGATCTGAAACATTTGCTTCTCACAATCAAAGAACATAGTCTCAAAATGGGCCTGCACCTTAATGTAAAGAAGACAAAGATCATGACAACTGGCATAATCAACAGGTTCATCGTTGAAGGAGAAGAAATTGAAATTGTGAACAACTTTAACCTACTTGGATCAACTATCAATAAAGAAGCAACAAGCAGTCAAGAAATCAGACGACGCATTGCTCTTGGCAGAATGGCTATGAAAGACCTAGATAAGATTCTCAAGAGCAGAGATGTCTCTCTCCATACAAAGATTCGACTTGTTCAAGCCATGGTATTTTCAATAACATCATATGGATGTGAAAGCTGGACAGTGAAAAAGATAGACAGGAAGAAAATTGATGCCTTTGAATTATGGTGCTGGCGGCGAATACTGTGTATACCATGGACTGCCCGAAGAACAAACCAGTCGGTACTAGAGGAGATCAAACCTAAGCTTTCTTTAGAAGCTCAGATGACAAGACTTCGACTTTCATACTTTGGACACATCATGCGAAGAGAGAGATCATTAGAGAAAGACATTATGCTTGGCAAGATAGCAGCTCAACGCAAAAGAGGAAGGCCAGCAATGAGATGGATCGATACAATAACAGCAGCTACGGGTAACAGTCTGTCAACAATGAGCCGCCTGACTGAAGACCGAATATAATTTAGGATAGCTATCCAGAGGGTCGCCATGAGTCGACTCCGACTCGACGGCACTTAACAACAACAACATGCTTCTTACTCACCTTATGCTGCCTATTAATCATCAGTTGCCTCGAAGCCGAGGCTGCTAGTCTGGCTCTACTCTTCTTTCAATTCCACCTCCAGGGTCAAGCAGTCCGAGTACTTTCCGACAATTCCACCACTGACATATCTCAACAGACAGGATGGGACCAAATGTCCCAAAGTGGCCCTGGAAATGAATCTTCTATTTCCCTGGGCAGAATCCAACTTCATGGCTCTTTCTACACAGCACATTGTGAGAATGGAGAACATTTTCAAGCGGATTTCCTGAGTCACCATATCCTGGACCCCGGCAAGTGGGAGCTAGCTCCGTGGACATCTGCGAACATTGTGCGTCAATGGTGTCATCTGACTCTAGACCTAATGGCCACGTCTTTCAATACCAAGATCTTTTTCAGTTGTCGAAAGGAACCAAACTCTCATGGCCTAGATGCTCTGGTTCAGTCCTGGCCCTTAAACCAGCTTCTCTACATTTTTCCTCCTTGGCTTCTAATTGGCCGTGTATTCCGTTGGATAGATTCACACTCCGGAAGGGTAGTGCTTGTGGCCCAGGATTGTCCATGGTATGCTGATCTCCTCCACCTCCTGCAGGAGATGCCCCTACTCCTTGGTGTCCGAAGAGGTCTCCTGTTTCAGGGGCTGGTTCTCATGGACAACCCCGCTCCTTACTCGCTTAGTGCTTGGCTATTGAGTGGCGTCGCTTGCATTGCAAAGATTACTTGCTGCAAGTAGTGGCCACTCTATTATGGGCTCAACGGTCTTCTTCCTCATGTGCTTATGCTCGGATCTGGCGTCTTTTTTTCTTCTTGGTGCTCTAAAAAATCCCACTCCCCTTGGCAAGTTGATATTCCAGACATTCTTTTTTCTTCAGGACAAATTTGATAAGGGTCTCGCTCTTAATTCTTTAAAGGTGCATATTGTGGCCTTGACATATTTTCAGGGGCGTCTCCAAGGGCAGTCTCTTGCTTCTCGTGTAGATGTTTTCTGTGGGGCGTTCGCTCCCTGAGGCCCCCATTTGTCCAATCGTCCCTTCTTGGGATCTGTCCTTAATGCTTTGCATGCTCACCCATGCCCTGTTTGAGCCTCTCTGTAAGGCATCTCTCAAAGATTTGACTCTCAAAACTGTTTTTCTTATAGCAGTCACTTCGGCATGGTGCCTTTCGGAGCTCCAAGCACTTTCTTGTCAGGATCCTTTTCTGTCTTTTTCCCCAGAGGGTGTTACCATTTGAACAGTGCCCTCTTTTCTGTCTAAGGTCCTTTTGGATTTTCATGTCAACCAATTGGTTGTGCTTCCTTTCTTCCTTTTTTAAGGAGCAGTCTTCGGGTGACAACCAAGTCCTTCTCCTGTTGGATGTTTGGTAGGGCATTACACCATTACCTCAAACTCACTAATACATTTCGCCTCCCCACCTTGTCCTGCCTTCAGGTCCACGAAAAGGAGCATCCTCTTCCAAAGTGACCATTGCCCACTGTATCGAGTAGATCATTGAGTCGGCTTATATTTCATTGAACAAACCTGTGCCCATAGGTCTTCAGCACATTCTACGCGGGCCCAGGCTACCTCCTGGGTATGCTCATGGGTAGCTCCGCTAGATATTTGCAAGGTGGCCACCTGGTCCTCCCTCTCTACTTTTGCACCTCACTATTGCTTGGATGTCCAAGCTCGAGAAGAAGCTTGCTTTGGAGCTTCTGTCTTGGCTGCAGCCATTTCTTTCCGCCCTGGAATGGTTTAGCTGTGGTACTCCCCACTAGTCTGGACTGTCTAGCAGGATGTATTTGAAAGGAGAAATTTTACTTACCGATAATTTCCTTTTCTGGAATCCTGCTAGACCAGTCCAGGACCCGCCCCTCTAAACTATTTAGTCAATCGCCTAGCTAAAACTCTTTACGTATTGGTGACACTGCTGTACCTAGCCATGTACATATTTCCTTGGCATGCAGGTCCTGTTTCACATTGTTCAGTTTAACTTATTTATTTAACAAGTTTTATAAACCACTTTTCAATCAAAGGGGTTTATATTGAAACTTAAACTTGGTAATGTACATTAAACAGGGACATTGATAACTTGGATTTTTCTGAGGCAATGGAGGGTTAATTGACTTGCCCAAGGCCACAAGGGAGTGCTAGTGGCAATTGAACCCTGGTCTCTGGGTTCCCAAGCCAGTGTTCTTAACCATTAGGCTGCTCCTCCACTGGCTGTGGGCACCAAAACAGGTTTGGAAGGAAGGAAAATGACAATGCACTGTAAGGAACAGCCCCTGCTGACTAGGAAGAGGACTAAGATCCACAAGTGCAGGCATCTTGGGAATATGGACAAGAGAGAATTTTATATTTTAAAATGACAGATCTACATTTAGCATGTATTGTGTTGTATATTTTCATCTTTCTCTTAAACCCTTCCACATATACTGTATTAGTCAATTACTTTTGCGCCATGCCAGTACTTTTTTTTCTTTCTGTTTTCCAGACTGCTAGGTGGAAAGTTACCTCCAAGGAAGCACTGCAGAGAATAGGGGAATACTCTGAAGCTGCCATTACAATCAGAGGAACATATTTTCCTCCTGGGAAGGATCCAAAAGAAGGAGAGCGAAAGATTTACTTAGCAATAGAAAGTAAGTGCTACAAAGCAACTCTTGTTGAATGTTCTTCATAGTGACATAAAGGGAGCGATATCAAGATTCTCCTTGCCCTGAGGAATATTGGGCATAGCTGCATCACGAACCATTGAGTGACTGTGCTTCAGGCTTAGAATCAATGTTTCATAGCTACAGGGAGTTTGAGGCAAAGAAATGAAAGCCGAATGCTTTTTGATTAAAGCAAGGTGTCATCATATGAGTTAAATCCAGCTTTCTGAAAAGATTGAGAACAGAGTTTTGTTATCTTCCTTATTAAAAAAAAAAGAAAAGAAAACCTAAGGAGTGCAACAAAATATGCCAAAAGACCACAAAGCAAGGCATTTCTTTCACTGAAAAGGAAGCAAAAAGTGTAGTTTCTTAGCGTTCCTACAATCCAGTCCCATTACCTGTGGTTAGTCAAACCCCACCAGCAGCTTGGAGAGTGAGCATGTAATTTTCTCAATGACATCACCCCAGTTAGGCAGCTGGCACCACCCACAGGCCTCTAGTAGCTCAGTCTCCAAGCAGCTGGAGAGGTGTGATTCCCTACCAGGACTCATTATAGGAACAACTAGGAAAGCCCCCATTTTGTATTTGAAGGATTTTGCAGTTCTTTGCTTATTTTCTATAGTTTAGGTGATTTGAAAATAAAGTCTTTAAAAGGAAAAAAAAAACAAAACAAAACAGATGAGCTCTGAGGCGGCTCAGTTTGAGTTTTGGACGGCAGCCCTCGGTAGTGCAAGAGATTGCTATGAGGGTCGATTACAGGAACTGCGACGATGCCGGAGCCCAGTGTGAGGTGAGGAGTCATCTGGCAGGAGACCTGTCAGTTGTGCCGACTGGCACAGAAGCTGTGATGAGGAGGCTGAACGTGGCTTAGCGATTCAGGGCATGATCAGCTGCAGGCATTGAAAAGAATCCTTCCTGTTTTTTGGTGAGCCTGATTATATTCTGTCTAGTTAATTACCATGTTCCTCAATACATATACTGTTCTATTAAGCATTATACTTATAACTTGACGTTCCTTGTAAAATATATTCTGTTAATCATTATACTTATAATGTGACGTTCCTTGTAAAACAAACCTGCTTTGTTAATTGTTGTTCACTGTAAACCGCGACTGAACTCTGGAAGATGCGGTATATAAATGTGTATAAATAAAATAAATAAATAAATAAAAATTAGTGAACGGATACAGCAGGTTAGTGCAAATCGTGTGGGTACGGCAGAACGGCGCTAACCGCATGGTGCTGAGAGGCCTTGCTCTGGAGCACAGGAAAAAAACGCCATTTTGTGAGCACCGCTGCTCTTATTTTCTTAGGAGGGGAGAGTGTCTCTGGGTGCATTTTTCGGACGCAGGGGGTGTTACTTCGCATTTTGTTATTTTTCTCAGGGCCCTACTGGTGTTTTTGTTTTGTTTTCTTTTCTTTTTTTCACTTACACTGTGTGATGATTTTTTTTTTAAGTGCTAACAGAGGCCCCAGCATGCCTACCAAACCCATGTGTCTAGCCTGTGGGTCTTGTAAGGGGCCGGTCTCCTCTGCAGCCTTTTGCCGCTGTTGTGAGTCAGAATCCAGATCTCTAGAGGCCAAACTGCTCAATGAGAGATCCGAGAAAGCTCACCAGGGACACATGGGGTGACAAGGTCCTTCTTCAGTCCGCCTGGGGTGTGGTACATCATCTCTGCCTGCAGCGGCAACTCCACCTAGGGGAAAGAAGGTGAGGTTGCATCTCTTCCCTCTAAGAGTCTGAAGAGTAAAGGTAAGAGAATGGCTAAATCCTCCGGATCCAAAGGCAAGCCAGAGGAGGGCTTTTCCCTGCAATTTGTCCTCCTTATGCATAAGGCCTTTTGTATGAGGCAGCATTCGGAGGAAGAGCCAGTGGCGGCCCCAGTGAAGCCTCAGAAACAGGGTGTTATAGCGGCCCTTTTGAAGGAGAGAAAAGGAGGAGAACCAGGGCCGAGTAGGTGAAGTATGGAAGTCTACCTTTGGGATGACAAAGGGTCCTTCACTTCATGAAGAAGATCTGGAGAAGGCGGAAGATCCCAAGAAAGAGACGGAAGCTTAGTCAGATTCAGAAAAGGAGGAAATTCCTCAGGAAGAGGATTCTCGCATTATCCGTGTCTTTCGCAGGGAGGAATTAACGGCCTTGATTGCTCATTCCTACAAAGCTCAATGTTAAGACAGAGGTGTCCTTAAAAGAAGAGCCTTTGGAGGATCCTCTTTTTCAAGCAGTTTGGATGTCAAAAAAGATGTTTCCCCTGCATAGAGTAGTTCGGCGAATGATTTGGGATGAATGAGATGGGGGCCACCCTGAGGGGAATGTGGAGGATGTCCTGACTTTACCCTCTCCCATTATGCAATATGGAGATTTTGTGGGCCCCTAAAGTAGATGCGGCAGTCTCTGCAGTCATGAGGAAGACCACTATTCCAGTGGAGGGCGGTTCGGCTCTCAAGGATGTGCAAGACAGGAAGTTGGAGATTCTCCTCAAGCAGGCATTCGATATTAATGTCCTGTCATTGCAGGCCTCTGTTTGTGGTGCCTTTGTGGCTCGAGCATGTTTACATTGGGCGCAAGGTATTTCGGAATATGCAGGGGATGGCCAGGCTCTTCCGCTTGAGGCGGCTAAGCTAGAATCAGCAGCTGCATACCTGGCGGATGCATTCTATAACATGATTAAATGCTTATCCAAGGGCATGGCCTCAGTGGCGGCTGTGCAATTGGGCCACTGATGTCTTCTCCAACACCCGTCACAGTAAACCTCTCTTTCAAGGCAAACTTCTCTTTGGAGAGGATCTAGAAAAGTTGGTGAAAGATCTGGGGGAGTCCAAAGGAGGCAAACTTCCTGAGGACAAGCAGAAGCCTATTCATGCCTCAACTCTAGTACAGGGTCAGCCTTGGGACTTGACCTTTCATGCAGTCCACCCAAGGGGACAGCCTTTTAGAGATTCTGAGGATCGGGCAGGTGATTTTCCGCCTTCTCCTCCATCTCAGCCCCCCCCCAAAAAATCACAATGAATCGAGGGCAGGCCAGGCAGATTTGATTCCCGTGGGCAGTCGGCTGCGAGACTTCTGCGCTGCCTGGATCTGGATCACGTTGACCAGTGGATGCTAGAGGTCATCAGAGAGAAGTATGCTCTGGAGTTCTCCTGACCACTCCAAGAGGCATTTGTCAGCTCCCCATGTGGTGCGCCCAAAAAGTTCCAGGCCGTGCTGCAAACTCTGCTTCATCTGTTAGCTCTGCGGGCAGTAGTGGAGGTACAAATAAACCAGTGCAGAAGTGGTCGATACACCATTTACTTCATGGTTCCCAAAAAGGAGGGATCCTTTTGGCCAATCTTAGATCTCAAGCAGATAAATCAGTGCCTGCGAATATTTCATTTTCACATGGAAACCCTTTGGTCAGTGATCATAGTGATTTGAGCGGGAGAGTACCTAATCTCGCTCAATCTCACAGAAGCATACCTACATATTCCCATCTGATCCGACCATCAGTAGTTTCTATGGTTCGCGGTGCCAGTGGGTCACATCCAATTTCGGGCACTTCTGTTTGGGCTAGCTACAGCTCTGTGAACCTTCACCAAGATCATGGTGGTAGAGGCATTCTGGTGTATCCATACTTATACGGGCTTATTTGTGCGAAGTCCCAAGAGGAGTTTCTCTTTAACCCTTATCTCCCTTATGTTATCAATTACTTCACATTAAATCATATGGTTAATTCTGTTAATTCTGTTAACATTGTTTAATGTAATAGTTACCGTTTTAATTTATATGTAAACCGCTTTGATTCACGAAAGGCGGTAAATAAGCACAAATAAATAAATGAGCCTGTTTCCAGACTGACATCAGTCTGGTGTCCTTGCCCTTCAGCTGGGCTCTTAAGTTGCAAGTGCAGCTTCGACAGTTCCTCAGGATGTATATGCCGATGGCATGGCACTGTCTTCAGGTTTTGGGTTATATGGCCGCGACAATAGAGTTGGTACCCTAGATGCAAGCTCATATGAGACCATTACTGTGCTCCTTGATGTACCGGTGGTCAGCTCAGCTTCATCTGCTGTTGCAGCCACTGTCCTGTCCGGGGACCATCCGGAAGGCCATTCAATGGTGGCTGCAGCCCGATAAACTGTTAGAAGGCATGCCCCTAGAGGCATCTCAATGGGTTCCATTGACAACTGATGCCATTTTGTTGAGATGGGGAGCACAGATAGCGCAAGGGCTTTGGTCTCCAGAGGAGGGTGCGTGGTCCATCAACCGCCTGGAGTTGTGGGTGATGGTCTTGGCTCTGCAGAAGATTCGAGCCCTTCTGGAGGGAAAGGTGGTGAGAGTCATCTTGGATAATTCCACGATGGTGGATTACATCATTCGGCAGGGTTGCACAAGCAGTGTGCAATTGGAGAGCTAACTAGGTCCATTGATGGAATGGCAGAGAACCATCTAGTAGCACTCTTGGCCGCTCGTGTAGCTGGAAAGGACAATGTGGTGGCCGCTTATCTCGGCAGAATGCACCTCGATCCCGGAGAGTGGACCCTCTGCGGGGCAGGCTTTGCTTAGTTGGTGTGGCATTGGGGCCCACTGATCAGGGATCTGATGGCGACCTTTGATTCAGCAAAGGCTGTTCGGTTTTACAGCAGATGGAGAGAGTGCATATCAGAGGGACCCAACGTGTTGGTTCAGCCCTGGCCCACAGAGGGCCTGCTTTATGTATTTCCCCACCTGAGCGCTCATAAGTTGCGTGATGTAACAGATCGAAACGTATCAAGGGCATGTGCTACTGATTGCCCGGGATTGGCCGAGACAACCATGATATGTTGATCTGGTGCATCTGACGGTAAACCATCCATGTCATCTACCAGTCCGACCCAACCTGCTCTTGCAGGGACTCATACTAATACCTCAGGTAGCAAAGAGAAAGTGGAGCTCAGACCTGTACTGCCATTTTTCCCCAAGGTCCTCTCGGATTTTCACCTGAATCAGTCAATGACAGTTCCAGTATTTTTAGGGGCGGGGGGGGGATCGGTGTTTGATCCTCTTCTCTGCAGGTTAGATGTTCATTGAACTCTGCGGTGCTATTTGAGAGCGACTGAGTCCTTTCATAAATCGGACTGTTCGTCCTATTTGGAGGACAGCACAAGGGAAGGGGCACAGCTTCTAAGGCCTTTATCTCACAGTGGATTGGAGAAGCCATATCTTCAGCTTACCTCCTGTGGTGCAGGCCTAGGTCTCCAGGTTTGTGGGCTCATTCCACTAGGGCACAAGCAGCTTCCTGGGCAGAGTTCAGTCTGATAGCACCAATAGACATTTGTAAGATGGCAACTTCGTCTTCCTTGCATTCATTTGTCAGGCTTTACTGTTTGGATGTGCGGAGGACATGCATTTTGTCTCGGCAGTGCTTCAGGCCGGGCTTGCGGATCCTTCCCAAAGTTAGTACTGCTGTGGTACATCCCCAGATATGGACCAGACTGGAGGAACGCTAAAGAAAGGGTAAATTAGAGCTTACCTGCTCATTGATGTTCCTTGAGTTCCTCCAGTCCTGGAGCCTCTTTGGTTGATGACTGCATGCTGCTGCCACCACATGGCTCTCCCAAACCTAAAGAAGGTCATTCTTTAATTGTCAGCCGGGGCTTCCACCTGCATTTTCGGTGTGCAGGACTCCTTTAAAAAAAAAAAATTTAAAAAGCAGGGAGAAGAAAGCAGGGGAGAGAGTGTGTTTTCTCCTCTGAGGATAAACAGGGGGGTAATTTAGTTCACTGGTGAGGGCTAGTCTTGTCTATAGGGCTTCCGGTTTGGAGTAGTTGAGGTTATCATGCGTCTTATTTGTTGCTCCTGTGAGTCTGCTTTGCCAGTGGGCTTCTGGAGGCTGGTTGATGGTGCCAGCTGCCCAACTGGGGTGATGTCATTAAGAAAATGACATGCTCAATCTCCAAGCTGCTGGTGAGGGTTGACTATCCACAGGTAAAAGGACTGGATTGGAGGAACTCAAAGAACATCAATTAGCAGGTAAGCTCTAATTTACCCTTAATCCTGTAATTCAAGTTATTGAAAATGTCTTCTGCTGCTCCACACACTGGTTGTGAAATGATGCATGATTATTATGAATTTAAATTTGGACATAAAACTCCAAATTGCATTAAATTACATGTGTTATGTTTTTTTTTCTATTCTGTCTCCTAGGTGCCAATGAACTGGCAGTGCAGAAAGCTAAAGCAGAAATTACCAGGCTCATTAAAGAAGAACTTATTAGACTGGTGAATAAAATATATGTTTTCATAATTATTATTTCCAGTACCTACTTTAAACAGGTATACTGAATAAAATGCTTGCCTAATATGCCCGAATTAACATTAAGTTCTTGTAGCACAAACAGACTATACATCTACAGAATATACCATCCATCAAGAAAATTGTTGTTAATTGTCCTTCCTTATCCTCATCCACATTGCTTTCCAGCCATGAGTGTGGTGATAATTACCTGAACCTTTAATTGGTGTATTTTCATTGCTTTTATTTTTTTATAGAAGAGCATTTCATGATTGTATACCATGACCGTTACTGACAATGTAGGTCAGCACCCATCCCAGTCCTGGGTGTCAGATGCCCAAGACCTGGCAGCCTCTCATAGCTAGTACACTCGGCTCCACAATAATAACTCCTAAAAAGGATTGAAAAGGCACATAAACATGAAATGCCCCTTCTCAGGCTTAACCTGACCCTTGCTGTCTGCTTTGCTCTGCTCTGCTCTCACAGTGACAGTGACGTGATTGTCCGTGCCTTAGCCTTACTCAGGATCCAGCATCTGCTTTTATAGCAGTGCCACACAGAGTCCTTCAGAGCTTCTTAATCTGGACTGTCTGGTGCAACAGCATACACATATATGATCCTAACCACAAAGTTATTGAATGTTCTGCCCCCTGCTGTATTAGTAGTTGTCTTTTCTGCCTAAATCTGTCCAAACACGGCTGTATTTGACTTGTGTTTTCTTTTTATTACAGCAAAATTCGTATCAACCAACCAACAAAGGAAGATACAAAGTTTTATAAATATATTACTGCTGGCATGTCGAACGTTGTGGCTTTGTGGTCTATGCTGTTCACACTGTTTATTGTAAATTAAGATCTATTTTTTTTAGTTTGTCTTTCTGAATTTTACAAGAAACAAATATTTGATTTAAATCCAAAAAATTTTTTGTTCGCATTCACTAGCTCTGTTAGGCTTCAGTCTTGAATAGACCAGTTCTGACCAAATCTAATGTGATTAAAAATTAGTTTGTACCTATTTGCACATTGAGTGAATAAAACCGATTTTAATCCTTTTAGTGGACTCTGACTTAATGAAATAAAGTTTGAAATTTGTTAAAGTGGACGATTCTGAAAAATGTACTTCTGTATTTTTATTGGACAAATTATTTTGACACTCCAGGTTGCTAGGATACTAGAACTATAGTCACAAAATGTTTTAACTTGTTTGTCTTAAAATTGTAAGATCCTTATTAAGGTTTTTAGTGAAGTGGGTAACTGGGCTATTTTGTGCTTCTATAAATGGGATTTTTTAAGCATAAGAATGGAGTAGTCTGTTTTATTACAATGTATAAAAAATAAATGCTTAGGAAGGGCATCTTGTTGGCCAAAAAATTTACTAGGGAGGAAAAATTTGGTATATAACTTGGATGGCCTTATAGCTCAGTCCAGGAGAACAAGCTGAGCTGGTCCTCACTGTATCTGTATAATTTTTATTAATCAGTTGTACACCTGTGTGCCCTTAGTCCTGGTTTTTCCCCATTGTATGCAAGAAGATGTAAGCCTGTTTTTCTTAAGAAACTCCATAAGAGGATCAGAATGCATCTCCCTAGATTCAGTGGGGACTTGCTAAACATGATCCTCTAACATAAAGCTATATGATCACCCTCTGTATAACGACTTTCATATTTTTTAAAGATAGGTTCAGTTAAGCACAAGTCATCTTCTGTATGCTCATTACCATGTCAAATTTCTACGTCCCAAAGTTTGAGAGCTTCAGTAGTCCTCTTAAGATCTAATTTCTTCCTTATACATGAACCTATCTGCTAATTTGCTTTCCTTGATTCCCTCCAGTCCAGTCCTGACAAGTGGGTTGTCACTCACTTCCAGCAGCTGGAGACTGAGTATGCTCAAACACTGATGTAAACCCAGATATACTACTTATATCACCCACCAAAGCCAGTAACCTACTGACAAAACAGACTACGGTACCCTGACGGCCAATCCAGCACCAAGCAGAACACAGCCACCAGGGGGCAAACCATATTTCTTTCTTCATGACAACCTTAACTGTTTTGGGGGTTTTGTTTTGTTTTTCAACACTGAGAACCTGCCCACAGTCAACCCGAGACACTGGATCCAAAGTGCCAACCGACCTTAACTGCCGCAACCCAAAAACCTACCAGTAGTGATTTTCTTTGAGGGCCGGGCTTGCCAAAACAGAATGGGTGGGTCTTGAATTGGATTGGAGGGAATCAAGGAAAGCAAATTTGTGGGCAAGACCTAATTTTTCCTTCCTTATCATTCCTGCAGTCCAGACCTGACAAGCGGGATATACCCAAGCAATACTAAATCCAGGCGGGACTTGTAGCAAGCAACTCTGATGCTCCAAACTCCGTTTTCCGTGTTGCCTGCACATCCAACCTATAGTGATGTACGAACATATGTAAAGACGACCAGGTTGCCGCTCTATAAATATTCACAGGAGGCACCAGGGAATGCTCAGCCCAGGACACCGCCTGAGTAGAATGCACGGACAACCCAGGGGGCACGGACTGGTTCTTGAGGATGTAGGCGGACTCAATGGCCTCTTGCACCCATCGTGCCACTAAAGCCTTGGAGGTTGCTTCCCCCAGTAAGCATAAACAGGCGATCAGACCTCTGAAAAACCACAGTATGGCATAAATATTTGTGCAGCACATGCCTCAAGTCCAAGAGGCATAACTGATAATCCTTCTCGGAGTTTCCGAGCCCCAAGAACACTGGCAGCAAAACGGACTGATTCACATGGAACGCCAAGACCACCTTAGACAAAAAGGAAGGGGACCGGCCGTAGAATGATTTTCTCCTTGGAAATCATCAGGAAGGGCTCTCTACAGGACAATGCCTGGAGCTCCGACACCTGTCACGCCGAACAAATAGCCACCAGAAACACCGTCTTGAGAGTAAGGTTTTTCAACGTCACTGCCCCTAGTGGCTTCAAAGGAGGGCCTACCAAGGTGGATAAGACCAGATT
Organism: Ichthyophis bannanicus; assembly: GCA_033557465.1. Taxonomy (NCBI): domain Eukaryota; kingdom Metazoa; phylum Chordata; class Amphibia; order Gymnophiona; family Ichthyophiidae; genus Ichthyophis; species Ichthyophis bannanicus. The sequence goes on along the minus strand of CM066050.1, from coordinate 35,650,724 downwards.
TAAATCCCATGACGGCACAAGGGGCCGCCGGGGAGGGCCCAATTGTTTGACCACCCTCAGAAACCACACCATGTCTGGGTGCGAGGCCAAAGATGTTCCCTGGATCCGCCCCCTATAGCACATCAGGGAACCCCTTGTCAAAGCCCAACTGCAAGAATGCCAGGATTCATGGTAATGGGGCGGACAGTGCCTGAAAACCATACTCTTCACACCAGGATTCAAATATTCTCCAGACATGTACATATGACACAGAGGTGTGGAGATCACCTGCGACGCGTACCCCCTCTTCCTCAGCTAAGCCCTCTCAAGAGCCAAGCCGTAAGAGAATCAGTCCACTTGGAGCATGAGCACTGGACTCTGGGACAGGAGCTGTGGCCTCACTGGCAGCCGCCACGGGTGATCCGCCAGCAGATGCATCAGATCAGTGTACCATGGTAGACATGGGCAGTCCAGTGCTATCAAGATCACAAACCCACGATGTGTTGCAGGAGACACCTGTTCAGTGCCTACAGTGGAAAAACATACAGGAGAGCGTCCCGCAGCCATGTACCAAGGCATCCAAGACCCTCGAACAATTGCTCTCTCCACTCTTTGAAGAACCACGATGCCTTTGCGTTTGTGAACGTTGCCATGAGGTCCATGACCAGCTGTCCTCATCTGTGGACCACCCCATTGAAGACCGTAGGGTCGAGGATCCACTTGCCAGAGTCCAGGCGATGGCAAATGAGCAGATCTGCCTGAATGTTCTCTTTTCCGGCCATGTGCGCTGCTGATAGTGACAGGAGGTTGTCCTTGGCCCAGGTCAGAATTGGGACCACCTCAGCCCCCAGCACCACACTGCCCATACCTCCCTGATGATTCAGGTACGCTACTGTGGTCACTTTGTCTGAGAAGATCCAGACTGCCCTCTCCTGGAGGATCGGACAGAAGCACTGAAGTGCTAGGAATACTGCTCTCATTTCCAAGTGATTCATGAACCAACTGCTCTCCTCAAGGGACCATAGCCCCTGTGTAACCCAGGTCTGGCAATGCGCTCCCTAACTGGACATGCAGGCGTCTGTGGTTAGAGGCACCCACTCAGGCAGTTCCAGCAGCATTCCTGCCAGAGTTTGCTGAAATCCAGTCACCACCGGCGCACATTCCGGATGCCCCTGGGACATACCAGCCTCCTTGACTACTCTTCGCTCTGTGGAGACCATCGCATTAGCAGTGTCCTCTGCAGCAGCCATAGGTACGCCTGCGCCCAAGGCACTAACTGTATCTTTGCGGCCATTAACCCCAGTAACTGAAGGTAGTGCCAGGCTGTGGGGGCGGACATCTGCAGGAACAGCCATACTTGTTGCTGCAACTCCATCCTCTCTGCAGGCAGCAACACGTGGCCCTGTGCCATCTGAAAATGTGCCCCCATGTGCACCAGATCCTGTAAAGGGCACAGATGACTCTTGGCAAAGTTGATCACCTAACCCAGGCACTGAAGGCACAAAACCACATGCTGGGTGGCCTGCCAGCTCTCCTCAGCCGCTGCGCCTGAATCAACAAATTGTCTAGGTATGATTGCACTATCATACCTTCTTGTTGAAAGGCCACCGCCACGACCACCATCCACCTTGGTGAAGTTTTGTGGTGCTCTAGTGAGGCCGAAAGGTAATGCCTGAAACTGAAAATGCCCCATAGGCACTGTGAAACAAAGGAACCAATGATGATCTGGCCAAATGGGAATTTGCAGGTAGGTCTCTGTTAAGTCTAGGGATGTGAGGAACTCTTCCTCACGGACCACCACTATCACTGACCGCACCATCTCCATCTGGAACCGAGGGACTCGCAAGGTCCAATTCAGGTGTTTGAGGTCTAGAACAGGCTGAAAGGAACCCTCCTTTTTGGGAACCACAAAATAGATTAACAACCGGTACCATGGCCTCCAGTTGCAACAGCCACTGAAACATGTCCTGAACCACCTGGGCCTTCCCTGGGGCCCTGCACGGAAACAACACAAAGGCGTCTGATAATGGCCAGACAAACTCCAGATCACCTCCGACCCACTGGTCTGACATGATCTGGGTCCAGGATAGAAAGCTCTGAAGTCTCCCTCCCATGGTCTCTGCCCCGGCTTGGGCCCCCCAATATATCTCATTGTGGCTTTTTAGTGGTCATGGAGGCAGAAGGATAGTATCCCCTGCTGACCCCACAGCCCTCTCGAAACAAAGGACCCTTGCTTGGGCACAAAACGCATGGCCCTAAAGTGCTGAAAGTTCCACAGCTTCCCCCTGGCTCGGTGCTTGGCCCTTCAAAAGCTTGGGTTTATCTTTGGGACGTTTGGAGCCTTTAGATTCCCCTTAGCTCCTTCACCAGCTTCTCCAAAAGGAAGCTGACTGAGTCTCGTCTTTAATGAAAGTCAGTTACCCAATTTCGTAGCCACAAGAGAGCGTGCACCACCACTGCTGAGGTTAGAGGAGGCCCTAATCAGATCGTAAAAGGCATCTGCTAAGATTGCTGTACCTAATTTGAGGTGCACTGCCTCCATCCCGGCTGTAGAGACTGGTCCACTGGTTCCAACAGACCCTGAGACCAGCGCAAGCATGCCCAGGAGATATAAGACCCGCAGATGGACATCTGAAGGATTAAGGCATTAATATTAAATGCCTGCTTGAGCAGAGTTTCCAGCTTCTTATCTTGAGGGCCACACCCCCTTCATCCAAAATCATTGTCTTTCTCGTGACCATCAAAATCATGTTGTCAACCTGTAGAGCTCGGAGCTGCTCCCTATCCTGCTCAGGCAGCAGATACAATCGAGCCATGGCCTGAGAACCTCAGAGCCCTGCTTCCAGCATCTCTCATTCGGACTCCATCATGTGATGGAAAACCCTATGCATCAGAAAGACTGCTTGGGTCTTACAGGTATCCTGCAATAAAATGAGTCCTCTAGGGGCTCCTCCTTCACTGGCCCCCTGGTGACGATATTCAAGGCTGCCAAGACATGAGAAAGAAGGGCAGGCAACTCTTTGGAAGACGCAGACGACGCTAGGATCTTCCCCAGCAGGTATCTCCTGCTCTTCCATGTCCCTTGGAAACACCCTGGCTAGCAAGCCCAAAGTGCCCTCTAAAAGGTCTTCTGAATTGTCCAAAAGGATCCTCCAAGCATGGGAATTTGGCAGCTGGCTCCCCCCCCGGAGGGTGCCATGGAATCTTCCATTCTCCATTTACTCTCCTGCATGATGCCTGCACCTGCTCCTGTGGACCCCTGCTGTGGGCAATAGGCCTTGTAGAATAGTAAAATAAACTTGGGAAAAAATCTCAGGGGAAGGAGAGTCCCCCAATTTCATTGGCGCCCCCCCCCCCCCCCCAAAATCCAGAGGGTCCAGGGCTCCCAAAACATGCCCAACCTGTCTGTCCTCGCCAGCTGAGTGTTTGCATTCAAAATGACCTCCATTCCTGCTGAAACTGCAGGCGGAGAGCCAGCTCTGTAAGCTTGCACAGAGTGTGGATTTTCCCCCAGTCTCCTGCTCCACATGCATCTCTCTCTCCGACCACCACTTCTTGACCATGCGTATCTCCTCTTCGCAAGTGCGGCAAACTCATGCGACCGAGAGATTAGAACTGCACACCATGCATGACACCTTCCGGGTCAGCATCTATGCGGTTCCGGCCAGGCTTTACTGCCTGACTGATTCCTTGCTGCCATAGCATGCACTGCCTACTTGGGCCCCTGCGACCCCACAAGCAACCATGTCCAAGCGACCCAGCACATGGCTACCCCCCCCCCCCCTCTTCTACCACAGAGATGTCAAAGCCTGTCTTGCTCTGTTTGCATGCCCTGCCAGGGTCCCACAGAGCTCAAAACCACCAATTACTACAGTCTTCCCGACAGTGCTGGATCACGGTAAGAACGGGGGAAAATGACCGGATGCCCTACAGTGTTTCCCCCTGAAGCAGGACTGGACCGACTCAATGGCCCTGGTCCCTCAGGGTGTCTGCCCCTGGCCACTCCGGACAGCTCTCAGCACCGCCAAATCAAGCCACCCATTTAAGGGCTCAGCTCAAAGGAAACTTACAGTTTGGCTTTCCTGGCTTAAGGTCTCCTAGGAAGGCTTTAGTATATAAATTTTTTTTTATGCAAGTTGATGTTGCTTCTGCTTGGCAGGTAAGGATTGCTACCCCAATACTAAACAAACCAGCTCCACTCACAGGGAGTCATCCAGCCTGACCAAAGACTGGAGCTCCCTTCCACCTGCTGAAGACTGAGTTACTGGCTTTGGTGGGTGGTGTAGGTGGTATATCTGGGCTTCCATCACCAAGGTTTGAGCATGCTCATTCTCCAGCTACTGGAAGAGAGTGACAACCCACTTGTCAAGACTGGACTGGAGGGATGATAAGGAATATCTAGTTTATTATGCTGACATTTTCCATATTGCTACTAAAGATTTATGTCTTAAGTATACACTTGAACAAATACTGAAAACATCACACAGATGTGGCAAAAACTATATACACACAATAGGAAGAGTTTTGTATTTCTCAATTATTGCTTACTAGTTGCACTTGAAATGAACAATAAATAATGAGTCTAGACATGTATTTTAGCTAGTACTTGAAAGGTTCACAATTTGTAGATTATTTACGTTTGTGCTAATTATTGACATGTTGCAGAAGTTATGCCGATTTCTCTCTCTCTTTCTCCTGAATTCAGAGAGAGGATCATGACAGTGATTGCATTTGGTATATTGGAACAATGCCAAGGTCTAGGATTCGTAGCAGAAATGGTAGTTCCTATTCTTTTTAATTGGGGTCTTTGTGGCACTCTGGCAATAGCAGTTTGCCTGTTTAGGAAGAAAATCAAATATTTTCTCAATGTGTACGTTTCAATTGTGTGCTAGGTCTAGAGACAGCAGTGATGCAAATGATTTTAATGGGTGGCTGGTCAAGTTTTAACTTGCACTGGGTTTTTTTGCACTTGTTTAAGAGCACTGATGCATTCAAAGGGTAGCTAAAACCTCACTAGAGTAAATTCCAGCAATGTGGTTTCTAGGGTACATATAGTTCTCTCCCATGCTATACCTAGATGTGCAATGGGATCTTGGTTTTGAAAATAATGATGAACTGCTCCCCCAAAATGTTCTTTGTATATAAATCCAAATTATGATGTACTTTGCTATAGGACAGTTTTTTTTAAATTCTAATAATGTGGTAGTCTGACTTCATAAAAGATGATGTTAATACAATGAAAGGGGCTAAGGGTAATATAAAATAAACGCATAAGTTCTGGGAAATATTTTAATTTGATCTGTTTTCTAAAGTCTTTGTTTTACTGAAAAAAAAACTGCACAATTTTCCACACTCTAATTTTCTTCTTTGCTTTGACATTGCGACATCCAGTTATGAGCTTTTGTAAACAGAAAGGGTTCCAAGTGTAAGGAAGTGTATCCACTGAGGCTAAATTAGAAATATTTCACATACCTTTTAGCTAATGCAGCAGTTCCACCATAGCCAGCTTGATCATATTGAAGTGGGGGGTGTTTTTTTTTTTAGGACTATTGAAGTAAAATGCAGTGCTGTTCAAAACTATTCCAAGCTGGAACAAATGCTATTATAATATTAGCTGACAAGTGGTGAAATTCATCAGAGGAACCAGTTCACTCTGCTGCTCTTTGCTATGCCACCTCTCTTTACTATGACCCTTCCACTACACTGACCAGACCCAACACAGACACTGTTCTTTCTCTCACTGCCCCCCTTCCCTCTGTTATAGAATGTACACATTCTCTGTCTGTCTGAGTCCACTCCCTGTCAGTCATTCTGGCTTTTTCAACTCCCCTTAACTGCTCCTCCCATACCTATATTCTCTCACTGTGATGGGACCAGCTGTCTTTGGATGAAGAGTGTAGATGCCTGGCTTCTTGATTTCTCTCTCTCTATTTTTCTCCGCATGCCATATGCCCTCTTCCGCTTGCATACTACCTCTTTCATTGTCTGCTTCATGCCTGTCCCTAATAACAGCTGGGGGGGGGGGGGGGGAGAGAGAGTAGCATGTGTGTGCTGAACTTGGGAGCTAAAAAGTAAGGACCCTCAGAAGATCTGGGAATTGCTACAAGCAGGCCCCTACACTGCAGGAGTTCCTTGGGTGGAATTTACACTGCAGCTTGGGGCCCTTTTTACATTTTTTAAACTACTGCATAGTTTTCATAATTATAATATTCTAGAATTTGTGTTGACTTGGTAGTTTCTACTTTTTTGGGCTTTCAGCTCAGTTATAACCAGGCTGCAGTTTGATACCTTGAGCCTCTATTCACAACTATTCAGGTGGAGTTTTCCCCTATTTTATAATCCCTCCAGCTGAAGACTGTCACTGCATACATCAAGGTGGCTGCAAAAAAAGGTACTAAATCCAACCCCAAAGCATTGCTATTGTTCAGTGACTGACTCCCCTTAGGGGCAGCAGCAGCATCCTCAGACTGAGTACCAGTAGACCTGAACTAGGGCCATACGTACTGCCATTGGGGTGGCCTAATGTACTATAATTGAATTGTATTTTAATTTATATGCTGTATAAAAAATGTTTTTGCCTTTTAATACTGTAAAAATATTTTAAATCCTGTGTTTAGTGCAGTAAGGCCCAGTTGCTATTAAATCAACACACACAAATTGTCCCTGTTACTCCTGAATAGAAAGGGTCTCTTCTACCCATTCTCTGAACCTATGGTTGGATAGCTCAGGCACTGCAGCTTGCTTGGGATAATCCAGCAGAAGCCTAGAACCTGCCTAGGGAGGAAACCAGTTGTTCCTGAAGTTAAACAGAAAATAACAGGTACATTTCTAGTTTTTTGTCCTCTGAGGGGTGTAAAGTGCTATATAGCTAATTATATTGATGCTTTCTAACAATAAACCAGAAAAAAAAAATAGAAGAGCATTTCATATTGTCCTGTTAGACCAATCCAGAAAAGCGAGTTGTGTTCCCCTACCAGCAAATAGGTGAAGACAACCAATGAAAAGCCCAAGTTTAAATGACATCACTCCTGTGCCTCTATCCGCCTCAGCCACCAGAGGTCCCTGACTTGAGTCCCCAGTAAGGACAATGGCAAGGTCAAGCCTTTATACTCATCCCCTGAGAGCCCCAGGCATAGGATCCATGCTGGCCTCAGTTCTACTCCCCTGAAACTGCTTCACTGGCTGGGTTTGTTTTAACAGCACTGTGTGAAAGGTGGCTGGCAGGCAGACCTTTTGAGAGCTTTCTGCAATCTTTGGGAGAGAGCAGGGGGAATGGAGGGGGTGCTGATATTGTGTGAGGCTGCTGTACACTTCCAGATTCTTCCAAATCCTTCTAATTTGTGGCTGCTCAACAGGCCTTTACCTTGATAAGGGCGTGGAGCTGAACCAATCTTCCCTCCTCCTATGGCTACCAAAAAGACCATAGTCTAGTACAGCCTCCCACGTCATGCTCAAGTGAGAGAGCCATTTCTTTAGGGCTTAAGGTGGTCATTCACTAGTATTTAATCAATCTCTTTTCCTCTCAATCTTCAGATTTTCTAAAGAGAATATCCATCCACCATCAGTTGGAGACAAATACTGAGCTTATTTGTTCGTGTGCTTTTCAGGTTTAGTGGACTGACATGCTGTCTCGCTCCCTGAGGAAGCCAGCAGTGGCAAAACACCTGGTGTTGGGGCTATGACAGCAGGCAGCAGCAACAGCTGAAAAGAAGCTAAGTCACTGTTTTTTTGATAATTTTTCTGGTATAACACATATAGCTTTTTATGCAAGACCCACAAGATTTTCATATTGTATTTGGATTTGCACACGACTGTAGCTATTACTGCAGTTCACAAGAGGTTTTTCTGACCATTGATGTTTGGAGTTCACCAGTTGGATGTTCTGACTCTGTCTGTTCTGGCTCCGAGGGCTACTGAGGTCTTTTCCTCTTGTTTTAGAATATCTCCATGGATGCTTGTTGATAGACTTTGTATGGATATTAGCCTAAGTAAGGAGTTTTTGAATATTTAGAGTGACTCTTGGCTCCTTGTGAGGATTTTTTCATTTGTATAGTTCACTATGGAAGCAATTCCCTCTATTTGGCAAGCTACTGTGTCATTCTCTGAAGGGCAAGTACAGGAGTTGCTTAACAAACCACACATCTTTGATGCCTCCAATTAAGCAAGTGAGTGGGCATCTTGGCCCAGTCTATAAAAATTGTGGAGTTACAGGCTCTGTCGTGCTGGGAGCCTTTCCTCTTTTTCTAAGAAATTGTGGTCCTGCAGCCTCTACCACCCTTTTGGTTTTTCATGTAAATCAGTCGGTTTTGCTCCCATTTTCGCTGGGACAGACTGGCCCCTGAAAAAGAAGGCTGGTTCAGTTGGGCAGGCGCCACGGCTGGTCCACTGTCAGCCTGAGCAGATCTACATACTATGGCCAGTGCAGCCAATTGGGCGCAGTGAAGACCACCAGCCTTGATCCTTTGAACCAGACGCCCTATGAGGGCCCATGGGGGAAAAACATACAATAGGCTGGTCATGGGCCAGCGATGCACAAGGGCATCCAGGCTTTCCGACATCTGCTCCCTCCTGTTCCAAGGGTTGCAGAGCAGAAATGGCATCCATCTGTCCAAGAAAGGTCAACGCATCTTCAGTAGTAGACTGGCTAATCTACTGAAGAGGGCTTTAAACTAGATTCATTGGGGATGGGTGAAGAATGCCCCCAGGTACGTGATACATTAAATAACTTTATGGAAATGGGTAACAGGGGTAACATATGGAAAGCAGTGTGTATAAATGCCCGTAGCATGGGAAATAAGATTCCTGATGTTGAAGCTTTGGTGGGAGTGGCTGACTTGGATTTAGTGGCAGTTACAGAAACATGGTTCACAGAAAACCATGATTGGGATGTAACTATACCTGGCTATACTTTATTCAGAAAGGACAGGGTAGGAAGTAGGGGAGGAGGAGTGGCACTATATGTAAAAACTACTATTAAAGCTTTGGAATTACAGAGCTTAAAAGGGAGAGGGGAGGCATTGTGGGTTAAACTCTCCCACATGCGGAAGAGTAGTCGTTCCAGCATAGGAGGAACCGGCACAGTAAAGTGCTCCCTCGCGGGAGAGTCATACTGGAGGGCGTCGAGCTCTTCGGCTCGAGGCTCCTCCTCGGGATCCGCAGGGAAGGCCAAAGCCTTGGCCATATCCCTAACGAAGTCCGAGAACCGGGCATCCTCCGGGGGGGACTGCTTCCGAGGCTCGGACCCCGGTGAGTCCGATGGGACACACCGAGTCCGGAAAGAATCAGGTGACTCTTCCTCCTCAGATTCCCAGACCGACTCCGACGAGGACTCGGTGGGGTCGGCCCGGGCAGGGTGCGGCGCCAGCCGCCCCGACGTCGAGGGAGTCAGCGTCGGCGACCTCGGTCCCGAACGGGAGGCCGAGGGTGACCTCGACCGAGGATCGACTCGAGTTCTCATTGACTCGAGGATCGGCTCGGTCTCCGGGGTCGACTTGGACGTCGACGTCCCGGCGGTCGGGGCAGCGGCGCCAGCGAGCAGTGCCCGCTGCTGGTCCATGAAGGCAGACAGTCTGCTCTCCAAGGCCGTCAACCTGAGTCCGAGCTCAGGTGACCCAGCAGCCCCCGACTCGGGCCCCGACGGCGGCTGTCGCGGAGGCGAGTCCAGAAGGACTACAGGACTTACCCGGGCAGGCATCTCCGACTCCAGGCGAGGTCGCTTCGGGAGATGTTCCTTCTCCAAGGACCCGGGGCGGCTGTCGGGGCTATGCGACCTGGCCCTCGCGGAGCCAGGAGCGTCCACCGACGCCGCCCTCGCGGGTTTTTCCTTCCGACGATGGTCCCCGGAGGGAGAACCCCGGTCGGAGGAGCTCCGGCGACGGTCCGAGCTGGAGCCCTTTGACACGGAGGCCTCCGACGAGGTCCGGGTATGGCTGGGGTCAGCGAAGATTCTCTCTCGCGCTGATGCCGCCGACTTCTCAACGCCTTCGAGGACAGTTTGCTGCAGGGCCCACAGAGCAGTTCCTCATGATCCGGGCCCAAGCAGCGGAGGCAAAAGTCGTGTGTGTCGGTTAGTGACATATTTCGGTCACACCGACCACACCGCTTAAAGCCACTGGCAGCCATCGGGGGAAAAAGGGCCCCTGCGAGGTCAAAGGACCGGGCTGCCAGGGAAAACGAAAATGAAAGCTGACTAAGTCAGAAAAACCGAAAAAACGCTAGAGGACTCGAGACCGGCGTCGCGAGTCCGGGCGGGAAAACGATCGGCGTCGAACCGAAAGAAAAAAGTATAAAATAAAGAGGAAAATCAACTTTTTCGCGGGGACAAGACGGGGACGTCTGCAGGGCTCCGCGGAAAAAAGAAGACTGGCTAAGATGGCACCTTCGGGCGGGAAGACGACCGCGCATGCGCGCTGCAATTCCCAAAGGCTTTCTTTGAAAGCTGGGGAAAATTGCTCCGCGAGGGCTCCGTCGGCGCCGACATCACCCATAAGTGAGGACTGACTTCCTGCTTGGTCCTGGAGAAATCTATTTACATTGGTGTGATATACAGACCTCCCTCACAAGAGGAAGACAGAGAGTTAATTGAAGACATGCAAAGCATTGCTAGGAAAGGGGAAGTGCTACTGATAGGAGATTTCAATATGCCAGATGTTGATTGGCACATTCCTGCTGCAGTATCATCTAGAAGTAGGGAGAGCCTGGATTCTCTACAGGGAGAACTATTCAGGCAATTGGTAACAGACCCCACACATGAAGGGGCCATACTGGACTTGGTGCTTACCAATGGTGAAAGTGTTTCTGATGTTGTAATGGGAGATCATTTTGCATCCAGTGATCACCAGATGATGTGGTTCAGTATTAGGACTAGGGCTGTTAGAATCCATTCAAAGGTGAGGATCTTAGACTTTAGGAAGACTAACTTTGCGAAGATGGGCCAATACCTCAGGGAGTCGTTAGTTGGATGGGAACAGCCGAGGGATGTAGAAAACCAGTGGGAAAAACTGAAAGGGGATATTTTAAGGGCAACCAACCTTTTTGTTAAAATGGTAAATAAAGGTAAAGGGAAAAGGAGACCGCTATGGTTTTCAAAAGAAGTAGCTGAAAAAGTGAAGAAAAAGAGGGAGGCCTTCATGAAATACAAGAGATCACAGAGAGAGGAAGACAGGCATCTGTATTTGGAAAAACGTAAAGAAGCTAGCAAAGTAGTCAAGAAGGCAAAGATTCAAGAGGAGGAAATAGCCAATGCAATAAAATGGGGGGATAAGACATTTTTCAGATATAATAGTGAGAAGAGGGAGGGCAAGAGTGGTATTGTCAGACTCAAGGGTGCAGGGGAGGAATATGTTGAAGCTGATAAGGATAAAGCGGAATTGCTTAACAAATATTTTTGTTCTGTGTTCACAGATGAAGAACCAGGAGCAGGACCTCAGAAAACACCCACAAATAGGAACAGAAGCAAAGGACATCTTGAACAATTTTCAACAGACTGTGTTCGTGAGAAACTATCTCAACTTAAAGTAGACAAAGCGATGGGACCGGATGGGATACAGCCGAGAATACTGAGGGAACTTGGGGACGTTCTAGCAGCTCCACTGACTGACCTTTACAATGCCTCGTTGGAGTCGGGAGTGGTGCCAAAGAACTGGAGAGAGGCTCATGTGGTGCCTTTACACAAAAGCGGAAGTAAGGATGTGGTTGAAAACTACAGGCCGGTTAGTTTAACTTCGGTGGTGAGTAAATTATTGGAAACGCTGCTGAAAGAGAAAATAGTGAGGTTTCTGTAGTCCATCGGATTGCAGGATCCAAGGCAGCATGGATTCACCAGAGGCAGGTCTTGTCAGACAAATCTGATTGATTTCTTTGACTGGGTGACCAGGGAGTTGGACCGAGGGAGAGCCCTAGATGTGGTGTATTTAGATTTCAGTAAAGCCTTTGACACTGTTCCTCACAGGCGACTTCTAAACAAACTGAGCACCCTAGGGATGGACCCTAAAGTTACTGCTTGGGTTAGAAATTGGTTGGGTGGGAGGCGACAAAGAGTACAAGTAAATGGAGCTCACTCTGAGGAGAAGGATGTTATCAGTGGTGTGACGCAGGGATCTGTCCTTGGTCCGATTCTTTTTAACATCTTTGTTAGTGATATAGGGAAGGGCTTTCAGGTAAGGTTTGCCTCTTTGCAGATGATACCAAAATCTGCAATAGACACCCAGGAAGGGGTAGATAACATGAGGAGGGATCTAGCTAAGCTTGAAGAATGGTCTAGAATTTGGCAGATGGGATTTAATGTTAAAAAATGTAAGGTCATGCATTTGGGCTGCAGCAATCCAAGGGAGCAATATAGTATAGGGGGTGAAGTACTATTGTCCACTAAAGAAGAGCGGGACCTAGGCTTGGTTGTGTCTGATGATCTTAAAATAGCTAAACAGGTAGAAAAGGCGACGGCAAAAGCTAGAAGGATGCTTGGGTGCATACGGAAAGGAATGGCTAGCAGAAAAAAGGAGGTGATAATGCCTCTGTATAAGTCTTTGGTGTGACCTCATTTGGAGTATAGTGTGCAATTCTGGAGACTGCACCTTCAAAAGGATGTGAACAGGATGGAGTCGGTGCAGAGGGTGGCTACTAAAATGATTAGTGGTCTTCATTATAAAGCATATGAGGACAGACTTAGGGATCTTAATATGTACGCCTTAGAGGAAAGGCGGGATAGAGGTGATATGATTGAGATGTTTAAATACCTCCGTGGCATAAATGTTCAGGGAGAGAGCCTCTTTCGATTGAAAGCAAGTTCTGCTATGAGGGGACTTGGGATGAGGGTGAAGGGAGATAGATTCAGGAGTAATATGCGGAAATATTTCTTTACGGAAAGAGTGGTGGATCTGTGGAATAGTCTCCCCGTGGAGGTGGTAGAGATGAGGACAGTAACTGAATTAAAAAAAGCATGGGACAAACACAGAGGATCTCTAAAGGTAAAAAGGGGACTGTTGTAGTTGTTATGGAAGGACAGACTAGATAGGCCATGTGGTCTTTTTCTGTCATCATGTTTCTGTTTCCTTCTGCTGAAGAAGCAAGATGCTTTGGCAGACATGAAAGTGGCCATCAGGTCCATGATCAGCTGACCCCACCTGCTTACCAACTGTGCAAAGATGGCGTTGTTGAGGGACCCTCCCCAGAATCCAGGCAAAAACAACTGAGAGAGTCTGTTGTCACATTCTCTGTTCCTACGACATGAGCCACGTTTTGTGCCACATGTCAAACATGTGAATTTAGATGGCATTCTGTAAGCCAGAAGGAGAGGCTCCTCCATTTTTCCCCAAACCCTGGGGATGCAAGTGCAGGCATCTAACAAATGATTATTTTACTGTAATGCTTCCCTGTTTTGTTTTGTTTTTATTAATCTGGCTTCTGAGGTTCACTGAAATTCACTGTCTCCTGGACCGGGGAAGCAAAAAAACGTGATGGAAAAAGGCACCCCTGTGTCCGAAGTCTGCTTCTCCCCTTTTGAAGTTCCACACTGAGGTGTGTCAGACGGCTGCCTGGGTGAGAATGTTCACAGTCTTGGCAAGTGCATATATCAATATGATTTGCAAGGGATTGTGGGAAATGCAGTCCATTCACACCAGACACAGCTGCTCACAATAATTAGTTGTGCTTGAGCAGGGCCGGCCCGTCCATTGAGCAAGAATGTTTTTTGCACAGGGCCCCGCGTTTCAGGGGGCCCCGCGCAAAAAACATTCTTAAGCATCCCAAGTTAAAAAAAAACAAAAAACAAACCGGCTGCTTCTGCCGCGGCAGCTTCAAGAGCTCTGCCGCGGGGCCCCCCCCTGCCCGGCAGAGCCTCCGTGCATCTTCAGCTCTTCACGTCCAAAACGCGGGCTTTTTTCAGAGCCGCGAGAGTTTCTTTTCTCGCGGCTCTCTTAATCCCGCGGGGCTGATGGGATTTCCCATCACCCTCGGCGGGATTAACAGAGCCGCGAGAAAAGAAACTCTCGCGGCTCTGAAAAAAGCCCGCGTTTTGGACGTGAAGAGCTGAAGATGCACGGAGGCTCTGCCGGGCAGGGGGGGGCCCCGCGGCAGAGCTCTTGATGCTGCCGCGGCAGAGCTCTTGAAGCTGCCGCGGCAGAAGCAGCCGGTTTGGGTTTTTTTTTTAAATTTTAATTTGGAATGATAGGGGGGGGGGGGTTTAGGACTGGTAATGGGCTATGGGAGGGGGGGAGGCTAAACTGGAAGTAGGCTGATGGGAGGGGGAGGCTAAACTGGAAGTGGGCTGATGGGGGGGGGGTGGTGAGGACTGGTAATGGGCCAGGGGGGTGGGGTGGTTAGGACTGGTAATGGGCCGGGGGGGGGGGGTGGTTAGGACTGGTAATGGGCCATGGAGGGGGGGAGGCTAAGACTGGAAGTGGGCTTATGGGGGGGGGGGTTATAAATGGTAAGGGGCTATGGGGGGGGCGAAGTGGGCTGATGGGGGGGGGTTAGGACTGGTAATGGGCTATGGGGGGGGCTAAGTGGGCTGATGGGGGGGTTAGGACTGGTAATGGGCTATGGGGGGGGCTAAGTGGGCTGAACGCGGGGGTTAGGACTGGTAATGGGCTATGGGGGGGGCTAAGTGGGCTGATGGGGGGGGGTTAGGACTGGTAATGGTCTATGGGGGGGCTAAGTGGGCTGATTGGGGGGTTTGGACTGGTAATGGGCTATGGGGAGGGGGCTAAGGCTGGAAGTGGGGGGGTAGGACTGGAAATGGGCTGATGGGGGGGGTTAGAACTGGTAATTGACTATGGGGAGGGGGCTAAGGCTGGAAGTGGGGGGTAGGACTGGAAATGGGCTGATGGGGGGGTTAGGACTGGTAATGGGCTATGGGGGGGCTAAGACTGGAAGTGGGCTGATGGGGGGGGTGTTAGGACTGGTAATGGGCCGGGGGGGGTTAGGACTGGTAATGGGCCATGGGGGGGGGGGGGTGTTAGGACTGGTAATGGGCCATGGGGGGGGAGGCTAGGACTGGTAAGGGGCTGATGGGGGGGGAGGGTTAGGACTGGTAATGGGCCATGGGGGGGGAGGCTAAGACTGGAAGTGGGCTGATGGGGGGGGGGTAGGACTGGTAATTGGCTATGGGGGGGGCTAAGACTGGAAATAGGGTGATGGGGGGGGTTAGGACTGGTAATGGGCTATGGGGGGCTAAGACTGGAAATGGGCTGATGGGGGGGCTAGGACTGGAAATAGGGTGATGGGGGGGTTAGGACTGGTAATGGGCTATGGGGGGCTAAGACTTGAAATGGGCTGATGGGGGGGTAGGACTGGAAATTGGATATGGTAGGGGGGCTAAGACTTGAAAAAGGCTGATGGGGGGCTAGTACTGGAAATAGGGTGATGGGGGTTAGGACGTAATGGGCTGATGGGGGGTTAGGACTAGTAATGGGCTATGAGGAGGCTAGGACTGGAAATGGGCTGAGTGGAAGGAGGGCTTGAACTGCAAATAGCTGATGGGGACGGGGGCTTGGAATGGAAATGGGTTGTGAGGGGGAGGGAGCTAGGACTGGAAATGGGTGAGGGGGGGGGGCTAGGACAGGAAATGGGCTGATGGGCTAGAATAGGACTGGAAATTGGCTGTTGGGGGGTGCTAAGATTGGAAATGGGCTGTGGTGGGGGTTTGGATTGAAATGGACTCATGAAGGGGCTAGAACTGGAAGTAGGCTCATGGGGGGCTTGGATTGGAAATGGGCTGAGTGGAGGGGAGCTAGGATTTGACATGGGCTGATGGTGGGGCTAGGAAAGGACTAGAAATGGGCTCATGGGGGGCTGGGATTGGAAATGAGCTGATGGAGGGACTTGGATGGGACTGCAAATAGATGGGGGAGCTAGGACTGGAAATGGGCTTATGGGGGGCTAGGACTGGAAATGGGCTGATGCGGGGACTAGAAGGGAGCGGATGCTGGGTGGGACTGGAACTAGAATGGAGCTGATGTTGGGGGAGGATTAGAATGGGATGGAGCTGGGAGAGTGAAATGGAGAGGGAAAAAATATTTTGTGTGGGAGGGAAGACAAATCTACAATTGTCCGGATATTGGGAGAGTAGGTGGGGATTGAGGATGGAGGGGTAAAATTTGAGTGGATGAAATAGGAATGAGGAAAGAGCAAAAAGGAGAAAGATTAGTATGTTAAAGCAGATGTAGAGAGAGAATGGAAAAAAACTAGAAGAGAGAAGAAAAGACAAATGGACAGCAGACGATGAAGAATTAGCGGAAGACACGAAGAAACCAGAAACCAGAAGAAAGTGGCTGGAGCAATTGCAGCTGAAAAAAAAATGCACAAAAGGTAGAAAAATATCTCTTTATTTTGAATTTATTAATTGGAATATGTCAGCTCTGGGAAATGTGCATCATTAACGTCTGCGCTTTGTTTAGTACAAGAGCAAATTAATGTATAGTTTTATTTCTACAGTGTTGTACATTCCAAGTTTGGCTTTTGGGATTCCCAGTTTAATTATTGTCTTCCTGTTTCTAAATTGTGATTCCTTGTTTGGTGATGGTCTATGTTCTGCATGTGTAACTGAGCTGAGGTATTCTGTTTATGTAATTCCTATTTGACATTGCCACTTGTTCTCTTTCCCCAGTAGGTCATGTATTGTTGTTCTCTGAAATGTATTGGTTTAATATTTGCAGCGTTTCCTTTTGATAGTTAGGGTATGGTGCTTTATGAGTCCTGGTAGTGCTGTTAGGATACGGCGGGTTTGCTATGGGTTCTAAATGGGCAGTGTTTGTAGTAGTTCCTAATGTGCCTGGCGGTTGGTATTGGATTATAGTAATGTAGAAGTCTTTTAGTCTTTCTTTATTCATACACTCATTAAGAGGCATGTTTACTAAAAGTTCGTGTATGGTAACATTATGCAAATATTTATGCAAATGAGGCCCCTTATGCAAATGAGGCCCCGCACCGAGTCTCCGCACATGGCCCCGCACCCCCCTTGGGCCGCCCCTGTGCTTGAGTGTAAAGCCAATAAGATATTTATTTATGGGGTTATTTCTCCCAACACAGATATGCTTGGTAGCACATAAAACAGGATACTTGCTTTCAGTGTTAAACTTAGAAAAACAAAATCAGGAAAACAGATGAACTTGTCAGGCAATCAAATGAAAAGAATAAAGACCTGGTTGGTAACAAACTGGTCTTTTCTGTAGGCTTTAGCTAATATTTTCTTAGCAGTGTTTCAAACAACAAGCAAAACCCACAAAGGGAAAAACTGTTCTTTTCAGGTTAACTTCTTATATCTTCACACATAGATTCAGAAGTGATTCTCTCAGAGCTCACAAGCAATTAGGTAAGGCTCAATTGCTAGCAGTTATCCAGCTGAAACCCCTTAGCTGGCTTGCTTTCTACTGCGTGGCTCAAAATCTTATTCAGGAGCTTTTCTGAGTAGATTAAAGAACAAGTTTGTATTTCTTTGTGATGGTTGTTGTACTTTGTAACAGTAAATTACCAAAGGAGTTTAGACAAAGAGCAATCCATGTATTCACAGCCTGTATCCAAGACTCCTCCCCCTTCTTCAACAATCATGGGTTCAATATCATGGATTGGCACAGAGGAATTTCTCAATGGAGCACTTTCAGGAGAATACTTGTTTCCCTGCTGTCTTTCAAGGGTATAGCTAGGGCATAGATCAGTGTTCATACCTGAGCTTCCATTGCTGTTAGAGTTCCTCTCTAAATAGCCTGGCCAGTATGTAGTCCAGTTCTTATGTCCAGCCTTCCAATCCAGATCCCTGGACACTGGATCTCTCTTCACATACCTTCTGGCACGGGTCTTAGGGTCCCTTCCACGTGCAGCCGTCTCCCTCAAAGGTACCGTCTGGAGATTCCTAGCTCTGCAGCACCATTCCTCTGGCTTTCCCCAGTCCAATGGTGTATGCTGGCCTTTTGAATGTCTCCCAGTATACGTACTGCTCTGGACTCCTTTAGACCTCCCAAATGTTTTTCTCTTCTTTCTTCCAAAGGGTTTCTTGCCCTCTCTGTCCGTCCGCTCTGGCTTCTGCTTCTGATGATCCTCCAGATGATGAAGACCTCCAAGCTGAGGATATCCAAGCTGATTCTGAGGATCTCCCAGATGAAACAGGATAATTCTCTGTAGAATAAACTCTACCTTTATTCTGCCTAGATGAGTGCTCCACCCTAGCACAGCGCAGCTGTGCTGAATCAGGCCCTGCCCTTTGAGATGAGTGCTTGGGGATTACCTCATAGCCCTCTTGATTGAACACACGTTTCCCCACTTCAGCTCCTCTAATGGCTGTTGGAAACCTGGTGCATTCTGGGACTGGTAGTCTTTTATGAGAAAATTCTGTTTTCTTATTTCTACCAGAACTGACAGTTTGCTTGTTCAGAGTCACTTCACCTTTTCTATAGCACCTTCCTGAGCTATGATAAGCTTCCTTATCACAGGTGCTGAAAAAAATGCGCCGTTTCCCTCGTTAACAAAATGGCCGGTCCTTAAGAGGTTGCAATCTCCTTCAGAGACCTCTGATATTGATAGAGCATCCTCGATCTGTCTCAAACAAACCTCAAAAGCGAAGGCTTACCTTTCTCCAGGCAAAACATCCTCTTTGTGCCTGCACCGGGAAAACACGGTGACGGAATTCAAAACGGCATGGGACAAGCACAGCGGATCCCTTTACAGCAACAGGATAAAAACAAAATAAACTGAACCATCTAACTTCTTAACAAATAGGGGTGTCCTACATGGAGTGGTGGGTTCACCCCTAGACGAGGACATGGGGAGGGGTGGCCTGCACGGAGCGACAGGTGCACCTACTCTTGCCATATTGCTGGGCAGACTGGATGGCCCATGCTGGTCTTTATCTGCCATCAGTTACTATATTTATTTGCTTTTATATACCACACTCTTTAAAATCACTGTGGTTTACTATTATCAACTGGCTCAACTTTATCTACATGTTTATTCATGCCCACAAAGAAATGGAGCATATTGGTGAGACAAGACTTCCCATGGCTTAATCCATGTTGAATCTGTCCTATTAATCCATATCCGAACATGTGTTCAGTAATTCTGTTCTCTTATGGTTTCCACCATTTTTCCAGGCACCGACATTAGGTTCACAGGTCTTTTCCTGGATCACCCTAAAGCCCTTTTTAAAAAAAAAAAAAGCGTTTGACAAAGTGATTAAATTTGCACAAAACACCAAATTATTCAAAGTTGTTAAATCACATGTGGATTATGAGAAATTGTAGGAGGACCTTATGAGACTGGAAGATTCCATCCCTAGGGCACTCAATTTATTTATAAGTTGCCCTTGCGGAACACTGTCAAAGGCTTTACTGCAATCGAAGGAGGAACTTTATCTCCCTAGAATGATCTCGTGCAGTCAGTATTTGGGTAATTGAATCACCTTTTATTATTGTCAAATTTCTTAGTTTTCCTAATTTCCGATAACTAACATTTCATCGTCTGTCTGCTCATTCTGTCCAAGTGGTCAGTACTATATTCCTACTACCATCTTTTTCCTCTTCACACATAAGATTTCTATCTATAAAGATTTAATGATGCATTTTTTTCCTGTAGAACTTTTATTCTGTTTGACTCAATGCGCTCTTTAATATATAGCACCACTTCTCCACCAATTTCATACATCCTGTCACTGCACTATAATTTATACCTCGATAGCACAGCGTCCCATAGGTATTCTCCTTCCACTATGTCCCCAAGATGCCTATTATAGCTATCTCTTCATTTACTGCTATATATTCTAACTCTTTCATCTTATTTTTAAGGCTTCTAGCATTTGTATAGAGACATTTCAAGACATGTTTGAATGTACAGCCTTCTTAGCAGTTGACATGGATAATGTGCAGTCTTTCAACTCTTTCTGCTCTTTTATTTTTAAGGCACGTGGGCTACTTTAGCCTTTATTGCAACCTCTCTTTCAGGATGCTCAACATCCCCCTTTTTTAAAAAAAATTTATTGACCAAAATTTCCATAGTACAGGTATTTGCATATGTTGTTCATAACTCAATAAAGATAAAGATACATGGTGCAACTTATACCTCATTTTAGCTTATATAAGGAAAATCAACATGCTTAGTGAACATTATTCTCTAATCTTAACATTATTCTTTGTTATCATTGCTTATCAATAATAAACATATCTATATTCAACTGTCTCTGGCCTGTTATTCCATTAACTTTGTTTAACTAAAACTTTAACGCTAACCAATCTCCTCTTATGCTGCAATGCTTATTTCCATCTAGTCTTTCCCCCTTTTTGATTTTTTGGGTTGTATTTATGATACCAACATGCTAGCAAGCAAACAACTTGTGTACATTTATTCCATTCAGCTTTTCAACACCTTGCCTCCCTTAATAATGAGCTCCCCGCCTCCTTTACCACATTTTATTACACTGCTTCTGTTTTTCTTCCTCATGCTTGACTATTGACATCCTCTTTCTATCTTCTTTGTTCCCCTTGCCATTTTATGTATTTACTCCATACTTCCCCAAACTGAGGTAGTCTCATCTGCCTCATCACAGTTAGTTTATACAGAGGGGGTTCTGGATGTTGCCATTTCTTAGTTATTCACTACTAAATACGGTCAATTTTCTGAGCCTATCGCTACTGCAAAAATCAATAAATTGTATGCTCAGACCATAACTATTGGAATCTAAATGAGAACTTTTTCAGGTACTTGGGTCTCAGTTTAAAACTTGGCAGCAATTAGTTAGATTTGAAACTCAATATCAAAACTATGCTGCTGTTCACATCAACGACCCACTTATTGTACCTTTCCTTTCATATCATTTATATAGTGATCAGTTATTATAGTGAAAATATAGGCAACATAAACAAACCAGGTCTCGAGCTCTGAGAACATGCCCAAGCTGCAGGAAGGCTCAGGAATCATTAGGGAATGAGGAGCAGCTGAAAGGAGGCGGGGTTGAGACACACGTGGATAAACCTCACTCACCTGGAGTTAGAGGGAAGGGCGAGTGCAAGTTCAGGTTTGGGTTAGACGGAGCTGAGAGCAGAAGCAACAGAAATCCTGGAAGCCAGAGAAGTCCCAGGAGTTACAGGAATTAGCAGAGAGAGCAGCAACTGCAGAAACTCCTGAGAAGGCAAGGAACTCTGAAAGGGCAGAGAACCCCAGAACATTCTGCTGGAAGTCTGGGTTGGAGAGGAGCCACTGAGAGGGCTGGGAGAACCGAAAGGTTTAGCTCCAAGGCTGAGAGAGAAAACCCAGGAGTCTGCCATAGAAGGCAGTGCACAGACACCTTTGAACACAGTAACGCTTATACAAAAGGTAACAGAGAAGGCAGTTTTAAAGCCAGGCTGAGACAGGCTGGAAAGGCCAATTACCCAGGCTACAGGGACAGAAAGGATAAAGTCTTCTGTCCTGAAGACAGTTTTGTACCTGGGGAAAAGCCAAAAGGGAAAACCTGTAAGGAAGTGCCGTCCTGTTCCACTCCGGTAGCTTCAGCTGTGCCGAGGAACTCTAAGCTGAGAGAGCCAGAAGGTAAGCTTATTACCTCTAATAGGAAGAGAATTGAATGCAGGAACTTCCCATATGATTGGCAGCATTTGAAGGGCTCTCAAGAAAAGAACTCTAGTGAATACGGTAATTGTTTTTCACAGACGTTAACAGAGGAAGAAAAGAAGTCTCTTTGTGATAGGGAGAGACTGCTAAATGACACGTCTAGCTATTTGAAAGAGAGACTTTGCAACAGAGAGTGAGGACATGCAGTGTGAAGTGCAGGGGGACCAACCCACTGTTGAATACATGGATTGTACGCTCACAATTGCAGACAAGATCTCCTCTCTATGTTAAAGGAGCTGTGAAACTTTCTAACTGTGGAAGTAACAGAGAAAGGGTTTATGTTTGTGGGAAAAAGGACTGTTTAAAATACCTTTTCATTTGGTGTAAAGAAGCTGAAAAAAGAAGCAGTTTTTGTTCACATTTTGTCTCTTTATTTTTGTACCCGAAGTTGGTTTATCTGCCTTGTTTTTCACTACAAAAAGAATCCTCCCGGAAGGGGAATAAATCCTGTCTTTGAGCCTTACCACTAGGGTTGCCAACTGGCTCCAGATGCGCCCGACAAGCTTGATCCAGTCCTGGGTCTACCCCATTGCATGCAGGGACATGTAGTCTTGTTTTTCTTATGGAGTGCAATGGAGAAATAAGAATTACATGTCCCTGCATGCAATGGGGTAAACCCAGGACTGGATCAAGCCTGTCGGGCGCATCTGGAGCCAGTTGGTAACCCTACTTACCATGCGTCCGCAACTCATTTCTTGGCTGGTCTATAAGAACTACAACTCCCAGAGAGCATAGCAAAGCTTTCTATATCCTTTTTCTGGCCAGTTCAAGATAAGGCCTCAGTGTAGTACCCTGCCTTAACCTGTGGGGTCCCACGCTGGGTGACATAAGTTACTGGCCTGGATACCACTATATATCTCTCTTTGCACTTTTTCCCAATTTTCTATTGTCCATTGCCTCACTTAAGTCTCTTTCCCATTGTATATAGAAGTGGTCCTTCTCTTAACTCCCTTCCTCCATCATAGCGTATAGCGTATAACATGGATATGGCGCCCTTAATATATCCCTGGAAGAACACTTTTTCTATCTGGTGGCTGCCTCCTAATCCCTGCGTTAGGGCCCTTGCCCTTATATAGTGTATTTGACTATAGGCATATTGGTCAGTTGCCTTCAGACCAAATTCTTCTTGAACCTTTTCAAAGGTTAGGATTTTACTCCCTTCCATACACTGTCCCACCCATTTTAGGCCTTTCCTATGCCATCTATGGAAAATTCCTTTTTCCATACCTGGTAGGAAATCATTGTTTCCTACTAGTGGAGTGAACCTGGAGTATCCTGTTCCCCCCAGCCATTGTTTCTTCCATTTATGCCACAGCTTAAACATTAAAGCAACACATGGATTTAGGGCTGGGAATCTCTCTTCTCCTCCTTTCTCTGGAAGTCATAGCCAGTCTCCCAATTTCTGCTTGCTCTCTTCTTCCTCTTCTATTTCCACCCACTCACTCTCTCTCCCCCAAGCCACCACTCCAGGGCTGCTCTCACTTGTGCTGCTTCATAATATCGGCCCAGTTGGGGTACCGCAAGTCTCCCCTTCCATAAAGTAGTCAAATCTAGGGTGTTTGTGCGCCCAAATAAAGTGCATTATTTTTCTTTCCATCTTTTTTAAGACAGCTTTTGAGACTCCAATCGGTAGTGTGGAAAATAGGTAGAGTATTTGGGGGGAGTATTCCCATTTTCACAGATGCCATTCGACCCAGTCAGCTCAGCCCACATCTACTCCATTCTTCTAACTTCCTGCTAACCCTCTGCCACAGGGGTGGGTAGCTAGCTTTGAAAAATTTGTCCAGTCTTGATGTTAGATTCACTCCTAAATACCTAATTCGCTACCCTGACCATTTAAACTGTACTTTCTTATGCAGGGCATCCTTTGGTTCACTTGTCAGGGATACATTTAGAAGTTCGGATTTAGTGGCATTCACCCAAAACCCTGCTATCTTTCCATAGGCTAATCTGACTGAGCATGCCTTGGCGTTCTAGACGTTGTGGGAGCCATCTTTGTATCACAGCGATCAGAGCATTGAAACATGACATTATGACGAAGCTGCCCTAAACACAGTGCTGTGTTCGATTTTCTTCAGGCTGCAAATTTTTCAAGAAGCTGTTTCTACGAAGTTCATTGAGGTTCACGAGTGACTTTGCTTTAAGGCAGTACAGATAAGTACTTTTAGCCACTTATCCTGTTATTTTTCTGCCTATGAACCGATTCAGTTTTTAAAGGCTATAACTGAAGTTACATACTCATATTTATTTGATGTGGGGAGCAAAAAAATTGGTGTGTTTTCTTACACATTTGAAGTTGTAAGTTAAGAGCCACTAATTTGATTAAAAGGAAGGACAGCTACAAGAGGGGGGTCCCCTCAAGGCTAATCTTCCAACATTTATTAATTTATTTAAGTTCAGCGATTCATTTTTCTTTACCCTACTCTATTTTGTTTTTGGATATCTTTCATAGAGTTTTGTTATTTTTGTAATTTGGTTTATCTTTCCATAGGCCGTCATTGCCTTCAGCAATTCTGGTAGGGATGATTTGGTTTCTGTTACCGTGAATAATATATCATCCGCAAATAGCGAGACTTTATATTCATTTTCCCTCCTTTGCACAGAGCAAAGCATGGGGAGGGGTGACCTGCATGGAGCAGCAGGTGCACCTACTCTTGCCACCATGCTGGACAGACTAGATGGACCATGCTGATCTCTATCTGCTGTCATATACTGTTATCTCTGGATTCTCTCGTATTGCTTGGGTCAGTGGTTCCATTGCCAGGACAAATAGCAAGGGAGACAAGGTACATCCCTGTCTCGTTCCTCTATGTAGCTCAAAACTGGTGGAATATCCCCCATTAACCTTAATTCTTGCCTCCTGTCCCTTATATAAAATTTCCACCCACTTTAAGAACTTATCTCCAAAGCCCATTTTTTTGTAGGGTTAGGATCAAGTAGGGCCATGATACCCTGTCAAAGGCTTTTTCGGCATCTACTGCCAAAATTGCCAAGCCTCTTATATCCTTTTCCCCTTCCAAATAAGATTAATCACCTTTTGTATATTGTCTGAGGCCTTTCTCCTAGTATAAATCCCGCCTGGTTTGCATGTATTAGTTTGAGCATGAGTCTCTAATCTATTAGCCAAGACCCCAATGAATATCTTTAGATCTGTTCCTAGGAGAGATATTAGTCTCTATGAGCCACAACTGGAATCTTTGCCTCCCTTGGGTAGGACTGTGACTCCCGCAGCCCGCATAGAGTCAGGTAGTCTGTCTAGTTCTGCAAAGGAGTTATACATGTGAGTCAAGGGACCAACCAATATCTCCCCAAAGGTTTTTTAGAATTTATTTGAGAATCCATCCAACCCTGGCACTTTATTCAGTGGTAGTTCCTTAATCACATTAAGAACTTCTGAGGGTACAATAGGCATGAATAGTATTTGTAAATCTCCTGGCGTAATTGATGGTAAGTTTAGCTTTCCTAGGAATTGAGATATCTGCTCATCTGATGCCGCATGCTCTGGACTGTACAGTTCCTTGTAGAACTCTACAAACCGTTCCCTAATCTTCCCTTCTTGTCTAATCATCTCCCTATCTTTCCCCTTGATTTGGAGTATATGACTTTTAGTTTGTCTCTTCTTTAGTTTATGTGCTAATATCCTGCTTGCCTTATTGTTAAACTCAAGTTTGCTGCTTCAGTTTATCTAGAGTATATTTTACCTCTGCTAGTTGTTCTTCCTTTAGCTCTCTTGTGAATCTCTCCATCTTCTGCTTACCTCCTCAATATAACCCTCCTCTTTGCTTCTTATTCTTTAATTCCATTATTTCACTCCTTAGTTGGGTGACTCTCTGTACTCTCAGCTTCTTTTTCAGGGCCCCCACCTTGATAATTCTCCCTCTAATTACTACTTTTAGTTCCTCCCATAAAAGTCCTGGAGGGCACCCCTCTACATCATTTAGTTCTAAATACTCTGCTATATTTTCCCCTACTTGTGTCACTACCTCTTCATCTTCTAGGAAGGATTCATTAAGACGTCACCAATGGGGTTCTTTGGTCACCCCTTTCCCTTTAATTATTCCCCAGATCACAGCATGGTCCGTCCAAGCCCTATCCCAAATCCCACAGTCTTTGACTTGATGTAGGGAGCTCCTTATGGATCCATATTAAGTCTATGCGTGAATACGAGTTGTGAGGTGGGGAATAAAAGGTATACTCTCGTCTCCCTCCTTGGAATATCTGCCACAGGTCAATGGCATCTAATTCCTCCATAACAGAGTGCATTGAGCAGCAGTGTTTGCCCAGTCTTAAAGCTTCCCCATGGGATGTTTCTACTCTCGGGTCTGGGACTAAATTGAAATCTCCTCCAATAAGAAGCATTCCCTCATAGAAACCCACCACCTCCCCTAGCCAGTGCTTAAGGATTTCCGCTTGCTCTGTATTTGGGGCATATACACTTGCGATGGTATATTTCTGTCCTTTCCATTGTGCTTTTACTAGCATACTGTGTCCCCTGCTATCTCTCTTTACATCAAAAACCTGAGCCTGTAGTCTAGAAGATACGAATATTGCCACTCCCCCTTTTTTTCTTTTCCAGTTTATTGGAGGCATAAATTCTTTTTGAGTATTTAGAAGATTGGACACTCCATTCATCTACTGCTCGGAGGTGAGTCTCCTGTATACAACGTATATCACATTGTAAATGCTCCATCTCTTTGTACAACAATTGTCTCTTGGTGGGACTATTAAGCCCCCTTACATTCAGGGTCATGATTTTTAGATCACCCATTGCCAAGTCTGGTGTTAGTCTTCCATTTTATTATGGGCCTCTCCCCTCCCTTAATCCTCCCACATTTTTCCTCCTCCCCGTCTTCCTTCCCCCCTCCCCTCTTCCTCCCCCCCCCCCCCGAGTCACCTTTGAAGTCCCTTCAGTGCCTGTGTATCGTCACTTTGGCCTGCATTTTTTTTATTTCTGCCCCTGGCTGCTTTCCATTTAGTTGTCTTTAACCCTCTTCCCTCCTCTTCTTGCCTCAATATTGAACTTTTTCCCTCCTACTTTGTTCATATATCCCCTTACAAATGATATATCTCACACATAACAGTCTGACCGCAGCCCTGTCCTTAGGGCCTCCCCTGGCCTCCATTGTCACTGTCCTCTACAGAAGTAGCTCTAGGCGTTTTCCTCTGTCTGTGCAGCCTTTTACCACTTTGTGTTAACTGGGTCCAAGTTACTTCTGCCGCTCCGTCCTTGTGCTTAATGCTTTCAGTTTCTTGTGGAATCTGTGGCAACTCCTGCCATTCCGCTTTTTGTAGCCTTTTGAGTGCCGCTCCTGTTGTTCTTGCTACTGTTGTAGTTCCGTGATGGTAAACTGTAATCCAATCGGGAACAGCCATCTGTATTGTACTTGCTCTTCCCTTAGATGTTTAGTAATGGCTTGATACTCTCTGTGTCTCTGTATTGTTGCTAGATCTCCATATAGCTCTATTTCTTGGGTGTCCCATTTGATTTTTCCATGGTTCCAGGCTGCCAAGAGTATGCTTCTTTAGTATCATATTCATGCATGCAAGAAATAATGTCGCAGGTTTTCCCCTCTCACTGGGGCCACAGCGCTCTGTGCGCTCTCTCCACTTTGAAACATAATTGGGACTCATCCAGACCTCCCGCTTTTGCCACCGCCTTGCATAGTGGTGTAGATAGCAACTTGTAGTCTAATGCTTCCTCTGTTTCTGGTAGGCTTCTGATTCTCAGATTAGCCCTCCTCGATCTGTTCTCTAAGTCCTCAGGGCAATCTCCTCCTGCTTATTCTGCAATCGTTCGTTTTGTTTCAAATTGTGAATGCTCTGCTTTTGTTCTTCCGTTGAGTTTTTGATCTCTGCTTCTTGCTGCCCCATATCCCCCATGTTGCCTCGCAGTTCTGTTATCCATAGTAACATAGTAAATGACAGCAGATAAAGACCAGTATGGTCCATCTAGTCTGCCCAGCAATATGGCAGGAGTAGGTGCACCCCTTCCCATGTCTTTGCTTAGTGGTGCACCCACCAGGAGCAGGTGCACCCCTCCCCATATCTTTGTTTCTTTAGGGGTGAACCTACCGCTCCTCCCCCCCATCGCTCCATGTAGGACACCCCTATTTGTTGAGAAATTAGATGATTCAGTTTATTTTGATTTAATCTTGTTGCTGTAAAGTGATCCACTGTGTGTGTCCCAGGCCACTTTGAATTCCATCACTGTATTTGCCCCCACCACCTCCATCGGGAGGGCATTCCAAGCATCCACCACCTCTTTCAGTAAAAAAGTATTTCCCGACATTGCCTTTCAATTTACCACCTTGCAGCTTCATGTCATGCCTTCTAGTTTTACAGCTTCCCCGTCTCTGGAAGAGGTTTGTTTGTTCATTATTTCTCTTTAAGTAAAGGTCTGAATCATATCTCCCCTATCCCCCTCCTCTCCTCCAAAGTGTACATATTTAGGTCTTCAAGTCTCTCCTCATAAGGCTTCTGACGCAGGCTCCAAATCATTTTGGTCGCCTTCCTCTGAACAGCTTCCATTCTTTTTACATCCTTTGCAAGATACAGTCTCCAAAACTGAACACAGTATTCCAAGTGAGGCCTCACCAGAGACTTATACAGTGGCACTAGTATCCCTTCCCTTCTGCTGGTAATTCCTTTTCGAATGCAGCCCAACATCTTCCTGGCTTTTGCCACCGCCTTGTCGCACTGTTTTGCCACCTTGAGATCTACAGAAATAATCACACCGAGGTCTTTCTCCTGCTCCGTGCACACCAACCTCTTGCCCCCTATCACGTACATTTCCCTTGGATTTCTGCTACCCAAGTGCATGACACTGCACTTCTTTGCATTAAATCTTAATTGCCAAGCATCAGACCATTCCTCCAGCTTTTGCAGATCCCTCCTTATGTTAAGCACTCCCTTGGGGGAGTCCACTCTGTTGCAAATTTTTGTGTCATCTGCAAAAAGATAGACTTTTCCATTCAGTCCTTCAGCAATATCACTCACAAATACATTGAACAGTGCCAGGCCTAGGACCGAACCCTGAGGCACTCCGCTAATCACCTTCCTTTCATCCGAGTGAGCTCCATTTATCATCACCGTCTGTCAGTCAGCCAATTTCTGATCCAGTTTACCACCTTGGGACTCATCCCCAAACTACTGAGTTTATTGATAAGCCTCCTATGAGAGACAGTATCAAATGCTTTGCTGAAATCCAAATTTTGTGCTTCTTGTTTGAGGTTTATAATATATTTTTTTTCAAGTCTGAGAACTCTCCTTGTATTTCCTCCAGTATCAATTGTAGTTCTGATTTACCTGACTCATTTACCTGTCTCCTTGTTCACTCATGCCCTTTATTTCTGTGCCTGAGCCCGTCGCCATTTTGTGCTTGAAGGTGCTTGTCCCTGCTGCCGTTTTTAAACGCATAAGTTTTAAGGTCTGAGCCCATTTTTTTGTGGCCATTCTTTCAGCTCTTGTACAGGAAGTCTCACTGTTAAACTGGGAGGGTTTTTAGGTGCAGATTACCGTGTTTTGTTAAAAATTTAGCTTACTTTGTTCTGACAAACTTTGAAGGCTACTTTTTAAGCTACACTCAATTGGTCTAAAGAAATAAGTCAGGCTTTTCTGTAACTTTAGATATTTAGATAAGTGCTAATATTCATAAGGTAACATAGATATGTTGCTAGTTAAATAATAAAAAACAATTCTCAACAGAAATACAATTAGAAATATCATGGAAGTTGGCCAGCATAATAACTATGAAGATCTAATTGATGGGGAAACAGCAAAGCTTCCAGAAAGTCTCTCTTTCAAGATCTCTCTCTCTATACATATATATATATACATACATACATACATATACACAGGGTGGCCCAAAAAAATGAGAACATCGTGTAAATTAAAAGCTTAAATAGTTTACTTATTTACCTTTTTTAGCTATATAACGTCTTTATTTCGACAATTTCCAGTCGCCATCTTTTTTTTTTTTTTTTTTTTAATTTGTCAATCGTTTACATCTGTCTTTTTGAATTTTTAAATAACTTATATGCTACGAGATGTTCTCAGTTTTTTTGGGCCACCCTGTATATATACTGAAGATAGAGATGGTTCAGGTTAGGTTACATCTTTTCAGATGTAAAGATTCCTCCCCTCCAATCTAGACTCTTAAAAATCTGCCCTCACTTCGACAAAGTGTCTAAAGGACCAGGAATAGATGAATTAAAGTGGATTCTGATAGGATAAGACTTGTGAGTCAAAACTCATACCCAGGGAGGGATAAGCGATTTCGAGAAATAAAGCAACATTGGGCGGGGGACATTGCGTTGAAAGATCTGCCCTGGGTGTTTGGTAAATGGCCTTTGGGGCGTTGGAAGGTTAATCCCTTCATTTGGCACTTGGCGACGTTGTGGCGGAGGGCGGGGAGGGCGGGGAGGGACCCGGGGGGGGGTTTACGGTGCTCTCTCCGGTGGGAGCGACGGACGCCTTTCTACCGGGTAGAGAGGGGGTTTTTCGTAGATGGGCACGATTGGGATTGGATACCTTTGGGAAATTCCTCCAGGGGGGGCAGGTGATTCCCTTTCTGGATCTTCGGCTGCGATATCGGTTGCGGGGGAGCGATTTTTTTCCCTATCTTCAGGTGAAACATTTTTTGTCCCAACGAGACATTCGGGAAGAGTGGGAGGCGGACCCGGGGGCTGAGGTGGTGCTCTGGCAAAGCTGGGAGGGCTCTCGGGGGTTGATCTCCCGCCTCTATCGGGAATTGGGACGGGGTGGAACCACGGGGCGGTTTCCTCATCAAGAGCAATGGGAAAGGGACTTGGGAAGGGAGCTGGAGCCCTTGGAGTGGCGGAGGATTCACATGAATATTGGGCGTCAGGCCCTCTCGGTGGCTATCCGGGAAACGTCCTACAAATTGCTCTATCGGTGGTACTATACCCCGGTTCGGTTGCATCGGATGTTTCCTAGCTTTTCTGATGATTGTTGGCGTGGTTGTGGGGAGCGGGGGACCTTCGCGCATATGAGGTGGTTGTGCCCGAAGGTTCGAGAATACTGGAATATGGTGGGGGAGGTGTTACATTCTGCCCTGGGGCTGCTGGGAGCAATAGATATGGGATATGGGCTGTTGGGGATCCGGCCTGACAATGTACCTGGGGGTTTGGATCGCCCGGCGCGAGCTTGTCTCCAAGCGGCCAGGAGTGAAATAGCTCGGGCTTGGAAACAACCTCGCCTTCCTGGTCTTGCGGCATGGCAGACCCGGCTTCGACGAATTGCATTAATGGAACACTTGACTGCAGTTCGGCGACAGTCCGTGGAGAAGTTTCAGACCCAGTGGCAAGCCCTATTGGATTACTTGAAGGGTTGAGAATTCATTGGGAGTATAATTAATTGCGAAGATGGGGGAGGGGGGAGGACGCAAAGGGATTTGGGTTGGAGGAGAAGGCTTATGGACCTAGCCCACTTGTTTGTTATTGCCAGTTTTTGTGTCTACACGGTGTGCTTGCGCGTACCACATATGACCTGTTGATGTATTTGCTTTTGCAGCTGTGTACATCCTTTTTTTTGGACTGTTTATTGTTGCATTTATGTTGGGAAAAAAATTTCAATAAAGACAAATTGGAAAAAAAAACTCATACCCAAATGATACTGCTGCAGAATGTTTGCACAACCTTGGTAAGAGAAGACAGATGCATGGTATGCAATAAATTGAAGGACAGGACCCCTTAAAGAGAACCCAAGCATCATGTCAATACCTCAGAAGAGATGGAAACTCTTAGTGGGGAACTCAATCATCAGAGGAGTGGATCTGAGGGGCAGACTTGATGGAGACAAGGTCAAATGCATATATTCTTGGTTAGCTGCTATACGAACCCCATTCTTAATATTACTAGGGTTAAAAAAAGTAGGTGAAAGAGATATCATATGTACTGGAGAACAAATGATTTGGCTAGAGTCCTTTTTAAAACAGTCCCTACTCTTTACAACTGACAGACTACAAAGAACAAATCAGAGGCTTTGAGGCCATAATTGAGAAGAGTTAAAGTAGGTGGTTATGAATAGGATTAAATGGAGGATATTAATTTAGTATCATCATATATTTTGTTGGGTGTCTATAAATATTAAAAGGAGAGCTCTAGTTTATGTATTTTACAAGTCGGCCTTTTTAATGACTAAATGGGCAAGGAATTTCAACATCAATTCTATGCAAGTAATTGTGAAATAAATTCCTAGATAGATGAATTGATTGTTTTACTTTAAATGTATCCCGTGTTATGTGTCCTTTGTAATAGAACTGGCCTTTGTTGTATTTTTATTTAATTTTACAACTTATATTCCACTTTTCTACAAATAGCATAATAAAGTAGCTTACTACAGTTGGAGGGAGAAGTGGCCTAGTGGTTTGAGCAAGTTACCTTAGGCCAGAGGTTTGAATCCTGGGCCAGAAGGACTGGAGTTTCTAGTCTAGTTTCCTTGTGGCCTTGGGTAGGCCACTTGACCCTCCATTACCTGAGGTACAAAAACAGATTGTGAGCCTTTTGGGGACCTGAATGTACACCGCTTTGAATGATAGAAAAAGCAGTATATAAGCCTAGTTAAATAAAATAAATAAATACAATTAAAGTATATCAATAAACAAAACTACTCTTCGTCAATCTGCCCAATGCTTACCATACTCCAGTCTTCAGTTTCACTATGGAGGTCATTCCAGAACACAAATAAGTTGATTAGACATGCAGGATAGACATTTTTCTCACTAAGACGTCTAGAACCGGGAATCTCAGAACATGGGTGAGGGGGCGGAATGGGGACATGGCAAGCTACAGAGACATAGCAAGCGTATTCAGGAAAGGTCTGTGTATGTCCTGTTTCCCACGGATGCCTACATTATACCAGTTTACTAATGTTATACACCCTTGGAAACCAACCCCAGAACATTACAAAATGCTTGATCTCCCTACCTGCCTTACTACTGCCTTTATCGTTTGGGATCTATGGCTCCAGAAGGTATGAACATGGACATTGATTGGTGGAGTTTGCATTTATGATTCCAGCGGGTGGGGTTTTGCTTTCAATTGAAAGTGCTGGTTTTGACGTCATCCTTAGGTCATCATTTAACAGGAACTGACATACAGTGGGGTTCATTCGCCTGAGGAAGAGCTGTGAAAGCTGTGGAGCGGCTTGAAACACTGTCAGTGTCGCGGGAACCCTGTTGGGAGTGAATATTGGAGGTGTTCCTTCGGAGAAGAATTAAAGGAGGAATATGAAGGTCCTCCACAATATGGATTCAGCTAAGTGACTCTTTTCCTTGTTTTTGCTTGATAAGGAAGAGCAATTAATGACGAAGTAGAGAATCCCGTCAAACAAAAGCTTGGGGAATCCATTTTTTAATACAAGTTGTGGACAGCAACAAGTGTTGTTTGGTCTGGTTTCTGACCGGGTATTCAGTCTCTTTAAATTGATTAAAAGGAGGGCTCACTTTGAGAGAAGAAATGTTTCTTTTCATGGTGAGCGATCCGACAAAAAAATAATCTTTATATGGGGTGTGGGTTCAGTTCCTGTAGTAAGGCAGGTAGGGAGATCAAGCATTTTGTAATACATTATACCAGTGGCAATGTGAAATAAGGCCAGGACTTAGAAAAATGTCTGCTCTGATCTTCAATGCGTCCCAGAGACGAATGGCTGTGACACATCTGTATTGAACTGGTGTGTCCGCTGTCTGAGAGGGCACAAGATGCAGTTCTAAAGAATAGAATGCACAGATGAGGGACCTATGTAAGGTTAAGGAACAATAAAAAAACACTCCTACAAATATATAAAGCACTGCAATTGTCTTTATTCTGGCTATGCTGACATTTGCTGTTTGTTAGCTTCCCTAACAATCCAAGTGTTCAGAAAATGGGAATGTAGATGTAGGGATGGTATGTGAGGTAGTATGGAGCAGAACTGTGCTTAGCTGAGAAATGCAAATCAGATGTGGTGTCCTGAGACGCCAAGCCATTATTTATTTATTTGGAAACTTTTATATACCGCCCCTTCCAGAGATCAGGGGCAGTATATATGGGGAAACCTATATATGCCGTCGCATCAGTTGTTTATAGTTACAGGGCATGGTTTTCGCAGAGGTATGTTATTTGTGACTGCAAGTGAGAGAGTGTGTGTGGAGTTTGAGTGTTGCATCAGAATAAATCAGAACAGGTTCTCTATAGCAAAATATATCACTGTCACCAAGAGACCTTCAGAATAAGAGCATTCAACAGTGCAAACAGCACTAAGACATGCCCAGGAGCACCATCATTGGTCTCTAAAAATGTGCACATTTGTAAAAGGTGATGATGGTGCCTTTGGGCATTGTACAGACTTTTCAGAAAGGACCAATTCAAGCATAACTAAGGATGTTTTCTACTGTCATGTATGTTGTAATGCAAAGTATGTCATAACAAACATATCACTTTCTACCTGCTTTTATATTATCTAAGTGTGTGGTAGGCTATGGCCTAGCATGGCCTGCTATTATGAAAGGCCTGTAAGTTAGGCCTGGATCCTAACTCCCATTATAGCTAGAAAAGAACCAAAAATCTGTGGAAAATGAGAAAACTGTTTTAAACTGCTTAGTAAGACGTTTTTATGAATTCATAAGTCTTCCATTATTCTCTTGTGTGTGAAAGAACAGAAATGTTTCAATATATGCATTCCTGGAGCTAGGGATAACCTTGCAGTAGAGAAGTAACGAAATCAAGAACTGTACCATTGTTAGAACAATCCTAAGGGAGGGGGCTGGTTGCTAGGCTCAGGAGGGATTTCTAATTGGACAAATGAAGGGAATGTAAAACCAATGAGAAGTTTGCATGTATCGAGTTGGAACCAATAGAAAAAGTTCTCATGTATCAAACTGAAAGAGAGGTATAAATGGTTATGTCTCTGTATAAACTTTTGCTCAGTTCCTTTTGAAGCTTTAACTGACTGGGCCTGTGCACAAAAACTGGCTTGGACCCTGTCAATTGACTTCTGGACTTATTCATTGATTGCACTTTGCTACAGCATATTCTTGGTGCGTTGGCCGGGAAGTGCGAGTAGTAAATGGTATTCAAGTGAATAATCTCCGCAATTCGCCTCGAGGTTTGGTGCGGTTGGAACCATGTCTGTCCGACCGCAGGGGAACTTCTCAGGCGCCGCCGATCCCTTTGTATCGGAGAGGGTTCTGCCTTGCCTCGGCAGGCCACCGGGTCCAGCTGGCCAACACCTCCGACCCGGGGGAGTCCAGGGTCCAACCCACGAACTGGTTTGGTATCAGGAACTGGATCCGGTGAGTAGATATTTTCTTGTTTAAAAGTCAGTGCAGCCTGGGGAAAAAGTCTTGCATGAGTAAGCGCAAGACTGATTTGGTATATTTGGTATAGACTAACTGGGAAAAATCTCGCATTAGTGTGTGCGAGACAAGGGAGTCTGATCACCTCCCATAAGGGCGGTCCTAGTAAACTCCGCGTAAGTGAAAGCGGAAGCCGAAGCCATCGACCCTTCTTGTTTGAAATAGTCAGTTAGTCAGAACAACCTGGGCACTTGAAAAATGATTTCTTGTTAAAATATGATTGCTTGTGTGAGTGAGAGGTCTTGAAATACAAGCCGAGCGAGAGCAGACTTCTGAGTAGCGCAGTTCCTGGCCGGGCGACCGCACCCAGGTTGCAAACAGGAGGAAGCGAGTGGTGTTTGTCGTCCCCCCCAGTGTTCTGTGGGCTGTACGGACCCCTTACCTA
This sequence comes from Ichthyophis bannanicus, assembly GCA_033557465.1. NCBI lineage: Eukaryota > Metazoa > Chordata > Amphibia > Gymnophiona > Ichthyophiidae > Ichthyophis > Ichthyophis bannanicus. The sequence goes on along the minus strand of CM066050.1, from coordinate 35,615,418 downwards.
CATCCATACTACCTATCCTTATTGTTCGTTGTCTTGTACGTCATTACGTGTACGTAGCGTACGCAGGTACGTTTCGATTATGGGAGGGATGGAGTCCACGCAAGCTCCGTTGACATGTATGATCAAGAATTTCCGTAAAGGATTTTCAGGTGATTGTGGTACGAAAATGACTCCATCCAGATTAAAAATGTTATGTGAAAGGGAGTGGCCTGCGCTAGCTGCTTCATGGTCCCGAGGGGGCACCTTTGATTTTGAGACAGTTTTACGAATTCATCAACTCATACTAAGAGTGTATCCTGACCATTTCCCCTATATAGATTCCTAGTTAAGTGTGTGTGAACAGCAGCCCTCATGGATGAAGCGCTGTTATGAGGAGCACTGTAAAATATTTGTAGCTACTACTAGGGGAACCAAAAAAGCTAAGGAAGAGAAGCCGCCTGTGTATTCTGACCCAAAATCCCCAGATATTCGGGATAGGTTACCCCAGCACCACGACCTGAAGTAGAGCCAGGAGCCCCAGAAAATACTGATACAGCAGCCTAAGAAGCGTCCTAACCCGAGTGAAAGTCCCGAGTCAGGCCCAAGCACAGCAGGGGGACTCGAGTCCTCTGATGAGATAGAAAGCGGAGGCTCTCCTGCCAGTTCAGGGTCACCCACCAAGGAGATTTGTGTTCGGGAGCCTTATGATTTAAGAAGCGTAACTCCCAAGAAGAAGGAGAAAGCAGGGCACCTAATGCCTGGAATGCCTGTTTTAAATGATCAGGGCCAGATGGCGCCAGGACCAACCAGCTTAGTTTATGTACCCTTTTCCACCACAGATTTATTAAACTGGAAAATGCATTATGCATCCTACACAGCCAAGCCCCAGGAATTAACAGAATTAATGTCTAGCATTATGCAAACCCATCAGCCTACCTGGGCCGACTGTCGCCAGCTCCTGTCTACCCTCTTCACTACTGAGGAGCGAGGGCGAATCGGGCAAGCAGCCCTCCATTGGTTAGAAGAGAACCCTGTAGAAAGGGGAGGAATAAATCCCCCGCAAGCAGCTGTTGCAGAATATCCCAATGAAGATCCCGGGTGGGACCCGAATGATGAAAGGGGGGCGGCGGCCCTAACCAGATTTCGCCAGGCCTTATTGCAGGGCCTGAAGAAGGGAGGCCAGAGGGCCATGAATATCGGGAAAGTATCGGAAGTTCTCCAGGGTCCAGATGAGAGCCCAGCGGCCTTTTATGAGCGGTTGTCTGAAGCTTATAGATTGTATACCCCATAAGATCCCGCCGCTCAGGAAAATTTACGCATGGTAAATGCGGCCTTTGTTAGTCAGTCCCAGAGAGACATAGCGAAAATTGCAGAAATTGGATGGATTTGCGGGCATGAATACAGCTCAGTTAATGGAAGTCGCTCAGAAAGTATTTGTGAATCGTGAAAATGAACAAGACAGAGAAAGTGAACGAAAGATGAAGAAGAAGGCAGATCTTCTTGCTGCTGCTATAACTGAACGACGTGGAGGAGGTTTTCCTAATCAAAGGACCAGAGGACGTGGAAGAGGCCGCAGAAGCGAAAGGCCTCAATTGGGTGCAAATCAGTGCGCCTACTGCAAGGAAGGACATTGGAGAAATGAGTGCCCGCATCTGGACTCCGCCCCTGCAAGGGGAGGAGGGAGTCCCTGGAGGCCAGGAGGACGATTTCGAAGGAGGGGAGGAATGAACCAAACACAGTTCCAGCAGGAGAGGGAGGAAGCCATTGAGGGAGTGGCAGTAGCAACGGGCTATGACCTGGACGACATAGATGAAGACTAGGCCAGACCGGACTCCAAGTTTCCCTGGGTCCCCAGGAGCCTATGGTCAGTCTGAAAATAGAGGACCAATATATGGACTTTATGGAGGATGCAGGAGCAGAATACTAAAGCCAGTAGCCCCTTTGTTTTCTCGATGCATCACCATTGTCAGAGCTACTGGGGCTAAGGCCACAAAGCCTCTCCTGCAGAACCGCATGTGTGAACTAGGGGGACTTAAAATAACGCACCAGTTCTTGTATATGCCTGAGTGCCCTATTCCACTACTGGGCCGAGACATGCTTGCCAAGCTCCAGGCCCAAATATCCTTTGCTGAAGGGGGAGAAATGAAAATGACTGTGAACCCAAAGCCTGCTGGATTGATGGTGCTTACTGTTCCCCGAGAAGAAGAGTGGCAGTTCTATAGTGCACCTCCAATAAAGTCAACTAGTCCCTGTATACCTACCAACCTCATAGCCTCACCTGAAGTATGGGCAGAAGATAATCCACCTTGCCTAGCGAAGAACATAGCCCCTGTCACTCTCAAGCCAGGAGTGGAACCAGTGCATGTGAAGCAGTCTCCTCTCCCTCGACCAGCCATTGAAGGAATCCACTGCCATTTGATGAAACTGCTGAAGTATGGACTTCTCAAGGAATGCCAGTCACCCTGGAACATCCCCCTTCTCCCAGTTAAGAAACCTGGGACAGGGGATTACCGCCCAGTACAAGATCTGAGGCGAGTGAATGATGCAGCTGAAACTATACACCCAGTGGTACCAAATCCTTATATTCTCTTGGGACTGATCTCCGCTGAAGCTACTCATTTCACCGTCCTGGACCTGAAAGATGCCTTTTTCTGTGTGCACCTAGCCCCCACCAGTCAACTTTTGTTTGTTTTTGAATGGCAAGACCCCACAACAGGAAGGCGGGGCCAACTCACCTGGACTAGATTACTTCAAGGATTCAAGAATTCACCTACTCTCTTCAGTGCTATTTTAAATCAAGATCTTTCAAGCTACTATGTGAACCCAGGAGAAAGGGTTCTTCTCCAGTATGTGGACAACTTGCTCATAGCCACCAACTCAGAAAGTGAATGCCTATAAGCCACCAGTGAACTCTTGCACCTTTTTAATGAGGCTGGATACAAAGTCTCAAGAGCCAAGGCATAATTATGTCAAACAAGTTAAATACCTAGGATTCCAGTTGTCCAGCAGAATTAGACGCCTGGGACCAGAACGCAAAGAAGCTGTATGCAGTATTCCTACTCCAACCACCAGGAGGCAAGTGAGAGCCTTCTTGGGTGCAGCAGAGTACTGTCGTATATGGATCCCCAATTTTGCGCTGCTAGCAAAACCACTGTATCAAGCTACCAAAGGAATGGAAAAGTCTCCATTGGAATAGGGACTTGAACAGAATGCAGCCTTTTGATCTTTGAAAACCACTCTGATGTTATCACCAGCTCTGGGTCTACCAGATGTCCAGAAAACCTTTCAATCTCTATGTTCATGAGTCACAAGGAAATGTTCTAGGAGTGTTGACTCAATATCATTGGATCTTGGCAACGACCAGTAGCCTATTTGTCAAAACAATCAGATGTAATTGCAAAAGGCTGGCCCCTTGTTTGAGAGCTATTGCAGCTACAGCCCTCCTAGTGAGCAATCTTATAGTTACTGTACCACACTCTGTTCTAACCATTATGAAACACAAAGGAAACTTCTAGCTAATTCACGAATGCTGAGGTATCAGAGTATGCTGTGTGAAAACCCCCAGATACAATTGAAGGTCAGTCAAGCTCTGAATCCTGCTACGTTGTTACCAGTTGGTTTTGACCCCCCCTGATCATGACTGTTTAGAAACTATGGACACTATATTCTCAAGTCACCCTGATTCAACTGATGTTCCTTTGGAGAACCCTGGACGGACTTTCTTTGTAGATGGAAGCAGTCTTGCCATCATTAATGGACATTGTTGTGCCAGATATGCAGTAGTGACCCTTGATCTGGTAGTTGAGTCCTCAGCCCTGACCTCAGGAACTTCAGCACAGAAAGCTGAACTGATAGCTCTTTCTAGAGCACTGACAATAGGAAAAGGGGCTCTGTCTAAATGTGTACCCAGATTCCAAGTATGCCCTTACAACCTTGCATGCACATGGGGCCCTGTACAAAGAATGAGGGTGGATAACCTCAGGAAGCAAGTCCATTAAGTATGGCCCCGAAATATTGATATAATCAGATGCATACTGCCTACAGATCTCAGAATTTAGGAAAAGTAGAATGTATGAATAGAACCCTGAAATCCCAGTTGTCCAAACTTTGCCAAGAGGTTCACCTGAAGTGGCCCCAGGTTCTTCCTATAGCCCTTCTTAGGATATACTTAGCCTCTGCTAAGTCTAGGAGTTTCCCCTTTTGAGATTCTGTATGGGCGACCCCTGCCTATTGTATAGGAAATAAAGGGAGATATGGAACAGATTAGATCTGAAGTTACTAGACAAGAACTATTGGTTTTAAGTTCTGTTTTGCAGAGTCTTCATACGTGGGTACAAGACCAGCTGCTCATCCATCTAACAGAACCCCTGCATCCTCTCAAGCCTGGAGTCTCGGTGTGGATCAAAGAGTGGAGAAAGACACCGTTGACACCGCATTGGAAGGGACCTTATGTTGTCATCTTGTTAACCCCAACAGCAGTTAAAGTTGCAAAACTCGAACCCTGGATTCATCACAGTTGAATAAAGTCAGCAGCCATTGATAGCAATGTAGAAAGGAAGGCAGCTACAAAGATATTAGCTAACTTAGGTAACTTCATTGGCTACCTATTTACTCCCGAATCAAATATAAAATTCTTGTCACTAATTTAAACTTATAAATAATCTTGCACCATCGGCACTCAATACACTGATTAATATAGACATCGATAAACGATCTCAAAGAAGCAGAAACTTAAATACCTTAACAATACCAAAAGATTTCACAAAAGCCAGAAAACAAACAAATAAGAGAGCTTTCTCACACTCTGCTCCAATTCTTTGGAACAATCTACCTGACAACATTCGCCTGCTGTCTGATATAAAAGAATTTAGAAAAAAATTAAAAACTCACTTATTCATATTACACTACAATACACCCTCAGAACAGAATACTCAAATAGATACAGGCTAACATTTATACATTATTATTACATACTCTATTTTCAAAATAAATGTCACTAATACACTATTTACCATACCACACTCTCATTCACATGATGATTATAGATTTAAACTAACAATGTATATATCTTCTAATATGTTATATCTGTAATGTTACAACATTCCTTGTAAATTATAATTATCTGTTCTATGTAAACTGACTTGGTATATTACATACCAATTAACATACTGTTCCATGTAAACCGCACTTGATACTAGGGAAAGAGCGGTATATAAATAACTGTTAAATAAATAAATAAATAAATAAATAAATGTGGCAATATTACCCTATACCACACGATGATGCTATTACACCTGTATAATGTGTTAATTGACTAATGAGTGATTTAATTCTCACTTGCGGGTGAGAATAATCAAAGGGGGGAATGTGGTAGGCTATGGCCTAGCATGGCCTGCTATTATGAAAGGCCTGTAAGTTAGGCCTGGATCCTAACTCCCATTATAGCTAGAAAAGAACCAAAAATCTGTGGAAAATGAGAAAACCGTTTTAAACTGCTTAATAAGAAGTTTTTATGACTTCATAAGTCTTCCATTATTCTCTTGTGTGTGAAAGAACAGAAATGTTTCAATATATGCATTCCTGGAGCTAGGGATAACCTTGCAGTAGAGAAGTAATGAAATCAAGAACTGCACCATTGTTAGAACAATCCTAAGGGAGGGGGCCGGTTGCTAGGCTCCGGAGGGATTTCTAATTGGACAAATGAAGGGAATGTAAAACCAATGAGAAGTTTGCATGTATTGGGTTGGAACCAATAGAAAATTCTCATGTATCAAATTGAAAGAGAGGTATAAATGGTTATGTCTCTGTATAAACTTTCGCTCAGTTCCTTTTGAAGCTTTGACTGACTGGGCCTGTGCACAATAAACTGGCTTGGACCCTGTCAGTTGACTCCTGGACTTATTCATTGATTGCACTTTGCTACAGCAAGTGCACTGAGATTACTTTGCAGTGTTCTGGGCATGCAACAGACTGGTGGTATATATATAGTCTAGTTTGCATCAACATTTATGTATCATCAATATTCATGTGTAGTTTGTATCAGCACAACATTGTCAGTGAGAGGAGCAGTTTAGGAGATGCACGTTTTACAGGGAGGCATAGCTGTTTGCGAGTACATAGCAGAGATGGGTGGGATTAAAAATGTCCGTCTTTCCAGAAAATGGTGAGCGCGGAGACGTGCAAAGCCGTATGCTGCATATAGCCTTGTCTCGTATTCCATAGTGCTTTGTTGGTGCCATGCCAAAAACATCTATGTCCCTTACTCTGAAACTACGGATGCATCTGTCCCTGCGGTTGCGGAATCATTGGGCTCCATGTTTTGTCTCGATTAGATTGTAAGCTCTGATGAGCAGGGACTGTGTCTTACATCTATATGTACAGCACTGCATATGCCTTGCTATACCAATGATTGGTAGTAATGGTAAGTCTGTCCTGTGTCTGATCAGTCAACAGTCATGCTAGTACTGGTCAATATTTAGATTAGTACAATGCCTTGGGGGTTACAAATGAGAAGGGAAGAGTCAGTGGCAGAAATTCGATGTATGTACCCTCAAGCAACAATTTTTAAAGGGCCCCCAGAGTGGAGAAAGTCCACTTTGGAAGATATGGGAGCCAGCTGCAAGTGGACTCTCTTCTTCCATGGGGCTTCACTGCATCTTAGGGGCCATCTGGGAGAATTTACACTTCTAGAAAGAGTGGTGTTTGTTAACAAAACAGGAGATCTAGCATTCATATCTTTTCAAGAGGGTGGAGTATAAACGAGGAAAACAAAAAGGTCTTACTGGTGGCTAGGCTCTAGAGATGGCAGCTGCGATATAGTCTTGGCAGTATAGAGAGGAAAATCTGGACAGACTAGATCAGGGTTGCTGACTTTTTCTGTCACCTACAGCGACGCCAAATTCCATACTTCTAGGAATAAGTTTATGAACCAGTCCTGGATTTCTTACAACCTCACCCTGCTGCTTTATGGGGCCTGCTGCACCGATTCTAATGGGTACAGTCAGGGACTAAAAATACCACGCGCTGCCTTACAAGGCAAATTTCAAACGAGAACAGGCAAAAAAAAACAAACAAACAAACAACCTCCTCTAACTCTTGGAACTGGGTATCTTTGCAACTCTGCATCTATTACGATGACAAGTTGTCGTTTAAAGGCCTTTGGAGAGTAATGGCTCACCGATCATGTTTAAAGAATATCGGGTAGTACACACTCTTGAATCATCCCAGGCAATATGCGTATTAGAAATGTGCTTATCTTGCATGTTTCAATATACGGAAAACGGCAAGGCTCCAGGGAAGACAGCCACTCTCAAGTCTCTCCCCCAAAACTAAGAATAATAAACTCTTGCAGTGATAAGGCAGGGTGCCAGTAAGCCCGAATTAAAGTCACCCAGTTCCAGGACAGTCGTTAGAGGGCAGTACTGGATTTCTCACAACCACCGCACTATGGGTCCACTCCTACAGCTAAATGTGTAGAATCGGGGAGTATAACGAGTACCACAATGCTTTGGAATAGAATTTGAAAACTGAGGCTGACAAAGAACAGTCTCCCTCCCGGAAGTAGGCCGTCCTGAAAGATGCATAAGAGAAATTCACAGCAAGCGGGTCTCGTCGTTTGGGAAAAACCGCAGCAACGGGGGCAAAAGGAACAGCAGCGCCGCCGCCCTCTTCACGCTCAGCCTCCTCCGACCGCAGTGAGCACCTCAGGGCTGAGGCCTAGATTCAGGCGCGCGAAACTTTATTGACAGCAGCGTTTGTCGGCGTCTCGCCGATCTCAAGATGGCCGCGGCTCTGACGGGCTGAGGGAGTTCTGTCGCGCTTCCTGTCCGTTGGGAGAGCGGTGCCTGCGCGGGCTCCGTTTTCTTTCTTTGGGTTTTTTTTTTTAAATCTGTTATTCTTTCAATGGAGAAAGCGGCGGCGGCTTGACTGAGCGGTCGCCCTTAACTACATCGCGGCCGTGGAGCGCAGCGGCAGGAGGAAGCGGACGCCGGTCAGGCTTCCGAAGAGTAGCTGTGGGGAGCGTGGCTCGTGGACGGCGAGCGAGTGCCAGGCCCCGGAGCAGGAGCTGCCTCTTCTCCCCCAGAAGGTGAGCGCCCGCCCGCCGCCCCGGGAGCCCTTCCCGGCCTCCGCTGCGTGCTGGGAGGTGACTCCCCCCTACCCCCCCCCTACCCCCCGAGCCTTCCTGCCGCTCTCGGAGCGTTGCGTGCCCCGGGAAGCTCGGGCTTCGAGTTGCTAGGCCTCGGGCTAACTTTCCGGCTTCAGACGCTAAAGCTGAGGCCCACCCAGGAGCTGCAGACTCGAGGTGCTGCTTGTGGCGTGCTCCATGTTGACCGTTAAACCGGTTTATTCTTTCGTGCTGATCATAGGATTGAGTTAATTCCACTGGAAGTCCAGCATATTTATTTATACACACTGCCTCCATTTAGATGCACGTTTACGTTCTTGTGAGGTAAAATTTGCTGACTAGATGGGGTAATGCAGTGTTAAAGAATTAAAAGGTTTCCTCCCTGAGAGCTGCCTTGCTCACTGGTGTATCCAGAAAGGGATCGAAGAGTCCTTGATTCCCGACCCCTCTAATATATAGGGAATTCGTAATTTTTTTACACTTTAAGTTATAGGTATTTAGGCTTGCAATAGTCTGCTTTGATCGTGCTCGTGCATCAACTACACAGCTTATAAATTAATCATTCTCCCTGTGCTCTAATTACGGTCAGAATACTTTGCATTAAAGGTAGCAAGCAGTATGATAATTCTCAGTGCTTAGTCTAGTTCTTTATTTCCCCACCCCCGGTTCTTTCCCTTTGCTTTAACGGGGGTGCATTCAGTAATGAGATGAACTGATAAAAAGTGTTTATCAACTATTTCTGTAGCAGTATTAAGTTGCACAATTAAACAGCTTTAACGTCCTTCGTTTCTGGGACTTCACACACTGTTCAAATATAGCTAGTGAGACAGTACTTTCAACACCACTGTCTTAAGGTAGTATTGCTATAGTAAAAGTTGGCCAACTTCTGTCTGTAAAACGATGATTCTGTTGGTCCTTTAGAAGGAAGAGGAAAGCCTTGAATGAGCACACAGTAATTTATACGATAAGGTTGACTCTAATTTTTAATATCCATAGAATTACCATGGAAAACAACTTAAATATTAATTTTGAATATAGTGCCATAAGAGACAACAAACACTTACTTACTAAAATTGGTTAAGTTGATATCTGTTTATAAAATGCAGAGAACCAGACTGTGGTTAGTATTTAATCTATGAGAGAGAAGTTCTTGGACATAATTTTAAGGGTTTTGCTGCTGCTCTGTGATGCTGTATAGCTCCTTTTTCAAACTTTGTATATGAAGATTGGCCCGAGGATATCTGATACCCTAGGAAAATCTTGGGCTGGGCATGCCCCCCCTCGCTCCCCATTCAAGGTATTCAGCATCTCCTTAATCCTTCCCTTGCTACAGAGGAGGCCATGCTACCTCCACTAGAGCCTGAGGAAGACAAGAGTCTGTAGCGATATAAGACTTTGTGCAAAAAAGCAAGAACAGTCTTAACTTAGTACCAATAATATATAATTAAAATAGATCCTCCCAAAGGGAGCTCAAATATCCTCATGGGGTGTACCAAAACGCCATGACTCAGAATCACTCCACTGGAGAAATACTTATTTTGTATATATCTTTTTAATACTTTTTTTGTCCTTTCAAAAAATTTCATAACTTATTGATGTGATTATTTCATACATAAAACACAACATGGGGTGGACCTTTGAGCACCTGCATACGTGTATGCTCATGGCCTGTGTATCCTGTCCCCCTCCCACAGGAACATTGAATGGGGTAGAGTGGGATAGGCAAGCCTTGTCAGACTGCCATTGTGTTCTGCTTGTGTATGGGGTTGTGCTGCTTCCACCTAGTAGAAAGGCCGGCTTTGTGTATAGGTACCAGAGATGTGCTGTCAGGTCATACAGTCAGAACAGTTAATATGTATAATAGAATAATGTTGGTTGCACTTAACTTTCTAAAATAACTACAAATTTGTAAAACTTATTGCAGCATTGCATGAGATGGAAAGTGCTTTATAAATGTTGTGGAGTTTATCTGCCACCAGTTAAAACCAGAAACCCTCATCCTTGCTGACTATAAGAATTGATTGTATAGGATACATGGGGGAGAACCTTATTTTTCATTGGCAAACTAAGAAGCATGTTAAACCTTGTGCTGGTAATGTGACCCACATTCACATCACCAGTATGGGGCTTTGTGCTAAATGCGGAGGGGTGGGTACATCTGTCCCCACACATTCTGCTAAAACAGCCATGGGAGCAACTAACATCACCCATTGAGGTGGCATTGGTTGCACCTGTGGTACATGTGCCAAGCACACAGATAGTGTGAACTACAAATACACAAAGGAGATAGCAGGGACTGGGAACTTTGGGGCTTTCCCTGATGCCTTGATCATCTGAGGGGGAAGTGTTAATACTGTTGGAGGCACATGCTAAACATTTAAGCCACCTAAAGACCAGACATAGAGAAATTGACTACTTACAAATCCTCTAAGCATTCCTCTGCATCGGGCGCAGACACTATTAGCATGACATTTTAATACGGCCAGTTAAATTTGCCTATAATTTAAATACTCTTGGTGTTGTGTACTAGTTTTTTCCTTTGCTGTTTGTGTGCGTTTATCTCCCTCCCCCCCCCCCCCATTTGGTTGTGGTGGTAATTGTGCCTAAATGTGATGTTATCTATGCTCTAGTTTTCTGCATCAGCCCACTTATGATCTTGGGCAAGTCACCTAACCCTTCATTGCCTCAGGTACTGACTTAGATTGTAAGTCCTCTGGGGACAGGAAAATACATTCAGGTACAGTTAGGTAACTCACCTTGAATTTCTGAGAAAAGATGTGAGCTAAATCCAATTTCTCTATCCATGTTTCTCTGTGTAATAATGAAGGATAATACTAAAAAGGAAGCAATTAAAAGAACAGGCTGGAAAACTGGAGGAAAAAAGTTAGAAGCTGTATTTACTGTTTTGTTTTATTAGCGTTTACCTCACACCTTTCCAGGAGAAGATCAAGATGAGTTACAATCGGGTGCAATATGTATTTCTCTGAACCAAATTAATATTTCCCTTATTTTAGTAAGTTTGAACTTTTTTTTTTTCTGTGACATGATGTTCTAAATGCTTTTTTTCCCTTCCAGTTTTTATTTTTCTAAAGTATAAAATAAAACACCTACTTTACTATTCTACCCATTGTTTATAATGTACTTTCTCTTAATGTTCACTGTAAACCACCTTGACCCAGTGAAAGGCGGTATATAAACACAGCTAAATAAATAAAATAAAAACAAATGTTAATAGTTCTGCAAATTCCTTTTCTGTTTTGGTCATAAATATAGTTGTTGCAGTGCTAATCGATGACTATCAAAAACCTGTATTCTTGAACTGATGCATCTATATTAGGAAAGCAGACTAGATAGCTGAAGTTAAGTGTGTGTGTGTGTGTTTTTTTAAATAGGGGGTTCAGTGAAGGAGTTTAGCAGTTACAGTAGTAGCCTATGAGCAAACAGACCGGGGTTTGAATCGCATTGGCACTCCTCGCAGCCTTGGGCAAGTCACTTCATTCTCCTTTGCCTACCCGCTATCTACGTTCCTGTGCCTTTTCAGCTGAGTGTGCTTGGCTCAAATCCTGCACCCTTTTGGACTTTCTACACTTCAAATTCATGTTTGTGTTTTACCAGTCAGCCATAGCACTCGCCAAACAAGACTATTACGTCCATCTGACTAACTGTCTTGCCTCTGACTCTTGTCGTCTTTTTACAACTCTTTTCTCACCTCAAGGTGCCTCTGACCCCTCCCTCCCTTTCTGCCCAATCCCTAACTGACTACTTCCATGACTAGATCACATTCCAGTTCCCCACGAGATCAGCTAATTCCCCCCCTTCACTCTCCGCTCCCCCGCTACCCTTTCTTGATCTCTGAGGAGGAAACCACTCACCACCTTTCCTCATCCCTACCTGCTTCTCTGATCTCTTCGCACCCATCTCCTTAGCTCAATCTCCTCCACTGTAGTCCCTTTCATCTTTCATATTCTCAACCTATCACTCTTCACTGTAACTTTCCCTGCAGCCTTCAAGCATGCTGTAGTTGCTCTCTCCTCAAGAAACCCTCACTAGACTCTAACTGTCCTTCTCACTATCAGCCATCTCCCTCCTCCCTTTCATTTCTAAACTACTTGAATGTGCGGTTCACCACCAGTACCTCGATTCTCTCCTCTCAAGCCCTTCTAGATTCTTGACATGGCTCTTGCCAAAGTCTCCAGCAAACCTGTTCCCCTGGCAAATTCCAAGGGCCTTCGCTCAATCTTCATCCTCCTTGACCTTTCTGCTGCTTTTGACACTGTCGACCACAGCCTTCTCCTTGATACCTTGTGCTTGCTTGGTTTTAAGGGCCCTGTGCTATCCTGGTTCTCTTCTCTCCATTCGCTCTTTCAGTATTTGTTCTGGTGGATCCTCCTCTCACGCTATCACGTTCTTGGTTGGTGTACCCCAATAATCTATCTTGATCCACTCCTTTTCTCTCTATACCCAGACTCTTGGTGCATTCATCTCTTCCCATGCCTTTCAGTACCATCCTTATGCTGATGACTTCCAGATCTACCTCTCTACTCCCTGAAATCTCTCCGGCAATCCAGGTCAGGATCTCTGCTGCCTTTCTGACATTGCTGCTTGGATGTCTCACCACTGCTTGAAATTGAACATGGCCAAAACTAAGCTGCTTATTTTTCCTCATAAACCCTCATTCCTCCTTTCTCAGTTTCTCTGGATACCTCTATTCCTCCCTATCTTGACTGTGTCTCCTTCTCTATACACATCCAACTGATAGCTAAAACCTGCCATTTCTTTCTCTACAACATCAACAAAATTTGCCCATTCCTTTCTGAACACACTAAGACACTTATCCACTCCTTAGTCGCCTCCCATCTAGACTATTGTAACCTACTCCTTGCTGTCTCCCTCTGAATCATCTCTCTCCCCTTCAATCTGTTCAACGCTTCTGCCAGCCTATTTTACCCCATTTCTCAAGTCACTTCATTGGCGCTCCATCCGTTTCCACATCCAGTTCAAACTTCTTCTGCTGACCTATAAGTGCATTCACTCTGCAGCTCCTTGCCACCTTTCCTCTTCTCCCTCCCTCGGGAACTCTGCTGTCCTGGCAAATCGTTTCTATCTATGCCCTTCTCTTCTATTGCTAACTCTAGACTTCATTCCTTTCACCTTGCTGCTCCTTATGCTTGGAATAAACTACCTGAATCTGTACGTTGGGCGCCTTCTGTCCCCTTTTCAAATCCAGGCTGAAAACTTGCCTCTTTGCCGCTTTTGGATCTTGACTCACCTGACCTCCTTTGTGTTTCCTTACCATTCACCCTAGCTGTATCCCATATCTACTGCTACTGTGTTGCCTGTCTTGACTAGATTCTAAGCTCTGAGCAGGGACCATCTTTTACATGTGCAGCACAGTGTATGTTTTGTAGGAATATACAAATGTTCAGTAGTAGTAGATTGTAAGTCCTCCAGGAACAGGAACGAAGACTGTTCTTTGGGAAAGAGTAAAGAGGCTCAGATATACAATAAAAATATGACAAAACAAGCAAATTTGTAAAGAGCTGAAATCCATTTTCTTCAAGAAAATGATGCTTTTGATGCAGGGGTTTTGTGGGGGGGTGTTTTCTTTCTCCTCAAATTAATTATAGCTGAGTCAATTTTATTTCTAGTTTGTCTTCCTTGGGGGCCCCCCTATTGACTCTTTTTTTTTTTGTACTCACCTTTGCACTTGGTCTAGAACTGAGATGTTATCTTCATTCCCTCTCCCCCTCCCCCTGTCTAGTTTGCTGTTCTTTTTAATTATCAGCTTTTATAATACCTGTAACATTTCCTGGGTTGTTTTTTTCAGTGCTTGTCACGCACCATGCCTCTTTTTTATCTTTCTCTTACCCCAATAAGCTACTTTGGTAATTTTTCCTGGACGTTTTCATCCCCGGTCTTCCAACTTTCATGTTTTCAGTATGTCTGCAATGGTTGCTTGTGAAATACTGAATTTGTATTCAAACAAATCTGCTTGGATCAATAATCCAATAAAGAAACGAGCAGTTAAGAAATCTGACACACTGCTCTTGGCAGAATGGCTATGAAGGACCTAGACAAGATTCTCGAGTAGAGATGTCTCTCTCCCATGCAAAGATTCGACTTGTCAAAGCCAAGTATTTTCAATAACATTTTATGGATGCAAAAGTTGAATAGTGAAAAAGATAGACAGGAAGAAAATTGATGCCTTTTGAATTATGGTGCTGGCAAAGAATACTGTGTGTACCACAAACTGCCCAAAGAACAATCCAGCCAGTACTGGATGAGATCAAACCAAAGCTTGCTTTAGAAAGCTCGGATGACAAGACTTCAACTTTCATACTTTAGACGACACATGCAAAGAGAGGTAATTAGAGAAAGACAACATGCTTGGCAAGATTGAAGGTGAACGTAAAAGAGGCCAGCAATGAGATGGATTGCTGCAATAACAGCAGCTATGGATACCACTCTATCAACAATGAGCCACCTGACTGAAGACCGAACACAGTTTAGGACAGCTATCCAGAGAGTTGCCATGAGTTGACACAGATTCAATGGCACTTAACAACAAGAACAACATTCAAACACATTCATAGTGTGGTCCCTTTCTATCTTTCTACATGTTCATGTAGTTCTTCTGACTGTACACTTCTTAGTGCTCCTTGTACCTAGCAAACCTCCTTTTGGTTTTGGGCTTTTTCACTTCTTGGGAAAATTTTCTACCAAAGATCCAAAATGATCTAAACTAAAAACAAATCCATATTTTGCCAATCCTTTTTTGCTTATCTTTCATTTTAACCGTAATCTGTTGTTGCATATTAGGATTGCAAAGTTCTGTAGTAATGGGCATAAAATTTAAACTCTGTAGCAGTTGATCTTGTTAGTATGTTAATTTAAATACAAAGACAGATATTTAACAAGATGTGAACATTAGCCTGGATATCCATGGCCTATACATCAAATCTTAATCTGACAATCTTCATTGACATGTACACAGGGTACCAAAGCTGCTGAGTGCCAAGACAAGAATAGACATGCATTTTGTTTTCTAGGAAGCTAGAACAGGAGAAAATTTATTTTTTAAACAGTTTACCATGTTTTTAATAACCCGTGTGCCCCTAAACAATACACATACTACTTCCAAAGTGTGGAGAAAGCAGCCCAGTAGTTAGAACAGTTGGCCATGAAGTAGAGAAGCCAGAGTTCAAATCTGCTGATGCTCTGACCTTGAGTAAGTCACTTCACTCCTTGCCTCAGGTAGGAACTTAGATTGTAAGCTCTCTAGAGATGAGAATGTATCTTCTTGAACATAAATTGCCTTGAACAATGGGAAGATTCGGTGGTGACGGACGCTGTCTGACTTCTCTGAGCGAGCTCCAAGCTTTTTGTCTTACCTGTTTTCTGGACATTGTCTATGCCGCACTCTAGTTGGATGCACAAGACCAAACAGGTGGTGGAGGCTCTGGCGGTGGTGAAGTCATTGGGAGCTGGGCCCATGGATGTTTTCGTGTGGCCTCTCCGGGGGGGGGGGGGGGGGGCAAAAAAGAAGCCGGACATTCTACTTGGGGTGGAGAGGGTGGAAGGAGGCCCTCAACCCGCCCTTGGACTGGATGTATCACTCAGGCCAGAGTGCTGCATTCCCCCGGAGCAGCCAGCTCTGAAGAACATGCAGCCAGTTGCTGGAGAGATGCCACAGGATGTAGCCAATATTTCCCTGTGTTGGAAGTGCAGCAATCCTGCCCTGGAACTGGATGCCGGGTGGTGGTGGTGTCAGCGCCTGTGAGGTCTGGTGTGGCTGGGACTAAGGAGGAGTGGATTTCGGGCATGCAGCAACTGGTTGAGGCTTTGATACGTCCCATGGATCTGCAGTCCCTGGATTCATCAGTGTATATTCCAGTGATGGGCTCCGGTGGCAAGTTTGGTGAGACCAGAACCTTTTACTATGGAAAGCTTGTGGAAGGTATTGTCCAAAATGGAGAACACAATTTCCTCGCAGCTCCAAACTATCTTGAAGCAGTTTAATCCAGTTTGGGCAAAAGTTGGTGATACAAGAGACTTCTCTTTCTGCTATGGATTCTCTTTAGAAGCTTGCCTGGATCAGGTTCAAGAAACTACTCTTACAACTATTAAGGACTCTTAAGTCATGCATAGGAAACTTGAGTTACTTGAGAATTCATCTAGATGTAGAAATTTGAGAGCTCTTAACTTTCCTATGGTCCTGTCTATATCTGCCTTGGTATTAAGAAATTTATGGTTTCTGTATTAAAGGTTCCGGTTGAATCCCTACCTCAGATTTCTAAAACTTTCTATTTATCCACTGCTAACTTCAAGACTGAGGACAATGTAGAACAGTCCTCAATTCTGTCCTGTGATAGCCTGGAACTGACTACTTATTTGGAAAGGTCCACATCTGACTCCAGGATGACAGTTACTTTGCTGCTCACCTTGTTGGAGGCCAACGGGGATTGGATCCTGCAAATATTATTCTGTACCTCAGTCTTCATGAGTTCTCAGATCAGGATTTTTCCTGATGCTTCTAGAGCTATGCAGAAAAGGAAGTGATTTTTTGTTACCTAGACCTGGAGTTCTTCAGTTGGGTGGGATTTAAATGTTTAGTGAAGTGGGCTGGATCTAGCTATCTTTTTTTCTTTGACCTGCTCCAATTGTTGTCCTTTTATTTCTTCTAGGCTGCAGACAGTCCAAACCTCACCTGTGAATGTCCCTGATAGATTCCAGAAGGATCATTATTCTAAAATTGCCACAAGGCCACTATCTTGCCTATATAGTATTTCTCTATTTTCTATGTATATTTCTTATGATTTGTGACCCCCCCCCCCTTCCTTTTTCTTGTTGAGGGCTTGTGGGCCAGATTCATTAACAAACTAACATTGTTTGTAACTTTTCAGACTTTTGCCCTTTTCTGTGCAAGGTTTTCTTGTTTTTGTTTTGTGAAATTTCATAAAAATAAACTGCCTTGAACTGTAAACAAGATTGCATGAGAGATTCAAATAAGAAATACCAGGCAAGAATCCGAAGGAGGAGCTTATTTATTGAGATTGTCTTGGATCTTTCAAAAAAACAATTCTGAAGCAAATTACAAAACTTTTATGCTCTGTACTGTGGAGGCTTTATATTTATATTGTCTTTGCAATGATCAGGAGTGTGTGTAAAGTCCAAATCTCAGAATGAAATCTGAATGCACTCAGCCCTCCCATCTTGCACGCATGCTCTTGGGTAGATGTGCTCTAAAACTTGGTTTCATTGCTGTATTTGAGCAGGGGAATGAGGACCTGTGTGTGTGTTCTAGGGTAGTCATGTGACTGGTTAGGAATTCTGCTTCCCCTTTTGATGATTTTTCTTAACTCACATTTCCAAATATGGTATTAATGTTGGTCTGTCTTTTTTTACTTGAAATTTTGTAAAAATGAAAATTTTTGTATGAGTGTTTCATGATTATAATAGTGCATGCAGAAACTTTTTATATGAAGATTTAAATGCATTGTGAACTTTGCCCAGTGAGGAAGAGTGTAATGTAATGCCACTATTTATTAAAAACAAAGAAGCCTAAAACCCTTTTATACCAATTTATTTAGAAATTATAACTGCAATTTAAAATACAGCCAATAGTTTTTGGGCTAAGGTTTGTGTGTGTGTGTGTTCTTTCTCTCTCTTTCTAGAACTAATCCTGGTTTTAATTAGCCAGCTATTTCCTGTTAAAGATGTGCTTAATTGTACCTCATGCAGACTGCAGCAGTTATTCCTTGTCCTGTCCTATGTATGAAGCAGCTCATGTTGGAAAATAAAGGAACTGTACTTAAAAGATTAACATTGGCCAATCTCAGTCTTCATACAATGTATGTTCCCATCTTTCAGGTCTTTTAAACTGTAGTTTCCTATTATGACTCTTCAGAGATTCTTGACCATTGAAAATCTTACCTGCATTTGATGTATCTCTTTGAAAGAAAAAGCTGTTTCATGTTGAGCAGAGTGCTGATGAAAGTCTCGGTGCTGGGTAACTTAAAAAAAAAAGCACATCTGTTTAAAGAAAATGCAAATGGCCCCCTCTTCCCAAAAATACTATAAAGGAAATGTGATTTACAGAGCCTTTGATAAAATAAACTAGTGTTGCGCCATGTGATTTTCTGAATAGTTGCTGGGTAAGTGCTTCTCTTCCCTCTTGCCATCCTTTTGCAGGTAATGCCATGCCATGCTATGTTCACTGGTTAATCTGCAAGGTGACTTTGCTACACCGGGAAGATATATTACAACTATTTGATAAACTGAATAGTAACAAATCACCTGGACCGGATGGTATACATCCCAGAGTGTTGAAAGAACTGAAATATGAGATTGCAGACCTGCTATTGGTAATCTGTGAACTTTCATTAAAATCATCTGTAATACCTGAAGTTTGGAGGGTCGCCAACGTAACACCAATTTTTAAAAAGGGTTCCAGGGGTGACCCGGGAAATTACAGACCGGTGAGCCTGACGTCAGTACCAGGGAAAATGGTAGAAACCATCATAAAGAACAAAATTACACAGCATGTAGATAGTCATGGCCTAATGGGAGACAGCCAACATGGCTTTAGACAAGGAAGATCTTGTCTTACTAATCTGATCTGTTTTTTTGAAGGTGTGCATAAACAGGTAGACAAAGGTGAGTCGGTTGATATAGTGTATCTGGACTTTCAGAAAGCTTTTGACAAGGTCCCCCATCAGAGACTTTTGGCAAAGCTAAAAAGTCATGGGATAGGAGGCAGTGTACTATTGTGGATCGGGAACTGGTTAAAAGATAGAAAGCAGAGGGTAGGGCTAAATGGCCAATATTCCCAATGGAAAAAGGTGAATAGTGGAGTACCCCAGGGATCTGTACTGGGTCCCCTACTTTTTGACATATTCATAAATGACCTGGAAAAAGGAATAACTAGTGAGGTTATCAAATTTGCAGATGAGACAAAACTGTTTAAAGTTGTTAAAACCCAAGAGGATTGTGGAAAACTGCAGGAGGATCTGGATAAATTGGAAGACTGGGCATCCAAATGGCAGATGAAATTTAATGTGGACAAGTGCAAAGTTATGCACCTAGGAAAGAACAACCCACACTATAGTTACACGATGCAAGGCTCCACATTAGAAACCACCACCCAGGAAAAAGATTTAGGAGTCATCGTGGATAACATGTTAAAACCCTCCGCCCAGTGTGCAGCGGCGGCCAAGAAAGCAAATAGAATGCTAGGTATCATAAGGAAAGGGATGGTGAATAAAACAAAGGATATTATAATGCCTCTGTATCGCTCCATGGTACGACCGCACCTTGAATATTGTGTGCAATTCTGGTCACCGTATCTTAAAAAGGACATAGAGTTATTAGAAAAAGTACAGAGAAGAGCCACCAAATTGGTGAAGGGGATGGAAGGCTACTCCTATGAAGAGAGGCTAAAAAGGTTAGGGCTCTTTAACCTGGAAAAGAGACGGCTGAGGGGAGATATGATAGAGGTCTATAAATTAATGAATGGAGTGGAACGGATAAACGTGGATCAATTGTTTACGCTATCAGAATATAGAAGGACTAGTGGACATGTAATGAAGCTACAGGGTAAACTATTTAAGACAAATAAGAGAAAATATTTCTTCACTCAACGTGTAATCAAACTCTGGAATCTGTTACCGGAGGATGTAGTAAGGGCTGTTAGTATAGCTGGGTTTAAAAAAGGTTTGGACAAGTTCCTGGAGGAAAGGTCCATAAACCACTATTAAAAAGGGACCCAGGATATCAATGCTTGACCTAGTACAAGCACTGCAGAACCTGTGTCTTTTGGGGAAACTGCTAGGTACGTATGACCTAGATTGGCCACTGTTGGAAACAGGATACTGGGCTTGATGGACCTCGGTCTGACCCAGTATGGCATTTCTTATGTTCTTATGATCTTAGGATCCTACTGCTGGTAGCTTTACATATCATGGCCCTGCTGCTGTGTAGTTGGGTGTTTTTTGCTGCTCCTGCTGTTTAAACAAGTTTTGCCTAGATTGATACTAAGCTCATAGGCTTTCTATTCTTGTTTTTCCATCCCTGTCTTTACAGTTTGGATTAGTTAGTATGTGTTTGATGCCTGCTCTTTTACAATGGACTGCTGTGATTGGACCTTTTGACAGCCCTTCGGATTTTCATTGGTGGAGATTGGATGTTTCCTAATTGTACTGTTAGGGGTGCCACTGATTACATTGAATTTTATGGTCACTGGTGTCCCTTGACTGGTACATGAGTTGAGATCCTCCAATTTATACAGTCTACAAATTAAAAAAAAAAGTATTTGAGTCCATCATTATTGCTCTACATACTTGGACTTTTTCTACAGTTCAAACAAAAAATTAAAGACCATTTTGAAATTGCCTGTTTGGGTGGTCATATCTTCTATGGCTCATGGTGTTGCTTCTAGGGCTGTCAGAACAAGAAACCTGGAAGTAACAACTGTCAGGCCCTTGGATTGGAGTGTGGGGGACCCTTGTATGTTCACTTTAAAATATTGTATATGCCCAGGGCCATTCTTCACCTTTGATCTTATAACTTGTCTGTTAAGTTTTTTTCATCTCTAAGGGTGAAGTGTAAAAGACCCAGTGCTAAGCTGCAAGTTAAAAATAAATAAATAAATAATAATAATTCACTTCATTGGGTGTAAATCTATATGCAGCTTATTAGCATGCATTTCCATGTTCATTTTGCTAAGACCAATATACTGGCTCACTTGAGTTTAGCAGATTTATTTTTTGTGTGCTGTATCCTTGTTATGTTAAATTTAGCATACAAACCTCCAAGGCTAAACCCAATGTCAAGCACCGGGTTCAGGATAACAGTTTATTATACTGGCAGCCTTAAATAGTGGTTCACATCCTAAAGGGGTGAAAGAGGCAGCATTTATTTCAACCTGCCATGAGGAGGTTTTCTCCATTCATTTATGATTCGGTCAGTCCTCCCATGGTGGTTATCTGACTGGTTCAGGCTTTGTCTAATGTACATTGAAAAATGTGTGGTTTTTTTTTTTAACTCTGTCACTTATTGTCTTTTGATGCATTTAGTATTATACTGCACATCCTAGAGGCAGCATTTCCAACAGACGTTTTTTTCTAGTTGGGTGTGTTTTTTTTTTTTAAATGTTGCTCTGCATTGATGCAAATAAAGAAAATTGTGTGTGTGTGGTTGTTTGTTTTTTGGTTTTTTTTTTTTTTTTTTGGGGGGGGGAGGGGGGTTGGCGGGGAGTACAATAGTTTACTTATCCTGCCAGGCCAGGTACAAATGGGTAGTCAGCCCCCTTCAGCAGCTGAGGATTGAGCATGACAGTTTCTTGCTGGTGTAGTAAAGGAGCTCCCTCTACAGCTCCTGACTCCAGTCTGTCTTCAGCAGCTAGGGTGGAGCTCCCAGTTGGTGCCCAGCCTGGAAGGATGATAGGATAATTAAATTAAGGTGAAAATTCCAGTTTGAGTTTAGGTTCTGAATTGCTCTGGCAGGGCATTTTATCCAGGTAATAGAAGGCTGGGGGCGCACTCCCCGTCGGCAATGGTGGCGTGAAGGGCAGCAGAGGCGGGACCTGCCTCTCCTCAAGGGTTGGTAGGACTCAGAACTGCCCTTAGGAGTGTAAGTGCCTGGGAGCCCCAAGATCCCCCCCCCCCCCACCCCAGCGGGATAGCCAGTAACACTGGAGGCTTCAAGTATGTATATTTAAGCGTACCAGTGCAGTTCAGACCTGGTGGCTGTTTCTTGTAGCAGTGGTTTCTTTTGGTTTCAGGTTTAGCTTCATTGTTCGTGTGTGTATGATCCCGGCCCCTGCAGTGTGCCCAGTGCAGGAGCGGCTGTGGTCTGAGTGCGGCTGGTCAGGAGTCTCCTCACTGGTTCCCTTCTGAGGACCCTTGGGGAGGATACTTTGGACCCATGGACTTAAGAGGTGGAGGAAGGAGAAATTGTCCTGGGGAAGATTCAAATATTTTCCAGGTCTTCCACAAGGAGGAACTTGGGGCACTCATTGCCCACTCCCTGTCGGTGTTAAATATGGTGCAGTTTGCAGTGCAGATGGTGGAGCTGCTTGAGAACCCTCTGCTTCAGGGGAGTGTAGGTGTGCTTCCCAGTCCATAGTGATTTTAAGAAGATGGTTGAGTTGGAATGGGAGTATCTGGAGGTAGCTGCCTGATGGGGTGACTTTACCTTATCCCAC
Organism: Ichthyophis bannanicus; assembly: GCA_033557465.1. Taxonomy (NCBI): domain Eukaryota; kingdom Metazoa; phylum Chordata; class Amphibia; order Gymnophiona; family Ichthyophiidae; genus Ichthyophis; species Ichthyophis bannanicus. The sequence continues at coordinate 35,593,111 of CM066050.1, read as the reverse complement.
AGGAGGAGCGGGAGCTCCTGAAATTGCCTAGGGTGGATGCATTGGTCTTAGCAGTGACCAAGACAATGACCATCAGGACTGTGGAGTCTGTAGATAAATGTTCCGACTCCGACTCCTCAGTTTTTTGTACTTCCGACTCCCCGACTCCGACTCCTCTGTATTAATATGTGAATGTATTGACTTGGGTGGGTGGCATTGCAGTAACTATTCTGGCCACATCAGTAACGATCTCTGGATAAACAAGGATGGCTTCTTCAACAGTAAGTTTTGATGAGCGATCATACTTTTCAACTTCTTCTAGTGCTTTATAAAACTCCTGTTGGAATTTTTTTATTTGGACATTTACTGGTTCTGTAATGCTTATGCAACGTCGCTTTCGTTTATCAACTTCTATTTTGTTTAAGAAGGAATCAAAGTCTAATTCTTCGTTTGAAGAAGATGATCCTGAGTTACCACTATTGCTTAAAAGAAGAACTTCATCCTGTGGAGGTATTTCAGGTCGTAATCCCTTCATGCGAACTGCTACATCATAGAGGGCCTTTTTCCCAGTAGCAGTCTGCTCACTGTTCAACAAAATTCAGCTCATTGGGTCGACATAAATAGCCGCTAACAAGATTTCATTTTCCAGCAAAAGACTCTCTCTTTTCATCATTGAAGATGCAATGCCCTCAGCTATTAACCCTCCATTTTTGTTCGGGCGATATAACAGGCTCTTCCATTCCAAGAAGAATTTATCCGTGGTTAGATCGTCACATTGCAACCTCTTGGTGACAGTGAAGGGGTGAAAACGAAGGTTCTCCAGCTCTTTTGTTTGTGTCCACTGGCTTTCAGTTAATGCAAGATTTTCATTGTCCATTTCTTCTATGAAGTCTTTAAGTTCAAGCAAACGCTTCACCATTAAATAAGTGCTTCCCTAGCGAGTTGTTTGATCTAAAATGGCTCCTTTTCCTGCACGTCTTTTCAAAATTGCATCTGTTTTCGGGGCCCGGAGTCTGAGTCGGAGCATTGTTTGCCGACTCCGACTCCAGGTACCCAAAATTTCCTCCGACTCCACGACTCCGACTCCACAGCCCTGATGACCATCCCAGTAGAATGGCAGAGCGGCACTTAAAGATCTTCAAGATCAGAAGCTGGAATCGATCCTCAAGCAGGCTTTTGATTCTAGTGCCCTGGCACTGCAGGCCTCCATTTGCAGAGCCTATGTGTCTCAGGCTTCCATTCGCTGGTTCCAAGCCGGGGCTCCATCTGATCCTGATGGTACAGAGACTTCAGAAGGGGATAAGCTGGAGTTGGTGGCAGCAGACATGGCAGACCCTTTTATGATTTGATTCACATTGCTGCCAAGTTAATGGCGGTGGTAGTGGCACACCATTTTCTCTGGTTGAGGAACTGGGTAGGGGATGCTTCATCCAAATTATAACTTAGTAAACTTCCCTACAAAGGCAGGCTGCTCTTTGGGGAGGCGTTGGACAAGATTGTGAAGGACCTAGGTGACTCCAAAGGGGGGTGCCTGCCAGAGGATCAGCTGGGAGGTCTGCAGAGAAGAGGACAAGTCAGAGATTTCAGTCAGTCGCGCTCAACTAGGTTCACACCCTACAAGAGGAGTCACTTTGGAGCGATGGGGCAGCCCTTTCAGGGGGCCTGGGGATTTGGTCGAGATTCCTGCATGACCCAGCAGACCCACAGGTAAGAAGTCTCAATGAAAGCAGGCTGCTCCAGATGGAGGCGATGAGGAGTGTGGTTGCGACAGTTGCTCAGTCTGGGCCACAATTATGACCGATCAGTGGGTCTCGGAAGTTATCCGTGAAGGGTATGCACTGGAATTTGCAGGGCCGCTAGCTGAAACCTTTGTCATCTCACCCTGCAGGATGCTGGAGAAGAGGGTGGCAATATCCTCCACTCTTCTGTGCCTGATACAGCTGGAGGTGGTACTGCCAGTACCCCAAGACCAGTGTGGTTCCAGTCAATACTCCATTTATTTCATGGTGCTGAAGAGGATGGGCGGAAATAAGTCCTCTTTCTATCTCGAGCACATGAATTGGAAATTGAGGGTACCACATTTCTGGGTGAAGACACTGCACTCGGTGATTTTTGGCAGTGCAACAGGGAGAGTTCTTGTCTGTGCTGGATCTTACTGAGGCTTATCTACACTTTTATCAGACTGGACCACCAACAATTCCTTCAGTTTACCATGCCCATGGGACATTTCCTTTTATGTGTGTTACCCTTTGGCCTGGCCACCGCGCTGCGCACCTTTACAAAGATCATAGTTGTGGTGGCGGAAATGGCTTTGCGGCAGGAAGGGATCCTGGTGCATTGATGCAAATTAAAGAAAATCATGTGGTGTGGTGGGGTGGGGTTGTGTTTTTTTTTGGGGGGGGAGTAGGGAGTTTCCTTATCCTGCCAGCCAGGTACGAATGGGTAGTCGGCCCCCTTCAGCAACTGAGGACTGAGCATGGACGTTTGGCTCATCGGGGCAAAGTCAGAGGATGAGGCACACATTGGCACTCGGTGAGTCATGGAATTCTTGGCAGCAGCTGGGCTGGCTGGTCAGTCTTGCCAAGAGCCAGCTGTGGCCGGTACAGCGCCTGGTGTATCTCAGAGTGCTCTTAGACACTTCCAAGGGGACAGTTTCTCTGCCAGAGGACAGGATGCTGAAGTTGGTGGCAGAGGTCCAGATGTTCCTGAGCATGCCAGCACAGACAGCGTGGTTTTGCATGCAGCTGTTGAGATCCATGACTGCTGCCCTGGATCTAGTGCTATGGGCCAGGGAACACTCCTTTTAAGGTGGTCTCCATAGTGCCATCCGTTGTCCCGGAAGCCGGTGTGTCCACAGTATGTGAGAACAAGCTTGCAATGGTGGCTGGAGCCTGCTTATCTGAGGGCAGGCATGCCATGCATTGGAGCAGCTGCAATGGGTCCTGGTGACTACGGATGCCAGTCTCTCCGGATGGGGAGCGCACTATTCAGCTGATGCAAGGTTGTTAGTCTCCAGAGGAGACCTCCATGGTTGATCAATTGCCTCAAATTGAGGGCGGTTTACCTGGCAATACAGAGTTTCTAACATCTGCTGGAGTGGAAAATTGTTCGGGTCTTCTCTGACAACGCGACAACTGTAACTTTTATATCAACCGGCAGGGGGGCACAGGCACGCTGCTTGTGGAGAGTCAGGATCTTCTGCAGTGGGTGGAGGAGCATCAGACGACCCTGTTAGTGGCCCATGTTGCTGGGAAGGACAATGTTCAGGCCACACACGTTGGGCCCCAGAGAATGGGAGCTCAACACAGCAGTGTTTCACGACCTTGCAGTACAGTGGGGACAGCTGGTCTTAGATCTCATGGCTACCCTAACACATGACATGGTTCTTCAGCTGCTGCAGGGAACACATGTCCAAGAGTCTTGAGGTACTGGCTCAGGCCTGGCCAACGGAAAGTCTCCTGTATGTCTTTCTGCCTTGAGCACTCATAGGACGTCTACTTCAGTGGATAGAGGTGCACAAGCGGCCGGTGATCCTCATAGCACCGGATTGGCTACGGAGGCCGTGGTTGTGGATTTCCTTTGTCTTTTGATCGACGGCCCCTGCAGGCTTCCCGGCAGGATCAACCTGTTGGCGCAGGATCTAGTTTTGACACCACAGATGGATCGATTCTTGCTTATGGTCTGGCTCTTGAGAGGGTGAAGTTGCATAGCAGGGAATACTCCACGGCAGTCGTTTCGACCATGCTAAAGGCCTAGAAAGCATTCGACCACGCTCTCCTATATCAGAGTATGGCACATATTCAAAGAGTGGTGTGCTGTCAAGGGGGTCTGGCACTTTCGTTGCTCCCTGCCTGACATCCTGATGTTCCTTCAAGGGGGACTTGAGAAGTGATTGGCTCTAGGCACACTGAAGGTGCAGGTAGTGACATTGGTCTGTTATCGAGGGTGCTTGCAGGGGTGTTCACTAGCAGCCTGTCCAGATGTAGCACAATTCCTTAGAGCAGTAAGGATTGTCCAGCCTCCCTGGCTGCCAGTGATCCCACCTTTTGGACCTGAATTGGTCCTGGAGGCTCTGGCAGGGTGGCCCTTTGAATTTCTTTTGAGAGCGTCCTTCTAGTGCTTCTAGTGACACTGCATAGCATAGAGGATCTCGGCGCTGCAGGCGCACTCTTGTAGAGAACCCTTTCTCTTGTTCTCCAAAGAAAGTGGTTTTGCGTCCAGTGCTGCTGTTTCCGCCTAAACGCGGTTTCACTTGAACCAGGCTATTGAGCTGCCTGCTTTTTCAAACCTTGGGAATTCAGAGGAGGATCAGCGGCTGCACAGGTTGGATCTTTGCAGAGTCTTGCGAAGATACGTTGGTGGGACAGAGGAGTTTTGGAAAATGGATCATCTGTTTTTGTGGGCTCTTGTAAGGGAGAAGCGGCTTCTAAAGCCTTGCTTGCCTGCTGGGTGAAACTAGCTATTGAGGCAGTGTATGCGGCCTGAGGGGAACTTCCGCCTTTGGGCTTGCGGGCCCATTCCACTAGAGTGCAGGTTACATCCTGGGACGAACATGGCTTGGTTTCTCTGGTAGACATCTGCAGAGCAGTGACTTGGGTCATCGCTGCACACATTTTCAAGGCAGTATCAGTTGGATGTGCAGGTGTCAGACATGGTGGTTGGAGCCTCTGTTTCAAGTCGCTCGTGGGTCCCTCCCAAGTCTAGGTACTGCTCTGGTATGTCCATTCGTTCCTGGCCTGACCTGGAGAGATGAAGGCAAAATTAGACTTTACCTGCTAATTGGCCCGGCTAGTTGACAGGCTCTTATCATAAGCCCGTGGAGTTGAACCAAAGTGTCCCCTCTTCCTATGATTACCAAAAGACTGCAGTCTAGTGGAGCCTCCCACATCACACTCGGGTAACGCTCAAGGTGGTCATTCATGAGCATTTAATTAATCTTCATGTTTTCTTCAGAGGAGAAAATCATTCCACCATCTGCTGGAGACAAAAGAAATACTGAAGAGACCTTTGGTGGCTGAGGCAGATAGAGGCATGTGAGTGATGTCGTTGAAACCCATGTTTTCCATTGTTTTTTGTCTCCACAACACACTTGTCTGGGCTGGTCTAGCAGGACGATATGGAAACCAACTTACAATGGATTGATTACTACTATACACTTGAAACAAACATTAATCTTATCCAAGATATCATTCAGAAATAACTCCCACTTAGAGGTTTCTTTCTGTTTGTTGAAATAATGCCGTCTGGTCTGCATGCTGTTTTCATACAGCCTTATGCAGCAATCTAGCTGGATGTGATCACACACAGCATCAGCTTGCAAGCTGATACTGCTGTAAGCTGAAGAATCTTGAGTAAATAATTTGATACTAGCCCTAGGCAAATCATTAATCGTCTCTAGACCCAGGGTCCCTTCCCCCACCTCCTAGTTCTGGTGCCTCCTTACAACCTGCTAAACTTACTAGCTTAGCCCTGACACCCACTGAGGCCCAGCCAGCCAACCAGCACTTCCACTAGTTGTTTAGCCCCATGCTTGAGATAAGGACACTTAGGATGTCAGTTTGCTCTACCACAAGGGACTAGTGTCAAGGTATGGGCCAATAGATTATGAAATCTTGTGGACTCATCCCACAAAATAGGTCCCATGCAGAAAAGAAAACTGCACTATTAAGTGCCCTCCTTCAAGTCATAGGTGCTGAGCCACTAGGTTAGTACTGATGTAGGGTCTCAGAAGGGTGGGAATTATACCAGCATGCTGTCTTTTGCTACCCCTGGAATCTCAGCACTCTAGGCAACTGCCTAGTTTGCCTAGGGAAGGCGTTGGATCTGATCACATTTACTCTTTTGCATTGTTCTAAATCTGAAAACGTTATATGAAACTACCAGCTACCTATTTTAAAAGAAAAGAAAAAAGATGCATGTTTATCATTTCTTGCCAACATGTTTTAAAATGTTATGCACCTAAATGCTTTGCAGGTTTTATATTTTCTATTCCCACGTGTTAGTGATTGGGGAAACTTAACCAAGAAAAGAGAGGCAAAATTAGACCTTACCTGCTAATTGTCTTTCCTTGTGCTCCCTCCAGGTCAGGCATGAATGGGTAGTCAGCCCCCTTCAGCAGCTGAGGACTGAGCATGCCAGAGTCTTGCTGGTGTAGTATAAGAGCTCCCTCTACAGCCCTGACTCCAGTCTCCTATTGACCAAGCAGTCAAACTGAATGACCTACTAACTACCGCCCTCCTTACGAGATCTACTTCCCGTAGTAGAGAGAGGCGGAACAATGGTGAGCACACACCCTCCATACCTCATTTAATGGAATGAAGGTAGATATCTATCTATCTCACATCTTCCAAAGCCTATTTGCCCATCTTGCCTTAGATGAACACTTCTGTTTGGTCTGGTCTGATTTTGGAGAAGCTGGTGAAGGACTTGACTTGAAATCTTTCTGCCTTCCAGAGTACAGGTCTGAGGGGCCTGTGAAGAAGACGGGAACCAATTTTCAATCAGCCTCAATCTCCTCCTTCCAGGCATGCTAGTTGGGACTCCCTGGGGGTGTCAGATTCAGTTGTTACTGGCCTGGAAAGCCTTTCTGTCCCTCTTTATGGCCTTCAGGCTCATTCTCAGTCCCTTCATTGAGCACTTGGACCAAGGGTCCAGTCTCCTCCAGAGGAGGATCCTCCGCTACGCAGAAGTTCTTTGGGGGGCCCATTCCCTGGTCCCTCCGGTTGGAAGCAGGCTTCACCTCTTCTCTCAGCAATGGGCCTAGTCACCAAGGATTGCTGGATGTTAGCCCCCATTCAGTACAGCTATGACCTTAAATGCAGAGAGTCCCAGCTGCTTTTATCCCCTCCCCTTGGTGTATTTGCGAACGGCAGGGCTGCTGTGCAGGTCACCTTGTTCAGGTTGCCTCTTGTGAAAGCAGTGGTGCCCATTCCCCCGAACGATCAGGGCAAGCGCAGGTATTCCATCTATTTTGTGGTGGTGCTGATACGGAAGGAGCATTCCAGCCTATTCTGGACCTCAAGAGTCTCGATGAGCACTTGCGCTTCTGGATGGAAACTTTGTGATCAATGGTTCAAGCACTGTGCCAAGGGGAATTCCTGGCGGCACTATTATTACTACTTACTGACCATTTGTATAGCGCTACAAGAACATAAGATATGCCATACTGGGTCAGAGCAAGGTCCTTCAAGCCCAGAATCCTGTTTCCAACAGTGGCCAATCTAGGTCATACGTACCTAGCAGTTTCTCCAAATGACACAGGTTCCACAATGCCTGTATTGGGTCAAGCATTGATATCCTGGGTCCCTTCTTAATAATGGTTTATGGCACCTTTCCTCCAGAAACTTGTCCAAACCTTTTTTTAAACCCAGCTACACTAACGGCCTTTACTACATCCTCCGGTAACAAATTCCAGAGTTTGATTACACATTGAGTGAAAAAATATATTTTCTTTTATTAGTCTTAAATAGTTTACCATGTAGCTTCATTGCATGCCCCCTAGTCTTTCTATATTCTGATCATGTAAACAATCGATCTACGTTTACCTGTTCCACTCCATTCATTAATTTATAGACTTCAATCATATCTCCCCTCAGCCATCTCTTTTCCAGGTTAAAGAGCCCTAGCCTTTTTAGCCTTTCTTCATATGGGTATCCTTCCATCCCCATTACCATTTTGGTGTCTCTTCTCTGAACCTTTTCTAATAACGCTATATCCTTTTTAAGATACGGCGACCAGAATTGCACACAATATTCAAGGTGCGGTCTCACCATGGAATGATATAGAGGTATTATAATATCTTTTGTTTTGTTTTCAATTCCTTTCCTTTCCTTACAATACCTAGCTTTCTATTTGCGCTCTTGGTTGCCGAGGGTTTTAACATGTTATCTACAATGACGCCTAAATCTTTTTCCTGGGTGTTGGTTCCTAATGTGGAACCTTGCATCGTGTAACTATAGTTTGGGTTCTTCCCTAGGTGCATAACTTTGCACTTGTCCACATTAAATTTTATCTGCTGTTTGGATGCCCAGTCTTTCAATTTATCAAGATCCTCTTGCAATTTTCCACAATCCTCTTGGGTTTTAACAACTTTAAATAGTTTTGTGTCATCTGCAGATTTGATAACCTCACTCGTTATTCCCTTTTCCAGGTCATTTTATGAATGTCAAAAATCAGCGGACCCAGCACAGATCCCTGGGGTACACCACTATTCACCTTTCTCCATTGGGAAAATTGGTCATTTAGCCCTACCCTCTGCTTTCTATCTTTTAACCAGTTCCTGATCCACAATAGTACCCTGCCTCCTATCCCATGACTCTTTAGTTTTGCCAAGTCTCTGATGAGGGACCTTGTCAAAGGCTTTCTGAAAGCCCAGATACACTATATCAACCGACTCACCTTTGTTCACCTGTTTATTCACACCTTCAAAAAAACATAACAGATTAGTAAGACAAGATCCTCCTTGTCTAAAGCCATGTTGGCTGTATCCCTTTAAGCCATGACTATCTACATGTTCAGCAATTTTGTTCTTTATGATGGTTTCTACCATTTTTCCCGGTACTGACGTCAGGCTCACCGGTCTGTAGTTTCCTGGATCGCCCCTGGAACCCTTTTGGTGTTACATTCACCATCCTCCAATCTTCAGGTATTACAGATGATTTTAATGATAGTTCACAGATTACTAATAGCAGGTCTGCAATCTCATATTTCAGTTCTTTCAACACCCTTGAATGTATATCATCCGGCCCAGGTGATTTGCTACTTTCAGTTTATCTAATAGTTTTAATACATTTTCCCGATGTATCGATATTTCCTTCAGTTCTTCCGCACCTTTAAATACCACTTCAGTCATGGGTAACATTCCTACATCTTCCTCAGTAAAGACCAAAGCAAAGAATTAATTCATTCAGTCTCTCCGCTATCGCCTTGTCGCCTCTTAGTGTCTCTTTAACCCCTCTGTCATCTAATGGACCAACAGATTCTCTCACAGGTCTTTTGCTACGAATGTACTTGAAAGTCTTTATTACGCGTTTTTGCTTCTGCAGCAAGCTTCTTCTCAAATTCTCCCTTTGCCTGCCTTATCAATGCCTTGCATTTAACTTGCCAGTGCTTGTGCTGTTTCCAGGTTTCGTCATTTGGCTCTTTTTTTCCATTTCCTGAAAGATGCTTTTTTGGCAACAGCCTCTCTGACCTTGCCTTTAAACCATGTTGGCAGTTTTTTGGACTTTAGTATTTTTAAACACCCAAGCTTGATGTAAGTCTTTAACCTTTGCAACTGCTCCTTTTAGTTTTTTCTTTACTATTTTCCTCATTTTATCATAGTCTCCCTTTCGAAAGTTAAAAGGTAGTACTGTGGATTTCCTTACTATCCCTCCTCCACTAATTAAATCAAACGCTATTATGCTATGATCACTATTGCCAAGTGGCCCCAACACCCTTATCTCTTGCACCAGATCTGGTGTTCCACTAAGGACTAGGTCCAATATGGCTTCCCCTCTGGTCGGTTCATGAACCAGCTGCTCCAAGAAGCAGTCATTTATTTCATCTAGGAACTTTATCTCCCTAGCATGTCCTGCCGTGACACTGACCCAGTCAATACTGGGGTAATTGAAATCACCCATTATTATTACTGCACTGTAACCTTTGTTAGCTTCCTTGATTTCTTTGAACATTTCATCATCCATTTGTTCATTCTGGCCAGGTGGTCGATAGTATACCCCCACTGCCATCGCCTTCCCCTTTTTACATGTAATTTCAATCCATAGAGATTATACAGCCAATTTTGTTTCCTGCAAAACTTGAATCCTTTGTGACTCAATGCCCTCTCTAATATAGAGCGCCACCCCTCCACCAATTTGATCAGCTCTATCATTACGATATAGTTTGTACCCAGGTATCAGTGTCCCACTGGTTGTCCTCCTTCCACCATGTCTCTGAGATTCCAATCATATCTAGCCTCATTTAATGCTATATATTCTACGTCTAGCATTTGCATACAAGCATTTTAGAGACTGTATTTTATTCATATTAATTTGGCTATTGGTAGGCATGGGTAATTTGGGATCTTTAAGCTCTGTCTGCTCCATACTCGAGGCATTTGGGCTACTTTACTCTTTTTTTGGAACCTCTCTGCTTTTGGTAGTATCCTTCAAGGATACATTCTTCTGAACCATGTGCTCTTGTGCGACTGTCGGCTTTCCCCTATTGTCTAGTTTAAAAGCTGCTCTATCTCCTTTTTAAAGGTTAATGCCAGCAGCCTGGTTTGGTTAAGGTGAAGCCCATCCCTTTGGAAGAGCCCCTCCTTTCCCCAGAATGTTCCACAGTTCCTAACAAATCCAAACCCGTCATCCTTGTACCATTGTCTCATCCATGTATTGAGACACCGGAGCTCTGCTTGTCTTTTGGGTCCTGCGTGTGGAACTGGAAGCATTTCGGAGAACGCTACCCTGGAAGTTCAGGATTTCAACTTCCTACCTAAAAGCCTAAATTTAGCCTCCAGAACCTCCCCACCTCATTTTCCTATGTCATTGGTACCGACATGTACCAAGACAGCAGACTCCTCCCCAACACTATCTAAGACCTTATCTAGGTGGCGCGTGAGGTCCACTACTTTCGCACCAGGCAGGCATGTTACCAGGCAATCCTCACGTCCACAAGCCACCCAGCTATCTACATGCCTAATGATCGAATCACCAACTATAATGGCTGTCCTAACCCTTCCCTCATGGGCACATGGCCCTGGAGAAACTTCCTCGGTGCGAGAGGGTTTTACATCACCTGGAGGACAGGTCCTAGTTACAGGATCACTTCCTGCCACACCAGGGTGATGCTCTCCTGTCACGTGACCTCTCTCCTCCATGGCATCAGGGATGCTGCCAGACTGGAGGTGGTACTTCAGGACTATATCCCTGTAGGTCTCGTCTATGTACCTCTGTCTGTCTTATGTCTTCCAAGTCTGCTACTCTTGCCTCTAGAGATCGGACTCGTTCCCTGAGAGCAGAGAGCTCCTTGCACCTAGTGCACACGTAAGACCTCTCACCAACTGGACGAAAATCATACATATAACACTCAATGCAAAAGACTGGAAAACCCCCATCTTGCTGCTGGACTGCTGTCTGCATCTTAGTTTTAAGCTTGTGTTTTGATCTTTAAGTTCTGTACTTATAAGGGTTGCTATGGATGCTTATACTAATAAAATTGTACCTAATACATTTAATATACCTTGTTCACCTGAAGCTTAATTAATCTCAGGTCCTTAGTGTATGACTGATTTGGATAACGAGCTGCACCTGAGAGCACCCCCTTTCCTTTAAGATGTGTAAGTACCTATAAAGCTATGATTATCCCAGGGGTGGGTGGGTGTATGCAGTGTTGTAAAGACACATGTTAAGGCATATGCAGTGCTTACAATCTAGTCAAGACAGTGTAATAGCTAAGGACAAGGATATAGCTAGGAGAATGGTAAGGAAACACACAGACTAGGCAGATCAGGATCCAAAAGTGGCCTTGAGGAGGTGTGTTTAGCCTGGATTTGTAAAGGACTAGAGATGAAGCCTGATGTACAGACTCAAGTAGTTTGTTCCAGGAATAAGGAGACAAGATGTATTTTCATATCCCGATCCAGGAGGATCAGCAAAGTATTTGGCTCTCACCTTCAGTTCGCCACTCTTCCATTTGGACATTCTACTGTCCCAAGGATGCTCCCTAAGGTCATGGTGGTGGTGCTGTGTCAATATGACACCCAGGGATTTCTGTGCACCCATATTTGGGCTACTGCTCATCCAAGCCCATTCTTTCAATGGCTTCTTGGATAGGTCCCCCTGAGTGGTGTCCTTTCTTATGAGCCTTGGTTAGGTGATCAATTGGGGAAGGAGCTGGTTGTTGCATTCCCAGTTCCTGGGAGCATGCTTTGATTCTCGAGTGGGCAGTCTTCTGCCAGAGGAGAAAGTCAAAGGGCTTTTGGCTTGCCTGGTGCTGTTCTATTCGCAGCAGGCTCCCGGAGTCTGGGATTATCTTCAATTTCCTGGATTGATGGCATGACACTCAAGATGATGCTGTGGGTTTAGTTTAGTTTATTCGCATTTGATATACAGTCAAACCTCGGTTTTCATACGCCCCGGTTTTCATACGTTTCGGTTTTCAACATCTTTTTTGACTGAGATTTTGTCCCGGTTCTCATACATCGCTTCGGTTTTCAACGTCTTGTTTGACTGAGATTTTGTCCCGGTTCTCGTACATCGCCTCGGTTTTCGTAAAGTACAGTACTATAAATACATACACCCTCGCGCTGCACACCAGTCTGTATACACTGCCGGAACTCCCGCCCGGTCCCGGCAGCACTGCCCGCCGGACTCACCGATCGCCAGCGTGATGAGAAGCGAAAGCCAGCTGAGCACGTAAATGAAACACATCCTCGAGCCTGGTCAGAGTCAGAGAGGCAAGGATTGCGCAGAGAGGAAGGCCCCGATCTCGTCCACCGCCTGCCCGTTCTCTGGAGCGCCCCCTCAGGCTCGGAGGTAGCAGGGAAGAAAAGCTGTCAACGTAAGCAGGAGATGTTGCATGAATGTGGGAGGCAGTTCTTTTTCTTGCAGGGTACGTCTGAAGCTATATCATTAAGATTTTCTACCATTCTGAAGCATTGAGCAGATAATGTAAAGGTATTTTAATGGGCTGAATCCAATGTGATTCCGAAGAGAGCTGGGCACAGCAGCTTGTCAGGGGTGGCTAAGGCCAGATGTTAACGTACTGTACAGTACTGTACTTAGCTTGCTTTCAGTGATGTTAAATGTTCATTTATCCATTTCATTCGTCATTTATATTTATTTCTCATTGTTTTCTGTATGTAAAAATATAGTTATTCTCTATAAAATGTATTTTTTGTGAATATGTTTGGGTGTCTGGAACGGATTAATTGGATTTACATTATTTCTTATGGGAAATATTGCCTCAGTTTTCATACGTTTCGGTTTTAGTCAGACTTTTTCGAACGGATTAATCATGAAAACCGAGGTTTGACTGTACTGCCTTATGTTAATGTCAGGACAGTTCACAATTATGTAAACAGTCGAAGAAAGGCGCAAGGCCAGAAAAGGGAAAACAGAACTACAGTGTTTGACAGAAAAGGAGAAAATGATAACGTAGAGAGAAGACATAGTGAGATTTGGACAAAACATAAATAATCCAGGTCATGTTTGAGAAGCTGGGAGATTATAAGATGTACTGAAGAGATGGGTTTTCAACTGTGACCTTAAAGGATGAATAGTTTTTTGAGACGGAGTGAGTTGGGTAGGGAGTTCCATAGTGCTGGGCCATGAAAGAAGAAAGAGTGTCGGGTAGATTGAAGGTGAGCACATGCAGGTGAGGGGAGATGAAGGCGATTTACATGGATCGAATGGAGGGAACAAGTAGGAGTGTGGAACTGAAGGAGATTGGTGAGATACTGTGGCGTGTGAGTATAGATGTCTCTGTGAACTAGAGTAAGGATTTTGAAGTGTATATGGAATTCCATGGGAAGCCAGTGCACGTGAATCAAAAGTGATGTGGCATGATCCCTGTAAGATGAACAAGTGATAATCCGGGCTGCAGTATTCTGTAGGAGTTGTAAGCGACATAGTTGAGTGCGAGTGATCCCTGTGAGGGCAGAGTTGCAGTAGTCAAGACGAGAAAGGGTGTGTGCTGTTATGTGGCGGCCGCTCCAGTGGTCCTTGCTGACTAGGTGGTCTGAGTTCTCGGTGGTTTGAGCTCGGGCTCCTGCTCCCAATTATGGTGATGGCTGGCCTGCGGTGGTGGAAGCAGCCCAACCTGAGTAAAGGTGTACTGCTGGATGATTTGCTCATGGATTCTTCTGTCGCTTGGATGCCAATCTCTCTCGGGCGGGGAGCCCAGGGCTGTTTGGAACTGTAGGGAAGCGGTGTGGTCCAACTGCCTTGAGGCGATGGCCATTAGGTTGGCTCTTGTGTGTTTTTGGCTTCTGGTCAAGGGCCAGGAAGTTAGTGTTCTCTGGCAGCGCTATGGACAGTGGTGGCTTATGTCAAATAGCAAGACAGTAGGAGGAGTGCTGGGGTAGCTCTGGAGATGGCTCTCCTCTTTGCTTGGGCAGTGAAGAACCTCCTAGTTGGCTCTGCACGCTTCCAGGGTGGCTACTGTGGAAACAGATTTTCTCAGCCAGCACTCTGGTTCCAGGAGAGTGGGAGTTGAGTCAGGAGGTGTTTTTCAGTTCTTTCTGTGCCACTGTGCTCACCCCAAGAGGGATCTGATGGCGAATTGCTGCAGTGCCAAAGTGTGCTTCTGCTTCAGTTGCCGCAGGGAGACAAGGTCTGAGGGCATCTGCATCCTGATTCAGCCTTGACCAAGTCATTACCTGCTGTATGTGTTTCCTCTGTGGCCCTTAGTGGGGTTTGTGATTTGATGTATGGAAAGGATTATTTTGACGAAGGGCCTTTTTCTCTTAGCTCCCTGAAGGTTCAGGTTGCAGCTCTGGCCTGTTTTCAGAGGTCCACTGGCTGGTAAGTCTTTATCCTTACACCCAGATGTTTTCTTCCTTCATCAGGTAGTTTGGAGTCTGCATCCCCCCGCCTTCCCCCTCTGGTCTGTGATCCCTTTCTGGGATTTGTCTGGTTCTTGGAATTGAATTGTCAGAGTCCTTGGCTGTTGAAGCATGCTACTCTAAAGGATTTGACTCTCAAGAAAGTCGTCTTTGTTGCGGTTTGTTCTGCAAGGAAGATTCTGAGCTATTGGCTCTTGCCAAGATCCTTACCTATCTTTTTCTGAGTGGGCCATTTCCATTCGGTCTGTGCCTGCCTTCTTCCCCTGAAGTGCTTTCTCCCTTTCATGTGAACCCGGAAGTTTTGCCTGCCGTCCTTCTCTTAAGGAGCAGTGTTGGGGGAATAGTAAGGATCTTTGCCTTGTGGATGTCCAGAGGGTGCCTCTCTGGTTCTTGGAGGTTACAAATTCTTTTCGCAAGTCTGACCATCTCTTTGTGCTGTTTGCTGTCTTGTGTAAGGTGATGCGGTGGCTAAGTCTGCATTGGGGTACTGGGTTAAGGAGGCCATTGCCTCGGTGGATCTGTTGTGGAATTGGCCAGCTCCAGCAGGTTTGCGCATGCATTCTACTTGAGTACTAGTGTCCTTGTGTAATAAACTTAACTTTTTACAAAATAATAGACACTTCAGTGAAGCAAAGAGTTACTTTAATCACATTACATTCTTGCAAGACGGGTGAATGCTTAACTGAGCATTCAGACCTATCCTCTGTTTCACAGTTTTTATAGTACATTATGTCCTCGCCTACTTCCAGCATGTCCATAACTCATTAGTTAATACTTCTGCACCTGTGTCATGCTACGTGTTAGCCATGTAGTCTCTCTTCCCAGGATGCAGACATACAGTGCAGTAAAGGAAGTCATAAAATCATTACATACTACACTGTCCTCGCCGCCTTCCATGATGTCACTTACTCATTGGTTAATACTGTCTCACTCCACTTCTTTGTGCTTCTGCACCTTTTGACAGGCTACGTATTACTAGCCACGTAGTCTCTTCTTCCAGGATGGAGGCATACAACAAAGGGAGTCGGAAAGTCATTACATACAAAATTATATTACAGAATGGTGAATGAATGGAATACAAGAATTATATTACATTGTAAAAATAACATATCACATTTGTTTATATCAAACCCCTCCCTCTTTTCTTGTTACTTTTTACATTTACTCTACAGTTCCTTAGGAAGCTTCTAATTTAGATAACATCCTTCCTGACTCTCTCTTCCCCTTTATTGTCCATTAATAACATTGCACCTTTGTACACTGAAGATGATACAATCATTTGTTTAGTGCTTGCCGTTTCTGTCAGTCTTTGAATTAGCCCTCCTATACACAGTATTATGCAACACCCCACCGTAATTTAATACTCCAATTACAACAAGTACATAGGTAAATATAGATGATACCACCCCTTTCCACTTCCCAAACCATGACTCAAACCATCCAGTAGGAGGTATCCGAACCTGAATTTTCTGCCATTTCCTCTGCCAAGGTAGTTAGTCCTCGCAGGGCTTTAGTGATAGTGCCATCAGGGGCCGTGTTATTGGGGATGAACATACATTTCCCCCCCCCCCCCACATTAAACACACATGCCCCCTTTTTCAGCCGCCGCCATATCTAAAATCATTCGGTTCTCCCAGGCCATTCTGCTAGTGGCGTCGAATTGTTCTGTGATCCCCTTTATTGCATCCCGGGTATAATTGATAAACCGCTGTTGGTTATAATATATATAATTTATCCAATCTACATTTTTGTTTATCGTGATTACCCCTAACAGGGATTTGAATCCAGCTGTAATCTGTTTTCATGCGTTGTACTCATTCGGAACTCCCCGAGGGACTTCTAGTGCATGTATGTGTGTATGTCAGTCATCAAATGAGGCTCCAAAAGTACTCCTCCTTTTCCTTTGTATTTGCCCCTTATCCTGTTCTGTGAATGCCAAGGTGAAAGGAACCGCCAATTGAACTATTGAACATGTTCCCGACCATAGGGTAGGCAATATTGGTCTCAACGTCCGCCATCCACAGTAGCAGCACAGGTCTGCCCTAGGGATTACCAGGTTGGAGTAGTTCTTCTCTTATCCTTCCATCCCTGTCAGGTTTAGGCTTAGAACGCAGACATTCAGTTCCCCCACTTCCCTTGTGTAGTTTTCCCCCGCCTGATGAGACAGGCGGAGTGATTTCCAAACACTGCTGAAAGTGTGTGTGTGTGGGGGGGACTTTTATCTCCAAGTCTGTAGGGGGAAAGAGCAAATTCAATGACTTGCAACTTTCATTTCCCCAAGCCGTTTTTTCCTGATACAGAGGTATGAGGCATCTTACTCCATCGGGATCTGTATCCCACTTCAAGGGTAAGGGCACAACATGTGCAGTGGGCCTCCCAGAGGCACATGCGTAGCAATTGCTACGCTTGAGACTTCCTACGGTATATTTAACCCTTTCCACCCAGGCGTTCACATCCCCATAACCCGTTTCCACCTCTAGTGTCCCTCATATCTTTAATCTCCACTGTCTTGAGGTGTGGAGACCTGAATCTGATTCTTGAGGGGTATTTTTATCCTCATTCTTCCCAGGGGATCTTGCCCACTAACGTCTATTCCTAGTCCATAGGTCCCATCCAGTGAGTTATCCCTTCCAGAGAGGGTGACCACGATGGGGTTGCAACTTCCTGGGTTACGTTGCTAAATGCTGTGTTTCTTTATCATTTGTTATTTTCTTTTGAGCTGGGTGCCTCTTCCCCTCTGAGGAGACCCAGCCTCCATCCTCTGTGGTCCACCAAACTTGTGACCACCTGTAACAGGGCATCCCGTACACAGGTGTCTAGGCAGTCTCTGGACACACATATTTATGACTATTTCCCCACAATGTTTTGTAGTATCCCCTATCAAAATTTATTACTTGGCAGGCATCAAATTCTAGGCTCACTGGTCCCTCTCCCTCTGGTACGGTTACAGTAAATTATGTTAGGGTATACCCTTCCCCATTTGTTCATCTGTCCATCCCTTTCCCTGTCCTAGATCCCCTTAACAGAGAAAGTGATCCCCCCCTCCATCATAGCAGCATCATCCACCTTTTATTAGTCCTATTTAACCAACTCTTTTCCTGTTCTTCTGTTTTTCCTTGTTTTCAGGCACAGAGGGTCATTAGTTCCCTGAACTTTCCATTGTTCGTCTGAAGGAGCTTTGACCGGACCTTTAATTTGTGTATGAGTCCAACCTTTTTCCGCAGTTTTTTCAGCAGTCTTAGTACTCAGACCTGGAATGGGCCTTCCCAGTCTGGTTGCAATTTGGACTCCTTCCAGGATTTTATCAAGACCCACTGTCCTAGTTTGAGACCATGAACTGCAAACTCCAATGGGTGTGTTTGTGCTGTCCTCTAAAGAAGAGGACAGCCCAAGTATATATTCTTTAGTTTCAAACTGGGGAGGTTCCTTGTCCCATATAACATTTCGTAGGGGGACCATCCTAAATCTTTCCGAGGGGCTGTTTGGATTCTTAACAATGCTAAGGGCAAACACTTAGTCCAGGGTAATTTTGTTTCTAACATAAATTTGACTAGCTGCTTCTTTATAGTCTGATTCATGCGTTCCACTCTCCCTGAGGAGAGTGGATGCCATGGAGTATGGAAATCCCCAGGATACTCCCAGAGCTTCCATTATGTTTTGCAATACCTTGGCTGTGAAGTGACTTCACTGGTCCGAGTCAATGTAACCTACCATTCCATATCTTGGAATGATTTGTTCCAAGACTATTTTTGTTACTCCTATTGCCGTGGCAGCTACCATGGGATATGCCTCCACCCATCCCGTCAAATGGTCCACTATTACCAAAATATACTTCACCTGCCCAACCAGGGGCAACTCAGTAAAATCAATCTGTATACTTTGGAATGGATGAAGATCAGGGTCTGTGCCTCCCTGCAGTTGTTTCCTAAGGACCTTTTTGTTTTCTTACAGGTTATACACCTCTCACACACTTGCTTGGCTACTGTGTATGTTCCCACACACCCATCCATAATTTCTCTCATTGTTTACCATCTGCCTTCCATCGGGTAAAACCCATTTCCCCTTCTGTTTCTACTACCCCTATATCTTTGATTTTTCATTTTTCCCTTTCAGTAAATAAGAACATAAGATATGCCATACTGGGTCAGACCGAGGTCCATCAAGCCCAGTATCCTGTTTTCAGCAGTGGCCAATCTAGGTCATAAGTACCTAGCAGTCTCCCCAAAAGACGCAGGTTCCTCAATGCTTGTTGGGTCAAGCAGTGATATCCTGGGTCCCTTTTAATAATGGTTTATGGACTTTCCTTCAGGAACTTGTCCAAATCTTCTTTTTTTTTTTTTTGTTAAAGCCCAGCTACACTAACAGCTTTTACTACATCCTCTGGTAACAAATTCCAGAGTTTGATTACACGTTGAGTGAAAAAATATTTTCTCCTATTAGTCTTAAACAGGTTACCCTGTAGCTTCATTGCATGTCCCCTAGTCTTTTTATATTCTAATGACGTAAACAATCGATCTATGTTTACCCGTTCCACCCCATTCATTAATTTATACACTTCTATCATATCTCCCCACAGCTGTCTCTTTTCCAGGTTGAAGAGCCCTAAACATTTTAGCCTCTCTTCATAAGAGTATCCTTCCATCCCCTTTACCATTTTGGTGGCTCTTCTTTGTACTTTTTCTAATAATAATACCTTGGTCCGTGCACGGAGTTAACCTGGCTGACAAATTTGTACCTGCTTAATACCTGGTCTGCTTCACTGAGTCTATTGATTTTTCCTTCATGGTCTCTGGATTCTGCTGTCAGTACACTGTTGGAGCCCCCCATCGTTGATACACGAGGCTGTTGAACTCAACGGGACGTGTCTCCCCGTCCTTAGCGGCGGTGGTCTCCTCCAGCGATGAGACAATCCTGGACGAGCCCCCAATCTGTAATAAACATAACGTTTTACACAATAACAAACATCTCAGTGAAGCAAAGAGTTGCTTTAATCACATTAGATTCTTGCAAGACGGGTGAATGCTTAACTGAGCATTCACAGCTATCCTCCTTTTCACAGTTCTTTTATAGTACATTATGTCCTTGCCCACTTCCAGCATGTTCATAACTCATTGGTTAATACTTCTGCACATGTGTCAGGCTACGTGTTAGCCACGTAGTTTCTCTTCTCAGGATGCAGACATACAGTAAAGGAAGTCAGAAAATCATTACATACTACACTATGTCCTCGCCTTCTTCCATGATGTCAGTTACTCATTAGTTAATGCTGTCTCACTTCACTTCTTTGTACTTCCGCACCTGTGACAGGCTATGTATTACTATCCACGTAGTCTCTCCCTCCAGGATGCAGGCATACAACAAAGAGTCAGAAAGTCATTACATACAAAATTATATTACAGAATGGTGAATGAATGGAATACAAGAATTATATTACATTGTAAAAATAACATATTACATGTTTATATCACTTGTGGGCAGAGCAGATCTCAGTAGCCCCTGCAGACATTTATTGGGCAGCAAAGTGGGCATCAGTTTTCACTTTTGTCAAGCATTTCCGTTTGGATGTTCACGCTTATGTGGACACAGCCTTTGGTTCTAAGGTTTCGCAAGCTGCTGTTGTCCTGCCCAGTGGAGGCATAGCTTTGGTACATCCCACTTATCTGAACTGGTCTAGCAGGACGATATGCAATGTGACATTTTACTTACCAATTAATGTTTTTCCTTGAATCCTGCTAGACCAGTCCAGGGGCCGGCCTGCCTGCCCCCTGGAACTGTCTGTTCTGTTCTTCTGCAGCAGTACTCTTGGGTCCACTATGATTTATATACTTGGCTCCACAGGTTCAGCTTCTACAGACAGCAATTTCTGCTTTCCTGCACATAGTATTCTATTGTTTGATTACTTATTGTTGCCCACGTTGAGGGGGTGTGAGGCTTGCCATGTTCTTCCATATGCTTTTGGGATGAATACCGGAGAGACATCTGGTGGCTGAGGCGGATAGTGGCATGGGAGTGATGTCATTGAAAGTTGGGTTTTTCTTTAGTTCTTTGTATCTACCAGCCTGCTGATATAGGAAACAACTCGCTTGCCTGGACTGGTCTCGCAGGACTCAAGGAAAGGACATAATTTAGTAAGTAAAATGTTGCCTTTCTTGTTCAGCAAGATTAGTTTTGGCTTTCAAATACATTGGGGCATGTTTACTAAAATCTATGCTGGTAGCATGTGAAATTCTAGCACAGAGATCCATGCTTAGTTTTGGGGATGTGCACATCCATCCCCTTGATGTGTAGCATGTCCTTTGAACTAGTAAGGTGCTAATTGGCACACGTGCACTTAATTCACCTCAGTGGGTGGCATTAAGAACACCCATGCTAACTGCAACAGGCATGGTTAGCACATGCCCAAAACTCCCATGCCGTGACATACCATCAATGCTCACACTATGTCCCTAACCCACCCAGTCTCAACCGAGACATTTGTTAACAGGTTAGCATGGGATTTTTAGCACAGTGTGCTTTGCATAGTTTTATCATTTATTAAAATTTAATATACTGTCCTTGGTGTTAGCAGACAGAACAATTTACATCAATAAAATATGTATGTATAAAATTAAAGAAACAAACTACAATTAAAATAGGAAAGATGAAAGGTGAGGGCAGAAAGGAGCAGAAAGAAATGTAAAGTTAATTGATTATACAGTGTTATAACTAATTCTCCAGGACCAAGCAGGAAGTCAGTCCTCACATATGGGTGATGTCGGCGCCGACGGAGCCCTCGCGGAGCAATTTTCCCCAGCTTTCAAAGAAAGCCTTTGGGAATTGCAGCGCGCATGCGCGGTCTCCTTCCCGCCCAAGGGTGCCATCTTAGCCAGTCTTCTTTTTTCCGCGGAGCCCTACAGACGTACCCGTCGTGTCCCCGCTGAAAAAGTTGATTTTAGTGAGTTGTTTCTCTCTTTTTTTTCTTCGACCGGTCTTTTTCCTGCCCGGACTCGCGACGCCGTTGCGAGTCCTTCTGTTATTTTTCGGTTTTTCTGATTTTTGGTCAGTTTCGTTTTTCGGTTTTTCGCTGGCAGCCCGGTCCTTTGACCTTGCAGGGGCCCTTTTTCCCCCGATGGCTGCCAGTGGTTTCAAGCGGTGTGTTCAGTGTGACAGAAATATGTCACTCACTGACACACATGATAATTGCCTCCGCTGCCTCGGCCCGGATCACGAAGAACTGATCTGTGGGGCCTGCAGCAAAATGTCCTCCAAAGCGTTAAGGAGTCGGCGGCACCAGCGGGAAAGAATCTTCGCTGATCCAGGCCGTACCCGGACCTCGTCGGAGGCCTCGGCGTCCAGAGGTTCCAGCTCTGACCATCGCCGGAGTTCCTCCGACAGAGGTTCTCCCTCCGGGGACCATCGATGGAAGGTAAAACCCGCGAGGGCGGCGTCGGTGGACGCTCCTGGCTCCGCGAGGGCCAGGTCGCATAGCCCCGATGCCCGTCCCGGGTCTTTGGAGAAGGAGCACCTCCCGAAGCGACCTCGTCTGGAGTCGGAGTTGCCTGCTCGGGTAAGTCCTGTAGTCCTCCTGGACTCGCCTCCGAGGTGACCGACGTCGGGCCCGACGCCGTCGGGGCCCGAGTCGGGGGCTGCTGGGTCACCAGAGGTCGGACTCAGGTTGACGGCCTTGGAGAGCAGACTATCTGCCTTCATGGACCAGCAGCGGGCACTGATCGCTAGCCTCGCTGGCGCCTCTGCCCCGACCGCCGGGACGTCGACGTCTAAGTCGACCCCGGAGACCGAGCCGATCCTCGAGTCCATGCGAACTCGAGTCGATCCTCGGTCGAGGTCACCCTCGGCCTCCCGTTCGGGACCGAGGTCATCGACGCCGACTCCCTCGGTGTCGGGGCGGCCGACGCCTCCTCCTGCCCGGGCCGACCCCACCGATTCCTCCTCGGAGTCGGTCTGGGAGTCTGAAGAGGAAGAGTCACCTCATTCGTTTCGAACTCGGTGTGTCCCCTCGGACTCACCTGAGTCCGAACCTCGGAAGCAGTCCCCTCCGGAGGATGCCCGGTTCTCGGACTTCGTCAGGGATATGGTCAAGGCTTTGGCCTTCCATGCGGATCCCGAGGAGGAGCCTCGAGCCGAAGAGCTCGACGCCCTTCAGTACGACTCTTCCGCCAGGGAGCACTTTACTGTACCGGTTCCTCCTATGCTGGAACGACTACTCTTCCGCATGTGGGAGAGTCCGGCATCGTCGCCGGTATTAAGCAAGTGGGTCGATTCCATCTATCGAGTCTGCAAGAGTCCTGGCTTCCAAAAAGCACAGCTACCGCACCATTCCATGGTTGTGGAATCGGCCATGCATAGGCTTAAGAGCCAGAAGATGCACTCCTCGGTGCCTCCTGGTAGGGAGGCCCGTAACCTGGATGGCCTCGGTAAGAAGTGTTTCCAGGGCTCTATGCTTGCTTGTCGGGTCCAGACCTACCAGCTCTACATGGGCATGTATCTCAGAGACCTGGCTAAAGAGCTAGCCGGATTCTCCGCTGGGCTGTCCGATGAACCTTTGCGGAGGTTCCTAGCCTTGACAACTGGTATTCGGGAGTGCTCCAAATTCATGTCCCGAGCAGCCTATGATGGCTTTGAAGCATCGGCTCAAGTGGCTGCAGCCGGCATCGGTGCCCGCCGACAGGCTTGGCTTCAATCGTCTGACCTTGAACCCTGGGTGCAGGACAAGTTGGTCGATCTCCCCTGCCGAGGTGAAAACCTCTTTGGCAAGCCCATGGCTGAAAAGGCTGCACAAATCGAGACGGAGACTCTCACCAGGACTAGGCTTTCTAGGAAGACCTCCGCCCCTTCCCAGAAAAAGAAGGGCTCGGGAAAGAAGTCCTTTTACCCGAGAAAGGCGGCTGCCTATAAACACTACCCTCAATATCAGGCCGCCGCAGCTCCCCAACAGGGCCAGCAGGCCAAGGGACGGGGTAACGGGTCCCGTAGGCAGCAAGCCCCCAAGCCTGCACCACCGGCCCCTGCTCAGCAGGGTGGGGGTTTTTGACTTCATCGGCATAGCCTCTCCCCCTCAGCTGGTCCCTCCCAGCACCGGAGGCCGGCTGGTTCACTTCGCCCACAGGTGGTCCAACATCACTTCAGATGCCTGGGTGCTTCAAGTCGTAAGAGAAGGCTATCTTCTCCACTTCCACCAGGTCCCTCCCTCCTATTTCCCGGGAGAACCTCCACGACTCCCTCTGCACAGGGACTTACTCCTTCAGGAGTTAGCAAATCTTCTTCAGGAACAGGCTGTGGAACCGGTGCCCCACCACCTGCGCGGTCAAGGCTTTTATTCCAGGTATTTCCTAATACCAAAAAGAATAGGAGGCCTCAGACCCATCCTGGACTTGCGCAACCTCAACAAGTTCCTCGTGAGGGAGAAGTTCAAGATGCTTACCCTTGGAATCCTTCTGCCCTACCTCCAGCAGGGAGATTGGCTATGCTCCTTGGATCTAAAGGATGCCTACACGCACATCCTCATCCACCCAAGCCACCGCCAATACCTAAGGTTTGTGGTGGCAGGAAATCATTACCAGTACAGAGTACTGCCCTTTGGCCTATCCTCCGCACCGCGGGTCTTCACAAAATGTCTCGCGGTGGTGGCGGCTTATCTCCGGCTTCACGGCCTCTTTGTCTTTCCGTACCTCGACGACTGGCTCATCAGAGCATCGTCCTCTCTGGAAGTCACCAATGCCACACACCGCACTGTGACTCTTCTGCAGTACTTGGGCTTTGTCATAAACTTCGCAAAGTCCACTTTGCTCCCCTCACAGGACCTCGAGTTCATCGGCGCAAGGCTGCACACTCTTCAGGCCCGAGCTTTCCTGCCTTTCGACAGGACTCAACGGCTCATGGACTTAGCCGGCCGTTTTCGCAGCCAGTCCCTGGTCTCAGCCAGGCGCTTCCTGAGACTACTCGGCCATATGGCTTCCACCGTCCACGTGACCCCCAATGCCCGCCTGAACATGCGGCCTGCTCAATGGTGCCTTCGCAAGCAGTGGCAACAAGCCACAGGCGGCCTAGCCGACTTAGTGCGCGTCTCCGGGCCGCTGGCCTCTACTCTACAGTGGTGGCTTCATCGGCCGAACCTGGTGCTCGGAATGCCTTTTCAGTCGCCTCAGCCGGCTCAAGTGCTGACGACCGATGCTTCTCTCCTAGGATGGGGAGCGCATTGCCAAGGGACATGTACTCAAGGTCTCTGGACCACGTGGGAGTCTGCTCAGCAGATCAACTTCCTGGAGCTCAGAGCCATCCGTCTGGCTCTCAAGGCTTTCTCCCACCTGACTTCTCACCAGTCCGTCCTTGTCCAGACGGACAATCAAGTTGCCATGTTCTACGTGAACGAACAGGGAGGCACGGGCTCCTTCCTTCTCTGTCGAGAAGCACAGAAGCTCTGCTCTTGGGCCGTCAGCCACGGCATTCTTCTCAAGGCAGTTTATCTCCCAGGCCAAGAAAATTGCCTGGCGGACAAACTCAGCAGAATCCTCCAGCCACATGAGTGGCGCCTGGATACCTTCGTAGTTCAGAAACTTTTTCTGAAGTGGGGCCTCCCCACGATGGATCTCTTTGCCAGTCCTCTCAACCGGCAACTTCCTCGCTTCTGCTCTCGTCAGCCGCATCCCCTTCGAGTAGCGGCGGATGCTTTTCTACTCTCATGGTCGAAAAGCCTTCTGTATGCCTTTCCTCCCATACCGCTAGTCTCTCGAACTCTTTTCAAGGTTCTCCGAGACAAAGCTTCCATGATCCTGATCGCTCCTCGCTGGCCCAGACAGCCGTGGTTTCCTCTCCTGCTGCAATTAGCGGTAGCGGATCCGTTCCCTCTGGGGTTTCAGCCGGATCTCCTAACACAGGATCAGGGATCCCTGCTACATCCCAACCTCGGATCTCTACATCTGATGGCCTGGCTGCTGAAAGGGTAGTCCTTGCACCCCTTCTACTGCCGGCAGAGGTGGAAGAGGTCGTCCTAGCTTCTCGGCGACCTTCTACCCGAAAATGCTACGCCCTTAAATGGCGTCGTTTTTCCGCTTGGTGTGCCCAGCAGTCTCAGGATCCCTTCTCCTGCTCGGTGTCGGTGATCTTGCAGTACTTGCTCTACCTCTCTAATCTGGGACTTAAGTCCAACTCCGTCAAAGTTCACCTCAGTGCTCTCTCAGCACATCATGTACCGGTGGACGGCAGACCTCTTTCCAGCGACCCTCTCGTAGCGAGGTTTCTCCGAGGTCTCCTTCTACTTAAAACACCTCTGCGCCCGCCAGCACCTGACTGGGATCTGAATGTGGTTTTACAGCGGATCACCTGTCCGCCTTTTGAACCTATGGCTACCTGTTCTCTCCGTTTTCTTTCTTGGAAAACTTTATTCCTGATAGCCCTCACTTCCGCTAGACGCGTAAGTGAATTGCAGGCCCTCGTGTCTGATCCCCCTTACACTCGGTTCTACAAAAATAGGGTAGTCCTACGGACTCACCCTAAATTTCTTCCAAAAGTGGTCTCCCCTTTTCACATCAATCAGGAGGTGGTACTTCCGACCTTCTTTCCCAGGCCACACTCCAGCCGAGCTGAAATGGTCCTGCATACCCTGGACTGTAGAAGGGCATTGAACTTCTACCTTGACCGTACGCGGGAGCACCGTAAAGCTGCTCAGCTTTTTGTGTCTTTCGACCCCAATAAATTGGGGCTCCTGGTCTCCAAGCGTACTCTGTCCATCTGGGTTGCTGACTGTATCGCTTGGGCTTATGGGGCAGCCGGACTCTCGCTAGAAAGTCGAGTCACTGCTCACTGTGTTCGGGCGAAGGCTACGTCAGTGGCTTACCTCCGCTCTGTTCCGTTGGCAGACATCTGCCGGGCCGCTACTTGGTCTTCGAGCCAGACTTTTGCGGTCCATTACTGCCTCGAGAGGGAGTCCCGCAGGGACAGTGCTTTCGGACAGGCAGTCCTCCGAAATCTCTTCGAGGTTTGAGCAACTCCTACCCTCCATCCCGGATGTTGGGCTACCGGTGGGTAATAATTCAGTGAAGATTCCTTCCTTCTGTGCTACTGAGCTAGAGGGAGCTCATTTTTGTGCTTAGGGTCTCCGGTAGCCTTAAGCTTGGGAGTCCCATATGTGAGGACTGACTTCCTGCTTGGTCCTGGAGAAAGCGTAGTTACTCACCTGTAACAGGTGTTCTCCAGGAGCAGCAGGAATCAGTCCTCACAACCCTCCCTCCTCCCCTTGGAGTTGCAATCATCTGCTTAAGTTTTTTTGCAAATTTTTATGCTGTCTTTTAGCTATGTCATCAGACTGGCTAAGATGGCACCCTTGGGCGGGAAGGAGACCGCGCATGCGCGCTGCAATTCCCAAAGGCTTTCTTTGAAAGCTGGGGAAAATTGCTCCGCGAGGGCTCCGTCGGCGCCGACGTCACCCATATGTGAGGACTGATTCCTGCTGCTCCTGGAGAACACCTGTTACAGGTGAGTAACTACGCTTTATGCAAACATATAGGGTCTCTTTTGTCATGCAGCACTCTTATTATTTTAAGCCCAAATCTTGCCTAAATAAGTAGGTTTTCAGTTGCTATTTGAATTTTGAAAAAGGCCTCCAATCGTAAGTATACTGGGAGAGGCTATTCTAGGGTGCCGGAGCTAAATAGCAGAAGGCTGAATGGCGGGTAGCTTCATAATGGAACCGGTGAAGTGAAGGAAGGACCAAACTATTGTTAGGGAGGTATCTTGGGTGTGGCAAGGCATGTAGGAGATGGTCAGGGCAGTGAGGTTTTGGAGCATAGTTGCTCACTCTGACTCATAAAGCATTTTGTATCTTGAATTGAATTCACTGTTGGCATGGAGCCAGTGGTATTGAATGAATAGGGGGATAATATGATCAAAACGCTACTGTGTGTGTTCTTAGACTATAAGCACTTTGAATAGTCTGAAGATGTTTGGGCTATGTATTAGGGAGACAAGCAAAAACAAAGTTACAGTAATCCAGTCTTGATATAACAGTGCGAAAGCAGGAGCATAGTGAGGGCTGCTAAAGTGAGGAATGGGCAAATAGCTCAATCTTCTTAAGGGTGAAAAGGTTGATCTTGTAAGATAAGTGATGTGAGGTGAAAAGGAACGGGTAGAATCTAGAAAGACACCAAAGTATTTGAAAGAAGGCACAAGAGTGAAGTTGGGGCCTATAATCTAAGCCACAACAGGGATGTCTGACCCAGTAAACCAGGTAGTAGTGGTCTTAAAAGAATTCAATTTTAATGTGTTGGCATGAAGCCAAGTAGATATGTCTAAATAGTATCTCTCTTGACTGGATAGGTCAAGGGAGATACTGTCAACTTGGGTGAGAAGTGAAATGTCTTCATACATGTAGAATTTAATCTTTGAAGTCTGAGGGTGGCGAGAGGGTTCTGAAAAAGGTTAAGAGTATGAGGGAAAGCACAGAACCCTGTGGAACTCTTCAAGGAGGAC
Source organism: Ichthyophis bannanicus (assembly GCA_033557465.1). Classification (NCBI taxonomy): domain Eukaryota; kingdom Metazoa; phylum Chordata; class Amphibia; order Gymnophiona; family Ichthyophiidae; genus Ichthyophis; species Ichthyophis bannanicus. Next base: position 35,565,123 of record CM066050.1, on the reverse strand, counting down.
AGTATGGATCAGAAGTAGAGTTCTGGATAACTTTGGTTTGCTATGAATAAGATAAACCAGTCTAGAACCTGCCCTTGAATGCCAGATTCTGAAAGACGGTAAAGAAGTAAATTGTGGTTGACCAGATCGAATGCTGCAGTTAGATCTAACATATGAAAAAAACCCAAATTCAATACTGCAGGTGAAATAAAATTTATTAATGTCAGACACTATCGAGGGGAGGGGAGGGGGAGCCAAACTCACGCCCCTAAGGCAATAGCTTCTTTTATTAAGTTCACTTTGGCTTAATAAAATATCTTAAGAAATGAAGCGCTTATGAAGAAGAATCATAAAGGAATCAGATACGACGTGCTACATTTATTTACATTCTCTTATATACCGCACTATTCTGCATCAGTGCGGTTTACATTGAACAAACTGAAATTACATTGAACAGGGCATTATAACTTGGAGATAACTATTTTACAGGGAAACATGGGCTATGGAGGGTTAAGTGGCTTGCCCAAGACCACAAGGAGCACCTGTAGGACTAGAAACCCCAGTCCTTCCGGCCCAAGGTTGCTGTCCTCTAGTGGGATTTGAACCCCCCAACCTTCCAGCCTGAAGTACCTTGCCCCAACCACTAGGCCACTCCTCCATGCCATTTCAAGCCCAACAAAGGGGCCTTGCTTCAGGTCTTACAGGATTCCAAAGTTCCAGCATTTATTTTCTTGCGCTTATACTAAAAAAAAAAAAAAGGCGGATTTTCTCTTTAACAACTTCGAATAATTTTGGCATCTCCAAATTTGATCACCTCGCTGCTTGTTCCTTTTTTCCAGGTCATTTATGAATATGTTAAAAAGCAGCAGGCCTAGCACAGATCCCTGGGGTACTCCACTATTCACCTTTTTCCATTGAGAAAATTGGCCATTTAGTACTACTTTCTGTTTTCTCTCTTAACCAGTTCCTGATCCACAATATTATAGTGCCTCCAATCCCTTGACTCTTTAATTTCACGAAGAGCCTCTCATGAGGGAGACTCAAATTTCTGAAATCCAGATATACTATATCAACTGGCTCTTCTTGGTCTACCTGTGTTTATTCACACCTTTAAAAAACAGATTAGTAAGACTACTTTCCTTGGCTAAATCCATGTTAGCCATGGTTTAATGGGAGAAAGCAATCTACATGTTCAGTCATTTTATTCTTTATAATGGTTTCTACCTTTTTGCCCAGTATTGATGTCAGGTTCACCGGTCTATAGTTTCCTGAATCGCCCCTGAAACCCTTTTTACAAATTTGGAGTTACATTGGCCACTCCCAATCCTCAGATGATACAGATGATTTTAATGATCAATAATAGTAGGCCTGCAATCTCATATTTCAGTTCTTCCTAAGCGCAAAGTGTAATTCAGTTTGCTTAACACACCCTTCTCCATTTCCTCAGGTTAGCCAGATGATATAGTAGCATATAAAAAATGTGGCTTTGGCTTATTGGATCCTGCAAATATAGTGTTGGGGAAAGAATGACCAGATAAGTAGGGCTGGGCAGATAGATACTGTAGATGTTGAGGGTAAAATAAAAGTAGTATTTGTGGGTGAACAGACTAGTTTTGGTGCTTGGTTTGGATTTATTTGTGCATTACATCTGATCACTGAGCTATTGGACAAACTTGCCGCCTTAGCTTTAAATTTTGTAAATAGCCATAGCAAGTGAAGTCTGCCCTGCCAACTGAGTCTTCCTCGGGAATGCACTTGTTGCACATTTAGCTTTCTGTTCTGTTGTACAGTCTAAGCTGTTTACTTGACCTGTTCTGGAGAAACTACATAGTGTCTTTTTTATAGAGACGTTGGGGGTCTGCCCAAGCCTCCATAAGTGCTGCTGATCAGGAACCAAGATGTGCAGTCTTGTATCCAGGTAGAAAAAAATAATATAAATTATCAGTAGTAGTAATAGAGGAAAAGCAAACAAAAACCAAGAAATTAAGATAAAATAAGGAGAGCAGAAGGTCTGGGCAGATAGAACAAATTGAAGCAGGAAGTGGGCTGGCTCTATGGTGGGGGAGGCTGGCACATGCTCAGAGGGATACTTTGTTGAAAAGGTTCTTCTGAACAATAGGAGAGCAATTCTATCCTGGTGCGGTTGGATGACATCACCCATGTATATCTGACTCATCCTGCTTGTCCATGGAGAGTGCTTTATTCATTGTAGTGTATTGGTTCTCAACCTGTCCTGAAGGCACACCTATAAAAATATATCAGTAATTAATATGCCTGAGACTAGCATACACTGGGTGTCCAGTATATACAATTTTCTCATGCATATTCATTTTGGCTATTCTCGGTCAGCTAGTTGTCCCCAGAAATAGGACTGTGAACTACTGCTGTACAGTACATGGAAGGAATGACTACTTATAATAGTAATAACATAATGCAGACCTGCAGGTTAATTTCACACTCTGGCAAAGAAATTAGTGCTGGATCTCCATTGCAGCATGCTCTACTCAAGTGCAGTTTTTAGTATGTACTAAAGCTTTTGTATAGAGCTGATTTTTATAAAGTTTTTAAAAAGCAACATGCTTTAGGTCAGGGGCCCTTAAGCAGCGGTACCCATACCCCTTGCAAATATGGGACTGGATCTCTGAACAATTAAAAAAAGATGTTTGCTGTGATAATAATCAATCAACATGGCAAAACATTGCCTACAGAAGTACTTCAAGACGACAGAAACCATTTGGAAGTCCTAAGTACAAATGTCTGAGGGTTACTTCTCAGATATTAATGATTTTAGCATGGAATCTGTTTGGATCATGAACCCATTCTTGTTTGATATATCAACGATGAGTGACAACAGTTTAGCAAAGGATGATTCATTGAAGTCCGACGACCCAAGAAAGCTGACTTCAAAAAGGCTGGAGTGGTAATCTGGCAGTTTTGGTGTGAGCAAATCACAGTTTACCCTAGCTTGGCAATGAGGGCAATGAATGTTTGTTCCCTTCACAACTACTTATCTCTGTGAAACAAGAGTGTCTGCATTATTAAACCTGAAATCAAAGTGGAAAAATAGACTTGATGTGTCAGATGACATGCGAGTAACATTGTAAAAAAGCAGCAAAAATCTCATTAGTTGTAGCTAGCTTGTGTGATTTGAATAAATATGATTAAATAAGATTTTCTTTTAAACTATTCTGTTTCTATCTATATACATATATATAATTTCAAGTCTGGCAAAGGGGGTATGGGGACATACTGGGCGATCCGTTGGGGGTCTGTAGTCATAAAAAGGTTAAGAACCCCTGCTTTAGGTTATATAAACAGCAAGATCATAACATTTACCAGTGAATAGAATGTTTGTAGCTTTGGTACAGGTACATTAGAAGGATGTTTCTTTGCTTTTAATATTGTATTTTTTTCCCTAATGTGTAGTGTGTGTTTTATATTTGCAGGAAAGCAGGATTCTGAAAAGTACATCTGTCTCAAGCAATACCCTCCAACAACCATTGGTTTTTTTTGCATAAAAGTAGAGGGTTAATGTGAGGACAACCCTGTCCGATTTACTGAAAACGGATTCAAAGCATGTTTACAGAGAAAATGGCAACAGTAGCATCAATGTTTCTCCAGGACCAAGCAGGAAGTCAGTCCTCACTTATGGGCGACGTCGGCGCCGACGGAGCCCTCGCGGAGCAATTTTCCCCAGCTTTCAAAGAAAGCCTTTGGGAATTGCAGCGCGCATGCGCGGTCCCCTTCCCGCCCAAGGGTGCCATCTTAGCCAGTCTTCTTTTTTCCGCGGAGCCCTACAGACGTACCCGTCGTGTCCCCGCGAAAAAGTTGATTTTCTTTAGAATTACTCTTTTTTCCATTCGGTTCGACGCCGGTCTTTTTCCCGCCCGGACTCGCGACGCCGGTCACGAGTCCTCTTCTTATTTTTCGGTTTTTCTGACTTAGTCAGTTTTCGTTTCGGTTTTTTCCCTGGCAGCCCGGTCCTTTGACCTCGCCGGGGCCCTTTTTTTTCCCCCGATGGCTGCCAGTGGTTTCAAGCGGTGTGGTCAGTGTGACCGAAATATGTCACTAACTGACACACACGACAATTGCCTCCGCTGCCTGGGCCCGGATCATGAAGAAATGATCTGTGGGCCTTGTGGCAAACTATCCTCCAAAGCGTTGAGAAGTCGGCGGCATCAGCGGGATAGAATCTTCGCTGACCCCAGCCGTACCCGGACCTCGTCGGAGGCCTCCGCGTCCAGGGGTTCCAGCTCGGACCGTCGCCGGAGTTCCTCCGACAGGGGTTCTCCCTCCGGGGACCATCGACGGAAGGTGAAACCCGCGAGGGCGGCGTCGGTGGACGCTCCTGGCTCCGCGAGGGCCAGGTCGCATAGCCCCGATAGCCGCCCCGGGTCCTTGGAGAAGGAGCACCTCATGAAGCGACCTCGCCTGGAGTCGGATCTGCCTGCTCGGGTAAGTCCTGTGGTCCTTCTGGACTCGCCTCCGCGACAGCCGACGTCGGGCCCGACGCCGTCGGGGCCCGAGTCGGGGGCTGCTGGGTCACCTGAGCTCGGACTCAGGTTGACGGCCTTGGAGAGCAGACTGTCTGCCTTCATGGACCAGCAGCGGGCACTGCTCGCTGGCTTTGCTGGCGCCGCTGCCCCGACCGCCGGGACGTCGACGTCTAAGTCGACCCCGGAGACCGAGCCGATCCTCGAGTCGATGCGAACTCGAGTCGATCCTCGGTCGAGGTCGCCCTCGGCCTCCCGTTCGGGACCGAGGTCGCCGACGCCGACTCCCTCGGCGTCGGGGCGGCAGGCGCCGCGCCCTGCCCGGGCCGACCCCACCGAGTCCTCGTCGGAGTCGGTCTGGGAGTCTGAAGAGGAAGAGTCGCCTGATTCTTTTCGGACTCGGTGTGTCCCCTCGGACTCACCTGAGTCCGAACCTCGGAAGCAGTCCCCCCCGGAGGATGCCCGGTTCTCGGACTTCGTCAGGGATATGGCCAAGGCTTTGGCCTTCCCTGCGGACCCCGAGGAGGAGCCTCGAGCCGAAGAGCTCGACGCCCTCCAGTATGACTCTCCCGCCAGGGAACACTTTACTGTACCGGTTCCTCCCATGCTGGAACGACTACTCTTCCGCATGTGGGAGAGTCCGGCCACCTCGCCGGTCCTGAGCAAGCGGGTCGATTCTATCTATCGAGTCCGCAAGAGCCCTGGCTTCCAAAAAGCACAGCTACCACACCATTCCATGGTAGTGGAATCGGCCATGCATCGTCTTAAGAGCCAGAAGATGCACTCCTCGGTGCCTCCTGGCAGGGAGGCCCGTAACCTGGATGGCCTTGGTAAGAAGTGTTTCCAGGGCTCTATGCTCGCATGTCGTGTCCAGACCTACCAGCTATACATGGGCATGTATCTCCGAGACCTGGCTAAAGAGCTAGCCGGCTTCTCCGCTGGTTTGTCCGAGGAACCCTTGCGGAGGTTCCTGGCCTTGTCCACTGGCATTCGGGAATGCTCAAAATTCATGTCCCGAGCAGCCTATGATGGCTTTGAAGCATCGGCTCGAGTGGCCGCAGCCGGCATCGGTGCCCGCCGACAGGCTTGGCTTCAGTCGTCTGACCTTGAGCCCTGGGTGCAGGACAAGTTGGTCGATGTCCCTTGCCGAGGCGAAAACCTCTTTGGCAAGCCCATGGCTGATAAGGCTGCACAAATTGAGACAGAGACTCTCACCAGGACTAGGCTTTCTAGGAAGACCTCCGCCCCTTCCCAGAAAAAGAAGGGCTCGGGAAAGAAGTCCTTTTACCCGAGGAAGGCGGCTGCCTACAAACAATACCCCCACTATCAGGCCCCTGCAGCTCCCCAACAGGGCCAGCAGGCCAAGGGACGGGGTAACGGGTCCCGTAGGCAGCAAGCCCCCAAGCCTGCACCACCAGCCCCTGCTCCGCAGGGTGGGGGTTTTTGACTCCTTAAGCATAGCCTCTCCCCCCCCCGCTGGTTCCTCCCAGCACCGGAGGCCGGCTGGTTCACTTCGCCCACAGGTGGTCCAGCATCACCTCAGATGCCTGGGTGCTTCGAGTCGTGCGAGAAGGCTATCTTCTCCACTTCCACCAGGTCCCTCCCTCCTATTTTCCGGGAGAACCTCCACGACCCCCTCTGCACAGGGAATTACTCCTTCAGGAGTTAGCAGGTCTTCTACAGGATCAGGCGGTGGAACCGGTGCCCCACCACCTGAAAGGTCAAGGCTTTTATTCCAGGTATTTTCTAATACCAAAAAGAACAGGAGGCCTCAGACCCATCCTGGACTTGCGCAACCTCAAGTTCCTCGTGCTGGAGAAGTTCAAGATGCTTACCCTTGGAATCCTTCTGCCCTACCTCCAGCAGGGAGATTGGCTATGCTCCTTGGATCTAAAGGATGCCTACACGCACATCCTCATCCACCCAAGCCACCGCCAATACCTAAGGTTTGTGGTGGCAGGAAATCATTACCAGTACAGAGTACTACCCTTTGGCCTGTCCTCCGCACCGCGAGTCTTCACAAAATGTCTCGCGGTGGTGGCGGCCCATCTCCGGCTTCACGGCCTCTGTCTTTCCGTACCTCGACGACTGGCTCATCAGAGCAGCGTCCGCTGTGGAGGTCACCAACGCCACGCGCCGCACGGTGACTCTTCTGCAGTACTTGGGCTTTGTTATAAACTTCGCAAAGTCCACTTTGCTCCCCTCACAGGATCTCGAGTTCATCGGCGCAAGGCTGCACACTCCTCAGGCACGAGCGTACCTACCGCTCGACAGGGCTCAACGGCTCATGGACCTAGCCGACCGTTTTCGCAGCCAGCCCCTGGTCTCCGCCAGGCGCTTCCTGAGACTACTCGGCCATATGGCTTCCACCGTCCATGTGACCCCCAATGCCCGCCTGAATATGCGGCCTGCTCAATGGTGTCTCCGCCAGCAGTGGCGACAAGCCACAGGCGGCCTAGCAGACCTAGTGCGCGTCTCCGAGCCGCTGATCTCGTCTCTCCGGTGGTGGCTTCGTCGGCCGAACCTGGTACTCGGCATGCCTTTCCAGTCACCTCAGCCGGCCCGGGTGCTGACAACAGATGCATCCCTCCTGGGCTGGGGAGCACATTGCCAAGGGGCACGTACTCAGGGCCTCTGGACCACGTGGGAGTCTGCTCAGCAGATCAACTTCCTGCAGCTCAGGGCGATCCGCCTGGCTCTCGAGGCCTTCTCCCACCTGACTTCTCACCAGTCCGTCCTTGTCCAGACGGACAATCAAGTTGCCATGTTCTACGTGAACAAGCAGGGGGGCACGGGCTCCTTCCTCCTCTGCCGGGAAGCACAGAAGCTCTGCTCTTGGGCCGTCAGTCACGGCGTTCTCCTCAAGGCAGTTTATCTCCCAGGCCAAGAGAATTGCCTGGCGGACAAACTCAGCAGGATCCTCCAGCCGCACGAGTGGTGTCTGGATCCCTTGGTAGTTCAGAAGCTCTTTCTGAAGTGGGGCCTCCCCACGGTGGATCTCTTTGCCAGTCCTCACAACCGGCAACTTCCTCGCTTCTGCTCTCGTCAGCCACACCCCCTTCGGGTTGCGGCGGACGCTTTTCTACTCTCATGGTCGGGGAGCCTTCTGTACGCTTTCCCTCCCATCCCGCTAGTCTCTCGGACTCTTTTCAAGGTTCTACGAGACAAAGCCTTCATGATACTGGTGGCCCCTCGCTGGCCCAGACAGCCGTGGTTTCCGCTCCTGCTGCAATTAGCGGTGGAGGATCCATTCCCTCTGGGGTTACAACCGGATCTCCTCACTCAGGATCAGGGGTCTCTGCTACACCCCAACCTCAGATCTCTCAATCTAATGGCCTGGCTGCTGAGAGGGTAGTCCTTGCTCCCCTTCTCCTGCCGGCAGAGGTGGAAGAGGTCGTCCTAGCTTCTCGGCGACCTTCTACCCGCAAATGCTACGCCCTTAAATGGCGTCGCTTTTCCGTTTGGTGTACCCAACAGTCTCAGGATCCCTTCTCCTGCCCGGTGTCGGTGATCCTGCAGTACTTGCTATACCTCTCTAATCTGGGACTTAAGTCCAACTCCGTCAAAGTTCACCTCAGTGCTCTTTCAGCACATCATGTGCCGGTGGACGGCAGACCTCTTTCCAGCGACCCTCTTGTAGCGAGGTTTCTCCGGGGTCTCCTTCTACTTAAACCACCTCTGCGCCCGCCAGCGCCTGACTGGGATCTGAATGTGGTTTTACAGCGGATCACCTGTCCGCCTTTTGAACCTATGGCTACCTGTTCTCTCCGTTTTCTTTCTTGGAAAACATTGTTCTTGATAGCCCTCACTTCCGCTAGACGCGTAAGTGAATTGCAGGCCCTCGTGTCTGATCCCCCTTACACTCGGTTCTACAAAAATAGGGTAGTCCTACGGACTCACCCAAAATTTCTTCCAAAAGTGGTCTCCCCTTTCACATCAATCAGGAGGTGGTACTTCCAACCTTCTTTCCCAGACCACACTCCAGCCGAGCTGAAACGGTCCTCCATACCCTGGACTGTAGAAGGGCTTTGAACTTCTACCTTGACCGTACGCGGGAGCACCGTAAAGCTGCTCAGCTTTTTGTGTCTTTTGACCCCAATAAATTGGGACTCCCGGTCTCCAAGCGTACTCTGTCCATCTGGTTTGTGGACTGTATCTCTTGGGCTTATGGGGCAGCCGGACTCTCCTTGGAAGGTCGAGTCACGGCTCACTGCGTTCGGGCAAAGGCTACGTCAGTGGCTTACCTCCGCTCTGTTCCGCTGGCAGACATCTGCCGGGCCGCTACTTGGTCTTCGAGCCAGACTTTTGCGGTCCATTACTGTCTCGAGAGGGAGTCCCACAGGGACAGTGCTTTCGGACAGGCAGTCCTCCGTAATCTCTTCGAGGTCTGAGCAACTCCTACCCTCCATCCCGGATGTGGGCTACCGGTGGGTAATAATTCAGCGAAGATTCTTTCCTTCTGTGCTGCTGAGCTAGAGGGAGCTCATTTTTGTGCTTAGGGTCTCCGGTAGCCTTGAGCTTGGGAGTCCCATAAGTGAGGACTGACTTCCTGCTTGGTCCTGGAGAAAGCGTAGTTACTCACCTGTAACAGGTGTTCTCCAGGAGCAGCAGGAATCAGTCCTCACAACCCTCCCTCCTCCCCGTGGAGTTGCAATAATCTGCTTTAGTTTTTTTGCAAATTTTTATGCTGTCTTTTTTAGCTATGTCATCTGACTGGCTAAGATGGCACCCTTGGGCGGGAAGGGGACCGCGCATGCGCGCTGCAATTCCCAAAGGCTTTCTTTGAAAGCTGGGGAAAATTGCTCCGCGAGGGCTCCGTCGGCGCCGACGTCACCCATAAGTGAGGACTGATTCCTGCTGCTCCTGGAGAACACCTGTTACAGGTGAGTAACTACGCTTTATATGTAAATAGTTCGTTTTGGTATAAACGGCGGCTGCCATTGACTCCTTCAAAAAAAAAAAATTCTTTAGAATACATAGTGTTCTTTTTTTTTGTGTTTTTTTTTCTTTGTCTACTCGGTCTCATGCCAAGTCTTTCCTTTCAGGTCTTGTTTCTGCTGTGTTTGTACTTTGAACATGTAAACTCCACACAATAACTAATAGCTATGATGGCTTTAATGATGTACTATAAGCCCTTGATTCAGTTTATATAGCATTTATATTTGGCTCATACCTTTCCAGTGGCAGTTCAAGGCAAGTTAGTCAGGTACAATAGGTATTTCTGTCTCTGGAAGGCTTACAATCTGTGTTGTATCTGAGGCAATGGGGGGTTAAGTGACTTGTCCAAGGCCACAAGGAGTGCCAGTGGGATTTGAACCATGCTCTTTGGTCCCAGACCACTGCTCTAACAACTAGGCTATGCCTCCACTCTTAGTGGATTTAGTTCCATCTATTGATGTAGGCATTTGAGGTGCTCCTGATATTCGCTCCCCCCCCCCCCCCCGTCTGACTGTCTTTTTTGAAATAACACTGTAACAGAGAATTCAGGGATTTTAAGAGGTTCTGACTTATCTCCAGGAACAAGCAGGAATGTAGTCTTCACATATGGGTGATGTCTGTACTGACGGAGCCAGTGCAAGAATGTCCCCAGCATCCAATAGAAAAGCTTTTTGGAGCATCTCACTGCACCTGCATAGCTGCCTTTCCAGCTCTCCCTCCTCAGTTCTTCATTTTCCACAGAGCTGACAAGAAGCAATTCCTGTCACCGCAGAAAATTTGATTTCCTTATCGGTCCTCCAGTTCAGTCCTTCACCTCTGGGTAGTGTACCTCCCCTGCAGCATGGAGAATGGACATGTCAAAACTGACAAACCAACCTGAAGTGTGAGTAGATGGAAAGACAGAGTCCTTTATTAAACCTTAGGCCGCCCGACACAGGCCGTGTTTCGTCACCCTTCGTCGGGCTGGCCAGGCTTAAAAACTAAAATCATAAATAACCATTCCTTATCGGTCCTACAGTTCAGTCCTCCACCACTGGGTAGTGCACCTCCTCCTGCAACATGGAGACTGGACAAGTCAAACTTGTGACATCACCGGGTATATCCTGCTGGTCTTCTCCCATGATCCCCCAGTGTGTCCAGTCTCCATGCAGCATGAGGACGTAGTGAGCCTAGGTGCTGGGCTCACTTGAGAAGCAGTTTAGGAGCAGTTAGTCAGGATTTGATTTACCTTGCATTTCTTTTGCCCTTCTTTAGGTGTAATCCTGTAAATTGAATTCATTTTCATTTAATTTCATTTACTTTTACTTTATTTATTTTCACCTAGTCTGCCTTAGTGTAAAGGGGGGTTCTGTCCCTTTTCAAAGTTCACGCTGCCAGCTAGCCTCTCTGCTTGGGATTCTTCGGTCTCTGTGCCCGGTGATGATCTCTCCCCCAGGACTGTACGGGGGAGAGCTCTGTGGAACACCTGCATTTTGGCAGTGTCCATGCGGCAGATTCCCATCGCGGCGGGAGCCTCAGGCCGTTCGAGGTTCTTTAGCCGGTGGGCCGGGACTCGCAGCGTCTGCTACTTCTGGTGGCGCGAGGCAGCAGCGTGTCTGGACAGCTCTTCACCCCGCAGCTACAGCGGGGTAACTGCTGCATCCCGACACCACAAGGGAGTCTCTCGAGTCCGCATGGAGGGGCTCTGAGCTCTTGCCGCCTCTGTGGTGTTCGGCGCCAAGCGGGCCTGCTTCGGATTGGCGCCATTTTCTCGGCAGGGCTGAGGCCTCATGGCGGAAAGCGGAGCAGCTCCGCGTTTGAGCAGACAACGCTGTTCCACGCGGCTACACCCAGATAAGGACTTCCTTTTGCTGTTACTTTTAATTTTAATTCTAATTTTAATTTCCTTTTAATTTCATGATAGTTTATAGTTCTTTGAATGCAATGTGATTGGTTTGGGTTTTACTTCTTGGGGGGTGCCTTTACCTTTGTCTGCATTCTGGCAGTTAGCGACATCTGTCAGCAGCAGGTTTCCGTGCTAGGATTTGGCCATTCAGGGTCATCGGCGGCACAACCACCTACAAATTGAGCCCTTTCTGAAATTGTCATTTACATAAGGATGCTATTTCCATGTTTATACGCTTGGAAATTGTGCAGACAGCCTCTAAATGTCGTTATGCCATCTGCAAATTTGATCGCCATGTTTGCTGATCTCTTTTCCAGATCATTTCAGTGCAGTAGATGTTACCAGATGCCAGTTCCAGTGCAGATCCCGAGACATTCCACTATTTACGGGTCTCCTGTGAGAAAACTGGCCATTTAGTCCTATTGTGTTCCTGTTTTTGATCCATTTCCCATTCTATAATAGCACATCATCTCCTTCCTCAGGAGAAGTTCATAAGGGGCTTTGTCAAGTACCTTCTAAAACATCCAGATACATATCATTTGGCTTACTCACATGTTTATTAACCCTTTGAAAAGATAGCTTGGTGCTGCTTTTCAGAACAAGTTCTATCATTTAACTGGCACTGAACTCGGATTCATTGGTCTGTAGTTTCCAAGATCGCCTTTGAAGCTCTTTAAAACAAAAAAAACAAAAACAAAAACCCAATTAGTGTTACATTAGTAACTGTTCAATCTTTAGAGATCATTAATACTAATGTTATGATTGAGCCTGGCTGTTATTATGAATGATCACTATTAGACAAAAATTAGCTAGGTTAAGACACTTTGATTTGGTTTTCTGCACTATGTTATCAGAGCGCAGCTTGCCCATTTGGCGGGAACACTGCCCATCTGGGCCATCTGGGGAAAGGCCCCTGCTGGGGATTGTGAGAAGTGTTGCTGGATGGCACAGTCCGGGGCTTAGTGTTCCAGGGTCCTGGAAGGGTTGATAGCGGCAGTCAGGCCTCCCTGTCTTTGCTATGACGGTCACCTAGGTTCAAGCGTCCTGTGTTTTGGGTGACAGGAGGTGGGACACCTGGACATGTGGTGCTGGATGTTGGATAGGCTCATACTACTTAGGTGCACTCTCCTTGAGTGCGTCTGCATGTCCGTGTTCCGTCTGTGATCTCATGCTCAGGTGATTGTTGCAGCAATGACAGAGATCGCTTGGGATATCGTGAGCGGGGTTGTCATGGTGTTGCATGGGGTTGCCAATGCAAGACGGGGCCATCCTGAGGAGTTTGGGCCTCAGTCATCAGCTTTCCCTTCGGTGGCCCGGCTGTCCAGGAGGCACCCCTTCAGATCCGCCGGTGCAGTTCTTCTCTGCCTCTTCTCAATGTGGGCAGGGGGGCTGGCAGATCTGGAAATTCACGTCCACTGCACGTTCTACTGTTTTACCTCTGTCTTGGGGTTCTGAGGTCATATATTCCCAATCATTTGTTTGGTGGGGTGCTGCTGTCTGTTGTGCAAGACCAAGGTGGTCAACAGTCGGAGGCTGTCGTCTATTCCCCTTACCCCTGAAGGTGCTCACAATTTAAGTTTTTTGTACCTGCGGAGGTGTATGTTGTTAAAGGCTAGCAGGTGCACCTGTGGGACCAGAATCCTCGGTTCTTCCGACCTTCCATTGAGGTGCGCGTGTGGGGTTTACTCCCTTGGTCGGCTAGCAACTTGCTTCACCCATTGGGCCTTCCCTTTCCTCAAGGCATCGTTGCGTCCCACTTCTTCGTGGGGGCTCGCTGCAGGGCCTGGAGTTATGCTCAGCCGGTTCCAGCCAGGGCTGAGTCCTTGGGGGGAGGCTCCGATCCTAACGATACAGGGAGTGCTGGGATCCGTTCAACCAGGTTCCTTCGGGCCCAGCGTACGTCGTCTTTTGCTGGCCAGTTTAGGTCTTCGGGTCGTGGCGGTGCTCCGAGAAGACCAGTAGGCTGCACAGTGCTTGTCTTGGAGCAAGCGCGGGATATCTGTAGGTTCATATTCAAAGCCGTCCGGTTACATGTCCCTCCATTGTGGAATGCTGTACTAGTAGGCATACTTCATATGCTGGGCTTACAAGTTGGCTTCCGCGCTGCTCGGCATCAGCCAAGGTGACTGCCGGTTTAGGCTGTGGAGTCAGCCTGGAGGAGGGGCCTTGCGTTCTCTGGACAATGCCCTGTCCGGTTGTGTGCCTTGTGGCCCTTATGGAGTTGTAAAAAGGAAAAAAAAAAAAAAAAAAAAGAATAATCAAACAGGAAAGCCTTCCTAATTGTCCCCACTTCTTTTTTTATAAGGTTCTGTCCCTTTCTTCCGGGAGCTTGGCTGGAGCGTGGTTAGATTCAGCTACATTTTGGGGATCCTTTATGTACAAGGCGTTTTAGTGTATGCAGCACGCCCAGTGTTCCATCGTCTGACTGGAACGGTACGCGGTACGTCAGCCGTGGCAGGCGTTCACGGACACGGTAGCGGATCGAGCGCTGTAGGTGCTGTCTGAGATCTCCGGGATGGTGGCCTATTTCGATCGGCAGGGTGGAGTCGGTCGGGTGGTCAGGGTGGCCCGAGCGAAGGGACAGCGTGCGTGGTTGAAGCCTTGGCGGCCTGCGTTTCGGTGGGGACACTGTGGTGGCGAAAGTCCTTAGCGGGGTCCGAGTGTTTGCCGGAGGAGTGAGATTGCATCAGGCGGTGTGCGTGCCGCGTGTGCTCAGATGCGGTCAGCCCATATTGGACCTCATGGCGACCTGTCAGTCTGCGGCGACGGGTCGATGTTTAGCAGAGGACATATGAGGCTACTGGATAGCGTCGACGCATTGGTACGGGGCCGTGGCCCGGTCCATTCTATGCCTTTCAGAGGTCATTGTGAAAATGGCCGACTGGGGCTGGTTACTAAGATATGTGCTCTTCATTAGTCAGTGGGGACCATTACCAGTGTATTCTGCAACATTTGCGTGAGCTTGCATAATCGTTACTTGCAACCAATCGAAATAACTGTCCAAAACCAGTTGATGCAGTCACTACTTAAATTTGCCTCACTTGACAGTAAAAAAAAAAAAAAAAAAAAAAAAAAAAGACACATTTATTTTATACCGATAGGTCACTCACAGCATATTTGGCGATTCCTCGTCCTGGTGTTAATCATGCAGATAATTTCTGCTCTAGTTGTGGTGATGTGACTTTTACATCACAAAAATGGCATATGACATTGGCGGTTCAGAAAGCCTACAATTTATATTTTGGCTGCAGAATAAAAGATCAGGATAAAAGCTAGGCGCCACACATATGCTGCAATACATGTGTAGCAGATCTCAGGCTGTGGATGGATGGGAAAAGACCATCAAAGTCTTTTGCGGTTCCAATGATCTGGAGAGGGCCCATGGATCACGTCGGCGATTGCTACTTCTGCATGGTTCCTCCAATTCCGGAGGGCATATCCAGGTGATGTAAGCGGTTGGCCTACTGGCTTTGCGTCGTGGGCGTGGCTACCAGAGTCTCCTTTCTTTTTTGTCACACCATGTAAGACTCCACATCTTCTGAAACAACGCTGGACTCTGGGGCACTTGACACCCTCTTATATGCCCTTGGTGGATCACGCTTTGTTTATTGCAACTCATTGCTTAGCTGCATTCCACATTCTCAATTAAAAAGACTCCAACTGGTCCAGGACATAGCTGTAGAGCTACTTTGTGTTGCAAAGAATAAAGCCCTTAAGAGGTGTGACAAATAGGGTGTTTGACGCTGGTGGTTTTTTCCATTTCCCTCTTTTTGCTTCCCACCTCTATCTGGATGGACCTCGGTTCCGTTCTCCCTCGTGGAATCCGGCTGTGCCTGTTTAGTTGTCGGTTTGGAACTTACGCAAGAACACTTTGCTTGTAACCTGTGTTCCTTGGACCTTAGGTGAGGTTCCGTCGCTTTCTGGGAGGTCTCTTCGCTGCCTGTCCCTCCGTGGAGGCGGGTTCTGCGGGAGAGCAGCGGTTGCTAACACTTGACACCCTGGTGGGGTCGAGAGCCAAGGGGGAGCTCAAGCGGATTTTTCAGGCGGAGCTCCGGTAGCCTTCTCAGTAGGTCTGCTTCTAGGGCGTTCAGTGTGTTTGTGATGGCGAGTTTGTCTTTCTGAAGCACTAGCGCTGCTTGGGGCAGAGTTCTGTGCTGTTTTCACCAGTGAAGAGGATCCAAGTGGGCTCTCGGTCGTGTCTTCCTGGTTGGCTTACCGCCTGTTGACGTGAGGAGCGGGCTGGGGTCGGTGCCTGCTCTGTTCGTTTAGGGGCCGAGCCGACTGGATAGGTCCCTCCCAATGATTACTGCTCTGGTACATCCCAGTGGTGGAGGACTGAACTGTAGGACCGATAAGGAAATGGAAATTACACTTACCTGGTAATTGATGTTCCTTGAGGGAGTACAGTTCAGTCCTCATTCCCGCCCGGGGATGGATGTTTCAGACGCGAGGTGTTAGTTCCGAGTATACTTTCGGATCCTAGAGTCGGCAACGGGCTCTGATTGGCAGGTAATCACGAGAGCAACCTTTTCTGCCTATACTCTTCCTTAGTTCTCCTTCCTTCTAGCTCTCTCTCTTCCGCTGTTTGGTGCGCAGGGGGACAGGGGCACGGAGGAGGGTGTTTTCGGCCTTTCTTTTTGGGGCCCTGTGATTTTAAAGTTGAAGTTTGAGCATAGCTTTGTATTTAGTACTTTAACTGGTTGGTTGTTTGCTCCTTTGAGTCTGCTTTGACAGTAGGTCACTGGGGGATCATGGGAGAAGACCAGCAGGATATACCCGGTGATGTCACAAGTTTGACTTGTCCAGTCTCCATGTTGCAGGAGGAGGTGCACTACCCAGTGGTGCAGGACTGAACTGTACTCCCTCAAGGAACATCAATTACCAGGTAAGTGTAATTTCCATTTAACTCACAATAAAAACATAAAGGAACAGACTGCAAACTTATAAAACATCATACATAGTAATACTTAAAAAACATTAACATTAAAAACTAACAAAATGCAATACAGTAAAATTAATAAGTAATGTAAAAATGAATAAATATGCTCGAAGGTACTAATCATCATGAAATTATATACATACATAGAAATAAAATAATTTACCAACCTCTGTTGTGGGCTTTAAAAAGTATTACACCACGCTAATGCAGTAAAATCTAAAAGACCACTGTTGCTAGAAAAACAAAAGCAGGGTAATTAAAAAAAACTTTGTAACTTGGTTTTATACCTTTCATTAACCCATGGTGAAAAGAAAAGAAAAAAGGTGGAATAAGCAATGAGGAGAACAGGACAGGACATGAGTTAACTACAAGAACTCCAGTGAACAAATTACCTAAGAGAGCTTATACTTAAAAAATGTGGTAGCAGGAGTAGGCCAGGAGACCATGAACAAATAGTAATAGGCAAGATATGCAATATTGAACAAAACATTACCAATTGATCTGTACAAATTTAACGTGGGCACAAAAGAGATGTTCTATAATACAGTCATATAAACGTGCACAAAAACAAATGTAACATAATAAAAAATATATTGTCCAGGTATTGAATGTGACACTGAAAACTGACAAAGGTGCTGACTAAAGAAAAAGTACCAAATAATTAAAAAATCCCTAAGGGAGCATAGGCCAAAAACAAGGGAGAAAGGAAACCATCATGAATATAAAGAATATGAATATGGTATTTAACGAACTGTCACGGTTTCTACTTAAAAATGAGGAGGGCGGCGGATAAATAACTATCTCCAGGAACAAGCAGGAATGAGTCCTCACATATGGGTACGTCGGTACCGACGGAGCCTGCGCAGGAAAGCTCCCCAGCTTCCCAAAAAGAAAGCCTTTGGGGCCTCCCACAGCGCATGCACGCTGCCTTCCTGACCAACTCTCCTCAGTTCTTCTTTTTCCGCGGAGCCAGCAGGTCGTGTTCCTGTCACCGCTGAAGAATTTCTTATTTTAATTTGTTTCTTTGGCCGCGTGTCTGCCTTCCCCGACTCCGGACCGGTACCACCGGTCTTTTTCTTTACTTTTCTTTAAAAAAATATATATATATATATAATATACTTTCCCCACTTGGTGTATTTTCCTCTTAGGCCAGGGGTCTGCAACCTTTAAGACATAAAGAGCCACTTGGACCCGTTTCCGAAGGGGAAAAAAAAACTGGGAGCCGCAAAACCATTGCGACATTTAAAACAAATCTAACACTGCATATATTGTTTCTTACCTTAATGCTATATATACGACCCCCTACTTTTCCTGTTAAAATATAGGTGTTTGGCCTATACTCGCCGTATAAGACTACCCCTCTTCCTTCGCACACCAAAAAAAATACGCCAGAAAATATCACAACAAGTAACAATATTTGATTTCAAAATTTATGATGATTTTGTAGTCAAATCACTAATATGAAATAAAATTATTTTTTCTACCTTTGTTGTCTGACCAATTTATTCTTTGATCATGCTGGTCCCGATCTGAGGCTTCTGCTTTCCTGTCTTCTCTTAGCTCTCTTTCTGTGGTCTATGGTCCATCTGCCATTTCTTATCTCTTCTTTCGTTTTCTTCACTTCTTTCCATCAGCCTATTTCCAGTCCCAGTAACCCTCCCCAATATCAGCCCCTTTCCAGTCCTCACTCCCAGTACCTTCCAATGTCAACTTGCATTCCCATGATTGCTACTGGTGTCCATTTCCTTCCAGTCCCCCTCCTTCCCCACTGACCAGTCCCTTCTAGTACAAATACCATGGCAGCCCCTCTCAGATCCAGTTCCATTCTCCCATCCCCTCATATCAGCCCATTTGTAGCCTTAGCCCCCAGTTATCTTCCAGGGCCAGCAGCTCTATCCTCCCCTCCCCACAATCAGCCCATGCCCAGTCAAAGCCCCCCAATCAGCTCGCTTCCAGTGCTAATCCCCCCTCAACCCCATTACCAGTGCTAGCCTCCCCTAATCAGCCCAATACCAGTCCTACCCCCCATCAGCTCATTACCAGTCCTAGCCTCCCCTATTAGCTCATTTCCAGTGCTAGTCCCCTCAGCCCCATTACCAGTGCTCCATCCCTCCATGTCAGCCCCCTCCCTCCCTCCATGTCAGCCCGCCTCCCCAATCCCTCCATGGCAGCCCCCTCCATCCCTCCATGTCAGCCCCCCTCCTTCCTTCCATATCAGCTCCCTCCCTCCATGTCAGCCCCCTCCATCCCTCTATGTCAGCCCCCCTCCCTCCATCCATATCAGCTCCCTCCCTCCATGTCAGCCCTCTCCATCCCTCCATATCATCTCCCCTCCCTCCCTCTATATCTGCTCCCTCCCTCCATGTCAGCCCCCCTCCCTCCATCCATATCAGCTCCCTCCATCCATCCATATCTGCTCCCTCCCTCCATGTCAGCTCCCCTCCCTTCTTCTGCAGCCGCGGCTCCGTGCCTCTTAGGGAACTGCGGCTGTGCTTTTAAAATCATCTCGGAGCCCTTCCTGTCTTGACGGGCTCCGTGCAGCATTGTCCCGCCTCCAAAACTTCCTTTAGAGGCGGGACAATGCTGCACGGAGCCCGTCAAGACAGGAAGGGCTCCGAGATGATTTTAAAAGCACAGCCGCGGTTCCCTAAGAGGCAGGGAGCCGCGGCTGCAGAAGAAGGGAGGGAGCTGACATGGAGGGAGCCCATAACGCCACGTTTAAATACATCTTTACAACACTATTGCCTGTCACCGGGCGGGCAGTGTGCTCCGGAGCCGCGGCAAAGGTGAGAAAGAGCCGCATGCGGCTCCAGAGCCGCGGGTTGCCGACCCCTGTCTTAGGCCTTTAGGCCTTGAAAAAATTCTCCTCATGGAGAAACCAGCTACTGGTTTTAAAAAATGCACCAAGTGCAGCGGTACTATTTCAATTACAGACACATGAATGGTGTCTTAAATGTTTGGGGCCTGACCACTCCATTCCAGACTGCCCATCCTGTTCTCTGATGTCCAAACGTGGCTTACAGAACCGGGCAGCCAAGTTTCATATGCTGTTTTCTGATACTCCAGCATCAACATCATTCAGGTCTTCCTCTCCTGATGGATCTCAGGTAACCAAACATTCTTCCGGCAGGTCTTCAAAGGGCAAATCTCCTTCTAAGTATCGAGATGCCTCGGGGCTTGACCCTGAGGACCCTGCCCCAGCCAAACAACCCCGGCGGGAAGCTCCGGCTTCCAAAGCTCCTCCTATGGGGTTACAGGTTGACATCGATGGCACGGCCTCGACCGATCACCTGTTGGACTGCTCTGGGGTACCGGCCCATTCTTCCGGTACTGATATCCAGACAGTCGTGGCATCCATGGATCATACTGTTCAGACCATGCAGCAGGCCATAACGGCTTTCATTAAGGCTGCGATGCCCATGGTACTGCAACAAGCGGTACCGGTACTGGTACCACAACCGATACCGGTACCTATGGCACCCACATCGACCAGGATACCGGTTCCGGAGCCTTTCTTGATACTGATCCAGTTCCGGGTACGCCCGATGTCGATACTGGTCAATATGCGTATCGCTCCCTGGAAGCCAGCAAACGATACTTCGAGTCTTCTGATGATTCCGACGCCTCAGATGACTCTGCTGAAGCATCTCTTACTCTTCCTGAGGAGCCCTCTTCTCCAAAGAGGAGAATGTCTCTTCCAGAGGATTTGTCCTTTTCAAGATTTCATTCTTGAAGTAGCTAAAGGACTCTCTATTTCAGTAACCACTGAAAAAGAACCCAGAGCAAAAAAATTAGATATTTTGGGGTACTCTAAGGTTCCTAAGGAGGCAGTCACCTTGCCCATTCATGAAATTCTTCATGAACACACGATGGACTTATGGGAGACTCCTCTCACCCTCTCTCCACATTCTCGTCGTTTGGACACCATGTATCGTGTCCCCCCTTCTCCTGGTTTTCAAAAGACTCAGCTCCCTCACCACTCTTATTGTGGTGCAGTCAGCTATGAAAAGGATAAAGAGTACCAAAAGACACTCTTCTACCCCTCCAGGAAGAGAATGTAGGACTTTGGATGCTTTTGGCAGGAAAATCTTCCAAGCTAGTATGCTGATTGCCAGAATCAATTCATACAGTCTATACATGGGCATGTTTCTGAAGGAGCTTACACTTCAGTGGCGCAATTTTCTACCCTTTATCCCAGAGGATAAAAAGGATGAGTACCTTCTTTTGCTCAGACATACCCAAGATGTTTCAAAGTTTTCCAACAGGGCAGCTTTTGATTCCTTTGAAGGTGCTAGCAGAGCCTCAGGCATTGCTATAGCTGCTCGCAGGATTGCTTGGCTTCAGGCTTCTGACCTAGAACCCTGGGTCCAGGATGGCTTGGGATATTTGCCCTGTACAGGTGAGAATCTGTTTGGGAAAGAGTGGCAAATCAAGGCCACTCAAATGGACGCAGAGAATGCTGCTTTGGATAGACTTTCTAAGTCTACCTCTACCCCTGCCAAGAAAAAGTCTTTTAAAAAGCCTTTCTTCAAGAAGGCCAGATTTTCTACAAATACTGGCCAACAATCTTCTGCAGCCCGCTTTGCTCCTAAGCGTCAGCAATCTAAACAGGCCAGGGCAAAACCTGCAGGAGCTGCTACAGTACAGCAGTCCCAACCTCCTCAGGGTTTTTGACTTGATTCTAGAGAACTTAACCTTTCTGGCTCTGCAACAACCAGAGCCTCTCACCATCCCAGGGAGGTTAACTCATTTTGCTCCCAGATGGGAGCAAATAACATCAGAGCAGTGGACCCTCTCTATCATCAGAGAGGGCTACAAACTGCACTTCTCCAGCCTTCCTCCCCATACCATGGTGAGTCGTCTCAATTCTCCCACGTCTCTCCTACACCTTTTGGGTCAGGAGATCACCACCTTTCTCGCCCAAAGGGCCATAGAAGAAGTGCCTCTTCTTCAACAGGGGTCAGGGTTTTACTCCCCTTATTTTCTCATTCCAAAGAAAACAGGGGGGTACAGACCCATTTTAGATCTCAGAGAATTGAACAAATTCCTCTACAAAGAGAAATTCAAGATGCTTTCTCTAGGAACTCTCCTTCCATACCTGCAGAGTCGAGATTGGCTTTGTTTTCTAGATCTCAAGGATGTGTACACACATACTCATCCATCCCTCCCACAGAAAATTCCTACGGTTTCTGTTCCAGGGAAAACATTACCAATACAGAGTACTTCCCTTCGGTCTAGCCTCTGCTCCCAGGGTGTTCACCAAATGCATGGCAATAGTGGCTGCTTTTCTACGTGCCCTGGGAATCTTTGTCTTTCCATACCTGGACGACTGGCTCATCCGAGCTCCATCTCAGTCCGAAGCCCAGACTTCTCTGGACCGCACCAGATGCATTCTGCGCTATCTGGGACTTGTGATCAACCTCCCAACGTCTCAGCTCACCCCTACTCAGTCCCTGGAATTCATAGGGGCCTGGTTAGATACCACCACTGCAAGGGCCTACCTTCCTCAGGCCCGTTGCCAGCGTCTAGTGCACCTCGCCTCCCAGGCTCAGTCCAGAACCCACCTGACAGCCAGGGAGATGCTACAGCTGCTGGGCCACATGGCCTCCACAGTGCATGTGGTACCTTATGCTCGCCTACACATGAGAGCAGCTCAATGGACTTTGTCCACCCAGTGGACTCAAGCATCGGGAGCTCTCTCAGACCAAATAACAATCTCCAAACGTCTCTTTTGGTCTCTCCATTGGTGGATATCCACCCAAAATCTGTTGTTGGGGGCTCCCTTCCAGCCACTGTTGCCCCAATCAACCCTCACGACAGATGCCTCCCAAACAGGTTGGGGAGCTCATCTTCAAGACCTCTTCACTCAGGGCATTTGGTCTCCACAGGAGGCCACCCTTCATATCAATCTTTTGAAACTCCGAGCAATTTTCCTTGCTCTCCAAGTTTTTCATACCCTCCTCAACAACATGACCGTCCTTGTTCACACGGACAATCAAGTAGCCATGTTTTACATAAACAAACAAGGAAGGACTGGCTCTCTGTCGCTTTGCAACGAAGCTCTAAAATTGTGGGCCTTCGCCAGAGAGCATCAAATCCATCTTCTGGCAGTATACCTTCCAGGAGTTCAAAACTCTTGGGCAGACAGACTCGGTCGAGTCTTGCTCCCACACGAATGGACCCTGCACAAGGATCAGGTACTCCGAATCTTCCAGGAATGGGGAACCCCGGACATAGACCTCTTTGCAAGTCTGTGGAATGCCAAACTTCCCCACTTCTGTTCCAGAATTCCGTGTCAGGAGGCTCTGGCCAAGGATGCCTTTCTCCTTCACTGGGGTCAGGCCTTCCTGTATGCCTTTCCACCCATTTCCTTGATTCCCAAGACTCTGTTCACACTCCAGAGGGATCAAGGATCTATGATCCTCATCGCTCCACGCTGGCCACGCCAAGTGTGGTTATCCTCTACTTCTACAGCTCTCCCAAGCCCCCTCCCTGGACTTGGGAGCTGCTCCAGACCTTCTGTCCCAGGAGGAGGGAACTTTGTGGCACCCAAACCCCAAGTCCCTTCACCTCAGAGCTTGGTTACTGAAGGCCTAGACCTTCAAGCCTTCAATCTTTCTCAACAAGTGAAGGATATCCTCCATGCCTCCAGGAAACCTTCCACTAGGCGTTCTTATGCTTTCATATGGAAAAGATTTTCCGTTTGGTGTGTTCAAAAGAGTATTGAACCTCTCGCACTACCTGTGAATTCTCTATTAGAATATCTCCTGCATCTCTCCAATGCAGGCCTCAAGACAAATTCAGTGCGAGTCCATTTGAGTGCTATTGCAGCATCACTGAAACCCATCAATGGACAACCTATTTCCTCTCATCCTCTTATTGCAAGATTCATGAGAGGCCTAACGTTAACTAAACCTCCCATTAGACCTCCTCTGGTGGCATGGGACTTAAACTTGGTTCTTGGTCAGCTTATGAAGCCACCCTTTGAACCCTTAGCCTCAACCTCCTTGAAATTTCTTTCCTGGAAGGTTATTTTCCTTATTGCAGTCACCTCGGCTCGCTGTATCAGTGAACTGCAGGCCTTAGTGGCTAATCTGCCTTATACAAGGTTCCATCATAAGGTAGTCCTTAGGACAAATCCACACTTTATGCCTAAAGTGGTTTCACCTTTTCATCTTAATCAAGAGGTATATTTACCTATCTTTTTTCCAGCTCCTCATGTATCTAATGCAGAGAGGGCCCTTCATACTCTGGATTGTAAAAGAGCTCTCGCCTTTTACCTCCACAGGACACAGCAACATAGAAAGTCTTCCCAGCTTTTTGTTGCTTTTGATCCTTCCCATTTGGGACTTCCAGTCACTAAAACAACGCTGGCCAATTGGATTGCTCAGTGTATCTCTTTTGCTTACCAGAGTAAGAACCTTTCTCTGGAAGGCCATGTCACTGCTCACAATGTGAGAGCCATGGCCACCTCTATGGCTCATCTTCATTCTGTATCCATCGATCAGATCTGTCGAGCAGCCACCTGGGCCTCTGTTCATACCTTTACAGCCCATTACTGCTTGGACAAGGACTCCCGCCGGGATGCCTTATTTGGTCAGGCTGTCCTCAAACACCTATTCCATTCTTAAACAACTCCTGCCCACATTCCCTGAATGGATGCCTGAGATCCATAGGAAGAAGGGAAACCCTTCAGGGTCTCATACACTTACCTGAGGGGGATCTCCCAGGCATCTTAGCTAGGGAGTCCCAATATGTGAGGACTCATTCCTGCTTGTTCCTGGAGATAGCACAGTTACTTACCTGTAACAGGTGATCTCTGGGAACAGCAGGAATTAGTCCTCACAACCCACCCACCTCCCCTAGGAGTTGTCTCTTTCTCTCTCTTTCCTTTCCTCTCTCTATTGTCTCAGCTTTAAACTCGAACTGAGGAGAGTTGGTCAGGAAGGCGGGAAGGCAGCGCGCATGTGCTGTGGGAGGCCCCAAAGGCTTTCTTTTTGGGAAGCTGGGGAGCTTTCCCGCGCAGGCTCCGTCGGTACCGATGTACCCATATGTGAGGACTAATTCCTGCTGTTCCCAGAGATCATCTGTTAGAGGTAAGTAACTGTGCTATATCTCATCACTACCTCATAAGTGAGGATGAAGTAAAAAATGTAAAAATGAGACCAATTACCTTAGGAATAACTACAGTCCGACCCTTTGGACATGCAGCATAACAAGGAAAAACGCTGACATATGCGCAGATAAAAGGAGAAAAGGGGCAGAGTCATCTGTTCGGCAGGATAATGACGTGTGCACCAAACCAAGGGAAGAATGAAGCCATCATAAATCTAGAAAATATGAATGGTATTTAGAAGGAACTGATACAGTTCCTACTTTAAAAATAAAAGGGCAGCCAACGAATAAAATAGAAAGTGATACTAAAATAAACTGACACCCATAAAAACATAAACTGCAAAACGCCAAAGTGTAATGCAATGTGCCTCACTAGATCGCTTATAAAGGACACCGAGGTGCCACTATCAAAGTTGCCAAACACAGTGTGAACAGTCAGTTTCTACTTTACAGATAAAAGGCAGCCGATAAATAATTAAAAATGTGAAGCTAAAACAAACTTTATAATCCCCATAGAACCGCTTAACAGTGGAACCGCCAAAATGTAATGCAACATGACCCACTTGATTATGAAGGACACCGAAGTGCCGCTGCTAAATTAGCCGGACACAGTATAAACAGACAGTCACAGTTTCTGCGTTAAAAATATAAAAAAAAGGTGGCCGATGGAGAAAAAATGTGAAACTAAAACAAACTGTACAATCCCCATAAAACCGCATAGACGGCGGAACCGCCAAAGTGTAGGTCAATGTGACTTACTAGATCACTTATAAAAAAACACCTATAAAAACCACCAAGGTGCCGCTGCTAAAATTGTGAAGAAAATAATAACTAAAAGAAATACGAGAATAATTAAGGATAAGAACATTTAAAACAATTGGTCACCATATAAACCGCAAGATTGCCAGACGTAACGGCATATAAATAATGACTAAGAAGCCAAATATTAATAAAATAACTTAACATGAACAGACACAATAAAAACATATGAATAAAAGAAAGGCCATATTAATAAATAAATAAGTAAAACATAAATAATTAAAAAAGAGGGGAAGTAACCTGGACTAGGAACTGGGCAGCAGGCCAATGTAACTAGGGGGCCACTTGTAAAAAACAACTTGTATAATATGGCAAATCTAAAAAAAATATAATAAATAAATGAATAAAACTACATGGGTTAAGATACCAAAACCACTGGGCAACAACCAAGGAAACATCTAAAAAAACATAAACAATGTACTGAATACGTTTAAAAAGTGAAAGCCTAGAACCATAAAAAACAGGCGTGAGGACACAAAAGGGGGAAGGGGTTACAGATAGGACCTCAACTGAGGTACAGATGTCATAAAAGATCAAAGAAAAACTGACAAGTCCTGCTCGAGATTTAAACCATTCGGAGTCATAGAATTTAAATGAAAAATGAACTTTTGCTTGAGCCTCATAATGGTTTTATTGGTATCTCCTCCCCTCCAGTTAACCTTCACTTTTTTAATAACAAAAAACTTGAGATCCATAATGTTGTGAGGCGTCTCACCAATGTTGAACTAAAGGTTTGTCAACCAGTTGACGTTTTATGCAGCTTTTGTGTTCCACTATCTTTGTTCTTATCATACGTGTAGTCTTCCCTACATATAATTTTTTACAAGGACACTGCACAACGTAAATAACATTTTTGGTTTCACAGTTAGAAAAATCATCTATGTGAAATACTTGATTAGTGAAAGGATGGACGAAGGAATTACGTATTGGCAATGAATTTAAACACACTGAGCATTTTCCACATTGATATTGTCCTTTGAATTTTGATAGCAACTTCTTCTCTGTCGGAGCAGAAGGCACTAAGAGATTTTGCAAATTAATATTACGCTTATGTGCCACGGTAAGTTTCATATCCTGAAAAGCTGGGAGCGTTTGTACCAAATGCCATTCTTTTTGTAAAATCTTAATGATGTCTTTGGAATGGGAGGAGTATATTAGAGGGCAGACCATACCGATATCTTCATCATGTGTCTTAACCTTCAGCAGTTCTTCTCGAGGGGTGTCTCTGGCCCTAGCATAAGCTTTATGGAGATAACAAACTGGATAATTTCTAGCCAGAAATCGCTCTTTCATATCCTGGGCCTGTTTTTCAAAATCTTGGGTCTTAGTACAGATACGTTTAGTTCTCAAGAATTGGCTTACGGGTAAATTATTCTTGAGTGACGGATTGTGAAAACTTTGATAGTGTAATAAAGTATTCCTATCCGTTGGTTTTCTAAATAAAGTCGTAGAGAGAGAATCCCGTTCTTTCTTGATTAATAAATCTAAATAAGAAATCTGATTACAATCGTACGTCATTTGAAAACGTAAACTTTCATCCAGTTGGTTGATCCATAAATGAAACTCTGAAAGTGTATCTAAATACCCTTTCCAAAGGATGAGAACATCATCAATATAACGTATCCATAAAACAATGTGAGATTGGAAAGGATGAGACGTTAAAAAAAGACTCCTCAAAGTGAAACACATACAAATTAGCTACGCCTGGGGCCACAGACGACCCCATAGCGACACCCTTGACCTGTTTGTAAAACAAATCTCTAAAACAAAAAAAGTTCTCACAAAGGGCAAACCGTGCTAATGCAACCAGAAAAGCGGTGGGCATGCGTCTATGCATAGTTCTTTTCAAAAGAAACTGTTCTATTATCTGCAAAGCAGCTAATTGCGGAACGTTGGTGTACAAGGACTCTGTCGAGAGTGACTAGAATGAGATCTGGACTATATTGATTGAAGGATGACAAAGTCTGTATAACATGAGAGGAATCCCTGACATAGGACCACATGTTTTGAATGAATGGACGTAATAGTAAATCTAACAATTTGGATATGGGTTCCAGGAGGTAACCTATAGCTGAGACTATGGGGCGACCTGGCGGGGCCTCCAGAGACATGTGAATCTTCGGAATAATGTATATGGTGGGGAGAATGGGATTATCTACTATCAGGAAGGATTTCTCCTTCTCTGTAATGTACCCAATTTCAAATGCAGAAAGAACAAACTGTCAATACTTTTTTTAAGATTGAGTGGGGTCCCCATCAAGTCTCCGATAGAAGGAAGTGTCACTAAGCTGTCGAGTAATTTCTCCAATATATTATTCTTTATCCATGACTACCACCGCTCCGCCTTTGTCGGCAGGTTTTATTATAATAGTGTTGTTGTTGTTTTGTAACGAGGAGATTGCTTTTCTCTCCTGGTGTGTAATGTTATGAAAAGTATGATGTTTCTTAAAGGATTCGATAACCTGTCGAGTAACCACTTTTTCAAAAGTTTCAGTGACGGGATCAGTACTCTGAGGGGGAACCCACGTAGTTTTATTGCGAATAATAGAATTATCATTAGAGGTAGGGATGCTGGTGTTGGTGAAAAAATGTTTCATACGGATCTTCTGAAAAAATTTGTATAGATCAACGTTACGAATAATAGAATTATCATTAGAGGTAGGGATGCTGGTGTGTGTTTCTGCGTGATTACTGCTTCCTAGTGTCGCATGTCAAAACTGTGACATCACTGGATGTACTCTGCTGGTCTCTCCCATCAGCCCCAGTGTGTCCAGTCTCCATGCAGCAGGAGGACGTAGTGAGCCTAGGTGCTGGGCTCACTTGAGGGACAGATAAGGAGCATTAATTAATTAGAATAGTTAATTTGGGTTCTTTTCTTTCCCTTCACTTTATTTTGCTTTAAAAAAATGATTTTATTTGCAGGGATTGATCCAGCTTAAGTTGCTGCCCCTCAGCTCCCAAGTTCTCTTCTTTTGTTGAGCTCTCTCCCCTCCTGGTTTGAACGGAGGGGAGTTGTTCAGCGAGGCAGACAAGTTTCTTTCAACTCCGGTGATCACAGCGCGTTTGTTCCGGCGTTTGTCTGGACAGCCGGGGCCAGAATGTGCTCTCTGCGATTGCTGCTCACGTTACTTTGAGAGCAGCGTCGCGGATAGCAGGGCTGCCGATCGCATTGGCGAAGTCAGAACTGCTGTTTTGGGTTGCTTTTAGGCCCGACACACAGGTGAGTGCCATGGGGAGTTGCAGCTCGGTGGGAAGAGTTTTACGACTGCATCGGGGATCACGGTGGCAAACAGGCCCGACGCTTCTTGGCGGGCTTTTCCTGCACTTTTTCTGGCTGTGAGGCAGAAGCAGCTGATTGGTAAGAGCTCAAATTCAGTGAGGATTCAATTTAAATAACTTAATTTAAGGTAGCTTAGACTAGTTCATGTTTTACTTTAATTTTGGTTAAATTTGATTTAGGTTGAAAAGAGGCTCTAAAAAAAATTTACTACAGAAGATGGGAACTATTTGGTTGTCATTTTAAGGGTTGAGCCTTAATTACTATTTTAATTTATTTTGAGTTAATTTAATTGATCTTATTGACTTTATTTTATATCTCATGCTGTCACATCCACAGTATTAACTTAAAATATATCGCTCTAAAATTAATACCCTTCAATTGTTTGTAAACTTCCCTCAATCAATCAGATCATCAAGTATATGGCTAGGTCTCAGACTTCCTGGCACAAAAGGCACACTGCTAGTGATTCAGCAGGGCCATGAATCACTAGCAGTGTGCCTTTTGTGCCGGGAAGTCTGAGACCTAGCCATATACTTGATGATCTGATTGATTGAGGGAAGTTTACAAACAATTGAAGGGTATTAATTTTAGAGCGATATATTTTAAGTTAATACAGCGGTATACGCTCTGTCAATCTGCCCAAAGATTAAGTCCAGTCACATCCACAGTGCCTAGTGTGTGGCACACACAGGGACGCAGTCTTAGATGCAGGGGCTGCACGCTGGCATTGAGCACGATGGAGCAGGAGATTCAAGATACGTCTGGTGAGGGGACTCAAGGCACATCTGCTATGGGAGAAGGTGAGTCTCTCCTGGAGCCTTTGTCCTGTACCCCTTCTGGAAAGCCAGGTGGGGTCGGCCAGTGCCATGTTACCGACGGGGTCTGGAGTGGCTCTTGGAGGTTTTTCTCCAGATTTTGTGCTAATAATGCATCAAGCCTATTGCTTGCGTCAGCAGGGGGTGGTGACAGAGCCTTTGTCCCTTGCAACGATGGTCCAGCAATCAGGCTCAGAAAAGGCCAGCACCAGCCTGGTAAGACTTCTGAAGAGGGTGCATTCGCTTGAGGACCAGCACTTGGATTGGGATTGGCCGGAGACAGATGAAGTGGAGTTGGAACCGGAATCTGGACTGGAAGAACTGAAGGAAGGAGAGATTCCAGATCTTGAGGATCAGGCGAGAATCATAAGAGTATTCCGAAGGGAAGAGCTTACGGTGCTCATTACAGAGTCCCTTCAGGCGCTCAACCTTGCTTCTGTCCATCCAACGGAGGAGGGGGGTCTGGAGGATCCTCTCATTCAGGTGGTGCGACAAACTCAGGTGGTTTACCGAATGATTCAAGATGAATGGGATATGCCCAAACCTGGGTTACGAGGGGTGAGAACTATGAATAGGCTTTACCCCTTAAAGGAGGAGGAGAGGTTTCGATCTCCGTGTATAGATGCAGCGATGTCAGCGGTCACGAAAGACTACTGGTAGAAGGTAGTGCGGCCTTGAAAGATGGGCAAGACAGGAAGGTAGAGGGGCTATTAAGACAAGCCTTTGAGGTTAATGCTCTTTCTTTGCAGGCTTCTATTTGCGGAGCTTGGATGGCGACAGCTTGCCTCAGGTGGTCACAACGCTTTCAGCAGCCATCTCAACAGACACAAGAGCGGTTAATGGATATGACATGGCTGGAATCTGGGGCGGCATACTTGGCTGATATCCATTATGATTTGATTAGGGCATTGGCGAATAGTATGTCGTCATTGGTAGCCGCACGCCATTATCTATGGTTAAGAAATTGGGCGGCAGATGTTTCTTCCAAGTCTCGTCTCAGTAAGCTTCCGTTCAAGGGGAAGTTGTTGTTTGGTGAGGACCTTGACAAGTTGGTTAAAGATTTGGGAGAGTGCAAAGGCGGAAGGCTGCCGGAGGATAAGCAATGGTCGTCTTCAAGAGCGATTGAAACTACCCAACTCTTTTCGTGTTAGCGCTCAATTATGAACCAACAAATACCAAACTCGGTTACTTGTTCAATTATTCAGTTGAAAGTCTCAGACTTGGACATTTTTGGGTCCATAAAAGTGTTAACATTTAGTGTTTGTTGCATCAATGACCTTCAACTTATTTTAAATCACTTCTGTTAAGTCAAGACTAAAAATGTTACTATTGGGAGCCTACTAAGACCTTAATGGACTGTTGTCTCCATTTTGAATTCATCAATGCTTAATAGATGAGTAGCCTAGTGGTTGGGGCAAGGTACTTCAGGCCGGAAGGTCGGGGGTTCAAATCCCACTAGAGGACAGCAACCTTGGGCCGGAAGGACTGGGGTTTCTAGTCCCACAGGTGCTCCTTGTGGTCTTGAGCAAGCCACTTAACCCTCCATATCCCATGTTCCCTGTAAGTATTAGTGTATGTGTCTCATATCCCCCGCATGTTAAATGTATCCCCCAATTGTGTTGTGACCGCTTTGATTGAAGGATAAGGCGGTATACAAAACTGTCAAAATAAAATAAATAGATATCAAACGTTTTACTTATACTTTGAGCTTCTTGTTCTTATTGCGAGTTGTAGTATTACAATAATGGAAGGTCAATTTGTTTGGAAAGATACGTTTATTTTTACACCTGATCGTATAATAGGACTGGTCAAAGAAAGTACCCCATTTGCGCGACCGGATTTTGATACAGCTACCTCCAATCAAGTCACCTGGCATGCCGTATTGAAAATGCAGAAAAAGAAAGTTAGAACAGAGTTACATAGATTATCGTTGATTGAATATATTAGTCGACAGCAGATTCTACAAGGCTTACGGGTATACAAAGAACCATGTATGCCCGGTCTGGATGCAACTTTTTTGGATAAGTGGAATAAAATACTTAACAAATGTTTGTTGGATCTTATGGTGCTTATAGTCGATACAACCAAAATAGCAGTAGAAAATATGTCAGAAGAGAGAGAACTTATGTATGAGAGGTTGAAAACTATTGAAGCAGAAGATAAGTATAATAAAAAAAAAGAGGACCTGCAGAAAACAAGAGACCTTACGACAAGAAGTGATGATTAAAAAATCCAAAAAATTAGAGGGATAACACAGATTACACGGTGGGGTATGTTTACCCTTGGATGAACCCTAAATGGAAATTAAGTAAATCTAAGAAACAGGTAAACTTTGACAATATTTCTGAAGATAGTAGCTACACAGATTCTAGTAGATCGTCAAGGGAAGGTTTTTTTTTAGAGGAGGAAGAAGACAATAAGAAACAGAAGAAAAAAGATGCGGGACAAGTGAAAGGTCGATCGTCCAGCACAAAGAAGAAAGTGAACATTTTTGGGACCCAAATGACAGATTCGGATCTAGTGGTCAATATATCAGGGGTGTCTCTTCCCCCCAGACTCAATAGGTTTACTTAATAAGGGGTTATCCTTTGTTCCATATGCTAGTTTTGATGCGTTTCAATTCCGAATTCACTTTGAAGGTCTGATTAGGAAACTGAATTTAAAGAATTTTTTTTCGTCTCAAACATGCGAGGAAAGATCCCCTGAGGCAGAGACATTAGAAGATCGGGAAATACGGCGTATGAAATTGCTGTTGAAATCTACTTGGTCCCCTCCGGGTCCTATACACCCTGCTCTCGCAGTTTTTAAAGAAATAGTATTAAGAGGTTCAATCTTTAGAAAAAGTTCATAGTAAACGCTTCACAGTGTTATCAGTGCAAGAACAGAGAGCTTTATTTTTATTTATTTATTACAAATTCTTATATACCGCGCTATTTAGCATCAGTGCGGTTTACATAGTAACAGCATTTTGCATTAGAACAAGATCTTTTGCTTACATTGTAACAGGGATTGTAACTTGGAAGTAACAACAAGGTAACTATATACAGTTCAAACAAAGGAGCTTATAAATTATTTGTTATATTATGTATTAGAGTCGTAATGTAGTCATGCTCATTGTGAATGTGCCTAATGGTGAGTTTCTTTTGCTTTAAAGAGTTTACAACAAAGAACTGATATTGTAATTAGAAGGGTGGACAAAGGTGGAGCAGTAGTAATATTAAGTCAGGAGTATTGTGTCTGAGGCACTACAACAATTGCAGGACTGCACCACGTATAGAATTTTGAGAGAAGATCCTAAATACTCCATACAATCAGAAATTAAAGAGAACTCAAATGGCACTGCAGAATAAGTTCATTACTGGCAAAGAGCTATCTTAACACAGTAGCATCCACAACAGCAAGATTCTATACGGTTCCTAAAATACACAAGAATATAGAAAAACCTTCAGGAAGACCGATAGTGTCCACGAGAGGTACTATATTGGAACCGTAATCCACGTTCTTGGATTCCTATTTGTGTCCATTGCTGTTGAATATTCCATCATATATAAAAGATACTACGCATTTTGTAAATATTTTGAAGAACCACGCACATTGGGCTTCTCATGTGGATATTTTATTGGTCATTATGGATGTAACATCTCTCTACACCAGTATCCCTCAAGTAGCGTCACATCAAGTAGTAGAGCAGGTCTTATGTCGACGAGGAGATCTTCTAGATGAATATATTGGTTTTCTATTACAATTGGCAGATTTAGCCATTTTTCGAAATTATTTTATTTTTGAGGAAACCATTTATCAACAAATATCCGGAGTGGCCATGGGAGCAACCTGTGCTCCCTCAATAGCTAATTTCTACATGGGAAAATTTGAAGAACAATGGTTATCTCGGTCTCCTTTCCTGTCTCACATTGTCTCTTTGAATCGCTACATAGACGATGTATTCATGTTGTGGAGGGTCACAGAAGAGACATCATTTTTATTTATTTAAAGGGTATTTCTATCCCGCCTTATCCTTCAATCAAGGCGGTGTGCACATCAAACAATCAGTGGTAATGGAGTGTGTGTGAGTTAGTTTATGTACAGTGAGGGTGCATGGGTGCAAGTGTGTTAATTAGCGTGATCTATTTACAACATGTGCTTTTTACAGTTATATACAAGGGTTTGCTGTTTCTGCAGCTTGCTGTGGTTGATCTTCAATCGAGTCTGAGGTTCTGATCTTTGGTCTGAGTCTGTGTGGTCTGGTTACTTGCTTGGGCCATTTTTACAGTGGATTAATCAGTGTGGCCGGAATATTAAGTTTACACATACTTATCATAAGGCGAGATTAGCTTATCTGGACGTCCTAATCAGCAGAGGGCGAAACAAATGGTGCACATCGGTCTATCGTAAAGTTACTGACCGCAACACTTTCTTACATTTTTACAAGTGCACATCCTATGAGACTAAAGGAAAGTCTTCCTTTTTCACAATTTTTGCGGTACAGGCGAAACTGTTTTGAGGATCATATGTTTAATAACTCATCAAAACAATTGTTAAACAACTTCAAAGATCGGGACTATCCTACTAAAATATTAAAGCAAGCATATTCAAGGGCCCAATATAATAATAGAAGTTTATTAGAACATAAAACAACTATTGAAAATGAAGATCCCATTAATATTAATTTAATTACCTGATATTCACCATTAAGTATAGGTATTCATAAGATGTTGAGGAAGCATGGGAACATTTTATGAGTGATTCCTGGACTAGTAGATAAAAATACGATGCGTATGGACGCATAATCGCAATTTAAAAGAATATCTCAGCCCTGCACTGTTGAAATCCCCTGTGTTCAACCCACATGAGGGGACACAGAAAATGTGAAGATTGCAATATTTGTGACATCACTATGGAAATAGACACTTTTGAATATCAGGGGACAACGTATACATTAAAGAGGCATATGACATGTGCCTCCATGAATGTAGTTTATGTAATACAATGCCCTTGTCAATTGATTTATGTAGGTAAGACCATTCGTCCTTTTAGGGTCAGAATGGGGAAATATCGGAGCAGCCTCAAATGTAAAGTTAAGGAAACACCACTTGTTCAACATTGCATAAGGGAAGGGCATATTTTTGAGCAATTACGATGTTTTTGTCTAAAATAGACTTGGGGATGGCAGGAAAGACGCAAGAACAGTCTTTGCTCATAAGAGAGCAGAAATGGATATATACTTTGAATTTTGTTACGCCGGGGGGCCTCAATATTAATATAGATTGGGCAGCCTGTATATAGTATTGCCATTTGGGAAAGGGTAACATTTGATTTCTGAAGTCATTCATCAGCTAGTGAAGACTTTTAAACTGTGAAAAGTCAGTTCAAGGCTGGTGAGATACAGGTAGTTGAAATGTGAGAATGACATAGGATGTGTATAAAATTTGTTAAAGTCTAAGACGGTTTCGATATGGGTGTGAAACTATATGCTTAAAGTATTTTTTAGGTAATAGAACTATCGTTTTTGACGTTTTCTCTAGATAGAATCGCCGAAAACAGAGTCGGCACGAGACGTCTGCAGCAGTAAAGTAGGTACACCATACTGCTAGGGACCACTGAAAGAGAGATTTAAAGATCGTTTACATTGAATAAAAGGGGTTGCTTATTTTTGTTTCTATAGTGATAATAGTCGAAGTTGAGAAGGTTGTTGATCCCCTGAAGAAACAGTCATTGTGAAATGCGATGATGGCGCCAGGGGAAGGTGTTGATCAGGGAGCAATAAGAACAAGAAGCTCAAACTATAAGTAAAACGTTAACATTTTGAATTCATCAATGCTTAATAGATAACAGTCCATTAAGGTCTTAGTAGGCTCCCAATAGTAACGTTTTTAGTCTTGACTTAACAGAAATGATTTAAAAATAAGTTGAAGGTCATTGATGCAACATAAACGCTAAATGTTGGACATTTTTGGGTCCATAAAAGTGTTAAGATAAGTCTGAGACTTTGGACTGAATAATTGAATAAGTAACCGAGTTTGGTATTTGTTGGTTCATAATTGAGCGCTAACACGAAAAGAGGAGGATAAGCCTAAGCAGGGAAGATTCCTGCCGTCTTCACGTAGTCGGTTTAGAAACTTCAGGCGGTTTCGTACCTCTCGCTTAGGAGGTTTCCAAAGAGGAAGATTTGCTTCAAGAGCACAGGGGTTTTGTGGTTTTCGAGGAGCAGGTAGGGGATTCGCAACTCCCTCTTCCGCAGCGGTCCGTAAAACACAATGAAACGAGGCAGGCCCCTGTAGGGATTCAACCGATAGGAGGATGACTTCGGGACTTTCTTCCTGCCTGGGCACAGATAACATCCGATCAGTGGGTGTTGGAGGTTATACGCGAAGATTATGCTCTCGAATTTGTTCGTCCAGTTCTAGATTAGTTTGTCCCTCCCCTTGCAAAGGGCAGTGAAGAACGGTCGCGGTTTGGCAAACATTAGATCATCTCTTACAGTTGGGAGCGGTGGTGCTGGTACCGCAGGAGCTCTACGGCGTCGGTCGTTACTCCTATTTATTTCATTGTACCAAAAAAGGACGGGTCTCTCCGTCCTATTCTGGACCTCAAGGGAATAAATCGCTGTCTAAGAGTGCCTCACTTTCGAATGGAGACATTACGGTCAGTAATAGTGGCGGTTCGACAGGGAGAATTCTTGACTTCCCTCGATCTTACCGAGGCATACTTGCACATCCCTATCAGAGCAGTTCATCAGACGTTCCTAAGGTTTGCTCTTCCGTGGGGGCATTTTCAATTTCAAGCGTTGCCCTTTGGTTTGGCTATGGCGCCGCGCACCTTCACCAATGTTATGGGGGTGGTGGTGGTGTGGCGGCGCTGCAAAAGGAAGGAATATTAGTTCACCCGGACCTCGACGATTGGTTGATTCGGGCAAAATCCAAGGCCGATAGCGTGCAAGTTACAAGCAGAGTGGTGACGTTCCTTCAGAGTCTCAGCTGGGTAGTCAACACAGCTAAGAGCTGTTTGGTCCCGTCTCAGGTTTTAGAATACTTAAGAGTGCGGTTCGACGCTCGGTTGGGAGCAATGTTTCTGCCGGATCGACAAGCTCAGGCCCTTCGCCAACTGGTGCGCAGATTTGTATCAACTCCGGCTCTGTCAGCTTGGTCCTATCTTCTGTGGGGATAATTTTGGTTTAGGTCTAGATTTCAGGTCAGCCCCTTGCTTTCTGCAACTGCACCCCTGTTTGCTTGAACTGTACACAGTCTAACATGAATGGCACAAGAAGAAACAGTGCTTGTGGGCTATAGCAGAGAGAATATGCGGCCTACTATAATACAGCCTACAGAGCCATACTTTGAACAGAAGTGTGCAAGGATATAGCCTTAGGCCTGAAAAATACAGGCCAAGCTAGGAATTCAGAAAACTAATGAGCAAACAAATTCTCTTAGCCCTGAAGAATTCCAATTAGTGCCAGGAGATGGAAGATAACATGTACAAGGCACAGGAAGAAGCAGTGAGCTGTGTCGGTTACACAGATAAGGCAGACCTTGACACTTCAGCTGCGAGATCTGATGAACAGGGGAGGGGCCCCCGGGGGGGGGGGGAGAACTTTGGAGAAAGCTGCAAATGACATAAGAAGTTATGCAGAGCTTTCTAGAACTTTGGGACAGAGAGAAGGGAGGGACAGAGAAGTATATAAGAAAAGTGACTATAGAGCTTGGGGGGCAGCCTTCTCTCACCCACCGTGTTGGAGGTAGAGAACGTTGCCTGCACTCAGATCCCTGAGACAGACACTTGTGTATTGGCGTTTACAGCTTTTGCTTGTACCAAGTAAAGGGTTTTACTGACAAGTGGCTGTGATCTGAGTTTCTTTTCCTTCTGGTGCAGGGCTTCACAGGTGCCCAAGAAATTGGTGATATTTGGGACACTTTGTAGGTCTGACCCGCCTACACTTCGTGTGCTAGGGACAATGGCAGCGACCCTGGAGGTAGTGCCATGGGCCAGAGCTCACATGCGCCCTTTACAGAGGTCATTTCTCTGGTGCTAGTCGCACCAGAACGATTCACTGAACAAATGTCTTTCCTGTCCTTTGTGGGTCAGGCAGTCCCTTTAGTGGTGGCTTTGCCCAGGAAACCTGGCAGCAGGCATGCCACTG
The DNA here is from genome assembly GCA_033557465.1 of Ichthyophis bannanicus. Classification (NCBI taxonomy): domain Eukaryota; kingdom Metazoa; phylum Chordata; class Amphibia; order Gymnophiona; family Ichthyophiidae; genus Ichthyophis; species Ichthyophis bannanicus. The sequence continues at coordinate 35,527,726 of CM066050.1, read as the reverse complement.
GAGTAACCGCAGTGGCTTCCGGTGTTGATGGATGCGAGTCTCGCAGGTTGGGGAGCTCATTGCGTTGAGCTCTTTGCCCAAGGAGCGATCAGGAGGCCCAGTGGTCAATCAACTGTCTAGAACTAAGAGCAGTAGTTCTAGCACTTCAAGTGTTCGAAACCGCGGTGAAAGGTCGAGTGGTATGAGTGCTGTTGGACAATTCCACGACAGTGGCTTACCTCAATCGTCAGGGCGGCACGGGAAGCGCAGCCATGGAGGAGGAAGTGGAAGCTCTTTTCGCCTGAGTGGAGCTCTGACGAGGCGATCTCGGCGGCACACATAGCAGGAGCAGACAATGTGATGGCAGATTTTCTCAGCAGAGTCCGGGTGGATGCCGAAGAATGGGAGCTTCATCCGGAGGTGTTTGCCCAGATAGTCCTCAGGTGGGGTTCGCCAATCATGGATGTCATGGCGACTTTTCGGTCGGCCAAGGCGCGTCACTTCTACAGCAGAAGACGGGAAAGGATGTCGGAGGGCATTGATGCCCTGATGCAACAATGACCATCGCCCAGTCTACTCTGTGTTTTCCCCCATGGGCGCTCATAGGACGAGTGGTTCAGCGCATCAAAGCACATCGGGGGAGAATGGTGTTAGTGGCTTCAGATTGGCCGAGATGTCTGTGGTATGCTGATCTAGTTCGCCTGCTTGACGGGGATCCTTGGTGATTGCCAGCAACAGCGAATCTGTTGATTCAGGGACCTCTTCGAATGCCTCAGGTGGATCAGTTCTCGCTTACAGCTTGGCCATTGAAAGGGCGAGGTTAAGGAAAAAAGGCTATTCTGGAGCGGTGATTGCGACCTTTGGGCCAGAAAGAATTCTACTTCCTAGCGTATGTGTGAATATGGTGTATATTTGAGGACTGGTGCTCAGCGGCAGGTCCGGTCGGCCATGGTTTCAGTACCTATGGTATTGTGGTGTTTTTTTTTACAGGACGGTTTTGTTAAGGACCTGTCAACCAGCTCATTAAGTGTCCAGCTGGCAGCTTTTTCTTGCTACAGAGGTAAGGTTCAGGGTTCCACGTCGACGTGATTCGGTTTCTAAAAGTGGTATCTCGGCTATGGCCTTCTCGCAGAATAGTGGTTCCCCTGTGGGATCTCAACTGGGTTCTGGGGGTGTTGACTAGAGAACCTTTCAAGCATTTGCATCAAGCTTCGATCAAGGATTTAACCTTAAACAGTGTTTTTAGTGGCCATTTGTTCGGCACGTCTAGTTTTGGAGTTGTAGGCTTTGTCCTGTAGGGAACCGTTCTTGTCTTTTTCCAGAGAAAAGGTGGTCTTGCGGCCAGTGCTGTCCTTTTTGCCCAAGGTAGTTTCTCCTTTCCATCTCAATCAGTCGGTCTCGTTGTCAGTATTGGGGTCTACGGATGTGAACGTTTCGGACTGTAGTCTGTCAGACATAAAAAGAGTTCTGCGTCAATACTTAAGTCTCGTAAACTTTTTGTAAGTCTGATCGCCTATTCATTCTTTTTGGAGGTCTGCGTAAAGGGGAAGCAGCAGCCAAAGCTTCGATTTCCAGATGGGTCCGAGAGGCAGTAGCATCAGCATATATCTTGCAGGGTCGTCAGGTGCCTGTGGAGTTACGGGCTCATTCTACTAGAGTGCAAGCGACGACTTTGGCGGAGCATAGTTTGGTTCCGCCAGTGGAGATTTGCAGAGTGGCCGCCTGGTCGTCGTCTACATACTTTCAGTAAGCACTATCACCTCGATATTCAGGCGGCGAACAATGCCTGTTTGGGGTCGGCGGTGTTGCGATCCGGGTGGACAGGTCTCTCCCAATGATTATTGCTCTGTTATATCCCAGAGGTGAAGGACTGAACTTGGAGGACCAATAAGGAAAGATAAATTAGACTTACCTGTTAATTGTTCCTTGAGGAACTCCAGCTCAGTCCTGATTCCCGCCTGGGGATGGTTAGTTCAGATGTTGGTTTGTTGTGGGGGGTTTTCGCTAACTTCTCTGCCCTATTTTGTTCATGGAGGGAGGAGAACGTGAGAGATGAAGTTTGTTCTCTTAATTTAGGGGGATTTAGTCTAATGGTTAAAAAATTTAAAATTGCTATAGCTACTTATTTGTTGCTCCTTTGAGTCTGCTTTGTCAATAGTACACTGGGGCTGATAGGAGAGACCAGCAGAGTACATCCAGTGATGTCAGTTTTGACATGCCCAGTCTCCATGCTGCAGGAGGAGGTACACTACCCAGAGGTGAAGGACTGAACTGGAGTTCCTCAAGGAACAACAATTAGCAGGTAAGTCTAATTTCTTTTTTTTTTTTGTGGTCGTGTCTGCCTTCCCTTTGACGCTGGTACCGACCCTGTCGGTACTCTTTCTTTCTTTCCCTCTTGCTTTCTAAAAAAAAAAAAAAAAAAAAAAATCTGAGGGAAGAATCTCTTCCCTCGGGGCACATCGACGCCATCTTAGGCTTAGGCCTTTTTTTCCAAAATGGACAAACCAGCTAGTGGTTTTAAGAAGTGCTCCAAACGTGGCAGTACAGTTTCAAACACGGACACCCATGACTGATGTCTAAAATGTTTGGGACTGGATCATCAACCGTCTGAATGTCCTCTGTGTAGGAAGATGACAGAGGCCTGCAGAACAGAGCTGCGACACTCGGCACCCTCTTTGCCACCAATGCAATGTCGGTAGCATCGACAACATTGAGAGCGTCATTTTCCTCCCAGGGATCTTGGGTATCGAAACCCAGGTCTTCATCGACTAGCCGGCCTTCCAAGGGTTGATCTCCTAAGCATCAAGATGCCCTAGGCGTTGCCCTGGAGGGAGACACACCAGCCAAGCAACCCCGGCGGGAGGTCCTTGCCTCCAAAGCCTTAGTGGGGTCCCAGGATGCTCCCGAGGCCTCTACCTCCGGAGATTTCTTGGTGCCATGCTCAGGAATCGTGGCCCACAACTCCGGTACCGATACCCAGGCATCAGCAAGCTCCATGGATCAACATATCCTGGCTATTGAGCTGAGTTTAGCAGCCTTACTAGTGGCTTCTGAACCAGTAAAGCCTCTACAGTTGGTTCTTCAGCCATCGGTACCGATGATGGTACTGAAAGTGCCTGCATAGACACTTTTTCTGCTTACCACGCTACCACCCATGCTGGCCCTCGAGTCCATATCCAGTATCGAGGTTCCAGCACCAAAACTTTCAGATACCAGCTTTGAGCGGTATCTAGTACGGGCAGAGCGTGAGCACCCTGCCCTTCGATACTTCGAGTCTTCTGACTCCGATTCATCAGCCGGTACACAGGAAATGAGAAATCTCCTGGAGGATCTGTCTCAGTCCCCATAATGTCGCATGGCCCCTCCGGAGGACATGTCTTTCCAAGATTTTATCCACGATGTTCCTTGAGGCCTGTCCATAGCAGTGACTTCAGAGAAGGAACCTAGGGCTGAGGAGCTCAAAATTCAATACCCTGCAGCCCCAAAGGAAGCTGCTACTCTCCCTATTCATCAAATACTTCACGACCTTATGCTTCGAATGTGGGAGATGCCCCTAACCATCTCTCCACATACTTGAAGAATCAGTACAATGTACCGGGTACTGGAGTGCCCTGGCTTCCAGAAGACATAATTACCACACCATTCAGTGGTGGTGGAATTGGCAATGCATCGAATTAAAAGTGCTAAAACGCATTCCTCGAACCCTCCTGGCAGGGAATCGAGAACCCTTGATGCTTTTGGTGGTCGGTTTTCAGGTCTCCGTGTTATCAGACAGAATCAGTTCCTACATACTCTACATGGGTATGTTCCTTAGGGAGGTGGCTAGGGATTTGGAGTTGATGGCTCCTCTTCTCCCTGACAAGAGAGCTGATTATCTCACCCTTGTGAAGCATGCCCAAAATATTTCCAAATTTAACAGGGCAACTTTCGACTGTTTTGAATGCATCAGCAGACTTCAGCTATATGCATTGGTGCACGCAGGATTGCTTGGCTCCAAGCCTCTGATCTTGAACAGTGGGTTTATGATAAGCTGAGTAATATACCTTGCACAGGTGAAAACATTTTTGGCAAAGACTGGCAGGATAAGGCTTCTCAGTTAGAATCTGAGAACACCACTCTTAATAGACTCTCTAGATCTACTGCTAACCCAGCTAAGAAAAAGACATCGAAGAAACCCTTTTTCAATAAGAAAAAGTACTACCCTTCTTACACCCTTGCGGTGCACTGTCCCATCCTTGCTCCCCAAAAAGGGCAGCAACAACCAAAACGGCCAAGAGAGGCTCAGATTCCCAGGTCTCAGCCAACCTAGCAGACCCAACCTTCTCAGGGTCTTTGACTCCTTTCTGGAGAACATAGCCGCCCTGCCTCTGGAGATTATATTCCATCTGCATTCCCGGCAGACTGTCACTTTGCCCACAGGTGGCATCTTGTAACATCAGAACACTGGACTCTCTCCATAGTAAGGGAGGGGTACAAACTTCACTTCTGAAGTCTACCTCTTAGTCTCCTCCAAGAGAGTTCAGTTCTCAACCTCCTCACACCACTCTGTTTATTGCAGGAAGTCACCTCCCTTCTCTCACAGGGTTCAATAGAGGAAGTGCCACTCTCCCAGCAAGGTCTGGGCTTCTATTCTTACTTCCTCATTCCAAAGAAGAAACAGGGATTCTCCAGGACCAAGCAGGAAGTCAGTCCTCACATATGGGTGACGTCGGCGCCGACGGAGCCCTCGCGGAACAGTTTCCCCAGCTTTCAAAGAAAGCCTTTGGGAATTGCAGCGCGCATGCGCGGTCCCCTTCCCGCCCAAGGGTGCCATCTTGCTCAGTCTTCTTTTTTCCGCGGAGCCCTACAGACACGGTTTGTGATCGTCGCTGAAAAAGCTGATTTTATTTACTATTCTTTTCTCGGTTCGACGCCGGATCCTTTTCCCGCCCGGACCCGATACGCCGTATCGAGTCCGTTCTTTATTTTTCGGTTTTTGTCCTTTGTGACTGGCGTTCCCGCCATTTTTTTCTTTTTTCACTGGCAGCCCTGTCTTTTGACCTCGTAGGGGCCCTTTTGTCCCCGATGGCTGCCAGCGGGTTTAAGAAGTGTGATCGGTGTAAGAAACCTATGTCTCTTACCGACACACACGACTGCTGCCTCCGCTGCCTCGGACCCGATCATGACCCGATGATCTGTGGTCCGTGTGGCAAAATGTCCTCAAAAGCGTTGAGTTGGCAGCATCAAAGAGAACGAATCTTCCCTGACTCCGCGTCCGGCCGGGCCCGGGGTTTCGGTCCTGAGCATCGTCAGAGTTCCTCTGAGCGGGAGTCTCCTGCCCGGAAACATCATAGGAAGAAGAAACCCGCAAGGGCGGCGTCGGACGCTCCTGGCTCCTCGAGGGCCAGGTCGCATAGCCCCGATAGCCGTCCCGGGTCCTCGGAGTCAAAGAGGCCTTTGAAACATCCTCGTCTCGAGATGGAGTCTCCTGGACACGTGAGTACTGTAGTCCTCGTGGACTCTCCTCCGAAGGAGCCGACGTCGGGCCCGACGCCGTCGGGGGCTGCTGGGTCTCCTGAGCTCGGACTCAGGTTGACGGCCTTGGAGAGCAGTTTCGCTGCCTTCATGGACCAGCAGCGGGCATTGATCGCTGGCCTCGCCGGTGCATCTGCCCTGACCACCGGGACGTCGACGTCTAAGTCGACCCCGGAGACTGAGCCGATCCTCGAGTCCATGCAGGCTCGAGTCGATCCTCGGTCGCAGTCTCCCTCGGCCTCCCGTTCGGGACCGAGGTCATCGACGCCAGCCTCGGCGTCGGGGCGGAGGGCATCGGGACCAATGTTATCGACGCCGGCGTCGGGGCGGAGGGCATCGGTGCCCGCCTGACCGGAGCCGCTCGATTCCTCCACCGAGGAGTCGGGCTGGGAGACGGAGGACGAAGAGTCCCCGGGTACTTTTCGGACTCGGTGCGTCCCATCGGATTTGCCCAAATACGAACCTTGGAGACGGTCCACCCCGGAGGACGCCCGGTTCTCGGACTTCGTGCGGGATATGGCCAAGGCCTTGACATTCCCCACGGATCCCGAGGAGGAGCCTCGAGCCGAAGAGCTCGATGCCCTCCAGTATGACTCTCCCCCGAAGGAGGCCTTTACTGTACCGGTTCCTCCGATGCTGGAGCGACTTCTCTTCCGCATGTGGGAGAGCCTGGCGTCGGCGCCGGTGTTAAGCAAGCGGGTCGATTCCATTTATCGAGTCTGCAAGAGCCCCGGGTTCCAAAAGGCACAACTACCGCACCATTCCATGGTGGTGGAATCGGCCATGCATAGACTCAAGAGTCAAAAGATGCACTCCTCTGTGCCTCCCGGCCGGGAGGCCCGGAACCTGGATGCCCTCGGTAGGAAGTGCTTCCAGGGCTCTCTGCTTGCTTGTCGAGTCCAGACCTACCAGCTCTATATGGGCATGTATCTCCGAGACCTGGCAAAAGAAATTGCCGGGTTCTCTGCTGGTCTCTCCGAGGAACATTTGCAGAGGTTCCAGGCCTTGTCCACTGGTATTCGAGAGTGCTCGAAGTTTATCTCTCAAGCAGCCTACGATGGCTTCAAAGCATCGGCTCGAGTAGCCGGAGCCGGCATCTGTGCCCGCCGACAGGCTTGGCTTCAGTCATCCGACCTCGAGCCATGGGTACAGGACAAGTTGGTCGATGTCCCCTGCAGAGGTGAAAACCTCTTTGGCAAGCCCATGGCTGAAAAGGCTGCACAGATCGAGATCGAGACTCTGACCAGGACTAGGCTGTCCAGAAAAACCTCTGCCCCTTCTCAGAAGAAGGGCTCGGGGAAAAAGCCCTTTTACCCGAGGAAAGCGGCTGCCTATAAACAATACCCTCATTATCAGGCCTCAGCAGCTCCCCAACAGGGTCAGCAGGCCAAGGGACGGGGTAATGGGTCCTGTAGGCAGCAGGCCCCCAAGCCCACAACACCGGCCCCTGCTCACCGGCCCCTGGGTTTTTGACTCCATCAGCATCGCCTCTTCCCCTCTGCTGGTTTCTCTCAGCACAGGAGGCCGGCTGGTCCACTTTGCCCACAGGTGGTCAGCCATCACCTCAGATACCTGGGTGCTTCATATAGTTCAAAAAGGCTATCTGCTACACTTTCACCAGGTACCTCCCTCCTACTTTCCAGGGGAGCCTCCAAGACTCCCTCTGCACAGGGACTTACTCCTTCAGGAGTTGGCAAGTCTTCTTCAGGAACAGGCTGTGGAACCGGTGCCCCATCACCTGAGAGGTCAAGGCTTTTATTCCAGGCACTTTCTGATACCAAAACGAACAGGAGGCCTCCGACCCATCCTGGACTTGTGAAACCTCAACAAGTTCCTGGCAAGGGAAAAGTTCAAGATGCTTACCCTTGGAATCCTGTTGCCCTACCTCCAGCAGGGAGACTGGCTATGCTCCTTAGATCTAAAGGATGCCTATACTCACATCCTTATTCATCCAGACCACAGGCAATATCTCAGGTTTGTTGTGGGAGAAAATCATTACCAGTACAGAGTACTGCCCTTTGGCCTATCCTCCGCCCCCAGGGTGTTCACCAAATGCCTAGCAGTGGTGGCGGCCTGTCTAAGACTTCAAGGCCTTTTTGTATTTCCATACCTGGACGACTGGCTCATCAGGGCCCAGTCTTCCCAAGAGGCCACTCAGGCCACTCATCGCACTGTGACTCTGCTCCAGCACTTGGGATTTGTCATAAACTTCGCAAAGTCCACTTTGCTCCCCTCTCAAAATCTCGAATTCATTGGCGCAAGGTTGAACACACTTCAGGCGCGGGCCTTCCTGCCTCTAGACAGGGCACACAGGCTCATGGATCTCGCCAGCCACTTTCGCAGCAATTCCCTGGTCTCTGCCAGGCAATTTCTGAGACTGCTCGGCCATATGGCTTCCACGGTCCATGTGACCCCCAATGCCCGCCTGAACATGCGACCTGCTCAGTGGTGCCTTCGCACTCAATGGCATCAGGCCACAGGGAGCCTAGCGGACTCGGTACAGGTTTCCGACCTGCTGGTCTCTTCTCTGCGGTGGTGGCTTCATCTGCCAAACCTGGTGCTGGGCGTGGATTTTCAATCTCCTCCGCCTTCTCAGGTGCTGACAACCGATGCTTCTCTCCTGGGTTGGGGAGCACATTGCCAAGGGACATGTACTCAAGGCCTCTGGACGCCATGGGAGTCTGCTCAGCAGATAAACTTCCTGGAGCTCAGAGCCATTCGCCTAGCTCTGAGAGCCTTCTCCCACCTCACGTCTCACCAGTCTGTGCTGGTCCAGACTGACAATCAAGTTGCAATGTTCTGCGTGAACAAACAAGGAGGCACAGGCTCCTTCCTTCTCTGTCAGGAGGCACGAAGACTGTGCTCTTGGGCCGTCCTTCACGGCATCCTCCTCAAGGCTGTCTATCTCCCAGGTCAAGAAAATTACCTGGCAGACAAGCTGAGCAGGATCCTCCAACCTCACGAGTGGAGATTGGATCCGTTGGTGGTTCAGCAGATCTTTCTCAAGTGGGGCCTCCCCACCATGGATCTATTTGCCAGTCCCCTGAACAGGCAGCTTCCCAGATTCTGCTCTCGACAACCGCATCCTCTCAGAGTAGCGGCGGATGCTTTTCTGATTCCATGGTCCACAGGCCTCTTGTATGCCTTTCCTCCCATGCCACTGGTGTCTCGGACACTCTTCAAAGTTCTCAGACAGAGCCTCGCTGATCCTAGTGGCTCCCCGGTGGCCGAGACGACCCTTGTTCCCGCTTCTGATGCAGCTGGCGGTGGACACTCCTCTTCCTCTGGGGTTTCAACCAGATCTCCTGTCACAGGATCAGGGGACTCTCCTACACCCCAACCTCCGGTCCCTTCATCTGATGGCCTGGCTGCTGAAAGGGTAGTCCTTGCTCCCCTCCTGCTGCCTCGGGAGGTGTAAGAGATCGTCTTGGCCTCAAGGCGGCCCTCCACCCGGAAGTCCTACGCTCTTAAGTGGCGTCGCTTCTCCGTGTGGTGTGCTCAACAGTCTGAGAATCCCTTCTCCTGCTTGGTGGCAGTGGTCTTGCAATATTTGCTTTACCTCTCCAATCTGGGCCTTAAGTCCAACTCTGTCAGAGTCCACCTCAGTGCTCTCTCTGCGCATCACGCACCGGTGGATGGCAGGCCTCTTTCCAACCATCCTTTGGTGGCTCGTTTTCTCCGAGGCCGCCTCCTCCTTAAGCCTCCTTTGCGTCCACCAGCCCCTGAATGTGGTCTTACAGCGGATTACTTGTCCGCCCTTTGAACCTATGGCTACCTGCCCTCTTCGTTTTCTTTCCTGGAAAACCTTATTCTTGGTAGCCCTTACCTCTGCTAGGTGCGTTAGTGAACTGCAGGCCCTAGTGTCTGATCCTCCTTACACTAGGTTCTACAGGAATAGGGTAGTCTTATGGACTCACCCTAAGTTTCTTCCAAAAGTGGTTTCTCCTTTTCATCTCAACCAGGAGGTGGTTCTTCTGACCTTCTTTCCCAGACCGCACTCCAGCCGGGCTGAAATGGTCCTGCACACCCTGGACTGTAGAAGGGCCTTGTCCTTCTACCTTGACCGTACGCGGGAGCATAGGAGGGCTGTTCAGCTCTTTGTTTCTTTTGACCCCAATAAATTGGGGCTACCTGTCTCCAAGCGTACTTTGTCCATATGGATAGCTGACTGTATCGCCTGGGCTTATGGGGCAGCCAGCTCATCGTGTCAGAGCGAAGGCTGCGTCAGTGGCTCATCTCCGCTCTGTTCCGTTGGCAGACATCTGCCGGGCTGCTACTTGGTCTTCAAACCAGACCTTTGCGGCCCATTACTGCCTGGAGAGGGAGTCCCACAGGGACAGTGCATTCGGTCAGGCAGTCCTCCATAATCTCTTTGAGGTTTAGGCAACTCCTACCCTCCGGCCCTGGTGTTGGGCTACCGGTCGGGGGCGTTTTCAGAGAAGATTCCTTCCTTCTGTGCTGCTGAGCTAGAGGGAGCTCATTTTTCCGCTTGAGGTCTCCGGTAGCCTTAAGCTAGGGAGTCCCATATGTGAGGACTGACTTCCTGCTTGGTCCTGGAGAAAGAGTAGTTACTCACCTGTAACAGGTGTTCTCCAGGAGCAGCAGGAATCGGTCCTCAGAACCCTCCCTCCTCCCCTTGGAGTTGCAGTCCTATCATTTCGTTTTTGCTGTCTTTTAGCTATGTCATCAGACTGAGCAAGATGGCACCCTTGGGCGGGAAGGGGACCGCGCATGCGTGCTGCAATTCCCAAAGGCTTTCTTTGAAAGCTGGGGAAATTGCTCCGCGAGGGCTCTGTCGGCGCCGACGTCACCCATATGTGAGGACTGATTCCTGCTGCTCCTGGAGAACACCTGTTACAGGTGAGTAACTACTCTTACAGGCCCATCCTGGACCTCAGAAAACTGAACATGTATCTACTCCGGGCGAAATTCAAAATGATCTCCCTAGGTATTCTTCTCCCTTATCTCCAGAGTCAAGATTGGCTCTGTTCTCTAGATCTAAAGGACGCATATACTAGCATTCTTATCCACCCAGAACACAGGTTCCTGTGTTTCCTGTTCCAGGGGAAACATTATCAGTACAGAGTCCTGCCTTTTGGCCTGGCCTCTGCCCCAAGAGTCTTTACAAAGCGCATGGCAGTTGTAGCTGCATTCCTAAGGACTCTAGGGATATTTGTCTTCCCCCTACTTAGACAACTGGCTCATTTGAGCAAGCACACCTCGAGAGGCCAATCCTTTCTATCACACACACCATGCAAGTGCTGCAACACTTGGGATTTGTAATAAATCTTCCAAAGTCCCATCTCGTTCCCTCTCAAACTCTAGAGTTTTTATAGGAGCTCTTCTAGACATTCCACAGTCAAGGGCTTTTCTGCCCCAAGCACGTTGTGCTCGACTCATCCAGCTTGCATCCCAAACATGCCTCAAAACCTTTCTCACTGTTCGAGAAATGCTGCAACTCCTGGGCCATATGGCATCTACTGTACATGTGGTTCCATACGCTCGTCTACATATACATGCAGCTCAATGGACCCTGGCTTCCCAGTGGTCTCAAGCGTCCGGTCATTTGGGAGACAGGATAATACTCTCTACACGTCTCATCTCGTCTCTCCAGTGGTGGCAATCCCCGGAACACCACCTCGTAGGATCACCTTTTCAGAAGCCTCTTCATCAATGTACCCTGACGCGGATGCATCCAAATTGGGCTGGGGAGTTCATCTGGACAACCTCTCCACTCAGGGTCTTTGGTCTCATCAAGAGTCACAGCTCTAAATAAATCTGCTGGAACTCAGCCATCCACAATGCTCTCGAGGTGTTCCTCGACCACCTTTGTTTCCGCACAGTTCTAGTCCAGACGGACAATCGGGTGGCCATGTTCTACTTGAACAAGCAGGGTGGAACAGGCTCTTGGACACTTTGCAGCAAAGCCCTACACCTGTGGTCCTTCGCCATACAACATCAGATTCACCTACTTGCGGTATATCTCCCAGACAAACAGAATTTCTTGGCGGACAGGCTCAGTCGGGAACTACTACCCCACGAGTGGTTTCTCCGTGCAGACAAGGTTGCTCACATTTTTTTCAGATCAGGGGAACCTCAGACATAGAACTGTTTGCCTCAGAATGCCAAACGTTCCCGCTTCTGCTCCAGAATGCCTACTCAGAACAACCAAGCGGTAGATGCCTTTCACCTTCACTAGGTCAAAGCTTCCTATACACCTTCCCTCCCATTCCCCTCATCCCCAAAATGCTTTTCAAACTCCAGAGAGACAAGGGCTACATGATTCTTATAGCCCTGTGTTGGCCATGACAACCGTGGTATCCTCTGCTTCTGCATCTCTCAAGTTCAACCAGTAGATTTGGGGTCTGTTCCAGATCTCTTCTCACAGGAGAACGGGACACTGCTGCATCCCAATCCGCAGTCCCTACACCTTACAGCATGGCTGCTGAAGTTATAGCATTCCATGGCATCAGCCTCTCTCAGGTGAAAGCTATCCTTTTGGCTTCTAGGAAACCTTCTACAAGGTGCTCCTATGCCTTTAAGTGGCATAGTTTCTCTCCCTGGTGTTCGAAAAAGGATCTTAACCCGTTTTCAGCTCCGGTGGAAGCATTATTTGAATATCTTCTCCACCTCTCTTCCTCTGGACTCGAAACCAATTCGGTAAGAGTTCACCTAAGTGCCATAGCGGCTTCTCACATGCCCTTAGATGGTAGCCCATCTTCTCTCAACCGCTTGTAGCACGCTTCATGAGAGGTCTTCTATTAACTAAACCTCCCATTAAGCTACCCCCAGTGGCATGGGACCTTAATGTTTTAGGACAGCTTATGAAGCTGCCCTTTGAACCCCTAGCCACTACTTCTCTGAAGTTTCTTACCTGGAAGGTCACCTTCCTTATTGCCCTCACTTCAGCAAGGCGCATCAGTGAGCTTCAGGCTTTGGTGGCTGATCCTCCTTATACACGTTTCCACCATGATAAGGTAGTCCTTAGGACTCATCCTCACCTTATACCAGTTGGTGTACCTCCCTGTTTTTTTTTTCTTCCCTAGACCTCATTCTTCTAGGGTGGAAGTAACCCTTCATACTCTGGATTGCAAACGTGCTTTGGCCTTTTATCTCTTGAGAACTCAGGAGCACAGAAACCCAACTTTTCGTCGCTTTTGACTCCAGTCACCTAGGACTACCAATATCCAAGCGAACTCTCTCCAGATGGATAGCAAATTTGTATAGTTAGTAAGTAACTTATAGATAAATCTTTTACCCACAGAGCTCTCCACACCGGCTGACCTCATCTGCCTCCACCCCGCTCCCTGCCTCCTCCGCTCTGCACACGGCAATCACCTCTTCCTTCTTTCCTTCCCCTTCCAAGGCCCATCTTGAACTTACCCGTCATTCTGCATTCTTCTTCTTAAGCCCTGCCCTATGGAACTCATTCCCACATTCCCTTCACACTGAATCATCATTCCCCAGGTTAAAAGCACTACTCAAGACCCACCTTCTCTGTCAGGCCTACGACCTCCCCACCTCGTCAGACCACTCAGTCTTTCCCCGGTCAGAGCCCTCTTATACAGCCCCTCCATAAAGCACCAGACTACACCCTCCATATAGCCCCACACCCCCCTCTCTCCCTCCGCCTTTCCAACCCTACTTGTTTGACAGTTGCGTTCCGTGCCTATTTCTGTCCCCTTTCTATACTCTTTCTGCCTTTTACTATTACTTTCCTATAAGTTAATGGCATTCTTTTCCTCCCCTCTTTTTTTTTTTCTGGTAGCCAACATTTTTATTGTGCGCCGCCCTGACGCTCCAGCAAGGGCAGTATATCAAGCTGTGCAAATAAAGATAAAGATTATATCTCCTTTGCTTACGACAGTACAGGACTCTCTTGAGGGTCACGTCACTGCACATAATGTTCGGGCAATGGTTGTCTCCATGGCAAATCTGCACTCTGTAGCGATTGAGATATGCAAAGCAGCAACCTGATCCTTTGTCCATACTTTTGCTGCTCACTATTGCCTGGATAAGGACTCCCGCTGGGATGCTTTGTTTGGCCAAGCTATTCTCCAGCATCTCTTTCAGACTTGGATCAACTCCTACCACCGTCCTGGATTTCGATACCAGACATTTTTGGAGGATATATGACCTACTACTTAGCCCTGTCTTCCACAGCTCGCTCTGAGGTTATCTCTCTGGCATTTCCAAGCTAGGGAGTCCCATATGTGAAGACTACATTCCTGCTTGTTCCTGGAGATGGCGTAGTTACTCACCTGTAACAGGTGATCTCCAGGAACAGCAGGAATTGAGTCTTCACAACCCACCCTCCTCCCCTAGGAGTTGTACTTTTCCTATTCTTCTCCTTCTCTCCTTTTTATCTCAGCTACAAACTCAACTGAGGAGGGAGAGCTGGAAAGGCGGGAAGGCATCTACGCAGACGCAGTGGGATGCTCTCAAAAGCTTTCCTTTTGGACGCTGGGAAGCATTCCCTCACGGGTTCAATCGGTACTGATGTCACCCATATGTGAAGACTCAATTCCTGCTGTTCCCAGATGTCATCCATTACAGGTGAGTGAGTACACTTTTGTTGTACTAAACCTAAGCTGGGATCAGAGCAACTTGGGGTCCTCCTTTCTTCACTCCCCCCCCCCCCAAAAAAAAAAACAACCCTTTTCTGGTTCTTTTCTCTGACCTGATGTGAGATGGTTAGCCACAGATGAACCCAGCATGGCCAGTCCCTGCTCTGATGGGATTTGTAACCATTTCCAAATTCTGCAGCTGCTGCACCTCTCCCTCTCCCCCACCCGGTGTAGAAATATTCTCCACTGCAGATGCTATCATCTGTATGGTACCAGCTGCACTCCCTGGGTGGCTTCCATTGCAGTCTGCTTAAGCTATCCCTTACCAACTATTTCGGGTATCTTCCTCACATTGTGACCAATTTAACTCGTGTAAGAACAGCAAGCGTGGCTGCTGTGAACGATAACATGTCTTGATGCAAACATAGCTGTTATGGGTGGGAGGACAACTAGGTTGCAGCAGCAAGGAATGAACACAAACCTACCCTATGGAACCCACAAGGCCCTCCCCACATCTCACTCTTCCATCCAATCTGCAGCCAGATAACCAGATGCAGGATTCAAAAACTAGCTGCTCCTATCCTCTTTCTTGTAGGGGTTATTAGCCTGGAATACATGAGGCCATGTTAAAAATGACTGACTAGACAAGCTGTCTAGCTTCTCCTCTGATGGAACTGATCATAGAAGGTGCTTCCTGAGGCTTAAAACCTTTTTTTTTTTTTTTTGCCTGAACAAAATAGATGCCATAAAGAAAATGGGATATATTGATTGATTGCCAAATTATTCAAAGATAATACTGCCTTGATTATTCTACTTGAAATATTGCATTCATTTGTATTTTAGTATATGGCTTATTTTGGGGCACCTAGCGGAACATAGTAAGTGCTTATCAAAAGGAATCTTTTATTAATAGGTGGTGATGCTAGAAAAGCAGTGTTCAGATGAGTTCTAGTGTAGTGTTTACAGAAGAATAATTTTTTTGCTCTTCACCAAACTGAAATCTTAAATCATTTATATTAAAAAACTTATGTGTAATGTTAAATAATATTTATTTCCCTCTTACCAGAAGATGATGCGTCCAGTTGCAAGCGGTAATCCAACTTTCTGTGGAACTGGCAAAACATCATGCCTTAATGAAGACAGCGTGAGAACTGATCAATATGACTTGTATTCAACACAGGAAAACAAATACAGCCAGACAATGAGCCAAGAGCCCATTGCTTGCCAGAAGCAAGAAGTATTCAGTGAAACAGACTTGCAAACCACGAGCGGCCGGAATTTAGATTCGAAAGAGGATCTAAAGAAAAAGAAAAATCTCAGTAGGTCTGGTAAGCATGGTAGACCATCGGGGACCACCAAATCCGCAGGATATAGAACCAGCACAGGCCGACCCCTTGGGACCACCAAAGCAGCTGGATTTAAGACGAGTCCAGGCAGACCTTTGGGTACAACTAAAGCTGCAGGATATAAAGTCAGCCCAGGGAGACCTCCAGGCAGCATTAAAACTCGATCACTGCTTGCAAATCTAGGTTACATATGCAACAGTGCAGCTTTTCCCTATGCCACAGCCCATAGCAGAGGACTGCATATTGTTGGTGAAAACAATAGCAAAGTCAAAGAACCTACTGAATAGAGGAGAAGCCATTTTCCTACTTTGTTTTGTTTTGGGGATTTTTTTGGATGGTCAGAAAATACCAAGTCCTGACGTATTTTCAATGCTATTTATAGTTGCAGGCTCTATATAGTCACTGGAATCCTCCAAGCAGATATTGGTGAAGGGATTTTAGCCTGATTTTGGCATTTTATGTAATATAATTTAACAGTTTGTCTTTCATTTTAAACAAAAATGCTACTACTAGCTACCATATAAAGATTACAACAATAAATGACACACAAACTAAATCTAAAAAATAAAAACAATGTCTCGGCTCTCAAATTTGAATGGGTAGGATTCGGTGGAATTTTAAAAATATCTGTCATAGAACAAATTCTGTTAATTGGCATTTGTAGGTATTCAGATCTTGAAACATATTTGTCAGTTCTAATATTTTTAGGCAGTTACCTGCAGACAAGTAACATAAATTGGGTTCAACTGATCCAGTATGTTGTCTTTTTAACTGATCCTTGAAAGAACACTGTGTAAAATTCTGCAGCCATTTAAATGGTGGTTAGCATGCTAGTGAAATGCCCCAAGTCATTCATATCAAATTTATAATATGCAGTAGGTAACTGCAGATCCTTATGGTAAAATAAAGTGGTACAATGCATTTATCAACCCATTGTATTGTGCTGTAGAACAGTGTTCTGAAGATCAAGTTTAGTAGTAATGTGACCACAGCAAAAAAGATATAAAGTAAGACCTTTTATGGTGAATGTTGCAGGCTGAGACTTGCTAATACTCAGTTAATGTAGATGACTTTGATTTTACTAGTTCGACCATATTTTCAGTCTGATATTGCAGCTGCCCAAGGACAATATTTCTTTTAATGTTCATAGTTTGCTGTTATATTACTGTTTGTAAACAAAATGTACTTTACTACATTTGTTTAACAATGCAGTAAAGTAATTCACAAACCATAATCTGTGCTTGTTAAATGGGGAAAGGCCTAAATACTGTATACTTCCTTGCTAGATTAGCTATTTGCATCCAAATATGTTCTGTTGTAGACTAGTTGTGTATATTTTAAAGAAAACACTGTATGGCGAATCCTCATATTGCATATTTATGGTAATGTTGAGATGTAAATAATACACTTGGATGTGCAAATGCTTCTACATTAAAGGATACTGAAATAGAGGATTATAATACCAAATGTCAGGGTGTGGGAGCAAAAAGTGCTGTTAAATATGAGCTTGGATTTTCTAAGATATAAATTCTGATGTTTTTATTCTTGACTAAGAACAGATGCCATTTTTCATCATGCCTTTTTTATCAAGAAAACAGCGGCAAGCCATCAGGTGTTCCAGTGATGCCTAAGACACAATGAGCTGGACTTTACTGTAAGAGGTGTTGAATTGTTTATTGGGCCTGGGTTCTTGGGCATTGGCAACTTTAAAACAAAACCTCAACAAACCTGGTATTATACAAACCATATACAACGAGTTTGCTGAACTGAGATGGCTTCTCAATCATTTTATAAACTACTGGCAGCTAAATGGCTACTAAAATATGGGTTCTTCATGCTGAAGCTATTATAGCTTGCTGTACCTTGTTACTTAATGAATTGGGCATTTAATCCAAGTAGTGTAATTTGACACACGCAAAGGCTAACATTTGTTAATCCACTTTATGAATATATCCATTTTGTTGTACGCAATATTCGGCACAATGCTTCATTATGTTCTGTCTGAAGCAACAGTGGTACATCCCTCTGACAAGGAACATTGCATGTGGCCACTACAGCTTAGACTCATTTCCAAAACTCCTTGTTTACCTGTTCATTCCTCTTTGGTCTGCCTTCTGCATCGGCTACATGGTGCTGTGCTGTGTGTCAAGACAGTGCTGATTATATTATTGTTAAACTATGAATGAACTTTGTATTTCAAGTATGTTGATAAAACAGATTATCATTTTACATTTCATCAGTGTTTTAACAGTATCTTAAAAATGAATTGTGCTCCCCAGAAAAAAAGGTAAATGGGTATGATTTCTGGAGGGACTTGGATTCATTAGCTGGGAATGGGTTGATTTTATATCAAGTTTGTAAATCTAAAACCATGGGAGCACTTACAGGGCATGTTTTCCATGATCAATTTCATCCACGATACAAATGTATGTAATGGAACCATGTTGGGAGAGGAAGTTGAGATGAAGTAAGATTTATATGTAGTGTCTGCTTCTGTAAATGACTTGCAAAATTTAGTGCATTTTGACTTTACCAACTTTGATTACTGGTGAAGTTTAAACATTTTAAAGAGAAGAAAATTAAGATGCCTTTAATTCAAATATCATCTTTCTCCTGATGTGTTCTTTGGAAATTAAAGCATATTTCATTTTGTAAAAGATTTATTTGGTTCAGGTAACGATTGTCTTCAAAGTTTGTTTTATTAGTACCTGTCATATGTATAAGCAGATCTTGTAAGACATATAAACAAAGGAATATTCACATTTTTTGTCATTTTATGTATGTGAAACAAAATTAAATATACCCTGCTTGTGTGTGGGGGTGTGTGTGGTTTTTTTTTAATCTTTTATGCAGCAATAGTCATCTTGACACAGTTTTTCCTGTGTTGTATTGCCAGCTTTGTTTATTCCTTCCTCCCCCCCCCCCCACCCTGATTTTATTTTTTAATCATTTGGAATCGATGATTACTGTGTTGGGCACAATAACCCCCTTTTTGCACTAGAAATAACAAGTGACTGGAATAAAATGTTTCAAACTGGGGTTTATTTTGCCTCAATTTTTCAGTTGCACCAAGCTCATTCCCAGTTATTGGAGAATGCAAGAATAACTGAGGACCAGAGTCTGGTTCAAGAAGTGGTTCCTTACATTGTATGCCAGGGACAAGTCTTTACTGATTTGGTCCTTATTTGTGTTGTAGGCAGCATGTTTTTATTTTATCTTAGAAAAAAATGAACCGGTGTAATGGAATTACAGAAAATTCCTTATTGAAATTGACTCCTGTTAACTAGATGTGATTTCAAATATAAGCCACAATGTGCTGTAACTGGATGAAAACTAGCCAGCCAGTCCCTGTTTTCAGGTATACAAAATACTTTCTGTAGCCCGTTACTCTGGCTTAGATGAACCTAAAGTACCTACTCCAGATTGGGTGCTAGACACACACATCACATTTAATAGCCTACTATATCAATCGGCTAATATTAAGGTTCATACATGCAAATCTCCCTATGTAGCTTGATGATTCTGATGGTTTAGAATATTTTTCTTGTAGCTTTTATAAAGGGGAAATTATTGGAACTTTGCTGCAGACTGTAGGTCCTATGTAGACAAAGGCGAAAACAGAATATGGGGAAATAGGGTTATCCGGCATATACTGTAAAATTTCATAACACTCTTGTCATAGGGTGAGATTTTTAGCAACCTTCTAATACCACCTCAGTTAAAGGAGGGTACTCTTAGCTTTGGTTTGGAGTTCTCTGGCTGCAAGCTCAAATCTTGATCTTAAGTTGGAAGAAAAAAGTGATTGTCTTGAACATGCCACCCCCTGTTACAAAAAGAATTATAATTATTTTAGGTTATAAGTTCTGTATCTTTTCTTTGTATTTTTTTATAATACAGTTAACATTTTGTGTTTAATGTCTATAAAGATTAGCAGGTGGTAGCCTCCTTTTTTTTTCTATTGTTTAGAATGTACTTTCCTCAATTGTATATCATTTCACTTTTGGAAAGTATGATGATCTAGTAAATCTTTGAGGTTTTGATGCTCATCACTTTATGTAATCAGACTGCTTCATTAAATGTCATGATTTTCCTTAAGGTTATGGAGGAAATAAATACCCATTAGTCTAATATCAAGATTCTCTCCAAAGCTGTAAAATGTCTGATAGATGCTGTATGGGTTTTACTTGTGTCCATGAACTTGAGCTACACGTGAAATTGTGTATGCGAATGGAGTAGTGTTCAGGATCTGTATTTAGTAATATCGATGTATATTTATTAATAAAGTAATTACTTTAACAGATTTGCATATTGTGTTTTTATACCCATTCTAATGTAATTATCAAAGATCAGAATATGATCTACTGGCCTTTAAAGATTAGTGTTTTGTTTTTTTTTTAGGTTTTTTTGGTTGATCAAACATGGGTTGAAGATTGAGGGAGAGAAGGCAGGCTGGTTGGGATGCAGGCTACAGTGATTAGCTAAGCTGGGCCATTACAGACATTGCTTAACCTATTTTTTTTATAGGAATAGATCTTAGAAAAGTAGGTCCTAAAACAGCTGGGCATAAGCTTAGTCCATGAGGGTCACAAATGGGCCAGATTTTCAGGATATCACTAATGAAGACAGTATGTATGCAGATCTATCTAATGTATATTCATTAAGGATATCCTAAAAAGTTTGGTCTGTTTGGCCCTTGAGGACAGAATGTATGTTTGCATCTATTCCCTAAAAGAACTGCAACAGACTTGGGCTATGGCTGCTTGACCCAGGCCTCTGAACATCCAGCCAGCCAGCCAGGTTTTCAGTATGTACGATGGAGGCAGTGCATGCAGGTCTACCTCATGTCATTCATTGTTCTGCTAAAAACATGACTGGCTAGGTGTGTCCTGAGAACTCCTGCCTTGAGCAAAGGAAGACTGAAGGCAAATGCCCCTTCCCTCTCCCTCCTCTGCTTCAATCTCATTGGGGATAAGGAAATTGAGAGAGCTCTTAGCCATTGGCTCATAGATCCAAAGCAGAAATATCAAGAGAGATCTCTAATCATTCCACAAAAAAACATTTTCAAATGTTTTATATAGTTTTGACACATGAAATATTTTTTATAAAAAATGAACAGCAATAGTTTAAAACTTATTTGTAATATATACTGTAACAGAGTAAACATAAAAATCCTCAACTTCCTAATCTCTACTAGAAATAACTGGTTTTACAGCTTGTTAAAAAGTAGGTGGTCTGTAGATCAGTAGACCTTACCAAGCAAGTTTCATCAGTTGGCATGGCTTAAAGTTTTATAACTTTCTCTATGTAGCTTAAGGAGAAAGGGGGGTTTGCCTGTTTGATCTTAAGACCTGAATAGGTTCATACCTCAATGGCTTCTCCAATTCTTTTTGAAAGCAGAACAATAAAAAAAAAAAAAAAGTAAATGCTTGCAATGCAAATAAGTAGCCTATTAGGTAAGTATGTGCTGCAGCAAAATAGCCTCTGGTGCAGCATTTCATTATGGGGAACACATCTTTCAAAGTTTATGGTTCCATGCTCAATGTAGCTCTTGTACCCCTCTATCATCTAATGGTCATTTGGACCAGTTCTGGGTCTGGTGGGTTTTTTTTTGACATATTCATAAATGACCTGGAAAATGGAATAACGAGTGAAGTTATCAAATTTGCAGATGGGAGAAAACTATTTAAAGTTGTTAAAACCCATGAGGTTTGTGGAAAATTGCAAGAGGATCTTGATAAATTGGAAGACTGGGCATTCAAATGGCAGATGAAATTTAATGTGGACAAATGCAAAGTTATGCACCTAGGAAAGAACAACCCAAACTATTTACACGATGCAAGGTTCCACATTAGGAACCACCACTCAGGAAAAAGATTTAAGCATCGTGGATAATATGTTAAAATCCTCCGCCCAGTGTGCAGCAGCAGCCAAGAGAGCAAATAGAATGCTTAGGTATCATAATGTATTATAGCACATGCTGTATCATAGCGCACAATGTACATAGTTCAACTATCAAACACACTATAACTTCTTACACACAAATCATGATATAGCTTTCACTGCATGAAATACACGTTCACTACTTTTGATTGTTTTGCTGTGATACCGCCTTGATTGTAGGATAAGGTGGTATAGAAATACTGTTAAATAAATTAAAGGAATGGAAAATAAAACAAAGGCTATTATGTGTCTGTATTGTTCCATGGTGCAACCGCGCCTTGAATACTGTGTGCAATTCTAGTTGCTGTATCTTAAAAAGGATATAGTGGTGTTAGAAAAGGTACAGGGAAGAGCCACCAAAATGGTAAAGGGAATGGAAAGATACCCCTACGAAGAGAGGCTAAAAAGGTTAGGGCTCTTCAACCTGAAAAAGATACGGGTGAGGGGAGATATGATAGAGGTCTATATATTAATGAATGGAGTGGAACAGGTAAACACAGATCAATTGTTTACATCATCAGAATATAGTAAGACTAGGGGACGTGCTATGAAACTACAGGGTAACCTATTTAAAACTAATGAGAGAATATTTTTCACTCAATATGTAATCAAACTCTGGAATTTGTTACTGGAGGATGTAGTAAAAGCTGTTAGTGTAGCTGGGTTTAAAAAAGGTTTGGACAAGTTCCTGGAGGAAAGGTCCATAAACCATTATTAAAGGACCCGGGATCTCACTGCTTGACCCAATGCAAGCATTGTGGAAACTGCTAGGTACTTATGACCTATATTGGCCACTGTTGGAAACAGGATACTGGGCTTGCTGGTCTTTGGTCTGACCCAGTATGGTATTACTTATGTACTGTGACAATACAAAGATGTATTTAAAATAGAAGTAGAGAGGCCTATAAGGAGCATGGCTCAATGGCCCTGGCCTGAAAGAACTAGAAAAGCACTTGTATAAAATTACTGCATGATGATGCAAATTTTGCTTTTTAATGACTCAGAATAATTCTAGTATCTGGCATCTGGAATACTTAATGATGGGGATGGTTATTGATTTTAGGTAATAGGTGGAAGGGTTGATTTAATTTTGAGTATTTAATATTTATTAGTTTTCCTTAAACATATAATTGAATCAACAACCATTGACCCGGTACCAAAAAAATGGGGAAAACATTCTTACACACAGAATTGGCTACACAACAGAAACACCTACCAACTCCACCTTTGCAAAAGGCAATAAGATTACAGTAGCACAGCCATATGACCTAAGCCCTGGCTCAACCTTTCTCCCCACCCCTCCCTGGCTCTGTGCCCCATATCATGCTGTCCTCCCCCTCCCCCTCCGACTGTCACAGCCTTTAGGGTATTGAGCTTGAAACTGAGTCCTTTGCCAGTGATAAAGGGGAGTAGGTCAAGAGGTTTTTTTGTTTATTCAGCAAGGGCTAAACTGTGCATCATCACACTGATCCATTGCTAAAAAGAGGGCATCCTATCTCCCACACATTGTTGCAGGATCAGTTTCTTGACATAGCCTATCCCTATCATAAGGAAATTCACTTTCCTTATTTTCTGATCCCACAGCAGACCCTCATTGCCCAAGAGAAGCAAATTGTAAGTCTAATTAATAGATTTTTTTAAGTAGCTGCTCCATACATCTAAAACACCTCTAGGAGTGTCAGGAACTCTTTAAAGTGTGCCAAAACGTGTCCACATGGGCGTGACGCTTGCTGTAGCTATTCTGGGTCATAACCCAAGTCTAGCCCCTTGTTCCTTTGTTAAATATCCCCTTTGCAGTAGCTGGTATTGCATCTCTTGATCTCTAGTTGAAGTATACTCCACAGGGAGCTGTTGAAAGTACAGTTCCATATATTCCTTATCGCTTCTCCAGGCCAGTCCAGGGAATGTTAGGGTTGTCAATCCCCTTTAGCAGCTGAGGACTGAAGACTTCAAGTTTTCTTGATAGCTTAAGCCACTCCCCCTGATGTCCACAAGCCAGTCTTTCAGTCCTCAGCAGCTGAAAAGGATCGATCTGCCTATCTCCCTCAGAAGAAATCTAGTTTTTAATTTTTGAGTTGTAGTTACTGTCCTACAAGTTGGCTCTAGCAGGGCTGATGTTAATCTATATTCCCGAGAACTCTTTGTAGTCCAAAAGTAATAGCGGGAATTCAGAGACGTCGAGTATTTGGTGCTGAATTGCGGGAGTAAGGTAGAGCCTACCTTCGTGTCCGCCTCTGTGTCTGTCACAGCAGATTGAACCTGGGAGCCCCAGTTTTTCCTCTGCCTGTAAGCACTGCACTGCTGCACGTCCCGCTAGCAGCGGGACAGTGTCTGGCCGCTGCCTCATTACTCTCCCCGTTCAGGTGAGCCGGTTTGGGGGAGCCTGTTTAGCTTTGCGGTTTAGCTGTCAACATCGGGATGTGAAGGGGCGGCTATTTGTTTTCGGTGCTCCATACCACGGCTATCAGTGTTGTCCCGGGAGCTCTGCAGCAGGGTGCGCAAATTAGATGGAGGAGACGGTTCCGTCGGAGTCAGAGGGCTTCATTACCCACTGGAAAGGCGGCCATTTTGTGCGTGCCGGCAAGCTCGCCCGCGGATCATCACCGGCCAGGAAAAAGAAAATCAAAATCTAATAAGGATGTTTCGGAGCGCGCGAAGCCTCCACAGACCCTGACTGCTGCTCAGGAAGGGGTTTCTGCGTTGTTTTCCCCTGAATTCATTTTGGCAATGCACAAGGCTTTTCTGCTGAAAGCCTCTCAGTCATCAGCTGCGGTGTCCCTTTCTACCTCATTACCCGTACCAGGGATCTCTCCAGTGGCGGAGGATCCTGGGGAGGGGCCTTCTCAGCGCACGGGAGCGTTCCAGGCTGCGGTGGATCCCTTTGGGCCTCTGGTCTCAGAACCCCTGGGTCAGGAGGAGGGGGAACTTATTTCAAATGAGCTTCTGTCCAATGCTGGCTTGGACCTCTGTCCAGAGGAGCTGGAAGAGGGGGAAATAGCACCCGGCGAGGACCCGAATGTGTTTCGGGTCTTTCGAAAGGAAGAGCTAGGTGCCCTCATTTCACAGTCCTTATCAGCGTTACACCTCCTCCTTCCCTCCGTATCTCAGGAACCTTTAGAGGATCCATTGTTGCAGGGGTTTAAGGCTGAGCAGCGCTGTTTTCCTATCCACCGTGTTATCAAACATGATTGAGTCGGAGTGGGAGTGTCCGAAAGCTACTCTCCGTGGAAGTCGTGCGTTGGCTCGCCTTTACCCAGTGCCACAGGAGGAGAAGGAATTATTGCGCATGCCCAAGGTAGATGCCATAGTGTTGGCGGTGACCAAAAAGACTACCATTCCGGTGGAAGGAGTGGCAGCGCTTAAGGATCTCCAAGATCGGAAATTGGAAATTCTGCTCAAACAGGCCTTTGATTCTAGCGCTCTGGCGCTACAGGCTGCTGTGTGTGGCGCGTACGTCTCGAGGGCGTCCATTAGGTGGATGCAAGGAGACGCTTCGGTGGAGTCAGCATCGGCTTCTGGAGCAGAGGGGACGAAGTTAGAG
Organism: Ichthyophis bannanicus; assembly: GCA_033557465.1. Lineage (NCBI taxonomy): Eukaryota > Metazoa > Chordata > Amphibia > Gymnophiona > Ichthyophiidae > Ichthyophis > Ichthyophis bannanicus. Next base: position 35,502,839 of record CM066050.1, on the reverse strand, counting down.
TCGGCAGCGGCTTATATGGCGGACGCCTTCTATGATTTACTGCGGATTGCCGCGAAACCATGGCGTCGCTTGTCGCTGCCAGGCGTTTTCTGTGGTTGCGTAACTGGTCAGCAGATGTTTCCTCAAAGTTACGTCTTAGTAAATTGCCCTATAAAGGGAGGTTGCTTTTTGGGGAAGCATTGGAAAAGATCGTGAAGGATCTCGGAGACTCGAAAGGCGGTCGCTTGCCGGAGGATAGGCCCAAGCCGGTTAGAGGATCGGGGGGTCTACGCGGCTTAAGTCGGGACACCCGCAGATTCCGAGGAGCGCGCTTTGCTCCCTATTCCAGGGGCCATTCAGGGTTTCGCGGGCAGTCCTTTTGAGGGGCCAGAGGTTATGGAAGGTCCTACTTCAATGCTCCTCAGCCCGCCGCTAAGAAACCGCAATGAAGGTTTCCTGGTCCAGGCGTTGATTCCTGTGGGAGGACGGCTACAGGAGTTTCTTCCAGCCTGGACCGCGATAACCACAGACAACTGGGTGTTGGAGGTCGTTCACAAGGGGTATGCGCTGGACTTCGCTTGCCCTTTGACGGACGCGTTTGTGATGTCTCCGGGTCCGAAGTCACAAGCAATCTCCGACACGCTTTCCTGCCTCTTGCGGCTCCAGGCGATAGTTCCAGTGCCTCGCGACCAATACGGCTGCGGTCGATACTCGATTTATTTCGTAGTTCCCAAAAAGGAAGGTTCTTTTCGTCCAGTACTGGATCTCAAGTACGTCAACCGGGCCTTGTGGGTGCCTCACTTTCGCACGGAGACATTACGTACCGTAATTCGGTCGGTTCAGCCGGGAGAGTTTCTCTCCTCCATAGATCTCATGGAAGCATATCTGCACATTCCCATCAGACCGTCTCATCAGCGATTTTTGCGGTTTGCCCTGCCCATGGGGCACTTCCAGTTCCGAGCATTGCCGTTCGGTCTGGCCACGGCTCCGCATACTTTCACGAAACTGATGGTGGTAGTAGTAGCAGCGGTGCTGCGGAAAGAAGGCATTCGGGTTCATCCGTATCTCGACGATTAGCTGATCAGGGCCGATTCTCAGTTGGCTGCAGTGGCGGCGACGTCTCGAGTGGTTCAGCTTTTGGAGCAACTCGGTTGGGTCATCAATCAGTCCAGAAGTCACTTACAGCCGGTAACGCAACTGACTTATCTCGGGGCCTTCTTCGACACGGTTCGAGGGGCGGTCTTTTTGCCCGAGGTCAGTGTGATCAAGATTTTACAACAGGTGAAAGCGTTTTTGCAGGTGTCGGCTCCGTCGGCCTGGACGTACTTGCAGCTCTTGGGGTCCATGGCAGCGGCCTTGGATCTGGTGCTGTGGGCCAGGCCTCACATGCGACCGTTACAGCAAGCGTTGCTTTCCCAATGGTCGCCGCAGCTTCACCCTCTTTCGCAGAGACTTGTCTGCCCGGATCTGGTTCGGCAAGATCTGGAGTGGTGGTTAGACCCCCGCTCATCTGAGAGCGGGGATGCCCTTGCAGGAGCCAGCGTGGGTGTTAGTGACCATGGACGCCAGTCTCGCGGGCTGGGGAGCTCATTGTCGGTCGCAAGTGACTCAGGGATGTTGGACCGCGGAAGAGAGATCGTGGTCGATCAACAGGCTGGAGTTTCACGCAGCTCGGCTCGCCCTTCAGAGCTTCGAAAGCTTTCTCACGTGGACAGCTGTTTGGATTTTTTTCAGACAATGCCATCATAGTTGCCTATATCAATCGGCAGGGGGGAACCAAGAGTCTGCCTCTGCTACTCAAATGCCAAGAATTGATGACGTGGGTGGAGAGCCGTCTCCTAGCCTTATCGGCGGCACACGTGGCAGGCAAAGACAACGTGCAGGCCCATTATCTCAGTCGCAATGTGCTCGATCCCGGAGAATGGGAACTGAACGTAGCGGTTTTTCACGAGCTGACGTTGCGTTGGGGGCAGCCAATTATGGATCTCATGGCTACTTTCCACAATGCAAAGGCGAAACGGTTTTTCACCAGACGAAGGGAGCACATGTCAGAGGGACTGGATGCTCTGGTTCAGCCTTGGTCAGTGGGTTCTCTCTTATACGTTTTCCCTCCTTGGCCGATTGTTGAGTCAGATCATTCGGCAGATAGCGGGACATTGCGGTACCGTGATACTGATAGCGCTGGATTGGCCTCGACGTCCATGGTATGCAGATCTAGTACGGTTATTGATAGATTCGCCTTGGCGTCTTCCGGTCCAGGTCAATCTCTTGAGTCAAGGACCGGTGCTCATGCCGCAGGTAGATCGCTTCTTGCTTACGGCTTGGCTCTTGAGAGGGATCGCTTGAAACACAAAGGTTACGCGAGTTCCGTCGTATCCACCTTACTGCGGTCTAAAAGGCCTGGGACTTCCCTTGCTTATGTTCGGGTATGGCGACTCTTCGAGGATTGGTGTGGACAGCGAAGTTTTATTCCTCGGTCGTCTACCTTGCCGCAATTGCTTTTATTTCTCCAGGAGGGATTGGAGAAAGGTTTGGCTCTCAGTACGCTTAAGGTTCATTTGGCAGTGCTGACGTGTTTTTAGGGGGACAGTACAGCACTCAGATGTGCAACGGTTTTTCGAGTGGCTAGGCTACTCCGTCCTCTGGTACGTCAAATCGTGCCTCCGTGGGATTTGAATGTCGTTTTGGAGGCCTTATCACGTCTGCTGTTGGCGTTGGCTTCCTTGAGTAATTTGCGAGCGTACTCGTTGAAAACAGCTTTTCTGGTAGCTTTGTGCTTGGCGAGACGAATTTTGGATTTACAGGCCTTGTCCTGGCAGGAGCTTTATCTCCAGTTCCTGCCTGGGCGAGTGTTACTTCGAACGGTGCCTCCTTTTCTTCCCAAAGTGGTGTCTGCCTTTCATGTTAATCAATCAGTAGCCTTACCCGTTTTTTCTGATTTGTCGGATTCTAGGATGGATCGTGCTCTCCGCCAGTTGGATCTGGGTCGAGTTTTGAGGTCTTACCTTAAGATCACTAAACCTTTTCGGAAGACGGACCGGTTATTTGTCCAGTATGCTGGATTCAAAAAAGGTCAAGTGGCGGCTAAGTCCTCGATTGCTCGATGGGTGCGTTGCGCCATTGCAGTGGCTTATGAAGCCAGTGGGTGGACTCCGCCGGTTGGTCTGAAAGCTCATTCCACTTGGGCTCAGGCGGCTTCCTGGGCGGAGTTTGCTTTTGTTCCTCCAGTGGATATCTGTAGAGCGGCGACTTGGTCTTCCTTACATACCTTTTGCCAAACATTACCGGTTGGATGTTCAGGCCAGTGAGGATGCAAAAGTTGGGGCTTTGGCTCTTATTGCGGGGCTTGTGGGTCCCTCCTGGATTTAGGTACTGCTTTGGTACTGCCCTAACATTCCCTGGACTGGCCCGGAGAAGCGATAAGGAAGGTGAAATTAGGTCTTACCTGCTACTTGTCTTTCCTTGAGCTTTCTCTGGGCCAGTCCAGGGTCCCACCCTTTCTATTTCGGTTGCATCTGCTGAAGCGCAAGAATGACATCGGGTTAATTGGTTTCATGCAGAGGGGATATTTGGGGCTTCTATGTTTCTGTCTGTGGAGATGTCAGAATTTTGAAGAAAAAAAAACAAAAACATTAATTATAAAGGTCCTTTATAAGGCCATCTCGCCAAGAGTGGTGTTTTTTCTGGCTCGTTCCGAGGGAATATAGAGAATTATCAGTTCCTAATAGGTTCCTTGTGTTTCAGATTGTTACTGGTGTGGCTTCTGGTTCCCACAACAGTTGCCCAAATATCACCAATCAAAGAATTACTTAGACGGCAGTTGCTTTAGCTCAAAAGACTTTTATTTAGAATAACAAAAGTGATTATAAAATAGCAAACAGCAAATGCCTATCTAGAGATGGTAGACAGTACTTTCTCTGAGAAGGGGAAGAAAATACTGCCCGCCCTTCTCCTAAAATAACCACCTTATATACATTTCTTCCCTGTATCAAATGTCTGTTCAGTAATCCATCATTACTACTTAGATGTCAGCAGGACCTCAGGGTTCTGCAACACTTTTCCCAGGGGAGAATCTCCTTACATGTGTACATCTGGACCTGCACTTAGACTTGCTTATCTATACATGGCCTATGACCTCTATACATCTGGAAATGCTTTTAGGTCTATTTATCTATGCATGGCTTGTGACCTTTGACCCTTCCTGTATTTTTCCTCCTTCTTGGCACTAATTGAAACCAGGCAGAGAGTATTTTGTGCTCATTTGTTTGAATTCTTTGCTTGACCTGTAATTTCATGTTAGGCCCATTATTCTGCATACTTCTATCCAGAATATGGTTTCCCAGAATCCTCCATAACAGGCCGCATCCATTTTCTTATGGCAAGCATATACTCTCATACAGCTATTGTCTTCATGTCTGTCTTCTTGTCTTCTGTGCCATCCATCCTCCTGTGTAGTTTCACCAGGCAAGAGTTCAGTCATATAAAGCCAATATATAAGCAGACCTAACTCAAATTTCCCAACACTGGTTAGCTGCTTTGTCAGAAGAAGACTGGCTTGTGGATGTCAGGGGGAGTGGCTTAAGCTATCAAGGAAACTTGAAGTCTTCAGTCCTCAGCTGCTAAAGGGGATTGACAACCCTAACATTCCCTGGACTTGCCCAGAGCAAGCTCAAGGAAAGACAATTAGGTAAGACCTAATTTCACCTTCTCCCCAAGTTCCTCTGGCCTAATTAGGCCAGATGTGGTATGGGCAGAGCCTCCTGGAGCATAAGCACAAGGTACCAATTACCCATTGTTTTCCATTTGGGGGCCAGATTTCAAAAAAATCTCATCATTCTCAGTGAGCTCTCCCAAATCTTGTGGGTTGTGTGCTTGCCAGTATTGTAGTGCCACAAAAGAGAAGTGATGTAGCTCTGGGAAACCCTAGTTTCTGCTGGGGGGGTCTTGAATGTGGGCAGAGTCTTGCCTCCCCATTTCAGAAGGAACCCCCACGCCACTCAGCCCTCTGTGTTCCACTGTTGAAATAGACTTCTTTTCCACCCCAGCTCAAAGCCTGGGTTTCTGGTTACCTGCAGGAAGGGAGGTGGCCCTCCAGTTAGTGATGTCTATCAGCTCACCACTTTCATGCCTGCCTCAGAAGGTCCAACAGTGCCCCAAACTCTGAACAGGTCACTTCTGCTCTGGGATAGTGTAAGAGACTCAACAAGCTGTACAGATAATGCCAAGCTTCCTGTAGGTCTGGGTGCATATTGTTCCATGCTGGTATAGACCTCATGTATCCAGCATATGAGTGCTGCAACATTTTAAATGGGTAGATTAGGTACCCCCCCTCCCCCGTTTATCCTTTTGCTAAGAACAACTTGGAATAACTATATGTACTCGGCCCTCCACAAAAATCACCCAATGCCCTGGAAATGCTGGTCATCTGTCTGAACCCTGAGTGGCCAGAATGAACAAATGGATGATGAAATGCTCAAAGAAATCAAGGAAGCTAGCAAAAGTTACCGTGCAGTAATAATAATGGGTGATTTCAATTACCCGGGTATCGACTGGGTCAGTGTCACGGCAGGACATGCTAGGGAGATAAAGTTCTTAGATGAAATAAATGACTGCTTCTTGGAGCAGCTGGTTCATGAACCGACCAGAGGGGAAGCAATATTAGACCTAGTCCTTAGTGGAACACCAGATGTAGTGCAAGAGATAAGGGTGTTGGGGCCACTTGGCAATAGTGATCATAGCATGATCACCTTTGATTTAATTAGTGGAGGAGGGATAGTAAGGAAATCCACAGTACTACCTTTTAACTTTCGAAAGGGAGACTATGATAAAATGAGGAAAACAGTTAAGAAAAAACTAAAAGGAGCAGTTGCAAAGGTTAAAGACTTACATCAAGCTTGGGTGGTGTTTAAAAATACTATCTTGGAAGCCCAAGCCAGCTTTATTCCACGCTTTAAGAAAAGTGGAAGGAAGTCAAAAAAACTGCCAGCATGGTTTAAAGGTGAGGTCAGAGAGGCTGTTGTTGCCAAAAAAAGCATCTTTCGGGAAATGGAAAAAAGAGACAAACGACGAAACCTGGAAACAACACAAGCACTGGCAAGTCAAATGCAAGGCATTGATAAAGCAGGCAAAGGGAGAATTTGAGAAGAAGCTTGCTGCGGAAGCAAAAACGCGAAATAAAGATTTTTTTCAAGTACATTCGCAGCAAAAAACCTGTGACAGAGTCAGTTGGTCCATTAGATGATAGAGGCGTTAAAGGGGCACTAAGAGGTGACAAGGCGATAGCAGAGAGACTGAATGAATTCTTTGCTTTGGTCTTTACTGAGGAAGATATAGGGATGTTACCCATGACTGAAGTGGTATTTAAAGGTGCGGAAGAATTGAAGGAAATATCGATACATCGGGAAGATGTATTGCAACTATTAGATAAACTGAAGAGTAGCAAATCACCTGGGCTGGATGGTATACATCTAAAGGTCTTGAAAGAACTGAAATATGAGATTGCAGACCTGCTATTAGTAATCTGTGAGCTATCATTAAAATCATCTCTAATTCCTGAAGATTGGAGGATAGCCAATGTAACACCAATTTTTAAAAAGGGTTCCAGGGGTGATCCGGGAAACTACAGACCGGTGAGCTTGACGTCAGTACCGGGAAAAATGGTAGAAACCATCATAAAGAATAAAATTATTCAGCATTTAAGATAGTCATGGCCTAATGGGAGACAGCCAACATGGCTTTAGACAAGGAAGATCTTGCCTTACTAATCTGTTGTATTTTTGAAGGTGTGAATAAACAGGTGGACAAAGGTGAGTTGGTTGATATAGTGTATCTGGACTTTCAGAAAGCCTTTGACAAGGTCCCTCATCAGAGACTTTTGGCAAAACTAAAGAGTCATGGGATAGGAGGCAGTGTCCTACTGTGGATCAGAAACTGGTTAAAAGATAGAAAGCAGAGGGTAGGGCTAAGTGGCCAATTTTCCCAATGGAGAAAGGTGAATAGTGGTGTACCCCAGGGATCTGTGCTGGGTCCTCTGCTTTTTGACATATTCATAAATGACCTGGAAAGTGGAATAATGAGTGAGGTTATCAAATTTGCAGATGACACAAAACTATTTAAAGTTGTTAAAACCCAAGAGGATTGTGGAAAATTGCAAGAGGATCTTGATAAATTGGAAGACTGGGCATCAAAATGGCAGATGAAATTTAATGTGGACAAGTGCAAAGTTATGCACCTAGGGAAGAACAACCCAAACTATGGTTACACGATGCAAGGTTCCACTTTAGGAACCACCACACAGGAAAAAGATTTAGGCGTCATTGTGGATAACATGTTAAAACCCTCGGCCCAGTGTGCAGCGGCAGCCAAGAGAGCAAATAGAATGCTAGGTATCATAAGGAAAGGAATGGAAAATAAAACAAAAGATATTATAATGCCTCTATATCGTTCCATGGTGAGACCGCACCTTGAATATTGTGTGCAATTCTGGTTGCCCTATCTTAAAAAGGATATAGTGTTATTAGAAAAGGTTCAGAGAGGGAACTGCTACTGTGAGTGAGAGTGGTGTACGGAGCCTGGAGACAGGCTCCTGGGATTGCTGCTGCGGTTTCCATGCCGCTGACGACGCCCTCTCCTGCCCCGAACGATCGGGCAGGCATTGCTACGGCTACCTGGTGCTGAGAGGTCCTGAGCTGCCCTTTAAATCTGTGCCGTGGTGTTCACTACTCCGGAACTGCTACTGTGAGTGAGAGTGGTGTACGGAGCCTGGAGACAGGCTCCTGGGATTGCTGCTGCGGTTTCCACGCCGCTGACGACGCCCTCTCCTGCCCCGAACGATCGGGCAGGCATTGCTGCAGCTACCTGGTGCTGAGAGGTCCTGAGCTGCCCTTTAAATCTGTGCCGTGGTGTTCACTACTCCGGAACTGCTACTGTGAGTGAGAGTGGTGTACGGAGCCTGGAGACAGGCTCCTGGGATTGCTGCTGCGGTTTCCATGCCGCTGACGACGCCCTCTCCTGCCCCGAACGATCGGGCAGGCATTGCTGCGGCTACCTGGTGCTGAGAGGTCCTGAGCTGCCCTTTAAATCTGTGCCGTGGTGTTCACTACTCCGGAACTGCTACTGTGAGTGAGAGTGGTGTACGGAGCCTGGAGACAGGCTCCTGGGATTGCTGCTGCGGTTTCCACGCCGCTGACGACGCCCTCTCCTGCCCCGAACGATCGGGCAGGCATTGCTGCGGCTACCTGGTGCTGAGAGGTCCTGAGCTGCCCTTTAAATCTGTGCCGTGGTGTTCACTACTCCGGAACTGCTACTGTGTTTGGGACGGTTCAACCGGTGCACTTGATTGGCTGTACTCGGTGACTTTTTGCCTATAAATTTGTCTGTGTTCGTCGCGACCGCGGAGCGTGACCGCAGGCGTGATCTGAAGGGGCGTGTCTAAAGGGGCAGGTCCTGCCCCTTTCACGCCCCTTTGGCGCCTCGTGGCGCTTCATGGCCGTTTGATATTTACTGTGTTTTATTAGTTGTATATTATATTGTTTGCCGTATATCGGTATTCCACAGCCTTGTTAAATGGGGAAGAGGAAGGCTAAAACAGAGAACAAGGTGCCAGGGGATGGAGTCGGCGGGCCGAGTGGGGGAAAGGTTGTCGGCCCCCTGGATAAGCACCTTGTTCCCTGTCCGTTAGGGAGACTCCTTCCGGAGAGGAGTGCGCTAAGTCCAGAGGGTCGGACTCCTCCTCCCTGTCTGTCGCCCCCCTCGCCTGATGTTTTGATTCAGGAGTCTTCAGATATGGTGAGTCAGGCTACTCCATTCTTTACCTAATCCAGTCCTTGAGTTGGGCTCTGTTTCAGAGCTCCCTGTTCTTGCTCCCGATGGCGAAGTCACCCTAAAAGATCTATGGGGAGCGCTTCAATGTATTGATGGTAAACTAACTAGTAACGTTAAATCATTTTGTACTTTTTCTCAGGAAACTGTTGCTTCATTGCAGCAGTTAGATGAGAAAATTAATTTTGTCGATAGAGGTATCTCCAAATTGAAAGATCAAGTTGCTCCTCTCACTGCTGCAAATGTAGCCGGTATAAAAGATTCTTTGCTAGTTCACTCTAAGTTAGAGGCTCTTGAAAATTCAGCACGTGCTCATAATTTACGTTTTTTGAATTTTCCGTGTACAGCGTTGTTAGCACCTCGGATTTTATTGGATAAATATCTGAAGGAGGTTCTCTCTATCACTGAATCTGTAGAAGTTTCTTCTCTTTATTATCTTTCCCTTCGGTCTAAAAAGGTGTGCTCTGCTGAAGGGGCTACTGGTATGTCTGAGCCTTCTATAACTAATCTGACCGCCTTTTTGGAAGACTCGCTTGATATAATCCACTCCCGTTCTACACTATTGGTGACTTTTCATTCTTTAGATTTGAAATCTCGTATTCTGAAGGCCTACTTTAAATGTAAGGCTGTAAAATTCTGTGGTTATACAGTTAAAATTTTTCCTGACGTGGCACATAGCACCCAACTTAGACGGAGGCTTTTTTTAGCCTTAAAGCCTCAGGTTCTGAGTTTGGGAGCTACGTTCTACTTACGTTTTCCTTGTCGTTGTGTTATTAATTTTGAGGGAAGATCTTATGTGTTCACTGATAGTTCTCATTTAGAACGGTTTATTTCTGATCGTCAGGTGGTACCGGGGGTAATTCAGGGTGAGTGATTTGTCATACACCTTGTATGGGCGAGATATTGCTCTGTTTTCTGATGAATGTATGAGATGCATTTAAATTATAGTTCTTGTAATGTGATCACAGTCGGTTCCCGTAATGTGGTCTTTATTATGTATAGTTTATTTTTTGAGCATGATTGCTTTTGCTATTTTCTGTTTTTCTTGACGTTTTTCCGATTTGTTGTAACTTGGAAACTTCATAAATAAAAATTTAAAAAAAAAAAAAAAAAGAAAAAAGAAAAGGTTCAGAGAAGAGCCACCAAAATGGTAAAGGGGATGGAAGGATACTCCTATGAAGAAAGGCTAAAAAGGTTAGGGCTCTTTAACCTGGAAAAGAGACGGCTGAGGGGAGATATGATAGAAGTCTATAAATTAATGAACGGAGTGGAACGGGTAAACGTAGATCGATTGTTTACGTTATCAGAATATAGAAAGACTAGGGGACATGCAATTAAGCTACAGGGTAAACAATTTAAGACTAATAAAAGAAAATATTTTTTCACTCAACGTGTAATCAAACTCTGGAATTTGTTACCGGAGGATGTAGTTAAGGCTGTTAGTGTAGCTGGGTTTAAAAAAGGTTTGGACAAGTTCCTGGAGGAAAAGTCCATACACCATTATTAAGAAGGGACCCAGGATATCAATGCTTGACCCAGTACAAGCATTGTGGAACCTGTGTCTTTTGGGGAAACTGCTAGGTACGTATGACCTAGATTGGCCACTGTTGGAAACAGGATACTGGGCTTGATGGACCTTAGTCTGACCCAGTATGGCATATTTTATGTTTATGTTCTCATGTATGTTAAATGTTCAGTTGGTATAAAATTTTGGGATGATCACCATGTTGACCAGGGCCGTTTTGTCCAAAAAGGGGCAAGGGGGGATATCTGCCTACTTGTCTCATGTTTTTGATGTGATGCAGTTTGACCTGAATATTTGTCATATGTTTTCCTAAGGTTGCTATGCAGGTGAATGCCTAAATATCTCAAGGGCCCTGTGGACCTCCTAAAGGCCACATAGTCCCTCCTGAGGTTTGCTCCCATGCCATCCCCTAACAGATAGGCCTCAGACTTATCCATATTAACCTAGAGTCCGGAGAAGCTACCAAACTGCTGTAGCAACTGAAGCAGCTCAGCCGGTACTACATACTAATGAGCATGTCATCTGCAAATAGACTGATTTTGCATTCACTACCACCTAATGTTATGCCCCTAAGCCTTGCTGAACACCACCTCTTTTCTAATGGTTCAAGAGATCGAATAAACAAAAGTGGGGACAGCGGGCATCCTTCTGTCTTTTGCATCAGCTTGACAGGTTCTGCAAGCTGGCCGCTGACTAAAATGTGTGCGATTGGAGCCGTATAAAGAGTCTGTATCCAGCAGGCAAACTACCCCTCCACCCCTAGTTGCAGCAGGAACCAGAACAAATAGTCCCAAGACGCCTTCCCTGTCAAAGGTCGTCTTGGCGTTGATTTGCCACCACTGCAGGGTCTCCATGAGGTTGCTGCTGCTGGAACATGATCAAGGCTCTCAAGATGTGGCCCACTGCACTTCTACCTTTCAAAACTCCCACTTGATTGGGATGAACAAGATCTGGCAGGCTCACACTCAACCATCTAGCCAGAATGGTGGTTAATATTTTGAAATCCTGATTTAGTAGGGATATAAGTCTATAAGATGTGGCCTGCTCTGGGTCACATCTGGACTTGGAAAGCAGAACTACTGTTGCTCTGGTGGCATATGCACACAACCATCCCTCAGCCACCCCCATTGCTGCCATGGGCCATGCCCAAATAGTCTACAGATGGGGACACCCGATTATGGATCTCATGGTGACCTTTCAGTCAGCAAAGGCGAGTCGTTTCTTCATCAGATGCCGAGAGCGGATGTCAGAAGGGATCGACGCGCTCATTCAGAATTGGCCGTCGACGGGACTTCTCTGTGTTTTCCCTCCATGGGCACTCATAGGATGAGTGGTTCAGCGCATCGAGGCCCATCAAGGAAGGATACTATTGGTGGCTCCGGATTGGCCGAGATGTCCGTGGTATGCGGACCTAGTTTGACTGCTAGGAGATCCGTGGTGATTACCACCAATGGAAGATCTGTTGTGTCAGGGTCTGCTACGAATGCCTCAGGTGGATCGATTCTCGCTTACGGTCTGGCCATTGAAAGGGCGAGGTTAAGGAGAAAGGGCTACTCAGGAGCAGTCATCGCTGCTTTACTCCGAACCAGGAAAAGGTCCACTTCCCTAGCTTATGTTCGTGTCTGGCGTGTTTTTGAGGACTGGTGTTCACGGCATCAGGTTCGCGCAGCGACTGCCTCCGTTCTTGTAGTATTAAGCTTCCTACAAGACGGTTTTGAAAAGGGTCTTGCGGCTAGTTCTTTACAAGTTCAGTTAGCAGCCCTAGCTTGCTATAGTGGTAAGGTGCAAGGGGTGGCCCTGGGCGCGCATGGGGATGTTCTCCGTTTCCTTAGGGCGGCGTCTAGGCTTCGGCCTGTGCGTAGAATTTTGGTACCGCCGTGGGACCTCAACCTAGCGCTAGGGGCTTTGACTAGAAAACCCTTTGAGCCCTTGCGTCAAGCTTCGGTGATGAGAGACTTTTGGCAAAACTAAAGAGTCATGGGATAGGAGGCAGTGTACTACTGTGGATCAGGAACTGGTTAAAAGATAGAAAGCAGAGGGTAGGGCTAAATGGCCAATTTTCCCAATGGAGAAAGGTGAATAGTGGTGTACCCCAGGGATCTGTGCTGGGTCCGCTGCTTTTTGACATATTCATAAATGACCTGGAAAGTGGAATAACGAGTGAGGTTATCAAACGAGTGAGGTTATCAAATTTGCTGATGACACAAAACTATTTAAAGTTGTTAAAACCCAGGAGGATTGTGGAAAATTGCAAGAGGATCTTGATAAATTGGAAGACTGGGCATCAAAATGGCAGATGAAATTTAATGTGGAGAAGTGCAAGGTTATGCACCTAGGGAAGAACAACCCAAACTATGGTTACACGATGCAAGGTTCCACATTAGGAACCACCACCCAAGAAAAAGATTTAGGCGTCCTTGTGGATACCATGTTAAAACCCTCGGCCCAGTGTGCAGCGGCGGCCAAGAGAGCAAATAGAATGCTAGGTATGATAAGGAAAGGAATGGAAAATAAAACAAAAGATATTATAATGCCTCTATATCGTTCCATGGTGAGACCGCACCTTGAATATTGTGTGCAATTCTGGTCGCCATATCTTAAAAAGGATATAGCAATTTTAGAAAAGGTTCAGAGAAGAGCCACCAAAATGGTAAAGGGGATGGAAGGCTACTCCTATGAAGAAAGGCTAAAAAGGTTGGGGCTCTTTAACCTGGAAAAGAGACGGCTGAGGGGAGATATGATAGAAGTCTATAAATTAATGAACGGAGTGGAACGGGTAAACGTAGATCGATTGTTTACCTTATCAGAATATAGAAAGACTAGGGGACATGCAATGAAGCTACAGGGTAAACTATTTAAGACTAATAAAGAAAATATTTTTTCACTCAACGTGTAATCAAACTCTGGAATTTGTTACCGGAGGATGTAGTAAAGGCTGTTAGTGTAGCTGGGTTTAAAAAAGGTTTGGACAAGTTCCTGGAGGAAAGGTCCATAAACCATTATTAAGAAGGGACCCAGGATATCAATGCTTGAACCAATACAAGCATTGTGGAACCTGTGTCCCTTGGGGAAACTGCTAGGTACGTATGACCTAGATTGGCCACTGTTGGAAACAGAATACTGGGCTTGATGGACCTTGGTCTGACCCAGTATGGCATATCTTATGTTCTTATGTTCTTAAGGATTTGACTTTGAAAACAGCGGTTTTGGTGGCTATTTGTTTGGCAAGATGGGTTTCAGAACGTCAAGCGCTGTCTTGTCGAGAGCCGTTCTTGGTATTTTCCAGAGAAAAAGTGGTGTTACGGCCGGTCCTATCCTTTCTACCCAAGGTAGTTTCTCCATTTCATTTGAACTAGTCTGTGTTGGTACCGGTTTTGGGCTCAGCAGACGACAGCAGCTTGGACCGTAGTTTGAAGCGCTTAGATATAAAGAGAGAGTTGCATCAATATCTAAAGTTTTAGAGGCATTTTGCAAATCTGAACGGCTTTTCGTACTGTTCAAAGGTCCCCTTAAAGGACAAGCGGCAGCCAAAGCATCAATTTCCAAGTGGGTTCGGGAGGCTATTGCATTGGCATATATTTTACAAGGATGTCGAGTACCAGAGGGCTTACGAGCTCACTCTACTAGAGCACAAGCGACATCTTGGGTGGAACATTGTTTGGTTCTGCCAGTGGAGATCTGCAGGGCAGTCACTTGGTCGTCGCTGCACACTTTCAGTAAACATTTTCGGCTCAACGTTCTAGCAGCTGGTGATGCCTGCTTCAGGTCAGCGGTGTTGCGATCAGGATTAAAAGGTCCCTCCCAATGATTACTGCTTTGATACAGCCCAGTGGTGGAGGACTAAACTGGAGGAATGATAAGGAAATAGAAATTACACTTTCCTGGTAATCGTCGTTCCTTGAGTGACGACAGTTTAGTCCTCATGCCCAGCTGGGGAGTATTTGGTTCAGGGTTTCCTTCTAGATGCGGAGGAGAATCCATTTCGAAGAGTGAATGAGATTTTCAGTCTCTGGATCGCAGTGAGTATGGATATCTGTGCTGTTTTCTTTTCCTGTTCTTGTCTGTCGTTTAGTAGGGGGTACAGGGAAAGTAAAGAATAATGGGCTGTGAGATCATAGCAATGAATAATTTTTAATATAAAATATAACGGAACATTATTCTTGATAGTTTGAGGATTCAGAGTTAGTGTTCACACAAGTTTGTTGATACGGTTGAAGTTCATTTAAAGCTACTTATCTGTTCCTCCTTTGAGTCTGCTTTGTCAATAGTTCACTGGGACTGATGGGAGTTACCAGCAGGTTTCATCCAGTTATGGCACGATTTTGACTTTTACAGTCGCCAAGCTTCAGGAGGAGGTGCACTACCCAGTGGTGGAGGACTAAACTGTCATTACTCAAGGAATGACAATTACCAGGTAAGTGTAATTTCTATTTACCCCCTCAGCCCAACTTAAAGTGTGTCAGATGCAGTGATTCTCTGCATACAGTGGCATCAGGTGACGGGACATCTTTTGGACAGAGTCATAGTAACCCTGCTGCTCGAAGACTCCCTATCCTGGTGGCAGCAGCCTGTTCACCTATTTGTGGGGCTTCCCTTCCAGGCCCCACTGCACCAGCAATTCCTACTGATGGATGCCTCGGCTGGGGAGCACATCTGGATGGTCTGTTCATACAGGGCCTCTGGACAGTCAGTGAAAGTCAGCATTGGATCAACTTCCTGGTGCTTCAGGCCATTGTCAGTGCCCTCTGAGTGTTTCAGCAACGGCCACCTGGTAGTGCATGTGTATGAGGATGACCTGGTTGGACAGCTATGTTCCACATCAACAATCAGGGTGGCACAGTCTTGTACCTCCTCTGCGGGGAAGCAGTCTGGCTCTGGAGGTTTGCCATCTCACATGGTATGCTTCTTAGAGCAGTATATCTGCCAGGGGAGCTCAATTTCCTGGCGAATCGCCTCAGTAGAGTCCTTCAGCCACACCAATGGTCTCTTCATAGGCAGGTTGCAAACTGCATCTTCCAGGTGTGGGGCATGCTGTTGATAGACCTCTTGCAATCCCCAGCTCCTGTTGTTTTGCTCCAGAGTGCCATGCAAGAATCGTTTAGCTCCTGATGCTTTCCTCCTGGATTGGAGTGAGGGTCTTTGTTATGTCTGCCTGACTCCTCTGGTGGCCAAGACTCTCTTCAAGTTGCAGAGAGACAGTGCTGCCATGATCCTCATTGTGCCACCCTGACCCAGGCAACTCTGGTTTCCACTTCTGCTCTGATTGTCCCAATGTGAAATGCTCTGACTGGGATGTGCCCCAAATATGATATGGGGGGGGGGGACTTAGCATTAGGGATGACAGGTTGGGATGAAACAAATGGCTTGGATGCTGAGCGTGTAGTACTCATAGAGCTCTGCTTATCACAGGACGTGGATTATATATTCCTTGCCTCACGTAAGGACTTAATGCAACATGCCTACACCTTCAACTGGCACAGATTTCCTTATGTTTATTAGATTTGATATACCGCTGAGGAAAGTACATCACAGCGGTTTACATGGTAAAAATAGGTTCAGAAAGGAAAAGAAGTTACAATATGAGACAGGAAAGCAAACGAGCAGAGTCATAGGACTGGATGGGGAGGGAAGGGAGGACAGATAAGAGCGGGTCATACAAAAGGGTCGGACAGGTCGAAGGCACAGGCAAAGAGGTGAGTCTTGAGGTGTTTCTTGAAAGTAGAGTGTTCAGATTCAAGTCGGATAGAGGAAGGCAGGGAATTCCATAGGGCGGGGGCCAGGAAGAAGAATGCAGATGAGCGGGTGGACTGGAGTCGAGCAGCGTAGGGTGAGGGAAGGTAGAGGCAGTTGAGGTGGAAAGAACGGAGAGAGCGAGTGGGGGCATGTAAGCGTACAAGATTGGACAGATACTGAGGTGTGCGGGTGTGAATGACTCGGTGAAGAAGAACCAGGATTTTATAGTGGATACGGAATTTGATAGGTAACCAGTGCAGATAGATAAGGAGGGGCGTGACATGATCACGGATGGAGGAGTGAGAAAGTAAACGGGCTGCAGTATTTTGTATAAGTTGGAGGTGACGGAGGTGAACATTAGGGAGACCAGCTAAGACAGAGTTACAAAAGTCAAGGCGGGACATAACGAGAGAGAGGAGGAGAGTGGCTGACATAGAGAGAAAAGGTCTAATAGCCCGAATTTGATGGAGATGGAAAAAAGAGAGTCGTGAGATATGTGCAACATGATCACGGAAAGTTAAAGCTGGGTCGAAGAGAACGCCAAGGTAGCGAAGGGAAGAGACTATGGGAACCGGTGAGCCAGAGAAAGAGGGGGAAAGTGTGGGCGGGAAGGTATCACGGGTGAACCACATGGCAAGGGTTTTGGTGAGGTTGAGGTGCAAACAGTGAGTAGTGAGCCAGTTGGCGACAGCGGTAAGATAGGTGTTGAGAGGAGAGAGGTCAGGTGAAATGAGGGAGGTGTGATAGAGGAGAAGTAAGTCATCGGCATTGTAATAAGCAGATATCCCATGTTGTTGGACTAGGAGGGCAAGAGGTGTGAGAAAGATATTAAAGAGAAGGGGAGCTAAGACTGAGCCTTGGGGGACCCCATAAAGAAGAGGAGTGGGCTCGGAGGGAGTAGGGGAGGAAGAGTGGATGGAGAAAGACCGGGAGTGAAGAAAGGAGTGAAACCAGTGAAGGACTGTGCTGCATAGACCCGCTTCACGGAGGCGAGCTAGAAGAAGGGAATGATCAACAAGATCGAAAGCGGCTGATAGATCCAGGGAAACCGCCACCGAGAGGTCACCCCGGTCGTGAGCAGAGTGGAGTTCATTGAGAAAGCCCAGGAGAACGGTTTCAACACTATGACCGGGTCAGAAGCCAGATTGACGAGGGTGCAGGAAGTGAGTAGAGTCAAGATAGGAGGATAGCTGGGAAAAGACGACTTTCTCGAGGATCTTTGATAGGAATGGAAGATTAGAGACGGGACGATAGTGTGCAGGAACAAGCGGATCAAGTGAGGACTTTTTTAGGATAGGGCGAACCAGGGCATGCTTCCATGGTTGAGGGAAAACACCGGAGGAAAGGCTGGTGTTGATCAGAGTGAGAGCTGGAGGGAGGAGGGCCAGGGAGGGGATGAGTAACCAGGAGGATGGGATGGGGTCAAGGGCGCAAGAGGTTTTCTTAGAGGAGGAGAGAACTGCAAGGAGCTCTGAGGAGGTGAGTGGATGGAAAGAGTGCCAAGTATGGGAGAATTGGGAGAGAGGGGGAGGAGAGCATGGCGGGGGAATGGAAATAGGAGGGGGGCAAAGGGGGAGAGAATGTCGGAGATCAGATACCTTGGTGCTGAAGTAGATCGCTAATTGAGAAGAGGTAGGTGAAGGGGCGGGGGGGGGGGAAGGAGAAGTGTGAGACTGAAGTGAAGTAAGGGAGCGAAGGACGGAGTAAAGATGGCGGGTCTGGTTTGGTGTGGAAGAGATAGCGGTAGAGTAGTAAGTCTGCTTGGCTTTGTGCACCTGGGTTCTGTAGTAGGAGTGAGCAGAGCGGAAGTAAGAGTGAGTGAGTGGGGAAGGGACCTTGTGCCATCGGCGTTCCGCACGACGGAGCTGAGATCGGAGAAGAAAGAGACCAGAGTGAAACCAAGGCTGGGAAGGACGGGAGGCAGATGACCGGGGGCGCAGAGGTGCAATAAGATCTAAAGCGGAAGAGAGGGAGGAGGACCAGACGGAAGCTTGTGAGGAAGGGGAGAGGAGGGGGAAATCGGTTGGGAGCAGATCAGATCAGATGCAGGGGGAAAGTGTTGGGGGGTCTCTGAAGTGATACGGCGAGTATAGGAAACCTTAGTAGAAGGAGGAAAGGAGGAGGGGGGCTGGTGGGTGAGGAGGGGGAGGAGAGAAGGCATTGAAACGTAATGCAGAGGTGATCAGTCCAAGGAAGGGGAAAAGCGTGGAAGGACTGCAAGAGATAGAAAGCGGTGGAGGGAGAAAGAAGAAGGTCAAGAGTATAACCAGCAGAGTGAGTTGGGAAGGAAATATGCTGGAGCAGGGACAGGTCCTGCAGAAGGGTGGTGAAGGAATGGTCTCGGACAGAGACGGGGGGATCAAGGTGCAGATTGAAGTCTCCAGCGATGAGCAGATGAGGGTAGGCCAGGGATAAAGCACAGTTACTTACCTGTAACAGGTGATCTCTGGGAACAGCAGGAATTAGTCTTCACATATGGGTACGTCGGTACCGACGGAGCCTGCATGGGAATGCTGCCCAGCTTCCAATCAGAAAGCTTTTGGCAGCATCCCTCGCGCCTGCGCGCTGACTTCCCGCCTTCTCCAGAGCCTCTCTTCAGTTGAGTTTCAAAGCTGAGACAAAAGCGAGGAGAAAAAAGGAAGAAGATAAAGAGATGCAACTCCTAGGGGAGGTGGGAGGGTTGTGACTAATTCCTGCTGTTCCCAGAGATCACCTGTTACAGGTAAGTAACTGTGCTATCTCCAGGAACAAGCAGGAATGAGTCTTCACATATGGGGACTCCCTAGCTAGAGATGCCAGGGGGAGATCCCATAAAAATGCAGGAGCCTGGACCAGGGGTGCATTTTGTCTCCAGGAATCCCCGGCATCCAATGAGGGATGGAGGGTAGGAGCTGACAATAAAGGAGCTGTGAGGAAAGAAACAGCATAGCCAAGGACTACAGGGGAGAAGTCCTTGGTATATATGATAAGTAGCATTAAAACACATTTAATGTACATGTAAAATATGCAGCTTACCTACTGTATTGTAGGAAGTAGAGAGCATGATGGAGTCTACTGGATAAGCAGTGGCGGAATCTTCAAAGTGACCTCACAGCAGTGAGGATGAAGGTCCAGACCTGGAGGTAGCAGACGATCCAGGTGTCAACTGGGAAGGATTAGACGTCAGGTCTTCAATGGAAAGCTTTATGGGAAAAAGCTGAAAACTCCTTTAGGCATAGAGTCATTAACATTGAGGACTAAAGGAAGAAGACTGACGGAGTTGGAGAACTAGCCCAGTCCTGGCGGGAAGAGGGGGATTGGAAAAACACCCTATTCCCAAGGAGAACAGCTGTATTGAAAGATAAATCTGTACACTATTTTTCCTAGCTGGCGAGAGATAGGAAAAATATTGAAGCTTGATGCTTTAAGGACTTAAAGAAAAAATGGAAGATGTTAGCACCACAGAAGTCATTGGTGCATAACAGTTTCTGCTTCGTAATATGGTATGCAAAGGAGAGCGAAAGACTGTCTAAAATCTTTAGAAGGTAAAATATTTAGTATAGACAGCGAGGGTGATAGTGTGTAAGACATATCAACCCTTAAGAAGCCTCCCAACAGATATATATATATATATATATATATATATATATATACATATGTCCCTATGTGTATATTAGGATATGGGTGGAGAAATGTATCAAAATATATATATATAGTGTGGTGAGGAGAGCTGTGCAGATGAAATGGAATGGCAGGAAAATGAGCCCTGTTCCTTTAAATCTGGAGAGAAAGGCAGTTCCCATAGAAACCACAAGTCTCCAAGGCAGAGTATTCCGAGTGCTAAGCTCCGCCCACATAGTGATGTCAGGGCTAGGTTGAGCACTGATGAGTTGCACATGGGCTGGAAGAAAGGCGTGGTGCCTGGAAACCAGCAGTTAAAATTTTTTTCAGTCTTAGAACAAACGGAAGGGAGGAAGGAAAGAGAGGAAGAAGCACAGCAGAGAGGAACACAGCCACAGCAAGCCGAGCAGGCAGTGTTTGGGGTCCTTCAAGTTCCAGAAACAGTTCAAGTAAGAAGAGCTGATTCTAAAGGGGACAAGCTGGGTGGCAGAGACTTGCTGAGTGTGGAGGATTCTCAGGCAAGAATAAAGGAGAAACAGAGGGTGTCTGGAACCCAGTGCAGGACACGTTTGCCAAGGCAAAGAGGTGTTTCCAAATGGGGAAGTAGTCCAGGACAGCATTTAAACCCTGAAGGTAAAGAGATTGCCTTTTCTTTATTTCCTAACCAAAGCCATACTGAAGGCATTGTTCAGGAGTTAAGAGACAGTGCTAAACGCTGTATGCCCCTGAATTCTAGAAAGCAAAGCTTTAGTAAACCCATAGCTTGTGCCAGTGACTGCCAAACCTCCACTCTAACAGAGCTTGCTAAGTTCTTAAAAGGGAGAGAAACTCCATTGCAAGACCCTGGGATTGGAAACCACAGGGAACAGCTGTTGTTAGGTTTGCAAGAGCTGATAAGGCAGGAGAATAGCCAGACAGCTGATACTCGGGATAGAAGCTGTGATTCAGGAGATGAAATGGATGTAGACCTGCTGGAGGAACCTAACGGGTCAGATGTGGAAGATATGCAATGCTCTCTGTCTTGCTAAGAGCATGAATAATTGCTGAGTATTTGTCTAGTTAAGACTGTATCATAAAAGCCATTGGAAGAGTTGTGCTGTGCAAGGGCTTGAAGAAAGGAAGCTGTTTTTGAAAGTGATTGACAAAGAAGTTAATCTGGAACACAGATTAAGCTTCAGAAGCCTGTTCCTCTCAGGAAGTGAAATTTTGATGTTTTAAAGGAAGTCCTGTAATTCTTTCTGTTCAACTTGTTTCACATTTTTGGTTTTGCCTTTTTGGAGAATTATCCACTTTAAGTTGAGGTTCATTTTGAATTCATTGCAGAGGGAAAACCCCGAAATAAAATTCTCTGTTTTGCCTATTCACCGTGTGGTCACACTCCTTGCTTCATAAACTACATTACCCAGCAGCCTTCCTTGGTGGCCATCTTGAATAAGTAATTGTAGGGAGCAAGACAGGCGAGTTCACCTGCTCCCGGGCTACCGCCTGGACGGGTGACCTACGACAATAGATATGATATACCTAAATATATATACATTTGTGGGGCATGGGTTTGCACCACCAGAGTAATGACATAGGTATGTAGACAGATATGGAGATGCTACATACAAGACAAAAGGTTGAAGATACATGTCAACCCCCCAGCCCCATAAGTTGTATATGGGGAATATAAAATAAAAAGATTCTCCGTCCTACAAGAGGGTGAACCCAGTTGGGCTATGTATAGAGAATCTATTTCTGTGGATTAAGGGATGCAGGCAGGCAATCCAGCAAGATAATCGTGATGTTTGCGTGAGAACAGATGATGCTATCAGTCTGTAAAGAACAAGGCGGGAGTTCTATAGAACACTGACATGGCAGATGTTCAGAAATGCAAAAGAAGATACCAGAGGGACCTACTAGAGGGACCTAGAGGTAGCATGCGTTAACATCAGCCTTAGATTCTCACGCAGAAGAACTTATATGTCACGTTAATAGCCCAGGCCAGAGGGTGTGGAGAACCCTCACAGGCATGGGAAGGGATTAGAAGCTTTTCCCTAGTAATAGAGAAGCTTCAGAGATAAGGTCAATGCTCTAAAGCAAGGCCCTCATAGTAGAAAGCTTCTCTGAGAGTGCAGAGAGCATTGTGCAGGAGAAAGATGAGAGAAACTGACTGAAGTCAGGTGTGCTGCCATAGCCTAAGAGAGGAGATGGGGAGAACAATGTGAAAAAGCCTGAAAAGTAGGGGGATCCAAGATAGCTGAGGAGTAGCTTGGAAGCACTACTGAGGCTAGACAAAATTTTGAAGAAGGGACTGGAACATAAAAACAGTACCAGTAATATAATCATTGTAACTCCTGCAGGCACAGCTGCTGACGGAAACAACAGAGAGATTGTACCGTGCATATTAAGAATAAGAGACAAGAAAGGAGAGGAGGCATTCCTTCTCCCATTCTGAGGAATAAGCTTGCTAGAGAAGCTTTTCAGTATGGTACCCCTCAAGCAGGAAAAAAAATCCTGTAGAGAGGGTAGAGCAAGTAATTGGAGGGTGACGTACCCTTAGGGTAAGTCAACTGAAGGAAAAAATGTTCAAATTGGGACAGAACTATCAGGGGATAGTTGCAACTGCTCTTCTAGAGAGTAAGAAGAGGAGAAGTCTGTAGTCCCTGAACAAGAATTTTCCGACAGCTTAGTACACTGAAAAGAAAAGCACAGTGCATAAACTTCTAATGGGTAGAAGTGAACTGTAGATTACAATTCCCAGAACCTATGGTTGCTGGGAATACTGAGACTGGCCAGAGCTGGAGGGCTTCAGACTAGGCTGAGGTGTCCCTTGTTTAGGTACAGCCGAATGATGGGCAGGAGATGAATGAAACTTTCTTTTCTTAGGGAAAGAAGGTTTGGTAGGACATTTCCTACCCCTTGAAGAAGGAGGTGGCTTAGAATGGTCTTTAGTGGAAGGAGAGTCAGTGGAGCATTGAGCAACCTGACGTAAAGCCTCCTTATTGAAGAGACCTTCTCCTGTACAAGGAGAATGAGCCAGTATAGTTTGTGCCCATCTGCTCAAGTCTGAAGCTTCGAGCCAGGCTCTCTGACGTGCTGCAATGGCAATAGCAGAGGATCTGCTAACGGACTCAAGAGTCTATAGAAGGACGAGAAAGGAACCAAGATATATTCCAGCTATGATTGATGAGCAAGGAATAATCAGTAGCCTTGGGCTCTGGCAAAAAAGGGGTCAAAAGAGACAATCTCTCTGTGACCTCCTGGAGTGTTAGACTCATGTGGAAAATATATAGAAACATAGAAACATGATGACAGAAAAAGACCACAAGGCCCATCTAGTCTGTCCTTCCATAACAACAACTACAACAGTCCACTTTTTACCTTTAGAGATCCTCTGTGTTGGTCCCATGCTTTTTTGAATTCAGTTACTGTCCTCATCTCTACCACCTCCACTGGGAGACTATTCCACGGATCCACTACTCTTTCCGTAAAGAAATATTTCCGCATATCACTCCTGAATCTATCTCCCTTCACCCTCATCCCATGTCCCCTCGTCGCAGAACTTGCTTTCAATTGAAAGAGGCTCTCTCCCTGAACATTTATGCCACGGAGGTATTTAAACATCTCAATCATATCACCTCTATCCCGCCTTTCCTCTAAGGTGTACATATTAAGATCCTTAAGTCTGTCCTCATATGCTTTATAATGAAGACTACTAATCATCTTAGTAGCAACCCTCTGCACTGACTCCATCCTGTTCACATCCTTTTGAAGGTGCGGTCTCCAGAATTGCACACCATACTCCAAATGAGGTCGCACCAAAGACTTATACAGAGGCATTATCACCTCCTTTTTTTCTGCTAGCCATTCCTCTCCGTATGCACCCAAGCATCCTTCTAGCTTTTGCCGTCGCCTTTTCTACCTGTTTAGCTACTTTAAGATCATCGGACACAACTACGCCTAGGTCCCGCTCTTCTTTAGTGGACAAAAGTACTTCACCTCCTATGCTGTATTGCTCCCTTGGATTGCTGCAGCCAAAATGCATGACCTTACATTTTTTAACATTAAATCCCAGCTGCCAAATTCTAGACCATTCTTTAAGCTTAGCTAGATCCCTCCTCATGTTATCTACACCTTCCTGGGTGTCTACTTTATTGCAGATTTTGGTATCATCCGCAAAGAGGCAAACCTTACCCGACAGCCCTTCCGCTATATCACTAACAAAGATGAAAGAATTCTGGAGGCCAGCATAGATGTTTGGAAGGCCTGACGACCAAAAGCATCGAGCGTCCTTGAAGCACGACCTGGCGGATAAGAAGAATGCTTCTTCTTGCTCTTTACCTTCCTCAGTGCTGATTCCACTACAAGGGAACGATGAGAAAGTTGAGGCTTCTGAAACCCTGGAGAGGGTGGCACCCGGTACCGAACCTCAGTGGCTGTAGAAACTAGAGGAAGCCGTAAGGGTGATTTCCAGACCCTCAGAAGGAGATCCTGCAGAGCAGGATGTAAAGGAAGCATCATATTTTCCATTTGTGCCGGTGAGCCATGAGTAGCATCACAACCAGGGATAGAGATATTAAGAGAGGTTGCCATATCCAGGAGAAAAGCCTGAACTCCTATGGGAACCATCCCTGGTAGGGCTAAAGGAAGAGGCTGAGCACCAGAGGATGTACAGTGGTGTGAAGAGAGAAACCCAGCAGATGGACAGGGATACTGGCATGTTAACTTAGAGCCAGTTGGTACTGCATCATCAATGCCAGGTATCAGTTCCAAACTAGGCATCGGTGGAATCGGTGCAAGAACAGGCATCAACATCGATACTGATGATCCAGCAGTTGAAGTCTGGAAACGATAGGAGTCGGTTCCGGGACGCGTCGGTACCCAGTCCTCGAGACTAGATATCGATTCAAGACTCGGCATCGAAGGAAGCGAGTCTATCGATGCATGTCTCGAGGGTACCGACGCCGGTGGTAGTATCGACGATACCGGTAAGGCAGTCTGGGTTACATCGATCGGTCCCGAAGGTACCGAGGATACCCAATGACAACCTCTTGCTAAGAGTATGTTACTCCACACCGGTGTCGATGCCGGGGTATCGGAACCGATCGAAGCCGGTACCGTCCCAGAGCATGGCTGAGATATGGAAATGTCCATCCGTATCGTATCGACCGGCCCCAAAGGCGCCGAGGATGCTAGAGGACGATTCCTGGTGAAGTGGAACACTCGACACCGAAGCCGATGCCGGGGTATCGGTACCGCTCGAAGCGGATACCCGCACTGTACACGGCTGGGATCGAGGGAAGTCAATCCGGTGCATATCGATCGGTCCCAAAGGTACCGAGGATGCCCGATGACGATCCCTGGTGAAGAATGGAACACTCGACACCGATGCCGGAGGCACGGTACCGCTCGAAGCGGATACCACCCCCAAGCATGGCTCAGGTATGTTCTGTGAGGGGTGAGCCCCAGGAACAACCTGAAACCCCTTTAACGCTTTGGAGCCCGAAGACTCCCTCAGGGGTAATGCCAATGGATTCTTAAGGGTAAGGCCGGAGCCGTCACCATGCTTGGCATGGGACATACCACTCAAGCATTGACTAGTCTTAACAGACTGTTTGTGGGTTACCTGATCCTGTGAAGTGGAGGAACCGGGTACCCTCACTGCCGAGGAAAAAACCGTATCGAGGGAAACTCTAAAAACTGAAGGTTTCCTCACCAAATTATCACCTGACAAGTCAGGGGAAAAAGGGTCAGGACCCACACAATTGAGACACCAACTATTGGAGTCTAAAAGGAAACAGGTGTTTCCACATCGAATGCACTTCTTAGGAAAAGAAGGCTCCATGATGAAGAGGCCTTGTAGGCCCAACAAGTTAAGGCACAAAAACTGAAGAAAAAATTTCTCAGAATTTAGTCAAAAATCCACCGGCGGTACTGGTGGCGGCGGGAAATACAGCCGCGACCACAAGAAAACCAAAAAACTAAAGTACTTTAAGTAAGAAAAAAGAAAAGTTTCTGCGGTGACAGGAGGACGTCCTGTTGGCTCCGCGGAAAAACGAAAATGGAAGAGAGGCTCTGGAGAAGGCGGGAAGTCAGCACGCAGGCGTGAGGGATGCTGCCAAAAGCTTTCTGATTGGAAGCTGGGCAGCATACCCGTGCAGGCTCCGTCGGTACCGACGTACCCATATGTGAAGACTCATTCCTGCTTGTTCCTGGAGATATCAGTGATGGAAGAGTTATGGTATCAGGGCAACTCTCTGGACCTACTCCTGCTGTGTGGAGTCAGTTTTATCCTATCTTCTGCACCAATCTGATTCTAGCCTGAAGTTCAACTCAGTCAAGGTGCACCTCAGTGCTGTAGCCACATATCATCGGCCCATAGCTGATAGGTTGATTTCTGCTCACTTAGTAGGAGGCCTTGCATAAGGCAACCCACTATCTTGCCCTCCCAATGAACTACCCCCGGTGGTGTGGGATCCTAATGTGGTGCTTGGGCAGATCCTTGCACCACTCAGCTCCTGCCTGCTCAAATTCCTCACCTGGAAGGTCTTTTTTCTGGTGGCGCTCACTTCTGCATGCAGTCAGTGAATTGCAAGCACTAATACCGCACCCACTGTACACCAGGTTTCATAAGAGCACAGTAGTTCTCCCAACTCACCTGAAACTCCTACCTAAGAGAGTTTGTTTTTCATCTCAAATCAGTTGGTGGTACTACCCATCTTCATCCCAAGATCTCATGCAAATAAAGCTGAGGCCTCCCTGCACCCCTTGGACTGTAAGAGAACTCTGGCTTTCTACCTGGAGAGGACATAGTATATGATGGTAGATAAAGACCGGCATGGTCCATCTAGTCTGCCCGGCAAGGGTAGGTGCACCTGCTGCTCTGCAGGTTACCCCTTTGTTTAGGTGTGTACCCATTGCTCCATGCAGGTCCACCCCTATTTGTGGAGATATGTTATGTTTACTTGGATTTTATCCTTTTGCTATAAAGGGATCCACTGTGTCTGTTCCATGCCATTTTGAATTCTGTCACTGTATGTGCCTCCACCACTTCCATTGGGAGGGCATTCCAAGTATCCACCACCCTTACTTTTTCACTGAATTTCTTGATGTTGATTTTTAGTTTACCCCCCTTGCAGCTTCATGTTATGCCTTCTAGTTTTACAGCTTTCCTGTCTTTGAAAAAGTTTTGTTTGTTCATTAATACAGGCCTTTAAATACTTAAAGGGTATATCTCCCCTGTCCCTCCTCTCCTCTAGCATATACATATTTAGGTCTTCAAGTCTCTTTTCATATGTCTTCTGGCATGGGCTCCAAATCATTTTGGTTGCCTTCCTCTGAACTGTGTCTAGTCTTTTTTTATATCCTCTGTGAGATATGGTCTCCAACACTGAATACAATATTCCAAGTGAGGCCTCACCAGCGACATGTACTGGTAATTCCTCTCTGTAGGCAACCCAGCATCCTTCTGGTTTTGGCCACTGCCTTGTCCCACTGTTTTGTCACCTTGAGATCCTCAGAAACAATCACTCAGAGGTCTTTTTCCTGGTCTGTGTACACCAACCTCTTCCCCCCTATTGCATGCAATTCCTCTGGAATGCCTCATTCCAAGTGTATGACATTGCACTTCTTCATATTAACTGCCAGGCATTAGACCATTCTTCCAACTTTTGTAGATCTTTCTTCATGTTATCCACTCCCTCTGTAGGCCGGGTCCACCTACAAAGCTTCCCCAATTACCAATAAACAGTTCAGACAGCAAGTTGCTCAGCTACAAAGAATTTTTTTTATTTGGCACAGCAAACAAATGGTTATAGATGCAGATAGCAAGTGCCTGTCTGAGGGACAGTGGGGCAGACTTCTCTCTGCAAGGGGAGAAAAGAACTGCCCCAAGACCCTCTAAAATTGCTGTCTTATATATACCTCTCTGCTTCAAATTCTAAATAGTTTCAGCAAATGCAAAACTCTTTCCCAGGGCCTTCTATGGTTATGCAGCTAGATCTGCTGATCAAGGCTCGCCTATCTATGCAATCAATCATAGCCCTCTGCCTCCTCCTGTGTTTTTCCATCTGCTGGCACCAATTGAAACCTTCAGGGCAAGAGCATTAGTTGAATTCCTGGCTTGACCTGTTTGAACCTAGGCTTATATCCTTGGACACTTCTGTCCAAAGTATAGCTTTTTTTTAGGCTTTATAACAGTCATAAGCTGCATGTACTCTTCCTGTTGCCCACCTGTTTTGTACCAACCATATGTTGCTGTGTCTGTTTCAAACAGGCCAGAGTGCAGTTATAAGGCAGATATATATGCAATCATAAGGCAAACATATAAAGCAGATCTGAGCTGATTATCCCTTTATTCCAATTATCCCTTCACCTCAGGGCAGTCCACTCTGTTGCAAATGCCCATGTCATTTGCAAAAATACTTTTCTATTCAGCCCTTCATGGGACAAACACAGAGGATCTCTAAAGGTAAAAAGGGGACTGTTGTAGTTGTTGATATGGAAGGACAGACTAGATAGGCCATGTGGTGTTTTTCTGTCATCATATTTCTATGTTTCTTCAGCAATAATCACTCACAAGTACATTGAACAGTACTGGACCCAGGACCAATCCCTGGGGCATGCCACTAATTGCCTTACTTTCATGAGTGAGTTCTGTTTACCATCACCTTCTGTTGTCTGTCAGTCAACCAACCAAATGAAAGCCTATCACCATTCCTCCCAGCTCTTTGTCTCCTCTGACTTCAATAAGCTGGGAATGGTGGGGTCAAAATGGAAATGCACCCTATCCATTTTGGAGGTGGACTGCTTCTCTTTCACTTAGGCTCAGACCGAGCTGACTTTGGAATGCTGTACTGCACAGTGTCTGAGCTATGGCTTTCTTGGTGGCTAACATGCACTCAGGCTCCACAGCAGAGATCTGTAGGGCTGCTACCTGGTCCTCAGTCCATCTACAGTATTCACAGCCTACTACTGTCTGTATGGAGATGCCTGGCAAGACAACTTTGGCTAAGCTGTGCTCTGGTATCACTGGGAACTGAAGCAACTCCTTCCTACTGGCCCATCTGTCTAGGCAACCATAGTCTATCTGATGTTGATATCTCTGCTGGATGCTGACTCTCAGAACTGCTCAGCGATTGCTCATGCTGTTGTTCTTGGTTTGTTTGTTTTTTCTGGTTGCCCTGTTGAGCTTTTTACAAGTTTTTTCGGTAGCTTGGGAGTCTATATGTAAGGACTGACTTCCTGCTTGGTCCTGCAGAAAGCGTAGTTAATCACCTGTAGCAGGTGTTCTCTGAGATCAGTAGGAATCAGTCCTCACTACCCTCCCTCCTCTGCCTGGAGTTGTTTACCATTTTTGGGCTTGATTTAAGCATTGTCATTAGTCTGAGGTAAAGATAGCTACTTTGGGCAGGAAGACCAGCATCCATGTGTGGTGCACCTTCCAGAAGCTTCCCTGGGTGATGTCATCCATAGGTGAGGATTGATTCCTGTTGATCCTAGATAACATCTGTTACAGGTGTATAACTGTTTTATCTTAGAGGAGATCTATTCACTACTACCAAGTGACTGATAAAACCTGTTCATCAACCAAGGGTTCTACTCTTACTCTTTTCTTGTGCTGAAAATAAAGCCCAAAAAACTTAAGGCTTCAAATCAGCTCTGGTTTGATGCAGACTCAACAAGTACAGTCTCTTGAGAAAAATTCAGGATGTCCTCCTTTGGAACCATCTTTTATCTCTGGATGTAGAAAATGTTAACTCCCATGTATCACTGCAGAAGAAATACCTCCACTGCTCCAGTACTACCACTATCCTGTCCTTCTGTTTGGCCTCTCCTCTGCCCCAAGAGTGTTCACAAATTGTGTTGTAGCTGCTGCAGCATCTCTCTGCAGTCAGAGGAGCTGTCTTCCCACTTCTTTGCTGACTAGCTCATCATGGGACCCTCACATTAGCATACTCTGGTAGCTATCCACACAGCAATTACCTTTCTCATTAATACCAGAAAATAACAGTTGATGCCTATGTACTCTGGGGAATTCATTGGTGTGGATATCTGCATAACCCTATGTAGGACTTTCTTGCCAGCCCTGAGGCTAAACATGATTGTGTCCCTCCCTTAACACAGAACTCCAGCCATGACCCTCCTGCACTTCTCTGGCAGCTGGGGGCATCAGTCCATATAGTCCCACTAGCTAAATACCTTATGTGCCAGCTGCAGTAGCACCTCTACAAGTGGTGGAACCAGCATTTGCACCTGCATTCTCACATGGTCCTGATCAACCACTGGACTGGCAAAACCCTCCCTGGTAGATGGATATGAGCAACCTGTTACTTGGAAAGTTCTTCCAACAGCCTTTACTCCAGCTGACACAACAGATTTATTTATTTAACATCTCTTCTATACCGTGCTATTAAAATCAGTGCGGTGTACATCAAACAAAAGTACTGCAATGCATACAAGCAACATTGAGTTTACAAAGAACAGGGAATTGAACATGGGATCGAAACCGGGGAAACTAAATACAGATTCGTGGCCGGCGTGTTTCCTTCCTCCACCTATGCAGTAGGGGTGCTCTACTTTGGGAATTCCTGCTGGGGTTTAGCCCTTGGATCAATGGAAATAATTCTCATACAGATTGACCATTCAGTCGATATTCTACATCAGACACGGAGGCACAGGCTTACTACAGCTCTGAGCAAAGCTTGCAAAATGTGAACATTTCCCCCTACATTGGATGCCTCCTTCATGATATCTAACTTCCAGGGAAAGAGAACAATCTGATGGCCTATTTCAGCTGCCTGATGGACCCCTTAGGAGTCTCTCTACCCCGCTAGTAGGCATAGGCAGATGGAGGGGTGGTGGGTGTTTAGGGAGCCAGAGATGCTGGATATGGAGGTGATGGGGAGGAAACATAGGGAGAGGGGAAAGTGGCCTGATAGACAGATGAAGAGGAGATGATGGACACAGGAAGGGAGCTAGACGAGAGATGAACTTGGGAGGGATAGGGAGAGAGAAAATGCTGAGCACGGGGGTTTGGGGGGTCAGAAAAAAAGGGGAGACACGGGAGAAGAGGTTGGGTAACGTAAAAGAGGAGTACTGTTTAATGGTAGAGCTGTTGGGAATGGTTTAGCCATAGCCACCGCCTCTGTGCTCTGTTTCTTTCTCGTTCCCTCAGTCTTTATCCATTTGTCCTTGCCGTAGTTTCATCCTACCACACGGGCTGTAAAGGGATGACGGCATGGCTCTACTTGGGAGTTATCTGTATGTGGCCGACTCGTCCCTGCTTGTCCTAGGAGTAGATTTAGGTAACTGTAACGGGGGTTTTCTGGGACGGCAGCTGAATCAGCCACACAAACCCACCCTCCCTCCCTCGGACGAACCCGCCAGAACTAAGGGAACCGGCTGAGGTCGGAGAGAGAGAGGCTGGCACATGCTCAGTGAGATTTGTGAATAAGTTCCTCTGCGCTATGGGAACACTATTTCCATTCTGGGTGCCGTCGGATGATGCGGATGTTCCGCAAACGCGCCCGTTAAAGGTAAGCAGCTCAGCTTTATTCAATTATTCCTGCAGACCGAAGCGCGCGGTGAATCCGACGCGCTCGTGTCCCGGAAGTAAAGGGGCAGAGCGGACGGCCGGAAACAGGAAGTAGTGGTGAGCGACTCCTGTGGTTGCCGGGGAGACAGTGCTGTGCTGAGACGGACTGATGCCGGCCTCCTCGGACGCAGTATGTGGACCCGATTTTGCCAACTCGTCTGTGCCTTGGCCCTTTTCGTTTTGGCAGACTCAGGCACAGGTCGGTAAAGGCGCGGAGGATGATAATGGACCGTAGCGATAGAGATAATTCGGGGGAAAAAACAAAGGCCTGGAAGTTGTTCGTGATGGCTTTCTCATTTCATGTCTTCATTTCGTTCCGCGATTATGGTTCCCATAGTGCTATAGCATCCGTTGCCTGCACCTTGATAGTGTTTTGGAAGGGTGTAAATTACAGACTAGGGTGCTTTCTATCTGGGCGGCATTAATGCATAGGGCCTAAAACCTAAGTAGCGATGCAGTAACAGCAAGCTGTCTGACTAAAGATCGGTCACAGTTTAGGACGGCTAACCTTGACTGGACGTCGATTAGAAGCATTTACCGTGAAGCCAGTGCTGGCAGAACCTTTACATCAGTAATATAATCGCTAGTAGCTTGAGGATGGGCTGAATAACTAGCACTAGACCCGGACTACTCACTTCCTCCCCTCTAGTCTGTAGGATTTGAATCCCTTCCTAGGTTCCCTGGAGCCATATCGTGCTTCACTGCCTGCAGCTGGTCTCCTCCTTCTCTTCTTAGGCGGGCGCAGGCCCCCTTCCATCTCATATCTCCAAAGCAGCTCAGAAAAAAAGGAAGTGGCTGGTCCTAAGTATGGTAATTGGTTCGGAATGAGTGCAAGAACTAAATCACTGTGTACTCTCAAATAGCATAGTGGTCTCTTCTCTTTCTGCGCTTTGTAGGAGGTAGCACCTATAAGCATATCCTTCTTCAATCTTGGTACTCATTCACAACCAGCCCCCTGCAGTTTTCTCCAAGCCTCATTGGAGGTGAGAGCCATAAAAAGTGACCAGGGGGCCCCACAAATGTGTGCTTGTCTGCAATACAATACAGTGTTAAGCCACCCCTTCTCATTATGCCTATTGTATGCTGTTTCTGACATTTTAGCCAGTGTGGAGAAATCAAATAGGGTAATTTGTGCTGTTGTTGAACACCACTGCCCCCCCCAAAAGACTACTTTGTTATTACAAATTGAGTGCTTTGGTAATATTAGTGTAAATCCATTCGGGCAGGGCTTGACAAACCTTAGGCACCAGTCTGACTGAAAAATCAGACAGAGGCTTTAAGCATATGTGGGGAGAAGGGCTGGAAAAGTTCACCATCATGGTCAAGCTTGGTGCCGTTTGCCTGTGGGGATCCAAACGCCCGCAGGCAGATAATGCCAGTCTTGGCCTTTTACATAAGTGCTGCAAGATCACAGCCAAGACTGGCACTGTCTGCCTGTGGGCAATGGGATGCCCGTGGGCAGAAGTAGGGCAGGGGACAGAGAATGGAGTGGTGGAGGACAGGGGGTGAGTGCAAGGGGGTGGGAGATGGGGGAGGGAGAATTGGGGGGGGGGCAGGGGACAGAGAATTGGAGGGGTGGAGGGCAGGGGAATGAGTGCAAGGAGGGTGGGAGATGGGGGAGAGAGAATTGGGGAGGCGGAGGGCAGGGGAGTGAGTACGAGATAGGGGGAGGGATAGTAAGAGATGGGTTAGAGTGCTGGGGGGGAGGGAAGGGAAGCATATGGGTAGTTGGAAAGTGAAGCAGTACACACACAGACAGGTAGGCACCCTACTTCCACACCACACACAAAGGATCATTGGGGGTGATGGGAAAGAAGGAGTAGGGCCTGATTTATTAAGCTTTTTCCTATAAAACATGGGAAAACGGTCTTAATAAATTGGGCCCTAAAAGAGTAACCGCAATATACTTTTTTGGGTGGGCTGGGTGTGCACTGTGACCTAGGTTTCGCTGGCTGGCCCGTAGATTTTTAAGCTGGTTCTAGATTTCAAGAAAATTTGCCAAGGCCTGCATTCAGGGTAGGTACTATTTTTTTTGCCAGGTGCTCTTTAAAATACCATGGGCTTGAAACAGTTTGCTCTGTGGTGTCTTAGGAATTGTTCATCTCACAAGCATTGAGTTACCGGAAAAGTGAGGTTTGCTGCTTTCCAGAGACAGGAAAAAACAAAATAACTTGTAAATTCACCATCTGTGATAGTTCTCTATGAATGTCTTGTTATCAATCAATTTATAATATTGCAGCAATATTTATTTTAAGTTTGTATTTGTTCTGTTGAAAACCAAACCATCTTATCTATTTTACTAAAATACTTGTGTATATACATACATTCAGCTTATTTCATTTAAAATATATATTTAACTGTTTTATACTGCTTTAACTGTTGTAACCACCACTACATATATAAATGTAACCTTTCATCTTTCTTTTTTAGGAGAAGAAAATGGTAATTTAAAATCTACACAACAAAGTAAAACAGATTTAACTTCCAGTCAGGAAAGCATCACACTTGCTTTAAGTGATGATGAGCACCGGCCAGTTAGGACAGTCCAGTACAAGACAGCAGAAATAGCTGATGCCATGTTAGGCACTGAACTTCACAATGATCATTCATTTCTGCTGTCAATGATTCCTGGAGGAGCAAAAAATATGCACTCTGGAGAATCTGCAGTTTCCACCTGTGACACAGCAAGAGAAGGGGTCGAATGCACTAGCAAAGATGGCCTTGTTAATTCAATAAAGGAGGCAACAGATATTCAAGAGGGAGAGAGAGTACAAGACTCTAATGTGCTACCTGAGGTTACACATGCAGAATCTTCAAAATCTGAGGAATCTAATAACACCGAAAACGCAAAATCTCCAAAAGTGAAATGTGAAGAGAGAAACCTTACAGGGATAGAGAATTTTACTTTGCAGGTCCTAAATATTTCACAGGTGAGATGTCATTTTGACAATTTTTGTTTGTTGATAGTTGACATTCAGAGTGTAGTGGCAGGGAATTGTTTAACTATGCACTGACTAGAAAATGTGGCTCAAGCTGATCCTAAAATCATAGTTTTACTCTACAGCTCCGTTAGAACTTCAAGATTACATTTTGCTCCACTATTTGCTTCTTTGCTGTGACTGAAATAGCTGATGTAAATACTTCGGGAATGTAGAGTTCTGTTGCAAAAAAAAAAGATTTTGGCATAACCAGTTATAAAATGTCATTGTTGTATAGGAGTAAATTAGTAATGGTTATCATGTGTTACCTGCCTCAGGGTCCATTTTATGCAGTGGGCACTGCAGCAGATAATGCACAATAACAGCATTAGCATACACTAAAGGGCATGCTTACTAAAGGTCTTAACGTGCGTTAATGAAATTTATGCATGTTAAGTGACATAGAAGCACAGTAACATAGAGGCCTATTCCCCACCGGATGTCAAGCCCCTGTACGGCCCCTCAGAATTGGGTTTACCAGCTTGTTCGTGCAGGCCAGGCCCAGCCCTGATTCTGAAGGGCTGCATGTCCAACAGATCCCCGGCTACCTCAGTAAGGCTCGTGGGTGGAGCCGCAATGCCATGGCATTGTCACCATGGCTCCATTCAGGAGCTGCGATTGCTGGCCCCTGCCGAGAATGTCCTTTACCCGCAGCCAGACTCCAATCTGGCCTCCCATGGCCAGGATCCGACTGCGGGGCTCTTCCTGCATGCCTCCTAGTTTTGTTCCTGCCTGCCACAGCTGCTACCCTGCGTCCAGGGGGACATATTCCACCTCTGGAGGTGGAATAAGTCCCCATCTAACTGGTCTACCCTGATCGTACAGGGCGACCTCAGAATCAGCCTTCTACATCCGGGGTGATGATCCGCCCTCGCTCTGCCTTCCGGCCGCCCCCTCTCACTCCCCACGGTTCGTACAGGGAGCTTTTGTGCAGGATTGGCAGGGGGACGAATAGCGGGGATGTACAATCAGTCAGAGCATACATCCCCCGCTATTCGTGGCTTGGAATAGACCACATAGTATATGATTGCAGATAAAGGTCAGTATGGCCCATCTAGTCTGCCCAGTAAGGTGGCTAGAGTGTTGTACCTTGACACTCCTTGCAGGTCACCATTTCCGGAGCGGTCCTCCAGTTTAGTCCTCTACATCCGGGTAGTGCACCTCCTCCTGCAGCTAAGAGACTGGACCAATCAACTCTTCAACATCATAGTATGTATACAGCTGGAGCTCCCATCAGCCCCCCAGTGTGTCCAGTCTCCTTGCAGCAGGAGAACGTGTGAGCCTGGTAGGGCTCACTTAGGGCTAGAATTAGGATTTCTGAGGGTTATTTAAATTTCCCTTGTTTCTCTTTATTTACTTTTCTCTTTTTTCTTTTTCAGCAGACTGTAGCTTTAAATTAAAAAAAAAAAACACGCTCCTGAGGAGCCGCGCGGTCACTGCCCTTCCTCCCCTCTATTTCTTCTGACAGAGCAAGCAGTACCTTTTGATCGATCCCCCTGGACGGAACGGGGGTGAGATTGCCTGGTCGCAGCACCTGTCTCTGGTCAACGAGTTTGGTCTGGAGCCTTGGTGACATCGGGAAAAGCTGCAAGGGGGGGGGGGGGCCCTGTTCTCGGCTTTGTCAGGCAGCCGGGAGATCCGTAGCGCTCAGTTCAGGCTCGAGCGGGGCAGCTGTTTCTTAAGGCGCAGTTGGACGGGGTAAGTGAATCTTTCTCCGTTTTTTTTTTTGTGAGAGCAGGCACCCCTTGCCGATCCAACACGCGGCGATCTTATTTATTTGGGGGTTATTTTGGCGCCTTTTTCTCCGACGCGCGTCTGCTGCGGCGGCCATCTTTGTGGCTATTTTCCTTTTTGTTTTTTGATTGCAGACGTCGACACGAGGGTTCTGCAAGGGGGTAGCCTTGGCGTTTTTTGGAGGCAACCTCAGGAGTTTTTTGTGGAAGTGTGTTCAGCTGAATAAAATAAAAAAAAAAAAACAACCCAATAATAACATTCTCTTCCCTTGCTGGACGGGTCTGGGTCATTCAGACCGTCTCTTTCTTATAGGGAGTGCGGATGACCACTTTGATGGCGACGAGACCGCAGTGCGTGGTCTGCGGTTCTCGCAAGACCTCGGTCTCTGCTGCAGGGTTTTGCTAACGCTGCGCTGCTGTCTCTCCTGATATTGCACAGCAGATGGCAGACAAGCCACAACCGGATCCCTTGGAGCCTGTGTTACCTACTGAGGGGGAGTCTTCAGCTCTTGTGTCTCCAGCTCCAGCTGTGTCTGGGGCCCCGGGTTCTAGTCTGCAGGAGGAAGAGGCAGGATCTTCTTCCTCCTTGACGGATTTTTCTCCAGACTTTGTGCTGCTGATGCACCAGGCTTTCAAATTGGGGCGCTTAGGTAGGGTTCCAGAGTCCTTCGCCGCTCAGGCGGCCCTACCGCCCTTCACGTCGGAGACTGCTGGTCAACCCCTCGCCAAGCCAGCTAAAAGGGTCCGGACTTTGGAGATATCTCAGGATGATATGGAGTGGCAGGAAACGGATGTTGAGGGGGAGCCGGAGGACTTTGTTGAAGACCTCGAGGAAGGGGAGATTCCTGAGCCTGAAGATCAGACAAGGATTATCCGTGTTTTTAGAAAAGAGGAACTGGTTCCCCTAATTACGGAAACCCTTCAAGCCCTCAATCTCACTGCGGCACACCCGGTTGAAGGTGAGGAGTTGGAGGATCCCCTGATTCAGGCGGTGCGAGAATCTCAGGTGGTGGTTCCCATTCATAGAGTGGTAGAGCAGATGATTCAGGCTGAGTGGGATCAGCCTGAGGCTGGCTTGAAAGGTATTCGGACGATGAACCGTCTCTATCCGATAGCTCCCAAGGACAAGGAGAGGTTTAAGTCGCCTCAGGTGGATGCCGCGGTGTCGGCCGTAACCAAGAGAACAACGATCCCGGTTGAGGGGAGTGCGGCCTTAAAAGACACGCAGGACAGGAAGGTAGACGGGTTGCTGAAGCAGGCTTTTGAGACTAATGCCTTGTCTTTACAGGCGTCTATTTGTGGAGCCTGGGTGGCTAGGGCCTGCTTGCGGTGGGCGCAACACTTGTGTCAGGACCCTCATTTGGATCAGCAAGGTTTGCTCGAGGTGATGCGATTGGAGTCTGGTTCGGCTTATTTAGCAGATGTGCATTATGATTTGATCAGGACCTTAGCAAATAGTATGGTGTCCTTGGTGGCAGCACGGAGATCCATCTGGTTGCGGAATTGGGCGGCTGACTGTTCTTCCAAATCCCGTCTCAGCAGACTTCCCTTTAAAGGCAGGTTGTTGTTTGGAGATGACCTCAATAAATTGGTAAAGGAACTTGGAGAATCCAAAGGCAGTAGGCTACCGGAAGATAAGCCTAGGCCAGGCAGGAGTTTGCCGAGTTCCCGGGGTCAGCCTAGGGACTTCAGGAGGTTTTGACCTACCCGACCTTGGGGTACGCAACGTGGTAGATTTGGGTCACGGTTCCAAACTTTTCGTGGGTTTCGAGGAGCCGGCAGAGGGTTTTCAGCTGCGCCCTCGTCAGCGTCCACTTCCTTTAATCGTAAGCCACAATGAAGGGAGGTGGACCCCGGAGGGAACCCAAGTTATCGGGGGTCGTCTTCGGAACTTTCTTTCCTCTTGGGTCCAGGTAACCTCAGACCAGTGGGTGCTCGAGATAGTCAGAGAAGGTTATGTGCTGGAGTTTGCCTATCAGCCTCAGGACTCATTCGTTCTATCCCCCAGCAAGGGGCAGCAGAAAGAATTGGCAATTCGTTCGACGCTGGGGTGGCTACTAGCATTGGGAGCGGTCACTCCCGTTCCAGAGTCCGAGCGCGGGGTGGGGCATTACTCCATTTATTTCGTGGTGCCAAAGAAGGACGGGTCTCTTCGTCCTATTCTAATCTCAAGGGCGTGAATCGTTGCCTTCGGGTGCCGCATTTTCACATGGAGACCCTAAAGTCCGTCATAGTGGCGGTGCGCCAAGGGGAGTTTTTAACTTCCCTGGACCTTTCCGAGGCCTATCTTCATATTCCCATCAGGGTGGTCCATCAAAAGTACCTGCGGTTCGCCTTTCCGTGGGGGCATTACCAGTTTCAAGCTTTGCCTTTCGGACTAGCTACAGCTCCTCGCACCTTCACCATGGTTATGGTGGTGGTCGCGGCGGTTTGAGAAAAGAAGGGATTCTCGTTCATCCTTATCTCACGACTGGTTGATTCGGGCGAAATCCGAGAGAGAGTTTGCAGGCTACGGACAGAGTGGTTCACTTGCTACAGAGCCTCGGTTGGGTGGTCAATGCCAAAAAGAGTCGCCTAGTGCCAACTCAGTCCATCGAGTATCTGGGGGTATGCTTCGACATGGCGAGGGGCTCCGTGAGTCTACCGCAACGCCGAGCGCGTGCCTTGCGTCGTCTTGTGCGGACCTTTTTGACGTTTCCCGCTCCGTCCGCGTGGTGGTATCTGCGGCTGCTGGGAACGATGGCAGCTACCCTGGAAGTGGTTCCATGGGCCAGGTTTCATATGCGTCCCCTTCAGCGAGCCCTTCTACGTCGTTGGCCGAATCAGTTGGATTCGCTGAATCGGAGGTTGCCCTGCCCAAGGAGCGTTCGGCGGGCTTTGCAGTGGTGGCTTTGCCCGAAGTCCCTGTGGGCGGGACTGCCCTTGGAACAGCCGGTGTGGTTGTCTTTTTAATGACGGATGCCAGCCTGGTGGGCTGGGGAGCTCATTGTCAGGACCGATACGCGCAAGGGATGTGGTCGGCCCAGGAGGCCTTGTGGTCGATCAACCGGCTCGAGCTGCGAGCAGTGAGACTGGCGCTACAGTCCTTCGAGGAGTCAGTGATGAATCGAGCGGTGCGAGTTCTTTCGGACAACTCGGCTGCGGTAGCATACATCAACTGACAAGGCGGCACCGGCAGTGTGGCCATGGAAGAGGAAGCGGAGGCGCTCTTCGAGTGGGTGGAAGTTCGTCTCCTGGCCATTTCGGTGGCGCACATTGCAGGAAAAGAAAATGTGACGGCGGATTTTCTCAGCCGGGTGCAGGTGGAGGCTGGAGAGTGGGAGTTGCACCCGCAGGTTTATGCGCAGATAGTTCGCCGATGGGGACCACCGATCATGGACCTCATGGCAACCTTCCAGTCGGCAAAGACAAGTCGATTCTTCAGCAGACGGAGAGAGCGCATGTCTGAAGGAATCGACGCCCTCATCCAGCCGTGGCCCCAGTACGGTCTCCTGTATGTCTTCCCGCCGTGGGCGTTGATCGGCAGGGTGGTCCAGCGCATAGAAGCGCACCGCGGAAAGGTGTTGGTAGCTCCGGGTTGGCCCAGGCGACATTGGTATGCAGATCTGGTTCGGCTTCTCGACGGCGTTCCGTGGAAGCTTCCTCTTTTCGCGGACCTGCTGCTGCAGGGTCCATTGCGCATGCCTCAACTGGATCGATACTCGCTTACGGTATGGCCATTGAGAGGGCTAGGTTGAGAGGGAAAGGTTATTCTCCGGCGGTTGTTGCTACCCTGCTTCGAGCTAGAAAGTCTTCCACTTCGCTTACGTATGTTCGGATTTGGCGAATCTTTGAGGATTGGTGCTCTAGGAATCTTATTCGAGCGGCAACAGCTTCGGTTGCCCTAATCCTCAGTTTCTTGCAGGACGGTTTTGACAAGGGTCTCGCAGCAAGCTCCCTGAAGGTTCAGTTGGCGGCCCTCGCGTGTTACAGGGGCAAAGTTCAAGGCGTGTCCCTTGGAGAGCACCCGGATGTCCAACGTTTTCTTAAGGCCGTGTTTTGACTGCGTCCTTCCCACTGAGTGACCATTCCCCCTTGGGATTTGAATCTGGTGTTGCAGGCTCTGGTTCAGAAGCCCTTTGAGCCTCTGGGCAAAGCCTCTATTAAGGACTTAACTCTAAAGACGATGTTTCTTGTAGCCATTTCTTCGGCACGGCACATTTTGGAGCTCCAGGCACTCTCTTGTAGAGCTCCCTACTTGGTGTTTGCTAAGGATAGAGTAGTGCTCAGACCCATGCCCTCCTTTCTTCCAAAGGTGGTTTCTCCATTTCATTTGAATCAGTCTGTTGTCTTGCCAGCTTTTACTTCTGAGACTATTAGTGCTTCGGACGCCGGACTACACCGGCTGGATGTGTGTCGTATTTTGCGTCAATATCTCAAAGTCTCTGCGGTATTCCGTAAGTCGGATCGCTTGTTTGTTCTGTACGGTGGTGTTCGGAAAGGGGAAGCGGCGGCGAAGTCTTCCATTTCTCGGATTAAGGAAGCGATTGCTTCGGCCTATATTTTGCAGGGCCGTTCGGTTCCCTTGGGCTTGCGAGCCCATTCTACTAGAGCGCAAGCGACGTCTTGGGCGGAGCATGGTCTGGTCCCGCCACTGGAAATTTGCAGGGCGGCGACTTGGTCTTCCCTTCATGCATTCAGTCGGCATTATCGTTTGGATGTCGCGGCGTCCCGGGATTCTTCTTTTGGGTCGGTGGTCTTGCGCGCCGGTTGGCAGGGCCCCGCCCATTGAGAAATGCTTTGTTACATCCCGGATGTAGAGGACTAAACTGGAGGACCGCTCAGGAAATGGAAATTACACTTACCTGGTAATTGTAGTTCCTGAAGGGTCCAGTTTAGTCCTCAGTCCCTCCCTGAGAACAAATGAGCCTATTCAGTGAATGCACTTTGGTCTTATTTTATACACCTTGGTGCCACTTCTCTGCTGGCCTTGCCCCTCCATTTTAATTCTCTACCACGTGCCTTCCCAGGTCTCCGTTTTCTGGCATTGGATGCTTCTCAACACAGCAGGTAGTTTGGAACGAGCACACTGTATGATGCATAATTGAGCTGCTGATATCTGTCATTTGCTGCACCACGAGGGCTTAATGCATCAATAGAATGGCAGGTGTGCAGATAATCTAGTTCACAAGATTCCCGATAAAAGTCAGCTGTTATGGTAAGACCGCATGCGCGGCGTTTTTTCTGTCATGAAAACATTTTGAGAGACGTGGGCAGCATTTCACAGTGAGTACTCCCTACCTTGACGATATGTTTTTATATTTTTTGTAATTCCAGCTTTTAACTGAAAGGGGTCCTTTATAAGATGAATTTTCTCCAGTTTCTTATTCAATTTTCACACGAGTCATTAATACAAGCGGGCTAAACAAATACATAAAAGTTTGCAATGCCATTCTAACCTGTCTTACAGATTCTCCTGAAGAACCTCCAAGAGGGAGAGAAACGCTAATACGGCGCCCTGGGAAGGCGTAGAGAAACAATTATTTGTCTGAGAAATGACTATCTGTTTGGCGTGGAACACGAATTTGTCCACAAAATTAAGATAAGCCTATTACATTCTATTTTAAAACAAAATTCACAAGGCAGAGGAATTTTGGTGATATATATTTATTTGCTGGCACCATTTATCACATAAATACTAAAAAATGACAAAATGAAAGGAGAATTGGTCTCCTGGTAGTCGTTGATGTGAATGAGGTAATACTCTTCCACTAAGTGTGTGGTGCAGAGTGTCCTCTGGTTCTGAGACTACCGTTAAAACTTAGAAGAGTTTTTTATGCTTTTATATGAAGAAGATTGACTAGCAATATACATTAAAGTTACCTTGTAGAATTTTTTTCTGAAGATTGACATCAAGTTACAATAGAGTATTTATACCGAGTTTAATTTAATTATATACTCTGAGAAGACCAGTCTATATTTTTGCAATGGCTAGTTTTAGCATAACAAGGTTGCATTTGATCTGTTGATGTAGTGTTGGAACAATTTAGTTTGGTTTACTGGTAGAATTATTCATTAGCTGAAGAGAAGTTGCAGTTTTCTCCTTAATGAAAATTTCTTTGTATGATTGGGAATAGTTAGTGACGAAGGGCTTCAGATGCACTGAAAGCGCACACTCTTCCTTGTAAATCCCAGTAGTGCTGCTGCTATTACTTTGAATTTGGCCCTAGTTGAACTAAAATGCCGGATAAGTTCACTCTATCTTTCTTCAGCTTTGTGACAAGATTCTTGGCTTTGTCTTTCTTTTACAGCCTCTCCACCAGATTTGGCACCGTGGCTGTTCCAAATATCCTTCTTTTTCAAGGTGCCAAACCCATGGCTAGATTTAATCACACAGATCGAACTCTGGAAACGCTCAGGGCCTTTATATTTAACCAGTCTGGTATGTACAGTAAGTGGTCTAATGTGCTGTTGCCATTTACAGAATAAATAGTCTTTAATGATTAGCAGTCGGTGCGACTGAATGTATGGGGAATTCATTCATGTGCAGTAGCCTTGTGATTAAAAGCCTCTACAGTGGAATGTAAAAGTATGAATAATCCTTTGAGACGACATTATCTTGCATTATGAAATCATAGTGTAAAGACGGCAGCTTCTAATCAGTATTGTCCTGTATCCTTATTAATTTTTACTGTGCAGTAATTGAATATGCAAGAATGAGGTTTTTAACTACTAGTAACGTGGGACAGATGAATATAGAGCTTCCCCACATTGAAGGTGCAAAGGTTTTTTATTTATATAAGATGATTATAAAGGCCTGTATGATCAGAGTAAATGTCTTGTAAAAACTATTACTACTTATCTACAGGTACTGAAAATAAAAACAAATATCATAAAGCTAGAAGTATTAGTAATGGACACTGAGTTCAGATAATTTGAACACAAATCTAGAAGAGTCTTCATGCTTCTTAAATATAGCCCTTGAAAATAGCTCTTCAAATTAGCTAACTGGGAAAATGTCCAGCTTTCCTCTTTGGTGGCTTCTGAGGCAGTGGGATGCCCACTGAGCAACACAGCACAGTGCATCTGCCACCAGAAGAGAGTTCAAGTCCCAGCACTTCCTTTCTTGAAATACTCTCTGGTTCTATTGGAATAATACAATATTGGCTAGACTTATAGCTGAGGGTGTAGCACAGAGGATCTATGCCCGAGGAGAGAGGGAAGATGCCAGATATGGCTATCGTAGCACTTGCCAAAAATAAAATCTTTAAATTCAAAACCCCCACTGTGTAACCACAATAATATCTCGCAAAGTTGGCCGGGAGGCCTTTTTTATAAATACTTGAATAAAAAGGAGGGTCTGTCACAAGAGTATGTTTTGGCATCCTCATGACAGACGATCTGACAAAAAACAATACTAGAACAAACAGAATGATTCCGTCCGTTATGTTTTGGGAGTTTACATTGGTAATTGTAGGGATTCATTAGAGTGTGCCTTTTTTGAGGGAAAAATAAAATCTTAGCAAACATAAGTAGCAGAAGCACTCGAGTATAATCACTTTTACAACTGGCTGTAA
Organism: Ichthyophis bannanicus; assembly: GCA_033557465.1. Taxonomy (NCBI): domain Eukaryota; kingdom Metazoa; phylum Chordata; class Amphibia; order Gymnophiona; family Ichthyophiidae; genus Ichthyophis; species Ichthyophis bannanicus. The sequence continues at coordinate 35,459,337 of CM066050.1, read as the reverse complement.
TGACTTGCTATTTTTAAGGAATTGCTTATTGTCTAAAATATTTTGAGTTCAGGGGCTACAGATTTGTTCTAGAAAGCTACGCAGCATGTGTGCCTCTGCTGTTGGCGCTGGATTTATGGAATTGGTTGCTGGAATAATGTAAATGCTGAGAACTATCTGCGCTTCAGGAAACTCGTAAAGATGACTGTTGTGAGGAAGCTTACACTGGGGATGGTGGGCTCAGTGGTTGGGACAGGTTATCTCAGGCCGGAGGGCTGGGGGTTCAATTCCCGCATGGGGACAAGTAACCTCAGGCTGTAGGGACTGAGGTCTCTAGTCCCATGGCTGCTCCTTGTGGCCTTGGGCAAGCCACTTAACCCTCCATTGCCTCAGGTACACTTAGATTGTGAGCCCTTTGGGGACAAGGGAATAAAAAGTACCTGTTAGTATATACATGTAAACCGCTCTGATGCATACATAAAGGGCGGTATATCAAATGCCTAACCATAACCATATGAGTTGACGGCACTTAACAATATTTCACTGACTGCAATGTTATAGAATAGGAAATGTAGCCATGTACTTTCTATGCCAAGAGAGCACAAAGGGTTAAATAGCTTAAGAAATATGCAGAGAGTGGTGTAACATCTGGATCTTGACTCGGAGTACTGTAAGCTATACTGCCAGCGCATTACTTGAAAGGCGTTGTGTTCTGCTGTGGTCATGAAGGGGATAATTTTGTAAAGCATGTTGTACACATGTAACATGTATATTCTAAAATTTTATTTGGAGTTAGCTGTAGGGTGCCCATATGTACAGTATCTATTCTTATTCAGTATATATCTAGGCATTCCCGGGACCTCGTTTGGGTGGTACAAGGGCACAATTATGATTATGCATGTATTTTATAAAGTGCATGCATATGCCAGTATACGGTCAACCCAACCCAACCCAATAGTGAAATACTGAAGAAAAATGAACAAGGTTACCCTCAAAAACCACAATATCAGAGAATACTTCTTTGGGAGGAAAAAGGACGTCAGTAAAGGAGTCTTTCCTCATATCTATTGCTCAACATCACAAGAAACGCTCCTCATATAATTTCAGTCTTTTGTCATAAGAACATAAGATATGCTGTACTGGGTTAGACCAAGGTCCATCAAGCCCAGTAACCTGCTTCCAACAGTGGCCAATCACGTGTGTTTTTTATTTAAATTTCTAATGCATATAAAAATACAAAAGTACTTAGTTGACAAATGAGCTCCCAAAGGACTTCTGGATCTTAAGGGCTACTGTGGAAATAGTCAACTTGCGTTTCGCCTTCAAAAAATTTTTTGGTTGCATCAGGAAAGTCCACAAGTGGTCAGAGGGTAACCACCAAGGAAATAAACTCCTCAGTGTGTAAGAGTAAGTAAAAGGAGCCCAGGGTATACAAACATGCTGATGTCACCCAGCTGAAAACCATTCCATTTCTTCATTAAGTCCATTTGGTTGTATGCAGTTCAACCTAAAAATCCATCACTGTTGTAAGCATTCCAGATGTTGTTCCTTATTACCTTAATACCAGTTGCTGACCTTGATTTATGTTCAATAAGATGAAGCTTAACCATCCTGCATGTTCTTCCAACATATATCTTGCTGCAATGGCAAACAATGATATATATTGCCCACATAGTATGACAATTAGTTGTATGTAAGAAATGGTCTGAACCTAGATCTGGCAAAGAATACCAACTGTCTTCAGTATATGATGTAGCACACATTATGCGGTGTCCACAGGAGGAATTTTATTTATTTACATTCTCTTATATACCGCGCTATTCTGCATCAGTGCGATTTACATTGAACAGGGCATTATAACTTGGAGATAACCCTCCATAGCCCATGTTCCCTGTAAAAATAGTTAAGTGGCTTGCCCAAGACCACAAGGAGCACCTGTGGGACTAGAAACCCCAGTCCTTCTGGCCCAAGGTTGCTGCCCTCTAGTGGGATTTGACCTTCCGGCCTGAAGTACCTAAGGTAGACTTAAGGCACCTGAACTTGGGATCACTGGTCATTCCCCCTGTGGACATTGTATATGTCATATACTGCGGACCGATGGTCTGAACCTACATCTGGCAAGGACTACTGTCTCTTATGACTGTTGTATTGCAATGCAATGTGTGCCTTCGAGTCAGTCCTGGCAACCCAGAAGCTCCTGGGTTTTCTTGGCAGTGTCACCGGAAGTAGATTGCCAGGCCTTTCTTCCGAGGCAATGGAGGGTTAAGTGACTTGCCCAAGGCCACAAGGAGTGCTAGTGGGAATTGAACCCTGGTTGCTTGGTTACCAAGCCAGTGTTCTAACCGCTAGGCTACTCCTCCACTCTGACTGTTGTATTACATGGGCAATATATATATCATTGTTGACCCTGGTGACAAAATATTTATCTTATTTTATTTAAACAGTTTTCTATACTGCTTTATCCTTCAAAGCAGTTTACATTATAACTCAACTGTGTACAAAGAATGCTGAACAGAAGGAGGGGAGGAAAGGTATATAGAATAGGATAACAAGTTCCTTAGCGTCCCTCTAGTCCAGTCCCGGAGCATAGAGTTGTCAACCTCCACCAGCAGCTTTGGAGACTGAAAGATGTCATCGTTCTGATGTCACTGGTACAAATAGGCAAGATCCGCCCCCTTTCACCAGTACTTTCAGTCTCCATGCAGCTTGGAGGTTCTGAGCCCGGGACTGGGCTCAGGAGGAACAAATAAGCAGAGCTTGATTATTTTCTTTAGCCCTTGGGGTTTTTTAGTTTTTTGGTTTATTTTGTGGTGTGAGAGTCCCTGTGCTGCTGTGGGCATTTTATCTCCTCTCTGACCCTCTCCCTTCCTCCCCTCCTCCCTCTGGCATGCTTTCAGAGTGCCCCAGGCTTGAGACGAGCACAAGGCTGTGCAAGAGCCTCCCTGCTCCCGAACCCGAGTCAGAAGGGTGAGGAGCAGGTAGTAGGCAGAAGTGACTGACTGCAGCAGGGCTGCTTTTCTGGAGGTGTCAGTCAGTCCCGGGAGCTGATGCCGTGTGGAAGGCTGTGCTCCTGAGGTACTGGGTGCTGTCTTCCCTCCTGCCGTTTGGGACAGCGTGGTGAGTACCCCCGATTTCGGGGTTTTGCTGGGGAAACACTGTTGGGCGCTGGGCTAGCCTTTCTGTAATTCTGGGGAGTAGCTGCAAGCCTTACCGCGTGTTTTTTGCCGGCGCGAAAGTTGCGGCGGCCATTTTGAATCCCGTTTTTAAAAGCTTTTTTTTCCTTGGCTCTTTCTAGCCCTTAGAAGCTTCGTTTTTGATTCAAATTGATCCAGGGCAGCTAGTTGGGGATAGCTGAGTGGACTGCCTTAATAAATAAAAAAAATGGGTGTGCTTCCTGCCAGTGTCAGCTTCTGGTCCACAGCGCTAGGTATAATGCCTGCAAAGCCCCGCTGCCTTGTATGTGGGGTGAGGCGTGGAGAGCTTCTGGAAGCTGGAGTGTGCAAGGCCTGTTCCTTGGAGGCAGGCGGTGTGGATGAAGCCGTGGGGGAAGGCGCTGCGGAGCAGACGGCAGCTTCCTTTGACGGCAGGGGGTCCGGTCCGCCCTCCTTGACGGAGCCGGAGCCAGTGGCCGGACCGTCCTCGGCTGGGCACGCTCCTCGGGTGGGGGAGGGGTCCCAGGGGGACAGTGTGTCTGCAATTCCTGCGGATTTCTTCGCACTGATGCAAAAGGCCTTTGCCTTGCTCCAGCCTGGGCTTGCTACTCAGTCTCAGAACCAGTCTCAGAGCCCTCCGGTCCGCAAAAGGCCAGGTTCGGGGGGTCTTCTGGAGGGGGAGTTAGACCCTCCTAAGCGGCGCAGAGAGAGTGTTGGTCCAAGCTCAGAGGCTGGGTTAGATGAGGGGCTTGCGCACGATTTAGAGATCGCAGAAGCCTCAGATGAGGAGTTAGAGGAAGGTGAGCTTCTGGACGCGGAGCAACAAAGCAGGGTGGTCTGCGTATTTAGGAGGGAGGAGCTGCCAGCATTAATTGCTGAGACGCTCAAGACCTTGAACATGCCGGCGGGTTCCGCCTCAGCAGAGGAGGCGCTGGAGGATCCGCTGTTGCAGGCCGTCCGAACTTCTCAGCGGGTGTTTCCCCTGCATAGGGTCTTTTGGAATATGATTCAGGAAGAATGGGACTCGCCGGAAGCGGCGCTGCGGGGCACTAGGCTTTTGGCTCGTTTGTACCCGCTTTCTGAACAGGATAAGGAGATTTTCTGTTCGCCCCGGGTGGATGTGGCGGTAGCTGCGGTCACGAAGAAGACCACTATTCCAGTGGAAGGCGCAGCGGCATTGAAGGATGCTCAAGATCGGAAGTTAGATACCTTGCTGAAGCAGGTCTTTGATATTTGTGCCCTGTCGCTACAGGCCTCGATAGCAGGGGCGTGGGTGGCGAGGGGCTGTTTACGGTGGTCCCAGCACCTTCAGGATTCCCTCGTGGAGGAGCAGGCGGCGGATGTTACCCGGCTGGAGTCAGGCACGGCTTATTTGTCCGATATTCACTATGATCTCATCCGGGGGCTAGCTAAAAGTATGTCCTCGGTCGTTGCGGCTCGCAGGTATTTGTGGCTCTGTAACTGGGCGGCAGATGGGTCTTCCAAAGCGCGGCTCAGTAAGCTCCCCTTTCGGGGGAAGCTCCTCTTTGGGGAAGATCTGGAGAAGTTGGTTAAAGACCTGGGAGAGTCCAAGGGGGGTCGTCTTCCGGAGGATAAGCCGAAGCCAGGTCGTGGGGCTTCTCGTCGGTTTCGGTCCTCCCGCTTCTCTCAATCTCTGCGGAGCCGGTTTCCCGTGCGTGGTCAGTCCTTTCGTGGCTTCAGAGGGGCAGGCAGGGGTTTTGGCTCCTTTCAGGCCTCGGCTGCCAAAAAGCCGCAATGAGATGAGGCGGGCCCCGGTAGGGGTGATTCCCGTCGGAGGAAGGTTGCGGGAGTTCTACCCTGCCTGGGTCCAGCTTACCTCGGACCAGTGGGTGCTAGAGGTCATTCGGGAAGGCTATGCTCTAGAGTTCCAGCGTCCCGTCTTAGATTCCTTTGTTCTTTCCCGGTGCAGGGCCCCTACGCGGCACCGAGCGGTAGCAGACACTCTGAGGCATCTGTTGCAGCTCGGGGCGGTGGTGCCCGTCCCATCCGAGCAGTGCGGTTCGGGTCGTTATTCCATTTATTTCGTGGTCCCCAAAAAAGAGGGTACCTTTCGTCCGATTCTGGATATCAAGCGGGTGAATCGCTGCCTCCGCGTATCCCATTTCCGGATGGAGACCTTGTGGTCCGTCATCGCGGCGGTTCGCTCCGGCAAATTTCTGACGTCTTTGGATCTTACGGAGGCGTACCTACACATCCCCGTCGGGCAGGAGCATCAACGCTTCCTGCGTTTCGCCGTGCCGATGGGACATTTCCAGTTTCAGGCGTTGCCTTTCGGTCTCGCGACGGCCCCACGGACGTTCACCAAAGTAATGGTGGTGGTGGCAGCAGCTCTTCGCAAAGAGGGGATACTGGTGCATCCTTACTTGGACGATTGGTTGATTTGGGCGAAATCGCAGGAGGAAAGCTTGCGGGCCACGGCTCGGGTGGTCCGTTTGTTGGAAAGCCTCGGTTGGGTAGTCAACGTGGTGAAGAGCCGGCTAGTCCCTTCCCAGACGCTAGAGTACTTAGGGGCGCGCTTCGAGACACAGCAGGGCCTAGTGTTTCTTCCCAGCAAGAGAGCTCGGGCGCTGAGGGACCTGGTGCAGCGGTTTCTCAAGCGCAGAGCGCCGACGGCCTGGCAGTATTTGCAGTTGCTGGGGACCATGGCCGCTACGATAGATGTAGTGCTGTGGGCCCGGACTCATAGATAGGATATTGCAACATTGATTCCACCTCAAATTGAGATCCACAAGTGCACATACTACCAAATTTTCCCACATGTGCTCCCTCAACCCCATTCTTGCCCTTGTTACAAATCGAATTTACCCAAAGTCAACGGCTACAGTCCACCCTGTCTCTAGCGCAATAGCCTGATTCAAAGCATCCCTCCAACTACCCTCCCTTATACACGAAACCACCCCTATCACAAAATGGCCCGCACATTCCCAGCACTAATTTTTGGATACCTCATCTTAGAGCTGATTAGCAGCACCCTGGCTCTGACGAATACTCACAAACATATACCTATCCTACGCAGTGATGGGAGGAGATGGTCAAGATGCCTTCCACTCAAGGCACCAGATGATATGCTACCATCCTATCAACACCTGCTTCACGTTGCAATCAAACATGGCACAATTGCAAAATCAGGCGCCCCACAGCCCACAAGTTTAAAGGCTGCCCTCATAAACGCGCGTTCAATACGCAAGAAATGGCCCATCATCAAGGATCTGATAACCAGTCATGACCTAGACATGCTTCTGGTCACAGAGACATGGCTAACAAATGAAGACTCTGCTCATCAATCAGCTGCTACCTCCCAACTTTACAATCCATAGCTGCCATAGAAGCAACAAAAGAGGAGGAGGAGTCCTCAATCTCCAAAGCAGATTACAAGTTCCAGCTGCACAACAGCACCAACACAATGAATCTTGACTTAGTAGTCATAACCAATAATCTCTGCTCCATCAATCTAATATACAGAGCTCCAACATCATCATCGGACGACCTAGCCACAATAATAGAACTAGCCTGCAATACACCTCACCCGCGCATCCCAAACTGGATACTAGGAGACCTCAACCTAGCAACGCTACAAGACTCCCAAGCCTCTGCATTCCTAGATGCACTCAAAGACCTAGATTATCAGCAATTAATCAATCAACCAACCCACACAAAAGGAAACATATTAGATTTGATCTTTGCCCCACTATCTACCTGCAACACTGCCAACTTCTCATCACCAACCTATATTGACGTACCGTGGTCTGACCATAAACTAATCCTTTTCCAAATTCCCATTGATAACAAGCCAATAAAGTCACCTGAGAGTAAGACAGCCCCCACAAGACCACCAGCACATTGTTTCCAACCATTTAACAAGGAACTCATCATAAAACACACGCAACCCATACTTACCTTGACAACAACGGACCCCGACAATCTGGTCTCTAACTGGAACAACAGTCTCAGTACAATAGCACAATGTTCAGTACATAACAAAAACACCAGGAAAAGACCCACAGCATCCTGGTTCTCCAATGACTTACGGACCTTGCTCCTCAAACTTAGGAAACTCGAAAGGCGATGGAGGCGCTCACGCTCAACCGAAGATCTAGAGGCTTATAACCTACAACTCGCAACTCACAGATCTGCGATATCCGAGAAAATGAAACAAGCTCACACCAACACGCTAATGCGATCACTAAATAAGCCACATGACCTCTTTGCCCTCATCAAAAACCTAACGAAGGAACCAGGACCAGAGCAAACAACAGAGATTCGCGCTCAAGACTATGCGGACTTCCTCCAATCAAAACTACACCAAACCACCAAGACTGATATTACCGACTCTAAGAATCCAGCATGCATACCAACGCTAACAACTTTCGACATCCCCTCCCCTAAGCAAATCGCTGACTTAATCACTACAATCAACACGACCATGGCCCACACCGACCCCTGTCCAGCTTTTTGGATTAAAGAACTGAGGGACAGAGTTTAGCCCCTTCATCGCCAAACTCTTTGATGCATCATTCTCTTCAGGCCTATTTCCCCTAAGTCTCAAACATACATCCATTAGACCACTACTAAAAAACCCAAAACTAGACTCCCAGAAAGTAGAATCCTACAGACCTATTGCTAGCATCCCACTGCTGGCCAAGATAATCGAAAAGGAGGTCCAAATTCAGCTCCAGCAGCACATAGACAACGCTGCACCTCTTGACCACAGCCAACATGGCTTTAGAGAGGCTCATGGTGTGGAGACTCTACTTACCACACTCTTCAACAACATCCTCACAACAATTGATAACATCCATCGTGGAGTGGCCCTTATATTCCTAGACATAGCTACAGCATTTGACTCAGTTTGTCACCAAACCCTCCTGAAACGTCTCGAAGAAAAAGGCATCTGCGGCTTAGCACTAAATTGGTGCAAGTCATACCTCGCCGATAGATGGCAGCATGTCCGAACCGAATCATCTACATCCAAACCATTTCATCAGAAACAAGGTGTCCCGCAAGGATCCTCCCTTTCGGCTCTTATGTTTAACATCTACATGCAGCCCGTCTGCGACATCATTCGCTCATACAACACTGAATGCATGATATACGCAGACGATGTCCTACTATACATGCCTTTTGAGACTGACCAAATTGACCTCTCACCCCTTACAAAATGCTTCAGCGCAGTAGAAAGATGGCTCCAGAATCAGAATCTTCGCATACAACATAAAAAGACTGAAGTGCTGTTTATCACTAGAAACTCTAACTTCTCTCCACCAACCCACCTAAAAGTCGGCGAAGTAGAGCTTCAATCCAAACCCTCAATCCGCTACCTGGGGGTTACCCTAGACCAGTGCCTCAACATGAAGACACACATTGGCAACATAGTCAAATCAACATACCACAAAATTAGGACTCTCAAACATCTACGTCCCCTTTTACAGCCAGAAGACTTCAGAACCATTTTCCAGGTCCTAACCCTCCCCCACATCTGGACTATGCCAATGCAATCCTCCAAGGACTCCCAAAATCTACAATAATCCCTCTCCAGCTTGCCATGAACACCGCTGCCAGAGTTCTGAATGGGGCCTCGAGGCGAGACCATATAACACCCATCCTCAGAAGTCTCCACTGGCTCCCTATCTACTATAGGATCATCTTCAAAACAATACTAATAACATTCAAAGCCATAAATGGGCTCTCCCCCATGTCCCTCGCTGGTCTCGTACACAACCCCCCCCCCCCCCCCATAGAGCCAGAAGAACTACAGCAGTAAACACTTTGGCAATTCCCAAAGCACTGACCCAATGCACTCAGGCCACAGCAAGCAGGGCCTTTAGTATTAATGCTCCCAGACTCTGGAATGCCCTGCCCCCCAACATACGAGCAATCCCAAATCTAATCAATTTTAGAAGGGCTTTGAAACACCACCTTTTCTGTGAATACTACCCAAATGAAGATGCACCATCCCGACCTCCCCAAAACTGAGCCATGCGTCCAATATAATGCTATGTTCTCTCAAATATTGTATATTATGTAAATAATACTATGCTTTAAAAATGTGTAAATAGTTAGTTTTAATTTTTGACTATCCAAGTTGAATTTCCTGTTATCTGTAGTTTTACGGTTAACCCACCGTAAAACATAACTGTTCCATGTGAACCGCACTGATATTGAAGAGCGCGGTATATTAAGAGAAATAAATAAATAAATAAATATGCGTGCATTGCAGAGTGCTCTGCTTCGGCGTTGGTCTCATCAGAGGGACGCGCTGTTGCAGCGTCTACCGTGTCCGCCAGCGGTAAGGCAGGACCTTTTATGGTGGTTGCAGCCCGGAACTCTGGAAAGAGGCGTGCCTTTGGAACCTCCCTCCTGGCGGCTGCTAACGACCGATGCGAGTCTGGCCGGCTGGGGGGCACATCACGACGGATCCTTTGCTCAGGGGACATGGACGCAGGAGGAGAGTCTGTGGTCCATCAACAGGTTGGAAATGCGAGCGGTGTATCGGGCGCTGCGGGAGTTCCAGGTGGTGTTGCATCGGGAAGCGGTTCGCGTGCTGTCGGACAACGCCACAACGGTGGCTTATATCAATCGGCAGGGCGGCACAGGCAGTGTGGCCCTGGAGGAAGAGGCCAGCGTCCTCTTGGCCTGGGCGGAACAAAACTTATCGGCACTGTCCGCCCAGCATGTCGCCGGCGTCCTCAATGTCGAGGCGGATTTTCTCAGCCGCCGCAGGGTGGATCCGGGGGAGTAGGCTCTCCACCCGCGGATTTTCGCACTGCTGGTGAGACGTTGGGGGCTCCCTGTGATGGATCTCATGGCCACCTTGGAATCGGCGAAGGTGGAGCGGTTCTTCAGCAGAAGACGAGAATGGATGTCGGAGGGCCTGGATGCCTTGGTGCAGCGGTGGCCGACGGAGGGTCTTCTTTACGTGTTTCCGCCCTGGGCGCTTATAGGCAGGGTGGTTCAGCGCATAGAGCGGCACAGGGGTCTGGTGGTGCTGGTGGCACCGGATTGGCCAAGAAGACCGTGGTATGCCGACTTGATTCGTCTGGTGGCGGACGTTCCGTGGCGGCTGCCGCCTCGGGAGGACTTGTTGGTGCAGGGGGCCGCTGTGGATGCCTCCCGTGGATCGGTTCTCGCTTACGGCCTGGCTCTTGAGAGGGCTAGGTTGACGGCCTGAGGGTACTCGGCGTCCGTCATCTCTACCCTCCTTCGGGCGCGTAGGCCTTCTACGTCGCTAGCGTATATCCGAGTCTGGCGAGTTTTTGAAAGTTGGTGCTCCGAGCGGAATCTCGATCCCTTACGGTCCTCTGTCTCGGTGATCCTGTCCTTTTTGCAGGCTGGCGTGGAGAAGGGTCTTGCGGCCAGTTCCTTGCAGGTGCAGCTGGCGGCTCTTTCCTGTTATCGGGGGAAGGTTCAGGGGCAGGTGCTAGCAGCCCATAGTGATGTTCGGCGTTTCCTGAGGGCAGTGTTGTTGCTTCGACCGCCGAGGTGGCCAGTTGTTCCGTCCTGGGATCTCAATGTGGTGTTTGGCGGCCTTGGTTGAAGAACCATTCGAGCCCTTAGCTAGGGCGACGCTGAAGGACTTGACCCTAAAGACAGTATTCCTCGTGGCTATTTGTTCCGCCAGACGGATTTCCGAGTTACAGGCGTTATCTTGTCAGGAACCTTATTTGTCTTTTCCGGCGGACAGGGTAGTGTTGCGTACGGTTCCCGCCTTCTTGCCAAAAGTGGTTTCGGCTTTTCATGTGAATCAGGTAGTTTCGTTGCCGGTGTTTTCTGCGGAACAGAAGGTGCAGTCGGGTGGCCGATTGCATCGCTTGGATGTGCGCAGGGTGCTTAAGAAGTATCTCCGTAGGACGGCGTCTTTCTGGAAATCCGACAGGTTATTTATCTCTTTTGGTGGTCCGCGCAAGGGGGAGGCGGCGGCGAAGTCCTCCATTTCTAGATGGCTGAAGGAGGCTATTGCTTCTGCCTACCTTTTGCGGGGCAAGGAGGTTCCGTTGGGCCTGCGGGCACATTCCACGAGAGCGCAGGCGGCGTCTTGGGCAGAAGTCAGTTTGGTGCCGGTGGCGGATATATGTAGGGCGGCGACCTGGTCCTTGTTGCATTCCTTTGCCAGGCACTATCGTCTGGATGTTCAGGCGCAGGGGGATAGCCGTTTTGGTTCAGCCGTGCTTCAGGCTGGGCTGGCGGGTCCCGCCCATTGAGGTTCACTGCTCTGTTACATCCTCTATGCTCCGGGACTGGACTAGAGGGACGCTAAGGAAGAGTAAATTAGACTTACCTGCTAATTGTTGTTCCTTAAGGAACTCTAGTCCAGTCCCGGATCCCTCCCAGTTTTTTGATGTGCCGCTCAGCCTGAAGTATTCTGAAGTTTTCTAAAGTATTTTGAAGATGTATTTTAAAGAGTTGAGAGGAGATAGAATGAGCTAGGTCTCAGTGGCCCTCTATTTTGGGTTGCTACGGCAGCCCTGGTGGGCGCGAGAATGAGCTAGATCCGTCTTGTTTTCGGCGGTTATTGGCAGTTACTTCTTCTAGTTTATTTCCCTGCGGCACTTTTCAGTGCCTATAAGTTTAATATACATTGGTTTTTTGCCTATAACTACTTTATTTGTTGCTCTGCTGAGTCTGCTTTGTCAATAGGTGCTGGTGAAAGGGGGCGGATCTTGCCTATTTGTACCAGTGACATCAGAACGATGACATCTTTCAGTCTCCAAAGCTGCTGGTGGAGGTTGACAACTCTATGCTCCGGGACTGGATTAGAGTTCCTTAAGGAACAACAATTAGCAGGTAAGTCTAATTTACTCTTAACTTATGTACATTGAGAAACAAATTGCCTATCTTTACTGCTATCCTCAACGACCAGAAGCCAGACATAGTCTGCGTAACAGAAACTTGGCTTACAGAATCAGACTCAGTATACATGAACCAATTAAAGACACATGAATATGAGATCTTCCATACACACAGAACCCATAAAAAAGGTGGTGGTGTCCTCATGATAAAGAAAAATCTCAATGCAAAACTTATATCATCTTGCAACATTAACCATGTGGATGCTCTAACAATAAAAGTTAAAAACATGAGGATATGCCTAGTATATAGGCCACCAGAACATAATATAGACATTACAGACACATTAATAGAATTATTGGCATCATCCACAGACACAAACCCTGTGATTCTAATGGGAGACTTTAACCTTCCATCAACACACAACACACACTCATCTCACTTTTTAGACACTATTACTGATATGGATTTCCACCAAATAATAACTGAACACACACATACTAAAGGAAAAACATTAGATCTTGTCTTCCTACCAAACTCCCTGCACAACTTATTTGACACGGAAACACTTAATTACATACCTGTCCCTTGGTCAGATCACTACCTTCTAAAATTTAACATCACTTGCTCTGACAACCAAACAAAAAGACCACAACTCTCAATAATTAATAGATTCAGAAAATGTAATGAAGAAGAGTTCCTAGATAACATAATCCCACAATTATCTCTCACACCAACAAACCTTGAAGAATCAATTGACAATTGGAACAAAATAATTTCCAAGGCAGCAGAGCGCATACCAGCCCTACCACATCATAATAGTAAAAACAATAAGATCAAAAACAAAGATACGCCATGGTATAATATGACAATCAAACAAATGAAAAGAAAACTAAGAAAGCATGAACGTGAATGGAGACATTCTAAAACGCTAACAAACCATGAAAAATATTTAAACACTCTCAATATATACAGAAAGGCAACAGATACAGCTAAGAGAAATTATTACTCCAACATACTAGCCAATTCTATAAACAGACCAAGAGAATTGTTCAGCATAGTTCAGAATTTGACAAACACAACACACATGAAACATCCATTGACATTTCCCCACAAGAACTAGCACAATACTACATTAAAAAAAACTAAACCACAAATGACACCGCCAAAAATATACACAGGGACCATCTCTAACATCTCGGATACCTGGGCAAATTTCAACCCAATAACAAAAACCACTCTCAAAACCATTATATCTAATATTAATACAACAATCTCTTATCTAGATCCGTGTCCCGTGGACTGGATAAAAAAGACACTCCCAACACTCTCCTCCTTCATCCTACCCATTGTCAACATTTCACTAGAAAAAGGCTATTTACCTCCATCCCTAAAACATGTCCAAATAAAACCGATCCTCAAAAACAATACCCTTGACAAAACATCCCCAACCTCATATAGACCCATATCGAGTATCCCTTTCATGGCCAAACTTATTGAAAAAATAATCCAAACCCAATTACAAGAATTTGTTGATACAATGACCCTCCTTGATGAACATCAATATGGCTTCCGCCCATATCACGGAGTAGAAACACTACTGACAGTACTTTATGACACATTAATAAGAGGAATTGGCGACCCTAAACAAGCATTTATATTAATCTTTCTGGACATCTCCGCGGCATTTGACAGTATCAATCACATAACAGTGTTAAGTAGACTCCAACAAATCGGAACAACATCTACTGTATTTAATTGGTTTAAATCATATCTAACAAACAGAACCCAAACAGTGAGGATTGCCAACCAAACATCCAAAACTTTCAACCAAACACAAGGCCTTCCACAAGAATCAGCACTACTATTTAACATTTACCTACAACCAGTCTGCAACATCTTTAAACGTCATGGCGTCCATTATCACATTTACGCCGATATAATGTTTTACCTCCCATTTAAGATCCCACACCCACCATTACAACAAATAACAGAATGTTTTAATGACCTGACATCATGGCTCAATGACCACAACTTACATATCAATTTTGCAAAAACTGATATTCTATATGTCACAAAAAATCAAATATATACACCTCCAAACTCCATTATATTAAATAATCATGAGATTAAAACAAAAAAAGAAATAAAATACCTAGGTGTGATACTTGACAATAAACTTAATATGAACTCACACATAAAAAATCTGACAAAAAACATACATTTCAAAATCAAGACTTTGAAACAAATACGCCCTCTGATTCACTTACAAGACTTCATAGCTATAATTCAAGCAATTATAACCCCACACTTCGATTTTGCGAATATAATTCTCCAAGGCATCACGCAGCAAAACCTTAAAAAGATCCAACTAACTCAAAATGTAGCTGCAAGAATTATAATGAATGTTAGATCAATAGAACATATTACACCAATACTTGCTAAACTTCACTGGCTACCAATCCACAGCAGAATACAATACAAAACACTACTACTTTCAAATTAATAAATAATCTGGCACCATCTGCACTTAATAACCTAATCAACATAGAACCAAATAAGCGAACACAAAGGAGTAGAAACACAAACACAATATCATTACCAAAAGACTATAAAAAAGCCAGAAAACTAACCAATAACAGGGCCTTTTCTCACTCTGCACCAACCCTCTGGAATAACCTACCTGATAACATTCGCCTCCTTACTGAAATTAAGGAGTTTCGTAAAAAACTAAAAACACATCTATTTACCTTACATTATACACCACTGACTAGCCAAAGTAAGCAAAGAGACACAGGGTAACATACATTACTAAACAAGCACATATATGAAGATGAATAACGACACAAGCTGATATCACACACTATACACATGTAACTCATTGTTTTAAATTAATGTAAATATGTAAAAAGTTTGCCTACATCCTCATTATACCCTCAGGATGTAAACAAGTTCGAAAGTTATAATTATCCTGTTAATTGTAAATAGTTAAACTTGTTCCCTGTAAACGACTAGGTATGTTCCATCATGTACCTTGAATTCTACAGTTCATTGTAAACCGCACTTGATACTTGGGAAAGAGCGGTATAGAAATGTGTGTTAAATAAATAAATGCAACATATAGGGCATAACCTATGTACAACTTAGGTCTTTGATATATGTTGGAAGAACGTGTAGGACGGTTAAGATTTGTCTTACTGAACATAAATCAAGGTACAACATTGGAATTTTCACGTGTTTGGCAGACACTCAAATGGATAATGATTGATTGCATTCCACAAGATATGCAAGGCAATAAGGAACAATGTTTGACACGCTTCCAACAGCACTAGATTTTTAGGATGAACTGCATACAACCAAATGGACGTAATGAGGAAATGGAATGATTTTCAGCTGTGTGATGTTGATATACCCTGGGTTCCTTTTAAATAGCTTCTAGACGCTGAGAGGTTTATTTCCATGGCAGTTGCCTCCGACTCCTGATGCAGCTAAAAGATTTTTTGAAGGTGAAACTTTTGAGTCTATTTCCATGGTGGCCCTAAAGATCCAGAAGTCCTTTGGGAGCTCATTTGTCACCTAAGTACTTTTAGATGTTTACATGCATTAAAAATTTAAATAAAAAAATCACTGTTGTGAATATGGATCAATGACAGATATATGAGGAGGTTTTCTTGCAATTTTGAGCACTATATTTGCAGCAAGACTCCTTTATTGAAGTCCTTTATTCTCTCAAAGAATTATTCTCTGATATTGTATTGTTTGAGGGTATCTTTGTTTCATTTTTTTTATTGTGATACAATGTTTCACCGTTGGATTGCTTCTTTATTTTGAAACACTTAATATGGGTGTTTGTTTTTTCAGTGCTATGAGAATATATGGGCATATTTGCACCTGCCTCTGAGCAGGTTAAGTGTGCATGGCGGGGGATAATTCTGGAAGCCTGTCTAGGCACCTATGTTACTTGTATTAAATAGGCACAGTTTTATAAGGGCCATGTAAAATTACACCCTAAAGATGCAGTACTTGTGAAAAATAAGGAACCAGAACCGAAAATGTATAATCCACTTTCTTACTGCTTCCACCTTTTCCAATCACAGTCTGTTAAAAATACATTGGAAAAATGACTGTAAATAAATTCATCTTCTTAAAGGCTGCTTTCAAACAAGGGTTCTAAGTTTTGATCAATAGAGATTTAAAACTGGAAGCAGATTATGCAGTCATTCATATCGAAACAATACTCGTACACACAAACAAAGACCAGTTAGTAAAAGAGCAATGTGGGGTGAATCTATCACAGGCAGCTTATTCTGAATATTTTGCACGCACACCCACTCTCTCTCTTTCCTGAAAGATTTCTTTCAGATTTTATCCGAGCAAGATGTGAAGCCAGCTCCTGTAAAACAGGCTAATTCAGTATTACAAAATGCATTTGTCCACATACATAAAAAATGCATAAGGTGTTTTGTGTTATGACTTGGGTTGAATTTGCAGACAGTGGTTCTTAAATTATTCATGAGTATTTAATATTACATGTGCCACTCTAATAAATCACCATAGGAAGCTGAAACCGACACATTTTATTTATTTATCCAGTTTATACTCCATCCTCCTGGTTTCACAAAGTCATGCAAGGTGGCTAAGAATTGTAAAACCAATAAGCTACCAATCTAACACTCTGGGCTTGTGTTGCACTCCAATATATGGTAAATTTTACTGTAGTCTCCTAAAAAATGTTTGAAGTTAACTTTACAGAAAAGACAAGGATGTGAACAGTGTTTCTTTCAAAGCTTTATCATCTTCAGTTAACAGGTAAACAGTTACAAATCTAATTAGTTTAATGAAATGTTATTTTAATCAACTAAGTTAATTTAATCAGTTTAAAGTCTTTATACTGGATGTTAAATCTAGAGTTTGTTTTAAACTTGCAGTCTCCCACTTCTTTGTATTCATACCTTGGATAAAATGAGTTCCTGCATGATGTCATGAAACCTCATGCACAGCTACAGTTGTGGTCAACATTACTGGCACCCTTGCAGTTCAACCCCTTAAAGTGCAATATCTAAAAAAAAAAAAAAAAAAAATGCGGCCAGTGAAATGACTTTGGACGATATATGCACACATATTTGACCCATAAACAAATAAAACAAGACCAATTAAAAAAGGAAATAGTATAAAAATGGGACATTGCCAGGACATGATTATTCACAGATCTCATCTGGACATGCAAAATTTTAACAATTCAACCCATCATCTGACACAATATCACATTTCAGACAAACATGTCTTGCTTCAGGGAAACATTTAAAACAAACTTAACTGCAAACAAAAAGCTACTTGTTTCTCTGATGCAAGACATGTTTGTCTGAAATGTGATATCATGTCAGATGATGGATTGAATTGCTAAAATTTTGCACATTCAGATGAGACCTGTGAATGTGGCGGCTGGGATTCTTGGATAAGCAGATATTCCTGTTGGTGAATCCACAGTGCTCTAATAGCTTCTCTGTCGTGTGTTTATGGTAACTGTGTGTTTGAATTTTTTTTGTTGGTCAAGCCTTTTCAAGAGATTTGATCTGAGAGTTTGTGAGATATATTTGTATCGTGACCTACTCCTTGTTGTGAGGGCTTTTGTACTGTTATTTATATAAGGACATGATTATTGGCATCCTTATAAACAATTCAGTTTGAACAGAAAAAAAACACATTCCCATTGCAGTAAAATTAGATGTACCTGTGATCAATTGTCAGTACTCATATGACTTGAATCAACCAATGAATGATGGCTTTAATATTTAAAATGGCCACATTCACTCCCTGTTCCATTTTCACAATGGTGGAGACAAGAGCTGCTTGAGACTGTCAAAAAGTCATCATCCTCAAACTTCAAACGGGTACAAGGTCATCTCCAAGACCTTGGGATTCCTGTGTCTACAGTATGCAATGTTATTAACCCTTTCCAGGCCAAGCCCAAAACTCTTGGGATCCAAAATTCTGACTAAATATTCCTATCAAATGGTATACTGTATAATATATGACCATAGCAGAAGGAAAATCACTATTACAACATATTGAATAAGACGGGTACAATTTTCCTGAAATATGCAAAAATTAACCCGGCTGCAGAATGTGGATTAAAAGTTTAAAGTAGGCCTTCAAAGGGTTAAGATATTTTCTACTCATGGATCTGTCAAGAATCTCCCAGGTTGTTCCCCCTGCAATTGAGAGGCCTCCATTGCCAAAGTTTTCACAGATGATAACTCTATGCTCACAGTCCCCACAATAGTCTGAAGAGAGGAGTTCGTTGTAGCCAGCGCTTCCCACAGTGATTCTAAAGTTATCATTGCAGGTTTAACCAACACTCCAAAGATCAGTATTTTGCACAATGCCATCTCCTGCAGCTGTATAAGTCTCACGCAAAAGAAGAGTAAACTCCGTGGATATCCAGTGGGCCTCAAAACAGTTGCAGTGGGGAAAATGGACCCCATCGTGCCAACGGAGCCCTCCAATTCCCTCAACTGGAGTGCTCATCGGCAGCCTGGGGGGAAGCACTCCGTCTGGTGCGGCTGAACTTCTATGTCTGGGGTGGGGGTTGCTGCTCCAGAGAAAGCAACACTCTGGACATGCTCAGAACTGTGGAAACCTCACTGCAGTCCTATCGAAGATGCTGCTCCAACCTCAGATTTGGAAAAGCTACACAAAGTCAAGGTCCTCTGCCCGCTCTGGATATTCCCAGCCAAATCCAAGGATAGGCTGGCCTGCTTCCATTTTCTATGCCCCATCTCCACCTCCGAAAGCCACAACAGAGCTCCAGTAAGGATCTCAATGCAGGGCAACCTCTCTGAGGCAATTCCCTGCCACCATCTTGCTTCTATACCGAGATCCTGCTTAAACCTTTAAAATTCTTACTTGCAAATGAAACTCAATTCTATTTGTACATATGCATGAGTAAACCTGATTTACAATTCATATTTCAAGTATGGCAACAGTAAAAGTATAATTTACTCTACGGCATGTCCTCCAAAAGATTGTAAAGTCAACAAAAGTAAATCTCACCACTTTTTTTTTTTAGTTTTTGGAGGTATGGTGGCAACATCATCATGTGCCTGTTTAGGTGCTGAGATATTAACACCCCCCCCCCCCCCTGTATTTTACAAGTTTTAAGTTTCATCTTTAATTGACAGACTGCATAGCAAAATACATAGCAATTTACAAAATATAAAATCCATTAAAGTAAAATACATTTTCTAAAATTCAAAATGAAACATAAATTAAGTTCTCCGTGGACAAGCAGGAAGTCCTCACATATGTGTGACATCACTGACGAAGCCCATGTAGAATGCTCCCCAGTGGCCATTGGAAGCTTTAGGGAGCTGCACCGCGCATGAGCACCTGCCTTCCATGGCGCCATTTTCTTCAGTCTCCTTTTTTCCACAGACGTGTCCTGCACCAGCAGGAAAACCTTTTCTCTGTTTAGTCAAGAAAAAATACCCCCAGAGGCTAATTTTCATCGCCTGGCGTTGGTTAGTTGGCTCCCAAATATTTTTTTTCTTTTCTTTGTTGTTTTCTTTTTTTCTATTTTTTTGTGCTTTTCCCTTTCTGGGCCTTTTTTCCTCCTGTCACAATCGAGGCCTTCGACCTTGCTGATGGAGTCTTCCCAGATATGTCTAAGCCAGTGAGTGGCTTTAAGAAATGCACAAAATGTGGCTGTACTATTTTGGTCATGGACAGGTATAATTGGTGCCTGCAGTGCCTTGGGCCTGACCACCTCCAGTGCCTTGCAACCTTTGCCTGCAGATGACAAGAAGGGGCCTGAAGGACTGGGAAAAGCAGGAGGAGTCCCTCTTCAGAACATCGGATTCAGCAATCTTGGCTCCACCATTGGCGATACCGTTGTGGAGTTCCGCCAAGGCATCAACTGGGCAGGATGCCCAGACACATTCAGAATAGAGGGACCAGGGCATCGAATGGAAACTCTCCATCGATATCCAACCAGAATCGAGGAAAGACCTGACACCTAGTCAGTCAGCATTGAAAGGGGCACTCGAGCACTGGGACAAGTCCAGGGTGCATTGGCACTGCAGCCCCTCCTGGCACAATGCAGACAGTGAGGGTCAGTAGTGGCCTGCCAAGCTTCCCCTGTGGGAAGAATTAAACCCCATAGCCCTGGAGGGCCAACTGGATGTCTCCCGATCAATCTGTCATCATGGAGTTTTCACATCGATGGCCGAAGTTGCAGTTCCAGCCCTGGCCCCTCCGATGTGGTGGTGTTCGAGGCTCATACTGTATGGCGACAGTCTTAGCCTTGTGGCATACAGGCTCTGCGATGCCTTCGGCATCATCACCGCACTCCATCCAGCCCATCCTGGAGACCCATGTGCTGCCGGTGAAGGCAGGTGCATTGAGCGGGAAATCGGAATAGACTCTGCTTCCCACAGCAATCTCCCTGTTGAGTGTATCAGGCTTTGATGTCCTGGGACACCCCCCATTCTCACTCGGGGCACCACAGATCCCACCGCCATCCACCCTCTCCGCATGATCAGAGTAGACAGTGAGGAAGCCTGATGGAGTCTCAGGATTGAAAAACCGAGAAGGGCTCTCAGACAGGAGATCTCCTGACCTTCCCTCTAATCTGTCTCCGCCATATGAGCAGCATAAATCGCCCCCGGAGGACATCCTTCCAGAACTTTGTGTGTGATATGGCCAAGGTCATACCCTTCTCCCTAAAGGTGGAAGATGAGCCAAGGTCAGAGAAACTTGAGCTTATAGTACCCTTCGGTGCCTAAGGAGGCAGTGACGGTGCCAGTGCACCATGTCTTCAGAGACTGCTACTGTGGCTGTGGGAAAACCCTCTCATGGTTCCTGCCTTCAGGCGGTGGCTGGACTCAATGTACAGGGTCCAGAAGGTGCTAGGTTTTGAGAAGCCCCAGCTACTGCACAACTTCATTGTGATTGAGTCGGCCTTGAGGCACATGAAGAGTACCAAGATTCACTCTTTAGTACCCCTGGGGTGGGAGGCCAGGACCCTGGTCTCCTTTGGGAGGAGATGCTACCAGGGCTCCATAGTGGTGGCCCAGATACTTTTCTAACAGCTGTATATGGGTATGTTCCTGAAGGACATCATACTGGACCTGGGGGACTTTGCCACCCATGTCCCTCCTGTCTGCCTTGACTCCTTCCATGCTCTGATAGAGCAATTCTTGCTGTGGTCTAAGTATGCCATGCAAGCCATGTATGATGCCTTCGAGTTCGCCTGCAGAGTAGTAGCAGTAGGCATTGATACCTTGCCTGGCTCCAGTCCTCTGACCTGGAGCAATGGGTCCAAGATAAGCTGGCCAATGTTCCTGGCAGTGGGGAGAACCTTTTCATGAAGCTGGTCAAGGAGAAAGCGAGTGAGCTCGAAGGAGCATGTGACGCTCTCCAGGAAAACTGCTGATTCTTCATGTAGGAAATACCAAGGCAAGAAGGCCTTTGTGGCACCGGATAGTACCGGTACGGGTAAGAGTGCCCAGCCAAAGGCGCAGGCCCCCAGCCAGCAGCAGCGTGAGAAGAGAAGGCCCAGCCAGCCCTATAGTCCAAACCAGGGGCAGGCTTTGACTGGTTCCTCAGGAACAAAGCCAACCATCCCTTACCTGTCAGAGTTCTCCTTCATATAGGGAGTGACTTGTCCATTTCACCCATAGGTGGCCCCTTATCACCTTGAACATCTGGGTGCTACAGCTCATCTGGCAAGGCTACCGGCTGAACTTCACCCAGCTGCTGCCACCCTTTGCAGAAAGGAAGTAAATAAGAACATAAGATACTGGGTCAGACCAAGGTCCATCAAGCCCAGTATCCTGTTTCCAACAGTGGCCAATCTAGGTCATACGTACCTAGCAGTTTCCCCAAAAGACACAGGTTCTACAATGCTTGTACCGGGTCAAGCATTGATATCCTGGGTCCCTTCTTCATAGGAGTATCCTTCCATCCCCTTTACCATTTTGGTGGCTCTTCTCTGAACCTTTTCTAATAACGCTATATCCTTTTTAAGATACGGCGACCAGAATTGCACACAATATTCAAGGTGCGGTCTCACCATGGAACGATATAGAGGCATTATAATATCTTTTGTTTTATTTTCCATTCCTTTCCTTATGATACCTAGCATTCTATTTGCTCTCTTGGCCGCTGCTGCACACTGGGCCGAGGGTTTTAACAATAGTACACTGCCTCCTATCCCATGACTCTTTAGTTTTGCCAAAAGTCTCTGAGGGACCTTGTCAAAGGCTTTCTGAAAGTCCAGATACACTATATCAACCGACTCACCTTTCTCCACCTGTTTATTCACACCTTCAAAAAAACATAACAGATTAGTAAGACAAGATCTTCCTTGTCTAAAGCCATGTTGGCTGTCTCCCATTAGGCCATGACTATCTACATGCTGAGTAATTTTGTTCTTTATGATGGTTTCTACCATTTTTCCCGGTACTGACGTCAGGCTCACCGGTCTGTAGTTTCCCGGATCACCCCTGGAACCCTTTTTAAAAATTGGCGTTACATTGGCGATCCTCCAATCTTCAGGTATTACAGATGATTTTAATGAAAATTCACAGATTACTAATAGCAGGTCTGCAATCTCATATTTCAGTTCTTTCAACACCCATGGATGTATACCATCCGGCCCAGGTGATTTGCTACTCTTCAGTTTATCTAATAGTTGTAATACATCTTTCCGATGTATCGATATTTCTTTCAATTCTTCTGCACCTTCAAATACCACTTCAGTCATGGGTAACATCCCTACATCTTCCTCAGTAAAGACCAAAGCAAAGAATTCATTCAGTCTCTCCGCTATCGCCTTGTCGCCTCTTAGTGCCCCTTTAACCCCTGTATCATCTAATGGACCAACTGACTCTTTCACAGGTTTTTTGCTACGAATGTACTTGAAAACGTCTTTATTTCGTGTTTTTGCTTCCGCAGCAAGCTTCTTCTCAAATTCTCCCTTTGCCTGCCTTATCAATGCCTTGCATTTGACTTGCCAGTGCTTGTGCTGTTTCCAGGTTTCGTCGTTAGGCTCTATTTTCCATTTCCTGAAAGATGCTTTTTTGGCAGCAACAGCCTCTCTGACCTCACCTTTAAACCATGCTGGCAGTTTTTTGGACTTCCTTCCACTTTTCTTAAAGCGTGGAATACAGCTGGTCTGGGCTTCCAAGATAGTATTTTTCAACAACACCGAAGCTTGATGCAAGTCTTTAACCTTTGCAACTGCTCCTTTTAGTTTTTTCTTAACTATTTTCCTCATTTTATCATAGTCTCCCTTTCGAAAGTTAAACGGTAGTACTGTGAATTTCCTTACTATCCCTCCTCCACTAATTAAATCAAACGCTATCATGCTATGGTCACTATTGCCAAGTGGCCCCAACACCCTTATCTCTTGCACTAGATCTGGTGTTCTGCTAAGGACTAGGTCTAATATGGCTTCCCCTCTGGTTGGTTCATGAACCAGCTGCTCCAAGAAGCAGTCACTTATTTCATCTAGGAACTTTATCTCCCTAGCATCTCCTGCCATGACACTGACACAGTCGATACCGGGGTAATTGAAATCACCCATTATTATTACTGCGCTGTAACTTATGTTAGCTTCCTTGATTTCTTTGAGCATTTCATCATCCATTTGTTCATTCTGGCCAGGCGGTTGATAGTACACCCCCACTGCCATCGCCTTCCCCTTTTTACATGGAATTTCAATCCATAGAGATTCTACAGCAAATTTTGTTTCCTGCAAATCTTTAATCCTTTCTGACTCAATGCCCTCTCTAACATAGAGCGCAACCCCTCCACCAATTTTATCAGCTCTATCATTATGATATAGTTTGTACCCAGTTATCACAGTGTCCCACTGGTTGTCCTCCTTCCACCATGTCTCTGATATTCCAATCATATCTAATCTCTCTCATTTAGTGCTATATATTCTAACTCTCCCATCTTATTTGTTAGACTTCTAGCATTTGCATACAAGCATTTTAGAGACTGTATTTTATTCATATTAATCTGGCTATTGGTAGACATGGGTAATTTGGGATCTTTAAGCTCTGTCTGCTCCATACTCGAGGGCATTTGGGCTACTTTACTCTTTTTTGGAACTTCTCTGCTTTTGGTAGTATCCTTCAAGGATACATTCTTCCGAACCATCTGCTCTTGGGCGACTGTCGGCTTTCCCCTGTTATCTAGTTTAAAAGCTGCTCTATCTCCTTTTTAAAGGTTAATGCCAGCGACTTGGTTCCATACCAGTTAAGGTGAAGCCCATCCTTCGGAAGAGCCCCTCCTTTCCCCAGAATGTTCCCCAGTTCCTAACAAATCCAAAACCCTCATCTCTGCACCATTGTCTCATCCTCGCATTGAGACTCCGGAGCTCTGCCTGCCTTTTGGGTCCTGCGCATGGAACGGAAAACATTTTGGCGAATGCTACCCTGGAAGTTCTTCCTACCTAAAAGCCTAAATTTAGCCTCCAGAACCTCCCTACCACATTTTCCTATGTCATTGGTACCAACATGTACCAAGACAGCAGACTCCTCCCCAGCACTATCTAAGACCTTATCTAGGTGGCGTGTGAGGTCCGCTACCTTCGCAGCAGGCAGGCATGTTAACAGGTGATCCTCATGTCCACCAGCCACCCAGCTATCTACATGCCTAATGATCGAATCACCAACAATAACGGCTGTCCTAACCCTTCCCTCATGGGCACATGGCCCTGGAGAAATTTCCTCGGTGCGAGAGGGTTTTACATCCCTGGAGGACAGGTCCTAGTTACAGGATCACTTCCTGCCACACCAGGGTGATGCTCTCCTGTCACGTGACCTCTCTCCTCCATGGCAACAGGGATGCTGCCAGATTGGAGTTGGGACTTCAGGACTATATCTCTGTAGGTCTCGTCTATGTACCCCTCTGTCTTTCTAATGTTTTCCAAGTCTGCTACTCTAGCCTCTAGAGAACGAGCTCGTTCACTGAGAGCAAAGAGCTCCTTGCACCTAGTGCACACATAAGACCTCTGCCCAACTGGGAGAAAATCATACATGTGACACTCAATGCAAAAGACTGGAAAGCCCCCATCTCGCTGCTGGACTGCTGTCTGCATCTTAGTTTTAAGCTTGTGTTTAGATCTTTAAGTTCTTTACCTACTAAGGGTTGCTATGGATATTTATATTAATAAAGCTGTACCTAATATGTGTAATATACCTTGTTCACCTGAAGCTTAATTAATCTCAGGTCCTTAGTGTATGACTGATTTGGGTAACGAGCTTCACCTGAGAGCACCTCCTTTCCTGTAAGATGTGTAAGTACCTATAAAACTACGACTATCCCAGGGGTGGGTGGGTGTTGCGGAGAGAGGGAGGGAAATAACACTTATTAAAAGAGGGCTGCTACACAGTACCCTGTCCTGTGCTGCTGAGGTAAGCGGTGACCAACTTCCTGGGTGATTAATAGTCCTTGCATGGATAGAAGGAGTCTTTCAAAATGGCCTTTTGACCTGTCACCTGGTGTTAACACCTATTGAAAATGTTTCAGAGGTCTCTTGCCCCCTAGGTAGAAGGCCTCTTTGTAAAGGTCTCTAGAAGACTTTATTTGTTGCTCAAATAGTACAGACCCTGTTTTGCCTTTTATGTTAAGCTATATTCTGATTTGATTTAAATTACAGCTCTTTGCTGCTGCTAGGCTCTGACTTATTATGAAATTTAAACTACACGCTCTCTGCTGGGTATGAAATGTAACTAGAAAGTTCTCTTCTGTGTTTTAAATTTAAACTTAAACTGCTGCTACTAGGCCCTGACTGATTTAACAAAAAAACACTGGGTTCACAGATTAATTAGCTTTAATATAAAGAAGTCCTTTCAGAAAATCACTGATGCCTGCACCAACTGCACTGATGCCTGTTGCGGAAGGAGATCTCCACCCTGCTGACTGATCTCGTCATTGAGTCAGTTCTGCCGGCTCAGGTCGTAAAGGGGTTTTACTCCAGGTACTTCCTGGTCTCCAAAACGATAGGGGGGTTTTGACCCAATCTGGAAACCTCAACCAGTTTCTCGTGCGTGAGCGATTCAAGATGGTCTCGCTGGCGATATTGCTCACTTACCTCCTAAAGGATGACTGGCTATGCTCCTTGGATCTCAAGGATGCATACAGACACATCCCGATTCACCCAAGTCACAGAAAATACCTCAGGTTCGTGCTGGGAGACCAGCACTATCAGTACCGGGTGTTCCCTTTTGGGCTCACGTCAGCACCTCGGGTCTTCAGAAAGTGTCTTGCGGTAGTGGTCGCCTACCTTCGAACCATGGAAGTCTTTGTCTTCCCCTAAATGGATGATTGGCACATTAGAGGTCCCATTCAGGATGCTGTCTGGCAGCCCATTCACCTCACCATACAGGTCCTCGAGCGGCTGGGGCTCATCTTCAACTACTCCAAGTCCCACCTCCAGCCCACACAGTGGCTGGAGTTTATTGGGGGCTCTCCTCGATACCACTTGAGCCCAGGCATTTCTTCCACTGGACTGAATGCAGTGGCTGATGGAGGTGGACAACAGCCTGCGGCATCGGCACCACAACACGGTCCAGAGGATGCTGAAAGTGTTCAGCCATATGGCATCCACTGTACATGTTACCGCCTTGGCTCACCTCTTCATGTGGCAAGCACAATGGACCATCTGCATGCAGTGGAAGCAGGCCATGAGCCACCTCCGGGATAGGGTAATAGTCACCACTCCTCTGGTACATTTCCTTGGTTGGTAGTTGGAGCCGCTGAATATGTTTCAGGGCCTCCTTTTCGAAGCACAGCCCCCCTGCAGGACACTGACAATCGGCGCATCCAAACTCAGATTGGGGCTCATCTGGATGGCCTGTGGATGCAGGGCCTATGGTTTGAGCAGGAAAGCCTGCACCAGATCAACTTCAAGTTGCGGACCATAGCAAATGCCCTGTGAGTCTTTTGGGCACACCTGGTGAATGAAGTGCTCCTGATCCAGCCAGACAACCAGGTGGCGATGTTCTATGTGAACAAACAGGGAGGCACGGGTGCATACTGCCTCTGCTGGCATGGGATGGAGCTCAGGGCAAACTTTCTGCCCTGTGAGCACAACATCTTGGTGGATCAGCTGAGCAAAGTCCTCATGCCGCACGAGTGGACCCTTCACAGAAGGGTGGTGGCGTGGATCTTCTGAGAGTGGGGTACCTCCACGATTGACCTCTTTGCTACATTGTAGAATGCCCATGTGGGCTGGTTCTGCTTCAGGAGGCCGTCCAGCAACTGGCTGGCCTCAGATGCCTCTCTCCTCCACTGGTGGGTGGATCTGCTTTACACTTTTCCCCTGATTCCACTCATGGTGAAAACTGCTGAAACTTCAGGCCAACAGGGGGCCCCATACTGGTCCCAACAGCCGTGGTTTCCTCTGCTGTTCCAGCTCTCATAGTGGGAGCCTCTCCATTTGGGATCTGCCCTGGATCTTATCTTCCAGGATGAGAAGACTCTACTGCATCCCAATGTCCATTCATTGGCCCTCGCGGCTTGGATGCTGAGCAGGTAGTCCTTTTGAATCTCAATTTGTCCGACAAAGTCATGGATGTCCTTCTGACATCACTCAAGGAATTGACACATCAGGCTTATGCATTCAAGTGGTGGAGATTCACCGCTTGGTGCATGGATAGGGTGCTGGATCCTTTTTCCTGTGTGGTGGATCAGTTGCTGGAATACCTTCTGCACCCCTCTGACTAGGGCATGAAATCCAATTCAGTCCATGTTCACCTCAGCAGGATCAGGACCTGCCATTGTGGCTCGGGGGGCTGGCCCGTCTCAGCTCACCTGCTGGTGGTTCATAGCCTCCTATCAAGCCTCCTGTGGTGACTTGGGATCTCAACATGGCCCTTACACAGCTCAGACGGGCTCCTTTTGAGCCGCTTGACTGTTGCCTTCTGAAATACTTGACCTGGAAGGTCCTGTTCTTGGTGGTGGTCACATCTGCCCGCCATGTCAGTGAACTGCAGGCTCTGGTGGCCCATCCACCTTACACCAGGTTCTACCAGAATTGGGTAGTCTTGCGAATGCACTCGTGATTTCTGCCAAAGGTGGTCTCAGAGTTCCACTTTAACCACTGGTGAAACAGTGTGACGAGGCAGTGGCCAAAGCCAGAAGGATGTTAGGCTGTATACAGAGAGAAATAATCAGCAGGAAGGAGGAGGTATTAGTGTCCCTGTACAGGTCATTGGTGAGGCCTCACTTAAGAGTATTATGTTCAGTTTTGGAGGCTGTACCTTACAAAGGATATAAAAAGACTTGAAATGGTTCAAAGGAAGGTGACCAACATGATTTGGAGCCTGTGCCAGAAGGAATATGAGGGAGGGGATCTAAGATGGTGACCTGATCAGACGTCTGCTGAGACGCTTTCCTGTTTCAACTTTGTTACCTGGTTATTTTTATTTATTTATTTATTTAACAATTATTTCTATACCGCTCTTTCACAAGTATCAAGTGCGGTTTACAATGAACATTATGTTATATGGTATGGGTAGTATCATACCAAGTCATTTTACATAGAACATAGAACAGGTGAACTAGGTACAGGTAACAGTATAATATTTAAACAGTAAATTATTAGAACGTTAAACTATTAGAACATATGTACATAGTAAATATTTACAATTATCTTATATCGCTTGTAGGTGTAAACATTAATTTAATCTTGAAGGCACGTAGTTATATAATGGTTGTATTTGCTAGTTAACCTGTGTCTCTTTGTGTAGTCTGGCTAGTTTCTGCTCCTTTGTTGTAGTGTAATGAGAATAAATGGGTTTTCAGTTTTTTTCTAAATTCCTTTATGTCCGATAGTAGGCGAATGTTGTCAGGAAGGTTATTCCAGAGGATTGGTGCTGAATGAGAGAAGGCTCTCATGTTGGTTTGTTTTCTAGCTTTTGTATAATCTTTTGGTACTGCGATAGTGTTTGTGTTTCTACTCCTTTGTGATCTTTTATCTATTTCTACATTGATGAGTGTATTGAGTACTGATGGCGCTAAGTTATTTATTAGTTTAAATGTAGTTAGTAGAATCTTGTATTTTATTCTGCTGTGAATAGGTAGCCAATGGAGTTCAGCCAAGGTCGGTGTGATATGTTGGATTGAGCTTATATTCATTATTATCCTTGCTGCTATGTTCTGAGTTAGTTGTATCTTTTTAATGTTTTGCTTTGTGATGCCATTAAGGATTAAATTTGCAAAATCAAAATGTGGGGTTATGATAGCTTGAATTATGGTTATGAAGTCTTGTTTTCTTAATGGCTCTGAAATGAAATGGCAAAGGCAAGAAGGATCAACAGCAACAGCAGGCGGTCATTAGGGGACCTATCGACCCCCATGTGGTGTCTGTGGCATCTGCATCAATGTCAGCGGTTCCGAAGTTAGAGCATCCTCCATAGAAGCTGGGAGTTTCCCTAAGCTCAAGTAGGTCCTCTCCCACCACGACCAGGCACTGATTTTGCTCGATCTCTGGCAGCTCAAGGGTCTCTGCAGCTGAATGTGGGTGCGGAGCTTCAATATTCTTCGCTTGGGCCATGTGAGGAGGTACGAGGGGCGACTGTGGAGGAAGAGTCAGTTTCAGCTTTGGTGCAGCGGCCTCGGCATTGGGCGTTTCCTGGTAACCTTCGGTTCCACTCCCCAAGCCTCTGCCTAGCAGAGTTTGAGCTGTTGCAGGAGAACTTCAGTCTAAGAAGATTGGGCTAGAAGATATTTTGGGTGTTTTACGGTGAATTGAGGTTTCTGTGAGTATGAACATTTCAGAGGCTGCGACGTTCTCATAGTAAGTGGTAACCAAGATGGAAGAATATGAGGAAGGCTTCAATGTATTGTACAAGCAGGTTGGCTCTGTTGAAGCCCAGTCAACTTCTGTACAGTCAGCCATGGGAAGCTTTATCAAAGACAGTTTGTCTTTGCATTACAATATGGAATTGACGGAGAATGTTAATAGGGCCAAGAACATCCGGCTATTGAATTTCCCTAAGATCAGGCTACTGTCTGCTAAGGAATTGCGGAGAATGTACTTGAAGGATGTTTTAAAGATCATTAACCCAGATGAAATATCTTTAAGCCAACTGTTCTATTTGCCTCCTAGGAAGAAAGTTGAGTCTGAGGAAGAGGGTGGTTTAGACTCTTTAGTTTCTGCAGACAGTTTGGATCTGTCCGCCTTCCTGGAGTCCTCTATGGGTAACATCTCTACTCAGGCTACCTTGATTGCTATATTGAAATTGGATGCTGTTAAGTCTAAATTATTTAAGATGTATTTCCAATGGAGAAATGTTACTTTTTGTGGGCAGAAAGTTCAGATGTTCCCTGATGTCACCAGGGCCAGATCTAGAGTGCTTGCGATCGGGGGTCCTTTTTGTTAAGATTCCCATGCAAATTGTCATGGGGTAGACAGCATAAAAGGTGAAGTACTAAAGACTAGTGCAGAGAATGAGCCTATTGGCCAGGAGATAGAGAGCACTAAGCCTGAAACACTAAGAAACAAAATACAGGAAAAGCTCACTTGTCAGAAGCCAGATAGCATTGAGCCTGAGATAGTAAAGGACAGTGTGGGGGAAGGGCTTGCCTGGCAAGAGTTACAAAACACAGACCATGAAACATTAGGAAATAAAATAGAAGAAGAGCTTACCTGGCAGCCTCAGGGGCAGTTGCTGCAGGCCCGGAGCAGTGAGGCAGGAAAGGGAAAGCAAACATTCCACAGAGTCTGTGTGACGTAGTGAGAATTGGAAATGCCAATCAGGCCCACCTGAACTCAGAGTCACGTTTCACGTTGAGTGAGTTGGGAGATAAAAGCAGCTGTGAAATCTCACACAGGCAGACTGAGGCCGAGCTTGGAGGTGAAGCATTGCATGCTGAGCTGGTAGCTGGAGCGTTGGAGGCTGAGCTGGTAGCTGGTGCATTGGAGCCTAAGCAGGAGTTTGCAACTGAGACAGAGAATGGGAAACAGCAGGAGGAACACTGGCAGAGTAAGCTGGAGCCTGAGTTAGAGGTGAGACCAGAGCTTGGGTGCCAGGTGGAGAGCAGAGCTCAGGGGACCTCTGATTGCTGTTCCAGGCAAGCTGGGAGAAAAGCTGAGAGCGAAAATCCCAAGCCATTACCACAAGATACGGTACGTGAGGGGACCACTGCTGGTGGGAGGCAGGCTGACCAATCCAAGAGACTTAAGCAAAGCTGCAGCCAGGTCTCCCCAGCCAGAGAGGTCCTCATAACAAAGCAAACTGCTCAGCTAACAGGAAGCAGAGATCCCATACAGAGGAGCACACAGGGAAGAGGGAGTGAGAGGTCATCAGCCAGGCCTCACAAACAGCTTTCCCTCACAGAGAAGTACAGGGCAGAGAGAAAGCCTTGGTTGGAGGCAGACGGATTGGAACTTATCTTTGGCAGAATAGAAGATAATTACTCTGTTTATGCAAAGGGGAGGAAAAGGAATCCCAGGGATAAAAGCCATGCAGACAACCAACAAAGGGTCTCTCTTATAGCCAAGCCAGGGGAAGGAATCCCCAGAACAGCTCCTAATACCAGGGACTCTCAAAGGCAGCTCTCAAGGGTAATTACTGAGGTTTACCCAAGGCAAGGTGCAGAGTACAGTTTCATAAAGACTCCCAGTCTTTACACAGGAGTAAGTTATAGCCCCAGGCATGGGGAGAACTGTAGCACAGAGAATATTCCTGTAACAACAGAAGGTGAGGAAGAGGTGCCTGATGATTGGGAGAGTCTTTATTGAAGTCAAGCAAGAAGTAGTATTTTGTGCACAGTGAAAATACTAGATGGTATTGCTGAAGGGTATTGTGCACAGTGAAATACTGGAGTGTATTGCCGAGGATATTGTGCACAGGGAAATTCTGGACTGTATCACTGAGAGATATTGTGCACCGTGTAAATACTGGACTGTATTGCTGAGAGAAAGCAGTATTATCATTTCTGGTTTAAAACCCTTTTGACCTGGTGAATTCAACCGTTCATTTATGTTGTCCTTTATGCTGTAACATCCTAAAGGGAAGGGGAATAAAACCCATCTTTTCATTTGGACCACAACTACAGAGTCCTTATTTCTTCCACAACACAATGCTACCCGGCTCTAGGCATCCGCCTAGGACCGGCAAGCAGTCACAAAATGGGCGGTAAGGCACGAAGGGAGCACTTTTACATTCTTTGATCCCACGCAGTTAATAGCTTTTCTTGATGGCAGGACTGTTTCCTGAATGATATTTCTTTTCTTTGTTACATTCCTGGCTGGGGTTTAAGAGGTTATTTTATTTTAAATGTTGGGTTGCCACCTTTATGTTTTATGTGTTTCTTAGAACATATTGTTTAATTTGATTGCTTGATCCTCCTTTGATCTAAGTTTCCTAGCTGGTGGGTTGCAGTATACAGGGATAATTATTGTGAATATTGTCAATTTGACTTTGCTTTTTGTTAACTTATTAGACCCTGTGTAACTTTTTTCCTTTTTGTTACTAGATTGTATTTTTTTGAAAACAGAATATGAGAAAATACTTGAAGACCTAAATATGTATACCCTAGAAGAGAGGAGGGGGGATATAATAATTAAAGGATATTAATGAACAAACCTTTTTCAAAGACAGGGAAGATATAGAGCTAGAGGACATGAAATGATGCTGCAAGGAGGTAAATTTAAAAGCAATATTAGGAAATACTTTTTCATGGAAAGGGTCGTAGATGCCTGGAATGTCCTCCCATAAGAGGTGGTGGGAGCAAAAATAGTGACAGAATTCAAAAAGGCATGGGATAGACACAGAGGATCACTACATAGCAAGAGGATGGAATCAAAACAAAGGTAAATAACTTCTAAATGGAGAGGGGTAGCCTGCATGGAGCAGCATGTATAACTCGGCTATTCTGGTACCTTACTGGGCAGACTAGATGGACCACACCGGTCTTTATCTGCCAGAGGAGGTGCTAAACCCAGAGGTTCCGGGACTGGACTGGAGGGACGATAGGGAACAAAGCTGAAGAAAGAGGCAGATTATTGATCTTGCAGAATTCTATTCATCTCAAGCACCTTCTAGCAACATAAACGGCAACTGTACACATGGACTCCAATCAATGGATTGTACACAAATCGACTACATCTATGGAAGTCAATGATGGAAAAGCTATATAACACCAACAAAGACAAAACCTGGAGCCCATTGTGGCACAGATTACCAGCTACTAGTATGCAAGCTAAAGCTGAACGTGCAAGCTGCTCATAAACGTAGCAAAATATTCCATCCTCTAATTGGAATGCTAAAAGATGCTCAAGGATCCATGTTGGTGGAAGAACCATCAACAACCTTTGCAACGCTGTCAATACCGCGTTAATGACTGAAAGTGAAGATGATCTTAAACATCCACTTAGGATCAAGAAACATAACCTTAACATGAAGAAGACTGATTTTGCTAGTTGTCAAGATTTTTAATTTCATCCTTGATGGAGAAGAAATAGAAATAGTAGCCAACTTTAACCTGCTTGGCTCAATCAATGAAGAAACAAGCAGTCAAAAAATCTGACGATGCACTGCTGTTGGCAGAATGGGCATGAAGGACTTAGACAAGATTCTCAAATGCAGAGATGTATCTCTGTATACGAACAGAATTGTTGAAAAGCAGTGACAGTGAAGAAGAAAAAGAGAAAAAATGCCTTCCAATCATGTCTACAGCGAGGAATACTGTGCATACCATGGCCTGCCTGACAAACAACTCAGTCCGTACTAAAGATCAAACCTACGTTTTATCTTTAGAAGATCAAATTACAAGACTTTGGACACATCATGTGAAGTGGGAGATCGTGAGTATAGTCAAAGTATGAAAGATATGCTTGGCAAGGTTGAAGGTCAACACAAAAGAGAGAGACCATCAATGCAATGGATCGATACCATAACAGCAACTATGGCTGCCACTTTATCAACAATTGAACTGTGTGTTTTCTTAGCTACTTGACTGAAGAGTGAAACCCATAGGATCGCCATGAGTCAACATTGACTCGGCAGCACATAACAGAATTTTTAAACTTTTTTGTAGCATAGTTGCATGATTTAGGTGAAGTCGTTTTGGTTAGATGCTTTTATTTTAAAGGTAGGATAGATGTCTAGTTGATTTATTTTGTTCTTTTATTTCTCCTTCCCCCTTGGGCTAAAATTTATATTGAGATTCTGTCCCAACTTGTATAGTTTCCAATCTTTACTCCTATATGGCAGACCTAGGGGAATGTTTACTAAAGATTAACGTGTGTTAATAAAGCTAATGTATGTTAACTACCACTACACGCATAATAAAACGGGCCTGGCACTTAACGCACTTTAAATTTATTTTTTTTTTTTTTTGTACCATAGAGTCAGTGCTGACTCCTGGCGACCCAGCTGCCTCTGGATTTTCTTGGCAATGTATCACCAGAAGTAGACTGCCAGCCTTTTCTTCTGAGGCAATGGAGGGTAAAGTGACTTGCCCAAGGTCACAAGGAGTGCCAGTGGGAATAGAGCCGTTGATCTTCTGGGTACTAGGCAGTTGCTCTAACCACTAGGCTACTTCTCCACTCAACTTTATTAATGCACGTTAAATCCCTTTAATAGACATGCCCCTTATTTATTTGATATATCATTTAACTGTTTGACTGCATGGTTAAAATTGGCCTGGGCTTTCTTTATACAGTTTGTGCAACTGGCTCTCATTGATAGGATGGTAGACAGGATCGTACCAAGCTAGAAATTTGCCATGTGTGACTAATGAATCTGATGCTCCCCTCCGCCCCAGCCACATGTAGTAATGCATTCTTTTTGAGCTTCCTGGAAGCCCAGTGATGATGTCAGCAACCTTTCTGTGCACGCGGGAAAATCGCTCATATAGCCCCTTGGTACAGCCCTGGCGGTAGATGCCTTGAAAGTCCTCCTGGGGTAAAAAGAATGTTGGAATCGAAAAAGACATGAGACAAGCATAGAAGAGTCCTATATAGTAAGAGGATAGACTAAAAGTAAACATGACTGTTACACATGGGGGGGGGGGAGGTGTAACTAGCATAGAGCAGCAGATACACCCCTCAACAAAAGCATAGAGGGGACTAACCTCTATGGAGTGGTCGGTACCATGCTAGCCTCCTTACTAGGTAGGCTAGACCATCAACCATGTTGGCCTTTATCTGCCATCATTTCCTACTTAACAAAAAGTTACATAGTAACATATAGCAAAAGTGTCTTATTTATTTAACCAGTTTTGTATACCACCTTATCCTTCAATCAAAGTGGTTGACAAGACAACAAAGGCTTACATATTGAGGGTATGGGAAAACAAAAACGAAACATTACAATATAAATACAAAACAAAACAGTATGCTATAATACTATATCATAGTGAAATTAAATATGCATAATGGCTAATTTAAGTAATTTCACCAAAATGATTCTATAAATAAGTAAGTCTTTAAAGATTTGCGAAAGTCCTTAAGGTCTTCCTGAGTTCTTAAGTCTTCAGGAATAGAATTCCATAACTCTGGTGCCATAAAGGAAAACGCTCTTTTAGAAGTCATTTGTTTTGATTTGTTGAGGTTCAAAGGAGTATTAAGTTTATTGACATTTTGAGATCGTCTTGGTCTTATGCTCTTGTTTTGAAATAATAGATTGTAGAATATCTGCTGAGGACTGGTGAAAATTTTTGAAACTAGTCATTAGGTTTTTATATTTTGCCCTTGCAATAACCGGAAGGAAATGTAACTGTTTGAGGACTGGAGTTATGTGTTCAAATTTTGTAGAGCCAGTTATAATATGCGCAGTGGTGTTCTGAACTAATTGGAGAAGATGGATAGAGTGTTTAGGAAGACCTCGATACAAGATGTTTCCAAAATCAAGTAGAGGTGTTATGACTGCCTGACATACTGTGCGAAAGCAATTTGTATTTAGTATTGGTTTTGGTCTTCTTATAATCTTTAAACGATGGTATGCTTTTGACGCAATTTTGTTTATATGAGATTTTAAATTTAAATATTTATCTAATGTTACACCTACATATCTTACTTCATCTGTATTTGGAAAAACTTAGAGAAGCTAGCAAAGTAGTCAAGAAGGCAAAGATTCAAAAGGAGGAGGAAATAGCCAATGCAATAAAATGGGGGGATAAGACATTTTTCAGATATATTAGTGAGAAGAGGAAGAGCAAAAGTGGTATTGTCAGACTCAAGGGTGCAGGGGGGGAATATGTAGAAGCTGATAAGGATAAAGCGGAATTGCTTAACAAATATTTTTGTTCTGTGTTCACAGATGAAGAACCAGGAGCAGGACCTCAGAAATCACCCACAAATAAGAACAGAAGCGAGGGACATCTTGAACTATTTTCAGAAGACTGTGTTCGTGAGAAACTAGCTCAACTTAAAGTAGACAAAGCGATGGGACCGGATGGGATACACCCTAGAATACTGAGGGAACTTGGGGACGTTCTAGCAGCTCCACTGACTGACCTTTTCAATGCCTCGTTGGAGTCAGGAGTGGTGCCAAAGGACTGGAGAGAGGCTCATGTGGTGCCTTTACACAAAAGCGGAAGTAAGGATGTGGTTGAAAACTACAGGCCGGTTAGTTTAACTTCGGTGGTGAGTAAATTATTGGAAACGCTGCTGAAAGAGAAAATAGTGAGGTTTCTGGAGTCCAGCGGATTACAGGATCCGAGGCAGCATGGATTCACCAGAGGCAGGTCTTGTCAGACAAATCTGATTGATTTTTTTGACTGGGTGACCAGGGAGTTGGACCGAGGGAGAGCTCTAGATGTGGTGTATTTAGATTTCCGTAAAGCCTTTGACACTGTTCCTCACAGGCGACTTATAAACAAACTGAGCACCCTAGGGATGGACCCTAAAGTTACTGCTTGGGTTAGAAATTGGTTGGGTGGGAGGCGACAAAGAGTACAAGTAAATGGAGCTCACTCTGAGGAGAAGGATGTTACCAGTGGTGTGCCCCAGGGATCTGTCCTTGGTCCGATTCTTTTTAACATCTTTGTTAGTGATATAGCGGAAGGGCTGTCGGGTAAGGTTTGCCTCTTTGCGGATGATACCAAAATCTGCAATAGAGTAGACACCCAGGAAGGGGTAGATAACATGAGGAGGGATCTAGCTAAGCTTGAAGAATGGTCTAGAATTTGGCAGCTGGGATTTAATGTTAAAAAATGTAAGGTCATGCATTTGGGCTGCAGCAATCCAAGGGAGCAATACAGTATAGGAGGTGAAGTACTTTTGTCCACTAAAGAAGAGCGGGACCTAGGCATGGTTGTGTCTGATGATCTTAAAGTAGCTAAACAGGTGGAAAAGGCGACAGCAAAAGCTAGAAGGATGCTTGGGTGCATACGGAGAGGAATGGCTAGCAGAAAAAAGGAGGTGATAATGCCTCTGTATAAGTCTTTGGTGCGACCTCATTTGGAGTATGGTGTGCAATTCTGGAGACCGCACCTTCAAAAGGATGTGAACAGGATGGAGTCGCTGCAGAGGGTTGCTACCAAAATGATTAATGGGCTTCATTATAAAGCATATGAGGACAGACTTAAGGATCTTAATATGTACACCTTAGAGGAAAGGCGGGATAGAGGTGATATGATTGAGATGTTTAAATACCTCCGTGGCATAAATGTTCAGGGAGAGAGCCTCTTTCAATTGAAAGCAAGTTCTGCTACGAGGGGACATGGGATGAGGGTGAAGGGAGATAGATTCAGGAGTGATATGCGGAAATATTTCTTTACGGAAAGAGTAGTGGATCCGTGGAATAGTCTCCCAGTGGAGGTGGTAGAGATGAGGACAGTAACTGAATTCAAGAAAACATGGGACCAACACAGAGGATCTCTAAAGGCAAAAAGTGGACTGTTGTAGTTGTTATGGAAGGACAGACTAGATAGGCCATGTGGTCTTTTTCTGTCGTCATATTTCTATGTTTCTATCTTTAATTTTTATTTCTCTATTTAATAAATTGATTTCAATTGGTAGTTTTAAGGACTGGCATTTAGATATGAACATTGCTTCTGTTTTGCAGGATTAATTTTTAAGTTGTTGCTATTAAGCCAATCATTCATATCAGCCAAACAGTTATTAATTTTTGTTGCATCAAAGGTATTTTGGTCAATTATAGTATAGACCATAATGTCATCAGCATATAAATGATAATTAATTTCATGAAGATTAATAATTTGACATATGGGTTGAATATAAATATTAAAGAGTCTTATGCAGTCAAGTTAAGGAGAACAGGCAAGACGTGATGTGTGGAAACATCCTGTTGGCTTGTGACCTCCCCACCCCATACTCCTGCCTAGAGCAGTGCTTCTCAACTGAGGCCTTGAGATGTCTCCACCAGTCTGGTTGCCAGGATATCAAAAAGGACTATGCATTAGAGAAATTTGCTTGCATGCAGGGCCGCCCTGACCTTAAAAACTAGGTGGTTGTTTAGGGTAGCAAAAAGCAACAGCAGAAGAAGCACAATAGATCCTGATGGCACATACATTCAAAGAGCCATCAGCAAATTCTTCTACCTATAGTGAGAGTGAGCACACACATCCATACAGAGTAAAGTTTGATAACAGAGGTGTTGGTTCCAAGTGGAGAGGCAGAAGATCCTGAAGCACCAAGAAATGTAGTCAGAGACTAAGAAAATGTGACAGAAAGATACAGACATTTCCCATTGTATTGGGAGCCACAGGCTTGATAAAGAAAAATATCCAAGCACATGTTGACAAATTACCCATACCTGTTACATCTTACGAACGCCAGAAGGAGGCTCTCTTTGGCACGATGCTAGTACGCAGAGCATTAGCGGTAAATTTGAGACCGAGATCACACTCCACATACCCTGGCTTAGAAGTGAGGGTCATGACTATCATGGTATGCGCAAAACTAACCCATTTGGAAAAGCTGCCCTGATAAAGTTTAATATTTAAAAGTATGATGTCCAATTATGTATTTTACAGAGCTGTGGGAGAAGTGATGATTATGGGCGGTGGATG
The DNA here is from genome assembly GCA_033557465.1 of Ichthyophis bannanicus. Classification (NCBI taxonomy): domain Eukaryota; kingdom Metazoa; phylum Chordata; class Amphibia; order Gymnophiona; family Ichthyophiidae; genus Ichthyophis; species Ichthyophis bannanicus. Next base: position 35,420,398 of record CM066050.1, on the reverse strand, counting down.
TTTAAAGCTGAAGATTTGCCTAGGGTGCCCAATACCATTGTGCTTCCTCCGTTGTGTTCAGATTTCTCTCACGCATCATCGTGACTCCATGGGGGTGTTGAAACTGTGTTTCTAAACCCACTCTACAAGGGACAACACTGCAGTCCTCCCAGGGCCAGTCCCCATAGATGTTGGAATAGGGTGGGCCATACAGGCCTTGGCCTTACCAAAATTTCCCACAAAGCAAGCTGTCTGCTCATTTCCTGTGGGCAGAACACAACCGCATTCATGGCCACAGACCCCCCCCCCCCTCCCAGGAAATCGGATCCCCGTGGGCAAAACAGGAGAAGGTTGCGATTGCAGCCTCGATAAAGGCTGTCTGCCTATGAGGATCCCCTCTCCCATGGGCAGAAGGGGATAGCCGCAATTGTGGCAAAGACTCCTGTCTGCTTATGGGAGACTGGATCCCTGCGGGCAGGAGGGAAAAACATTGGCTGCCTGCTGTGATCTAATCTCCCATGGGCAGGAGAGCTGATTGGGGCCAACAATTAAAAAACGTTAGGAGGGGTGGCAATGAAGCTGCAAAAACAAATAAAGGAAGGAGGATGGGGGTGGAAGTGCTAGAAGACAGAGATAAGGGAAGCCGAAAGGTAGAGTTGAGCCCCCTAAAAAAACAAAAAAGCGTTCTGTGGCCCCTACCAGCCCCAGAGTTGGTGCAAGGTGTAGGCATCTTAGGCAAATCTTACTTAAGCCTTATGCTACCACCCCAAGCAACAGTCTAGTTTGCCTAATGGTTGGGCCGGCCCTGCCTCTGCTGGCAACCGTAGCACTGTGGGCAAAGGAGCGGAAGCACTAGAGCTACCTCAGCAGGAAAAAGACGAGCCCCCCCCCCGTTTCTGCGTGGGGGGGGGGGAGTGGAAAAGCCTAAGCAGGGTAGGTACCGGCGTTTTCGCTATGCTACGGCCCCGCTCCTGTTTCCTGCATCTCGCCTGGGAGAGGAGGATAAGCCGGAGCAAGAAGCTAACACTCGACGGCGCACGTCACGAGCCCGCCCCTCACGACCATGCCCCCTTCTTGCCTCTATTCCGGGTCTTTCTCAGCACCGCCCCCTTGCTAAAGAATTGGGGGCGGGGCCGCCAGGCGCATGCGTTCCTCGCTCCCACGGCTCGTGTTGTGCGCTGGGTCATGTTTAGCGGGCGGGCGGAGCTCGCGCTCTCTGCTCTCCGTGGGGCCCTAGCAGCGGCCTCGGCCTCTGGCAGGCGACATTCCTCAAGATGGTGAGTAGGGCGCCCGAAGCCGTTTACCTGTATTAGTGCAAAGGAGGAACGCTAGGGAACGGGACACGTCTGCTGCCTTACACCCTTCAGGCACGTTTTTGCATATTTATTTACTTTAGCAGTTCTTCTGCTTACTGGGCACTGCACAGTGGTTTTAATGTTGAAAGTGTCTGACTTCCAAAAATGTAGAATTTAGACTTCTAAAATATTGATGGAAACTGTTCTTGGCAGAAATTATAGACCGGTTTTCTTTGAAAAAAAATTGCTACTGCAAACATTTTTCTGAGAATGTAAGGTGCTTATTTTTTAATGTTTATTTTGCTTTGTAAAGTCAACAATTACTGGCTGAAAGTGAAGATGATCTGAAACATTTGCTTCTTACAATCAAAGAACATAGTCTCAAAATGGGCCTGCACCTTTTTTTTTAAAATTTGATTCTGATGAAAATGACACCAAATTAACAAAAGAAAATCAGAGTACAATGTACAATAAAGTAATAAGAACAAAAGAAAAGGTAACAATGATAAAGTCCACATCCCGGAATACGGTCAGAAATTAACAGGAAAACAATAAAATAAATCAGAAAACAAGGCCAAAGGCCTACAATATCGGAGAATATCTATCAACCAGCATTATCCCCAACAACTGTACCTGAGCGATCAGTAACAAATTTCTCTAACTGAGTTACATCCATAAAGATATATGTGGCTTCCTCAAAATTAACAACACACTTACATGGGAAATGTAAAAAAAAAGTAGCTCCAATTGCCAAAACCTTGGGTTTTAATGCCAGAAATTGCCTCCGCCGGAGCTGAGTCTCGTGGGAAGCATCAGGAAATATGTTTATAGTCTGACCACAGAATATGGCAGACTTTACTTTGAAAAAGGCACGCAAGATACGCTGCTTAACTTCGACAGAGGCAAATGTAACCAGTAGAGTAAAACGAGAAGGAATATTATCCGTGGAGTCTTCCAGAAAAGCAGTTAAATTCGAAATAGTAGGGACAATTTCGTCAAGGGCACCCTCAGTGGGATTAACCTTTTTAGTACTAGAAAGAAGGTAATAAGATTGCGAAATTACAACAGGCTCCTGTATCTCTAATACTTCCTTAAAATATTTCTCCAGTAATATTCTAGGTGCTAATAAGGGAGTCTGCGGAAAATTCAAAAATCTAAGGTTACAAGAGCGAGACGAGTTCTCAAGGGCCTCCACTCGGGAGTATAACACCAAGGAATCCTTAACCCTAGCTGTGTGAGCAGCAACAAGTGAAGGAACCTGAGAACTAATTTTAACAATAGCCTTATCGACAGAACTAACTCTCTCATCGAGCTGCTGAAAAGAAACAACAGCTTCTTGAGAGAAGGTACAAAGAGCATTTAAAGTTGAAGACATTTTCTTGTCAATAGCGAGCAAAGCAGACCAAATATCTTTCAATGTAATCTCACCACCTGAGGGCCCAGGCGAAACCTCAGTTATACTGTTAAGAGAAACAGATTGTACAGGTATAGGAAACACTATAGGAACTTTTGTACTTGCTGTTTCCGGAGACTCCACGGGTATCCCAGGCAAATGCAAAGGCACAGGTAATGGGGAGGGAATCTCCCGCTAGAATTTAGGGAGACCCCATCTGGAGAGGACTGCGCAATAGGAATAGGCAAGAAGTGTCTATCCAAGGGACCGATCGGTTTATCCCCGGAAGCGGTCTTAAGATCCTTAGATGCGCCCTTCGCTTTCCGTTTTCACATATTGTATTAAGACGGGGAAAGGAAAAACAAGCGCCGAAGGGGCGTATCTGCCCCTTTGACCACACCCCTTCGGGACACGCTCCGCGGTCAAGGAGTAACACAAAATATATACACAGAAACCAAAAGGACCCAACGGGTATGAGTGTGTCCCGGGGCCGCCTGCCCGATCTTCCAGCACACTCCAGCCACGGCAGTCCAGGAACTGATGACCTGCTCCAAATCCTCCTGCCTCGATCACTGCTGCAGAGAGGAGCTGTTTAAAGGGAAACAAGTCCCCGCCAGGTATGAGGGTGTCCCGGGGCCGCCTGCCCGATCTTCCAGCCACGGCAGTCCAGGAGCTGATGACCTGCTCCAAATCCTGCGGCGTCTCTCTGCCCGCCTGCTGGGCCTGCACCTTAATGTATTTTCCACTTAAACTCATGTATACTCATATTCATTAATTCACAACTTACTTTTTCCTTTTTCTTACAATACCCAGTTCCCCACATTATCACATTTACTCTTTACACTAATAATTCTAGTGAACTACAATACATATTTCCTTGCTCAGATAAGATAAGATTTTTGAAATTTGTAAATATTTAAATCTGTATATATGTTTAAACTATCTATATACCTAATCAGCATTTACTCAGCATTGTAACCCTCAAATTACCATTTTTATTATATACAATTTAATGTTCACTGTAATTTCAATTGTTTGAATAAGTTTCAATGTAATGTTCAAGTTTTGTTCTTTGTAAACCGCTTTGATTTTTCTGAAAGGCAGTATATAAAACCGTTCAATAAATAAATAAAAAATAAATGTAAAGAAGACAAAGATCATGACAACTGGCATAATCAACAGGTTCATCGTTGAAGGAGAAGAAATTGAAATTGTGAACAACTTTAACCTACTTGGATCAACTATCAATAAAGAAGCAACAAGCAGTCAAGAAATCAGACGACTCATTGCTCTTGGCAGAATGGCTATGAAAGACCTAGATAAGATTCTCAAGAGCAGAGATGTCTCTCTCCATACAAAGATTCAACTTGTTCAAGCCATGGTATTTTCAATAATATCATATGGATGTGAAAGCTGGACAGTGAAAAAGACAGACAGGAAGAAAATTGATGCCTTTGAATTATGGTGCTGGTGGCAAATACTGTGTATACCATGGACTGCCCGAACAACAAACCAGTTGGTACTAGAGGAGATCAAACCTAAGCTTTCTTTAGAAGCTCAGATGACAAGACTTCGACTTTCATACTTTGAACACATGTGAAGAAAGAGATCATTAGAGAAAGACATCATGCTTGGCAAGATAGGTCAACACAAAAGAGGAAGGCCAGCAATGAGATGGATCAATACAATAACAGCAGCTACGGGTACCAGTCTGTCAACAATGAGCCGCCTGACTGAAGACCGAACACAGTTTAGGATAGCTATCCAGAGGGTCGCCATGAGTCAACGCCGACTCGACGGCACTTAACAACAAAGTCAACAATAAAATGTATTCTTCCCATACTGCTCTTATTCTGTTATTGCATTATCCGTGTAGCCACTTGCTTTTTGAATCTTATGTAGAGATCGACGTTTATAATATAATTATAATGTATCCTGTTCATGTTCTGAGTTTAATATAAGCCACTTTGATTGTTGGATAAGGCAGTATAAAAAAACAGGTTAAATAAATAAAGTTCAGCGTAGTATCTATAAAGTGTAGTCAGGTTTCCACTTCAACACACACATGGGCTTTGTGTGACTGTGTCGGATATGCCTTGATCATCTGGTCTGGTTAATGCTGTCTCCTGACACTTCCTAGTTAAGAATCTTTTGGCAAGAACAGATCAGTACAAAAATTCTTTTCTCCTAAAAAAGGAAAAGTAATCATATATGCCAGGCAACTTTTTCCTTGCTCTGCCAGCACCATCTGGTGGCTTAAGAACATAAGATATGCCATACTGGGTCAGACCAAGGTCCATCAAGCCCAGTATTCTGTTTCCAACAGTGGCCAATCTAGGTCATACGTACCTAGCAGTTTCCCCAAGGGACACAGGTTCCACAATGCTTGTATTGGTTCAAGCATTGATATCCTGGGTCCCTTCTTAATAATGGTTTATGGACCTTTCCTCCAGGAACTTGTCCAAACCTTTTTTAAAACCCAGCTACACTAACAGCCTTTACTACATCCTCCGGTAACAAATTCCAGAGTTTGATTACACGTTGAGTGAAAAAATATTTTCTTTTATTAGTCTTAAATAGTTTACCCTGTAGCTTCATTGCATGTCCCCTAGTCTTTCTATATTCTGATAAGGTAAACAATCGATCTACGTTTACCCGTTCCACTCCATTCATTAATTTATAGACTTCTATCATATCTCCCCTCAGCTGTCTCTTTTCCAGGTTAAAGAGCCCCAACCTTTTTAGCCTTTCTTCATAGGAGTAGCCTTCCATCCCCTTTACCATTTTGGTGGCTCTTCTCTGAACCTTTTCTAAAATTGCTATATCCTTTTTAAGATATGGCGACCAGAATTGCACACAATATTCAAGGTGCGGTCTCACCATGGAACGATATAGAGGCATTATAATATCTTTTGTTTTATTTTCCATTCCTTTCCTTATCATACCTAGCATTCTATTTGCTCTCTTGGCCGCCGCTGCACACTGGGCCGAGGGTTTTAACATGGTATCCACAAGGACGCCTAAATCTTTTTCTTGGGTGGTGGTTCCTAATGTGGAACCTTGCATCGTGTAACCATAGTTTGGGTTGTTCTTCCCTAGGTGCATAACCTTGCACTTCTCCACATTAAATTTCATCTGCCATTTTGATGCCCAGTCTTCCAATTTATCAAGATCCTCTTGCAATTTTCCACAATCCTCCTGGGTTTTAACAACTTTAAATAGTTTTGTGTCATCAGCAAATTTGATAACCTCACTCGTTATTCCACTTTCCAGGTCATTTATGAATATGTCAAAAAGCAGCGGACCCAGCACAGATCCCTGGGGTACACCACTATTCACCTTTCTCCATTGGGAAAATTGGCCATTTAGCCCTACCCTCTGCTTTCTATCTTTTAACCAGTTCCTGATCCACAGTAGTACACTGCCTCCTATCCCATGACTCTTTAGTTTTGCCAAAAGTCTCTCATGAGGGACCTTGTCAAAGGCTTTCTGAAAGTCCAGATACACAATATCAACCGACTTAAAGAGTTAACGGTCTTACATAGTAACATGGTCTTTATCTACCATCAAATACTAGCATGCTCCATCTAGTCTGCCCAGCAAGGTGGCAAGAGTAAGTGCACCTGCTGCTCCGTGCAGGTCACCCCTCCCCATGCCTTTGTTTAGGGGTGCACCCACCGCTCCCTGTAGGTCACCCATATCTCTTCAGATATAAGAGAGAGTTATGCTTATTTTGATTTTATCCTGTTGCTATAAAGGAATCCACAGTGTCTGTCCCATGCCATTTTGAATTCTGTCACTGTGTTTGCTCCCACCACTTCCATCGGGAGGGCATTCCAAGTATCCACCACCCTTTCAGTGAAGAATTATTTCCTGACATTGCCTTTCGGTTTACCCCCTTGCAGCTTCATGTCATGCTCTCTAGTTTTACAGCTTCCCAGTCTTTGTTCATTATTTCTCTTTAAGTATTTAAAGGTCTGAATCATATCTCCCCTGTCCCTCCTCTCCTCCAGAGTGTACATATTTAGGTCTTCAAGTCTCTTCTCAAGTCTTCTGACACAGGCTCCGAATCATTTTGGTCGCCTTCCTCTGAACCGCTTCCAGCCTTTTTATATCCTTTGCGAGATACGGTCTCCAAAAATGAACACGATATTCCAAGTGAGACCTCACCAGTGACGTACAGTAGCATTAGTACCTCTTCCTTTCTGCTGGTAATTCCTCTGTATGCAAGCCAGCGTCCTTCTGGCTTTTGCCACAGCCTTGTCACACTGTTTTGCCACCTTGAGATCATCAGAAACAATCACACCGAGGTCTTTCTCCTGGTCTGTATACATCAATCTCTTACCCCCTATCACATGCAATTCTCTTGGATTTCTGCTCCCAAGTGCATTACACTGCACCAGTTCACATTAAATCTTAACTGCCAAGCATTAGACTTGTGGTGGAATTGTGATTTTCCCAAGGGTGTGTCTATTTTTAAGATATTATGGATATGAATTAAATATGTAAGTAAATAGTGATTTATTATTTTATATAGTTAATGTTCTGAAATCCAGCAAGAATGTAAGTTCTTGTACAGACATTATCGAACAGTATATCATGTAGTGCTGTATAAATGTTTCATAGCAATAGAAGTACCGAGGGACTTCCTAATATCTGTCAAACTCCAGAGCACCTTACAGGTTCAGTTATGTTCTAATTTCATGGTCCATGTAATATACATTTTGTAATAGGTGGGTTGCAACCACATTTCTCCATTCTGTAATGTTTATTTTTTTAAAGAATTTGACTTCTGTTGTTTACAACTCTGAGCGAGGAGCAACAGATAACCAGTTTATTGTTTGATATACTGTGTAACAAAATGCATCATTTTTCAGTTTTTGATTTTGATTAATCTCCTAACTAGTTACTCCTAGTTGAACAGGATTTTGAAAAGCAGAATTGTTAGGTGAAATTTTACTGATCTGTGTCGCATGTGATGGGGAGGGCAGGGCCGCTGCAAGGATATTGGGCACCACAGGTAAACTTTCATCCTTATGCCCTCACCCCCCAGGGCTGGCCTGTCGGCTAGGCAGCTGCCTAGGGCAGCATATGGCAGGTTGCGTGCCACCCAAGGAGGCAGGCCATATGCTTCAGCACACACGGCCTGCCACTTCTGCCCTCCCCTCCCTCTCAGACAGGAAGTTGTCGGAGGCGGGGTCAGAAGTGGCAGATCATGTGTTCCAAAGTACATGGCCTGCCACAGGCCACTGAGCCTTACTGTCCCTGCTCCACCTGGTGTTAGCGGGGGTGGGGACTTGGCGGGGGGGTATAGCATGGCTGGGGCTTCTGCCTGGGGAGGTAGAAATCCCTGGTCTGGCCCTGCCCACCCCCATACAAACCCTGAGATTTTCATGGCAATCATCGCATTACCATCTTTTCTGTATTGGACGACATACTTTCTCAATACTAAACTTTGCTTTGCATGTATGTGTGTTCACTGTCCCTGCAGGTAAATGAATGTGATGATGGCTCTTTAAGTTTGTGTGTGTCAATCTGTTTTGCTTTGCTGCCCCTCAAGACCATCCCTCCCTAGGCAACAGGCTAGGTTTCCTAATGGTTGGCTGACCCCGAGGGAGAGACAGACTGGGAAATGTATCATGATATCACAGCCCCAGGAGGGAGTAGCAGCTAGTGGCTGTATTTAGGGCCCATGATTACATGGTTCTGCAAGGAATCTTGGAGTATGACCCCCAGCTGATGGATAAAATAAGGGCATAATTGACCAGGTAATTGCAATTATGGTTTATTGGTGCTGGATATATTGCCCTTCACAATATACCAGAGCGGTGTACGAAAGGATACAATTACAATAAAATATAAAATTAAAGGAAATTGAAAGCTTATAGTTTGTTCCTCTTCCACCAGCAGGAGACCACCAATGAGTTAAAACAAACAACCCAACCCCCCCCCCCCCTAGTAAACCAAAACAAAGTGTGACAATCAAGCAGGACCTACAGGCCCAGCAGAGGTGTCCCTGTGTGTGTTCTCTTTCTAAAGTCACTGGTTCCAAATACAGTACTAGATTCTCAGTGGCAGGCAGTGGAGTGTTTTGTAACATTGGGAGCAAATGGTTTCGTCTGTTTCATTTTTATTTTATAGGCACAGACATCTGAGGCACACTGGCTGACGGCAGAAGAAAGGAGCCAAGTTTTGCATGATCTGAAGACATCGGGATGGAGTGAGCTGGGTACAAGAGATGCCGTATACAAGGAATACCACTTCAAAACCTTCAATCAGGTACTCTATCTGCCTGTTGACACGATCTGATTTTGCGCGAGGCGGAGTGCTGCTGCTGTGGTCGTTGCACTAAGAAATGCATACCGTATAAACTTTCGCTAGGGCAGTGAAACACCTATTTGTTTGGGGGGGCCCAAGCTCTGCTCTAGCTCTGCCCCTAGCTCCCTGTGAACTTCACCTCCTGTTCTGCCCACAGGGATTCATTCTCCTGTGGGCAGACAGCAGTCCTTGCCATGATCGCAGCTGCTCTCTTCTGCCTGTGCAAGATGGGACCCCCGTGGGCAGACAGCCTGTATCAAGGCTGCAGTTACAGCCTTCCCATCCTGTTCTGCCCATGGGGATCCTATCCCACGTCTGGCAAGTAAAACATTTGTGTGGCCAGAGCCCGTGTGGCTCACCCCATTCCGATGCCTATAGTTGTGGCCCAGTGAGGCAAAGCCTAATATTAGAACCCTCATGAACAGGGATGCTGATATTGGGGTGCCATCCCTATGACTAACCAGGGAAAGGGGGCCCTGAGGCTTAAGTATTATATAGTTCTTAAAATTTTGAACTGGGCAGATGGTATCCCCATATGTATGGGGCAATGTTCTTCTCGACCCTTTGCTGTTTGGATCTCTGAATAAGGATTAGAAGGGCATCGTGCTGTAAGGAGGGTATCTTCACTTTCAAACCCAGTTGGGCTATGGGGGGCATTTTGTTCTGGTAGAGTTCCCCTACCCTCTTGGCTCCAAAAAAGGTTAGTGTAAATGTGTGTTTAAATAGGGGGGCCCATAAATGTTAAAACAGATCCCTTCCAGTATGCCTAGCAGATGTTTCAGGCATTGATGAGTGATGGGTGTTTCTGGTCTTGCCCTCTCTGAGAAGGATGTGCAATTTCTTTCTGCTGACAACAAAACTGGTAACGGGGTTTTCCCTTCCCATGGCCCTTGCAAAAAAACCCCTGATACCTGCTGGTTGTGTTAACATTGTTGGTCCATGCATGCCTTGTTCCTTGCACGACATAACAAAGAACACCATTGTGTCGGTGCTAAACCAGAAGTCGTCATTGATTGTCTCCTCCACACAAATTCTGAAACTCCTTTAAGGCTCTTAACTAGGCTCCAATCTTGGGGGGTGGGAGGCAAAGTTCCAGACTGCATCTTGTCTCTGTCCTGGGAGCGATGGATCTGAAAACAGATATCTTAAAACCAGTGTGAATTAGCTACTTCATGCCTTGACAGATTTTCTTGAAATCTAGGAGCCAGCTGCCAAACCCTAGGTTACAATGCAGGCCCCTTCCCCTTCAAATAAGATGTATCGCAATAACGTTTTTAGGGCCTGATTTACTAAGACTGTTGTCCCGTTTCCTATTGGGAGAAAACATAATAAATCAGACTCCTAATGGGGTATTGCATAATGCCAAGAGAAGGCAATGGCTCCACTCCTCATACCTTTCCTAGCACTCCCACTGACTGCGTGTGTGTGTGGTGTGGAGGCAGGGTGCATCTTTTTTGCACATACATACTGTGCCCTTTACATGCAGTCATCTCTTTGCTTTCCAAACCCTTGCATGCACCTCATATTTTGGAGACTGTCTTTCTCTTTGTGGTATTATCCCTGCAATTCGAACTACAGTCATTGATTTTTACAAATGAAAGTAATTTAATTTTAAAAGTTGTCTTTCCCTATTTGAGGAGAAACCATGTGGTTTTTTTTTTAAAGAGTAAATCATTTGATTGGATATGGCTTTACCTCATGCCCATCTCCTAAATTCAAGGCAAGTTACGTTCAGGTACTTGTGGGTATTTTGCTGTCCCCAGGTGGATGCACATGTTAAAGAACATCGAATATCCTACTCCATCAGTGTTGTGTAGAGATGTCCATCATTAGCGTGCATTTGGCTTGTGTGCATGCAAATCACATGTGTGTTAAACATTTTTTATTAAAACGGATGTGTGAAAGTCCGCTCCAAGGCTCTGTTGTGGGCTGTCTTCTCGCTTTATATCCATTCCATTGGTGCTCTGATCTCCCATGCAGAGCCGGCCCGTCCACTAGGTGGCCTCCTATGATGGCAGACCATGGCAGGTGGCTCAGTGGCTTTCTGCCACAGCTTTGGTGCCCACGGAAGGCCATGTGCTTTGGCATACATGGCCTGCTGCTTCTGACCCCCCTCTGATGCAACTTCCTATTGGGGGGGGATCAGAAGTGGCAGGCCATGTGTGCCAAAGTATACGGCCTGCTGTGGGCACCAAAAGCGGCAGCACAAAGCTGTCACTTTTAAACTGCTGCCAGTCCCCCAGAAGACAGGATTTGGAGTGCCTCAGCATTGGAGGGGGGGGGGGGCAGTCTGACATGCAGGAGGGCAGTGGCATGGCGGGGCTCCTGCCTGTGGCAGCATAAACCCTTGGGCTGGCCCTGTTCCCATGGCCTTCAGTATTATATCTCTGTTAACTCTCAGGTCTGTGCTGGAGATTTCACTTGAAATCTAGTTTGAGTTCTCTGCTTTTTTACCTAGCACAGTCACCACCATCATAAACATAACATGACCAAGACTGAATTTCTTAATCCATCATCTAGACTTGTTTTCCTGTTCCATGCTTTTCTAGCTTGGTGGCTCACAGTCCTTTGTTCCTTTGCCTGCGACTTTGGAGTTATCGTTTGACTCTCCTCCTCTGCAGACATCTAATATATTGCTGAAATGTCTTCCTTTCTACTGTATGTAATATCGGCAAAATATGCCCTTTCAAGAATGAAGGCTGACGATTGGTGCAGTGGGCTGAGACTGGGTTCAAATTCCTGTTTCTCTTGCTGATGTTGCTTGTGACTGTGGGCAAGTTGCTTTATCCTCAATTGCCTCAGGGGACATCTTCAACTGTGAGCCCTTTTTGGGAAGGGACCTACCAACTACACCTGAATGTGTAACTCCCTTGAGCTTGCATTTGGAGAGGTGAGTGAATAACTCTAAAATTTTAAAATGCAAATCTTTCATCGCCTACTTGAATTATTGCAACATCCTGATAGGTCTGTGCTAACCAGTTTACCTTCCCTGTAGTCTATATTAAAAATTCAGGTCTTGTTCCCTTTCTGGCTATGATCCTTCCACCTTTTGAGATTTGATTTTAAATCCAGAAACGGTGGGAGAGTTTTTTGGCAGGCATTATAGTACCTAGGATTGAAGTGTCTCCCGGAAATTACACACACCCGTTCAGAGTCTATGTGGATGGCAGCACCTAAGACTTCAGATTTGACGTGGCAGAGAGTGGTAACCAAAAGCAGACGGCTGACATGTCTCTAATGGAAAGGGGCAAGCGTAATTTCCGGAAAGTGGAGTGTCTTGAAGGAGGCAACAAGGTCACATGCGAGTAATGGTTAATTATTAGAGGATATCCAGCTTGCAGTTGGCAGTGTACTAGGTTATCATTGAAATAAGTTTTGATGGTGGCATTAGGCTACTGGATTGTTAAAGTATACGACACAGGGGGTGAAGATGGATGAAAGGTAGTAGATATTTGAGGGTGAATGAGGGGTGTTGAAAGAAAGAGGGGGGGGGGAGGGAGATGTGGTTGGGTGTGGGATTTAGGACAACATCACTTCTAATACCTGACTCCGCAGGGAGTGATTACAAAAGGGGGGGGAGGGAGGATGAGAGAAGAGTACTATGCCAGCCGGTTGACAATCATACAAATGGTGCGGATAGGATCTACTAATGTTAAGGGGCTTAACACCTCACGGAAGAGGCAGCAGGTCTTTCAGGAGGTAGAATGGTTGTGCTGGATATAGCGTATATTCAGGAGACTCATTTGCATCGGAAGGATGAGACTATTGCAGAGAAATCTATACCCACACCAGTATTTTGGGGTACATAGGGGTGAGAGGTAGCCATCCTAATACGGTGGAGCTGCCCATTTCAAGTAGGAGAGGTAGTTTGGGACAGAGAGGGAAGGGCCCTTACTTTATCCCACAGTAATTACCCTTTTAACATAATGCTAGCAACTGCTTTTGCGCCCATTGAGAGACAGGTTCCTTTTTGGAGGGGAGTTTGGAAGCTATTAGGTCGGTACAGGGAAACTTGTGTTAGGGAGTGCTTTTCAGTCTGGCCCTGCACCCTCGATAGGATCGTCGGGCTAAAGGAGGGGATGGGGTAAAAAGAGTAGGCAGCTTGTACAAGGAATTAAGAGGTTCCACTTAACAGCTATATGGCGGGCACAAAATGCTCGTGTTGGAGTAGCTTTGGTACTTCCCATTTTTCTGGACTGGTCTAGCAGGAAGATCTGGAAGGGGAAATTTTACTTACTGTTAATTTCCTTTCCTGGACTCCTGCTAGAACAGTCCAGGATCCACCTACTTCTCAGCCTTATGCCTCGTACACAGACGCTTGTTCATGCAGACGTCTGTACATATTTGCGCTTGTTTATGGTTAATACGTTGCCTTGGGGACCCCTTCAGAGGATTTGGGTGTTTCCATTTACTTGTTATGAAAATACTGAGGGCTCTCTCTAGCTGTGCTAGGTTTTATGCTAGTGGTGATGTCGCAGAAACAAAAATACCACTGACAGAATGAAGCAAGATCACAGATCAAAAAATGAAAACATCATTCCACTATAAAAACAACAAGGGTGACTGGATATGGAATCCCAAACTGTCCATCTGATCATTCCACTTATGCAAGGGAGAAAAGGATCTCAGTAACTCAAACGCCAAAACAGCTTACCAAAGTTGCTGCCTACAGTACAAAGACAAGGCAGAACTTATCAAGCCTTAGGTGCACACTATCATGGATCCTGAAAAACTCTTCCTATGCCAAATCTTGGATCACTTTAGTAGATTTTAATAATAAATTTTTAAATATTTTTTGAACTATTTTCTCATTGCTACTTCACAGCAAACCTTCACTTTCTCAGAGCATGCAAAGTGTTATTTCCAAATGAAATGCATAATATACTACATTTATCAATGCTACTCCACACTTATCTTCTTCTAAAGAAATTAGCTGCACCAACCACAATGTCCCAATGCTTTACATAGTCACATAATAGATGACTGTAGATAAAGGCCAAAGTTGAAATTTATTAAGTTTCATGTAGAAAAGTGGTTACATAGCTGGTGGTTCAGGGAATCTACCATTCCAGGTCCCCTGCATTCTCAAGACAGCACTGGTATTTGTTTAAAAAAATATATATATATGTATGTGTGTGTATACACAGTTTTTTGCATCTCTCTGTTCCCTAGGGCTATGCTTACACGTTTATCACTGAAGAACAAGCACGGTATGCTGGTGATATTATAAAGGCTCTGGAATTGTCAGGAATGCTAGCTCCAGTGCAACTGGAGAAGCTTTGGGCTGATTTTAAAGACCAGCAGAAAGCTGTAAGTAACTCCTCATGTTTCTTGTGGAAGCAGTAGGGAAGAAAACGCCAACCAAGTTTTGAAAGGTTTTTCTCCGCAGACAAGCAGGAGGATGAAGTCGCACTTCATAGGGTGACGTCTCTGACATTACCTAAATGCTGGACTCTTCCCAGCTCAGAAGTCTTTTGACTTCTCTGAGAATGCGCAGTCTGTTTTCCACCCTGCTGTTTCTCCTTTGGTTCGGGTTTTCTTTCTGACCACTGAAGCTTGCCACAGTTCTCCCCTCTTCTGTAGCCTTGCGCCTCTCTTCAGCGATCCAACACCATTTATCAGTGTGCTGTTTCTGTACAGCATTTAAACACTAAAAACAATAATAAAAAAAAAGCAGAGGATCTCCTCTGAGCGTGGGGAGAGCCCAGCACGTAGACAACATCAGAGACATCAAATGCAACCTCATACCCCTGCTGTCTAAGGAGAATCCCTGTTACAGGTAAGCAACTCCACTTTCTCCTAGGACAAGCAGGATGAGTCAGCCACACTTGGTGATGTCATCCGACGGCGCCAAGACGGAAGTACTCTCCATAGCTCAGAAGGGCTTTGCCCTTCTGAGCATGGGCCAACTGGCCCCACCCCCTGCCCACCCCTAGCTAGCCAGTTTTCAGTTCTTCCGCCTTGCCTCAAGACGGAATTTTCTACTCTCCAAATAAAACCTACTTACTTTGCTTGTATGAACTAAAACTTTTCTAATTCTGTATTTCTGATGTCTCTCTTTCAGATTCCTGTGTCACAAAGAGCAAGGCTAGGAGCACATCTACCTACGGTCCATGTGCTCAGCGTCCTTCTGCCTTCGGCCATGCAACCAACACTACTAAATGTGGCAGGCCTTCCCGGAGCTTTTACTTACCCCGTTTTAAATTGTCTCTATCTTGGATTCTTCCCCTCTTCAGGTCTGTCCCAATACCGTTCAAGGGAGCTGGATGGATTTCTACTGTGCCTGCTGGTCACAAAGGCAGGTATTCTGAGGACCTCCTGAACCCAGCCGGAACATGCTCCACGGATCTCTGCTGCTGCTGCTGTGATGCTGCTGCTCGGGATGTGCCTATAAGGCCTCCATCCTAGTCGCAAGCTTCGCTGGGCCTGCCGACAATGCACGGATGCCGCTGCTGAAGGCCTTCGAACACCGGAGAAGAGGTGTCCCGAACAGGCAGCAGTCTTCATGGCAGCTCAGGACGTGCCTGAGAAGGCTTCCGTCCCCGGCCAGCCCGGTAGTCTACACTTCCTTCTTTCGCCGCCTCCGATGCAGCTGGTGGTCTACGCTTCAGCGCTTCCTTCTCTGCCACCTCCGATGCGATCCCACACGTGTGCACCATGGGGGTGGCCATCTTGCTGCACTCGCTGCAGCTCAGGTTGCATCTCCTAGGCCTCCTCCTCAGCTGCAAGCCTCCGGAAGCCAGCCTGGGCAGGAAATCGGCCTCCTAACTGCTGCTGCTCTGGCTCTTCAAAGTCCTCCGAAATGCTTCGGATGCCCACTGGTAGGCTCCACTCCGGCCTAGGCGCAGAGACTCCTCCCCGGATGGCACTGAGCAATTTTTGCGCACGCCGCCACGCTCCCGGAAGTGAGACACCATTTATCTTGGTGAGGTCAGTACGGCGCCATCAGTGATAGTCAACTCCGATCCCTCGGCGCCATTGGAGGAACACCAACTCAGGCGGAGGTCCACCCCGCCCCCACGGCGCCATTGGCTGATGCCAACTTCACCCCTCGGTGCCATTGGCCGAAACCAAACTCCGCCCACCTGAGCAGTGCTGCCGGTGATCCAGTACACTCCGTCCCCCGAGCGTCGGCCCCAAGAGTGGCTTAGGCTTTCCACATTGCCCTTCTCAGGCACTTGCAAGAAATAGCGGCAGGCTCCCGTTCAGCACCACTGGTGCATCCGGCCTGCCCACTTGGGCCATAAGCAACTTCTTCAGTCTGCCTGAACAGCTAATTTAATCCAAGCATATTCCCTCTGTATGGCAGAAACCTGCCCGGAAGGGATACGTTTCTTCACTATCACCAGCCTCTTCCTCAGCGCCGATGGGAAAACCCCTCCGACGTGGGTGAGGTCACTGCTGGTGTGCCTGCCTCGGGACTTTACTGGAGTCGCTACCGGCGTGCTTACCCGCCTCAGCACTGTTGGAGAGACCGCTGCTTAAACGTAAAGTAACCTAGTGGTGAGATGCAGGTCTATGGATGATCGAGTCGGCTGTCGCCTCCGATTCTACACCCACCGTGGTGGACAAGGATTTCCCTCCTCTAATGTCAAGACCTCACTCCAGGTCTTGATGAGGAAGCACTCTGCTGCTCACCCCAATGGATGATGCTTGCCTTCCTTTACACTCGCTGCTCCCATCCATAACACTTGCTGCTCCATGGGCGGTCCCATATCAACGGAGGCTTCCTGCCCGATGCCTGCACCTTACCCTCCACATCAGCATCCTGCCGCCTTGGTGGGGTAACCTAATGGTTAGGATTCTCTCTTCATAAATGGAGGAAAAAGGTTTTCATCCCCCTCTATTCTTGCATGGCTCCTACCTTCTAACCCAGAGACCTCTGGTCGTGGCCTTCCCTTCGGGGTGGATTGGTGCCCAGCCAGTTAGTTGGTGCAAGCCCTCCATAGGCAAGATCCAGGGCCCGAATCACACTTGTTCGCTCCACCGCAGCGCTTTGGTCCTGACCCAGGTACAGACCAGAGCATGGGTTCTTCAGCCAGCACCCTCTGAGCCCTCCGGCCAGTTACGGCCTAATCAAGAGCTGCTAGTTGTGGCATCTTCCAGATGGAGCAGTAGACCATAAACAGGTCCCTTGCCCCTCCAGTGGTGACTATGAACAAATCACGGTCCCCCCAAACAGTAGGTCTTCCAAGGCCCTTCACTAAGACTGATAGGTCAGAAGGTATATGTCACACCTGGGCTGGCATGAGCCGTCAGGGCGCACATCTGGGTTACAACCACCGGAGTCTAACATCACCCTGATCCAAAACTTTCACAGGGCTACCCGACGGCGTCGGTATACACCAGGAAACCTACATTATTCAACTGACCGTGGCAGCACTGTACGCCCGGTACAGTTGCTGTATACAGAAATGAAGATGTGGGTCCTTGTCCGGTATATGGACCAGGTGTCTCAACCATACCCCTGTGGTAACATGGTGGGCCAGAGAGCATGAATACACCGACCTATTGTATCACATCTGTTGAAAGCCCTGTTTTCCCCTCGGGATCCGGCTTGCCCCACAGAACCTCCGGCGGCTTGGCGAACTTCGGCGACTCGGCTAACTTCTTCCCCGAAGGGGAGGCTAGCAGTAGGAAATGAGGAACTCGCTCAACGAAAGGGGAGCGCAGGGCAAGCACAGGACTGGTCAAACCACTGTCTAGGGTGCCCTCGGTCCTCTTACCTGCAATATCGGTTCACTAAAGGTAAGCATACATAGGATGGCCCGGACACGGGCTATATCAAGGCTCTCTCAATATGGTCACCATCTGATAGAGACCCTCGTCCTCAGCACGCGGCTGACCGTGACTGCTGCATGCGAAACCACGATGTCTGGCATGGAGGTGATCACCCACTGGAGATTTAGTTAAACTAGGACGACCTCCTGACAAGGAACAAGGGCCTCTTCCTGACAAGGTGTACCTGACGAAAGGTGTACCCGACCATGCAAGTTTCTTGGCCTGCAACGAAGACCTTAGTAGCCATGAAGACCACGGAACGGTACAGACCCTTTCCCTCAGGCCACTCGTCCCTGCCAGCAAGCTCGTGAACAGGTTCTGGCCAGCCCCGCATACACTTAGGATCCGGGAGAATACTCCTGAAGGTCCCTGCCAACTGTTGGTAGGCAACTTACCAAATAAAAAAAAAAAGACAGCTACCACTGTGCCCTGACCATGGGCAAGGCAGCGAGAGACAGCTTCCGAAACCGACGGGGCCATGGGAACAGCAGGCTATCGCGTGATAATCATGCAGACAGAATCCACGGCACAAAAAACTCTGAGGTCACTGTGCACATGTGACCTCGGGAATAATCCTACAGACAGAATCCCTCAACAATGAACTCTAGGGTCACTGTGTCTGTGGTGGCGGGTTCGAAGCAAGTCGGGGATCACCAGTCCAAGGATCCCCTTAGAACCAACCCAACGTCTGAGGCCAACTCTTACCCTCAAACGCAGACAACACACAACGCTAGAGCCTGACCCCATCGATAGGTTGCCTCTCAGACATGACCATGTTCTCGTCTACCTACCATGGCACTACGTATGATCGACTGCAGTGCAGTCCCCAGCGGCTAGCGCAGACTTTACAACAGGGCAAATTACCAATACCCTTGTGACCACATTCTTTGATGCAAGCACTGTACTCTTGACAACCAGGAAGGTACTTTAGATGACATCTTAATTGCAAATCCGGGTGGCACCCTCTGCCACCCCTCGCCACACAGGCTACGCTATCTGCTACCCTACCACACACAAGCCACCCTCCTGTGGGATCCCTCCCGGGAGGAGCAGATTCTACAAACTCTGAAGAGCAGCATGGCCCCATGCAGCTGTTTGCCCGGGACATGCACAAAGCAAGTGCAAACAACTAAACAATTAAAGGCTTGGCTACCGCCACCCCCAGCAGACTACACCTCTGTGACTTCGCCCCCATCTCACACCTACTCGAACACAATCAAGCCTTCCTCAGGCTGCATCCTGCTCATGTAGGAGGACACCTTGACCCTGCAGCAGGGACCATCACTTCCCCAACCAAGACGCCAGTGGCAGCACTTGGGGCACTTTACGCAGTAGTCTTACTGAGAAGTACAAAGTCACGGGTTCGTGTGGACTGGCTCCTACAACTTGTATAAGGTCCTGGGTCCGTGTGGACCTGTCTCCCAGGCCTCACAACAGGACACACCCCAACCAAGCAGTCAGGGCAACCTCGACTTCACAGCAAACTTGACTGCCACTCCCAGCCTGAACTGACTGGGCCATGGCGGGCGCATGGACCTCTTTCACGCCACTATTGTAGCACACGCAGCAATCACCTCGCTGCTAACACGAGAACATGCTTGCTACCCCCGCTCGCAGCGACCACATCGCTGCTAACGTAAGAACGCAAGATATGCCGTACCAGAACAAGGCCCATCAAGACCAGTTTCCGTCTCCGGTGCAACATGCCATAGAGATATAGCCTACTGGTTAGTATAATGATGATCTAGGCAGTGGTCATGGATTCGATTCCTCGTGGTTCCCTCCTTTCATGCCTGTCCAACTCAGATTTTTTAAAATGGCCAGTCCAGGTCTTAAGTACCTAGCAGTCCCTCAAAAGTCATGTTCCTCTATGCTTGGTTTGGACCAAACTTGCTTCGGACCAATCGATGATTGCCAGGGGCCTGGTTACTATGGTTTAGAGATGGCTTAGAGACATACCCTGCCGGTGACTGGTGAGACTGCCACCTGAGTTCTGTCAGCACCGCTGCCTCAGCCTTCAGGTGCAGAGAAATACCACCTTGGCCGAGCAGTCATAGATGCCAACAGTGATGCACAAGCATACAGGGAATCAGACCACACCCTGAATGCAGGGTATGACTGGATTGCCAAGCCTGTAACACTGGTATGCACAGTATTCTGTTCCCAACAGTGACCAATCTAGGTCAGGTCTCCACTAAGACACAGGTCCCCCAATGCTTGTAGTGGGCCAAGCAGCAATCTACGGTCCCTGTTATCCTAATACGCTAACGGTTCAGTCCTCAATATCCTCCGGTAACAAGTTCCAAAGTGGACTACACAAAAAAAAAAGGGTGGGTCTCAGTAACGTACTAATGCTCCACCAGCGCCACACTCAATATTGCTGCCCGTTGCTTTCTCGTTGCGGTCCACGTACCTACATCCCTGTACACCCTCTGTGACTGCAAGCCTGTGGACGGTGCCTTGTAACTGCACCTTCTCACAACGCTGCTACTGCACTGCGTGCATCGCCACTACAGGCCTACATGTTTGTTGCAACGTGCTGCACGACAAGGGCACATGCTAACCATGAAGAAGCACGGCCTACCCTCATCCACCACAGCGCAGGGCAGCTTAGGAGGCACCAAGTCTGGCTGACTCATCCTGCTTGTCCTAGGAGAAAAGAGAGTTACTTACCTGTAACTGGAGTTCTCCGTGGACAGCAGGATAAGTCAGCCACACATACCCGCCCACCTCCCCTGGGAAGGGGTCGGCCTCTGTCCTGGTGCCCGCCTCCTAGCGGCAAAAGGCTCAGCTAGTGACGTACTGGCTAGCTAGGGGTGGGCAGGGGGGTGGGGCCAGTTGGCCCATGCTTTTGCCCTTCTGAGCTATGGAGAGTACTTCCGTCTTGGCGCTGTCGGATGACATCACCAAGTGTGGCTGACTTATCCTGCTGTCCACGGAGAACTCCTGTTACAGGTAAGTAACTCAGTTTTCTCTACTGGCATGATAGGGAGAACCAAGGACACTTGATGGTTTAGATGAGTATCTCATTCAGCATGAAGGCTCTAATGAAAAGTTAAATACATCCCAAGAGGAGTGGTGGTATTTCCTAGGTTTGCTTTGGGCTTCGAGATAGATCGGATTAGATCTAATCAGCACCAGATTTAAAACAATTCAAACCAGTGGTTTGGCATCAGTTAAGGTGCAAGTGTGCTGTAATAAGTGAAATGTTTTATTGTTTTTGAACATAGTCCCCTTGCAATCTTTTATGAGGATTACATGAATGTAGTTGACGACTTTTGGTTCTGAGGATAGCTTTTATTTTCTCTTTGTAAACATAGGAGGGGAAAACCATTAAGAAGAGCAGCGGATTCTCTGGCAAGGGCTTCAAGTTTGATGAAACAGAGCAGGCTTTGGCTAATGAGAGAAAAAAAACTACAGAAGGCTGCTCTTGGTCTACAGGACTCGGATGATGAAGATGCAGCTCTTGATGTAGGTTTGCCTCATTCAGAGCGTCATTTAAACCTTTTAGTATGGATGCTAGAAATCCAGAAGGGCCAATCGTTTCTGTAGCTCTTCTGATAGCTAATAAATTCCTTCAAGCGGCATGCTTTTTGAGGTTGAGTTCCTTGCATAGAATGGGCCTTCCAGATGGATTGGATAGTGAAAATGTAATTCTTTCAATACCGCTGTAATAAAATGATTTTTGATTTTTCTATAGCATTTTATATTCAAAATATTACAGACATAACACATTAGAGACAAAGCTGTTGTACAGTCTTTTTGGTGCTTTCACACTGCTTTGACAGACTTTGTGTCTTGAGTGTATGTTTGGGAAGGAAGCAACTGACACAAATACTGTGAGGAATAGGAAGAAAAAGTGACGACTTTGAAACATAGACACGAGATAGCAAAAAAGTACCATAAGGCTTATGCGGTTTGCCTATCCAAATCAACAGCTCAATCTCTACAACCCTTTCTCCCTCTAAGATCCTCTGTGCTTATCCCATGCTTGCTTGAATACTGTCCTTGTCTCCACTATTTCTGCTGAGAGGCTGTTTCCATACATCCACTACCATTTCTGTAAAGAAATATTTCTTTCAATTACTGTTGAGTCTGCCCTTCCAGCCTCATCCTCTGACCACTTGTTCCAGAGCTGCTTTTTATTGAAAAAGACCTGACCCTTATACTTTTGGAGGTATTTCAGTATCTGTCATATTTCCCCTTTTGCATCTCTTCTTCAGGGTATACATATTTAGATCTTTAAGACTTTGACTAAGACTTTTGACCATTTTAGTAGCCACCATGTGATCTGGCTTTATCTAGTTTATATCTTTTTGAAGGTGCAGCCCCCAGAATTGCACGCAGTATTCCAAATGTGGTCTCATTGGAGATTTATACAGAGGAACTATTGCTGCCTCCTCCTGCTGGGCATTCCCCTCTCAATGTACCTAAGCATACTTCTGGCTTTTGTTGTCGTCTTTTCTGCATGTTTGGCTATCTTGAAATCAGATATGAGAACCCCGAGGTCCGGCTGTTTTGTATTCATAAGAACTTCACCCCCTGTACTGTACTGTTCCCTTGGATTTTTACAGTCCAAATGCATGTCCCTGCATTTTTAGCTTTAAATCTTAGCTGCCAAACTCTAGACCAGTGGTTCCCAACCTGTGGTCCATGGACATAGAAAAGATTAAAAAGAGAGGGAGGCTGATGAAGATTGAGGGGAAGAGAGAGACTGAAGGGAACTGGCTGGGAACAGGGAGAGAGAAAGATATTGGGACTGGCTAGAAGTAGGGATAAACTGATGGAGAAAGGGAGGGAAAGGGAAATAAAGTGGGCTAGTGGGGATAGGCTTGGTGCTGAGGGAAAGGGGGTCCAGTAAGAGTGGTGGGGTTGAACTAGGGGTCCCTGAACCTTTTAAAGAATAAGGGGCCAGTACAACCAAAAAGGTTGGGAATCTCTGCTCTAGACCATTTCCCAAGCTCTACTAGACTCTCCGTCATATTTTCCATACCTTCCAGACTATCTATAACAACAAACGGAAACAAAGGCATCTTGCCTCCTTAATTCATTTTGTACTGCAGTGGCTTTACTAAGGGGTGAAGAAAAGACAAGCAGGTCCTGGATAGAAAATGGGGACATCAGAAGAACCGAGACTAAAACCCAGGCCTTACAATTCTGAGTACTTATTCTAGCTCACCACTCATCCAGTTCTGTTCCTTTATTGTATGGTAGGTGAGCAAGTTTGATTATATGAATATGAGGTGATGTCATTTATATGATTAAGTACTTTTAGCATAAAATGGTAGTTTGAGAACAAAAACATGCATGGGGCAATTCCCCCTTACATATGCACTTAATAGTTTGGTGTTATGGCAAGACTTATGAATTGTTTTAGCTGACTTTTGAGAAAAATGGTATAAAAGTCTAAATAAGTTTCGGTATATTTCATTGTAATTCTTTTTGTGTTTAGATTGATGAGCAGATTGAGACCATGTTTAACTCCAAGAAGAGAGTGAAGGACATGGCAGCACCCGGCGGTGGCGCAACAGCCAATGTGCCCATACCAACAGCAGGAAATGCTGAGAAACTGGAACTTGCCAAGAAACTGGCTTTGATAATCAATGCACAGAAGAACCTGGGGGCAGAGGCACAGGTACAGTGTTGTGGCTGAAGTAGGCGTGCAGACTTTTAACAACATTCTCAAGTCACTTCGTTGGCTTCCTATCCATTTCCACATCCTGCTGACCTATAAGTGCATTCTCTCTGCAGCTCCTCACTACCTTTCTTCTCTTATCTCTCCTTACCACCCCCCCCCCCCCTCCTCCTCAGGAACTCCGTTCTTCTGGCAAACTGCTTCTATCTGTGCCCTTCTCTTCTATTGCTAACTCCAGACTTCACTCCTTTCACTTTGCTGCACCTTACACCTGGAACAAACTACCTGTGTCTGTACGTTGGGTGCCTTCTCTGTTCTTTTCAAATCCAGGCTGAAAACTCACCTCTTCACTGCTGCTTTTGGATCTTGACTCATCTGATCTCCTTGTTTCTTTATCATTCCCCCTTGTTTTATCCCTGTAAGGACTCACAAAAGGAGCGTATCAGGATAGGTTAAAGAGAAAAGAAAGATGACAAAGAAATTAAATTGAAAGGAAAGAAAGAGCAAAGGTCTATCATAGCCTTTGTTGGGCAAGCTTTGGTGACTTTTGTCCTGTTGTGGATAAAGTACACTGAAAGAAAAAAAAAAAAGAAAGAAACGACTAAGAAGAGAGAATAGATTTAGTGAAGAGGCTGCGGGGGATAAGGCCCAGGGGTTCCCCTGGTCTGGGATCAAGAGCAGGCAGAAGGCACTCCAGGGGAGAGGAGATTGCTACTGTACCCCTTTCGCTCGGCTGCTGAGCCCGTGTGGAGAGAGGTGGCAGCAGGCCTCATCTGTGCACTCCCGACGATGCCAAAGCTCTACTTGCAGCTGAGCATCGGTCGGGAGTGCAGGCAGCAATAAACTTCACACAGTGAAGAGGTGAATCAGGGCAGTTTTGGGGCCGCGAAGGCCCGGCGCTGCCTCTTGAGGCGGGTTCCCACTGTGCATGGGAACAGTCGCCATTTTGTGGACCGTGTTTAATTTTTCTTTCTGTTTTATTTTAAAGACCAGTATTTGGCTGGACACTGTTGCGGGAGATAGGAACATACCAGCAGACTCTGGGGGCAGCTGAATTTGCGCTGCTTTATTTTTCTCTGTTGCAGGCTGTGTTTAAAAAAAAAAAAAAAAGAAACAAAAAAACCCCAGAGGACTCAGTCAAAGGAAAGAGAAGGCAATTGAGGATCTCTCTTAGGTTTTTTTTTCTGCTGTGTTTTCTTTTTGGTTCAAAAAGAAAGAGAATTAAAGTAAAATAAGCAGACTTTTAATAGTAAAGTGGAGCATACAGGACATGGCCCTTAAGAGCATGTGTCTGGGGTATGGCTCACACAGGGGTGCAGATTCCAGTGCTGGGCTCTACCGGACTTGTGAAGCAGAGACCAGGTCGGCAGAGGTAGGGCTCTTTGAGGGAAAGATGCCAGACCCCTCGGGAGAGGAAGAAAAATTGTCTCCAGCCACGGAAGCTCAAGACAACAGCCGTGACAGCAGATGAGGGCTCCGAAACCTTGACTCCTGTGAAGCAGGGACCTAGGAAAAAGTCGGGGAAGTCTGCTAAACCCTCTAAGCACTCTCCGGGTAAGGAACAGCCGGAGGACTTACCTGGGCGCTTTTTCACCGGAGTGTGTTCTCATGCATAAAAGAAGAGGAGCTGGACGGGGCCAAAATGGACTTTGCCGATGTCGCTCTTCGAAGTCACGGCACAGGGTGAACCCAGCCCTAGTAGGAAAAGGCTGGAGGAGGACCCTTGGGGGGGGGGGAGTGGGTTCACTCCAGTCCGAGGAGGAAGACGACGTAGCAGTTGAACAAGAATTGGAGGCTAAGAACATAAGATATGCCATACTGGGTCAGACCAAGGTCCATCAAGCCCAGTATCCTGTTTCCAGCAGAGGCCAATCTAGGTCACAAGTACCTAGCAGTTTCTCCAAAAGACACAGGTTCCACAATGCTTGTAATGGGGCAAGCAATGGATATCCTGAATCCCCTTTAATAATGGTTTATGGACCTTTCCTCCAGGAACTTGTCCAAACCTTTTTTAAACCCAGCTACACTAACAGCCTTTACTACATCCTCCGGTAACAAATTCCAAAGTTTGATTACATGTTGAGTGAAAAAATATTTTCTCTTATTAATCTTAAATAGATTACCCTGTAGCTTCATTGCATGTCCCTTAGTCTTTCTATATTTTGATGGCGTAAACAAGCGATCTACGTTTACCGGTTCCACTCCATTCATTAATTTATAGACTTCTATCATATCTCCCCCGAAGGTCGCAGAAGGCTCCAGTAACGAATTCCAGACGAATCTGACTGCAAGCCACTTTAAAGCAAAGATTCAGTACAGCAAGAGAAGCAGTTTCAGGGGAGTAGTGCTGAGCCCGGCATGAATTTTCTGCCTGGGGTTTCCAGGGAGTGAGTACAAAGGCTTGACCTAGTCATTGTCCATGTTAGGGGTTCCTGATTCCATCCATCTTGTATGCAATTCGGAGTGGACTGTGGGCGACCGTTGCATAGTGTGGGGGTTTCCTGCCTTTTCCCAACACATGCTGGTAGTGTTTTCTCTTGTGCACTTTGTGGTCATGCGGTCCTAGCGCACATTTTGTCTGAGTGGCTCCATTGCATGTTCCTGTCCAAGCACCCCCCTTTCACCAATACTGTACATGCTGAGATAACCCACACTTTTTGTGTCAACACGACCTTAACACGCGCAAGTGTTAACCTTGCCTCAACTTGCTGTATTCTTTCATGAAACGTTTTTTGGCCTGTGGCAAGCAAAGTGTTTCATCTCTGGATTCTGGACTCTGCTCTTCTTGCATGGCAGTTTCTGACTCATCCCTGGAGGGCCCGTTCTTCTCTCCTAGTGAGGGGATTCAGCTGGCCTTGCCCGGCCTTACCCGCCTTAGTACAGGAGGTGACGGATGGAACTGAGAATGATAAGCCGGCCAAAGGTTCCGGCGACTGTGCTTCTGGCTGCTCCTCTTCCTCTAAGGCAGAGGTTCTCAACCCTGTCCTCAGGACCTACCTAGCCAGTCGGGTTTTCAGGATAACCACAATGAATATGCATGGAAGAGATTTGCATATAATGGAGGCAGTGTATGCAAATCTATCTCATACATATTCATTGTGGTTATCCTGAAAACCCAACTGGCTAGGTGGGTCCCGAGGACAGGGTTGAGAACCCATGTCCCCTGTGGTTGGTGGTCCCTTTCAGAGAGGGGAGCTCCTGGAATCCGTGTTGTCTTCCCCAGAATTCTTTTTCTTTTTACAACAGGCTTGTTCATTTTATTATTATTATTATTATTATTCTGGCGTGGAAACTCAGGCCCTGTGGCCTCTGGATTCCTCCCCGCTCAGTCTCGTGAGGGATAGGCTGAGCGTGGAAGCTCGGCTTGGATGCCTGTTTCTAAGTGTCCCCAGCGAAGGTCGCATTTTAGAGATGTGGATCAGTTAGGATCTGTCCAAGACAGTGGTTTTGGTTCTGATGACCGTGGGCTCTGATGTGGAAGAAGTTCTTTTGCCTTCAGAGGATTATGAAGAGGCTGGGATTATCTGCCTGTTCCAGAAGGAGAACTGGTGGTGTTGATTGCTCAAGTCTCATTCACCTTGAACTTGGTGGATTTTTCAGTTAGGAGCAGGAGCCGAAGGTTCATCCACTCCCACAGGGAGTGCGGAAATCCACTGCAGTCTTCCCATTTCCAGAGGTTATCAAGGACATGATCCGATTGGAATGGAATCTTCTCAACTCCCCACCTAAGGAGCTGATGGTGTATAAGAGGATGTACGCTGTCCCAGAGGAGGAGTATGTTGCCTGGTTTGACACACCTAAGGTGGATGCACAGCTCACGACGGTTATGAGGCGGACTACCATTCCCATGGAAGGCAGGTTGGCCTTGAAGGATACTCTGGACCGAAAGGTAGGCTCTTTGATGAAGAACTAATTCGCAGTGGCGGCTGCTATTCTGCAGTTGGCAGTGTGTACAGGCCTGACATCTCAAGCCCTTCTCTAGTGGATTTAGTCTCTACTGCCGGATGATACTACCCCTTTCTGAGTCTGCTACTACCTTCCTTTTTGATGCTATGCATGATCACGTCCACTTAGCGGCTAGAGAGAGTGTGTTGTCTACGGTAACGTGGCATTGGATTTGGATTCGCCACTGGGCAATGGACACATCTTCCAAAGCCTGTTGACCCAACTGGCCTGTAAGGGGAAGCTCCTTTTTGGGGCCGATTTGGAGAAGTTTGTAAAAGATTTGAGCAAGGCCAAACAGAGAACAGGCCTTGATCTATATGCTTGGCTCTTCAGGTCCATATCCTACTGACAGCCTTCTGTTCAATCTCTCCTGTACATAGTTTCTCTACTGTTTGATTAATCATTGTTGCCCTCGAGGTTGTATGATGTTTGCCATGCTTTCCCATATACTTTGTGACAAATACTGAGTTGCCCTGTAGTGGCTCAGGCTGATAAAGGAATGGGAGTGATGCCATTGCAACCTGGGCATTTCATTGGTTTTTCTGTCTCCACCAATTTGCTGGTCTAGCAGGACTCAAGGACAGGACATTATCCGGTAAGTGAAATGTCACCTTATCTGTACTTTTCTCTTCCACTGCCAACTCCAGACTTATTTCATTCTGTACCTTGCTTCACCATATACCTGGAACAGACTGCCTGATCAGTATGTCAGGTTCTATCTCTGGCTCTATTCAAATCCAGGCTAAAGACCCACTTCTTCAAGGCTGCTTTTAGATCCTAAACCCTTATTCTCTTGTTGACCCACCCTTGTGTGTCATAACCATTCCCCCTTTGTTCTACCCTAATACCTTGTTGTATGTGTCTTCCTGAGAAACAGTCCTTGCTCAGAGTCTATTTTACATGTTGTGCACAGCGCTGTGTATGCCTTGTACAAATGTTAAATTGTAGTAGTATCCTTCTGTAAAGCAAAATTACAAGAAGCAAGTGTGGGCTCTGTACCTCCTGTTTCTAGTTATCCTCTAGATATTCAGTACAGCTGATTTAATTTTTTACCACAGGATGTCATGCAACAAGCTACAAATGCTGTTTTGAGAGGAGGCACCATTCAAGCACCCACAGTATCTGCAAAAACCATTGCAGAGCAACTGGCTGAGAAGATCAATGCTAAACTCAACTATGTGCCTGTGGAGAAACAAGAGGAGGAGAAACAGGAAGCAGGGCAAAATGAATCCTTTAAGAGATATGAAGAGGAACTGGAGATCAATGACTTCCCACAGGCAAGTCAGAGTTTTATGTATTTTTTTATTTGGGAGGGAGGGGATAAAGGGGCTACAGTGTAGGAAGTACTGAGATATTGGGAGGGGGGAAGAACTCCGATTTCTTGATACCCTGCTGATTTGGCTGACTAACAGAAATTTTATTTCTGAAGTTTCTACTTGTATGCTTTCATTTCAGAGCCTGTTTATTTGAAAAGGAGCTACCGAGCTTGCTAACATATAGCAGGGATAGCACTATGGAGTTTCTGTAGCACTGTGCATACCCACACAGAACTAGGATCTCCAGAACAAGCAGGAATGCAGTCTTCACATATGGGTGATGTCCCAGACGGAGCCCGCATGGGAACACTCCCCAGCATCCAATAGGAAAGCCTTTGAGAGCACTCCACTGTGCCTGCTTACCTGCCTTCACTCCTCTCCTAAGTTCTTCGTTTTCTACAGAGCCAGTAGGACACACCGTCCTTTTACCGCTGAAAAACACTTTTTTGTGCCCTTTAGGATACATCATGCTTTTGCCTTTCTGTCAACGCCGGTTCTGTTGAATCTGACACCAGTCCCGATATTTCTTTTTTTTATTTTCAATTTTTTCTTTCTTTTCTTTTGATTCTTACCCCGGTTCTCACCGCTAGCCTAGGCCTCTAGGCCTCCATAGCCTTGTCTTCACTCTCAAAAACAATTTTTTCAGTCATGGAAAAGCTAGTCAGTGGTTTTGAAAAATGTACCTAATGTGCCAGTACCATTTTGGCCACTCATGAACATGACTGGTGCTTAAAATGTTTGGGTCCTGATCATGAACCCACTTCTTGTCCTATGTGCCAAGAAAGGCCTCAAGAACCAAGCTAGGCAGTTTGGGTCATTGTTCGCCTTGGACTCTGTTTCAATGGCTTCCACTTTATTGAGGGCATTGACTTCTTCTCATGCATCTCAAGCTTCTTCAAAGTCCAAACACAGAAGAGAGTCAAAATCTGTGTCTGTTTCTAAATCTTCGGCAACGAAGACCGATTCTGATGCCAGGGGAAAGTCCCAACATAAGCATCGCGACTCAGGTAGAGGTGCTTCCGATCTCTCCTCCAAAGCACAAGTGGGGCTCCAGGATGCTTCCGAGGTATCAGGATAAAACAAACTTAAAACTCTTATATCTCAACAAATAGTTGTGACCTGCACGCAGAGGCAAGTGCACCTACTTTTGCCACCTTGCTGGGCAGATTAGATGGAACATGCTGGTCTTTATCTGTCGTCATATGCTATGATACTATGACCTCCAGAGAGCTGTCATTCCTTGTTCCGGGAGGGTGGTTCAGAGCCCCGTACGTGATTCTACCCAGACATCTGCCATCTTCCCTAACCAGTGCATGCTCTTGAGAGGAGTTTGGCAGCACTCCTGGCAGCCTCGGTACCTGTGACATCGAGAGCTTTAGGAGTACAGGCTTCAGTACCAAGCCTACAGCCGAGTGTATTGGCCCTCGAACCGGCATCATCTTAGCACCTAAGGCCAATTCCTCAGTTGGAATCGGTCGATGCCCCTGGTATCCAATAGACATAAGAACATAAGACATGCCATACTGGGTCAGACCGAGGTCCATCAAGCCCAGTATCCTGTTTCCAACAGTGGCCAATCTAGGTCCTACGTACCTAGCAATATCCCCAAAAGACACAGGTTCCATAATGCTTGTACTGGGTCAAGCATTGATATCCTGGGTCCCTTTTTAATAGTGGTTTATGGACCTTTCCTCCAGGAACTTGTCCAAACCTTTTTTAAGGCTTCCATTGCTCTCAGTTCCGATATGTCAGAGTATCAGTATTTGCATCAACCGTCAACTTCCATGAAGCATCGAGGTCGAACCCAAGAACCACCAATACTTTGATTTTTTTGCCGGACTCTGATTCAAGTTCTTCAGAATCTGACAGGGGATCACTCGATTCCCGAGAACTTCCGGATATTCCTTTGAACCCTTCGCCGCCTCAGGAACAGTGTTGGTCCCCACCAGAGGATATGTCCTTTCAGGGCTTCATCTGTTACATTGCAGCAGGGCTCTCCATCATGGTAGCCTCGAAAAAGGAACCAAGGGCAAAGGAATTGAAGATACTCCAATACCCTCCAATGCCCAAGGAGGCTACTACCTTAGTTCATCATATCCTACGGGACCTTATGCTCCGTATGTGGGAAGCCACACTCACGGTTCCTCCTGTTCGCAAGAGACTCCATACCATGTACCGAGTACCAGAGTGCCCAGGTTTCCAAAAACCTCAGCTTCCCCACCACTCAGTGGTGGTGTAATCAGTGATGCATCGAATAAAGAGCTCAAAGAACCATTCATCCATGCCTCCTGGCAGAGAATTCAGGACACTCAGTGCCTTTGGGCATCAATGTTTCCAGGCATGCATGTTGGCCTCCAGAATCAACTCTTACTTGCTTTGTACATAGGCATGTTTCTGAAAGATGTCACCAAGGATCTGGAGACTTTTGCCCCCCTGCTTCCAGAGGATAAGCAGGGTACATTCCAGACCCTCATTAAGCAAGATCAGAACACTTCTAAGTTTCTTACCAGGGCCTTTGAATCCACTAGCAGAGCTTCAGCAGTCTGCATTGGGGCTCACAGAATAGTCTGGTTACAGGCATGAGATCTCAAGCAATTGTTCCAGGATAAACTGGCCAATATCCCAAAGAAAACCTTTTTGGCAAGGATTAGAGAGAAAAAGCAGGGGAAATTGAAACAGATTATCTTACCTTTAAAACGCTTTTCCAGGAAGATGGCTGGAGGAAAGCTCTTCCCAAGAAATATTTTTATTCTAAAAAGAAGAGGCTATGCTTCTTACTCACCTTATGCTGCCTATTAATCATCAGTTGCCTCGAAGCCGAGGCTGCTAGTCTGGCTCTATTCTTCTTTCAATTCCACCTCCAGGGTCAAGCAGTCCGAGTACTTTCCGACAATTCCACCACTGATTTATCTCAACAGACAGGGTGGGACCAAATGTCCCAAAATGGCCCTGGAAATGAATCTTCTATTTCCCTGGGCAGAATCCAACTTCATGGCTCTTTCTACACAGCACATTGTGAGAATGGAGAACATTTTCAAGCAGATTTCCTGAGTCACCATATCCTGGACCCCGGCAAGTGGGAGCTAGCTCCGTGGACATTTGCGAACATTGTGCGTCAATGGTGTCATCTGACTCTAGACCTAATGGCCACGTCTTTCAATACCAAGATCTTTTTCAGTTGTCGAAAGGAACCAAACTCTCATGGCCTAGATGTTCTGGTTCAGTCCTGGCCCTTAAACCAGCTTCTCTACATTTTTCCTCCTTGGCTTCTAATTGGCCGTGTACTCTGTTGGATAGATTCACACTCCAGAAGGGTAGTGCTTGTGGCCCAGGATTGTCCATGGTATGCTGATCTCCTCCACCTCCTGCAGGAGGTGCCCCTACTCCTTGGTGTCCAGAGAGGTCTCCTGTTTCAGGGGCTGGTTCTCATGGACAACCCCGCTCCTTACTCGCTTAGTGCTTGGCTATTGAGTGGGGCGTCGCTTGCATCGCAAAGATTACTTGCTGCAAGTAGTGGCCACTCTACTATGGGCTCAGCGGTCTTCTTCCTCACGTGCTTATGCTCGGATCTGGCGTCTTTTTTCTTCTTGGTGCTCTAAAAAATCCCACTCCCCTTGGCAAGTTGATATTCCAGACATTCTTTTTTCTTCAGGACAAATTTGATAAGGGTCTCGCCCTTAATTCTTTAAAGGTGCATATTGTGGCCTTGACATGCTTTCAGGGGCCTCTCCATGGGCAGTCTCTTGCTTCTCATGTAGATGTTTTCTGTGGGGCGTTCGCTCCCTGAGGCCCCCATTTGTCCAATCGTCCCTTCTTGCTGTCCTTAATGCTTTGTATGCTCACCCATGCCCTGTTTGAGCCTCTCTGTAAGGCATCTCTCAAAGATTTGACTCTCAAAACTGTTTTTCTTATAGCAGTCACTTCAGCATGGTGCCTTTTGGAGCTCCAAGCACTTTCTTGTCAGGATCCTTTTCTGTCTTTTTCCCCAGAGGGTTTTACCATTCGAACAGTGCCCTCTTTTCTGTCTAAGGTCCTTTTGGATTTTCATGTCAACCAATTGGTTGTGCTTCCTTTCTTCCTTTTTTAAGGAGCAGTCTTCGGGTGACAACCAAATCCTTCTCCTGTTGGATGTTTGGTAGGGCATTACACCATTACCTCAAACTCACTAATACATTTCGCCTCTCCACCTTGTCCTGCCTTCAGGTCCACGAAAAGGAGCATCCTCCTTCCAAAGTGACCATTGCCCACTGTATCGAGTAGATCATTGAGTTGGCTTATATTTCATTGAACAAACCTGTGCCCATAGGTCTTCAGGACATTCTACGCAGGCCCAGGCTACCTCCTGGGTATGCTCATGGGTAGCTCCGCTAGATATTTGCAAGGTGGCCACCTGGTCCTCCCTCTCTACTTTTGCACCTCACTATTGCTTGGATGTCCAAGCTCGAGAAGAAGCTTGCTTTGGAGCTTCTGTCTTGGCTGCAGCCATTTCTTTCCGCCCTGGAATGGTTTAGCTGTGGTACTCCCCACTAGTCTGGACTGTCTAGCAGGATGTATTTGAAAGGAGAAGTTTTACTTACCGATAATTTCCTTTTCTGGAATCCTGCTAGACCAGTCCAGGACCCGCCCCTCTAAACTATTTAGTCAATCGCCTAGCTAAGACTCTTTACGTATTGGTGACACTGCTGTACCTTGCCATGTACATATTTCCTTGGCCTGCAGGTCCTGTTTCACATTGTTCAGTTTAGCTTATTTATTTATTTAACAAGTTTTATAAACCGCTTTTCAATCAAAGGGGTTTACATTGAAACTTAAACTTGGTAATGTACATTAAACAGGGACATTGATAACTTGGATTTTTCTGAGGCAATGGAGGGTTAATTGACTTGCCCAAGGCCACAAGGAGTGCTAGTGGCAATCGAACCCTAGTCTCTGGGTTCCCAAGCCAGTGTTCTTAACCATTAGGCTGCTCCTCCACTGGCTGTGGGCACCAAAACAGGTTTGGAAGGAAGGAAAATGACAATGCACTGTAAGGAACAGCCCCTGCTGACTAGGAAGAGGACTAAGATCCACAAGTGCAGGCATCTTGGGAATGTGGACAAGAGAGAATTTTATATTTTAAAATGACAGATCTACATTTAGCATGTATTGTGTTGTATATTTTCATCTTTCTCTTAAACCCTTCCACATATACTGTACTAGTCAATTACTTTTGTGCCATGCCAGTATTTTTTTTTTCTTTCTGTTTTCCAGACTGCTAGGTGGAAAGTTACCTCCAAGGAAGCACTGCAGAGAATAGGGGAATACTCTGAAGCTGCCATTACAATCAGAGGAACATATTTTCCTCCTGGGAAGGATCCAAAAGAAGGAGAGCGAAAGATTTACTTAGCAATAGAAAGTAAGTGCTACAAAGCAACTCTTGTTGAATGTTCTTCATAGTGACATAAAGGGAGTGATATCAAGATTCTCCTTGCCCTGAGGAATATTGGGCATAGCTGCATCACGAACCATTGAGTGACGGTGCTTCAGGCTTAGAATCAATGTTTCATAGCTACAGGGAGTTTGAGGCAAAGAAATGAAAGCCGAATGCTTTTTGATTAAAGCAAGGTGTCATCATATGAGTTAAATCCAGCTTTCTGAAAAGATTGAGAACAGAGTTTTGTTATCTTCCTTATTAAAAAAAAAAAAGAAAAGAAAACCTAAGGAGTGCAACAAAATATGCCAAAAGCCCACAAAGCAAGGCATTTCTTTCACTGAAAAGGAAGCAAAAAGTGTAGTTTGTTAGCGTTCCTCCAATCCAGTCCCATTACCTGTGGTTAGTTAAACCCCACCAGCAGCTTGGAGAGTGAGCATGTAATTTTCTCAATGACATCACCCCAGTTAGGCAGCTGGCACCACCCACAGGCCTCTAGTAGCTCAGTCTCCAAGCAGCTGGAGAGGTGTGATAGGAACAACTAAGAAAGCCCCCATTTTGTATTTGAGGGATTTTGCAGTTCTTTGCTTATTTTCTATAGTTTAGGTGATTTGAAAATAAAGTCTTTAAAAGGAGAAAAAAACAAAAAAAAAACAGATGAGCTCTGAGGCAGCTCAGTTTGAGTTTTGGACGGCAGCCCTCGGTAGTGCAAGAGATTGCTATGAGGGACGATTACAGGAATTGCGACGATGCCGGAGCCCAGTGTGAGGTGAGGAGTCATCTGGCAGGAGACCTGTCAGTTGTGCCGGCTGGCAAAGAAGCTGTGATGAGGAGGCTGAACGTGGCTTAGCGATTCAGGGCATGATCAGCTGCAGGCATTGAAAAGAATCCTTCCTGTTTTTTGGTGAGCCTGATTAGTGAACGGATACAGTAGGTTAGTGCAAATCGTGTGGGTACGGCAGAACGTCGCTAACCGCATGGTGCTGAGAGGCCTTGCTCTGGAGCACAGGAAAAAACGCCATTTTGTGAGCAACGCTGCTCTTATTTTCTTAGGAGGGGAGAGTCTCTCTGGGTGCATTTTTCGGACGCGGGGGGTGTTACTTCGCATTTTGTTGTTTTTCTCAGGGCCCTACTGGTGTTTTTGTTTTGTTTTCTTTTTTTCACTTACACTGTGTACACTCGCACCCAGACGTGGTGTGGTTTCTGAGGGTGGTCAAACAATTGGGCCCTCCCCGGCGGCCCCTTGTGCCGTCATGGGATTTAAATCTGGTCTTATCCACCTTGGTGGGCCCTCCTTTCAAGCCACTAGGGGCAGTGACGTTGAAAAACCTTACTCTCAAGACGGTGTTTCTGGTGGCTATTTGTTTGGCGTGACAGGTGTCGGAGCTCCAGGCATTGTCCTGTAGAGAGCCCTTCCTGATGATTTCCAAGGAGAAAATCATTCTACGGCCGGTCCCCATCCTTTTTGTCTAAGGTGGCCTTAACCAGGGCTCCACACATCAAACAGTAAGTAAGGATTTGAGGGTTTCTTTGTTTGGTTTTTCTTTTGTTACATTGCTAGCTCTCTGACTGGGGGCACTTAAAAGGGTTTTGTGTATATTTTTTAAAGCAAGGTTAATTTCATTTTTGCTGTTTTAGGGGAACTTTACTTGAGCACAGTAGGTTGCTGAACTCTGTAACCTCCTCAGGTTCAGGAACTGCTAACACCTAATCAGGTGTTAGTTCCCTCCCTACCCACCCCGACTCCCACCCACCCCTAGTGAGCAGTCTTGCTTTATAGGGCACCTCCCCCTTTAACAAATCACAGTGAATTGGACCAGCACATTTTGAATATAATTAAAGAGATTTAACTGCTTTTTCTCTGAAAGGACAGCTGCGAAACCAGCTGGTACTTGGTAGATCTCTCTTTTTTGCTTTAACAGATACCTAAGCTCCACAAACAGAACAATGGCTGGGAAAAATCGTATTGCTAAAGCTGTTGCCCCCGTTACAACTTCTGCCTCGGTCCAGACAGAGGTCCTATTGCCAGTTGAAGAACCGGTTCCATGTGCAGGGTGCCTGCATGCTGAAGCTCTGAGGAAACAAGTGGAGGAACTCAGAGAGGAGGTGGCGAGGCTGAGGAGCATTCAAGACAGTGAGAAGTACATTGATGAGATGCTTCTTGCAGCAACCAGGCTCTCCAGCACAGGAGAAGATGGGTGCCAACAGAATGTCGATGGTTGGACAAAAGTCACCAGAGCCTGCAAAATCACCAATCCAACTTCTCCAGCCCTTGAATTGAAGAACCATTATGCAGCCCTGGAAGTGGAGGAGGTGAAAGCATCCCTGGAAAGGGAAGAACCAGAGTTCAAGTACCCCATAGTTGCGGAATCAGTGACCAGAAGGAAACGAAGGGTAGTGGTGGTTGGAGACTCTCTTCTGAGGGGTACTGAGGCGTCCATCTGCAGACCAGACTTGATGTCCAGAGAGGTATGCTGTCTGCCTGGTGCCAAGATCCAAAATGTTACGGAGAGTTTGCCGAGACTCATCAAGCCCACTGACTATTACCCAATGTTGCTAATCCATGTTGGAACAAATGATACTGCCAGGTATACCTCGGAACGTATCAAAAGTGACTTCATGGCTCTGGGACAGAGGGTGAAGCAGGTAGGTGCACAGGTGGTGTTCTCTTCAATCCTCCCTGTTGAGGGTAAAGGCCAAGGCAGAGAGGCTCACATCCTGGAGATTAATGCATGGCTGCGTGGATGGTGTCTTCGAGAGCGTTTTGGTTTCCTAGACCATGGGATGCTGTTCCAAGGGTTGCAGAGCAGAGATGGCATCCATCTGTCCAAGAAAGGTCAATGCATCTTTGGTAGTAGACTGGCTAATCTACTGAAGAGGGCTTTAAACTAGATTCGTTGGGGATGGGTGAAGAAAGCCCCGAGGTAAGTGAAAGCCCCCAGGTAAGTGATACATTAAATACCTTTATGGAAATGGGTAACAGGGGTAACATATGGAAAGCAGTGTGTATTAATGCCCGTAGCATGGGAAATAAGATCTCTGAAGTTGAAGCTTTGGTGGGAGTGGCTGACTTGGATTTAGTGGCAGTTACAGAAACATGGTTCACAGAAAACCATGACTGGGATGTAACTATACCTTGGCTATACTTTATTCAGAATGGACAGGGTAGGAAGAAGGGGAGGAGGAGTGGCACTATATGTAAAAACTACTATTAAAGCTTTGGAATTACAGAGCTTAAAAGGGAGAGAGGAGGCATTGTGGGTTAAACTAGAAAGAGGGAAAGAGAAATCTATTTGCATTGGTGTGCTATACAGACCTCCCTCACAAGAGGAAGAGGTGGACAGAGAGTTAATTGAAGACATACGCAGCATTGCTAGGAAAGGGGAAGTGCTACTGCTAGGAGATTTCAATATGCCAGATGTTGATTGGCACATTCCTGCTGCAGTATCATCTAGGAGTAAGGAGATCCTGGATTCTCTACAGGGAGAACTATTCAGGCAATTGGTAACAGACCCCACACGTGAAGGGGCCATACTGGACTTGGTGCTTACCAATGGTGAAAGTGTTTCTGATGTTGTAGTGGGAGATCATTTTGCATCCAGTGATCACCAGATGGTGTGGTTCAGTATTAGGACTAGGGCTGTTAGAATCCATTCCAAGGTGAAGATCTTAGACTTTAGGAAGACTAACTTTGCGAAGATGGGCCAATATCTCAGGGAGTCGTTAGTGGGATGGGAACAGCTGGGGGATGTAGAAAAACAGTGGGCAAAACTGAAAGGGGGTATTTTAAAGGCAACCAACCTTTTTGTTAAAAAGGTAAATAAAGGCAAAAGGAACAGGAGACCGCTATGGTTTTCGAAGGAAGTAGCTGAAAAAGTGAAGAAAAAGAGGGAGGCCTTCATGAAATACAAGAGATCACAGAGAGAGGAAGACAGGCATCTGTATTTGGAAAAACTTAGAGAAGCTAGCAAAGTAGTCAAGAAGGCAAAGATTCAAAAGGAGGAGGAAATAGCCAATGCAATAAAATGGGGGGATAAGACATTTTTCAGATATATTAGTGAGAAGAGGAAGGGCAAAAGTGGTATTGTCAGACTCAAGGGTGCAGGGGGGGAATATGTAGAAGCTGATAAGGATAAAGCGGAATTGCTTAACAAATATTTTTGTTCTGTGTTCACAGATGAAGAACCAGGAGCAGGACCTCAGAAAACACCCACAAATAAGAACAGAAGCGAGGGACATCTTGAACAATTTTCAGAAGACTCTGTTCGTGAGAAACTAGCTCAACTTAAAGTAGACAAAGCGATGGGACCGGATGGGATACACCCTAGAATACTGAGGGAACTTGGGGACGTTCTAGCAACTCCACTGACTGACCTTTTCAATGCCTCGTTGGAGTCGGGAGTGGTGCCAAAGGACTGGAGAGAGGCTCATGTGGTGCCTTTACACAAAAGCGGTAGTAGTATGGATGTGGTTGAAAACTACAGGCCGGTTAGTTTAACTTCAGTGGTGAGTAAATTAATGGAAACGCTGTTGAAAGAGAAAATAGTGAGGTTTCTGGAGTCCAGCGGATTACAGGATCCGAGGCAGCATGGATTCACCAGAGGCAGGTCTTGTCAGACAAATCTGATTGATTTCTTTGACTGGGTGACCAGGGAGTTGGACCGAGGGAGAGCTCTAGATGTGGTGTATTTAGATTTCAGTAAAGCCTTTGACACTGTTCCTCACAGGCGACTTATAAACAAACTGAGCACCCTAGGGATGGACCCTAAAGTTACTGCTTGGGTTAGAAATTGGTTGGGTGGGAGGCGACAAAGAGTACAAGTAAATGGAGCTCACTCTGAGGAGAAGGATGTTACCAGTGGTGTGCCCCAGGGATCTGTCCTTGGTCCGATTCTTTTTAACATCTTTGTTAGTGATATAGCGGAAGGGCTGCCGGGTAAGGTTTGCCTCTTTGCGGATGATACCAAAATCTGCAATAGAGTAGACACCCAGGAAGGTGTAGATAACATGAGGAGGGATCTAGCTAAGCTTGAAGAATGGTCTAGAATTTGGCAACTGGGATTTAATGTTAAAAAATGTAAGGTCATGCATTTGGGCTGCAGCAATCCAAGGGAGCAATACAGTATAGGAGGTGAAGTACTTTTGTCCACTAAAGAAGAGCGGGACCTAGGCGTAGTTGTGTCCGATGATCTTAAAGTAGCTAAACAGGTAGAAAAGGCGACGGCAAAAGCTAGAAGGATGCTTGGGTGCATACGGAGAGGAATGGCTAGCAGAAAAAAGGAGGTGATAATGCCTCTGTATAAGTCTTTGGTGCGACCTCATTTGGAGTATGGTGTGCAATTCTGGAGACCGCACCTTCAAAAGGATGTGAACAGGATGGAGTCGGTGCAGAGGGTTGCTACTAAGATGATTAGTGGTCTTCATTATAAAGCATATGAGGACAGACTTAAGGATCTTAATATGTACACCTTAGAGGAAAGGCGGGATAGAGGTGATATGATTGAGATGTTTAAATACCTCCGTGGCATAAATGTTCAGGGAGAGAGCCTCTTTCAATTGAAAGCAAGTTCTGCTACGAGGGGACATGGGATGAGGGTGAAGGGAGATAGATTCAGGAGTGATATGCGGAAATATTTCTTTACGGAAAGAGTAGTGGCTCCGTGGCATCGTCGCCCAGTGGAGGTGGTAGAGATGAGGACAGTAACTGAATTCAAAAAAGCATGGGACCAACACAGAGGATCTCTAAAGGTAAAAAGTGGACTGTTGTAGTTGTTATGGAAGGACAGACTAGATGGGCCTTGTGGTCTTTTTCTGTCATCATGTTTCTATGTGCTACTGATTGGCCGAGACAACCATGATATTCTGATCTGGTGCATCTGACAGTAAACCATCCATGTCATCTACCAGTCCGACCCAACCTGCTCTCGCAGGGACTCATACTAATACCTCAGGTAGCAAAGAGAAAGTGGAGCTCAGACCTGTACTGTCATTTTTCCCCAAGGTCCTCTCGGTTTTCACCTGAATCAGTCAATGACAGTTCCAGTATTTTTAGGGGCGGGGGGATCAGTGTTGGATCCTCTTCTCTGCAGGTTAGATGTTCGTTGAACTCTGCGGTGCTATTTGAGAGCGACTGAGTCCTTTCATAAGTCGGATTGTTTGTCCTATTTGGAGGACAGCACAAGGGAAGGGGCACAGCTTCTAAGGCCTCTATCTCACAGTGGATTGGAGAAGCCATATCTTCAGCTTACCTCC
The DNA here is from genome assembly GCA_033557465.1 of Ichthyophis bannanicus. Taxonomy (NCBI): domain Eukaryota; kingdom Metazoa; phylum Chordata; class Amphibia; order Gymnophiona; family Ichthyophiidae; genus Ichthyophis; species Ichthyophis bannanicus. The sequence continues at coordinate 35,380,074 of CM066050.1, read as the reverse complement.
TGTGGTGCAGGCCTAGGTCTCCAGGTTTGTGGGCTCATTCCACTAGGGCACAAGCAGCTTCCTGGGCAGAGTTCAGTCTGATACCACCAATAGACATTTGTAAGACGGCAAATTTGTCTTCCTTGCATTCATTTGTCAGGCTTTACTGTTTGGATGTGCGGAGGACATGCATTTTGTCTCGGCAATGCTTCAGGCCGGGCTTGCGGATCCTTCCCAAAGTTAGTACTGCTGTGGTACATCCCCAGGTAGGGACCAGACTGGAGGAACGCTAAGGAAGGGTAAATTAGAGCTTACCTGCTCATTGATGTTCCTTGAGTTCCTCCAGTCCCGGAGCCTCTTTGGTTGATGACTGCATGCTGCTGCCACCACATGGCTCTCCCAAGCCTAAAGGTGGTCATTCTTTAATTGTCGGCTGGGGCTTCCACCTGCATTTTCGGTGTGCAGGACTCCTTTAAAAAAAAATTTAAAAAACAGGGAGAAGAAAGCAGGGGAGAGAGAGAGTGTGTTTTCTCCTCTGAGGATAAACAGGGGGTAATTTAGTTCACTGGTGAGGGCTAGTCTTGTCTATAGGGCTTCCGGTGTGGAGTAGTTGAGGTTATCATGCGTCTTATTTGTTGCTCCTGTGAGTCTGCTTTGCCAATGGGCTTCTGGAGGTTGGTTGATGGTGCCAGCTGCCCAACTGGGGTGATGTCATTAAGAAAATGACATGCTCAATCTCCAAGCTGCTGGTGAGGGTTGACTATCCACAGGTAAAAGGACTGGATTGGAGGAACTCAAAGAACATCAATTAGCAGGTAAGCTCTAATTTACCCTTAATCCTGTAATTCAAGTTATTGAAAATTTCTTCTGCTGCTCCACACACTGGTTGTGAAATGATGCATGATTATTATGAATTTAAATTTGGACATAAAACTCCAAATTGCATTAAATTACATGTGTTATGTTTTTTTTTCTATTCTGTCTCCTAGGTGCGAATGAACTGGCAGTGTAGAAAGCTAAAGCAGAAATTACCAGGCTCATTAAAGAAGAACTTATTAGACTGGTGAATAAAATATATGTTTTCATAATTATTATTTCCAGTACCTACTTTAAACAGGTATACTGAATAAAATGCTTGCCTGATATGCCCGAAGTTCTTGTAGCACAAACAGACTATACATCTACAGAATATACCATCCATCAAGAAAATTGTTATTAATTGTCCTTCCTTATCCTCATCCACATTGCTTTCCAGCCATGAGTGTGGTGATAATTACCTGAACCTTTAATTGGTGTATTTTCATTGCTTTTATTTTTTTTATAGAAGGGCATTTCATGATTGTATACCATGACCGTTACTGCCAATGTAGGTCAGCACCCATCCCAGTCCTGGGTGTCAGATGCCCAAGACCTGGCAGCCTCTCATAGCTAGTACACTCGGCTCCACAATAATAACTCCTAAAAAGGATTGAAAAGGCACATAAACATGAAATGCCCCTTCTCAGGCTTAACCTGACCCTTGCTGTCTGCTTTGCTCTGCTCTGTTCTCACAGTGACAGTGACGCGATCGTCCATGCCTTAGCCTTACTCAGGATCCAGCATCTGCTTTTATAGCAGTGCCACACAGAGTCTTTCAGAGCTTCTTAATCTGGACTGTCTGGGGCAACAGCATACACATATATGATCCTAACCACAAAGTTATTGAATGTTTTGCCCCCTGCTGTATTAGTAGTTGTCTTTTCTGCCTAAATCTGTCCAAACGTGGCTGTATTTGACTTGTTTTCTTTTTATTACAGCAAAATTCGTATCAACCAACCAACAAAGGAAGATACAAAGTTTTATAAATATGTTACTGCTGGCATGTCGAACGTTGTGGCTTTGTGTGGTCTATGCTGTTCACACTGTTTATTGTAAATTAAGATCTATTTTTTTTAGTTTGTCTTTCTGAATTTTACAAGAAACAAGCAGAAATTAGACCTTACCTGCTAATTGTCTTTCCTGGAGATCTCTCCAGGCCAGTCCAGGAACAAAAGGGCTGTCAATCCACTCCAGCAACTGAGGACTGCAAAAACTGAAGTTTTGCATAGTTGGTATCTGGCTCCCCCTGCTGGCTAACCTTCAGTTTATCCATAACAAAGCAAATGAAAAAGTCATATGGTGTAAACTAACTACTTACAAGCAGGGAATTACCAATATGTATATATAATTAATTTAAGTTTATTTGTTTTTCAAAAAATTTTTAAACTTAAAAACACAAAACCACGTTGTAGATAAAAACGAAACCGAGAACAAAACAAGTTTGAGAAAAAAACCTTCAGAAACCAACCTGAAGAAAAAAACCTAAGTACCAAAACAACGCTGACTTGCTAATTAAATAACTCACCTATTAGAAATAAAACAGGGTGGGTCCTGGACTGGCCCGGAGAGATCTCCAGGAAAGACAATTAGCAGGTAAGGTCTAATTTCTGCTTCCTGATCGTCTCTCCGGGCCAGTCCAGGAACAAAAGGGAAGTACCAGAGCAGTAACTAACCATGGGAGGGACCCGCCAGACCCGCTATGACTGCTGAAGCACCAACGTTAGCGTCCGACCTGGCTGCAACATCCAATCTATAATGCTTAGCAAATGGGTGAAGCGACGACCACGTAGCCGCTCGACAAATATCAACAGGCGGAACCAAAGCATATTCAGCCCAAGAAGTTGCTTGGCTTCGAGTCGAATGCGCACGAAGCCCCATTGGAGGCGGCTTACCAACTGCCTTATATGCCGCCAATATCGCCTGTTTCACCCACCTAGCAATAGATGCCTTGGAAGCTGCTTCCCCTTTCCGAGGTCCCCCAAATAGTACAAATAATCCTTCTGTTTTACGGAAAAGTTTAGTCCTTCTAAGATATCGTTTGAGCAATCTTCCCAAATCCAAATTTACCAGAACAGCATCAATAGGGAGACCTTCCACATTCCTGAAGGTCGGAAGGGAAATAGCTTGATTTACATGAAAAGCCGAAATTACCTTTGGAAGAAACGAAGGAACTGTCCGCAAAAGCACTCGTTCTTCCGAAAATTGCAGATATGGAGCCCTACAAGAAAGTGCTTGAAGATCCGAAATGTGTCTAGCAGAACATAATGCTACTAGGAAGGCAATCTTCCAAGACAGCTCCCTAAGTGAAATTTCTTTAGCCGGATGAAAAGGAGGTCGCGCCAAAGCTTCAAGAACTAGGTTCAAATCCCAAGGTGGAATCACCGACCGAAGAGGCGGACGAATATTTCGTATCGCCCTAAAGAAGCGAAGAACATCGGGACATGCCGATAGCCTAATTCCCTTCACCGTGCCCCGAAAACATGAAATGGCTGCTAAATGAACCCGAAGGGTACTAAGCGCTAAACCTTTATCCAGCCCATCTTGTAAAAAAGCCAAGATGTGAGGCACGGAGGCGTTACGCGGACGAACGCTCTGGCTGGTGCACCAAGTTTCAAAAACTCGCCAAACTCTTACATAAGCAAGAGACGTAGAACGTCTTCTGGCCTGCAACATTGTAGCCACAACAGAGGCCGAACACCCTCGACGTATCAACCGACGCCTTTCAAGAGTCAAGCCGTAAGAGAGAAGCGATCCACCTCCGGCATGAGCAGAGGCCCCTGAATGAGCAGGTTTGCCCGAGAGGGCAGTCTCCAGGGACTGGCTATGAGAAGGCGAATTAGATCCGCATACCACGCTCTCCTGGGCCAGTCTGGCGCAATGAGAATTACTCGACCGCTGTGATGAGCAATTCTGCGAATCACTCTGCCTAACATTGGCCAAGGCGGAAATACATAAAGAAGACCCTTGCATGGCCATGATTGAACTAGGCCGTCGAGCCCCTCCGACATGCGTTCCCTGCGTCTGCTGAAAAACCGAAACGCTTTTGCATTGTCGAAAGTGGCCATGAGGTCCATCACTGGCTGGCCCCACCTGAGGGTCAGCTCGTGAAATACCGCCGGATTCAACTCCCATTCTCCAGGATCTACCACGGTGCGACTGAGGAAGTCTGCCGTAATGTTGTCTCGACCTGCTACATGAGCAGCCGACAGCGCCACCAGATGCTCTTCCGCCCAGAACATCAACCGCTGACTCTCCTCCAGCAACACAGCACTCCTTGTGCCGCCTTGCCTGTTGATATAGGAAACCGTGACCGCATTGTCTGAAAACACGTGAACCGCTTTTTGCCTAAGAAAAGGAAGAAACTCTTGAAGAGCTAACGAAACCGCTTTGAGCTCCAAGAGGTTGATGGAGCAATCCTTCAACTCTACCGGCCAAACTCCTTGAGCAAACCTCTTCTGACAATGAGCACCCCAGCCGGCAAGGCTGGCATCTGTAGTGACTAGCACCCAGTCCGGTTGACATAAGGGCATTCCCACACGTAAATGAGTGGGATCCAACCACCACTGAAGACTTAAGATCACATTGGGCAAATTGGGCAACTTGTATTCTAGAGGATGCAGCTGAGGGGACCACCTGGAAAGCAAAGCCTGTTGCAATGGCCGCATGTGAGCTCTTGCCCATGGAACTAGATCTAGTGTTGCCGCCATTGATCCCAGGAGCTGAAGATAATGCCAAGCTGTTGGTGCTTTGAGACGCAAGAAATTTCGCACTTGCGACAAAATCTTCTGCACCCTGGTTTCCGGCAGAAAGACCGCCCCTAAAGCGGTATCGAAAATTGCTCCCAAATACAGAAGGCGCGTGACTGGGAGCAACTGACTTTTGGCTTGGTTGATTACCCAACCTAGCTGCTCCAGAAGACTCACCACTCTCGCCGTAGCCGTCAGAGAATCCGATATGGATGGTGCTCGAATCAGCCAATCGTCGAGATAGGGATGAACGAGAACACCCTCTCTGCGTAATGCAGCAGCTACCACCACCATCACTTTTGTGAAGGTGCGCGGCGCTGTGGCCAGACCAAAAGGTAGCGCCCGAAACTGGAAATGTCCCATGTGCACTGCAAATCGAAGAAATTTGTGGTGTTCTGGTCTTATAGGGATATGCAAATAAGCCTCCGTGAGATCTATGGAGGTTAAGACCTCGTTCGGTTGCACTGACTGAATAACCGAGCAAAGTGTCTCCATGCGGAAATGTGGAACTCTCAAACAGCGGTTTACGCCCTTTAGATCTAGAATTGGACGAAAAGAGTCCTCCTTTTTGGGAACTACAAAATAAATGGAGTATTGACCTAAGCCTAACTGGCTTGGCGGAACCGCCCGCAGACGTATTAACCGGCGAAGGGTATCTGCAACCGCTGCTTGTTTTACCTGCGAACCACAAGGAGACACCACGAAAGCATCTGCTAGAGGAGTAGCGAATTCGAGAGAATACCCGTTCCGGATTATCTCCAGAACCCACTGGTCGGAAGTAATGGTGGTCCAGACGGAAAGGAAGGCTTGAAGCCGACCCCCCACCGGGATTTCCGCCTGGACCAGCCGCACTTCATTGAGGTTTTTTTGCTGAATTTTGCTTGTCTCCGAAAAAACCTCTTCCGAAACCTCGCGCCCCACGAAAGGACTGACTTCTGGCCATAAAGCGACCACGCTGATACGGTGCAAAACGGGCACCACGAAAGCGGCGAAAATCCCGAGAAGCACCCCTCTGCAAAATGCTTGGCTTTTGAGACTTTGGGCGGTCCTCTGGAAGTCGGCCGCCCTTAGAATCACCCAGATCCTTGACAATTTTTTCCAAAGCCGCTCCAAACAGCAACGAACCTTTATATGGAAGTTTACTGAGCCTTGCCTTGGAAGAAACATCCGCCGCCCAATTTCTTAGCCAAAGAAATCTCCGAGCTGCAACAACGGTTGCTAAGGACTTCGCTGAAATCCGCACCAAATCATAGAAGGCATCTGCTAGATAAGAAGCTGCCGACTCAAGTTTCGCACCCTCTCCCTGGCTCGAAGGGGAAAGAGAGTCACTCTGGATCCAACGAATAGAGGCTCTAGAAACCAATGCCCCACAGATAGACACTCGCAAAGATAGAGCTGAAGAATCAAAAGCCTGTTTTAACAAGGATTCCAACTTTCTATCCTGCAAATCCTTGAGTGCCGCTCCGCCCTCAACGGGGATAGTTGTTTTTCTGGCAACCGCAGAGACTAAAGCATCTACCTTAGGCATCTTTAGCAACTCCTGATCCTCTTGCGGTAAAGGATATAACCGGCCAATAGCCTGTGCTCCCCGCAAGGAAGCCTCAGGGCATGCCCACTCAGACTCCACCATCTGCCTCATAACCCGGTGCACAGGAAAACATTTCTGCTCCAACTTAAAACCTTGAAGAAGAGGATCCTCAAGCGGCATTCCCTGAGACACTGGCACGGGAATATTCAAAGCGGATAAAGTCTGAGTAATAAGAGGACCCAATTCCTCCTTTCTAAAAACTCTAAACAAATTTGGATCCTCACTGGAAGCTAAATCAGCATCATCCAATTCCGCTGCCCAGTCCACACCAGGGTCAGAAAGGAGTTCACCCTCCTCCAGTCCCTGGAGCTCAGAGACTTGCTGAGCAGTCTTATCACCTCTTATCTGTGGTCCGAGAGCCAAGTTAGAGGGACCTTCACCTGGATCCAACACAGAAGGTAGAGTTTCAAAAACTTGAGCATTTTCAGTAACAGATCCCTTGTCCTGAGCATGCTGCCATTTTAAACAATAGGCCTGATGAAGTGCCAAAATAAAATCAGCCGAAAATACCGATTCTAAGCTTTTCTGAGACTCAACTAATGAAGGAGAAGTAGTTTCTACCCCCTTCTGCTGTCTTTTAGCCTTAGCTCTCTTTTTAACCGGCTTTTCTTGCCCCGAAGAAACAGGAGCTGAAACATTAATGGCGGCCGTTCCCGCCGAATCCAAACTGCCTCCTGAAACATTCTCCATTGTTAAACTGAAGAAAATTAAAACCACAGCTAAAAACTAATCAGAAAAAGAAACACAGCCAAAAATAAACAAGATGCCTGCAATCGCCGAAAACAAACCTAACTAACAAGAAACGCCGACATAGCAGAAGCCCCACTGACAAAAACGCCGTTTCCCGACAGAACTTAAAAAAAAAAGCACAAACCTTAAAAACAAGAATCTTTAGCTTAGTTACTCACATCCACTGCCAGTGGACAAGAAACTGAAGCCGGAGGACGGCAGGATGGTTTCTGGGGCTCCCAGCACCTTACTGCTGCCTTTGTCCTGAAACGAAGCAGCTGAATAAGGCAGGCTCTGTCTTAGCAGCTCCTTTTGAATCAAAGATCTTTAAATTACTTTATGGAAAAAAACGAACCCCTCTAGGGCTCACTCCATACCACTGCTTGTAAGTAGACAATAAATAAATCAACTAAAATAAAGAAAATCTTTAAATATAAAATTTCAACGGGAGCCAGCCAGGAAAAACCGTCCGTTCCAGTTGCTGAGGACTGCAAGACTGAAGGTTAGCCAGCAGGGGGAGCCAGATACCAACTATGCAAAACTTCAGTTTTTGCAGTCCTCAGTTGCTGGAGTGGATTGACAGCCCTTTTGTTCCTGGACTGGCCCGGAGAGACGATCAGGAAATATTTGATTTAAATCCAAAAACTTTTTTGTTCGCATTCACTAGCTCTGCTAGGCTTCAGTCTTGAATAGACCAGTTCTGACCAAATCTAATGTGATTAAAAATTAGTTTGTACCTATTTGCACATTGAGTGAATAAAACCGATTTTAATCCTTTTAGTGGACTCTGACTTAATGAAATAAAGTTTGAAATTTGTTAAAGTGGACGATTCTGAAAAATGTACTTCTGTATTTTTATTGGACAAATTATTGTGACACTCCAGGTTGCTAGGATACTAGAACTATAGTCACAAAATGTTTTAACTTGTTTATGTCTTAAAATTGTAAGATCCTTATTAAGGTTTTTAGTGAAGTGGGTAACTGGGCTATTTTGTGCTTCTATAAATGGGATTTTTTAAGCATAAGAATGGAGTAGTCTGTTTTTTTACAATGTATAAATAATAAATGCTTAGGAAGGGCATCTTGTTGGCCAAAAAAAATTACTAGGGAGGAAAAATTTGGTATATAAAACTCGGATGGCCTTATAGCTCAGTCCAGGAGAACAAGCTGAGCTGGTCCTCACTGTATCTGTATAATTTTTATTAATCAGTTGTACACCTGTGTGCCCTTAGTCCTGGTTTTTCCCCATTGTATGCAAGAAGATGTAAGCCTGTTTTTCTTAAGAAACTCCATAAGAGGATCAGAATGCATCTCCCTACATTCAGTGGGGACTTGCTAAACATGATCCTCTAACATAAAGCTGTATGATCACCCTCTGTATAACGACATTCATATTTTTTAAAGATAGTTTCAGTTAAGCACTGTGGCAGGTGTAGGCCTGTGATCCACAGTGTCTGACATAAGCAAGCCTAACTAGCTTGACCTGTAAATGAAGCTTGTGAAGAGGCCCATAGGAATTGCACATCCCCCAATATGCTGCTATAGAACTAAGAACTCAGTAAAAGTATTGAATTAGCTTAGACAAGCAGAACAGATGGAAAAATACAGAAATTCATGTTTAAAACTGCTGACAGAGAAGTTCTAGAGCCCTGCTTCCCTGCACGTAGCAACTAGCCCAATAGCCTTGAAAGAAGGAAAGTAACAAGTTGGTGAACTGGCCATTGTAATTGGGACTAGAAGGGGGGTAAGCAGGTGCTGAGCCCACTGAAAGAATATAATTGGATAATCATATCAGTACCGGGACCAATAGAAGGGGTACGGGAGGTTACCGGGACCAATGAAATGTTTTTCTATACCTAGAATGGAGCTAAAGTCTATAAAAGTTGTTGTATTGCCAGAGAACTTTGCTCAGCCATTTTGAATTTGATTCTGCTTGAGACTTGTGCACAAATAAATGATTTGGACCTTCTGAACAGACTCCTGGTATCATTGGTCTGTCTGCGCTCTGCTGCTACATATTCTTGGTGCATTGGCCGGGAAGTTGTGGAATCAGAGTGTATATAGGGCAATATACCACGACATTCCGCCTCTATAGGCTTGGTCCTGCCGGGATCGCGCCCTTCCGACGGGGGCTGCTTCCTGGTGCCGCCGGGTCCATTGCATCGGAGGAAGTTGGTCGGACCTCGGCGGGTGCCGGGCCCGGCTGGAGCCAACGCCTCGAACCCGAGTGAGGGGAGTCCGAGGTCCAACTCATGTGCCTGCTTGGGAAGTTTGAGGACCGGATCCGGTGAGTATAGTTTTGATTTGCTGTCTAGACAGATAAGAAAGAGCAGTGCTGCCATTTGAACTTGGAAATTGGTAAGAGAGCTTGATCACCTCAAAGACGGACCGAGTACCCCCGCATGAGTATTCGCAGGGCGAAACTCCCGTCTTCTTGTATTTTGGTAATTGAACAAGACTAGTCAGAATAGATAGAAACGAATGCATTCTGGGATACGTTGCTAGCATGATTGTGTGAATGAAGTGTGTATGAGAGGATGGGAGGGGCGGGGTCTACTAGGAACACTCCATTAGAATTGTATGATCGCACATTTTAAAGAGGGATATTCCGGAGATTATGGTATTAAAATGACTGCAGCCCGTTTACAGATTTTGTGTACTAGGGAGTGGCCCGATCTAGACCCTACCTGGCCCCGAGAGGGAACCTTAAATGTAGGAATTATCTAGTTAGTTCATCATAGAGTGCGGATAGCGCACCCCGATCAGTACCCCTATATAGATTCTTGGTTAAGTATTTGTGAAGATCCGCCCCCTTGGGCGCAGCGCTGCTATGAAGAACAGTGCAGAATAATGTTAGCGAAAACAGATCATAGTCAGAAAATAGGAAATAAACAGCCTAGTAAGAAAGGGAAAGATGAGAAGTCCAGGAAGAAACCCATCCTGGTCGATCCTGATTCCCCAGAAGTAATTCCCCGACAGCCTAGAACCCCGGGCCCAGTAAGAGTAGCCCGGCGTCCTGCCCCAGAGCCCCGGAGACAGCGGGTGCGGGACCCAACCCCTGAGCCACCTCCCGAAGAGCAGGAAGATGAGCTCCCTTTAGTTGAAGATGATTCTACTGAGACAGAGACAGGCGATTCAGAAACAGAAAAGGAAGAAACTGAGAATTCCCCGAGTGAGACTGACAGTGTAGAAGCGACCGCCAGTGTTAGCCTGCCAGTAAAAAGTAAATCCAAGACAAAGCCTATAGAAAAGAAAGTAATCCTTGATAAGCCTGTAGAAAAGAAGAAAAAGAGCCCTGATAGGAGAAGTACGAAAATATTGCTTAGATCCCAAAAGACCTCTACTGCTAAAATGATGCCTTTACGGCAAGTCCCGAGAATGCCTGTAAGAAATGATGATAATGAGGTGGTAGCGGGACCCCCAAGCTATGTGTATGTCCCTTTCTCTACAACTGATTTGTTAAATTGGAGGACGCATTATGCCTCCTATACCAATAAACCCCAAGAGCTTACAGAATTAGTGAATACTATTATGGAAACCCACCAACCCACATGGGCAGATTGCCGTCAGCTCCTGTCCACCTTATTTACTATGGAGGAGCGGACACGAATCAGAAAAGCAGCTATAGACTGGCTGGCAGATAACCCTGTAGCTCCCGAACGAGGAGAAGAAAGAATAGACCATCGGGAAGCGGCCCAGAGGCAATTCACGAATGAAGACCCCCGATGGGATCCGAATACTGAAAGAGGATCCAGAGCCCTAGCCCGTTTTCGCCAAGGCTTGTTACAAGGCCTGAAAAGGGGGGGCCAGAAAGCTATGAACCTTTCCAAAGTTACAGAAGTTAACCAAGGCATAGATGAGAGTCCAGCAGTGTTTTATGAAAGGTTAACTGAAGCATACAGAATGTATACTCCCTATGATCCCGATGCACCAGGAAGTTTATGCATGGTGAATTCTGCTTTTGTAAATCAGTCTCAACCAGACATTAGACGTAAATTACAGAAATTAGAGGGGTTTGTGGGCATGAATGCAACACAGTTATTGGAAGTCGCTCATAAAGTGTATGTGAATCGTGATAATGAAAGACAGAAAGAATGTGATCGAAAGATGAAGAAGAAAGCTGATTTTCTGGCTGCGGCCATAGTTGAACAGAAAAGGGGAGGTGTCCCTAGTCGAAGGAGCAGAGGAAGGGGGCGGGGCCGAGGTGGAAGCTGGCCCCAGCAGCTAGGCGTAAACCAATGCGCCTATTGCAGAGAAGAAGGACATTAGAGAGATGCATGCCCACAACTCGAAGACGCCCACGAAGATGACGAAAACAATCATCAATGGAAAGGAGAAAAACGAGGCCGTCCCCGACATCGCGGAGGAGCCAATCGAGAGCAACATCAGCGTGAAAGAGGAGAAGCCGTGCAAGCATTGGCGGCAACAGCCTATGATGAAGATGACGTGGATTAGGACAGACCGGGCTCCGAATTTGCTTTAGGTCTCCAGGAGCCTATGGTCGGAATACAAATAGGAGACCAAGTTGTGAACTTTATGGTTGATACTGGAGCAGAACATTCAGTAGTGGACAAGAAGATAGCCCCATTTTCTACAAAAGCAGTCACCATCGTAGGAGCAACTGGTGCCAAAGCTACAAAACCTTTTCTTCAGAATCGCATATGCAGTCTAGGAGGACAGCAAATAACTCATCAATTCCTTTACATGCCAGAATGTCCAGTGCCACTACTGGGACGAGATATGTTAGCCAAGCTACAGGCCCAAATATCCTTCACTGAAAGAGGAGAAATGCAAATGACAGTTAATTCACAAGCCAAACCAGCAGGAATAATGCTGCTCACAGTTCCCCGAGAAGAAGAATGGAGATATTACAGTGATGATTCTGTCCAAGACACCTATTTTGAACAAACCTTGAAAAGCATTGATGCCCCACCTGGAGTATGGGCAGAAGGCAGTCCTCCAGGCCTAGCCAAACACATAGCTCCAGTAATTGTGATTCTTAAGCCTAGTGCTACACCAGTACATGTCAAACAATACCCTCTCCCTAGAGCTGCAATTGAAGGCATCCACCGCCACTTGCAAAGATTACTGGAACATGGCCTACTGAAAGTATGTCAATCCCCATGGAACACCCCACTTCTGCCAGTGAAAAAGCCTGGAACAGATGACTACCGCCCAGTGCAAGATCTAAGAAGAGTGAATGAAGCAGTTGAAACTATACATCCAGTTGTACCCAATCCTTACACTCTTCTAGGACTAATTCCTGCTGAAGCCACCCACTTTACTGTTCTAGATTTGAAAGATGCATTCTTCTGCATAAGATTAGCCCCCGTGAGTCAGATATTCTTTGCATTTGAATGGCAGGACCCCATCTCTGGAAGAGGGGGCCAACTTACCTGGACACGATTACCCCAAGGATTCAAGAATTCGCCTACCATCTTTAGTGCTGCATTGAATCAAGACCTTTCCAGCTATCCAGTGGCCCCGGGGAAGAGAGTGCTTCTCCAATACGTGGACGATCTGCTGCTAGCTGCTGTATCAGAAAGTGAATGTATACAAGCCACCAAAGACCTCTTGCAGTTACTAGATGAAGCTGGATATAAAGTTTCCAGAGCAAAAGCACAACTATGTCAAAAAGAAGTGAAATACTTGGGCTTTCGTATAACCCAAGGAAGTCGAAAATTAGGCAGAGAAAGAAAAGAAGCAGTATGCAGAATTCCAACCCCAACAACCAGAAAGCAAGTCAGAGCCTTTCTGGGAGCAGCAGGATATTGCTGAATCTGGATTCCCAATTTTGCCCAAATTGCTAAGCCACTGTATGAAGCCACAAAAGGAGAAGAAAAGTCGCCACTGGAGTGGGGACCTGAGCAGGATACAGCCTTCAAGACGTTGAAGGAAGAATTGATGTCATCACCAGCCCTTGGACTACCAGATGTTCACAAACCTTTCCACTTGTTTGTACATGAAGCACAAGGAAATGCCTTAGGCATGTTGACTCGGAAATTGGGAACGACCTGTAGCATACCTATCGAAACAATTGGACACTGTGGCCAAAGGATGGCCACCCTGCCTGAGAGCAGTTGCAGCTACAGCATTGTTGGTGAGTGAAGCAGACAAGCTCACACTAGGACAGAATATATGAGTCACTGTGCCACATGCAGTCCTTGCCCTTATGGAACAGAAAGCAAATCATTGGCTCACCAATTCCCGAATGTTGAAATACCAGAGCATGCTATGTGAAAACCCACAGATACAACTGGAAGTGAGCCATGCCTTGAATCCAGCCACATTGATACCTATTAGTGAAGAACTTCCAGAGCATGACTGTATAGAAGTCATGGACACTGTATTCTCAAGCCGACCTGATCTGACAGATGTGCCCATAGACAATCCTGACCAAATCTATTATGTTGATGGAAGCAGTCTCATCATCAATGGACGACGCTGTGCCGGATATGCAGTAGTCACTCAACATGAAGTTGTTGAATCATCAGCCCTAGCCTCAGGCACATCAGCCCAGAAAGCAGAATTGATAGCACTTACCCGAGCACTACTACTAGGTGAAAAACTTGTGTTGAATGTATATACAGACTCTAAGTATGCCTTCACCACCTTACATGCCCATGGAGCTCTCTACAAAGAAAGAGGACTCATCACATCCGGAGGAAAATCAGTTAAGTATGGCCCCGAGATACTGATGCTACTTGATGCAGTATGGGCCCCCAACTCGTGTAGCTGTCATGCATTGCAGAGGACATCAAGCAGGAAAAGGAGAAGTTGCCCGAGGAAACAGATTTGCAGATGCCTCAGCACGACAAGCAGCTATGACAGGACAAATTTTGCCACAAGCCACGCCGATGCAGGCAGCATTGTTTCCAGTACCCTTGAACTCATGGACACCACGATATACCACCAAAGAATTAAACTATTACTGTGACAGAGAAGATGGAGTATTGAAAGATGGGTGGATTGAACTGCCACCAGCAGAGGGCAGTCAACCCCCAGGACAAATAGTAATTCCCGAATTGCTAGGACCAGCCGTTGTCAAAGCTTTCCATGAAGCCACACATTATGGGAAGACCGCTATGGAAAAAGCACTTAGACCACATTTCTACATTGCCATGTTACCAGCCCTATCAGCCTCAGTAGCACGCCAGTGTCAAATTTGTACCAAAAACAATGCCAAGCAAGGTCCTACACCACCACCTCGAGTTCAGTCAGGAGATGTAACCCCCATGCACCACCTGCAGATTGATTTTACTGAAATGCCAAAAGCCAGTGGATACCACTACCTATTAGTATTAGTTTGTACTTTCTCTGGGTGGGTAGAAGCCTTCCCAACCAGAACCGAGAAAGCCAGAGAAGTCACCAAAGTTTTATTGAGAGAGATTGTCCCTAGATTTGGAATTCCAGCAGTAATAGGGTCAGACAATGGACCCTCATTTGTTTCCCAGGTTACTCAACAGTTAGCAAAAGCCCTACAGATACAATGGAAACTCCACACTGCATACAGACCCCAGAGTTCAGGGAAAGTTGAGCGAATGAATCGTACCTTAAAAGCCCAAATGTCTAAGCTTTGCCAGGAGACACATTTGAAGTGGCCCCAAATGCTCCCAATAGCTTTACTCAGAATACGCTCAGCTCCTGTGAAGTCAACAGGTTTTTCCCCTTTTGAAGTTCTGTATGGTAAACCCCCACCAATAGTGCAAGGAATTAAAGGAAGTCTAGCCCAAATTGGTTCAGAAATAACCAGGCAAGAACTCCTAGCTCTTAGTTTTGTTCTGCAGACTCTCCATGCGTGGATCCAAGACCGGTTGCCTATCAACTTGACTGAACCCCTGCATCCCTACCAGCCTGGTACCTCGGTGTGGATCAAAGATTGGAAGAAGACACCGCTGGAACCCCATTGGAAGGGACCGTACACCGTCATCCTGTCTACCCCAACTGCAGTAAAGGTAGTGGAGATCGACGCCTGGATCCACCACAGCAGAGTCAAGCCCGCAGCAGCTCCAGAACCTGAGCAGTGGACCGCGGAGCAGCATCACGATGCACCTTTACGAGTTACTCTGAGACGGCAACCAGCAGCGTAGACACTTTGTCACAGTGCCTTGCAGTAGCCAAGTCTTTCGAAGAGGATTGCTGTTTTCCATGCAGCAACAGTTTTGTTTCAACGAACCCAATCTACGTGTGATTTTGCACAACTACTTTGATACTACATTGATTAACCATACTTCAAAAGCCAACTGAAATTGCTAAGTTGGTTACTGTGTGATGGACAACTTGAGGATCTTCAATCAACACTCAGCACCCATTGAAATTGCTTTATTAGCGCACGGGACGAAGAAAAGATCGTCATGGTCAAGATTTGCAAGCTGAGGATTCAGAAGAACTCCAATCAACATGTATCTTTATCTTTGCTTGGCCCTGGTTGCCTGTTTTGGAGGTCTTGAATTGACTCATGCTTTACCTCCATGCACTGCTTGCATTACTTCTACTCGAACTGGACTGAAAGTAACTCAGACTTTGATTTATCATTCTCACTATAAATGCACTGGTAAAGTGACTCGGTGTGTTTATAACACCACTGAACTAAATGTTTGCATTAAAGGTAACTCCAGAGTATGCTATAACCCGCATCAGAACCCATCATATTATACGTTGGAAATACAATGGAATGATGCAGATGGACCTATAATTAATGCTACACAACCACTTAAAGATGCTAGTATACCTGCTGTTTTATATTTTGATGCATGTGATGTTATAAACAGAGATAGGCTTTTTCCCAGGTACCATATCTGGAATGACTATCGCAATGATCATAAGTATATGTGCCCAGAAGGTGCCACGGGATGGAGAAAGTGTACTGGTAAGAAAGAGTCATATAGTACTACCCCAGCTGCAGATTACTATTGCCCAAACTGGGAGTGTGTTTTTTATGCTACATGGAATGCTGGTATTACAGATGAACAGAGAGATAAATGAGTTGCCACTTTGACTAAGTCAAAAACAGATGACAAATGTAAGAAAGGTGCTTGTAACCCTTTGCAATTAAGGATCTGTAATCCTAATGCATGGAAACAAGGATACAAGTTTGGTTTATGTATTGCAGGTGGAGCAGTAGATCCAGGGACCATTGTGTATATAAGATTGAATACTCAAGCCTACAAGTCATCTAAATATCACATCCATAACACTTTCTATGAAGCTATGCATGTAAATAAGTTTGAAATTCCCCATCCATCCCAGAATTTGTTTCTAGAATTAGCTGGAGCAGTAGTATCCAGTCTAAAGATCTCAGATTGTTATTTCTGTGGCGGAACCCAGATGGGTGACCAATGGCCATGGGAGGCCCAAGAATTGAATTATTCTCTGACTTACAACCAGACTGAATTACACAAGACTACTAGCGAATGGGTGTTAGCGCACTCAATCGTTGGACGTCTTTGCTATGCCAGAACTGGACCTCAGTTCACCCAACAGGTAGGACAGCTGGTCTGTCTTAGCCAGAAGTTTTATAATGCCACTACCAAGAAGACATCATGGTGGTCAGGAAGTAAAGAACCTCAACCTCCTAACCCATTAGCCAGATTTCCTGAACTTGCTAGTTTATGGACTAACCTTGCCAAAACTCATGCTTGGCAAGCCCCCACCTGGTCTGTATTGGATCTGTGGAAGCCGAGCGTATGCTCAACTCCCATCACATTGGGGAGGAGCATGTGTCTTGGGAACCATCAGACCTTCTTTCTTTCTCCTACCCACAGAACATGGAGAACAATTAGGATACCCAGTGTACACTACCCACAGACACAAAAGAGCATTGCAACAGAAGAGATCACCCCTTCAAGTAGGTAAATGGGAGAAGTGGAAGGGTGATGATTGGCCACCAGAAAGAATTATTGAGTATTATGGGCCTGCCACTTGGAATGATGATGGTATGTATGGTTATCGAACACCAATCTATATGATTAATCGTATTATTCGCTTACAAGCAGTAGTTGAGATAATAACTAATGAAACTAGCCATGCTCTCACACTTTTAGCTAGACAAAGCACCCAAATGCGCACTGCCATATACCAGAATCGTCTAGCACTTGATTATTTGTTAGCAGCTGAAGGAGGAGTATGTGGTAAACTGAATCTAACCAATTGTTGTTTGAAAATAGATGACAAAGGTCAGGTAGTTGAAGAAATTGCTGAGGATATGCGTAAACATGCTTATGTGCCAGTACAGACTTGGCACCCACTAAGATTACCTAACTGGTTTGCTAACCTTCTCTCATGGCTAGGAGGACTGAAGACTTTTCTAATACTAGTATTACTGATTGTTGTTGTTATTTTCCTATTGCCATGTATAATCCCATGTTGTATGCGTTCCATACACAGTGCTATTGATAGTACAGTAGAGCGGAAGACCGCAACTAAGATAATGGCTTTATACCAACCTTGTCCTCCTGGATTTAGTCGGACTTCTCTAACTGTAGTATAATTACCTTGAAGTGATTTAATTCTCACACCTTATGAACTAATAGGGTGAGATTAATCAAAGGGGGGAATGTGGCAGGTGTAGGCCTGTGATCCACAGTGTCTGACATAAGCAAGCCTAACTAGCTTGACCTGTAAATGAAGCTTGTGAAGAGGCCCATAGGAATTGCACATCCCCCAATATGCTGCTATAGAACTAAGAACTCAGTAAAAGTATTGAATTAGCTTAGACAAGCAGAACAGATGGAAAAATACAGAAATTCATGTTTAAAACTGCTGACAGAGAAGTTCTAGAGCCCTGCTTCCCTGCACGTAGCAACTAGCCCAATAGCCTTGAAAGAAGGAAAGTAACAAGTTGGTGAACTGGCCATTGTAATTGGGACTAGAAGGGGGGGTAAGCAGGTGCTGAGCCCACTGAAAGAATATAATTGGATAATCATATCAGTACCGGGACCAAATAGAAGGGGTACGGGAGGTTACCGGGACCAATGAAATGTTTTTCTATACCTAGAATGGAGCTAAAGTCTATAAAAGTTGTTGTATTGCCAGAGAACTTTGCTCAGCATAAGGAAGAAATTAGATCTTATCTGCTAATTTGCTTTCCTTGATTCCCTCCAGTCCAGTCCTGACAAGTGGGTTGTCACTCACTTCCAGCAGCTGGAGACTGAGTATGCTCAAACACTGATGTAAACCCAGATATACTACTTATATCACCCACCAAAGCCAGTAACGTACTGACAAAACAGACTACGGTACCCTGACGGCCAATCCAGCACCAAGCAGAACACAGCCACCAGGGGGCAAACCATATTTCTTTTTTCATGACAACCTTAACTGTTTTGGGGGTTTTGTTTTGTTTTTCAACACTGAGAACCTGCCCACAGTCAACCCGAGACACTGGATCCAAAGTGCCAACTGACCTTAACTGCTGCAACCCAAAACCCTACCAGTGATGATTTTCTTTGAGGGCCGGGCTTGCCAAAACAGAATGGGTGGGTCTTGAATTGGATTGGAGGGAATCAAGGAAAGCAAATTTGTGGGCAAGACCTAATTTTTCCTTCCTTATCATTCCTCCAGTCCAGACCCGACAAGCGGGATGTACCCAAGCAATACTAAATCCAGGCGGGACTTGTAGCAAGCAACTTTGATGCTCCAAACTCCGTTTTCCGTGTTGCCTGCACATCCAACCTATAGTGATGTATGAACGTATGTAAAGACGACCAGGTTGCCGCTCTATAAATATTCACAGGAGGCACCAGGGAATGCTCAGCCCAGGACACCGCCTGAGTAGAATGCACGCACAACCCAGGGGGGCACGGACTGGTTCTTGAGGATGTAGGCGGACTCAATGGCCTCTTGCACCCATCGTGCCACTAAAGCCTTGGAGGTTGCTTCCCCCAGTAAGCATAAACAGGCGATCAGACCTCCGAAAAACCACAGTATGGCATAAATATTTATGCCAAAAAAGAACCCCTAGCACAGGGCAAAATGCAAAATCCAAAATGAAAATACCCCGGCTCACATAACCTGCCGTATAGACTAATCACAAAATCAAAAATTATATATTTTTTTTAACACTTTCTTTTTGTCGGAATAACCAGGTAAGAGAGAGCAGGAAAGTAACCTACCCCTCGCCGTGGTCAGTCCTTTTTAATAATTTAAAATGCTTGAAAAGACTTATCTTGTTTTTTGGTTTTTCTTTAACTCAGCCAGCAAAGAATTCCTAAGACACAACATGCCACGTTTCGGGCCATCCAGACCAACTGTGGCCCTGCATCAGGTGAAGTTTGTTGAATCCCAAAGAGTTGGCTTTTGGTTAAAACCCAACGGTAGGGCTTTTTATAGATGGCGTGTGACGTCAATATACACGTGGAGATCAAACTACCAATCAATCTTCTAAACGTAGCAAGCATAAGGAAGAAAGGGAAAACCCACTGCAAGGGAGTCCCATTACTGTCAATAGTAACCATTGACATTTCACAATACTGTCTGCCACTCCACAGAGGCATTAAGTCCACGAGGTGAAACAGTGTCCAGTTGAAATATCCAGCGCTGCTCAGTGCGTTGTAATCTATCAGTCCGATCACCCCCTCGGGGATCCTCAGGGATGTGATCTAAAACCCGCCATTGTAGTTGATGAAAGAAATGGTTTTCCTGAAGGCAATGAATCACCATAGGTGCCGAAACTGTTTTCATTCTCAAGCGGGAAGCATGCTCCCCCAGGCGAATTTTGACTTGGCGAGTAGTACGGCCAACATAAAATAACCCACAAGGGCATATAATCAGATAGACAACAAAGGATGAATCACAAGTAGTATGCCAACGGGAGCTGTAGATGGTAGAGGTGAAAGTATTCTGCCAAATCGATCCTGTTATCGCCATATCACAATAGTTACAAGAACCACATGTAAAATGACCCGGATTCTCATGGGAAGTAAGAGGGCGATCTGAAGGCCAGGAGGATTTAACTATTCGATCGCGGAGATTCGGTGCCCGTGAATAGGCTACCCTTAATCGTTTACCTGAGAAAAAGGGGTGAACAGATAACACCGGCCAATATCGGCGTATAATATTTATCACTTTAGGAACCCCCATTAAATATGGAAAAATACCGGTGAAAGCCTCCTCCTCCAGATCATCAGGCGAAGAGCGGGGAAAAAACAGCCACTCTCGATGTAAAAACCGAGCCCACTTAAATGCTTTTTTTATCAAAGAAAGAGGGTACCCCCTGGCCAGCAACCGGTGCTGTAAATCAACAGCATGCTTGTAAAAATCTTCCAGCGATGAACAGTTACGGCGAAGCCTCAAAAATTGACCGAATGGAAGACCCCGCTTTAATGGCATGGGATGAAAACTAGAAAACTTCAACAATGTATTCCGTTGAACTGGCTTTCAAAAAAGATAAACTTGGGAAAAAATCTCAGGGGAAGGAGAGTCCCCCAATTCCATTGGCACCCCCCCCCCCCCAATTCAGAGGGTCCAGGGCTCCCAAAACATGCCCAACCTGTCTGTCCTGGCCAGCTGAGTGTTTGCATTCAAAATGACCTCCATTCCTGCTGAAACTGCAGGTGGAGAGCCAGCTCTGTAAGCTTGCACAGAGCGTGGATTTCCCCCCCGTCTCCTGCTCCACATGCATCTCTCTCTCCGACCACCACTTCTTGACCATGTGTATCTCCTCCTCGCAAGTGCGGCAAACTCATGCGACCGAGAGATTAGAACTGCATACCATGCATGACACCTTCCGGGTCGGCATCCATGCGGTTCCGGCCAGGCTTTACTGCCTGACTGATTCCTTGCTGCCATAGTGTGCACTGCCTACTTGGCCCCCTGCGACCCCACAAGCAACCATGTCCAAGCAACCCAGTACATGGCTACCCCCCCCCTCTTCTACCACAAAGATGTCAAAGCCTGTCTTGCTCTGTTCGCATGCCCTGCCAGGGTCCCACAGAGCTCAAAACCACCAACTACTACAGTCTTCCCGACAGTGCTGGATCACGGTAAGAATGGGGCAAAATGACCGGATGCCCTACAGTGTTTCCCCCTGAAGCAGGACTGGACCGACTCAATGGCCCTGGTCCCTCAGGACAGCTCTCAGCACCGCCAAATCAAGCCACCCATTTAAGGGCTCAGCTCAAAGGAAACTTACAGTTTGGCTTTCCTGGCTTAAGGTCTCCTAGGAAGGCTTTAGTATATAACTTTTTTTTATGCAAGTTGATGTTGCTTCTGCTTGGCAGGTAAGGATTGCTACCCCAATACTAAACAAACTAGCTCCACTCACAGGGAGTCATCCAGCCTGACCAAAGACTGGAGCTCCCTTCCACCTGCTGAAGACTGAGTTACTGGCTTTGGTGGGTGGTGTAGGTGGTATATCTGGGCTTCCATCACCAAGGTTTGAGCATGCTCATTCTCCAGCTACTGGAAGAGAGTGACAACCCACTTGTCAAGACTGGACTGGAGGGATGATAAGGAATATCTAGTTTATTATGCTGACATTTTCCATATTGCTACTAAAGATTTATGTCTTAATTATACACTTGAACAAATACTGAAAACATCACACAGATGTGGCAAAAACTATATACACACAATAGGAAGAGTTTTGTATTTCTCAATTATTGCTTACTAGTTGCACTTGAAATGAACAATAAAGAGTCCAGACAGCTAAAGACAACGCTGTTCATAGAACACTATGGACACGTTACTTGATCAATTCATATACCAGGAACGACCAACTTCCTACCCTCAGACTCACGGACAAAGAATGTATAACGGCACTTGTTGTTTCTTAACACTAAACATATAGAAGATTGTATTATAGCACATGTTGTATAATAGCACACAATGTACATAGCTCAATCTGTTCTAATACACAACACATCATACTCTCAAACTACGATATAACCCTCACTGCATGATTACACCATCACCTCTTTTGTTTCTTTTGCTGTTATACCGCTTTGTAAGATAAGGCGGAATAGAAATACTATTAAATAAATAAATAGACATGTATTTTAGCTAGTACTTGAAAGGTTCACAATTTGTAGATTATTTACGTTTGTGCTAATTATTGACATGTTGCAGAAGTTATGCCGATTTCTCTCTCTCTTTCTCCTGAATTCAGAGAGAGGATCATGACCGTGATTGCATTTGGTATATTGGAACAATGCCAAGGTCTAGGATTCGTAGCAGAAATGGTAGTTCCTATTCTTTTTAATTGGGGTCTTTGTGGCACTCTGGCAATAGCAGTTTGCCTGTTTAGGAAGAAAATCAAATATTTTCTCAATGTGTACGTTTCAATTGTGTGCTAGGTCTAGAGACAGCAGTGATGCAAATGATTTTAATGGGTGGCTGGTCAAGTTTTAACTTGCACTGGGGTTTTTTTGCACTTGTTTAAGAGCACTGATGCATTCAAAGGGTAGCTAAAACCTCACTAGAGTAAATTCCAGCAATGTGGTTTCTAGGGTACATATAGTTCTCTCCCATGCTATACCTAGATGTGCAATGGGATCTTGGTTTTGAAAATAATGATGAACTGCTCCCCCAAAATGTTCTTTGTATATAAATCCAAATTATGATGTACTTTGCTATAGGACAGTTTTTTTTAATTCTAATAATGTGGTAGTCTGACTTCATAAAAGATGATGTTAATACAATGAAAGGGGCTAAGGGTAATATAAAATAAACACATAACATTCCATCAAAAGCATAAGTTCTGGGAAATATTTTAATTTGATCTGTTTTCTAAAGTCTTTGTTTTACTGAAAAAAAAAACTGCACAATTTTCCACACTCTAATTTTCTTCTTTGCTTTGACATTGCGACATCCAGTTATGAGCTTTTGTAAACAGAAAGGGTTCCAAGTGTAAGGAAGTGTATCCACTGAGGCTAAATTAGAAATATTTCACATACCTTTTAGCTAATGCAGCAGTTCCACCATAGCCAGCTTGATCATATTGAAGTGGGGGGTTTTTTTAGGACTATTGAAGTAAAATGCAGTGCTGTTCAAAACTATTCCAAGCTGGAACAAATGCTATTATAATATTAGCTGACAAGTGGTGAAATTCATCAGAGGAACCAGTTCACTCTGCTGCTCTTTGCTATGCCACCTCTCTTTACTATGACCCTTCCACTACACTGACCAGACCCAACACAGACACTGTTCTTTCTCTCACTGCCCCCCTTCCCTCTGTTATAGACATGTACACATTCTCTGTCTGAGTCCACTCCCTGTCAGTCATTCTGGCTTTTTCAACTCCCCCTTAACTGCTCCTCCCATACCTATATTCTCTCACTGTGATGGGACCAGCTGTCTTTGGATGAAGAGTGTAGATGCCTGGCTTCTTGATTTCTCTCTCTATATTTTTCTCCGCATGCCATATGCCCTCTTGTGCTTGCATACTACCTCTTCCATTGTCTGCTTCATGTCTGTCCCTAATAACAGCAGGGCAGGGGGGGGAGGAGAAGAGAAGCATGTGTGTGCTGGACTTGGGAGCTAAAAAGTAAGGACCCTTAGAAGATCTGGGAATTGCTACAAGCAGGCTCCTACACTGCAGGAGTTCCTTGGGTGGAATTTACACTACAGCTTTGGGCCCTTTTTACATTTTTTAAACTACTGCATAGTTTTCATAATTATAATATTCTAGAATTTGTGTTGACTTGGTAGTTTCTACATTTTTGGGCTTTCAGCTCAGTTATAACCAGGCTGCAGTTTGATACCTTGAGCCTCTATTCACAACTATTCAGGTGGAGTTTTCCCCTATTTTATAATCCCTCCAGCTGAAGACTGTCACTGCATACATCAAGGTGGCTGCAAAAAAAGGTACTAAATCCAACCCCAAAGCATTGCTATTGTTCAGCGACTGACTCCCCTTAGGGGCAGCAGCATCCTCAGACTGAGTACCAGTAGACCTGAACTAGGGCCATACGTACTGCCATTGGAGTGGCCTAATATGCTATAATTGAATTGTATTTTAATTTATATGCTGTATAAAAAAAATTTGCCTTTTAATACTGTAAAAATATTTTAAATCCTGTGTTTGGTGCAGTAAGGCCCAGTTGCTATTAAATCAACATACACAAATTGTCCCTGCTACTCCTGAATAGAAAGGGTCTCTTCTACCTATTTTCTGAACCTATGGTTGGATAGCTCAGGCACTGCAGCTTGCTTGGGATAATCCAGCAGAAGCCTAGAACCTGCCTAGGGAGGAAACCAGTTGTTCCTGAAGTTAAACAGAAAATAACAGGTACATTTCTAGTTTTTTGTCCTCTGAGGGGTGTAAAGTGCTATATAGCTAATTATATGGATGCTTTCTAACAATAAACTAGTAAAAAAAAAATAGAAGAGCATTTTATATTGTCCTGTTAGACCAATCCAGAAAAGTGAGTTGTGTTCCCCTACCAGCAGATTGGTGGAGACAACCAATGAAAAGCCCAAGTTTAAATGACATCACTCCTGTGCCTCTATCCGCCTCAGCCACCAGAGGTCCCTGACTTGAGTCCCCAGTAAGGACAATGGCAAGGTCAAGCCTTTATACTCATCCCCTGAGAGCCCCAGGCATAGGATCCATGCTGGTCTCAGTTCTACTCCCCTGAAACTGCTTCACTGGTTGGGTTTGTTTTAACAGCACTGTGTGAAAGGTGGCTGGCAGGCAGACCTTTTGAGAGCTTTCTGCAATCTTTGGGAGAGAGAAGGGGGTGCTGATCAGGGGCGGCCCAAGGGGGGTGCGGGGCCATGTGCGGAGACTCGGTGTGGGGCCTCATTTGCATAAGTGGTCTTATTTGCATAAATATTTGCATAATGTTACCATTCACTAACTTTTAGTAAACATGTCTCTTAATGAGTGTATGGATAAAGAAAGACTAAAAGATTTCTACATTACTATAATCCAGTGCCAACCGCCAGGCACATTAGGAACTACTACAAACGCTGCCCATTTAGAACCCATAGCAAACCCGCTGTATCCTGACAGCATTACCAGGACTCACAAAGCACCAGACCCTACCTATCAAAAGGAAACACTGCAAATATTAAACCAGTACATTTCAGAGAATACTGGGGAAAGAGAACAAGTGGCAATGTCAAATAGGAATTACATAAACAGAATACCTCAGCTCAGTTACACATGCAGAACATAGACCATCACCAAACAAGGAATCGCAATTTAGAAACAGGAAGGCAATAATTAAACTGGGAACCCCAAAAGCCAAACTTGGAATGTACAACAACACTGTAGAAATAAAACTATAAATCAATTTCCTCTTGTACCAAACAAAGCGCAGACGTTAATGATGCACATTTCCCAGAGCTTTCATATTCCAGTTAATAAATTCAAAATAAAGAGATATCTTTCTACCTTTTGTGCATTTTTTTTCAGTTGCAATTGCTCCAGCCACTTTCTTCTGGTTTCTTCATGTTTTCTGCTAACTCTCCATCGTCTGCTGTCCATTTGTCCTTTCTTCCCTCTTCTAGTTTTCTTTCCATCCTCTCTCTCTACATCTGCTTTAACATACTAATCTTTCTCCTTTTGCTCTTTCCTCATTCTTATTTCATCCACACAAATTTTACCCCTCCATCCTCAATCCCCTCTTACTCTCCCAATACCCGGCCAATTGTAGATTTTTCATCCCTCCCACACAAAATATTTTTCCCCTCTCCATTTTACTCTCCCAGCCCCATCCCATTCTAATCCTCCCCCAACATCAGCTCCCTTCTAGTTCCAGTCTCACCCAGCATTCCCTTCTAGTCCCTGCATCAGCCCATTTCCAGTCCTAGCCCCCCATCAACCCATTTCCAGTCCTAGCTCCCCCATCCATTTTCAGTCTGAGTCCCTTCATCAGCTCATTTCCAATCCTAGCCCCCCATCAGCCCATTTCTAGTCATTTCCTAGCCCCACCATCAGCCCATGTCAAATCCTAGCTCCCCTCCACTCAGCCCAATTCCAGTCCAAGCCCCCCCATGAGCCTACTTCCAGTTCTAGCCCCTCCATGAGTCCATTTCAATTCAAGCCCCCACCACAGCCCATTTCCAATCTTAGCTCCCCCCAACAGCCCATTTCCAGTCCTATCCTAGCTGCTCCATCAGCCCATTTTCAGTCCTAGCTCCCTTCCCTCACAGCCCATTTCCATTCCAAGCTCCCTCCCCATCAGCTATTTGCAGTTCAAGCCTCCCCGTCCACTCAGTCCATTTCCAGTCATAGCAATCCCCCAACCCATTACCAGTCCTAGCCCCCCATCAACCCATTTTCAGTTTAAGCCCCCCCTATAACCCATTACCAGTCCTAACCCCCCCATCAGCCCACTTCCAGTCTTAACCCCATCAGCCCATTTCCAGTCAGCCCCCCATAGCCCATTGCCAGTCCTAACCCCCCATCAGCCCACAGCCCATTACCAGTCCTAACCACATCAGCCCACCTCAAGTCCTAACCCCTCCCCATCAGCCCATTTCCTGTCCTAGCGCCCCCATAGCCCATTAGCAATCCTAACCCCCATCACCCTATTTCCAGACAGCCCCCATCAGCCCACAGCCCATTACCAGTCTTAACCACCCCCCCAGCCCATTTCCAGTCCTAACCCCCCATCACCCCATTTCCATTCAGCCTCCATCAACCCCCAGCCCATTACCAGTCTTAAACCCCCTAGCCCATTTCCAGTCCTAACCCCCCACCCCATTTCCAGTCAGCCTCCATCAGCCCCAGCCCATTAGCAGTCTTCCCCCCCCAGCCCATTTCCAGTCCTAACCCCCCAGCCCATTTCCAGTCCTAACCCCCCCTCACCCCATTTCCAGTCAGCCTCCATCAGCCCCAGCCCATTAGCAGTCCTAACCCCCCCCACCGCCAGCCCAGTTCCATTCCTTTCCCCCCCCCCATAGCACATTTCCAGTCCTTACCCCCCCAGCACTTTTCCTGTCCTAACCCCCCCCCCAGCACATTTCCAGTCCTAACCCCCCCCTAGCACATTTCCAGTCCTAACCCCCCAAGCACATTTCCAGTCCTAACCCCCCCCCAGCACATTTCCAGTCCTAACCCCCCATCACCCCATTTCCAGACAGCCTCCATCAGCCCCCCAGCCCATTACCAGTCTTAACCCCCCCCCTTCCCTTCCCTTCTGGCAAATTAAAAAAAAACAAAACCTGGCTCTAGCTGCTGCCGCTGCCGCGTCCGTCGCAGCAGCGGCAGAATGGAGTGTCCCGCGGGGCCCCCTCTCCTCGTTGAGCCCTCTGCAAGGGCTTTCAGATTCGCGAAGGGAGAGTGCTCCCTCGCGTCTCTGTAAAGCCCGCAGGGGCTAATGGGAAATTTCCCATCTGCCCCTTTAGATGCGAGGGGCTGATGGGAAATTTCCCATTAGCCCCTGCGGGCTTTACAGAGACGCGAGGGAGCACTCTCCCTTCGCGAATCTGAAAGCCCTTGCAGAGGGCTCAACGAGGAGAGGGGGCCCCGCGGGACACTCCATTCTGCCGCTGCTGCGACGGACGCGGCAGCGGCAGCAGCCAGAGACAGGTTTTTTTTTAAAATGTAATTTAAAAAAAAAAAAAGCAGAATGTTCTTTGCGCGGGGCCCCCTGAATCGCGGGGCCCTGTGCAAAAAACATTCTTGCTCAATGGACGGGCCGGCCCTGGTGCTGATATTGTGTGAGGCTGCTGTACACTTCCAGATTCTTCCAAATCCTTCTAACTTGTGGCTGCTCAACAGGCCCTTACCTTGATAAGGGCGTGGAGCTGAACCAATCTTCCTCCTATGGCTACCAAAAAGACCATAGTCTAGTACAACCTCCCACGTCATGCTCAAGTGAGAGAGACATTTCTTTAGGGCTTAAGGTGGTCATTCACTAGTATTTAATCAATCTCTTTTCCTCTCAATCTTCAGATTTTCTACAGAGGAGAATATCCATCCACCATCAGTTGGAGACAAATACTGAGCTTATTTGTTCGTGTGCTTTTCAGGTTTAGTGGACTGACATGCTGTCTCGCTCCCTGAGGAAGCCAGCAGTGGCAAAACACCTGGTGTTGAGGCTATGACAGCAGGCAGGAGCAACAGCTGAAAAGAAGCTAAGTCACTGTTTTTTGATAATTTTTCTGGTATAACACATATAGCTTTTTATGCAAGACCCACAAGATTTTCATATTGTATTTGGATTTGCACACGACTGTAGCTATTACTGCAGTTCACAAGAGGTTTTTCTGACCGTTGATGTTTGGAGTTCATCAGTTGGATGTTCTGACTGGCTGACTCCGTCTGTTCTGGCTCTGAGGGCTACTGAGGTCTTTTCCTCTTGTTTTAGAATATCTCCATGGATGCTTGAATAATTGTTGATAGACTTTGTATGGACATTAGCCTAAGTAAGGAGTTTTTGAATATTTAGAGTGACTTTTGGCTCCTTGTGAGGATTTTTTCATTTGTATAGTTCACTATGGAAGCAATTCCCTCTATTTGGCAAGCTACCGTGTCATTCTCTGAAGGGTAAGTACAGGAGTTGCTTAACGAACCACACATCTTTGACGCCTCCAATTAAGCGAGTGGGCATCTTGGTCCAGTCTATAAAAATTGTGGAGTTACAGGCTCTGTCATGCTGGGAGCCTTTCCTCTTTTTCTAAGTAATGGTGGTCCTGCAGCCTCTACCACCCTTTTGGTTTTTCATGTAAATCAGCCGGTTTTGCTCCCATCTTCGCTGGGACGGACGGGCCCCTGAAAAAGGCTGGTTCAGTTGGGCAGCCGCCACGGCTGTTCCACTGTCAGCCTGAGCAAATCTACATACTATGGCCAGTGCGGCCAATTGGGCGCAGTGAGGACCACCAGCCTTGATCCTTTGAACCAGATGCCCTATGAGGGCCTATGGGGGAAAAACATACATTAGGCTGGTCATAGGCCAGCGATGTACAAGGGCATCCAGGCTTTCTGACATCTGCTCCCTCCTTCTGCTGAAGAAGCAAGATGCTTTGGCAGACATGAAAGTGGCCATCAGGTCCATGATCAGCTGACCCCATCTGCTTACCAACTGTGCAAAGATGGCGTTGTTGAGGGACCCTCTCCAGGATCCAGGCAAAAACAACTGAGAGTCTGTTGTCACATTCTCTGTTCCTACGACATGAACCACATTTTGTGCCACATGTCAAACACGTGAATTTAGATGGCATTCTGTAAGCCAGAGGAAGGAGAGACTCCTCCATTCTTCCCCAAACCCTGGGGATGCAAGTGCAGGCACCTAACAAATGATTATTTTACTGTAATGCTTCCCTGTTTTGTTTTTTTTTATTAATCTGGCTTCTGAGGTTCATTGAAATTCACTGTCTCCTGGACCGGGGAAGCAAAAAAAACGTGATGGAAAAAGGCACCCCTGCGTCCGAAGTCTGCTTCTCCCCTTTTGAAGTTCCACACTGAGGTGCTGAAACAAATGCGCCGTTTCCCTCATTAACAAATTGGCCAGTCCTCAGGAGGTTGCAATCTCCTTCAGAGACCTCTGATATTGACAGAGCATCCCCAATCTGTCTCAAACAAACCTCAAAAGCGAAGGCTTACCTTTCTCCGAGTGAAACATCCTCTTTGTGCCTGCACCGGGAAAACACGGTGACGGAATTCAAAACGGCATGGGACAAGCACAGCGGATCCCTTTACAGCAACAGGATAAAAACAAAATAAACTGAACCATCTAACTTCTCAACAAATAGGGGTGTCCTACATGGACTGGTGGGTTCACCCCTAGACGAGGACATGGGGAGGGGTGGCCTGCATGGAGCAACAGGTGCACCTACTCTTGCCATATTGCTGGGCAGACTGGATGGCCCATGCTGGTCTTTATCTGCCATCAGTTACTATATTTATTTGCTTTTATATACCACACTCTTTAAAATCACTGCAATTTACTATTATCAACTGGCTCAACTTTATCTACATGTTTATTCATGCCCACCAAGAAATGGAGCATATTGGTGAGACAAGACTTCCCATGGCTTAATCCATGTTGAATCTGTCCTATTAATCCATATCCGAACATGTGTTCAGTAATTCTGTTCTCTTATGGTTTCCACCATTTTTCCAGGCACCGACATTAGGTTCACAGGTCTTTTCCTGGATCACCCTAAAGCCCTTTTAAAAAAAAAAAAAGCGTTTGACAAAGTGATTAAATTTGCACAAAACACCAAATTATTCAAAGTTGTTAAATCACATGTGGATTATGAGAAATTGTAGGAGGACCTTATGAGACTGGAAGATTCCATCCCTAGGGCACTCAATTTATTTATAAGTTGCCCTTGCGGAACACTGTCAAAGGCTTTACTGCAATCGAAGGAGGAACTTTATCTCCCTAGAATGATCTCGTGCAGTCAGTATTTGGGTAATTGAATCACCTTTTATTATTGTCAAATTTCTTAGTTTTCCTAATTTCCGATAACTAACATTTCATCGTCTGTCTGCTCATTCTGTCCAAGTGGTCAGTACTATATTCCTACTACCATTTTTTTCCTCTTCACACATGAGATTTCTATCTATAAAGATTTAATGATGCATTTTTTTCCTGTAGAACTTTTATTCTGTTTGACTCAATGCGCTCTTTAATATATAGCACCACTTCTCCACCA
The DNA here is from genome assembly GCA_033557465.1 of Ichthyophis bannanicus. Classification (NCBI taxonomy): domain Eukaryota; kingdom Metazoa; phylum Chordata; class Amphibia; order Gymnophiona; family Ichthyophiidae; genus Ichthyophis; species Ichthyophis bannanicus. The sequence goes on along the minus strand of CM066050.1, from coordinate 35,349,621 downwards.
ATTTCATACATCCTGTCACTGCACTATAATTTATACCTCGATAGCACAGCATCCCATAGGTATTCTCCTTCCACTATGTCCCCAAGATGCCTATTATAGCTATCTCTTCATTTACTGCTATATATTCTAACTCTTTCATCTTATTTTTAAGGCTTCTAGCATTTGTATAGAGACATTTCAAGACATGTTTGAATGTACAACCTTCTTAGCAGTTGACATGGATAATGTGCAGTCTTTCAACTCTTTCTGCTCTTTTATTTTTAAGGCACCTGGGCTACTTTAGCCTTTATTGCAACCTCTCTTTCAGGATGCTCAACTTCCCCCTTTTTTAAAAAATTTTATTGACAAAAATTTCCATAGTACAGGTATTTGCATATGTTGTTCATAACTCAATAAAGATACATGGTGCAACTTATACCTCATTTTAGCTTATATAAGGAAAATCAACATGCTTAGTGAACATTATGCTCTAATCTTAACATTATTCTTTGTTATCATTGCTTATCAATAATAAACATATCTATATTCAACTGTCTCTGGCCTGTTATTCCATTAACTTTGTTTAACTAAAACTTTAACACTAACCAATCTCCTCTTATGCTGCAATGCTTATTTCCATCTAGTCTTTCCCCCTTTTTGATTTTTTGGGTTGTATTTACGATACCAACATGCTAGCAAGCAAACAACTTGTGTACATTTATTCCATTCAGCTTTTCAACACCTTGCCTCCCTTAATAATGAGCTCCCCGCCTCCTTTACCACATTTTATTACACTGCTTCTGGTTTTCTTCCTCATGCTTGACTATTGACATCCTCTTTCTATCTTCTTTGTTCCCCTTGCCATTTTATGTATTTACTCCATACTTCCCCAAACTGAGGTAGTCTCTTCTGCCTCATCACAGTTAGTTTATACATAGGGGGTTCTGGATGTTGCCATTTCTTAGTTATTAGCATCCTGCATGCTATACATGCAGCTTGTATCCACTGGGCTGTTTTAGTTACTTCCTCACCTTGTATATTGAGGAGCGCTACCTGTGAGGAGAGATCTTCTACCACCCCCAAAACGTCACCCATCCATTTGGCTACTTCTTACCATAGGTATTGCATTTTGGGGCAGGTCCATCACATGTATAGAAATGTTCTCCATTCCCCACACTTCCTCCAGGCAGGAGACCTCCTCCAAGTCATGTAGTGACGCTATCTTTTCTGATGTAAGGTACCAGTGGTACAGCATTTTATAATTCTGTTCTAGTAAGTTACTGGCCTGGATACCACTATATATCTCTCTTTGCACTTTTTCCCAATTTTCTATTGTCCATTGCCTCACTTAAGTCTCTTTCCCATTGTATATAGAAGTGGTCCTTCTCTTTACTCCTTTCCTCCATCATAGCGTATAGTGTATAACATGGATATGGCGCCCTTAATATATCCCTGGAAGAACACTTTTTCTATCTGGTGGCTGCCTCCTAATCCCTGCGTTAGGGCCCTTGCCCTTATATAGTGTGTTATTTGACTATAGGCATATTGGTCAGTTGCCTTCAGACTAAATTCTTCTTGAACCTTTTCAAAGGTTAGGATTTTACTCCCTTCCATACACTTTCCCACCCATTTTAGGCCTTTCCTATGCCATCTATGGAAAATTCCTTTTTCCATACCTGGTAGGAAATCATTGTTTCCTACTAGTGGAGTGAACCTGGAGTATCCTGTTCCCCCCAGCCATTGTTTCTTCCATTTATGCCACAGCTTAAACATTAAAGCAACACATGGATTTAGGGCTGGGAATCTCTCTTCTCCTCCTTTCTCTGGAAGTCATAGCCAGTCTCCCAATTTCTGCTTGCTCTCTTCTTCCTCTTCTATTTCCACCCACTCACTCTCTCTCCCCCAAGCCACCACTCCAGGGCTGCCCTCACTTGTGCTGCTTCATAATATCGGCCCAGTTGGGGTACCGCAAGTCTCCCCTTCCATAAAGTAGTCAAATCTAGGGTGTTTGTGCGCCCAAATAAAGTGCATTATTTTCCTTTCCATCTTTTTTAAGACAGCTTTTGGGACTCCAATCGGTAGTGTGGAAGATAGGTAGAGTATTTGGGGGGAGTATTCCCATTTTCACAGATGCCATTCGACCCAGTCAGCTCAGCCCACATCTACTCCATTCTTCTAACTTCCTGCTAACCCTCTGCCACAGGGGTGGGTAGTTAGCTTTGAAAGATTTGTCCAGTCTTGATGTTAGATTCACTCCTAAATACCTACTTCGCTACCCTGACCATTTAAACTGTACTTTCTTATGCAGGGCATCCTTTGGTTCACTTGTCAGGGATACATTTAGAAGTTTGGATTTAGTGGCATTCACCCAAAACCCTGCTATCTTTCCATAGGCTAATCTGACTGAGCATGCCTTGGCGTTCTAGACGTTGTGGGAGCCATCTTTGTATCACAGCGATCAGAGCATTGAAACATGACATTATGACGAAGCTGCCCTAAATACAGTGCTGTGTTCGATTTTCTTCAGGCTGCAAATTTTTCAAGAAGCTGTTTCTACGAAGTTCATTGAGGTTCACGAGTGACTTTGCTTTAAGGCAGTACAGATAAGTACTTTTAGCCACTTATCCTGTTGTTTTTCTGCCTATGAACCGATTCAGTTTTTAAAGGCTATAAGTGTTTGAAGTTACATACTCATATTTATTTGATGTGGGGAGCACAAAAATTGGTGTGTTTTCTTACACATTTGAAGTTGAAAGTTAACAGCCACTAATTTGATTAAAAGGAAGGACAGCTACAAGAGGGGGGTCCCCTCAAGGCTAATCTTCCAACATTTATTAATTTATTTAAGCTCAGCGATTCATTTTTCTTTACCCTACTCTGTTTTGTTTTTGGATATCTTTCATAGAGTTTTGTTATTTTTGTAATTTGGTTTATCTTTCCATAGGCCGTCATTGCCTTCAGCAATTCTGGTAGGGATGATTTGGTTTCCATTACCGTGAATAATATATCATCCGCAAATAGCGAGACTTTATATTAATTTTCCCTCCTTTGCACAGAGCAAAGCATGGGGAAGGGTGACCTGCATGGAGCGGCAGGTGCACCTACTCTTGCCACCATGCTGGACAGACTAGATGGACCATGCTGATCTCTATCTGCTGTCATATACTGTTATCTCTGGATTCTCTCGTATTGCTTGGGTCAGTGGTTCCATTGCCAGGACAAATAGCAAGGGAGACAAGGTACATCCCTGTCTCGTTCCTCTATGTAGCTCAAAACTGGTGGAATATCCCCCATTAACCTTAATTCTTGCCTCCTGTCCCTTATATAAAATTTCCACCCACTTTAAGAACTTATCTCCAAAGCCCATTTTTTGTAGGGTTAGGATCAAGTAGGGCCATGATACCCTGTCAAAGGCTTTTTCGGCATCTACTGCCAAAATTGCCAAGCCTCTTATATCCTTTTCCCCTTCCAAATATGATTAATCACCTTTTGTATATTGTCTGAGGCCTTTCTCCTAGTATAAATCCTGCCTGGTTTGCATGTATTAGTTTGAGCATGAGTCTCTTTAATCTATTAGCCAAGACCCAAATGAATATCTTTAGATCTGTTCCTAGGAGAGATATTAGTCTGTATGAGCCACAACTGGAATCTTTGCCTCCCTTGGGTAGGACCGTGACTCCCGCAGCCCGCATAGAGTCAGGTAGTCTGTCTAGTTCTGCAAAGGAGTTATACATGTGAGAGTCAAGGGACCAACCAATATCTCCCCAAAGGTTTTTTAGAACTTATTTGAGAATCCATCCAACCCTGGCACTTTATTCAGTGGTAGTTCCTTAATCACATTAAGAACTTCTGAGGGTACAATAGGCATGAATAGTATTTGTAAATCTCCTGGCGTAATTGATGGTAAGTTTAGCTTTCCTAGGAATTGAGATATCTGCTCATCTGATGCCGCATGCTCTGGGCTGTACAGTTCCTTGTAGAACTCTACAAACCATTCCCTAATCTTCCCTTCTTGTCTAATCATCTCCCTATCCTTCCCCTTGATTTGGAGTATATGACTTTTAGTTTGTCTCTTCTTTAGTTTATGTGCTAATATCCTGCTTGCCTTATTGTTAAACTCAAGTTTGCTGCTACAGTTTATCTAGAGTATATTTTACCTCTGCTAGTTGTTCTTCCTTTAGCTCTCTTGTGAATCTCTCCATCTTCTGCTACCTCCTCCATATAACCCTCCTCTTTGCTTCTTATTCTTTAATTCCATTATTTCACTCCTTAGTTGGGTGACTCTCTGTACTCTCAGCTTCTTTTTCCGGGCCCCCACCTTGATGATTCTCCCTCTAATTACTACTTTTAGTTCCTCCCATAAAAGTCCTGGAGGGCACCCCTCTACATCATTTAGTTCTAAATACTCTGCTATATTTTCCCCTACTTGTGTCACTACCTCTTCATCTTCTAGGAAGGATTCATTAAGACGTCACCAATGGGGTTCTTTGGTCACCCCTTTCCCTTTAATTATTCCCCAGATCACAGCATGGTCCGTCCAAGCCCTATCCCAAATCCCACAGTCTTTGACTTGATGTAGGGAGCTCCTTATGGATCCATATTAAGTCTATGCGTGAATACGAGTTGTGAGGTGGGGAATAAAAGGTATACTCTCGTCTCCCTCCTTGGAATATCTGCCACAGGTCAATAGCATCTAATTCCTCCATAACAGAGTGCATTGAGCAGCAGTGTTTGCCCAGTCTTAAAGCTTCCCCATGGGATGTTTCTACTCTCGGGTCTGGGACTAAATTGAAATCTCCTCCAATAAGAAGCATTCCCTCATAGAAACCCACCACCTCCCCTAGCCAGTGCTTAAGGATTTCCGCTTGCTCTGTATTTGGGGCATATACGCTTGCGATGGTATATTTCTGTCCTTTCCATTGTGCTTTTACTAGTATACTGTGTCCCCTGCTATCTCTCTTTACATCAAAAACCTGAGCCTGTAGTCTAGAAGATAGGAATATTGCCACTCCCCCTTTTTTTCTTTTCCAGTTTATTGGAGGCATAAATTCTTTCTGAGTATTTAGAAGATTGGACACTCCATTCATCTACTGCTCGGAGGTGAGTCTCCTGTATACAACGTATATCACATTGTAAATGCTCCATCTCTTTGTACAACAATTGTCTCTTGGTGGGACTATTAAGCCCCCTTACATTCAGGGTCATGATTTTTAGATCACCCATTGCCAAGTCTGGTGTTAGTCTTCCATTTTATTATGGGCCTTTCCCCTCCCTTAATCCTCCCACATTTTTCCTCCTCCCCTTCTTCCTTCCCCCCTCCCTTCTTCCTTCCCCCCTCCCCGAGTCACCTTTGAAGTCCCTTCAGTGCCTGTGTATCGTCACTTTGGCCTGCATTTTTTTTATTTCTGCCCCTGGCTGCTTTCCATTTAGTTGTCTTTAACCCTCTTCCCTCCTCTTCTTGCCTCAATATTGAACTTTTTCCCTCCTACTTTGTTCATATATCCCCTTACAAATGATATATCTCACACATAACAGTCTGACCGCAGCCCTGTCCTTAGGGCCTCCCCTGGCCTCCATTGTCACTGTCCTCTACAGAAGTAGCTCTAGGCGTTTTCCTCTGTCTGTGCAGCCTTTTACCACTTTGTGTTACCTGAGTCCAAGTTACTTCTGCCGCTCCGTCCTTGTGCTTAATGCTTTCAGTTTCTTGTGGAATCTGTGGCAAGTCCTGCCATTCCGCTTTTTGTAGCCTTTTGAGTGTCGCTCCTGTTGTTCTTGCTACTGTTGTAGTTCCGTGATGGTAAACTGTAATCCAATCGGGAACAGCCATCTGTATTGTACTTGCTCTTCCCTTAGATGTTTAGTAATGGCTTGATACTCTCTGTGTCTCTGTATTGTTGCTAGATCTCCATATAGCTCTATTTCTTGGGTGTCCCATTTGATTTTTCCATGGTTCCAGGCTGCAAAGAGTATGCTTCTTTAGTATCATATTCATGCACGCAAGCAATAATGTCGCAGGTTTTCCCCTCTCACTGGGGCCCCAGCGCTCTCTCCACTTTGAAGCATAATTGGGACTCATCCAGACCTCCCGCTTTTGCCACCGCCTTGCATAGTGGTGTAGATAGCAACTTGTAGTCTAATGCTTCCTCTGTTTCTGGTAGGCTTCAGATTCTCAGATTAGCCCTCCTCGATCTGTTCTCTAAGTCCTCAGGGCAATCTCCTCCTGCTTATTCTGCAATCGTTCGTTTTCTTGTTTCAAATTGTGAATGCTCTGCTTTTGTTCTTCCGTTGAGTTTTTGATCTCTGCTTCTCGCTGCCCCATATCCCCCATGTTGCCTCGCAGTTCTGTTATCCATAGTAACATAGTAAATGACGGCAGATAAAGACCAGTATGGTCCATCTAGTCTGCCCAGCAATATGGCAGGAGTAGGTGCACCCCTTCCCATGTCTTTGCTTGGTGGTGCACCCACCAGGAGCAGGTGCACCCCTCCCCATATCTTTGTTTCTTTAGGGGTGAACCTACCGCTCCTCCCCCCCCCCCCATCGCTCCATGTAGGACACCCCTATTTGTTGAGAAATTAGATGATTCAGTTTATTTTGATTTAATCTTGTTGCTGTAAAGTGATCCACTGTGTGTGTCCCAGGCCACTTTGAATTCCATCACTGTATTTGCCCCCACCACCTCCATCGGGAGGGCATTCCAAGCATCCACCACCCCTTTCAGTAAAAAAGTATTTCCCGACATTGCCTTTCAATTTACCACCTTGCAGCTTCATGTCATGCCTTCTAGTTTTACAGCTTCCCCGTCTCTGGAAGAGGTTTGTTTGTTCATTATTTCTCTTTAAGTAAAGGTCTGAATCATATCTCCCCTATCCCTCCTCTCCTCCAAAGTGTACATATTTAGGTCTTCAAGTCTCTCCTCATAAGGCTTCTGACGCAGGCTCCAAATCATTTTGGTCGCCTTCCTCTGAACAGCTTCCATTCTTTTTACATCCTTTGCAAGATACGGTCTCCAAAACTGAACACAGTATTCCAAGTGAGGCCTCACCAGAGACTTATACAGTGGCACTAGTACCCCTTCCCTTCTGCTGGTAATTCCTTTTCGAATGCAGCCCAACATCTTCCTGGCTTTTGCCACCGCCTTGTCGCACTGTTTTGCCACCTTGAGATCTACAGAAATAATCACACCGAGGTCTTTCTCCTGCTCCGTGCACACCAACCTCTTGCCCCCTATCACGTACATTTCCCTTGGATTTCTGCTACCCAAGTGCATGACACTGCACTTCTTTGCATTAAATCTTAATTGCCAAGCATCAGACCATTCCTCCAGCTTTTGCAGATCCCTCCTTATGTTAAGCACTCCCTTGGGGGAGTCCACTCTGTTGCAAATTTTTGTGTCATCTGCAAAAAAAGACAGACTTTTCCATTCAGTCCTTCAGCAATATCACTCACAAATACATTGAACAGTGCCAGGCCTAGGACCGAACCCTGAGGCACTCCGCTAATCACCTTCCTTTCATCCGAGTGAGCTCCATTTATCATCACCTTCTGTCGTCTGTCAGTCAGCCAATTTCTGATCCAGTTTACCACCTTGGGACTCATCCCCAAACTACTGAGTTTATTGATAAGCCTCCTATGAGGGACAGTATCAAATGCTTTGCTGAAATCCAAATGTTGTGCTTCTTGTTTGAGGTTTATAATATATTTTTTTGCAAGTCTGAGAACTCTCCTTGTATTTCCTCCACTATCAATTGTAGTTCTGATTTACCTGACTCATTTACCTGTCTCCTTTTTCACTCATGCCCTTTATTTCTGTGCCTGAGCTCGTCGCCATTTTGTGCTTGAAGGTGCTTGTCCCTGCTGCCGTTTTTAAACGCATAAGTGTTAAGGTCTGAGCCCATTTTTTTGTGGCCATTCTTTCAGCTCTTGTACAGGAAGTCTCACTGTTAAACTGGGAGGGTTTTTAGGTGCAGATTACCGTGTTTTGTTAAAAATTTAGCTTACTTTGTTCTGACAAACTTTGAAGGCTACTTTTTAAGCTACACTCACTTGGTCTAATGAAATAAGTCAGGCTTTTCTGTAACTTTAGATAAGTGCTAATATTCATAAGGTAACATAGATATGTTGCTAGTTAAATAATAAAAAACAATTCTCAACAGAAATACAATTAGAAATATCATGGAAGTTGGCCTTCATAATAACTATGAAGATCTAATTGATGGGGAAACAGCAAAGCTTCCAGAAAGTCTCTTTCAAGATCTCTCTCTCTCTATATACATATACATTGTTGCGCCCTTCCCCCGCCTAGGTGGCTGCCTGACGAGGAAAGGGGGTACGAATGTTCCTTTCAATAAACTCCAGGGCAAAGGCCTCTGGGAGTTGTAGTACTTTGAGCAAATGTAGTTGTAAAAAAAGTGCTGAGCCGAGAGTTGAAAGCAAACGCAGGAATATTTTTATTTGCCTCCCTTAATAGCGGGAACTTCAAATGAAGCTTGGTATATCACGTGTACAAACATCCACAAGAAACTTAAAGGTAAGAATTGCTCTTGCTTACTTCAGCAAACAAATGTTATTTCCCCAAAAATAAAGCTTCACTTCACAGTGCTTTAACTAAACTCAAAATGTTCATTGAAACTTCAATGCAGCAAAACTCTAGCAAACAAACTTTTCTTCTTTGTTTCAAAAGCTTTTAAGGGTTTCAATTAGTTATACAGAGACTCCAGGCAGTCCTCCTGAACAAGTCTCATTTAGAGCAGCAGCCATACTAATTAAAACTTCTTTGCTCTTTGAAACACCATGCATATCATAGAAATGGAATTTTCTTCAAACTTATATTTTCAAACATTCTTATTTCACTACCAGGGACAACTCACATTCCATAGCCTGTTCAGGCTCACTTAAAAGATCATTTTCCCCGATGTCCATTGACTCACATTCTGAACACGATTGTTCTGTGACGTCGTTAGAAAACAGCTGTTCCTTCCCTCGGTACACAGAACTGTTCTCTCCCCAGGTTACTTCCTGGCCTTTCAGCATACGTTTTACCAATTTTAAAACATTTAAAAACTTTCTTTACTGAAAGGCTTCCTTACCAGCTCTTCCTGGGTTCTTGAACCACCTGCAGGCTTCCTATAACCCGGGTGCTGGTTAAACTGCTGGAGCTGGCTTTGGGGATATCCTTCCCTCCACTTGTTGTCTGGGGACTTTTCCTGAGACCTTTGGCTAGTAACCTTAGCAGCAATATCTTTTGGGAGTTTCTTCAGCAATGCTTCACTGCCACTTCCCTGGCCATGCTGTTTCCTGGTTAAGTTAGCCCTCTCGTCTCTCTTCCTCCTGCAAGAGTGAAACTCTTGCTCAGAATGAGGCTCCCTCTCAGACTCCGCCTCTGAAACAGAGTCAGCTCTCTTCCTCTCGTGTCCTGGCAATCTTGCTGGTCCTGGCAATCCCGGCAATCTCCTTGCCTCTCTCCTAGGAAATCTCCTTGCCTCTCCTGGGAATCTATCTCTCCCTGTTCTCTGGGGCTTATATGCGTGGGACTGGCCGGTATCTTTCCACCCCGCCCCCAGCTGTCCTGCATTACCACCCTCAGTTGCCATGGAGCTGGGGCGTGGCTTTTGGACAACAACTTTTGACAGGTTTTTTTCAGCGTTAGCTGCCCTTTTAAAATGACCATTTCTTTCCCTTTCCCTCTGACTAGGGGAAACTGCTTGTACTTTTTCTATCTCCACAGGGACCTGGCTGTCTTCGCCACCACAACATACATATATATACACAGGGTGGCCCAAAGAAAGTCTCTCTTTCAAGATCTCTCTCTCTAGACATATACATACATACATACATAAACACAGGGTGGCCCAAAAAAATGAGAACATCGTGTAAATTAAAAGCTTAAATAGTTTACTTATTTACCTTTTTTAGCTATATAACGTCTTTATTTCGACAATTTCCAGTCGCCATCTTTTTTTTTTTTTTAATTTGTCAATCGTTTACATCTGTCTTTTTGAATTTTTAAATAACTTATATGCTACAAGATGTTCTCACTTTTTTTGGGCCACCCTGTATATATATACTGAAGATAGAGATGGTTCAGGTTAGGTTACATCTTTTCAGATGTAAAGATTCCTCCCCTCCAATCTAGACTCTTAAAAATCTGCCCTCACTTCGACAAAGTGTCTAAAGGACCAGGAATAGATGAATTAAAGTGGATTCTGATAGGATAAGACTTGTGAGTCAAAACTCATACCCAAATGATACTGCTGCAGAATGTTTCCACAACCTTGGTAAGAGAAGACAGATGCACGGTATGCAATAAATTGAAGGACAGGACCCCTTAAAGAGAACCCAAGCATCATGTCAATACCTCAGAAGAGATGGAAACTCCTAGTGGGGAACTCAATCATCAGAGGAGTGGATCTGAGGGGCAGACTTGATGGAGACAAGGTCAAATGCATATATTCTTGGTTAGCTGCTATACGAACCCCATTCTTAATATTACTAGGGTTAAAAAAAGTAGGTGAAAGAGATATCATATGTACTGGAGAACAAATGATTTGGCTAGAGTCCTTTTTAAAACAGTCCCTACTCTTTACAACTTACAGACTACAAAGAACAAATCAGAGGCTTTGAGGCCATAATTGAGAAGAGTTATAGTAGGTGGTTATGAATAGGATTAAATGGAGGATATTAATTTAGTATCATCATATATTTTGTTGGGTGTCTATAAATATTAAAAGGAGAGCTCTAGTTTATGTATTTTACAAGTTGGCCTTTTTAATGACTAAATGGGCAAGGAATTTCAACATCAATTCTATGCAAGTAATTGTGAAATAAATTCCTAGATAGATGAATTGATTGTTTTACTTTAAATGTATCCCGTGTTATGTGTCCTTTGTAATAGAACTGGCCTTTGTTGTATTTTTATTTAATTTTAAAACTTATATTCCACTTTTCTACAAATAGCATAATAAAGTAGCTTACTACAGTTGGAGGGAGAAGTGGCCTAGTGGTTTGGGCAAGTTACCTTAGGCCAGAGGTTTGAATCCTGGGCCAGAAGGACTGGAGTTTCTAGTCTAGTTTCCTTGTGGCCTTGGGTAGGCCACTTGACCCTCCATTACCTGAGGTACAAAAACAGATTGTGAGCCTTTTGGGGACCTGAATGTACACCGCTTTGAATGATAGAAAAAGCAGTATATAAGCCTAGTTAAATAAAATAAATAAATACAATTAAAGTATATCAATAAACAAAACTACTCTTCGTCAATCTGCCCAATGCTTACCATACTCCAGTCTTCAGTTTCACTATGGAGGTCATTCCAGAACACAAATAAGTTGATTAGACATGCAGGATAGACATTTTTCTCACTAAGACGTCTAGAACCGGGAATCTCAGAACATGGGTGAGGGGGCGGAATGGGGACATGGCAAGCTACAGAGACATAGCAAGCGTATTCAGAAAAGGTCTGTGTATGTCCTGTTTCCCACGGATGCCTACATTATACCAGTTTACTAATGTTATACACCCTTGGAAACCAACCCCAGAAACATTACAAAATGCTTGATCTCCCTACCTGCCTTACTACTGCCTTTATCGTTTGGGATCTATGGCTCCAGAAGGTATGAACATGGACATTGATTGGTGGAGTTTGCATTTATGATTCCAGCGGGTGGGGTTTTGCTTCCAATTGAAAGTGCCGGTTTTGACGTCATCCTTAGGTCATCATTTAACCGGAACTGACATACAGTGGGGTTCATTCGCCTGAGGAAGAGCTGTGAAAGCTGTGGAGCGGCTTGAAACACTGTCAGTGTCGCGGGAACCCTGTTGGGAGTGAATATTGGAGGTGTTCCTTCGGAGAAGAATTAAAGGAGGAATATGAAGGTCCTCCACAATATGGATTCAGCTAAGTGACTCTTTTCCTTGTTTTTGCTTGATAAGGAAGAGCAATTAATGACGAAGTAGAGAATCCCGTCAAACAAAAGCTTGGGGAATCCAGTTTTTTAATACAAGTTGTGGACAGCAACAAATGGAAATTACACTAACCTGGTAATTGTAGTTCCTGGAGGGTCCAGTTTAGTCCTCTACAATTGGGTAGTGCCCCTCCTCCTGCAGCCCGGAGACTGGACCAATCAAATCTTCTGTAGTATATATGCAGCAGGAGCTCCCAGAAGTCCCCAGTGTACTAGTAACAAAGCATACTTACCGAAGCAACACATTAGATTAATATACAAAATGACCTAATTAAAGAACAATTTGTTCCCCCCAAGAAATATCCAACCCCCTCCCCAAACGAGGAAGTCAGAACACTGCATTGCGCCGGCACCGACGCCGCAGGAATCAAAACACCGCTCCCCACCAGAAGTTCAGGAGCTGCCTGAACCCCCGAGACAGGGAAGAGCCTCAGCAAAAAACGCGGCTGCAACAGAGGGACCGAACGGCAAGAGGAATCGTCTTATTATCAACCGTTCGGAAAAGCGCGCCGCACTACATTAGCAGATAGTCGGAGGGAAGGAGGACTAAACTGGACCCTCCAGGAACTACAATTACCAGGTTAGTGTAATTTCCATTTCCTGTTCGGTAATCCAGTTTAGTCCTCTACAATTGGGATGTAACAGAGCAGTTAAGACCGGGCGGGACCTTGCCATCCGGCGCGCAGAACCGCCGAACCAAAACAGGAATCCCGAGCCGCTGACACATCTAAGCGATAGTGTCTACTGAAAGCATGCAGAGACGACCAAGTGGCCGCCCTACAGATATCTGCCGGCGGAACCAGGCTATACTCCGCCCAAGAGGTCGCCTGAGCCCTAGTGGAATGAGCCCTCAGACCCTCCGGAATAGACCGCTGTTGCAACAGATACGCGGACGCGATCGCCTCTTTGAGCCATCTCGCAATGGAGGCTTTAGCCGCCGCTTCCCCTTTACGCGCGCCCCCGAAGAGCACGAAAAGCCGGTCAGATTTCCGAAAGGACTCTGTAACCTTTAAATAACGATGGAGCGTGCGACCCACATCGAGCCGGAGAAGACCCTTGTCCGTTGACCCGACAGATTGCGAAGAAAGTACTGGAAGAAACACTGCCTGATTCATGTGAAAGGGAGACCCCACCTTTGGCAGAAAGGAAGGAACCGGACGGAGAACGATCCGATCCGCGGAAAAAGACAAGAAAGGCTCTCGACAGGACAATGCCTGCAGATCCGAAATGCGCCGTGCCGAACAGATGGCTACAAGAAAAACCGCCTTCAGCGTGAGATCTTTCAGAGACGCCCTGCGCAGGGGCTCCAAAGGTTCACGAACCAGGGCCCTCAGAACTAAATTCAAGTCCCAAGGAGGAACGAAAACTCTGCGGGAGGGCCGCAAATGAAAAACAGCCGTAAGGAATCGGCGTACATCCGGATGAGCCCCGAGCAGACGACCCAAAACCTTGCCGCGGTAACACGAGATAGCCGCCAGCTGGACTTTTAGGGAACTAGCCGCAAGGCCCTTATCGAAACCATCCTGAAGAAAACTTAAAACGACGGGCACTGAAACCGTCGCCACCCGGACTCCCCGCCGGGAGCACCAGTCTTCAAAAATCCTCCAAATCCGAACGTAAGTAAGAAAAGTGGACGTTTTCCTCGCCCGCAGCAGGGTAGAGATCACCGCGGGGGAGTAGCCCTTCCTTTTCAGCCGAGCCCTCTCAATGGCCAAACCGTAAGCGAGAATCGATCCACTTGGGGCATCCGCAAGGGACCCTGAAGAAGAAGATCCGGTAGAGCGGGCAGGAGCCAAGGAACCCCGTCGCGCAACCGTACCAGATCGGCATACCAGGGCCTCCGGGGCCAATCCGGGCCCACCAGTAACACGCGACCCCGGTGGCTCTCGATACGTTGTATGACCCGGCCGATCAGAGCCCACGGAGGAAAGACATAAAGAAGACCGGACGTGGGCCACGGCTGAATGAGAGCGTCGAGCCCCTCGGACATGCGCTCCCTTCGCCTGCTGAAGAAGCGCCCTGTCTTGGCTGATTGAAAGGTCGCCATGAGATCCATGATGGGTGGACCCCACCGCCGGACGATTTGTGCGTAAACCTGTGGGTTTAGCTCCCATTCTCCGGGGTCCACCCGCACTCTGCTGAGAAAATCGGCCTGGACATTGTCTACGCCCGCAATGTGAGCCGCCGAGATTGCTGGAAGGCGAGTTTGCACCCAGTTGAACAAGGCCGCCGCCTCTGCCTCCAGGGCCACGCTGCCGGTACCCCCTCGGCGATTGATGTAAGCTACAGTGGACGCATTGTCCGACAGGACTCTCACCGGCCGGCCGAGAACCAGGGTCTCCAGGTCCACCAGGGCTAGCCGGACTGCCCGCAATTCGAGACGGTTGATCGACCAAGAGGCCTCCAGGGGAGACCATTCCCCCTAAGCAAAGCGGAACTCGCGGTGAGCCCCCCAGCCGGTTAAGCTCGAATCCGTCGTGAACAGAACCCACAGAGGAGGCTCCAAGGGAATCCCTCGCAACAGGTTCTCGGCGGAGAGCCACCACCGGAGGGATCGGCGAACCGTCTTTGGGCAAGGCAATCTCTTGTTCAACGAGTCGAACTGGTTGGACCAACGTCGCAGAAGAGCACTCTGCAGCGGACGCATGTGGAAGCGTGCCCAAGGCACCACCTCCAAGGTCGCCGCCATCGTGCCGAGGAGCCGCAGGTACCACCACGCCGACGGAGCTGGCATCCCCCGGAAGAGACGGACCAGAGCCCGCAACGCCAGCATGCGGCGCTCCGGAAGGCACACCAAGCCCCTTGCTGTGTCGAAGTGGACTCCCAGATACTCGAGATCCTGTGTCGGAGACAGACAACTCTTGCATTCGTTCACCACCCATCCGAGGGACCGAAGGAGATCCACCACCCTGCTCGTGACTTGCACACACTCCCGACTGGACTTCGCTCGAATCAACCAGTCGTCGAGATATGGATGGACCAGGATGCCCTCCTTGCGCAATGCCGCCGCGACTACAACCATTACCTTTGTGAAGGTGCGGGGAGCCGTGGCGAGTCCGAACGGCATGGCCCGGAATTGAAAATGGCCCCACGGGAGCGCAAAGCGGAGAAACCGTTGATGGGAGGGCCGGATGGGAATGTGTAAATAGGCCTCTGTAAGATCGAGGGATGTCAAAAATTCCCCTTGACGCACCGCTACGATGACTGACCGCAGGGTCTCCATGCGAAAGTGCGGTACTCTGAGAGCGCGATTCACGCCTTTGAGATCCAATATCGGACGAAGGGAACCGCCCTTTTTGGGAACCACAAAATAGATGGAGTAGCGACCTGCGCTTCTTTCCCAAGGCGGGACCGGAACCACGGCCCCCAGAGAGAGAAACCGATCCAGGGTCACGCGGATGTCCCGCGCCTTTTGAGCTCCCTTGCTGGGAGACAGAACAAACGAATCCGGAAGTGGGTGCGCAAACTCTAGGGCATAACCTTCTTCTATAATCTGCAGCACCCACCGATCTGACGTAATTTGGGCCCAAGAAGGAAGAAAGTCGCGCAAACGACCCCCGATGACCGGGTCTTCCTCTACAGCCCGCCTCGTTTCATTGTGGCTTGCGATTAAAGGAAGAGGCCGAGGAAGAGGCGGCTCCGGAGAAGCCCCTTCCCGCTCCTCTGAAACCACGAAACCCTTGATGACGGGTTCCAAAACGACCGCGCTGCGAAGTCCACAGCCGGGAAGAACGAAATCTGCGCGCATCCCGAAACTGGCCGCGCGCTGAGGTGGACGACCTATTAAGCTTAGGCTTATCCTCTGGAAGTCGACCACCCTTCGACTCACCGAGATCCTTCACCAACTTATCCAGAGCCTCCCCAAAGAACAACCTGCCCTTAAAGGGTAGATTACTGAGGCGAGACTTGGAAGAACCGTCGGCCGCCCAATTGCACAACCAGATGGACCGTCGTGCCGCTACCATGGAGGCCATGCTATTAGCTAGGGAGCGTATTAAATCATAACACAGATCCGCCAAGTAGGCCGATCCCGACTCCACGCGGGTAACGTCCAACAGCCCCTGTTGGTCCATACCGGACCCCGAGCGCAGATGCTGCGACCATCGCAAACAAGCTCGAGCTACCCACGCCCCACATATAGAAGCTTGCAACGATAAGGCGTTGGTCTCGAAGGCCTGCTTCAACAAATTATCAACCTTTTTGTCCTGAACATCCCTCAGGGCCGCGGCCCCTTCAACCGGGATGGTGGTTTTCTTAGTCACTGCCGAAACGGCAGCATCCACCCGTGGAGACTTAAACAAGTCCCTGTCCTTGTCGGCAAGGGGGTAAAGACGATTCATGGTCCGAATCCCCTTCAAAGCGGATTCCGGTTGCTCCCATTCCGCATGGATCATCTGCTCAACTACTCGGTGCACGGGAAAAACTACCTGGGCATCCCTGACCGCCTGAATGAGAGGATCCTCGAGACCCTCCTCCTCCAGCGGCCGCACCGCAGAGAGGTTAAGTGCTTGGAGGGACTCCGTGACCAAAAGGTACCAGCTCGTCCCTTCGAAACACCCGAATGATGCGAGCCTGATCTTCCGGCTCTGGAAGCTCTCCGTCTTCTAATTCCTCCGCCTCCATATCTGGATCCCCCTCAGCCTCGGAATCCGGGAGGCAAAGGGCGTCCTGATCCTGGTCCCCCAACCTGGGCCGCTTGACAGCGGGTTGAGAAGACCGCTGAACCCCCCCTGCGGGAGCTGGGGGGAGAGAGGCGGGCCAAGCCTCCGGCAAATGACCAGCCCGGCTTAAGCGGAAGGCCTGATGCATGAGAAGAACAAAATCCGGGGAAAAGTCTATAGGCGACGCCACCATAGCCGCCTGCTGGAGCTCAGGGACCGACGTATTAGACGCCGGGCCCAGACCAGAAGGAAGGATGCTCGGTGAAGGGCCACTGTCCCCCGAAAGAGAAGGGTCCCCGGGCACATGCTGTTCCTTAATTTCAATAGGCAGCTCCAGTTCTGAAGAAACTGCAGCACAGCTCTTACAGATTCCAGAGTCAGTCATTGTACCTCTGCGGGAGCCACAAATTACACACTGAGGTTTGGCAGCCATGCCAAGGCCACGTGCTCTCAGGGAAAAATAAGGCAACAGGAACAGGGAAGCCCACACCAAGGGGACTAACCTTATTCAATTCAGCACAGTATTAATTTTAAAACCTTTTTTTTTTTTTTTTTTTTTACAGTAAACAAAATACTCCCCAGAATCCTAGGGGTGCCCTGAGCAAAATCGCCAGCAAAAGAAACTCCAAAAACCCCAGGGGAACCCGTGCGCAAGTGTTAAAAAGTGCCCTTAAAAAGCACACTTTAGAAATCCAAAATGGCCGCCGCACTTTTTCACCCGCGGTAAAAAACGGCGTGAAAATACAAAGGTACCCAAATAATATGGAAAAGAAAGAAAACGACCCTCTAATACAGGGCAAGCGAAAAAAGGCAGGAAAAAGTGCAATTTGGAAGCCAGGGGAGCCGACAGAGCCTCTGCCCAAGCAAAGAACAGAGAGCTGAAAGCTTAAAACAAGGAAAATTCCTACCAGCTCTGGGAACAGCAAGGAACTCAGCCCACTTCTCCAAGTGACAGGCAATGTTGCAGCCGGTATGGCTCTTCCCCGAACAGCCTTGGGGAGAGCTCAACCCAGGCTTCAGAGATTCCCAGGCAGAAAGACAGGAGCCCAAGGCAGGTCTGGCTTTCCCCAGAAAGTCCCCTGTGTCTTTTTCTTGTTTTGTTTTTTAAAGATACAGCTACCTAGCAAAAGAAATAGAATATAAAGGGCCAGAAATAAACCCCAAAAGAACTAACTAACTAGTGTTGCTCCTTCAAGTGTCACTTAGCGTGCCCAGCAGGGGCACAGAAGTCCTCCAGCTGCAGGGAGACTGGACACACTGGGGACTTCTGGGAGCTCCTGCTGCATATATACTACAGAAGATTTGATTGGTCCAGTCTCCCGGCTGCAGGAGGAGGGGCACTACCCAATTGTAGAGGACTAAACTGGATTACCGAACAGGAAATGTTGTTTGGTCTGGTTTCTGACCGGGTATTCAGTCTCTTTAAATTGATTAAAAGGAGGGCTCACTTTGAGAGAAGAAATGTTTCTTTTCATGGTGAGCGATCCGACAAAAAAATAATCTTTATATGGGGTGTGGGTTCAGTTCCTGTAGTAAGGCAGGTAGGGAGATCAAGCATTTTGTAATATATTATACCAGTGGCAATGTGAAATAAGGCCAGGACTTAGAAAAATGTCTGCTCTGATCTTCAATGCGTCCCAGAGACGAATGGCTGTGACACATCTGTATTGAACTGGTGTGTCCGCTGTCTGAGAGGGCACAAGATGCAGATCTAAAGAATAGAATGCACAGATGAGGGACATATGTAAGGTTAAGGAACAATAAAAAACACTCCTACAAATATATAAAGCACTGCAATTGTCTTTATTCTGGCTATGCTGACATTTGCTGTTTGTTAGCTTCCCTAACAATCCAAGTGTTCAGAAAATGGGAATGTAGATGAAGGGATGGTATGTGAGGTAGTATGGAGCAGAACTGT
The DNA here is from genome assembly GCA_033557465.1 of Ichthyophis bannanicus. Taxonomy (NCBI): domain Eukaryota; kingdom Metazoa; phylum Chordata; class Amphibia; order Gymnophiona; family Ichthyophiidae; genus Ichthyophis; species Ichthyophis bannanicus. Next base: position 35,331,102 of record CM066050.1, on the reverse strand, counting down.
GCTTAGCTGAGAAATGCAAATCAGATGTGGTGTCCTGAGACGCCAAGCCATTATTTATTTATTTGGAAACTTTTATATACCGCCCCTTCCAGAGATCAGGGGCAGTATATATGGGGAAACATATATATGCCGTCACATCAGTTGTTTATAGTTACAGGGCATGGTTTTCGCAGAGATATGTTATTTATGACTGCAAGTGAGAGTGTGTGTGTGTGTGTGGAGTTTGAGTGTTGCATCAGAATAAATCAGAACAGGTTCTATATAGCAAAATATATCACTGTCACCAAGAGACCTTCAGAATAAGAGCATTCAACAGTGCAAACAGCACTAAGACATGCCCAGGAGCACCATCATTGGTCTCTAAAAATGTGCACATTTGTAAAAGGTGATGATGGTGCCTTTGGGCATTGTACAGACTTTTCAGAGAGGACCAATTCAAGCATAACTAAGGATGTTTTCTACTGTCATGTATGTTGTAATGCAAAGTATGTCATAACAAACATATCACTTTCTACCTGCTTTTATACTATCTAAGTGTGTGGTAGGCTATGGCCTAGCATGGCCTGCTATTATGAAAGGCCTGTAAGTTAGGCCTGGATCCTAACTCCCATTATAGCTAGAAAAGAACCAAAAATCTGTGGAAAATGAGAAAACTGTTTTAAACTGCTTAGTAAGAAGTTTTTATGAATTCATAAGTCTTCCATTATTCTCTTGTGTGTGAAAGAACAGAAATGTTTCAATGCATTCCTGGAGCTAGGGATAACCTTGCAGTAGAGAAGTAACGAAATCAAGAACTGTACCATTGTTAGAACAATCCTAAGGGAGGGGGCCTGTTGCTAGGCTCAGGAGGGATTTCTAATTGGACAAATGAAGGGAATGTAAAACCAATGAGAAGTTTGCATGTATCGAGTTGGAACCAATAGAAAGTTCTCATGTATCAAACTGAAAGAGGTATAAATGGTTATGTCTCTGTATAAACTTTTGCTCAGTTCCTTTTGAAGCTTTGACTGACTGGGCCTGTGCACAATAAACTGGCTTGGACCCTGTCAATTGACTCCTGGACTTATTCATTGATTGCACTTTGCTACAGCATATTCTTGGTGCGTTGGCCGGGAAGTGCGAGTAGTAAATCGTATTCAAGTGAATAATCTACGCAATTCGCCTCGAGGTTTGGTCCAGTTGGAACCATGTCTGTCCGACCGCAGGGGAACTTCTCAGGCCAACACCTCCGACCCGGGGGAGTCCAGGGTCCAACCCACGAACTGGTTTGGTATCAGGAACTGGATCCGGTGAGTAGATATTTTCTTGTTTATAAGTCAGTGCAGCCTGGGGAAAAAGTCTTGCATGAGTATGCCCAAGACTGATTTGGTATAGACTAACTGGGAAAAATCTCACATGAGTGTGTGCAAGACAAGGGAGTCTGATCACCTCCCATAAGGGTGGTCCTAGTAAGCTCCGCGTAAGTGAAAGCGGAAGCTGAAGTCATCGACCCTTCTTGTTTGAAATAGTCAGTTAGTCAGAACAACCTGGGCACTTGAAAAATGATTTCTTGTTAAAATATGATTGCTTGTGTGAGTGAGAGGTCTTGAAATACAGGCCGAGCGAGAGCAGACTTCTGAGTAGCGCAGTTCCTGGCCGGGCAACCGCACCCAGCTCGCAAACAGGAGGAAGCGAGTGGTGTTTGTCCCCCCCCCAGTGTTCTGTGGGCTGTACAGACCCCTTACCTACAGCCATACTACCTATCCTTATTGTTCGTTGTCTTGTACGTCATTACGTGTACGTAGCGTACGCAGGTACATTGAGTATGTAGGTACGTTTAGATTATGGGAGGGATGGAGTCCACGCAAGCTCCGTTGACATGTATGATCAAGAATTTCCGTAAAGGATTTTCGGGTGATTATGGTACGAAAATGACTCCATCCAGATTAAAAATGTTATGTGAAAGGGAGTGGCCCGCGCTAGCTGCTTCATGGCCCCGAGGGGGCACCTTTGATTTTGAGACAGTTTTACGAATTCATCAACTCATACTAAGAGTGTATCCTGACCATTTCCCCTATATAGATTCCTGGTTAAGTGTGTGTGAACAGCAGCCCTCATGGATGAAGCGCTGTTATGAGGAGCACTGTAAAATATTTGTAGCTATTACTAGGGGAACCAAAAAAGCTAAGGAAGAGAAGCCGCCTGTGTATTCTGACCCAAAATCCCCAAATATTCTGGATAGGTTACCCCAGCACCACGACCTGAAGTACAGCCAGAAGAGGAGCCCCAGAAAATACCAATACAGCAGCCTAAGAAGCGCCCTACCCCAAGTGAAAGTCCCGAGTCAGGCCCAAGCACAGCAGGGGGACTCGAGTCCTCTGATGAGATAGAAAGCGGAGGCTCTCCTGCCAGTTCAGGGTCACCCACCAAGGAGATTTGTGTTTGGGAGCCTTATGATTTAAGAAGCGTAACTCCCAAGAAGAAGGAGAAAGCAGGGCACCTAATGCCATTACGCCAAGTGCCTGGAATGCCTGTTTTAAATGATCAGGGCCAGATGGCGCCAGGACCAACCAGCTTAGTTTATGTACCCTTTTCCACCACAGATTTATTAAACTGGAAAATGCATTATGCATCCTACACAGCCAAGCCCCAGGAATTAACAGAATTAATGTCTAGCATTATGCAAACCCATCAGCCTACCTGGGCCGACTGTCGCCAGCTCCTGTCTACCCTCTTCACTACTGAGGAGCGAGGGCAAATCGGGCAAGCAGCCCTCCGTTGGTTAGAAGAGAACCCTGTAGAAAGGGGAGGAATAAATCCCCCGCAAGCAGCTGTTGCAGAATATCCCAATGAAGATCCCGGGTGGGACCCGAATGATGAAAGGGGGGCGGCGGCCCTAACCAGATTTCACCAGGCCTTATTGCAGGGCCTGAAGAAGGGAGGCCAGAGGGCCATGAATATCGGGAAAGTATCGGAAGTTCTCCAGGGTCCAGATGAGAGCCCAGCGGCCTTTTATGAGCGGTTGTCTGAAGCTTATAGATTGTATACCCCATATGATCCCGCCGCTCAGGAAAATTTACGCATGGTAAATGCGGCCTTTGTTAGTCAGTCCCAGAGAGACATAAAGCGAAAATTGCAGAAATTGGATGGATTTGCAGGCATGAATACAGCTCAGTTAATGGAAGTCGCTCAGAAAGTATTTGTGAATCGTGAAAATGAACGAGACAGAGAAAGTGAACGAAAGATGAAGAAGAAGGCAGATCTTCTTGCTGCTGCTATAACCGAACGACGTGGAGGAGGTTTTCCTAATCAAAGGACCAGAGGACGTGGAAGAGGCCGCAGAAGCGAAAGGCCTCAATTGGGTGCAAATCAGTGCGCCTACTGCAAGGAAGGACATTGGAGAAATGAGTGCCCGCATCTGGACTCCGCCCCTGCAAGGGGAGGAGGGAGTCCCTGGAGGCCAGGAGGACGATTTTGAAGGAGGGGGAAGAATGAACCGAACACAGTTCCAGCAGGAGAGGGAGGAAGCCATTGAGGGAGTGGGCAGTAGCAACGGGCTATGACCTGGACGACATAGATGAAGACTAGGCCAGTCCGGACTCCAAGTTTCCCTGGGTCCCCAGGAGCCTATGGTCAGTCTGAAAATAGGGGACCAATATATGGACTTTATGTGGGATACAGGAGCAGAATACGAAAGCTAGTAGCCCTTTTGTTTTCTCGATGCATCACCATTGTCAGAGCTACTGGGGTTAAGGCCACAAAGCCTCTCCTGCAGAACCGCATGTGTGAACTAGGGGGACAGAAAATAACACACCAGTTCTTGTATATGCCTGAGTGCCCTATTCCACTACTGGGCCGAGACATGCTTGCCAAGCTCCAGGCCCAAATATCCTTTGCTGAAGGGGGAGAAATGAAAATGACTGTGAACCCAAAGCCTGCTGGATTGATGGTGCTTACTGTTCCCCGAGAAGAAGAGTGGCGGTTCTATAGTGCACCACCAATAAAGTCAACTAGTCCCTGTATACCTACCAACCTCATAGCCCCACCTGAAGTATGGGCAGAAGATAATCCACCTGGCTTAGCGAAGAACATAGCCCCTGTCACTGTCACCCTCAAGCCAGGAGTGGAACCAGTGCATGTGAAGCAGTCTCCTCTCCCTTGACCAGCCATTGAAGGAATCCACTGCCATTTGATGAAACTGCTGAAGTATGGACTTCTCAAGGAATGCCAGTCACCCTGGAACATCCCCCTTCTCCCAGTTAAGAAACCTGGGACAGGGGATTACCGCCCAGTACAAGATCTGAGGGGAGTGAATGATGCAGCTGAAACTATACACTCAGTGGTACCAAATCCTTATATTATCTTGGGACTGATCCCCGCTGAAGCTACTCATTTCACTGTCCTGGACCTGAAAGATGCCTTTTTCTGTGTGCACCTAGCCCCCACCAGTCAACTTTTGTTTGTTTTTGAATGGCAAGACCCCACAACAGGAAGGCGGGGCCAACTCACCTGGACTAGATTACTTCAAGGATTCAAGAATTCACCTACTCTCTTCAGTGCTATTTTAAATCAAGATCTTTCAAGCTACTATGTGAACCCAGGAGAAAGGGTTCTTCTCCAGTATGTGGACAACTTGCTCATAGCCACCAACTCAGAAAGTGAATGCCTATAAGCCACCAGTGAACTCTTGCACCTTTTTAATGAGGCTGGATACAAAGTCTCAAGAGCCAAGGCATAATTATGTCAAACAAGTTAAATACCTAGGATTCCAGTTGTCCAGCAGAATTAGACGCCTGGGACCAGAACGCAAAGAAGCTGTATGCAGTATTCCTACTCCAACCACCAGGAGGCAAGTGAGAGCCTTCTTGGGTGCCGCAGAGTACTGTCGTATATGGATCCCCAATTTTGCGCTACTAGCAAAACCACTGTATCAAGCTACCAAAGGAATGGAAAAGTCTCCATTGGAATAGGGACTTGAACAGGATGCAGCCTTTTGATCTTTGAAAACCGCTCTGATGTTATCACCAGCTCTGGGTCTACCAGATGTCCAGAAAACCTTTCAATCTCTATGTTCATGAGTCACAAGGAAATGTTCTAGGAGTGTAGACTCAATATCATTGGATCTTGGCAACGACCAGTAGACTATTTGTCAAAACAATCGGATGTAATTGCAAAAGGCTGGCCCCTTGTTTGAGAGCTATTGCAGCTACAGCCCTCCTAGTGAGCAATCTTCAAGTTACTGTACCACACTCTGTTCTAACCATTATGAAACACAAAGGAAACTTCTAGCTAATTCACGAATGCTGAGGTATCAGAGTATGCTGTGTGAAAACCCCCAGATACAATTGAAGGTCAGTCAAGCTCTGAATCCTGCTACATTGTTACCAGTTGGTCTTGACCCCCCTGATCATGACTGTTTAGAAACTATGGACACTATATTCTCAAGTCACCCTGATTCGACTGATGTTCCTTTGGAGAACCCTGGACGGACTTTCTTTGTAGATGGAACCAGTCTTGTCATCATTAATGGACATTGTTGTGCCAGATATGCAGTAGTAGTGACCCTTGATCTGGTAGTTGAGTCCTCAGCCCTGACCCCAGGAACTTCAGCACAGAAAGCTGAACTGATAGCTCTTACTAGAGCACTGACAATAGGAAAAGGGGCTCTGTCTAAATGTGTACCCTGATTCCAAGTATGCCCTTACAACCTTGCATGCACATGGAGCCCTGTACAAAGAATGAGGGTGGATAACCTCAGGAAGCAAGTCCATTAAGTATGGCCCCGAAATATTGATATAATCAGATGCATACTGCCTACAGATCTCAGAATTTAGGAAAAGTAGAATGTATGAATAGAACCCTGAAATCCCAGTTGTCCAAACTTTGCCAAGAGGTTCACCTGAAGTGGCCCCAGGTTCTTCCTATAGCCCTTCTTAGGATATACTTAGCCCCTGCTAAGTCTTTAGGAGTTTCCCCTTTTGAGATTCTGTATGGGCGACCCTGCCTATTGTATAGGAAATAAAGGGAGATATGGAACAGATTAGATCTGAAGTTACTAGACAAGAACTACTGGTTTTAAGTTCTGTTTTGCAGAGTCTTCATACGTGGGTACAAGACCAGCTGCTCATCCATCTAACAGAACCCCTGCATCCTCTCAAGCCTGGAGTCTCGGTGTGGATCAAAGAGTGGAGAAAGACACCATTGACACCGCATTGGAAGGGACCTTATGTTGTCATCTTGTTAACCCCAACAGCAGTTAAAGTTGCAAAACTCGAACCTGGATTCATCACAGTTGAATAAAGTCAGCAGCCATTGATAGCAATGTAGAAAGGAAGGCAGCTACAAAGATATTAGCTATGTGGCAATATTACCCTATACCACACGATGATGCTATTACACCTGTATAATGTGTTAATTGACTAATGAGTGATTTAATTCTCACTTGCGGGTGAGAATAATCAAAGGGGGGAATGTGGTAGGCTATGGCCTAGCATGGCCTGCTATTATGAAAGGCCTGTAAGTGAGGCCTGGATCCTAACTCCCATTATAGCTAGAAAAGAACCAAAAATCTGTGGAAAATGAGAAAACTGTTTTAAACTGCTTAATAAGAAGTTTTTATGACTTCATAAGTCTTCCATTATTCTCGTGTGTGAAAGAACAGAAATGTTTCAATATATGCATTCCTGGAGCTAGGGATAACCTTGCAGTAGAGAAGTAACAAAATCAAGAACTGCACCATTGTTAGAACAATCCTAAGGGAGGGGGCCGGTTGCTAGGCTCCGGAGGGATTTCTAATTGGACAAATGAAGGGAATGTAAATCCAATGAGAAGTTTGCATGTATTGGGTTGGAACCAATAGAAAATTCTCATGTATCAAACTGAAAGAGAGGTATAAATGGTTATGTCTCTGTATAAACGTTTGCTCAGTTTCTTTTGAAGCTTTGACTGACTGGGCCTGTGCACAATAAACTGGCTTGGACCCTGTCAATTGACTCCTGGACTTATTCATTGATTGCACTTTGCTACAGCAAGTGCACTGAGATTACTTTGCAGTGTTCTGGGCATGCAACAGACTGGTGGTATATATAGTCTAGTTTGCATCAACATTTATGTATCATCAATATTCATGTGTAGTTTGTATCAGCACAACATTGTCAGTGAGAGGAGCAGTTTAGGAGATGCACGTTTTACAGGGAGGTATAGCTGTTTGCGAGTACATAGCAGAGATGGGTGGGATTAAAAATGTCCGTCTTTCCAGAAAATGGTGAGCGCGGAGACGTGCAAAGCCGTATGCTGCATATAGCCTTGTCTCGTATTCCATAGTGCTTTGTTGGTGCCATGCCAAAAACATCTATGTCCCTTACTCTGAAACTACGGATGCATCTGTCCCTGCGGTTGCGGAATCATTGGGCTCCATGTTTTGTCTCGATTAGATTGTAAGCTCTGATGAGCAGGGACTGTGTCTTACATCTATATGTACAGCACTGCATATGCCTTGCTATACCAATGATTAGTAGTAATGGTAAGTCTGTCCTGTGTCTGATCAGTCAACAGTCATGCTAGTGTGACCCCCTCGGGGTTCCGCGCTGGCCCCGGGCTCTGACTTAGCAGCGGCCGACAGGGGCTGTCGGCTGCCGATCACGGTAGCAGGCCAGTTGTTATTCCCCAAGAGCCGGGCCACACATCCCCCCTAGTATTCACAGCAGGGCGCATAAAAGTCGGGGTTTGTACGATTCTGACACAGCGCTACTTTAGCATACACATTTGTGTAACTTAAGGCACTCAAGTCGGTTGCGAAGTAAGAGAAAACACATTTATTCAAGTCAACATTAAAACATTTATAAAATCATTCCCTTTAAAACTTATTCTTTATTTCTGGCACAAAGACACAAAGTCCACTGCGGCAGTCTATACTTAGCTGAATCCTCTTCCCGGTTGGTAGGTGAGTATTCAGCGCTGTGCTCCTTCTGTGTGCGCAGTTGGGGCCCTTGTTGAGTAGTTCTTGGTTTTTCTTCTCCCTCACCTATCTTAAAAAAATCAAAAGGAAGGAAAACCTTGTCTCTCCCTGGGTATCTTCAAAGGTATTTTTCTGGGACAACTTTGGTGTACTTGTGGGCACTAACTTCAGGGTAAAATAAAAGGATAATTCAAGTTCCCTGCTAATTTTCCTTTGCTCAGCTTTTTCCTATATGCATTTATAGCACACTATGAGAGCTTGGTTCTTTTGACTGTCCAGAACAACTCTTATCTCTTGTAAAGCCTTACTGCTTTAGCATCTTCAGTTGCAAAAGTTAATTTTCATTTGCTTCAGTCACACTCTATTTTGAGGAATTATGCACTTATACATACTGAGCCTTTTAATGCTGGTATCTCACCTTGAAATAGCACTTTTCTTATAAGCACCTTGTTTCTGACCTAAGTCAGGGTCAGCATATAACTTTCTTTTGTCACAAGAATAATATTACAGAAATACTGTGCATCTTTTCAAAGAAAGCAGCAACATTTAACAAACACAGAACATCAGAATTCTCTGCTCTGCACAGCTGTTTTGCTAAAACAGAACCAGTTAAGAATAATCTCAATTTCAGGCAAACACTTCTCTGACCTTAGTAAGTTTCCTTTCATTCATCTGCAATTGTACCTTTCAGAGAAACTACAGAGTAAAACTTCTCTTTAACTCAATTAGCCAGATTCAATTTATCTGCACACTAACAAGGACTGGTTTATTCTTATAACTTATCTTTAAATTCTTACCTGAGGATATCAATAGGCACTACTCAGTACTTTACTTATCTCAGCCCTTTAACTCTGGTTTTTAACTGCTTTTCTCTAACTTGCACTGGACAAGCAGTAAAGTACTTCTTCTCCAGGTAAAACCCTCTTTCTTTCTTTTCTTCTGTTTAACAGAAAAGCTTCTGGTTTCCTTGGAAACAGGGATTCCATTCAGTTCATATGACTGACTTTAACCTATCATGTGCTGTGTTCTGGGAATTCTACAGGTTGTTTACTATCAGAATGTTCCCTTGATCTCCATTTTAAACTACTCTTTTTACATTACTTTCTATGGGAATTCCCTTTTCCTTCCCTAAACTGTATCAATATATTTCAGTATCATCAAAACATTAATATCCCCTTAATCAGGAACTCAGCAGCTACCTCACAGTGGTTTTAGAATTTAAATTGGGCCATGGACAAATATGCTGCAGATTTCTCTTAAATATGAAACAAAGTAAATTTCCTAACCTATCCCAAACTATTTCAAAAATTAGTTTATACTTCCAGGTATCCTTCACATAGAATGTAATTCAATATTAAATTTTGATAGCCCCCCAAAACACAAAGTTCATTTACTCTAAAATTCCATACTAAATGTACTTTTAACAACTAAAAACCCACTTACTTATTTTATTTATAATCCCCAATTTAATTTGAGCCCCAATTTGTATCCTTCTAATAATTTTAACCCCTTCAATGCCTAACCCTGCAAAATTAAACCCTTAAACAACAAAATTTCCTAATTCTAACCCCACAATTGATGTTTTCAGATCCCCTTTACATAAAGTAGACCCTTTTTCTGAGTTCACAGGATCTCCAAATCTTCCTGGGTCTCACAACTTTCCGGGTAACTTTCTATATAAACCCCTGGAACTCTCGCCTGGGTACCCTCAAATCTAGGCCCCGGCTTCTCCCTTGGCCTGCTATAGCCCTTGCAGCCAATTAGAAGCTCTCTACGCTTCCACCAATCAAAAGGTCTCTATCACTTCCCAAGGGAAGGGTTAACACATTTCTTTAACAAAATACATTCTAACCCTTCGGGTTACACTAGTACTGGTCAATATTAAGATTAGTACAATGTCTTGGGGGTTACAAATGAGAAGGGAAGAGTCAGTGGCAGAAATTCGATGTATGTACCCTCAAGCAACAAGTTTTAAAGGGCCCCCAGAGTGGAGAAAGTCCACTTTGGAAGATATGGGAGCCAGCTGCAAGTGGACTCTCTTCTTCCATGGGGCTTCACTGCATCTTCGGGGCCATCTGGGAGAATTTACACTTCTAGAAAGAGTGGTGTTTGTTAACAAAACAGGAGATCTAGCATTCATATCTTTTCAAGAGGGTGGAGTATAAACGAGGAAAACAAAAAGGTCTTACTGGTGGCTAGGCTCTAGAGATGGCAGCTGTGATATAGTCTTGGCAGTATAGAGAGGAAAATCTGGACAGACTAGATCAGGGTTGCTGACTTTTTCTGTCACCTACAGCGACGCCAAATTCCATACTTCTAGGAATAAGTTTATGAACCAGTCCTGGATTTCTTACAACCTCACCCTGCTGCCTTATGGGGCCTGCTGCACCGATTCTAATGGGTACAGTCAGGGACTAAAAATACCACGCGCTGCCTTACAAGGCAAATTTCAAACAAGAACAGGCAAAAAAAAAACAACAAAAAACAACCACCTCTCACTCTTGGAACTGGGTATCTTTGCAACTCTGCATCTATTACGATGACAAGTTGTCCTTTAAAGGCCTTTGGAGAGTAATGGCTCACCGATCATGTTGAAAGAATATCGGGTAGTACACACTCTTGAATCATCCCAGGCAATATGCGTATTAGAAATGTGCTTATCTTGCATGTTTCAATATACGGAAAACGGCAAGGCTCCAGGGAAGACAGCCACTCTCAAGTCTCTCCCCCAAAACTAAGAATAATAAACTCTTGCAGTGATAAGGCAGGGTGCCAGTAAGCCCGAATTAAAGTCACCCAGTTCCAGGACAGTCGTTAGAGGCCAGTACTGGATTTCTCACAACCACCGCACTATGGGTCCACTCCTACAGCTAAATGTGTAGAATCGGGGAGTATAACGAGTACCACAATGCTTTGGAATAGAATTTGAAAACTGAGGCTGACAAAGAACAGTCTCCCTCCCGGAAGTAGGCCGTCCTGAAAGATGCATAAGAGAAATTCACAGCAAGCGGGTCTCGTCGTTTGGGAAAAACCGTCAGCAAACCGCAGCAATGGGGGCAAAAGGAACAGCAGCGCCACCGACCTCTTCACGCTCAGCCTCCTCCGACCGCAGTGAGCACCTCAGGGCTGAGGCCTAGATTCAGGCGCGCGAAACTTTATTGACAGCAGCGTTTGTCGGCGTCTCGCCGATCTCAAGATGGCCGCGGCTCTGACGGGCTGAGGGAGTTCTGTCGCGCTTCCTGTCCGTTGGGAGAGCGGTGCCTGCGCGGGCTCCGTTTTCTTTCTTTGTGTTTTTTTTTTTTAAATCTGTTATTCTTTCAATTGAGAAAGCGGCGGCGGCTTGACTGAGCGGTCGCCCTTAACTACATCGCGGCCGTGGAGCGCAGCGGCAGGAGGAAGCGGACGCCGGTCAGGCTTCCGAAGAGTAGCTGTGGGGAGCGTGGCTCGTGGACGGCGAGCGAGTGCCAGGCCCCGGAGCAGGAGCTGCCTCTTCTCCCCCAGAAGGTGAGCGCCGCCCGCCCGCCGCCCCGGGAGCCCTTCCCGGCCTCCGCTGCGTGCTGGGAGGTGACTCCCCCCTACCCCCCCCCCTACCCCCCGAGCCTTCCTGCCGCTCTCGGAGCGTTGCGTGCCCCGGGAAGCTCGGGCTTCGAGTTGCTAGGCCTCGGGCTAACTTTCCGGCTTCAGACGCTAAAGCTGAGGCCCACCCAGGAGCTGCAGACTCGAGGTGCTGCTTGTGGCGTGCTCCATGTTGACCGTTAAACCGGTTTATTCTTTCGTGCTGATCATAGGATTGAGTTAATTCCACTGGAAGTCCAGTATATTTATTTATACACACTGCCTCCATTTAGATGCACGTTTACGTTCTTGTGAGGTAAAATTTGCTGACTAGATGGGGTAATGCAGTGTTAAAGAATTAAAAGGTTTCCTCCCTGAGAGCTGCCTTGCTCACTGGTGTATCCAGAAAGGGATCGAAGAGTCCTTGATTCCCGACCCCTCTAATATATAGGGAATTCGTAATTTTTTTACACTTTAAGTTATAGGTATTTAGGCTTGCAATAGTCTGCTTTGATCGTGCTCGTGCATCAACTACACAGCTTATAAATTAATCATTCCCCCTGTGCTCTAATTACGGTCAGAATACTTTGCATTAAAGGTAGCAAGCAGTATGATAATTCTCAGTGCTTAGTCTAGTTCTTTATTTCCCCACCCCCGGTTCTTTCCCTTTGCTTTAACGGGGGTGCATTCAGTAATGAGATGAACTGATAAAAAGTGTTTGTCAGCTATTTCTGTAGCAGTATTAAGTTGCACAATTAAACAGCTTTAAAGTCCTTCGTTTCTGGGACTTCACACACTGTTCAAATATAGCTAGTGAGACAGTACTTTCAACACCATTATCTCAAGGTAGTATTGCTATAGTAAAAGTTGGCCAACTTCTGTCTGTAAAACGATGATTCTGTTGGTCCTTTAGAAGGAAGAGGAAAGCCTTGAATGAGCACACAGTAATTTATACGATAAGGTTGACTCTAATTTTTAATATCCATAGAATTACCATGGAAAACAACTTAAATATTCATTGTTGTCTCTTATGGCACTATATTCAAAAACACTTACTAAAATTGGTTAAGTTGATATCTGTTTATAAAGCACAGTTACTTACCTGTAACAGGTGATCTCTGGGAACAGCAGGAATTAGTCCTCACTTATGGGTATGTCGGAACCGACGGAGCCTGCGTGGGAAAGCTTCCCAGGAAGGAAGCTTTTGGGGTCTCCCACTGCACATGCGCGCTGCCTTCCCGCCTTCCTGACCAGCTCTCCTCAGTTCGAGTTTATAGCTGAGACAATAGAGAGAGGAAAGGAAGATAGATAGAAGATACAACTCCTAGGGGAGGTGGGTGAGTTGTGAGGACTAATTCCTGCTGTTCCCAGAGATCACCTGTTACAGGTAAGTAACTGTGCTATCTCCAGGAACAAGCAGGAATAAGTCCTCACTTATGGGGACTCCCTAGCTAAGATGCCTGGGAGATCCCCTTCCAAGGGTTCGCCATCTTCATATGGATCTCAGGCATCCATCCTGGGAAGGTGGGCAGGAGTTGATCAAGTATGGAACAGGTGTTTGAGGACAGCCTGACCAAACAAGGCATCCCGGCGGGAGTCCTTGTCCAAGCAGTAATGGGCTGTGAAGGTATGAACCGAGGCCCATTTGGCGGCTCGACAGATCTGATCAATGGATACAGAGTGAAGATGAGCCATAGAAGTGGCCATGGCTCTCACATTGTGAGCTGTGACATGGCCTTCCAGAGGAATATTTTTACTCTGGTAAGCAAAGGAAATATACTGAGCAATCCAATTGGAAAGTGTACGTTTGGAGACTGGAAGTCCCAAATGAGAAGGATCAAAAGCCACGAAAAGCTGGGAAGACTTTCCATGTGGCTGAGTCCTGTTGAGGTAAAAGGCAAGAGCTCTTTTACAATCTAAAGTATGAAGGTTCCTCTCTGCACTGGATGCATGATGAGCTGGAAAAAAGACAGGTAGATATACCTCCTGATTAAGATGAAAAGGCGAGACCACTTTGGGCATAAAGTGGGGATTCGTCCTAAGGACCACCTTATCATGATGAAACCTGGTATAAGGTGGATGAGCCAGCAAGGCTTGTAGTTCACTGATGCGGCGAGCCGAAGTGACTGCAATAAGGAAAAGGACCTTCCGGGAAAGAAATTTCAAGGAGGTAGAAACCAACGGTTCAAAAGGTGGCTTCATAAGCTGACCCAGAACTAGGTTCAAGTCCCATGCTACCGGAGGAGGTCGGATGGGAGGCTTAGTTAGTCAGGCCTCTCATGAATCTTGCAACAAGCGGATGAGAGGAGACAGGTTGTCCATTTATAGGTTTTAAGGATGCTGCAATAGCACTCAAATGGACTCTTACTGAATCCGTCTTAAGGCCTGCATTAGAAAGATGCAGGAGATAGTCTAGTAGAGAATTCAAAGGAAGTGCTAGAGGGTCAAGACCCTGTTGAGCACACCAAATGGAAAAGCGTTTCCATTTGAAAGCATAGGAACGCCTCGTGGAGGGTTTCCTAGAGGCATGAAGGATATCTTTCACTGGTTGAGAAAGATTGAAGTCATGAAGGCTTAGGCCTTCAGTAACCAAGCTCTGAGGTGTAGGGACTTGGGGTTTGGGTGCCACAAAGTCCCTTCCTCCTGAGAGAGAAGGTCTGGCGCAGCTCCCAGGTCCAGGGAGGGTCCCTGGGAGAGATGCAGAAGTAGAGGGAACCACACTTGGCGTGGCCAGCGTGGAGCTATGAGGATCATCGATCCGTGATCCCTCTGGAGTTTGAACAGAGTCTTGGGAATCAAAGGAATGGGTGGAAAGGCATATAGGAATTCCTGACCCCAATGCAGGAGAAAGGCGTCGTTGGCCTGAGCTCCCTGACACGGAGTCCTGGAACAGAACCGGGGAAGTTTGGCATTCCACGGACTTGCAAAGAGGTCTATGTCCGGGGTTCCCCATTCCTGAAAGATTCTGCCTATCTGGTCCATATGTAGGGACCATTCGTGTGGAAGCAGAACTCGACTGATTCTGTCTGCCCGAGAGTTTTGAACCCCTGGAAGATATACTGCCAGAAGATGAATTTGATGCTCTCTGGCGAAGGCCCATAATCTGAGAGCTTCGTTGCACAGCGACAGAGAGCCTGTCCCTCCTTGTTTGTTTACGTAGAACATGGCTACCTGATTGTCTGTCTGAACTAGGACGGTCAGGTTGACAAGGAGGGTATGGAAGACTTTGAGGGCAAAGAAGATTGCTCGCAGTTCCAGGTGGTTGATGTGAAGGGTGGTCTCCTGTGGAGACCAAGTACCCTGAGTGGAGAGGGATTGTAGATGGGCTCCCCACCCTGTTTGGGAGGCATCTGTTGTGAGGGTTGCTTGGGGCAACAAAGGTTGGAAGGGGGCCCCCAACAACAGATTCTTGGTGGACATCCACCATTGGAGGGACCAAAACAGACGCTTTGAGGTGATGATTTGGTCGGAGAGCGCTCCTGATGCTTGTGTCCACTGGGTGGCCAAGGTCCATTGAGCTGCTCTCATGTGAAGACGAGCGTAGGGCACCACGTGAACCGTGGAGGCCATGTGGCCCAGAAGTCGCAGCATTTCTCTGGCTGTCAAGTGACTGCTGGATTGAGCTTGGGAGGCCAAGCACACCAGACGTTGGCCCCGGACTTGAGGTAGGTAGGCCCTTGCAGTGGTGGTGTCCAACTGGGCCCCTATGAATTCCAGAGACTGAGTAGGGATAAGTTGAGATTTGGGAAGGTTTATCACCAGTCCCAGATACTGCAGAATGTGCCTTGTGCGGTCCAGGGAAATCTGGGCCTCTGACTGAGATGGAGCTCGGATGAGCCAGTCGTCCAGATATGGGAATACAAAAATTCCCAGACCTCTTAGAAATGCGGCAACAACTGCCATGCATTTGGTGAACACTCTTGGAGCAGAGGCCAGACCGAAGGGAAGTACTCTGTACTGGAAATGTTTTCCCTGAAACAGAAATCTTAGATATTTTCTATGGGATGGGTGGATGAGTATATGTGTGTACGCATCCTTGAGATCTAGAGAACAAAGCCAATCCTGACTCTGAAGGTATGGAAGGAGAATGCCTAGAGAAAGCATTTTGAATTTCTCCTTGTACAGAAATTTGTTTAATTCTCTCAGATCTAGGATAGGTCTGAATCCCCCTGTCTTCTTTGGTATGAGAAAATAAGGGGAGTAGAATCCTGTCCCTTGTTGAAGAAGAGGAACCTCTTCTATTGCCCCTTGGGCAAGGAGAGAAGAGACTTCCTGATCCAACAGGCCCAGGAGAGATGGGGGAGAATTGAAGTGCCTCACCATGGTATATGGAGGAAGGTTGGAAAAATGAAGTTTGTAGCCCTCTCTGATGATAGAGAGGGTCCATTGCTCTGATGTAATTTGCCCCCATCTGGGAGCAAAGTGAGCTAACCTTCCGGGAATGGTGAGGGGCTCTGGTTGTTCTAGAGCCAGAAATGTTAAGTTCTCTAGGGGCAAGTCAAAACCCCTGAGGGGGTTGAGCCTGCTGAGGAGTGGCAGACGCTGCAGGCTTTGACCTTGCCTGTTTAGGTTGCTGACGTTTAGCAGCAAAGCGAGGCTGAGAAGATTGTTGGCCAGTATTTGTGGAAAATCTGGCCTTCTTGTAGTAAGGCCTCTTGAAAGACTTTTTCTTGGCAGGAGTAGAGGTAGACTTAGAAAGTCTATCCAATGTAGCATTTTCTGCGTCCATTTGAGTGGCTTTAATTTGCCAGTCTTTACCAAATAAGTTCTCACCTGTACAGGGCAGATTCCGTAAGCCATCCAGGACCCAGGGTTCTAGGTCAGAGGCCTGGAGCCAAGCAAGTCGTCGGGCTGCAATGGCAATGCCCGAAGCTCTACCGGCACCCTCAAAGGAATCAAAGGCTGCTCTGTTGGAGAACTTAGAAACATCTAGAAGCTGTTTCACTAAAGAAATGAACTCCTCCCTTCTATCTTCAGGGATAAAGGGGGCAAAATGCTTTACCTTTAGGGCAAGTTCTCTTAGAAACATGCCCATATACAGACTAAGAATTAATCCTGGCTATAAGCATACTAGCCTGGAAAATTTTCCTGCCAAAAGAGTCTAGGGTCTTACATTCTCGCCCTGGAGGGGTAGAAGAGTGCCTTTTGGTGCTCTTAATCTTTTTCAGCGCAGACTTCACCACAATGGAATGGTGAGGCAGCTGAGTCTTTTGAAACCCAGGAGAAGGAGGGACCCGGTACATGGTGTCCAACCTACGAGAGAAAGGAGACAACGTTAGAGGAGCCTCCCATAAATCCATCAAGTGTTCTTGAAGGATTTCATGGATAGGCAGGGTGACTGCCTCTTTAGGAACCTTAGGGTATCCTAAAATATCCAATTTCTTTGACCTAGGTTCTTTTTCAGAGGATGTGGTAATAGAAAGTCCTTTAGCTAGCTCTATAATGAAGTCTTGAAAGGACAAATCCTCTGGTGGAGACATTCTCCTCTTTGGGGAAGAGGGGTCTTCCTGAAGAACTAGAGACAGCTCATCAGAGTCCTCAGAGGAGTCAAAATCCTCAGAAGAATCAGAATATTCTCTATTTGCTTCCAACGCACGATACGCATACCGATCGGTATCGACATCGGGCATACCGGGTATGGGATCGGTATCGGGTGAAAACCCGGATCCGGCATGCGGAACCGATCTGAGTTTGGAAGTGGATGGTCTCGGTTCCGGTATGGGAGACGATACCGGACCCGGTACCGCTGAACGCGGTACCAAGGGCGTCGCAGCTGTAATAAAAGCCAGCATGGCCTGCTGCATGGTCTGAACAGTATTGCTCATAGACGCCACTGCTGCCTGGATGTCGGTACCGGTATGGGCCGGTACCCCAGAGCAGTCTAACAGGTGATCAGTCGAGGCCGTGCCATCGATGTCAACCTGTAACCCCATAGATGGTGCTTTGGAAGTCAGAGCTTCCCGCCGGGGTTGTTTGGCTGGGGCATGGTCCTCAGATTCAAAATTGAGAGCCTCTCGATGCTTTGAAGGAGATTTGCTCTTTGAGGACCTGCCCGAAGAAGGTTTGGTTACCTGAGATCCATCCGGAGAGGAAGACCTGGATGACTGTGATGCTGGATTATCTGAAGCAAACAGTACATGGAATTTGTTGGCCCGGTTCTGCAAACCACGTTTAGACATCTGGGAGCAGGATGGGCAGTCCGGAATGGAGTGGTCAGGTCGCAAACATTTAAGACACCATTCATGGGTGTCTGTGACAGAAATAACAGCACTACACTTGGTACACTTCTTAAAACCAGGGGCTGGTTTCTCCATGAGGAGAATTTGTGTAGGCCTGAGGCCTAACTGAAGTCACCAAGTTGTGCAAGATAAAGATTTTTTTTTTTTTGAAAAGAAAAGAGAGACCGGCGGTACCGGTTTCGGTATGGGGAAGGCAGGTACGCGGTCTAAAGAAACAAACTAAAACAATAATTTCTTCAGCGGTGACAGGAACACGACCTGCTGGCTCCGCGGAAAAAGAGAAACTGAGGAGAGCTGGTCAGGAAGGCGGGAAGGCAGCACGCATGTGCAGTGGGAGACCCCAAAAGCTTCCTTCCTGGGAAGCTGGGGAGCTTTCCCGCGCAGGCTCCGTCGGTTCCAACGTACCCATAAGTGAGGACTTATTCCTGCTTGTTCCTGGAGATAATGCAGAGAACCAGACTGTGGTTAGTATTTAATCTATGAGAGAGAAGTTCTTGGACATAATTTTAAGGGTTTTGCTGCTGCTCTGTGATGCTGTATAGCTCCTTTTTCAAACTTTGTATATGAAGATTGGCCCGAGGATATCTGATACCCTAGGAAAATCTTGGGCTGGGCATGCCCCCCCCCCTCGCTCCCCATTCAAGGTGTTCAGCATCTCCTTAATCCTTCCCTTGCTACGGAGGAGGCCATGCTACCTCCACTAGAGCCTGAGGAAGACAAGAGTCTGTAGCGATATAAGACTTGGTGCAAAAAAGCAAGAACAGTCTTAACTTAGTACCAGTAATATATAATTAAAATAGATCCTCCCAAAGGGAGCTCAAATATCTTCATGGGGTGTACCAAAACGCCATGACTCGGAATCACTCCACTGGAGAAATACTTATTTTGTATATATCTTTTTAATCCTTTTTTTGTCCTTTCAAAAAATTTCATAACTTATTGATGTGATTATTTCATACATAAAGCACAACATGGGGGTGGACCTTTGAGCACCAGCATACGTGTATGCTCATGGCCTGTGTATCCTGTCCCCCTCCCACAGGAACATTGAATGGGGTAGAGTGGGATAGGCAAGCCTTGTCAGACTGCCATTGTGTTCTGCTTGTGTATGGGGTTGTGCTGCTTCCACCTAGTAGAAAGGCCGGCTTTGTGTATAGGTACCAGAGATGTGCTGTCAGGTCATACAGTCAGAACAGTTAATATGTATAATAGAATAATGTTGGTTGCACTTAACTTTCTAAAATAACTACAAATTTGTAAAACTTATTGCAGCATTGCATGAGATGGAAAGTGTTTTATAAATGTTGTGGAGTTTATCTGCCACCAGTTAAAACCAGAAACCCTCATCCCTGCTGACTATAAGAATTGATTGTATAGGATACATGGGGGAGAACCTTATTTTTCATTGGCAAACTAAGAAGCATGTTAAACCTTGTGCTGGTAATGTGACCCACATTCACATCACCAGTATGGGGCTTTGTGCTAAATGCGGAGGGGTGGGTACATCTGTCCCCACGCATTCTGCTAAAACAGCCATGGGAGCAACTAACATCACCCATTGAGGTGGCATTGGTTGCACCTGTGGTATATGTGCCAAGCACACAGGTAGTGTGAACTACAAATACACAAAGGAGATAGCAGGGACTGGGAACTTTGGGGCTTTCCCTGATGCCTTGATCATCTGAGGGGGAAGTGTTAAAATACTGTTGGGGGCACATGCTAAACATTTAAGCCACCTAAAGACCAGACATAGAGAAATTGACTACTCTTAAGCATTCCTCTGCATCGGGCGCAGACACTATTAGCGTGACATTTTAATACGGCCAGTTCCTTAGCGTCCCTCTAGTCCAGTCCCGGAACCATAGAGTTGTCAACCTCCTCTAGCAGCCTTGGAGACTGAAATACATCATCGCTTTGCTGGCACCAGTATAAGTAGGCAAGGACCGCCCCCTCTCACCAGTACTTTCAGTCTCCAAGCAGCTTGGAGGTTCTGAGCCCAGGGCTGGGCTCAGTGAGAACAAATAAGCAGAGCTTGGGTTTTTGAATTTAACTCCTTTTGGTTTATTTCCCTGTTTGATTTGGTTACTTCGTTTTCTTTTATGTCAGATCTGCTGCTGTAAGGGTTCCTGTGGACCTTTATTTTTTGTTTCTAAAGGATCAGGGAGTTCTTCCCCCTCCCTCTCTGCATTGCCCCAGCGTCTAAACGAGCACAGGGGAGACAGTGCTGATCCGTGGCCTCCCTGCTCCCGAACCCGCGTTGAAGGGGTGAGGAGCAGGTGGAAGGCGGGCAGTTGCAGCAGCAGCGCTGCAGGGGCTGAAAAGCCTGAGAAGGTTGTGCCCAGATCAATCGGAGCTGAAGCCGTTAAAAAGGCTGTGCTCCGGTGCCCTTTGGCTCCTTTCCCTCACTCCCCTCCCCCTCCGGGATCGGCGGCAGTGGTAAGTACCCACGCAGATCTGCTTTGGAGAGCTGGTTTAAACTGGGAGGGGAGGCTTTGCGGCGGCTCCCGGGGTTGCAGGGTGCTCGGGGCCTTGCCGCGGGGGGGGTGAGAGAGTGTGCTTTTTTGAGCGGGAATGCTGGTAAGCCTTGCTCCTGGGCTCACTTGGGGGGAGCAGATAAGGACCATTTAGTGTGTAAATTCTAGTCTGATTTTGATTTTTGCCTTTAATTTACTTTAACTTTATTTTTGATTCAGTTGCCTTTGATTAATTGGCAACCGGGGATTATTAGTTCCTTTGGTTAGGAGCAAATATCCTTATTTACAGTGGTTTTAAATTTGGGCCGGCCTCTTTAAGTTTGTAGCAGCTCTCACCTTCCCTCTTCAATTATTTTTTGCTTGATGCAGGCCTTTGCTGGTGCGGATCTCTCTCCCTTGACTACGGGAGAAAGCTCCGGGACCCGTACATCCATACTGCAGCTGTGTGAGACGGAGCCTCTCCGTTGCTGCGGGATTTGATTTACACGGTGGAACCGGCTGTAGTAGGAGCAGGCAGTGTGGCTTTCTGCCCTGCAGGTAAGGCCTTCAGGCTCTGTTGGTCTGCTGAGGCCTCCTTTTTTGGGGCCCTTTTCTCTCTGGGTGTTTGGACCACATGGCGGGAGTTGCGGTGAGAGGCCTGTGTGAGGAAAACAACAAGCTGAATAGCTAGTTTTTTGGCCCTAGTGTTTCTTTCAGACCTCTTTATTTTTGAGTTTGTTCTTAGTTTATAGGACAGCAGTTGTGGCATTGATTCCACATGGTCTTTCCCTTCTAATCATGTCTCTGAGGAGCATCTGTTAAGTCACAGGATGTTAGGCACATTGCCAGTTTTAGGTTCCAGATCAGGTATTTGTAAGGGACAGGCTGGAAATGGGCCTTTGTGTATTCTATACTGACAGTTGCCCAAAGGCCTGTGTTTCACAGGGACAGGTTGAGGAATCCTTAGGATATAAAGAAGTGTATGGCAGTTACCTGTCAATCAAGGGGTGCCTGGGCTAAGGTCTGTGGCCACCAGAGGGCAGCGGATGCACTCAATGGGGCCTTTCTCTGTCTGTGTATGCTGCAGTTGATTGATTACACAGGTACACTACCAATAAACTGCCTCCAGTTCCTTATCGTTCCTCCAGTTCAGTCCTCTACCTCTGGGTTGTCAATCTCCTCCTGCAGCTAGGAGACTGGTATGTCAGAACAATGACATCACTGGATATAGCCTGCTGCACTCCCACTCGCATCCCAGTGTAACCAGTCTCCTTGCAGCAGGAGGAATTGACGAGCCTTAGGGAGAGGCTCTTTGGAGGAATAGATAAGGAGCAATAAGGGTTTAGTGTAGTTAATAGTCTGTGTGGGTATTAGGATGCTGTGGCTTTAAAAAAAAAAAAAAAAACAAGACAGGAACCTCAGCAGTGCTGGGCCTGTATTCAGGCTGTTTCTTGCACACGGCTGTGGAGGAAGGCAGGCTTTCTTACCCCCTGTCAGGGTCAGGTCTGGGTCTTCTCTTCCTCGGGGGTTCTGACTCAGGCCAGTACGAGTCCTCTCCCCTCTCCCGTTGGACCCGGAAGCCTCACCCCCCGGACTTTACGGGGGTGAGTCCTTCCCTGAGATGGTGCGCACACTTCTGCTGTCTCTGTGTCCCGCGGCTGCATCGCTGCGGTGATACACTTCTTTGGCGGGGTCCGGGGTTCCTGCTATCTGCAACGCTTTGTGCAGATGTCCTGTCCAGTGCGGTAAGTGTTTCGCCGCCATCCGGCAGCTTTCTTAGCCAGGCCGTTTAGGTTAGCCGGCGCTGAGAAGCGTCGGGCTTTTGGCGCCCTTTGGTTTTGCAGTGCGGCGGCCATCTTTGGGACCGCGTTGCAGCCGCGTGGCGGCTGTTTTCCTTTCTGTTAGCGATTTTCTTTGAATTTTCCTTTGCCTTCGTTTATTTTTCATTTGTTTTTCGTTGCGGGTGCATTTTGGTTTCCTTTGTTATTTTGCTCCCTTGTTCGGCCCTTCGCGATCGCGGGGGGGGGGGGGGGGCTTAGAGAAGTGCTTCTGTTGGCACTTTCTCTTCTTCAGACATCATCAATACTCGAAGGCCTGGTGGGTGCTTCTGCTAGCTGTGTTCTGTGCAGGACTGCTTGTTTCCTGGGTGCAGTTCCCTATTAGCTTCTACTGATGGCTACCAGGCCTCAGTGCCTTGTCTGTGGCACTCGGAGGGGCACTGTCGCCGACACAGGTGTGTGTAGGGGTTGTGCCGCCCTCTCCTCATCTGTGGAGATGCAGCTAGAGGCCCCTGAGGTAGCGGAGGCGCAGGTCACGCCGGTGGTGGTAGAGCCGACCCCTGCGCACCTTTTAACGCCAGAGGGGGGGTCAGAGGAGGAGGCCGGCCCCTCTGGGGGGCTTCTCTCCGATCAGGAGTCCGGCATTGGGGTCTTTAGTCCGGAGTTTGTGCTCCTGATGCATCAAGCGTTCTGCTTGCGGCAGCAAGGTAAGAGACCGCGTTCGGGGTCGCCGGTGGCCCCTCCTCCGCCATTGCTGACGGAGGGTGGGTTGGGCGCGGACCCCCCAGACCCGAAACGGGCAAAGATGACCGAGCCCGGGGACAGGACCTGGCGGGAGGCGGACGATCCCGAATGGGATCCTGATGAGGGGTCCTAGGACCTGGAAGAAGGTGAGATTCCACAGCCCGAGGACCAGGCTAAAATCATTCGGGTGTTCCGCAGGGACGAGTTGCCTGCCTTGATTGCGGAAACCTTGCAGGTCTTGAACCTCACGCCGCCAGCAGCGCCAGAGGAGGACGTGGAGGATCCAGTCATCCAGGCGGTTCGGCAGACACAGGTGGTCTTCCCGCTGCACCGTGTGGTGGAGAAGATGATTCAAGACGAATGGGACAAGCCGGAAGCGGGTCTGCGGGGAACTCGGACACTTTCTCGCGCTTATCCCTTGGCGGATGCTTCTAAGGAGAGGTTCCGAACGCCGCGCATAGACGCGGTGGTCTCCGCTGTTACAAGAAGACCACGATTCCGGTGGAAGGCAGTGCGGCCTTGAAAGATGCACAGGACCGTAGGATTGATGGCCTTTTAAAGCAGGTTTTTGAAGCGGATTCTATTTCGCTTCAGGCCTCTGTCTGCGGAGCTTGGGTGGCCCGGGCGTGTTTGCGCTGGGCGCAAAGGCTTCGCCAATCGTCGCACGTCGCTCCGGAGGAGCTCAAGGAGCTGGATCGCTTGGAGTCCGGGGCGGCTTTCCTCGCCGACGTCCACTATGATCTGATTAGGGCGCTAGCCAATAGCACGGGTTCCGTGGTGGCTGCGCGATGGTCCTTGTGGCTTTGCAATTGGGCTGCGGACGGTTCTTCCAAGTCCCGTCTCAGCAAGCTCCCCTTTAAGGGGGGGTTGCTGTTTGGTGAAGATTTGGATAAGTTAGTGAAGGATCTCGGTGAGTCCAAGGCGGGTCGCCTGCCGGAGGACAAGCCGAAGCCGCCCAAGCCCGGACAAAGCGGTCGTGGTCAGTTTCGGGACTTTCGGAAGTTTCGCTCGACCCGTCCCGGTACTTTTCAGGGCGGGCGGTTCTCTTCCAGAGGCCAGTGCTTTCGTGGGTTTCGGGGAGCGAACAGAGGCTTCTCTGGTAACCCAGGGCCCGCCACGCGGAAGCCCCAATGAAGCGAGGCGGGTCTCGGCGGGGGAATCTCCCATAGGCGGGAGGCTTCGGGAGTTTCTTCCCGCCTGGACCCTCATCACTTCCGATCAGTGGGTGTTAGAGATCATTCAGTTCGGCTACGCCCTGGAGTTTGCGCAGCCCGTTCGGGATTCCTTTGTTCTGTCTCCTTGCAGGGGTCCCCAGAAAACGGTGGCCGTTCGCGAAACCTTGCAACGGCTGATGCGGTTAGGCGCCGTGGTGCAGGTTCCCAGAGCCGAATACGGCATGGGTCGCTACTCCATTTATTTCGTGGTGCCGAAGAAGGACGGCAAGCTGCGTCCCATTCTCGACTTGAAGGGTGTGAATCGATACTTAAGGGTGCCACACTTTCGGATGGAAACGCTGCGCTCCGTCATAGTGGCGGTTCGGCAGGGCGAGTTCTTGACGTCTCTCGATCTGTCGGAAGCGTATTTGCACATTCCCATTCGAGAAGCTCACCAGCGTTTTTTGCGATGCGCTCTTCCTTGGGGGCATTATCAGTTTCAGGTGTTGCCATTCGGCTTGGCAACGGCGCCGCGGACGTTCACCAAGATTATGGTGGTGGTGGTGGCGGTGTTGCGCAAGGAAGGGATCCTGGTCCATCCTTATCTGGACGATTGGTTGATCCGGGCAAAGTCCGTGGAGGAAAGCCGCCGGGTAACGGACCGCGTAGTTCGTTTCTTGCAAGACCTGGGTTGGGTGATCAACCCGACCAAAAGCCGGCTGCAGCCATCTCAGGATCTCGAATACTTGGGTGTCCGGTTCGACACGAAGGAGGGTTGCGTGTTTCTCCCGCGCCTGCGGGCCGCGGGATTGCGGGCCCTTGTGCGGCGCTTTCTGTCGGTGGCGGCGCCGTCAGCGTGGGATTACCTGCGGGTGCTGGGCACCATGGCAGCGACACTGGAAGCCGTGCTGTGGGCTCGCTTTCATATGCGTCCTCTTCAGAGGGCTTTGCTCCGTCGTTGGTCGCATCAGCGGGATTCCTTGAACAAGCGTCTTCTTTGCCCGGGCAAGGTGCGGCACTCTCTTCGTTGGTGGCTGCGCCCATCGTCCCTGGCGGCAGGTCTGCCACTGGAACAGCCGACATGGATTCCGCTGCTGACAGATGCCAGTCTGAGGGGCTGGGGAGCCCACTGTGGGGTCCAATTTGCGCAGGGCCTTTGGACTCCCCTGGAAGCCTCGTGGGCGATAAACCATTTGGAGCTTCGGGCGGTGTTTCGGGGTCTTCAGGCGTTCGAAGGGTCCGTGCACGGTCAGCCGGTGCGTGTCCTGTCCGACAACTCGGCGACGGTAGCGTACATCAACCGCCAGGGCGGCACCGGAAGTGCCGCGATGGAGGCAGAGGCCGACTAGTTGTTCGCGTGGGTGGAGCCTCGCTTGACCGCGTTCTCGGCGGCGCACATTGCCGGCAAGGACAATGTCACCGCGGACTTCCTCAGCAGAGTTCAGGTGGATGCCGGGGAGTGGGAGCTTCATCCCGAGATTTTCCGGCGGATAGTTCGGCGCTGGGGAACTCCGCTCATGGATCTCATGGCGACCTTTCAATCGGCCAAAGTCGGCCGTTTCTTCAGCAGGCGTCGGGAGCGCATGTCGGAGGGCATCGACGCCTTGCTCTGTCAGTGGCCGTCGAACGGGCTTCTTTATGTGTTTCCACCCTGGGCGCTGATAGACCGGGTGCTCCAGAAGATAGAGGCGCATGCCGGAAGGGTGCTGTTGGTGGCACCCGATTGGCCGCGGCGTCCTTGGTACGCCGATCTCATCCGGCTCCTGGATGGGGATCCTTGGTGATTGCCGTCGAGGGCGGATCTCTTACTTCAGGGGCCTCTGGTCATGCCGCAAGTGGATCGGTTCTCGCTTACGGTTTGGCCCTTGAGAGGGCTAAGTTCCTGAAGAAAGGTTATTCGTCGGCGGTGGTCGCGACGTTACTGAAGGCGCGGAAGCAGTCCACTTCCCTTACTTATGTGCGTGTCTGGCGTATCTTTGAAGATTGGTGTATGTCCCGCCAGGTTCGGCCCTGTTCGGCTTTCCTGTCGAGGATATTGGAATTTCTTCAGAACGGTTTTGAGAAAGGGCTCGCGGCTAGTTCCTTGCGCGTTAACAGGAAAGGGCTGCCAGTTTATCGTGGCAAGGTCAATGGCGTACCGCTAGGGTCCCATCCTGACGTGGGTCGTTTTCTCCGAGCGACTTCACGGTTGCGCCCGGTCCGTCGAGTGCATGTGCCACCATGGGACTTGAATCTCGTTCTCACGGCGCTGTCCGGGTCTCCCTTTGAGCCCTTGCGTCGGGTATCGTTGAAGGATTTGACTTTGAAGGCGGTGTTTCTGGTGGCTATTTGTTCTGCGCGGAGAGTTTCCGAACTGCAGGCTTTATCGTGCCGAGAGCCTTTCTTATCTTTTTCCAAGGAAAAGGTGGTGTTGCCGGTTCCGTCCTTTTTGCCGAAGGTGGTGTCTCCCTTTCATTTGAACCAGGCCGTCTGTTTGCCCGTTCTGGGGGCCTTGGGGGATATTGCCTCGGATCGTGGTCTTCGGCGGCTGGACGTGAAGAGAGTATTACGTCGGTATCTGACAGTCACAGAGCCGTTCCGGAAGTCGGAGCGCTTGTTTGTTCTGTTCGGCGGCGTGCGCAAAGGGGAGGCGGCGGCTAAGGCCTCCATCGCCCGTTGGCTTCGGGAAGCGATTGTGTCTGCTTACTTGCTTCAAGGGCTTATTGCGCCCGTGGGGCTCAGAGCGCATTCTACTAGGGCGCAGGCGACGTCTTGGGCGGAGCATGCCTTGCTTCTGCCAGCGGACATTTGCAGAGCTGCCACTTGGTCCACGCTGCACACGTTCAGCAAGCATTACCGTCTGGATGTGGCAGCTGCCTCGGATGCTCGTTTCGGCGCGGCGGTTTTATCTGCCGGCTGGAAGGGTCCCTCCCATTAATCACTGCTCTGGTACATCCCAGAGGTAGAGGACTGAACTGGAGGAACGATAAGGAAATGATAATTACACTTACCTGGTAATTGTAGTTCCTTGAGTTACGACAGTTCAGTCCTCCTTCCCGCCCGGATGTGTCAGGGGATTCTCAGTTAGTGGCAGGCGGCAGATATTTACAGGTGAGTCTGCATTTCATTTTGTGCTTTGTTTCCTTCTCGATGACGGGGCAGGTCGTATGAAAGCCTTGTCGGGGGGGGGGGGGAGGGAGTACATAGCCTTCAGAGGTATTGGTCTTTATAATTAGCTACTTATTTGTTGCTCCTTTGAGTCTGCTTTGTTATAGTTCACACTGGGATGCGAGTGGGAGTGCAGCAGGCTATATCCAGTGATGTCATTGTTCTGACATACCAGTCTCCTAGCTGCAGGAGGAGATTGACAACCCAGAGGTAGAGGACTGAACTGTCGTAACTCAAGGAA
Source organism: Ichthyophis bannanicus (assembly GCA_033557465.1). NCBI lineage: Eukaryota > Metazoa > Chordata > Amphibia > Gymnophiona > Ichthyophiidae > Ichthyophis > Ichthyophis bannanicus. The sequence continues at coordinate 35,303,855 of CM066050.1, read as the reverse complement.
CTACAATTACCAGGTAAGTGTAATTATCATTTTTGCAACTGATTCCTATAGATTTTGGGGTGCTGAATCCAGGAAAAATAGCCAAAATGTTCCATCACGTCACGTTTTCTTGCAAAATTAGATTTCTTACCCATATAAGGAATGTTCACATAATTTCTTTTTAGCCGACTGCAGTTTATTTTCTTGGCCCAAAATAGAGGTTGTAATGGTTAACTAACTAGAAACACTCCCTCATGATATTTTAGAGTGTTTTGTATTCATTTTATACATTAACAGGACAATTGGGAGGCGGGGGGCTAAATCCAGTACTCGCGCTGGCGCATGTTCTTTCCTGTTCGCCTCGCCTCGTTCGCTCGCTCGCTCAAACACGGTGGTTGCGACATGAACGTTCCTGTCAAATTTCAGTTTCTTGCAAGTTCATTATTACCTTTTGTTTGCTCAGTCGTAATCCAGCTTTATTCCGAAGTGGTTCACTACAGTTGTAGTTTGCAGTGCTGTGTATTTGTGATGGCTCACAGAGCCAGAGGTTGCGTCAACTCTCCGGACAGTTTTTGTTTTATTTGTGGGGAATATACCGTGAAAAAGCGGCAGAGGAACATTTCTGCATTTATTAAAAAAGTATATTTCGCCTATTTCGGTTTGAAGTTAGGCGATCAAGACAAACCGTGGGCTCCTCACAAAGTGTGCAAGACATGTGAGGAAGATCTACGCTTATGGATGAAAGGTAAAAAACAAGCATTTCGTTTCGGAATACCTATGATGTGGCGTGAACAAAGAGACCACAGCAGTGACTGCTATTTTTGCTCTTGCATTGTGAAGGGATACAACTTAAAAAATAAGAACGTAATAAGTTACCCCAAACTTCCCTCAGCAATTAGGCCTATGCCTCATAGCAACGAAGAACCTGTGCCTGAACCACCAAAATCTTTGGATCATATTTGTGTGGACGTTTCTGATCATGATGAGACTCATCAGATGGCTTTTCCCGATGAGTCCAGTACTTCCGAGTTTGAAACTGAACCAGATCCGAAACCTGAACTTTTCTCTCAAGCTGAATTGAATGATTTAGTCCGGGATTTAGGACTCCCAAAAGATGCTGCCCAACTGCTAGGTTCTCGGCTTAAACAGAAAAATCTATTGTCACCAGGAACAACTTTTTATTGGTACCGCAACCGCGAGACACAATTTTTGAAGTATTTCAGCAAAGAGGAAGATTTGGTATTTTGCAACGATATATACGGAGTGATGGAAAAGTTTAAACTCAAGTATGATCCTGCTGAATGGCGGCTGTTCATTGATTCGTCAAAAGACAGCATAAAAGGTGTTCTTCATAATGGCAACACATTCGCTTCAGTTCCTATTGCTCACTCTGTTATTCTCCAAGAAAAATACGAGAATTTGGCCCTGATTCTTCAAAAGATTCGTTATGATGAGCATAAGTGGATGATTTTTGGAGACTTTAAAATTCTATCCATGCTATTAGGGCAGCAATCCGGTTTCACCAAATATCCCTGCTTCCTTTGCTTGTGGGATAGCCGGGCCCGCGACCACTGTTCCCTCTAAGCTGTGCGCGTGTGCGCGCGCACACACCTCGCTGAGCGAGCGCACATACTTTACAACAGAGCGCACAAAAATTACGGTTCTGATTCTGATAGAAAACAACACAGACGTCTTAAAATTTAAAAGTTGTTATGTATTTATGGTTTTCACAAGTTCTACAATGTTTTCTAGTGCAATCAATGTGGTGTACATACTGTATTCTGATGTGTAGTCAAATTTTAAAGTATATAACTCCGAGTGTCGTCATGTGGCGCACAAAAATTTAACCTTCCTTCAAAAGCTGCACACAGCTGATATTTTATGCGCACACAGCCTACAGAAAATTAGAGGGAACATTGCCCGCGACCTACACCGGGGGAAAAAAGACTGGCCAATTCGGGAGTATTTGAGACCCGGTGAGAAAAATGTTCTTCATGAGAGCTTGGTACCTCGTGATAAAATTCTATTACCACCTCTCCACATTAAGTTGGGTCTCATTAAGCAATTCATCAAGTCCCTTCCAAAAGATGGTGAGTGCTTTCGGTACCTTTGCTCAAAGTTCCCCCGACTTTCTGAAGCAAAGCTAAAGGAAGGAGTGTTTGTTGGCCCTGATATAAGGAAACTCATTTCAGATGGAGCATTCGCTGAAACGATGTCTGAGAAGGAAAAAGAAGCCTGGGATTCCTTCAAGGATGTTCTCAAATTCTTGGGGAACAGGCCGGATGAGAACTATAAGGATATTGTTGCCAGGATGCTCAATGCCTTCAAAGAACAAGGCTGTAACATGAGCCTGAAAGTCCATTTCTTGCACTCCCATGTGAACTACTTTCCCGAAAACGTGGGGGCGTACAGTGAAGAACAAGGTGAAAGGTTTCACCAGGACATCAAGGACGCAGAGAGAAGGTACCAAGGAAGATGGAACACCACTATGATGGCTGATTTCTGCTGGTTGCTGCTGCGGGAAACCCCAGATGAAAAATACGCCAAGCAGCGCACCAAGAGAAGCATTCGGGGGAAGAAGAAACGGGCCCACCAGGAGATTGATTGACCCAAGAATGACTTTAAAATCTAAACTGTGTTGACAAATATCGTGTTTTTACTAAACTTTGAAATAAAAATTTGCTAGTTATTACCACAGTGTCGGATCTCATTTATTAGAATTTTATTTTCACACCATCGGGTGTTTGTCTTCATGTATTGCAATGGTGCGGTTTGCGTTTTCTATTCTTACATACATACCTGTACAACATTTTTTGCACATTTCTTTGCTTTGCTTTGTGTCTAACCTCGCTCTTATATGCTCAATGTTTCTGCACATGTATGTGGCTGTTTTAAGTGCAGACAATTTTGCTACCATCACAGTGTGTTTTGTTGACATTACTCTATTCTTATGTGCTGCCTTGTTACATTTTCTTTATTCTTATTTGAATAACTACTAAACAATTAGTATAAAGAATTCATCCAAGAAACTTTTATCTCGATCACACTCTATCTGAAACGTTCACCTCAAACTGCTAACCCAATGTAGCAAAAAATCTGTACGTGATGGAGCAAATTGGTTACCAAATTTGGATTCAGCGCACCAAAAAACGTAAAAATCGATCGAAACATTAGAGGCAGTTTAAAAAAAAATTTTTTTAGTGTACCTGTGTTATTCTCTGTAATGCTCAGCTCCTGTTTATATAACCAAGATTGCAGCTCTTACATTCTGTGTGGTTTGTTGGTCTCTGTTGTCCTAACAGCCACAGCTGCTCATGACTCACATGTAGTATTCGGGCCCCCATCCCTTGGGGTGGGGGGTGGTAAAATAAGAAATTGTGTGACTCCTTAGATTCACACAGGCAGCGTTTCCTAGCTTAAGGGGGGATCACTTATCGTGCCCTTCCCCAGCAGTTCTCACCTATTTCTAGAGCAGGATTTCAAGAGGAACAAGACACTCTCTAGTGAGAGAGAGCCTTGTTTATTTTGAGCGACCACGGTTGATTTATTCGGGGGCTTTTGGTGCCCTGAACCCCATAGTTCTGCTCTCTATTTCGCTCTTCAGCTCCCTGGCAGTCGTAGCAGGCTGGCAGGGGGTGAGCAGCGCCTCCTGCACTGGCGAATCCCTCAGGATAAGGGGGGAAGGAAAGTGAGGTGCAGTGGGACCTGGGAGCTTTTGCAAGGCCATAACAGCAGTTCGGGTAATTTTAGCTGATCTGCTTTGCTTTCATTGGAGGTGGCCGGAGCTTGATTTTTGGAGTCCTCTACATCCTTTCCCGGCTGTGCCCAAAACTCTCGGGATCCCAACTTCTGACTACATATTCCTCTCAAATGGTAGTTAGTAAGGGAACATGGCAGCTGGAAAATCACTATTAGAACAGAGTGCATAGGATGGGTGCAATTTCCTGAAATGTGCAAAAATAAAATAAAATACATAAATAAATTAACTCAGCTGCAGAGTATGGATTACACTTTTTCAGTAGGCCTTCAAAGGTTGTTAAAAAAAAAAAGAGGGGCCTAGCTATGTTGGTTTACAAGAATTTCCTTCCGCTGTCCATAGCAGATCCTATAAGGCATTAGTCGGTTGCTATGGCAGGGTAATATTTGAGGTTAGCTGTTGTGATATAGCACTATGATCCGCTGTACCCATATTCAAGTCAAAAGGAATTATGGTGGTAGCTCTCTTGGACAGTTCTAAAAGGTGCTTGGGTGAGTGCCTTGGCCAGGCCGCAGGTGTGGAATGCTCTGCCATACGCATTATGTTATGAGAGGGGTTTTATAGTTCTGTGGTTTCTTGAGGGACAATATTCCCGTTTAGTTTGGCTTTGTCCGCTTTATAAGGTTTGGTGGTAGCTTTGTAATGTCTTCATTTTGGCTATATGTGGTTTCTTTTCCTTCTGTAAAAGGCGGCTCAGCGGAGAGAGGTCGCTGAATAGGACTCTGGCCTTTGCGGCTATTTTGGCTCCAGTACGGAGAGTATCTGCTAGTGTTCAGCGCCTGTCTGACTGGGGGCCAGAAGCGCGCAGCCCGGCTAGTTCTCTCACAGCACTAGCAGCAGCTCAGATTCTGGAAGGCATACATCATATGCTGTGTTTGCGGGATGGCTTGCACGTTGCTTGGCGTCAGCCTGGGAGCTCCATCGGCTCGTATTAGCTTCCTTTATCCAATCCTTCTGCAGAGCTCCGCAAAAGTTTCAGGCGGTCGCAGGAATGCTCCAGCGGCTGCTTCAACTTAAAGCAGAGGTGCCGGCGCCGGCAGCCCAATACGGTTGATACTCCCTCTACTTTGTGGTTCCAGAGAAGGAAGGCTCGTTTCGCCCGATTCTGAATTTTCAAAGGCTGAATCGGTGTCTGCCCAAAGAATTCTCCCGGGGCATTCCTTCAATCCCGAAAGAAACCGTAGTGACACACATAAGTTCGGTCAGCTACTGGCAGGACACAATGCACGCTTGCATGCTTTTTTGCTTCATGGGTCTAGAAGTGTAGTCTTTACCAGGTGGTATAATGGGAACTTCGCTGCGGGTTCTCGGCTTCTTCTTTGCTGACTCAATTGCCACTGTGGAATGGGAAAGCTATCTTTTCTAACTCCGGGGGTTAGTTGACCATAAAATAAATAAATAAAAATAAAAAAAAGGAATGTCCAGCTTGGTGCAGGCAGACGGAATGGGGCATTCCTCTAGCGGAAAGGCTGTGGATTTCTATGCCTGTCATAGGGAGTTCTTTCTGCTGCATTGTGTTGGCGCGGAAATAGATTCTCCACATCGGCTGAAGGAATTTTTGGTTAAGAGATGTCTTTGTACAAAAATAAAAAAAAATAAAATAAAAAAATAAATAAAAAATAAAAACCACAGCGTATTCAGCTGTCCTGAATTGGCCTGTTCTTGATTGACATTTTGAGACTAGGCAGGCGCAGGCCTCGGTACTACGTTTGTGGGTGCACACAGGAGGTGTGGACTCACTGTCTGGAAGAGAGCCCTAGCGATCCTCTTTAGCGCGTGATAGGAGAGTAGGTGGTTCACTGAATCGATCGTTGGGGGCACTGCTCTGTCCTTGCAGGCTCCCATTGGGGGAGTCTGGGGAGACGAGAGCATGCTTCCGGTGGTCGCAGTATTTACGGCAGTCTACTCGCCTGGAACAGGAAGGAACCAGGAGTTGAAGTGACTAGAGTCTGATTTGCCTTAGGTGGCAAAGGTGCATTATGGTGTGATTCGAGTGCTGGCGGAAGTGCAGGATCAGTCTCTCGGAGCCCACGCGGATGTCTGGTGGTTTTTGAGGGCGGTGTTGCTCATGCGGCCGTCTCGGCGCTTTGCTGTTCCTCCGTGGGATTTGTATTTGGTGTTGGAAGCCTTGCTGGCTCCTCCGTTTGAGCCGTTGTCCACTACTTCGCTAAAAGATCTCACATTGAAAACGGTTTTCTTGGTGGCGATTTGTTCGGCTAGGAGGACCTCGGAGCTACAGGCCTTGTCTTGTAGAGAGCCCTATCTCTTTTACCAACCACAAGGTGGTTCTCCGTCCTGTTCCGGCGTTCTTACGCACGGTGGTGTCCGCTTTTCATGTTAACCAAGTGGTCTCTCTTCCGGTGTTCTCCGATCGAGATGGGGTCGGATCTGGGGGTCGGTTGCAGCTGTTGGAAGCCCACAGGGTTCTCAAGAAGTATCTCTCCCGGACGGCGTCCTTTAGGCGGTCGGATCGACTTTTTGTGGCGTTCGGGGGACCGTGTAAGGGAGAAGCGGCGGCGAAGTCCTCTATTTCCCGCTGGTTGAAGGAAGCTATTGCATCGGCCTACATCTTGAAAGGCAAGGTGGTTCTGCAGGGTCTTCGGGCTCATTCCACTCGGGCGCAGGCGGCGTCTTGGGCAGAGTTCAGTCTGGTCCCAGTGGGCGACATCTGTAGGGCGGCGACTTGGTCATCCTTGCATTCCTTTGCCAAGCAATACCGCTTGGATGTTTTGTCCGCGGAGGATGGGCGTTTTGGCTCAGCGGTGCTTCAGGCTGGGCATGCTTGTCCCTCCCGTTGATATTCACTGCTCTGTTACATCCTCTATGGTTCCGGGACTGGACTAGAGGGACGCTAAGGAAGGGTAAATTAGACTTACCTGCTAATTGTTGTTCCTTGCGGAACTCTAGTCCAGTCCCGGATCCCTCCCTTGGTTTGAAGAGTTGCCAGCCTGATGGTTTCGGCTCCCGCGGGTGCTCTGTGTTGTCTTTGCTCCCGGGTGGCGCGGGATGAAGCCATTGGAGGACCCTCTTGCGTAGCGCTCTTGCCTGTCCATCCTCTTAGGAGGTGGTGTGGTACGGTGCTTCTGTGTTGTCAGACGATATTCTTATTCAGACACAGTCGATGAATGCAATTAATTTGTTAAAGAAACAAATAAAAAAATAAAAAATAAAATAAAATAAGTTACTTGAAGTGGAACATGAAATATTCTGTTCCGTATATATATATATATATATATATATATATATATTGCTATGTTGAATGTATTCTGGTTAATTCTCCTTATTTGTGGTTCTGCTTAGTGTGCTTTGTCAATAGGTACTGGTGAGAGGGGGCGGTCCTTGCCTACTTATACTGGTGCCAGCAAAGTGATGATGTATTTTAGTCTCCAAGGCTGCTAGAGGAGGTTGACAACTCTATGGTTCCGGGACTGGACTAGAGTTCCGCAAGGAACAACAATTAGCAGGTAAGTCTAATTTACCCTTAATTTGCCTATAATTTAAATACTCTTGGTGTTGTGTACTAGTTTTTTTCCTTTGCTGTTTGTGTGGGTCTATCTCCCTCCCCCCCCCCCCCCCCCCACACATTTGGTTGTGGTGGTAATTGTGCCTAAATGTGATGTTATCTAGTTTTCTGCATCAGCCCACTTATGATCTTGGGCAAGTCACCTAACCCTTCATTGCTTCAGGTACTGACTTAGATTGTATTTTCCTGTCCCCAGAGGACTTACATTCAGGTACAGTTAGGTAACTCACCTTGAATTTCTGAGAAAAGATGTGAGCTAAATCCAATTTCTCTATCCATGTTTCTCTGTGTAATAATGAAGGATAATACTACAAAGGAAGCGATTAAAAGAACAGGCTGGAAAACTGGAGGAAAAAAGTTAGAAGCTGTATTTACTGTTTTGTTTTATTAGCGTTTACCTCACACCTTTCCAGGAGAAGATCAAGATGAGTTACAATCGGATGCTATATGTATTTCTCTGAACCAAATTAATATCTCCCTTATTTTAGTAAGTTTGAACTTTTTTTTTTTCTGTGACACGATGTTCTAAATGCTTTTTTTTCCTTTCCAGTTTTTATTTTTCTAAAGTATAAAATAAAACACCTACTTTACTATTCTACCCATTGTTTATAATGTACTTTCTCTTAATGTTCACTGTAAACCACCTTGACCCAGTGAAAGGCGGTATATAAACACAGCTAAATAAATAAAATAAAAACAAATGTTAATAGTTCTGCAAATTCCTTTTCTGTTTTGGTCATAAATATAGTTGTTGCAGTGCTAATCGATGACTATCAAAAACCTGTATTCTTGAACTGATGCATCTATATTAGGAAAGCAGACTAGATAGCTGAGGTTAAGTGTGTGTGTGTGTGTGTGTGTGTGTGTGTGTTTTTAAATAGGGGGTTCAGTGAAGGAGTTTAGCAGTTACAGCAGTAGCCTATGAGCAAACAGACCGGGGTTTGAATCGCATTGGCACTCCTCGCGGCCTTGGGCAAGTCACTTCATTCTCCTTTGCCTACCCGCTATCTACGTTCCTGTGCCTTTTCAGCTGAGTGTGCTTGGCTCAAATCCTGCACCCTTTTGGACTTTCTACACTTCAAATTCATGTTTGTGTTTTACCAGTCAGCCATAGCACTCGCCAAACAAGACTATTACGTCCATCTGACTAACTGTCTTGCCTCTGACTCTTGTCATCTTTTTACAACTCTTTTCTCACCTCAAGGTGCCTCTGACCCCTCCCTCCCTTTCTGCCCAATCCCTAGCTGACTACTTCCATGACTAGATCACATTCCAGTTCCCCACGAGATCAGCTAATTCCCCCCCTTCACTCTCCCCCCTCCCCCGCTACCCTTTCTTGATCTCTGAGGAGGAAACCACTCACCACCTTTCCTCATCCCTACCTGCTTCTCTGATCCTATTCGCACCCATCTCCTTAGCTCAATCTCCTCCACTGTAGTCCCTTTCATCTTTCATATTCTCAACCTATCACTCTTCACTGTAACTTTCCCTGCAGCCTTCAAGCATGCTGTAGTTGCTCTCTCCTCAAGAAACCCTCACTAGATTCTAACTGTCCTTCTCACTATCAGCCATCTCCCTCCTCCCTTTCATTTCTAAACTACTTGAATGTGCGGTTCACCACCAGTGCCTCGATTCTCTCCTCAAGCCCTTCTAGATTCTTGACATGGCTCTTGCCAAAGTCTCCAGCAAACCTGTTCCTGGCAAATTCCAAGGGCCTTCGCTCAATCTTCATCCTCCTTGACCTTTCTGCTGCTTTTGACACTGTCGACCACAGCCTTCTCCTTGATACCTTGTGCTTGCTTGGTTTTAAGGGCCCTGTGCTATCCTGGTTCTCTTCTCTCCATTCGCTCTTTCAGTATTTGTTCTGGTGGATCCTCCTCTCACGCTATCACGTTCTTGGTTGGTGTACCCCAATAATCTATCTTGATCCACTCTTTTTCTCTCTATACCCAGGCTCTTGGTGCATTCATCTCTTCCCATGCCTTTCAGTACCATCCTTATGCTGATGACTTCCAGATCTACCTCTCTACTCCCTGAAATCTCTCCGGCAATCCAGGTCAGGATCTCTGCTGCCTTTCTGACATTGCTGCTTGGATGTCTCACCACTGCTTGAAATTGAACATGGCCAAAACTAAGCTGCTTATTTTTCCTCAAACCCTCATTCCTCCTTTCTCAGTTTCTCTGGATATCTCTACTCCTCCCTATCTTGACTATGTGTCTCCTCCTCTACATACATCCAACTGATAGCTAAAACCTGCCATTTCTTTCTCTACAACATCAACAAAATTTTCCCATTCCTTTCTGAACACACTAAGACACTTATCCACTCCTTAGTCGCCTCCCGTCTAGACTATTGTAACCTACTCCTTGCTGTCTCCCTCTAAATCATCTCTCTCCCCTTCAATCTGTTCAACGCTTCTGCCAGCCTATTTTACCCCATTTCTCAAGTCACTTCATTGGCTCTCCATCCGTTTCCACATCCAGTTCAAACTTCTTCTGCTGACCTATAAGTTCATTCACTCTGCAGCTCCTTGCCACCTTTCCTCTTCTCCCTCCCTCGGGAACTCTGCTGTCCTGGCAAATCGTTTCTATCTATGCCCTTCTCTTCTATTGCTAACTCTAGACTTCATTCCTTTCACCTTGCTGCTCCTTATGCTTGGAATAAACTACCTGAATCTGTATGTTGGGCGCCTTCTGTCCCCTTTTCAAATCCAGGCTGAAAACTTGCCTCTTTGCTGCTGCTTTTGGATCTTGACTCACCTGACCTCCTTTGTGTTTCCTTACCATTCACCCTAGCTGTATCCCATATCTACTGCTACTGTGTTGCCTGTCTTGACTAGATTCTAAGCTCTGAACAGGGACCATCTTTTACATGTGCAGCACAGTGTATGTCTTGTAGGAATATACAAATGTTCAGTAGTAGTAGATTGTAAGTCCTCCAGGAACAGGAACGAAGACTGTTCTTTGGGAAAGAGTAAAGAGGCTCAGATATACAATAAAAATATGACAAAACAAGCAAATTTGTAAAGAGCTGAAATCCATTTTCTTCAAGAAAATGATGCTTTTGATGCAGGGGTTTTGTGGGGGGGTGTTTTCTTTCTCCTCAAATTAATTATAGCCGAGTCAATTTTATTTCTAGTTTGTCTTCCTTGGGGGGCCCCCTATTGACTCTCTTTTGTACTCACCTTTGCACTTGGTCTAGAACTGAGATGTTATCTTCATTCCCTCTCCCCCTCCCCCTGTCTAGTTTGCTGTTCTTTTTAATTATCAGCTTTTATAATACCTGTAACATTTCCTGGTTTTTTTTTTTTTTTTTCAGTGCTTGTCGCGCACCATGCCTCTTTTATCTTTCTCTTACCCCAATAAGCTACTTTGGTAATTTTTCCTGGACGTTTTCATCCCCGGTCTTCCAACTTTCATGTTTTCAGTATGTCTGCAATGGTTGCTTGTGAAATACTGAATTTGTATTCAAACAAATCTGCTTGGATCAATAATCCAATAAAGAAACGAGCAGTCAAGAAATCTGATGACACACTGCTCTTGGCAGAATGGCTATGAAGGACCTAGACAAGATTCTCGAGTAGAGATGTCTCTCTCCCATGCAAGATTCGACTTGTCAAAAAAAGCCAAGTGTTTTCAATAACATTTTATGGATGCAAAAGTTGAATGGTGAAAAAGATAGACAGGAAGAAAATTGATGCCTTTTGAATTATGGTGCTGGCAAAGAATACTGTGTGTACCACAAACTGCCCAAAGAACAATCCAGCCAGTACTGGATGAGATCAAACCAAAGCTTGCTTTAGAAAGCTCGGATGACAAGACTTCAACTTTCATACTTTAGACGACACATGCAAAGAGGTAATTAGAGAAAGACAACATGCTTGGCAAGATTGAAGGTGAACGTAAAAGAGGCCAGCAATGAGATGGATTGCTGCAATAACAGCAGCTATGGATACCACTCTATCAACAATGAGCCACCTGACTGAAGACCGAACACAGTTTAGGACAGCTATCCAGAGAGTTGCCATGAGTTGACACAGACTCAATGGCACTTAACAACAAGAACAACATTCAAACACATTCATAGTGTGGTCCCTTTCTATCTTTCTACATGTTCATGTAGTTCTTCTGACTGTACACTTCTTAGTGCTCCTTGTACCTAGCAAACCTCCTTTTGGTTTTGGGCTTTTTCACTTCTTGGGAAAATTTTCTACCAAAGATCCAAAATGATCTAAACTAAAAACAAATCCATATTTTGCCAATCCTTTTTTGCTTATCTTTCATTTTAACCGTAATCTGTTGTTGCATATTAGGATTGCAAAGTTCTGTAGTAATGGGCATAAAATTTAAACTCTGTAGCAGTTGATCTTGTTAGTATGTTAATTTAAATACAAAGACAGATATTTAACAAGATGTGAACATTAGCCTGGATATCCATGGCCTATACATCAAATCTTAATCTGACAATCTTCATTGACATGTACACAGGGTACCAAAGCTGCTGAGTGCCAAGACAAGAATAGACATGCATTTTGTTTTCTAGGAAGCTAGAACAGGAGAAAATTTATTTTTTAAACAGCTTACCATGTTTTTAATAACCCGTGTGCCCCTAAACAATACACATACTACTTCCAAAGTGTGGAGAAGCAGCCCAGTAGTTAGAACAGTTGGCCATGAAGTAGAGAAGCCAGAGTTCAAATCTGCTGATGCTCTGACCTTGAGTAAGTCACTTCACTCCTTCCCCCCCCCCTTGCCTCAGGTAGGAACTTAGATTGTAAGCTCTCTAGAGATGAGAATGTATCTTCTTGAACATAAATTGCCTTGAACAATGGGAAGATTCGGTGGTGACGGGCGCTGTCTGACTTCTCTGAGCGAGCTCCAAGCTTTTTGTCTTACCTGTTTTCTGGACATTGTCTATGCCGCACTCTAGTTGGATGCACAAGACCAAACAGGTGGTGGAGGCTCTGGCGGTGGTGAAGTCATTGGGAGCTGGGCCCATGGATGTTTTGTGTGGCCTCTCCAGGGGGGGGGGGGGGGGGCTAAAGAGACTCCGGACATTCTACTTGGGGAGGAGAGGGTGGAAGGAGGCCCTCAACCCGCCCTTGGACTGGATGTATCACTCAGGCCAGAGTGCTGCATTCCCCTGGAGCAGCCAGCTCTGAAGAACATGCAGCCAGTTGCTGGAGAGATGCCACAGGATGTAGCCAATATTTCCCTGTGTTGGAAGTGCAGCAATCCTGCTCTGGAACTGGATGCCGGGTGGTGGTGTCAGCGCCTGTGAGGTCTGGTGTGGCTGGGACTAAGGAGGAGTGGATTTCGGGCATGCAGCAACTGGTTGAGGCTTTGATACGTCCCATGGATCTGCAGTCCCTGGATTCATCAGTGTATATTCCAGTGATGGGCTCCGGTGGCAAGTTGGTGAGACCAGAACATTTTACTATGGAAAGCTTGTGGAAGGTATTGTCCAAAATGGAGAACACAATTTCCTCGCAGCTCCAAACTATCTTGAAGCAGTTTAATCCAGTTTGGGCAAACGTTGGTGATACAAGAGACTTCTCTTTCTGCTATGGATTCTCTTTAGAAGCTTGCCTGGATCAGGTTCAAGAAACTACTCTTACAACTATTAAGGACTCTTAAGTCACGCATAGGAAACTTGAGTTACTTGAGAATTCATCTAGATGTAGAAATTTGAGAGCTCTTAACTTTCCTATGGTCCTGTCTATATCTGCCTTGGTATTAAGAAATTTATGGTTTCTGTATTAAAGGTTCCGGTTGAATCCCTACCTTAGATTTCTAAAACTTTCTATTTACCCACTGCTAACTTCAAGACTGAGGACAATGTAGAACAGTCCTCAATTTTGTCCTGTGATAGCCTGGAACTGACTACTTATTTGGAAAGGTCCACATCTGACTCCAGGATGACAGTTACTTTGCTGGTCACCTTGTTGGAGGCCAACAGGGATTGGATCCTGCAAATATTATTCTGTACCTCAATCTTCGTGAGTTCTCAGATCAGGATTTTTCCTGATGCTTCTAGAGCTATGCAGAAAAGGAAGTGATTTTTTGTTACCTAGACCTGGAGTTCTTCAGTTGGGTGGGATTTAAATGTTTAGTGAAGTGGGCTGGATCTAGCTATCTTTTTTTCTTTGACCTGCTCCAATTGTTGTCCTTTATTTCTTCTAGGCTGCAGACGGTCCAAACCTCACCTGTGAATGTCCCTGATAGATTCCAGAAGGATCATTATTCTAAAATTGCCACAAGGCCACTATCTTGCCTATATAGTATTTCTCTATTTTCTATGTATATTTCTTATGATTTGTGACCCCCCCTTCCTTTTTCTTGTTGAGGGCTTGTGGGCCAGATTCATTAACAAACCACTATATTATATAATAGGAAACATTGTTTGTAACTTTTCAGACCTTTGCCCTTTTCTGTGCAAGGTTTTCTTGTTTTTGTTTTGTGAAATTTCATAAAAATAAACTGCCTTGAACTGTAAACAAGAATGCATGAGAGATTCAAATAAGAAATACCAGGCAAGAATCCGAAGGAGGAGCTTATTTATTGAGATTGTCTTGGATCTTTCAAAAAAACAATTCTGAAGCAAATTACAAAACTTTTATGCTCTGTACTGTGGAGGCTTTATATTTATATTGTCTTTGCAATGATCAGGAGTGTGTGTAAAGTCCAAATCTCAGAATGAAATCTGAATGCACTCAGCCCTCCCATCTTGCACGCATGCTCTTGGGTAGATGTGCTCTAAAACTTGGTTTCATTGCTGTATTTGAGCAGGGGAATGAGGACCTGTGTGTGTGTTCTAGGGTAGTCATGTGACTGGTTAGGAATTCTGCTTCCCCTTTTGATTATTTTTCTTAACTCACATTTCCAAATATGGTATTAACGTCGGTCTGTCTTTTTTACTTGAAATTTTGTAAAACTGAAAACTTTTGTATGAGTATTTCATGATTATAATAGTGCATGCAGAAACTTTATATGAAGATTTAAATGCATTGTGAACTTTGCCCAGTGAGGAAGAGTGTAATGCCACTATTTATTAAAAACAAAGAAGCCTAAAACCCTTTTATACCAATTTATTTAGAAATTATAACTGCAATTTAAAATACAGCCAGTAGTTTTTGGGCTAAGGTTTGTGTGTGTGTGTTCTTTCTCTCTCTTTCTAGAACTAATCCTGGTTTTAATTAGCCAGCTATTTCCTGTTAAAGATGTGCTTAATTGTACCTCATGCAGACTGCAGCAGTTATTCCTTGTCCTGTCCTATGTATGAAGCAGCTCATGTTGGAAAATAAAGGAACTGTACTTAAAAGATTAACATTGGCCAATCTCAGTCTTCATACAATGCATGTTCCCATCTTTCAGGTCTTTTAAACTGTAGTTTCCTATTATGACTCTTCAGAGATTCTTGACCATTGAAAATCTTACCTGCATTTGATGTATCTCCTTGAAAGAAAAAGCTGTTTCATGTTGAGCAGATGAAAGTCTCGGTGCTGGGTAACTTAAAAAAAAAGCACATCTGTTTAAAGAAAATGCAAACGGCCCCCTCTTCCCAAAAATACTATAAAGGAAATGTGATTTACAGAGCCTTTGATAAAATAAACTAGTGTTGCTCCATGTGATTTTCTGAATAGTTGCTGGGTAAGTGCTTCTCTTCCCTCTTGCCATCCTTTTGCAGGTAATGCCATGCTATGTTCACTGGTTAATCTGCAAGGTGACTTTGCACTTGGATCTTAGGATCCTACTGCTGGTAGCTTTACATATCATGGCCCTGCTGCTGTGTAGTTGGGTGTTTTTTGCTGCTCCTGCTGTTTAAACAAGTTTTGCCTAGATTGATACTAAGCTCATAGGCTTTCTATTCTTGTTTTTCCATCCCTGTCTTTACAGTTTGGATTAGTTAGTATGTGTTTGATGCCTGCTTTTTTCAATGGACTGCTGTGATTGGACCTTTTGACAGCCCTTCGGATTTTCATTGGTGGAGATTGGACGTTTCCTAATTGTACTGTTAGGGGTGCCACTGATTACATTGAATTTTATGGTCACTGGTGTCCCTTGACTGGTACATGAGTTGAGATCCTCCAATTTATACAGTCTACAAAAAAAAAAAAAGTATTTGAGTCCATCATTATTGCTCTACATACTTGGACTTTTTCTACAGTTCAAACAAAAAAAATTAAAGACCATTTTGAAATTGCCTGTTTGGGTGGTCATATCTTCTATGGCTCATGGTGTTGCTTCTAGGGCTGTCAGAACAAGAAACCTGGAAGTAACAACACTTTAAAATATTGTATATGCCCAGGGCCATTCTTCACCTTTGATCTTATAACTTGTCTGTTAAGTTTTTTTTCATCTCTAAGGGTGAAGTGTAAAAGACCCAGTGCTAAGCTGCAAGTTAAAAATAAATAAATAAATAATAATAATTCACTTCATTGGGTGTAAATCTATATGCAGCTTATTAGCATGCATTTCCATGTTCATTTTGCTAAGACCAATATACTGGCTCACTTGAGTTTAGCAGATTTATTTTTTTGTGTGCTGTATCCTTGTTATGTTAAATTTAGCATACAAACCTCCAAGGCTAAACCCAATGTCAAGCACCGGGTTCAGGATAACAGTTTATTATACTGGCAGCCTTAAATAGTGGTTCACATCCTAAAGGGGTGAAAGAGGCAGCAGTTATTGCAACCTGCCATGAGGAGGTTTTCTCCATTCATTTATGATTCGGTCAGTCCTCCCATGGTGGTTATCTGACTGGTTCAGGCTTTGTCTAATGTACATTGAAAAATGTGTGGGTTTTTTTTTTTAACTGTCACTTATCGTCTTTTGATGCATTTAGTATTATACTGCACATTCTAGAGGCAGCATTTCCAACAGACGTTTTTTTCTAGTTGGGTGTGTTTTTTTAAAATGTTGCTCTGCATTGATGCAAATAAAGAAAATCGTGTGTGTGTGTGTTTTTTTTTTTTGGGGGGTGGCGGGGAGTACAATAGTTTACTTATCCTGCCATGCCAGGTACAAATGGGTAGTCAGCCCCCTTCAGCAGCTGAGGATTGAGCATGACAGTTTCTTGCTGGTGTAGTAAAGGAGCTCCCTCTACAGCTCCTGTCTCCAGTCTGTCTTCAGCAGCTAGGGTGGAGCTCCCGGTTGGTGCCCAGCCTGGAAGGATGATAGGATAATTAAATTAAGGTGAAAATTCCAGTTTGTGAGTTTAGGTTCTGAATTGCTCTGGCAGGGCATTTTATCCAGGTTAATAGAAGGCTGGGGGTGCACTCCCCGTCGGCAATGGTGGCGTGAAGGGCAGCAGAGGCGGGGCCTGCCTCTGCTCAAGGGTTGGTAGGACTCAGAACTGCCCTTAGGAGTGTAAGTGCCTGGGAGCCCCAAGATCCCCCCCCCCCCCACCCCAGCGGGATAGCCAGTAATACTGGAGGCTTCAAGTATGTATATTTAAGCGTACCAGTGCAGTTTAGACCTGGTGGCTGTTTCTTGTAGCAGTGGTTTCTTTTGGTTTCAGGGTTAGCTTCATTGTTCGTGTGTGTGTATGATCCTGGCCCCTGCAGTGTGCCCAGTGCAGGAGCGGCTGTGGTCTGAGTGCGGCTGGTCAGGAGTCTCCTCACTGGTTCCCTTCTGAGGACACTTGGGGAGGATACTTTGGACCCATGGACTTAGGAGGTGGAGGAAGGAGAAATTGTCCTGGGGAAGATTAAAATATTTTCCAGGTCTTCCACAAGGAGGAACTTGGGGCACTCATTGCCCACTCCCTGTCGGTGTTAAATATGGTGCAGTTTGCAGTGCAGATGGTGGAGCTGCTTGAGAGCCCTCTGCTTCAGGGGAGTGTAGGTGTGTTTCCCAGTCCATAGTGATTTTAAGAAGATGGTTGAGTTGGAATGGGAGTATCTGGAGGTAGCTGCCTGAGGGGGTGACTTTACCTTATCCCACAGGAGGAGCGGGAGCTCCTGAAATTGCCTAGGGTGGATGCATTGGTCTTAGCAGTGACCAAGACAATGACCATCCCAGTAGAATGGCAGAGTGGCACTTAAAGATCTGCAAGATCAGAAGCTGGAATCAATCCTCAAGTAGGCTTTTGATTCTAGTGCCCTGGCACTGCAGGCCTCCATTTGCAGAGCCTATGTGTCTCAGGCTTCCATTCGCTGGTTCCAAGCTGGGGCTCCATCTGATCCTGATGGTACAGAGACTTCAGAAGGGGCTAAGCTGGAGTTGGTGGCAGCATACATGGCAGACCCTTTTATGATTTGATTCACATTGCTGCCAAGTTAATGGCGGTGGTAGTGGCACACCATTTTCTCTGGTTGAGGAACTGGGCAGGGGATGCTTCATCCAAATTATAACTTAGTAAACTTCCCTACAAAGGCAGGCTGCTCTTTGGGGAGGCGCTGGACAAGATTGTGAAGGACCTAGGTGACTCCAAAGGGGGGTGCCTGCCAGAGGATCAGCTGGGAGGTCTGCAGAGAGGACAAGTCAGAGATTTCAGTCAGTCGCGCTCAACTAGGTTCACACCCTACAAGAGGAGTCGCTTTGGAGCGATGGGGCAGCCCTTTCAGGGGGCCTGGGGATTTGGTCGAGATTCCTGCATGACCCAGCAGACCCACAGGTAAGAAGCCTCAATGAAAGCAGGCTGCTCCAGATGGAGGCGATGAGTGTGGTTGCGACAGTTGCTCAGTCTGGACCACAATTATGACCGATCAGTGGGTCTTGGAAGTTATCCGTGAAGGGTATGCACTGGAATTTGCAGGGCCGCTAGCTGAAACCTTTGTCATCTCACCCTGCAGGATGCTGGAGAAGAGGGTGGCAATATCCTCCACTCTTCTGTGCCTGATACAGCTGGAGGTGGTACTGCCAGTATCCCAAGACCAGTGTGGTTCCAGTCAATACTCCATTTATTTCATGGTGCTGAAGAAGATGGGTGGAAATAAGTCCTCTTTCTATCTCGAGCACATGAATTGGAACTTGAGGGTACCACATTTCTGGGTGAAGACACTGCACTCGGTGATTTTTGGCAGTGCAACAGGGAGAGTTCTTGTCTGTGCTGGATCTTACTGAGGCTTATCTACACTTTTATCAGACTGGACCACCAACAATTCCTTCAGTTTACCATGCCCATGGGACATTTCCTTTTATGTGTGTTACCCTTTGGCCTGGCCACCGCACTGCGCACCTTTTCAAAGATCATAGTTGTGGTGGCGGAAATGGCTTTGCGGCAGGAAGGGATCCTGGTGCATTGATGCAAATTAAAGAAAATCATGTGGTGTGGTGGGGTGGGGGTTGTTTTTTTTTGGGGGGGGGGAGTAGGGAGTTTCCTTATCCTGCCAGCCAGGTACGAATGGGTAGTCAGCCCCCTTCAGCAACTGAGGACTGAGCATAGACGATTGGCTCATCGGGGCAAAGTCAGAGGATGAGGCACACATTGGCACTCGGTGAGTCATGGAATTCTTGGCAGCAGCTGGGCTGGCTGGTCAGTCTTGCCAAGAGCCAGCTGTGGCTGGTACAGCGCCTGGTGTATCTCAGAGTGCTCTTAGACACTTCCAAGGGGACAGTTTTCTCTGCCAGAGGACAGGATGCTGAAGTTGGTGGCAGAGGTCCAGATGTTCCTGAGCATGCCAGCACAGACAGCGTGGTTTTGCATGCAGCTGTTGAGATCCATGACTGCTGCCCTGGATCTAGTGCTATGGGCCAGGGAACACTCCTTTTAAAGTGGTCTCTATAGTGCCATCCGTTGTCCCGGAAGCCGGTGTGTCCACAGTATGTGAGAACAAGCTTGCAATGGTGGCTGGAGCCTGCTTATCTGAGGGCAGGCATGCCATGCGTTGGAGCAGCCGCAATGGGTCCTGGTGACTACGGATGCCAGTCTCTCTGGATGGGGAGCGCACTATTCAGCTGATGCAAGGTTGTTTGTCTCCAGAGGAGACCTCCATGGTCGATCAATTGCCTCAAATTGAGGGCGGTTTACCTGGCAATACAGCGTTTCTAACATCTGCTGGAGGGGAAAATTGTTCGGGTCTTCTCTGACAACATGACAACTGTAACTTATATCAACCGGCAGGGGGGCACAGGCACGCTGCTTGTGGAGAGTCAGGATCTTCTGCAGTGGGTGGAGGAGCATCTGACGACCCTGTTAGTGGCCCATGTTGCTTGGAAGGACAATGTTCAGGCCACACGTTGGGCCCCAGAGAATGGGAGCTCAACACAGCAGTGTTTCACGACCTTGCAGTACAGTGGGGACAGCTGGTCTTAGATCTCATGGCTACCCTAACACATGACATGGTTCTTCAGCTGCTGCAGGGAACACATGTCCAAGAGTCTTGAGGTACTGGCTCAGGCGTGGCCAACGGAAAGTCTCCTGTATGTCTTTCTGCCTTGAGCACTCATAGGACGTCTACTTCAGTGGATAGAGGTGCACAAGCGGCCGGTGATCCTCATAGCACCGGATTGGCCACGGAGGCCGTGGATGTGGATTTCCTTTGTCTTTTGATCGACGGCCCCTGCAGGCTTCCCAGCAGGATCAACCTGTTGGCGCAGGATCTAGTTTTGACACCACAGATGGATCGATTCTTGCTTATGGTCTGGCTCTTGAGAGGGTGAAGTTGCATAGCAGGGAATACTCCACGGCAGTCATTTCGACCATGCTAAAGGCCTAGAAAGCATGAGACCACGCTCTCCTATATCAGAGTATGGCACGTATTCAAAGAGTGGTGTGCTGTCAAGGGGGTCTGGCACTTTCGTTGCTCCCTGCCTGACATCCTGATGTTCCTTCAAGGGGGACTTGAGAAGTGATTGGCTCTCGGCTCACTGAAGGTGCAGGTAGTGACATTGGTCTGTTATCGAGGGTGCTTGCAGGGGTGTTCACTAGCAGCCTGTCCAGATGTAGCACAATTCCTTAGAGCAGTAAGGATTGTCCAGCCTCCCTGGCTGCCAGTGATCCCACCTTTGGACCTGAATTGGTCCTGGAGGCTCTGGCAGGGTGGCCCTTTGAATTTCTTTTGAGAGTGTCCTTGAGGGACCTTACCCTTAAGACAGTGCTTCTAGTGACACTGCATAGCATAGAGGATCTCGGAGCTGCAGGCGCACTCTTGTAGAGAACCCTTTCTCTTGTTCTCCAAAGAAAGTGGTTTTGCGTCCAGTGCTTTTTCCGCCTAAACGCGGTTTCACTTGAACCAGGCTATTGGGCTGCCTGCTTTTCCAAACCTTGGGAATTCAGAGGAGGATCAGCGGCTGCACAGGTTGGATCTTTGCAGAGTCTTGCGAAGATACGTTGGTGGGACAGAGTTGTTTTGGAAAATGGATCATCTGTTTTTGTGGGCCCTTGTAAGGGAGAAGCGGCTTCTAAAGCCTCGCTTGCCTGCTGGGTGAAACTAGCTATTGGGGCAGTGTATGCGGCCTGAGGGGAACTTCCGCCTTTGGGCTTGCGGGCCCATTCCACTAGGGTGCAGGCTACATCCTGGGACGAACATTGCTTGGTTTCTCTGGTAGACATCTGCAGAGCAGTGACTTGGGTCATCGCTGCACACATTTTCAAGGCAGTATCAGTTGGATGTGCAGGCGTCAGACATGGTGGTTGGAGCCTCTGTTTCAAGTCGCTCTTGGGTCCCTCCCAAGTCTAGGTACTGCTCTGGTATGTCCATTCGTTCCTGGCCTGACCTGGAGAGATGAAGGCAAAATTAGACCTTACCTGCTAATTGGCCCGGCTAGTTGACAGGCTCTTATCATAAGCCCGTGGAGTTGAACCAAAGTGTCCCCTCTTCCTATGATTACCAAAAGACTGCAGTCTAGTGGAGCCTCCCACATCACACTCAGGTAACCCTCAAGGTGGTCATTCATGAGCATTTAATTAATCTTCATGTTTTCTTCAGAGGAGAAAATCATTCCACCATCTGCTGGAGACAAAAGAAATACTGAAGAGACCTTTGGTGGCTGAGGCAGATAGAGGTATGTGAGTGATGTCGTTGAAACCCATGTTTTCCATTGTTTTTTGTCTCCACAACACACTTGTCTGGGCTGGTCTAGCAAGACGATATGGAAACCAACTTACAATGGATTGATTACTACTATACACTTGAAACAAACATTAATCTTATCCAAGATATCATTCAGAAATAACGCCCACTTAGAGGTTTCTTTCTGTTGTTGAAATAATGCCGTCTGGTCTGCATGCTGTTTCATACAGCCTTATGCAGCAATCTAGCTGGATGTGATCACACACAGCATCAGCTTGCAAGCTGATACTGCTCTAAGCTTGAAGAATCTTGAGTAAATAATTTTGATACTAGCCCTAGGCAAATCATTAATCGTCTCTAGACCCAGGGTCCCTTCCCCCCACCTCCTAGTTCTGGTGCCTCCTTACAACCTGCTAAACTCACTAGCTTAGCCCTGACACCCACTGAGGCCCAGCCAGCCAACCAGCACTTCCACTAGTTGTTCAGCCCCATGCTTGAGATAAGGACACTTGTGGTAGAGCAAACTGACACCCTAAGGGGCTAGTGTCAAGGTATGGGCCAATAGATTATGAAATCTTGCGGACTCATCCCACAAAATAGGTCCCATGCAGAAAAGAAAACTGCACTATTAAGTGCCCTCCTTCAAGTCATAGGTGCTGAGCCACTAGGTTAGTACTGATGTAGGGTCTCAGAAGGGTGGGAATTATACCAGCATGCTGTCTTTTGCTACCCCTGGAATCTCAGCACTCTAGGCAACTGCCTAGTTTGCCTAGGGAAGGCGTTGGATCTGATCACATTTACTCTTTTGCATTGTTCTAAATCTGAAAACGTTATATGAAACTACCAGCTACCTATTTTAAAAGAAAAGAAAAAAGATGCATGTTTATCATTTCTTGCCAACATGTTTTATGTGTAAATCTGTTTTATTAGGTAAACAAATACAACGTCAGCAATACACCAAGAAAACAACTTTGCAAGAAAAACAAACAACCATACAATACGCAGGTGTACATATAAAACATTTTATATTTTCTCCCCACCCCAATCCCATAGTCCCTCCTCCCCTTTACCCCCTAACCAGTAGCCAGAGTAGACTGTCTACCCATATAGCAACAATACCCCAGCAGTTTCGCACGGCGGGGGGGTACTCTTACACCCGCCAGTGCCCCATAAACATTTGCTCAGGGAATACTACACACAGCCATTAACCCCCCCTTGCCCAACCCCACCCCCCTCCCCTCCCCCTCCCCCCACCCCTACCAACTCACGCACAGCTTCAATATCCCAGCACGTTTAGGATGCGGCTCCGCTCTCGCGGAGACAAAGTGTGTAAATATGGACCCCACTCTCCCAAAAACCGAGCAGTGCTCACAAACCCATGTTTAGCCCCCTGCTGCTCCAGCAGCAACAACTGGTGCACCTCTCTTATCCACTGACCCAGTGTTGGACCACAGGGGAGCAGCCAATTTAACAAAATCACCCTCCGTGCCACCAAGAGGACCTTATTAAGCCAACGCCTCGGGCCGCCCCCTAAACCAGCCACCCCACCAGTTATACCAAGCACCAACACCCCAGGATCCCAGTGAATGGAACAACCCAGAGCTGTGTTAAGCCAACCGACCAGGGCCTTCCAGAAGCGAGCCACCGCCGAGCATTGCCACCACATATGTCCCAGATCGGCTCGGGCCACTCCACAGCGTGGACAGCTGGCGGTAGCCCCACATCCTGCCCTAAACGCCCTACAAGGAGCAAAGTGACACCGACGTAAAATACGGTATTGCAAGTCTCTAAACTCCACCGATGGAAAGCGCCGGGGGATCTCCGCTAACAGAGACAGCATATCAGCCCCCCTGAGCTCTACCCCCAAGTCATGCGCCCAAGACTCAGCCAAGACTCGCTCCGTAGAGGGTCCTTTAAGGGTGAGGTATTCCTTATGCAGGTCAGTCACCCGGGCCCGTTGCATACTCCCAGCATATAACAACTCCTCAAATCGGGAACAAATAGTCATACAAAGGCTCCCCGATCCAATTTCCGAACATAGCTACGAAGCTGTAGATAGGGGAACCAGTCCCTAGACACCAGAGCATAGTCACTCTGCAGGTCAGCAAAACTCCGAATCTCCCCCCGCTCATCCACTACTTGCTCCAATGCCACAATCCCTTTAGTCTCCCAATCTCGAAATGCTCCCCCCAGTATTCCCGGCTCAAATGCCCCATTGCCATATAGCGGTAAAAAGGGGGTCGTCCTAAAATCCCACAAATACAAAGAACATAACTGACGCCAAATCCGCCGCATCACCCGAAAAACAGGGTGTCTCCCCAACAGGGGAGGCAAAGCAGTCGCCCTCGCATGCAGGACATAGCGTAACGCCAAAGGTTTCGCCACCTCCTGTTCATAAGCCAGAGGTGTATAATCTCCAGAAGTCGCCAACCAGTCGCGTAAGTGCCGTAGGAGGCATGCCACATTATAGCTCCTTAGATCAGGCGCTCCGATCCCCCCACTGCCCCAGGGCCGCTGCAGAGTCTGAAGGCGCAGCCGCGGCCTCTTCCCCCTCCAGTAAAAGCGGTTTAAGCATTTCTCCACCCGGTTAGGTCCCTGCCCGTCAGCAAAAGAGGTAGACTCTGCAACACATAAAGCCATTTGGGGAAGACAACCATCTTGTACAAGGCTACCCTGGCGCTCAGAGAAAGTGGCAGGTCACGCCACCCATACAACCGCTCCGCGGTCTGCAATCTCAAGACCTCCAAATTAACCACTTGCAGTGTCGTGATATCCACAGGCAGATAACCCCAAATAGTGCAGGCTCGTCCCTGCCCACCTCAATGGAAAGGCAGCCCAGTCTCCAAACAGTTCCTGCCGCAGATCTAAGGCCTCTGACTTATCCAAATTCAACTTGAGACCGGAAAATTGTCCAAATTCTGTAACCACCCGCAACAGAACCGGTAATGTCTGTTTAGGTGCACCCAAATACACTAAAAGGTCATCCGCAAAGGCCGAGACCCGGAACTCGTGCGAGCCCACTCGAGCTCCCAACAAACCTTTGTGTCCGTATGCGTTCCAAAAGAGGCTCCAGGGTTAAGACAAACAGAAGGGGGGATAGGGGGCAGCCCTGCCGGGTCCCCCTTCGAATCGAAAAAATCTTGGGAGAGGGAGCCATTAACCAAAATTCGTCCACGTGGGTCAGAGTATAAAAGTTTAACCGCATTTAGAAAGAACCCGCCAATTCCTATCACCTCAAGCAAGTGATACATATAGGACCAGTCGACCCGATCAAACGCCTTCTCAGCGTCAAAGCTAATCAACAAGGCCTGCTCCCCCGCTACTGCGGACATATACAAGGACGAAATGATCCTGCGTAGGTTTTTCACCGAATGTCTGCCCCGCACAAAACCCACCTGGTCCTCTTTGATCAACTGCGGGAGATACTCCGCCAGTCGGTCAGCCATGATCTTAGCTAAAAGTTTAATATCCACATTTAAGAGTGAAATCGGTCTATACGATTCGGCCAGTAAGCGATCCCGACCAGGCTTCGGAATCAAAGTAATCACTGCACTATTTTTCTCATAAGGGAAAACCTGACGGTCAATTAAATCAGAGAAATATCTACGCAGTGGCCCCACCACCCGATCCCCCAACATTTTATAAAATTCACCTCGGTAGCCATCGGGACCCGGGGCCCTACAGGAATGTAATTTCTTTATGGCCCCCCTAATCTCCTCGTCCGTGATGGGACCATTGAGAATTGCACACTCCTCCACGGAAAGACAAGGCACCTCCACCTTAGCAAGAAACCTTGCAGCTTGCGTCAGGTCTGCATTACCCGAACTATATAAAGCCTGGTAGTACTCACGGAAGCGGTCTTCAATGTAGTCCTGGCCAGACCGAACCACACCCCGAGCGTCCCGCAACGCCCCAACAGTGGTCTGACCGCGGCTAGTCTTCACTAGCCGGGCTAGCATACGCCCGGCTCGACTACCGTACCGATAGAGTTTATACCGATAGTAGAGTAGAGATTGCTGTGCCCGCTCCTGCAAAAGCGAACTCACTTCCTGCTGCAATCGATGATAGTCCCTTTTGTGGCTTTGTGTGGGGTATTGCGTCACCTTCCTCCGCGCTCGGCACAACTGTCGTTCCAAGCCAATTAAACGAGACATATAAATTCTCCTCTGCCGAGCGCCGTATTCGATGATTCGCCCACGCAGTACTACCTTAGCAGTTTCCCAAAAGAGAGTGGGGTCCCCCTGATGTTGCCCATTAAATTCCGTAAACTCATCCCACTGCGTGCATAAAAAGGCTTCATATTGGGCTCCCCGGGTATAATTGAGCGGATAACGCCATAAATAACCCCCCTGTCGGGTCCCCCATCGCACATCCAACCTAACATAAGCATGGTCCGACACCGCTATCGGCCCTATCTCGACATCGGTCACTTTAGTAAACAAATCTCGGGACCCCAGAAAATAATCCAACCGGGATCCCGTGTCATGTGCCCGGGAGACATGGGTATAATCCCTATCCAGTGGGTGTAGTACCCGCCAATAGTCCAAGAGATTGAAACCCTCACATACTCCCCGAATCCACTGAGCCTTCCGATCCCTGGTCAGCCCTCGTCGCCCAGAGCGGTCAACCGTGTCATCTAACACACAATTGAAGTCTCCCCCAAGATAAAGGGAGTGGAACCAAGGGAATTCAGACATTTATTCAACCTGGCACAAAAGCTAGCGTCATAGATATTGGGAGCATAGATATTCACCAGGCCCAATTTAACCCCTTTAAGGTCCCCGACTATGAGAACGAATCGCCCTCCCGGGTCACAGATGGTACGCTCGACTACCAAGTCCACTCCCCGCCGGATGAGTATCACTACACCCGCTTTCTTCCCACCTGAGGAAGCACCATAGACACTCCCCACCCACCCCTTTGCAAGCTTACTATGCTCCAGGGCACTCTGATGGGTCTCCTGTAGGAAGGCCACGTCAGCCTTTTGATCCCTGAGAGCACGCAAAATCTTATAACGTTTCACTGGGGACCCTAAACCACATACATTCCACGTCACCACTCGCAAGTCATCACCCATGATCTTCCACCAATCCGCTATTCAGACCTTGACAGACTACAACATACAAACATGGAGAGAGCTCTCCCAGCCTGGAGCTCCCCCCCTCCTCTACATACTCACACACTTGCCTCCATCGCTGTGTTCTCCACACGTACTGTAAGCCAATGTCAATCCCCAAATCTCCCAGGGAACCCGATTCATGCATCCCAGCCACCCCTCTCCCTACCCACCCCTCTCCTCCTACCAACCCACCCTCCCCGTCCCTAACCCAAACCCCCCCCCCCTCCCCCTCACACACCCGAACAGAAATAGTTCTCTCCCCCCCTTCCCCCCATAGCATTCCCTTACCCTCCACCCAGAAAACTGCCACTCATCCACTCCCTGGCCCATTACGCCAGGCTGGAGTGCCATTACAGGCGCAACAGGGCTGTCCCGCCCAACCCCCCATGAAAAACCCCATGCACTCCACATGGTCGACCATGATGCCACAGACCGGTGTTAAATGAACAACGACAATACATAGGGACCACATAAGATGTAGCCCCCCCCAGTAAGCTGGCAGCCCGGTACCATCCACACTGATCCCCCCCCTCCCACGCAGTATACCTCCCAACCTCCCAGAAACGTCCCCCCTCCCACCACTTACTCCCCATAACCCATCATCAACAGTAAACATCATAAGCAAGTAGGGGAGGGAAGAAAAAAGAGAGCAAGGAGAAGTAACAACCGAGAAGAGAAGTTAACATCAGGTGAAACATATTGGGGTACAGCATAATACACATAAGCATGACAACCATAGTGTCCCACTCCAGAGCTCACAACGTCCCAGAACAAAACTTCACTCCACAGGACCCATACGTAACGCTGTCGGCTCCAGCAATATATTCAAACAGGAACCAACTGCTACCTCCTCAGGGCGCTAGGCCAGGCACTTCCGAGGAACTCTCCGCCGCACTAGGCAGTCCCGCCAAAAAGTTCTGCGCCGCTTCCACCGTTTTAAACACCTGGGTCTTCCCGATGTGCGTAACACGCAGGATAGCGGGAAACGCCAAGGTGAATCGAATCCCCTTTTTAAATAGAGTTGCACAGATTGATGAAAATTCTTTCCTCTGCGCTGCCACAGGTGCTGAATAATCTTGAAATAACAGCACTTTCTGGTTGTCCAAATGCAGATCCCTTTGCCGCCGAAACGCTTGCAATAGTTGCCACTTGTGCTGGAAATTCAGGATCCTCGCAAGGACGACTCTGGGCTTGTGTTGATGCTCCGGCCGTGGCCCCAAACGGTGCACACGCTCCACTTTAAGCTGCCCTACTAGGCCGTCCAGGCCCAACTCTTTGGGCAGCCAAGATTCCACCAGGGACACCAGCATGGCATCCGTTTTAGACTCTGGGATCCCCACGATGCGCACGTTATTGCGCCGGGAACGATTTTCCAGGTCATCCACCTTTTCCAACAGCGCATCCAACTGTTTGCGCATCAAGTCCGTTCCACGTGTTCGCTGGCCTTCCTCCTCCTCCAACACCGACACGCGGTGCTCAACTTCATCCAGCCTCTGGCTATACTCAGTAAGCGTTTCTCCCATTGTCTCTAATCGGCTCAAAATGAGATCAAACTTAGGCTCTAAGAACCTCGCTACGTCCCGGGCGAGCTCCTCTGCCCCCGACTCTGAGCTCTCTCCTCCCGGGGAACGCTGCTGCGGCAAACCGGAGGCTGAGCCCACAGCCGAGGAGGCCCCAATTTTCGGCGTCTTCTCCCGCTCTCGGCGCAACGGAGGAGGCATGGTAAGGGCTCAAAAACTCTGTAAATGCGTCTCTCTGTTCCCCTCAACAGTTTCGTTTGAGGACCAGCTCCTTACACCGATGAAATTTGCTAAATTTGCAGATTAATAGTGGGACAGCCCCGGAGCGAGCAGAATCACGTCCTACTCGCTCATGCGTCACGTGACACCCCTCGCCAACATGTTTTAAAATGTTATGCACCTAAATGCTTTGCAGGTTTTATATTTTCTATTCCCACGTGTTAGTGATTGGGGAAACTTAACCAAGAAAAGAAAGGCAAAATTAGACCTTACCTGCTAATTGTCTTTCCTTGTGCTCCCTCCAGGTCAGGCATGAATGGGTAGTCAGCCCCCTTCAGCAGCTGAGGACTGAGCATGCCAGAGTCTTGCTGGTGTAGTATAAGAGCTCCCTCTACAGCCCCTGACTCCAGTCTCCTATTGACCAAGCAGTCAAACTGAATGACCTACTAACTACCGCCCTCCTTACGAGATCTACTTCCCGTAGTAGAGAGAGGCGGAACAATGGTGAGCACACACCCTCCATACCTCATTTAATGGAATGAAGGTAGATATCTATCTATCTCACATCTTCCAAAGCCTAGTTGCCCATCTTGCCTTAGATGAACACTTCTGTTTGGTCTGGTCTGATTTTGGAGAAGCTGGTGAAGGACTTGACTTGATATCTTTCTGCCTTCCAGAGTACAGGTCTGAGGGGCCCGTGAAGAAGACAGGAACCAATTTTCAATCAGCCTCAATCTCCTCCTTGCAGGCATGCTAGTTGGGACTCCCTGGGGGTGTCGGATTCAGTTGTTACTGGCCTGGAAAGCCTTTCTGTCCCTCTTTATGGCCTTCAGGCTCATTCTCAGTCCCTTCATTGAGCACTTGGACCCAGGGTCCAGTCTCCTCCAGAGGAGGATCCTCCGCTACGCAGAAGTTCTTTGGGGGGCCCATTCCCTGGTCCTTCCGGTTGGAAGCAGGCTTCACCTCTTCTCTCAGCAATGGGCCTAGTCACCAAGGATTGCTGGATGTTAGCCCCCATTCAGTACAGCTATGACCTTAAATGCAGAGAGTCCCAGCTGCTTTTATCCCCTCCCCTTGGTGTATTTGCGAACGGCAGGGCTGCTGTGCAGGTCACCTTGGTCAGGTTGCCTCTTGTGAAAGCAGTGGTGCCCATTCCCCCGAACGATCAGGGCAAGCGCAGGTATTCCATTTATTTTGTGGTGGTGCTGATACGGAAGGAGCATTCCAGCCTATTCTGGACCTCAAGAGTCTCGATGAGCACTTGCGCTTCTGGATGGAAACTTTGTGATCAATGGTTCAAGCACTGTGCCAAGGGGAATTCCTGGCGGCACTATTATTACTACTTACTGACCATTTGTATAGTGCTACAAGAACATAAGATATGCCATACTGGGTCAGACCAAGGTCCTTCAAGGTCATACGTACCTAGCAGTTTCTCCAAATGACACAGGTTCCACAATGCCTGTATTGGGTCAAGCATTGATATCCTGGGTCCCTTCTTAATAATGGTTTTATGGCACCTTTCCTCCAGGAACTTGTCCAAACCTTTTTTAAACCCAGCTACACTAACAGCCTTTACTACATCCTCCGGTAACAAATTCCAGAGTTTGATTACAGATTGAGTGAAAAAATATATTTTCTTTTATTAGTCTTAGTTTACCATGTAGCTTCATTGCATGCCCCCTAGTCTTTCTATATTC
This sequence comes from Ichthyophis bannanicus, assembly GCA_033557465.1. Taxonomy (NCBI): domain Eukaryota; kingdom Metazoa; phylum Chordata; class Amphibia; order Gymnophiona; family Ichthyophiidae; genus Ichthyophis; species Ichthyophis bannanicus. Next base: position 35,274,080 of record CM066050.1, on the reverse strand, counting down.
TGATAATGTAAACAATCGATCTACGTTTACCTGTTCCACTCCATTCATTAATTTATAGACTTCAATCATATCTTCCCTCAGCCGTCTCTTTTCCAGGTTAAAGAGCCCTAGCCTTTTTAGCCTTTCTTCATATGGGTATCCTTCCATCCCCTTTACCATTTTGGTGTCTCTTCTCTGAACCTTTTCTAATAACGCTATATCCTTTTTAAGATACGGCGACCAGAATTGCACACAATGTTCAAGGTGCGTTCTCACCATGGAATGATATAGAGGCATTATAATATCTTTTGTTTTGTTTTCAGTTCCTTTCCTTTCCTTACAATACCTAGCTTTCTATTTGCTCTCTTGGCTGCCGCTGCATACTGGGCCGAGGGTTTTAACATGTTATCTACAATGACGCCTAAATCTTTTTCCTGGGTGTTGGTTCCTAATGTGGAACCTTGCATCGTGTAACTATAGTTTGGGTTGTTCTTCCCTAGGGGCATAACTTTGCACTTGTCCACATTAAATTTTATCTGCTGTTTGGATGCCCAGTCTTTCAATTTATCAAGATCCTCTTGCAATTTTCCACAATCCTCTTGGGTTTTAACAACTTTAAATAGTTTTGTGTCATCTGCAGATTTGATAACGTCACTCGTTATTCCCTTTTCCAGGTCATTTTATGAATATGTCAAAAATCAGCGGACCCAGCACAGATCCCTGGGGTACACCACTATTCGCCTTTCTCCATTGGGAAAATTGGTCATTTAGCCCTACCCTCTGCTTTCTATCTTTTAACCAGTTCCTGATCCACAATAGTACCCTGCCTCCTATCCCATGACTCTTTAGTTTTGCCAAGTCTCTGATGAGGGACCTTGTCAAAGGCTTTCTGAAAGCCCAGATACACTATATCAACCGACTCACCTTTGTTCACCTGTTTATTCACACCTTCAAAAAAACATAACAGATTAGTAAGACACAATCCTCCTTGTCTAAAGCCATGTTGGCTGTATCCCTTTAAGCCATGACTATCTACATGTTCAGCAGTTTTGTTCTTTATGATGGTTTCTACCATTTTTCCCGGTACTGACGTCAGGCTCACCGGTCTGTAGTTTCCTGGATCACCCCTGGAACCCTTTTGGTGTTACATTCACCATCCTCCAATCTTCAGGTATTACAGATGATTTTAATGATAGTTCACAGATTACTAATAGAAGGTCTGCAATCTCATATTTCAGTTCTTTCAACACCCTTGAATGTATATCATCCGGCCCAGGTGATTTGCTACTTTCAGTTTATCTAATAGTTGTAATACCTTTTCCCGATGTATCGATATTTCCTTCAATTCTTCCGCACCTTTAAATACCACTTCAGTCATGGGTAACATTCCTACATCTTCCTCAGTAAAGACCAAAGCAAAGAATTAATTCATTCAGTCTCTCCGCTGTCGCCTTTTAGTGTCTCTTTAACCCCTCTGTCATCTAATGGACCAACAGATTCTCTCACAGGTCTTTTGCTACGAATGTACTTGAAAGTCTTTATTACGCGTTTTTGCTTCTGCAGCAAGCTTCTTCTCAAATTCTCCCTTTGCCTGCCTTATCAATGCCTTGCATTTAACTTGCTAGTGCTTGTGCTGTTTCCAGGTTTCGTCATTTGGCTCTTTTTTTCCATTTCCTGAAAGATGCTTTTTTGGCAACAGCCTCTCTGACCTCGCCTTTAAACCATATTGGCAGTTTTTTGGACTTTAGTATTTTTAAACACCCAAGCTTGATGTAAGTCTTTAACCTTTGCAACTGCTCCTTTTAGTTTTTTCTTTACTATTTTCCTCATTTTATCATAGTATCCCTTTCGAAAGTTAAAAGGTAGTACTGTGGATTTCCTTACTATCCCTCCTCCACTAATTAAATCAAACGCTATCATGCTATGATCACTATTGCCAAGTGGCCCCAACACCCTTATCTCTTGCACCAGATCTGGTGTTCCACTAAGGACTAGGTCCAATATGGCTTCCCCTCTGGTCAGTTCATGAACCAGCTGCTCCAAAAAGCAGTCATTTATTTCATCTAGGAACTTTATCTCCCTAGCATGTCCTGCCGTGACACTGACCCAGTCAATACTGGGGTAATTGAAATCACCCATTATTATTACTGCACTGTAACCTTTGTTAGCTTCCTTGATTTCTTTGAGCATTTCATCATACATTTGTTCATTCTGGCCAGGTGGTCGATAGTATACTCCCACTGCCATCGCCTTCCCCTTTTTACATGTAATTTCAATCCATAGAGATTATACAGCCAATTTTGTTTCCTGCAAAACTTGAATCCTTTGTGACTCAATGCTCTCTCTAATATAGAGCACCACCCCTCCACCAATTTGATCAGCTCTATCATTACGATATAGTTTGTACCCAGGTATCAGTGTCCCACTGGTTGTCCTCCTTCCACCATGTCTCTGAGATTCCAATCATATCTAGCCTCATTTAATGCTATATATTCTACGTCTAGCATTTGCATACAAGCATTTTAGAGACTGTATTTTATTCATATTAATTTGGCTATTGGTAGGCATGGGTAATTTGGGATCTTTAAGCTCTGTCTGCTCCATACTCGAGGCATTTGGGCTACTTTACTCTTTTTTGGAACCTCTCTGCTTTTGGTAGTATCCTTCAAGGATACATTCTTCTGAACCATGTGCTCTTGTGCGACTGTCGGCTTTCCCCTATCTCCTTTTTAAAGGTTAATGCCAGCAGCCTGGTTTGGTTAAGGTGAAGCCCATCCCTTTGGAAGAGCCCCTCCTTTCCCCAGAATGTTCCACAGTTCCTAACAAATCTAAACCCGTCATCCTTGTACCATTGTCTCATCCATGTACTGAGACACCGGAGCTCTGCCTGTCTTTTGGGTCCTGCGTGTGGAACTGGAAGCATTTCGGAGAACGCTACCCTGGCAGTTCAGGATTTCAACTTCCTACCTAAAAGCCTAAATTTAGCCTCCAGAACCTCCCTACCACATTTTCCTATGTCATTGGTACCGACATGTACCAAGACAGCAGACTCCTCCCCAGCACTATCTAAGACCTTATCTAGGTGGCGCGTGAGGTCCACTACTTTCGCACCAGGCAGGCATGTTACCAGGCAATCCTCACGTCCACAAGCCACCCAGCTATCTACATGCCTAATGATCGAATCACCAACTATAATGGCTGTCCTAACCCTTCCCTCATGGGCACATGGCCCTGGAGAAACGTCCTCGGTGCGAGAGGGTTTTACATCACCTGGAGGACAGGTCCTAGTTACAGGATCACTTCCTGCCACACCAGGGTGATGCTCTCCTGTCACGTGACCTCTCTCCTCCATGGCAACAGGGATGCTGCCAGACTGGAGGTGGTACTTCAGGACTATATCCCTGTAGGTCTCGTCTATGTACCTCTGTCTGTCTTATGTCTTCCAAGTCTGCTACTCTTGCCTCTAGAGATCGGACTCGTTCCCTGAGAGCAGAGAGCTCCTTGCACCTAGTGCACACGTAAGACCTCTCACCAACTGGACGAAAATCATACATATAACACTCAATGCAAAAGACTGGAAAACCCCCATCTTGCTGCTGGACTGTTGTCTGCATCTTAGTTTTAAGCTTGTGTTTTGATCTTTAAGTTCTGTACTTATAAGGGTTGCTATGGATGCTTATACTAATAAAATTGTACCTAATACATTTAATATACCTTGTTCACCTGAAGCTTAATTAATCTCAGGTCCTTAGTGTATGACTGATTTGGATAACGAGCTGCACCTGAGAGCACCCCCTTTCCTTTAAGATGTGTAAGTACCTATAAAGCTATGATTATCCCAGGGGTGGGTGGGTGTATGCAGTGTTGTAAAGACACATGTTAAGGCATATGCAGTGCTTACAATCTAGTCAAGACAGTGTAATAGCTAAGGACAAGGATATAGCTAGGAGAAGGGTAAGGAAACACATAGACTAGGCAGATCAGGATCCAAAAGTGGCCTTGAGGAGGTGTGTTTAGCCTGGATTTGTAAAGGACTAGAGATGAAGCCTGATGTACAGACTCAAGTAGTTTGTTCCAGGCATAAGGATATTATATGGTCTTCTCAGAGTATATAATTGTATTAAACTCTATATAAATACTCTATTTTAACTAACGTCAATATGTGAAATTTATATAAGTGAAACTCCAGCAATATATCTTATCTCCACCTTATATCCGTTGTTTTAAATCACTATTTCACGAAAAACACAGATTAGTCATAATGTAGTCTCAGACCAGTATGGCTCTATGAACCACAATCTCTGTGGATAACAGATCGTGCCTCATTTGCATCAACGACTACTAGGGGATCACCATCCCTCTTATTTTTCTTCTTTTTTCTAAATAACAAAAGTTTTGTGCAAAAATATCACCAGAATTCCTCTACCTCGTGATTCTTAAAATATCATGAATTAAAGCTTATCTTAGCACAGTTGTTTTTCTTCTTGCTTCAAACCGCACACTTAATCTTCTCTCTACGCCTTCTTTTGGCGCCTATTTAGCGTTTCTCTCCTTATGGGATGTTCATCAGGAGAATCTAAGAATGGAAATGCAGTAACATTATAAATGCTTATGTAGCCTGTACTCGATATTGACTCTTACAAAAGTTGGTTAAAGTTTCTCCCACAGTGTCCCACAATGTGTCCTGAAGTTGTTAAAATATCAAGGAACCAGATATTACTCACTAGCTGATGCTGCCCACGTCTCTCATTTTGTTTCAATGATACGAAAAAACGCCGCACATGCGGCTCTGTGGGAACAGCTGACTTTTATACTGATTGTCATAGTGCTGTTTATCTGCATACCTGCCACTCCACTGAGGCATTCAGTCCCAGCGGTCGCACAGTGTTAACCTTGAAAATCCACCGTTGTTCTGCATAAAGCAATGTTCCTTATCGTTCCTCCAGCTTAGTCCTCACAGATGGGTTGTGCACCTCCTCCTGCAGCATGAAGACTGGACCAATCAAATTTCAGCTCCGCCGGAATCAGCCTACCAGGCATCCCTGAAGCTCCAGTGTGTCCAGTCTTCACGCAGCAGGAGGACGTAGTGAGTTTAGCTGGGCTCACTAGTTTCATAGATTAGTATTCTTTCCCTAGCTAACCTTTTTGTATTCTTAATTTTTGTCCTATTAGGACTTATTTCCTTTCTTCCTTTAAGGGTTCCTGTTGCTTTAAATTTCTGATTTCAATTTGAGCACTCTGTGCGGGAGGGGGGAAGGGCCTGAGGAAGGTCTCTCTTCTGCACAGCATCTGCCGCCTGTCACTGTTTGCCTGTATGCTTTTCGCCATTAGGATCTCTGCTCCAGGAATCGTCGGGGCAGAGCTCCTATGATACCGGTACAGCGGCTCCTTTCCGGAGGGATTGGGGGACGGCTAATTCAGAGCCGGTAAGTGTCGGCGGCTGCGGCGGTCAGAGCCGGTCCTCGTTCGGCTACCGCGCCTCTGCCCGGTCTGCTGCAGTCTATTTGTTTTCCCTTCGCGGTGTCTTTCTTTTAGGACAGCAGCCTTCGCACGGTGGGGCTTTGGGATCGGGAAACTGCAAGGGGTTTTTGACTTCGGGCGTTTTTTCCTCCGGCGGGAACTAAAAGCGCGCCAAGGTTCCCTTGCGGTCGCGGCCATTTTGTTTCCTTTCCCGGTCTTCTCAGCGTGTTTTACACGCAGCGGTATTTTTTTCAATTTCTCTTTGCTGCTTGCGCTTCTTTCCTTCTTTAGTTTTCATTTTGTTCTCCTTTCCTTCGGGTTCCTTTGGTCCCGCGGCTAGGGGGGAGGGGGGGTTTGCGTTTCTCTTCCTCTCTCCTCCTTTGTTTTTCGGCGGGACTCTCGGGTTGACTATTAGCAGTCTGTGAATTTTTTCTTCAGCTCGTGGGACATACATAGTTATAAAAAAAAAAAAAAAAAAAGAGAAAACACAAACAGCGCATTTGTCAGGGGTGAGAAAACTGTGTGTTGGGTTCTCCTTCTGGTATTCTGATCATCGCAGAAGACCAGTTCCCACTTTCTGTGTGGTTCTGCTGGGTCTGTAGGCCCCTGGCTTCTCTTTCAGCGCTGAGGGGCATTTTTCCCGCCCTCTTCTCGGTGGCAGGGCGTTTCCATGCCCGCGGGGTCCATTTGCGTGATTTGTGGATCTCGTAGGAGTACAGCTTCTGACACAGGCGTTTGTCAGCGCTGTGCTTCGGTGTCGCTCAGCATGGAGCAGCACCTAGAGAGTTCCTTGCCAGCTGTGGCGCAGCCCGGTTCCGCGACAGAGGACTTGGAGTCACCACTGGAGGGGCCATCTGGTCTTCCTTCTGCGGGCTCCTTGGCGTCTGGGGGACAGCTGGACCTCGGGGGTGCCTTACCCGTGGAGGATTTTTCTCCCGATTTCATCTTGTTGCTGCATCAGGCCTTTTGCCGTAGGCGCCAGAGCGTGGGCGCCGCTCCATCGTTGGCGACAGGGGTGGTTGCCCCTGCCTCGTCAGCGGAGAATCAGTTTCCCGGGGTCAAGGCTCCCAAGCGACAACGTCTGCACGAATCATTCCAGGCGGAGGCCGAGTGGCCTGAGGGTGATGATCCTGATTTCGATCCTGAACCGGAGGGGGAAGCCTTGGAGGAGGGCGAGCTCCCTGAACCGGAGGATTAGGCGAAGATTATTAGAGTTTTCAGACGAGAGGAGCTGCCCGCTCTTGTTTCGGAGGCGCTCCAGACCCTGGGTTTGGCTCCAACTCCTCCGGTAGAGGAGGCGGACAGAGCAGATCCCATTATTCAGGCGGTTCGTCAAACTAGCGTGGTTTTTCCCATTCACAAAGTTATTGATCAGATGATTCAGTCCGAGTGGGATACTCCTGAATCAGGTCTCAAAGGAGTAAAGGTAATGCGTCGGCTCTACCCTATGTCAGACAACGATCTCGAGTGTTTTCGCTCTCCCAAGGTGGATGCGGCGGTCTCGGCGGTGACTAAGAAGACAACGATTCCGGTGGAAGGCAGTGCGGCCTTGCGGGAACTGCAGGACCGGAAGATGGACGGTCTCTTGAAACAATCGTTTGAGGCTGATGCGATTGCGTTGCAAGCCTCTGTTTGTGGGGCTTGGGTAGCTCGTGCCTGTTTGCGCTGGGTTCAGCGTCTTCAACAATCATCTGCCGTGGAGGCCGACATGTTAGGTGAGCTTCACCGATTAGAGTCGGGCTCGGCCTATTTGGCGGATGTTCATTATGATCTCATCAGAGCCCTCTCTAATAGCATGGCGTCCGTGGTTGCGGCACGCCGAGCTCTTTGGTTGAAGAATTGGGCGGCTGATGGGTCGTCCAAATCACGGCTGGGCCGATTACCCTTTAAGGGTCGGCTGCTTTTTGGTGAAGATTTGGATAGGTTGGTCAAGGATTTGGGTGAGTCCAAGGGCGGTCGCTTGCCAGAAGATCGTCCCAAGAGGGGACGGCTGCTGTCTGCGGTCCGGGGGCAGTTTCGAGACTTTCGTAGGTTTCGCGCGCCCCGTTCTGGAGGTTTCCAACGTGGCAGATATATCTCGAGGACTTCGAGCTTTCGAGGTTTTCGCGGAGCCAGTAGGGGATTTGCGGCTGCAACCCCTGCGTCCGCTCGCAAGCCCCAGTGAAGGGCAGCGGGCCCCGGCGGAGATCCCAGTGATCGGAGGTCGTCTTCGATGCTTTCTCTCCGCTTGGGCCCAGATCACTTCCGATCAGTGGGTTTTGGACATCGTCCGGGACGGGTATGTCCTGGACTTGGCCAGACCCGTACTAGATTCCTTTGTGATGTCTCCCTGTCGGGGTGCTCGCAAGACAGCTCAGGTTCGTCAAACCCTCGATCGCCTTGTCCAGCTGGGGGCGGTAGTTCCCGTGCCGCAGGCGGAGTATGGTCTCGGAAGGTACTCCATTTATTTCGTGGTGCCAAAGAAGGGTGGAGACCTTCGTCCCATCTTGGATCTCAAAGGAGTAAACCGCTGTTTGCGGGTGCCTCACTTTCGCATGGAAACCCTTCGGTCCGTGCTGGTCGCCGTTCGCAAGGGCGAGTTTCTCACTTCCCTCGACCTCACGGAGGCTTATCTCCATGTCCCGATCCGGGAGGACCAACAAAAGTACCTCCGATTCGCTTTGCCGTGGGGTCACTTCCAGTTCCAAGCATTGCCCTTCGGTCTCGCGACTGCGCCGCGGGTGTTCACCAAAATCATGGTGGTAGTCGCGGCGGCCTTGCGCAAGGAAGGAGTACTTGTCCATCCTTACCTAGACGATTGGTTGATTCGGGGAAAGTCTCGCGAGGAGAGTCTGGCCGCGACTGCCAAGGTCGTGGCACTCTTGCAATCTCTCGGCTGGGTCGTCAACCCGCGCAAGAGTCATCTAGTCCCGACGCAGTATCTCGAGTATTTAGGCGTGCAGTTCGATACTTGCGGGGGAGTGGTTTTTCTTTCCGACCGCAGGGTGCTGGCGCTTCAGTCTCTAGTCCGACGGTTTCGGCAAAATCCTGCGCCGTCGGCGTGGCTCTACCTTCAACTGCTGGGGACCATGGCGGCCTCCCTGGAAGTAGTGCCTTGGGCTCGCTTTCACATGCGTTCCCTTCAGAGGGCCTTGCTCTGTCGCTGGTCCAACCAGTCGGACTCCCTGAACAAACAGCTTCCTTGCCCGCTGGCGGTCCGGCGGGATCTTCAGTGGTGGCTACGGCGCTCATCGCTCCGGACAGGAATGCCTCTGGAGCAGCCGGATTGGATTCCGCTACTGACGGATGCTTGCCTGACAGGCTGGGGTGCCCACTGCGACGACCAGTTCGCCCAAGGTCTCTGGTCTCCGGAGGAGAGCGGTTGGTCCATCAACCGCCTGGAGCTTCGAGCAGTGAGATTGGCCTTACAAAGCTTCGAGACACTGATATCATCTCGGGCAGTTCGGGTACTCTCCGACAATGGGGCGACGGTGGCATACATAAACAGGCAGGGTGGTACCGGAAGCGTCGGCTTGGAGGCAGAGGCTCGGGTATTGTTCGAGTGGATCGAGCCTCGGCTCCAGGCCATCTCGGCAGCTCACATTGCCGGGAAAGACAACGTGACGGCCGACTTTCTCAGCAGGGTTCAAGTGGATCCCGGCGAATGGGAACTCAGCCCAAAGGTCTTCGCACAGCTGGTTCAGCGTTGGGGCCAGCCGGTCATGGATCTGATGGCCACGTTACGCTCGGCAAAGGCGGCTCGCTTCTACAGTCGTCGACGGGAACCAATGTCAGAAGGCCTGGACGCTCTGTTGCAGGCTTGGCCCTCCACGGGTCTTCTTTACGTGTTTCCCCCGTGGCCCCTGCTGGGGCGCGTGATTCAGCGTATCGAGGCCCACCGGGGTCGAGTACTCTTGATAGCTCCGGATTGGCCTCGACGTCCTTGGTATGCTGATCTGATGAGGTTGGTAGACGGTTCTCCGTGGCGGCTTCCGTTAGATCCGGATCTGTTGTGTCAGGGTCCTCTCCGCATGCCGCAAGTGGGGAGATTCTCTCTTACGGCCTGGCTATTGAAAGGGCGCGGTTAAGAAAACGAGGTTATTCCAAGTCTGTCGTGGCGACGCTGTTGCAGGTGCGCAAGAAATCCACTTCTCTGGCCTATGTCCGGGTGTGGCGCATCTTTGAGGATTGGTGCTCTCGACGTCAGGTTCGAGCCGCTACGGCCTCCATTCCCGTGATACTCGATTTTTTACAGGACGGTTTTGCTAAAGGTTTGGCTGCCAGTTCTTTGCGAGTGCAGTTGGCGGCGCTTTCATGCTACCGGGGTAAGGTTCACGGAGTGTCGCTAGGTGCCCATGTCGATGTCGTTCGCTTCTTGAGGGCTGTGTCTCGACTTCGTCCGGTCCGCAGGATTTCTGTTCCTTCCTGGGATCTCAATTTGGTTTTGCGGGCTCTCACTGAGCCTCCCTTTGAGCCGCTCTCTCATAGTTCGGTAAAGGATTTGACTCTTAAAACGGTGTTCTTAGTAGCGATTTGTTCGGCGCGACGTATCTCCGAACTCCAGGCGCTTTCTTGCAGGGAACCTTTCTTATCCTTCTCGGCCCAGAAAGTCGTTCTGCGGCCGGTGCCTTCCTTTTTGCCTAAGGTGTCTTCTCCTTTCCACGTGAATCAAGTGGTTTCGCTCCCGGTACTTACTGCATCAGGGGAGCAAGCCTCTGATCGAGGACTTAGTCGTTTGGATCTGAAGAGGGTTCTCCGGAGATATTTGAAAGTCACCAGTGAGTTTCGTAAATCGGATCATTTGTTTGTGCTGTTTGGCGGGCCTCGCAAGGGTGAGGCAGCGGTGAAAGCTTCCATTGCTCGCTGGATTAAAGAGGCGATTGGCTCGGCTTATCTGTTGCACGGTCGGATACCGCCTGTTGGTTTGCGCGCCCATTCCACCAGAGCGCAGGCTGCGTCCTGGGCGGAGTTTAGTTTAGTATCTCCGGTTGAGATATGTAGGGCGGCAACGTGGTCGTCTCTGCACACTTTCAGTAAGCACTATAGACTTGATGTCTTGGCGGCTGGCGATGCACGTTTCGGATCATCGGTTCTGCGTGCCGGCTGGAGGAATCCTGCCCGTTAGGCTGCTTTGTTACATCCCATCTGTGAGGACTAAGCTGGAGGAACGATAAGGAAATAGTAATTACGCTTACCTGGTAATTGTAGTTCCTTGAGAGACGACAGCTTAGTCCTCCTGCCCTCCCTATATTCTTTATTTTTAGCGCGGCACGCCTTGGGATCAGAAGTCCGTACTCCCAGGTGGGTGTCTTTCCCTTTCTTTCTCTTTATCTCGCTATAGGCTAATGCTGCGGCAGGAGCGGGACATTCTGTGTCTGTGGATTTGGTTCCATTAAATATTTAAAAAAAATAATAATAATAATTTTACCATAAAATACAATGACCAAGCAGGATTTGTTAAAGGTTAGCTATGTCTTTGAGTTTGCTTTGACAATAGGTCACTGGAGCTTCAGGGATGCCTGGTAGGCTGATTCCGGCGGAGCTGAAATTTGATTGGTCCAGTCTTCATGCTGCAGGAGGAGGTGCACAACCCATCTGTGAGGACTAAGCTGTCGTCTCTCAAGGAACTACAATTACCAGGTAAGCGTAATTACTATTTTCATCTAAAGTTTTACCACTTTTAGGATTAGAAATTTGTTCTATACAAAAGCATCGTAAGTGCTCAAATTCATGATGAAGTTCTTCACAGTGTTGGACAATAGGAGCCAACATGTTCTTACAATGTAAACGGCTTTTATGTTCTTGCATCCGAACTTTGAAAGGGCGAATGGTCTTTCCAATATAAATTAGATCGCATGGACAACGAATAGCATACACCACTGATTCTGAAGTACACGTTGTAGCATGTTTTAAAGAATATGTTTTCCCTTGGTAATGAAATTCAATTAACTCATCTGTTATACTACAGATACTGCACTGGCCACACTTCTTATGACCCGGTATTTCCAGCAATCGTACGAAACTCTTGCTAGAGCGGAGGGCTGTAGGACTCAATTGTTGTTGTAAATTACTATTCCTTTGCCATACACACCTTATTTTTTTGTCTTCTAATCCAGGAATAGCTTGAATTATGTTGCTATATTTTTTAACAATACCTTGAATTTTGTAACTCAACGGAGAAAACTTAGTTATGAAGTTAACCTGATCTTCACGTTCTTCTGGGCGGGAAGCTAAAAATAGCCAAGTACGATCATTATATAGAGTTCGTTTGTAAGCTTGTTTGGAAACACTAGAAGTTAGCTGTGGACCCTACAGATCAGCTACAAAAAATGATCTTAGAAAGCACTAAATCTGCATATCATCATAAATTGATCAATAAAAAAGAACTGACGTTTTTAAATGTCAAAGCTCCTGCCATATCTTGTTTTTGCCTAGTCCCGAAAATACATAAGCGTTTAAATAAACCACCTGGACGACCCATTGTGTCAACGAAAGGATCAGTATTAGAACCACTATCGCTTTATTTAGATTCTTTTTTAAGACCTCTCCTTATAGACATACCGTCTTACATTCGGGATACATCCCATTTTTTACAGAGATTGAAACAATATAATCATTGGGCAAAGGATGAAGATATGTTGTTAATAACCTTGGACATTACGGCGTTATACACCAGCATTCCTCAACATTCAGCAATCATGACCGTTACCAAAGAATTGACCAACAGAGGAGACATTTCAGATTCTCAAATTTCCTTTCTCACAGAACTGGCACAAATAACTATAACGTGGAATTTTTTCCAGTTTAATAATGTGCTGTATCAACAGAAAGTAGGCATAGCTATGGGTGCATCTTGTGCCCCATCGATTGCTAATCTTTTTATGAGTGATTTTGAGAGCTGCTGGTTACAAACATCTCCATTTTCTCAACATATTAAATTGTGGATGAGGTTCATTGATGATATTTTCCTCCTATGGAAGGGTTCAGTGGTGATAGCAGAAGAATTTATTAATTGACTGAATGCTTGTAATACAGCAATACAATTTACATCTACAATAGATGCCAATGCCATAGTTTTTTTGGACGTGGAAATTAAGAGGACCACATGGATGGAATACAACAGTGTATAAAAAACCTATTGCTCGCAACACATTTCTTCATTATACTAGTGGGCATCCCATCAGGTTAAATAGCTTACCATATTCCCAATTTCTTCGTTATCGTCGTAATTGTTCTGAGACAGCAGATTTTAAGAAGAAATCAAAACAACTTTTACAGGATTTTTCAGATCGAGGTTATCCTGAGAGTGTTTCCAAACAAGCTTACAAACGAGCTCTATATAATGATCGCACTTGGCTATTTTTAGCTTCCCGCCCAGAAGAACGTGAAGATCAGGTTAACTTCATAACTAAGTTTTCTCCGTTGAGTTACAAAATTCAAGGTATTGTTAAATATAGCAACATAATTCAAGCTATTCCTGGATTAGAAGACAAAAAAATAAGATGTGTATGGCAAAGGAATAGTACCGTATTTTTCGCACCATAAGACGCACCGGACCATAAGACGCACCTGGTTTTTAGAGGAGAAAAATAGGAAAAAAAATATAGATCCATCTTATTGAAATGGAGAATAAAAGTAGGATGAGAAACTTTTTATTACTAGCCCATATATATTGAAACCTTTTTTTTTAGCACAAAAATAACTACCGGTAAGCTGTGATATATACCATAATATATAAAATCATCATATGGATCCATCATTAAAAACGGAGGGCAAAAACGAGAGTGGAATAAAAGCCTGTTTGTGCTGGTTCCTGCTTATGTCCATGGCTTCAGTTTTTGTAGTGTTAATCATTAGGTTATGATCTTTGAGCCAGGTCAGGATTTCGGAGAAGCAATCAGACAGTAATTGTATTGGGGGGTTCATGATGTTAAAAGGGCGGTATATCATAATATCACCCGAGCAAATGTGATAGTTTACACAGAACCAATAACGAACGCTGATAGAAGGGCTTGACTCAATGCTGCCACAGTGCAAGCTGGGAGAACCGAACATCCCACAGTGAAAAACAAATGTTCACCCTGTGGCTCAGAGAGAGAGGCAGGCCCCGCTGGAACAGAGAAATATGCGTCTGCAGCAGCAGTTGCTTTCTCCCCATTAAGCCATGGAGATCCAGCTGCTCTCAAATGGCACGGAAGACCATTATATTTACCTTCCTCCCCCTCCCGTCAATTTTCTTTTTGTTTTTTGTTGATGGGTCACAGTGATCCTGACAGCAACCATTTGCCAATAATATATAAAATCATCATATGGATCCATCATTAAAAACGGAGGGCAAAAACGAGAGTGGAATAAAAGCCTGTTTGTACGGGCATATGTTTATTGAATTGTACTAGACGAACTACGTGAGATATCAACTGAACAAAACCTAAGTGTACCTCAGTATTCCATATCAGTTTCTTCAGGAACAGAAGCAGTTTCTCCAATTTCTATTCGTTTGACTCGCCGCACTGGTAAGTCATGAATAGGAGATGCTAGCACATGCGCCATGAATATGAACACCTAACCGTGAGAAATGTGACGTATGTGCCCATGATACGGTGGCGAACCTTAAGGTGGTAATGTCTATTTAGACTGCAAAAACGTAAAAAAACAATGTGCAAGGGACCCTAATAAAAATATAAATATATAAAAGCAATTCGTGTGACATCTGCAAGCAAATCACTGTGACAAACTACGTAAGATATCTACTGAACAGAACCTAAGGTCCCGGGGGACCCGCTGCCGCTCTGCAACTTCTTCTATTCGCACCATAAGACGCAGGCACTTTTCCTCCCATTTTTTGGTGACGAAAAAGTGCGTCTTATGGTCCGAAAAATACGGTAATTTACAACAACAATTGAGTCCTACAGCCCTCCGCTCTAGCAAGAGTTTCGTACGATTGCCGGAAATACCGGGTCATAAGAAGTGTGGCCAGTGCAGTATCTGTAGTATAACAGATGAGTTAATTGAATTTCATTACCAAGGGAAAACATATTCTTTAAAACATGCTACAACGTGTACTTCAGAATCGGTGGTGTATGCTATTCGTTGTCCATGCGATCTAATTTATATTGGAAAGACCATTCGCCCTTTCAAAGTTCGGATGCAAGAACATAAAAGCCGTTTACATTGTAAGAACATGTCGGCTCCTATTGTCCAACACTGTGAAGATCTTCATCATGAATTTGAGCACTTACGATGCTTTTGCATAGAACAAATTTCTAATCCTAAAAGTGGTAAAACTTTAGATGAAACATTGCTTTATGCAGAACGGTGGATTTTCAAGGTTAACACTGTGCGACCGTTGGGACTGAATGCCTCAGTGGAGTGGCAGGTATGCAGATAAACAGCACTATGACAATCAGTATAAAAGTCAGCTGTTCCCACAGAGCCGCATATGCGGCGTTTTTTCGTATCATTGAAACAAAATGAGAGACGTGGGCAGCATCAGATAGTGAGTAATATCTGGTTCCTTGATATTTTAACAACTTCAGGACACATTGTGGGACACTGTGGGAGAAACTTTAACCAACTTTTGTAAGAGTCAATATCGAGTACAGGCTACATAAGCATTTATAATGTTACTGCATTTCCATTCTTAGATTCTCCTGATGAACCTCCCATAAGGAGAGAAACGCTAAATAGGCGCCAAAGGAAGGCGTAGAGAGAAGATTAAGTGTGCGGTTTGAAGCAAGAAGAAAAACAACTGTGCTAAGATAAGCTTTAATTCATGATATTTTAAGAATCACGAGGTAGAGGAATTCTGGTGATATTTTTGCACAAAACTTTTGTTTAGAAAAAAGAAGAAAAATAAGAGGGATGGTGATCCCCTAGTAGTCGTTGATGCAAATGAGGCACGATCTGTTATCCACAGAGATTGTGGTTCATAGTGCCATACTGGTCTGAGACTACATTATGACTAATCTGTGTTTTTCGTGAAATAGTGATTTAAAACAACGGATATAAGGTGGAGATAAGATATATTGCTGGAGTTTCACTTATATAAATTCCAGGCATAAGGAGACAAGATGTATTTTCATATCCCGATCCAGGAGGATCAGCAAAGTATTTGGCTCTCACCTTCAGTTTGCCACTCTTCCATTTGGACATTCTACTGCCCCAAGGATGCTCCCTAAGGTCATGGTGGTGGTGCTGTGTCAATATGACACCCAGGGATTTCTGTGCACCCATATTTGGGCTACTGCTCATCCAAGCCCATTCTTTCAATGGCTTCTTGGATAGGTCCCCCTGAGTGGTGTCCTTTCTTATGAGCCTTGGTTAGGTGATCAATTGGGGAAGGAGCTGGTTGTTGCATTCCCAGTTCCTGGGAGCACATTTTGATTCTCGAGTGGGCAGTCTTCTGCCAGAGGAGAAAGTCAAAGGGCTTTTGGCTTGCCTGGTGCTGTTCTATTCGCAGCAGGCTCCCAGAGTCTGGGATTATCTTCAACTTCCTGGATTGATGGCATGACACTCAAGATGATGCTGTGGGTTTAGTTTAGTTTATTCGCATTTGATATACTGCCTTATGTTAATGTCAGGACAGTTCACAATTATGTAAACAGTCGAAGAAAGGCGCAAGGCCAGAAAAGGGAAAACAGAACTACAGTTTTTGACAGAAAAGGAGAAAATGATAGCGTAGAGAGAAGACATAGTGAGATTTGGACAAAACATAAATAATCCAGGTCATGTTTGAGAAGCTGGGAGATTATAAGCTGTACTGAAGAGATGGGTTTTCAACTGTGACCTTAAAGGATGAATAGTTTTTCGAGACGGAGTGAGTTGGGTAGGGAGTTCCATAGTGCTGGGCCATGAAAGAAGAAAGAGTGTCGGGGAGATGAAGGCGATTTACATAGATCGAATGGAGGGAACAAGTAGGAGTGTGGAACTGAAGGAGATTGGTGAGATACTGTGGCGTGTGAGTATAGATGTCTCTGTGAACTAGAGTAAGGATTTTGAAGTGTATATGGAATTCCATGGGAAGCCAGTGCACGTGAATCAAAAGTGATGTGACATGATCCCTGTAAGATGAACAAGTGATAATCCGGGCTGCAGTATTCTGTAGTTGTAAGCGACATAGTTGAGTGCGAGTGATCCCTGTGAGGACAGAGTTGCAGTAATCAAGAATAGAAAGGGTGTGTGCTGTTATGTGGCGGCCGCTCCAGTGGTCCTTGCTGACTAGGTGGTCTGAGTTCTCGGTGGTTTGAGCTCAGGCTCCTGCTCCCAATTATGGTGATGGCTGGCCTGCGGTGGTGGAAGCAGCCCAACCTGAGTAAAGGTGTACTGCTGGATGATTTGCTCATGGATTCTTCTGTCGCTTGGATGCCAGTCTCTCTCGGGCGGGGAGCCCAGGGCTGTTTGGAACTGTAGGGAAGCGGTCTGGCCCATCAACTGCCTTGAGGCGAGGGCCATTAGGTTGGCTCTTATGTGTTTTTGGCTTCTGGTCAAGGGCCGGGCAGTTAGTGTTCTCTGGCAACGCTATGGACGGTGGTGGCTTATGTCAAATAGCAAGACAGTAGGAGGAGTGCTGGGGTAGCTCTGGAGATGGCTCTCCTCTTTGCTTGGGCAGTGAAGAACCTCCTAGTTGGCTCTGCACGCTTCCAGGGTGGCTACTGTGGAAACAGATTTTCTCAGCTAGCACTCTGGTTCCAGGAGAGTGGGAGTTGAGTCAGGAGGTGTTTTTCAGTTCTTTCTGTGCCACTGTGCTCACCCCAAGAGGGATCTGATGGCGAATCGCTGCAGTGCCAAAGTGTGCTTCTGCTTCAGTTGCCGCAGGGAGACAAGGTCTGAGGGCATCTGCATCCTGATTCAGCCTTGACCAAGTGATTACCTGCTGTATGTGTTTCCTCTGTGGCCCTTAGTGGGGTTTGTGATTTGATGTATGGAAAGGATTATTTTGACGAAGGGCCTTTTTCTCTTAGCTCCCTGAATGTTCAGGTTGCAGCTCTGGCCTGTTTTCAGAGGTCCACTGGCTGGTAAGTCTTTATCCTTACACCCAGATGTTTTCTTCCTTCATCAGGTAGTTTGGAGTCTGCGTCCCCCCGCCTTCCCCCTCTGGTCTGTGATCCCTTTCTGGGATTTGTCTGATTCTTGGAATTGAATTGTCAGAGTCCTTGGCTGTTGAAGCATGCTACTCTAAAGGATTTGACTCTCAAGAAAGTCTTCTTTGTTGCGGTTTGTTCTGCAAGGAAGATTCTGAGCTATTGGCTCTTGCCAAGATCCTTACCTATCTTTTTCTGAGTGGGCCATTTCCATTCGGTCTGTGCCTGCCTTCTTCCCCTGAAGTGCTTTCTCTCTTTCATGTGAACCCGGAAGTTTTGCCTGCCGTCCTTCTCTTAAGGAGCAGTGTTGGGGGAATAGTAAGGATCTTTGCCTTGTGGATGTCCAGAGGGTGCCTCTCTGGTTCTTGGATGTTACAAATTCTTTTCGCAAGTCTGACCATCTCTTTGTGCTGTTTGCTGTCTTGTGTAAGGTGATGCGGTGGCTAAGTCTGCATTGGGGTACTGGGTTAAGGAGGCCATTGCCTCGGTGGATCTGTTGTGGAATTGGCCAGCTCCAGCAGGTTTGCTCATGCATTCTATCTGAGTACTAGTGTCCTTGTGTAATAAACTTAACTTTTTACAAAATAACAGACACTTCAGTGAAGCGAAGAGTTACTTTAATCACATTACATTCTTGCAAGACGGGTGAATGCTTAACTGAGCATTCAGACGTATCCTCTGTTTCACAGTTTTTATAGTACATTATGTCCTCGCCTACTTCCAGCATGTCCATAACTCATTGGTTAATACTTCTGCACCTGTGTCATGCTACGTGTTAGCCTTGTAGTCTCTCTTCCCAGGATGCAGACATACAGTGCAGTAAAGGAAGTCAGAAAATCATTACATACTACACTGTCCTCGCCGCCTTCCATGATGTCACTTACTCATTGGTTAATACTGTCTCACTCCACTTGTTTGTGCTTCCGCACCTTTGACAGGCTGCGTATTACTAGCCACGTAGTCTCTTCTTCCAGGATGGAGGCATACAACAAAGGGAGTCGGAAAGTCATTACATACAAAATTATATTACAGAATGGTGAACAGAATGGTGAATGAATGGAATACAAGAATTATATTACATTGTAAAAATAACATATCACATTTGTTTATATCAAACCCCTCCCTCTTTTCTTGTTACTTTTTACATTTACTCTACAGTTCCTTAGGAAGCTTCTAATTTAGATAACATCCTTCCTGACTCTCTCTCTTCCCCTTTATTGTCCATTAATAACATTGCACCTTTGTACACTGAAGATGATACAATCATTTGTTTAGTGCTTGCCGTTTCTGTCAGTCTTTGAATTAGCCCTCCTATACACTATGCAACACCCCACCGTAATTAATACTCCAATTACAACAAGTACATAAGTAAATATAGATGATACCACCCCTTTCCACTTCCCAAACCATGACTCAAACCATCCAGTAGGAGGTATCCAAACCTGAATTTTCTGCCATTTCCTCTGCCCAAGGTAGTTAGTCCTCGCAGGGCTTTAGTGATAGTGCCATCAGGGGCCGTGTTATTGGGGATGAACATACATTCCCCCCCCCCCCCACATTAAACACACGTGCCCCCTTTTTCAGCCGCCATCATATCTAAAATCATTCGGTTCTCCCAGGCCATTCTGCTAGTGGCATCCAATTGTTCTGTGATCCCCTTTATTGCATCCCGGGTATAATTGATAAACCGCTGTTGGTTATAATATATATAATTTATCCAATCTACATTTTTGTTTATTGTGATTACCCCTAACAGGGATTTGAATCCAGCTTAATCTGTTTTCATGCGTTGTACTCATTTGGAACTCCGAGGGACTTCTAGTGCATGTATGTGTGTATGTTAAGTCATCAAATGAGGCTCCCAAAGTACTCCTCCTTTTCCTTTGTATTTGCCCCTTATCCTGTTCTGTGAATGCCAAGGTGAAAGGAACCGCCAATTGAACTATTGAACATGTTCCCGACCATAGGGTAGGCAATATTGGTCTCAACGTCCGCCATCCACAGTAGCAGCACAGGTCTGCCCTAGGGATTACCAGGTTGGAGTAATTCTTCTCTTATCCTTCCATCCCTGTCAGGTTTAGGCTTAGAACGCAGACATTCAGTTCCCCCACTTCCCTTGTGTAGTTTTCCCCCGCCTGATGAGACAGGCGGAGTGATTTCCAAACACTGCTGAAAGTGTGTGTGTGTGTGTGTGGGGACTTTTATCCTCAAGTCTGTAGGGGGAAAGAGCAAATTCAGTGACTTGCAACTTTCATTTCCCCAAGCCGTTTATTCCTGATACAGAGGTATGAGGCATCTTACTCCATCGGGATCTGTATCCCACTTCAAGGGTAAGGGCACAACATGTGCAGTGGGCCTCCCAGAGGCACATGCGTAGCAATTGCTACGCTTGAGACTTCCTACGGTATATTTAACCCTTTCCACCCAGGCGTTCACATCCCCATAACCCGTTTCCACCTCTAGTGTCCCTCATATCTTTAATCTCCACTGTCTTGAGGTGTGGAGACCTGAATCTGATTCTTGAGGGGTATTTTTATCCTCAGTCTTCCCAGGGGATCTTGCCCACTAACGTCTATTCCTAGTCCATAGGTCCCATCCAGTGAGTTATCCCTTCCAGAGAGGGTGACCACGATGGGGTTGCAACTTCCTGGGTTACGTTGCTAAATGCTGTGTTTCTTTATCATTTGTTATTTTCTTTTGAGCTGGGTGCCTCTTCCCCTCTGAGGAGACCCAGCCTCCATCCTCTGTGGTCCACCTGTAACAGGGCATCCCATACACAGGTGTCTAGGCAGTCTCTGGACACACATATTTATGACTATTTCCCCACAATGTTTTGTAGTATCCCCTATCAAAATTTATTACTTGGCAGGCATCAAATTCTAGGCTCACTGGTCCCTCTCCCTCTGGTACGGTTACAGTAAATTATGTTAGGGTATACCCTTCCTCATCCGTCCATCCCTTTCCCTGTCCTAGATCCCCTTAACAGAGAAAGTGATCCCCCCCATCATAGCAGGCATCATCCACCTTTTATTAGTCCTATTTAACCAACTCTTTTCCTGTTCTTCTGTTTTTCCTTGTTTTCCCTTGTTTTCAGGCACAGAGGGTCATTAGTTCCCTGAACTTTCCATTGTTCATCTGAAGGAGCTTTGACCGGACCTTTAATTTGTGTATGAGTCCAACCTTTTTCTGCAGTTTTTTCAGCAGTCTTAGTACTCAGACCTGGA
This sequence comes from Ichthyophis bannanicus, assembly GCA_033557465.1. NCBI lineage: Eukaryota > Metazoa > Chordata > Amphibia > Gymnophiona > Ichthyophiidae > Ichthyophis > Ichthyophis bannanicus. The sequence continues at coordinate 35,253,358 of CM066050.1, read as the reverse complement.
ATGGGCCTTCCCAGTCTGGTTGCAATTTGGACTCCTTCCAGGATTTTATCAAGACCCACTGTCCTAGTTTGAGACTGCAAACTCCAATGGGTGTGTTTGCTGTCCTCTAAAGAAGAGGACAGCCCAAGTATATATTCTTTAGTTTCAAACTGGGGAGGTTCCTTGTCCCATATAACATTTCGTAGGGGGACTATCCTAAATTTTTCCGAGGGGCTAAGGGCAAACACTTAGTCCAGGGTAATTTTGTTTCTAACATAAATTTGACTAGCTGCTTCTTTATAGTCTGATTCATGCGTTCCACTCTCCCTGAGGAGAGTGGATGCTATGGAGTATGGAAATCCCAGGATACTCCCAGAGCTTCCATTATGTTTTGCAATACCTTGGCTGTGAAGTGACTTCACTGGTCCGAGTCAATGTAACCTACCATTCCATATCTTGGAATGATTTGTTCCAAGACTATTTTTGTTACTCCTATTGCCGTGGCAGCTACCATGGGATATGCCTCCACCCATCCCGTCAAATGGTCCACTATTACCAAAATATACTTCACCTGCCCAACCAGGGGCAACTCAGTAAAATCAATCTGTATACTTTGGAATGGATGAAGATCAGGGTCTGTGCCTCCCTGCAGTTGTTTCCTAAGGACCTTTTTGTTTTCTTACAGGTTATACAACTCTCACACACTTGGCTACTGTGTATGTTCCCACACACCCATCCATAATTTCTCTCATTGTTTGTTTACCATCTGCCTTCCATCGGGTAAAACCCATTTCCCCTTCTGTTTCTACTACCCCTATATCTTTGATTTTTCATTTTTCCCTTTCAGTAAATAAGAACATAAGATATGCCATACTGGGTCAGACCGAGGTCCATCAAGCCCAGTATCCTGTTTTCAGCAGTGGCCAATCTAGGTCATAAGTACCTAGCAGTTTCCCCAAAAGACGCAGGTTCCTCAATGCTTGTTGGGTCAAGCAGTGATATCCTGGGTCCCTTTTAATAATGGTTTATGGACTTTCCTTCAGGAACTTGTCCAAATCTTCTTTTTTTTTTTTTTTGTTAAAGCCCAGCTACACTAACAACTTTTACTACATCCTCCGGTAACAAATTCCAGAGTTTGATTACACGTTGAGTGAAAAAATATTTTCTCCTATTAGTCTTAAACAGGTTACCCTGTAGCTTCATTGCATGTCCCCTAGTCTTTTTATATTCTGATGACGTAAACAATCGATCTATGTTTACCCGTTCCACCCCATTCATTAATTTATACACTTCTATCATATCTCCCCACAGCTGTCTCTTTTCCAGGTTGAAGAGCCCTAAACATTTTAGCCTCTCTTCATAAGAGTATCCTTCCATCCCCTTTACCATTTTGGTGGCTCTTCTCTGTACTTTTTCTAATAATGCTATATCCTTTTTAAGATACAAGGATTGGCTGCCTGACTCCCTGTTTCTGGGGTTAAATTGTATATAGGAGTTAAGTCTTCCCCCAAGGCAGCTCCCTTAGCAGTCTCATCTGCTAATCTATTTTTCTCTGGCTTCAAAAGAATTTCCTGCTTAATGACCGTTTTCATGCATCACTGCTATTTCTTTATGGCAGCTGCTAACACTTGCTGAATTAATCTTTCACTGTTTACATATAAGTTAAGGATTTGACATAACTACTCTTCGTCTGTGCTAAATTTCAGCCAGAAAACTACAGCAAGTTTTATGCTTTCTTTTGTCTATGTAACACAGCAATGCTTAAAACACTCCTTATTCTTAGTGTGTTCATTAGTCTACTATTTAACATCCTCCCTAATTGACTGTCTGGAGGAATGTTCCCGGGGTCTTTATTCCTGGCCCCATCCTTACTCGAGTTTCCTTTAGAATTCCTAATCCCATCGAGACTTGTTTCACCAATGTGCTTTTCACTTCGTCTCTCTCCGGCTGCACTCCTCACGGATGTGTCGGAACCGCGGATTGAGACGCCGCACTCCCTTCGTGTCTAGGACACGTCTCATACACACAACAATCTGTCTCGATACCCAACCACCAAGGCAATACTTTACAGTTTTGTTTCTTACCTTGGTCCGTGCACGGAGTTAACCTGGTTGACAAATTTGTACCTGCTTAATACCTGGTCTGCTACACTGAGTCTATTGATTTTTCCTTCATGGTCTCTGGATTCTGCTGTCAGTACGCTGTTGGAGCCCCCCATCGTTGATACACTAGGCTGTTGAACTCAACGGGACGTGTCTCCCCGTCCTTAGCGGCGGTGGTCTCCTCCAGCGATGAGACAATCCTGGACGAGCCCCCAATCTGTAATAAACATAACGTTTTACACAATAACAAACATCTCAGTGAAGCAAAAAGTTAACTTTAATCACATTAGATTCTTGTAAGACGGGTGAATGCTTAACTGAGCATTCACAGCTATCCTCGTTTTCACAGTTCTTTTATAGTACGTTATGTACTTGCCCACTTCCAGCATGTTCATAACTCATCGGTTAATACTTCTGCACATGTGTCAGGCTACGTGTTAGCCACGTAGTTTCTCTTCTCAGGATGCAGACATACAGTAAAGGAAGTCAGAAAATCATTACATACTACACTATGTCCTCGCCTTCTTCCATGATGTCAGTTACTCATTAGTTAATGCTGTCTCACTTCACTTCTTTGTACTTCCGCACCTGTGACAGGCTATGTATTACTGTCCACGTAGTCTCTCCCTCCAGGATGCAGGCATACAACAAAGAGTCAGAAAGTCATTACATACAAAATTATATTACAGAATGGTGAATGAATGGAATACAAGAATTATATTACATTGTAAAAATAACATATCACATGTTTATATCACTTGTGGGCAGAGCAGATCTCAGTAGCCCCTGCAGACATTTATTGGGCAGCAAAGTGGGCATCAGTTTTCACTTTTGTCAAGCATTTCCGTTTGGATGTTCACGCTTATGTGGACACAGCCTTTGGTTCTAAGGTTTCGCAAGCTGCTGTTGTCCTGCCCAGTGGAGGCATAGCTTTGGTACATCCCACTTATCTGAACTGGTCTAGCAGGACGATATGCAATGTGACATTTTACTTAACAATTAATGTTTTTCCTTGAATCCTGCTAGACCAGTCCAGGGGCCGGCCTGCCTGCCTGCCCCCTGGAACTGTCTGTTCTTCTGCAGCAGTACTCTTGGGTCCACTATGATTTATATACTTTGCTCCACAGGTTCAGCTTCTACAGACGGCAATTTCTGCTTTCCTGCACATAGTATTCTATTGTTTGATTACTTATTGTTGCCCACGTTGAGGGTGTGTGAGGCTTGCCATGTTCTTCCATATGCTTTTGGGATGAATACCGGAGAGACATCTGGTGGCTGAGGCGGATAGTGGCATTGGAGTGATGTCATTGAAAGTTGGGTTTTTCTTTAGTTCTTTGTATCTACCAGCCTGCTGATATAGGAAACAACTCGCTTGCCTGGACTGGTCTCGCAGGACTCAAGGAAAGGACATAATTTAGTAAGTAAAATGTTGCCTTTCTTGTTCAGCAAGATTAGTTTTGGCTTTCAAATACATTGGGGCATGTTTACTAAAATCTATGCTGGTAGCATGTGAAATTTTAGCACAGAGATCCATGCTAAGTTTTGGGGATGTGCACATCCATCACCTTGATGTGTAGCATGTCCTTTGAACTAGTAAGGTGCTCAGTGGGTGGCATTAAGTACACCCATGCTAACTGCAACAGGCATGGTTAGCACATGCCCAAAACTCCCATGCCGTGACATACCATCAATGCTCACATTATGTCCCTAACCCACCCAGTCTCAACCGAGACATTTGTTAACCGGTTAGCATGGGATTTTTAGCACAGTGTGCTTTGCATAGTTTTATCATTTATTAAAATTTAATATACTGTCCTTGGTGTTAGCAGACAGAACAATTTACATCAATAAAATATGTATGTATAAAATTAAAGAAACTACAATTAAAATAGGAAAGATGAAAGGCGAGGGCAGAAAGGAGCAGAAAGAAATGTAAAGTTAATTGATTATACAGTGTTATAACTAATTATGCAAACATATAGGGTCTCTTTTGTCATGCAGCACTCTTATTATTTTAAGCCCAAATCTTGCCTAAATAAGTAGGTTTTCAGTTGCTATTTGAATTTTGAAAAAGGCCTCCATTCGTAAGTATACTGGGAGAGGCTATTCTAGGGTGCCGGAGCTAAATAGCAGAAGGCTGAATGGCGGGTAGCTTCATAATGGAACCGGTGAAGTGAAGGAAGGACCAAACTATTGTTAGGGAGGTATCTTGGGTGTGGCAAGGCATGTAGGAGATGGTCAGGGCAGTGAGGTTTTGGAGCATAGTTGCTCACTCTGACTCATAAAGCATTTTATATCTTGAATTGAATTCACTGTTGGCATGGAGCCAGTGGTATTGAATGAATAGGGGGATAATATGATCAAAACACTACTGTGTGTGTTCTTAGACTATAAGCACTTTGAATAGTCTGAAGATGTTTGGGCTATGTATTAGGGAGACAAGCAAAAACAAAGTTACAGTAATCCAGTCTTGATATAACAGTGCGAAAGCAGGAGCATAGTGAGGGCTGCTAAAGTGAGGAATGGGCAAATAGCTCAATCTTCTTAAGGGTGAAAAGGTTGATCTTGTAAGATAAGTGATGTGAGGTGAAAAGGAAAGGGTAGAATCTAGAAAGACACCAAAGTATTTGAAAGAAGGCACAAGAGTGAAGTTGGGGCCTATAATCTAAGCCACAACAGGGATGTCTGACCCAGTAAACCAGGTAGTAGTGGTCTTAAAAGGATTCAATTTTAATGTGTTGGCGTGAAGCCAAGTAGATATGTCTAAATAGTATCTCTCTTGACTGGATAGGTCAAGGGAGATACTGTCAACTTGGGTGAGAAGTGAAATGTCTTCATACATGTAAAATTTAATCTTTGAAGTCTGAGGGTGGCGAGAGGGTTCTGAAAAAGGTTAAGAGTATGAGGGAAAGCACAGAACCCTGTGGAACTCTTCAAGGAGGACAGTATGGATCAGAAGTAGAGTTCTGGATAACTTTGGTTTGCTATGAATGAGATAAACCAGTCTAGAACCTGCCCTTGCATGCCAGATTCTGAAAGACAGTAAAGAAGTAAATTGTGGTTGACCAGATCGAATGCTGCAGTTAGATCTAACATATGAAAAAAGCCCAAATTCAATACTGCAGGTGAAATAAAATTTATTGATGTCAGACACTATCGAGGGGAGGGGAGGGAGAGCCAAACTCACGCAGGCAATAGCTTTTTATTAAGTTCACTTTGGCTTAATAAAATATCTTAAGAAATGAAGCGCTTATGAAGAAGAATCATAAAGGAATCAGATACGACGTGCTACATTTACTTACATTCTCTTATATACTGCGCTATTCTGCATCAGTGCGGTTTACATTGAACAAACTGAAATTACATTGAACAGGGCATTATAACTTGGAGATAACTATTTTACAGGGAAACATGGGCTATGGAGGGTTAAGTGGCTTGCCCAAGACCACAAGGAGCACCTGTAGGACTAGAAACCCCAGTCCTTCCGGCCCAAGGTTGCTGTCCTCTAGTGGGATTTGAACCCCCAACCTTCCAGCCTGAAGTACCTTGCCCCAACCACTAGGCCACTCCTCCATGCCATTTCAAGCCCAACAAAGGGGCCTTGCTTCAGGTCTTACAGGATTCCAAAGTTCCAGCATTTATTTTCTTGCGCTTATACTAAAAAAAAAAAAAAAAAAAAAAAAAGGCGGATTTTCTCTTTAACAACTTTGAATAATTTTGGCATCTCCAAATTTGATCACCTCGCTGCTTGTTCCTTTTTCCAGGTCATTTATGAATATGTTAAAAAGCAGCAGGCCTAGCACAGATCCCTGGGGTACTCCACTATTCACCTTTTTCCATTGAGAAAATTGGCCATTTAGTCCTACTTTGTTTTCTATCTCTTAACCAGTTCCTGATCCACAATATTATAGTGCCTCCAATCCCTTGACTCTTTAATTTCACGAAGAGCCTCTCATGAGGGACTCTGTCAAATTTCTGAAATCCAGATATACTATATCAACTGGCTCTTCTTGGTCTACCTGTGTTTATTCACACCTTAAAAAAACAGATTAGTAAGACTACTTTCCTTGGCTAAATCCATGTTAGCCATGGTTTAATGGGAGAAAGCAATCTACATGTTCAGTCATTTTATTCTTTATAATGGTTTCTACCTTTTTGCCCAGTATTGATGTCAGGTTCACCGGTCTGTAGTTTCCTGAATCGCCCCTGAAACCCTTTTTACAAATTGGAGTTACATTGGCCACTCCCAATCCTCAGATGATACAGATGATTTTAATGATCAATAATAGTAGGCCTGCAATCTCATTTTTCAGTTCTTCCTAAGCGCAAAGTGTAATTCAGTTTGCTTAACACACCCTTCTCCATTTCCTCAGGTTAGCCAGATGATATAGTAGCATATAAAAAATGTGGCTTTGGCTTATTGGATCCTGCAAATATAGTGTTGGGGAAAGAATGACCAGATAAGTAGGGCTGGGCAGATAGATACTGTAGATGTTGAGGGTAAAATAAAAGTAGTATTTTGTGGGTGAACAGACTAGTTTTGGTGCTTAGTTTGGATTTATTTGTGCATGACATCTGATCACTGAGCTATTGGACAAACTTGCCGCCTTAGCTTTAAATTTTGTAAAGGCTAGCCATAGCAAGTGAAGTCTGCCCTGCCAACTGAGTCTTCCTCGGGAATGCACTTGTTGCACATTTTGCTTTCTGTTCTGTTGTACAGTCTAAGCTGTTTACTTGACCTGTTCTGGGGAAACTACATAGTGTCTTTTTTATAGAGACGTTGGGGGTCTGCCCAAGCCTCCATAAGTGCTGCTGATCAGGAACCAAGATGTGCAGTCTTGTATCCAGGTAGAAAAAAATAATATAAATTATCAGTAGTAATAATAGAGGAAAAGCAAACAAAAACCAAGAAATTCAGATAAAATAAGGAGAGCAGAAGGTCTGGGCAGATAGAACAAATTGAAGCAGGAAGTGGGCTGGCTCTATGGTGGGGGAGGCTGGCACATGCTCAGAGGGATACTTTGTTGAAAAGGTTCTTCTGAACAATAGGAGAGCAATTCTATCCTGGTGCGGTTGGATGACATCACCCATGTATATCTGACTCATCCTGCTTGTCCATGGAGAGTGCTTTATTCATTGTAGTGTATTGGTTCTCAACCTGTCCTGAAGGCACACCTATAAAAGTATATCAGTAATTAATATGCCTGAGACTAGCATACACTGGGTGTCCAGTATATACAATTTTCTCATGTATATTCATTTTGGCTATTCTCGGTCAGCTAGTTGTCCCCAGAAATAGGACTGTGAACTACTGCTGTACAGTACATGGAAGGAATGACTACTTATAATAGTAATAACATAATGCAGACCTGCAGGTTAATTTCACACTCTGGCAAAGAAATTAGTGCTGGATCTCCATTGCAGCATGCTCTACTCGAGTGCAGTTTTTAGTATGTACTAAAGCTTTTGTATAGAGCTGATTTTTATAAAGTTTTTAAAAAGCAACATGCTTTAGGTCAAGGGCCCTTAAGCAGCGGTACCCATACCCCTTGCAAATATGGGACTGGATCTCTGAACAATTAAAAAAAAGATGTTTGCTGTGATGATGATCAATCTAAATTTTAATCAATCAACATGGCAAAACATTGCCCGCAGAAGTACTTCAAGACGACAGAAACCATTTGGAAGTCCTAAGTACAAATGTCTGAGGGTTACTTCTCAGATATTAATGATTTTAGCATGGAATCTGTTTGGATCATGAACCCATTCTTGTTTGATATATCAACGATGAGTGACAACAGTTTAGCAAAGGATGATTCATTGAAGTCCGACGACCCAAGAAAGCTGACTTCAAAAAGGCTGGAGTGGATATCTGGCAGTTTTGGTGTGAGCAAATCAGTTTACCCTAGCTTGGCAATGAGGGCAATGAATGTTTGTTCCCTTCACAACTACTTATCTCTGTGAAACAAGAGTGTCTGCATTATTAAACCTGAAATCAAAGTGGAAAAATAGACTTTATGTGTCAGATGACATGCGAGTAACATTGTAAAAAAACAGCAAAAATCTCATTAGTTGTAGCTAGCTTGTGTGATTTGAATAAATATGATTAAATAAGATTTTCTTTTAAACTATTCTGTTTCTATCTATATACATATATATAATTTCAAGTCTGGCAAAGGGGGTATGGGGACATACTGGGCGATCCGTTGGGGGTCTGTAGTCATAAAAAGGTTAAGAACCCCTGCTTTAGGTTATATAAACAGCAAGATCATAACATTTACCAGTGAATAGAATGTTTGTAGCTTTGGTACAGGTACATTAGAAGGATGTTTCTTTGCTTTTAATGTATTTTTTTCCCTAATGTGTAGTGTGTGTTTTATATTTGCAGGAAAGCAGGATTCTGAAAAGTACATCTGTCTCAAGCAATACCCTCCAACAACCATTGTTTATTTTTGCATAAAAGTAGAGGGTTAATGTGAGGACAACCCTGTCCGATTTACTGAAAACGGATTCAAAGCATGTTTACAGAGAAAATGGCAACAGTAGCATCAATGTTTATATGTAAATAGTTCCTTTTGGTATAAACGGTGGCTGCCGTTGACTTTCAAAAATAAAATTCTTTAGAATACATAGTGTTCTTTTTTTTTTGTTTTGTTTTTCTTTGTCTACTCGGTCTCATGCCAAGTCTTTCCTTTCAGGTCTTTTTTCTGCTGTGTTTGTACTTTGAACATGTAAACTCCACACAATAACTAATAGCTATGATGGCTTTAATGATGTACTATAAGCCCTTGATTCAGTTTATATAGCATTTATATTTGGCTCATACCTTTCCAGTGGCAGTTCAAGGCAAGTTAGTCAGGTACAATAGGTATTTCTGTCTCTGGAAGGCTTACAATCTGTGTTGTATCTGAGGCAATGGGGGGTTAAGTGACTTGTCCAAGGCCACAAGGAGTGCCAGTGGGATTTGAACCATGCTCTTTGGTCCCAGACCACTGCTCTAACAACTAGGCTATGCCTCCACTCTTAGTGGATTTAGTTCCATCTATTGATGTAGGCATTTGAGATGCCCCTGATATTCGCTCCCCCCCCCCTGTCTGACTGTCTTTTTTGAAATAACACTGTAACAGAGAATTCAGGGATTTTAAGAGGTTCTGACTTATCTCCAGGAACAAGCAGGAATGTAGTCTTCACATATGGGTGATGTCTGTACTGACGGAGCCAGTGCAAGAATGTCCCCAGCATCCAATAGAAAAGCTTTTTGGAGCATCCCACTGCGCCTGCATAGCTGCCTTTCCAGCTCTCCTTCCTCAGTTCTTCATTTTCCACAGAGCTGACAAGAAGCAATTCCTGTCACCGCAGAAAATTTGATTTCCTTATCGGTCCTCCAGTTCAGTCCTTCACCTCTGGGTAGTGTACCTCCCCTGCAGCATGGAGAATGGACATGTCAAAACTGACAAACCAACCTGAAGCGTGAGTAGATGGAAAGACAGAGTCCTTTATTAAACCTTAGGTCGCCCGACACAGGCCGTGTTTCGTCACCCTTCGTCAGGGGATGGCCAGGCATAAAAACTAAAATCATAAATAACCATTAACTCACAATAAAAACATAAAGGAACAGACTGACAAACTTAAAACATCATACATAGTAATACTTAAAAAACATTAAAAACTAACAAAATGCAATACAGTAAAATTAATAAGTAATGTAAAAATGAATAAATATGCTCAGGTACTAATCATCATGAAATTATATACATACATAGAAATAAAATAATTTACCAACCTCTGTTGTGGGCTTTAAAAAGTATTACACCACGCTAATGCAGTAAAATCTAAAAGACCACTGTTGCTAGAAAAACAAAAGCAGGGTAATTAAAAAAACTTTAACTTGGTTTTATACCTTTCATTAACCCATGGTGAAAAGAAAAGAAAAAGAAGGTGGAATAAGCAATGAGGAGAACAGGACAGGACATGAGTTAACTACAAGAACTCCAGTGAACAAATTACCTAAGAGAGCTTATACTTAAATGTGGTAGCAGGAGTAGGCCAGGTGACCATGAACAAATAGTAATAGGCAAGATATGCAATATTGAACAAAACATTACCAATTGATCTGTACAAATTTAACGTGGGCACAAAAGAGATGTTCTATGATACAGTCATATAAACGTGCACAAAAACAAATGTAACATAATAAAAAATATATTGTCCAGGTATTGAATGTGACTCTGAAAACTGACAAAGTTGCTGACTAAAGAAAAAGTACCAAAGAATTAAAAAATCCCTAAGGGAGCATAGAAAGGCCAAAAACAAGGGAGAAGGAAACCATCATGAATATAAAGAATATGAATATGGTATTTAACGAACTGTCACGGTTTCTACTTAAAAATGAGGAGGGCGGCGGATAAATAACTATCTCCAGGAACAAGCAGGAATGAGTCCTCACATATGGGTACGTCGGTACCGATGGAGCCTGCGCGGGAAAGCTCCCCAGCTTCCCAAAAAGAAAGCCTTTGGGGCCTCCCACAGCGCATGCACGCTGCCTTCCCTCCGCCTTCCCGCCTTCCTGACCAACTCTCCTCAGTTCTTCTTTTTCCGCGGAGCCAGCAGGTCGTGTTCCTGTCACCGCTGAAGAATTTCTTATTTTAATTTGTTTCTTTGGCTGCGTGTCTGCCTTCCCCGACTCCGGACCGGTACTGCCGGTCTTTTTCTTTAAAAATAAAAATATATATATAATATACTTTCCCCACTTGGTGTATTTTCCTCTTAGGCCTTTAGGCCTTGAAAAAATTCTCCTCATGGAGAAACCAGCTACTGGTTTTAAAAAATGCACCAAGTGCAGCGGTACTATTTCAATTACAGACACCCATGAATGGTGTCTTAAATGTTTGGGGCCTGACCACTCCATTCCGGACTGCCCATCCTGTTCTCTGATGTCCAAACGTGGCTTACAGAACCGGGCAGCCAAGTTTCATATGCTGTTTTCTGATACTCCAGCATCAACATCATCCAGGTCTTCATCTCCTGATGGATCTCAGGTAACCAAACATTCTTCAAAGGGCAAATCTCCTCCTAAGTATCGAGATGCCTCTGGGCTTGACCCTGAGGACCCTGCCCCAGCCAAACAACCCCGGCGGGAAGCTCCGGCTTCCAAAGCTCCTCCTATGGGGTTACAGGTTGACATCGATGGCACACCCTCGACCGATCACCTGTTGGACTGCTCTGGGGTACCGGCCCATTCTTCCGGTACCGATATCCAGACAGTCGTGGCATCCATGGATCATACTGTTCAGACCATGCAGCAGGCCATAATGGCTTTCATTAAGGCTGCGATGCCCATGGTACCGCAACAAGCGGTACCGACTCCGGTACCAGTACCACAACTGATACCGGTACCCATGGCATCCACATCGACCAGGATACCGGTTCCGGTTCCCGTTCCGGAGCCTTTCTCGATACCGATCCGGTTCCGGGTACGCCCGATGTCGATACCGGTCGATACGCGTATCGCTCCCTGGAAGCCAACAAACGATACTTCGAGTCTTCTGATGATTCCGATGCCTCAGATGACTCTGCTGAAGCATCTCTTACTCTTCCTGAGGAGCCCTCTTCTCCAAAGAGGAGAATGTCTCCTCCAGAGGATTTGTCCTTTTCAAGATTTCATTCTTGAAGTAGCTAAAGGACTCTCTATTTCAGTAACCACTGAAAACGAACCCAGAGCAAAAAAATTAGATATTTTGGGGTACTCTAAGATTCCTAAGGAGGCAGTCACCTTGCCCATTCATGAAATTCTTCATGAACACATGAGGGACTTATGGGAGACTCCTCTCACCCTCTTTCCACATTCTCGTCGTTTGGACACCATGTATCGTGTCCCCCCTTCTCCTGGTTTTCAAAAGACTCAGCTCCCTCACCACTCTTATTGTGGTGCAGTCAGCTATGAAAAGAATAAAGAGTACCAAAAGATACTCTTCTACCCCTCCAGGAAGAGAATGTAGGACTTTGGATGCTTTTGGCAGGAAAATCTTCCAAGCTAGTATGCTGATTGCCAGAATCAATTCATACAGTCTATACATGGGCATGTTTCTGAAGGAGCTTACACTTCAGTGGCGCAATTTTCTCCCCTTTATCCCAGAGGATAAAAAGGATGAGTACCTTCTTTTGCTCAGACATACCCAAGATGTTTCAAAGTTTTCCAACAGGGCAGCTTTTGACTCCTTTGAAGGTGCTAGCAGAGCCTCAGTCATTGCTATAGCTGCTCGCAGGATTGCTTGGCTTCAGGCTTCTGACCTAGAACCCTGGGTCCAGGATGGCTTGGGACATTTGCCCTGTACAGGTAAGAATCTGTTTGGGAAAGAGTGGCAAATCAAGGCCACTCAAATGGACGCAGAGAATGCTGCTTTGGATAGACTTTCTAAGTCTACCTCTACCCCTGCCAAGAAAAAGTCTTTTAAAAAGCCTTTCTTCAAGAAGGCCAGATTTTCTACAAATACTGGCCAACAATCTTCTGCAGCCCGCTTTGCTCCTAAGCGTCAGCAATCTAAACAGGCCAGGGCAAAACCTGCAAGAGCTGCTACAGTCCAGCAGTCCCAACCTCCTCAGGGTTTTTGACTTGATTCTAGAGAACTTAACCTTTCTGGCTCTGCAACAACCAGAGCCTCTCACCATCCCAGGGAGGTTAACTCATTTTGCTCCCAGATGGGAGCAAATAACATCAGAACAGTGGACCCTCTCTATCATCAGAGAGGGCTACAAACTGCACTTCTCCAGCCTTCCTCCCCATACCACGGTGAGTCGTCTCAATTCTCCCACGTCTCTGCTACACCTTTTGGGTCAGGAGATCACCACCCTTCTCGCCCAAAGGGCCATAGAAGAAGTGCCTCTTCTTCAACAGGGATCAGGGTTTTACTCCCCTTATTTTCTCATTCCAAAGAAAACAGGGGGGTACAGACCCATTTTAGATCTCAGAGAATTGAACAAATTCCTCTACAAAGAGAAATTCAAGATGCTTTCTCTAGGAACTCTCCTTCCATACCTGCAGAGTCAAGATTGGCTTTGTTCTCTAGATCTCAAGGATGTGTACACACATATACTCATCCATCCCTCCCACAGAAAATTCCTACTGTTTCTGTTCCAGGGAAAACATTACCAATAAAGAGTACTTCCCTTCGTCTAGCCTCTGCTCCCAGGGTGTTCACCAAATGCATGGCAATAGTGGCTGCTTTTCTACGTGCCCTGGGAATCTTTGTCTTTCCATACCTGGACGACTGGCTCATCCGAGCTCCATCTCAGTCCGAAGCCCAGACTTCCCTGGACCGCACCAGACGCATTCTGCGCTATCTGGGACTTGTGATCAACCTCCCAAAGTCTCAGCTCACCCCTACTCAGTCCCTGGAATTCATAGGGGCCTGGTTAGATACCACCACTGCAAGGGCCTACCTTCCTCAGGCCCATTGCCAGCGTCTAGTGCACCTCGCCTCCCAGGCTCAGTCCAGAACCCACCTGACAGCCAGGGAGATGCTACAGCTGCTGGGCCACATGGCCTCCACAGTGCATGTGGTACCTTATGCTCGCCTACACATGAGAGCAGCTCAATGGACTTTGTCCACCCAGTGGACTCAAGCATTGGGAGCTCTCTCAGACCAAATAACAATCTCCAAACGTCTCTTTTGGTCTCTCCATTGGTGGATATCCACCCAAAATCTGTTGTTGGGGGCTCCCTTCCAGCCACTGTTGCCCCAATCAACCCTCACGACAGATGCCTCCCAAACAGGTTGGGGAGCTCATCTTCAAGACCTCTCCACTCAGGGCATTTGGTCTCCACAGGAGGCCACCCTTCATATCAATCTTTTGAAACTCTGAGCAATTTTCCTTGCTCTCCAAGTTTTTCATACCCTCCTCAACAACATGACCGTCCTTGTTCACACGGACAATCAAGTAGCCATGTTTTACATAAACAAACAAGGAGGACTGGCTCTCTGTCGCTTTGCAACGAAGCTCTAAAATTGTGGGCCTTCGCCAGAGAGCATCAAATCCATCTTCTGGCAGTATACCAGGAGTTCAAAACTCTTGGGCAGACAGACTCAGTCGAGTCTTGCTCCCACACGAATGGACCCTGCACAAGGATCAGGTACTCCGAATCTTCCAGGAATGGGGAACCCCGGACATAGACCTCTTTGCAAGTCTGTGGAATGCCAAACTTCCCCACTTCTGTTCCAGAATTCCGTGTCAGGAGGCTCTGGCCAAGGATGCCTTCCTCCTTCACTGGGGTCAGGCCTTCCTGTATGCCTTTCCACCCATTCCCTTGATTCCCAAGACTCTGTTCAAACTCCAGAGGGATCAAGGATCTATGATCCTCATCGCTCCACGCTGGCCACACCAAGTGTGGTATCCTCTACTTCTACAGCTCTCCCAAGCCCCCTCCCTGGACTTGGGAGCTGCTCCAGACCTTCTGTCCCAGGAGGAGGGAACTTTGTGGCACCCAAACCCTAAGTCCCTTCACCTCAGAGCTTGGTTACTGAAGGCCTAGACCTTCAAGCCTTCAATCTTTCTCAACAAGTGAAGGATATCCTCCATGCCTCCAGGAAACCTTCCACTAGGCGTTCTTATGCTTTCAAATGGAAAAGATTTTCCGTTTGGTGTGCTCAAAAGAGTCTTGACCCTCTCGCACTACCTGTGAATTCTCTATTAGAATATCTCCTGCATCTTTCCAATGCAGGCCTCAAGACGAATTCAGTACGAGTCCATTTGAGTGCTATTGCAGCATCACTGAAACCCATCAATGGACAACCTATTTCCTCTTATCCTCTTATTGCAAGATTCATGAGAGGCCTAACGTTAACTAAACCTCCCATTAGACCTCCTCCGGTGGCATGGGACTTAAACTTGGTTCTTGGTCAGCTTATGAAGCCACCCTTTGAACCCTTAGCCTTAACCTCCTTGAAATTTCTTTCCTGGAAGGTTATTTTCCTTATTGCAGTCACCTCGGCTCGCCGTATCAGTGAACTGCAGGCCTTAGTAGCTAATCTGCCTTATACAAGGTTCCATCATGATAAGGTAGTCCTTAGGACAAATCCACACTTTATGCCTAAAGTGGTTTCACCTTTTCATCTTAATCAAGAGGTATATTTATCTATCTTTTTTCCAGCTCCTCATGTATCTAATGCAGAGAGGGCCCTTCATACTCTGGATTGTAAAAGAGCTCTCGCCTTTTACCTCCACAGGACACAGCAACATAGAAAGTCTTCCCAGCTTTTTGTTGCTTTTGATCCTTCCCATTTCGGACTTCCAGTCACTAAAAGAACGCTGTCCAATTGGATTGCTCAGTGTATCTCTTTTGCTTACCAGAGTAAGAACCTTTCTCTGGAAGGCCATGTCACTGCTCACAATGTGAGAGCCATGGCCACCTCTATGGCTCATCTTCATTCTGTATCCATCGATCAGATCTGTCGAGCAGCCACCTGGGCCTCGGTTCATACCTTTACAGCCCATTACTGCTTGGACAAGGACTCCCGCCGGGATGCCTTATTTGGTCAGGCTGTCCTCAAACACCTATTCCATTCTTAAACAACTCCTGCCCACCTTCCCTGAATGGATGCCTGAGATCCATAGGAAGAAGGGAAACCCTTCAGGGTCTCATACCCTTACCTGAGGGGGATCTCCCAAGCATCTTAGCTAGGGAGTCCCAATATGTGAGGACTCATTCCTGCTTGTTCCTGGAAATAGCACAGTTACTTACCTGTAACAGGTGATCTCTGGGAACAGCAGGAATTAGTCCTCACAACCCACCCACCTCCCCTAGGAGCTATCTCTTTCTCTCTCTCTCTTTCCTTTCCTCTCTCTATTGTCTCAGCTTTAAACTCGAACTGAGGCGAGTTGGTCAGGACGGCGGGAAGGCAGCGCGCATGTGCTGTGGGAGGCCCCAAAGGCTTTCTTTTTGGGAAGCTGGGGAGCTTTCCCGCGCAGGCTCCGTTGGTACCGACGTACCCATATGTGAGGACTAATTCCTGCTGTTCCCAGAGATCATCTGTTACAGGTAAGTAACTGTGCTATATCTCATCACTACCTCGTAAGTGAGGATGAAGTAAAAAATGTAAAAATGAGACCAATTACCTTAGGAATAACTACCGTCCGACCCTTTGGACATGCAGCATAACAAGGAAAAACGCTGACACATGCGCAGATAAAAGGAGAAAAGGGGTGGAGTCATCTGTTCGGCAGGATAATGACGTGTGCACCAAACCAAGGGAAGAATGAAACCATCATAAATCTAGAAAATATGAATATGGTATTTAGAAGGAACTGATACAGTTCCTACTTTAAAAATAAAAGGGCAGCCAACGAATAAAATAGAAAGTGAAACTAAAACTGTGTGACACCCATAAAAACATAAACGGCAAAACGCCAAAGTGTAATGCAATGTGCCTCACTAGATCGCTTATAAAGGACACCGAGGTGCCACTATTAAAGTTGCCAAACACAGTGTGAACAGTCACAGTTTCTACTTTACAGAGAAAAGGCAGCCGATTAAATAATTAAAAATGTGAATCTAAAACAAACTTTATAATCCCCATAGAACCGCCAAAACGTAATGCAACGTGACCCACTTGATTATGAAGGACAGCGAAGTGCCGCTGCTAAATTAGCTGGACACAGTATAAACAGACAGTCACAGTTTCTGTGTTAAAAATAAAAAAAAAGGCGGCCGATGGAGAAAAAATGTGAAACTAAAACAAACTGTACAGTCCCCATAAAACCGCATAGACGGCGGAACCGCCAAAGTGTAGGTCAATGTGACTTACTAGATCACTTATAAAAAAAACACCTATAAAAACCACCAAGGTGCCGCTGCTAAAATTGTGAAGAAAATAATAACTAAAAGAAATACGAGAATAAGGATAAGAACATTTAAAACAACACAGGTACACTACCAAAAAACTGCCTCCAGTTTTGCAACTGATTTCTATAGATTTTGGGGTGCTGAATCCAGGAAAAATAGCCAAAATGTTCCATCACGTCACGTTTTCTTGCAAAATTAGATTTCTTACCCATATAAGGAATGTTCACATAATTTATTTTTAGCCGACTGCAGTTTATTTTCTTGGCCCAAAATAGAGGTTGTAATGGTTAACTAACTAGAAACACTCCCTCATGATATTTTAGAGTGTTTTGTATTCATCTTATACATTAACAGGACAATTGGGAGGTGGGGGGCTAAATCCAGTACTCGCGCTGGCGCATGTTCTTTCCTCCTCGCCTCGTTCGCTCGCTCAAACACGGTGGTTGCGACATGAACGTTCCTGTCAAATTTCAGTTTCTTGCAAGTTCATTATTACCTTTTGTTTGCTCAGTCGTAATCCAGCTTTATTCTGAAGTGGTTCACTACAGTTGTAGTTTGCAGTGCTGTGTATTTGTGATGGCTCACAGAGCCAGAGGTTGCGTCAACTCTCCGGACAGTTTTTGTTTTATTTGTGGGGAATATACCGTGAAAAAGCGTCAGAGGAACATTTCTGCATTTATTTAAAAAGTATATTTCGCCTATTTCGGTTTGAAGTTAGGCGATCAAGACAAACCGTGGGCTCCTCACAAAGTGTGCAAGACATGTGAGGAAGATCTACGCTTATGGATGAAAGGTAAAAAACAAGCATTTCGTTTCGGAATACCTATGATGTGGCGTGAACAAAGAGACCACAGCAGTGACTGCTATTTTTGCTCTTGCATTGTGAAGGGATACAACTTAAAAAATAAGAACGTAATAAATTACCCCAACCCTTCCCTCAGCAATTAGGCCTATGCCTCATAGCAACGAAGTACCTGTGCCTGAACCACCAAAATCTTTGGATCATATTTGTGTGGACGGTTCTGATCATGATGAGACTCATCAGATGGCTTTTCCCGATGAGTCCAGTACTTCCGAGTTTGAAACTGAACCAGATCTGAAACCTGAACTTTTCTCTCAAGCTGAATTGAATGATATAGTCCGGGATTTAGGACTCCCAAAAGATGCTGCCCAACTGCTAGGTTCTCGGCTTAAACAGAAAAATCTATTGTCACCAGGAACAACTTTTTATTGGTACCGCAACCGCGAGACACAATTTTTGAAGTATTTCAGCAAAGAAGAAGATTTGGTATTTTGCAACGATATATATGGAGTGATGGAAAAGTTTAAACTCAAGTATGATCCTGCTGAATGGCGGCTGTTCATTGATTCGTCAAAAGACAGCATAAAAGGTGTTCTTCTTCATAATGGCAACACATTCGCTTCAGTTCCTATTGCTCACTCTGTTATTCTCCAAGAAAAATACAAGAATTTGGCCCTGATTCTTCAGAAGATTCGTTATGAGCATAAGTGGATGATTTGTGGAGACTTTAAAATTCTATCCATGCTATTAGGGCAGCAATCCGGTTTCACCAAATATCCCTGCTTCCTTTGCTTGTGGGATAGCCGGGCCCGCGACCTACACTGGGGGAAAAAAGACTGGCCAATTCGGGAGTATTTGAGACCCGGTCAGAAAAATGTTCTTCATGAGAGCTTGGTACCTCGTGATAAAATTCTATTACCACCTCTCCACATTAAGTTGGGTCTCATTAAGCAATTCATCAAGTCCCTTCCAAAAGATGGTGAGTGCTTTCGGTACCTTTGCTCAAAGTTCCCCCGACTTTCTGAAGCAAAGCTAAAGGAAGGAGTGTTTGTTGGCCCTGATATAAGGAAACTCATTTCAGATGGAGCATTCGCTGAAACGATGTCTGAGAAGGAAAAAGAAGCCTGGGATTCCTTCAAGGATGATGTTCTCAAATTCTTGGGGAACAGGCGGGATGAGAACTATAAGGATATTGTTGCCAGGATGCTCAATGCCTTCAAAGAACAAGGCTGTAACATGAGCCTGAAAGTCCATTTCTTGCACTCCCATGTGAACTACTTTCCCGAAAACGTGGGGGCGTACAGTGAAGAACAAGGTGAAAGGTTTCACCAGGACATCAAGGACGCAGAGAGAAGGTACCAAGGAAGATGGAACACCACTATGATGGCTGATTTCTGCTGGTTGCTGCTGCGGGAAAACCCCAGATGAAAAATACGCCAAGCAGCGCACCAAGAGAAGCATTCGGGGGAAGAAGAAACGGGCCCACCAGGAGATTGATTGACCCAAGAATGACTTTAAAATCTAAACTGTGTTGACAAATATCGTGTTTTTACTAAACTTTGAAATAAAAATTTGCTAGTTATTACCACAGTGTCGGATCTCATTTATTAGAATTTTATTTTCACACCATCGGGTGTTTGTCTTCATGTATTGCAATGGTGCGGTTTGCGTTTTCTATTCTTACATACATACCTGTACAACATTTTTTGCACATTTCTTTGCTTTGCTTTGTGTCTAACCTCGCTCTTATATGCTCAATGTTTGTGCACATGTATGTGGCTGTTTTAAGTGCAGACAATTTTGCTACCATCACAGTGTGTTTTGTTGACATTACTCTATTCTTATGTGCTGCCTTGTTACAATTTTCTTTGAATAACTACTAAACAATTAGTATAAAGAATTCATCCAAGAAACTTTTATCTCGATTGCACTCAATCTGAAACGTTCACCTCAAACTGCTAACCCAATGTAGCAAAAAATCTGTACGTGATGGAGCAAATTGGTTACCAGATTTGGATTCAGCGCACCAAAAAACGTAAAAATCAATCGAAACATTAGAGGCAGTTTAAAAAAAAAATTTTTTAGTGTACCTGTGCAATTGGTCACCATATAAACCGCAAGATTGCCAGACGTAACGGCATATAAATAATGACTAAGAAGCCAAATATTAATAAAATAACTTAACATGAACAGACACAATAAAAACATATGAATAAAAGAAAGGGCATATTAATAAATAAATAAGTAAAACATAAATAATTTAAAAAGAGGGGAAGTAACCTGGACTAGGAACTGGGCAGCAGGCCAATGTAACTAGGGGGCCACTTGTAAAAAACAACTTGTATAATATGGCAAATCTAAAAAAATATAATAATAAATAAATAAATGAATAAAACTACATGGGTTAAGATACCAAAACCACTGGGCAACAACCAAGGAACCATCTAAAAAAACATAAACAATGTACTGAATACGTTTAAAAAGTGAAAGCCTAGAACCATAAAAAAACAGGCGTGAGGACACAAAAGGGGGAAGGGGTTACAGATGGGACCTCAACTGAGGTACAGATGTCATAAAAGATCAAAGAAAAACTGACAAGTCCTGCTCGAGATTTAAACCATTCGGAGTCATAGAATTTAAATGAAAAATGAACTTTTGCTTGAGCCTCATAATGGTTTTATTGGTATCTCCTCCCCTCCAGTTAACCTTCACTTTTTTAATAACAAAAAACTTGAGATCCATAATGTTGTGAGGCGTCTAACCAATGTTGAACTAAAGGTTTGTCAACCAGTTGATGTTTTATGCAGCTTTTGTGTTCCACTATCCTTGTTCTTATCATACGTGTGGTCTTCCCTACATATAATTTTTTACAAGGACACTGCACAACGTAAATAACATTTTTGGTTTCACGGTTAGAAAAATCATCTATGTGAAATACTTGATTAGTGAAAGGATGGACGAAGGAATTACGTATTGGCAATGAATTTAAACACACTGAGCATTTTCCACATTGATATTGTCCTTTGAATTTTGATAGCAACTTCTTCTCTGTCGGAGCAGAAGGCACTAAGAGTTTGCAAATTAATATTACGCTTATGTGCCACGGTAAGTTTCATATCCTGAAAAGCTGGGAGCGTTTGTACCAAATGCCATTCTTTTTGTAAAATCTTAATGATGTCTTTGGAATGGGAGGAGTATATTAGAGGGCAGACTATACCAATATCTTCATCATGTGTCTTAACCTTCAGCAGTTCTTCTCGAGGGGTGTCTCTGGCCCTAGCATAAGCTTTATGGAGATAACAAACTGGATAATTTCTAGCCAGAAATCGCTCTTTCATATCCTGGGCCTGTTTTTCAAAATCTTGGGTCTTAGTACAGATACGTTTAGTTCTCAAGAATTGGCTTACGGGTAAATTATTCTTGAGTGACGGATTGTGAAAACTTTGATAGTGTAATAAAGTATTCCTATCCGTTGGTTTTCTAAATAAAGTCGTAGAGAAAGAATCCCGTTCTTTCTTGATTAATAAATCTAAATAAGAAATCTGATTACAATCGTACGTCATTTGAAAACGTAAACTTTCATCCAGTTGGTTGATCCATAAATGAAACTCTGAAAGTGTATCTAAAGACCCTTTCCAAAGGATGAGAACATCATCAATATAACGTATCCATAAAACAATGTGAGATTGGAAAGGATGAGACGTTAAAGACTCCTCAAAGTGAAACACATACAAATTAGCTATGCCTGGGGCCATAGACGACCCCATAGCGACACCCTTGACCTGTTTGTAAAACAAATCTCTAAAACAAAAAAAGTTCTCACAAAGGGCAAACCGTGCTAATGCAACCAGAAAAGCGGTGGGCATGCGTCTATGCATAGTTCTTTTCAAAAGAAACTGTTCTATTATCTGCAAAGCAGCTAATTGCGGAACGTTGGTGTACAAGGACTCTGTCGAGAGTGACTAGAATGAGATCTGGACTATATTGATTGAAGGATGATAAAGTCTGTATAACATGAGAGGAATCCCTGACATAGGACCACATGTTTTGAATGAATGGACGTAATAGTAAATCTAACAATTTGGATATGGGTTCCAGGAGGTAACCTATAGCTGAGACTATGGGGCGACCTGGCGGGGCCTCCAGAGACTTGTGAATCTTCGGAATAATGTATATGGTGGGGAGAATGGGATTATCTACTATCAGGAAGGATTTCTCCTTCTCTATAATGTACCCAATTTCAAATGCAGAAAGAACCAAACTGTCAATACTTTTTTTAAGATTGAGTGGGGTCCCCATCAAGTCTCCGATAGAAGGAAGTGTCACTAAGCTGTCGAGTAATTTCTCCAATATAGTATTTTATTATAATAGTGTTGTTCTTTTGTAATGAGGAGATTGCTTTTCTCTCCTGGTGTGTAATGTTATTAAAAGTATGATGATGTTTCTTAAAGGATTCGATAACCTGTCGAGTAACCACTTTTTCAAAAGTTTCAATGACGGGATCAGTACTCTGAGGGGGAACCCACGTAGATTTATTGCGAATAATAGAATTATCATTATAGGTAGGGATGCTGGTGTTGGTGAAAAAATGTTTCATACGGATCTTCTGAAAAAATTTGTACAGATCAACGTTACGAATAATAGAATTATCATTAGAGGTAGGGATGCTGGTGTTCTTGTTTCTGCGTGATTACTGCTTCCTAGTGTCGCATGTCAAAACTGTGACATCACTGGATGTACTCTGCTGGTCTCTCCCATCAGCCCCAGTGTGTCCAGTCTCCATGCAGCAGGAGGACGTAGTGAGCCTAGGTGCTGGGCTCACTTGAGGGACAGATAAGGAGCATTAATTAGAATAGTTAATTTGGGTTCTTTTCTTTCCCTTCACTTTATTTTGCTTTAAAAAAATGATTTTATTTGCAGGGATTGATCCAGCTTAAGTTGCTGCCCCTCAGCTCCCAAGTTCTCTTCTTTTGTTGAGCTCTCTCCCCTCCTGGTTTGAACGGAGGGGAGTTGTTCAGCGAGGCAGACAAGTTTTCTTTCAACTCCGGTGATCACAGCGCGTTTGTTCCGGCGTTTGTCTGCACAGCCGGGGCCAGAATGTGCTCTCTGCGATTGCTGCTCACGTTACTTTGAGAGCAGCGTCGCGGATAGCAGGGCTGCCGATCGCATTGGCGAAGTCAGAACTGCTGTTTTGGGTTGCTTTTGGGCCCGACACACAGGTGAGTGCCATGGGGAGTTGCAGCTCGGTGGGAAGAGTTTTACGACTGCATCGGATCACGGTGGCAAACAGGCCCGACGCTTCTTGGCGGGCTTTTCCTGCACTTTTTCTGGCTGCGAGGCAGAAGCAGCTGATTGCTAAGAGCTCAAATTCAGTGAGGATTCAATAAATAACTTTAAGGTAGCTTAGACTAGTTCATGTTTTACTTTAATTTTGGTTAAATTTGATTTAGGTTGAAAAGAGGCTCTAAAAAAAATTTACTACAGAAGATAGGAACTATTTGGTTGTCATTTTAAGGGTTGAGCCTTAATTACTATTTTTAATTTATTTTGAGTTAATTTAATTGATCTTATTGACTTTATTTTATAGCTCATGCTGTCACATCCACAGTGCCTAGTGTGTGGCACACACAGGGACGCAGTCTCAGATGCAGGGGCTGCGCGCTGGCATTGAGCATGATGGAGCAGGAGATTCAAGATAAGTCTGGTGAGGGGACTCAAGGCACATCTGCTATGGGAGAAGGTGAGTCTCTCCTGGAGCCTTTGTCCTGTACCCCTTCTGGAAAGCCAGGTGGGGTCGGCCAGTGCCATGTTGCCGACGGGGTCTGGAGTGGCTCTTGGAGGTTTTTCTCCAGATTTTGTGCTAATAATGCATCAAGCCTATTGCTTGCGTCAGCAGGGGGTGGTGACAGAGCCTTTGTCCCTTGCAACGATGGTCCAGCAATCAGGCTCAGAAAAGGCCAGCACCATCCTGGTAAGACTTCTGAAGAGGGTGCATTCGCTTGAGGACCAGCACTTGGATTGGGATTGGCCGGAGACAGATGAAGTGGAGTTGGAACCGGAATCTGGACTGGAAGAACCGAAGGAAGGAGAGATTCCAGATCTTGAGGATCAGGCGAGAATCATAAGAGTATTCCGAAGGGAAGAGCTTACGGTGCTCATTACAGAGTCCCTTCAGGCGCTCAACCTTGCTTCTGTCCATCCAACGGAGGAGGGGGGTCTGGAGGATCCTCTCATTCAGGCGGTGCGACAAACTCAGGTGGTTTACCGAATGATTCAAGATGAATGGGATATGCCCAAACCTGGGTTACGAGGGGTGAGAACTATGAATAGGCTTTACCCCTTAAAGGAGGAGGAGAGGTTTCGATCTCCGTGTATAGATGCAGCGATGTCAGCGGTCACGAAAGACTATACTGGTAGAAGGTAGTGCAGCCTTGAAAGATGGGCAAGACAGGAAGGTGGAGGGGCTATTAAGACAAGCCTTTGAGGTTAATGCTCTTTCTTTGCAGGCTTCTATTTGCGGAGCTTGGATGGTGACAGCTTGCCTCAGGTGGTCACAACGCTTTCAGCAGCCATCTCAATAGACACAAGAGCGGTTAATGGATGTGACATGGCTGGAATCTGGGGCGGCATACTTGGCTGATATCCATTATGATTTGATTAGGGCATTGGCGAATAGTATGTCGTCATTGGTAGCCGCACGCCATTATCTATGGTTAAGAAATTGGGCGGCAGATGTTTCTTCCAAGTCCCGTCTCAGTAAGCTTCCGTTCAAGGGGAAGTTGTTTGGTGAGGACCTTGACAAGTTGGTTAAAGATTTGGGAGAGTGCAAAGGCTGCCGGAGGATAAGCAATGGTCGTCTTCAAGAGCGATTGCAACTACCCAACTCTTTTCGTGTTAGCGCTCAATTATGAACCAACAAATACCAAACTCAGTTACTTGTTCAATTATTCAGTTGAAAGTCTCAGACTTAACACTTTTATGGACCCAAAAATGTCCAACATTTAGTGTTTGTTGCATCAATGACCTTCAACTTATTTTAAATCACTTCTGTTAAGTCAAGACTAAAAATGTTACTATTGGGAGCCTACTAAGACCTTAATGGACTGTTGTCTCCATTTTGAATTCATCAATGCTTAATAGATGAGTAGCCTAGTGGTTGGGGCAAGGTACTTCAGGCCGGAAGGTCGGGGGTTCAAATCCCACTAGAGGACAGCAACCTTGGGCCGGAAGGACTGGGGTTTCTAGTCCCACAGGTGCTCCTTGTGGTCTTGGGCAAGCCACTTAACCCTCCATAGCCCATGTTCCCTGTAAGTATTAGTGTATGTGTCTCATATCCCCCGCATGTTAAATGTATCCCCCAATTGTGTTGTGACCGCTTTGATTGAAGGATAAGGCGGTATACAAAACTGTCAAAATAAAATAAATAGATATCAAACGTTTTACTTATACTTTGAGCTTCTTGTTCTTATTGCGAGTTGTATTATTACAATAATGGAAGGTCAATTTGTTTGGAAAGATACGTTTATTTTTACACCTGATCGTATAATAGGACTGGTCAAAGAAAGTACCCCATTTGCACGACCGGATTTTGATACAGCTACCTCCAATCAAGTCACCTGGCATGCCGTATTGAAAATGCAGAAAAAGAAAGTTAGAACAGAGTTACATAGATTATCGTTGATTGAATATATTAGTCGACAGCAGATTCTACAAGGCTTACGGGTATACAAAGAACCATGTATGCCTGGTCTGGATGCAACTTTTTTGGATAAGTGGAATAAAATACTTAACAAATGTTTGTTGGATCTTATGGTGCTTATAGTCGATACAACCAAAATAGCAGTAGAAAATATGTCAGAAGAGAGAGAACTTATGTATGAGAGTTTGAAAACTATTGAAGCAGAAGATAAGTATAATAAAAAAAAGAGGACCTGCAGAAAACAAGAGACCTTACGACAAGAAGTGATGATTAAAAAATCCAAAAATTTAGAGGGATAACACAGATTACACGGTGGGGTATGTTTACCCATGGATGAACCCTAAATGGAAATTAAGTAAATCTAAGAAACAGGTAAACTTTGACAATATTTCTGAAGATAGTAGCTACACAGATTCTAGTAGATCATCAAGGGAAGTTTTTTTTTAGAGGAGGAAGAAGACAATAAGAAACAGAAGAAAAAAGATGCGGGACAAGTGAAAGGTCGATCGTCCAGCACAAAGAAGAAAGTGAACATTTTTGGGACCCAAACAACAGATTGTGGTCAATATATCAGGGGTGTCTCTTCCCCCAGACTCAATAGGTTTACTTAATAAGGGGTTATCCTTTGTTCCATATGCTAGTTTTGATGCGTTTCAATTCCGAATTGACTTTGAAGGTCTGATTAGGAAACTGAATTTAAAGAATTTTTTTCGTCTCAGACATGCGAGGAAAGATCCCCTGAGGCAGTGACATCAGAAGATCGGGAAATACGGCGTATGAAATTGCTGTTGAAATCTACTTGGTCCCCTCCGGGTCCTATACACCCTGCTCTCGCAGTTTTTAAAGAAATAGTATTAAGAGGTTCAATCTTTAGAAAAGGTTCATAGTAAACGCTTCACCGTGTTATCAGTGCAAGAACAGAGAGCTTTATTTTTATTTATTTATTTATTACAAATTTTTATATACCGCGCTATTTAGCATCAGTGCGGTTTACATAGTAACAACATTTTGCATTAGAACAAGATCTTTTGCTTACATTGTAACAGGGATTGTAACTTGGAAGTAACAACAAGGTAACTATATACAGTTCAAACAAAGGAGCTTATAAATTATTTGTTATATTATGTATTAGAGTCGTAATGTAGTCATGCTCATTGTGAATGTGCCTAATGGTGAGTTTCTTTTGCTTTAAAGAGTTTACAACAAAGAACTGATATTGTAATTAGAAGGGCGGACAAAGGTGGAGCAGTAGTAATATTAAGTCAGGAGTATTATGTGTCTGAGGCGCTACAACAATTGCAGGACTGCACCACGTATAGAATTTTGAGAGAAGATCCTAAATACTCCATACAATCAGAAATTAAAGAGAACTCAAATGGCACTGCAGAATAAGTTCATTACTGGCAAAGAGCTATCTTAACACAGTAGCATCCACAACAGCAAGATTCTATATGGTTCCTAAAATACACAAGAATATAGAAAAACCTCCAGGAAGACCGATAGTGTCCACGAGAGGTACTATATTGGAACCATAATCCACGTTCTTGGATTCCTATTTATGTCCATTGCTGTTGAATATTCCATCATATATAAAAGATACTATGCATTTTGTAAATATTTTGAAGAACCACGCACATTGGGCTTCTCATGTGGATATTTTATTGGGCATTATGGATGTAACATCTCTCTACACCAGTATCCCTTGTGATAAGGAAGCTTATCATAGCTCAGGTAGGAGCTATAGAAAAGATGATGTGACTCTGAACAAGCAACCTGTCAGTTCTGGTAGAAGTAAGAAAACAGAGTTTTCACATAAAAGACTACCAGTCCCAGAATGCACCAGGTTTTCAGCAGCCATGAGGGAGGCTGAAGTGAGAAAATGTGTGTGCAATCAAGAGAGCTATGAGGTAATCCCTAAGCACTCATCTCAAAGGGCAGGGCCTGATTCAACACAGCTGCGCTGTGTTAGGGAGGAGCACACATTAGGACAGAATAAGAATAGAGCTTATTCTACAGATAATAGCTACAGAAAGAGCTTCAGGAAAAGATACAGCAACGGCTACCAGCACCAACATCACTTGGAGAAACAGAAGCCAAGCCAAGCGGATAGAGAGAGAAGGAAACTCTCTGGAAGGAAAAGAAGGAAGGCTATTGGAAGATCTGGGAGAGTCCAAGGCAGTACCCATACTGGGAGGTATTCCAAGTGCCAGCAGAGTCCATTGGACTGGAGTCAGCCAGAGGAATGGAATGGCAGAGATAGGAATCACCAGTGGCTACCTGGAAGAGAGAAGACTGCACGTGGAAGGGACTTTCAGACCAAGGCCAGAAGGTATGTGAGAGGAGATCCAGTGTCCAGGGATCAAGATTGGAAGGCTGGACATCCGAATTGGATTACATACTGGCCAGGCTATACAGAGAGGAATTATGATAGCAGGAGAGGCTCAGGTATGAACACTGATCCAGACCCTATCTATAATAGTGAATGGCAGCAAGGGAATAAGCATTCTCATGATAGTGCCTTATGGAAAGACTCGTCTGTGCCAATGTATGATAGTGACCCTATGCTGATTGATGAAGGGGGAGATACATCAGATGAAACTATTCATTACATGGACTGTTCTCTATCTAAATGCTATTGCTAGCTTTCTGTGAGCAAACACCTCAGCCATCACAAAGAAACCTAACTTTGTTCTTTATTTCCACTGCAAACAGCTCTTAAAGCAGGATTTGGGTTCACACAGTAGCAGCCAGCCAGCTAAAGGGTTTCAGCTGGTCAATTGATAGTAATTAAAGCTGCACCTGATTGTGTGTGTGAGCAAGGGAGAATCACTGCTGGGATCTGCGTGGAAAATAAGCAGAAGTTAACCTAACAAGCAAAGTTTATTCATTTCTTTGTGCCTTTTTTATTTGGTAATTATTTGCTAAGAAAACATTAGCTAATTGCCTGACAAGCTGAAGGTTGTTTCCTGATTTGCTTTGTGACTTTGTTATCCATTTAAACACTGCAAGCAAGTAACCTCATTTATATTGCTATCAAGCATATTTGTGCTGGGTGAATTAAACCCCATCAATAAAAGAAGAATTTTATTGGCTTTACCACTTGGTTTCACAACTCAATTATTGTCTTCAGCTGTGTTTGGGAGTGAATGAACTACATTACCCACAATACCCTGCAAGAATCATATGAATATATGCATCGTCAAGATTGTGTAAGTTCTCACCCTAGGCACCCGTCTGACACCCTCAAGTAGCGGCACATCAAGTAGTAGAGCAGGTCTTATGTCGACGAGGAGATCTTCTAGATGAATATATTGGTTTTCTATTACAATTGGCAGATTTAGCCATTTTTCGAAATTATTTTATTTTTGAGGAAACCATTTATCAACAAATATCCGGAGTGGCCGTGGGAGCAACCTGTGCTCCCTCAATAGCTAATTTCTACATGGGAAAATTTGAAGAACAATGGTTATCTCGGTCTCCTTTCCTGTCTCACATTGTCTCTTTGAATCGCTACATAGACGATGTATTCATGTTGTGGAGGGTCACAGAAGAGACATTGTCATTTTTATTTATTTTATTTATTTATTTAAAGGGTATTTCTATCCCGCCTTATCCTTCAATCAAGGCGGTGTGCACATCAAACAATCAGTGGTAATGGAGTGTGTGTGAGTGAGTTTATGTACAGTGAGGGTGCATGGGTGCAAGTGTGTTGATTAGCGTGATCTATTTACAACATGTGCTTTTTACAGTTATATACAAGGGTTTGCTGTTTTTGCAGCTTGCTGTGGTTGATCTTCAATCGAGTCTGAGGTTCTGATCTTTGGTCTGAGTCTGTGTGGTCTGGTTACTTGCTTGGGCCATTTTTACAGTGGATTAATCAGTGTGGCCGGAATATTAAGTTTACACATACTTATCATAAGGCGAGATTAGCTTATCTGGACGTCCTAATCAGCAGAGGGCGAAACGAATGGTGCACATCGGTCTATCGTAAAGTTACTGACCGCAACACTTTCTTACATTTTTACAAGTGCACATCCTATGAGACTAAAGGAAAGTCTTCCTTTTTCACAATTTTTGCGGTACAGGCGAAACTGTTCTGAGGATCATGTGTTTAATAACTCATCAAAACAATTGTTAAACAACTTCAAAGATCGGGACTATCCTACTAAAATATTAAAGCAAGCATATTCAAGGGCCCAATATAATAATAGAAGTTTATTAGAACATAAAACAACTATTGAAAATGAAGATCCCATTAATATTAATTTAATTACCTGATATTCACCATTAAGTATAGGTATTCATAAGATGTTGAGGAAGCATGGGAACATTTTACGAGTGATTCCTGGACTAGTAGATTAAAATACGATGCGTATGGACGCGTAATTGCAATTTAAAAGAATATCTCAGCCCTGCACTGTTGAAATCCCCTGTGTTCAACCCACATGAGGGGACACAGAAAATGTGAAGATTGCAATATTTGTGACATCACTATGGAAATAGACACTTTTGAATATCAGGGGACCACGTATACATTAAAGAGGCATATGACATGTGCCTCCATGAATGTAGTTTATGTAATACAATGCCCTTGTCAATTGATTTATGTAGGTAAGACAATTCGTCCTTTTAGGGTCAGAATGGGGAAATATCGGAGCAGTCTCAAATGTAAAGTTAAGGAAGCACCACTTGTTCAACATTGCATAAGGGAAGGGCATATTTTTGAGCAATTACGATGTTTTTGTCTAAAATAGACTTGGGGATGGCAGGAAAGACGCAAGAACAGTCTTTGCTCATAAGAAAGCAGAAATGGATATATACTTTGAATTTTGTTACGCCGGGGGGCCTCAATGTTAATATAGATTGGGCAGCCTGTATATAGTATTGCCATTTGGGAAAGGGTAACATTTGATTTCTGAAGTCATTCATCAGCTAGTGAAGACTTTTAAACTGTGAAAAGTCAGTTCAAGGCTGGTGAGATACAGGTAGTTGAAATGTGAGAATGACATAGGATGTGTATAAAATTTGTTAAAGTCTAAGACTGTTTCGATATGGGTGTGAAACTATATGCTTAAAGTGTTTTTTAGGTAATAGAACTAAACAAAACATTAGAAGACGAACACGATGAGTATTAGGTTTTAGTGGCAACTATATAAGGAGAGCCACGTATGATGTCATAAAGGAGGGATTTGGAGGCCGCCAATGATAGAATAGAAGGGATGGGTTAAATAGGGATGAGGATTTTCATTCCGCATGCGCGGCGTTCCTCTGAAACGATCGTTTTTGACGTTTTCTCTAGATAGAATCACCGAAAAAAGATTTGGCACGAGACGTCTGCAGCAGTAAAGTAGGTACACCATACTGCTAGGGACCACTGAAAGAGAGATTTAAAGATCGTTTACATTGAATAAAAGGGGTGATGGGTTGCTTATTTTTGTTTCTATAGTGATAATAGTCGAAGTTGAGAAGGTTGTTGATCCCCTGAAGAAACGGTCATTGTGAAACGCGATGATGGCACCAGGGGAAGGCGTTGATCAGGGAGCAATAAGAACGAGAAGCTCAAAGTATACGTAAAACGTTATCTATTAAGCATTGATGAATTCAAAATGTTAACAGTCCATTAAGGTCTTAGTAGGCTCCCAATAGTAACGTTTTTAGTCTTGACTTAACAGAAATGATTTAAAAATAAGTTGAAGGTCATTGATGCAACATAAACGCTAAATGTTGGACATTTTTGGGTCCATAAAAGTGTTAAGATAAGTCTGAGACTTTTGACTGAATAATTGAATAAGTAACCGAGT
This sequence comes from Ichthyophis bannanicus, assembly GCA_033557465.1. NCBI lineage: Eukaryota > Metazoa > Chordata > Amphibia > Gymnophiona > Ichthyophiidae > Ichthyophis > Ichthyophis bannanicus. Next base: position 35,222,136 of record CM066050.1, on the reverse strand, counting down.
TTGGTATTTGTTGGTTCATAATTGAGTGCTAACACGAAAAGAGGAGGATAAGCCTAAGCAGGGAAGATTCCTGCCGTCTTCACGTGGTCGGTTTAGAAACTTCAGGCGGTTTCGTACCTCTCGCTTAGAAGGTTTCCAAAGAGGAAGATTTGCTTCAAGAGCACAGGGGTTTTGTGGTTTTCGAGGAGCAGGTAGGGGATTCGCAACTCCCTCTTCCGCAGCAGTCCGTAAAACACAATGAAACGAGGCGGGCCCCTGTAGGGATTCAACCGATAGGAGGATGACTTCGGGACTTTCTTCCTGCCTGGGCCCAGATAACATCCGATCAGTGGGTGTTGGAGGTTATACGCGAAGATTATGCTCTCGAATTTGTTCGTCCAGTTCTAGATTAGTTTGTCCCTCCCCTTGCAAAGGGCAGTGAAGAACGGTCGCGGTTTGGCAAAGATTAGATCATCTCTTACAGTTGGGAGCGGTGGTGCTGGTACCGCAGGAGCTCTATGGCGTCGGTCGTTACTCCTATTTATTTCGTTGTACCAAAAAAGGATGGGTCTCTCCGTCCTATTCTGGACCTCAAGGGAATAAATCGCTGTCTAAGAGTGCCTCACTTTCGAATGGAGACATTACGGTCAGTAATAGTGGCGGTTCGACAGGGAGAATTCTTGACTTCCCTCGATCTTACCGAGGCATACTTGCACATCCCTATCAGAGCAGTTCATCAGACGTTCCTAAGGTTTGCTCTTCCGTGGGGGAATTTTCAATTTCAAGCGTTGCCCTTTGGTTTGGCTATGGCGCCGCGCACCTTCACCAACGTTGTGGTGGTGGTGGTGTGGCGGCGCTGCAAAAGGAAGGAATATTAGTTCACCCGGACCTCGACGATTGGTTGATTCGGGCAAAATCTAAGGCCGAGAGCGTGCAAGTTACAAGCAGAGTGGTGACGTTCCTTCAGAGTCTCAGCTGGGTAGTCAACACAGCTAAGAGCTGTTTGGTCCCGTGTCAGGTTTTAGAATACTTAGGAGTGCGGTTTGACGCTCGGTTGGGAGCAGTGTTTCTGCCGGATCGACAAGCTCAGGCCCTTCGCCAACTGGTGCGCAGATTTGTATCGATTCCGGCTGTCAGCTTGGTCCTATCTTCTGTGGGGATAATTTTGGTTTAGGTCTAGATTTCAGGTCAGCCCCTTGCTTTCTGCAACTGCACCCCTGTCTGCTTGAACTGTACACAGTCTAACATGAATGGCACAAGAAGAAACAGTGCTTGTGGGCTATAGCAGAGAGAATATGCGGCCTACTATAATACAGCCTACAGAGCCATACTTTGAACAGAAGTGTGCAAGGATATAGCCTTAGGCCCGAAAAATACAGGCCAAGCTAGGAATTCAGAAAACTAATGAGCAAACAAATTCTCTTAGCCCTGAAGAATTCCAATTAGTGCCAGGAGATGGAAGATAACATGTACAAGGCACAGGAAGAAGCAGTGAGCTGTGTCGGTTACACAGATAAGGCAGACCTTGACACTTCAGCTGCGAGACCTGATGAACAGGGGAGGGGCCCCCGGGGGGGGGGGAGAACTTTGGAGAAAGCTGCAAATGACATAAGAAGTTATGCAGAGCTTTCTAGAACTTTGGGACAGAGAGAAGGGAGGGACAGAGAAGTATATAAGAAAAGTGACTATAGAGCTTGGGGGGCAGCCTTCTCTCACCCACCGTGTTGGAGGTAGAGAACGTTGCCTGCACTCAGATCCCTGAGACAGACACTTGTGTATTGGCGTTTACAGCTTTTGCTTGTACCAAATAAAGGGTTTTACTGACAAGTGGCTGTGATCTGAGTTTCTTTTCCTTCTGGTGCAGGGCTTCACAGGTGCCCAGGAAATTGGTGATATTTGGGACACTTTGTAGGTCTGACCCGCCTACACTTTGTGTGCTAGGGACAATGGCAGCGACCCTGGAGGTAGTGCCATGGGCCAGAGCTCACATGTGCCCTTTACAGAGGTCATTTCTCTGGTGCTAGTCGCACCAGAACAATTCACTGAACAAACGTCTTTCCTGTCCTTTGTGGGTCAGGCAGTCCCTTCAGTGGTGGCTTTGCCCAGGAAACCTGGCAGCAGGCATGCCACTGGAGTAACCGCAGTGGCTTCCGGTGTTGATGGATGCGAGTCTCGCAGGTTGGGGAGCTCATTGCGTTGAGCTCTTTGCACAAGGAGCGATCAGGAGGCCCAGTGGTCAATCAACCGTCTAGAACTAAGAGCAGTAGTTCTAGCACTTCAAGTGTTCGAAACCGCGGTGAAAGGTCGAGTGGTATGAGTGCTGTTGGACAATTCCACGACAGTGGCTTACCTCAATCGTCAGGGCGGCACGGGAAGCGCCGCCATGGAGGAGGAAGTGGAAGCTCTTTTTGCCTGGGTGGAGCTCTGACTAGAGGCGATCTCGGCGGCACACATAGCAGGAACAGACAATGTGATGGCAGATTTTCTCAGCAGAGTCCGGGTGGATGCCGGAGAATGGGAGCTTCATCCAGAGGTGTTTGCCCAGATAAGTCCTCAGGTGGGGTTCGCCAATCATGGATGTCATGGCGACTTTTCGGTTGGCCAAGGCGCGTCACTTCTACAGCAGAAGACGGGAAAGGGCATTGATGCCCTGATGCAACAATGACCATCGCCCAGTCTACTCTGTGTTTTCCCCCATGGGCGCTCATAGGACGAGTGGTTCAGCGCATCAAAGCACATCAGGGGAGTGTGGTGTTAGTGGCTTCAGATTGGCCGAGACGTCTGTGGTATGCTGATCTAGTTCGCCTGCTTGATGGGGATCCTTGGTGATTGCCGGCAACAGCGAATCTGTTGATTCAGGGACCTCTTCGAATGCCTCAGGTGGATCTGTTCTCGCTTACAGCTTGGCCATTGAAAGGGCGAGGTTAAGGAAAAAAGGCTATTCTGGAGCAGTGATTGCGACCTTTGGGCCAGAAAGAATTCTACTTCCTAGTGTATGTGTGAATATGGCGTATATTTGAGGACTGGTGCTCAGCGGCAGGTCCGGTCGGCCATGGTTTCAGTACCTATGGTATTGTCGTTTTTTTTACAGGACGGTTTTGTTAAGGGCCTGTCAACCAGCTCATTAAGTGTCCAGCTGGCAGCTCTTTCTTGCTACAGAGGTAAGGTTCAGGGTTCCACATCGACGTGATTCGGTTTCTAAAAGCGGTGTATCGGCTACGGCCTTCTCGCAGATGTGGGATCTCAACTTGGTTCAGGGGGTGTTGACTAGAGAACCTTTCAAGCATTTGCATCAAGCTTCGATCAAGAATTTAACCTTAAAAACAGTGTTTTTAGTGGCCATTTGTTCGGCACGTCTAGTTTTGGAGTTGTAGGCTTTGTCCTGTAGGGAACCGTTCTTGTCTTTTTCCAGAGAAAAGGTGGTCTTGCGGCCAGTGCTGTCCTTTTTGCCCAAGGTAGTTTCTCCTTTCCATCTCAGTCGGTCTCGTTGTCAGTATTGGGGTCTACGGATGTGAACGTTTCGGACTGTAGTCTGTCAGACATAAAAAGAGTTCTGCGTCAATACTTAAGTCTCGTAAACGTTTTGTAAGTCTGATCGCCTATTCATTCTTTTTGGAGGTCTGCGTAAAGGAGAAGCAGCAGCCAAAGCTTCGATTTCCAGATGGGTCCGAGAGGCAGTAGCATCAGCATATATCTTGCAGGGTCGTCAGGTGCCTGTGGAGTTACGGGCTCATTCTACTAGAGTGCAAGCGACTTCTTTGGCGGAGCATAGTTTGGTTCCGCCAGTGGAGATTTGCAAAGTGGCCGCCTGGTCGTCGTCTACATACTTTCAGTAAGCACTATCGCCTCGATATTCAGGCGGCGAACAATGCCTGTTTCGGGTCGGCGGTGTTGCAATCCGGGTGGACAGGTCTCTCCCAATGATTATTGCTCTGTTATATCCCAGAGGTGAAGGACTGAACTTGGAGGACCAATAAGGAAAGATAAATTAGACTTACCTGTTAATTGTTCCTTGAGGAACTCCAGCTCAGTCCTGATTCCCGCCTGGGGATGGTTAGTTCAGATGTTGGTTTGTTGTGGGGGCTAACTTCTCTGCCCTAATTTGTTCATGGAGGGAGGAGAACGTGAGAGATGAAGTTTGTTCTCTTAATTTAGGGGGATTTAGTCTAATGGTTAAAAAATTTAAAATTGCTATAGCTACTTATTTGTTGCTCCTTTGAGTCTGCTTTGTCAATAGTACACTGGGGCTGATAGGAGAGACCAGCAGAGTACATCCAGTGATGTCAGTTTTGACATGCCCTTTCTCCATGCTGCAGGAGGAGGTACACTACCCAGAGGTGAAGGACTGAACTGGGGTTCCTCAAGGAACAACAATTAGCAGGTAAGTCTAACTTCTTTTTTTTTTCTTCTTTTTTTTTTGTGGTCGTATCTGCCTTCCCTTTGACGCTGGTACCGATCCTGTCGGTACTCTTTCTTTCTTTCCTTCCCTCATGCTTTCTTAAAAAAAAAATAAAAATTCTGAGGGAAGAATCTCTTCCCTCAGGGCACATCGACGCCATCTTAGGCTTAGGCCTGTTTTTTCCAAAATGGACAAACCAGCTAGTGGTTTTAAGAAGTGTTCCAAACGTGGCAGTACAGTTTCAACCACGGACACCCATGACTGGTGTCTAAAATGTTTGGGACTGGATCATCAACCGTCTGAATGTGTAGGAAGATGACAGAGGCCTGCAGAACAGAGCTGCGACACTCGGCACCCTCTTTGCCACCAATGCAATGTCAGTAGCATCGACAACATTGAGAGCATCATTTTCCTCTTAGGGATCTTGGGTATCGAAACCCAGGTCTTCATCGACTAGCTGGCCTTCCAAGGGTTGATCTCCTAAGCATCAAGATGCCCTAGGCGTTGCTCTGGAGGGAGACACACCAGCCAAGCAACCCCGGCGGGAGGTCCTTGCCTCCAAAGCCTTAGTGGGGTCCCAGGATGCTCCCGAGGCCTCTACCTCCGGAGAGTTCTGGGTGCCATGCTCAGGAATCGTGGCCCACAACTCCGGTACTGATACCCAGGCATCAGCAAGCTCCATGGATCAACATATCCTGGCTATTGAGCTGAGTTTAGCAGCCTTACTAGCGGCTTCTGAACCGGTAAAGCCTCTACAGTTGATTCTTCAGACATCGGTACCGATGATGGTACTGAAAGTGCCTGCATAGACACTTTTGCCGCTTACCACGCTACCACCCATGCTGGCCCTCAAGTCCATATCCAGTACCGAGGTTCCAGCACCAAAACTTTCAGATACCAGCTTTGAGCGGTATCTAGTACGGGCAGAGCGTGAGCACCCTGCCCTTCGATACTTCGAGTCTTCTGACTCCGATTCATCAGCCGGTACACAGGAAATGAGAAATCTCCTGGAGGATCTGTCTCAGTCCCCATAATGTCGCATGGCCCCTCCGGAGGACATGTCTTTCCAAGATTTTATCCACGATGTTCCTTGAGGCCTGTCCATAGCAGTGACTTCAGAGAAGGAACCTAGGGCTGAGGAGCTCAAAATTCAATACCCTGCAGCCCCAAAGGAAGCTGCTACTCTCCCTATTCATCAAATACTTCACGACCTTATGCTTCGAATGTGGGAGATGCCCCTAACCATCTCTCCACATACTTGAAGACTCAATACAATGTACCGGGTACCGGAGTGCCCTGGCTTCCAGAAGACATAATTACCACACCATTCAGTGGTGGTGGAATTGGCAATGCATCGAATTAAAAGTGCTAAAACGCATTCCTCGAACCCTCCTGGCAGGGAATCGAGAACTCTTGATGCTTTTGGTGGTCGGTTTTCAGGTCTCCGTGTTATCAGACAGAATCAGTTCCTACATACTCTACATGGGTATGTTCCTTAGGGAGGTGGCTAGGGATTTGGAGTTGATGGCTCCTCTTCTCCCTGACAAGAGAGCTGATTATCTCACCCTTGTGAAGCATGCCCAAAATATTTCCAAATTTAACAGGGCAACTTTCGACTGTTTTGAATGCATCAGCAGACTTCAGCTATATGCATTGGTGCACGCAGGATTGCTTGGCTCCAAGCCTCTGATCTTGAACAGTGGGTTTATGATAAGTTGAGTAATATACCTTGCACAGGTGAAAACATTTTTGGCAAAGACTGGCAGGATAAGGCTTCTCAGTTAGAATCTGAGAACACCACTCTTAATAGACTCTCTAGATCTACTGCTAACCCAGCTAAGAAAAAGACATCGAAGAAACCCTTTTTCAATAAGAAAAAGTACTACCCTTCTTACACCCTTGCGGTGCACTGTTCCATCCTTGCTCCCCAAAAAGGGCAGCAACGGCCAAGAGAGGCTCAGATTCCCAGGTCTCAGCCAACCTAGCAGACCCAACCTTCTCAGGGTCTTTGACTCCTTTCTGGAGAACATAGCCGCCCTGCCTCTGGGGATTATATTCCATCTGCATTCCCGGCAGACTGTCACTTTGCCCACAGGTGGCATCTTGTAACATCAGAGAGACAGAGGAGGAGCGTAACTCTTGCAGATACACAGGGGAACAAACGGAGCAAGAGACGAAAGTAGGTTTGGACCAGACTGCTTTATTGAAGAATATCCCTACGCGTTTCGGCTTACGCCTTCTTCGGGGGACATACAGCTACCATGGATAAAACAAACAATGTTATAATAATGGATATATATAACTTACAAATCCAATAAATAATATGAGGTATAAATTAAAATTTAAAAACAAATAAATAAATATATAAAAAAAAAATATATTGAGACAATAAAATATTATGTGTAAAAAAAATACTTAAAAAATGTTACATTTGAACCAACCAGAGGACTGAACAGAAGGTAAAACATTGATAAAACAAAATAATAAAATAAAATAATAAGATCAATGCAATAGAATTAAAATCAGTTGAACTACATCTGAATAAATAAATTAAATAAACGAGGGCCGAGACAGAGGACTAAGATATTGTGAAAAGCAAATTAAATTAAAACAAGTTGATAATCCACATGAATACAATTCTGTACATGTATAAATATAAATAACAGAAGTAAAAATATGTATTGACCAAATAAATATAAAAATAAAACTAATAATAGTAATGAGGCAATTAAATGAATATATAAAATATGTAAAAAAAAATATATATATACAAATAAATATAATAAATATGATAGAATGGTGACATACCAGTGTTGTACAGGTTGAGATGTCTCATAAAGACAATTGGGTAAAAAAGCACTATGTATTGATAGCGCCGTGATTGATGAGGTTGTCTCTTAAAGACAATTGAGTCGTAGCACTATGTAATGGCTATAAAAGGAAAAACTATATAATCACTCATTAGAACAAATAATACACGAAAGACAAAACATCAAATGTACCGAAAATAATCAAAATTAAATAATACATAAAAATAAGTATAAATAAAATGGAGAATAAAATTAATAATAATGATAAAAATAATGATAATAATAATAAATGTATCTATAAATAAGATAATATTTGGATACTTACACATAAGTTTATAAATCGCGAGAGGTTAAACAAACTTAAGACATACAACCAAAATAAAATACTTATAAAACAATAATATATTAAAAATATACAATAATGAATGCAAGGAAATAATAAAATAAAAAAAAAAAATATATATATATATATTAATATTAAATATAAAATGAAAAAAAACTCTAAATGAGTGAATCTATAAACAGAACATGTATTCTATCAATTGGGACTGCAAAGAAGACCAAGATGATGGTATAATCAGCTGCGAGTATATAGTGAATATAAGTCTTATGCTATCAATAGGGAGGAAAGGAAGGGTTTCGATAATCAAAATGGAAGTATAACCATGAAAGGAAAACATGGAGGGGAGATATATTCTGTCAAGAAAAAGATGATATATTCTGTCAAAAAAAGATGATTAAAGTGCTGAATATTGAACATGAGTTTAGAGCAACAATCTACCATAACGACATATTCTATTATTGTGTGTGCTTGTGTAAGTTAAAGGGTATGCATGAGAAAGTGTTCTATATGCTAGTTAAATCAATATATTAAATGTGATTGTTGAACTGATTTTGCGCGTATTTATTGAATGCAGTTGACATTTGACCAGACTGCTTTATTGAGGAATATCCCTACCTTTACAAGATTATAGTCTCATAATAAACTAGGTAAAAATGTTGTGTATAATATAATAATAAAATACAGTGGGAATATAATTATTTAATTATTTTGCAATAATCTATCCTCCCTCTGGATTTTCCCCTCCACAGTCAAAGCACATTGATACCATCGAACTATAAAGTTGTTGACTCACTACATATTTGCAGCTTATTTCATTATACTCTGTAGTTTCCCTTGCAGTTTTAATTGACATAATATATGAATGCTTTTCTATAGATTGGTTTATTCATAGTTCCTTTTTCATTTAATATTGTTTTTATTTAATTTTTTATTATATTATATTCCCACTGTATTTTATTACTATATTATACACAACATTTTTACCTAGTTTATTATGAGACTATAATCTTGTAAAGGTAGGGATATTCCTCAATAAAGCAGTCTGGTCAAATGTCAACTGCATTCAATAAATACGCGCAAAATCAGTTCAACAATCACATTTAATATATTGATTTAACTAGCATATAGAACACTTTCTCATGCATACCCTTTAACTTACACAAGCACACACAATAATAGAATATGTCGTTATGGTAGATTGTTGCTCTAAACTCATGTTCAATATTCAGCACTTTAATCATCTTTTTTTGACAGAATATATCATCTTTTTCTTGACAGAATATATCTCCCCTCCGTGTTTTCCTTTCATGGTTATACTTCCATTTTGATTATCGAAACCCTTCCTTTCCTCCCTATTGATAGCATAAGACTTATATTCACTATATACTCGCAGCTGATTATACCATCATCTTGGTCTTCTTTGCAGTCCCAATTGATAGAATACATGTTCTGTTTATAGATTCACTCATTTAGAGGTTTTTTTTCATTTTATATTTAATATTAATATATATATATATATTTTTTTTATTTTATTATTTCCTTGCATTCATTATTGTATATTTTTAATATATTTTTAATATATTATTGTTTTATAAGTATTTTATTTTGGTTGTATGTCTTAAGTTTGTTTAACCTCTCGCGATTTATAAACTTATGTGTAAGTATCCAAATATTATCTTATTTATAGATACATTTATTATTATTATCATTATTTTTATCATTATTAATTTTATTCTCCATTTTATTTATACTTATTTTTATGTATTATTTAATTTTGATTATTTTCGGTACATTTGATGTTTTGTCTTTCGTGTATTATTTGTTCTAATGAGTGATTATATAGTTTTTCCTTTTATAGCCATTACATAGTGCTACGACTCAATTGTCTTTAAGAGACAACCTCATCAATCACGGCGCTATCAATACATAGTGCTTTTTTACCCAATTGTCTTTATGAGACATCTCAACCTGTACAACACTGGTATGTCACCATTCTATCATATCTATTATATTTATTTGTATATATATATATTTTTTTTTTACATATTTTATATATTCATTTAATTGCCTCATTACTATTATTAGTTTTATTTTTATTTTTATATTTATTTGGTCAATACATATTTTTACTTCTGTTATTTATATTTATACATGTACAGAATTGTATTCATGTGGATTATCAACTTGTTTTAATTCAATTTGCTTTTCACAATATCTTAGTCCTCTGTCTCGGCCCTCGTTTAATTTATTTATTCAGATGTAGTTCAACTGATTTTAATTCTATTGCATTGATCTTATTATTATTTTATTTTATTATTTTGTTTTATCAATGTTTTACCTTCTGTTCAGTCCTCTGGTTGGTTCAAATGTAACATTTTTTAAGTATTTTTTTTACACATAATATTTTATTGTCTCAATATATATTTTTTTATATATTTATTTGTTTTTAAATTTTAATTTATACCTCATATTATTTATTGGATTTGTAAGTTATATATATCCATTATTATAACATTGTTTGTTTTATCCATGGTAGCTGTATGTCCCCCGAAGAAGGCGTAAGCCGAAACGCGTAGGGATATTCTTCAATAAAGCAGTCTGGTCCAAACCTACTTTCGTCTCTTGCTCCGTTTGTCCCCCATCTTGTAACATCAGAACACTGGACTCTCTCCATAGTAAGGGAGGGGTACAAACTTCACTTCTGAAGTCTACCTCTTAGTCTCCTCCAAGAGAGTTCAGCTCAACCTCCTCACACCACTCTGTTATTGCAGGAAGTCACCTCCCTTCTCTCACAGGGTGCAATAGAGGAAGTGCCACTCTCCCAGCAAGGTCTGGGCTTCTGTTCTTACTTCCTCATTCCAAAGAAGACACGGGGATTCTCCAGGACCAAGCAGGAAGTCAGTCCTCACATATGGGTGACGTCGGCGCCGACGGAGCCCTCACGGAGCAATTTCCCCAGCTTTCAAAGAGAGCCTTTGGGAATTGCAGCGCGCATGCGCGGTCCCCTTCCCGCCCAAGGGTGCCATCTTGCTCAGTCGTCTTTTTTCCGCGGAGCCCTACAGACACTGTTTGTGATCGCCGCTGAAAAAGTTGATTTTATTTACTAATCTTTTCTCGGTTCGACGCCGGATCCTTTTCCCGCCCGGACCCGATACGCCGTATCGAGTCCGTTCTTTATTTTTCGGGTTTTGTCCTTCGTGACTGGCGTTCCCGCCATTTTTTCTTTTTTCATTGGCAGCCCTGTCTTTTGACCTCGCAGGGGCCCTTTTGTCCCCGATGGCTGCCAGCGGGTTTAAGAAGTGTGATCGGTGTAAGAAACTTATGTCTCTTACCGACACACACGACTGCTGCCTCCGCTGCCTCGGACCCGATCATGACCCGATGATCTGTGGTCCGTGTGGCAAAATGTCCTCAAAAGCGTTGAGGAGTTGGCAGCATCAAAGAGAACGAATCTTCCCTGACTCCGCGTCCGGCCGGGCCCGGACCTCGTCAGAGGCTTCGACGTCCCGGGACTCCGGTCCTGAGCATCGTCAGAGTTCCTCTGAGCGGGGGTCTCCTGCCCGGGAACCTCATAGGAAGAAGAAACCCGCGAGGGCGGCGTCGGACGCTCCTGGCTCCTCGAGGGCCAGGTCGCATAGCCCCGATAGCTGTCCCGGGTCCTCGGAGTCAAAGAGGCCTTTGAAACATCCTCGTCTCGAGATGGAGTCTCCTGGACACATGAGTACTGTAGTCCTCGTGGACTCACCTCCGAAGGAGCCGACGTCGGGCCCGACGCCGTCGGGGGCTGCTGGGTCTCCTGAGCTCGGACTCAGGTTGACGGCCTTGGAGAGCAGTTTCGCTGCCTTCATGGACCAGCAGCGGGCATTGATCGCTGGCCTCGCCGGTGCATCTGCCCTGACCACCGGGACGTCGACGTCTAAGTCGACCCCGGAGACCGAGCCGATCCTCGAGTCCATGCAGGCTCGAGTCTATCCTCGGTCGCAGTCTCCCTCGGCCTCCCGTTCGGGACCGAGGTCGTCGACGCCGGCCTCGGCATCGGGGCGGAGGGCATCGGTGCCCGCCTGACTGGAGCCGCTCGATTCCTCCACCGAGGAGTCAGGCTGGGAGACAGAGGACGAAGAGTCCCCGGGTACTTTTCGGACTCGGTGCGTCCCATCGGACTTGCCCAAATACGAACCTCGGAGACGGTCCACCCCGGAGGACACCCGGTTCTCGGACTTCGTGCGGGATATGGCCAAGGCCTTGACATTCCCCACGGATCCCGAGGAGGAGCCTTGAGCCGAAGAGCTCGATGCCCTCCAGTATGACTCTCCCCCGAAGGAGGCCTTTACTGTACTAGTTCCTCCGATGCTGGAGCGACTTCTCTTCCACATGTGGGAGAGCCTGGCGTCGGCGCCGGTGTTAAGCAAGCGGGTCGATTCCATTTATCGAGTCTGCAAGAGCCCCGGGTTCCAAAAGGCACAACTACCGCACCATTCCATGGTGGTGGAATCGGCCATGCATCGACTCAAGAGTCAAAAGATGCACTCCTCGGTGCCTCCCGGCCGGGAGGCCCGGAACCTGGATGCCCTCAGTAGGAAGTGCTTCCAGGGCTCTATGCTTGCTTGTCGAGTCCAGACCTACCAGCTCTATATGGGCATGTATCTCCGAGACCTGGCAAAAGAAATTGCCGGGTTCTCTGCTGGTCTCTCCGAGGAACATTTGCAGAGGTTCCAGGCCTTGTCCACTGGTATTCGAGAGTGCTCGAAGTTTATCTCTCGAGCAGCCTACGATGGCTTCGAAGCATCGGCTCGAGTATCCGGAGCCGGCATCGGTGCCCGCCGACAGGCTTGGCTTCAGTCATCTGACCTCGAGCCATGGGTACAGGACAAGTTGGTCGATGTCCCCTGCAGAGGTGAAAACCTCTTTGGCAAGCCCATGACTGAAAAGGCTGCACAGATCGAGACTCTGACCAGGACTAGGCTGTCCAGAAAAACCTCTGCCCCTTCTCAGAAGAAGGGCTCGGGGAAAAAGCCCTTTTACCCGAGGAAAGCAGCTGCCTATAAACAATACCCTCATTATCAGGCCTCAGCAGCTCCCCAACAGGGTCAGCAGGCCAAGGGACGGGGTAATGGGTCCTGTAGGCAGCAGGCCCCCAAGCCCACAACACCGGCCCCTGCTCAGCAGGGTGGGGGTTTTTGACTCCATCAGCATAGCCTCTTCCCCTCCGCTGGTTTCTCTCAGCACAGGAGGCCGGCTGGTCCACTTTGTCCACAGGTGGTCAGCCATCACCTCAGATATCTGGGTGCTTCATATAGTTCAAAAAGGCTATCTGCTACACTTTCACCAGGTACCTCCCTCCTACTTTCCAGGGGAGCCTCCAAGACTCCCTCTGCACAGGGACTTACTCCTTCAGGAGTTGGCAAGTCTTCTTCAGGAACAGGCTGTGGAACCGGTGCCCCATCACCTGAGAGGTCAAGGCTTTTATTCCAGGCACTTTCTGATACCAAAACGAGCAGGAGGCCTCAGACCCATCCTGGACTTGTGAAACCTCAAGTTCCTGGCAAGGGAAAAGTTCAAGATGCTTACCCTTGGAATCCTGTTGCCCTACCTCCAGCAGGGAGACTGGCTATGCTCCTTAGATCTAAAGGATGCCTATACTCACATCCTTATTCATCCAGACCACAGGCAATATCTCAGGTTTGTTGTGGGAGGAAATCATTACCAGTACAGAGTACTGCCCTCTGGCCTATCCTCCGCCCCCAGGGTGTTCACCAAATGCCTAGCAGTGGTGGCGGCCTGTCTAAGACTTCAAGGCCTTTTTGTATTTCCATACCTGGACGACTGGCTCATCAGGGCCCAGTCTTCCCAAGAGGCCACTCATCGCATTGTGACTCTGCTCCAGCACTTGGGATTTGTCATAAACTTTGCAAAGTCCACTTTGCTCCCCTCTCAAAATCTCGAATTCATCGGCGCAAGGTTGAACACACTTCAGGCGCGGGCCTTCCTGCCTCTAGACAGGGCGCACACAGGCTCATGGATCTCGCCAGTCACTTTCGCAGCAATTCCCTGGTCTCTGCCTGGCAATTTCTGAGACTGCTCGGCCATATGGCTTCCATGGTCCATGTGACCCCCAATGCCTGCCTGAACATGCGACCTGCTCAGTGGTGCCTTCGCACTCAATGGCATCAGGCCACAGGGAGCCTAGCGGACTCAGTACAGGTTTCCGACCTGCTGGTCTCTTCTCTGCGGTGGTGGCTTCATCTGCCAAACCTGGTGCTGGGCGTGGATTTTCAATCTCCTCCGCCTTCTCAGGTGCTGACAACCGATGCTTCTCTCCTGGGTTGGGGAGCACATTGCCAAGGGACATGTACTCAAGGCCTCTGGACGCCATGGGAGTCTGCTCAGCAGATAAACTTCCTGGAGCTCAGAGCCATTCGCCTAGCTCTGAGAGCCTTCTCCCACCTCACGTCTCACCAGTCTGTGCTGGTCCAGACTGACAATCAAGTTGCAATGTTCTACGTGAATAAACAAGGAGGCACAGGCTCCTTCCTTCTCTGTCAGGAGGCACGAAGACTGTGCTCTTGGGCCGTCCTTCACGGCATCCTCCTCAAGGCTGTCTATCTCCCAGGTCAAGAAAATTACCTGGCAGACAAGTTGAGCAGGATCCTCCAACCTCACGAGTGGAGATTGGATCCGTTGGTGGTTCAGCAGATCTTTCTCAAGTGGGGCCTCCCCACCATGGATCTATTTGCCAGTCCCTGAACAGGCAGCTTCCCAGATTCTGCTCTCGACAACCGCATCCTCTCAGAGTAGCGGCGGATGCTTTTCTGATTCCATGGTCCACAGGCCTCTTGTATGCCTTTCCTCCCATGCCACTGGTGTCTCGGACACTCTTCAAAGTTCTCAGAGACAGAGCCTCGCTGATCCTAGTGGCTCCCCGGTGGCCGAGACAACCCTGGTTCCCGCTTCTGATGCAGCTGGCGGTGGACACTCCTCTTCCTCTGGGGTTTCAACCAGATCTCCTGTCACAGGATCAGGGGACTCTCCTACACCCCAACCTCCAGTCCCTTCATCTGATGGCCTGGCTGCTGAAAGGGTAGTCCTTGCTCCCCTCCTGCTGCCTCGGGAGGTGGAAGAGATCGTCTTGGCCTCAAAGCGGCCCTCCACCCGGAAGTCCTACGCTCTTAAGTGGCGTCGCTTCTCCGTGTGGTGTGCTCAGCAGTCTGAGAATCCCTTCTCCTGCTTGGTGGCAGTGGTCTTGCAATATTTGCTTTACCTCTCCAATCTGGGCCTTAAGTCCAATTCTGTCAGAGTCCACCTCAGTGCTCTCTCTGCGCATCACGCACCGGTGGATGGCAGGCCTCTTTCCAACCACCCTTTGGTGGCTCGTTTTCTCCGAGGCCTCCTCCTCCTTAAGCCTCCTTTGCGTCCACCAGCCCCTGAATGTGGTCTTACAGCGGATTACTTGTCCGCCCTTTGAACCTATGGCTACCTGCCCTCTTCGTTTTCTTTCCTGGAAAACCTTATTCTTGGTAGCCCTTACCTCTGCTAGGCGCGTTAGTGAACTGCAGGCCCTAGTGTCTGATCCTCCTTACACTAGGTTCTACAGGAATAGGGTAGTCTTACGGACTCACCCTAAGTTTCTTCCAAAAGTGGTTTCTCCTTTTCATCTCAACCAGGAGGTGGTTCTTCTGACCTTCTTTCCCAGACCGCACTCCAGCCGGGCTGAAATGGTCCTGCACACCCTGGACTGTAGAAGGGCCTTGTCCTTCTACCTTGACCGTACGCGGGAGCATAGGAGGGCTGTTCAGCTCTTTGTTTCTTTTGACCCCAATAAATTGGGGCTACCTGTCTCCAAGCGTACTTTGTCCATATGGATAGCTGACTGTATCGCCTGGGCTTATGGGGCAGCCGGCCTCTCATTGGAGGGTTGAGTCACGGCTCATCGTGTCAGGGCGAAAGCTGTGTCAGTGGCTCATCTCCGCTCTGTTCCGTTGGCAGACATCTGCCGGGCCGCTACTTGGTCTTCAAACCAGACTTTTGCGGCCCATTACTGCCTGGAGAGGGAGTCCCGCAGGGACAGTGCTTTCGGTCAGGCAGTCCTCCATAATCTCTTTGAGGTTTAGGCAACTCCTACCCTCCGGCCCTGGTGTTGGGCTACCGGTCGGGGGCGTTTTCAGAGAGATTCCTTCCTTCTGTGCTGCTGAGCTAGAGGGAGCTCATTTTTCCGCTTGAGGTCTCCGGTAGCCTTAAGCTAGGGAGTCCCATATGTGAGGACTGACTTCCTGCTTGGTCCTGGAGAAAGAGTAGTTACTCACCTGTAACAGGTGTTCTCCAGGAGCAGCAGGAATCGGTCCTCACAACCCTCCCTCCTCCCCTTGGAGTTGCAGTCCTATCATTTCGTTTTTGCTGTCTTTTAGCTATGTCATCAGACTGAGCAAGATGGCACCCTTGGGTGGGAAGGGGACCGCGCATGCGCGCTGCAATTCCCAAAGGCTTTCTTTGAAAGCTGGGGAAATTGCTCCGCGAGGGCTCCGTCGGCGCCGACGTCACCCATATGTGAGGACTGATTCCTGCTGCTCCTGGAGAACACCTGTTACAGGTGAGTAACTACTCTTACAGGCCCATCCTGGACCTCAGAAAACTGAACATGTATCTACTCCGGGTGAAATTCAAAATGATCTCCCTAGGTATTCTTCTCCCTTATCTCCAGAGTCAAGATTGGCTCTGTTCTCTAGATCTAAAGGACGCATATACTAGCATTCTTATCCACCCAGAACACAGGTTCCTGTGTTTCCTGTTCCAGGGGAAACATTATCAGTACAGAGTCCTGCCTTTTGGCCTGGCCTCTGCCCCAAGAGTCTTTACAAAGCGCATGGCAGTTGTAGCTGCATTCCTAAGGACTCTAGGGATATTTGTCTTCCCCCTACTTAGACAACTGGCTCATTTGAGCAAGCACACCTCGAGAAGCCAATCTTTCTATCACACACCATGCAAGTGCTGCAACACTTGGGATTTGTAATAAATCTTCCAAAGTCCCATCTCGTTCCCTCTCAAACTCTAGAGTTTTTATAGGAGCTCTTCTAGACATTCCACAGTCAAGGGCTTTTCTGCCCCAAGCACGTTGTGCTCGACTCATCCAGCTTGCATCCCAAACATGCCTCAAAACCTTTCTCACTGTTCGAGAAATGCTGCAACTCCTGGGCCATATGGCATCTACTGTACATGTGGTTCCATACGCTCGTCTACATATACATGCAGCTCAATGGACCCTGGCTTCCCAGTGGTCTCAAGCATCCGGTCATTTGGGAGACAGGATAATACTCTCTACACGTCTCATCTCGTCTCTCCAGTGGTGGCAATCCCCGGAACACCACCTCGTAGGATCACCTTTTCAGAAGCCTCTTCATCAATGTACCCTGACGCGGATGCATCCAAATTGGGCTGGGGAGCTCATCTGGACAACCTCTCCACTCAGGGTCTTTGGTCTCATCAAGAGTCACAACTCTAAATAAATCTGCTGGAACTCGGAGCCATCCACAATGCTCTCGAGGTGTTCCTCGACCACCTTTGTTTCCGCACAGTTCTAGTCCAGACGGACAATCGGGTAGCCGTGTTCTACTTGAACAAGCAGGGTGGAACAGGCTCTTGGACACTTTGCAGCAAAGCCCTACACCTGTGGTCCTTCGCCATACAACATCAGATTCACCTACTTGCGGTATATCTCCCAGGCAAACAGAATTTCTTGGCGGACAAGCTCAGTCGGGAACTACTACCCCACGAGTGGTTTCTCCGTGCAGACAAGGTTGCTCACATTTTTTTCAGATCAGGGGAACCCCAGACATAGAACTGTTTGCCTCAGAATTCCAAACATTCCCGCTTCTGCTCCAGAATGCCTACTCAGAACAACCAAGCGGTAGATGCCTTTCACCTTCACTAGGTCACGGCTTCCTATACACCTTCCCTCCCATTCCACTCATCCCCAAAATGCTTTTCAAACTCCAGAGAGACAAGGGCTACATGATTCTTATAGCCCTGTGTTGGCCATGACAACCGTGGTATCCTCTGCTTCTGCATCTCTCAAGTTCAACCAGTAGATTTGGGGTCTGTTCCAGATCTCTTCTCACAGGAGAACGGGACACTGCTGCATCCCAATCCGCAGTCCCTACACCTTACAGCATGGCTGCTGAAGTTATAGCATTCCATGGCATCAGCCTCTCTCAGGTGAAAGCTATCCTTTTGGCTTCTAGGAAACCTTCTACAAGGTGCTCCTACGCCTTTAAGTGGCGTAGTTTCTCTCCCTGGTGTTCGAAAAAGGATCTTAACCCGTTTTCAGCTCCGGTGGAAGCATTATTTGAATATCTTCTCCACCTCTCTTCCTCTGGACTCGAAACCAATTCGGTAAGAGTTCACCTAAGTGCCATAGCGGCTTCTCACATGCCCTTAGATGGTCAGCCCATCTTCTCTCAACCACTTGTAGCACGCTTCATGAGAGGTCTTCTATTAACTAAACCTCCCATTAAGCTACCCCCAGTGGCATGGGACCTTAATGTTTTAGGACAGCTTATGAAGCTGCTCTTTGAACCCCTAGCCACTACTTCTCTGAAGTTTCTTACCTGGAAGGTCACCTTCCTTATTGCCCTCACTTCAGCAAGGTGCATCAGTGAGCTTCAGGCTTTGGTGACTGATCCTCCTTATACACGTTTCCACCATGATAAGGTAGTCCTTAGGACTCATCCTCACCTTATACCAGTTGGTGTACCTCCCTGTTTTTGTTTTCTTCCCTAGACCTCATTCGTCGAGGGCGGAAGTAACCCTTCATACTCTGGATTGCAAACATGCTTTGGCCTTTTATATCTTGAGAACTCAGGAGCACAGAAACCCAACTTTTCGTCGCTTTTGACTCCAGTCACCTAGGACTACCAGTATCCAAGCGAACTCTCTCCAGATGGATAGCAAATTTGTATAGTTAGTAAGTAACTTTTATAGATAAATCTTTTACCCACAGAGCTCTCCACACCGGCTGACCTCATCTGCCTCCAGCCCGCTCCTTGCCTCCTCCGCTCTGCACACGGCAATCACCTCTTCCTTCCTTCCTTCCTCTTCCAAGGCCCATCTTGAACTTACCCGTCATTCTGCATTCTTCTTCTTAAGCCCTGCCCTATGGAACTCATTCCCACATTCCCTTCACACTGAATCATCATTCCCCAGGTTAAAAGCACTACTCAAGACCCACCTTCTCTGTCAGGCCTACGACCTCCCCACCTCGTCAGACCACTCAGTCTTTCCCCGGTCAGAGCCCTCTTATACAGCCCCTCCATAAAGCACCAGACTACACCCTCAATATAGCCCCACACCCCCCTCTCTCGCTCCGCCTTTCCAACCCTACTTGTTTGACAGTTGCGTTCCGTGCCTATTTCTGTCCCCTTTCTATACTCTTTCTGACTTTTACTATTACTTTCCTATAAGTTAATGGCATTCATTTCCTCCCTTTTTTTTTTCTGGTAGCCAACATTTTTATTGTACGCCGCCCTGACGCTCCAGCAAGGGCAGTATATCAAGCTGTGCAAATAAAGATAAAGATTATATCTCCTTTGCTTACGACAGTACAGGACTCTCTTGAGGGTCACGTCACTGCACATAATGTTCGGGCAATGGTTGTCTCCATGGCAAATCTGCACTCTGTAGCGATTGATGAGATATGCAAAGCAGCAACCTGATTCTTTGTCCATACTTTTGCTGCTCACTATTGCCTGGACAAGGACTCCCGCTGGGATGCTTTGTTTGGCCAAGCTATTCTCCAGCATCTCTTTCAGACTTGGATCAACTCCTACCACCGTCCTGGATTTCGATACCAGACATTTTTGGAGGATATATGACCTACTACTTAGCCCTGTCTTCCACAGCTCGCTCTGAGGTTATCTCTCTGGCATTTCCAAGCTAGGGAGTCCCATATGTGAAGACTACATTCCTGCTTGTTCCTGGAGATAGCGTAGTTACTCACCTGTAACAGGTGATCTCCAGGAACAGCAGGAATTGAGTCTTCATAACCCACCCTCCTCCCCTAGGAGTTGTACTTTTCCTATTCTTCTCCTTCTCTCCTTTTTATCTCGGCTACAAACTCAACTGAGGAGGGAGAGCTGGAAAGGCGGGAAGGCATCTACGCAGGCGCAGTGGGATGCTCTCAAAAGCTTTCCTTTTGGACGCTGGGAAGCATTCCCTCACGAGTTCAATCGGTACTGATGTCACCCATATGTGAAGACTCAATTCCTGCTGTTCCCAGATATCATCCATTACAGGTGAGTGAGTACACTTTTGTTGTACTAAACCTAAGCTGGGATCAGAGCAACTTGGGGTCCTCCTTTCTTCACTCCCCCCCCCCCCCCCCCAAAAAAAAACCCCCTTTTCTGGTTCTTTTCTCTGACCTGATGTGAGATGGTTAGCCACAGATGAACCCAGCATGGCCAGTCCCTGCTCTGATGGGATTTTTAACCATTTCCAAATTCTGCAGCTGCTGCACCTCTCCCTCTCCCCCACCCGGTGTAGAAATATTCTCCACTGCAGATGCTATCATCTGTATGGTACCAGCTGCACTCCCTGGGTGGCTTCCATTGCAGTCTGCTTAAGCTATCCCTTACCAACTATTTCGGGTATCTTTCTCACATTGTGACCAATTTAACTTGTGTAAGAACAGCGAGCGTGGCTGCTGTGAACGATAACATGTCTTGTTGCAAACATAGCTGTTATGGGTGGGAGGACAACTAGGTTGCAGCAGCAAGGAATGAACACAAACCTACCCTATGGAACCCACAAGGCCCTCCCCACGTCTCACTCTTCCATCCAATCTGCAGCCATGCAGGATTCAAAAACTAGCTGCTCCTATCCTTTTCCTTGTAGGGGTTATTAGCCTGGAATAAATGAGGCCATGTTAAAAATGACTGATTGGACAAGCTGTCTAGCTTCTCCTCTGATGGAACTGATCATAGAAGGTGCTTCCTGAGGCTTAAAACCTTTTTTTTTTTTTTTGCCTGAACAAAATAGATGCCATAAAGAAAATGGGATATATTGATTGATTGCCAAATTATTCAAAGATAATACTGCCTTGATTATTCTACTTGAAATATTGCATTCATTTGTATTTTAGTATATGGCTTATTTTGGGGCACCTAGCGGAACGTAGTAAGTGCTTATCAAAAGGAATCTTTTATTAATAGGTGGTGATGCTAGAAAAGCAGTGTTCAGATGAGTTATAGTGTAGTGTTTACAGAAGAATAATTTTTTTGCTCTTCACCAAACTGAAATCTTAAATCATTTATATTAAAAACTTATGTGTAATGTTAAATAATATTTATTTCCCTCTTACCAGAAGATGATGTGTCCAGTTGCAAGCAGTAATCCAACTTTCTGTGGAACTGGCAAAACATCATGCTTTAATGAAGACAGCGTGAGAACTGATCAATATGACTTGTATTCAACACAGGAAAACAAATACAGCCAGACAATGAGCCAAATGCCCATTGATTGCCAGAAGCAAGAAGCATTCAGTGAAACACACTTGCAAACCACGAGCGGCCGGAATTTAGATTCGAAAGAGGATCTAAAGAAAAAGAAAAATCTCAGTAGGTCTGGTAAGCGTGGTAGACCATCGGGGACCACCAAATCCGCAGGATATAGAACCAGCACAGGCCGACCCCTTGGGACCACCAAAGCAGCTGGATTTAAAACGAGTCCAGGCAGACCTTTGGGTACAACTAAAGCTGCAGGATATAAAGTCAGCCCAGGGAGACCTCCAGGCAGCATTAAAACTCGATCACGGCTTGCAAATCTAGGTTACACATGCAACAGTGCAGCTTTTCCCTATGCCACAGCCCATAGCATAGGACTGCATATTGTTGGTGAAAACAATAGCAAAGTCAAAGAACCTACTGAATAGAGGAGAAGCCATTTTACTACTTTGTTTTGTTTTGGGGATTTTTTTGGATGGTCAGAAAATACCAAGTCCTGACGTATTTTCAATGCTATTTATAGTTGCAGGCTCTATATAGTCACTGGAATCCTCCAAGCAGATATTAGTGAAGGGATTTTAGCCTGATTTTGGCATTTTATGTAATATAATTTAACAGTTTGTCTTTCATTTTAAACAAAAATGCTACTACTAGCTACCATATAAAGATTACAACAATAAATTACACACAAACTAAATCTAAAAACAAAAACAATGTCTCAGCTCTCAAATTTGAATGGGTAGGATTCGGTGGAATTTTAAAAATATCTGTCATAGAACAAATTCTGTTAATTGGCATTTGTAGGTATTCAGATCTTGAAATATTTGTCAGTTCTAATATTTTTAGGCAGTTACCTGCAGACAGGTAACATAAATTGGGTTCAACTGATCCAGTATGTTGTCTTTTTAACTGATCCTTGAAAGAACACTGTGTAACATTCTGCAGCCATTTAAATGGTGGTTAGCATGCTAGTGAAATGCCCCAAGTCATTCATATCAAATTTATAATATGCAGTAGGTAACTGCAGATCCTTATGGTAAAATAAAGTGGTACAATGCATTTATCAACCCATTGTATTGTGCTGTAGAACAGTGTTCTGAAGATCAAGTTTAGTAGTAATGTGACCACAGCAAAAAAGATATAAAGTAAGACCTTTTATGGTGAATGTTGCAGGCTGAGACTTGCTAATACTCTGTTAATGTAGATGACTTTGATTTTACTAGTTCGACCATATTTTCAGTCTGATATTGCAGCTGCCCAAGGACAATATTTCTTTTAATGTTCATAGTTTGCTGTTATATTACTGTTTGTAAACAAAATGTACTTTACTACATTTGTTTAACAATGCAGTAAAGTAATTCACAAACCATAATCTGTGCTTGTTAAATGGGGAAAGGCCTAAATACTGTATACTTCCTTGCTAGATTAGCTATTTGCATCCAAATATGTTCTGTTGTAGACTAGTTGTGTATATTTTAAAGAAAACACTGTATGGCGAATCCTCATATTGCATATTTATGGTAATGTTGAGATGTAAATAATACACTTGGATGTGCAAATGCTTCTACATTAAAGGATACTGAAATACAGGATTATAATACCAAATGTCAGGGTGTGGGAGCAAAAAGTGCTGTTAAATATGAGCTTGGATTTTCTAAGATATAAATTCTGATGTTTTTATTTTTGACTAAGAACAGATGCCATTTTTCATCATGCCTTTTTTATCAAGAAAACAGCGGCAAGCCATCAGGTGTTCCAGTGATGCCTAAGACACAATGAGCTGGACTTTACTGTAAGAGGTGTTGAATTGTTTATTGGGCCTGGGTTCTTGGGCATTGGCAACTTTAAAACAAAACCTCAACAAACCTGGTATTATACAAACCATATACAACGAGTTTGCTGAACTGAGATGGCTTCTCAATCATTTTATAAACTACTGGCAGCTAAATGGCTACTAAAATATGGGTTCTTCATGCTGAAGCTATTATAGCCTGCTGTACCTTGTTACTTAATGAATTGGGCATTTAATCCAAATATTGTAATTTGACACACGCAAAGGCTAACATTTGTTAATTCACTTTATGAATATATCCATTTTGTTGTACGCAATATTCAGCACAATGCTTCATTATGTTCTGTCTGAAGCAACAGTGGTACATCCCTCTGACAAGGAACATTGCATGTGGCCACTACAGCTTAGACTCGTTTCCAAAACTCCTTGTTTACCTGTTCATTCCTCTTTGGTCTGCCTTCTGCATCGGCTACATGGTGCTGTGCTGTGTGTCAAGACAGTGCTGATTATATTATTGTTAAACTATGAATGAACTTTGTATTTCAAGTATGTTGATAAAACAGATTATCATTTTACATTTCATCAGTGTTTTAACAGTATCTTAAAAATGAATTGTGCTCCCCAGAAAAAAAGGTAAATGGGTATGATTTCTGGAGGGACTTGGATTCATTAGCTGGGAATGGGTTGATTTATATCAGGTTTGTAAATCTAAAACCATGGGAGCACTTACAGGGCATGTTTTCCATGATCAATTTCATCCACGATACAAATGTATGTAATGGAACCATGTTGGGAGAGGAAGTTGAGATGAAGTAAGATTTATATGTAGTGTCTGCTTCTGTAAATGACTTGCAAAATTTAGTGCATTTTGACTTTACCAACTTTGATTACTGGTGAAGTTTAAACATTTTAAAGAGAAGAAAATTAAGATGCCTTTAATTCAAATATCATCTTTCTCCTGATGTGTTCTTTGGAAATTAAAGCATATTTCATTTTGTAAAAGATTTATTTGGATCAGGTAACGATTGTCTTCAAAGTTTGTTTTATTTTTTTGTAATGGTTTTTCTTATTTTTTTATAGTACTTGTCATATGTATAAGCAGATCTTGTAAGACATATAAACAAAGGAATCTTCACATTTTTTGTCATTTTATGTATGTGAAACAAAATTAAATATACCCTGCTTGGGTGTGGGGTGTGTGTGTGTGGTTTTTTTTTAAATCTTTTATGCAGCAATAGTCATCTCGACACAGTTTTTCCTGTGTTGTATTGCCAGTTTTGTTTATTCCTTCCTTCCCCCCCCCCCCACCCCGATTTTATTTTTTAATCATTTGGCATCGATGATTACTGTGTTGGGCACAATAACCCCCTTTCCTGAGCGGTCCTCCAGTTTAGTCCTCCACAGCCGGGTAGTGCACCACCTCCCCGCAGCCAGGAGACTGGACCAATCAAAATCCTGCCGTGTATGATGTATGCTGTCGGAGCTCCCATCAGCCCCCAGTGTGTCCAGTCTCCTTGCAGCTGGAGGACGTGTATGCCTGGTTTAGGCTTACTTAGGATCATTTGGGGGAGCAACACTAGAGGTTTTTTTGTAGAGGTTTTTGCTTTCTGTTATCTCTTTTCTTTTTCAGGTAGATGTCCCTTTAATTTGCTTTAAAAAAAAAAAAAAGGGGGCCATACGGGGGCAAGCCGGTGGTGAGGAGCCAGGACAGCCTTAGCCTTCTGCCTTCCCTCCGGAGGTTTATCTAGCTGTCAGTCAGGCTGCATCTCTCCCCTTGACTGCACGGGGAAGAGAGCTGCCTTGGCCAGACCTCCCCTGTCTTCTTGGGCCTCTCTGGGCTCCTGCGGTCCCATTGCCACGCTTTACCTGCCTGCTGGTAAGTCCGGGGCTGTATAGACTCCCGCTCACGCCTCGAGCAGTGAGCCGGCGTTCAGCGGAGCTCCGTCTCTATCGGCGGGTGCCCTTTCAGCGCGGATCGCGTGTTTTCGTTATTTCCCTTTAATTTACTTTATTTGCTTTTATTAGCTTTTCTTTGCTTTGTTTGACTTTGTTTCCCTACTTTTCTTTGAACTTTATTGCCTCCGGTGTTTTTCGCGCCTTTTTTTCCTTTGCCGGTACAGACAGCCGGCGGCCATTTTGAGGTTTTATTTTTGCTTTTTCCCGCCGGCGATTTCAACTGTGCACCGGCCCCCCTTGCATTTTTTCCTACTTTTGAAGTGGTGATTTTGGCTGCATACATCTCTGCCTTCTGATTACAAGTTTTAAAAAAAAAAAAAAATTAAATTACCAAAAACGGGAGCGTCTCTTTTTTGCCTTCCTTGGAGTGCCATAGCTCTGAATTTATCTTTCTGGAGCAGCTTCTAAGCTTGCATGGCCGCTAGACCGCAGTGCGTGATCTGCGGATCGCGCAGGGGAGCGGTGGCTGACTCTGGAATCTGTCGGGGCTGTGCCTCCGTTTCTTCAGATGTGGAACATCAGATGGAGTTGAAAGAGCTTCCTGACGCGGCCGGCCCCCCTGTCTTGGCGGAAGGGGAGCCCACGCCGGGTCCACTACCATCTTGTTCGACGGCCCTCCCTAAAGGACTGGCTAGTACTTCTTCACTGGAGACTGTGGAATCCCCTTCCGAGGGATTCTCCCCGGATTTTGTTCTTCTTATGCACCAGGCCTTTCGCTTAAGCCGTTCTGGTAAGCTTCCGGAGTCATGGCCGGCGTCACTCCCCTCCGGCTCGGGAGGGGAGCCCCGGCGCACTTCTCAGCCTGCTGCCAAGCGCCTTCGGACCATGGACCAGGAACCAGAACCGGAAGATCTGAGTTGGCAAGATGTGGATGCAGACCTTGAGCCAGATGCTGATCCTGAGGAGTTGGAGGACGGTGAAATTCCGGAGCCGGAAGATCAGGCCCGCATTATTCGGGTATTTCGTAGAGAAGAGCTGGTACCCTTGATCACGGAGTCTCTTCAGACCCTTAATCTTGCGGTCGCGAGGCCTATGGAGGAGGACGGCTTGGAAGATCCGCTCATACAGGCTGTGCGGGACTCCCAGGTGGTGTTTCCCGTGCACCGAGTGGTGGAGCAAATGATTCAAACGGAGTGGGATCAGCCTGACTCCGGTCTGAAGGGGATAAGGACTATGAACCGTCTCTATCCCTTGGCCGACAAAGACAAGGAAAAGTTTAAGTCTCTGCGCGTCGATGCAGCAGTATCGGCGGTGACTAAAAAGACCACCATTCCAGTTGAGGGCAGTGCTGCCCTAAAGGATGCGCAGGACAAGAAAGTGGATAACTTGTTGAAACAAGCCTTTGATACCAATGCTTTATCCTTGCAGGCCTCTATCTGCGGCGCTTGGGTGGCTAGAGCCTGCTTGCGCTGGGCTCAGCGCCTGCGGTCGGTTTCCGGCTTAGACCCGCAGGGATTGCTAGAGCTGACACGTCTGGAGTCTGGGTCGGCGTACCTCGCAGATGCGCATTATGATTTGATCAGGACTTTGGCTAATAGCATGGCTTCTTTAGTTGCGGCTCGGAGGTCTATATGGTTGAGGAACTGGGCGGCTGACGGCTCTTCTAAATCCCGCCTCAGTAAACTTCCCTTTCGGGGCAGATTATTGTTTGGAGAAGCCCTGGATAAGTTGGTTAAGGACCTCGGAGAGTCTAAGGGCGGTAGGCTGCCAGAGGATAAGCCCAAGCTCAATCGGAACGCACCGCCAGCACGGGGACACTTTCGGGACTTTCGCAGATTTCGTTCTTCCCGCCTGTGGTCTTCTCAACGCAGCCGCTTTGTATCCAGAACCCAAGGATTTTGGGGTTTTCAAGGTGCGGGCCGAGGCTTTTCGGGGGCTTCCGCCTCCTCAGCCTCTTCCTTTGGTCGCAAACCACAATGAAGCGAGGCGGGCCCCAGAGGGAAGTCTGGTCATTGGGGGTCGCTTGCGCGATTTCCTTCCCTCTTGGGCCCAAATTACCTCCGATCAGTGGGTGCTGGAGATCGTGAGAGAAGGCTATGCGTTGGAGTTTGCTCGCCCGCTCCCCGATGCCTTTGTTCTCTCTCCCAGCAAGGGCGAGCAGAAAACACAGGCGATTCGCCTAACTTTGCGCAGGCATTTAACCTTAGGAGCCGTCATTCCCGTCCCGCCTGCCGAGCGCGGCGCCGGTCCCTACTCCATTTATTTTGTGGCGCCCAAGAAAGACGGGTCGCTACGCCCCATTCTGGACCTCAAGGGGGTGAATCGTGTTCTCCGGGTTCCTCATTTTCGAATGGAAACCTTGCGGTCAGTCATTGTGGCGGTGCGTCGCGGAGAGTTTCTCACGTCCCTCGACCTCTCGGAGGCCTATTTGCACATTCCTATTCGACCATCTCATCAAAAGTTCCTTCGGTTTGCTTTCCCGTGGGGCCACTTTCCGTTTCGAGCCCTGCCGTTTGGGCTGGCTACCGCTCCTCGCACCTTCACGAAGGTTATGGTGGTGGTCGCTGCGGCTTTGCGTCGGGAAGGCATCTTGGTTCACCCTTACCTTGACGATTGGTTGATTCGCACGAAGTCCAGAGACGAGAGTATGCAGGTCACAGACAGAGTGGTTACTCTTCTGCGATCGCTCGGCTGGGTCGTCAACGAACAGAAAAGTCACTTGATGCCGACTCAATCCCTCGAATATCTCGGGGTTCTCTTCGACACGGCGCGAGGGTTGGTGTGCTTGCCGGAGCGCCGTGTCCTGGCTTTACGGGGCCTAGTGTGCACTTTCCTAGCGATGCCCGCTCCATCCGCCTGGTGGTACCTTCGGCTTCTCGGCACTATGGCAGCGACCCTGGAGGTGGTTCCGTGGGCGCGGTTTCATATGCGACCGCTCCAGAGCGCCCTGCTGTGTCGCTGGTCGAATCAGTTCGATTCGTTGAACAAGCGATTGCCCTGCCCGAAGCCAGTGCGTCGGTCACTCCGGTGGTGGCTGTGCCCGGAGAACCTGAGCAAGGGGCTTCCCTTGGAGACGCCCCTTAGGCTTGCATCCGTGATGAACGGAATCCAATCAGGCTGGGGAGCCCCATTGCCAGGGCCGCTTTGCTCAGGGGACGTGGTCTCTCCGGGAGGCATCTTGGTCGATCAACTGTCTCGAGCTGCGAGTGGTCAGGCTCGCGCTGCTTGCCCTCGAAGCGTTGGTAGCGGGGAAACCCGTACGGGTTCTCTTGGACAACTCGGCGACGGTGGCCTACATCAACTGCCAGGGGGGCACCGGAAGTGTGGCCTTGGAGTCCGAGGCGGCGGCGTTGTTCAATTGGGTTCAATCCCGGCTGCCGGCGATCTCAGCGACGCATATCGCGGGCCGGGACAATGTGACAGCGGATTTTCTCAGCAGGGTGCGGGTGGATCCCGGGGAATGGGAGCTGAACCCGCAAATTTACTCCCAAATAGTTCATCGATGGGGTCTGCCCGTCATGGATCTCATGGCGACATTTCAGTCGGCGAAGACGGGCCGCTTCTTCAGCAGGCGCAGGGAGCACATGTCCGAAGGGATCGATGCCCTTCTTCAGCCGTGGCCAGAGTGCGGTCTCCTTTATGTCTTTCCTCCTTGGGCGCTAATCGGTCGGGTTGTTCAGTGCATCGAGGCTCACCGGGGGCGAGTGTTGCTGGTTGCTCCGGATTGGCCCCAAAGACCGTGGTACGCGGACCTGGTGCGGTTGCGCGACGGGATTCCCTGGCATCTACCGTCGCTGCCGGATCTTCTGCTTCAGGGTCCCCTTCGGATGCCCCAGGTGGATCGCTTCTCGCTTACGGTTTGGCCATTGAAAGGGCTCGGCTGAGGAAGAGGGGTTATTCCCCTGCAGTTGTTTCCACCCTTCTTCAAGCGCGGAAGACTTCCACCTCTCTCGCTTATATTCGAGTGTGGAGGATTTTTGAGGATTGGTGTTCCGGCATGGTATCCGAGCGGCGACGACCTCCGTGCCTGTAGTACTCAGTTTTTTACAGGACGGGTTTGATAAGGGTCTTGCGGCCAGTTCTCTCAAAGTTCAGCTGGCGGCTATCGCTTGTTACAAAGGCAAAGTGTTGGGTATTAGCCTAGGGTCTCACCCGGACGTGCTGCGTTTTCTCAAGGCTGTTTTCCGTTTGTGGCCTTCGCGTCGGGTATCCATTCCTTCCTGGGATCTGAACTTGGTGTTGCGGGCGCTGGTTCGCGAACCCTTTGAGCCTCTGCAACAGGCGTCTCTTAAGGATTTGACCCTAAAGACGGTTTTTCTCGTGGCCATCTGCTCGGCGAGGCGTATTTCCGAGTTGCAGGCGCTCTCGTGCAGGGAGCCCTTCTTATCCATTTCTAGGGATCGTGTAGTGCTTCGTCCGGTTCCCTCCTTTTTGCCCAAAGTGGTATCGCCTTTTCATTTGAACCAGGCGGTGTTTCTTCCGGTCCTGCGGGCCGGTCCGGAAAGCCCTGCTAGCGGTGGGCTTCACTTTCTGGATGTTCGGCGCGTTCTTCGCCGTTACTTGAAGGTTTCTGAGTCTTTCCGGAAAACAGACCGCCTATTCGTACTATTTGGCGGGGCACGGCGGGGTGAAGCAGCGACTAAGGCATCTATTGCTCGATGGATTAAAGAGGCGATTGCATCGGCATATCTGTTGCAGCATCAGCCGGTTCCGGCGGGTCTGCGCGCCCACTCGACCAGGGCTCAAGCAACCTCTTGGGCAGAACATAGCCTGGTTCCCCCTGCGGAGATCTGTAAAGCGGCTACGTGGTCCACGCTGCATGCCTTCAGTAAGCATTACCGCTTGGATGTGCTTGCCGCTCAGGATTCTCGTTTTGGTTCGTCAGTGCTGCGCGCCGGATGGCATGGTCCCGCCCGGTGTTGACTGCTCTGTTACATCCCGGATGTGGAGGACTAAACTGGAGGACCGCTCAGGAAATGGAAATTACACATACCTGGTAATTGTAGTTCCTGGAGGGTCCAGTTTAGTCGTCCTTCCCTCCCATATCTCCGGTTCACTCTTTCGGCGCGCTTTTTGTTTACAGACGATACGCTCTTCTGGCGGGTGTCATTCTTTTCATGGTCTTCTGCCCGATCTCAACTGTCTTTTTCTTCTGGGGGGCAGGTAGAAGTGCTGTGTAGCGTTCTGGCTTCCTCGTTTGGGGAGGGAGTCGGGATATTCTTTGCATCTAGGGGGTCGAGTTTGTTTTCAATATGCATTTCTGATAGTCTCATGTGTTGCTTCTTTAAGTCTGCTTTGTTACTAGTTTACTGGGGGCTGATGGGAGCTCCGACAGCATACATCATACACGGCAGGATTTTGATTGGTCCAGTCTCCTGGCTGCGGGAGGAGGTGCACTACCCGGATGTGGAGGACTAAACTGGACCCTCCAGGAACTACAATTACCAGGTATGTGTAATTTCCATTTTTGCACTAGAAATAACAAGTGACTGGAATAAAATGTTTCAAACTGGGGTTTATTTTGCCTCAATTTTTCAGTTGCACCAAGCTCATTCCCAGTTATTGGAGAATGCAAGAATAACTGAGGACCAGAGTCTGGTTCAAGAAGTGGTTCCTTACATTGTATGCCAGGGACAAGTCTTTACTGATTTGGTCCTTATTTGTGTTGTAGGCAGCATGTTTTTATTTTATCTTAGAAAAAAATGAACCGGTGTAATGGAATTACAGAAAATTCCTTATTGAAATTGACTCCTGTTAACTAGATGTGATTTCAAATATAAGCCACAATGTGCTGTAACTGGATGAAAACTAGCCAGCCAGTCCCTGTTTTCAGGTATACAAAATACTTTCTGTAGCCCGTTACTCTGGCTTAGATGAACCTAAAGTACCTACTCCAGATTGGGTGCTAGACACACACATCACATTTAATAGCCTACTATATCAATCGGCTAATATTAAGGTTCATACATGCAAATCTCCCTATGTAGCTTGATGATTCTGATGGTTTAGAATATTTTTCTTGTAGCTTTTATAAAGGGGAAATTATTGGAACTTTGCTGCAGACTGTAGGTCCTATGTAGACAAAGGCGAAAACAGAATATGGGGAAATAGGGTTATCCGGCATATACTGTAAAATTTCATAACACTCTTGTCATAGGGTGAGACTTTTAGCAACCTTCTAATACCACCTCAGTTAAAGGAGGGTACTCTTAGCTTTGGTTTGGAGTTCTCTGGCTGCAAGCTCAAATCTTGATCTTAAGTTGGAAGAAAAAAGTGATTGTCTTGAACATGCCACCCCCTGTTACAAAAAGAATTATAATTATTTTAGGTTATAAGTTCTGTATCTTTTCTTTGTATTTTTTTATAATACAGTTAACATTTTGTGTTTAATGTCTATAAAGATTAGCAGGTGGTAGCCTCCTTTTTTTTCTATTGTTTAGAATGTACTTTCCTCAATTGTATATCATTTCACTTTTGGAAAGTATGATGATCTAGTAAATCTTTGAGGTTTTGATGCTCATCACTTTATGTAATCAGACTGCTTCATTAAATGTCATGATTTTCCTTAAGGTTATGGAGGAAATAAATACCCATTAGTCTAATATCAAGATTCTCTCCAAAGCTGTAAAATGTCTGATAGGTGCTGTATGGGTTTTACTTGTGTCCATGAACTTGAGCTACACGTGAAATTGTGTATGCGAATGGAGTAGTGTTCAGGATCTGTATTTAGTAATATCGATGTATATTAATTAATAAAGTAATTACTTTAACAGATTTGCATATTGTGTTTTTATACCCATTCTAATGTAATTATCAAAGATCAGAATATGATCTACTGGCCTTTAAAGATTAGTGTTTTGTTTTTTTTTAGTTTTTTTTGGTTGATCAAACATGGGTTGAAGATTGAGGGAGAGAAGGCAGGCTGGTTGGGATGCAGGCTACAGTGATAAGCTAAGCTGGGCCATTACAGACATTGCTTAACCTATTTTTTTCATAGGAATAGATCTTAGAAAAGTAGGTCCTAAAACAGCTGGGCATAAGCTTAGTCCATGAGGGTCACAAATGGGCCAGATTTTCAGGATATCACTAATGAAGATAGTATGTATGCAGATCTATCTAATGTATATTCATTAAGGATATCCTAAAAAGTTTGGTCTGTTTGTGGCCCTTGAGGACTGAATGTATGTTTGCATCTATTCCCTAAAAGAACTGCAACAGACTTGGGCTATGGCTGCTTGACCCAGGCCTCTGGACATCCAGCCAGCCAGGTTTTCAATATGTACGATGGAGGCAGTGCATGCAGGTCTACCTCATGTCATTCATTGTTCTGCTAAAAACATGACTGGCTAGGTGTGTCCTGAGAACTCCTGCCTTGAGCAAAGGAAGACTGAAGGCAAATGCCCCTTCCCTCTCCCTCCTCTGCTTCAATCTCATTGGGGATAAGGAAATTGAGAGAGCTCTTAGCCATTGGCTCATAGATCCAAAGCAGAAATATCAAGAGAGATCTCTAATCATTCCACAAAAAAACATTTTCAAATGTTTTATATAGCTTTGACACATGAAATATTTTTTATAAAAAATGAACAGCAATAGTTTAAAACTTATTTGTAATATATACTGTAGCAGAGTAAACATAAAAATCCTCAACTTCCTAATCTCTACTAGAAATAACTGGTTTTACAGCTTGTTAAAAAGTAGGTGGTCTGTAGATCAGTAGACCTTACCAAGCAAGTTTCATCAGTTGGCATGGCTTAAAGTTATAACTCTTTCTCTATGTAGCTTAAGGAGAAAGGGGGGTTTGCCTGTTTGATCTTAAGACCTGAATAGGTTCATACCTCAATGGCTTCTCCAATTCTTTTTGAAAGGTTATGTTTTTAGGAGTAATGCTCTTGTGAAAAAAATATGGCACAAGGACAAAATCCTGAAAGCAGAACAATTAAAAAAAAAAAAAATTAAATGCTTGCAATGCAAATAAGTAGCCTATTAGGTAAGTATGTGCTGCAGCAAAATAGCCTCTGGTGCAGCATTTCATTATGGGGAACACATCTTTCAAAGTTTATGGTTCCATGCTCAATGTAGCTCTTGTACCCCTCTATCATCTAATGGTCATTTGGACCAGTTCTGGGTCTGGTGGGTTTTTTTTTGACATATTCATAAATGACCTGGAAAATGGAATAACGAGTGAAGTTATCAAATTTGCAGATGGGAGAAAACTATTTAAAGTTGTTAAAACCCATGAGGTTTGTGGAAAATTGCAAGAGGATCTTGATAAATTGGAAGACTGGGCATTCAAATGGCAGATGAAATTTAATGTGGACAAGTGCAAAGTTATGCACCTAGGAAAGAACAACCCAAACTGTTTACACGATGCAAGGTTCCACATTAGGAACCACCACTCAGGAAAAAGATTTAAGCATCGTGGATAATATGTTAAAACCCTCCGCCCAGTGTGCAGCAGCAGCCAAGAGAGCAAATAGAATGCTTAGGTATCATAATGTATTATAGCACATGCTGTATCATAGCGCACAATGTACATAGTTCAACTAATCAAACACACTATAACTTCTTACACACAAATCATGATATAGCTTTCACTGCATGAAATACACGTTCACTACTTTTGATTGTTTTGCTGTGATACCGCCTTGATTGTAGGATAAGGTGGTATAGAAATACTGTTAAATAAATAAATTAAAGGAATGGAAAATAAAACAAAGGCTATTATAATGTGTCTGTATTGTTCCATGGTGCAACCGCGCCTTGAATACTGTGTGCAATTCTAGTTGCTGTATCTTAAAAAGGATATAGTGGTGTTAGAAAAGGTACAGGGAAGAGCCACCAAAATGGTAAAGGGAATGGAAAGATACCCCTACGAAGAGAGGCTAAAAAGGTTAGGGCTCTTCAACCTGAAAAAGATACGGCTGAGGGGAGATATGATAGAGGTCTATATATTAATGAATGGAGTGGAATAGGTAAACATAGATCAATTGTTTACATCATCAGAATATAGAAAGACTAGGGGACGTGCTATGAAACTACAGGGTAACCTATTTAAAACTAATGAGAGAATATTTTTCACTCAATGTGTAATCAAACTCTGGAATTTGTTACTGGAGGATGTAGTAAAAGCTGTTAGTGTAGCTGGGTTTAAAAAAGGTTTGGACAAGTTCCTGGAGGAAAGGTCCATAAACCATTATTAAAAGGGACCCGGGATCTCACTGCTTGACCCAATGCAAGCATTGTGGAAACTGCTAGGTACTTATGACCTATATTGGCCACTGTTGGAAACAGGATACTGGGCTTGCTGGTCTTTGGTCTGACCCAGTATGGTATTACTTATGTACTGTGACAATACAAAGATGTATTTAAAATAGAAGTAGAGAGGCCTATAAGGAGCATGGCTCAATGGCCCTGGCCTGAAAGAACTAGAAAAGCACTTGTATAAAATTACTGCATGATGATGCAAATTTTGCTTTTTAATGACTCAGAATAATTCTAGTATCTGGCATCTGGAATACTTAATGATGGGGATGGTTATTGATTTTAGGTAATAGGTGGAAGGGTTGATTTAATTTTGAGTATTAATATTTATTAGTTTGCCTTAAACATATAATTGAATCAACAACCATTGACCCGGTACCAAAAAAATGGGGAAAACATTCTTACACACATAATTGGCTACACAACAGAAACACCTACCAACTCCACCTTTGCAAAAGGCAATAAGATTACAGTAGCACAGCCATATGACCTAAGCCCTGGCTCAACCTTTCTCCCTTCCCAACCCTCCCTGGCTCTGTGCCCCATATCATGCTCTCCTCCCCCTCCCCCTCGGACTGTCACAGCCTTTAGGGTATTGAGCTTGAAACTGAGTCCTTTGCCAGTGATAAAGGGGAGTAGGTCGAGAGGTTTTTTTGTTTATTCAGCAAGGGCTAAACTGTGCATCATCACACTGATCCATTGCTAAAAAGAGGGCATCCTATCTCCCACACATTGTTGCAGGATCAGTTTCTTGACATAGCCTATCCCTATCATAAGGAAATTCACTTTCCTTATTTTCTGATCCCACAGGAGACCCTCATTGCCCAAGAGAAGCAAATTGTAAGTCTAATTAATAGATTTTTTAAGTAGCTGCTCCATACATCTAAAACACCTCTAGGAGTGTCAGGAACTCTTTTAAAAAAAAACAACAAAAAGTGTGCCAAAACGTGTCCACATGGGCGTGATGCTTGCTGTAGCTGTTCTGGGTCATAACCCAAGTCTAGCCCCCTGTTCCTTTGTTAAATATCCCCTATGCAGTAGCTGGTATTGCATCTCTTGATCTCTAGTTGAAGTATACTCCACAGGGAGCTGTTGAAAGTACAGTTCCATATATTCCTTATCGCTTCTCCAGGCCAGTCCAGGGAATGTTAGGGTTGTCGATCCCCTTTAGCAGCTGAGGACTGAAGACTTCAAGTTTTCTTGATAGCTTAAGCCACTCCCCCTGACGTCCACAAGCCAGTCTTTCAGTCCTCAGCAGCTGAAGAGGATCGATCTGCCTATCTCCCTCAGAAGAAATCTAGTTTTTAATTTTTGAGTTGTAGTTACTGTCCTACAAGTTGGCTCTAGCAGGGCTGATGTTAATCTATATTCCCGAGAACTCTTTGTAGTCCAAAAGTAATAGCGGGAATTCAGAGACGTCGAGTATTTGGTGCTGAATTGCGGGAGTAAGGTAGAGCCTACCTTCGTGTCCGCCTCTGTGTCTGTCACAGCAGATTGAACCTGGGAGCCCCAGTTTTTCCTCTGCCTGTAAGTACTGCACTGCTGCACGTCCCGCTAGCAGCGGGACAGCGTCTGGCCGCTGCCGCATTACTCTCCCCGTTCAGGTGAGCCGGTTTGGGGGAGCCTGTTTAGCTTTGCGGTTTAGCTGTCAACATCGGGATGTGAAGGGGCGGCTATCTGTTTTCGGTGCTCCATACCGCGGCTATCAGTGTTGCCCCGGGAGCTCTGCAGCAGGGTGCGCAAATTAGATGGAGGAGACGGTTCCGTCGGAGTCAGAGGGCTTCATTACCCGCTGAAAAGGCGGGAAAGGTGGCCATTTTGTGCATGCCGGCAAGCTTGCCCGCGGATCATCACCGGCCAGGAAAAAGAAAATCAAAATCTAATAAGGATGTTTCTGAGCGCGCGAAGCCTCCGCAGACCCTGACTGCTGCTCAGGAAGGGGTTTCTGCGTTGTTTTCCCCTGAATTCATTTTGGCAATGCACAAGGCTTTTCTGCTGAAAGCCTCTGTCATCAGCTGCGGTGTCCCTTTCTACCTCATTACCCGTACCAGGGATCTCTCCAGTGGCGGAGGATCCTGGGGAGGGGCCTTCTCAGCGCACGAGAGCGTTCCAGGCCCCGGTGGATCCCTTTGGGCCTCTGGTCTCAGAACCCCTGGGTCAGGAGGAGGGGGAACTTATTTCAAATGAGCTTCTGTCCAATGCTGGCTTGGACCTCTGTCCAGAGGAGCTGGAAGAGGGGGAAATAGCACCCGGCGAGGACCCGAATGTGTTTCGGGTCTTTCGAAAGGAAGAGCTAGGTGCTCTCATTTCACAGTCCTTATCAGCGTTACACCTCCTTCTTCCCTCCGTATCTCAGGAACCTTTAGAGGATCCATTGTTGCAGGGGTTTAAGGCTGAGCAGCGCTGTTTTCCTATCCACCGTGTTATCAAACATGATTGAGTCGGAGTGGGAGTGTCCGGAAGCTACTCTCCGTGGAAGTCGTGCGTTGGCTCGCCTTTACCCAGTGCCACAGGAGGAGAAGGAATTATTGCGCATGCCCAAGGTAGATGCTATAGTGTTGGCGGTGACCAAAAAGACTACCATTCCGGTGGAAGGAGCGGCGGCGCTTAAGGATCTCCAAGATCGGAAATTGGAAATTCTGCTCAAACAGGCCTTTGATTCTAGCGCTCTGGCGCTACAGGCTGCTGTGTGTGGAGCGTACGTCTCGAGGGCGTCCATTAGGTGGATGCAAGGAGACGCTTCGGTGGAGTCAGCATCGGCTTCTGGAGCAGAGGGGGCGAAGTTAGAGTCGGCAGCGGCTTATATGGCGGACGCCTTATATGATTTATTGCAGATTGCCGCGAAACCATGGCGTCACTTGTCGCTGCCAGGCGTTTTCTGTGGTTGTGTAACTGGTCGGCAGATGTTTCCTCAAAGTTACGTCTTAGTAAATTGCCCTATAAAGGGAGGTTGCTTTTTGGGGAAGCATTGGAAAAGATAGTGAAGGATCTCAGAGACTCGAAAGGCGGTCGCTTGCCGGAGGATAGGCCCAAGCCGGTTAGAGGATCGGGGGGGTCTACGCGGCTTAAGTCGGGACACCCGCAGATTCCGAGGAGCGCGCTTTGCTCCCTATTCCAAGGGCCGTTCAGGGTTTCGCGGGCAGTCCTTTTGAGGGGCCAGAGGTTATGGAAGGTCCTACTTCAATGCTCCTCAGCCCGCCGCTAAGAAACCGCAATGAAGGTTTCCTGGTCCAGGCGTTGATTCCTGTGGGAGGACGGCTACAGGAGTTTCTTCCAGCCTGGACCACGATAACCACAGACAACTGGGTGTTGGAGGTCGTTCACAAGGGGGAGTGGCTTAAGCTATCAAGGAAACTTGAAGTCTTCAGTCCTCAGCTGCTAAAGGGGATTGACAACCCTAACATTCCCTGGACTGGCCCGGAGAAAGCTCAAGGAAAGACAATTAGCAGGTAAGACCTAATTTCACCTTCTCCCCAAGTTCCTCTCGTCTAATTAGGCCAGCTGTGGTATGGGCAGAGCCTCCCGGAGCATAAGCACAAGGTACCAATTACCCATTGTTTTCCATTTGGGGGCCAGATTTCAAAAAAATCTCATCATTCTCAGTGAGCTCTCCCAAATCTTGTGGGTTGTGTGCTTGCCAGTATGGTAGTGCCACAAAAGAGAAGTGATGTATCTCTGGGAAACCCTAGTTTCTGCTGGGGGGGGGGGGTCTTGAATGTGGGCAGAGTCTTGCCTCCCCACTTCAGAAAGAACCCCAACGCCATTCAGCCCTCTGTGTTCCACTGTTGAAATAGACTTCTTTTCCACCCCAGCTCAAAGCCTGGGTTTCTGGTTACCTGCAGAAAGGGAGGTGGCCCTCCAGTTAGTGATGTCTATCAGCTCACCACTTTCATGCCTGCCTCAGAAGGTCCAACAGTGCCTCAAACTCTGAACAGGTCACTTCTGCTCTAGGATAGTGTAAGAGACTCAACAAGCTGTACAGATGATGCCAAGCTTCCTGTAGGTCTGGGTGCATATTGTTCCATGCTGGTATAGACCTCATGTATCCAGCATATGAGTGCTGCAACATTTTAAATGGGTAGATTAGGTACCCCCTCCCCCATTTATCCTTTTGCTAAGAACAACTTGGAATAACTACCGGTATATGTACTCACCCCTCCACAAAAATCACCCAATGCCCTGGAAATGCTGGTC
The DNA here is from genome assembly GCA_033557465.1 of Ichthyophis bannanicus. Classification (NCBI taxonomy): domain Eukaryota; kingdom Metazoa; phylum Chordata; class Amphibia; order Gymnophiona; family Ichthyophiidae; genus Ichthyophis; species Ichthyophis bannanicus. The sequence continues at coordinate 35,183,975 of CM066050.1, read as the reverse complement.
ATCTGTCTGAACCCTGAGTGGCCAGAATGAACAAATGGATGATGAAATGCTCAAAGAAATCAAGGAAGCTAGCAAAAGTTACAGTGCAGTAGTAATAATGGGCGATTTCAATTACCCCGGTATCGACTGGGTCAGTGTCACGGCAGGACATGTTAGGGAGATAAAGTTCCTAGATGAAATGACTGTTTCTTAGAGCAGCTGGTTCATGAACCGACCAGAGGGGAAGCAATATTAGACCTAGTCCTTAGTGGAACACCAGATCTAGTGCAAGCGATAAGGGTGTTGGGGCCACTTGGCAATAGTGATCATAGCATGATCACCTTTGATTTAATTAGTGGAGGAGGGATAGTAAGGAAATCCACAGTACTACCTTTTAACTTTCGAAAGGGCGACTATGATAAAATGAGGAAAACAGTTAAGAAAAAACTAAAAGGAGCAGTTGCAAAGGTTAAAGACTTACATCAAGCTTGGGTGTTGTTTAAAAATACTATCTTGGAAGCCCAAGCCAGCTTTATTCCACGCTTTAAGAAAAGTGGAAGGAAGTCAAAAAAACTGCCAGCATGGTTTAAAGGTGAGGTCAGAGAGGCTGCTGTTGCCAAAAAAGCATCTTTCAGGAAATGGAAAAAAGAGCCAAACGACGAAACCTGGAAACAACACAAGCACTGGCAAGTCAAATGCAAGGCATTGATAAAGCAGGCAAAGGGAGAATTTGAGAAGAAGCTTGCTGCGGAAGCAAAAACGTGAAATAAAGATTTTTTTCAAGTACATTCGCAGCAAAAAACCTGTGACAGTGTCATTTGGTCCATTAGATGATAGAGGCGTTAAAGGGACACTAAGAGGTGACAAGGCGATAGCAGAGAGACTGAATGAATTCTTTGCTTCGGTCTTTACTGAGGAAGATATAGGGATGTTACCCATGACTGAAGTGGTATTTAAAGGTGCGGAAGAATTGAAGGAAATATCGATACATCGGGAAGATGTATTACAACTATTAGATAAACTGAAGAGTAACAAATCACCTGGGCCGGATGGTATACATCCAAGGGTGTTGAAAGAACTGAAATATGAGATTGCAGACCTGCTATTAGTAATCTGTGAGCTATCATTAAAATCATCTCTAATTCCTGAAGATTGGAGGATAGCCAATGTAACACCAATTTTTAAAAAGGGTTCCAGGGGTGATCCGGGAAACTACAGACCGGTGAGCTTGACGTCAGTACCGGGAAAAATGGTAGAAACCATCATAAAGAATAAAATTATTCAGCATTTAGATAGTCATGGCCTAATGGGAGACAGCCAACATGGCTTTAGACAAGGAAGATCTTGCCTTACTAATCTGTTATGTTTTTTTGAAGGTGTGAATAAACAGGTGGACAAAGGTGAGTCGGTTGATATAGTGTATCTGGACTTTCAGAAAGCCTTTGACAAGGTCCCTCATCAGAGACTTTTGGCAAAACTAAAGAGTCATGGGATAGGAGGCAGTGTCCTACTGTGGATCAGAAACTGGTTAAAAGATAGAAAGCAGAGGGTAGGGCTAAATGGCCAATTTTCCCAATGGAGAAAGGTGAATAGTGGTGTACCCCAGGGATCTGTGCTGGGTCCTCTGCTTTTTGACATATTCATAAATGACCTGGAAAGTGGAATAACGAATGAGGTTATCAAATTTGCAGATGACACAAAACTATTTAAAATTGTTAAAACCCAAGAGGATTGTGGAAAATTGCAAGAGGATCTTGATAAATTGGAAGACTGGGCATCAAAATGGCAGATGAAATTTAATGTGGACAAGTGCAAAGTTATGCACCTAGGGAAGAACAACCCAAACTATGGTTACACGATGCAAGGTTCCACTTTAGGAACCACCACACAGGAAAAAGATTTAGGCGTCATTGTGGATAACATGTTAAAACCCTCGGCCCAGTGTGCAGCGGCGGCCAAGAGAGCAAATAGAATGCTAGGTATCATAAGGAAAGGAATGGAAAATAAAACAAAAGATATTATAATGCCTCTATATCGTTCCATGGTGAGACCGCACCTTGAATATTGTGTGCAATTCTGGTCGCCCTATGTTAAAAAGGATATAGTGTTAGAAAAGGTTCAGAGAAGAGCCACCAAAATGGTAAAGGGGATGGAAGGATACTCCTATGAAGAAAGGCTAAAAAGGTTAGGGCTCTTTAACCTGGAAAAGAGACGGCTGAGGGGAGATATGATAGAAGTCTATAAATTAATGAACGGAGTGGACCGGGTAAACGTAGATCGAGTGTTTATGTTATCAGAATATAGAAAGACTAGGGGACATGCAATGAAGCTACAGGGTAAACTATTGAAGACTAAGAAAATATTTTTTCACTCAACGTGTAATCAAACTCTGGAATTTGTTACCGGAGGATGTAGTTAAGGCTGTTAGTGTAGCTGGGTTTAAAAAAGGTTTGGACAAGTTCCTGGAGGAAAAGTCCATAAACCATTATTAAGAAGGGACCCAGGATATCAATGCTTGACCCAGTACAAGCATTGTGGAACCTGTGTCTTTTGGGGAAACTGCTAGGTACGTATGACCTAGATTGGCCACTGTTGGAAACAGGATACTGGGCTTGATGGACCTTGGTCTGACCCAGTATGGCATATTTTATGTTTATGTTCTTGCAAATGCAAATGCAATGTGTGCCTTCGAGTCAGTCCAGACTCCTGGCGACCCAGAAGCTCCTGGGTTTTCTTGGCAGTGTCACCGGAAGTAGATTGCCAGGCCTTTCTTCCGAGGCAATGGAGGGTTAAGTGACTTGCCCAAGGCCACAAGGAGTGCTAGTGGGAATCGAACCCTGGTTGCTTGGTTACCAAGCCAGTGTTCTAACCACTAGGCTACTCCTCCACTCCTATGTTCTTATGTATGTTAAATGTTCAGTTGGTATAAAATTTTGGGATGATCACCATGTTGACCAGGGCCGTTTTGTCCAAAAAGGGGCAAGGGGGGATATCTGCCCACTTATCTCATGTTTTTGATGTGATGCAGCTTGACCTGAATATTTGTCATATGTTTTCCTAAGGTTGCTATGCAGGTGAATGCCTAAATATCTCAAGGGTCCTGTGGACCACCTAAAGGCCACATAGTCCCTCCTGAGGTTTGCTCCCATGCCATCCCCTAACAGATAGGCCTCAGACTTATCCATATTAACCTAGAGTCCGGAGAAGCTACCAAACTACTGTAGCAACTGAAGCAGCTCAGCCGGTACTACATACTAATGAGCATGTCATCTGCAAATAGACTGATTTTGCATTCACTACCACCTAATGTTATGCCCCTAAGCCTTGCTGAACACCACCTCTTTTCTAATGGTTCAAGAGATTGAATAAACAAAAGTGGGGACAGCGGGCATCCTTGTGTCTTTTGCATCAGCTTGACAGGTTCTGCAAGCTGGCCGCTGACTAAAATTTGTGCGATTGGAGCAGTATAAAGAGTCTGTATCCAGCAGGCAAACTACTCCTCCACCCCTAGTTGCAGCAGGAACCAGAACAAATAGTCCCAAGACGCCTTCCCTGTCAAAGGTCGTCTTGGCGTTGATTTGCCACCACTGCAGGGTCTCCATGAGGTTGCTGCTGCTGGAACATGATCAGGGCTCTCAAGATGTGGCCCACTGCACTTCTACCTTTCAAAAATCCCACTTGAGTGGGATGAACAAGATCTGGCAGGCTCACACTCAACCATCTAGCCAGAATGGTGGTTAATATTTTGAAATCCTGATTTAGTAGGGATATAAGTCTATAAGATGTGGCCTGCTCTGGGTCACATCTGGACTTGGAAAGCAGAACTACTGTTGCTCTGGTGGCATATGCACACAACCATCCCTCAGCCACCCCCATTGCTGCCATGGGCCATGCCCAAATAGTCTACAGATGGGGACGCCCGATTATGGATCTCATGGTGACCTTTCAGTCAGCAAAGGTGAGTCGTTTCTTCATCAGATGCCGAGAGCGGATGTCAGAAGGGATCGACGCGCTCATTCAGAATTGGTCGTCGACGGGACTTCTCTGTGTTTTCCCTCCATGGGCACTCATAGGATGAGTGGTTCAGCGCATCGAGGCCCATCAAGGAAGGATACTATTGGTGGCTCCGGATTGGCCGAGATGTCCGTGGTATGCGGACCTAGTTTGACTGCTAGGAGATCCGTGGCGATTACCACCAATGGAAGATCTGTTGTGTCAGGGTCTGCTACGAATGCCTCAGGTGGATCGATTCTCGCTTACGGTCTGGCCATTGAAAGGGCGAGGTTAAGGAGAAAGGGCTACTCAGGAGCAGTCATCGCTGCTTTACTCCGAACCAGGAAAAGGTCCACTTCCCTAGCTTATGTTCATGTCTGGCGTGTTTTTGAGGACTGGTGTTCACGGCATCAGGTTCGCGCAGCGACTGCCTCCGTTCTTGTAGTATTAAGCTTCCTACAAGACGGTTTTGAAAAGGGTCTTGCAGCTAGTTCTTTACAAGTTCAGTTAGCAGCCCTAGCTTGCTATAGAGGTAAGGTGCAAGGGGTGGCCCTGGGCGCGCATGGGGATGTTCTCCGTTTCCTTAGGGCGGCGTCTAGGCTTCGGCCTGTGCGCAGAATTTTGGTACCGCCGTGGGACCTCAACCTAGCGCTAGGGGCTTTGACTAGAAAACCCTTTGAGCCCTTGCGTCAAGCTTCGGTGAAGGATTTGACTTTGAAAACAGCGGTTTTGGTGGCTATTTGTTTGGCAAGATGAGTTTCAGAACGTCAAGTGCTGTCTTGTCGAGAGCTGTTCTTGGTATTTTCCAGAGAAAAAGTGGTGTTACGGCCGGTCCTATCCTTTCTACCCAAGGTAGTTTCTCCATTTCATTTGACCCAGTCTGTTTCGTTACCGGTTTTGGGCTCGGCAGACGACAGCAGCTTGGACCGTAGTTTGAAGCACTTAGATATAAAGAGAGCGTTGCATCAATATCTAAAGGTTTTAGAGGCATTTTGCAAATCTGAACGGCTTTTCGTACTGTTCAAAGGTCCCCTTAAAGGACAAGCGGCGGCCAAAGCATCAATTTCCAAGTGGGTTCGGGAGGCTTTTCCGTTGGCATATATTTTACAAGGATGTCGAGTACCAGAGGGCTTACGCGCTCACTCTACTAGAGCACAAGCGACATCTTGGATGGAACATTGTTTGGTTCTTCCAGTGGAGATCTGCAGGGCAATCACTTGGTCGTCGCTGCACACTTTCAGTAAACATTTTCGGCTCGACGTTCTAGCAGCTGGTGATGCCTGCTTCAGGTCAGCGGTGTTGCGATCAGGATTAAAAGGTCCCTTCCAATGATTACTGCTTTGATACAGCCCAGTGGTGGAGGACTAAACTGGAGGAATGATAAGGAAATAGAAATTACACTTACCTGGTAATCGTCATAAGAACATAAGATATGCCATACTGGGTCAGACCAAGGTCCATCAAGCCCAGTATTCTGTTTCCAACAGTGGCCAATCTAGGTCATACATACCTAGCAGTTTCCCCAAGGGACACAGGTTCCACAATGCTTGTATTGGTTCAAGCATTGATATCCTGGGTCCCTTCTTAATAATGGTTTATGGACCTTTCCTCCAGGAACTTGTCCAAACTTTTTTTTAAACCCAGCTACACTAACAGCCTTTACTACATCCTCCGGTAACAAATTCTAGAGTTTGATTACACGTTGAGTGAAAAAATATTTTCTTTTATTAGTCTTAAATAGTTTACCCTGTAGCTTCATTGCATGTCCCCTAGTCGTTCCTTGAGTGACGACAGTTTAGTCCTCATGCCCAGCTGGGGAGTATTTGGTTCAGGGTTTCCTTCTAGATGCGGAGGAGAATCCATTTCGAAGAGTGAATGAGATTTTCAGTCTCTGGATCGCAGTGAGTATGGATATCAGTGCTGTTTTCTTTCCCTGTTCTTGTCTGTCGTTTAGTAGGGGGTACAGGGAAAGTAAAGAGTAAGGGGATGTGAGATCATAGCAATGAATAATTTTTAATATAAAATATAACGGAACATTATTCTTGATAGTTTGAGGGTTCAGAGTTAGTGTTCACACAAGTTTGTTGATACGGTTGAAGTTCATTTAAAGCTACTTATCTGTTGCTCCTTTGAGTCTGCTTTGTCAATAGTTCACTGGGACTGATGGGAGTTACCAGCAGGTTTCATCCAGTTATGTCACGATTTTGACTTTTACAGTCGCCAAGCTTCAGGAGGAGGTGCACTACCCAGTGGTGGAGGACTCAACTGTCATTACTCAAATATTTCATCAGATATCTGGAGTGGCCATGGGGGCCACATGTGCCCCCTCAGTGGCCAACCTTTATATGTACCAATTTGAGTCGAGATGGATTCAACACTCTCCTTCTCAAAGCGCAGTAAAGGTCTGGAGGCGTTATATTGACGACATATTTGTCGTCTGGCAAGGCACTGGCTCTTCTTTACAAGACTTTTTTGAATGGCTAAACTCCTGTGACCCTAACATTAAGTTTACAATTACTAGTCATGAATCTCAAATCTCCTTTCTTGATGTGTTAGTGAAGAAAACAGCAACGGGGTGGCACACTTCCATTCATCAAAAGCTAACTGATAGGAATACTCTTTTGCATTATTCCAGTGCTCATCCCCGGCCGTTACGTAATGGATTGCCTGTTTCTCAATTTATCCGGTATAGACGGAATTGCAGTTCCTTGGACGAATACAAACGACAAGCAGTACAACTACAAAATAAGTTTTATCAGCGTGGATATCCAAAGAAGATCGTCAAGGAAGCCTACACTAAGGCGCGTTTTATTAATAGGGATCTTCTTTTACAACCTGCAACTCAACCGGAATCGACATCAGATTGTGTTAATTTTATAACAACTTTTTCTCCACTAAGTCATTATTTGCAGAGGAGTTTGGATCGACATAAAGACATCTTGTCTACTATACCGGGGCTAGAACATTACTCTGTTCGCTGTGTCTGGCAACGTCAGAAGAATCTTAAAGATTTATTAAGCCCGACGGTTTTATGGCCACTGGATGCAGGGGATGTGGGTGATCGGGGGCATAAGGCCTGTGGCGAGTGTACCATATGCGCTATAACACAGGATTGCAGCAGTTTTTCACACAATGGCAGTACATATCAGTTGCATAGTAGCACTTCCTGCGGCTCTTCCAATGTGGTCTATTGTATCCAATGCCCATGCCCCTTGCTATACATTGGTAAGACTAACCGGCACTTCAGAATACGTATGAATGAGCACAAAAGCAAGTTAAAGTGCAAACGTTTAGAAGCTCTGATAGTTGAACATTGCCTATCAATGCATCACACGTTTGAAGATTTACGCTGCTTTTGTATTACTCAAATATCTCGCCCGCAGCAAGGGCGCACTAGGGATCAAACTTTGATATATGCGGAACAACATTGGATCCATAGACTGCAGACAGTCAGTCCTCAGGGTTTAAATGCCCGTATAGAATGGGAGTCCTGCCTCTGATGTCATTTTGTTGGGGCTTTATTCATTAGCATTCATTTTCAGCTGGGTCTATATAAGTTGCGCATGTGCAGCGTTTTCTTTACCACCATTAAGCAGTTCAACAAAGACTCTTTGTAGCAGGGACGCTAGCGGGTGTATAAGGTAATGGTGGAATCTTTGTCACAGTAAGCGGATAATTATAAGAAAAAAAAATTTTTTGCCATTTGAAAGTAAAAGCTAATTTGAACTTTTTTTCGTTGTAGAGCTTAGCAAGTTTCCCCTGAAGAACCCTTGTTTGGAGAAACGCTTAGCGCTTGATGCGTTGGGAAGCAACACCCTTGCCTAAGCTTGGAAAGCCATTTAAAGCTAAGCATTTTAAAGTCACGTTTAAAGTTTTGCACTTTTTGGAAAAATAGCTGACAACAGGAAAGTGGTCATTGATGTTAAGGTAGGGCATTCAGTTGGTTCTTCTGACTTGAGCCCGGTAATACTGAGACCACGTTGTCATCTACTTTGAAACCATATGTAGATGTTTTACATACACGTTTTTGATACAAGCAGTCAGCGATATAGCCAAGTTTACTTTCTTGTTGTAATACAGAGCGTTTCTAATATTTTGTAATATTTACTCTGTGAAACATGGACCAATTTGTAAGTTTGTGATTACTCAAGGAACGACAATTACCAGGTAAGTGTAATTTCTATTTACCCCCTCAGCCCAACTTAAAGTGTGTCAGATGCAGTGATTCTCTGCATACAGTGGAATCAGGTGACGGGACATCTTTTGGACAGAGTCATAGTAACCCTGCTGCTCCAAGAGTCCCTATCCTGGTGGCAGCAGCCTGTTCACCTATTTGTGGGGCTTCCCTTCCAGGCCCCACTGCACCAGCGATTCCTACTGATGGATGCCTCGGCTGGGGAGCACATCTGGATGGTCTGTTCATACAGGGCCTCTGGACAGCCAGTGAAAGTCAGCATTGGATCAACTTCCTGGTGCTTCAGGCCATTGTCAGTGCCCTCTGAGTGTTTCAGCAACGGCCACCTGGTAGTGCATGTGTATGAGGATGACCTGGTTGGACAGCTATGTTCCACATCAACAATCAGGGTGGCACAGTCTTGTACCTCCTCTGCGGGAAGCAGTCTGGCTCTGGAGGTTTGCCATCTCACATGGTATGCTTCTCAGAGCAGTATACCTGCCAGGGGAGCTCAATTTCCTGGTGAATCGCCTCAGTAGAGTCCTTCAGCCACACCAATGGTCTCTGAATAGGCAGGTTGCAAACTGCATCTTCCAGGTGTGGGGCATGCTGTTGATAGACCTCTTGCAATCCCCAGCTCCTGTTGTTTTGCTCCAGAGTGCCATGCAAGAATCGTTTAGCTCCTGATGCTTTCCTCCTGGATTGGAGTGAGGGTCTTTGTTATGTCTGCCTGACTCCTCTGGTGGCCAAGACCCTCTTCAAGTTGCAGACGGACAGTGCTGCCATGATCCTCATTGTGCCACCCTGACCCAGGCAACTCTGGTTTCCACTTCTGCTCTGATTGTCCCAATGTGAAATGCTCTGACTGGGATGTGCCCCAAATATGATATGGGGGGGGGGGGGACTTAGCACTAGGGATGACAGGTTGGGATGAAACAAATGGCCTGGCACAGATTTCCTTATGTTTGTTTATTAGATTTGATATACCGCTGAGGAAAGTACATCACAGCGGTTTACATGGTGGTAATAGGTTCAGAAAGGAAAAGAAGTTACAATATGAGACAGGAAAGCAAACGAGCAGAGTCATACAACAGGACTGGACGGGGAGGGAAGGGAGGACAGATAAGAGCGGGTCATACAAAAGGGTCGGACAGGTCAAAGGCACAGGCAAAGAGGTGAGTCTTGAGGTGTTTCTTGAAAGTAGAGTGTTCAGATTCAAGTCGGATAGAGGAAGGCAGGGAATTCCATAGGGTGGGGGCCAGGAAGAAGAATGCAGATGAGCGGGTGGACTGGAGTCGAGCAGCGGAGGGTGAGGGAAAGTAGAGGCAGTTGAAGTGGAAAGAACGGAGAGAGCGAGCGGGGGCATGTAAGCGTACAAGATTGGACAGATACTGAGGTGTGCGGGTGTGAATGACTCTGTGAAGAAGAACCAGGATTTTATAGTGGATACAGAATTTGATAGGTAACCAGTGCAGATGGATAAGGAGGGGCATGACATGATCACGGATGGAGGAGTGAGAAAGTAAACGGGCTGCAGTATTTTGTATAAGTTGGAGGTGACGGAGGTGAACATTAGGGAGACCAGCTAAGACAGAGTTACAAAAGTCAAGGCGGGACATAACGAGAGAGAGGAGGAGAGTGGTGAGGGCTGACATAGAGAGAAAAGGTCTAATAGCCCGAATTTGACGGAGATGGAAAAAAGAGAGTCATGAGATATGTGCAACATGATCACGGAAAGTTAAAGCAGGGTTGAAGAGAACGCCAAGGTAGCGAAGGGAAGAGACTATGGGAACCGGTGAGCCAGAGAAAGAGGGGGAAAGTGTGGGCGGGAAGGTATCACGGGTGAACCACATGGCAAGGGTTTTGGTGAGGTTGAGGTGCAAACAGTGAGTAGTGAGCCAGTTGGCGACAGCGGTAAGACAGGTGTTGAGAGGAGAGAGGTCAGGTGAAATGGGGGAGGTGTGATAGAGGAGAAGTAAGTCATCGGCATTGTAATAAGCAGATATCCCATGTTGTTGGACTAGGAGGGCAAGAGGTGTGAGAAAGATATTAAAGAGAAGGGGAGCTAAGACTGAGCCTTGGGGGACCCCACAAAGAAGAGAAGTGGGCTCGGAGGGAGTAGGGGAGGAAGAGTGGATGGAGAAAGACCGGGAGTGAAGAAAGGAGTGAAACCAGTGAAGGACTGTGCTGCATAGACCCGCTTCAAGGAGGCGAGCTAGAAGAAGGGAATGATCAACAAGATCGAAAGCGGCTGATAGATCAAGGGAAACCGCCACCGAGAGGTCACCCTGGTCGTGAGCAGAGTGGAGTTCATTGAGAAAGCCCAGGAGAACGGTTTCAACACTATGACCGGGTCGGAAGCCAGATTGACGAGGGTGCAGGAAGTGAGTAGAGTCAAGATAGGAGGATAGCTGGGAAAAGTCGACTTTATCGAGGATCTTTGATAGGAATGGAAGATTAGAGACGGGACGATAGCGTGCAGGAACAAGCGGATCAAGTGAGGACTTTTTTAGGATAGGGCGAACCAGGGCATGCTTCCATGGTTGAGGGAAAACACCGGAGGAAAGGCTGGTGTTGATCAGAGTGAGAGCTGGAGGGAGGAGGGCCAGGGAGGGGATGAGTAACCAGGAGGATGGGATGGGGTGAAGGGTGCAAGAGGTTTTCTTAGAGGAGGAGAGAACTGCAAGGAGCTGTGAGGAGGTGAGTGGATGGAAAGAGTGCCAAGTATGGGAGAATTGGGAGAGAGGGGGAGGAGAGCATGGAGGGGGACTGGAAATAAGAGGGGGGCAAAGGGGGAGAGAATGTCGGAGATCAGATACCTTGGTGCTGAAGTAGATCGCCAATTGATAAGAGGTAGGTGAAGGGGCAGGGGGGAAGGAGAAGTGTGAGACTGAAGTGAAGTAAGGGAATGAAGGACGGAGTAAAGATGGCGGGTCTGGTTTGGTGTGGAAGAGATAGCGGTAGAGTAGTAAGTCTGCTTGGCTTTGTGCACCTGGGTTCTGTAGTAGGAGTGAGCAGAGCGGAAGTAAGAGAGAGTGAGTGGGGAAGGGACCTTGCGCCATCGGCGTTCTGCACGACGGAGCTGAGATCGGAGAAGAAAGAGACCAGAGTGAAACCAAGGCTGGGAAGGACGGGAGGCAGATGACCGGGGGCGCAGAGGTGCAATAAGATCTAAAGCGGAAGAGAGGGAGGAGGACCAGATGGAAGCTTGTGAGGAAGGGGAGAGGAGGGTGAAATCGGTTGGGAGCAGATCAGATGCAGGGGGGAAGTGTTGGGGGGTCTCTGAAGTGATACGGCGAGTATAGGAAACCTTAGTAGAAGGAGGAAAGGAGGAGGGGGGCTGGTGGGTGAGGAGGGGGAGGAGAGAAGGCATTGAAACGTAATGCAGAGGTGATCAGTCCAAGGAAGGGGAAAAGCGTGGAAGGACTGCAAGAGATAGAAAGCGGTGGAGGGAGAAAGAAGGAGGTCAAGAGTATAACCAGCAGAGTGAGTTGGGAAGGAAATATGCTGGAGCAGGGACAGGTCCTGCAGAAGGGTGGTGAAGGAATGGTCTCGGACAGAGACGGGGGGATCAAGGTGCAGATTGAAGTCTCCAGCGATGAGCAGATGAGGGTAGGCCAGGGATAAAGCACAGTTACTTAACCTGTAACAGGTGATCTCTGGGAACAGCAGGAATTAGTCTTCACATATGGGTACGTCAGTACCGATGGAGCCTGCACGGGAATGCTGCCCAGCTTCCAATCAGAAAGCTTTTGGCAGCATCCCTCGCGCCTGCGCGCTGACTTCCCGCCTTCTCCAGAGCCTCTCTTCAGTTGAGTTTCAAATCTGAGACAAAGGCAAGCAGAGAAAAGGAAGAAGATAAAGAGATGCAACTCCTAGGGGAGGTGGGAGGGTTGTGAAGACTAATTCCTGCTGTTCCCAGAGATCACCTGTTATAGGTAAGTAACTGTGCTATCTCCAGGAACAAGCAGGAATGAGTCTTCACATATGGGGACTCCCTAGCTAGAGATGCCAGGGGGAGATCCCATAAAAATGCAGGAGCCTGGACCAGGGGTGCATTTTGTCTCCAGGAATCCCCGGCATCCAATGAGGGATGGAGGGTAGGAGTTGACAATAAAGGAGCTGTGAGGAAAGAAACAGCATAGCCAAGGACTACAGGGGAGAAGTCCTTGGTATATATGATAAGTAGCATTAAAACACATTTAATGTACATTTAAAATATGCAGCTTACCTACTGTATTGTAGGAAGTAGAGAGCATGATGGAGTCTACTGGATAAGCAGTGGCGGAATCTTCAAGGTGACCTCACAGCAGTGAGGATGAAGGTCCAGACCTGGAGGTAGCAGATGATCCAAGTGTTAACTGGGTAGGATTAGACGTCAGGTCTTCAGTGGAAAGCTTTATGGGAAAAAGCTGAAAACTCCTTTAGGCATAGAGTCATTAACATTGAGGACTAAAGGAAGAAGACTGACGGAGTTGGAGAACTAGCCCAGTCCTGGCGGGAAGAGGGGGATTGGAAAAAAACCCCTATTCCCAAGGAGAACAGCTGTGTATTGAAAGATAAAGCTGTACACTATTTTTCCTACCTGGCGAGAGATAGGAAAAATATTGAAGCTTGATGCTTTAAGGACTTAAAGAAAAAATGGAAGATGTTAGCACCACAGAAGTCATTGGTGCATAACAGTTTCTGCTTCGTAATATGGTATGCAAAGGAGGGCGAAAGACTGTCTAAAACCTTTAGAAGGTAAAATATTTAGTATAGACAGTGAGGGTGATAGTGTGTAAGACATATCAACCCTTAAGAAGCCTCCCAACAGACACATATATATACAGATATATATCTCGAGGCAGCATGGATTCACCAGAGGCAGGTCTTGTCAGACAAATCTGATTGATTTCTTTGACTGGGTGACCAGGGAGTTGGACCGCGGGAGAGCTCTAGATGTGGTGTATTTAGATTTCAGTAAAGCCTTTGACACTGTTCCTCACAGGCGACTTATAAACAAACTGAGCACCCTAGGGATAGACCCTAAAGTTACTGCTTGGGTTAGAAATTGGTTGGGTGGGAGGCGACAAAGAGTACAAGTAAATGGAGCTCACTCTGAGGAGAAGGATGTTACCAGTGGTGTGCCCCAGGGATCTGTCCTTGGTCCGATTCTTTTTAACATCTTTGTTAGTGATATAGCGGAAGGGCTGTCGGGTAAGGTTTGCCTCTTTGCGGATGATACCAAAATCTGCAATAGAGTAGACACCCAGGAAGGTGTAGATAACATGAGGAGGGATCTAGCTAAGCTTGAAGAATGGTCTAGAATTTGGCAACTGGGATTTAATGTTAAAAAATGTAAGGTCATGCATTTGGGCTGCAGCAATCCAAGGGAGCAATACAGTATAGGAGGTGAAGTACTTTTGTCCACTAAAGAAGAGCGGATCTAGGCGTAGTTGTGTCCGATCTTAAAGTAGCTAAACAGGTAGAAAAGGCGACGGCAAAAGCTAGAAGGATGCTTGGGTGCATACGGAGAGGAATGGCTAGCAGAAAAAAGGAGGTGATAATGCCTCTGTATAAGTCTTTGATGCGACCTCATTTGGAGTATGGTGTGCAATTCTGGAGACCGCACCTTCAAAAGGATGTGAACAGGATGGAGTCGGTGCAGAGGGTTGCTACTAAGATGATTAGTGGTCTTCATTATAAAGCATATGAGGACAGACTTAAGGATCTTAATATGTACACCTTAGAGGAAAGGCGGAATAGAGGTGATATGATTGAGATGTTTAAATACCTCCGTGGCATAAATGTTCAGGGAGAGAGCCTCTTTCAATTGAAAGCAAGTTCTGCGACGAGGGGACATGGGATGAGGGTGAAGGGAGATAGATTCAGGAGTGATATGCGGAAATATTTCTTTACGGAAAGAGTAGTGGATCCGTGGAATAGTCTCCCAGTGGAGGTGGTAGAGATGAGGACAGTAACTGAATTCAAAAAAGCATGGGACCAACACAGAGGATCTCTAAAGGTAAAAAGTGGACTGTTGTAGTTGTTGTTATGGAAGGACAGACTAGATGGGCCTTGTGGTCTTTTTCTGTCATCATGTTTCTATGTTTATATATGTGGGTGGAATATATATATATATATATACATACATACATATGTTCATATGTGTATATTAGGATATGGGTGGAGAAATGTATCAAAATATATATATATAGTGTGGTGAGGAGAGCTGTGCAGATGAAATGGAATGGCAGGAAAATGAGCCCTGTTCCTTTAAATTTGGAGAGAAAGGCAGTTCCCATAGAAACCACAAGCCTCCAAGGCAGAGTATTCCGAGTGCTAAGCTCTGCCCACATAGTGATGTCAGGGCTAGGTTGAGCACTGATGAGTTGCACATGGGCTGGAAGAAAGGCGTGGTGCCTGGAAACCAGCAGTTAAAAAGTTTTTCAGTCTTAGAACAAACGGAAGGGAGGAAGGAAAGAAGCACAGCAGAGAGGAACACAGCCACAGCAAGCCGAGCAGGCAGTGTTTGGGGTCCTTCAAGTTCCAGAAACAGTTCAAGTAAGAAGAGCTGATTCTAAAGGGGACAAGCTGGGTGGCAGAGACTTGCTGAATGTGGAGGATTCTCAGGCAAGAATAAAGGAGAAACAGAGGGTGTCTGGAACCCAGTGCAGGACACGTTTGCCAAGGCAAAGAGGTGTTTCCAAATGGGGAAGTAGTCCAGGACAGCATTTAAACCCTGAAGGTAAAGAGATTGCCTTTTCTTTATTTCCTAACCAAAGCCATACTGAAGGCATTGTTCAGGAGTTAAGAGACAGTGCTAAACGCTGTATGCCCCTGAATTCTAGAAAGCAAAGCTTTAGTAAACCCATAGCTTGTGCCAGTGACTGCCAAACCTCCACTCTAACAGAGCTTGCTAAGTTCTTAAAAGGGAGAGAAACTCCATTGCAAGATCCTGGGATTGGAAACCACAGGGAACAGCTGTTACGTTTGCAAGAGCTGATAAGGCAGGAGAATAGCCAGACAGCTGATACTCAGGATAGAAGCTGTGATTCAGGAGATGAAATGGATGTAGACCTGCTGGAGGAACCTAACGGGTCAGATGTGGAAGATATGCAATGCTCTCTATGTCTTGCTAAGAGCATGAATAATTGCTGAGTATTTGTCTAGTTAAAAGACTGTATCATAAAAGCCATTGGAAGAGTTGTGCTGTGCAAGGGCTTGAAGAAAGGAAGCTGTTTTTGAAAGTGATTGACAAAGAAGTTAATCTGGAATACAGATTAAGCTTCAGAAGCCTGTTCCTCTCAGGAAGTGAAATTTTGATGTGTGTGTTTTTTTTTTTTTGTTGTTTTTTTTTTAAATTAAAAGACTTCCAAAGAATACAAAGATACAAGAACCACAAAGATCTTCAAAAAGAATGCAACAGTATCAACACAACATCAGGTCACATTAGTAACCTACAATATGTCTTCATTTTTACACGTTTATAATAAAGAAACCGGGACCCCCACCTCCCAACCCCCCCCCAACTATGGCTTGCTAATGCTAGGGCTCGGGACAGAAATTTTGATGTTTTAAAGGAAGTCCTGTAATTCTTTCTGTTCAACTTGTTTCACATTTTTGGTTTTGCCTTTTTGGAGAATTATCCACTTTAAGTTGAAGTTCATTTTGAATTCATTGCAGAGGGAAAACCCCGAAATAAAATTCTCTGTTTCGCCTATTCACTGTGTGGTCACACTCCTTGCTTCATAAACTACATTACCCAGCAGCCTTCCTTGGCGGCCATCTTGAATAAGTAATTGTAAGGAGCAAGACAGGCGAGTTCACCTGCTCCCAGGCTACTGCCTGGACGGGTGACCTACGACAGAGTGGCGTAGTTGCTATGGATTTTTGGACCTCGACTACGCATGCGCCGGAATCGTGAAGCTGACAGAACAACTCCAAAGTTTACAGGAAACTTCGTGGGAGCGGAGAGAGTCCGTGACGAAGACTGCAGGTCCCGTGGTGACCCAACCTTGGAGCTGAGCGTGAAACACACCAGTACCAGGTAAAGGGTATCTAACTGGGCCAGCTAGGATACCGGTACTGGGAGGAGTACGGAGATTGGGAACCAGAGAGTAGTGCACCAGTTGTGGTATCGCACTTGGGTCGTCTTTCTCTCTTTCTCGTTGCAGAGCAAAGATGTCGCTGGAAGTAAAAGAAGTCCTATCGTGGATTGCGAACCAGTTTGAGAGGCAAAAGGATCTGTCTCTGGAAATCCAGGAGCGGGCTGCTGCAAGGCTGGAGGCGCAGCAGAAGCCGCTGGTCGACCTGATGCAGGCGTGGATGAAAGACTCCAAGAAGACTTCAGAGCCTAATCCACCACCTACAGAGTCACCAGAACTGGGTTTGTCTAGTATCTTTGGGCCTTGGTCCAAGGACACATTAAGGTTTGGACAATTGAGAGACAATGACAACCTTGATGACTTTCTAGAAGCGTTTGAGCGTGTGGTTCAATTGGCTGGTTGGCCAAAAGGACAGTGGGCAGTGCGCTTGGCGTTATCGCTTACGGGCGAGGCGTTAGCGGCCTACCAAGTGGTACCAGCAGATATTGCTAATGATGATGATATGGAGGTTAAACGTGCCATAAAGGAGAGGCTGGGACTAACACCTTCAGTGTATCACCAGAAGTTTCGGCATGCTAAACCAATTGCTGGTGAAACACCGAGAGCGTTGTTCCACCGCCTGAAAAGTCTGGCTACTAAATGGCTAGAGCCAGAGGGCAAAACATTAGAAATGATAATTGATGTAATTATTTTGGAACAGTTTATGACTTCCATTCCAGATAAGATTCGTTCCTTCCTGATTTTGCAAGGGTGCAAAAATACGCAAGAAGCCATTACGCTTGCTGAGAGATTTCTTGAGGCAGATAGGCCCCTCTCTTGAGTGCCTCTAGCTTTTACAAAAGACCCTTATGCAATATCAGAAAGTGATCTGAAGCCAAAACATGTTGGTAAGGATGTTTTTCTGCCAGATGTGAGAAGGAAAAATGGTAGGAGAGCATGTTTTAAGTGTGGGAGTGAGAAGCATCTACAGCGTGACTGTAGAATGAGAACCGCTTTGGTTTTGGATGATCCAGGGAGGGTTTCCTATTGGCAGTCACTGTGCAAGGGATAGCAGCCAAAGCATTGTTGGATTCGGGTTCTAATCAGTCCATGGTGTCTAAGAACCTCTGGAACAGGATAAAAGCCCAAGGTAGGGAGACACCCTGTTTATCCAGTGGCACAGTTAACATCAAGTGTGTCCATGGTACTGTGTCCACCTATCCCCTTTATCAAGTCCTAGTAAAAGGACTAGGAGTAGAGAAAGAGATACCTGTGGCCGTAGTATCCCGGTTACCCCAAGAAGTTGTGCTAGGACGAGATTGGCCTCAATTCCAGAGGGGGGTACAGCAAGGGTTAGCTGTCAGGGAGGGGCTGATTTCCACCAGAGCCCAGTCCAAGACCCCAGGGGGAGAAGAGGAAGTTACGCCGGAAGAGCCAGAGCAGCTTCCGTCCCATGACGATTTGATTACCCCTTCAGTGACTAAGGCAAGGAAAACCAGGAGTAGAAAGCGGCAGGAACAAAGAGTTCGCTCACAAAGCAGAGCTGAGGTCAGAGATGGGAGGGAATTGCCCTGGGTTCCCGAAGAATTGATGGAGAGGTTTCCATCCTTTGCAAAAGAGCAGCAGGCGGATCCCGCGCTCTGTCAAGCTTTTAAATATGCTCAGGAGGAGAGAGACATTTTACCTCGTTTTCAGCTAGATCAAGGAATCCTATATAGGGAGAATGCTGATCCAGCTACAGGGGATTTAAGGAAACAGTTGGTGGTGCCTAACACATTTAAGAATATAGTACTTAGACTGGCCCATGACCATCCTGTGGGGGTGCACAAGGGCATCCAAGGGACCCTGGACCAGGTCTTAGCGAGATTTTACTGGCTGGGGGTATATAAGGAGACCGCTAGGTTTTGCGAGGCCTGCCCCGCATGCCAAAGAGTCACGTCTGTTAGGCCAACAGAAGTACCCTTAATCCCGGTCCCAGTCATCTCAGTACCTATACATAGAATTGCTATCGATATAGTAGGCCCTTTGATCAAGACACCGCGGGGGTTTCGCTACATATTGGTCATGGAGGACCATGCGACCCTACGACAATAGATATGATATACCTAAATATATATACATTTGTGGGGCATGGGTTTGCACCACCAGAGTAATGACATAGGTATGTAGACAGATATGGAGATGCTACATACAAGACAAAAGGTTGAAGATACATGTCTACCCCCCAGCCCCATAAGTTGTATATGGGGAATATAAAAGAAAAAGATTCTCTGTCCTACAAGAGGGTGAACCCACTTGGGATATATATAGAGAATCTATTTCTGTGGATTAAGGGATGCAGGAAGGCAATCCAGCAATCCAGGAGTGGAGGAGTGGCCTAGTGGTTGGGGCAAGGTACTTCAGGCCGGAAGGTCGGGGGTTCAAATCCCACTAGAGGACAGCAACCTTGGGCCGGAAGGACTGGGGTTTCTAGTCCCACAGGTGCTCCTTGTGGTCTTGGGCAAGCCACTTAACCCTCCATAGCCCATGTTCCCTGTAAAATAGTTATCTCCAAGTTATAATGCCCTGTTCAATGTAATTTCAGTTTGTTCAATGTAAACCGCACTGATGCAGAATAGCGCGGTATATAAGAGAATGTAAATAAATAAAATAAAAAATAAAATAAAAAAATAAAATAAAATAAAGATAATCGTGATGTTTGCGTGAGAACAGATGATGATATCAGTCTGTAAAGAACAAGGCGGGAGTTCTATAGAACACTGACATGGCAGATGTTCAGAAACGCAAAAGAAGATAGAGGGACCTACTAGAGGGACCTAGAGGTAGCATGCGTTAACATCAGCCTTAGATTCTCACGCAGAAGAACTTATATGTCAAGTTAATAGCCCAGGCCAGAGGGTGTGGAGAACCCTCACAGGCATGGGAAGGGATTAGAAGCTTTTCCCTAGTAATAGAGAAGCTTCAGAGATAAGGTCAATGCTCTAAAGCAAGGCCCTCATAGTAGAAAGCTTCTCTGAGAGTGCAGAGAGCATTGTGCAGGAGAAAGATGAGAGAAACTGACTGAAGTCAGGTGTGCTGCCATATCCTAAGAGAGGAGATGGGGAGAACAATGTGAAAAAGCCCGAAAAGTAGGAGGATCCAAGATAGCTGAGGAGTAGCTTGGAAGCACTACTGAGGCTAGACAAAATTTTGAAGAAGGGACTGGAACTTAAAAACAGTACCAGTAATATAATCATTGTAACTCCTGCAGGCACAGCTGCTGACGGAAACAGAGAGATTGTACCGTGCATATTAAGAATAAGAGACAAGAAAGGAGAGGAGGCATTCCTTCTCCCATTCTGAGGAATAAGCTTGCTAGAGAAGCTTTTCAGTATGGTACCCCTCAAGCAGGAAATAAATCCTGTAGAGAGGGTAGAGCAAGTAATTGGAGGGTGATGTACCCTTAGGGTAAGTCAACTGAAGGAAAAAATGCTCAAATTGGGACAGAACTATCAGGGGATAGTTGCAACTGCTCTTCTAGAGTAAGAAGAGGAGAAGTCTGTAGTCCCTGAACAAGAATTTTCCGACAACTTAGTACACTGAAAAGAAAAGCACAGTGAATAAACTTCTAATGGGTAGAAGTGAACTGTAGATTACAATTCCCAGAACCTATGGTTGCTGGGAATGCTGAGACTGGCCAGAGCTGGAGGACTTCAGACTAGGTTGAGGTGTCCCTTGTTTAGGTACAGCCGAATGATGGGCAGGAGATGAACGAAACTTTCTTTTCTTAGGGAAAGAAGGTTTGGTAGGACATTTCCTACCCCTTGAAGAAGGAGGTGGCTTAGAATGGTCTTTAGTGGAAGGAGAGTCAGTGGAGCATTGAGCAACCTGACGTAAAGCCTCCTTATTGAAGAGACCTTCTCCTGTACAAGGAGAATGAGCCAGTATAGTTTGTGCCCATCTGCTCAAGTCTGAAGCTTTGAGCCAGGCTCTGCGACGTGCTGCAATGGCAATAGCAGAGGATCTGTTAATAGACTCAAAAGAGTCTATAGAAGCACGAGAAAGGAACCAAGATATATTCCGGCTATGATTGATGAGCAAGGAATAATCAGTAGCCCTGGGCTCTGGCAAAAAAGGGGTCAAAAGAGACAATCTCTCTATGACCTCCTGGAGTGTTAGACTCATGTGGAAAATATATGAAAGAATTCTAGAGGCCAGCATAGATGTTTGGAAGGCCTGACGACCAAAAGCATCGAGTGTCCTTGAAGCACGACCTGGCGGATAAGAAGAATGCTTCTTCTTGCTCTTTACCTTCCTCAGTGCTGATTCCACTACAAGGGAACGATGAGAAAGTTGAGGCTTCTGAAACCCTGGAGAGGGTGGCACCTGGTACCGAACCTCAGTGGCTGTAGAAACTAGAGGAAGCCGTAAGGGTGATTTCCAGACCCTCAGAAGGAGATCCTGCAGAGCAGGATGTAAAGGAAGCATCATATTTTCCATTTGTGCCGGTGAGCCATGAGTAGCATCACAACCAGGGATAGAGATATTAAGAGAGGTTGCCATATCCAGGAGAAAAGCCTGAAAAGACTGATCTCCTATGGGAACCATCCCTGGTAGGGCTAAAGGAAGAGGCTGAGCACCAGAGGATGTACAGTGGTGTGAAGAGAGAAACCTAGCAGATGGACAGGGATACTGGCATGTTAGAGCCAGTTGGTACTGCATCATCAATGCCAGGTATCGGTTCCAAACTAGGCATCGGTGGAATCGGTGCAAGAACAGGCATCAATATCGATACTGATGTACCAGTAGTTGAAGTCTGGAAATGACAGGAGTCGGTTCCGGGACGCATCGGTACCCAGTCCTCGAGACTAGATATCGATTCAAGACTCGGCATCGAAGGAAGCGAGTCTATCGATGCATGTCTCGAGGGTACCGACGCCGGTGGTAGTATCGACGATACCGGTAAGGCAGTCTGGGTTACATCGATCGGTCCCGAAGGTACCGAGGATAATGACAACCTCTTGCTAAGAGTACGTTACTCCACACCGGTGTCGATGCCGGGGTATCGGAACCGATCGAAGCCGGTACCATCCTGGAGCATGGCTGAGATATGGAAATGTCCATCCGTATCGTATCGACCGGCCCCAAAGGCGCCGAGGATGCTAGAGGATGATTCTTGGTGAAGAGTGGAACACTCGACACCGAAGCCGATGCCGGGGTATCGGTACCGCTCGAAGCAGATACCCGCACCGTACACGGCTGGGATTGAGGGAAGTCAATCCGGTGCATATCGATCGGTCCCGAAGGTACCAAGGATGCCCGATGACGATCCCTGGTGAAGAGTGGAACACTCGACACCGGTGCCGATGCCGGAGGCACGGTACCGCTCGAAGCGGATACCACCCCCGAGCATGGCTCAGGTATGTTCTGTGAGGGGTGAGCCCCAGGAACAACCTGAAACCCCTTTAACGCTTTGGAGCCCGAAGACTCCCACAGGGGTAATGCCAATGGATTCTTGAGGGTAAGGCCGGAGCCGTCACCATGCTTGGCATGGGACATACCACTCAAGCATTGACTAGTCTTAACAGACTGTTTGTGGGTTACCTGATCCTGTGAAGTGGAGGAACCGGGTACCCTCACTGCCGAGGAAAAAACGGTATTGAAGGAAACTCTAAAAACCTGAAGGTTTCCTCACCAAATTATCACCTGACAAGTCATGGGAAAAAGGGTCAGGACCCACACAATTGAGACACCAACTATTGGAGTCTAAAAGGAAACAGGTGTTTCCACATCGAATGCACTTCTTAGGAAAAGAAGGCTCCATGATGAAGAGGCCTTGTAGGCCCAACAAGTTAAGGCACAAAAACTGAAGAAAAAATTTCTCAGAATTTAGTCAAAAATCCACCGGCGGTACTGGTGGCGGTGGGAAATACAGCCACGACCACAAGAAAACCAAAAAACTAAAGTACTTTAAGTAAGAAAAAAGAAAAGTTTCTGCGGTGACAGGAGGACGTCCTGTTGGCTCCGTGGAAAAACAAAAACTGAAGAGAGGCTCTGGAGAAGGCGGGAAGTCAGCGCGCAGGCGCAAGGGATGCTGCCAAAAGCTTTCTGATTGGAAGCTGGGCAGCATTCCCGTGCAGGCTCCGTCGGTACCGACGTACCCATATGTGAAGACTCATTCCTGCTTGTTCCTGGAGATATCAGTGATGGAAGAGTTATGGTATCAGGGCAAGTCTCTGGACCTACTCCTGCTGTGTGGAGTCAGTTTTATCCTATCTTCTGCACCAATCTGATTCTAGCCTAAAGTTCAACTCAGTCAAGGTGCACCTCAGTGCTGTAGCCACATATCATCGGCCCATAGCTGATAGGTTGATTTCTGCTCACTTAGTAGGAGGCCTTGCATAAGGCAACCCATTATCTTGCCCTCCCAATGAACTACCTCCGGTGGTGTGGGATCCTAATGTGGTGCTTGGGCAGATCCTTGCACCACTCAGCTCCTGCCTGCTCAAATTCCTCACCTGGAAGGTCTTTTTTCTGGTGGCGCTCACTTCTGCATGCAGTCAGTGAATTGCAAGCACTAATACCGCACCCACTGTACACCAGGTTTCATAAGAGCACAGTAGTTCTCCCAACTCACCTGAAACTCCTACCTAAGAGTTTGTTTTTCATCTCAAATCAGTTGGTGGTACTACCCATCTTCATCCCAAGATCTCATGCAAATAAAGCTGAGGCCTCCCTGCACCCCTTGGACTGTAAGAGAACTCTGGCTTTCTACCTGGAGAGGACATAGTATATGATGGTAGATAAAGACCGGCATGGTCCATCTAGTCTGCCCGGCAAGGGTAGGTGCACCTGCTGCTCCGTGCAGGTTACCCCTTTGTTTAGGTGTGTACCCATTGCTCCATGCAGGTCCACCCCTATTTGTGGAGATATGTTATATTTACTTGGATTTTATCCTTTTGCTATAAAGGGATCCACTGTGTTTGTTCCATGCCATTTTGAATTCTGTCACTGTATGTGCCTCCACCACTTCCAGTGGGAGGGCATTCCAAGTATCCACCACCCTTACTTTTTCACTGAATTTCTTGACGTTGACTTTTAGTTTACCCCCCTTGCAGCTTCATGTTATGCCCTCTAGTTTTACAGCTTTCCTGTCTTTGAAAAAGTTTCGTTTGTTCATTAATACAGGCCTTTAAATACTTAAAGGGTATATCTCCCCTGTCCCTCCTCTCCTCTAGCATATACATATTTAGATCTTCAAGTCTCTTTTCATATGTCTTCTGGCATGGGCTCCAAATCATTTTGGTTGCCTTCCTCTGAACTGTGTCTAGTCTTTTTTTATATCCTCTGTGAGATATGGTCTCCAACACTGAATACAATATTCCAAGTGAGGCCTCACGAGCGACATGTACTGGTAATTCCTCTCTGTAGGCAACCCAGCATCCTTCTGGCTTTGGCCACTGCCTTGTCCCACTGTTTTGTCACCTTGAGATCCTCAGAAACAATCACTCAGAGGTCTTTTTCCTGGTCTGTGTACACCAACCTCTCCCCCCTATTGCATGCAATTCCTCTGGAATGCCTCATTCCAAGTGTATGACATTGCACTTCTTCATATTAACTGCCAAGCATTAGACCATTCTTCCAACTTTTGTAGATCTTTCTTCATGTTATCCACTCCCTCAGGGCAGTCCACTCTGTTGCAAATGTCTATGTCATTTGCAAAAATACTTTTCTATTCAGCCCTTCATGGGACAAACACAGAGGATCTCTAAAGGTAAAAAGGGGACTGTTGTAGTTGTTGTTATGGAAGGACAGACTAGATAGGCCATGTGGTGGTTTTCTGTCATCATATTTCTATGTTTCTTCAGCAATAATCACTCACAAGTACATTGAACAGTACTGGACCCAGGACCAATCCCTGGGGCATGCCACTAATTGCCTTACTTTCATGAGTGAGTTCTGTTTACCATCACCTTCTGTTGTCTGTCAGTCAACCAACCAAATGAAAGCCTATCACCATTCCTCCCAGCTCTTTGTCTCCTCTGACTTCAATAAGCTGGGAATGGTGGGGTCAAAATGGAAATGCACCCTATCCATTTTGGAGGTGGACTGCTTCTCTTTCACTTAGGCTCAGACTGAGCTGACTTTGGAATGCTGTACTGCACAGTGTCTGAGCTATGGCTTTCTTGGTGGCTAACATGCACTCAGGCTCCACAGCAGAGATCTGTAGGGCTGCTACCTGGTCCTCAGTCCATATACAGTATTCACAGCCTACTACTGTCTGTATGGAGATGCCTGGCAAGACAACTTTGGCTAAGCTGTGCTCTGGTATCTCTGGGAACTGAAGCAACTCCTTCCTACTGGCCCATCTGTCTAGGCAACCATAGTCTATCTCAGGGGTCTCAAACTCAAATTGCTTTGAGGGCCAAATGAGGACTTGTAAAGTAACCCGGGGGCCGCATAAGACGTGGGGCCTCATTTGCATAAATATTTGCATAATGTTACCATACACTAACTTTTAGTAAACATGCCTCTTAATGAGTATGGATAAAGAAAGACTAAAAGATTCAGAAATAGGAAGACAATAATTAAACTGGGAACCCAAAAAGCCAAACTTGGAATGTACAACAACACTGTAGAAATAAAACTATAAATTAATTTCCTCTTGTACTAAACAAAGCGCAAACATTAATGATGCACATTTCCCAGAGCTGACATATTCCAGTTAATAAATTCAAAATAAAGAGATATTTTTCTACCTTTTGTGCATTTTTTTTCAGTTGCAATTGCTCCAGCCACTTCTGGTTTCTTCGTGTCTTCTGCTATCTCCATCGTCTGCTGTCCATTTGTCCTTTCTTCTCTCTTCTAGTTTTTTCCATTCTCTCTCCCTACATCTGCTTTAACATACTAATCTTTCTCCTTTTGCTCTTTCCTCATTCCTATTTCATCCACTCAAATTTTACCCCTCCATCCTCAATCCCCACTTACTCTCCCAATACCTGGCCAATTGTAGATTTGTCTTCTCTTCCAGACAAAATATTTTTCCCCTCTCCATTTCACTTTCCCAGCTCCATCCCATTCTAATCCTCCCCCAACATCAGCTCCCTTCTAGTTCCAGCCCCACCCAGCATCTGCTCCTTTCTAGCCCCCCCATCAGCCCATTTCCAATCCTAGCTCCCTCCCCTCACAGCCCATTTCCATTCCAAGCCCCCCTCCCCATCAGCCATTTGCAGTTCAAGCCCCCCTTCCACTCAGCCCATTTCCAGTCCTAGACCCCCCATAGCCCATTACCAGTCCTAGTCCCCCCCCATAGCCCACTTGCAGTCGTATCCCCCATCACCCCATTTTCAGTCTTACCTCCCCTCATAGGCCATTACCAGTCCTAACCCCCCAATCAGCCCACCTCCAGTCCTAACCCCCATCACCCCATTTTCAGTCCTAGCCCCCACCATAGCCCATTACCAGTCATAACCCCCCCCTGCCAATAGCCCACTTCCAGTCCTAACCCCCATCTGCCCATTTCCAGTCCTAGCCCCCACCATAGCCCATTACCAGTCATAACCCCCCCCTGCCAATAGCCCACTTCCAGTCCTAACCCCCATCTGCCCATTTCCACTCCTATCCCCCACCATAGCCCATTACCAGTCATAACCCCCCCCCTGCCAATAGCCCACTTCCAGTCCTAGCCCCCACCATAGCCCATTACCAGTTATAACCCCCCCAGCCCATTACCAGTCATAACCCCCCCCCTGCCAATAGCCCATTTCCAGTCCTAGCCCCCACCATACCCCATTACCATTCAAAACCCCCCCCCCCCCCGCGACAGAGGAAAACAAAAAAAACCCAAACCCCTGGCTTCTGCCGTTGCCGCTGTGGCAGCGGCAGAATCAATTGTCAAATTTAAAAAAAAACAAGACTTCTGCTGCTCAAGCAGCAATATCACCTGTCCTGCGGCCCCTTCCCCTGTGCCCGGAGATCCGAATCTGCTCTATCCGCGGCGTGCTTTTCCAGCCGCGAAGAGTATTCCCCTCTCGCGCGGTTTCAAGCCGCGCGAGAGGGGAATACTCTTCGCGGCTTGAAAAGCACGCCGCTGATAGAGCAGATTCGGATCTCCGGGCACAGGGGAAGGGGCCGCAGGACAGGTGATATTGCTGCTTGAGCAGCAGAAGTCTTTTTTTTTTTTTTAAATTTGACAATTGATTCTGCCGCTGCCACGGCGGCAACGGCAGAAGCCAGGGTTTTGGGGTTTTTTTGTTTTTCTCTGTCGCGGGCCGCACAAAGTTGTCTCGCGGGCCGCATGTTTGAGACCCCTGGTCTATCTGATGTTGATATCTCTGCTGGATGCTGACTCTCAGAACCGCTCAGCGATTGCTCATGCTGTTCTTGGTTTGTGTGTTTTTTTCTGGTTGCCCTGTTGAGCTTTTTACAAGTTTTTTTGGTAGCCTGTAGCTTGGGAGTCTATATGTAAGGACGGACTTCCTGCTTGGTCCTGCAGAAAGCGTAGTTAATCACCTGTAGCAGGTGTTCTCTGAGATCAGTAGGAATCAGTCCTCACTACCCTCCCTCCTCTGCCTGGAGTTGTTTTACCATTTTTGGGCTTGATATAAGCATTGTCATTAGTCTGAGGTAAAGATGGCTACTTTGGGCAGGAAGACCAGCATCCATGTGTGGTGCACCTTCCAGAAGCTCCCCTGGGTGATGTCATCCATAGGTGAGGATTGATTCCTGTTGATCCTAGATAACATCTGTTACAGGTGTATAACTGTTTTATCTTAGAGGAGATCTATTCACTACTACCAAGTGACTGATAAAACCTGTTCATCAACCAAGGGTTCTACTCTTTTCTTGTGCTGAAAATAAAGCCCAAAAAACTTATAAGGCTTCAAATCAGCTCTGGTTTGCTGCAGACTCAACAAGTACAGTCTCTTGAGAAAAATTCAGGATGTCCTCCTTTGGAACCATCTTTTATCTCTGGATGTAGAAAATGTTAACTCCCATGTATCACTGCAGAAGAAATACCTCCACTGCTCCAGTACTACCACTATCCTGTCCTTCTGTTTGGCCTCTCCTCTGCCCCAAGAGTGTTCACAAATTGTGTTGTAGCAGCAGCATATCTCTGCAGTCAGAAGAGCTGTCTTCCCCCTTCTTTGCTGACTAGCTCATCATGAGACCCACACATTAGCATACTCTGGTAGCTATCCACACAGCAATTACCTTTCTCATTAATACCAGAAAATAACAGTTGATGCCTATGTACGCTGGGGAATTCATTGGTGTGGATATCTGCATAACCCTATGTAGGACTTTCTTGCCAGCCCTGAGGCTAAACATGATTGTGTCCCTCCCTTAACACAGAACTCCAGCCATGACCCTCCTGCACTTCTCTGGCAGCTGGGGGCATCAGTCCATATAGTCCCACTAGCTAAATACCTTATGTGCCAGCTGCAGTAGCACCTCTAAAAGTGGTGGAACCAGCATTTGCACCTGCATTCTCACATGGTCCTGATCAACCACTGGACTGGCAAAACCCTCCCTGGTAGATGGATATGAGCAACCTGTTACTTGGAAAGTTCTTCCAACAGCCTTTACTCCAGCTGACACAACAGATTTATTTATTTAACATCTCTTCTATACCGTGCTATTAAAATCAGTGTGGTGTACATCGAACAAAAGTACTGCAATGCATACAAGCAACATTGAGTTTACAAAGAACAGGGAATTGAACATGGGATCGAAACCCGGGAAACTAAATACAGATTCGTGGCCGGCATGTTTCCTTCCTCCACCTATGCGGTAGGGGTGCTCTACTTTGGGAATTCCTGCTGGGGTTTAGCCCTTGGATCAATGGAAATAATTATCATACAGATTGACCATTCAGTCCATATTCTACATCAGACACGGAGGCACAGGCTTACTACAGCTCTGAGCAAAGCTTGCAAAATGTGGACATTCCCCCCTACATTGGATGCCTCCTTCATATCTAACTTCCAGGGAAAGAGAACAATCTGATGGCCTATTTCAGCTGCCTGATGGACCCCCTAGGAGTCTCTCTACCCCGCTAGTAGGCATAGGCAGATAGAGGGGTGGTGGGTGTTTAGGGAGACAGAGATGCTGGATATGGAGGTGATGGGGAGGAAACATAGGGAGAGGGGAAAGTGGCCTGATAGACAGATGAAGAGGAGATGATGGACACAGGAAGGGAGCTAGACGAGAGATGAACTTGGGAGGGATAGGGAGAGAGAAAATGCTGAGCACGGGGGTTTGGGGGGTCAGAAAAAAAGGGGAGACACTGGAGAAGAGGTTGGGTAACGTAAAAGAGGAGTACTGTTTAATGGTAGAGCTGTTGGGAATGATTTTAGCCATAGCCACCGCCTCTGTGCTCTGTTTCTTTCTCGTTCCCTCAGTCTTTATCCATTTGTCCTTGCCGTAGTTTCATCCTACCACACGGGCTGTAAAGGGATGACGGCATGGCTCTACTTGGGAGTTATCTGTATGTGGCCGACTCGTCCCTGCTTGTCCTAGGAGTAGATTTAGGTAACTGTAACGGGGGTTTTCTGGGACGGCAGCTGAATCAGCCACACAAACCCACCCTCCCTCCCTCGGACGAACCCGCCAGAACTAAGGGAACCGGCTGAGGTCGGAGAGAGAGAGAGGCTGGCACATGCTCAGTGAGATTTGTGAATAAGTTCCTCTGCGCTATGGGAACACTATTTCCATTCTGGGTGCCGTCGGATGATGCGGATGTTCCGCAAACGCGCCCGTTAAAGGTAAGCAGCTCAGCTTTATTCAATTATTCCTGCAGACCGAAGCGCGCGGTGAATCCGACGCGCTCGTGTCCCGGAAGTAAAGGGGCAGAGCGGACGGCCGGAAACAGGAAGTAGTGGTGAGCGACTCCTGTGGTTGCCGGGGAGACAGTGCTGTGCTGAGACGGACTGATGCCGGCCTCCTCGGACGCAGTATGTGGACCCGATTTTGCCAACTCGTCTGTGCCTTGGCCCTTTTCTTTTTGGCAGACTCAGGCACAGGTCGGTAAAGGCGCGGAGGATGATAATGGACCGTAGCGATAGAGATAATTCGGGGGAAAAAACAAAGGCCTGGAAGTTGTTCGTGGTGGCTTTCTCATTTCATGTCTTAATTTCGTTCCGCGATTATGGTTCCCATAGTGCTATAGCATCCGTTGCCTGCTCCTTGATAGTGTTTTGGAAGGGTGTAAATTACAGACTAGGGTGTTTTCTATCTGGGCGGCATTAATGCATAGGGCCTAAAACCTAAGGAGCGATGCAGTAACAGCAGGCTGTCTGACTAAAGATCGGTCACAGTTTAGGACGGCTAACCTTGACTGGACGTCGATTAGAAGCATTTACCGTGAAGCCAGTGCTGGCAGAACCTTTACATCAGTAATATAATCGCTAGTAGCTTGAGGATGGGCTGAATAACTAGCACTAGACCCGGACTACTCACTTCCTCCCCTCTAGTCTGTAGGATTTGAATCCCTTCCTAGGTTCCCTGGAGCCATATCGTGCTTCACTGCCTGCAGCTGGTCTCCTCCTTCTCTTCTTAGGTGGGCGCAGGCCCCCTTCCATCTCATATCTCCAAAGCAGCCCAGAAAAAAAGGAAGTGGCTGGTCCTAAGTATGGTAATTGGTTGGGAATGAGTGCAAGAACTAAATCACTGTGTACTCTCAAATAGCATAGTGGTCTCTTCTCTTTCTGCGCTTTGTAGGAGGTAGCACATATAAGCATATCCTTCTTCAATCTTGGTACTCATTCACAACCAGCCCCCTGCAGTTTTCTCCAAGCCTCATTGGAGGTGCGAGCCATAAAAAGTGACTAGGGGGCCCCACAAATGTGTGCTTGTCTGCACTACAATACAGTGTTAAGCCACCCCTTCTCATTATGCCTATTGTATGCTGTTTCTGACATTTTAGCCAGTGTGGAGAAATCAAATAGGGTAACTTGTGCTGTTATTGAACACCACTGCCCCCCCCAAAAGACTACTTTGTTATTACAAATTGAGTGCTTTGGTAATATTAGTGTAAATCCATTCGGGCAGGGCTTGACAAACCTTAGGCACCAGTCTGACTGAAAAATCAGACAGAGGCTTTAAGCATATGTGGGGAGAAGGGCTGGAAAAGTTCACCATCATGGTCAAGCTTGGTGCCGTTTGCCTGTGGGGATCCAAACGCCCGCAGGCAGATAATGCCAGTCTTGGCCTTTTACATAAGTGCTGCAAGATCACAGCCAAGACTGGCACTGTCTGCCTGTGGGCAATGGGATGCCTGTGGGCAGAAGTGTGGCAGGGGAGGTGGAGGGCAGGGGACAGAGAATGGAGTGGTGGAGGACAGGGGGTGAGTGCAAGGGGGTGGGAGATGGGGGAGAGAGAATTGGGGGGGGGGTGGGAGATGGGGGAGAGAGAATTGGGGGGGGGGTGGAGGGCGGGGGAGAGAGAATTGGGGGGGGGGGTGGAGGGCGGGGGAGAGAGAATTGGGGGGGGGGGTGGAGGGCGGGGGAGAGAGAATTGGGGGGGGGGGTGGAGGGCGGGGGAGAGAGAATTGGGGGGGGGGTGGAGGGCGGGGGAGAGAGAATTGGGGGGGGGGTGGAGGGCGGGGGAGAGAGAATTGGGGGGGGTGGAGGGCGGGGGAGAGAGAATTGGGGGGGGTGGAGGGCAGGGGAATGAGTGCAAGGAGGGTGGGAGATGGGGGAGAGAGAATTGGGGAGGCGGAGGGCAGGGGAGTGAGTACAAGAGGGGTGGGAGATAGGGGGAGGAATAGTAAGAGATGGGTTAGAGTGCTGGGGGGGGGGAAGGGAAGCATATGGGCAGTTGGAAAGTGAAGCAGTACACACACAGACAGGTAGGCACCCTACTTCCACACCACACACAAAGGATCATTGGGGGTGATGGGAAAGAAGGAGTAGGGCCTGATTTATTAAGCTTTTTCCTATAAAACATGGGAAAACGGTCTTAATAAATTGGGCCCTAAAAAAGTAACCGCAATATACTTTTTTGGGTGGGCTGGGTGTGCACTGTGATCTAGGTTTCGCTGGCTGGCCCGTAGATTTTTAAGCTGGTTCTAGATTTCAAGAAAATTTGCCAAGGCCTGCATTCAGGGTAGGTACTATTTCTTGCCAGGTGCTCTTTAAAATACCATGGGCTTGAAACAGTTTGCTCTGTGGTGTCTTAGGAATTGTTCATCTCACAAGCATTGAGTTACCGGAAAAGTGAGGTTTGCTGCTTTCCAGTGACAGAAAAAAACAAAATAACTTGTAAATTCACCATCTGTGATAGTTCTCTATGAATGTCTTGTTATCAATCAATTTATAATATTGTAGCAATATTTATTTTAAGTTTGTATTTGTTCTGTTGAAAACCAAACCATCTTATCTATTTTACTAAAATACTTGTGTATATACATACATTATTCAGCTTATTTCATTTAAAATATATATTTAACTGTTTTATACTGCTTTAACTGTTGTAACCACCACTACATATATAAATGTAACCTTTTCATCTTTCTTTTTTTAGGAGAAGAAAATGGTAATTTAAAATCTACACAACAAAGTAAAACAGATTTAACTTCCAGTCAGGAAAGCATCACACTTGCTTTAAGTGATGATGAGCACCGGCCAGTTAGGACAGTCCAGTACAAGACAGCAGAAATAGCTGATGCCATGTTAGGCACTGAACTTCACAATGATCATTCATTTCTGCTGTCAATGATTCCTGGAGGAGCAAAAAATATGCACTCTGGAGAATCTGCAGTTTCCACCTGTGACACAGCAAGAGAAGGGGTCGAATGCACTAGCAAAGATGGCCTTGTTAATTCAATAAAGGAGGCAACAGATATTCAAGAGGGAGAGAGAGTACAAGACTCTAATGTGCTACCTGAGGTTACACATGCAGAATCTTCAAATCTGAGGAATCTAATAACACCGAAAACGCAAAATCTCCAAAAGTGAAATGTGAAGAGAGAAACCTTACAGGGATAGAGAATTTTACTTTGCAGGTCCTAAATATTTCACAGGTGAGATGTCATTTTGACAATTTTTGTTTCAGTTGATAGTTGACATTCAGAGTGTAGTGGCAGGGAATTGTTTAACTATGTACTGACTAGAAAATGTGGCTCAAGCTGATCCTAAAATCATAGTTTTACTCTACAGCTCCGTTAGAACTTCAAGATTACATTTTGCTCCACTATTTGCTTCTTTGCTGTGACTGAAATAGCTGATGTAAATACTTTGGGAATGTAGAGTTCTGTTGCAAAAAAAAAAAGATTTTGGCATAACCAGTTATAAAATGTCATTGTTATATAGGAGTAAATTAGTAATAGTTATCATGTGTTACCTTCCTCAGGGTCCATTTTATGCAGTGGGCACTGCGGCAGATAATGCACAATAACAGCATTAGCATACACTAAAGGGCATGCTTACTAAAGGTCTTAACGTGCATTAATTAAATTTATGCATGTTAAGTGACATAGAAGCACAGTAACATAGAGGCCTATTCCCCACTGGACATCAAGCCCCTGTACGGCCCCTCAGAATTGGGTTTACCAGCTTGTACGTGCAGGCCAGGCCCAGCCCTGATTCTGAAGGGCTGCATGTCCAACAGATCCCCGGCTACCTCAGTCAGGCTCGTGGATGGAGCCGCAATGCCATGGCATTGTCACCATGGCTCCATTCAGGAGCTGCGATTGCTGGCCCCTGCCAAGAATGTCCTTTCCCCGCAGCCAGACCTCCAATCTGGCCTCCCATGGCCAGGATCCGACTGCGGGGCTCTTCCTGCATGCCTCCTAGTTTTGTTCCTACCTGCTACAGTTGCTACCCTGCGTCCAGGGGGACATATTCCACCTCTGGAGGTGGAATAAGTCCCCATCTAACTGGCCTACCCTGATCGTACAGGGTGACCTCAGAATCAGCCTTCTACATCCGGGGTGATGATCCGCCCTCGCTCTGCCTTCCGGCCGCCCCCTCTCACTCCCCACGGTTCGTACAGGGAGCTTTTGTGCAGGATTGGCAAGGGGACGAATAGCGGGGATGTACAATCAGTCAGAGCATACATCCCCCGCTATTCGTGGCTTGGAATAGACCACATAGTATATGATTGCAGATAAAGGTCAGTATGGCCCATCTAGTCTGCCCAGTAAGGTGGCTAGAGTGTTGTACCTTGACACTCCTTGCAGGTCACCATTTTCTGAGCGGTCCTCCAGTTTAGTCCTCTACATCCAGGTAGTGCACCTCCTCCTGCAGCTAGGAGACTGGACCAATCAACTCTTCAACATCATAGTATGTATACAGCTGGAGCTCCCATCAGCCCCCTAGTGTGTCCAGTCTCCTTGCAGCAGGAGCACGTGTGAGCCTGGCAGGGCTCACTTAGGGCTAGAATTAGGATTTCTGAGGGTTATTTAAATTTCCCTTGTTTCTCTTTATTTACTTTTCTCTTATTTCTCTTTCAGCAGACTGTAGCTTTAAATTAAAAAAAAAAAAAAAAACGCGCCTGAGGAGCCGCGCGGTCACTGCCCTTCCTCCCCTCTATTTCTTCTGACAGTCAGAGCAAGCAGTACCTTTGATCGATCCCCCTGGACGGAAGGGGGGTGAGATCGCCTGGTCGCAGCACCTGTCTCTGGTCAACGAGTTTGGTCTGGAGCCTTGGTGACATCGGGAAAAGCTGCAGGGGGGGGGGGGCCCTGTTCTCGGCTTTGTCAGGCAGCCGGGAGATCCGCAGCGCTCAGTTCAGGCTCAAGCGGGGCAGCTGTTTCTTAAGGCGCATTTGGATGGGGTAAGTGAATCTTTCTCCGTTTTTTTTGTGAGAGCAGGCACCCCTTGCCGATCCAACACGCGGCGATCTTATTTATTTATTTGGGGGTTATTTTGGCGCCTTTTTCTCCGACGCGCGTCTGCTGCGGCGGCCATCTTTGTGGCTATTTTCCTTTTTGTTTTTTGATTGCAGACGCCGACACGAGGGTTCTGCAAGGGGGTAGCCTTGGCGTTTTTTGGAGGCAACCTCAGGAGTTTTTTGTGGAAGTGTGTTCAGCTGAATAAAATAAAATAAAAAAAACCCCAATAATAACATTCTCTTCCCTTGCTGGACGGGTCTGGGTCAATCAGACTGTCTCTTTCTTATAGGGAGTGCGGATGACCACTTTGATGGCGACGAGACCGCAGTGCGTGGTCTGCGGTTCTCGCAAGATCTCTGTCTCTGCTGCAGGGTTTTGCAAACGCTGCGCTGCTGTCTCTCCTGATATTGCACAGCAGATGGCAGACAAGCCACAACCGGATCCCTTGGAGCCTGTGTTACATACTGAGGGGGAGTCTTCGGCTCTTGTGTCTCCAGCTCCAGCTGTGTCTGGGGCCCCGGGTTCTAGTCTGCAGGAGGAAGAGGCAGGATCTTCTTCCTCCTTGACGGATTTTTCTCCGGACTTTGTGCTGCTGATGCACCAGGCCTTCAAATTGGGGCGCTTAGGTAGGGTTCCAGAGTCCTTCACCGCTCAGGCGGCCCTACCGCCCTTCACGTCGGAGACTGCTGGTCAACCCCTCGCCAAGCCAGCTAAAAGGGTCCGGACCATGGAGATATCTCAGGACGATATGGAGTGGCAGGAAACGGATGTTGAGGGGGAGCCGGAGGACTTTGTTGAAGACCTTGAGGAAGGGGAGATTCCTGAGCCTGAAGATCAGGCAAGGATTATCCGTGTTTTTAGAAAAGAGGAACTGGTTCCCCTACTTACAGAAACCCTTCAAGCCCTCAATCTCACTGCGGCACACCCGGTTGAAGGTGAGGAGTTGGAGGATCCCCTGATTCAGGCGGTGCGAGAATCTCAGGTGGTGTTTCCCGTTCATAGAGTGGTAGAGCAGATGATTCAGGCTGAGTGGGATCAGCCCGAGGCTGGCTTGAAAGGTATTCGGACGATGAACCGTCTCTATCCGATAGCTCTCAAGGACAAGGAGAGGTTTAAGTCGCCTCGGGTGGATGCCGCGGTGTCGGCCGTAACCAAGAGAACAACGATCCCGGTTGAGGGGAGTGCGGCCTTAAAAGACACGCAGGACAGGAAGGCAGACGGGTTGCTGAAGCAGGCTTTTGAGACTAATGCCTTGTCTTTGCAGGCGTCTATTTGTGGAGCCTGGGTGGCTAGGGCCTGCTTGCGGTGGGCGCAACACTTGCGTCAGGACCCTCATTTGGATCAGCAAGGTTTGCTCTAGGTGACGCGATTGGAGTCTGGTTCGGCTTATTTAGCAGATGTGCATTATGATTTGATCAGGACTTTAGCAAATAGTATGGCGTCCTTGGTGGCAGCACGGAGATCCATCTGGTTGCGGAATTGGGCGGCTGACGGTTCTTCCAAATCCCATCTCAGCAAACTTCCCTTTAAAGGCAGGTGGTTGTTTGGAGATGACCTCGATAAATTGGTAAAGGAACTTGGAGAATCTAAAGGCGGTAGGCTACCAGAAGATAAGCCTAGGCCAGGCAGGAGTTTGCCGAGTTCCCAGGGTCAGCCTAGGGACTTCAGGAGGTTTCGACCTACCCGACCTTGGGGTACGCAACGTGGTAGATTTGGGTCACGGTTCCAAACTTTTCGTGGGTTTCGAGGAGCCGGCAGAGGGTTTTCAGCTGCGCCCTCGTCAGCGTCCACTTCCTTTAATCGCAAGCCACAATGAAGGGAGGTGGACCCCGGAGGGAACCCAAATTATCGGGGGTCGTCTTCGGAACTTTCTTTCCTCTTGGGTCCAGGTAACCTCAGACCAGTGAGTGCTCGAGATAGAGAAGGTTATGCGCTGGAGTTTGCCTATCCGCCTCAGGACTCATTCGTTCTATCCCCCAGCAAGGGGCAGCAGAAAGAATTGGCAATTCGTTCGACGCTGGGGCGGCTACTAGCATTGGGAGCGGTCACTCCCGTTCCAGAGTCCGAGCGCGGGGTGGGGCGTTACTCCATTTATTTCGTGGTGCCAAAGGACGACGGGTCTCTTCGTCCTATTTTAGATCTCAAGGGCGTGAATTGTTGCCTTCGGGTGCCGCATTTTCGCATGGAGACCCTAAAGTCCGTCATAGTGGCGGTGCGCCAAGGGGAGTTTTTAACTTCCCTGGACCTTTCCGAGGCCTATCTTCATATTCCCATCAGGGCGGTCCATCAAAAGTACCTGCGGTTCGCCTTTCCGTGGGGGCATTACCAGTTTCAAGCTTTGCCTTTCGGACTAGCTACAGCTCCTCGCACCTTCACCAAGGTTATGGTGGTGGTCGCGGCGGCTTTGAGAAAAGAAGGGATTCTCGTTCATCCTTATCTCGACGACTGGTTGATTCGGGCGAAATCCGAGAGAGAGAGTTTGCAGGCTACGGACAGAGTGGTTCACTTGCTGCAGAGCCTTGGTTGGGTGGTCAATGTCAAAAAGAGTCGCCTAGTGCCAACTCAGTCCCTCGAGTATCTGGGGGTATGCTTCGACACGGCGAGGGGCTCCGTGAGTCTACCGCAACACCGAGCGCGTGCCTTGCGGCGTCTTGTGCGGACCTTTTTGACGTTTCCCGCTTCGTCCGCGTGGTGGTATCTGTGGCTGCTGGGAACGATGGCAGCTACCCTGGAAGTGGTTCCATGGGCCAGGTTTCATATGCGTCCCCTTCAGCGAGCCCTTCTACGTCATTGGTCGAATCAGTCGGAGCGTTCGGCGGGCTTTGCAGTGGTGGCTTTGCCCGAAGTCCCTGCGGGCGGGACTGCCCTTGGAACAGCCGGTGTGGTTGTCTTTAATGACGGATGCCAGCCTGGTGGGCTGTGGAGCTCATTGTCAGGACCAATACGCGCAAGGGACGTGGTCGGCCCAGGAGGCCTTGTGGTCGATCAACCGGCTTGAGCTGCGAGCAGTGAGACTGGCGCTACAGTCCTTCGAGGAGTCAGTGATGAATCGAGCGGTGCGAGTTCTTTCGGACAACTTGGCTGCGGTAGCATACATCAACCGACAAGGCGGCACCGGCAGTGTGGCCATGGAAGAGGAAGCGGAGGCGCTCTTCGTGTGGGCGGAAGTTCGTCTCCTGGCCATTTCGGCGGCGCACATTGCAGGAAAAGAAAATGTGACGGTGGATTTTCTCAGCCGGGTGCAGGTGGAGGCTGGAGAGTGGGAGTTGCACCTGCAGGTTTATGCGCAGATAGTTCGCCGATGGGGACCACCGATCATGGACCTCATGGCAACCTTCCAGTTGGCAAAGACAAGTCGATTCTTCAGCAGACGGAGAGAGCGCATGTCTGAAGGAATCGACGCCCTCATCCAGCCGTGGCCCCAGTACGGTCTCCTGTATGTCTTCCCGCCGTGGGCGTTGATCGGCAGGGTGGTCCAGCGCATAGAAGCGCACCGCGGAAGGGTGTTGTTGGTAGCTCCGGATTGGCCCAGGTGACGGTATGCAGATCTGGTTCGGCTTCTCGACGGCGTTCCGTGGAAGCTTCCTCTTTTCGCGGAACTGCTGCTGCAGGGTCCGTTGCACATGCCTCAACTGGATCGATTCTCGCTTACGGTATGGCCATTGAGAGGGCTAGGTTGAGAGGGAAAGGTTATTCTCCGGCGGTTGTTGCTACCCTGCTTCGAGCTAGAAAGTCTTCCACTTCGCTTACGTATGTTCGGATTTGGCGAATCTTTGAGGATTGGTGCTCTAGGAATCTTATTCGAGCGGCGACAGCTTCGGTTGCCCTAATCCTCAGTTTCTTGCAGGACGGTTTTGACAAGGGTCTCGCAGCAAGCTCCCTGAAGGTTCAGTTGGCGGCCCTCGTGTGTTACAGGGGCAAAGTTCAAGGCGTGTCCCTTGGAGAGCACCCGGATGTCCAATGTTTTCTTAAGGCCGTGTTTTGACTGCGTCCTTCCCACCGAGTGACCATTCCCCCTTGGGATTTGAATCTGGTGTTGCAGGCTCTGGTTCAGAAGCCCTTTTGAGCCTCTGGGCAAAGCCTCGATTAAGGACTTAACTCTAAAGACGGTGTTTCTTGTAGCCATTTCTTCGGCACGGCGCATTTCGGAGCTCCAGGCACTCTCTTGTAGAGCTCCCTACTTGGTGTTTGCTAAGGATAGAGTAGTGCTCAGACCCGTGCCCTCCTTTCTTCCAAAGGTGGTTTCTCCATTTCATTTGAATCAGTCTGTTGTCTTGCCAGCTTTTACTTTTGAGACTATTAGTGCTTCGGACGCCGGACTACACCGGCTGGATGTGCGTCGTATTTTGCGTCAATATCTCAAAGTCTCTGCGGTATTCCATAAGTCGGATCGCTTGTTTGTTCTGTACGGTGGTGTTCGGAAAGGGGAAGCGGCGGCGAAGTCTTCCATTTCTCGGTGGATTAAGGAAGCGATTGCTTCGGCCTATATTTTGCAGGGCCGTTCGGTTCCCTTGGGCTTGCGAGCCCATTCTACTAGAGCGCAAGCGACGTCTTGGGCGGAGCATGGTCTGGTCCCGCCACTGGAAATTTGCAGGGCGGTGACTTGGTCTTCCCTTCATGCATTCAGTCGGCATTATCGTTTGGATGTTGCGGCGTCCCGGGATTCTTCTTTTGGGTCGGTGGTCTTGCACGCCGGTTGGCAGGGCCCCGCCCGTTGTGAAATGCTTTGTTACATCCCGGATGTAGAGGACTAACCTGGAGGACCGCTCAGGAAATGGAAATTACACTTACCTGGTAATTGTAGTTCCTGAAGGGTCCAGTTTAGTCCTCAGTCCCTCCCTGAGAACAAATGAGCCTATTTGGACTGTACGGCGCGCTATTTCGGGAGGAGTGAGAGTTCTGTAAGTATGCCTTTTTTTTTTCAAATACAAAAAAAAAAAAAATATACACATAAAAGTAAACCCTGTTGATAAGGGTCCTTGGTTGCTTCTGTTTGCTGCTCTGTCTGTCAATGAGTTCCAGTCAGGGGGCGGAAGCAAGGTGCAGTGTTCGGACTCTCTCGTTTGGGGAGGGGGTAAATTTGTGTTTTGGGGGACTAAGGCTAGTTTTTGTTGAATACTTCTGTTAATGTGTTCTTTTTCTGAGTCTGCTTTGTTACTAAGTTCACTGGGGGGCTGATGGGAGCTCCAGCTGTATACATACTATGATGTTGAAGAGTTGATTGGTCCAGTCTCCTAGCTGCAGGAGGAGGTGCACTACCCGGATGTAGAGGACTAAACTGGACCCTTCAGGAACTACAATTACCAGGTAAGTGTAATTTCCATTTATTGAAGTATAAAAGATATTTACGTTTTTGCTTTGATTTCATCCTCTTGCTATAAAGGGATCCACTGTGTCTGTCCCATCCCATTCTGAATTCTGTCACTATATTTGCCTCCATCACCTTCATCAGGAGGGCATTCCAAGCATCCACCTCCCCAGCCCTTTTATTTCTATGGGCACAGTTGCACTTTATTTATTTATTTATATTCTCTTATATACCGTGCTATTCTGCATCAGTGCGGTTTACATTGAACAAACTGAAATTACATTGAACAGGGCATTATAACTTGGAGATAACTATTTTATAGGGAACATGGGCTATGGAGGGTTAAGTGGCTTGCCCAAGACCACAAGGAGCACCTGTGGGACTAGAAACCCCAGTCCTTCCGGCCCAAGGTAGCTGTCCTCTAGTGGGATTTGAACCCCTGACCTTCCGGCCTGAAGTACCTTGCCCCAACCACTACGCCACTCCTCCACTCCCTTTGCATGTTAATTTCATTAGCACATGTTATCTTTTGGTAAACATGCCCTTAACTGTCAGTAAATGACTTCCATAATGTTTACCGTTAGCTACAGATCTCTTGACCTGCCCCTTTACCCCACCAGAGACCCTGTGCAAATGCATTAATAGTACATGCATGCCTTTTCCTATGTGGATTTTGCCAAATCATGCAAATACATAATGCTTTGGAAATTCATTGAGGGAATTTATGCATTTATTTATACCTGTGTTAATGTTTTTTACACATTTTCAGGGTTAGTTTTATATGTATACTTGCATATATTCAAAAGTGTGGATGTAAATGCAAATCTTTTCCCAGTGCCATTCACATGAGTAGCGCCTCCACTTGGTCTGGATAAAGTTCCACATGTATCGTTACCAGTATTTAGGATGTGCAGTTTTAGAAAAGTCTGTTTATGCATAAAGCACTGCTTCACCCAGGAATGCTTTTGAAAATGACCTCTCTGTGGTCTCTGAAATTCTGCTTCCTTTTCTTCTAACGTCTGATGTCTATATCTGTCATAGGCATTTTAGAATTGTTAATTTTTTTGGATGCTGAGATATTCTCTACTCTCTCTGTACCCTCTATCTTTATCAAATTTTCTTTCAGCTTCTATATTTGCGACCCCTTGTCCTTAAGTGCCTTTTTCTAGGAAGCTACTATCTTTATTTTATGATTATTTATTTTGGCCCCCTTTTCCATTGAGGGTGATTATATCCTGTCTTAAGATTTATCCGATATGCCTAGATCAGCTGCTTCTCCAAGGAAGTAAGTAGAACACACGTTATAAACTGACAAAAATGTGAACCTGATGAGAAATTGTTAGGTGGCATTGCTTTCTATAAATCTGAACTGGCATAATTATATGTTTACTTTCCCTTTTTAATGGTAGGGTTAGAGCACATTTGCATAGAAGGTAACTAGTTTAAACAATTCTAGTGTTTTCTCTTACTGACTGGGGGGGACAGTTCTCCATGGACAAGCAGGATACAATCAACCGCGCAGATGAGTGTTGTCATCCCCGATGAGAGAGCAGTCTAACCTGGCGTCAAAGCCCAGAAAAACCTAGAAATCTTCTCTGGGCATGCACAAGTGATCCCTCCTGTGAAACAGTCTTCTTCATCTGTGGCTTTACTATTGCTTTTCTTTTTATATGGAAAATCTCTCTTCCTTTTTCACTATTCCCTTGAAATATGTGGATATTTATTTTAGCATTTGGTTTGATGACTATTGTGCTCTCCTTCTAAACCTATGTCAGTAGCCCTGCTCCTTTTTCAGCAGGTCTGTCTGGAGCAGTTTCCTCCAGCAGTGCTGGCACCAGTATGGAACCTTTGAAGATCTGTTCTACTGTAACAGCCATATAGACTGAGCAATTCATCTTTGGCAGGGGAAGCTATGAGATCTTTATCTTTATTTTTCATTTGATATACCGCCCAGGCCAAGGCATCAGAGTAGTTTACAATAAAATAACTGTATTGTAGAAAACATGAAAAGACCGCCATTAATGTGATAGGAAAGCTATAAGTGGCAAAAAGATAGCCAACAGGAAACCATGAATGTTATAAGCCTGTTCAGGCACACACAGAGGGGAGCAGGTCCTCCTGCAGGTAATACAGAGCAACACAAAGGGCAGGAGACGTCGGATGAAGTAAAACTTCTTTATTGTAAAGGGACCCCAACGCGTTTCGGCAACGCCTTCCTCAGGGGGAGTATCTCCAATTATCTCTTAATAGGCAAACAGAAATAAATAAATAATTAGAATGATAATAAAGAATAATATGTGATTAGGATAATAATAATTAAAAAGTATAAAACAATAAAGCAATAAAGCACCTGGCATGTTATATAGTGCAAATAGACATACAAACATGTAGCATGGTAAATATTGAAATAAATACCGTTAAAACATACATATACCATATGATAAACGTATAAATAATTAAATAATTACATAAGTTCTTTTATACAATAATTTTTTATGAAACACAACAAACCAAACGCAGGGCTGAGCAACCATGGATAAAAACCAACAATAGGTGTCTTAAAAATGACAGTCGGTTTTGATCTCTTGATTAAAGTATTGGATAACACTTCCAGCGCCGCACACTGGGGAATATTGGTGTATAATGATCTAATATCGAGTGTGACCAAAATCAATTGGTGATGAAAACCTTGGAAGTCCTGTAAGATTTGAATAATATGGGTGGAATCTCTAACGTACGAAGGTGCCTGTGTGACAAAGGGTCTCAAGTATGCATCCAAAAGTTTAGACAGAGGTTCAAAAAGTGATCCAATAGCGGATACAATGGGTCGTCCTGGAGGGTTTTGTAGAGATTTGTGAATCTTAGGGAGCATATATATAGTGGGTATAATGGGGTGTGGTACAGTGAGAAAAGAAATCTCTCTAGTTGTAAGATAGCCAGCTTCCTTACCTATGTACAATAGTGTATCTACTTTCTGGCGCAAGAACTCAGTAGGGTCATCATAAATTTTTAAATAATATTCCGTGTCATTAAGTTGACACAGAACCTCTGTAACATAAGAATCCGTATCCTGTACAACTATGGCCCCTCCCTTGTCAGCCGGTTTAATAATGATGTTGTGATTGGATTTAAGGCCCTGTAAGGCCAATTTTTGTGGACCTGTAAGATTATGAAAGGGATGCTTTTTGGTTGTTCTGTATAGAGTATATATTTTATTCAAAACAATATTCTCGTACGCCGATATCTTGACATTGGACTTGGCAGGCGGAATCCATGTAGAGGGTTTTTTAACAATGGATGGATCAATCGTATCGGTCTGATGGTGATCAAAATAATCGATGATTTTTAATTTTCGAAAAAACTTATAGAGCTCAATGTGTGTGGCAAACTTATCATGGGATTTAGTGGGAACGAACGAAAGGCCTTTGTTGAGGACCTCTAATTCTACTTCCGTTAGTTGGTATTTGGAGAGATTGATTACTACATTCAAAGGTCCCAGTCCAGATGTCTTTTGGCCATTAATCCCTGGCTGTGTGTTCTTACTCTTATTCATAGTTATCTATTTCTTATGGGGCATATTTTTAAAGCCTTTTTATATTACATGTATCGATTATCTAAAGTTTATTCAATAATTTTTTTCAGCACAGTATATGCCCAATAGATACATCCCCCCCCCCCTTTTTTAGGTTAAATCTATTATACAATGTGCTTGTTTCTCCGTGAGTTGGACACATAGTTAAGAATCCCCAAATGAGTTTCTATCTGT
This sequence comes from Ichthyophis bannanicus, assembly GCA_033557465.1. Classification (NCBI taxonomy): domain Eukaryota; kingdom Metazoa; phylum Chordata; class Amphibia; order Gymnophiona; family Ichthyophiidae; genus Ichthyophis; species Ichthyophis bannanicus. The sequence continues at coordinate 35,140,871 of CM066050.1, read as the reverse complement.
TAATAGAGCTGTTCATGTTTTATTGTTCATCACAATCATAATATGACTTTCATTATTTATTACTTTGAATATTTATTTAAGCTTCATATTATGACTTTTATTTATTGTTTTTAATGTTTATTTATTGTGTTTCTTTATTAATCATCATTTATGTCCCCTAATGCTCTTACTTTTGTTGTATTTTCATTATTATTATATTATGACTTATCATTCGTTTTTAATATTGATTTATTGATATAATTATTCATGTCCCCTGATGTTTTTCCTTGTACTGTGAAGTATCTCACTGTATGTCTTCAATTGGCCTCTTTAGCTCTATCTTGTCATTTTTAAGACACCTATTGTTGGTTTTTATCCATGGTTGCTCAGCCCTGCGTTTGGTTTGTTTTTCATAAGTTCTTTTATACAATAATTTTTATTTAATTATTTATACGTTTATCATATGGTATATGTATGTTTTAGCGGTATTTATTTCAATATTTACCATGCTACATGTTTGTATGTCTATTTGCACTATATAACATGCCAGGTGCTTTATTGTTTTATACTTTTTAATTATTATTATCCTAATCACATATTATTCTTATCATTCTAATTATTTATTTATTCTGTTTGCCTATTAAGAGATAATTGGAGATACTCCCCCTGAGGAAGGCGTTGCCAAAACGCGTTGGGGTCCCTTTACAATAAAGAAGTTTTACTTCATCCGACGTCTCCTGTCCTTTGTGTTGCTCTGTTATAAGCCTGTTGAAATGATTGTGTTTTGAGAAGTGTTTTAAATTTCAAGTAGGAAGCTTCAAGGCAAAGCGAGGATGGCAAAGCATTCCAGAGTGAAGGACTGAGGAAGAAAAATGCGGCATGACGCGTTAGCTCTAGATGAGCCTGAGAAGGGAATGGGAGAACTAGCCGATCTGCATGAAGAGAACAAAGTTGTCGGCATGGGATGTGAATAGATATGAGATTTAGTAAATATTGAGGAATTGAGGTAAAGAGAGCTTTATGTGTCAGAATTAAAAACTTATTGAATCCTGTAACGGATGGGTAACCAATGAAGACGTATCAGCAGACGGGTAATATGATCAGAACGCCTAGTATGGGTAATGAGGCGGGCTGCTGTATTTTGCAGTAATTGTAAACGCTGACGTTAATAAAGGGGTAGATCAGCAAGAGCGACATTACAATAGTTTAGCCTACTCATCACCAACGCCAGTAAGAGGGTAGTAAGTGAAGAGGGCGTTTAATAATGATCGGACTGCTTGGATCTGACGAAGTGCACAAAAAGACCGACTGACAAGAATGGATACATGCTCATGAAAGGAAAGTGAAGAATCCAAAGTGACACCCAAATAGCAGAATGAAGAAAGTAAGGGAATAATAGTGGAATTTAACTGAGGGGCAATGATTGGACAGGGGGCGCTTAGGGAGACCCACATGGCCTTAGACTTGGATGGGTTGAGATGAAGAAAGTTGTTAGAGATCCAAGTGGCAATGTGGGTAAGACAATCATTAAGTGGTGAGAGATCAATTGCAACTGGGGATGTATGGTAAAGAAGAACAATATCATCAGCGTAGAGATATGAGGGGAGGCAGAGGAGCAAGAAAAATATTAAAGAGCAATGGTGAGAGCACAGATCCCTGAGGAACTCTACCTATTAAAGGGAATGATGAGGACACGTCATTTAAATGAACAGAAAAACTACGGGAGGAGAGGAATGAGTGAAACCACTGCAGCACAGTACCCCAAATCCCAAAATCATGAAGGCGAGAGGAGAGATCTAGAGAGACAACCAGAGTGATCTCCCCTCGATCATGTGCAACATGTAACTCATTCAGCAAAGCAAGAACCGATTCCATGCTGTGGCCTGCACAGAAGCCAGACTGACGTGGATGAAGAATATTAGTTGCCTGAATGTGGGATGCCAGTTGAGAGAACACTAGTTTCTCAAGCAATTTTGCTAGAAATGGGAGATTTGAAACTGGATGCCAGTGTGATGGAACAGAAGAATCTAATGAAGATTGAACTTTTCAAAGTCTGTTGCCTCAACCTCGCTGAACAGACAAGCTCCTTTCCAACAAGGTGGCATCCATACAGGAGTTTTTCAAGAGGGCCCAGGAGCAGTTTTCCTCCAGCAGTTGCTCAGCTAATGAATGATCAAGTTTGGCTCCCCGGGCCCCATGTCAGTGGCTGGAGTATTCTTCTTCCAATGGTGAGCAGCAACATCCTGTTAATCTCTGTGAATGCCTCTTCAACTGTGTTGAGGGGACCACACTCCCTCCTCCAGGGTGCTAATAAAAATTTCTTTCGTGGTGCTAGTTTCACTTACACTAACCAGGGCAGATTCACTCTAGCAGTGGCGATACTTATAGAATGCCTATGGAAATGCTTCCTCAACCGCACTCTTCAGACTCAAGTATTCTTAATGGATGTTTCAGAAGTGCTAGACAGAAGAACTTCATTGCTGTTACAAGTTCTTGTTCTAGATAAACTGCAGTAGAAACTTCAGAAGGTCCCAGCCTCGGAACCCCTATGATGTTTTCCAGGGATATGAGGGACCCATTATAGGGGCTAACTCAACAACATTTTATGGCAGTGCAGAATTGAAGCTCATAAGGTGCTGGGCATGATCCATGTCAAAAAGAGTTCTGTCTCTCAGACATTGTACATAGATAAAGGTTTTTGTTCATATCGCTTTGTGCCATATTGGCACCACTGTTCCCTCTAAGCTGTGCGCGTGTGCGCGTGCACACACCTCACCGAGCGAGCGCACAAAATTTACGGCTCTGATTCTGATAGAAAACACAGATGTTTTAAAATGTAAAAGTTATGATTGTAATTACTAGAAATTTCCCGCTTCATTTAGTATTCATCTATTTTCATTTAATTTGATTAAAATCAATGTGGTGTACATACTATATTCTGACGTGTAGTCAAATTTTAAAGTATATAACTCCGAGTGTCTTTATGTGGTGCACAAAAATGTAACCTTCCTTCAAAAGCTGCACACAGCCTACAGAAAATTAGAGGGAACATTGATTGGCACCTCAAGTGAGGGTCGTTTAGCACATTTCTTATTATGCTCATCTGCAGCTCAACCTAAAGACAACAGGGGTACGGGCGATTCTGTATCTCTGCATATCAGCACATTTTAATGATTTGAATCATGCTCAGAAGCAGCACCTGCAATCTAGCTACTTAACCCTTTCCACAGAATTTCACAACTAGCACTGGAACTTTCCAGTGGAAGGTTCACACAACTGAGGTAATACTATGGCTATTATGACTGTATTTGCTTTAGTTCTCATGAGTACCTGTTAACGTAGGAGATTCCAGGGTGACATTCTCCAAAATGCTTCCCATTCCATGCATGGGACCCAAAAGGCAGGTAGAGCTCCAGAGTCTCAATGTGTGGATGAGACAATGGTGCAAAGAAGAAGGTTTTGGATTCATTAGGAACTGGGCAGCATTCTGGGAAAGGGAGAGGCTTTTCCAAAGGGATGGGGTGGAACTAGACTAATGGCATTAACCTTTAAAAAGGAGAGAGAACAGCTTTTAAACTAGATAATGGGGGAAAACCGACAGTCACCCAAGAGCACATTGTTTGGAAGGATGTATCCTTGAAGGATACTAGCAAAAGAGGAACGTTAAGGCATCCTGACGGAGGTTCCAATAAAGATAAAAGTAACCCAGATGCCCTTAAGTACAAAACTGAAAGATTACAAATTATCCATATCAACTGATAACCTGCTTAAAATGAATAAAATATAACCTCTGAAATGCCTGTATGCAAATGCTAGACGTCTAAAAAAATAAGGTGGGAGAGCTATAATGTTGTTGTTGTTAAATGCCATTGAGTCTGTGTTGACTCAGGGCGACCCTCTGGATAGTTGTCCTAAACTGTGTTCGGTCTTCAGTCAGGCAGCTCATTGTTGATAGAGTGGCACACATAGCTGCTGTTATTATACTGCTCCATCTTATTGCTGGCATTCCTCTTTTGCGTTGACCTTCTACCTTGCCAAGCATGATGTCTTTCTCTAATGATCTCTCTCATCGCATGATATGTCCAAAGTATGAAAGTCAAAGTCTTGTCATCTGAGCTTCTAAAGAAAGTTTAGGTTTGATCCCCTAGTACTGACTGGCTTGTTCTTCGGGCAGTCCATGGTTACCCAAGTTGTTACTCCTGTTCTATGTGAAGCCAAACAGTTTGTTATGGTCATTTTGTTATATGTAAACCGCGCTGACAATAGTGCGGTATATAAGAAATTGTAATAAATAAATACACAGTATTCGTTGCCAGCATCATAATTCAAAGGCATAAATGTTCTTCCTGTCTACATTTTTCACTGTCTAACTTTCACATTCATATGACGTTATTGAAAATACCATGGCTTGAATGAGTTGAATCTTTGTATGGAGAGAGAAATCTCTGCTTTTGAGAATCTTGTCTAGGTCCTCCCATAGTCATTCTGCCAAGAGCAATGTGTCATCTGATTTCTTGACTGCTTGTTGTTTCTTTATTGATAGTGGACAACTTTAACCTACTTGGATCAACTATTTCAATTTCTTCTCCATCAGTGATGAACTTATCGATATAGCACTAAATGAAAGATTAGATATGTTTGACATCTCAGAGACCTGGTGGAAGGAGGACAACCAATGGGACGCTGTGATACCTGGGTACAAAATGTATCGCAGACATAGGGTAGATCAAATTGGTGGAGGGGTTAGTTGCGCTCTGTATTAGAGACGGCATTGAGTCACACACAATTAAAGTTTTGCATGAATAAAATACAGTGTAAAATCTCTATGGATAGAAATCCCATGTAAAAAGGGGAGGGCAATGGTGGTGGGGGTGTACTACTGACCCCTTGGCCAAAATGAACAGATGGATGATGAAATGCTAAAAGAAATCCGGGAAGCTAACAAACGTTACAGCACAGTAATAATGGGTGATTTCATTTACCCCAGTATCGACTGGGTCAATGTCACTGCAGGAGATGAAATAAATGACTGCTTCTTGAAGCAACTGGGTCATGAACCGACAAGAGAGGAAGCTATTCTGAACCTAGTCTTTAGTGGAACACAGGATCTGTGCAAGAGATAAGGGTGTTAGGGCCACTTGGCAATAGTGATCATAGCATGAATGCACTTAATTTTTATTTAGAAACATAGAAATATGACGACAGAAAAAGACCACATGGCCTATCTAGTCTGTCCTTCCATAACAACTACAACAGTCCACTTTTTGCCTTTAGAGATCCTCTGTGTTGGTCCCATGCTTTCTTGAATTCAGTTACTGTCCTCATCTCTACCACCTCCACTGGGAGACTATTCCACGGATCCACTACTCTTTCCGTAAAGAAATATTTCCGCATATCACTCCTGAATCTATCTCCCTTCACCCTCATCCCATGTCCCCTCGTAGCAGAACTTGCTTTCAATTGAAAGAGGCTCTCTCCCTGAACATTTATGCCACGGAGGTATTTAAACATCTCAATCATATCACCTCTATCCCGCCTTTCCTCTAAGGTGTACATATTAAGATCCTTAAGTCTGTCCTCATATGCTATATAATGAAGCCCATTAATCATTTTAGTAGCAACCCTCTGCACCGACTCCATCCTGTTCACATCCTTTTGAAGGTGCGGTCTCCAGAATTGCACACCATACTCCAAATGAGGTCGCACCAAAGACTTATACAGAGGCATTATCACCTCCTTTTTTATACCACTTTATCATTTCAATCAAAGCGGTTTACATTGAAACTCAAACTTGGTAATGTACATTAAACAGGGACATTGATAACCTGGATTTTTCTGAGGCAATGGAGGGTTAAGTGACTTGCCCAAGGCCACAAGGAGTGCTAGTGGGAATCGAACCCTGGTCTCTGGGTTCCCAAGCCAGTGCTCTAATCATTAGGCTACTCCTCCACAGAAGGATATCAAGGAAATCCACAGTATTACCTTTTAACTTTCAAAAGGAAGACTATGATAAAATGAGGAAAATAGTTAAGAAAAAACTAAGAGGAGCAGCTGCAAAGGTTAAAGATCTACGTCAAGCATAGGCGTTGTTTAAAAATACTACCTTGGAAACCCAGACTAGATTTAGTCCTCGCTTTAAGAAAAGTGGAAGGAAGGCCAAAAAACTGCCAGCATGGTTTAAAAACGAGGTCAGAGAGGCTGTTGTAGCCAAAAAAAGCATCTTTCAGGAAATGGAAAAAGGAGCTAAATGACGTAAACGGGAAACAACATAAGCACTGGCAAGTTAGTTGAAAGGCATTAATAAGGCATGCAAAGAGAGAATTTGAAAAAAGCTGGCTGTGGAAGCAGTAATGCATAATAAAAATGTTTTCAAGTACATGCATATCAAAAAAGTACATACATATCAAAAAACCTGTGAGACAGTCAGTTGGACCATTAGATGATAGAGGGATTAAAGGGGCACTAAGGGAGGACAAGACCATAGCAGAGAGACTGAATGAATTCTTTGCTTTGGTCTTTACTGAAGAAGATGTAGGAATGTTACACATGCCTGAATGGTATTTAAAGATGATATAACAGGAGAATTGAAAGAATATTGATAAATTGGGAAGATGTAGTACAATTATTTGATAAACTAAAGAATAGCAAACCACCTGGACCAGATGGTATACATCCAAGGGTGTTGAAAGAACTGAAATATGAGATTGATACCTACTATTAGTAATCTGTGAACTATCATTAAAATCATCTGTAGTACCTGAAGATTGGCCATTCTCCAATGTAATGGCAATTTTTAGAAAGGGTTTCAGAGGTGATCCATGAAAATACAGACCAATGAGCCTGACGTTAGTACCCAGCAAAATGGTAGAAACCATTATAAAGAATAAAATTATTGAACATGTAGATAGTCATGGTTGAATGGGAGAAAGCCAACATGGATTTAGCCAAGGAAGGTCTTGTCTTACTGATCTGTTTTATATTGTTTTGACGGTGTGAATAAATAGGTAGATAAAGGTGAGTCAGTTGATATAGTGTATCTGGATTTTTAGAAAGACTTTGATAGGGTCCCTCATGAGACTCTTGGCGAAATTTAAAAAGTCATGGGATTTGAGGCAGGGGTAGTATTGTGGATCAGGAACTGGTTAAAAGATAGAAAGCAGAGAGTAGGGCCAATTGGCTAAATGGCCAATTTTCGGAATGGAAAAAGGTGAATAGTGGAGTACCCCAGGGATTAGTGCTTTTTAACATCTTCATACATAATATGGAAATGGGAATAACGAGTGAGGTGATCAAATTTGAAGATGGCACAAAATTATTCAAAGTTGTTAAAACGCAAGAAGATTATAATAAATTGCAAGAGGACCTTGATAAATTGGAAGACTGGACGTTCAAATGGCAGATGAAATTTAATGCGGATAGGTGCAAAGTTATACACTAGAAAAGAACAACCCAAACTATGGTTACATGATGCAAGGTTCCACATTAGGAACCACCACCCAGGAAAAAGAATTTAGGTGTCATTGTGGAAACCCTCCGCCCAGTGTGCAGCGGCGGCCAAGAAAGCAAATAGAATGCTAGGAATCATAAGGAAAGGAATGGAGAATAAAACTAAGGATATTATTATGCCTCTGTATTGTTCCATGGGGCGACTGCACCTTGAATATTGTGTGCAATTCTGGTTGCCATTTATTTTATTTATTTATTTATTACAATTTCTTATATACCGCACTATTGTCAGCGCGGTTTACATACAACAAAATGACCATAACAAACTGTTTGGCTTCACATAGAACAGGAGAAAACAACTTGGATAACATGCTGCTGATTTACATAGAACAGGAGTAATAACTTGGATAAACGGGGTATGCAAACTAAACTACTTACATATGTACAATGAGATCGAGTATTGGGAATTCAGTGTGAACATGTGTACAATAGAGTTGATATATTAACTTGAGGGGGTGAGGGAGAGGCACTTATGTAGGGGTAGGGTTAATCTGGTAGTATTGAGTAAATAAATGGGATTTGAGCGCCTTTCTGAATTGTGATAGGTCAGTAATCGCACGGATGCCTGGTGGTAATGCGTTCCAACATTTTGGGGCATAGATACTGAATGCCCTGTTAGATGTTGCGGTTGTGTACTTTGTTGAAGCCTTTGGAATTACTAGCACATTTGTAGATGGGGTTCTCCTTGTTCTGTTGGGAGGAGCGGGCTGGATGATGTTGGTTAATGAGGGGGAGGTGATGCCATGGATAGATTTGAAGGTGAGTAACAAAGATTTGAATGTAAGCCTTCCTTGTACGGGGAGCCAATGAAGTTGTATCAGGATAGGCGTTATATGGTCGCATCTTGCTGCTCCCACCATATTCTAGCTGCGGCATTCATGGCAAGTTGCAACGGATTCAGAGATGACTGAGGGAGACCTTGAAGAATAGCGTTGGCAAAGTCAAAGTGTGGCAAGATAAGGGCTTGGTATATTGTCCGGAAGTCTTCAGGGCTTAGAAGGGATTGCAGGTGTCTGAGTGACCGGATTTTGAAATATACGGCTCTGACTATGTTGGATATATGGGTTTTCATATCTAGTCGTTGGTCAAGGGTGACCCCTAAGTACCGAATTGCTGATTTGGTTTGGAGCTCAGCTTCTTTAACCTTTATATGAGGTGGAGGGCGGAAATTCTGGTCTCTGGTGATAAATAGCACCTCAGACTTTTTGTGTTGGATCCTGAGGTTTTGTGATAGAAGCCATTCGGAGACTGTGTTGAAGCATTCAATCAGTGGCGAAAGGTCCATTTGTTCTGTGGAAAATGGCATGAATAGGAGGATGTCATCAGCATAAATTAGACAGTCGACCTTGAATGATTCGATAATGTTGAAAATAGGTTGCATGTAAATATTAAATAATAGAGATGAGAGGGAGGACCCTTGGGGGACGCCTTGACGCTGATGGAAGGGTTCGGAAGATCTTGAACCTGATTTTACATGCTGCCATCTGCCATCAAGGTACGATCTGCCATATCTTAAAAAGGATATAGCAGAATTAGAAAAGGTACAGAGAAGACCCACCAAAATGGTAAAGGGGATGGAAGGATGTGCCTATGTGGAAAAGCTTAAAAGGTTAGGGCTCTTCAACTTGGAAAAGAGATGGCTGAGGGGAGATATGATAGAGGTCTATAAATTAATGAATGCAGTAGAATGGGTAAATGTAGATCGGTTGTTTATGCCATCAAAAAGTAGAAAGACCAAGGGGCACGCAATGAAGCTATAATATAACCCATTTAAAATAATTTTTTTCACTCAAAAATGAAATACTGGAATTCATTACCGGAGGATGTAGTAAAAGCTGTCAGTAGAGCTGGGTTTGGACAAGTTCCTGGAGGAAAGGTCCATAAACCATTATTAAAGAGGACCCGGGACACCCACTGTTTACCCCGGGACAAGCATTGTGCAACCTATGTATCTTTTTGGGAACCTGCCAGGTACTTGTGACCTGGATTGGCCACTGTTGGAAATAGGATACTGGACTTGATGGACTTTGGTCTGACCCAGTATAGCATTTCTTATGAACTAGCAGTGTTGATTGCCAGGATCTCATCTGTCTTGAATTTTGTGGATGCTCCAGGCACGGAGCAGGAGCTGAAGGTGCCTCTACTGCCTTCCTGTTCCCAGAGGTTTTCAAGGGCATGTTCCAGTTGGAGTGGGATTCCCCTTGACTTCCCGGCTAAGGGTATATAAGAAGATTCCATGCTTTCCCAGAGAAGGAGTGCGTTGTGTAGTTTGGTTTTCCCAAGGTGGATGCACAGGTCACGGTTGTTACCAGACGGACTATGATAGATGGATCGGTCTTAAAGGACACTTTGAATCAAAAGGCAGATTTGTTGTTGAACCAGTTCACTGCTGCCGCAGAAGCTATTCTTCAGTTGGTGGTATGTGCAGGCCTGATGTCTTGAGCCTTTCACCAGGGGATTCAGACTCTTCCGCCAGGTGATACTATCTCTCTCTTGGAGTTGGCTATGGCCTTCCTTGCTAATGCCATGTATGACCTGGTATGTTTAGCGGCTAGGGACAGTGTTCTGTTGATGGTGACAGAGCATTGGATTTGGCTCCTACATGGGACAGCGGACACATTTCCAAAGCCCAGTTGACCCAAGTGGCCTTTAAAGAGAAGCTTCTTTTTGAGGCCAATTTTGGAGAAGCTGGTAAAGGACCTTGGCAAGATGAAATCTTACCGCCTTCTGGAGGGCAAGTCCAACAGGCCTGTGAAGTGGGCAGGAGCCTCTTTCCAGTCAGCCTGCACCCAATCTCCATGGGTGCACTGGTCAGACTCCCAGGGTTCTCATGAGCTCTGTTGCTGCAGGCCTGGAAAAACCTTCCTCCTCCTCTGCTTCCGGACTTCGGGCTTGTTCTCAGTCTTTTCCTGGAGCTTCTGGGCCCAGGGACTTGGTTCTCTTCAGAGGAGGACCTTCCCAGGCTGTGCAGTGGAATTTTGGGGATCCATTCCATGGTTCCTCCGGTTGGGGGCAGGTTTTGGACTTACCAAGGATCGCTGGGTGCTAGACACCATTCAGTATGACTGTGTTCTGGAATGCAAAGAGCCGATCCCGGACACCTTTGTCATCTCCCCTTGTGGGTCTGCAATCAAAAGGGCTGCTGTGTGGACCACCTTGGACAAGTTGTTGCTCCTGAAGGCAGTGATGCCCATTCCTCTGGACAATCAGGGCAAGGGCAAGTCTTCCATCTATTTTGCGGTACTGAAAAATTATGTATCCTTCTGGCCCATTCTGGATCTCAAGGGTGTCAACGAGCACTTGCGCTTCCAGATGGAAACCTTAGGAACTGTGATTCAAGCTGTGCACTGAGGGGAGTTCCTGGCATCTCTGCATTTGGCTGAGGCATATTTTCATATCCCGATCTGGGAGGATCAGCAAAGTATCTGTGTTTTGTTGTGCTTGGCTCTTACTTTCAGTTCGCCGCACTCCCCTTCAGACTCTCTACTGCCCAACAGATCTTCTCGAAGGTCATGGTGGTGGTAGCTGCAGCGCTATGGCACCAAGGCATTTGTGTGCACCCATAATTGGATGACTGGCTCAACCAAGACCTTTTTTCTTTCAGAGACCTCTCAGGTATCGACATGAGTGGTATCCCTTTTGGAAAGTCTTGGCTGGGTGATCAATTGGGGGAAAAGCTAGTTGTTGCCTTCCCAGTCCCTGGAGTTCCTAGGAGCATGTTTCGATACTTGGGTGGACAGAGTCTTCCTACTAGAGGAGCAAGTCAAAAGGCTGTTGGATTGCCTGGCGCTTTTCTGTTCACAGCAGAGTCTGGGATTATCTTCAACTCTTTGGATTGATGGTGGTGACAGTTAATCAAGATGGTGCCTTAGGAGCATGCTCATAGGTGGCTGCTCCAACATTCCTTACTGATTTGGTGGTCTCCGAGTTCTCAGAGGTTCAAGCTCGGGTTCAGTCTTCTGATGATGATGAAGGCCAGCCTGCGGTGGTGGCAGCAGCCCTAACATCTGTGGAAGGGCATGCCACTGGTTGATTTCTCATGGATCCTTCTGAAAACAGATGCCAGTCTCTCAGCCTGGGGAGCCCACTGCCATGACTGGATGGCCCAGAGCCTTTGTAACCGCAGGGAAGTGGTGTGGTCCTTCAACCGCCTCGAAACGAGAGCCATCAGGTTGGCTCTTCTGCTTTTCCAGCCCCTAGTTGAGGGCTGAGCGGTTTGAGTGTTGGCAAGGCAGCATGGGGAGTGCCAGGGTAGCTCTGGAGATGGCTCTCCTGTTTTGCCTGGGAGGAGAACCACCTCCTAGCTTTGTCTACCCCAGCAACGTGCAGAGCCAACAGAGTGGCAGAAGACTTTCTCAGCTGGCACGATCTGGATCCAGGAGAGTGGAAGTTGAGTCGGGAGTGTTTTAGTTGATTCTGCACTGCTGGAGTCTCTCCCCAAGATGTATCTGATGGCAACCTGCTCCATTGTCAAAGTGGGCTGCTTCTTCAGTCGCTGCACAGAGATGAGTCCGAGGTTATCGATGCCCTGGCCAAGTCAATGCCTGCTGTATGTTTTCCTCCATGGCCCCTAATGGGGCATATGATTTGGTGTATGGAGCACAACCTGGGAAGGATTATTTTGATGGCGCCAAATTGGCTGAGGAGAACGTTGTTAAGAGATCTGATGTGGCTCCTGCAAGCATCTCCTCTTCATTTGTCTCTGTCTCGGGGACTATTGCGTCAGGGACCAATCATTCTGAAGGATCCAGTTCCCTTCTCGCTTATGGCTTGGCTCTTGAGAGAAGATGGCTAGTGCATAAGGGCTATTCTTATGTGATGGTTTCCACTCTGCTCAGAGCTCGTCAGAGGTCTACTAACCTGGCATATGTGTAGGTCTAGTGCCTCTTTGGGCAATGGTATGGTGCATGGCAGCTGACTCCTGAGGCGGCTAAGGTGCCATCCCTATTGGTCTTTCTGCAGGATGATCTGGAGATGGGCTGTTCTCTTAGCTCCCTGAAGGTTCACATGGCAACTTTGGCCTATTTCAGAGATCCAGAGGGTGGTAAGTCTCTAGCCTTAAACCCGGATGTTTAGTGCTTTCTTTAGGGGGTTCAGCATCTGCGCCCTCCGCTCCGGTCTGTGGTCCCTTCCTGGGATCTGTCTGGTACTCGGGACCCTGATGTTGGACCCCTTTGAGCCGTTGAAGTACACTGCTCTGAAGGATTTGATGCTCAAGACTATCTTCTGGTTGCAGTTGGTTCCGCGAGGCAAATTTCTGAGCTGCAGGCTCTGTTTTGCGGAGATCCTTAACTATCTTTTTTTGAGGAGGACATTTCCATTTGGCCTGTGCCTTCCTTCTTGCCTAAGGTGAATTCTCCCTTTCTGATGAACCAGATAGTTTGCATGCTCTCCTTCTCTAAAGAGCAGTCAGGGGGAAAGATAAGGATCTTCACTTTGTGGATGTTCGGAGGGCACTTCTCCAGTACTGGGAGGTTACAAATTCTTTTCTTAAGTCAGACCATCATTTTGTGCTGTGTGCTGGCCCATGCAATGGTAACATGATGGCTAATTCTATGTTGGAGCTCTGGAATAAGGAGGCCACTTCCTCGGTGTATCTGCTGTGGAACCAGCCAATTCCGGAAGGTTTGCACGCCCTTTCTACCTCAGCACAAGTGCTCTCATGGGCGGAGCAGAGCTCGGTAGCCCCTGTTGACATTTGTTGGGTGACAACATGGGCATCACTTTCCACTTTTGTCAAGCACTATCGCTTAAATGACCACATGCAGAGACAGACATGGCCTTTTGGCTCTAAGGTTTTATGAGCTGCTGTGTCTTATTCCCGCCTAGTGGAGTTGTAGCTTTGGTACATCCTACTTGTCAGGATTGATCTAGCAGGATGATATAGAAGATGATATTTTACCTACCAGATAATGTCCTTTCCTCGAGTCCTGCTAGACCAGTCCAGGGCCCATCCCTGGAACTGCATTTGCTTTGTTCTACTGCTGCGGTACCCTTGGGTCCACTATGATTTCTATGCTTGGCTCTGCAGATTCATCTTGTACTGACAGATTTCTGTTTCTGCTTTCCTGTACATAGTTCTCTACAGTTGATTACTCATTGTGGCCTATGTTGAGGTTGTGTGAGGCTTTCCATGTTCTCCCATATGCTTGGAGATGGATACTGAATAGATCTCTGCTGGCTGAGGTGGAAAGAGGTATGGGAGTGATGTCATTGAAACCTGGGCTTTTCATTGGTTCTTTGTGTCCACCAATCTGCTGGTTTGGGAACACAACCCACTTGTCTGGACAGGTCTAGCAGGACTCAAGGAAAGGACATTATCTGATAAGTAAAATGTCACCATATACACTAGCATGCATTTCCTCCAAGATCTGCACTTCTGTGCTCAAAACTGATCCACACAGCGAGTTCATTGCCTGACCTTCAGTCAGTGGGAGCTTTTATGTAACATTCCTTGCTGTTTATTGGGTCATGATATCTATGGATGGCTTGCACCACTCAAAATCGGGCTTATTTCCATCCAGCCTCCAATCATACGCTCTCGGGTTAGTGCACCATAAAGCCTACAACACTTTAGCATGCCATGCTCTATTTATTTTCTATTGAGCTCTTAGTCACTCACATCATTTCCATGTTGCTAGTCTCTAGACACCATTCCTGGCCATATCATGGGATGCTGGGTCACAGTTGAGTATCTTTTCTTGCCCTCATCTCTGTTGTCAGGAAGGCTGATTCACACCAGAAACAATGTAAGACAGCTCTCCTGTCAAGTATTGTTTGGGAAAAAAGAGGGGGAGGGTTTCTGCCTGCTGCTGTTAGAAGGCAGGTCCACATATAGCATCCATGTCAATTCCCCGGCCACGTCTAGTGAAATCCAAAATGCCCACAACTGCCCCAGGTACCTTGCCAAAAAATAAAGCAAAGAGTAACTTTCAAATATTAATACTTAGCAGGAGTCTGTTTTCTGAATGACTTAGTCTAGAGTGTTTGCAATTGCAACATTGCCACCTACAGTGTGTCCTGTCCATACGATTAACAATAGTGAATCTCTCTTCAGCAGTAGAGTGCAATCTCCAGGAACAAGCAGGAATAAGTCCTCACATATGGGTACGTCGGTACCGACGGAGCCCGTGCGGGAAAGCTCCCCAGCTTCTTAGAATAGAAGCTTTTGGGACCTCCCACTGCACATGCGCACTGCCTCCCCGCCTTCCTGAACAGCTCTCCTCAGTTTCTCTTTTTCCGCGGAGCCAGCAGGTCGTGTTCCTGTCACCGCTGAAGAAATTGTTATTTTATTTGTTTCTTTAGACCGCGTACCTGCCTTCCCCATACCGATACCGGTATCGCCGGTCTTTTCTTTCTTTCTTTAAAAAATTATAATTCTTTTTTCTTATTTTTTAGCTTTTTGGTCACTTCAGAGAGGCCTCTCGGCCTACTCAATTTCTCCTCATGGAGAAGCCAGCCCCTGGATTTAAGAAGTGTACCAAATGTAATGCTGTTATTTCAGTCACAGACACCCATGACTGGTGTCTGAAATGTTTGGGGCCTGACCATTCCATACCGGACTGCCCATCTTGCTCCCACATGTCTAAACGTGGGCTGCAGAACCGGGCCAACAAATTCCATGTGCTGTTTGCTTCAGAGAATACAGCATCACAGTCATCCAGGTCTTCTTCTCCGGATGGATCTCAGGTAACCAAACCTTCTGTGGGCAAGTCCTCAAAGAGCAAATCTCCTTCAAAGCATCGAGAGGCTCTTAGCTTAGAACTTGAGGACCCTGCCCCAGCCAAACAACCCCGGCGGGAAGTCCAACTTCCAAAAACGCCAATTCAGGGGTCTCAGGTTGATATCGATGCTACGGCCTCGACAGATCACCTGTTAGCCTGCTCTGGGGTACCGGGTCACTCCGGTACCGACATCCAGGCAGCTATGGCGTCCATGGGCGATACTGTACAGTCCATGCAGCAGGCCGTCATGGCTTTCATTAAAGCTGCAACGCCATCGGTTCCGCTTTCAGCGGTTCCGGGCCCGATACCGGTATCGTCCGCCATGCCGGTATCGAGGCCGTCCACCTCTAAACGCAAGTCGGTACCGTATGGGCTTTCGCTCCATACCGGTTCCATACCCGATACGCCCGATATCGATACCGATCGGTACGCGTATCGTGCGTTAGAGGAAAGCACCGATTCCTCTGAGGATTTTCACTCCTCTGATGATTCTGCTGAGTTTTCACTCAACTTACCTGAGGAGCCCTCTTCTCCTAAAAGGAGAATGTCCCCTCCAGAGGATTTGTCCTTCCAGGACTTTGTTTTAGATATGGCTACAGCCCTTTCTATTACCACATCCTCTGAAAAGGAACCCAGATCCAAAAAACTGGATATTTTGGGATACTCAAAGGCCCCTAAGGAGGCAGTTACCCTGCCTATCCATGAAATCCTTCAAGAACAACTGATGGATTTCTGGGAAAATCCTTTGACTTTGTCTCCTTATTCCCGTAGGTTGGACACCATGTATAGGGTCCCTCCTTCTCCTGGTTTCCAAAAGACTCAATTGCCCCACCACTCTATTGTGGTGAAGTCTGCAATGAAGAAGATTAGGAGTACCAAAAGGCACTCTTCCACCCCTCCAGGACGGGAATGTAAGACTTTGGACTCTTTTGGTAGGAAAATTTTCCAGGCTAGTATGCTTATAGCCAGGATTAATTCCTACAGTCTCTATATGGGCATGTTCCTGGAGGAACTTGCCAAAAAGGTGTGGCATTTTGCCCCCTTTATCCCTGAGGATAAAAAGCAGGGATTCCTTTCCCTAGTGAAACAACTCTTAGAGGTTTCTAAGTTCTCTAATAGGGCAGCATATGATTCCTTTGAGGGAGCCAGTAGGGCTTCGGGCATTGCTATTGCAGCCCGACGTCTTGCTTGGCTCCAGGCCTCTGATCTGGAACCTTGGGTTCTAGATGGCTTACGGAATCTGCCCTGTACAGGTGAGAACTTATTTGGGGAAGAGTGGCAAATCAAAGCCACCCAGATGGATGCTGAAAATGCCACCTTGGAAAGACTTTCAAAGTCCACTTCAATTCCTACTAAGAAAAAGTCTTTTAAAAGGCCTTACTATAAGAAGGCCAGAGTTGCTTCAAATACTGGCCAGCAGTCTTCTCAACCTCGCTATACTGCTAAGCGTCAGCAATCCAAACAAGCACGAGCTAAGCCTGCAGCAGCTACTGTAGCTCAGCAGGCTCCAACCCCTCAGGGGTTTTGACTTGCTCCTAGGGAACTTGCCACTTCTGGTTCTAACACAACCAGAACCTCTCACCATACCCGGAAGGTTGGTTCACTTTGCTCCCAGATGGGAACAAATCACAACAGAACAATGGACCCTCTCTATCATTCGAGAGGGTTACAAACTTCATTTCTCCAGCCTTCCTCCCCATCATATGGTGAGACCATTCAATTCTCCCCCATCTCTCCTAACCCTGTTGGGTCAAGAGGTTTCCTCTCTTCTTGCCCAAGGGGCCATAGAAGAGGTTCCTCTTCCTCAACAAGGGTCCGGTTTCTACTCCCCTTATTTTCTCATTCCAAAGAAGACAGGGGGATTCAGACCAATCCTAGATCTGAGAGAATTGAACAAATTTCTCTTCAAGGAGAAATTCAAAATGCTGTCTCTCGGCATTCTCCTTCCTTACCTCCAGGGTCAGGACTGGCTTTGTTCTCTAGACCTACAGGATGCGTATACACATATACTCATCCATCCATCCCACAGAAAGTATCTTCGCTTTCTGTTTCAGGGAAAACATTTCCAATACAGAGTACTCCCCTTCGGTCTAGCCTCTGCTCCAAGAGTATTCACAAAATGCATGGCAGTCGTAGCCGCATTTCTAAGAGGCATGGGAATCTTTGTCTTCCCATATCTGGACGACTGGCTCATCCGAGCTCCAACTCAGTCACAGGCCCAGATTTCCCTGGACCACACAAGGAGCCTTTTGCAGTATCTGGGACTGGTAGTAAACCTTCCCAAGTCCCAACTCATCCCTACTCAATCTCTAGAATTCATAGGGGCCCAGTTGGACACCATCACTGCAAGGGCCTACCTTCCACATGTTCGAGGCCAGCGCCTCCTGAGTTTGGCCTCCCAAGCTCAGTCCAGCACTCACTTGACAGCCAGGGAAATGCTACGCCTACTGGGTCATATGGCCTCCACAGTGCATGTGGTGCCCTATGCTCGTCTTCATATGAGAGCAGCTCAATGGACCCTGGCCACTCAGTGGACTCAGGCGTCAGGAGCGCTCTCAGACCAAATACAAACCTCCGATCGTCTGTTTTGGTCCCTCCACTGGTGGACTTCCACCAAGAATCTGTTGTTGGGGGCTCCATTTCAACCATTGCTACCCCAAGCAACCCTCACAACAGATGCCTCCCAAACAGGGTGGGGAGCCCATCTGCAAACTCTCTCCACTCAGGGCACTTGGTCTCTACAGGAGACCACCCTTCATATCAATCTTCTGGAACTGCGAGCAATTTACCTTGCCCTCAAGGTCTTCCACTCCCTCCTAGCCAACCTCACTGTCCTAGTTCAGACGGACAATCAGGTGGCCATGTTTTACATAAACAAACAAGGAGGGACGGGCTCTCTGTCGCTTTGCAACGAAGCTCTAAGACTATGGGCCTTCGCCAGAGAGCATCAGATTCACCTGCTAGCAGTGTATCTCCCAGGAGTTCAAAACTCTCGGGCAGACAGGCTCAGTCGAGTTCTGCTGCCACACGAATGGTCCCTACATTTGGACCAAATAAACCGAATCTTTCAGGAATGGGGGACCCCGGACATAGACCTCTTTGCAAGTCCGTGGAATGCCAAACTTCCCCGGTTCTGTTCCAGAACTCCGTGTCAGGGAGCTCAGGCTACGGACGCCTTTCTCCTGAATTGGAATCAGGCATTCCTATATGCCTTTCCACCCATTCCTTTGATTCCCAAGACTCTGTTCAAACTCCAGAGGGATCATGGAACTATGATCCTCATAGCTCCACGCTGGCCACGCCAAGTGTGGTTCCCTCTACTTCTACAGCTCTCCCAGGGATCCTACTTGGATCTGGGAGCTGCGCCAGACCTCCTGTCTCAGGAGGAGGGGACTTTGTGGCACCCAAACCCCAAATCCCTTCACCTCAGTGCTTGGTTACTGAAGGCTTAAGCCTTCAAGACTTTCATCTTTCCCAACCAGTGAAAGATATCCTTTCTGCCTCTAGGAAACCCTCTACCAGGCGTTCCTATGCTTTCAAATGGAAACGTTTTTCCATTTGGTGTGCTCAGCAGGGTCTTGACCCTCTGGCACTTCCTTTGAATTCTCTTCTTGATTATCTCCTGCATCTATCCAATGCAGGCCTCAAGACGAATTCGGTAAGAGTCCATTTAAGTGCTATTGCAGCATCCTTGAAACATATAAATGGACAACCTATCTCCTCTCATCCTCTTGTTGCAAGATTCATGAGAGGCCTGACTCTCACTAAACCTCCCATCAGACCACCCCCGGTCGCATGGGATTTGAATCTAGTGCTCGGTCAACTTATGAAGCCACCTTTTGAGCCAATGTTTTCCACCTCCTTGAAATTTCTTTCCTGGAAGGTCATCTTCCTCATTGCAGTCACTTCGGCTCGCCGCATCAGTGAGCTGCAGGCTTTAGTGGCTAATCCACCTTACACAAGATTTCATCATGATAAGGTGGTCCTTAGGACGAATCCCCACTTTATGCCTAAAGTGGTCTCGCCTTTTCATCTTAATCAAGAGGTATATCTACCTGTCTTTTTTCCAGCTCCTCATGCATCCAATGCAGAGAGGAACCTTCATACTCTGGATTGTAAAAGAGCTCTCGCTTTTTACCTTAATAGGACTCAGCCACATCGAAAGTCTTCTCAACTTTTTGTGGCCTTTGATCCTTCCCATTTGGGACTTCCAGTCTCCAAGCGTACACTTTCCAATTGGATTGCTCAGTGTATTTCTTTTGCTTACCAGAGCAAAAACATTTCTCTGGAAGGCCATGTCACTGCTCACAATGTGAGGGCCATGGCAACTTCTATGGCTCATCTGCACTCTGTTTCCATAGATCAGATCTGTCGAGCCGCTACCTGGGCCTCGGTTCATACCTTCACAGCCCATTACTGTTTGGACAAGGACTCCCGCCGGGATGCCTTGTTTGGCCAGGCTGTCCTCAAGCACCTGTTCCATTCCTAAACAACTCCTGCCCACCTTCCCAGAATGGATGCCTGAGATCCATACGAAGATGGCGAACCTTTACAGGGGATCCCATGCATCTAAGCTAGGGAGTCCCCATATGTGAGGACTTATTCCTGCTTGTTCCTGGAGATAGCACAGTTACTTACCTGTAACAGGTGATCTCTGGGAACAGCAGGAATTAGTCCTCACAACCCACCCACCTCCCCTAGGAGTTGTATCTTTTATCTATCTATCTTCCTGTCCTCTCTCTGTTGACTCAGCTATAAACTCGAAACTGAGGAGAGCTGTTCAGGAAGGCGGGAAGGCAGTGCGCATGTGCAGTGGGAGGTCCCAAAAGCTTCTATTCTAAGAAGCTGGGGAGCTTTCCCGCACGGGCTCCGTCGGTACCGACGTACCCATATGTGAGGACTAATTCCTGCTGTTCCCAGAGATCACCTGTTACAGGTAAGTAACTGTGCTTTATACTTAATGGCCAGCTGTACTGTGGCATGCAATCCCATTTCAGCTGTTCACTGTGTTTAAAATAAATAAATAAAAGAGAGGTTCATCATCACTGTCTGCTAGTTTTTTTTTTTACCAATTCGTTTCCCTTTCTCAGTTGTGGGCTGTGTCTTGGATGGGGAACATACCGAGGGTGGGAAAATTCCTTATCAATTCATCATACCTTGACCGCTTGCTGCCTTCAAAAATCTACTTCTCTCAAAGTCTCATTGTTTCCTACAAATGAATTGCATAGCTAACTTCTTGGTTTGTGCTTGGACACTGCACAGTTTCTCACAAACTTGAACTATATTAACACTCTCTAGTTCTATGCCCACAGGTGGTATTTCTGTTTCTACCAAGAGACATCAGCAATAGACCAAGAAGAACCAATAACGACAACATGATCGGCACACCTGCAGGCTATCACAAAACCAAACAAACAACATCAAAAAGCCTGAGAGCATTAGATGACCTCAAAGACTTCCGCAAAGACCTGAAAACATATTTATTTATAGAAACATATGAGCATCCAGGCAACATCCCATACCCAAACTGAAATACCAACTACCCCGCCAACTAAACATGCATCCATCCTATCCACACACACGTCTATCATACCATGTTATTAAATACCCTCATGTTATACAGTACAATTAAAGGTAACATTTAAATGTTTACATGTACCCTAATGTTAATTGTAACCCTCCAATTGTGATGTGACCACCTTGATTGAAGGATAAGGTGGTATACAAGTCTAAATAAATAAATGCCTCACTAGGCAGCTGGTACTCCTGCCTTCATGGATCCAGCTTAGGCAGTCAGTGGATTCATTTTCTTCCAGACTGATAGTTCACTCAGGTAGGACCACAGTTATTCTGAATGTATGCCTCCAGCGGGTGAGACAGTCATTGGGAAGCCTAATCGGGGAATACATCTCTTCCTACAACCCTGTCGCAAACACATGTGCCCAAAGAGTTTTTCTAGATGCTTTGGGAGAGCAGTTGGGGATGATGATGCCCATCTATGTGGCTGATTTATCCTGCTGTCCACGAAGAGCCACTGTTACAGGTGAGTAGCCTCTTTTTGAAAGCTCTAACATACTTCTGTTGCCACAGATTAAACATCAAGTGTTGACCTAGGTGCAGTATCTCCTTGCTGTAGCCCTCCAATCTAATTTCTAATATGTTTAAAATACTAAATGAAGAATAAAACATACAGTCTTACTTTTCTTAGTATTTGTATGGAGTTGTAAAATAAGGCAACCAGTGGCAGACTCTAGTTCAGTTCTGGACCTGCCTCCTATTCCTTGGCTGGGCTATATCCTCTAGAAGCTTATGTTACAATATACTAAAAAAATAATTAATCCTAGGGATGCTCTAAATATAGTTAAACTGAGAAGGAAACCCTCACTGTCAACAGAAGTGGTGCCATATTGGATCAGTCCAATTGCCATTGGGCCCAGCATCCTCTCCGACAGTGGCTAGTCTGGGTTACTTAGAAATACCTGATGGATCTTTATGGGGTGGTCCCTTCCATTCCTAAATGCTCACTATACGAAGGAAGAGGTTGGTTGTGAACGTTGTCTACTTGGCTAATGATTGCTAATGGATCTGCCGTTGAGGGGCACTGATGTATTAAATGCTTCTTCTTTTCTGTTGTAGGACCTGATGGAGTTTTTAAACCCAAACAGCAGTGAATGCACTTTGGTCTTATTTTATACACCTTGGTGCCACTTCTCTGCTGGCCTTGCCCCTCATTTTAATTCTCTACCACGTGCCTTCCCAGGTCTCCGTTTTCTGGCACTGGATGCTTCTCAACACAGCAGGTAGTTTGGAACGAGCACACCGTATGATGCATAATTGAGCTGCTGATATCTGTCATTTGCTGCTAGTTTTAGCATAACAAGGTTGCATTTTTAGCATTTGATCTGTTGATGTAGTGTTGGAACAATTTAGTTTGGTTTACTGGTAGAATTATTCATTAGCAGAAGACAAGTTGCAGTTTGCTCCTTAATGAAAATTTCTTTGTATGATTGGGAATAGTTAGTGACGAAGGGCTTCAGATGCACTGAAAGCGCACACTCTTCCTTGTAAATCCCAGTAGTGCTGCTGCTATTACTTTGAATTTGGCCCTAGTTGAACTAAAATGCCAGATAAGTTCACTCTATCTTTCTTCAGCTTTGTGACAAGATTCTTGGCTTTGTCTTTCTTTTACAGCCTCTCCACCAGATTTGGCACCGTGGCTGTTCCAAATATCCTTCTTTTTCAAGGTGCCAAACCCATGGCTAGATTTAATCACACAGATCGAACTCTGGAAACGCTCAGGGCCTTTATATTTAACCAGTCTGGTATGTACAGTAAGTGGTCTAATGTGCTGTTGCCATTTACAGAATAAATAGTCTTTAATGATTAGCAGTCGGTGCGACTTAATGTATGGGGAATTCATTCATGTGCAGTAGCCTTGGGATTAAAAGCCTCTACAGTGGAATGTAAAAGTGTGAATAATCCTTTGAGATGACATTATCTTGCATTATGAAATCATAGTGTAAGAATGGCAGCTTCTAATCAGTATTGTCCTGTATCCTTATTAATTTTTACTGTGCAGTAATTGAATATGCAAGAATGATGTTTTTAACTACTAGTAACGTGGGACAGATAAATATAGAGCTTCCCCACATTAAAGGTGCAAAGGTTTTATTTATATAAGATGATTATAAAGGCCTGTATGATCAGAGTAAATGTCTTGTAAAAACTATTACTACTTATCTACAGGTACTGAAAATAAAAACAAATATCATAAAGCTAGAAGTATTAGTAATGGACACTGAGTTCAGATAATTTGAACACAAATCTAGAAGAGTCTTCATGCTTCTTAAATATAGCCCTTGAAAATAGCTCTTCAAATTAGCTAACTGGGAAAATGTCCAGCTTTCCTCTGGTGGCTTCTGAGGCAGTAGGATGCCCACTGAGCAACACAGCACAGTGCATCTGCCACCAGAAGAGAGTTCAAGTCCCAGCACTTCCTTTCTTGAAATACTCTCTGGTTCTATTGGAATAATACAATATTGGCTAGACTTATAGCTGAGGGTGTAGCACAGAGGATCTATGCCCGAGGAGAGAGGGAAGATGCCAGATACGGCTATCGTAGCACTTGCCAAAAATAAAATCTTTAAATTCAAAACCCCCACTGTGTAACCACAATAATATCTCGCAAAGTTGGCCGGGAGGCCTTTTTTATAAATACTTGAATAAAAAGGAGGGTCTGTCACAAGAGTATGTTTTGGCATCCTCATGACAGACGATCTGACAAAAACAATACTAGAACAAACAGAATGATTCCGTCCGTTATGTTTTGGGAGTTTACATTGGTAATTGTAGGGATTCATTAGAGTGGAAAAATAAAATCTTAGCAAACATAAGTAGCAGAAGCACTCGAGTATAATCACTTTTACAACTGGCTGTAATGACTTGCTATTTTTAAGGAATTGCTTATTGTCTAAAATATTTTGAGTTCAGGGGCTACAGATTTGTTCTAGAAAGCTACGCAGCATGTGTGCCTCTGCTGTTGGCACTGGATTTATGGAATTGGTTGCTGGAATAATGTAAATGCTGAGAACTATCTGCGCTTCAGGAAACTCGTAAAGATGACTGTTGTGAGGAAGCTTACACTGGGGATGGGGAGGGTGGGCCTGCTTAGGGTGTGTCCAGTGCTGGGTGATTGAGGGATATTGTGATCTCTGTATCTTGATGTATTGTGGGTCTTATGTTTTTTTTTTTTTTCCTGATTTTTGTTATAAGCCATTGGATAGGGTCTTAATTGAATGGAACATCAAGGGTTGTTGCCCTTTTCTTGTATTTTTTAATCACATTTCTAGTGCCTGTATGCCGAGTTTAACTCTCTAATCTCTTTTTCAGGTATTGAAGGCAAGAATGAAGTGGTTGTAACCAAGGAAGACCAGGAAGGCCCTCTTCCCAGTATTCCTGTAAAAGGAATTGATTGGTTACTGGTGTTTTCTGTACTGTTTTTGACTATGTTTATTATGTATGCCACCATTCGAACTGAGAGCATTCGATGGTTGATACCTGGGCAAGAACAGGAACATCAGGAATGATCCAGGATTCTGATGATGGGGGCAAAGAATTTAATGTTTCTCTCCAGGAGCATTTCAGAAATACCCAGCAAGGGTTTTCTAGGACCATCTAGCCTATTTACTAAACTACGGTAGTGGTTTAACACAGGTTGTAATTCACAAGAAAATGATCATGCACATTAAAATGTGTGTTAAACTGCTAACACAGTGATTTATGTAAATGCAGGTAGGGGAGGCTAAAAGGTAATGGCCTCCTCCACTATTAAGGAGTGCATCGATAATATGTGGTAACATTGCCGCAGTAAAATTCTGTGGTAGCATTAACTGCACCTCCCAGAGGTGTGCTTAACTGCTGTAGTATGTGTGGTGGTGTTGCTGTGGCACTTTCTCCAAGTGGATTAGTTTTGCAGATACCATGACAGTCATTAACCTCACTTCTAAGTCAGGATATGTGGAGTATGAGCGCTGTCTCTCAAATTTACTGCTTATGCTCGGTGTAGTGCTTACATCATGCCAAAGAGAGCCTCCCTCTGGAGACTGTAAGATGTCACATAGATGGTGTCCTGTGTGTTTCCAGCTATGCTTTCACGGAGGCCTTGGCTATTAATGGTAAAACATTCCTGTAGTTTAGTAAATACAGCCCTATGCATGCTATGCACTTTTCAGAAGTAAAAATAGACTCCTTATGAGAAGTGTTTTTTCCTGCATAATTCTGTCAGTGAATTCTAGATTGAGCTATTTTTAGCCTCTTGGCCCTACGGGGTGGGATAGAAAGAAGCTGGTGTAACAAATACCACAGAGAGGTTGAGCAGGGAAGGTAAGAAAGTGTTTAGGTCTTCAGCCCTATGCATAATAGGAGCTGAACATTTCCACTTACCTGAACTTCCTTGGATTAACTCAGTTCACATACAGCCTTTAAAGCACTGACCGTTTCCTCACTGATATGACAAGCTGCTGCCATTTCAATAACCTGTTAACAAAACAATACTTTCTCCTCCTTCATGACTGAATTCCTCCGCATGCTTACAAGCAAGTGTAAAAAGGTGCATCCAAGGTTCCTGATTAATTCTAGGTGTAAAGATGCTTGGATTCTCCCCCCCCCCCCCCCATCTGAAGGGCTTTGGATATCTTTTAAAAACTGTTGTCCACAAACTTTCACATCTATATGTCCCTGTTGCTGAGATGTAGAATAAGGTAATTTAGATTAAATTACTTGATAGGGAGGAAATACCAAAAATAGACAACTGCTCTTTACTATGTGAGGTAATAAACGCTAATAGCATTTAATTGCAGTATTACTGCCACCCATGATATGGATGGATTTCTGAGAATTGTACATGGAAAGCACTTTCTGGATGCAAATAACATATTAGAAGACATTTTTAAATATAATTTAAATACATCAAAAAATGTAAAAACAAAGTATAAGAAGAATCTAATTTTATTTTCATTTATCTGTTGTGTTGTGAGGGTTTGCATGCATCAGTGATGCGAAGAGCTAAGCTATCAGTAGCTTTACTGTCAGGGTCTCCCAAGATGGACATGTCTCAGCTGAGGTGCCAGACCAAGACAAACCACCCATTTGGGCAGCAGCAGAATGGGATGGTGTTGGCGGCGGAGGATCACATTTCTCTGACAGCAGCAACAACACTAAAATTAAACTCTGCAGAAGAAAGACCTGGCAAGATACTTCTGTATCTTGCCACAAAAACCCATTGGAGAGTCAGAACAAAATAAATTGCACTCTACTACTGTAAGATGAGAACCCCAGGTTGGAAGGTACTCAACTGGCTACTGGGGAGGAGCTGAAGACTTCAGAGTAAAGCCAGCATTTATAATGTGGTTGGATCAAAGACCTTAGGATATCTGACTGCTGATGTAGCTAAGAGGAAGGCCAGCAATGAGATGGATCAATACAATGACCCACCTAACTGAAGACTGAACACAGTTTAGGACAACTCTCCAGAGGGTCGCTATGAGTTGACAGCACTTAACAATATTTCACTGACTGCAATGTTATAGAATAGGAAATGTAGCCATGTACTTTCTATGCCAAGAGAGCACAAAGGGTTAAATAACTTAAGAAATATGCAGAGAGTGGTGTAGATGGGGCTAACATCTGGATCTTGACTCGGAGTACTGTAAGCTATACTGCCAGCGCATTACTTGAAAGGCATTGTGTTCTGCTGTGGTCATGAAGGGGATAATTTTGTAAAGCATGTTGTACACATGTAACATGTATATTCTAAAATTTTATTTGGAGTTAGCTGTAGGGTGCCCATATGTATAGTATCTACTCTTATTCAGTATATATCTAGGCATTCCCGGGACCTCGTTTGGGTGGTGCAAGGGCACAATTATGATTATGCATGTATTTTATAAAGTGCATGCATATGCAAGTATACGGTCAACCCAACCCAATAGTGAAACACTGAAGAAAAATGAACAAGGTTACCCTCAAAAACCACAATATCAGAGAATACTTCTTTGGGAGGAAAAAGGACGTCAGTAAAGGAGTCTTTCCTCATATCTATTGCTCAACATCACAAGAAACGCTCCTCATATAATTTCAGTCTTTTGTCATAAGAACATAAGATATGCTGTACTGGGTTAGAGCAAGGTCCATCAAGCCCAGTAACCTGTTTCCAACAGTGGCCAATCTAGGTCATACGTACCTAGCAGTTTCCATGCTCACATGTGTTTTTTATTTAAATTTCTGATGCATATAAAAATACAAAAGTACTTAACTGACAAGTGAGCTCCCAAAGGACTTCTGGATCTTAAGGGCTACTGTGGAAATAGTCAACTTGTGTTTCGCCTTCAAAACAATTTTTTGGTTACATCAGGAAAGTCCACAAGTGGTCAGAGGGTAACCACCAAGGAAATAAACTCCTCGGTGTGTAAGAGTAAGTAAAAGGAGCCCAGGGTATACAAACATGCTGATGTCACACAGCTGAAAACCATTCCATTTCTTCATTAAGTCCAATTGGTTGTATGCAGTTCAACCTAAAAATCCATCACTGTTGTAAGCATTCCAGATGTTGTTCCTTATTACTTTGTATAGCTTCCAGAATACAATCAATCACTAACCATTGGCGTTTCTGCCAAACATGAAAACGCCAAACAATGTTGCACCATGGGGGCTGTCAAAATACCGGTTGCTGACCTTGATTTATGTTCAATAAGATGAAGCTTAACCATCCTGCATGTTCTTCCAACATATATCTTGTTGCAATGGCAAACAATGATATATATTGCCCACATAGTATGACAATTAGTTGTATGTAAGAAATGGTCTGAACCTAGATCTGGCAAAGAATACCAACTGTCTTCAGTATATGACGTAGCACACATCATGCAGTGTCCACAGGAGGAATTTTATTTATTTACATTCTCTTATATACCGTGCTATTCTGCATCAGTGCGATTTACATTGAACAGGGCATTATAACTTGGAGATAACTATTTTTACAGGGAACATGGGCTATGGAGGGTTAAGTGGCTTGCCCAAGACCACAAGGAGCACCTGTGGGACTAGAAACCCCAGTCCTTCCGGCCCAAGGTTGCTGCCCTCTAGTGGGATTTGAACTCCTGACCTTCCGGCCTGAAGTACCTAAGGTAGACTTAAGGCACCTGAACTTGGGATCACTGGTCATTCCCCCTGTGGACATTGTATATGTCATATACTGCGGACAGATGGTCTGAACCTACATCTGGCAAGGAATACTGTCTCTTATGACTGTCGTATTGCAATGCAATGTGTGCCTTCGAGTCGGTCCTGGCGACCCAGAAGCTCCTGGGTTTTCTTGGCAGTGTCACCGGAAGCAGATTGCCAGGCCTTTCTTCCGAGGCAATGGAGGGTTAAGTGACTTGCCCAAGGCCACAAGGAGTGCTAGTGGGAATTGAACCCTGGTTGCTTGGTTACCAAGCCAGTGTTCTAACCGCTAGGCTACTCCTCCACTCTGACTGTCATATTACATGGGCAATATATAGCATTGTTGACCCTGGTGACAAAATATTTATCTTATTTAATTTAAACAGTTTTCTATACTGCCTTATCCTTCAAAGCAGTTTACATGATAACTGTGTACAAAGAATGCTGAACAGAAGGAGGGGAGGAAAGGTATATAGAATAGGATAACAAGTTAACTTATGTACAATGAGAAACAAACTGCCTATCTTTACTGATATCCTCAACGACCAGAAGCCAGACATAGTCTGCGTAACAGAAACTTGGCTTACAGAATCAGACTCAGTATACATGAACCAATTAAAGACACATGAATATGAGATCTTCCATACACACAGAACCCATAAAAAAGGTGGTGGTGTCCTCATGATAATAAAGAAAAATCTCAATGCAAAACTTATATCATCTTGCAACATTAACCATGTGGATGCTCTAACAATAAAAGTTAAAAACATGAGGATATGCCTAGTATATAGGCCACCAGAACATAATATAGACATTACAGACACATTAATAGAATTATTGGCATCATCCACAGACACAAACCCTGTGATTCTAATGGGAGACTTTAACCTTCCATCAACACACAACACACACTCATCTCACTTTTTAGACACTATTACTGATATGGATTTCCACCAAGTAATAACTGAACAAACACATACTAAAGGAAAAACATTAGATCTTGTCTTCCTACCAAACTCCCTGCACAACTTATTTGACACGGAAACACTTAATTACATACCTGTCCCTTGGTCAGATCACTACCTTCTAAAATTTAACATCACTTGCTCTGACAACAACCAAACAAAAAGACCACAACTCTCAATAATTAATAGATTCAGAAAATTTAATGAAGAAGAGTTCCTAGATAACATAATCCCACAATTATCTCTCACACCAACAAACCTTGAAGAATCAATTGACAATTGGAACAAAATAATTTCCAAGGCAGCAGAGCGCATACCAGCCCTACCACATCATAATAGTAAAAACAATAAGATCAAAAACAAAGATACGCCATGGTATAATATGACAATCAAACAAATGAAAAGAAAACTAAGAAAGCATGAACGTGAATGGAGACATTCTAAAACGCTAACAAACCATGAAAAATATTTAAACACTCTCAATATATACAGAAAGGCAACAGATACAGCTAAGAGAAATTATTACTCCAACATACTAGCCAATTCTATAAACCGACCAAGAGAATTGTTCAGCATAGTTCAGAATTTGACAAACAAAACACACAACACACATGAAACATCCATTGACATTTCCCCACAAGAACCAGCACAATACTACATTAACAAAACTAAACCACAAATGACACCACCAAAAATATACACAGGGACCATCCCTAACATCTCGGATACCATTATATCTAATATTAATACAACCACCTCTTATCTAGATTCATGTCCCGTGGACTGGATAAAAAAGACACTCCCAACACTCTACTCCTTCATCCTCCCCATTGTCAACATTTCACTAGAAAAAAGCTATTTACCTCCATCCCTAAAACATGTCCAAGTAAGACCGATCCTCAAAAACAATACCCTTGACAAAACATCCCCAACCTCATATAGACCCATATCGAGTATCCCTTTCATGGCCAAACTTATTGAAAAAATAATCCAAACCCAATTACAAGAATTCGTTGATACAATGACCCTCCTTGATGAACATCAATATGGCTTCCGGAATGACCCTCCTTGATGAACATCAATATGGCTTCCGCCCATATCACGGAGTAGAAACACTACTGACAGTACTTTATGACACATTAATAAGAGGAATTGACGACCCTAAACAAGCATTTATATTAATCTTTCTGGACATCTCCACTGCATTTGACAGTATCAATCACATAACAATGTTAAGTAGACTTCAATAAATCGGAATAACATCTACTGTATTTAATTGGTTTAAATCATATCTAACAAACAGAACCCAAACAGTGAGGTTTGCCAACCAAACATCCAAAACTTTCAACCAAACACAAGGCCTTCCACAAGGATTGGCACTATCAGCACTACTATTTAACATTTACCTACAACCAGTCTGCAACATCTTTAAATGTCATGGCATCCATTATCACATTTACGCCGATGATATAATGTTTTACCTCCCATTTAAGATCCCACACCCACCATTACAACAAATAACAATGTTTTAATGACCTGACATCATGGCTCAATGACCACAACTTACATATCAATTTTGCAAAAACTGATATTCTATATGTCACAAAAAAATCAAATATATACACCTCCAAACTCCATTATATTAAATAATCATGAGATTAAAACAAAAAAAGAAAATACCTAGGCGTGATACTTGACAATAAACTTAATATGAACTCACACATAAAAAATCTGACAAAACACATACATTTCAAAATCAAGACTTTGAAACAAATACGCCCTCTGATTCACTTACAAGACTTCATAGCTATAATTCAAGCAATTATAACCCCACACTTTGATTTTGCGAATATAATTCTCCAAGGCATCACGCAGCAAAACTTTAAAAAGATCCAACTAACTCAAAATGTAGCTGCAAGAATTATAATGAATGTTAGATCAATAGAACATATTACACCAATACTTGCTAAACTTCACTGGCTACCAATCCACAGCAGAATACAATACAAAACACTACTACTTTCAAATTAATAAATAATCTGGCACCATCTGCACTTAATAACCTAATCAACATAGAACCAAATAAGCGAACACAAAGGAGTAGAAACACAAACACAATATCATTACCAAAAGACTATAAAAAAGCCAGAAAACTAACCAATAACAGGGCCTTTTCTCACTCTGCACCAACCCTCTGGAATAACCTACCTGATAACATTCGCCTCCTTACTGAAATTAAGGAGTTTCGTAAAAAACTAAAAACACATCTATTTACCTTACATTATACACCACTGACTAGCCAAAGTAAGCAAAGAGACACAGGGTAACATACATTACTAAACAAGCACATATATGACGATGAATAACGACACAAGCTGATATCACACACTATACACATGTAACTCATTGTTTTAAATTAATGTAAATATGTAAAAGGTTTGCCTACATCCTCATTATACCCTCAGGATGTAAACAAGTTTGAAAGTTATAATTATCCTGTTAATTGTAAATAGTTAAACTTGTTCCCTGTAAACGACTAGGTATGTTCCATCATGTACCTTGAATTCTACAGTTCATTGTAAACCGCACTTGATACTTGGGAAAGAGCGGTATAGAAATGTGTGTTTATGCCCTATATGTTGCATTTATTTATGTACAACTTAGGTCTTTGATATATGTTGGAAGAACGTGTAGGATGGTTAAGATTTGTCTTACTGAACATAAATCAAGGTACAACATTGGAATTTTCACGTGTTTGGCAGACACTCAAATGGATAATGATTGATTGCATTCCACAAGATATGCAAGGCAATAAGGAACAATGTTTGACACGCTTACAACAGCACTAGATTTTTAGGATGAACTGCATACAACCAAATGGACGTAATGAGGAAATGGAATGATTTTCAGCTGTGTGATGTTGATATACCCTGGGTTCCTTTTAAATAGCTTCTAGACGCTGAGAGGTTTATTTCCATGGCAGTTGCCTCCGACTCCTGATGCAGCTAAAAGATTTTTTGAAGGTGAAACTTTTGAGTCTATTTCCATGGTGGCCCTAAAGATCCAGAAGTCCTTTGGGAGCTCATTTGTCACCTAAGTACTTTTAGATGTTTACATGCATTAAAATTTTAAATAAAAAATCACTGTTGTGAATATGGATCAATGACAGATATATGAGGAGGTTTTCTTGCAATTTTGAGCACTATATTTGCAGCAAGACTCCTTTATTGAAGTCCTTTTTTCTCTCAAAGAATTATTCTCTGATATTGTATTGTTTGAGGGTATCTTTGTTTCATTTTTTTTATTGTGATACAATGTTTCACCGTTGGATTGCTTCTTTATTTTGAAACACTTTAATATGGGTGTTTGTTTTTTCAGTGCTATGAGAATATATGGGCATATTTGCACCAGCCTCTGAGCAGGTTAAGTGTGCATGGCGGGGGATAATTCTGGAAGCCTGTCTAGGCACCTATGTTACTTGTATTAAATAGGCACAGTTTTATAAGGGCCATGTAATATTACACCCTAAAGATGCAGTACTTGTGAAAAATAAGGAACCCGAACCGAAAATGTATAATCCACTTTCTTACTGCTTCCACCTTTTCCAATCACAGTCTGTTAAAAATACATTGGAAAAATGACTGTAAATAAATTCATCTTCTTAAAGGCTGCTTTCAAACAAGGGTTCTAAGTTTTGATCAATAGAGATTTAAAACTGGAAGCAGATTATGCAGTCATTCATATCGAAACAATACTCGTACACACAAACAAAGACCAGTTAGTAAAAGAGCAATGTGGGGTGAATCTATCACAGGCAGCTTATTCTGAATATTTTGCACGCACACCCACTCTCTCTTTCCTGAAAGATTTCTTTCAGATTTT
Organism: Ichthyophis bannanicus; assembly: GCA_033557465.1. NCBI lineage: Eukaryota > Metazoa > Chordata > Amphibia > Gymnophiona > Ichthyophiidae > Ichthyophis > Ichthyophis bannanicus. Next base: position 35,108,095 of record CM066050.1, on the reverse strand, counting down.
ATCCGAGCAAGATGTGAAGCCAGCTCCTGTAAAACAGGCTAATTCAGTATTACAAAATGCATTTGTCCACATACATAAAAAATGCATAAGATGTTTTGTGTTATGACTTGGGTTGAATTTGCAGACAGTGGTTCTTAAATTATTCATGAGTATTTAATATTACATGTGCCACTCTAATAAATCACCATAGGAAGCTGAAACCGACACATTTTATTTATCCATCCAGTTTATACTCCATCCTCCTGGTTTCACAAAGTCATGCAAGGTGGCTAAGAATTGTAAAACCAATAAGCTACCAATCTAACACTCTGGGCTTGTGTTGCACTCCAATATATGGTAAATTTTACTGTAGTCTCCTAAAAAATGTTTGAAGTTAACTTTACAGAAAAGACAAGGATGTGAACAGTGTTTCTTTCAAAGCTTTATCATCTTCAGTTAACAGGTAAACAGTTACAAATCTAATTAGTTTAATGAAATGTTATTTTAATCAACTAAGTTAATTTAATCAGTTTAAAGTCTTTATACTGGATGTTAAATCTAGAGTTTGTTTTAAACTTGCAGTCTCCCACTTCTTTGTATTCATACCTTGGATAAAATGAGTTCCTGCATGATGTCATGAAACCTCATGCACAGCTACAGTTGTGGTCAACATTACTGGCACCCTTGCAGTTCAACCCCTTAAAGTCCAATATCTCAAAAAAAAAAAAATGCGGCCAGTGAAATGACTTTGGACAATATATGCACACATATTTGACCCATAAACAAATACAACAAGACCAATTAAAAAAGGAAATAGTATAAAAATGGGACATAGCCAGGACATGATTATTCACAGATCTCATCTGGACACGCAAAATTTTAACAATTCAATCCATCATCTGACACAGTATCACATTTCAGACAAACATGTCTTGCTTCAGGGAAACATTTAAAACAAACTTAACTGCAAACAAAAAGCTAGTTGTTTCTCTGATGCAAGACATGTTTGTCTGAAATGTGATATCATGTCAGATGATGGATTGAATTGCTAAAATTTTGCACATTCAGATGAGACCTGTGAATGTGGCGGCTGGGATTCTTGGATAAGCAGATATTCCTGTTGGTGAATCCACAGTGCTCTAATAGCTTCTCTGTCATGTGTTTATGGTAACTGTGTGTTTGAATTTTTTTTGTTGGTCAAGCCTTTTCAAGAGATTTGATCTGAGAGTTTGTGAGATATATTTGTATCGTGACCTACTCTTTGTTGTGAGGGCTTTTGTACTGTTATTTATATAAGGACATGACTATTGGCACCCTTATAAACAATTCAGTTTGAACAGAAAAAAAACCACATTCCCATTGCAGTAAAATTAGATGTACCTGTGATCAATTGTCAGTACTCATATGACTTGAATCAACCAATGAATGATGGCTTTAATATTTAAAATGGCCACATTCACTCCCTGTTCCATTTTCACAATGGTGGAGACAAGAGCTGCTTGAGACTGTCAAAACGTCATCATCCTCAAACTTCAAACGGGTACAAGGTCATCTCCAAGACTTTGGGATTCCTGTGTCTACAGTATGCAATGTTATTAAGATATTTTCTACTCATGGATCTGTCAAGAATCTCCCAGGTTGTTCCCCCTGCAATTGAGAGGCCTCCATTGCCAAAGTTTTCACAGATGATAACTCTATGCTCACAGTCCCCACAATAGTTTGAAGAGAGGAGTTCGTTGTAGCCAGCGCTTCCCACAGCGATACTAAAGTTATCATTGCAGGTTTAACCAACACTCCAAAGATCAGTATTTTGCACAATACCATCTCCTGCAGCTGTATAAGTCTCACGCAAATGAAGAGTAAACTCCGTGGATATCCAGTGGGCCTCAAAACAGTTGCAGTGGGAAAAATGGACCCCATCGTGCCAACGGAGCCCTCCAATTCCCTCAACAGGAGTGCTCATCGGCAGCCTGGGGGGAAGCACTCCGTCAGGCATGGCTGAACTTCTATGTCTGGGGTGGGGGTTGCTGCTCCAGAGAAAGCAACACTCTGGACATGCTCAGAACTGTGGAAACCTCACTGCAGTCCTATCGAAGATGCTGCTCCAACCTCAGATGTGGAAAAGCTACACAAAGTCAAGGTCCTCTGCCCGCTCTGGATATTCCCAGCCAAATCCAAGGATAGGCTGGCCTGCTTCCATTTTCTATGCCCCATCTCCACCTCTGAAAGCCACAACAGAGCTCCAATAAGGATCTAAATGCTGGGCAACCTCTCTGAGGCAATTCCCTGCCACCATCTTGCTTCTATACTGAGATCCTGCTTAAACCTTTAAAATTCTTACTTGCAAATGAAACTCAATTCTATTTGTACATATGCATGAGTAAACCTGATTTACAATTCATATTTCAAGTATGGCAACAGTAAAAGGATAATTTACTCTACGGCATGTCCTCCAAAAGATTGTAAAGTCAACAAAAGTAAATCTCACCACTTTTTTTTTTTTTTAGTTTTTGGAGGTATGGTGGCAACATCATCATGTGCCTGTTTAGGTGCTGAGATATTAACCACCCTCCCCCCCCTGTATTTTACAAGTTTTAAGTTTCATCTTTAATTGACAGACTGCATCGCAAAATACATAGCAATTTACAAAATATAAAATCCATTAAAGTAAAATACATTTTCTAAAATTCAAAATGAAACATAAATTAAGTTCTCCGTGGACAAGCAGGAAGTCCTCACATATGTGTGACATCACTGACGAAGCCCATGTGGAACGCTCCCCAGCGGCCATTGAAAGCTTTTGGGAGCTGCACTGCGCATGAGCACCTGCCTTCCTGCCTGCCATGGCGCCATTTTCTTCAGTCTCCTTTTTTCCACAGACATGTCCTGCACCAGCAGGAAAACCTTTTCTCTGTTTAGTCAAGAAAAAATACCCACAGAGGCTAATTTTCATCGCCTGGCATTGGTTAGTTGGGGCCCAGATTTTTTTTTTTCTTTTCCTTGTTGTTTTCTTTTTTTTCTATTTTTTTGTGCTTTTCCCTTTCTGGGCCTTTTTTCCTCCTGTCACAATCGAGGCCTTCGACCTTGCTGATGGAGTCTTCCCAGATATGTCTAAGCCAGTGAGTGGCTTTAAGAAATGCACAAAATGTGGCTGTACTATTTTGGTCATGGACAGGTATAATTGGTGCCTGCAGTGCCTTGGGCCTGACCACCTCCAGTGCCTTGCAACCTTTGCCTGCAGATGACAAGAAGGGGCCTGAAGGACTGGGAAAAGCAGGAGTCGTCCCTCTTCGGAACATTGGATTCAGCAATCTTGGCTCCACGATTGGCGATACCATTGTGGAGTTCCGCCAAGGCGTCAACTGGGCAGGATGCCCAGACACATTCAGAATAGAGGGACCAGGGCATCGAATGGAAACTCTCCATCGATATCCAACCAGAATCAAGGAAAGACCTGACACCTAGTCAGTCAGCATTGAAAGGGGCACTCGAGCACTGGGACAAGTCCAGGGTGCATCGGCACTGCAGCCCCTCCTGGCACAATGCAGACAGTGAGGGTCAGTAGTGGCCTGCCAAGCTTCCCCTGTGGGAAGAATTAAACCCCATAGCCCTGGAGGGCCAACTGGATGTCTCCCGATCAATCTGTCATCATGGAGTTTTCACATCGGTGGCCGAAGTTGCAGTTCCAGCCCTGGCCCCTCCGATGTGGTGGTGTTCGAGGCTCATACTGTATGGCGACAGTCTTAGCCTTGTGGCATACAGGCTCTGCGATGCCTTCGGCATCATCACCGCACTCCATCCAGCCCATCCTGGAGACCCATGTGCTGCCGGTGAAGGCAGGTGCATTGAACGGGAAATCGGAATAGACTCTGGTTCCCACAGCAATCTCCCTGTTGAGTGTACCAGGCTTTGATGTCCTGGGACACCCCCATTCTCACTCGGGGCACCACAGATCCCACCGCCATCCACCCTCTCCGCATGATCAGAGTAGACAGTGAGGAAGCCTGATGGAGTCTCAGGATTGAAAAACCGAGAAGGGCTCTCAGACAGGAGATCTCCTGACCTTCCTTCTAATCTGTCTCCGCCATATGAGCAGCATAAATCGCCCCCGGAGGACATCCTTCCAGAACTTTGTGTGTGATATGGCCAAGGTCATACCCTTCTCCCTAAAGGTGGAAGATGAGCCAAGGTCAGAGAAACTTGAGCTTATAGTACCCTTCGGTGCCTAAGGAGGCAGTAACGGTGCCAGTGCACCATGTCTTCAGACTGCTACTGTGGCTGTGGGAAAACCCTCTCATGGTTCCTGCCTTCAGGCGGTGGCTGGACTCAATGTACAGGGTCCAGAAGGTGCTAGGTTTTGAGAAGCCCCAGCTACTGCACAACTTCATTGTGATTGAGTCGGCCTTGAGGCACATGAAGAGTACCAAGATTCACTCTTTAGTACCCCTGGGGTGGGAGGCCAGGACCCTGGTTTCCTTTGGGAGGAGATGCTACCAGGGCTCCATACTGGTGGCCCAGATACTTTCCTAACAACTGTACATGGGTATGTTCCTGAAGGACATCATACTGGACCTGGGGGACTTTGCCACCCATGTCCCTCCTGTCTGCCTTGACTCCTTCCATGCTCTGGTAGAGCAATTCTTGCTGTGGTCTAAGTATGCCATGCAAGCCATGTATGATGCCTTCGAGTTCGCCTGCAGAGTAGTAGCAGTAGGCATTGATACCTTGCCTGGCTCCAGTCCTCTGACCTAGAGCAATGGGTCCAAGATAAGCTGGCCAATGTTCCTGGCAGTGGGGAGAACCTTTTCATGAAGCTGGTCAAGGAGAAAGCGAGCAAGCTCGAAGGAGCATGTGACGCTCTCCAGGAAAACTGCTGATTCTTCATGTAAGAAATACCAAGGCAAGAAGGCCTTTTACCAGTACCGATACTATCCGGTGCCACAGAGTGCCCAGCCAAAGGCGCAGGCCCCCAGCCAGCAGCAGCGTGAGAAGAGAAGGCCCAGCCAGCCCTATAGTCCAAACCAGGGGCAGGCTTTGACTGGTTCCTCAGGAACAAAGCCAACCATCCCTTACCTGTCAGAGTTCTCCTTCATATAGGGAGTGACTTGTCCATTTCACCCATAGGTGGCCCCTTATCACCTTGAACATCTGGGTGCTACAGCTCATCTGGCAAGGCTACCGGCTGAACTTCACCCAGCTGCTGCCACCCTTTGCAGAAAGGAAGTAAATAAGAACATAAGATACTGGGTCAGACCAAGGCCCATCAAGCCCAGTATCCTGTTTCCAACAGTGGCCAATCTAGGTCATACCTACCTAGCAGTTTCCCCAAAAGACACAGGTTCTACAATGCTTGTACCGGGTCAAGCATTGATATCCTGGGTCCCTTCTACATAGGAGTATCCTTCCATCCCCTTTACCATTTTGGTGGCTCTTCTCTGAACCTTTTCTAATAACGCTATATCCTTTTTAAGATACGGCGACCAGAATTGCACACAATATTCAAGGTGCGGTCTCACCATGGAACGATATAGAGGCATTATAATATCTTTTGTTTTATTTTCCATTCCTTTCCTTATGATACCTAGCATTCTATTTGCTCTCTTGGCCGCCGCTGCACACTGCGCCGAGGGTTTTAACAATAGTACACTGCCTCCTATCCCATGACTCTTTAGTTTTGCCAAAAGTCTCTGATGAGGGACCTTGTCAAAGGCTTTCTGAAAGTCCAGATACACTATATCAACCGACTCACCTTTCTCCACCTGTTTATTCACACCTTCAAAAAAACATAACAGATTAGTAAGACAAGATCTTCCTTGTCTAAAGCCATGTTGGCTGTCTCCCATTAGGCCATGACTATCTACATGCTGAGTAATTTTGTTCTTTATGATGGTTTCTACCATTTTTCCCGGTACTGACGTCAGGCTCACCAGTCTGTAGTTTCCCGGATCACCCCTGGAACCCTTTTTAAAAATTGGCGTTACATTGGCGATCCTCCAATCTTCAGGTATTACAGATGATTTTAATGAAAATTCACAGATTACTAATAGCAGGTCTGCAATCTCATATTTCAGTTCTTTCAACACCCATGGATGTATACCATCCGGCCCAGGTGATTTGCTACTCTTCAGTTTATCTAATAGTTGTAATACATCTTTCCAATGTATCGATATTTCTTTCAATTCTTCTGAACCTTTAAATACCACTTCAGTCATGGGTAACATCCCTACATCTTCCTCAGTAAAGACCAAAGCAAAGAATTCATTCAGTCTCTCCGCTATCGCCTTGTCGCCTCTTAGTGCCCCTTTAACCCCTCTATCATCTAATGGACCAACTGACTCTTTCACAGGTTTTTTGCTACGAATGTACTTGAAAAAGTCTTTATTTCGTGTTTTTGCTTCCGCAGCAAGCTTCTTCTCAAATTCTCCCTTTGCCTGCCTTATCAATGCCTTGCATTTGACTTGCCAGTGCTTGTGCTGTTTCCAGGTTTCATCGTTAGGCTCTTTTTTCCATTTCCTGAAAGATGATTTTTTGGCAGCAACAGCCTCTCTGACCTCACCTTTAAACCATGCTGGCAGTTTTTTGGACTTCCTTCCACTTTTCTTAAAGCGTGGAATACAGCTGGTCTGGGCTTCCAAGATAGTATTTTTCAACAACACCGAAGCTTGATGCAAGTCTTTAACCTTTGCAACTGCTCTTTTTAGTTTTTTCTTAACTATTTTCCTCATTTTATCATAGTCTCCCTTTCGAAAGTTAAACGGTAGTACTGTGAATTTCCTTACTATCCCTCCTCCACTAATTAAATCAAACGCTATCATGCTATGGTCACTATTGCCAAGTGGCCCCAACACCCTTATCTCTTGCACTAGATCTGGTGTTCTGCTAAGGACTAGGTCTAATATGGCTTCCCCTCTGGTTGGTTCATGAACCAGCTGCTCCAAGAAGCAGTCACTTATTTCATCTAGGAACTTTATCTCCCTAGCATCTCCTGCCATGAGACTGACACAGTCGATACCGGGGTAATTGAAATCACCCATTATTATTACTGCGCTGTAACTTATGTTAGCTTCCTTGATTTCTTTGAGCATTTCATCATCCATTTGTTCATTCTGGCCAGGCGGTTGATAGTACACCCCCACTGCCATCACCTTCCCCTTTTTACATGGAATTTCAATCCATAGAGATTCTACAGCAAATTTTGTTTCCTGCAAAACTTTAATCCTTTCTGACTCAATGCCCTCTCTAACATAGAGCGCAACCCCTCCACCAATTTGATCAGCTCTATCATTATGATATAGTTTGTACCCAGTTATCACAGTGTCCCACTGGTTGTCCTCCTTCCACCATGTCTCTGATATTCCAATCATATCTAATCTCTCTCATTTAGTGCTATATATTCTAACTCTCCCATCTTATTTGTTAGACTTCTAGCATTTGCATACAAGCATTTTAGAGACTGTATTTTATTCATATTAATCTGGCTATTGGTAGACATGGGTAATTTGGGATCTTTAAGCTCTGTCTGCTCCATACTCGAGGGCATTTGGGCTACTTTACTCTTTTTTGGAACTTCTCTGCTTTTGGTAGTATCCTTCAAGGATACATTCTTCCGAACCATCTGCTCTTGGGCGTCTGTCAGCTTTCCCCTATTATCCAGTTTAAAAGCTGCTCTATCTCCTTTTTAAAGGTTAATGCCAGCAACTTGGTTCCATACTAGTTAAGGTGAAGCCCATCCCTTCGGAAGAGCCCCTCCTTTCCCCAGAATGTTCCCCAGTTCCTAACAAATCCAAAACCCTCATCTCTGTACCATTGTCTCATCCTCGCATTGAGACTCCGAGCTCTGCCTGCCTTTTGGGTCCTGCGCATGGAACGGAAAGCATTTTGGCGAATGCTACCCTGGAAGTTCTGGATTTCAACTTCCTACCTAAAAGCCTAAATTTAGCCTCCAGAACTTCCTTACCACATTTTTCTATGTCATTGGTACCAACATGTACCAAGACAGCAGACTCCTCCCCAGCACTATCTAAGACCTTATCTAGGTGGCGCATGAGGTCCGCTACCTTCGCACCAGGCAGGCATGTTAACAGGTGATCCTCATGTCCACCAGCCACCCAGCTATCTACATGCCTAATGATTGAATCACCAACTATAACGGCTGTCCTAACCCTTCCCTCATGGGCACATGGCCCTGGAGAAATTCCTCGGTGCGAGAGGGTTTTACATCCCTGGAGGACAGGTCCTAGTTACAGGATCACTTCCTGCCACACCAGGGTGATGCTCTCCTGTCACGTGACCTCTCTCCTCCATGGCAACAGGAATGCTGCCAGATTGGAGTTGGGACTTGTCACAAGGTAAACCCAGGGGACCCAGAAGAAATGGAGATTAGCGGAGAAAATCAGGCAGAACCTGATGAGGTAAACAAAAACATGTCAAATAGTTGCTATGAGCGACCACGGCACACGTGGGAAAAGGGTAAAAAGACACACCCAGCCAGCATGAGAATGGAGGTTGATTTACCTGATAGGGATCAGCTGAGAAGGGGTGGAACCCGGGGACAGATACATAAGGCACACTCACAAGCAGTGAGGGAGAGTGAGCACGGACAGAGGTGGAAGCAACAACCTCAGTCGTGGGAACGGAGGGAAAGAGAAAGAAACACTATAAGCCAATCTCATCTCCAGGACCAAAGTTGGTGGAAGGAAGGAAATGAGAGAGAGTGTCAGCAACATATACCAGAGGACAGCTTGAATGAGTCTCAGGACTATGTGAGTACGTGTGGAGATCAGCTGTTGAACACAGAGTGTGTGTGTGAAAGCCAGAAGAGAAGAGGGAGGAATCCTGTTGCAGGAAGCAAGGCATTCAAAGTGGAACAGGACTGTTTTACACCCGAATGGGCTAAGTCCAGGATTAATAGAAGAAGCCAGCCTAGAGCAGAGATAAAGGGAAAAGGAAACAACTTCTTTCCTTGTACGGGCAGTTACAAGAGAAAGGAAGGTCTCTTACCTTATAATTCTGCTAGCAACTTTAAATGCTCAGACTTCTCTCGAGTGCCGTTGTCAGCACTGAAAACTCCCACAGCTGTATCAGAGGAATTAGCCTTTAACCCATTCAAGGCAGGACACAAGCTGTTTGACTCTAATACCAGTGTTTATGGGCAGTTACCTCATAGCTTTACACAGGAGGAGTGCTCTTACAAGCCATTATCCAGAGTATACGGTAATACCCAGCAGTGTTTTAGCCTAAAGCCAGGAAGCAGTCACGTAGCTGACGTGATTAACCAGAGTGAGCTCGGCAGGACAGCTGCTACAGAAAACGTAGGTACAAATGGTTATCCTTTAATGCCATATGATATTTCTAATGTACCAGATAACACTGAACCCATGGAATGCTCGTTAGTGACAACTGAAGAGGAAGAGTTTTCACTGAGATAAGAAAATATATGTACAAGGAAGGTTTAAACAGCAACACAGTAACTGGCAGAAGTTGCTTGGTTTAAAATGAATCCTGATTGATTTATATCAGCAAAAGAAAAGGATTAAGTGCTCATGAAGAGAACTGTTTTTCTTTTGTTAAAAAGTTAAAGCTGAGGAAAGCACTTTTTGTTCAATGTTTGCTTCTGTTATTTGCCAGAGTGGCTTTTGATTATTTTGTTCTTCAAGAAAAAGAATACCTCATTGGACGGGGAATAAAGCCCTTGATTTAAAGTGTGAACTGTGTGTTTGAGTGATTACAAGAAGACGGTACAACTACCACCCACAGAGGGCCAGGCAGGGCTATCTATAGCATATAGAAAGCCAAGAAAAGGTATTAAGCCATAATACCAGTCTCCACCGGAGGGGCCCGATGAGGGTGTGACAGACTTCAGGACTATATCTCTGTAGGTCTCGTCTATGTACCTCTCTGTCTTTCTAATGTTTTCCAAGTCTGCTACTCTAGCCTCTAGAGAACGAGCTCGTTCACTGAGAGCAAAGAGCTCCTTGCACCTAGTGCACACACATAAGACCTCTCCCCAACTGGGAGAAAATCATACATGTGACACTCAATGCAAAAGACTGGAAAGCCCCCATCTCGCTGCTGGACTGCTGTCTGCATCTTAGTTTTAAGCTTGTGTTTAGATCTTTAAGTTCTTTAACTAAGGGTTGCTATGGATATTTATATTAATAAAGCTGTACCTAATATGTGTAATATACCTTGTTCACCTGAAGCTTAATTAATCTCAGGTCCTTAGTGTATGACTGATTTGGGTAACGAGCTTCACCTGAGAGCACCTCCTTTCCTGTAAGATGTGTAAGTACCTATAAAACTATGACTATCCCAGGGGTGGGTGGGTGTTGTGGAGAGATGGAGGGAAATAACACTTATTAAAAGAGGGCTGCTACACAGTACCCTGTCCTGTGCTGCTGAGGTAAGCTGTGACCAACTTCCTGGGTGATTAATAGTCCTTGCTTGGATAGAAGGAGTCTTTCAAAATGGCCTTTTGACCTGTCACCTGGTGTTAACACCTATTGAAAATGTTTCAGAGGTCTCTTGCCGCCTAGGTAGAAGGCCTCTTTGTAAAGGTCTCTAGAAGACTTTATTTGTTGCTCAAATAGTACAGACCCTGTTTTGCCTTTTATGTTAAGCTATATTCTGATTTGATTTAAATTACAGCTCTTTGCTGCTGCTAGGCTCTGACTTATTTTGAAATTTAAACTACAAGCTCTCTGGGTATGAAATGTAACTAGAAAGTTCTCTTCTGTGTTTTAAATTTAAACTTAAACTGCTGCTACTAGGCCCTGACTGATTTAACAAAAAAACACTGGGTTCACAGATTAATTAGCTTTAATATAAAGAAGTCCTTTCAGAAAATCACTGATGCCTGTTGCGGAAGGAGATCTCCACCCTGCTGACTGATCTCGTCATTGAGTCAGTTCTGCTGGCTCAGGTCGTAAAGGGGTTTTACTCCAGGTACTTCCTGGTCTCCAAAACGATAGGGGGGTTTTGACCCAATCTGGAAACCTCAACCAGTTTCTCGTGCGTGAGCAATTCAAGATGGTCTCGCTGGCGATATTGCTCACTTACCTCCTAAAGGATGACTGGCTATGCTCCTTGGATCTCAAGGATGCATACAGACACATCCCGATTCACCCAAGTCACAGAAAATACCTCAGGTTAGTGCTGGGAGACCAGCACTATCAGTACCGGGTGTTCCCTTTTGGGCTCACGTCAGCACCTCGGGTCTTCAGAAAGTGTCTTGCGGTAGTGGTCGCCTACCTTCGAACCATGGAAGTCTTTGTCTTCCCCTAACTGGATGATTGGCACATTAGAGGTCCCATTCAGGATGCTGTCTGGCAGCCCATTCACCTCACCATACAGGTCCTCGAGCGGCTGGGGCTCATCTTCAACTACTCCAAGTCCCACCTCCAGCCCACACAGTGGCTGGAGTTTATTGGGGGCTCTCCTCGATACCACTTGAGCCCAGGCATTTCTTCCACTGGACTGAATGCAGTGGCTGATGGAGGTGGACAACAGCCTGCGGCATCGGCACCACACCACGGTCCAGAGGATGCTGAAAGTGCTCGGCCATATGGCATCCACTGTACATGTTACCGCCTTGGCTCACCTCTTCATGTGGCAAGCACAATGGACCATCTGCATGCAGTGGAAGCAGGCCATGAGCCACCTCCGGGATAGGGTAATAGTCACCACTCCTCTGGTACATTTCCTTGGTTGGTAGTTGGAGCCGCTGAATATGTTTCAGGGCCTCCTGTTCGAAGCACAGCCCCCCTGCAGGACACTGACAATCAGCGCATCCAAACTCAGATTGGGGCTCATCTGGATGGCCTGTGGATGCAGGGCCTATGGTTTGAGCAGGAAAGCGTGCACCAGATCAACTTCAAGTTGCGGACCATAGCAAATGCCCTGTGAGTCTTTTGGGCACACCTGGTGAATGAAGTGCTCCTGATCCAGCCAGACAACCAGGTGGCGATGTTCTATGTGAACAAACAGGGAGGCACGGGTGCATACTGCCTCTGCTGGCATGGGATGGAGCTCAGGGCAAACTTTCTGCCCTGTGAGCACAACATCTTGGTGGATCAGCTGAGCAAAGTCCTCCTGCCGCACGAGTGGACCCTCCACAGAAGGGTGGTGGAGTGGATCTTCTGAGAGTGGGGTACCTCCACGATTGACCTCTTTGCTACATTGTAGAATGTCCATGTGGGCTGGTTCTGCTTCAGGAGGCCGTCCAGCAACTGGCTGGCCTCAGATGCCTCTCTCCTCCACTGGTGGGTGGATCTGCTTTACACTTTTCCCCCGATTCCACTCATGGTGAAAACTGCTGAAACTTCAGGCCAACAGGGAGCCCCATACTGGTCCCAACAGCCGTAGTTTCCTCTGCTGTTCCAGCTCTCATAGAGGGAGCCTCTCCATTTGGGATCTGCCCTGGATCTTATCTTCCAGGATGAGAAGACTCTACTGCATCCCAATGTCCATTCATTGGCCCTCACGGCTTGGATGCTGGGCAGGTAGTCCTTTCGAATCTCAATTTGTCCGACAAAGTCACGGATGTCCTTCTGACATCACTCAAGGAATTGACACATCAGGCTTATGCATTCAAGTGGTGGAGATTTGCCGCTTAGTGCATGGATAGGGTGCTGGATCCTTTTTCCTGTGTGGTGGATCAGTTGCTGAAATACCTTCTGCACCACTCTGACTCGGGCATGAAATCCAATTCAGTCCATGTTCACCTCAGCAGGATCAGGATCAGGACCTGCCATTGTGGCTTGGGGGGCTGGCCCGTCTCAGCTCACCTGCTGGTGGTTCATAGCCTCCTATCAAGCCTCCTATGGTGACTTGGGATCTCAACATGGCCCTTACACAGCTCAGATGGGCTCCTTTTGAGCCACTTGACTGTTGCCTTCTGAAGTACTTGACCTGGAAGGTCCTGTTCTTGGTGGTGGTCACATCTGCCCGCCATGTCAGTGAACTGCAGGCTCTGGTGGCCCATCCACCTTACACCAGGTTCTACCAGAATTGGGTAGTCTTGCGAACGCACGCGTGATTTCTGCTAAAGGTGGTCTCAGAGTTCCACTTTAACCACTGGTGAAACAGTGTGACGAGGCAGTGGCCAAAGCCAGAAGGATGTTAGGTTGTATACAGAGAGAAATAATCAGCATGAAGGAGGAGGTATTAGTGTCCCTGTACAGGTTATTGGTGAGCACTGTTCCCTCTAAGCTCTGCGCGTGTGCGCGCACACACACCTCGCCGAGCGAGCGCACACACTTTACAACAGAGCGCACAAAAATTACGGCTCTGATTCTGATAGAAAACACCACAAACGTCTTAAAATTTAAAAGTTATGATTGTAATTACTAGAAATTTCCCACTTCTTTTAGTAATCGTCTATTTTCATTTAATTTGATTAAAATCAATGTGGTGTACATACTGTATTCTGACGTGTAGTCAAATTTTAAAGTATGAACTCCGAGTGTCGTTATGTGGTGCACAAAAATTTAACCTTCCTTCAAAAGCTACACACAGCTGATATTTTATGCGCACACAGCCTAAAGAAAATTAGAGGGAACATTGTTGGTGAGGCCTCACTTAAGAGTATTATGTTCAATTTTGGAGGCTGTACCTTACAAAGGATATAAAAAGACTTGAAATGGTTCAAAGGAAGGTGACCAAGATGATTTGGAGCCTGTGCCAGAAGGAATATGAGGGAGGGGATCTAAGATGGTGAACTGATCAGATGTCTGCTGAGACGCTTTCCTGTTTCAACTTTGTTACCTGGTTATTTTGTTTTCTTAATGGTTCTGAAATGAAAGGGCAAAGGCAAGAAGGATCAACAGCAACAGCAGGCGGTCATTAGGGGACCTATCAACCCCCATGTGGTGTCTGTGGCATCTTCATCAATGTCAGCAGTTCCAAAGTTAGAGCATCCTCCATAGAAGCTGGGAGTTTCCCTAAGCTCAAGTAGGTCCTCTCCCACCACGACCAGGTACTGATTTTGCTCGATCTCTGGCGGCTCAAGGGTCTCTGCGGCTGAATGTGGGTGCGGAGCTTCAATATTCTTCGCTTGGGCCATGTGAGGAGGTACGAGGGGCGACTGTGGAGGAAGAGTCAGTTTCAGCTTTGGTGCAGCGGCCTCGGCATTGGGCGTTTCCTGGTAACCTTCGGTTCCACTCCCCAAGCCTCTGCCTAGCAGAGTTTGAGCTGTTGCAGGAGAACTTCAGTCTAAGAAGATTGGGCTAGAAGATATTTTGGGTGTTTTACGGTGAATTGAGGTTTCTGTGAGTATGAACATTTCAGAGGCTGCGACGTTCTCATAGTAAGTGGTAACCAAGATGGAAGAATATGAGGAAGGCTTCAATGTATTGTACAAGCAGGTTGGCTCTGTTGAAGCCCAGTCAACTTCTGTACAGTCAGCCATGGGAAGCTTTATCAAAGACAGTTTGTCTTTGCATTACAATATGGAATTGACGGAGAATGTTAATAGGGCCAAGAACATCCGGCTATTGAATTTCCCTAAGATCAGGCTATTGTCTGCTAAGGAATTGCGGAGAATGTACTTGAAGGATGTTTTAAAGATCATTAACCCAGATGAAATATCTTTAAGCCAACTGTTCTATTTGTCTCCTAGGAAGAAAGTTGAGTCTGAGGAAGAGGGTGGTTTAGACTCTTTAGTTTCCGCAGACAGTTTGGATCTGTCCGCCTTTCTGGAGTCCTCTATGGGTAACATCTCTACTCAGGCTACCTTGATTGCTATATTGAAATTGGATGCTGTTAAGTCTAAATTATTTAAGATGTATTTCCAATGGAGAAATGTTACTTTTTGTGGGCAGAAAGTTCAGATGTTCCCTGATGTCACCAGGGCCAGATCTAGAGTGCTTGCGATCGGGGTCCTTTTTGTTAAGATTCCCATGCAAATGGGCGGTAAGGCATGAAGGGAGCACCTTTACATTCTTCGATCCCACGCAGTTAATAGCTTTTCTTGATGGCAGGACTGTTTCCTGAATTATATTTCTTTTCTTTGTTACATTCCTGGCTGGAGTTTAAGAGGTTATTGTATTTTAAATGTCGGGTTGCCACCTTTATGTTTTATGTGTTTCTTAGAACATATTGTTTAATTTGATTGCTTGATCCTCCTTTGATCTAAGTTTCCTAGCTGGTGGGCTGCAGTATACAGGGATAATTATTGTGGATATTGTCAACTTGACTTTGCTTTTTGTTAACTTATTAGACCCTGGGTACTTTTTTCATTTTTGTTACTAGATTGTACTTTTTTGAAAAAGGAATATGAGAAAATACTTGAAGACCTAAATATGTATACCCTAGAAGAGAGGAGGGGGGGTATAATAATTAAAGGATATTAATGAACAAACCTTTTTCAAAGACAGGGAAGCTATAGAGCTAGAGGACATGAAATGATGTTGCAAGGAGGTAAATTTAAAAGCAATATTAGGAAATACTTTTTCATGGAAAGGGTCGTAGATGCCTGGAATGTCCTCCCATAAGAGGTGGTGGGAGCAAAAATAGTGACAGAATTCAAAAAGGCATGGGACAGACACAGAGGATCACTACATAGCAAGAGGATGGAATCAAAACAAAGGTAAATAACTTCTAAATGGAGAGGGGTAGCCTGCATGGAGCGGCATGTATAACTCTGCTATTCTGGTACCTTACTGGGCAGACTAGATGGACCACACCGGTCTTTATCTGCCAGAGGAGGTGCTAAACACAGAGGTTCCGGGACTGGACTGGAGGGACGATAAGGAACAAAGCTGAAGAAAGAGGCAGATTATTGATCTTGCAGAATTCTATTCATCTCAAGCACCTTCTAGCAACATAAACGGCAACTGTACACATGGACTCCAATCAATGGATTGTACACAAATCGACTACATCTATGGAAGTCAATGATGGAAAAGCTCAATAACACCAACAAAGACAAAACCTGGAGCCCATTGTGGCACAGATTACCAGCTACTAGTATGCAAGCTAAAGCTGAACGTGCAAGCTGCTCATAAATGTAGCAAAATATTCCATCCTCTAATTGGAATGCTAAAAGATGCTCAAGGATCCATGTTGGTGGAAGAACCATCAACAACCTTTGCAACGCTGTCAATACCGCGTTAATGACTGAAAGTGAAGATGATCTTAAACATCCACTTAGGATCAAGAAACATAACTTTAACATGAAGAAGACTGATTTTGCTAGTTGTCAAGATTTTTAATTTCATCCTTGATGGAGAAGAAATAGAAATAGTAGCCAACTTTAACCTGCTTGGCTCAATCAATGAAGAAACAAGCAGTCAAAAAATCTGACGATGCACTGCTGTTGGCAGAATGGGCATGAAGGACTTAGACAAGATTCTCAAACGCAGAGATGTATCTCTGTATACGAACAGAATTGTTGAAAAGCAGTGACAGTGAAGAAGAAAAAGAGAAAAAATGCCTTTCAATCGTGTCTATAGTGAGGAATACTGTGTATACCATGGCCTGCCTGACAAACAACTCAGTCCGTACTACAGATCAAACCTACGTTTTTTCTGTAGAAGATCAAATTACAAGACTTTGGACACATCATGTGAAGTGGGAGATCGCGAGTATAGTCAAAGTATGAAAGATATGCTTGGCAAGGTTGAAGGTCAACACAAAAGAGAAAGACCATCAATGCAATGGATTGATACCATAACAGCAACTATAGCCTGCCACTTTATCAACAATTAAACTGTGTGTTTTCTTAGTTACTTGACTGAAGAGTGAAACCCATAGGATCGCCATGAGTCAACACTGACTCGGCAGCACATAACAGAATTTTTAAACTTTTTTGTAGCATAGTTGCATGATTTAGGCGAAGTCTTTTGGGTTAGATGCTTTTATTTTAAAGATAGGATAGATGTCTAGTTTATTTATTTTGTTCTTTTATTTCTCCTTCCCCCTTGGGCTAAAATTTATATTGAGATTCTGTCCCACCTTGTATAGTTTCCAATCTTTACTCCTATATGACAGACATAGGGGAATGTTTACTAAAGATTAACGTGTGTTAATAAAGCTAATGTACGTTAACTGCCACTACACGCATAATAAAACGAGCCTGGCACTTAACACACTTTAAATTTATTTATTTATTTTTTTGTACCATCGAGTCAGTGCTGACTCCTGGCGACCCAGCTGCCTCTGGATTTTCTTGGCAATGTATCACCAGAAGTAGACTGCCAGCCTTTTCTTCTGAGGGAATGGAGGGTAAAGTGACTTGCCCAAGGTCACAAGGAGTGCCAGTGGGAATAGAGCCCTTGATCTTCTGGGTACTAGGCAGTTGCTCTAACCACTAGGCTACTTCTCCACTCAACTTTATTAATGCACGTTAAATCCCTTTAATAGACATGCCCCTTAATTAAATGATATATCAAATAAATGTTTGACTGCGTGGTTAAAATTGGCCTGGGCTTTCTTTATACAGTTTGTGCAACTGGCTCTCATTGAAAGGATGGTAGACAGGATCGTACCAAGCTAGAAATCTGCCGTGTGTGACTAATGAATCTGATGCTCCCCTCCACCCCAGCCACATGTAGTAATGCATTCTTTTTGAGCTTCCTGGAAGCCCAGTAATGATATCAGCAACCTTTCTGTGCACGCGGGCAAACCGCTCATATAGCCCCTTGGTACAGCCCTGGTGGTAGATGCCTTAAAAGTCCTCCTGGGGTAAAAAGAATGTTGGAATCGAAAAAGACATGAGACAAGCATAGAAGAGTCCTATATAGCAAGAGGATAGACTAAAAGTAAACATGACTGTTACACATGGGGGGGGGAGGTGTAACTAGCATAGAGCAGCAGATACACCCCTCAACAAAAGCATAGAGGGGACTAACCTCTATGGAGTGGTCGGTACCATGCTAGCCTCCTTACTAGGTAAGCTAGACCATCTTTATCTGCCATCATTTCCTACTTCAGTGTTTTTCAACCTTTTTTGTGCAAAGGCACACTTTTTTCATGAAAAAAATCACGAGGCACACCACCATTAGAAAATGTTAAAAAAATTTACCTCTGTGCCTATATTGACTATATATAAAGTAATTCTCTTGAATAGGAATCAAACACAAAGAAATTATTTTATAATTACTTTATTATGAAATAATAAAGTATTTTATAATTGTTCATATTTCTGTTTACTTACTCAGTGCGAAACCTGGGCCTGTTTGGCTGAACACAAAGCTGATATTCTGGCAGGAATCGAAGAAAGACACACACGTAGCTCTTCGTCAACAGCTCTCAGTCTCTCTCTGTCTTTAGTTTTTATAGCAATCAGGCTTGAAAAGCTCATCTCACACAGATATGTAGTGGAAAATGGGAGCAATGTCAAAATAGCTTTGTTTGCCAGAACGGGGAACTCCTTGGCAGTATCCAACCAAAAACTGTCCAAAGGTAGATCAGCAAATCTTAGCTTGAAACCACGATTTTGTCTCAGTTCAGTTCCTCCTGCTCCTGTAAAGTCATGTCTTTTCCACCAACTGATGCTGAGCTATAAGGGTCCCTAACCCAGTCAAGGCATTCAGTGGAGACTGAAGAGAAATAACATGACAACTTCTCCTCGAGAGTTTTTAAATGTTTAACTATTATCTCACCCAGTGCAGCAGTGTGAACACCTTGCCATTGCTTGGTGAGTGTGAACATTTCAAGATTGCCACTTTCCACTTGTTGATTCCAGAGTTGCACCTTTGAACGGAATCCATTTATTTTATCTGTACTTGTAAGCAGATTTTCATTTCGGCCTTGCATTCGTGTGTTCAGCTCATTCAGATGATGAAAAATATCTGCCAGGTATGCCAGCCTTGCACACCACTCATCACTTGTAAGCAGCTTTTCGTAATCTGACCTCTCATTTGTCAGAAACACTTTAAGTTCCTCCCGCAGCTCATACACACGAACCAAGACCTTGCCACGCGACAACCACCGGACCTCCGTATGAAACAGCAAGGTTTTATGCTTCGCTCCCATCTCCTCACACAAAGCTGCAAACATGCGACTTTTCACGGGTCGTGACTTTACAAAGTTTACCATGCGCACAACATCATCCAACACAGGAACTAGGTCTGCTGGTAAAGTCTTGGCTACGAGGGCCTCACGGTGTAAAAAACAATGCGTAACAATCACATCTGGATTTCTTTCCTTCACTCTGCTTACAAAGCCTTTGGTGCGCCCGACCATGGCTGCAGCTCCATCGGTGCAGACACTTGTGCAGTTTTCCCACTTAAGTCTTCCTTGTTCAAGGTATTCTGATGTGACCCGAAAAATTTCTTCTCCTGTTGTTTTTTCTGGCAATGCCTTGCAAAAAAAGAAGTTTTCTCTAATTGCATCACCATCCACAAAACGCACATTGGCCAAGAGTTGAGCATGTCCACTGATATCAGTAGACTCGTCAAGTTGCAATGCAAATTTCTCACTGATACGGATCTTTTCCAAAACCACACTTTCTATGTCTGCAGACATGTCATTAATACGTCTGGAAATTGTGTTGTCTGAGAGAGGGACTTTGTCTATTTCCTTAGCTGCTTCAGGTCCGAGCATCTCCTCTACAATAGCTTTGCAGGCGGGAAGTATTAATGTCTCTGCCACAGTGTGCGACTTTTTTGACTTGGCTATAAGTTCAGCAACTTGATAGCTAGCTTTAAGAGCTCTTTCATTTACCTTTGTGGTTTTTCTCATGAAAGTTGCCTGTTTCTCCGTGTTTTCACGCAGGCGAACAAAAAAGTCTGCATTCTTGTTTTGAAGCGAAGGGTGTTTCGTTTGGAGATGACGTTTAAGTTTACTTGGGACCATAGCACTGTTAGATAGCTTTTCACCACACACCACACACAGTGGAGTTGGTTTCTTTGCATCTCCGGTGAAAGTAAATCCAAATGAAATATAGCTTTCGCTATATTGCCTTGTGCCAGAGAATTTCCTTGAGCTAACCATCTTTGCTTTCTTTTGATCCCCACTCATACTTGGGCTCTTATCTGGCTCCGAATTTTGTTCAGAATCCAGTTCTTTCCTTTTCAAAAATTTGTCCATCACTGCAGTATCTATTCCTGTCTCACTGTCACTCAGTACTTACTGCGCTTGTCTCCTCCAGATAGCCGCTGTCCGTCACACTCAGCACTCCATCCAGATCCATCAGTCAGCGCTCTTCTGCTCCTGTCTCCTCCAGATCCATCACTCAGCGCTCTTCTGTGCTGCGTCCGCGATAATCCTCCAGAGTCCAGATCCTTCGGTGCTCTTCTGCGCATCGGCGATCTACTGCGATGTCTTCTCCTGTCAGTGTAACAGTGACACCGGAGCTATTTATAGTCTGTAACATGCGCTTCGGCTCACAAATAGACCAATCATTAGAATCTAATGATTGGTCTATTTGTGAGCCGAGGCCACATGTTACGGATGAAACTGGAATTTTTCCCACGGCACACCAGACAATATCTCACGGCACACTAGTGTGCCGCGGCACAGTGGTTGAAAAACGCTGTCCTACTTAACAAAAAGTTACATAGTAACATATAGCAAAAGTGTCTTATTTAACCAGTTTTGTATACCACCTTATCCTTCAATCAAAGTGGTTGACAAGACAACAAAGGCTAACATATCGAGGGTATGGGAAAACAAAAACGAAACATTACAATATAAATACAAAACAAAACAGTATGTTATAATACTATATCATAGTGAAATTAAATATACATAATGGTTAATTTAAGTAATTTCACCAAAATGATTATATAAATAAGTAAGTCTTTAAAGATTTGCGAAAGTCCTTAAGGTCTTCCTGAGTTCTTAAATCTTCAGGAATAGAATTCCAAAACTCTGGTGCCATAAAGGAAAACACTCTTTTAGAAGTCATTTGTTTTGATTTGTTGAAGTTCAAAGGAGTATTAAGTTTATTGACATTTTGAGATCGTCTTGGTCTTATGCTCTTGTGTTTTGAAATAATAGATTGTAGAATATCTGCTGAGGACTGGTGAAAATTTTTGAAACTAGTCATTAGGTTTTTATATTTTTCCCTTGCAATAACCGGAAGGAAGTGTAACTGTTTGAGGACTGGAGTTATGTGTTCAAATTTTGTAGAGCCAGTTATAATATGCGCAGTGGTGTTCTGAACTAATTGGAGAAGATGGATAGAGTGTTTAGGAAGACCTTGATACAAGATGTTTCCAAAATCAAGTAGAGATGTTATGACTGCCTGACATACCGTGCGAAAGCGATTTGTATTTAGTATTGGTTTTGGTCTTCTTATAATCTTTAAACGATGGTATGCTTTTGACGCAATTTTGTTTATATGATATTTTAAATTGAAATATTTATCTAATGTTACACCTAAATATCTTACTTCATCTTTAATTTTTATTTCTCTATTTAATAAATTGATTTCAATTGGTAGTTTTAAGGACTGGCATTTAGATATGAACATTGCTTCTGTTTTGTCAGAATTAATTTTTAAGTTGTTGTTATTAGTCTATATAGTTTACCTTTAATCCCAAGTTCAAAAACCCCTGTTATTTGTAAAATGCATTACAGTTCTCTGTATGTATATATTTGTTCCATGTAAACCGCGCTGATGACAATAGTGCGGTATATAAGAGATGTTAAATAAAATAAATAAATAATAAATATAAATAAATTAAGCCAATCATTCATATCAGCCAAACAGTTATTAATTTTTGTTGTATCAAAGGTATTTTGGTCAATTATAGTATAAACCATAATGTCATCAGCGTATAAATGATAATTAATTTCATGAAGATTAATTTGACATATGGGTTGAATATAAATATTAAAGAGTCTTATGCAGTCAAGTTAAGGAGAACAGGCAAGACGTGATGTGTGGAAACATCCTGTTGGCTTGTGGCCTCCCCACCCCATACTCCTGCCTAGAGCAGTGCTTCTCAACTGAGGCCTTGAGATGTCTCTACCAGTCTGGTTGCCAGGATATCAAAAAGGACTATGCATTAGAGAAATTTGCTTGCATGCAGGGCCGCCCTGACCTTAAAAGCTAGGTGGTTGTTTAGGGTAGCAAAAAGCAACAGCAGAAGAAGCACAATAGATCCTGACGGCACATACACTCAAAGAACCATCAGCAAATTCTTCTACCTATAGTGAGAGTGAGCACACACATCCATAGAGTAAAGTTTGATAACAGAGGTGTTGGTTCCAAGTGGAGAGGCAGAAGATCCTGAAGTACCAAGAAATGCAGTCAGAGACTAAGAAAATGTGACAGAAAGATACTGAGTTATTTCCCATTGTGTTGGGTGCTATAGGCTTGATAAAGAAGAATATCAAAGCACATGTTGACAAATTGCCCATACCTTTTACATCTGCCCCTGCCAACCCCAGAGTTGGTGCAAGGTGTAGGCATCTTAGGCAAATCTTATGCTACCACCCCAAGCAACAGTCTAGTTTGCCTAATGGTTGGGCCGGCCCTAAACTGTGGGCAAAGGAGCGGAAGCACTAGAGCTACCTCAGCAGGAAAAAGACGAGCCCCCCGTTTCTGCGTTGGGGGGGATGGAAAAGCCTAAGCAGGGTAGGTACCGGCGTTTTCGCTATGCTACGGCCACGCTCCTGTTTCCTGCATCTCGCCTGGGAGAGGAGGATAAGCCGGAGCAAGAAGCTAACACTCGACGGCGCACGTCACGAGCCCGCCCCTCACGACCACGCCCCCTTCTTGCCTCTATTCCGGGTCTTTCTCAGCACCGCCCCCTTGCTAAAGAATTGGGGGCGGGGCCGCCAGGCGCATGCGTTCCTCGCTCCCACGGCTCGTGTCGTGCGCTGGGTCATGTTTAGCGGGCGGGCGGAGCTCGCGCTCTCTGCTGTCCGTGGGGCCCTAGCAGCGGCCTCGGCCTCTGGCAGGCGACATTCCTCCAAGATGGTGAGTAGGGCGCCGGAAGCCGTTTACCTGTATTAGTGCAAAGGAGGAACGCTAGGGAACGGGACGTGTCTGCTGCCTACACCCTTCAGGCACGTTTTTGCATATTTATTTACTTTAGCAGTTCTTCTGCTTACTGGGCACCGCACAGTGGTTTTAATGTTGAAAGTGTCTGACTTCCAAAAAATGTAGAATTTAGACTTCTAAAATATTGATGGAAACTGTTCTTGGCAGAAATTATAGACCAGTTTTCTTTGAAAAAAAATTGCTACTGCAAACGTTTTTCTATGAATGTAAGGTGCTTATTTTTTAATGTTTATTTTGTTTTGTAAAGTCAACAATTACTGGCTGAAAGTGAAGATGATCTGAAACATTTGCTTCTCACAATCAAAGAACATAGTCTCAAAATGGGCCTGCACCTTTTTTTTAAAATTTGGTTTTGATGA
This sequence comes from Ichthyophis bannanicus, assembly GCA_033557465.1. Classification (NCBI taxonomy): domain Eukaryota; kingdom Metazoa; phylum Chordata; class Amphibia; order Gymnophiona; family Ichthyophiidae; genus Ichthyophis; species Ichthyophis bannanicus. Next base: position 35,084,800 of record CM066050.1, on the reverse strand, counting down.
AAATTACACCATATTTTTTTTTTATTATTTTTTATTTTATTTTATATTTATGAATTTTACAATAAATCCAAGCAAATACATTAACTTGAATGGAAATAAGAAAGCTGGTTTACAAAGATAAACAAGTTATCCAACACAGGAAAATATACATAAGGAAATAACAATACCAGCCCCTTCTAAAGCTCACAATATGGGGGGGGGAGAAAATCGAAAAATACCATACGATAAGTGCAAGAAATAAACTGTGGGAATACAGCCAGAATATTATACTGCGCAGTGAATCTATATTACATCAGAGGAACGACGGGCATTAATGAAGGCGAGTAGCTGAGACGGGTCATAAAAAACATACATAGCTGAATTCAATTTAACCAAACATTTTGATGGAAATTTAAGAAAAAACTGGCCCCCCAACAGCAGAACGCCAGGGCGTAATAGGAGAAACTCACGTCTACGCCTCTGAGTAGGTTTAGAGAAATCTGGAAAGACCCTAGTATTTAAACCTAAGAACTGAGAGTCACGCTTCCGAAAAAACATCTTGAGAAACCAGTCCCGATCAGAAATCAATGCAAAGGTAACAATTAAAGTGGCAGGAGTTACAGTATCAATTAGAGAAGTTTCTAACAAGGCAGATACATTTAAAGAATCAGCAACTTCAACCCCAGGAATAATACCCCCACCCTCAACCTTCTTCTTAATAGACAAATAGTAAGCTTTCACCAAGGGGGGGTGCGAATCCCCCGAGACCCCCAATACATCCTCCAAATATTTCTTAAGCATTTCTTTAGCGCCTATAGACTGAGCCTTGGGAAAATTAACCAAACAAAGGTTAGGGTATCTAGATAGATTCTCCAATTGTTCAACTCTAAGCTGAATAGCCATAACATCTTTCTGATAGCCTAAGGTTGATGTCTCAACTTGAGTTACTTGCTGTTTCAACTCAGTAACCGACGTCTGCAGCATAGAAATCTCCACCGTATGCTGTTGAAGAAGGCCCTGATGTGACTGAATCTGAGATGACATAGTGGAGACCTGGGGAACCAAAAGTTCAGCGAGCTTCACTATTGCAGTCCAAATAGTCTCCAGGGTAAATTCAGCTGGTTTCTCAAAGGAGAAAGGCCCCTGAGCCTGAGTACCCACAGCTCCAGCCTCCATACTTCTGCCAGACTCCTCCGACTCTATAGAGGGCCCCAAGGGAACCGCTGATTGGAAAGTGGTGACCGGAGAAGCAGGCACGGCAATACAGCCGGGCCGCAAAGCAGACGCCCCTCCGCGGTCCTCTCCCCGTAGGTTCTCTCGGGGAGGAATCACCGTCTGCTTCGGCTTCTCAGCCAACAAGGGTTCTTTTGAAGGGCGCCACTGCTCCGGCGAGGAGATCTCAGGCCCGGAACCACCCGCCGAACTCGATACAGCCGAGATGTCCCTAGGGCCGCCAATCGCCGGAATCTCCGACTGCCGCCGCGGCACCAAAAAAGAATCGAGCGGTCCAACCGTCTGCCCAGGTAAAGGGGTCGAGGTTGCCGGGGTAGACGAGGGTTTCTTCACCCCCTTTGCTTTCCTCTTCCCCATTACACCATATTAACAAAAGAAAATCAGAGTACAATGTACAATAAAGTAATAAGAACAAAAGAAAAGATAACAATGATAAAGTCCACATCCCGGAATACAGTCAGAAATTAACAGGAAAACAATAAAATAAATCAGAAAACAAGGCCAAAAGGCCTACAATATCGGAGAATATCTATCTATCAACCAGCATTATCCCCAACAACTGTACCTGAGCGATCAGTAACAAATTTCTCTAACTGAGTTACATCCATAAAGATATATGTGGCTTCCTCAAAATTAACAACACACTTACATGGGAAATGTAAAAAAAAAGTAGCTCCAATTGCCAAAACCTTGGGTTTTAATGCCAGAAATTGCCTCCGCCGGAGCTGAGTCTCGCGGGAAACATCAGGAAATATGTTTATAGTCTGACCACAGAATATGGCAGACTTTACTTTGAAAAAGGCACGCAAGATACGCTGCTTAACTTCGACAGAGGCAAATGTAACCAGTAGAGTAGAACGAGAAGGAATATTATCCGTGGAGTCTTCCAGAAAAGCAGTTAAATTCGAAATAGTAGGGACAGTTTCGTCAAGGGTACCCTCAGTGGGATTAACCTTTTTAGTACTAGAAAGAAGGTAATAAGTTTGCAAAATTACAACAGGCTCCTGTATCTCTAATACTTCCTTAAAATATTTCTCCAGTAATATTCTAGGTGCTAATAAGGGAGTCTGCGGAAAATTCAAAAATCTAAGGTTACAAGAGCAAGACGAGTTCTCAAGGGCCTCCACTCGGGAGTATAACACCAAGGAATCCTTAACCCTAGCTATGTGAGCAGCAACAAGTGAAGGAACCTGAGAACTAATTTTAACAGCAGCCTTATCGACAGAACTAACTCTCTCATCGAGCTGCTGAAAAGAAACAACAGCTTCTTGAGAGAAGGTACAAAGAGCATTTAAAGTTGAAGACATTTTCTTTTCAATAGCGAGCAAGGCAGACCAAATATCTTTCAATGTAATCTCACCACCTGAGGGCCCAGGCGAAACCTCATTTATACTGTTAAGAGGAACAGATTGTACAGGTATAGGAAACACTATAGGAACTTTTGTACTTGCTGTTTCCGGAGACTCCACGGGTATCCCAGACAAATGCAAAGGCACAGGTAATGGGGGAGGGGTTCTCCCGCTAGAATTTAGGGAGACCCCATCTGGAGAGGACTGCGCAATAGGAATAGGCACGAAGTGTCTATCCAAGGGACCGATTGGTTTATCCCCGGAAGCGGTCTCAAGATCCTTAGATGCGCCCTTCGCTTTCCGTTTTCCCATATTATATTAAGACAGGTAAAGGAAAACAAGCGCCAAAGGGGCGTATCTGCCCCTTTGACCACGCCCCTTCGAGCCACGCTCCGCGGTCAAGGAGTAACACAAAATATATACACAGAAACCAAAAGGACCCAACGGGTATGAGTGTGTCCCGGGGCCGCCTGCCCAATCTTCCAGCACACTCCAGCCACGGCAGTCCAGGAGCTGATGACCTGCTCCAAATCCTCCAGCGTCTCTCTGCCCGCCTCCTGGGCCTGCACCTTAATGTATTTCCCACTTAAACTCATGTATACTCATATTCATTAATTCACAACTTACTTTTTCCTTTTTCTTACTCTATCTTACGATACCCAGTTCCCCACATTATCACATTTACTCTTTACACTAATAATTCTAGTGAACTACAATACATTTTTCCTTGCTAAGATAAGATTTTTGAAATTTGTAAATATTTAAATCTGTATATATGTTTAAACTATCTATATACCTAATCAGCATTTACTCAGCATTCTAACCCTCAAATTACCATTTTTATTATATACAATTTAATGTTCACTGTAATTTCAATTGTTTGAATACGTTTCAATGTAATGTTCAAGTTTTGTTCTTTGTAAACCACTTTGATTTTTCTGAAAGGCAGTATATAAAACCGTTCAATAAATAAATAAATGTAAAGAAGACAAAGATCATGACAACTGGCATAATCAACAGGTTCATCGTTGAAGGGAGAAGAAATTGAAATTGTGAACAACTTTAACCTACTTGGATCAACTATCAATAAAGAAGCAACAAGCAGTCAAGAAATCAGACGACACATTGCTCTTGGCAGAATGGCTATGAAAGACCTAGATAAGATTCTCAAGAGCAGAGATGTCTGTCTCCATACAAAGATTCGACTTGTTCAAGCCATGGTATTTTCAATAACATCATATGGATGTGAAAGCTGGACAGTGAAAAAGATAGACAGGAAGAAAATTGATGCCTGTGAATTATGGTGCTGGCGGCGAATACTGTGTATACCATGGACTGCCCGAAGAACAAACCAGTCTGTACTAGAGGAGATCAAACCTAAGCTTTCTTTAGAAGCTCAGATGACAAGACTTCGACTTTCATACTTTGGACACATCATGTGAAGAAAGAGATCATTAGAGAAAGACATCATGCTTGGCAAGATAGAAGGTCAACGCAAAAGAGGAAGGCCAGCAATGAGATGGATCGATAAAGTAACAGCAGCTATGGATGCCAGCCTGTCAACAATGAGCCGCCTGACTGAAGACCGAACACAGTTTAGGATAGCTATCCAGAGGGTCGCCATGAGTCAACGCCGACTTGACGGCACTTAACAACAACAAAGTCAACAATAAAATGTATTCTTCCCATTCTGCTCTTATCCTGTTATTGCATTATCCGTGTAGCCACTTGCTTTTTGAATCTTATGTAGAGATCGACGTTTATAATGTAATTATAATGTATCCTGTTCATGTTCTGAGTTTAATATAAGCCACTTTGATTTTTGGATAAGGCAGTATAAAAAAACAGGTTAAATAAATAAAGTTTAGCGTAGTATCTATAAAGTGTAGTCAGGTTTCCACTTCAACACACACATGGGCTTTGTGTGACTGTGTCGGATATGCCTTGATCATCTGGTCTGGTTAATGCTGTCTCCTGACACTTCCTAGTTAAGAATCTTTTGACAAGAACAGATCAGTACAAAAATTCTTTTCTCCTAAAAAAGGAAAAGTAATCATATATGCCAGACAACTCTTTTTCCTTGCTCTGCCAGCACCATCTGGTGGCTTAAAGAGTTAACGGTCTTACATAGTAACATGGTCTTTATCTACCGTCAAATACTAGCATGCTCCATTTAGTCTGCCCAGCAAGGTAGCAAGAGTAAGTGCACCTGCTGCTCCGTGCAGGTCACCCCTCCCCATGCCTTTGTTTAGGGGTGCACCCACCGCTCCCTGTAGGTCACCCATATCTCTTCAGATATAAGAGAGAGTTATGCTTATTTTGATTTTATCCTGTTGCTATAAAGGAATCCACAGTGTCTGTCCCATGCCGTTTTGAATTCTGTCACTGTATTTGCCCCCACCACTTCCATCGGTAGGGCATTCCAAGTATCCACCACCCTTTCAGTGAAGAATTATTTCCTGACATTGCCTTTCGGTTTACCCCCTTGCAGCTTCATGTCATGTGCTCTAGTTTTACAGCTTCCCCGTCTTTGTTCATTATTTCTCTAAGTATTTAAAGGTCTGAATCATATCTCCCCTGTCCCTCCTCTCCTCCAGAGTGTACATATTTAGGTCTTCAAGTCTCTTCTCAAGTCTTCTGACACAGGCTCCGAATCATTTTGGTTGCCTTCCTCTGAACCGCTTCCAGCCTTTTTATATCCTTTGCGAGATACGGTCTCCAAAAATGAACACAATATTCCAAGTGAGACCTCACCAGTGACGTACAGTAGCATTAGTACCTCTTCCTTTCTGCTGGTAATTCCTCTGTATGCAAGCCAGCGTCCTTCTGGCTTTTGCCACAGCCTTGTCACACTGTTTTGCCACCTTGAGATCATCAGAAACAATCACACCGAGGTCTTTCTCCTGGTCTGTATACATCAATCTCTTACCCCCTATCACATGCAATTCTCTTGGATTTCTGCTCCCACGTGCATTACACTGCACCAGTTCACATTAAATCTTAACTGCCAAGCATTAGACTTGTGGTGGAGTTGTGATTTTCCCAAGGGTGTGTCTATTTTTAAGATATTATGGATATGAATTAAATATGTAAGTAAATAATGATTTATTATTTTATATAGTTAATGTTCTGAAATCCAGCAAGAATGTAAGTTCTTGTACAGACATTACTGAACAGTATATCATGTAGTGCTGTATAAATGTTTCATAGTAATAGAAGTACCGAGGGACTTCCTAATATCTGTCAAACTCCAGAACATAAGATATACCATACTGGGTCAGACCAAGGTCCATCAAGCCCAGTATCCTGTTTCCAACAGTGGCCAATCTAGGTCATATGTACCTAGCAGTTTCCCCAAGGGACACAGGTTCCACAATGCTTGTATTAGTCTTAAATAGTTTACACTGTAGCTTCATTGCATGTCCCCTAGTCTTTCTATATTCTGATAACGTAAACAATCGATCTACGTTTACCCGTTCCACTCCGTTCATTAATTTATAGACTTCTATCATATCTCCCCTCAGCCGTCTCTTCTCCTTACAGGTTCAGTTATGTTCTAATTTCATGGTCCATGTAATATAGATTTTGTAATAGGTGGGTTGCAGCCACATTTCTGCATTCTGTAATGTTTATTTTTTTTTAAGAATTTGACTTCTGTTATTTACAACTCTGAGCGAGGAGCAACAGATAACCAGTTTATTGTTTGATATACTGTGTAACAAAATGCATCATTTTTCAGTTTTTGATTTTGATTAATCTCCTAGCTAGTTACTCCTAGTTGAACAGGATTTTGAAAAGCAGAATTGTTAGGTGAAATTTTACTGATCTGTGTCGCATGTGATGGGGAGGGCAGGGCCGCTGCAAGGATATTGGGCACCACAGGTAAACTTTCATCCTTATGCCCTCACCCCCCAGGGCTGGCCTGTCGGCTAGGCAGCTGCCTAGGGCAGCATATGGCAGGTTGCGTGCCACCCAAGGAGGCAGGCCATATGCTTCAGCACACACGGCCTGCCACTTCTGCCCTGCCCTCCCCTCCCTCTCAGACAGGAAGTTGTCGGAGGCGGGGTCAGAAGTGGCAGATCATGTGTTCCAAAGTACATGGCCTGCCACAGGCCACTGAGCCTTACTGTCCCTGCTCCACCTGGTGTTAGCGGGGGTGGGGACTTGGCGGGGGGTATAGCATGGCTGGGGCTTCTGCCTGGGGAGGTAGAAATCCCTGGTCTGGCCCTGCCCACCCCCATACAAACCCTGAGATTTTCATGGCAATCATCGCATTACCATCTTTTCTGTATTGGACGACATACTTTCTCAATACTAAACTTTGCTTTGCATGTATGTGTGTTCACTGTCCCTGCAGGTAAATGAATGTGATGATGGCTCTTTAAGTTTGTGTGTGTCAATCTGTTTTGCTTTGCTGCCCCTCAAGACCATCCCTCCCTAGGCAACAGACTAGGTTTCCTAATGGTTGGCTGACCCCGAGGGAGAGACAGACTGGGAAATGTATCATGATATCACAGCCCCAGGATGGAGTAGCAGCTAGTGGCTGTATTTAGGGCCCATGATTACATGGTTCTGCAAGGAATCTTGGAGTATGACCCCCAGCTGATGGATAAAATAAGGGCATAATTGACCAGGTAATTGCAATTATGGTTTATTGGTGCTGGATATATTGCCCTTCACAATATACCAGAGTGGTGTACGAAAGGATACAGTTACAATAAAATATAAAATTAAAGGAAATTGAAAGCTTATAGTTTGTTCCTCTTCCACCAGCAGGAGACCACCAATGAGTTAAAACAAACAACCCAACCCCCCCCCCCCCCCCCCAGAAAACCAAAACAAAGGGGCTTGTTTACAAAGTCGCGGTAGCGGTTCGCGGTCGTTAAAGAAGCCCCAAAGTGTGACAATCAAGCAGGACCTACAGGCCCAGCAGAGGTGTCCCTGTAAATACTAAATTCTCAGTGGCAGGCAGTGGAGTGTTTTGTAACGTTGGGAGCAAATGGTTTCGTCTGTTTCATTTTTATTTTATAGGCACAGACGTCTGAGGCACACTGGCTGACGACAGAAGAAAGGAGCCAAGTTTTGCATGATCTGAAGACATCGGGATGGAGTGAGCTGGGTACAAGAGATGCCATATACAAGGAATACCACTTCAAAACCTTCAATCAGGTACTCTATCTGCCTGTTGACACGATCTGATTTTGCGCGAGGCGGAGTGCTGCTGCTGTGGTCGTTGCACTAAGAAATGCATACCGTATAAACTTTCGCTAGGGCAGTGAAACACCTATTTGTTTGGGGGGGCCCAAGCTCTGCTCTAGCTCTGCCCCTAGCTCCCTGTGAACTTCACCTCCTGTTCTGCCCACAGGGATTCAATCTCCTGTGGGCAGACAGCAGTCCTTGCCATGATCGCGGCTGCTCTCTTCTGCCTGCGCAAGATGGGACCCCCGTGGGCAGACAGCCTGTATCAAGGCTGCAGTTACAGCCTTCCCATCCTGTTCTGCCCATGGGGATCCTATCCCACGTCTGGCAAGTAAAACCTTTGTGTGGCCAGAGCCCATGTGGCACACCCCATTCCGATGCCTATGATTGTGGCCCAGTGAGGCAAAGCCTAATATTAGAACCTTCATGAACAGGGATGCTGATATTGGGGTGCCATCCCTATGACTAACCAGGGAGAGGGGGCCCTGAGGCTTAAGTATTATATAGTTCTTAAAATTTTGAACTGGGCAGATGGTATCCCCATATGTGTGGGGCAATGTTCTTCTCGACCCTTTGCTATTTGGATCTGTGAATAAGGATTAGAAGGGCATCGTGCTGTAAGGAGGGTATCTTCACTTTCAAACCCAGTTGGGCTATGGGGGCATTTTGTTCTGGTAGAGTTCCCCTACCTTCTTGGCTCCAAAAAAGGTTAGTGTAAATGTGCGTTTAAATAGGGGGGCCCATAAATGTTAAAACAGATCCCTTCCAGTATGCCTAGCAGATGTTTCAGGCATTGATGAGTGATGGGTGTTTCTGGTCTTGCCCTCTCTGAGAAGGATATGCAATTTCTTTCTGCTGACAACAAAACTGGTAACGGGGTTTTCCCTTAGAACATAAGAACATAAGATATGCCATACTGGGTCAGACCAAGGTCCATCAAGCCCAGTATTCTGTTTCCAACAGTGGCCAAACTAGGTCATATGTACCTAGCAGTTTCCCCAAGAGACACAAGTTCCACAATGCTTGTACTGGGTCAAGCATTGATATCTTCGGTCACTTCTTAATAATGGTTTATGGACCTTTCCTCCAGGAACTTGTCCAAACCTTTTTTAAACCCAGCTACACTAACAGCCTTTACTACATCCTCCGGTAACAAATTCCAGAGTTTGATTACACGTTGAGTGAAAAAATATTTTCTTTTATTGGTCTTAAATAGTTTACCCTGTAGCTTCATTGCATGTCCCCTAGTCTTTCTATATTCTGATAACGTAAACAATCGATCTACGTTTACCCGTTCCATTCCGTTCATTAATTTATAGACTTCTATCATATCTCCCCTCAGCCGTCTCTTTTCCAGTTTAAAGAGCCCTAACCTTTTTAGCCTTTCTTCATAGGAGTATCCTTCCATCCCCTTTACCATTTTGGTGGCTCTTCTCTGAACCTTTTCTAAAATCGCTATATCCTTTTTAAGATACGGCGACCAGAATTGCACACAATATTCAAGGTGCGGTCTCACCATGGAACGATATAGAGGCATTATAATATCTTTTGTTTTATTTTCCATTCCTTTCCTTATCATACCTAGCATTCTATTTGCTCTCTTGGCCGCCGCTGCACACTGGGCCGAGGGTTTTAACATGGTATCCACAATGACGCCTAAATCTTTTTCCTGGGTGGTGGTTCCTAATGTGGAACCTTGCATCGTGTAACCATAGTTTGGGTTGTTCTTCCCTAGGTGCATAACCTTGCACTTGTCCACATTAAATTTCATCTGCCATTTTGATGCCCAGTCTTCCAATTTATCAAGATCCTCTTGCAATTTTTCACAATCCTCTTGGGTTTTAACAACTTTAAATAGTTGGGTTTTGGGTTTGTTATACTGTGTAACAAAATGCATCATTCCCATGGCCCTTGCAAAAAATCCCCTGATACCTGCTAGTTGTGTTAACATTGTTGGTCCATGCATGCCTTGTTCCTTGCACGACATAACAAAGAACACCATTGTGTCGGTGCTAAACCAGAAGTCGTCATTGATTGTCTCCTCCACACAAATTCTGAAACTCCTTTAAGGCTCTTAACTAGGCTCCAACCTTGGGGGGTGGGAGGCAAAGTTCCAGACTGCATCTTGTCTCTGTCCTGGGAGCGATGGATCTGAAAACAGATATCTTAAAACCAGTGTGAATTAGCTACTTCATGCCTTGACAGATTTTCTTGAAATCTAGGAGCCAGCTGCCGAACCCTAGGTTACAATGCAGGCCCCTTCCCCTTCAAATAAGATGTATCACAATAATGTTTTTAGGTTTTAGGGCCTGATTTACTAAGACTGTTGTCCCGTTTCCTATTGGGAGAAAACGTAATAAATCAGACTCCTGATGGGCTACTGCATAATGCCAAGAGAAGGCAATGGCTCCACTCCTCGTACCTTTCCTAGCACTCCCACTGACTGCGTGTGTGTGGTGTGGAGTCGGGGTGCATCTTTTTTGCAGATACATACTGTGCCCTTTACATGCAGTCATCTCTTTGCTTTCCAAACCCTTGCATGCTCACCCGCCCCTTCCCCTGTCCTCCATCGTTCAGCAGCACACATTGCATTTTGTATTGCTCCTTTAAACTTCTTCAGCTGTTTCTAACCTTTATTTGCAGGCTCGGCTTGGGTAGACACCAACAGTCCTGGCCATAATTCAGCTCTTCTGCCTGCAGGAGATGGCTCGCTTTTCATTTTCACTTTATTTTTAAAATTTAATGTGCTGTATTGGATGAAATCTCTCTCCTTTATTTCCTTTGCTATATACTGAAGAGAGAATGATGACTTCTGCATATACTTAAATAGTAAAAACAAAAATATGGCAATCAGTACATGCTGGGTCACAATATGTGGATGTAGACAGTGGGGCACAATGAGGAAATCTCTCGCATTTTTCTCCAGAATGCAAATGCATCCAGGCTTCTGAGGTTCATGAAGGCTCTGTGACCGCTGATGTCAATTCTCATACAAAGCACTTTTGCACAGTCCTTTTTTGACTAGTATAGTACATTTTCTGTGTATATAATTGAAAAGTGGAGCACTTGGCAAAAGTCAAGCTGTTGAGAAGTATAATTTCCTCTGGTCTCTTCAGCCTTCCCTTATGCAGGTGGTGTGAAGTTAGGTGTCTGGTTAAGGTATCAGAAGAGCTGCTCTTAGATTTATGCTGTGCAGGTGAGACTGGTTGATTAATGCACTTGGTGCTTTACGGTGATAAACAATGACACGCATACAGCACACAGAGTATTCTGTGGCTCATGAAAGCATGGACCCAACAGATGTTTAAACATATAAACACAAAATTATCTCTCTGAAAATGTTGGGATGTGGAGATTGTTTACAGAGTATTTTCCAGGATTGCAGAAACTTGTTGCATGAGAGAGTGGCTTCAGAAAAGGAATTTAACTAACAGAAATGAAGGCAGCCATGTCTTTAAGACTAGCTGATGAACGTTTTTTGTACACAGCTTTTAAAGACCTCTTTTGCTCCTTGGCTGAGTGGGCTCTTTAAATTAGGAATTTGGATTCTAATTTTACAAATAGAAGACTCCTCAACACTGAGCTTGGTGTGAATAAACATAGACCGTGCACCCATTAATCATCTGTTGGGACTGAGCTATGACGATACAGTTGAATTCCTACAGAGGGTTTTATGTTTGGCTTGTATGTTATGTCTTTTGTGTTGTATAACGCTCCAAGTTTTCAGAAAGTCTGTCTTGTGAATGCCAGAAAGAAAAGCTGAAACGCTCTAGAAAGTGCTGAAAATGTACTGTTTCAAAATTGTGTAAGCAAAGGCGTGATGCATGATTGCTGTGTCTCATGCATGGTGGATGCTGGGGAGCAGTGTTCATGGCCCCTCCTTCTTTCCCGTAGTGGCAGCTTCTGCATGGGTTTGGGTACTAGAGGGAACCAAATGGATGCCTTTGCAATGACAGAGCTGGGTAGACGACAACATCTGTGAATGATAGCTTGTAGTGCCACAACCTAAGCAGAGGCTGGTTGTCCTTGACCAGGATGCCCCTAGGAGTGGGCAGCAACTGGCAGACCCGAGCAGTGATGGTGCTAAGATTAGCAATAAAGAATGTGCAAGCAAACTGACTTGCAGGTGCTTTTTGCATGCATTTATTTTTACCATCTTTGTATGTGGAATTTTGAATGTCTTCAGCATTAGGGGTGTTTTGGGATAGGGTGAGATGGGGCAGACACATAGTTTGAAACTGATGGATGTACCATTGGAGCAGGGAGAAAAGCATATATTTTGGGCTCTATCCTAGTCCTGCTAGGAGTTGCAGGAGACTGTCTGTCTGTCCCATGGCCATCCACTATTCAAGTAATGTGACACGTTTGCCACAAGTACTTTAAATCTGTGTCTACACCTGTCTCGGCTTAACCACTGCACAGGTGTGAGCAGGCTCATGTAGTCCACCGATTCATACACCTTTGGCCCTGTCCCCCCCTCCCTCTACTTAGTTGTCTTGCATCTTACACTCCCCATCTGCTCCTGTCACTTTAGGGGTGTCTTCGCCCTCCCAGTACATCTGGCAGGGATTTCTCCCTCCTGGACAGATTTGACTGAGATTTGCAGGTATATTAGCTGTCCGTAAGCCTCGTGTTCATCCATGGAGAGAGTCCTGATGTGTGTTTCAGCAGACATGGTGATGGCTCACTGAAACATTTCCTAAAAACTGGTGGAGGGATGTCTGGGTGAGTACTTGGGCTTCAGGCTCTGGAAATGAGTGGCATCAGGCTTTTACAAGCGAGTAGAGGTGATCGGGGAGAAAAGCTGGATAATGTGGGATAAGACAGAATAAATGTGCTAGACATTGAGTGAGAAGGAAAAAAGACAGGGGGAAAAAGCTTTCTTGGTGACGGTCCCTCCAGCATGTGTTTAAATTCATTCCTGTGGTAGTGTATGTCCCACTGGGGGGAGTGTTTCGCTGTGAACTGATAAAATGCTCATGGCCCCTGTGTTAGCGTCACATGTCTTGCTGCAGGCTCTTAGAGTCAATTTGGCAGTGCAGGAAGTGGGCGAGCCGAGACCACGGAATAGGTTCTGAGCCTTGACGACCTCTTTCTAAACACATGGCTTGATGGTTTCTCACGGAATAGAGCTTGCAAACTTTGTTTGCGTTCATATAATGACAGTGTTGCAGATGTAGCTGATCTGGTATGTCCACACGAGATGAAAACATAATCTTTTAACTTGCCATCCACAGCATTTAAGAAATGTTTGTGAATAAATGCTTTTTTATCAGTCTTTCTAGATATAAATGTTCCATAGGCAGCGGAATGGGGTGGGCCATAGGGACCATGACCTCGCCAATATTTTACCCAACACAGTCTCGGAAAGTAAAGAGCTTTGGGGCAGCATCAGGGACTGGTTTGCTTGACTCCTCCAACCAAAAAGGTGTTCCACTGCCCCTGAAATGTTCAGTGTTGATCGCAGTAGCAGCCATAAAACCTAGTGCTAAGGATTATTGCATTTGGATTTAGCTTGTGCCTTTCTCAGACTTGAAGGCAAATTCTGTTCAGGTACAGTGAGCATTTTCCTCTCTCCAGAGGGCTTACAGTCTCTAGGTTTGTACCTGAGGCAGTGGAGGGTTAAGTGACTTGCTCAAGGTCACAGAGCAACAGAGGGATTCACACTTGGCCTCCCCTGGTTCTCAACCCACTACTCTAACCATTTAGGCCACGTCTTACGTGGCATTTCTCTGGCTTCTGCATTTTGCTCCCATTGTCTGATAGTGAAACCACTTTGAGTCCTTGGAGACAGGGTTTTCCCCAGCCAGATGTGGTCCATATATTAAACAGCACCTGTAGCTGATAGCACAGCAGCTTACCATAAATTTACATAGTAGCGAGGATTATGCCTGTCAAGACTGTTGGAAAATGTCTCCACTTTAATTTGAATTTCCAGTATTGTTGAAGGTCATGATATTAAGGTTTGTGTTGCTTCATCGTTGAGCTTTTTAGAACACCAGGGCCTGTTTAAATTTGATTTGTTAAATGGAGGGAACCTGGCTGCATTCAGATCAGAAACGAACCCCCCTGATGGGTTCATTCCCCATGTTTGGATCTTTTCTGCCTCTAGCTTTGATTGTATGCAGATACGTAGCGGATGGACATAGTGCCCAAAGAGAAGGGCAGCAGACGTCTTGTTCATATTCACAATAAAACTGGATATGCACAACAGGAACCTTTGTTCTGTAGGGAAACCTCTGTTCTAAAGAGGGAGACATTTTTTTGTAGTTATTTAAATTTCAATAGTCTGGTACAACGTCCTTCCCTTATTTGTTCTGGTCATTCACTGGCTCTCACGGAGGCTGTGGAAACTCCTCTCCCCTAGGTTTCTCTGCTCTAAATTAAAGTACATCGAAGCGCTGCTGCGTGGATTGTTGGGTCCCCAGGAGCGTGTGGTGCTCAAACGTGTAAAGCACGAAGATACATTTTCACAGTTTGCGTGTTTGTCAGGTGTTCGTGCTAACAGCAGAACTGAAAGGAGGCCTTGGAATAACACTTGGGAAAAGTAACAGTGAGGAACTGGTTGATTCCTTTGCCTCTGTTACTCTTGTAATATGCAGCTCAGAGGAAATTGCAAGAGGATCTTGATAAATTGGAAGACTGGGCATCAAAATGGCAGATGAAATTTAATGTGGACAAGTGCAAGGTTATGCACCTAGGGAAGAACAACCCAAACTATGGTTACACGATGCAAGGTTCCACATTAGGAACTACCACCCAGGAAAAAGATTTAGGCGTCATTGTGGATACCATGTTAAAACCCTCGGCCCAGTGTGCAGCGGCGGCCAAGAGAGCAAATAGAATGCTAGGTATGATAAGGAAAGGAATGGAAAATAAAACAAAAGATATTATAATGCCTCTATATCGTTCCATGGTGAGACCGCACCTTGAATATTGTGTGTAATTCTGGTCGCCGTATCTTAAAAAGGATATAGCGATTTTAGAAAAGGTTCAGAGAAGAGCCACCAAAATGGTAAAGGGGATGGAAGGATACTCCTATGAAGAAAGGCTAAAAAGGTTAGGGCTCTTTAACCTGGAAAAGAGACGGCTGAGGGGAGATATGATAGAAGTCTATAAATTAATGAACGGAGTGGAACGGGTAAACGTAGATCGATTGTTTACGTTATCAGAATATAGGAAGACTAGGGGACATGCAATGAAGCTACAGGGTAAACTATTTAAGACTAATAAAATAATTTTTTTTTTCACTCAACGTGTAATCAAACTCTGGAATTTGTTACCGGAGGATGTAGTAAAGGCTGTTAGTGTAGCTGGGTTTAAAAAAGGTTTGGACAAGTTCCTGGAGGAAAGGTCCATAAACCATTATTAGAAGGGACCCAGGATATCAATGCTTGAACCACTACAAGCATTGTGGAACCTGTGTCCCTTGGGGAAACTGCTAGGTACATATGACCTAGATTGGCCACTGTTGGAAACAGAATACTGGGCTTCATGGACCTTGGTCTGACCCAGTATGGTATATCTTATGTTCTGTGTTAAGCCATTTCAGGATCCAGCTTTTTGAGTGGATGACAGTGTGGGGAGGGCCGGTTAGGAGAGATTTCATATCAAGTGGTTTCTCTGCATTATGCTTTCTCCATCTGCTCTTGTTGGGTGCACCTCATATTTTGGAGACTGTCTTTCTCTTTGTGGTATTATCCCTGCAATTCGAACTACAGTCATTGATTTTTACAAATGAAAGTAATTTAATTTTAAAAGTTGTCTTTCCCTATTTGAGGAGAAACCATGTGGTTTTTTTTTTAAAGAGTAAATCATTTGATTGGATATGGCTTTACCTCATGCCCATCTCCTAATTTCAAGGCAAGTTACGTTCAGGTACTTGTGGGTATTTTGCTGTCCCCAGGTGGATGCACATGTTAAAGAACATCGAATATCCTACTCCATCAGTGTTGTGTAGAGATGTCCATCATTAGCGTGCATTTGGCTTGTGTGCATGCAAATCACATGTGTGTGAAACATTTTTTATTAAAACGGATGTGTGAAAGTCCGCTCCAAGGCTCTGTTGTGGGCTGTCTTCTCGCTTTATATCCATTCCATTGGTGCTCTGATCTCCCATGCAGAGCCGGCCCGTCCACTAGGTGGCCTCCTATGATGGCAGACCATGGCAGGTGGCTCAGTGGCTTTCTGCCACAGCTTTGGTGCCCACGGAAGGCCATGTGCTTTGGCATACATGGCCTGCTGCTTCTGACCCCCCTCTGATGTAACTTCCTATTGGGGGGGGGGGTGATCAGAAGTGGCAGGCCATGTGTGCCAAAGTATACGGCCTGCTGTGGGCACCAAAAGCGGCAGCACAAAGCTGTCACTTTTAAACTGCTGCCAGTCCCCCAGAAGACAGGATTTGGAGTGCCTCAGCATTGGAGGGGGGGGGGAGGGCAGTCTGACATGCAGGAGGGCGGTGGCATGGCGGGGCTCCTGCCTGTGGCAGCATAAACCCTTGGGCTGGCCCTGTTCCCATGGCCTTCAGTATTATATCTCTGTTAACTCCCAGGTCTGTGCTGGAGATTTCACTTGAAATCTAGTTTGAGTTCTCGGCTTGTTTACCTAGCACAGTCACCACCATCATAAACATAACATGGCCAAGACTGAATTTCTTATCCATCATCTAGACTTGTTTTCCTTTTCCATGCTTTTCTAGCTTGGTGGCTCACAGTCCTTTGTTCCTTTGCCTGCGACTTTGGAGTTATCGTTTGACTCTCCTCCTCTGCAGATATCTAATATATTGCTGAAATGTCTTCCTTTCTACTGTATGTAATATCGGCAAAATATGCCCTTTCAGGAATGAAGGCTGACGATTGGTGCAGTGGGCTGAGACTGGGTTCAAATTCCTGTTTCTCTTGCTGATGTTGCTTGTGACTGTGGGCAAGTTGCTTTACCCTCAATTGCCTCAGGGGACATCTTCAACTGTGAGCCCTTTTTGGGAAGGGACCTACCAACTACACCTGAATGTGTAACTCCCTTGAGCTTGCATTTGGAGAGGTGAGTGAATAAAACTAAAATTTTAAAATGCAAATCTTTCATCGCCTACTTGAATTACTGCAACATCCTGATAGGTCTGTGCTAACCAGTTTACCTTCCCTGTAGTCTATATTAAAAATTCAGGTCTTGTTCCCTTTCTGGCTATGATCCTTCCACCTTTTGAGATTTGATTTTAAATCCAGAAACGGTGGGAGAGTTTTTTGGCAGGCATTATAGTACCTAGGATTGAAGTGTCTCCCGGAAATTACACACACCCGTTCAGAGTCTATGTGGATGGCAGCACCTAAGACTTCAGATTTGACGTGGCAGAGAGTGGTAACCAAAAGCAGACGGCTGACATGTCTCTAATGGAAAGGGGCAAGCGTAATTTCCGGAAAGTGGAGTGTCTTGAAGGAGGCAACAAGGGCACATGCGAGTAATGGTTAATTAGAGGATATCCAGCTTGCAGTTGGCAGTGTACTAGGTTATCATTGAAATAAGTTTTGATGGTGGCATTAGGCTACTGGATTGTTAAAGTATACGACACAGGGGGTGAAGGTGGATGAAAGGTAGTAGATATTTGAGGGTGAATGTGTGTTGAAAGAAAGAGGGGGGGGGGAAGGGAGATGTGGGATTTAGGACAACGTCACTTCTAATACCTGACTCCGCAGGGAGTAATTACAAAAGGGGGGGGAGGGAGGATGAGAGAAGAGTACTATGCCAGCCGGTTGACAATCATACAGATGGTGCGGATAGGATCTACTAATGTTAAGGGGCTTAACACCTCACGGAAGAGTCAGCAGGTCTTTCGGGAGGTAGAATGGTTGTGCTGGATATAGCGTATATTCAGGAGACTCATTTGCATCGGAAGGATGAGACTATTGCAGAGAAATCTATACCCACACCAGTATTTTGGGGTACATAGGGGTGAGGGGTAGCCATCCTAATACGGTGGAGCTGCCCATTTCAAGTAGGAGAGGTAGTTTGGGACAGAGAGGGAAGGGCCCTTACTTTATCCCCCAGTAATTACCCTTTTAACATAATGCTAGCAACTGCTTTTGCGCCCATTGAGAGACAGGTTCCTTTTTGGAGGGGAGTTTGGAAGCTATTAGGTCGGTACAGGGAAACTTGTGTTAAGGAGTGCTTTTCAGTCTGGCCCTGCACCCTCAATAGGATCGTCGGGCTAAAGGAGGGGATGGGGTAAAAAGAGTAGGCAGCTTGTACAAGGAATTAAGAGGTTTCACTTAACAGCTATATGGCGGGCACAAAATAATGGCCGCAGGGATTACACATTCTATTCAAACCCACACAACAGCTACAGCTGAATTGATTATTAATAGAGAAGATGTGGAGTTAAGGGTGTGAGAGGTGGAAGTAGGTAATATACTGAGGCATGATCTCACCAAGTTATGTGTCGAGGTTGGGGACATTAGGGGGGAGGGAGGAGTACGCTTTTGGAGGCTGAATGAGAATCTCCTCAAGTGGGAATTGGTAGTGAAAGATGTTGAAACTTGTATTTGGGAATATTGGCAGTTGAATGATACCGGGGATGTGGGAGGGAATGAAAGCAGTGGTCCGAGGGTGCCTAGCAATCTGGGCTGCTCAGTTCAAGAAGAATCGGATAGAAAAAGGAAAGCTGCAGAGAGAGATTAAAACGCAGCAGAGCAATATAAAGAGAGAACAACTCAGGGATTAAAGCAACTGAACCAGCTGCGGATGGAATCAAATAGCAGTTGGAGGCAATTGCATTCCAACTGGAGAGAGTTAGACAGAGATATTATGAATGGAGTGATAGGGTAAGACGATTGCTAGCACGCAGACTACAGAGGCAGGAAGTATTGGCCACTATAATGGCAATTAAGGGGAATACGGGGAAAATCTTGAGGATAGAGAAACAGATTGGGGCCAGGCAATTCCACCAGGAGCTATATACCTGGAAGCGGGGGGATACCTGAGAGCAGGGCGAACAATATTTGGAAAGGATGGAACTTCCAATATGGGGGGCAGAAATGCGGGCAGCATTGGAGGAGGAGATAATGAAATTGAGAAGGTACTCAAAGAATATGCCAATAGGAAATCACCAGGGCTGGATGGGCTATCTAACATATTTTATAAAGTTTTTAGGGAAGGAATTAGTGGAAATATTGAAGAGTGTCTTTAATGAGGTGGTAGGGGAAGGGGGGGAATCTGTTAGCAGATATGCTAACAGCAGGCATTACGATCCTACCTTAAGCATGAAAGGATCCCTTACGATGTGGCTTTTATCGCCCAATTTCGTTGCTTAATGAAGATGTGAAGATCCTTGCCAAGGTATTGGCCAATTGGCTAGCACAGTGGATGCCCACATTGATAGGATTAGATCAAACAGGATTTATTGAAGGGCGGCAGGCCTCGGGTAACATTAAGTGGGTATTTAATGGAATTTGGGCAGCACACCAACAGCAAGAGGGGAGCGATGGTCCTATCTATCAACTCTGAAAAAGTGTTAGAGTAGACTGGGAGTTTTTATTTCTAGTAATGTGAAAGATGGGCGATGGGCTTTGGGCTTAAATATACAGAATGGGTACAGGCCTTCTATCGAGACACTCAAGCATGGGTAAAAATTAATGGTCGCTACACTGACTTGTTCCTGTTGGAGATGGGCACAAGACAGGGATGCCCTATGTCCCTGCTATTATTTGCATTGGGAGTAGAACATTGGCACAAGCAGTGAGGGCTGATGAAGAGTGTAGAAGTGGGGGGCGGCAACATAAGATCTCTCTATTTGTGGATGATGATTTGCTGGTGGTGACACAGCCCAAGAAGACGATACTGAAGGTGCTAGAGGAATTAGAGTTATGGAGCCGTATCTGGTTTTAAGATGAATCTAGAAAAGACTGAATCATTGAGCATTAATTTAAAACATGATGTTCTGGGTAACTACAACAGAAGTTTCTTTTTAGATGGGCATGTAGGGCTATTAAATTCTTGGAAGTATATGTAATGGCACATCCAGAGAGTCTATATGAGGAAAACTGTCCTGACCTGTGGAAGGCAATGGGGAAGGATTTGCAGGAATGGACGGGCATGGAAATGTCCTGATTAGGGCGAGTAGTTGCAGTAAAAATGAACATACTTCCCAAGAGTGTGCTATTTTTTCCAGGCCCTTCTGATAGTGATCCAAGTGGGTCATGAGGGAACTTCAGAGGAAGGTATATAGGTTTCTCCAGGACCAAGCAGGAAGTCAGTCCTCACTTATGGGGTGACGTCGGCGCCGACGGAGCCCTCGCGGAGCAATTTTCCCCAGCTTTCAAAGAAAGCCTTTGGGAATTGCAGCGCGCATGCGCGGTCGTCTTCCCGCCCGAGGGTGCCATCTTAGCCAGTCTTCTTTTTTCCGCGGAGCCCTGCAGACGTCCCCGTCTTGTCCCCGCGAAAAAGTTGATTTTCCTCTTTATTTTATACTTTTTTCTTTCGGTTCGACGCCGATCGTTTTCCCGCCCGGACTCGCGACGCCGGTCTCGAGTCCTCTAGCGTTTTTTTCGGTTTTTCTGACTTAGTCAGCTTTCATTTTCGTTTTCCCTGGCAGCCCGGTCCTTTGACCTCGCAGGGGCCCTTTTTCCCCCGATGGCTGCCAGTGGCTTTAAGCGGTGTGGTCGGTGTGACCGAAATATGTCACTAACCGACACACACGACTTTTGCCTCCGCTGCTTGGGCCCGGATCATGAGGAACTGATCTGTGGGCCCTGCAGCAAACTGTCCTCGAAGGCGTTGAGAAGTCGGCGGCATCAGCGCGAGAGAATCTTCGCTGACCCCAGCCGTACCCGGACCTCGTCGGAGGCCTCCGTGTCAAAGGGCTCCAGCTCGGACCGTCGCCGGAGCTCCTCCGACCGGGGTTCTCCCTCCGGGGACCATCGTCGGAAGGAAAAACCCGCGAGGGCGGCGTCGGTGGACGCTCCTGGCTCCGCGAGGGCCAGGTCGCATAGCCCCGACAGCCGCCCCGGGTCCTTGGAGAAGGAACATCTCCCGAAGCGACCTCGCCTGGAGTCGGAGATGCCTGCCCGGGTAAGTCCTGTAGTCCTTCTGGACTCGCCTCCGCGACAGCCGACGTCGGGCCCGACGCCGTCGGGGCCCGAGTCGGGGGCTGCTGGGTCACCTGAGCTCGGACTCAGGTTGACGGCCTTGGAGAGCAGACTGTCTGCCTTCATGGACCAGCAGCGGGCACTGCTCGCTGGCCTCGCTGGCGCCGCTGCCCCGACCGCCGGGACGTCGACGTCCAAGTCGACCCCGGAGACCGAGCCGATCCTCGAGTCAATGAGAACTCGAGTCGATCCTCGGTCGAGGTCACCCTCGGCCTCCCGTTCGGGACCGAGGTCGCCGACGCCGACTCCCTCGACGTCGGGGCGGCTGGCGCCGCACCCTGCCCGGGCCGACCCCACCAAGTCCTCGTCGGAGTCGGTCTGGGAGTCTGAGGAGGAAGAGTCACCTGATTCTTTCCGGACTCGGTGTGTCCCATCGGACTCACCGGGGTCCGAGCCTCGGAAGCAGTCCCCCCCGGAGGATGCCCGGTTCTCGGACTTCGTTAGGGATATGGCCAAGGCTTTGGCCTTCCCTGCGGATCCCGAGGAGGAGCCTCGAGCCGAAGAGCTCGACGCCCTCCAGTATGACTCTCCCGTGAGGGAGCACTTTACTGTGCCGGTTCCTCCTATGCTGGAACGACTACTCTTCCGCATGTGGGAGAGTCCGGCCTCCTCGCCGGTCCTGAGCAAGCGGGTCGATTCTATCTATCGGGTCCGCAAGAGCCCTGGCTTTCAGAAGGCACAGCTGCCACACCATTCCATGGTAGTGGAATCGGCCATGCATCGTCTTAAGAGCCAGAAGATGCACTCCTCGGTGCCTCCTGGAAGGGAGGCCCGTAACCTGGATGGCCTTGGCAAGAAGTGCTTCCAGGGCTCTATGCTCGCATGTCGTGTCCAGACTTACCAGCTCTACATGGGCATGTATCTCCGGGATCTGGCTAAAGAGCTAGCCGGATTCTCCGCTGGTCTCTCCGAGGAGCCCTTGCGGAGGTTCCTAGCCTTGTCCACGGGCATTCGGGAATGCTCAAAGTTCATGTCCCGAGCAGCCTATGATGGCTTTGAGGCCTCGGCTAGAGTGGCCGCAGCCGGCATCGGTGCCCGCCGACAGGCTTGGCTTCAGTCGTCGGACCTTGAGCCCTGGGTACAGGACAAGTTGGTCGATGTCCCCTGCCGAGGCGAAAACCTCTTTGGCAAGCCCATGGCGGAAAAGGCTGCACAAATTGAGACTGAGACTCTCACCAGGACCAGGCTTTCTAGGAAGACCTCCGCCCCTTCCCAGAAAAAGAAGGGCTCGGGAAAAAAGTCCTTTTACCCGAGGAAGGCGGCTGCCTACAAACAGTACCCCCATTATCAGGCCCCTGCAGCTCCCCAACAGGGCCAGCAGGCCAAGGGACGGGGTAACGGGTCCCGTAGGCAGCAAGCCCCCAAGCCTGCACCACCAGCCCCTGCTCAGCAGGGAGGGGGTTTTTGACTCGCTCAGCATAGCCTCTCCCCCCCCGCTGGTCCCTCCCAGCACCGGAGGCCGGCTGGTTCACTTCGCCCACAGGTGGTCCAGCATCACCGCAGATGCCTGGGTGCTTCAGGTCGTGCGAGAGGGCTACCTTCTCCACTTCCATCAGGTCCCTCCCTCCTATTTTCCGGGAGAACCTTCGCGCCCCCCTCTGCACAGGGAGTTGCTCCTTCAGGAGTTAGCAGGTCTTCTGCAGGAACAGGCGGTGGAACCGGTGCCCCACCACCTGAGAGGTCAAGGCTTTTATTCAAGGTATTTTCTGATACCAAAGAGAACAGGGGGCCTCAGACCCATCCTGGACTTGCGCAACCTCAACAAGTTCCTTGTGCGGGAGAAGTTCAAAATGCTTACCCTTGGAATCCTTCTGCCCTACCTCCAGCAGGGAGATTGGCTATGCTCCTTGGATCTAAAGGATGCCTACACGCACATCCTCATCCACCCAAGCCACCGCCAATACCTAAGGTTTGTGGTGGCAGGAAATCATTACCAGTACAGAGTACTGCCCTTTGGCCTATCCTCCGCACCGCGAGTCTTCACAAAATGTCTCGCGGTCGTGGCGGCCCATCTCCGGCTTCACGGCCTCTATGTCTTTCCGTACCTCGACGACTGGCTCATCAGAGCAGCGTCCGCTCAGGAGGTCACCAACGCCACGTGCCGCACGGTGACTCTGCTGCAGCACTTGGGCTTTGTCATAAACTTCGCAAAGTCCACTTTGCTCCCCTCACAGGATCTCGAGTTCATCGGCGCAAGGCTGCACACTCCTCGGGCACGAGCGTACCTACCGCTCGACAGGGCTCAACGGCTCATGGACCTAGCCGACCGCTTTCGCAGCCAGCCCCTGGTCTCCGCCAGGCGCTTCCTGAGACTGCTCGGCCATATGGCTTCCACCGTCCATGTGACCCCCAATGCCCGCCTGAACATGCGGTCTGCTCAATGGTGTCTCCGCCAGCAGTGGCGACAAGCCACAGGCGGCCTGGCAGACCTAGTGCGCGTCTCCGAGCCGCTGCTCTCGTCTCTCCGGTGGTGGCTCCGGCAGCCGAACCTGATATTCGGAATGCCTTTCCAGTCACCTCAGCCGACCCGGGTGCTGACCACCGATGCATCCCTCCTGGGCTGGGGAGCACATTGCCAAGAGGCACGTACTCAGGGCCTCTGGACCACGTGGGAGTCTGCTCAGCAGATCAACTTCCTGGAGCTCAGGGCGATCCGCCTCGCTCTCAAGGCCTTCTCCCACCTGACTTCCCAACAGTCCGTCCTTGTCCAGACGGACAATCAAGTTGCCATGTTCTACGTGAACAAGCAGGGGGGCACGGGCTCCTTCCTCCTCTGCCGGGAGGCACAGAAGCTCTGCTCTTGGGCCGTCAGTCACGGCATTCTCCTCAAGGCAGTTTATCTCCCGGGCCAAGAAAATTGCCTTGCAGACAAACTCAGCAGGGTCCTCCAGCCGCACGAGTGGCATCTGGATCCCTTGGTAGTTCAGAAGCTCTTCCTCAAGTGGGGTCTCCCCATGGTGGATCTCTTTGCCAGTCCTCACAACCGGCAGCTTCCTCGCTTCTGCTCTCGTCAGCCACACCCCCTTCGGGTTGCGGCGGACGCCTTTCTGATCTCGTGGTCGGGGAGCCTTCTGTACGCTTTCCCTCCCATCCCGCTGGTCTCTCGGACTCTTTTCAAGGTTCTCCGAGACAAAGCCTTCATGATCCTGGTGGCCCCTCGCTGGCCCAGGCAGCCGTGGTTTCCACTCCTGCTGCAACTGGCGGTGGAGGGCCCAATCCCTCTGGGGATACAACCGGATCTCCTCACTCAGGATCAGGGGTCCCTTCTGCACCCCAACCTCAGGTCTCTCAACCTTATGGCCTGGCTGCTGAGAGGGTAGTCCTTGCTCCCCTTCTCCTGCCGGCGGAGGTGGAGGAGGTCGTCTTAGCTTCGCGACGGCCTTCTACCCGCAAATGCTACGCCCTTAAATGGCGTCGCTTTGCAGTCTGGTGTACCCAACAGTCTCAGGATCCCTTCTCCTGCCCGGTGTCGGTGATCTTGCAGTACTTGCTGCACCTCTCTAATCTGGGACTTAAGTCCAACTCCGTCAAAGTTCACCTCAGTGCTCTTTCAGCACATCATGTGCCAGTGGACGGCAGACCTCTCTCCAATGACCCTCTCGTAGCGAGGTTTCTCCGAGGTCTCCTTCTACTTAAACCACCTCTGCGCCCGCCAGCGCCTGACTGGGACCTGAATGTGGTTTTGCAGCGGATCACCTGTCCGCCTTTTGAACCTATGGCTACCTGTTCTCTACGTTTTCTGTCTTGGAAAACACTGTTCTTGATAGCCCTCACTTCCGCTAGGCGCGTAAGTGAATTGCAGGCCCTCGTGTCTGATCCCCCTTACACTAGGTTCTACAAGAATAGGGTAGTCCTACGGACTCACCCAAAATTTCTGCCTAAAGTGGTCTCCCCTTTTCACATCAATCAGGAGGTGGTACTTCCAACCTTCTTTCCCAGACCACACTCCAGCCGAGCTGAAACGGTCCTCCATACCCTGGACTGTAGAAGGGCATTGAACTTCTACCTTGACCGTACGCGGGAGCACCGTAAAGCTGCTCAGCTTTTTGTGTCTTTTGACCCCAATAAATTGGGGCTCCCGGTCTCCAAGCGTACTCTGTCCATCTGGGTTGCGGACTGTATCTCTTGGGCTTATGGGGCAGCCGGACTCTCCTTAGAAAGTCGAGTCACGGCTCATTGCGTTCGGGCAAAGGCCACGTCAGTGGCTTACCTCCGCTCTGTTCCGCTGGCAGACATCTGCCGGGCCGCTACTTGGTCTTCGAGCCAGACTTTTGCGGTCCATTACTGTCTCGAGAGGGAGTCCCGTAGGGACAGTGCTTTCGGACAGGCAGTCCTCCGTAATCTCTTTGAGGTCTGAGCAACTCCTACCCTCCATCCCGGATGTGGGCTACCGGTGGGTGATAATTCAGCGAAGATTCTATCCTTCTGTGCTGCTGAGCTAGAGGGAGCTCATTTTTGTGCTTAGGGTCTCCGGTAGCCTTGAGCTTGGGAGTCCCATAAGTGAGGACTGACTTCCTGCTTGGTCCTGGAGAAAGCGTAGTTACTCACCTGTAACAGGTGTTCTCCAGGAGCAGCAGGAATCAGTCCTCACTACCCTCCCTCCTCCCCTTGGAGTTGCAATCGTCTGCTTATGTTCTTTTTGCAAATTTTTATGCTGTCTTTTTTAGCTATGTCATCTGACTGGCTAAGATGGCACCCTCGGGCGGGAAGACGACCGCGCATGCGCGCTGCAATTCCCAAAGGCTTTCTTTGAAAGCTGGGGAAAATTGCTCCGCGAGGGCTCCGTCGGCGCCGACGTCACCCCATAAGTGAGGACTGATTCCTGCTGCTCCTGGAGAACACCTGTTACAGGTGAGTAACTACGCTTTATATGGAAGCGGAAGCCCCCGTGAGTGGCAAGATCGGTAATATATACAGTAGAATGAGGGAAGAAGGTGGATTGGGTGTCTCCGATTTGCAAGCATATTACTGGGCCATACAAATTCACCATTTGATGGACTGGTGTGGTGGAAGAGAGGAGAATGATTTTGTAGCATTAGAAAGGGTGGTGGGTTGAGGGGGGCTATTGGATTGTGTACTATGGATGAGTTGAGTTGAAAGGGGGCCAATGAGGGAACCTCCTTATGAGTCATGTACTCAGGAGTGGGATAGGGTCCGAAAGAGTGGAAGAAGGAAGGGGCACCAAATTTTTGGTAATGCGAGCATTGTGCCACACAATGGATTTTCCTTGGAGGGAAGGGGGGTATATTTAAAAAAAAAAAAAAAAAAAAAAAAAAAAATGGGAGCGAGCAGAGTTGAAGTGGTTCTATCAAATGGAGTGAATGGGTAGCATTTGAAGATTTTTTTAAAATACTTTATTTAACAACACCACATAACAAGAATAGGCAATACAACAGCAAGCCATCTCCCGGGGGGGGGGGGCAACTCTTATCCCCCCAGGAGAACAGAAATAAACACATGGGCGTTGGACAGTTTTTCAAGTATAACCCCCACCCCCTCTCCCCCCCTCTCGCACCCCCCCCTCATCCCCCCCTCCTTGGGCGCATCCCTACCAAGAGGACCCGGGGAACATCATCTATCCTGAACGCCTCTTAGCAACGCAGCCCTTTAAGGGCTTAGTTGCAACACTTCATTTCTAGTGCGTGGGCTCAGGCTTTGAAGGTAGGGGTCCCAGAGCATCTGAAATTGAGGCCATCTTTTAACATTACCCCGGGCATAGCGAGCCTCCATGAGCAACATCTGGTGGAAAGCATTCCGCCACGCCCAAAACGAGGGCGCCTGTTGTTCCCGCCAGTTTTGCAATATGGGGCCCTTTCCCACCAGACAGGCCTTGCGCACCAAGCGCCTTTCCCATTTACCCTTGGGCTGCGTGAGTCGCAATTGGTCCAAAAGAACCAAGGAACTATCCCAACAGATCTGTTGGCCTATGAGTCGTTCCATGAAGGAACCTATTCTTGTCCAATACGGCCGAATAAATCGGCACCCCCACCACATATGCACCAGGTGTGCCAAGGGCACCGAACACCTGGGGCAGCGGCCATCCGACGGGAGTTTTGAGCGGAGGGCTCGTCGAGGGGAGAAATGCACCCTAGTAAGAGATTTGTATTGCACCTCTCTCCAGCGAGCTCCCACCGCCAACTCTCCTACCCGCTGCAAGGCCGTTAAGAGTGTACCTGGGCCTATCTCCCTGCCCAGCTCCACCCCCCATCCCAGCTCCACCGACCGATAGTCCGGGAACGGCCGATAGGGGGCCAATCGTGCTTTCACCAACCGGATGGACAGTTGGGATTCCCCCCCCAAGTCAAAGAATTCTAAGATCTGAGCCGAGCACTCTGCCCGGAGTTCTAGGGCCGGCAAAGAGGCAATATAATGCGAAAGCTGTATATATGCAAAATAGTGACCAGTCGCCAGCGTATATTCGGCACAGAGGGACTGGAATTTCTTCGGATTCCCTGAAAGGTCGACCACATGGCCTAAATTTTTGGGGCCTTTCTCTGCCCAAACCCGAAAGTGCGCATTCTCCAAGCCCGGAGTAAACGAAGCATTGCCTTGAATGGGCAGCCAACTAGACACCCTCCAATTCGTAGTCCAGTACCTGTTGAGCTGTCTCCAGGTTCGACAGACCGGGACAAGGAGCACACTTCCAGTTAAGTGAGCCGGGAAGAGACGGAAGTCCAAGTGTAAGAGGGAGAGAAGCGCTAGTGGGGCAGCAAGAGCCTCCTCCATCTCGCGGGGAGTATAAACTTCGGTCCCCCCTAACCAGTCTCCCAAATGCCGGGCCTGACAGGCCAACGCATAGGCCCCCAAGTCGGAGAGCCCCAACCCCCCACGCCTCCAAGCATTTGAAGATTTAAAAGAAAATTATGATCTAGGGGCCGGCGATATATTCCATTATGGACAGGTGATCCATTTTCTATGCCAGAAATTAGGCAAGGAGGGTCTGGGAAGAGATTACTCTGACTTTGAGGTCATGTGGTATGGGAAGAAGAGATCCCTAGGATTAATCTCTGCTATCTATAAAACAGTAAGGGGGGGGGGGGGGATCTCGTATATAAAACATTGCTAGATGGTGGGCTGGGAAAAAGGATTGGGGATGGAAATAGTTTTCCACTGCTTTTAGCTATCTTTGATCAAGTCCGACAGGCACCCTTATTGGTGGTGATTAGAGAAAACTGGTATAAAGTCACAATGTGATTGTACTAGACCCATGTCTGTCTCTAAACAGTGCTGGAAAGAATGCAGGGAGGTGCGCTCCTTTTTCCATATCTGGTGAATATGTCTTCAGGTGAAACCTTTCTGGGAGGGGGTGAAGTCCTGAATACAAGTAGTGTGGGTGGAGATGGAGCCATGTGTATACTTGCTGGGGTGGTGGAGAGAGGGGGGTCCCCGAAGGGAGAGAAGACAAATTATGACATGTTTGAGTGCTGCTAAATGTGAATTAGCATACCGGGGGAAGCAAATAGATGCTGCACTAATGGAGCACTGTGTAGGGCGGCTTTGCCAGATTTATCTAATGGAAAGGTTAACAGCAATCCGCAGACAGCAACTGGTGCGATTTGAGCTTGAATGGAAGGGAGTGCTTGAATACTTGCGTAGGGAGAGGGGGAAAGGGGACTAAAGGGGGGGGGGAGAGGATTTGTTGGGAAACTGTGTGCGTTTTATGCGGAAATATTTCTTTACGGAAAGAGTGGTGGATCCATGGAATAGAATCCCAGTGGAGGTGGTAGAAATGAGGACAGTAACTGAATTCAAAAAAGCATGGGACCAACACAGAGGATCTCTAAAGGTAAAAAGGGGACTGTTGTAGTTGTTGATATGGAAGGACAGACTAGATAGGCCATGTGGTCTTTTTCTGTCGTCATATTTCTATCTTTCTATGTTTATATAAATAATATGGTTGTTTATACTACTTGCTATGAAAAAATATGGTGGATATCATATGAGGTGGAAAATGTTGTTTGCTGATATCCTAATGAT
This sequence comes from Ichthyophis bannanicus, assembly GCA_033557465.1. NCBI lineage: Eukaryota > Metazoa > Chordata > Amphibia > Gymnophiona > Ichthyophiidae > Ichthyophis > Ichthyophis bannanicus. The sequence continues at coordinate 35,055,927 of CM066050.1, read as the reverse complement.
AAGTTAATATATATATTAAAGTGTATAATTTAATAGTTAAGTGATAACTTTCTAGTAATCGAGTTTGAGTGCAAGAACTCCTCTCCAGCACCATTAGACGTACACTGCACAGTACATACCACAAAGACGTCGGGTCATAGCCTCCTTGCTTTGGACCAGAATAGAAGGGAGGGAGATGCATTCTGTCAGGACCCTTAGTCGAATATGCCATGATTCGTATTTGAAAACACAAGATCCCAATTCCCGACAATGGAACGAGATTTATTGTGAGGTTCAGAGAGAATTTCTAATTTTTAGTGGGAAGCGGGTGGGGGTGTGGGTGAGATCCTGGTTGAGATGACTGACCTTTAGGCATCCTTTAGAAATAAAAGATCTGTTTTATGCCATGACTGACTATCTCATTTAGCCAGCTAAATCTGGCTGGCTAGGTTTGAGTGAATGTAGCTAGCTAGATGTAAGCTCTTACATTTGATCGCCTAGCGCTGAGGATAGCTAGGCAGAGAAATATAATCAGATAGGTTTCCTATTAGCATGCTTAAAGTTTAGTATATCTGGCTAGCGCAGAAAATGAGCTCTATCCAGCAGTTTCTTACCTGATAAATCTGGGAAGCTAAAATTTTTAGTCATTCAATTCTAGTCAAATTTGAAAGACTCATTTAGCTAGTTAAGTCCATCCTTGGCCAACTAAATCCCTTTTATAGAAAAAAAATATTACTATTACTGTTAATCATTTATATAGCGCTACAAGTTGTACACAGCACTGTACAGGTAATATAGAAGATGGTTCCTGCTCATCAGAGCTTACAATTGACCCCCCCCCAACAGGTCTTCAGTATTTTTGGGCTACATTGTCCTCCTGTTTAGTACATTAGCATAGATTAAACTCTTGCTAGTGCTGATAGTTAAATTAGGACTATTTCTCTTTCTAGTGGTACCTTGTGCAGGAGTGTGCTGTGCTTTTAGAATGACTTCCTGATCCTGGTCTGAGTGATTTTTAAAGTTTGTTTCACAAAAATGTGAATGTTGCATTTCATGAACTGCTTTCATTGACCGCCTTTCGATTTTGGAACATTGCAGTCTATTCCATCCTCTTCTTCCCTTCCCCCCCCCTCCAATCCGTGTGAAACAATTTTTAAGCCATTTGGAAGATCATAGTCCCTTTCAAGTAAGTTATTGCTATGGGCGAGTTTCTTGAATGAGTTTTGTCAGCTTTTGGGTGCAGGGAGGCGTCTTTGCCAAGGGTGACGTAGAACATGAGGGCGCACCTTCCTCCATTATTCTGTGTGTTCCCCTCCACAGCCTACAGTCTACAGAGACTGAACAGTGGATTTGGACTAAGAATTGAGTTTTCCATCTTGGCTCTTACCTTTCTCCCCCTCCCCACCCCAGGCTCATGGAAAAGCCTACTTTAGATTCTTGATGGCAATCCTAAATAAAAACTGAAAACCGCTACAGGTGTGGCTATTTAAAACACTCATTGCTTTCCCAAAAGATCATCCGAGTCACTTAGTGGACATGCGTTAATCCCGTACTTGTCTGGTTCAGGCTTTAATGCTTGCTATGCTACACTGGAACCGTTTTGAAGTTTCAGTCTAGATGTGACCTTCCACATCTGCTCCTTTCACAGTAGGAATCTCCACCCCCTTGCTTCCTGTCAGGATGGATTACCAAGACACAGTGCAGGGCTCACGTTGGCTGCAGTCAACTTTTTTGATCAGAATTATTTTTTTCACAAACGATCACATTCGCTAAAATGTTACATCTGCTCTGAAACCACTGACTGGCCCCACAGTTTATCAGTGTGTTGTGGCTCTACGTTTTTCATTTGTTTTTCATAAAGCTGTAAACCTCTCAAATAGATCTCGTAGGGTTTTTGTCAGTTCTCCTGTCTCTGCCTTTCATTATCCAGTGTTGTTGAGGGCAGGGTAGGGGTTTAGGATTGCTTTGTTATAGAATTAAAGTGAAGCGGACCGGGGGATTTTATTTATTTTTTTCCAATAAAATTGTTCACAAGTAATCGGGGGGGAAGGTTTACATTTTCATCTTCCGACTGTTTGTTTTTTTCTCTTAGATTTTTTTTTTTTTTTAGTTCAGTAGCATGAAGTAACTTTAATATCTTGTACAGATAGTGGAGGAGTAACTTAGTGGTTAGAGAAGTGGCCGGGGAGCCAGAGGGACCAGGGTTTGAATGCCTCTGATACTGTTTGTGGCCTTTGGGAAGACCCCTAACCCCTTCATTGGTACAAATTTAGATGGTAATCCCTTTCTTTAGGGGACTATGCATTGAACTTCGGTACACCCATAATGGCTTTAGTTTCTTGTATGAAAAATATCACGGTATGCAAAAAACGGTTAACTTTTTTTGACTTGCATATTAAATTTAGTGCAAGTGTGTTATTGCATAGTCCTTGGAGGGAGCTAAATGGAGCAGGATACGTGTATTTCATTCTTAAACACACAAGAGCTGTTCCATCTCCATTGTGTCTCGTGTTAGAGGCTGAACAGATTTTCATCAAACTGCAGTGGATGGTCTTGTAGCCTGTATTAATTTTGTAAGCTCTCTATTACCTGTGAGATGCTGTTAAAACAACATCCTATGGGTAGCAAAGAATAACCCTTTAACTGGGAGCCAGTAATTTCACACGTGTGTGTGGTTTTGTGTTTTTTTTTGTCACACTCTAATAAAGGGTGTGGACTAGTGATTAGGGTAATGGGTCGCAAATTGGAGAAGCCAGGTTTCAAAACCCATTTCTCCTAATTGACATCCCTTAAGTTTGTCAAATTACTTTTATCTCCCATTGCACCGGATACCCACTTCGATTGATGAATCCTTTTTCCAAAGAGCTTACTTATCTATCTGAATACTTAGCATTATACAGGGCCGCTTGGTCCAATAAGGCTATAAAAATAAGCAGTAGTACTATTGCAGCAAGATAAGTATTCGGTGCTGGAGGGATTTCTCTCAAGCACCTTCAGACATGTTAATCTGGGGTTTCCAGACACATTTTTAGTGATTTTGGTTTGTGGATTTAATTACTTGTCTTTCCATATCTAATCTCGGGGTGAATTAGTCGGGTACAATTGATAAATTCCTTCCCTAGGGAGCTTACAGTTTTTATATGGTTATTTAAAACTTGATAGACTGTTCTTCGTAGAACAGAGTGCTTTACAAAAGGAGAAAAAGAAATTAATAAAGTATGAACTATTAAACGTTTATATACAATAAAATAAAGAGAAACAAAAACAAAGTTCTGCGTTTTACATTATTCAGTTGAGCTTGTTCCTTTCGAGTAGTATTTCAAGTTGTTACATTCAGGTACAGTGGCGTTTCCCTTTCTCTGAAGGGCTTACAATCCAAACTTGCATCTGCGGCAATGATGGGTTAAATGCGACTAACCAAGATCACAAGGAATAGCAGTGGGATTTGAATCCTGGCTCCCTTAGTTCTCTGCTCCCTGCTCTAACCACTGGGCAGGTACTCCTACCAGCCATTGGAGGATGAGACAATCTGCCCAAAGTCATAAGCTGGTTTCCCTGGTTCTCAGCCCATTACTGTAATCACTGGGCCACTCTTCCACTGGTATAAAATCTGAATGCTATGAAGTTTAATACTGGACATCCAAAGTGTGTGGAGTGGAGGAGTAGCCTAGTGGTTGGGGCAAGGTACTTCAGGCCGGAAGGTCGGGGGTTCAAATCCCACTAGAGGACAGCAACCTTGGGCCGGAAGGACTGGGGTTTCTAGTCCCACAGGTGCTCCTTGTGGTCTTGGGCAAGCCACAACCCTCCATAGCCCATGTTCCCTGTAAAATAGTTATCTCCAAGTTATAATGCCCTGTTCAATGTAATTTCAGTTTGTTCAATGTAAACCGCACTGATGCAGAATAGCGCGGTATATAAGAGAATGTAAAATAAAAATAAATAAAATAATACATATGGAAAGCGTTTTATTATAGCCTCCAAATGACGACTGATTGCTGGGAATGCAGACATGGTGCTTCTCAAATCTAGATCCTATTATTTCTGATATGGCTCTGGGATAGAGGGCAAAGCAGGCAGGTGCGCAGGTGGTGGTCTCTTCAGTCCCCCTGTTGAGGGTAAAGGCTGATGCAAAGAAGCTCGCATCCTTGAGATGGATGCATGGTTGTGTGCATGGTGTCATCAAGAGCATGGTTTCCTGGACCATTGGATGATCCAAGGGCTGTAGAGCAGAGATGGCATCCATCTGCCCAAGAAGGATCAAAGTGTCTTCAGTAGCAGACTGGGCTAACCTACTGAAGAGGGCTTTAAACTAAGTTAGATTCATTGGGGATGGGTGAAGAAAAGCCCCCAGGTAAGTGAAACATTAAATACCTCTGTAGAAAAAGGTATAAGGGGCAACATCTGGAAAGCAGTGTGTATAAATGCCCATAGCATGAAAAATAAGATCCCAGATGTTGAGGCTTTAATGGAAGAGGCTGAATTGGATTTAGTGGCTGTTACAGAGACATGGTTCATGGGAAAACCATGACTAATATGTAATTATACCAGTCTATACTTTATTCAGAAAGGACAGGGTAGGAAGAAGGGGAGGTGGCTTGGCACTATATATAAAAAACATTAAAGTTATAGAAAGAGGCTTAAAAGAAAGAGAAGGCACTGTGGGTTAAACTAGTAAGAGGGAAAGGGAAATCCATTTGCATTGGGGTCATATACAGATCCTCCTCACAGGGAGTAGAAGTGGATGAAGATTTAATAGAAGACATACACAGTATTGCCATGAAAGGAGACATGTTACTGATAGGTGATTCAATATGCTGGATGTGGATTGGCACATCCCTGCTGCAGTGTCATCTGAAAGTAAGGAGATCCTGGATTCTCTACAGGACAAACTATTCAGGCAACTGGTAACAGAACCTACACGTAACGGAGCCATACTGGACTTAGTGCTTACCAATGAGCAAAGTGTTTCTGTTAGTGGGAGATCATCTCACATCCAGTGATGTTCAGATTGTGTGGTTCAGTATTAGGATTAGGGCTGATAAAATCTAATCAAAAGTGAGTCTTAGACTTTAAGAAAGCTAACTTTGCCAAGATGGGACAATACCTCAGAGTAGTTAGAGGGGTGGGAACAGCTGGGGGATGTAGAAAATCAGTGGGCAAAACTGAAAGGGGCTATTTTAAAGGCAGCAAACCTTTTTGTTAGGTAAATAAATGTAAAAGGAAAAGGGGGCTGCTATGGCTCTCAAAAGTAGCAGCTGAAAAAGGTGAACAAAGAGGGAGGCTTTCGTGAAATACATGAGATCACAGAGGGAGACTGGCATCTATATTTGGAAAAACTTAGAGAAGCTATGAAAGTAGTCAGGAAAGCAAAGATACAAAAAAAGAAGAAATAACCAATGCAATAAAATGTGGGGATAAGATATTTTTCAGATGTTAGTGAGAGGAGGAAGGGCAAAAGTGGTGGTTGACAGTTTCAAGGGTGAAGGAGAGGAATATGTAGAAACTGAGGACAAAGCAGAATTGCTTAAGAAATATTTCTGTTCTGTGTTCACAGACGAAGGGCCAGAAGCAGGACCTCAGAAAACACCCGCAGATAGGAACAGAAATGATGGGATTCTTGAATAATTTTCAGAAGACTGTTCGTAAGGAACTAACTAAACGAAAAGTAGACAAAGCGATGGGTCCAGATGGGATACATCCAAGAATACCAAGTGAAGTTGTGGATGTTCTTGCTCCACTGTCTGATCTTTTCAGTGCTTCCTGGAGTCTGGTGTGGAGAGGACTGGAGAAAGAGACACATGTGGTTCCTTTACACAAAAGCAGACGTAAGGATGCCATTGAGAACTATAGGCCAGTTAGTCTAACCCCTGTTAGTAAATTATTGGAAAGGCTACTAAAAGAGAGAATAGTGAGGTTTCTGGAGTCCTTTGCAGCATGAATTTACCAGAGGTAGATCTTGTCAGACAAATCTGATTGAATTCTTTGATTGGGTGACCAGGGAGTTGGACCGAGGGAGAGCCCTAGATGTGGTGTACTTGGATTTCAGTAAAGCCTTTGACACTGTTCCACACAGGCGACTTTTAAACAAACTGGACCCTAAAGTTGCTGGTTGTGTGGGAGGTGACAAAGGGTATAGGTAAATGGAGCTCACACTGAGGAGAAGGTGGTTACCAGTGGTGTGCCCTAGGGATCTGTCCATGGTCCAATTCTTTTTAACATCTTTGTTAGTGATATAGCAGAAGGTTTGTCAGAAGGTTTGCCTCATTGCGGATGATACCAAAATTTGCAATAGAGTAGAGACATGTCCACAAAAGAAGAGCGGGACCTGGGTGTTGTCTCTCTTAAAGTAGCTAAACCGGTAGAAAAGGCAACAGTGAAAGCCAGAAGGATGCTTGGGTGCATAGGGAGGGGAATGGCCAGCAGATGAAAGATGATAGTGCCTCTGTATATGTCTCTGATGCAACCTCATTTGGGTATTGTGTGCAATTCTGGAGATATCACCTTCACAAGGATATGAACAGGATGGAGTCTGTGCAAAGGGTGGCTACTAAAATAGTGGTCTTCGTTATAAAGCACATGAGGAAAGATTTAAAGATCTTAAGCATACTTTAGAGGAATGTGGGATAGAGGAGATATGATAGACATTTAAATACCTCTGTGGCATAAATGCACAGGAGAGTCTTTCAATTGAAAGTAAGCTCTGCTACGAGGGGACATAGGATAAGGGTGAAAGGGGATAGACTCCGATAAATATGTGAAAATATTTCTTTACGGAAAGAGTGGTGGATCTGTGGAATAGTCTCCCAGTGGAGGTGGTAGAGATGAGGACAGTAACTGAATTCAAAAAAGCATGGGGCAAACAGAGAGGATCTCTAAAAGTAAAAAGGTGACTGTTGTAGTGGATATGGAAGGACAGACTAGATAGGTCATGTGATCTTTTTCTGTCATCTTGTTTCTATGTTTCTTTTCCAATTACAGACTAGACTTTAATAGATTTTGTTATAGCTTAATGTTTGTGTACTGCTGTATATTGCTTTGGGCATCGCTGGAAAACAAGAAAGTGAATAGAAGCAAGTCAGATTTCCGCTTTCCCGTCTTTCCAATCATCTCTGAAATGGTATACAGGAGTATACAAACATTAAACTGTAACTGATAAATACGCTGGTGTAATTTAATGACCTGCCTTGTCAAGAACTTAAGACAAGTTACTAATTTCTATTATAATCAATATCATACATTAAGAAATATGTCAGTACAATTGTGATTTATTTATTTATTTATTTTATTTACATTCTCTTATATACCGCGCTATTCTGCATCAGTGCGGTTTACATTGAACAGGGCATTATAACTTGGAGATAACTATTTACAGGGAACATGGGCTATGGAGGGTTAAGTGGCTTGCCCAAGACCACAAGGAGCACCTGTGGGACTAGAAACCCCAGTCCTTCCGGCCCAAGGTTGCTGTCCTCTAGTGGAACCCGAACCCCGGACCTTCCGGCCTGAAGTACCTTGCCCCAACCACTAGGCCACTCCTCCACTCCAAATGTGATGTAAATCACATTTATTATTCTTTCTTTCTTTCTAGATTTTCAGCATTTGGTTCTATTTTCTCTCTGTCCTTTACCCAGCTCCTGCTCTCTGCAGTGCTGTGTCTCCCTTCTTAACACTTTACGTTATTTACCCACCAACCCCTGGCTTAACATTCTTTCACAGTCTTCCTCTGCTCAATGATGCAATTACTCAGGTGCACCTGAACCCACCAGGACCTCTCTCCTCCCTCTCTACCTGTATCTCCTCTAATTTGCACGCTCTTCTCTTCTCCCTCTCCTATGGCTCCACATCACGTTGTGTTCTTGATGTTAACTCTCCCTAATCTTTTCCCCTCATTCCAAGAGTTCCATGCCCCTACTTCTCATTACCCACCCCTTACTGTCCCCACCTCCCCTGTCCTTTTTTTCTTCTACGTTCTGTCTTTCAGCTTCACCATCTCCACTTTCACTGAGGGAGCCTCACTTCTGTCATGCCTCCTACTCTCTCCTGCTCCTTCTCTCATCTGGAGCTATCAATCCTAGCCCTGGCCCCCCTCGACTTTTCACACTCCCAAGGCAGATCAATATGTAACCTCTCAAATCTGGTTCATATCCCTCTTCTTTCCCTTTTTCATGCGCCTTGTGGAATGCACATTCTGTCTCCAAGAAACTTGCCTTCATTCATGACCTCTTTATCTCTAATACTCTACATCTCCTGGCTCTTACTGAAACTTGGCTTCTCTTTGAAGACTCTGCTTCAGTCGCTGCCCTCTGTCATGGAGGCCGCCTATTTTCCCATACACCTCGGTATATTGGCCATGCCAATTTCAGCCCCTCCTGCCTCAGTCTAATTCATTTATTTAGCAGGATTTCTATACTGTTGGATGTCCAAGGAACAAAGAATGTTAAGAACTTTACAAGAAACATAGTTGATAACATGTTAAATTCCCGTTATATGTTTGATGTCCACATAATCTGCTTATTTATTCCACAATCTCTCCATATAGCTGTCATTTATCAACATTCCCCCTCCCCCCCCCCCAACAAGTCCACCTGTACCTTTCTCACTGACTTTGACTCCTTTCTGCATGTTTCATCCCCTTCCCTTATTCTTGGGGATTTTAACATCCATGTTGATGACCCTTCTGACCCATATGCCTTAAAGGTCCTTTCCCTAACCTCCTCATTCAGCCTCTATTTGTGCTGTTACCGTTTCTACTCACAAACAAGGCCACTGCCTTGACCTTGTCTTCTCCTCTAACTTCTCACTCTCAAATGTCTCCACCTCAGTTCTGCCCTTATCTGACCATCACCTGCTAACCTTCACCCTTAACCAGCCCCCATTTTAGTCTCGCCCGATCTCCACCAACATGTTTAGGAAGCTTCACACTGTTGACCTTTCAGCTTTCTCCACTGTCAGCTGAGTCTGTTGATGAAGCAGTGTCCTATAACACTATACTCTCCTCTGCTCTGGATGCACTTGCTCCTCCCAATCCACGCCCTGTGAGGCGTAGCGTACCTCAACCCTGACTGTCCTCAGCAACCTGCTATCTGCACTCTGTGCCAGTTTAGCTGAGTGCCTTTGGATTATATCACTTTCGCTTGCTGACTACCAGCATTTCAGATTCATGCCAACCTCTTCAGGCAGCCGTACTCGCCAAGCAAGAGTACTATGTTCATCTGACTAGCTCTTACCTCTAACCCTCGTCGTCTCTTTGCTAAACTCAACATTCTCCTCAAGGTCCCCCTCCTCCAATCCCACTTTCACCTTCTGCTCAGACCTTGGCAGACTATTTCCAGGACAAAGTCCAAAGGATTAGCCTTGAATTCTCCACAGCTTCATTTCCACCTCCCCCTCTTCAATCCCAAATCCATCCCTCACCTTCTGTCACCCTTTCTTCCTTTTCTGAAATCACTGAGGAGGAAACTGCAAATCTTTTCTCCTCCTCCAAAGACTACCTGCTCCTCGAATCCCATTCCCACCCGTCTGCTAAGCGCTCTTCCACTGTCATCCATTCCATCTGTCATATCCTTAACCTTTTCGCTTTCCACTGCAGCTGTCCTGTAGCCTTCAAACATGCACTATGTGCTACAAGGCATATGTAGCACTGTATAGACACATTAAAGACTATCCCTGCTCATCAGAGCTTACAGGAAGAGTGGTGTTCACGAGGAGGGGTGTAGAGAGAGAGAAGAGAGGAAAGGTAGTGAGGAGCACTAGAATGAATGCACTTATAGGTCAGAAAGAGAAGCTTGTATTGGATACAGAAATGGAATGGAAGCCAATGAAGTGATTTGAGGAGAGGGGTTATATGAGGATATTGGCAGAAAATTAGCCGCGTAGCAGAGTTTAACAGATTGAACAGTAGAAAGATGACTCAGAGGGAGACCAGCAAGGAGAAGGTTGCAGTAGTCGAGGCGAGAAGTGACTAAAGAGTGGATAAGTGTTTTAGTAGTGTGTTCAAAAAGGAAGGGGCAAATTTTATTAATGTTGTAGAGAAAGAAGCAACAAGTTTTTTTGCTATCTATTGGATATGTGTGGAGAAGGAGAGGGAGTCGAAGATGACTCCAAGGTTGTGGGCTGAGGAAACGGAAAGCAGAAGAGTGTTATCAACAGAGATAGAGAAGGGGGAAGAGGGTTTAGGGGGGAAAATAACTGGTCACACTTCTCCTCAAAAAGCTCTCACTAGACCCTACCAGCTATCTGCCGATCTCTCTCCTCGCCTCTCCTTTTGCTTCAAAACTACTTGAACAAGCAGTTCACCGCCACTCTTGACTTTCTTTCCTCTCAAAACTGTCTGGATACACTGTAGTCTGGCTTTCATCCTCTACGTTCCACACAAATGGCTTTTGCCAAAGTCTCCAGCGACTTGTTTCTTGCTAAATCCAAGGGCCTTTACTCTATCCTCATACTCCTTGACCTTTCTGCTGCCTTTGACACTGTTTACCACCTTCTCCTTGATTCCCTGTCCTCGCTTGGATTTAGGGGCTCGGTTCTGTCCTGTCCTGGTTTTCTTCTTCTCTCCCTTTGCATTTAGTGTATGTTCTGGTGGATGATCCTCTACTGCTATCCTGCTTTCAGTTGGTGCACCTCAGGGCTCTGTCTTGGGACCTCTCCTTTTTCTCTTGACACTCAGTCCTTTGGTGCTCTTATTTCCTCCCATGCTTTTCAGTACCATCTTTATGCTGATGGCTCTCAGATTTACCTCTCTGCGCCTGAAATCTCTCTAGGAATCCAGTCTTGGATCTCTGCCTGCTTATCCAACACTGTTGCCTGGATGTCTCACCACCGTCTGAAATTGATCATGGCCAAAACTGAGCTGCTTATCTTTCACCTTAAGCGCACTTCCCTCCTTCTTTCCCCCTCTTTATGTGGATGGTGCTACACTCCTCCCCGTTTCCTCTGCTCACAACCTTGGGGTCATCTTTGGCTGTACTTTCTCTTTCTCTGTGCACGGTCAACAGAGCTAAAACCTGCCTTTTCTTTCTCTAGAACATCAGCAAAATTTGTCCCTTCCTTTCTACTCGCACTACTAAGACCCTTGTCCCCTCCCGCCTTGACTGTTGTAACCTGCTCCTCACTGGTCTCCCTGTGAATCATCTCTCCCCTTCAGTATGTTCAAAACTCGGCGGCATGGTTTATCTTCTGCCATTGTCGCTATCCTCGTATGACCCCTCTTCTCAAGTCACTTCACTGGCTCCCTATCCATTTCTGCATCCAGGTCAAACTTCTTCTGCTGACCTACAAGTGCATTCATTCTGCATCTCCTCGCTACCTTTCCTCTTATTTCACTCTACACCCCTCCTCGGGAATTCCGCTCCTCTGCCAGTTATCTTTTATCTATGCCCTTCTCTGCCCCTGCTAACTCCAGACTTTGCTCCTTTTAACTCGCTACTCCATATGCATGGAACAAACTACCTGAGTCTATGTGCCAGGCTCCTTCTCTAGCCCTAGTTAAATCCAGGCTAAAAACCCACCTCTTTGAAGCCACTTTTGTATCCTGATACTGTTCACTCATCCACTACTTATATGTATCTTACTATACTCTAGTCCCCAGTCTCACTGTGTTTTGTCTTGATTAGACTGTAAGCTCTGAGCAGGGACTGTGTCTTACATCTATATGTACAGTGTGGCTTACGTCTTGTAGCGCTATACAAATGATTATTAGTAGTAAATAGTAAAATGAAAAAAAAAATGCCATTAACCCAGTTCCAGTATTAAACAGTAAGTTTGCTTATTTGAGATTTATTATTCTGCCTCCTACAAACGTATCAAAGCGGTTTACAAGACTATAAAAATAGAAAGAAAAAACTCCAGTTAAATACAGGAATGGACAGTATTTTAAAAGAAATGGTCACACCAGAACAGAACAAATATAATCTAGGTTCAGGCCACTGTTCCTCCCCAATAAATGCCCTCAAACGCTTTGTTTATTAAAAATGTATATATTTTTTTAAAGTCTTGAACTTTGTATGGGATGATTTGGCACACATAATTACCGGCAGAGAATTCCAGAGCGAGCCAAAAAACAGAAGGCTCGATGTCGCAGTGCTTCCCTTCGGGCATGAGAGACTGGCAGAGTGACTAGTAGATGAGTATTTTGAGAATGCAAAGTGCAAGGGTGGGGGATAATATGGTGTCAGTAGTGTGGACAGATATAGAGGGAAGCCTGTATAGTAAGCTTTGTACGCCAAAACCAGGATCTTAAACTGAGATCGGAAAGAAGTAGGCAGTTGATGCTGGTATAGCAGAGGGGGTCACACGCTCAAACTTGAATCACCATACGTTTGTTAACCAGGTTGTTTTGAGGTTTTGAGACCACAGTAGATAGAGTTGCAGTAATCGACGCTGGAAGTGACAAGAGTGTGAATAAAAGTGCCTGGCATTGAAAGATAGAAAAGGCTTGATGGAACGTGTTCTAGGACGTGAATAAAAAGATAAATGTACTACAGCACTTATTTGGGCACCAAAAGGCAGGTGTGTATCTAATATAACTCCTTCATGGATTAGGTCTGAAGTAATGGTACCAGAGTCCCTAATATCTATGGCCTGACAACAGGACAAAAAATGGTTACTGGTAATCCAGAGAGCCTGATCTATTTTTCTGGGTTTAATGTCCTATGTAGTCATTCAAACCAGGCTTTCTGAATATTCATACCAACCTCCTGTTTAATATCTTGAGAAACTCAGAATATAGGTATGAAAAGTGTTTCAATTGCAGGGCTGAACAAATTGGGAAAGATAATGCTTTGCAGGTCCTCTCGAGATATGAAAGGTCCTTTCTCAACTAAACCTCTCATACCCATATTTGTGAGCCAGCTAAAACATTCTGGGGATTCCTTCATAGCACTAAATAAAAAGCTGTAGCAATGAGAGACGAAGGTGAAATGTGGGTGTTTAAGTTTCACCGATCTGGTGACTTTAAAATTACTTGTGTTGAAGGAGTATTTTCCACAAGATTAATTGTATGCTCCGCTTGAAATACAGCAGTGAGCTCCGTTCTGTTGAGCTAAGATGATTCTCTCAATCGTGACACTAGCACCTGGGCATTATCTGACCATATGGACGCCTGTGTATGTATTCTCCTGTATATTGTCTGCCAGTGGTGCTTTTTGTCAGATTAAAGCAACCGTAAAAAGCAAAATACTTTCCACTGCTAGCCAGCTCGTGTGAAGACTGTAGATCCCATTGAGAAATCCAGGAAGCCCTTCTCACAATTGGGTACAAATTTATTGTTGGCTGAGTTTGGAGATTCCCAAGCAATATGTCTCTGCATTGTGTTCTGACCTGTCTGCATTAGTTTTCAAGCCATCTGAATGTATTGTACTTTTGAATATGACAACTTTTGAGACACATTTGTTTTAATCGGTGTTGGCTCCTTTATGCTGTTGCATCTCTTTTGACAGGGTGCAGAGAAAATGGACATAGTGCTGAAGGCAGACACTAGGGAAATGGCTGCGGAGTAAATGTGTTAAAAGCCTTTTTATATCATTTATTTAGCTTGTTCTTCTCTCAAAATATTTAGAACGGGTTCTATAAAAATATTCCTGAAGAAGGAATGGAATTGCTTTGGGTACATTCTGACTCGTAAATATTGATACTAATTACAACTTTCTCATTGCAAGTTAAATGTACAAAGAAGGCAAATGAACGCCTGCCGTTACTGAGGCAGCCTCTGCCTCGGAGGAGTTCAGCCAGGGTCACGTGACCCTACGCAGAGGGAAGCAGCAGGGAGCACAGAGGAAGAAAAGATTTTAACCCCTTAAAGGAACACTTGGTCCTTTTTTTTTTTTTGGCTTATCTTGCCATTTTAATGTAGATTCTTTGCATTAAATCGCCTAATTTTATGTAAGTGGGGTAAAAAAATTATACCATCTTTTCATCTATATGATCAGTTTCTGGCTTGGGTGGAATTGGACTTGATTTGGGGACAATTTATGTATTGTCTACAACTGGAGTAAGTCAGAATGGTGATATTTCTTTGGACGTCGCACGGTTCCATTATTTTTAGGTCCCTGTTTGATTTTATCAAAAGATTCTGTAACAACCAGAAATAGAAACACAAATTTGGTAGATCCGGTAAAACTGAAGTACAGTAAATATTGCAGTGATAAGCTTTATTCGGTAAGGATGCGGCATTAGCCTGCCTGTTGTAACGCAACAGAGGCATTTAAAAAGGGTGGACCATCTGAATTCTGCAGATTTTTATCAAGCTCTTGGTAGGTGGGAGAGATTATCATGTATATATTAAGCCTGTAAGCTTTTAGCTCAGGGTTTTGCTGAATTTTAAAAACCCTTCCCTATTTTTGGGCAGGTTTTCTTGTGTGGCTTCCGTCATTCTCTTTTACTGTTTTGGTGTTTAACCCTTTGCATTCTAGTTAACGAGTTGCTTGTCGGAGCACTGTTGGACAGTACCGGGCATTTAAACAAAAATGCATCAAATTAGATCAGATCAGGATAACAGAATGTATTTGTCGGGCTGATGCGCAAATGTGTAATAATCCCATTTAGTGCTAGCTGGGAATCTGTGTAATCCTAGCCTTTGAGGAGTAACAACTGGGTCGATTCATGGAAGCAGGCCTGTTAAATTTGTGTCGAAGCATGAGAGAACGTTAACTTCTCAGGGATGATTTAATGTGTGAAGCAGAGCATAAGAGTTTGAAAGTTTATGGTGTCAATGTACAGTAGTCAGAGCTATTGTTTGCAACTTCTTCATAACTTCAAATTTGAGCAAAACCTTTAAAAAAAAAAAAAAAGTCTATAAACTCACTATAGAATGGGGGTCCCCAGTGCTAGTCCTCAAGGGTTGCAGATCATTTGAATTTTCAGGATATGCCTAATGAATATGTACGTGGCAGATTTTCCATACTTGCTGCCTTATTCACGATCTATCACAGACTTTAAACAAGCTGCACAGGCGTTACAAGCACTGTTCCCTCTAAGCTGTGCGCGTGTGCGCGCGCACACACCTCGCCGAGCGAGCGCACATACTTTATAACAGAGCGCACAAAAATTACGGTTCTGATTCTGATAGAAAACAACACAGACATCTTAAAATTTAAAAGTTGTTGTGTATTTACGGTTTTCACAAGTTCTACAATATTATCTAGTGCAATCAGTGTGGTGTACATACTGTATTCTGATGTGTAGTCATATTTTAAAGTATAGAACTCCGAGTGTCGTTATGTGCCGCACAAAAATTTAACCTTCCTTCAAAAGCTGCACAGCTGATATTTTATGCGCACACAGCCTACAGAAAATTAGAGGGAACATTGGTTACAAGCCCGTTTTGCTAGTGGCGATATCCTCAAGATGTAATAAGACAAACACACAAATGGATTTATAATGCCCATCGTGACCGGTAATTAATCCTGCAATCAAAACAGCAGGAAAGACGCTTAGTATTGTGCTTCGATGCACTACAGGAACTAAATCGGTTACTAATATTAGTCAGATGCATTGGTGCATGCTCAGTGTGCATGAGTGTGTTTGCACTGAAGAGTTTTCTTACACTGGGGAAGAAATATTTGTGATTTGGTAGTTAAACCAATGATTATATCAACTCTCCATCTTTCACATACATGGGCCACTTTAAATGTGGTAAATGTGCCTATTTTTGAAGGGACTGGAAGGAGAAACATGGTATTGACGGGCATGAAATTCTATACAAAGCTTTTCACCAGGTGCGTTAGAATTTTGAGGTATATCGGATCCAGTGTCTCTGTTAGTTTATGTGGGATGAACAAAGAGACAATTTCTAAATTAAATACCAAATTGATTGCAGCACCCATGACACAATACTATTTGGACTGTGGACACACTTTTCTCTCAATTAAGTTGGCGTGTTTTTGATTGTATGCCACCCCCATTGAGAAGCAGTACTAAATAAGAGAGAACAGTTTCAGCTTTCTAAATTGCAATCTGTCCAGACAGTGGGTTTAAATGTGAAAATTGACTGACTGACTGGGCTTCATTAATTTAACTGAGTTGATTAAGTGTATCCCTTTTTGGATCAGGGAATATTAGGAGAATGACTGTAGATGTGTGATGTCAGCAATATGGAGGTTATTGCCAAAGTTTGAAGTTATGCTGTGCTGAGCCTGGAAGATGGTTTATAGAAAGTGAATACGCAAAGCTAAGCCAAATATATGCCCTTAAGCAGAACCCATAGAATTCTGAATAGTTTGGAACACGGTGGTGTATTGGTATATGTTACGATGGGGTGTTGAAAATGCGCTGAATGAAATGGAAGTGAATATTGAACTGTGTATTTTGCTGTGATTTAAGGCATAGTCAATACTCAGTGTATTTAGATGGCCAACATTTAATGGATAAATGTTACATATAAGCAAAAAATAATTTATGAAACTATATGAGAACTTTAATGATAAAATAATGTAAAGGGAACCAAATTGAAGTTGACCAGTTGATATGTGTTCATATAAATCGGTCCAACCAAAATATTAAATTTAATGTATATAGGGGTTTTTGAATGAGGACAAATATTTAGGAATCGTATATTGGATTGCCCTTCAGACAGCATTTAGGAGTCACCATTATTTAGTTGAGACTTTATCACTTGGGGAACATGAAAGTACCACTTCAACATCTACTGTAAGCTAAGTTTTGGGAATCCAAACTTACCTATCCACCATATGGACCCCCTTATGGTGAAGCAAGAACCAGATTGGGTACATCTATAAAATAATTTGAAAGCTTTCTTATTCCCTGTCTAGGTCTTTAGTCAAGTGGTTCTGACAGTTGCACTGTATTCTGTTAATAATTTTTGTTTTAAATGTGTTTATTTTTATGAGTTGTAAACCTCTTAGAATGTTTTACCGCGTTCTCCCCAGGGCCTTCTGAATTGGTGCACCACTTGGCTGATTTTACTGACTGCTTGGCTAATTTAATCTGATGAATTGACATGGCAAAGTAATGAGCAGGAACGGAAAACAAATTTTAAATGATTTTGTAATTTTATATTTAAAAAAAAATCAGTATTTGTAAATTATAATATGAATGAATTAGACACTTAAAATGAATTTGAAACTGTGAAAAACACATCATATATGGTACTTTCCTGAAAGACGACTAGTTATGTTGTCTTCTGGCCAGCTTATATGCGAGCTTCCCAACTACTCCTTCATGCCACTTGGCTAGTAAAAGTTTCTGGGGAGAACACTACATGTTAGCAATTATATAAATATTTTAAAATAAAGCCACTCTTTTGCTGTGAAATCTGAACACGACTATCTAGTAGTGGGTGAGCATTTCTCAGATAATGGATCGACTCTATTAAACAAGATTATTTTTCTGTTCAGAGCATGCAGTTCCAATTTAATGAACACTCTCTCTCTCTCTCTCTCTGCAAAAAGGGTCTTTACATGTAATTTGGAGGCAGAGATCCAATTATGCATCAATTCATATATGCACAAGCATGCTTGGTATGTATGAATGTAAGAAAAATAAAGGTCCATAAAAATATGTGGATAATTTGGTGGGGGGGGGGGGGGGTGGTAAAAGGCCAAACTGGTTATAAATGGATGGGGACTGAACTTAATGTTAGGATCTAGACATGGTGCCCATTTCAAGGCATAGCCTAAACGGACCAATAAGGCTAATTCTACTGCTTTGAGATTTTATAGTTTCATTAAAAAAAAGGTCTGTCATCTATAGTGCTATGATGCAGTAGAATTGGTCTAGATTGGATTAGCGGAGCTGTTCTGCAATGCTGAGTTTTTCCAGACTGCGGTTCTTGCGGTTGCTGTCTGCCATACCTGCATGCCAAGGCTTGCCAGCCTGTATGGAAGACCACGGCTCCCAGCGGCAATGTTGGTTGCACCCTTTTTATTTGTGAAGTTCGTTAAATTAAGTTGACATGACAATAAGCAGAAATGTCCTTCGTGAAGAGAGGAAGGGAAATGGCTGTTTATCTGGTCAGGTGGTTTACATTAACTGATTCTGGCCTGTATTATGTTACTTTAAATCATTGTGTGTCCCAGCAGGACATAAATTATGAAGATTGTTACAGTGTGTTTCATCCAGTGGAAGTTCAACAAATTGGAATAATTTTTATATAGGAGTATTGCAGGGTTATTGAAGCATTACATTTAACCTGCCTTCTAGTCTGTCATTCCTTTGTATGTCTGCTATTTTCTTTCAAGTAGTAGAGAATATTTTTAAACTTTTCATTGTAAGGGCTGGAATAATTTTTCTCATGTTATTGAGTGACAAAACACTGAAAGCATTGCCGTTAGTTTTGTATTTGGGTGTAGCTGACCCTTTTTTACTGGGAATATTAGCAAGTCAAGTACACTTTGCCAGATGGCAGGAAAACATTTCTATTTTTGTTTCCTATCACCCAAAGAAACTGATGCATGTTGATGGTGCAGTTGAATGTGCATAGTTTAGCTTGTGCAAATAGCGGTGCAAAATAGATAATGAGCTGCTTTGCACAGTTATGCTGCTCATTACACAGTTAAATAACGTGTTTAAAACATGCAAAGTTTAGTGCTGACTCTTGGAGTTGTGATCAATTTTCTATGTTAAACTTTAACACACAAAATTTGCCTACTGGCTGTTGTGGCTTTTTTTAAAACATGGGCCACTAATGTGAGGTGGTTGTGGTGGTCGTCGTCATCGTCTCGTGTCAACCCTGTGGATACTTCTCTAAACTGTGTTCGGTTTTCAGTCGCGCAACTACAGTAATTAACACAGTGGCATTGATAGCTGTCGTATCGATCCATTAGATTTCCGGCCTTCCTCTTTTTTTTGAGTTTACCTTCAGTCTTGCCAAACTTGTCTTTCACTATTGATCTTTCTTTTTCTATGATGTGTCCAAAGTATGAAAGTAGAAGCCTTATCATTTGAGCTTTTTAAGTCTGTTACCAATTTGATTTTGTTCTTCGGGTAGTTCATCAATTTTCTTCCTGTCTATCATCTTCACTTTCCAGCTTTCTCATCCATATGATATTTGAAAATACTATGGCTTGGACAAGTTGAATCTTTGTGTTGCAGAGATACTTCTCTGCACTTGAAAATCTTATCAAGGTCTTCATAGCAGTTCTGCCAAGAGCAGTGCGTTGTCAGATTTCTTGATTGCTTGTCATTTCGATCCAAGCAAGTTGTCTTCATGTTAAGGTACAGGCCCAGTTGCAGACTATGCTCCTTAATCGTCTTCACTTTCAGTCAGTAATGTGGTGGAAGACTGCTATCATAAAGAAGGTTGAGTCTTCACACCCAGTGAATAGTCACAACAAAACAATTTTTTTGAGATATTTATTATGCATTAATGACGTATGGTATTGTTTAGTGCAGTTGCTTTATTGTATATTTTGTTTTGAGTATTTTTGAAGTCAGGATCTAGTGTGCAGTTTTAATTTACAGTTGTTATAATATGTGTTATACTGTATCTTTAGGGAAAATCTTGTATGTCTGGTGCATCCTTATGGATGTGTTAGATTTTGCTCTGCATGAGAAGGTTTGGTCCTGGCTTCTGCTGTTTTGTACGTGGTGCTATCAAAAAGTTCCTGAACATGTACCACTGCAAAAGAACAGCACACAGTATAGCAGTGGCACTACCTGGAAGGCTTGTGAGTCAGTGTGCAAAGCAGCATGTTGCTGAGTGGATATGGGACTGTGCTGTGCTTCTTTGTTTACCACGTGTTTCACGACTTTCTCATTCATTTTTGGCAGCGAGAAACTCTAGCAACGTGTGCGCCAAGAGATCAAGGGCACTGAATGCTGACAATGACTTTTTGAAAACGTGTCATTACTTGGGATAAAAGCTGGGTTTATGGGTACAACCCAGAAACCAAACAGTCCCAACAAAGGGGAAAAGTCCATTATCACCACATCTCAAGAAAGTACATCAAGTGAGGAGCAGTGTGAAGTCAATGCTGATTGTTTTTGTCTGCAGGAATTCGTTCCTCGAGGACAGTCAATGCAGACTGACATTAGCGTGCTGCAGCGTCTGCGGGACTGTGTGAGGCACAAATGTCCCGAATTGTAGGCCACTGGAAACTGGATGATCCACCATGACAATGCCCCAGCACACACATCTAAGTGTAGCAGTTTTTGGCCGGAAACATGGTTGCCGTTCCTCACTCTCCCTATTCTCTTGACTTGGCCATCTATGACTTTCTCCTCTTCCCTAGAATGAAAATGAAGCTCAAAGGGTGCAGATTTGATACCATTACGAAGATTCAGGAAGAGACGAGGACTGTGCTGAAGAGTCTGAAGAAAGAACTTTCAGAAGGCGTTCCAACAATAGCAAGACTGCTGGAACCATTGCATAACTTCCCAAGGGGGACTATTTTGAGGGGGATGGTGGCCATGGCCATTAAAATCTCAGGTAGCATTTTTTATGGGGTCAGTTTTCAAACTTCTTGATAGTATCTCATATGTAGCCTTGCCCCTTCATACTCTTGCAGTGATTGACCACAAGGGTACACTGGTACCCCAAGTATCTTCACTTAGTGTTGTCGCATTTATTTGACACATCCATGGGCTTACCACTTAGGATTGCCTTAATTCCATGTTTAACTCTTCCCTTGTATGAGAAAAGTACAAACTAGCACATTAGGAGGGAGAAGTGGCCTAGTGGTTGGGGCAAGGTACCACAGGCCGGAAGGTCGGTGGTTCAGATCCCACTAGAGGACAGCAATCTTGGGCCGGAAGGACTGGGGTTTCTAGTCCCACAGGTGCTCCTCGTGGTCTTGGGCAAGCCACTTAACCCTCCACTGCCCATGTTCCCTGTAAGTATTAGTGTATGTGTCTCATATCCCCTCGTGTTAAATGTATCCCCCAATTGTGTTGTGACCACTTTGATTGAAGGATAAGGTGGTATACAAAACTGTCTAAATAAATAAATAAAAAAATTATTCTCTTCTCAGCTTGCATCTTATAGCTGTTTAATAGTTTCAACTTGTATGCAAAACATGCACCAGAAATTCAATATTTTTTAATCCAGTCGTTTTCTGTTCAGTAACTATATAAGAAAAAAGCTACCTAGAGTAATCGGTACAAAGTGTGAAGTTCAAAATACTATATACAAATGGAGCCAAAGGTATTTACCAGTGGATGTAAAGACTGATATATTAAGACATATTTCAGCCTTCTGTGTCTCATGTTGGGAAATATATTCTGGAAGACGAAATAAGTATGGTCTATCATTTACAGAAAACATTCTTCATATTTCTGTTCATATTCAGACAATTAAATTTATGCAAAATGTATGCTGCTTATGTTCAGTATAAATCCAAGCTTAGACTAGCAATTACATATTAATGGAGAATCGTTTCATAAAAGAAATGTGGTGGTGTCTTGTAAAACGATCATTTGAATGCACAGCGGTTTCAGTTTGTACATAAGTAGCTACCGAAAGTCCCATACTCCCAATTAAAGGCCATTGTATGTCTGTCTGTTCTTTGAAGTCGTACCATCTCAGCCCAAAGCATGTTACAATAATGCACAAAATAAACCATACATCATGAATTAAACATAGGACGATAAATGCAATAGAACACACTATCTCCTCCCAAACCTTCAGAAAGCTTCTCCCACTTATCCTTAACTAAGGTCTGGTTAGTCAATCAAGTTAACCTTTTTATAGAAAGGTAGTCTTCCTCCTGCTGCAGGTCTAAATGGGGAGAATTCCACAACATTGGTCCATACATAGCAAAAGCTTTCTTCATAATGCATTGCAGCCATACACTAGGTACCTAAAGCCTAGATCTAAGACTTAGTGAGAATCAGCCCAGTGGTTCTCGTGATGGTGTATTGCATTTGTTCATGACTTTATGTGCAAACTCTCAACATTTGCCTACTGGCTGTGCCTTCCTGCCTCCCCACGGGCTTGCATGCATATAAAACTTAGTTTAGCTTCCTCTAGCTACTTAGAAATTGGAAGGGATGATGCGGTTCACATGGTACATGCTATGTACTGTTGTGATGAAGGACCTTATTTTTGATCCCAATGTCGCAAGTGGCAGAAGGACGGAAGAGGGATGAATGACTACAGGGGAAAGGAGAGGAAAGGGGAGAGGATGAAAAAAATCCCCAAACATAGTTAAAGTGCGCAAGACTGGAGAAGGTAGGAAGGTGGAAAGATCCCTCCAATAATGGGGATGCCAGAAGGCCCTGGTACTGCCAAGGCAGCCTGCCCTGGGGAAGGGCGAGTTGCCTATTAGCACTGAGGGTCAAGGTGTGTGCTTTTTTTTTTAAAGGGGGGGACAAATAATAAAATTCACCGATTGATTTCTGATGGCATTTTTTCGCCCCTCTCTGATTTTATTTTTCCAGCTGTAGATAAGGGGAAGCACAGCTCTTTAAATGACTCCAAGATCGCACATTAAGAAGATAATCTCCCCCCCCATGGTAAAAGGACTCTTATAAAATTGCTCCATGGTATACATCCATAAACATATGCACAGTGACAGGAATGCATGGAATAGATAGACCATATGGTCTCTTGCTGCAGTCATGTTTCTATATTTGTGGTCAGCACTATTGGCACCCTTGCATTTTAGGTATGTTGTGTACAATATCTTGAGAAATAATTGGAAATATTCCAGCCGTATGTTAGCATAATGTAATAGTATGTTCAAAGGTATACAACAAAAAGATGTCTGTGCAACTTAGATGTAATTTCTGAGAGAAAAAAAACAAAACAAAATGACCTGAGCAGGATTAATGGCAGCCTTCACTAATAGATTGCACAACCTTTAGCAGTGATGATAGCTACAAGAAACGTTTAGAGCAGGGGTTCTCAACCTTGTCTTCGGGACCCACCTAGCCAGTCAGGTTTTCAGGATAACCACAATGAATATGTATATGAGATTTGCATACACTGCCTCCATTATATGCAAATCTCTCCCATGCATATTCATTGTGGTTACCTGAAAACCCAACTGGCTAGGTGGGTCCCGAGGACAGGGTCGAGAACCCCTGGTTTAGAGGCTATTTATCAATTTCGTACATTTGTGTGCTGGTAGTTTCTCCCACTTTTCAACTGCGATTTGTTCCAGCTCATGAATGTTTCCAGGATTCCTTTTACCAATGGCAGATTTCATCTCGTTTCAAAGGTTCTTAATTGAATTGAGATCAGGACTCATTGCTGGCCAGTTTAAAACAGTCCATTTGTTCCTTTTTAGCCATTCTTTTGTGCTTCTTGATGTATGTGTTGGGTCATTGTCCTGCTGGCGGACCCATGATCTTGGACCCAGACCTAGCTTTCTGACACTAAGTAGCACATTTTGCTCCAAAATACCTTTGACTTATGATTCCTTTAATATGTTCCAGGTCTCCAGTTCCCGAGGCAGCAAAATGGCCCCACAACATTATGGAACCTCCACCATATTTAACTGTAGGAAGGGGTTTTTTTTCCTTCCTTATAAGCTTTGTTTCTTCACCTGTAAATGTATCTCTGGTCTGCTTTGCCAAAGAGCTCAAGTTTGGTTTCATCTTTCCACAGAACATTTTCCCAGAAGTTGTGGTTTCTCAAGGTGGGTTTGGGCAAAGATCAGGCATGCCTTTTTTATGTCTGTCTTTGAGCAGTGGGGTCCTCCTTGGCCTTCACCCATGAAGTCCTTCTTTGTTTAGTATGTGGTGTATGGTGTGGGTTGAAACCACCATTCCAGATTGTTCCAGGTCAGCCTTAAGCTCTTTGGATGTTGTACGTGGTGTTTTTCCAACAGTTCACACTAACCTTCAAAGATCACTTTGGATGAATTTTCTTCTTCCCATCACATCCTGGGAGGTTTTTGACAGTTCTGTGAGCAGAAGACTTATTAACATTGTGAAATGTAGACACAGGCATGCCAAGGTCTTTGGAGATAGCCTTGTACCCCTTTGAAGTTTGGTATTTGGTGATAATGGCTTTTCTGATGGTCTTTGGGCAGCTCTCTTGTCTTCACTATTGTGAAAATGGAACAGGGTGTGAATGTGACCATTTTAAACATAAAACATAAGAGATGCCATACTGGGTCAGACCAAGGTCCATCGAGCCCAGTATCCTGTTTCCAACAGTTGCCAATCTAGGTCATACGTACCTAGCAGTTTCCCCAAAAGACACAGGTTCCAAAATGCTTGTATTGGTTCAAGCATTAATATCCCCTGGGTCCCTTTTTAATAATGGTTTATGGACTTTTCCTCCAGGAACTTGTCCAAAGCTTTTTTAAACCCAGCTACACTAACAACTTTTACTACATCCTCCGGTAACAAATTCCAGAGTTTGATTACACATTAAGTGAAAAAATATTTTATCTTTTTAGTTTTAAATAGTTTACCCTGTAGCTTCATTGCATGTCCCCTAGTCTTTCTATATTCTGATAACGTAAACAATCGATCTACCTTTACCCGTTCCACTCCGTTTATTAATTTATAGACTTCTATCATATCTCCCCTCAGCTGTCTCTTTTCCAGGTTAAAGAGCCCTAACCTTTTTAGCCTTTTTTCATAGGGGTATCCTTCCATCCCCTTTACCATTTTGGTGGCTCTTCTCTGAACCTTTTCTAATAACATTAGAGCCATCATTCATTGGTTGATCACAGGTGTGTCTAATTTTACTGCAATAGGAATGTGTTTCTTCTGCTCAAACTGAATTGAATAGTTTATAAAGGTGCCAATAAGCATGTTCTGGCAGTGTCCCCGTTTTTATGCCATTTCCTTTTTAAATTTATCTTGTTTTATTTGATTCTCTTGTGTGCATATATGGTCCAAAGCCATTTCACCAGCCACTTTTTTTTTCAAGGAGCTATTGGACATTAAGGGGTTGAACTGCAAGGGAGCCAATAATATTACCACAATTACATTTCTATGTGTTCAGGATCTAGTTTGACTGGAGCCTCGGCAATCTTGAAGTACATGTGTAGTTTATAAAATACGTACTTTCACACTTCACCTGCGTACATTTACGCCTTCTGAGCGGGGATAAATATGCACGGATGCATTTCGGCTGTGATTTTCTCACCGATTATGAGGCTATAACATAGCCACCTTTTGGATCTTTATAATGTAGCTCCAAAATGGGCTTCCTCTCCAGGGAACCTATTTATAAAATCCCCTTCTAGATGGGGAAGAGAGGAGTACTTTGAGTTGTGACAGAAGTCTGGTTGCTACCGCACTCAGATGGTCTGCTGTGGCTGCAGCCAACAAGAGTCCAGTGTTCCAGCAGATCCAAACCAAAACCATGAACAGAGCAACGGAGCCGGCAGGAATGTTGCATAGCACTGCTGACATGTGACACATGCAGTTTAGCCATGTCCTTTATCCTGCAGACTGTTTAATAATTTTCATTATTTTAATTAAAGCTGAAAAAGTGCAGATCCAAGCCAAAAACGAGGGAGGTTGCGCTGCCGGAATCTGGTAATTACTTTAAATTGATCACAAGATAGTTTCCTTGATAACCAATTAGACTAAATTACTGATCATGTTTCAAGACATGAAGACATGCCCAAACTAATTAAGAATAAAAATCTGATTATGTAATCAAACATAAATATCGCTTCCTTCCATTGCCGAATTGTATTTTCTGAGACCTAAAAAACATAGAAGGTGATTCATAAACAATAGCACACTCATTCATTTAATTAGCAAAGGATGTATTTAGAGGCTTAATGAAGATTGCATTGGGGAAAATTACATCTAAGTAGCTGTGCTCGTTTTCCTAGTGGGAGATATTTTCTGCTTTTTAGGTAATTACAATTGACTATGATCTGGATAGGGAAAGAGTTGATACGAGCAGTTTTTAGCTCCAGCTGCCTCTCTTGCAATTACTCTTCCTGCGAACTTTACATTACAGGCTAAGTGGCATTATACCTGTTCTTTAGTTTAATGTATCGGGGGAAAGATCTACTTTTTTTTTTAATAGTATGCTGTTGTGATGAAGGCCGGAAATTAAATTTAATATAAAAAGAAGATGCTAGAAGTGCAGTTTTATGATCACTATGCTCCAGGTGAGCATCATCGTCCCCACCCCTAAAAGGGGAAGACACATGGAAGACCTCTACCGATGGGTTTCCATACAAAGGTGCTTATGAAATGCTGGCTAGCTTATGCAGTTTGTGTGCAAGTACAATTCCAGTTCCTTTACTTAAATAGTTTATGGCTAAAGCCCTGGTTTTGTGAAATACTCGCTGGAAGCTATATAATCATTCATTTGGTATCTTATGCCTTTTATTTGCAGTGTGTTCTTGCATTGTTTTATAAATAAACTGATAACCTTTTTTTTCAGATATTTGGCGTAAGGTAGCTGCTGACTTGGATGATTCAGCGTGCATGCAGAAACCTATTTCAATACCTTTCCCTGTATAAAGGAGCACTGGGGTTTACAAAGGCCACAAATTTCCATTCTTTATTCATTTTGGTGTAGAGAAAATGAGTGTGTTTGATCTGTGGTGCTGTGGTCAGGAATAATGATTTGCGATGTCCATACAGCACGAGTACCGGTTGCATTTCTCATGCACCTGTAAATATTTCTTATTTCACGTAGGGGAAGAAATTGTTCTAAGTGCTGACCTGGCGGCCAGACAGGATTGGCATCACTTTCTATTGAATGAAACTCTTCATTTCACGTCACTGCCTAGAGGACTTCTTGAAAGCCAGAGACTCCCATCATCCTATCTTAAACCATTTGTAGGTTTTTTCGCACACAAAAAGCGCAAAACCTTTGGTGACAATTATATGCTGTGGGTTGACTATGCCTGTTTTGACAATAAATGTGTTCTTCAGGAAAAAGCAGGAAGTCAGTCCTCACAGATGGGTGACGTCGGCGCCGACGGAGCCCTTGTGCGGAGCAATTCCCCAGCTTTCAAAGAAAGCCTTTGGGATTGCATCGCACATGCGCGGTCCCCTTCCCGCCCAAGGGTGCCATCTTGCTCAGTCTCCCTTTTTCCACGGAGCCCAACGGACATTGTCCCTAATTCCTTGTGGAAAAAGTGCGTCAAAACTTCAGAAAAATTTCTCTCTTCGACCGGTCAGACGCCGTTTAAACTTCCCGCCTACAGCTCGGTACACCCATATTGATTCCGGTGAATTTTTTGCATTTTTGTCCTTAGTGACTAGCGTTCGCTTTCTTTTTTTCTTTTTTTTAAATTTTCACTGGCAGCCTGATCCTTCGACCTTGCAGGGGCCCTTTTTTCCCCCCGATGGCTGCCAGCAGGATTAAAAAGTGTGATCGGTGTAAGAAGTTAATGTCCCTCACTGACACACATGACTGCTGTCTCCAATGCCTTGGGCCCGACCATGACCCGAAGGTCGTGGCCCATTTGGGAAGATGTCATCTAAGACACTTCGAAGTAGGCAGCAGCAGCAGCGTGTGAGGATTTTCTCGGAGTCCGCATCCCCCCCCCCCACCCGGATCCGGACCTCATCAGAAGCCTCGACGTTTTGGGAGCTGTCTGAACCCAAGCACCGTCGGGTCTTCTGAGCGGGGGTCTCCCTCCCGGGAACACCGGAGGAAGAAGAAACCTGTGGATGCCTCCAATCGCCCTGGGCCCTCGAAGGCCAGGTTGCGGAGTCCTGACCACCGCCCCCGGGTCCTCGGAGCCGGAGCAG
Source organism: Ichthyophis bannanicus (assembly GCA_033557465.1). NCBI lineage: Eukaryota > Metazoa > Chordata > Amphibia > Gymnophiona > Ichthyophiidae > Ichthyophis > Ichthyophis bannanicus. Next base: position 35,028,360 of record CM066050.1, on the reverse strand, counting down.
CCTGTAAAGATATCTCACATGGAGCCAGAGACGCCGAGGAGGGTAAGCGCTGTGGTCCTCGTGGACTCCCCTCCAGGAGAGCCGGCATCGGACCCGACAGTGTCGGGGCCTGAGCCGGAGGCTGCGTAGTCTTCTGAGCTCAGTCTCAGGATGAGGGCCCTGGAGCGCAGCATGTCTGCCTTCATGGAGCAGCAGCGGGCGCTGATAGCCGGTCTCACCGGTCCATCTGCCCCGACCACCGGGACCTCGACGTCCAAGTTGACCCTGGAGGCCGATCCGATCCTCGGGACTCTTCAGACTTGAGTCGATCCTCGGCCAAGGTCTCCCTCGACCTCCCGCTTGGAACCGAGGTCGTCGATGCCAGTGCTCTCAGCGTCGGGGCCAAAGCCCTCGCGACCAGAGCCACTCGATTCCTCCTCGGAGGGATCGGCATGGGAGATGGAAGATGAAGAGTCGCCATACACCCATTGGACCTGGTATGTCCCATCGGACTCACCGGGTTTGGAGCCTCAGAGAAGGTCCGCTCCAGAGGATACCTGGTTCTCGGACTTCATCAGGGACATGGCCAAGGCTTTGGCATTCCCGTCAGATACCGAGGAGGAACCTCGAGCTGATGAGCTCGGGGCCCTCCAGTATGACTTTCCCCGAGGAAAGCCCTTACTGTGCCAGTTCCTCCGATGCTGGAACGGCTGATGCTCAACATGTGGGAGTCTCCGGCCTCTATGCCGGTGCTCAGCAAGCGGGTCAGTTCCATTTATCGAGTCCGCAAGAGCCCTGGGTTCCAAAAGGCACAGCTGCCGCACAACTCCATGGTTGTGGAATTGGCCATGCACAGGCTCAAGAGCCAAAAAACGCACTCCTTGGTGCCTCCTGGCCGGGAGGCCCGAAACCTGGATGCCCTCGGCAGAAAATGCTTCCAGGGCTCGATGCTGTCATGCCGTGTCCAAACCTACCAGCTGTACATGGGCATGTACTTGAGGGACCTGGCAAAAGAGATTGTCTGGTTCTCAGCTGGCCTCTCCGAGGCACCCTTGCAGCGCTTCAATGCCTTGTCCACCGGGATTCGTGATTGCTCGAAGTTCATATCTCGAGCGGCCTATGACAGCTTTGAGGCTTCGTCCCGAGTAGCCGCGGCCGGCATCGGTGCACGCCGCCAGGCCTGGCTAATGTCGTCAGATCTGGAGCCATGGGTTCAGGACAAGTTGGTCGATGTCCCTTGCCGAGGTGGCAACCTTTTTGGCAAACCCATGACTGAGAAGGCTTCTGAGCTCGAGTCAGAGTACTTGACTTGGACAAGACTCTCAAAGAAGACTTCTGCCCCTTCTAAGAAGGGGGGCTCGGTTAAAAAGCCCTTTTTCCCAAGGAAGGGTACTGCTTACTGGAACTACCCCACTTCCAGGGCACTCCAGCTCCCCAACAGGGGCAGCAGGCCAAGGGACAGGGGCATGGCCCGCGTAAGCAGAAGACCCCCAGGCCCCGGCTCCTACCCAGCTGGGAGGGGTTTTTTGACTCCCAAGGCATAGTCTCTCTTCCGCCAGTGGTAAGGCCATGCACAGGAGGCAGGCTAACCCTGTACGCCCACAGGTGGCCAGCCATCATCTTGGGTATCTGGGTCCTGCAAATAGTCCAAAGGGGCTATTTGCTTCACTTCAGCCAGGTACCACCCTCCTTCTTTCCAGGAGAGCCTCTCAGACCCCCTCTTCATAGGGACCTCCTATTGCAGGAGTTGGCAGGTCTTTTAAAGGATCAGGCGGTGGAACTGGTGTCCCACCACCTGCAGGGCAAGGGCTTCTACTCCAGGTATTTCCTCATACCAAAGAGAACAGGAGGTCTCAGACCCATCCTCGACCTAAAACTTAAACAAGTTCCTGGTGAGGGAAAAGTTCAAGATGCTTTCCCTTGGAATGTTGCTGTCTTACCTCCACCAGGGAGATTGGTTATGCTCCTTATACCTGAAGGATGCCTATACCCACATCCTCATACATCCAGACCACAGACAATATCTGAGATTTGTAGTGGGAGGAAAACATTTCCAATACAGAGTTCTATCCTTTGGCTTAGCCTCTGCTCCCAGAGTGTTTACAAAATGCCTGGCTGTAGTGGCAGCCTTCCTCAGAAGTCAAGGAATTTTTGTCTTTCCTTACCTGGACGACTGGCTCATCAGGGGCCAGTCGCCTCAGGAGGCCCAACAAGCCACTTCTCACATTATCACCCTGTTGCAGCATCTAGGCTTTGTCATAAACCACGCAAAGTCTACTTTGCTCCCCACTCAAAATTTAGAGTTCATAGGAGCAAGACTGGATAACCTTCAGGTGAAGGCTTACCTGTCGGAGGACAGGGCACAGAGGCTGCTAGCACTGACACAACAGTTCAGTCTCAGGTCTCAGCGAGACACTTCTTACGCCTCCTGGGCCACATGGCCTCCACGGTGCATGTGACCCCAAATGCCCGTCTCCACATGAGAACAGCTCAGTGGTGCCTCAGATCAGTGGACACAAGCCACCGGCAGCCTCCGAGACAGGGTAACTCTATCCAGGCTACTGGTGAAATCATTGCAGTGGTGGAGTCAGCCATCCAACCTGCTCGAGGGAGGGTCTTTTCAGACTCCCTCACACACAAGAGTGCTAATGACAGATGCCTCCTTGCTGGGCTGGGGAGCCCATTGCCAAGGATCATGCATTCAGGGGTTATGGTCTCTTCAGGAGTCTGCACACCAAATCAACCTCTTAGAGCTGTGGGCGATTTGCCTAGCTCTTCAAGCCTTTTGTCATGCCCTCTCACATCAATCTGTATTGATACAGATGGACAACCAGGTAGCAATGTTCTACCTGAACAAGCAGGGAGGTACGGGGTCTTGTATCCTATGTCAGGAGACACTGGACCTCTGCTCCTTTGCCATCAGGCAGGGTATGTCTCTCAAAGCAGTGTACCTGCCTGGTCAGGAGAACTGCCTAGCAGACAAACTAAGCAAGATTCTCCAACCTCACGAATGGCAACTGGATCCAGTAGTGGCCCATCAGATTTTCCACCGCTGGGGACATCAATCCATAGATCTATTTGCCAGTCCGCAAAATCACCAGCTGCCCAGATTTTGCTCCAGATAGCCACATCCCCTGAGGGTGGCTGCAGATGCTTTCCTGATCTCCTGGTCAAGGGGCCTCATGTATGCGTTTCCTCCCACGCCTCTGGTGGCCCGGACTCTGTTCAAAATCCTTTGGGACAAGGCCTTTGTCATTCTGGTAGCCCCCAGATGGTCAAGACAGCCTTGGTTTCTGCTTCTCCTCCAGCTGGCAGTGGAAACCCCACTCCCACTGGGGACACAATCCGACCTCCTGTCCTAGGAGCAGGGCTCTCTTGCACCCCAACCTCAGGTCCCTCAACCTGATGGCATGGCTGCTGAAAGGGTAGTGCTGGCTCCTCTCCTACTACCTCGGGATGTAGAAGAAGTGTTACTGGCCTCAAGGAGGCAGTCCACCAGAAAATCCTATGCTTTCAGGTGGCGTAGGTTTGAGGTGTGGTGTAACCAGCACAGTGAAAACCCTTTCTCTTGCCTTGTACCAGTGGTGCTGCAGTACCTGCTTCACCTCTCAGAATTAGGTCTCAAGTCTAACTCTGTCAGGGTCCACCTGAGTGCTTTGTCAGCAAACCACTCACCAGTGGAGGGGCAACCTCTTTCGGCTCACCCCCTGGTGTCTAGATTCCTCAGAGGTCTGCTTCTGCTGAAACCCCCAGTTCATCATCCGGCAATTGAGTGGGATTTAAGTGTGGTCTTGCAACAGCTTACTCACCCACCTTTTGAACTGATGTCCTCTTGCCATCTGCGCTTCCTCTCCTGGAAGGTGCTCTTCCTGGTGGCACTCACATCAGCCAGACGTGTGAGTGAGCTGCAAGCTCTCGTAACTGATAAACCATACACATGGTTTTATAGGAATAGGGTGGTCCTCCGCACTCACCCTAAGATCCTTCCAAAAGTGGTCTCTTCTTTCCACCTCAACCAAGAGGTGATTCTTCCAATCTTCTTTCCCAGGCCACATTCCAGCCGGGCAGAGGCAGTCCTGCATACCCTAGATTGTAAGAGGGCGTTGTCCTTCTACCTGGAGCGTACGAGGGAACATCGAAGGGCTGTCAACGGGACAGTGCTTTCGGCCAGGCGGTACTCCGTAACCTATTTGTTTAGGCAACTCCGACCCTTTAGTGTCAGTTTACTGAGAGGTGTTGCGTTCTCGGCTGAATTCCTATTGCAGCTGCTGCATATGTGAGGACTGACTTCCTGCTTGTTCCTGGAGAAAGCGTAGTTACTCACCTATAACAGGTGTTCTCCAGGGACAGCAGGAATCGGTCTTCACAACCCTCCCTCCTCCCCTGGAGTTGCAGTCCTGTTGTTACTTTTTTTCAATTCTTGCCATCTTTTTAGCTATGTCATTTGACTGAGCGAGATGACACCCTTGGGCAGGAAGAGGAATGCGCATGCGCGATGCAATCCCAGAGGCTTTCTTTGAAAGCTGGGGAATTGCTCTGCACGAGGGCTCCGTCGGCGCTGATGTCACCCATATGTGAGGACTGATTTCTGCTGTCCCTGGAGAACACCTGTTACGGGTAAGTAACTACTCTTTATCTTACACGAACTACTGGAGAAGCATAATGAACCACTTCTAGGTATACTGAAAGCATGAAATATTCACCTATCTTGAGACTTCTGTAGCATAGTGCATTGTGTGCTTTGTTTTGTTTTGTTTTTCCATCTGCAGTTCTTTCTCCCCCTCCCACTCCACCACTCATTCCATCCTTCCCTTAGTGCCTCTCTAAGTAAATCGTAGTCATTTCTTTCTGCTTCAGTGAGCCCCCCCAACCTTAATTATGGCTTTCCCTTTGCCTCTCTCCCATCCCTCCCCTTCACAGCTGTTCATTCTCCCATCTCAGCAGAATGGGTCAACAGTGACTCCCAGATCTAATTTTTCTCCTCCACTGCCATTTCCCAGCCTCATTTCTCTTTTTTTTTTTTTTTTTTTTGCATGTGTGGTTGTGTAATGGGAATATGTTTAGAAAATGTTGTTAAGTGCTGTTGAGTTGGTGTCAACTCATGACACTCTGGATAGTTGCCCCCTAACCGCGTTCGGTCTTCAGTCAGGTGGCTCATTGTTGACAGAGGCATCCATAACTGCTGCTGTTGTATCGATCCATCTTATTGTTGGCCTTCCTCTTTTGCGTTGACCTTCTACCTTGCTTAACATGATGTCTTTCTCTAATGATCTCTCTCTTCGCATGATGTGTCCAAAGTATGAAAGTCAAAGTCTTGTCTTCTGAGCTTCTAAAGAAAGTCTAGGTTGACACGGGTGTTTTTACATAACACAGGAAGGTAGCTCCTTTCAGCAATTTGAAGAGAAGCACAGCTGGTGTTTTGTGAGTCACCGGCTGTCAGCGACAGACCTTGGTGCTCATTATATAAGAGATATACATATTCTTTTCTTGGGTAATCCTTGTCATTTAATGCAGATTGCTCCAAATATATGTAAAAGCCCAATCAAAATGTTTTTGTTGTATGCAGAAGAGTGCAACTGTATAAATAAAATGTTTTACTAGATGTCGTCATTGTGTGTAAACTATCCTTTTCACTGGAGGAATTGCTCATGTCTATAGTGTGTGTTCGAATTCCTTTCTGGAATGTGAACTTACAGTGAATTTTCACCAGCTGTACCTGAAGGGTAGTGAACTTTGCAGGTTTGTATTAGATGCTGACCTTATACTGTCATGGGAACGTGCTGCACAACCTGTCATTGGACTACTTTCTACATCTGCTTTAGGTTTTTATGTTGTCAGGAAGTTGTTTGACCAAAATGAAAAGGTTAGACCTAGGAAGAACAAGTATGCCTTCCTTCCTGACTTCTTTTGCCCTTGTCTATGCAGGTGCAATTCTTTCATATCCTGTTGTAAGTTCTCCATTCTTTTTTTTTTTTTTATTTATATTTTATTGCAAATTTTATAGTATACACATCAAGCATAATACCATGAAAATACCTTTTAGTAAATACATAATCAATCAAAAGAAAGAATAATGAAAAAGAAAAGGTCTTCTAGCTTACATTAAGGGAGGACAATCACTTTTAACAAGCAGAAACAAACAAAAACTTGCAGGACAGTCCAAAACTAAACCACTAAACAAAGTTTAAAAATGTTTTTTATACCCTAATACAAAACCTCTCTAAGACTACTTGTTAGTCAAAAGATTTTCCAAATGAGGAGGGTCAGTAAACACATAGTTAACATTATTCAAAGTGATTGAACATTTACAAGGAAATCGCAAAAAGAAAGCCCCCCCCCCCCTGCAGCCAAGACACGGGGTCTAAGCTGCAGGAAGGACTTTCTCCGCACCTGAGCTGACCTTGCCACATCTGGGAAAACAGAAACCTTATATCCAAAATACAGGAAAACTTTTTTAAAGAAATAAGCCCTCAAGATTTGAACCTTATCAACTTATCAGATAAGGACACTATTAACGTTGCCTGAGCTGAGATCTCCTTATTAGAAGATTCCCAAAAAGCAGTAAGATCCAAATCAGATTTTGTGTCAACACGGACAACATCATTATCACGTGTCACTAATTGAGTAGGCAGATAATAAAGATCAGAAACCCCAATAGACTCAAAATCAGAAATTAATAAAATCTCTGCAATATTTCCTAAATAATACGTTATTAATGGAGACAGCAATTGCGTCTTAGGAAAATTAAGTAACCTTAAATTCTTTGCCCAATGAGCGTTTTCTAGGGCTTCAATTTGTTTAAGCAACACAACTATTTTTCACTCCCACATGACCCCCCTCTTGCAATAAACTCAAAAGTTTATCCACATCATCCAATCGCTGGGAGCAAGCAGCAATCCTAGTATACACCTCACGGAACATAGTAACAACCTGTTGAGAAAACTTCACAGTTTGATCAATAAAGCCAGATAACAAAGCATTGGTCTCAGAAACCACTTTCCAAATGTCAAATAAGGAAAAATCAGCAGAAGAGGCTGAAGGTAATAAACCTAAGGCCTCAGGCTTACCCAACCGAGTAGGAGTTAACAATATTGAGCCAAAACTGAGGCGGCGGCAGGGGGGGGGGGCAGCAGCAGCCCTCAAACTGCATTCACTGATGCAGTTACTGGGCCCATCAAGGAGATTACTTCCTGCCCACACATGCCACAGTTCAAAGGAGCAGGATTCAGAGGTGGTGTCCTATCGATGGAACTCGGGGAGACACCGGAAAAAGACGCGTTAATGGAGGTAGAAGTATCAAGCTGCAGAAATTCTGACCCAGGCTTCAGGTTTTCCAACGCTCGTACATGCTGGTCCATTGGGCCGATGCGACCCTTTGGTGTCAAAACGGCTGTCGGTCTTTCTCCATCACCTTACACTTCCTCTTACTGCGCCCTCTAGGCGTCCCTGGCGGCAGTTCTCCATTATTAACTGAATTTCTATTAGGGGATATGGATTTATGCCACTCAAACAATGATCCAAGCTTTGCCCTAGATTTCTGTTACTATTTTGTTTTGGCTTGAGAGAATAATCTTCCTCCTGTGGTATTCTTCTTTCTTTTGGCTTCCTTGATGTTGATTGAATGTCTTTTGGGGGAGTTGAGACACCTGGTGATATTTGACCTCGCCACATAGCCATTGCTGCAATGTGATCTGGTCTTAACTACTGACTACTCCCTGTGTCAGAAGAGTGGATGGCTACCATAACCTTTCTGGCTGTCATTTTGATTCGGAGGGTATAGCGAGAGGGGCCTTTTTTACCACTCTCTTCCCTCACTGTATGCCCTAAATGGGTGCACATGGTGAAAATCTCTGCCTCTTTCACCATTGTCACACACTTGTACTCACTTCAGCATGTTAGCAAAAGGCCGATATTCTCCGCTTCCACTCTTGGAACTAAGAGGTGTCGGAAGACCTTGTGGATTGGAGTGCTGCTGACTCTTCAGATACACCCTGCAAGTTTAGGAGCAATTTTGTATACTCTTTGCTCGTCATAAAACTGTGTGGGTGAATTTGAGTATATCTGCTGGCAGAATGGTGTGTACTTAAGTATATCAGAATTTCGTAGCACGGTCTGTTGTCTGTCTTGACATCTGAAAATATTTTTTTTTGTTTTGTATGATCTGCTTATCAAGGCTTTGGTATCTGTTATCCTTGGAACCACCTTTCAGAAATGTAACTGGTTTAGTTTGGAACGTGCATAGAATTCTGTCCTTAACAGTATTTGTTTTCCATGCTATAGGCTTTTGGCTTTATGACCCGAGTGGCCTTACAAGCAGAAAAGATGAATCATCACCCCGAGTGGTTTAACGTGTATAACAAGGTATGCATTGTTTACAGTTCTGGTACCTTAAAAGAAAACTGTGAATGAGGAGATGGTTTGTGCAAGGCGCTGGGCCGCCTTAGACATCTGGTTTTAAGCCTGTAGGTCGACCCTTTAGTGGGCTGACTGACAGATCACATCAGGTTGAGACAGAAGGCGTGATGCAAGGGTATGAACAGATCAGAGGCTGTATACCTGTCCAGTACTTCCATATGGCTACCTTTTACTGAGGGAGCAACAAAAGACTAGTTTCTGATCAGTTAGCCAAGGTTGTTACAACTTCCAGTGAATCTCATGTCTGTCTTTGTTTTATTTCTATATCATCCTGGTAGATCAGTCCAGATAAGTGGCTTATGCTCCCCGGCCAGTAGGCAGAGGCAGACTTGAACAATTTTCAGTGGTGTCATAATTTGAGATATCTACTGGTGCAACACTGAGAGAAACCAGTATTGTGTGCTTCCAGCAGGTGGCAGGGTGTACACCGGACTGATGCAGCAGCACAGATATACCTGTCTCTTCTGGTGTTCATCTTTAGGCCCAGTGTTGCTTGGCGCTTCGGTAAATGCCTGTCTCCTAGAGATGATGGCTTGCCCTGTTTCCAGTGCTGCTACCCATGGGTTCCTAGAACTTGGTGAGCTGGGGAGCAGATAGGAGGACCCTACAGGGCCTCTGAGGGAGGTGATAAGTTAGGACAGCAAGAGGGGGGAAGAGAGGTCTCTGCCCAATCTACTTTATTGAACTATTTGTTTTTTCTATTTTTTTCTTCTGCTTTTTTTTTCTTTTTTTTTAAATTTATTTATTTATCACTTTGTATATTGACGTGAATTGTATAATCAAGTGAGGAAATTTTAGAAATGAATAAACCAAGAAATACACAGCAATGCCTCATATATAACAATATCCCTCTTAAGAACACAAATAAAGGAAATAGAGATCCAAGAAAGGAAAAGTTTTCTTAAGAAACGGAGCAAAAAATTACAAGGTCTAACACCTCTCAAAGGACCACCTTCAACAAATCGCAGTGTGCCGCTGAGGTGCCACCTCAAAAGATAGTATTTTTCAACAACAGCCAAGCCTGATGTACGTCTTTAACCTTTGCAACTGCTCCTTTTAGTTTTTTCTTAACTGTTTTCCTCATTTTATCATAGTCTTCCCTTTCGAAAGTTAAAAGGGGTAGTACTGTGGATTTCCTTACTATCCCTCCTCCACTAATTAAATCAAAGGCGATCATGCTATGATCACTATTGCCAAGTGGCCCCAACAACCTTATCTCTTGCACTAGATCTGGTGTTCCACTAAGGACTAGGTCTAATATGGCTTCCCCTCTGGTCGGTTCATGAACCAGCTGCTCCAAGAAGCAGTCATTTATTCCATCTAGGAACTTTATCTCCCTAGCATGTCCTGATGTGACACTGACCCAGTCGATACCGGGGTAGTTGAAATCACCCATTATTTTTAATATGCTGTAACTTTTGTTAGCTTCCTTGATTTCTTTGAGCATTTCATCATCCATTTGGTCATTCTGGCCAGGCGCTCGATAGTACACCCCCACTGCCATTGCCTTCCCCCTTTTACATGGAATTTCAATCCATATAGATTCTACAGCAGATTTTGTTTCCTGCAAAACTTTAATCCTTTCTGACTCAATGCCCTCTCTAACATAGAGCGCAACCCCTCCACCAATTTGATCAGCTCTATCATTACGATATAGTTTGTACCCAGGTATCACAGTGTCCCACTGGTTGTCCTCCTTCCACCATGTCTCTGATATTCCAATCATATCTAACCTTTCATTTAGTGCTATATTCTAACTCTCCCATCTTATTTTTTAGACTTCTAGCATTTGCATACAAGCATTTTAGAGAATGTATTTTATTCATATTAATTTGACTATTGTTAGACATGGGTAATTTGGGATCTTTAAGCTCTGTCTGCTCCATACTTGAGGGCATTTGGGCTACTTTACTCTTTTGTGGAACCTCTCTGCTTTTGGTAGTATCCTTCAAAGATACATTCTTCCGAACCATCTGCTCTTGGGCGACTGTCGGCTTTCCCCTAATATCTAGTTTAAAAGCCCTCCAACGTTTTCTGCCGCAGCGGCTGAGTCTGGGAGCCATCCAAGAGACTGGGCTTTCCTTTCCCCTTGCATTTTCCCATTAACAGGCAAAGCTAAACTTCTTCTGATGCAAAGATAGGCAACAGCATCTTGCCAGTAGTAACCATCTTGGATCCCAGATCCTTCTGTTTTTTTCCTAAGTCCCTCCAGTTGGCTGTATTTGGCTCTCTATACAAAATATTTTTTTTTCCCTTTTTGGTTTTGCGGCTGCTAGGAATCCTCAATTTACTGTGGCCTTGTATGTTTGTGGGGTGTGGGTTTTTTTTTTTTTTTTTCCAGCAGACTTTTTTTCCTTCATGGTTTTTCTTTAGTGCCTAATGACTCCTGCCAGATCAGATCCTTGGCAGGATATTGTTTTTGTTAGATGTATAATGCTAACACCTTGTGCAGTTGGGGGGGGGGGGGGGGTGGATTTCCCCCTCCCCCCCCCCTCATTTCCTGCATTTTGCCCCCTGGGACTTTGGGCCCAATACAGTTTCTGAAGCCTCCACTGTTTCTTGCCCCTGCGATCTGTGTCTATTTTGGATGCCTGCATTGGTTCCTGAAGAAGGGCAAACGTGGTGAGGAGGATATAGGCTCTAGCCAGCAGTCTCCCTTGGGCCCCTTTTTTCCATTGACTACATCAGCTTCTGAAGCTGCTCACAGACTGTTTTCAGACCTTCATAGCTGCTTCGCAGCCTGCTCCATGGGGATCTTAGGCCTAGGCTTCCCCTACAGGGATCTGGGGCTCTCAAGCTGCTCTATCACTGTGACTAAGTCGGGCCTTGACAAATTTTGTATGGATTTATGAGCCAGGCCAAAATCTTAGGAGCTAGTGCTTGTGACCTCCTTGTGACCCCCCACCCCCATTTGTCTCTCGCACTGGTCTCATGTTCTTAGCCAGAGTTCCTACACTGCACATCATCTTTAGACAGTAAATGTCTATAGGTGTGTGCCTGCCTGTGCAAGGGATGTGGCGGTGGGTGCCTATGTGTGGTTGGGATGCAGAGCTGGTGTGTGCGTGCGTGTGCTGCAGAGGTGGAGTGCCTTTGTGTGTGTGCGTGTGTGTGTGTGTGTGTGTGTGCGTGCGTGTGCTGCAGAGGTGGAGTGCCTTTGTGTGTGTGTTTGTGTGTGGTGTGCATAGGTGGGGGTTGTCTGTGTGTGTGTGCGCGCGCGCGCACGCATGCAGTACACAGGTGGGGTGTGGCTTCCCCCCCCCCATGATTTCATCCCTTTAACATCAAACACCTTGCACTCTTCCTTCCCCATTCCAACCCCTTCCCACTCTCTGTCCCCCTTCAATTCTCTCCCTTTCTCCCTCTTCCTAGCATGCCCATCCCTCTGTCCTACATTCCCCTTTCCCTTTTCCTCTCTCCTTTCTATTTTTGTTTGTTACTGTCCCTTTAAGTTTTTGCAGTTTTACTCTCCCTCCCTCCTGTCTAACCTTTGTGGGGGTTTTTTGCTGCACCATCAGCTCTCTAATTCTACCTTGCAGGCTGCGATCCTGGCCTTCCCCACCTGTTCTGCCCATGGGGATCTGATCTTCCGTGGGCAGAAGAGAAGGAGATGGCTGCGACCGCAGGACTGATGCAAGCTATCTGCCTGCAGGAATCTATCTTTCTTGGGCAGATAAAGGGGTTCTTGCCCCACAATCATCGTTTAAGGGGGAGGCAGTAAATCCCAGGCACCAGATGCAAATTTCTGCTCACCATGACAATCTGGCACCCAGGATTTGTCGAGCCCTAGACTAAGTGCCCACAAATCATCCCTTCTCCGTCTGTTCTTCCAGGAGCTCAGCAGCATTCCCTGTGAGAGCTGTCTGGGATGACCAAGAAGGCGAGTGAGGAAGAAGGGGAGAGTGTCCATTTGTAATCTGTAATCTGCAATCTGCCTGGTTTGTAGGGGGTCCTCCCTGTGCTGATTCAGGATGTGATGGGGCCTTTGCATCACTGAGCCTGCTCTTCTTAAAGTTTTGCAAGCAGACCACATTCTGGAGGGGCCTCCAGCTCCCTTCTGGATTTTTTTTCCTCTACCTAAGCCCTTGTATTAACTCCTAGTCTCCCAGTGGGAGACTCCTGAGCTGGGTCTTAGGGACCTTAAGATCCTGTCTGTAATCCTCTGCCACAGGTTGAGCTGGATCAGCTTTTCGGCTTCCTCGGGTGGAAATCCTGGTTATAGTGGTGACAAGGTGCAGAAGCATCCTGCTGGAAGGGAGCAGGGCGCTCAAGGAATCTCATAAGGAAGGTAGAGGCCCTCCTTCAGAATGCCTTGCAGCCTCTGCTTTGCAGTCTCAGGCGACGCTATGTGCAGGTCTGGTAGCCTGAGTTCTCATGTATAGAGTCCAGCAATTGTCAGACGGCCTGGAGGCTATGAGACAGAGTTGGGCACTGTGCATATGGAAGATGCCCAATAAGACTTGATTAGGATTTCCTTCAAGTCCTTGGCAGCAGTTCTGGCTAAATAATGGCTTGACTCCACTTTGTTTTAGGGGCAGGTTGCTCTTTTGGCGAGGTTCTGGAGAAATTGGTGAAAGACCTTGGAGAGACTTGTCCTCAAAGACTTCTTAAAGGCAGGCCTAGATGTGGCAGGAGTGTGGCAGGCCTAGATGTGGCAGGAGTGACTAGGAGTCCAGGTAGAACTTCCTCAACCTTTATTGCTTGGCATAAAAAAAAATTCAGCTCTTTCGGAGCTCTTGGTATTATTGAGACATAGCCATGGTTCCCGATAAAGCTAGTAAACACCAGGAATATGAGAAACTGTCTCTTCTGAGGTACAACTGGTTGGGGGTGACTATGGCTGTTAAACTCAGTGGACCCAAATTACGTCAGACCAATGGGTCCTTGAGATTGTGGAGTCTCCCTGCTCAAGTGGATGAAGATAGAAAAAACTCTATAGTGACTCCTACAGTTTCGGACTATTCTACTTGTGCCTTCTGCAAAACAGGATCAGGGCATAGGGCATTATTCTGTTTATTTTGTGGTGTCTGAGAAGAGGAGGATACTTCCAGCCTATTCCAGATATGAAGGCAGTCCATGCCAAAGTCAGAGTAACCCTGGAGCTGTTCCTTGGCCAGTGTGCACATGCACCATCTGCAGATGCACCTGCTGTCTCTCTGCTCCTTCTCTCAACGATTTAATCACTCTTCCTTGCTCTAGAGATCAAGGAACAGTTGGCATGATGGTTGCATTATTGCCATCTGATGGTCAGAATGCGTCTGGAAGCACTGGATTAGGTTTTAATCATAATGGATGGCAGCCTGAAGGGCTGGGGAACTCACTATCTAGTTCAGATGGTCCAGGGTTATTGGACTTCACAGGAAACCGCTTGGGCAATCCACTTAGCTCTAGAGAGGTTTGGGCCCTTTTTAGTGAGCAAAACAGTTCAAATGTTCTTGGACAATGCCACAGTGATCATGTACATCAAGCAGAATGAAACTCTGTGCTGGAGTGGCTTGTGAGGTTTGTGATAAGGAAGCTTATCATAGCTCAGGAAGGAGCTATAGAAAAGGTGAAGTGACAATGAACAAGCAACCTGTCAGTTCTGATAGAAATAAAAAAACAGAATTTTCCCATAAAAGACTACCAGTCCCAGAATGCACCAGGTTTCCAACAGCCATTAGAGGAGCTGAAGTGGGGAAACGTGTGTTCAATCAGGAGGGCTATGAGGTAATCCCCAAGCACTCATCTCAAAGGGCAGGGCCTGATTCAGCACAGCTGCGCTGTGCTAGGGTGGAGCACTCATCTAAGCAGAATAAAGGTAGAGTTTATTCTACAGAGAATGAGCATCAGCTTGGAGATCCTCAGCTTGGACGTCTTCATCATCTGGAGGATCATCAGAAGCAGAAGCCAGAGTGGACGGACAGAGAGGGCAAGAAACCCTTTGGAAGAAAGAAGAGAAAAGCATTTGGGAGATCTAAAGGAGTCCAGAGCAGTACGTATACTGGGAGACATTCAAAAGGCCAGCATATACCATTGGACTGGGGAAAGCCAGAGGAATGGTGCTGCAGAGCTAGGAATCTCCAGACGGTACCTGTGAGGGAGACGGCTGCACTTGGAAGGGACCCTAAGACCCGTGCCAGAAGGTATGTGAAGAGAGACCCAGTGTCCAGGGATCTGGATTGGAAGGCTGGACATAAGAACTGGACCACATACTGGCCAGGCTATTTAGAGAGGAACTCTAACAGCAATGGAAGCTCAGGTATGAACACTGATCTATGCCCTAGCTATACCCTTGAAAGACAGCAGGGAAACAAGTATTCTCCTGAGAGTGCTCCATTGAGAAATTCCTCTGTGCCAATCCATGATATTGAACCCATGATTGTTGAAGAAGGGGGAGCGGTTATAGATACAGGCTGTGAATACATGGATTGCTCTCTGTCTAAACTCCTTTGGTAATTTACTGTTACAAAGTACAACAACCATCACAAAGAAATACAAACTTGTTCTTTAATCTGCTCAGAAAAGCTCCTGAGTAGGATTTGAGCCACGCAGTAGAAAGCAAGCCAGCTAAGGGGTTTCAGCTGGGTAACTGCTAGCAATTGAGCCTTACCTAATTGCTTGTGAGCTCTGAGGAAATCACTTCTGGGTCTATGTGTGAAGATATAAGAAGTTAACCTGAAAAGAACAGTTTTTCCCTACTTTGTGGATTTTGTTTGTTGATTGAGGCACTGCTAAGAAAATATTAGCTAGAGCCTACAGAAAAGACCAGTTTGTTACCAACCAGATCTTTATTCTTTTGCTTTGATTGCCTGACAAGTTCAGCTGTTGTTTTCCTGATTTTGTTTTTCTAAGTTTAACACTGAAAGCAAGTATCCTGTTTTATGTGCTACCAAGCATATCTGTGTTGGGAGAAATAACCCCATAAATAAATATCTTATTGGCTTTACACTCAAGCACAACTAATTATTGTGAGCGGCTGTGTCTGGTGTGAATGGACTGCATTTCCCACAATCCCTTGCAAACCATATTGATATATGCCTTTGCCAAGACTGTGAACATTCTCACCCAGGCACCCGTCTGACAAATGGCGTAGCTTTTCGGATTGCTTTTGCGCAAAGGGATTTACTTGCTAAGGATTACAACTCAAGTCTGAAGGAAAAGACAGTTCAAGTTTGAAAGCTGGAAAAAAAGATTTTCCCTCAACTGCACTTTGGAGGAGAGGTGGCTGTTCCAGGTAGCTGTCCCAGGAGGAAAAGACCCTGTGCAGAGCTGGATTCATCACTGGCATAAGGTAACAAGTACCTGGGCATGTCTAGTGGTGGATGGGAGTAAGGCACAGGGGTAATTTGAAAAAAAAAAGTAGAAAAAACACTTGTTTGGAAGGTGGTGCACTGTGGGGTTTTTTTGTGTTTTCTTGCAGGGATCAAGATGGATCCAAGGGAACTACCTCAGTGGATGGCAGCCCAGTTTAGCAGGCAACAGGAGCTAGCACAGCAGGCTCAGGACACTGCTATGAAAGCCTTAATGGACCAGCAGAAGCCAGTGCTTGATCTGGTGCAAGCCCTAGTTAAACTGCAGAGCCAAAGTGGACCAGATGCAAGACCAGCAGTAAATACTGGTACACCACATGTGGACAGTGTGGGACTCAATCAGGGAATTGGGCCATTTAGTTTTGGGAAGCTAACTCCAGATGATAATGTTGATGATTTTCTAGAGTCTTTTGAGAGAGTGGCACAAGCATTAGCATGGCCAGAGACCCAGTGGGCAGTAAGGCTGGCAGCCTCATTAACTGGAGAGGCGCTTGCAGCTTATAGAGCAATGCCAGCAGCCCAGGCTTTGAATTATAAGGATGTAAAGGTTGCTATTAGAGATCGCCTAGGGTTGTCTATTTCAGAGTATAGGCGAATGTTTAGAGCTACTACATTAAGAGTGGGTGAAACACCCAGGGCTCTGAGTCAGAGAATCAGAGGATTAGCTGTAAAATGGTTGGAGCCTGAGCAAAAGATGGTAGAAATGTTATTAGACATTATTATGCTTGAACAATTTATGTCTGCTCTGCCTAAAGATTTGCACACTTTCCTTATACAGCAAAATTGCCAAAATCTTGGAGAGGCAACCATGCTAGCAGAGAGATTCTTGGAAGCCACGCAGGCTTGCCATAGAATGGGTGGCCCTCTGAAGATGGGTGCTGAGGCAAGCTGTGTTGTATCAGAAAAGAAATTGGTTAAAAATGTTTTTGAAAATAAATGTACTGTGCCAAACCAGATGACACAGTGGAGTGAAAAGAAATGTTTCAAGTGTGGAAAATGGGGACATTTAGAAAAGGGATGCCAGACACACACTAGCTTAATGGGTGTGGATTTAAAACAGCCCAAAGAAGGATTTCTTTTGATGGTTGATGTGCAAGGAATTACCACAAATGCTTTGTTAGACTCTGGGGCAGACCAGAGTATGATGTCAAAAAGGCTTTGGAAGAGAATAGAGGCCCAAGAAGGATTTGTGCCTAGAACCCCTGAAAGCCAAGTTCACATCAGATGCATTCATGGTGCTACAACATCATATCCCACCTATAGGCTAAAGGTTAAGTGCCTGGGGAAACAAGAGGAAGTCCTGTTAGCAGTGGTGCCTAGGCTACCCTTTGATTTGGTTCTAGGAAGAGATTGGCCAAGATTTAAGCAGGGTCTAGTGGAAGGACTAGGAAAGAAGGAGGGAGAAGGATTAATGGTAATAGCTCCCGGGCCTTTATTTGGAAGTCCTCAGACCCCAGCTAAAAAGATGGTTAAGCGTCCAGAAGACCAAGCTACCCCAAAGCAGACATTCGTCTTAAAGTACCATAGGGTCACAGAGAAGGCCCAAGCTCCTAAGCGGGCAACCCCTCAAGCTGCTGGGTTTGACCTGTGCAGTATAGAAAATGTGACTGTACCTAGCCAAGGGAGAGCCCTGGTTGACACCGTTCTCCAAGTGGAAATACCTATTGGATGCTATGGGAGAGTAGCCCCAAGGTCTGGATTAGTCCTTAAATATTTCATCGATGTGGGTGCGGGAGTAATTGATCCCGATTACAGGGGCAATATTAAAGTTCTGTTATTTAATTTTGGACAGAATGATTATCACGTGAAGACAGGAGACAGAATTGCCCAATTGATCTGTGAGAGACTGGGTTTTCCACCTGTGGAGGAGGTCACATCCCTGGAAAATTCTGAGCGTGGAACCAAAGGCTTTGGTTCTACTGACGTCAAAGGGGTTAAAAGCCTAGCTGCCACCTGTGCCCGAGAGAGGGGAGGTGAATGAAGAGGAAGATTTGGGACCCCAGGTATCTGATTGTAAAGAAAAATCAGAGCCCCAAATAGGTGAGGACCTGACAGTGGTACAACAGGAAGAAATTAGGAAATTGCTTAAAGAATTCCCAGATGTGTTGACACCCATACCTGGGGAGACACATTTGGTTGCCCATGAAATAATAACTCCACCTGGGAAATTAATTTGTCAAAGGCCATATCGCTTGCCTGAAGCCAAGAGACGGGAAGTAGTGGCACAAGTCCAGGAGATGTTGGACATGGGAGTAATAGAGGAGTCAGAGTCCCTGGAATAGCCCCATAGTCCTGGTGCCGAAGCCTGATGGATCTTTAAGATTTTGTATTGACTTCCGGCAGGTAAACGCAGTATCAGTTTTTGATGCATATCCAATGCCAAGAATTGAAGAGCTGTTGGACCAGCTTGGACAAGCTCAATACTTAACCACCCTTGATATGACAAAAGGATATTGGCAAATCCCTCTAACCAGGGAGTCGAAGCCGAAGACTGCGTTCAGCACCCCCGTTGGCCTTTTCCAGTTCAAGAGGATGCCTTTCGGACTGCATGGAGCGGCAGCTACATGCCAAAGGTTAGTGGATCAGGTACTTCGACCCCACCAAAATTATGCGTTTGCATATATGGATGATGTAATAATCCATAGTAACACCTGGGCGGAGCATCTAAAGAGGATCAGGGCAGTCTTGTGCTCCATGAAGCAAGCGGGAATCACTTTAAACCCGAAGAAGTGTGCCTTTGCAAATAGGGAGGTAAAATACCTGGGTCACCTAGTGGGAAGAGGAAAAATTAAACCTCTAATGAGTAAGGTAGATAGCATCAGGAATTTTCCCCCTCCAACAACAAAGAAACAACTAAGAAGTTTCTTGGGACTTATTGGATACTACCGCAGATTTATACCGCAATTTGCAGAGAAAAGTGCAATTTTCACGGATATGCTGCGGAAGAATTGTCCAAACCAGCTAAAGTGGACACCTGAAGCTGAAAAAGCATTTTCAGTCCTAAAAGGAAAATTGTGTACAGGACCGGTACTGAAAGGGGTGGACTTGAGGAAACCCTTTTTGGTTCAAACAGATGCATCGGATGTAGGGCTAGGAGCGGTTCTATCCAGTGTCATGAAGGGAAGGAGCATCCTGTGATGTACCTGAGCAGGAAGTTGTCACCGGCTGAACAAAAGTATTCCACAATAGAAAAAGAATGTTTAGCTATAAAGTGGTCAGTGGAGGCGTTAAGGTTTTACCTTACAGGGAGAAAGTTCCAGTTGGTCACAGACCATGCCTCACTTAAGTGGTTGCAGCAAATGAAGAACCACAATGCCAGGTTGACACGCTGGTACATGGCCTTACAGGCAATTGATTTTCAAGTGGAACATCATGCTGGGAAGTTACACAAGAATGCGGATGCCCTTTCCCGTATTACGGACTGTAGAGAAGAAGTTTCACCAGTTACACCAGTCCGTAATAACTTAAGCAGGGGGGGGTATGTGATAAGGAAGCTTATCATAGCTCAGGAAGGAGCTATAGAAAAGGTGAAGTGACTCTGAACAAGCAACCTGTCAGTTCTGGTAGAAATAAAAAAAAACAGAATTTTCCCATAAAAGACTACCAGTCCCAGAATGCACCAGGTTTCCATTAGAGGAGCTGAAGTGGGGAAACGTGTGTTCAATCAGGAGGGCTATGAGGTAATCCCCAAGCACTCATCTCAAAGGGCAGGGCCTGATTCAGCACAGCTGCGCTGTGCTAGGGTGGAGCACTCATCTAAGCAGAATAAAGGTAGAGTTTATTCTACAGAGAATGAGCATCAGCTTGGAGATCCTCAGCTTGGATGTCTTCATCTGGAGGATCATCAGAAGCAGAAGCCAGAGCGGACGGACAGAGAGGGCAAGAAACCCTTTGGAAGAAAGAAAAGCATTTGGGAGGTCTAAAGGAGTCCAGAGCAGTACGTATACTGGGAGACATTCAAAAGGCCAGCATACACCATTGGACTGGGGAAAGCCAGAGGAATGGTGCTGCAGAGCTAGGAATCTCCAGACGGCGGTACCTGTGAGGGAGACGGCTGCACTTGGAAGGGACCCTAAGACCCGTGCCAGAAGGTATGTGAATAGAGACCCAGTGTCCAGGGATCTGGATTGGAAGGCTGGACATAAGAACTGGACCACATACTGGCCAGGCTATTTAGAGAGGAACTCTAACAGCAGTGGAAGCTCAGGTATGAACACTGATCTATGCCCTAGCTATACCCTTGAAAGACAGCAGGGAAACAAGTATTCTCCTGAGAGTGCTCCATTGAGAATTTCCTCTGTGCCAATCCATGATATTGAACCCATGATTGTCGAAGAAGGGGGAGAGGTTATAGATTCAGGCTGTGAATACATGGATTGCTCTCTGTCTAAACTCCTTTGGTAATTTACTGTTACAAAGTACAACAACCATCACAAAGAAATACAAACTTGTTCTTTAATCTACTCAGAAAAGCTCCTGAGTAGGATTTGAGCCACGCAGTAGAAAGCAAGCCAGCTAAGGGGTTTCAGCTGGGTAACTGCTAGCAATTGAGCCTTACCTAATTGCTTGTGAGCTCTGAGGAAATCACTTCTGGGTCTATGTGTGAAGATATAAGAAGTTAACCTGAAAAGAACAGTTTTTCCCTACTTTGTGGGTTTGTTTGTTGATTGAGGCACTGCTAAGAAAATATTAGCTAGAGCCTACAGAAAAGACCAGTTTGTTACCAACCAGGTCTTTATTCTTTTGCTTTGATTGCCTGACAAGTTCAGCTGCTGTTTTCCTGATTTTGTTTTTCTAAGTTTAACACTGAAAGCAAGTATCCTGTTTTATGTGCTACCAAGCATATCTGTGTTGGGAGAAATAACCCCATAAATAAATATCTTATTGGCTTTACACTCAAGCACAACTAATTATTGTGAGCGGCTGTGTCTGGTGTGAATGGACTGCATTTCCCACAATCCCTTGCAAACCATATTGATATATGCCTTTGCCAAGACTGTGAACATTCTCACCCAGGCACCCGTCTGACAGGTTGCAGAACTATGTAGTTGGACAGAAAAACATTTGATTGCTCTGTTGGTAGCCCACATAGCAGGGGTTGACAATGTGCAAGCAGGCTACTCAAGTTGAAACACCATGGATCCCAAGAAAAGGAAGCAGTCATCATGTATTCCACCTTATGGTGCGAAGGTGGGGCCTCCCAGTTTTGACCTGATGACCACTCAGAATAATTCCAAAGTGGAGAACTTTTTCAGCTGCAGAAAGGACCCGCAGGCAGCATGCTTTTGTATACCCTGCTTCAAAACCAGAAGCCCCTCCTGGGGCCATACATCTTGCCTCCATAGCCCTTCATGAGCCACCTTCCGTGCAGGATTTGGTCTCAATCAGGCTTAGTGATTCTGGTGGACCCAGAATGGTCACACAGACAATAGTACATGGATCTCCTGTGTCTTTTGATGGGACCCTCACTCCTTTTATCTCAAGAGAAGAACCTTTGATAAAGCTCCCTGATGATGGAGAACCCCATCAATTTCCTTCTTGCTTACAGCTTGGCCCTTGAGGTAATGGTTGCCTAAGAGAGGCTACTTGAGTGGGTTAGTTGTTGTCCTTTTCAAAGCTCATAGGGCATTACTTCCTTAGTTTATGCAAGAGTGTGGAGAGGAGTTACTTTTTTTTTTTCTCATTTTCTTTTCTTTTGAGAGGCCATGTTCCCCTCTCTGACTTTGCTGTATTGTCTGTCTTACAGTCTGGCATGGACCAGAGTTGGGTCCTGAACTCTACCAAGATTTAGGTAGGGCTCTTGCAAGCTACTTGAGGGTATGTCTTTGGCAGCATACCCTGATGCCTCTCACCTCCTTAAAGGGGTGAAGCAGATCTATCCGCCATGACTTCGGATGGTCTCTCTGGTGGCGATTGCATCCGCCAGATGGGTGTCAGAATTGCAGGTCTTGCCCTGCGGAGACCCCTTTTTGGTTATCTCAGTGGCTTTACTCTCCTTGAGAACTGTTGTCCTTTCTCCCAAAGGTACTGTCCTCCTTATCTCAGAATGTAGTGTTGTGCCCCCTCCTCTGAGATGACCTTCAGGTGGATCCCTCTGTATCTGTTGGATGTGAGGAGGGCATTAGTCAGATAGTTGGAGATCACTAACTCCTTTCATCAGTTGGACCATCTTTGCCTCTCCAGTGGTCTGCAAAAAGGACAGTTAGCAGCCAAGTCCTCAATTGCTGCTGGATTAAGGAAGCTATAGGTTCAGCATACCTTCTAACTGGAAAGTATGTGTCGGAGCTTACTCCAGTAGGGCACAGGCCTCCAAGGTGGAGTCTGGTCTCTAGAGAACATTTGTAAGGCGGCTACCTGGTTATCTCTGAGCATCTTAATGAAACATTACAAGTTGCATATGGGAGCTGGTGCAGATGGCGCCTTTTGGCAAGGCAGCTCTGACCAGAGCGTCTTATTTCTCCTACCCTGGGACCTGACTGTATAGGTATGTGCCACTTATCTGGACTGGTCTAGCAGGCTAAGGAAAGAGAAATCTGAGTTTCTTTCCTTGAGTCTTGCTAGACCAGTCCAGGACCCATTCTGTAAGATTCTCCTCCAGATCTGAGAGCCCTGTTGCCCCTTGTTGCATTGTCGGGTTCAGTGTCTGATAGAGCTAATTATGGTAAGAGAGCCAAATACTTGTTCTAATTTGATTAGTTATTAACATTCATAGTTTTGAAAAACTCAGCAAAAAAAAAAATCATACTGTTTGGGAAGTGTCATACTGGCTCTTCTCAGTGCTGCACCAGTAGACATACCAAACGTTGTTCATGTCTGCCTAAACCTGCTGGCAGGGAGCATAACTACTTGTCTGAACTGGTCTAGCAGGACTCAAAGAAAGGACATTTTCATTTTTATTGCTTAGTAATATATTAATAGCACAGGCTTAGGGTAGAATAGGGCTTGAGAAATATTGGCTGCCATGGTCTTTAGAATGCCTGAGAATGTTGAGCCCTAATACGGTTGCCCACCAACTTCTCTCCTAGCCATATTCAGCCTGTAGCATCCCTAGACTCCAATTAGTTATTCCTTGCATTCCGACTTCCTTGCACCCTCTGCTTTTGCTGAAACAGTCTCTTTTGATTTGGCACATTTTGGCCGGGTGAGATTGAGCCATGTGGTGCTCGATCTTCCCTGCTGGCTTTGAAAGGCTACTACACAATGCAAATTGGCAAAGCCGTGTGGTGTTTGCCAGAACAGTCACTTTCTTTGGTCTGACAATAAGGCATATGTTGCTATATTGGGGCTTCACAAATTCTGTGCTCGTGAGCAAAATTTCTGGATACTATGGTGACCTGATGTAAAATTATATATTTTACAAATGGCTTTTTTGAGTGTTTTTGGAAATGTGGTTATGATTTCTTGTCTTGTGAACTTTGTCAACCTGCTTCTGCAATCTTGGGTTTCGTTTTCAATTAGCCATTTTTCCTATGCCACTGAGGCTTTAACATTTTCATACAGTGCATTATAGTAGAATAATTTAAACCCTTGGCAGCGCAGACATCTTGCCATTATTAATCTAGGGGATTCTGGCATGAAACTACACTTCTTTCATGTGATACTATTGATTTAGAGAGGATTATGTAACTTGTTCTCAAACGAATGTGTATTTGTTTTATTGTGTCATTCTAAGAATAATTTGATCTTACTTTTATTACTTATCGTGCTGGGCTATGCTTTCTGGGTGTACCTGACTTCTTGCAGTGGAGGTAGTTGCTACTTTTAAATGTACATGAGGGATTTGGTGCCCTTTTTAGGAAATATAAAAATTAAGGGCCCGATTATTCCAAGGCATTTACACTGTTTACAGTGCTGTAAACCGTGTAAATGGCCCTAAGCGGGATATTCGGCAGTGTTAATACAGTTGGTGCCGCTGAATATCCCAGAATAATGCCACCATATGCCCCCATGCTAACCGCCGGGCATTCCGGGGTACAATGATTGCAAACTGGGCAGTGGCAATATTGAGCCTCTGCCCGGTTTGCGACCTGTGGGTAAAGAGGCCAGCTTTTGCTGTACCTGTCTTTACCAGACGTGGCTCAATATCACCACTGCCTAGTTAACTTCTGTAGCGTCGGAGGATGTGTGGTGACCCCAAATACTCAATGCCGGGGCCAGATATGACCCTGGCATTGAACATCTAGGTTTAATGTTAAGCACTGGCAGCTGGCTGCTGCATATCGGGCCCTAAGTGTTAAGTGCTCTGTGCCTTTGTCCAGAAACCTTTTATTTTTAAAAAATAAAGATTGACGAACTCTGAATAAAACTTTAACCTTGTTTTGAAGCCTGTGTGTTCTGTTAGCTGTGATGTATTTATGGTACAATTAACAAGTATAAATTATTTGCTTTCTGTTTTGTTCCAGGTTCAGATAACTCTCATCACGCATGATTGTGGTGGACTGACTAAAAAAGATGTGAAACTGGCTCAGTTTATTGACAAAGCTGCTGCCTCTGTGCTATAGTTCATCAGTATACCGGAAGTTATTTGTATATATTTGTAATAATTCCATCCTTGCACTGCATTATAAAAATAGATGAAGGTGATCATGTCATACTGTTATCTGACTTGTATAGTGTGGGAATGGTGTTGTGTCTTTATGTTGCTTCCGCATGTATGAAACATTCAATAGAACCAATGGGGTGTCATGATCAAGATGAAGTACTTAAGTCGCAGGAAGAGCAATGCTAAATATAAAACATTGTTTATTGTTTGAACCAAAGCAAAGCTGCATAGAGTACATTTAAATGGAACTATTTTCCACAGCTGACATGGGATTAGAACAGTTTGAGGAGGTTCTGCCATTTCAACTTACTACACGCATTAAGGAGAACAACATTATTTTTGTTTTGTTTGCTAAAATTAGAGCCAAAACAATGCAATTGATTGTTGCAGCCAGTATCTTAGGACACGATACAGATTGTGGGTGAAGTTTCATCATTTTATTCTAGAATGCCTGGGTATCGGCACATAGACATTCTTCTGAATGTGTCCACCATGGGTCACGACCTCATGAGATTTTGCAGATGTCTCTGTGGGGATCTCTGAATGTAAGGTGGGCATCCTTTGACACACAGAGTGCAGTTTATTCTCAATTATAAGAGGGATACTCTAGGACCATGTATATAGTGTCTTCTTGCTCTGGAAGAAACTATTTGAAAAGAAGAAAAAATGTGTGTTTTCCCCCCCCTTTGGTCTTTGATTCATAGTTGATTCATCTCATTCTTCGTCTGTGAAAATGGGGGGGAAAGTCGGATTTCACCTTTTTAATATCAGTTTGACAGTTCATTGCAGGACGAAAGTTGCACAAATTCATAATCTTTTGGTGTAAGTCCTGTCTGGGCTTCTATCTGCTTTAAGAATGTGTCTGTTCTCCTGAGGAATCTTTGGATGTCCACAGAAAGCTGTTAATCTCTGTGCACCTGCATACAAAGTGTTTATAGAGCACACAGAATTTTGCAGCTTTTTTCTTTCTCGCTGTAATTAAGGTGGTGGTTTATGCTTGCCTTACTCCGTTCACATATGCAGTCTCTTGGTTGATCTTTTCTTTTGATAATATTAAATAGAATAAAATGTTAAAAAGTATGTGGTTTGTTTTTGTGTCTTTTTTTTTTTTTTTTTTCAATTCATGATATTTTGCCCTCAAGTCGATGTAGATGCCTGGCAAACCCTATAGATGTTCCTATCCCCTGTGTTTTCTGGGCAAGGTGTGAGTGGAACCTGCTAGCTTCTGAGATCAGGGGTTGCTCAGGGTGGCATGGCCATAGTTTCAATTCATGTATCACCCAAAAAGCAACAACATAGGTATCTAGCCTCTCAGTGAAGTGGTGTATACCAGTCCTAGTTGTCAAATTAGTTTTGCTTGTATTCTTAACAGTAATTGGGACAATACTCAGAATTCCTCATATGGTAGCTGAGGATGGATGTGTATGTATGGAAATTAGGGAGCAAATGAGATCATGGTCCTTGCCACACAGTCATCATTGGATTATTTTATTCCTAGAGAGCCATAGAGGAATGGAAGTCTCAAGGACACACTGGGTTTGATACCCATTGGGTGTTCCTGATCATCCCTCCAGTCTAGTCCCGGAATCTCTGGGTTGTGGTCCTCCTCTAGCAGCTTGGAGACTGAGAAGTGTCATTCTTGTGACATCATTGGTACATAAGCCCCGGAACCGCCTCTCCTCACCAGTTATCTCAGTCTCCAAGCAGCTGGAGGTTGAGTGAGCCCAGGGGTTTGGGGCTCAGTAGAGAGAAGATTAAGGAGAGATTAGCATAGATTTATTGGATAGATTTATTTAAAAAAAAAAAAGGGGGGGGGTTGAGCTAAGCTGTTCTGCTGTTCTGCTGCTCAGGTGCTCTTTCCTTTCCTTTGATTTTAAGTCCTCTGCTTTTCCCCCCTCCCCCCTCCCCTCCCCTCCGTTTTCCTTTACCTGCCTGGAAGTAGCATTGGGGGCTGTTGAAGGGAGAGACAGCGCAGCTATCGGTACCGGTGCCCGATCCCATCAATCGGGGGGAGGAACCGGCAGACCGCGAGCTCAGCGCGTGCAGAAGGTTTGCCTGCAAACGTGTCTGAAGCCGGCGGTTCCAGCGGCAGCTCAGAAGAGAGGTTTCGGCCCTGATCAGTCTGCCTGCAGCTCCCGGGAGACGGTAGAGCGCAGCACAGAAGGCAGCACATACAGATCCGGCACCCGACAAGGTAGGAGACCTCAGAGGGGCGGAGAACAGTTTCAAGAGGCACGGAAGAGCGGTTTGCGGCAGTGCAGGCCGGACCACGTGGCACTCGCATGGGAATCGCGGAGTGCAGTTGAAGTCTTTTAAAAGTAGGATATCTCGGTCGCGGAGCTTTGTTTGAGAAGCTTTCTTCAGATTTAGCCTGGGGTGGCGTTTCTGCGGTTAATTCAGTTGGAAAAATAATTTTTTCCTTCAGCTTAGCAGTAACGCGGTTCTGGGAGCTGTTTAAGAACTGAATTAGTCTGAAAGGATCTGGCATGCAGGATGCCTTCTAGGCCGCTTTGTTTGTTGTGCGGAGCTAGAAGGGGATCCGTGTCCCCGGAGGGGTTTTGCAGAGGTTGTACTCAGGAGTCAGTGGCAATGGAGCAGAATGCAGCTGGGGAGGGGGTTCAAGAGGGGGCGTCAGTGGGCTCTTTGGAGCCTCTCTTGGATGCGGGGGCCGCGCGGGAACCGGTGCCTAGTACTTCTGCGGCCCCGAACCCCCCCCCCCTCCCCGCTGCACAGCCTCGGTTACCTGGAGGCCTAGCAGCAATTTTTGCGCCAGACGTTGTGGCCCTGCTCAACTAATATGCCTGCAGCCAGCCCTGTCAAGGCAGGGCTGGGGGATAAGAGACCAGGTACGCCTTGTCGGCGGCAGTGACAGGCATAAGTGCGAAGTGGCCCAGAGGAGACAGGGACCGAGTGGACGGGTCGGTCATGTCGGAAGGGCTAGGGTCGGAGGATCCGGATCACGATGCAGGCCTAGACGAGGAGCTAGAGGAAAGCAAGATCGTGGCGCAGGAGGACCAAACGCGGGTGGTCTGCATGTTTCATAGAGAAGAGTTGCCGGCTGTCATTGCAGAGTCACTCAAGACCTTGAATATGCCGCCAGTAGGTCCGGCCGAGGATTCTACGCTGGAGGATCCCTTATTGCAAGCATTTCAAAAGACGCAAAGAGCGTTCCCCGTACATAATGTTTAAGGAGATGATACAGGAAGAGTGGGACATGCCGGAGGCCGCGTTGAAGGGTTCTAGAGTTATGGCGTGGCTTTACCCACTGGTAGATCAGGAGAGGGACTTGTTTTAAGTCTCCTAGAGTAGATGCAGCGGTGTCGGCGGTTACAAAAAAGATCACAATCCCAGTAGAGGGGAGTGCGGTGCTCAAGGATGCTCAGGACCGCAAGTTGGAGGCCTTGTTGAAGCAGGTCTTTGAGGTCAATGCGCTCTCTTTACAGGCTTCTATTTGTGGGGCCTGGGTAGCTAGGGCTTGTCTACACTGGGCGCAGCAAATTCAGGGGGCCCACTCTGAAGGGGCGGGCCAGGAGGCGGCCAGACTTGTGTCCGGGGCTGCTTATTTAGCCGACATTCATTATGACCTTATCAGGGGGTTAGCAAAGAGTATGGCTTCAGTGATAGCGGGACGGCGGTGTCTTTGGCTGCGCAATTGGGCGGCAGATGGCTCTTCTAAGGCACAGTTAAGTAAACTTCCCTTCAGGGGTAAGTTACTGTTTGGTGAAGATTTGAATAAGCTGGTAAAGGATTTGGGGGAGTCCAAAGCCGGGAGATTGCCGGAGGACAAGCAGAAGCAGGGGCGGCCCACCCCTGTGCTGCAGGGACAGCAACGGGACTTTTCGAGTTTCCGTTCTCCGAGGTTTGTCCAGAATCAGCGGGGCCGTTTTCCTGGTAGGAACCAGGGGTTTCGTGGATTTAGGGGTGCAGGCAGAGGATTTGTGGCCTCTTCCGCATCCTCAAATTTCAAGAAATCGCTATGAAGTCAGGCGGGCCCAGCTGGGGTTGGTTCCCGTGGGAGGTTGGTTATGGGAGTTTTACCCTGCCTGGGTCCAAATCACCTCAGATCAGTGGGTGTTGGAGGTAATACGACAGGGCTATGCGTTGGAGTTTCAGCGGCCGGTGATAGACTCCTTCGTTCAGTCGCCGTGCAGATCAAGCGTAAAGCGCAAGACGGTAAGGGAGATGGTGCAGAGACTGCTCTTTCTCAAAGCGATCGTACCGGTCCCACCCGCCCAGTTAGGGTGCGGTCGGTACTCCATTTATTTCATAGTGCCAAAAAAGGAAGGATCCTTTCGGCCTATTCTGGATCTCAAGAGAGTGAATCGGTATCTGAAGGTGTCTCATTTTCGCATGGAGACTCTGCGGTCCGTTATTGTGGCGGTAAGAAAGGGCAAATTTCTAACATCCGTAGACCTATCGGAAGCATATCTTCACATTCCGATTTGGCAGGATCATCAGACATTTCTCAGTTTTGCCGTCCCTATGGAACATTTCCAGTTTCAGGCGCTTCCGTTTGGACTAGCTATGGCACCGTGTACCTTCATAAAGTTGATGGTGGTAGTGGCAGCGGCATTGCGAAAGGACGGAGTGTTGGTACACCCTTATCTGGACAATTGGTTGATCAGGGCGAAGTCCCGAGAGGAGAGTGTAGCGGCTACGGCTAAGGTGGTGGCCTTGTTGCTGAGTCTCGGTTGAGTGGTCAACATGGCAAAGAGCAAATTGGAACCGTCTCAGAGTCTGGAGTACCTAGAGGCGTGTTTCGACACGAGAGTTGGATGAATCTTTCTGCCTCAGCAGCAGGTGCTGGGGCTCAGGAGATTGGTCAGACAATTTCTCGGCAAGCGGAGCCCCACGGCCTGGGAGTACTTGCAGTTGCTAGGGACCATGGCGGCAACGCTCGAGTTAGTTCCGTGGGCAAGGGCTCACATGAGACCACTGCAGAGGGCACTGTTGAGGAGGTGGTCGCATCAGAAGGATCAACTGTCCTGCCCGCCGCTGACGTGCGCGGCGCTTCAGTGGTTGTTGCGTCCTGGGTGTCTGGAAAAAGGGATGCCCTTGGAGGCTCCTGCATGGGTGTCGCTAATGACGGATGCCAGTCTTACGGGCTGGGGAGCTCACTTTCAGGGACAGTATGCGCAGGGGCTGTGGTCCGACATGGAGAAGAGTTGGTCGATCAACAGGCTGGAGTTGAGAGCGGTGGCACTAGTGCTGCAGGGGTTTCGGCCGGTGCTCCAGGGAAAGGCCATTCGGGTGTTTTCTGACAATGCGACTGCAGTGGCTTACATCAACCGCCAGGGGGACACCAGCAGCGTAGCACTGGAAGCCGAGGCCGAGAGTTTGTTAGAGTGGGCTGAGGACAATCTGGTGGCTGCTTCGGCGGCGCATGTAGCAGGGGTAGACAATGTGGAGGCCGACTTCTTGAGTCGCGTAAGGGTGGGTTTTACATCCATATGTGTTCGCGATGCTGGTGCGTCGCTGGAGCACACTGGTGATGGATCTCATGGCGACGTTTCAATCGGCAAAAGTAGAGCGTTTCTTCAGCAGAAGAAGGGAGAGAATGGTGGAAGGACTGGACGCGCTTATACAGGCCTGGCCGGAGGAGCAGCTCCTTTACGTGTTTCCACCTTGGGTGTTTGATCAGTTGGGTGCTGCAGAGCATAGAGCTCCACAGGGGTCAGGTGATTTTCATAGCGCCAGATTGGCCCAGAAGACCATGGTACGCAGATCTGGTGAGACTGTTGGTAGGAAAGCCATGGCAGCTTCCAGCTCGAGCAGATCTTCTGACACAGGGGCCCCTGTGCATGCCTCAGGTGGATTAATTCTCACGGCTTGGCTCTTGAGAGGGCTAGGATGACAGCAAAGGGTTATTTGGCGGGGGTGATTTCCACTTTGCTGAAGGCTAGGCAGCGATCTACCTCATAGGCCTATGTTAGTGTGGCGCGTGTTTGAGGCATGATGTGTGGATAGGGATTTCGTTCCCTTGAAGGCGTTAGTTCAGCAAGTGCTGTCCTTCTTGTAAGATGGATTTCAGAAGGGTTTGGCAGCCGCTTCATTGAAGGTTCAGTTGGCAACGCTGTCCTGTTATAGGGGTAAGGTGCAAGGTGAGGCGCTCGGAGGACATGCGGATATTAAGCGTTTTTTGTGGGCAGTAACCCTCTTGAGGCCGCTGCGTAAACAAGTTGTTCCAACTTGGGATCTCCTGTTGGTGTTGGGGGCGTTTGACAGGACGCCCTTTGAACCATTGGTGAAGGCGACTCTGAAGGACCTCACTCTGAAGGTAGTGTTCTTGGTGGCAATTGCTTCGGCGAGACGAATATCGGAATTGCAAGCGCTGGCCTGTAGGAAACCTTTTCTGGCTTTCTTTGGTACTAAGGTGGTTTTGAGGTTGGTGCCGTCCTTTTTGCCGAAGGTGGTTTCTGTTTTTCATGTGAATCAGTCAGTGTCCTTGCCGGTGTTCAAAGCACAGAGCAGGAGTCAGCCAACGGGACATTTGCATCGGTTGGATATTTGGCGAGCTTTGAAGCGGTATATCCGCAGGACAGCCAGTTTCCGTAAATCGGATAGGCTGTTTGTGTTTCAGGGAGCAAGAAAGGGTGAGGCAGCGTCTAAAGCTTCCATTGCCCGGTGGTTGAAGGAGGCCATCACGTCAGCGTATCTGTTGAAAGGTTGGGTGGTTCCAGAAGGGCTGAGGGTTCATTCCATTAGGGCACAGACAGCCTCTTGGGCGGAGTGCAGTCTGGTGCCAACGGTGGAAATCTGTAAGGCGGCGACCTGGTCTTCCTTGCACTCCTTTGTGAAGCATTACCGTCTGGACGTTCAGGCAGAGAGGGACACCTGTTTTGGATCGGCGGTGCTTCAGGCTGGTCTAGTGGGGCCCTCCCGTTGAATTTATTCACTGCTCCTACATCCCCAGAGATTCCGGGACTAGACTGGAGGGATGATCAGGAAGATTAAATTAGACTTACCTGCTAATTGTAGTTCCTGGAGGAACTCCAGTCTAGTCCTGTATCCTGCCCTGATATTGGAAAGGACTGCGGCCTGAAGCGGGACTAAGATAACAGGTAGGAGTCACGAGTGGCTATACTGCAACATAGTTTTCCTAGCTCAGGGTGTGGTTTGGGGGAGGGGGCCAGTATCCTTCGCAGGAGAAGGAAAGGTTGACCTCAGCACGCAGAGCAAATTTCAGAGGATTATGTACATAGTTTGGCTTGGCGTCCTTCAGTGGGCAGTTAATGTTTTAGGTGCTGGTTATGGTATACTTACTACTTAATGGTGGCTCCGGTGAGTCTTTTTTGTCAATAAGTAACTGGTGAGGAGAGGCGTTTCTGGAGCTTATGTACCAGTGATGTCACAAGAATGACACTTCTCAGTCTCCAAGCTGCTGGAGGAGGATCACAACCCAGAGATTCCGGGACTAGACTGGAGTTCCTCCAAGAACTACAATTAGCAGGTAAGTCTAATTTAATCTTACTGCTCAGAACAAGGCATGATTACTCTGGGCTTCCAAGAAAGCACTGGGGTAACCTGGACATGAAAATCAGTGGTGGTTCTATACAGCAGTACCACAACATAGCGATTCCAGGAGATCTGCTGGTTTCCTGTGTATTCCACGTTGCATATGCCTATAGGATAAAAGTACCTTATAAATTCCCATATATTTTGCATTTGCTTAATATAAGATGATTGCTCTTTGACAGCCACTAGATGCTATGAAAGAAACACCATCCATGTTTTAATACAGTCTCGGTAAGAGCTCAATGTAGAGTGGAGCTATTGGGAAAAATAAGTGGGGTTCTGGTGCCAGTCACCTTTCTAACTTCATTTGCTCTACAAATGCAATGGGAAAAAAATGTTCATGCTGGTTTCTCCTTTCCTAGATGACTGACTAATGAAGTCATGATGTCTGCACCTTTATCTCATCCTGCTTGCATGACTGGTTTCTGCAGTTGGTGTTGTACTGTTTTTCCAATGGTCTTTGCTGCAAGTGGTAGACTTACGATGGGCTTGTAAGATGAAGGATTAACAGGGTCCAGGGAAGGTTTTTTTTTTTTTAGTGGGGCATATGGAGGAGGTTTTCAAGCATATGGGCATGATGCCTTGTTGGAGTATTGACTGCATGGTTTTGGTAATTGCTCTACTGAGTTCTTTTTTTTTTTTTTTGTCTTAATCCATGATGCTGGGCAGGGTTCCAGGGGAGGTTGATAGGTTGGTGTATTTAAAGATGCTATGGTGTCTTCGATTTGGCCTTCAGTGACATCAGTGAAGGAGAGCCAGGGTTCTGAGTGGCTGTCATCGGTGGGGGGGGGGGGGGAGCAGGAGATTGACATCTGGTTGGGGTTGAAGTTGTTTATAATGTTTAGTTGTTGGGGGGGGGGAGGGTGATTTCCTGGTCTTTGGTGGATGGTGCTTCAGTCTGCATCAGGTCAGCATGAAAGGCAATCAATTATACAGTAAAACAATGGACCATCAAAACCAATTTCTGATCTCTACTTCAAACTGTGAGTACAAGAGAACGTTTTTTAAGGAGCTTGGAGATCTTCATAGAGTACAAATTTAAAGCACATGGCCCAGCTATTATCATTGCTTCATTAATTTTATATAAATAGTCTATCCCAAAAATGCTCCTTGGTTTGTGTTTGTTTAGTTTTCTACACACAATGGAATTTTTGGGACTGAATATTTTATATAATGTTAGGTATCGGCAAACTGAAATGAACTGGCATCGGGCACTTTGCATCTGATGATCACATGGTCTGCTATGCTGGAAATGAAAGACAAAGAAGAAATGGTGTTGCATTTATAATTAAGAAACTTGCAAGAACTGTAATGAAATACAGTGCAGTCAGTGAACGCTTAATTTCTATTCTACAAGGAATGCCCATCAATGCAACTATAATTCAAATATATGCCCCAACAACACCTGCAGAAGAGGAAGAAGTTGATGAGTTCCTATGAACAAGTACAAGTTGAAATTGACAACATGCAAACAGAATATCATGATAGTCATGGATGACTGGAACGCAAATGTTTACAACAAAGAAAGCAAAGTGGTTGGAAAATATGGACTTTGCAACAGAAATGAAGTTAGAGAAAGACTGAGAGAATTTTGCAAGACCAATGATCTATTCATCTCAAATACCTTCTTCCAGCAACACAAGCACAGACTGTACATGTGGACTTCACCTAATGGATTGTACAAAAATCAAATTGACTACATCTGGAAGATAACAAAGGAAAAGCTCTATAACATCAGTAAAGACAACATGGAGTGGACTATGGTACAGATAACCAACTACTAGAATGCAAACTCAAGCAAAAGTTGAAAAAAGAGCAAGCAATTCATTAATGTAGCAAAATATGACCTTGAGAATATACCACTGGAATTTCAAAGACTGCTTGCAAAATAGATTTGTTGCCTTAGATACAAATGAGAGTTTCAGAAGAGTTATGAGATGACATCAAGAAGGTTGTGTTGGAAGAAAGCAAAAAGTCTCGACAAAAGGTGAAAAAGCAAAAATGGCCAAAATGGATGACTGAAGAAACTCTGAAAATTGCCTCGTTCGCCTCTGGCTTTAGTTTCTCTGTGTTTCTGGGTAATCACAGAACTCGACAGATTTCCAACGTGCAGCAAGACAAGACAAGAAGTACTATAATGATGCATGCAAGGAAATAGAATCTGAAACTATTAGAGGAGAAACAAGATCAATGTTCCTAAAGCTACGCGAGTTAAAGAAAAAATTCCATCCTTGAATTGGAATGCTACTAGATGCTCAAGGATTTGTTGAATGACGCTGAGATCATCAAGAAAAGGTGGAAAGAATAGGTCCACCAAAGAAACAGCAAACTGCCACGGAAAACCAAAAGAAACCAATCCAGAAACGTGGCAGAGAGTACAAAAAAAAAGCCTTTATTAATCCAGGGGATGAGTGATGTCATACCCAACACTGGCTGTGTTTCGTAAGAAACTTCTTCAGGGGTATGTGGCTCTAACACGAATAAATACATTAATATCAAAAAGACAAATGAGAAAATAATTAAAAACAATCAAAAGTTAATATATAAAACCAACAAATATTAAATCATTTAAATTATAAGAAACTTGTGTAACTAGTTAGGGAACATCTATTGAAAATATAATGTTTCCATAAATAATAACATATATATGAAAACATTGTCTATAAACCATGACAATTAATAATTAATAAATATAGTAAAACTCAATTGTTGTAATACTAATTAAATTACAAATGTTTCATTTTGTAATTTAATTAGTATTACAACAATTGAGGAGTTTTCATGATTTAATTATTTTTATTTTTTAAGGTTCATGATCCTTTGGGATCCCATTCGAAATTATGGTTGTGTCCAATTAATACACAGTATAGTGGTAGGTTTTATTGCTTTTATTGTTTTTTTTATTTATTCAGTTTTTAATTATTTATTCAGCATCATGTTCATAAACAATATCCCCATGATATGGACATTAAGGTTCTATTGATTTGCTCCTGCTCCATTTCTCCTATAGTCCTCTGATTTTATTGATCTCATTGTTTTTACTGTTTTTAATTATTGATTATTATATTTATTGTACTATATACATGTTTTTTTAACAATTTATTTGGTTTCAGTACATAGTTTTATTATTAGTTCTCTCCTGTTCTTTTTTGTTTTTCATTTTATTCTTTTTTAGCCTTTTAGTAGTGGGTTGAAGTTAATTGTTTTATTACGTGTTTATAATGGCATTTTACATGTTTATTTTAGTCTGTTTGATTATTAATTTAGCATTCTTTATGGTTTTTATGTTTTTATGCACTATTGATGCACATTGTTGTCATTTTGTTTTACTATATTAATTATTAATTGTCATGGTTTATAGACAATGTTTTCATATACATGTTATTTATGGAAACATATTTTCGATGGATGTTCCCTAACTGTTTACACAAGTTTCTTATAATTTAAATGATTTAATATTTGTTGGTTTTATATATTAACTTTTGATTGTTTTTAATTATTTTCTCATTTGTCTTTTTGATATTAATGTATTTATTCGTGTTAGAGCCACATACCCCTGAAGAAGTTTCTTACAAAACATGGCCAGTGTTGGTGAAGGTGGAAAGAATATACAGACTTCATATCATAAAGATCAAGTGGACCAAGAGCAATTTCAACCTGTACCTTATGATCGGGAACCATTGGTGATGAAAGAAGTTGAAGCAGCTTTAAAAGCCTTATCAAAGAACAAAGCACTGGGCATTGATGGCATTTCCTTTGAAGTATTACAGCAATCAGATGAAGCTGTTACCATATTTACAAAGCTCTGTCATGAAATTTGGAAGTAGCAAAAATTCAGATACGTTCAACTGTAACACAGTGAGAAAAGTAGATCTGTTGCTCAATGAAGACAACTGCACTCTCAAATTTATACAGTAAGCGAAACAAGGTCTCAGACTTATGTTGCACTCAATCTAGACTTTCGTCTGTTCATGTAGTGCCTTGTTGCATCAATGACGTCTGCCATTGATATGCTAATTATACCAAAAAATGCTGTAAAGTCTCATCAATCAACTATCAACAGAGCTTTTGTTAATTTTGCCCCCAGATGCTGGAATAAACTCCCCCCTCGCATTAGAGCAATTAAGGACCTTAAACAATTCAGAAAGGCCCTCAAACAACATCTCTTTATCATTCACTTTAAGCTTCCAGACTTACCTCCCACCCTCCCATACTTACCCTCTTAACCCCATACCTATCCATATGAATGTACAAAGCTAACATAAATCATATCAGGTATTCTAATGATTGTAATTAGTTCCCCTGTTTACCTCCATTTTATCTCCCTGTTATCTGTAAACGAAGGCCAGTCATCTGACCTATGTGTTTTATTGTTATACTGTGAACTGCACTGATGATAAATAGCGCAGTATATAAGAAATATTAAATAAATAAATAAATGACCTTTATAATATGTAAACTTTCGCTACTGTTTAAAGTTGTGCTTAGTAGATGTATTTATACTGCAGTGCAACCGCTATCTCCAAATGTCTCTTATACTCAAAAAAAACTCTTCAACTAACACCAACCCAAGTTGTTTAACTTAGCTGATGTTATGTACTGTTAGTAGTGATATAAGGTTATTTGTTGAGATATGCAGGGACTTAGCTGTACTGCAATGTTGAACCTTCACCATCACTCAAATGAAGATCTTGATGCACTCTCTGGACGCCATTAAGGCGTTTCACAACCAAAGTTTCATCAGGAGATCTGTTATAACCACCATTCCCGTGTTTCCAAAAATTCATGGCCAGCTAACTGGAAAGGATCAGTGTTTATACCAATACTGAAGAAAGGTGATCCAACTGATTATGGAAATTATCGCAGAATTGATCTGACCCCCGCATGCCAGCAAGATTTTACTCAAGATCATTCAGCAGAGACTACAACCATACTTGGAACGAGAACTGCCTGAAGTGTAAGCAGGGTTCAGGAAAGGGTGAGGAATGAGAGACGACATTGTAGATGTGAGATGGATCCTTGACATGACAAAACAATATCAAAAGGATATACATATATGTGTTTTTTATTGACTACAGCAGGGGTCTCCAACTCTAGTCCTAGAGGGCCACAATCTAGCCTGATTTTTGGGATATCCCTAATGAATATGCATGAGATAAATTTGAATACAGTGGGGGGCAGTGCATGCAAATATCTCATGCATATTCATTAGGGATATCCCAAAAACCTGGCTAGTTTGCTGCCCTCCAGGACTGGATTTGGAGACTCCAGGACTAAGCAACGTTTTTGACTGTAAACCATGAGACACTCTGGGCCACATTAAGAAGCATGGGTATACCAGAACACCTGAGATCTGGTGTATCCATCTACTGTTCAGTCAAAGTCTATCAACCAGCTTTGTCCTGACTAACTGGAAAAAAGCCATACTTAGACCCCTCCTGAAAAATCCAAAAGGAGATTTTCAGGATGTTCAAAACTACTGTCCCCTCTCAAACCTTCCTTTTTGTATCTAAGGTGGTTGAGAAGACTGTCTGTCTTTCAGCAATTGTCAGATCATATTGAACATACACATTCCCTACATCCATGACAATCAGGCTTCTGAACCCAGCATAGCACAGAAACAGTACTTACAGCAGTTCTTAATGAAATCTACAGAGCTCTGGACAGGGGGAAGTAATACTCCTGCAATCTCAGTGCCATTGAACTTGTGTGCACCTTGAATATTGTGTGCAATTCTGGTCGCCGTATCTTAAAAAGGATATAGAGTTATTAGAAAAGGTTCAGAGAAGAGCCACCAAAATGGTAAAGGGGATGGAAGGATACTCCTATGAAGAAAGGCTAAAAAGGTTAGGGCTCTTTAACCTGGAAAAGAGACGGCTGAGGGGGAGATATGATAGAAGTCTATAAATTAATGAGCGGAGTGGAATGGGTAAACGTAGATCGATTGTTTACCTTATCAGAATATAGAAAGACTAGGGGACATGCAATAAAGCTACAGGGTAAACTATTTAAGACTAATAAAAGAAAATATTTTTTCACTCAACGTGTAATCAAACTCTGGAATTTGTTACCGGAGGATGTAGTAAAGGCTGTTAGTGTAGCTGGGTTTAAAAAAGGTTTGGACAAGTTCCTGGAGGAAAGGTCCATAAGCCATTATTAAGAAGGGACCCAGGATATCAATGCTTGAACCAATACAAGCATTGTGGAACCTGTGTCCTTTGGGGAAACTGCTAGGTACATATGACCTAGATTGGCCACTGTTGGAGACAGAATACTGGGCTTGATGGACCTTGGTCTGACCCAGTATGGCATATCTTATGTTCTTATTTGACCTGGTAGATCACAGCCTGCTTCTGTCCCGGTTATATGATACCGGTGTTCATGGGGTAGTACTCTCCTGGTTCACATCATATCTTCAGACTAGGTCATTCCAAGTTTGTATCCAATCAGCTACCTCAATGTCCCGGGATCTCCTATGTGGTGTTCCTCAGGGCTCTATACTTTCCCCATTGTTCAATATCTAGCTTAGTCCTTTGTTAACTTAGCACCCTTTTTCCCTAAGACGTGGCGTCTGTTGCATCGATGTCCTCCAGGGCCTCATCTTCCTCCCATGGATCTCAGGTAACTAAACATAAATCTAGCCGATCCTCAAAGGGTAGATCTCCTAAGTATCGCGATGCCCCTGGCGTTGCCCTTGAGGAATTTTCACTGGCAAAACTACCCTGGCAGGAGGCTTCAGCTTCCAAAGCACTAACGGGCTCCAGGATGTTTTTGAGGCCTCAACCTCTGCAGAAATACTGGCGCCATGCTCTGGGGTTCTGGCCTCTTTTACCGGTACCAGTACCGACACCCAAGCATTGGCAGCGTCGATAGACCAGAGTTTCCTTGCTATCGAACGCAGTCTAGCGGCTCTTCTCATGGCTTTGGTACCGTTGAAACCGCTTCAGACACCTCAACCGGTACTGACTGGATTAGCATCAGTGGGTATGCCACCCATACCGACTCATGCATATGTCTCCGGCATCAACAGATCGGTACCAGAACAACCCGATACCAACTTTGATCGATACCTGTACCGTGCTTTGCACGATCACCGGGATTGGAGATATTTTGAATCCTCTGAGTCTGAAGACTCCTTAGACTCTGCCGATACAAGAGTACTTCTTCCCGAGGATTCCTCTTTTCCTCAGCGCAGAATGTCTCTGCCAGAGGATATGTCCTTTCAGGACTTTATCTGTGATGTGGCCTGAGGCCTTTCCATCACAGTAGCTCCTGAAAAAGAGCCTAGGGCAAAGGAATTGGAAATTCTCCAATACCCTAAGGCTCCCAAAGAGGCAGCTAATCTGCCATGATCTTATGCTAAGGATGTGGGAAACACCTTTAACCACATCTCCTCATTCTCAAAGACTCGATACCATGTATCTAGTTCCACCTTGTCCTGGCTTTCAAAAAAATTCAATTACCACACCATTCAATTTTGGTGGAATCAGCCATGAGAAGGATGAAAAGTGCAGAGAGACATGCATCCAATCCCCCAGGTCGTGAATGTAGGACTCTCGATGCCTTTGGGCGTCGATGCTTCCATGCTCTTGGCTAGGATCAGTTCCTATATCTTGTATATGGGAATGTTCCTTAAAGAGGTCACAGGGGACTTCCGGCGATGCGTGAGTGAGAGAGGACGTGCCTCCTTCGCTCCGGGGCTGCCTCGGCAATAAATCGTGCTTTTATCGGCTTTTTATGAACCCTCACCCTTGCTTTCTATCTGGGAGAGCTGTGCCATCACTTACTGAGCCTGAAAGCCTAAAAAACGGAGGGTTGTGATGCCTTTACCGACCCGGAAAGAGCGGGAGAGAGTGCCGAAAACGGGCCCTTCTGCCGCGGCCACGAGACAACCTGCCTCACCAGGTGCGGAAAGCACAGACTCAGCGTCGGAGGAGCTGGCGCGGGAGGTAGTGCGGCTCCTAGATCCAAAGTTTGACCGCTTCATGCAGAAGTTGGAGGGAATGGAGGAATCCATGACCGAGTTTGGCCGGCGCGTGGAGGAACTCGAGCACCGCGTGGCCGCGGTGGAGGAGGGGGAAGGCCGCCGCGATGGGGAGCTTGAAACCCAAAAGAAACTCCTCCTCGAGGTGCAGCAGAAGTTAGAAGACCTGGAGAATCGTTCCCGCCGGAACAACTTGAGGCTCGTGGGCCTCGGAGAGGACCGGTCTGATCAGGAGCTGCTAACCTTTCTGGAGTCCTGGCTGCCCGAGGCGCTGGAGATACCGGAGCTCCAGGGCCTTTTCCGGATTGAACGAGCGCATCGGCTGGGGGCTCGGAGAGATCAAGGCGATCGACCACGTGTGGTGATTCTCCGGGTGCTCAATTTTCAGCACAAATGGCGGATTCTCCAGGCCTACCGGAAAAAGGGCGAGCTCACTCTTCACAACAAAAAGATCCTCATCTTTCAGGACTACTCGGCGGCGGTTGCCGCCAAGCGCAGAGAATTTTCTCCCATCTGTACAGAGCTGTTCAAACGTAGGGCGAGGTTTACTCTGGCCTACCCTGCTGTGCTTCGAGTTTCCCTCAATGGTCAGAATCATACCTTTGAAAATGTGCGGACAGCGCAGCAATTTTTGGAGCGGCTTCCATCCCCGAGTGCTGTGGAGAATGGGTCATGAGACTGTCTCAGAAGAGGTGATGTTAATGGACAATCTTGAACTTTGCCTCTCAATTAGTTAACACTCTTGTGTGGTCTGAGATTCGATCCCGGGCCTGGTTGGGCTCGGTGAGGCATGTGAGTTGTGACCTGGGGAGCTCCGTCATGCCGCGGGCCTTTGGTCTGAGACCACTAGTTGAGCCTGCTATAACTTGGGTCTGGGTCCCCGACTGGGGTGGGAGGCAAGAGGCCAGAGTAGGGGCCGGGGGGGGGGGGGGGGGACCAGCTAAGCTAAGCTAAGCTGCCGGGAGGACCTGCTAGGCTGCCGGGGAGCGATCCTTGGCGGGCTGGGCAGTTCTTGCCTGGTCTCTTGGATGATTTATAATGTGTTCCTTTTTACTCTGTGAGTGTTTCTGAGTGCTCAGCCTTGTAACTTGGCAGTCGGTGAGCTCCTCCATTTCTGCCCAGGAGGTGCTTGGGGTTTACCTCTGCTCCCTGGGACGAAGTTGGGCTGCGCTCTCCTTATGCGCCAGCGCTCACACTTGGATTTTGGGAGGGTGGCGCGGAACCCGCTATATTTGGTACCCGGCACGCCGGGGACCTCAGGGGTTCACGCCAGCTCTGGAGCTCACCCTACCCACTGCCATGTCGGCTTAGCGTTTCTCATGCGAGGGATCTGATGTGAGCTTCTCCTTTGGAAAGCAATGACTCAGCCTTTAGGGTCACGGCGGATAATTGCTAGGGGGCTGTGTGTAGTTTAACGGCGAATTATAACTCCCACTAAACCAAGGCTGAGGTTATTCTACATACGAAGCTCAACAAGAGGGTGAGACCTATGTGGGTTGTCTTTGCAATTATATCTGAAATGGAGAGCTGTGATTTAGGTTTATGTGATTGCCTGTTCATTAGTTCTCCTGAAAATAACTTCGGGTAACTACCTGGGTGTCTGCTTAGTGGGCTCTTCCCTACTTCTGCTTACATCTGTTTGCCCCTTAGGTTCAGGGGGTGAGGGGGATAAGGATGGGTGATCGAGGCAGCCCTGCAGCATTGCTATGGGGTTCTAGCCTCAGTGCAGTAACTGAGGGTTTAATTGTCTGGGTGTGTGTATTTGAGGGGGGAGAGGGTTGGTGGGCCGTACGTGTATATAGGGTAGGGAGTGGGGAGGGCTGGGGTATAGGGATGCCTGAAGGGTTGCGCTTAGAGAGGGGAGAGGGGGAATGGGGAGGTGGGGAGGGTAGGGTGGGATTAGGGTGGGGCCTGTGTGTGATGCGTGCTGAGAGTGGGGAGTGTTTGTGGCTTATGAATGATTTTATTTGGTATTTCCTGGAGCTGGAGCTGGGACGACGTCTGTGGACAAGGCCGATGATTGAACTGGGTCTTGGGTTGAGGCTGGGCGACCTGAGACGTGGCTGTGTTTGGTGGATACGATACTTTTTGACCCTATTGAAATGTGTGCATGAGTAATGAGCTCCGCATAATCTCCTGGAATGTTGGAGGTGTCAACAGTCCGGTCAAAAGGACCAAGATCTTGCAGGCTCTTAAGAGGGGGCGCACGCAAATTGCTTTCTTACAAGAAACTCATTTGAATGCTCTTGAGCATGCCAAACTTAAAAAGGATTGGGTGGGACAGGTTTTTTGCAGCCTCTGCGATTGGCAAGAAGAGAGGTGTAGCAATTCTAGTGAAACGGGGCTTGACTGTGGAGGTCCTTGGTCAGGACGTAGATACGCAGGGGCGTTTTCTTTTCCTGCATGTGAAAATTCATGGAGAGGAGCTGTTTCTAGGGAATATATATGCTCCCAATACTTATGACCACCAATTTTTTCAGGGTCTTTTGC
This sequence comes from Ichthyophis bannanicus, assembly GCA_033557465.1. Taxonomy (NCBI): domain Eukaryota; kingdom Metazoa; phylum Chordata; class Amphibia; order Gymnophiona; family Ichthyophiidae; genus Ichthyophis; species Ichthyophis bannanicus. Next base: position 34,986,146 of record CM066050.1, on the reverse strand, counting down.
GAAAAGTCCTGGGAGCACCAAAGATACCTTTGATCTTGGCGGGTGACTTTAACTGCCCACATGATCCTACCCTAGACAAATCTGGTGCTGGGGGGCCTGGCGTAACAAAGGCGTGGGATATCTCTGTAACATGGGCGGTTTGATTGACTCGTGGAGAGTCCTACATGGGGTGGAAAGAGACTACACGCATCTGTCGAGAGTACATCAGACTTGGTCGCGGATTGACTACATTTTGATCTCGAGGGAGAGTCTAGGGAAAGTGATCCGGGTAGACATCGACCCCCTAGTGGTGTCTGACCATGCTAAAGTGGTCCTGGATTGGAGGGTGAGACCAGCGGGAGGCGCCCGATGGTCTTTTCCGGGGTATCTCTGGCAGAAAGAAGAGTTTCGGGCCTACCTTATTCAACACTGGGAGGAATATCTGTCGCTTAATGATACGGGAGAGGTTAGTGTGGCGACGTTTTGGGAGGCGGGAAAGGTGGTTCTCAGGGGCCACATTATAGCGTACGTGGCAAAGGAGAGAAAACGTCTAAATGCTCAGATTGTGGACCTAGCGCGTCAGTTACAGGAGGCCAAACGGATAGCACTACGGACGCCATCTAGGTTAACGGAGTACTTTGCGGTGCAGCGGGCTCTAAATGAGGTATTACACGATAGAGCGGTCCAGTCGCTGAGTTACTATCGTCATCAGCTCTTTAGGTTTGGGGATCGTACGGGACGCCTGTTGGCGCGTCTGGTGCGCCGGCGGGGAGGTGTTCAGGGGGTGGCCCGCATTAAGGATAAACAGGGGGTCCGGCACTCGGAGCTGGAAAAGATAGTGCAGGTTTTCAGTCAGTATTATCAGGAGCTTTACACCCCCGAGTCTGAGAATAGAGCCTGGGAGCGGGATTTTCTCAATGCGATTGATCTACCTCAGTTGACGGACTCTGAGCTTCTCGAGCTCAATGCGACCATCACCCAGGCGGAGCTTCAGCGGGTCATAAAGGCTGGCAAGACGCATAAAGCCCCTGGACCTGATGGATACGGCTCCGAATTCTACAAGATCTTGATGGCCCAGGTGACGCCTACTTTGATGGCCTTGTACCAGGAAGCCCAGGAGTTGGGCAGCTATCCGTGAGATATGAGGACGGCGGCAATTACTATCATACCTAAGGAGGGTAGAGATCCAGAAGAGCCGGCTTCTTACCGCCCTATCTCCCTGATCAATTATGATATGAAGCTAGTGGCCTCGGTTTTGGCGTCCCGATTACAAAAGATTTTGCCGCGGTTGATAGGCCCGCATCAATCAGGTTTTGTGAAGGGGAGGAGTGCTTTTTCCAATATTAGTAAAGTGCTGCTGGGGATGGAGCGCTGCTCACTTCAACAGGAGCCTTTGATCTTGGTGAGCCTGGATGCGGAAAAAGCCTTTGATAGAGTGTCATGGCCATATATGTTCGAGGTATTAGCCAGGTTTGGGTTTGACGGGGCCTTTTTGGCATGGATCCGGGCCCTATACACGAATCCTTTGGCATGCGTAGCCAGTGGGGGTGTCTCCTCTCCACCCTTTGTATTGCAGAGAGGTACGCGGCAGGGGTGCCCCTTATCACCTTTGCTCTTTGTCTTGCAGTTAGAGCCCCTGCTCCTCTCACTTATAGGGGCCGAGGGGATTCGGGGTATTGACTGGCCTGGCGGCGGAATCAAGATCAGTGCGTTTGCTGATGATATGCTGCTGTGTTTGTCTCACCCGCAGGCATCGCTGGAATGCGCGCTGGAGTTGATTCAGCGGTTTGGCTCCTTCTCTGGTTTGCGGATTAATGTGGGCAAGTCCGTGGCTTTGGATGTAGGTAATCGTGCCCGCTCAAGATGGCAAGGTTCATTCCCCTTGAGTTGGGCACCGGGACAATTTCGTTACCTGGGGATACAGATACCAGATCGCATCTCGCAATTGTATGATGTCAATATCCGCCCTATGCTACTGCGTACTGCAGACACACTAAGGCGCTGGAAGGACCTCCCGCTCTCGCTCATGGGTAGAGTAGCTCTGTTCCAGATGATGGAGGTTCCCCGGTGGATGTACCTCCTGCGGCATTTACCTATTTGGCTCTCGCGGCGAGACGTCCTGCTCTTTCAGAGTCAGGTGGGTCGATTTTTATGGAATGGGAGGCGGGCTCGGGTACCGATTTCCGTACTCATGGGTAGTAGAGCTGACGGGGGGTTGGGACTCTTTTCGCTGCGAGATTATAACTTTTTGAGCTTGTTGGGCCCCTTACGAGATCTGATTTTGGGACGCGATATTACTCTACCGCGGAGCCTAGTTCAAGTGATGTCACAGCCCTTTCACGCGGCCTTTCTGCTGCATTGAGAATCGCAGTACTTCGGCACTCTGCGGCAGGCGTGGAGATTTTTGTGTCAGCGTAAGGGGGTGCGCTGGTCAGTTACGGGTTGTCTACCCCTGAGTGGTAACGGCGAGTTTGAGCCTGGGAAACTTGGGGGCCCATCGAGCTGGGGGTCAGGGGGTTTGGACTTTCTCGGACAATTGTGCATGCCAGCGCAGGGAGAGCTCGAGTCTTTTCAGTCCTTACAGGAGAGATACTTGCTGATACCCTCTACGTTCTATTTTTATTTGCAGGTGCGGCACTATGTCCGAGCGTTGCAGCAGAGTCATGGCTTACAGCTTAATCATGAGGGGGTGTGGGCCTTCATAGCCCGGGAGGATCCACGGGTTACTTTGCGGTCCCTGCGGGAAGAGTGGCATCCAGGGGGCGACAGGGGCCCATTGGAGATATTAGCTCGGAGATGGCAGCGAGATGGTGTGGTACAGATGGATGTCGACGGCCTCCAGGATGCTTTTCAACGACTTGGTTCGGTATCTGAAGCGGTTCGGTTCCAGGAACTTCAGTATCGGATCCTATGGCGCGCGTATGTACCTAATGTCTGGGCGGCTAGGATGGGGGTGCTCTCGACAGAGATGTGTCAACTTTGTCGGACCCAAAGGGGGACCCTGTTGCATCGCTTGTGGACATGTACTCGCATCGCCCCCTTCTGGCGTGCGGTCCATGCAGCCTTACGGGTCTGGAGACCGGTGGGAGGGCGCTCTCGCCTGAATGGTGCCTGTTTGGAGCCCTCGGTACCAGGGGTCGTCCGGGACCCAGTGCTTCTGGGGTGAGCCTGGGTACAGATATGTCTACCTATGATATAAGACTCTATGATAGGGCTTTTCTGATAGCGAAGCATTGCATTCTCAGGCATTGGGTTGAGGATAAACCCCCGGGGATTGAGGAGTGGCGGAATAGTCTCCTTTACTTACAGGGTTGCGAGCGGCGCACAGCCCAGCAGCTGGGGGGTCAGAAACAAGTGGAGTTTGAAAAAATTTGGCATGGGGTTTCCTAACAGTCTAACATTCCAGGTGATCGTGGGATCTGAGGGTTTTGATCGATGAGGATGTGCGTGGAATGGGGGTCTGTGTGCAGACTGGCTCTATCGGCGTGCGTGCGGAAGGGGAGCTCTCAGGATGGGTTACACTAGGCAGTAGAAGGGGGACAGCGGATGGGGGGGGGACAGCGGATGGGGGGGGGAGGATTAGGGGTGGCTTCAGTTGGGGGGGGAAGTTCTGGGGGTTTGGAAGGGGTGGCGGGCCCGATGCCTATACACTCTTTTCTCTGCTATGGGGTTGTTATTATTATATGGCTACAGTACCCAGACACTGTGATTGTCTTGGACTTGCCCGGTGTGGCGGTGGGTGGGCTGCAGGTGAATCTTCTGGTTGGACTCCTGCTGGGCGGGATGTCTATTGTTTATTGTCTACTGCCTTGATCGACACCGCTTTGCCCCAAAGCCTCCTTACGTTTATTATTGTTATTATTGTTACGATCCTTGTTATGATCACTGTTACAACTATTATTATTATTGGTATTATTGTTACTATTGTTCTTACTGCCACCCTAGACTTTGCATCCTGTATTGTGCTGTATGCGCTGGGTGCCTTATGATTCATTGTTATGGTGTATAATTGTTATGGTGTATAACTGTGGGCTCTATGTTGCTGAAAAACCAATAAAAATGATTTGACATAAAGAGGTCACAGGAGACTTGGAGCTTATGAGCCCCCCTCCTTCCTGATGACAAAAGACAAGACTATCTTACTCTAGTCAAGCATGCTCAGGATGTTTCCAAGTTTGTAAATCGTGCAGCCTTTGACTGTTTTGAGTGCATAAGCAGAACCTTGGCTATTGCCATTGGTGCACGTCGGATAGCCTGGCTTCAGGCATCTGACTTGGCAATTTGGGTACAGGATAAATTAGGAAACATTCCTTGCACAGGAGAAAATCTCTTTGGCAAGAATTGGCAGGAGGAGGCTAATGAGATAGATGCTGACAATATCACCTTGGATAGATTGTCCAAATCTACAGCCGATCCTGCAAGGAAAAAATCCTCTAAGAACCATTTTTCAATAAGAAAAAAGTTTTATCCTTCCTATACCCAACAGGGACACTGTCCAGGTCAGACTGCCCAAAAGGAACAACAGCAACAACCTAGACAACAAAAGAAGCCAAAGGCTGCAAAACCTCAGCCGTCTCAGGGGCTTTGACTCCTCCCTAGAGAACTTTGCCTTCCTGCCTCTGAACGGTCCAGAATCCTTGCCCATCCCAGGCAGGTTATGTCATTTTGCTCACAGATGGTACCAAATAACAGCAGGAAATTGGACTCTGTCCATTGTACGAGAGGGGTACAAGCTTCATTTTCACAGCATGCCCCCTCCTACAATTGTAAGACACTTCAATTCTCAGACCTCTCTCGACAGTCTCTTAGGTCAAGAAGTCATAGTGCTCCTTGCTCAAGGAGCGATAGAGGAAGCACCCATTCCCCCATCAGGGTACAGGGTTCTACTCCCCCTGTTTCCTTATTCCAAAGAAAGCAGGGGGACACAGACCCATTTTAGACCTCAGAGAATTGAACAAATATTTTTTCCGAGAGAAGTTCAAAATGGTCTCTCTAGGAACTCTGCTGCCATACCTTCAAAGTCAGGATTGGCTTTGTTCCCTAGATCTCAAGGATGCGTATACTCATATTCTCATCCATCCAAATCACAGGAGATTCCTCCGATTCCTGTTTCATCTGCGCCAAGAGTGTTCACAAAATGCATGGCTGTGGTAGCAGCATTTCTCCGCACTCTGGGAATATTTGTCTTCCCTTACTTAGGCGACTGGCTCATTCGAGCCCCTACAGTGCCAGAAGTCAGCTCTGCTCTGTTTCACACAATGCGAATCCTTCAGTATTTGGGACTGGTCATAAACCTCCCAAAATCCAATCTTGCTCCCACTCAGTCCCTAGAGTTCATTTGAGCTCATCTGGATACCAGGCAGACAAGGGCTTTCCTTCCGCAGCCCCGCTGTCTTCGCATAGTACAACTAGCTTCCCAAGCAGTGCTCAAACCTTGTCTCACTGCTCGGGAAATGCTACAATTGCTAGGCCCCATGGCATCCACTGTGCATGTGGTTCCTTATGCTCGCCTCCATATGCGAGCAGCCCAGTGGGCTTTATCCACTCAGTGGACACAGGCCTCAGGCTGCCTGTCGGACAAAATAATAAACTTAAATCATCTTATTTTGTCCCTCCAATGGTGGCAATCACCCAGAAACCTTCTGGTGGGATCTGCTCCAGATCTTCTCTCCCAAGAGGATGGGATGCTCTGGCATCTGAATCCCCAGTCTCTGCATCTCAGGGCCTGGTTGCTGAAAGCATAGAACTTCAGGATCTTAACCTTTCCCAACAGGTAAAGGATATCCTTCATGCTTCTAGGAAACCCTCCACAAGATGCTCGTATGCCTTAAGTGGAAAAGGTTTACCATATGGTGCTCGCAGAAGGGTCTTAACCCTCTTGCGATACCTCTAGAATCGATACTGGAATATCTCCTTTATTTGTCAAATGCGGGTCTCAAGACAAATTCAGTAAGAGTCCATCTTAGTGTTATTGCAGCTTCTTACAAGTGGACAACCTATTTCCTCTCATCCTCTCATAGCAAAATTTATGAGAGGCCTTCTTTTAACAAAGCCTCCCATTAAGTCACCACCGGTGTCATAGGACTTAAATCTGGTGCTCGGGCAGCTCATGAAACTGCCCTTTGAACCATTAGCCACTACATCTCTGAAATTCCTTTCTTGGAAAGTCATCTTCCTCATTGCAATCACATCAGCACGTCGCATCAGTGAATTGCAAGCGTTAGTGGCTGATCCTCCTTATACAAGGTTCCACCATGATAAAGTAGTTCTTAGGACTCATCCACACTTTATGCCAAAGGTGGTTTTGCCCTTCCATTTAAACCAAGCGGTTTACCTTTCTGTATTCTTTCCGAGGCCTCATGCCTCCATTGCAGAAAGGAACCTTCATACCTTGGACTGTAAAAGAGCTTTGGCCTTTTACTTGCAAAGAACACAACAACATAGAACATCTTCTCAACTCTTTGTTGCTTTTGATCCTAGTCATTTGGGACTTCCAGTTTCCAAAAGAACTCTATCTAACTGGATTGCTCATTACATATCCTTTGCCTATGAGAGTAGGAACCTTCCTCTTGAAGGCCATGTCACAGCTCACAATGTGAGAGCCATGGCAGCTGCAATAGCTCATCTTCACTCTGTGTCTATTGATGACGTCTGTCAAGCAGCCAATTGGGCTTCGGTACATACCTTCGCAGCCCACTACTGCTTAGATGAGGATTCCCGCCGGGATGCCTTGTTTTGCCGGGCTGTTCTTCGACACCTTTTTCAGACTTAATCAACTCCTGCCCGCTGTCCCTGGTAGGATGCCAGAGATCCATGGGGGAGGGGGGAGTATGGCTCTTTCACAAGGCCTAACACCTTCCTGGGGCCATCTCCCTGGCATCTGCAGCTAGGGAGTCCCCATATGTGAAGACTACATTCATGCTTGTTCCTGGAGATAGCGTAGTTACTCAACTGTAACAGGTGATCTCTGGGAACAGCAGGAATTTAGTCTTCACATATGGGTATCGTCAGTACCAATGGAGCCTTTACGGGAACGCTCCCCAGTGTCCAATGGGAAAACTTTTGGGAGCATCCCACAGCGCCTGTATGCTGCCTTCCCTCCTTTCCAACTGTCCCTCTCCAGTTGAGTTTATAGCTGAGGAGAAAGAGAGAGAGATATACATGGAGTGGAGGAGTAGCCTAGTGGTTAGAGCAACTGTCTAGTACCCAGAAGATCAAGGGTTCAATTCCCACTGGCATTCATTGTGATTTTGGGCAAGTCACTTTACCCTCCATTGCCTCAGAAGGAAAGGCTGGCAATCTACTTCCGGTGATACATTGCCAAGAAAACCCAGAGGTAGCTGGGTCACTATGAGTCAACACTGACTCGATGGCACTAAAAAATAAAAAAATTAACTCAACTGGAGAGGGACAGTTGGGAAGGCAGCAGGCAGGTGCTGTGGTATGCTCCTAAAAGCTTTCCCATTGGACGCTGGGGAGCATTCCCGTGCAGGCTCAGTTGGTACTGACAATACTCATATCTGAAGACTAAATTCCTGCTGTTCCCGGAGATCACCTGTTACAGATGAGTAACTATGCTATCTCAGCCTGGTTGTGGGACAATTCATTAAAATTATGGCTGCCCATAATATCTCTGATCCATTTCAAGGCCCTTCCTTTCACACAAAACGATCCAGAATGCATTCCTAAACTATCTCTCTTCTTTACTCTCCATGGGCCTGCTAGATCACGTCACTCCTTGCATGGTTATCAACTTCCCTTCCCCTCCCCTCCACACACCAATACCATGGTCAGATCACCATGCTATACTATTTGAGCTCCATCACAATACCCACCATACATCTTGGAGAACTGAACAGCCAACCAGATGCTTCAAAGCTTTTAACAAAGAGCAATTCCTCAAAGACACCATTCAGTCCCTACCCCAAGACTTCACCCACCTGGCTGAAGCTGTCATTGCATGGAATACCACTATCCTTGCCGCATCTCAACTCCCACCTCTAAAGAGCTCAAACCACAACAAAAACATACCTAGATTGACGCCATGGTATTCTAATAAGAACAAGACATGCCATACTGGGTCAGACCGAGGTCCATCAAGCCCAGTATCCTGTTTCCAACAGTGGCCAATCTAGGTCATACGTACCAAGCATTGATATCCTGTGTCCCTTTTTAATAGTGGTTTATGGACCTTTCCTCCAGGAACTTGTCCAAACCTTTTTTAAACCCAGCTATACTAACAGCCCTTACTACATCCTCTGGTAACAGATTCCAGAGTTTGATTACACATTGAGTGAAAAAATATTTTCTCTTATTTGTCTTAAATAGTTTACCCTGTAGCTTCATTACATGTCCCCTAGTCTTTCTATACTCTGATAGCATAAACAATTGATCCATGTTTATCCGTTCCACTCCATTCATTAATTTATAGACCTCTATCATATCTCCCCTCAGCCGTCTCTTCTCCAGGCTAAAGAGCCCTAACCTTCTTAGCCTCTCTTCATAGGAGTAGCCTTCCATCCCCTTCACCAATTTGGTGGCTCTTCTCTGTACTTTTTCTAATAACGCTATGTCCTTTTTAAGATATGGTGACCAGAATTGCACACAATATTCAAGGTGCGGTCGTACCATGGAGCGATACAGAGGCATTATAATATCCTTTGTTTTGTTCTCCATCCCTTTCCTTATGATACCTAGCATTCTATTTGCTTTCTTGGCCGCCGCTGCACACTGGGCGGAGGGTTTTAACATGTTATCCACGATGACTCCTAAATCTTTTTCCTGGGTGTTGGTTTCTAATGTGGAGCCTTGCATCGTGTAACTATAGTGTGGGTTGTTCTTTCCTAGGTGCATAACTTTGCACTTGTCCACATTAAATTTCATCTGCCATTTGAATGCCCAGTCTTCCAATTTATCCAGATCCTCCTGCAGTTTTCCACAATCCTCTTGGGTTTTAACAACTTTAAAGAGTTTTGTGTCATCTGCAAATTTGATAACCTCACTAGTTATTCCCTTTTCCAAGTCATTTATGAATATGTCAAAAAGCAGCGGACCCAGTACAGATCCCTGGGGTACTCCACTATTCACCTTTTTCCATTGGTAATATTGGCCATTTAGCCCTACCCTCTGCTTTCTATCTTTTAACCAGTTCCCGATCCACAATAGTACACTGCCTCCTATCCCATGACTTTTTAGCTTTGCCAAAAGTCTCTGATGGGGGACTTTGTCAAAAGCTTTCTGAAAGTCCAGATACACTATATCAACCGACTCACCTTTGTCTACCTGTTTATGCACACCTTCAAAAAAACATATCAGATTAGTAAGACAAGATCTTCCTTGTCTAAAGCCATGTTGGCTGTCTCCCATTAGGCCATGACTATCTACATGCTGTGTAATTTTGTTCTTTATGATGGTTTCTACCATTTTCCCTGGTACTGACATCAGGCTCACCGGTCTGTAATTTCTTGGGTCACCCTTGGAACCCTTTTAATACCATAAGAGAATCCAAAAGGAAGTTACGACAACTGGAATGCTGCTGGAAATGTAACAAATCAGAAAGTACATAGAAGCAATATCAGGAGATGCAAAAAGAATACAATAATCTAGTTAACAAACATAAACAAGAATACCACACAAACCTTGTTCTAAAAGCCTGTAACAAGCCCAAGGAGCTCTTTAACATTGTGTGCACTCTTACAAATGACCTGACCATGAAAGATGAAAGCAAGATTCACCCTCAAACCTTTGCAGATTTTCTAATATCTAAGAACAGTCCCAATCACAACACACCCCATACGAACATCCCTCTTATGGACACACCAACTACAGATTCCAACTGCACTACTACCACTCAATGGAAGAACTTCAGCATTCCATCAACGAAACAAATAATTGAAACCATCACCGCTCTAAACACCACCACTTCTCCATCGGACCCCTGCCCGGTGACATGGATTAAATCCACCAAAGAAGACCTAAGCACATGCATTCAAAAGATAATAAGCACCTCTCTCACTCAGGGCTACATGCCCAAAGCACTTAATCTACTATATGCCCTATTTGTAAAACTACATCAACTAATAGTACCGACCCCCTCAACCTACCGCCCAATATCAAGCCTTCCATTCCTAGCAAAAATAACTGAAAAAATTGTTCAGAGACAGCTTCAAGAACATATTGATGAATATGCTCCACTAGACCCTCACCAGCACGGATTCCGCCCAAACCACAGTGTTGAGACACTTCTCATACATCTATTCGATAACATACTCAAAGGAATAGACAAGATAAAGAAGGGCTTCTTACTAATTTTTATCAACATATCATCTGCCTTTGATACAGTTTCTCATCGCATTCTACCAAAGCGCCTAATGGAGATTGGCCTCCAAGACACCACCATAAAATGATTTCAATCATACCTCAAAGACAGACAACAAAAAGTAGCATCTGGTAACTTCACCTCAGCACCCTTCCATACAACTCAAGGAGTTCCCCAAGGCTCCTCACTATCTGCACTCCTCTTCAATATCTATATCCAACCTATATACAAAATATTTAATAAATACAAGATACAATATGCCATATATGCTGACGGTATCATGGCATATACTCCTATCCATCTGGATGCCCCAGACTATACCGCTATATTTATTTATTTAACCAGTTTTGTATACCACCTTATCCTTCAGTCAAAGTGGTTGACAAGACAACAAAGGCTTACATACTGAGGGTATGGGAAAACAAAAACGATACATTACAATATAAATACAAAACAAAACAGTATGTTTTAATACTATATCATAGTGAAATTAAATATACATAATGGTAAATTTAAGTTATTTCACCAAATGATTCTATAAATAAGTCTTTAAAGATTTGCGAAAGTCCTTAATGTCTTCCTGAGTTCTTAAGTCTTCAGGAATATAATTCCATAACTCTGGTGCCATAAAGGAAAACGCTCTTTTAGAAGTCATTTGTTTTGATTTGTTGAAATTCAAAGGAATATTAAGTTTATTGATATTTTGAGATCGTCTTGGTCTTATGCTCTTGTGTTTTGAAATTATAGATTGTAGAATATCCGCTGAGGATTGGTGAAAATTTTTGAAAATAGTCATTAGGTTTTTATATTTTGCTCTTGCAATAACCGGAAGGAAATGTAACTCTTTGAGGACAGGCGTTATGTGTTCAGATTTTGTAGAGCCAGTTTTAATACGCTCAGTGGTGTTCTGAACTAATTGGAGAGGATGGATAGAGTGTTTAGGAAGACCTTGATACAAGATGTTTCCAAAATCAAGTAGAGGTGTTATGAATGCCTGACATACCGTGCGAAAGTGATTTGTATTTAGTATTGGTTTTAGTCGTCTTATAATCTTTAAACGATGGTATGCTTTTGATGCAATTTTGTTTATATGAGATTTTAAATTTAAATATCTAATGTTACACCTAAATAGGCTGACCTGAAATCTAGACCTAAACCAAATTATCCCCACATACCTTACTTCATCTTTAATTTTTATTTCTCTTTTTAATAAATTAGTTTCAATTGGTAGTTTTAAGGACTGGCATTTAGATATGAACATTGCTTCTGTTTTGTCAGAATTTATTTTTAAGTTGTTGTTATTAAGCCAATCATCCATATCAGCCAAATAGTTATTAATTTTTGTTGTATTAAATGTATTTTGGTCAATTATAGTATAAACCATGTCATCAGTATATAAATGATAATTAATTTCATGAAGATTAATAATCATTTATAATTTGACATAAGGGTTGAATATAAATATTAAAGAGAATAGATGATAAAGCTGAACCTTGAGGTATGCCTTGTCCAATTGAAAATTGAGAGGATTTTTTTGTCACCATATTTTACTAACTGCGTACGATTGGTTAAATAAGAGGCAAACCATATCAACTTGCATTCATGAAAGAACGACTTGGCTTACTAACAATTTAAAAATCAATATAAAAAAATCTGAAGCAATTATTACAAGGGAATCCACATTCACTCCTCCTACTACTATCAACATCTCAAATATACCAATCACTATAAAAGAGGTTCGGTATCTTGGAGTGATACTAGACAAACAACTTACCCTCCAAGCGCACATCAACAGGACATCTAAAACAGCCGCCTTCAAATTAGCAATGCTCTGAAGACTAAAACCTCTTCTCAATAAAGAACACTTCTGTACAGTATGCCAGGCCATCATCACACCCAATGTTCCCTCTAAGGATTGCTGGTTCATGTGCAAAATCAAAAACTCGTGAGCAGAGTTTTACAGAATCAATTTTTTTGTGTGCAATACTTTACAACCTACACACGTGTGTGCTGTTATTACATTATTTAAATGCAAAATTTTAATGACATTAAATAAACTATAATTAAATAATTGTAATCAGAAATGACAATAGTTCAATTAAAGCTATATTTTAATAATGGTATGATAACCAAAACAAATTCAAGTTACATTTAGATATAGAGAATATTCTAATTTACTTTCTCTCTTCATCCTTTATCTGTTTTCCATAATTCATAAACATTGTCAATATTAATGTTTTCAGTAGACATGTAAAGTTTAATTCTCATCAAATTCTCCAGGTGATTTGCTTCCAGCCAATTTCTACCCTTTGTTTTAATGGCGTTCATTAGGCTGAAACCTCTCTCGCAGTCAGCACTCGAGGCTTGAAAAGTCCCACATACATCTAGTAAAAGATTAAGTGCATTGAATTGTTCCTGTTGTGTAAATGTTAGTATGTCTTGAAAAGTTTTTATGGCTCCGACCTTTACCTTCTCTGCAATGATACAGTTGAGGTCTACATACTCTTTATGAAGTTCCTTTTCATAAGATTGTTCATCTTTCTTGAATAAATTGCAGTTACGCTTAGCAAATCTGGACAGCTCTATTCTCCCAAATGAAAATTCATCAAGATTTGAAGGATTTGATATGCAATCTATATCATATATACACCAATCCTGTAATTCATTCTCTGGAAATCTTTTATCCATGTGATCGCAAGTTTGTTGAATAAATTCAAGAATGGCATCGATATTTATTGTACAGCTGTAAGATGACATTAAGTCTTGTACATTTTCACTCAAGTAGACATTTTCTCCAAGATACCGAGATCTAATTCTCTGAATTTTGGCTTTGGTGAACTGATATGCTTCCATGGTGGTCAAAGAGCTCTTCTGAAGACTTTTGCAAAGTTTTGCTAAGTCACCAAGAACATCACAAAGAATAAATATTGCTACTTTGTATTCGTGTTTTTCTTAATCTCCCAAGGCAATATTTGTGTACTGGATCATTATCTTCGTCTACTTGTGCTTGACAATATTCAATTAAAACATCATAATTCTTAACCAGTTACCTTAGAGCGAAATGTCGAGAGAGCCATCTTCATTCAATGGCCTAAATGAAACAACGTCACTGTCTGTTGCATTAGCAATTTCCTCCAGTTTGCCTTGCCGTATACTTGATCTACTGATGAGGTTATAAACAGTGCGTAATAGAGTTTCAACATCCTTAATGAATGAAATTTTTTTTCGAAGCATTGTCTATTGCTAAATCTTCTCTGTGAACTACACAATGCTGTTCCAGCATATGAGGAATTGATTCACGGAGAATTGCAGCAACTCCATTGTTCTTTCTGAGCATAACAGAAACACCATCTGATGTAAACATAGCAATGCGATTCATGTCCAAGCAATTTTCATCATAAAACTTCCTTATTGAATCAACTATTGCAGACATTCAATTTTACCATTCCAGCAAAAACTGTTTTATGAATATAGTTTCCAGTCCTTCTAAATTTGATGTACATGATAAGCATCTTTGAGGTAGTGATGTCAATGCTTTCATCTATTATGAGAGTATGGAAAGGAGATTCCCTGATTTCAGTTAAAATTTGATTTTTAACACTACCATTTATGCATTTGGTGAATTCGAAGGCATAATTTTTCTTCTCCAGTTTGCTGGCATTTTAACAAAGTTTTCAATATAGTCGTGAATCTCCTGCACAGCCAACATGGACATATTCAATTTAATTGCAAGTAGCACATTGCCAATTAAAATCTTTACCTCTTCTGGGCTTGCCCTATCTCGATTTGCCTGTTCAAGTCTTTTGTTTCTATCTTCAGGTATTTCTCGTAAAAAATTAATTAGAGATCCATGCTTCAGATTCTTGAGTTTTGTTACTGCATCCAAATGACATCTGTGAGTAATGTGATGCTTAAGATAATCAATTTTCCACTCACCCCAATTCTTTCCGGTGCTCCAGTCTCCTTGAACTTCTGCTTTTAGACATATTCTGCAGACTACCACATCCTCTGCTTCATGATATTCAAAAATTTCGTTCAGTTGTACACTCTTACGTCCAGTCACGTCCGGCATAGCAGTTTCAACAGAAAACTCCATCAACCAATTGAGATTGAAATTGTTACTTTTATTTTTCTTCAATTTCCCGAAAAGATGATTTTTATTTTTTCGCTTTGACAATTTGATAGATGTTAAATAATAAAAAAATTTAACGACTCTACGCACTAATAAAAAGGATGAAAAGAATCAAAATGGCGGTTAAATATTTAATGGGGAGGGTTTTTGCAGACTTCCTCTTGAAGAATTTTGTATTGTTATAGTGACGTGTTTAAATGCGGCTTGAAAGCTTACATTTTTATTCATTTTTATTTTAACAATCAACAAATTTTGCCATTTCGTTGTCTTTTGGATTGATTTTAATCTTTTGTTTCAACAAATTTCACCGCAGTGCCTGCTCCTGCGCTGAGCCAAAGGTTTGTGCGCTACGAACCTGAAATCTGTGCGCCAACCCATGCTAGCGCAGCTTAGAGGGAACATTGATCACACCTGTGCTGGACCACTGTAATCTCCTCTTCCAAGGTCTAACCAAACAATCCACTTGACCCCTTCAAATAGTCCAAGACACTGCTGCCCATATTATTGCTGGTGCTTCACTACAAGACCATATAACTCCCATACTACATGATTTGCACTGGCTGCCAATCTCGTCACAAGCAAAATATAAATCAGTGCTCGCCATCTTCAAGATCAAAAATAACATGTCAGCAGGAATACTACACAAGCTCATCGGAACCAAAACAAACAAAAGACTGGACAGAAACAGCACTAAAAACACAATACCAACTCCTAGTCTATTCACAAGAACCAATAAATCCACATCCATGAGGGCTTTCTCTCTTGCTGCCCCTGCTATTTGGAATGCACTCCTGGAAAAGCTAAGATACACAACTGATATAAAAGATTTCCGGAAGATACTCAAAACCACCCTATTCAGGGGCGGCTCTATCATGAGGCGAAGTGAGGCGGCTGCCTCAGGTGGTGACGTTTTAAAGGCGGCAAAAAATGCCCCCAAAACAGTCGCCTCACTTTGCCTTCAAAAGTTAAAAATAAAAAAAATCCAAACGCTCAAGTTGCTGCCGCTGCCGAGTCTGCTTCTCAGCAGCAGCAGACTCGCCTCGCCTCGCCTCTTATAGCAGCCGTGGCTCCTGCTTCTTGGAACTGTGGCTGTACTAAATAGATCAGCCAGCCAGTGTGGAGCCTTCCCGTGCAGCAGCATCCCGCCCTCAAAGGAAGTAACTTCCTTTGCATGCAACTTCCTTTGGGGGTGGGACGCCGCTGCATGTAAAGGCTCTGCACTGGCTGGCTTTATGTTTAAGCTGATCTCACAGCTGCAGTTCCAAGAAGCAGGAGCTGTGGTTGCTATAGGAAGGAGAGGTGAGTCTGCCGCTGCCGAGAAGCGTACTCGGCAGCGGCAGCAACTTGAGCGTTTTTATTTTCCTGGGGGGCCAGGACTGGAAATGGGAAGGGGGGGTCTAGGACTGGAAGTGGGCTGATGAGGGGGAGGTTAGGACTGGAAGTGGGCTGATGGGGGGTGTTTAGGACTGGTAATGGGCTATGGGGGGTCTAGGACTGGAAATGGGATGATGGGGGCTTAGGACTGGAAATGGGCTGATGGGAGGGGGTTAGGACTGGTAATGGGCTGATGGGGTGGTTAGGACTGGAAGTGGGCTGATGGGTGTTTAGGACTGGTAATGGGCTATGGGGGGCTAGGACTGGAAATGGGCTGATGGGAGGGGGTTAGGACTGGTAATGGGCTGATGGGGAGGTTAGGCCTGGAAGTGGGCTGATGGGTGTTTAGGACTGGTAATGGGCTATGGGGGGGGGGACAAGGACTGGAAATGGGATGATGGGGGGTTAGGACTGGAAGTGGGCTGATGGGGGGTGTTTAGGACTGGTAATGGGCTATGGGCTAGCACTGGTAATGGGCTGATGGGGGTGTTTAGGACTGGTAATGGGCTATGGGGGGGTTAGGACTGGAAATGGGCTGATGGGGGGTCTAGTGCTGGTAATGGGCTATGCAGGGCTAGGACTGGAAATGGGCTGATGGGTTTAGGACTGGAAATGGTCTGATTAGGGGGCTAGGACAGGAAATGGACTTATGGGGGGGGGTTAGGACTGGTAATGGGCAGATGGGAGGCTAGCACTGGAAATGAGCTAGGACTGGTAATGGGCTGATTAGGGGGCTAGGACTAGAGTGGGCTGAAGGGGGATAGGACTGGAAATGGGCTAATGGAGGGGAGGAGAGTGCTGCTGGCCCTGGAAGAAAACTAGGGCTAGGGCTACAAATGGCCTGATGCGGGAGGATGGTAGAATAGGACTGGAAGGGAGCGGATAATGAGAGGGTCTGCCAGGGGAAGGAGGGGGCACGAAGGGAGCTGACAATGGTGAAGGAGGGGGCTGGAAAGGAGCTGACACCTGGGATGTACTGAAGGGGGACTGGAAGGGAGCTGACATTTGGGGATGGGAGTGGTAGGTGGTTGAGTAATGGGGAGAAAGCTGGAAGGGATCTGACATGCAAATGGCACTGGAAGGGGGATGGACAGAGGGTAGGGCGACTGGAAGGGAGCTGACTGGGGAGGTGGCACCGAGAGTGGATGTGAGCTGATATCTGGGATGGTATTTGGACTAGAAAGGGCTGGACAGTGGGGAAGGAGGGGGACAGGAAGGGAATGGACACCATTTGCAGTCATGGGAATGCAAGGCGGTTGACACTGGAAGGAACTGGGAGGGAAGGACTGGAAAGGGGGCTGATACTGGGGAGGGGAACTGGAAATGGGTTGATGGAAGGAAGTGAAGAAAACAAAAGAAGAGATAAGAAATGGCAGATGGACCATAGACCACAGAAAGAGAGCTAAGAGAAGAAAGGAAAGCTGAAGCCTCAGATTGGGACCTGCATGATCAGAGAATAAAATGGTCAGACAACAAAGGTAGAAAAAATAATTTTATTTAATTTTAGTTATTGGACTATGTGTTATTTTTATATTTTACACAGTATTGAGGAACTGCATCTCTTATCTGATAATGCACTGCATGTGGACTCTGGCTTCTTTGGGTTTCAATTTAAATTTAGTCTACATATTTTTATTTTTACTTTAGATTGTGGTTACTTATTCTGTACTTGGTGAGGGTCGATGTTGCGAGTGTTTGACTGAGGTCAGGTGTTCTGTTAACATGGAGTTTGTACATAAAGATCTATTCTGTACTGTAGTAATTTGTCTTGTTCAGCTTTTCAAATAGGTGTATGGATGTTCCAGGGCCCACTGTAGTATTTACAGTGATGCTTTTTTTGGATGGGCTCCTTATGTGAGTTTTGGAAGTTTGTGCTGATATGGTATGGTAGGTTTGCTCTTTGTTGTAGGGTTTTGTATAACCGAGGTAGATCAGACCCGGTGCTCCCGACCTCCCTCCCCCCACCCCCACCTATTTGCCCGGCCCTTTTCCACACAAACTACACAACAACAACTGATCTTTGGAACACAACTGTTCGCAGCTTTATTAACCTTTATAACATATCAAACATTACATTCCAGAATAATCTTCTTGACAATCCAATTAACGGAACACTGCCTCACCAGCCATGCAATTAGCAAGGTGACCTCACCTCCGCTTCTGCCGTGGTCATGCCAACGGCAAGCTTCCTTATCCCCGACCTCGCCATATAATTAGCAAAAGTCAGCAAGGGGTTGTCCGGATCGGGGGCACCCAACCCTGGCCCAAGTATAGCCTATGTCTCCGGACCCCAGAATCCTCCAGGATCCCGCCACCAGCACAGGTGACATCAATGTCCCTGTGCCGCCCTCCCCCCCCCACCAAGCTGCGACCAGCAAGCATCCCTCAGAACCACACATTCCAAAGCCTCCTGCCAGTCATTCAGGAGCTTGTTGACAGACCCAAGGGCCAATCTGTTGATTTTTTTTTTTGTCAGCCCTCGTGACCAACGCCGTTGGTCCCCAGCAGGCAGGCCTTGGAATGATGTCTGACCACAATAACACCACTCCCTGGAAAATTCTCAGAACTACACCCAGGTCCCTCTTTGCCGCTCTAGTCACTTGCTTGCCTGTCCGGTACACCAAGTCGTTTCCGCCCAACTGCAACAATATCACTGCAGGTGCACTTCGCCATCGCTGATGGTGCCGTAGCAAAGGCAGAAGCCATGTCCAGCGCAGACTGCGCTCGCCCCGCCATGAAACAGACACCACTGCAGGATCAATTCTGAGATTAGGCCCCATCGGCCGCACTGCTGCTCGCTGACCATCCCAATAAACAAAGGAATGGCCTCTCAGTCAACAGCCCCGGGACTCCGTCCCCCATCTGCAAAAGAAAATATAAATTAGTATCCATAGCTTGCTTATCCACCCTCTCTTCAAAAGGCGCACATAGCCCAGAAAAGCCCGAGAATGCCATCTGCCGATGCTTCGTATCTCTTGCTCAGGCAGTCCTGCCACGGCCGCACTGGTTGCAGTGCCAATGCGGAAGGAGCACGCGGCAAACTGGCTTAGATCCTCACCTATGTGTAACATCACCATCTGCTGTACTGCTGAAATTTGAAAATGTGTTAACGGCCAAGCATCCTCCTGTATAAAGAGCCCTCCGTCTCGCGCAGGATGCCCCCTCCAGTACCTCCTCACTGTGTCTACCGGGCATGTTGACAATCCAACAATCTCCCGTAGACTACCCACCATCCTTTCCACGTTGGTCCATCTTGGATTTGGCCAGCAAGACCTGTACTTGCCCATCCTCATCCAACACATGCTGTCGCTGCAGACTACCGCCGAGCCCGTACCTACCGGAGTTCACTAATAACCCCAATATGGAAAGTTCCGAAAAATGCCAGCCAACAACCCGCCCAGAACAGAGTTGCCTCATCCAAAGACGCTGCCTCCGTGGGTAAGGCAGCGCAGAGTCTCACCAGCATGTCATGTGTAATCGGACTCCGGTAATCCCGCAGAATTGGCCTCAAATACTCCCATCCTCCTAGAAGTCTGCGAGCTAAGAATCCCCCCGTTGAGGAGCCCCCACCCGCCGCTCTACCAAAACAGGCAAAGCCTGCTAAGTGAGTACGCACCGGTGATCCGGAGACCCCTCTTCCTCTTGCATCAACTAGATATATCAACCAATCAGCTGATCGTGCTGCCACCCCTGGTTGTCACCCTTGTGCCACCAAAATTCCACCTCTTTGTCACAACCTCGCCTATATGCTGACCAAGTCGCTGTTGACGCCGAACTCTGCAGTAAATTCAACCTCCCTTCTGGCCAACACTCCATAAATTCCGTGGGACCCACTACTCCTGAGTCCCCCTCTGATGCCAGAGCCGAAACCTGTCCCACTGGAACGGGAACGAGCGTCAGCAATCACATTAGTACTGCCTGGAATATGTCTGGTCCTTACGGCCACATTCAATGCAAACATACTAATACCACTTCCTTCATTAACGCTGCCACCTGGACACCTCATGGTGTGTAATGCTTAACCATGCTCACCACCGCTGCGTTGTCACACCACCACCACCACCCAGTGGTTACGAAGCCTATCGGGCCACAACTCAAATGCTACTAAAATGGGAAATAATTCCCAGAAGGTTATGTTGCTGGTTAGACTAGATTCATACCATGACCGCAGCCAGCGATCTGCACCCCAAACCCATACTCCTTGCTGCATCCGTGTATAGCTGTAAGTCTACGCTGGACCTTTCCATCTCCATAATCACCAACATCTCATTAAAGTCCATTCCAGAAGACATCCCAGATCCCCAAATTGTCTTTACTCACTTTAGAGACCCTAATCCAGTGATGCGGTTTATGCAAACCGGCCATGGATGCCGCCAGCTGCCGCAGGAACCCCCTACCCAGCAGGATGACCCTGCACACAAAATTCAGGTAGCCTATAAAGCCTGCATCTCTCTCACAGTCAACTTAGTGGAAGCCAACACATTCACAACCCACACCCACAGGCTCAGATGAGGTACCCTCTCCACCGGATCCAGGTCTACCCCCACCCAGGTGGTCCCTGTCAATGGGCCTTCTATCTGACCTGTCGCCAAGGGCACCCAATTCACCTGACAATTCTACAAAACCTTCTAAAAGCAGAAGCCACGCCGCGGAAGGAGCTAATAAATTCCATCCTCAAAATGGAAACCTAGCAACTTAACCGCTGACGGGTGTACTGGTAACAAATGGAACGCTGATTTAATGCCGACTTTCGCCATCCAAGCCTTGCGCCCAGATTCTTCAACTCACTCGATCGCCCGTTCAAACGAAGCATATCGAACAGTACACCACTCCCTCGGGATGTGATCCTCTACCGAGGCTCCTAATGGGCAAGAAAAATTATGAATCCATTGAAACTTCCGTGGTGTGATTCCCAAAGGTAATACCACCACATTTGGGATAGGTTGCTCTCTCAAAAGGCCCGCAATTCATCCCAAATTCAGCTCTGCCATTAACTTATCTCTCACTGTGCTTGCAAAGCGCCGCACTGAGGGGGAATTGCTCACCTTTGATACTAAAACATGTCCGCGCATCCGTATAACGAAGCCCCCACTGGAACCCCCACTGAAATACCTCCCAATCTGCCCATTTCCAGGTAGTGTCGAAGTCAAATCCATAAGGCCTCTACCTTTATTGGTGCAGAGGCCCGGCCAAAAACATTGTTATGGCTTGGGGACCAACACTGAGGCCAAAGAGGCCCCGTTTTAACGCATTTCGCCGCTGAGTGTCCCTTGCCACAGACCGCCACAGACCTGTCGGAAGTTGCAATCGGGAAAAAGGGGCAAGAAGACTTGTTGAATCTCCAGCACACATCCCCAGCCCCAGCTCTCTGCTGCGAGGCGGCCCCCCCCGCCTGAAAGGAATGACCCCCACCTGTACTGGCCACTGCCCCCCCTTTTGCTCCCTCAAATCCACCAGAACCAGCCTTGGCAGACCTCTCCGTCCACCAATGGTTAATATCCTGCGTGCCCCACGTTAATTTGTTCTCCATATTTGTCCCGGAATTTCTCATCGTAATTTAACCATGCACATCCGTCATGGGTCTGCGCCGCTTCAAGAATTGAATCTGCATACGCCAGCAACATCCTCTAATGCTCTGGATAGTGATGGCCCCCATACACTCGCTAACCGCAGAAAAGCCCTCCTCCAGTTCACTACGTTACGTGAGACTTTCTTAACTTGGCCTGCGTTTTGTTTTGTTTTTTTGACCGCTTCCTACCCTCTAGCAAGTGAAAAACATCTACATAATGCCTCTTCTTAATCGTGTGATGCAAATTTCTTGGAACTCCTTCCCCTAATTCCGAAAAGACACTCATGTAGGAGCTCTGCCCCTGCACTTTTTCTCTCTTGCCCCCCCCCCCCACTACTTACCCCCTGCCCAGTGCTTTCGCCTCCCCATGATGACGACGCAGACTCAGAGGACGATGAGAATGCGTCAGAGCCATGACGCCACCTGCAGGAATGCTCTCTTTTCTTACGTGCTTTACCCCCCCCCCCCCCCATCCTCTCCTGGATTCTTGGATTTCTAGTGTAGACAGGAAGATCTGAGAGTCATCAGCATCAAGATGGTACCGAAAACCATGGGAGGAGAGAGGGGCACCCAGGAAATAAGTGTAGAGAAGAGAAGAGGTCCCAGGACAGAGCCCTGAGTTGCACAGACTGCAAGTGGGATGACAGTAGAGGAGGATCCACCGGAGCATACACAAAACGAGATGGGGGAGAGAAGAAACCCAAGACAGAATAGAGCCCTAAAATCCAAGCAGGAACAGGATATCAAGAAGAAGATAAAATAGTGTCAAAAACAGCAGATAGGTCAAGAAAGATGAGGATCAATTAAAGACGTTTGTATGTGGCCAGGAGTGCTGTAACCACAGTTTGTTTGAAGGTACCAGGAACAGTTGCAGTGGAAAGCGATAGGATGAAGATATGGTAGAAGAAAAGGTCAACAGTGGGGGGAATAGAAATTAGTAAATGGGGGAGGGGGGGGGGAATTGGGATCAGAATAACAGGTAGTGAGTTTGGAGGAGGAGAGAAGACATGTAGTTTCTTCCTCTGTGATGATATTAAATTAAGAAAGGGTGACTGGTGCTGAAGGTAGGATCTGAGAGTGAAGAAGGTGAAAGGGGAGTTAGAGGGGATCTCAAAACTAATCTTGTGAAACTTGTTATGGAAGTAGCCAAAATCTGGGCACAAAGTGAAGGCGGGGTAGAGGGTTGGAGGCATTTTGAGGAAAGTTGAGCCTTGCAACTGCGTCCCTAACTGCTATGTTTCAATGTATCAAACATCCTATGCTGCAGAAGTTGGAATGGCCACTCCCGTAGAAGTACATTGGGCCGTCATTTTGAGATTATTTTTCTAGAGCCCTTGATCTGATCTGGCCCATTTTCAAGCTTCATCTAACTGGTATTTCTCTCATGCCCACTTTGCTCTCATTTTGTTAAATCTTTCAGAGTTATTTTGCCCGCAGATGGTGGACAGACATTTTGGACCCTTTATTTCCAAGATCTGTTTGGAAAGAATGAATAAAAAAAACTAATCCCAAATGAACAGGCCAGACATTTGCACTAAACATATAAAATCCCAAGTATAATGTGCTACAAAAATTGTAACATTTTTTGCTATTTAATTTTTACACTATTCTTATTATGAAATATTAAGGACCTACGATTATTTCGAGCATCCTAGTCATGGCCCTTTTGAGGCTGTCATGCTTGGGGGCCTTTTTGGGCCTTAAGCTCACGATTGTTTGAGGTCCCTACCTATATTATTGTAATATACTTAGCCACTTAACCCTCCATAGCCCATGTTCCCTGTAAAATAGTTATCTCCAAGTTATGATGCCCTGTTCAATGTAATTTCAGTTTGTTCAATGTAAACCGCACTGATGCAGAATAGCGCGGTATATAAGAGAATGTAAATAAATAAAATAATATTTTGATCTGTTTTTTTTTACATTACTGAAACATATTTTTGATCATTTTTGAGGTCTTTTTGTTAACTAATTACAAAACCTTTAGTGGCTTTTAAAAGAAACGAGTGTGTTTTGTTAATCTTTTTTGTTGCTTAATGGTAAGCAGCAGCTCTATAAATCATAGTAAGCACCATTCCTGTATTTAACCCAAAAAAAAAAAAGTAAAAACCAAATTTTACTGTTACGTCTTAAAACAGAGTAAATCCCAGTCATGGTCCCTTGACGAGGAATTCTAAAGAGCTGGTGTGACCCGCAAAGAAAATTCTACATCTTGTTATAAGAACAAATATAGCATTCCTTAATTATGACTACACTCCATTTAAAGAAAAAATTCTTATGGAAATACTTTGTACGATTGAGACAGAAAATAAACAAACGTGGAACAAAACCCCAAAGGAAGCAAAAGGAGAAACAGACAAGTTTTCATTGAGCAGACCGCTACTGATTTAATACACTGCAGAAAAGATGCTTGAAATTGACATCCTATATCATAAATTAAGGAATATGCATTGAGATGACGACATTCTCCCAGGCATTCACTTGGCTGGAAATCATTCTGTACACTCACTGTTTCCTACTATCCCTAAGCAGTGGGGGTGGAGGGAGGTCTTGTCGCACAGAAACGGGCTATTATCCCAAACCACATCTTCCTGGACTCTTACATGTAGTTCAGCTTTCAAAAACTCCAGCAGCAGCAGTAGAGGCTGTTGAAAGATCTGCAAACGCTTTGCTCTTGTTTTTCATGTAAATTAATCTTAAACTCCTAATACTGTAAAACAGGGAATAGCACCTGAAGGATTCAAAGGCTAATTATACTGATAATATGGGATGATTATTTACCTTCTTCATGCATAATTTTGGGCTAGATTTAGTAAGGTGCACTACATTAGTTATCAGTAAATAGGCCCAATTGCATAGAATGTGGCCTATGGTATAACAGCGTGCATGAACATGTTAGTACTTTAGTAAATAGAGACTTACAGTTGTGGTCAATATTATTGGCACCCTTACAGTTCAACCCCTTAATGTCCAGTATCCTAAAAAAAAAAAAAAAAAGTGTGTCCAGTGACATGACGCATATTTGACACATTAAAGAATCAAATAAAACAATATCAATTAAAAAAGGAAATTGTAGGGAATAGTATAAAAACTGGGAAATTGCCAGGGCATGATTATTGATACCCTTATAAACAATTCAAATCAGTTTGAACAGAAGAACCATATTCCTATTGCAGTAAAATCAGACACACCTGTGATCAATTGTCAGCACTCAGATGACTTGAATAAGCCAATGAATGATGATTCTAATGTTTAAAATGGCCATATTCACTCACTCTTCCAATTTCACAATGGTGAAGACAAGAGAGCTGCCTGAGACCATCAGAAACACCATTATCACCAAACTTCAAAGGGGTACAAGGCCATCTCCAAAGATCTTGGGATTCCTGTGTTTACAGTTCACAATATTATTAAGACGTTTTCTGCTCATGGAACTGGCAAGAGCCTCCCAGGACATGGTGGGGAGAGGAAAATTTAATCCAAGAAATCTTTGAAGGTTAGTATGAACTGTTGGAAAAACACCACGTTCAACATCCAAAGAGCTTAAGGTTGACCTGAAGCAATCTGGAGTGGTAGTTTCAACCTGTAATATATGCAATGGACTAAAAGAAGGACTTCATAGGCGAAGGCCAAGGAGGACCTCACTGCTCAAAGATAGACATAAAAAGGCGTGCCTGATCTTTGCCCAAACCTACTTTGAGAAACCACAATTCTTCTGGGGAAAATGTTCTGCGGACAGATAAAACCAAACTTGAGCTCTTTGGTGATGCAGACCAGCGATACATTTACAAGTGAAGAAATGAAACTTATAAGAGAAAAAAACACCCTTCCTATAGTTAAATATGGTGGGGGTTCCATAATGTTGTGGGGCTGTTTTGCTGCCTGAGGAACTGGAGGCCTGGAATGTATTAAAGGAATCATGAAGTCTGAGGACTACCAAGGTATTTTGGAGCAAAATGATGCTACCTAGTGTCAGAAAGCTAGGTCTGGGTCGAAGGTCATGTGTCCTCCAGCAGGACAGTGACCCAAAACATACATCCAAAAGTACAAAAGAATGGTTATATATGTGTGTGCCTTCAAGTCAATGCTGACTCCTGGCATCCCAGAAGCTCCTGGGTTTTCTTGGCAGTGTGACCGGAAGTAGATTGCCAGGCCTTTTTTCCAAGGTAATGGGAGGGTTAAGTGACTTGCCCAAGACCACAATGAGTGCTAGTGGGAATCAAACACTGTCGCCTGGTTACCAAGCCAATGCTCTAACCACTAGGCTGCTACTCCACTCCTAAAAGAATGATTAAAAAGGAACAAATGGACCGTTTTAAACTGGCCAGCATTGAGTCCTGACCTCAATCCAATCGAGAACCTTTGGAAAGAGCTGAAATCTGCCATTGGTAAAAGGAACCCAAGACACATTCATGAGCTGGAACAAATCGCAGTTGAAGAGTGGGAGAAACTACCAGCAGACAGATGTATGAAACTTGGATAACTGTCATGATGTTTGATCTGTATTTTAAAGCACTTTTTTTTACTTTACAACAATCACAAATACAGATTAAAATGAACAAACAGCTGTGTATGCTAGGCCAAGGGTGATATATCAAATTTTGAATAAACAATAAACTTATAGATGGCTACAAGAAATGTTTGGAGGCTGTCATCACTGCCAAGTGTTGTGAACCAAATATTAGTGAAGGGTGCCATTAATCCTGTCCAGGTCATATTTTATTTCTCAGAAATTACTACATCTAAGTTGCATAGACTTTTTTTTATACCTTTGAACATACTATTAAAATATTATGATGACATACAGTTGGAATATTTCCAATTATTTCTCAAGATATTTTACACAACACAGAAATATGATGACAGAAAAAGACCACATGGCCTATTTAGTCTGTCCTTCCATATCAACAACTACAACAGTCCCCTTTTCTCCTTTAGAGATCCTCTGTGTTTGTCCCATACTCTTTTGAATTCAGATACAGTCCTCATCTCTATCACCTCGACTGGGAAGACTATTCCACGGATCCACCACTCTTTCCGTAAAGAAATATTTCCGAACATCACTCCTGTGTCCCCTCGTAGCAGAGCTTGTTTTCAATCGAAAGAGGCTCTCCTCCTGTGCATTTATGCCACTGAGATATTTAAACGTTTCAATCATATCCCCAGCAGCTGTTTTCCACTAGAATCCAGTTCAGTACATTTTGTTCCTCATACTATAAGCACTTTTGCTCCATTTAGATGTGTATTAAAATCCTTATTGGGATCCTAGTTGTTTTTGCCCCCTCAACTATTTGGGGTGACTGAACAGAAAGCTTTCTTTAAAGCTGTTGACTATTCATAGATTTCACGGCAAACTGTTCCTGATCTAATTTTGTGGTGTTGTGTTTGTGTGCTTACACTCACAGAGCTGATGCTTAAAAGAACTACAGAAGTTTAGTTTCGGGAAGTGGATATCTTATTGTTCGTTCTGGCCGTTTTCTTATGTGACATATCCTAGAGCATTCTCTTTGTTTTTTGTCACTCAGGTTATGACTTTCAGCAGAAGAATGCAGGTGTTGATAGAATAAAAGCGTAAGTTTGCTGGCATCATATGAAATATCCATATTTTTCTGTGGCATCTAGAGCTGGCAAAATCTATGCTTTGAGAGGGTCCCTTGGGAAATAGTTTACATAAGAACATATGAACTGCCATACTGGTCAGACCAAATATCCATCAACCCAGTGCCCTGTTTCCAATAGTAGTCAATCCAGGTCACAAATATCTGGCATGTCTCAAAAGTAGCCAGATCCATACTACGTATCCCTAGGGATGAGTGCTGGCCTTCTCTTGGACTTCGTTAATAACAGTTTATGGACTTTTTCTTCCAGGAATTTCTCCAAACCTTTTTTTAAACCCAGACACACTTAGCTTTTTACCTCATCCTCTGTCAGTGAGTTCCAAAGATTAATTATGTGTTGAGAGAGAGAATGTTTTTCTGCTATTCATTTTAACTATTATTTTGCAGCTTCGTAGTGTGTCCCCTAGTTGTTGCACTTCTTGAAAACGTGAAGGCTCTATTCACATTTACCTGTTCCGCACCACTCAGGATTTTATAGAGCTCTTATATCTCTCCTCAGCTGTCGCTTCTCCAGGCCAAGGAGCTCTAACATCTTGAACCTTTTTTCATAGAAGAAACATTTCATCCGCTTCTCGTATAATTTTGGTCATACTTCTCTATACTTTTCCTAATTCCATTTTGTCTGTTACATCTGAATAGGGCACTGTCATATGCTAGTCTGTTTATTGGAACAATTTATCAGTTATATAAAAATGTGGATTTTGTTTAATTTATTAAAACTTGATATACCGCCCTTAGTGGGGACAACGGAACGGTTCACAATGAAATTCAATAAAGCCCGAAGTAAGAAAAGAAAGCTAATAGTGTGTAGGAAAGAAAGAGTCACAAGACATGACAACACGAGGGCCTTGGAGGCTAGTGGGAAGAGAGGAGGAAGAAGGGGGGAGGGGGGTATGTTCGTCTTTTGGAAGACCTTAAAAGCTTATTTATTTCATCAATCTTATGGACTAATATTGCAAACTTTGTAGATGCTCTTTGAAATTGTATTTCAATCTTAGGGGCATGTTTGCTAAAGGTTACTGTGCATTAAGTAAAGTTAACATGCTTTAAGTGCTGCAGCGGCCCATAGCAGCCATAATGCAAGTTTACTTAAGCACAGTAACCTTTAGTAAAGTTAACATGCCGCTTGGGTTTAATGATGATCTTTAGTATGTTGTTTTGTGTGTTAAATGGAGTTTTAGTGTGGTTTTATTGTAGTCCACACTGATGCTAATGTGTTATATAAATACAATTCATAATCTTTTTTGAGATGAGGCAACCAGAACTGCATGCATAGAGTGATACAGAGGCATTATGGCGAATAAAATAGAGAATATTATTCTTTGTTTTATTCAGTGTTTCTTTCCTTAGAATGGACTGACCAAGGGATTTCAATGTGTTTTCCACATCCACATCCACAGTGATGCTTAGATCCTTTTTCTGGGTGGTTATTCCTCTGTCATCTGGATGCCCCGTCTTCCAGTTTCTCAAGATTGTCTTGCAATTTTTCACAGTCATCATTTGATTTAATAACTTTGAATAATTTTGTGACCTTTGCAAATTTGATCACTTGTTGTTTTCACTTCTAGGTCATATGTTTAAAAAGGAGCGGGGGCCCAGCACAGATTTTTGGGGTACTCCACTATTCGCCTTTCTTCACTGAGAAAATTGACTGTTTAGCCTTACTTTATTTTTTATTTTTTTTTAACCAGCCCCCAATGTACAGGCCATCGCCTCCTATCATTTGGCTTTTTAATTTCCTCAAGTTCCCCTCATGAAGGACTTAGTGTATCTGGGTTTTCAGAAAGCATTTGATAATGTCTACAGACTCTCCTTTTTCTAGATGTTTATTCATGCCTTCAAATAAATGTAGCAGATTGATGTTGTAAGACTTTCCTTGGTTAAATCCATGTTAGTCATGGTGTAGTGTGATAAAGCCATATATATGTTCAGTAATTTTGTTCTTTATAATGGCTTCTACCATTTTTCCTGGTACTGACATCAAGCTATCTGTTTTGTAGTTTCCTGGATCACCTCTGGAACCTTTCTGGCATTATTTTGGCCACCCTCCAAACTTCAGGAACTGTAGAAATTTTACAAATTACCAATAGAAGGTCTGTAATTTCATTTTTAGAGTTTTTTTTAGTACCCTGAGATGTATATAATCTGGTCCAGGTGATTTTCAGCTATTTAATTTGCCAAATTGCCCCATTAAGTCTTCAATTTCTCTGCATTGTCACCTTTTAACTATCTTTTCTGACATGGGTATTTCTCCTACATCATCTTCAGTAAATGCCTAAGAAAATAATTCATTTATTGTCCCTGCTATGGCCTTGTCTTCCCTTAGGGCCTCGTTTTATTCTCCTCCCCCCATCATCTAATAGTCCAAATGACTCCCTTACAGGCTTCTTGCTTTGAATGTATTTGGAAATTTTTGCGATAAGTTTTTGCTTTGATGGCAAGCTTCTTTACAAAGTTCTCTCTGCTTGCCTTATCAGTAGTTTGCACCTAACTTGCCAGTGCTCATGCTGTTTCCTGTTTTCTTCATTTGGGTCACTGTTCCAGTTTTTGAATTTTTTTTCTTTTTGCTATAACGCCCTCTTTCATCTCACCTTTTAACTATGCTGGCAGTCATTTCACTTTCCTTCCATGTTTTTTAAAGCCTAGAATACAACTGGTCTGGGCATCCAAAATGGAATTTTTAAAAAATGTAAGACCTGGTGTAAACTCTTGACCTTTTGCAGCTATTCCTAGTTTTTCAAACAGTTTCCTCATTTTATCATAGTCTCCCTTTTGAAAGTTAAATTTGATTTCCTTGCTAACCACCTTGTTATGATCACTGTTGCCAAGTGGCTCTAAGATCATTACCTCTTGCACCAGATTCTGTGTTCCACTAAGGGCTAGGTCTGAAGTAGCTCCCTCTCGTCTCTGTTCCTGAAACAGCTGCTCTATGGAGCAGTCATTTTTTTTCTAAGAACTTTTATCTTCATAACATGTCCTAAAGCAACATTTACCCAGCCAATACTGGGGTAATTCAAATAGCATCTAATGTTGCTAACTCCCAGTTGGCTATTGCAGCATAGTGGTGATAGTGGGCCCTTGAACAAAACCTCACTACTCAAAATAAAAAAAGCAAAGAGGAAAAACAAAAAGAAATGACTTTCTGTAAATGCACTAGTAGCAGGGTATTACATAGATTTATTTTCCCATATCTAGTTTGAAACTTGAACTTTTCCCCAGGAACGGAGCAATTTTTGTTCCAAACTGGGAAAGTCCAAGGTTAATTTGTCATTTGGAAATGTATTTTTAATAATTCTGGAGTTAGGCTAACTCTTCAGGAGCTGAAAGTTAAAATGGAAAATCGTGGATATGCTCATCTCCAATCAACGCATTATAGTTCAGCACTCAGCCTGGGCTACATAAGAAGATACGGTGTCCTTAGATCGATAAATTCAGAGTGCTTCCAGCAGGTTTAATATTGGAACAAATGCAAAAACTCAGCATCTTAGCATAGTCTTGGATTTCAGATTTATGGTTAGATGTATCCTCTGAGGCCATAGATTCCATTTAAATTTGCTTCTGATTCTTATAACAGAGAAACTCTGTTTAGGTTGATACATAAATCATAATATAGATTAAGCTTTGGTTTAAAATGCAAATCTGAAAGTGGCTTCTTGTGATGGACTGTGACCACCTCACCTCTTAACTGATGTGGATACTGCTTGTTTAGCTTTGTGCACTATCTACTTCTACTCTTTGGATGAGAGACCAAGCTCCCATTATTAAACAATGGAAATAACTCATAACCGAGGCACAGCGGACTCGGTGCACCCTCCCTTACCCCACCCCCCCTTTCCCCCCCCCATGCCCCAATAAAACACACTACTCCAGTATTGGCATCAAACACCGGTCGCAGCTTTATTGACCTTAACAAACTTGAACAACAATTCCAAACAAAACCATTCCGCCTCCACCCCAACAGTAATGCCTCACCAGCCATGTGGGTAGCAAAGTGAGGTCATCGCTGTTGCCACAGCAGCGAGGCTACTGCTCATCCTACCACCCCTTTCTCCGGCTTCGCCATACTACTAGCAAAAGCCTCACTGGGGTTATCCGGGTCGGGGGTACCCCACCCCCGCCCAACTAATACCCATGGCTCCGGACCCCGGAAACCTCCGGGATCCCGCCACCGGTTCAGGCGTTCTCCAACTCCTGAACCGCCCCCCCCCCCCACGCTGCGACCGATGTACCCCCTGGCAAGCCCTCGTTCCACGGCCTCCTGCCAATCATTAAGCAGCAAATCCATACCAACAGGGGATAGATGCACCCCGTCATCCCGGTACAGGCCCGCACAAGAAACTTCAACCCAGGGATGCTGAATCTGAAAACCCCCATGCTCCACCACCCACCTCCCAATCTGGCGATTGATCTTAACCAATCCCCGAGACCACCGCCGCTGCTCCCAACAGGCAGGCCGTGGAATGATGTCCGACCAGAACAACTGAACCCCAGGAAACATCAGCAAGACTTCCTGCAAATCGTGCTTGGCAGCCCGGATCAGCTGCTTACAAGTCCAGGAACTTAAGTCATTGCCCCCCAGGTGAATAAGCATCCACTTCGGCCACTCCTGGGAACGCCCGCGATGCCGCAGCAAAGGCAGGAACTGCACCCAACGCATTCCTCGAACGCCCAGCCATAGGATCGCCAGCTCACCCTGGTCCAAGCCGAGATTGGGCCCCATCGGCCGCACCACCGCTCTCTGCTCCGCCCAATGCACAAAGGAGTGGCCGACCACCCAACAGGTCCCACCTGAAAAACAAAACAACAGTTAGTGCCCCCCCCCAAACACCCCGACAGACCCATCACAAACGCACATAGCCCCAAAATGCCTGCGAGGCCCAGCGACCAATCCTCTGAATCTCCACCTGGGGCAGACCCGCCGCGGCGGCACTGGTCGCCGCTCCGATCCAAAAAGAATGAGGAGCGAACCCAGCCGGGTCCATCCCGACCCTTACCAAAGCCAAACGCATAACGGCCGTAAACTGAAAACGAGTCAACGGGCTAGCATCCGCGTGCAAGAACAGATTTCCTTCGCCAGCGGGACGAACACCCAGGTACTCCCGCAGCAAGGACACCGGGCAAGTAAGGGGGTAACCAATAGCCCGTAACACCACGCACTGACCGCGTCCCTGCTGATCCGTCTTGGACCGCGCCAGCCACACGCGTGTTTCCACGTCACCCACAGACACGTGCCGCCAGCTCGAACCGCATGCCACACGGCGGGAAGCCGCCACCAACTCACTGATGCGGAAAGCCCCGAAAAAGACCAGACTAAACACTGCCCAAAAAAGCCGCGTTTCATAAACGGACGACGTGACCCCCGGTAGTGCCCCGGATAACTGAACCAACAGCTCGTGGGTAATCGGCCTGTGACCATCCCGATGGGGAGGCTGAGAACGCCCCCACCCTCGCAATAACCGCCGAGCTAAGCCCCCCGCACCCATGCCCCCCCAGCCCACTGACCGCGCGAAAAAGGAAAACCCCGCCAGGTTCGCCCGCACAGTCGCGCGTGACCGACCGTAAGCCTTCGCCGCGACCACATATTCCGCCAATAACTGCTCGGGAACCCGGCCCTCCTGCCACGCTGATATTTCTTCCAAGTACCCGGGGCCACCGAACGCTGCAGCAGCTCTATCATCTCCACCGGCCAAGCTGCCATAAGGACTCCGGGACCTGCGCGCCGTCTCTGTCTGCTGCTGGAGCCAAAATCCGGAACTGCTCCCACTTAAAACGAGAAAGAGCATCGGCGATACCGTTAGTACATCCCGGAATATGCCGCGCCCTGATCGCCACGTTCAACCGCAGGCAGGCCAGTACCACCGCCCGCATCAAAGACGCAACCTGCAAACAACGCGGCGTATACTGATTGACCACACTGACCACCGCCGCATTGTTGCAGAACCACACCACCCTACGATTACGCAGGCGGTCCGGCCAAAGTTCCAGGACAATCAAAATGGGGAACAACTCCAAAAACGTGATGTTAGACATCAGCCCATCGTCCCGCCAGGACTGCGGCCAAGCCGCCGCACACCACGCCCCCCCAAAGTAAATGCCCAATCCCCCACTGCCCGCAGCGTCCGTAGATAGCTGTAAGTCAGCAGAAGAAATGGCGGCCTCCATCAAGACGGACGTGCCATTAAAATCCTGCAAGAAAACGTCCCATACGCCCAGATCCACCCGAATACTCCGCGACACCCGGATCCGATGATAAGACTTCGTCGCCCCCCTCGTAGCTGCCGCCAACCGACGCAAAAATACCCTGCCCATAGGTATAACCCTACAAGCAAAATTCAAGGAACCGATTAAAGCCTGCAATTCCTGCAAGGTAAGCTTCCGCGCCCCCTGTGCATTGGCGACCAGCACACGTAAACGCCGAATCTTTGCCTCCGGTAAGCGGGCCACCATGGCCACCGTATCCAGCTGTATCCCCAAAAAGGTGATGCACGTACTCGGGCCCTCCGTTTTCCCTTCCGCCAGCGGCACACCCCACTCCCGGGCTAAAGCTATAAACCCATCCAACAAGGCCCTGCACTGATCGGAGCGCGCCTCCCCGGCGAATAAGAAATCATCCAAATAGTGCACTACCTGCGCGGAACCCACCCTCTTGGTCAACGCCCAATGCAAGAAGGTGCTAAACATCTCGAAGTACGCGCAGGAAATCGAACAACCCATCGGCATACATTTGTCAAAATACCAACCCCCTTCAAAATAAAACCCCAGTAAAGGGAACGCCGACGGATGAACGGGCAGCAGCCGAAAGGCCGATTCGATATCCACTTTCGCCAATAAACACCCTGCCCCGCAACGACGCACCACCGCTACCGCCGCATCAAAGGATGCATAGTGCACGGAACACCAGTGCTGGGGAATCCTATCATTCACCGACGAGCCCGCTGGAAAGGACAAGTTATGAATCAGCCGATATTTACCCGGTTCCTTTTTGGGCACCACCCCCAACGGGGACACAACCAGATTCGGAAAGGGCCGGCAGGAAAAGGGGCCAGCAATACGGCCCATAGCACACTCGGACCGCAACTTAGCATGGACCACCTGTGGCAATCTTCGCACCGAGACCGCATTGCCCGACCCCCCACTCACCCCCTCGCCCAGCACGGGAATGTGAAAACCGTCCTGAAAACCCCCCCTCAGGATCTCCCTAATCCGATGCCGAGGATAACGCTGAAGCCACGGGAGTAAAGCGTCGAGTCGAATCGGAGTGGGAGCCCGCTCCCACGCGTCCCCGCTACTTGGGAGCTGCAACGGAAGGGAAAACCCGCTTGGCGCACTTGAGGGCCGAATGCCCCGCTCCGCACATGGAACAGGCGTGCCTAAATTTACAATCGGGAAAGGGACACGACGATTTGTTAAATCTCCAGCAGAGATCTCCCGCACCCTCACCCCCTGCCTTCGGAGCCCCGGACGCTCCCTCACGAAAGGACCGCCCCCGGCCCACCATACCGGCCCCAGCAACCTTCTGCGCCCCCGCCCCACCCGCTCCCCCCGCCCGTACAGCCATCTGCGTTAGCCACAAGCTAATGTCCTGATTCCCCCAGGACAACAACTTATTCTCTTCCATCTTATCCTGAAATTTTTCGTCGTAGTTGAGCCAAGCCCAAGCTTCATGTGTCTGTGCGGCTTCCAGAATCGAATCCGCATACGCGAGCAACATCCCATACTGCTCCGGATGCTCGTGGCCCCATACGCTAGCTAATCGGAGAAAGGCCCTAGCCCAATTCACAACATTACGAGACACGCGCTTGACCCTCCCCGCCTTCTCGTCCTCCTTCCTCTTTTTACGGCTCTCACCCGACCGCCGCCGCCCCTCCAACAAGCGGAAGATATCGATATACTTCCTCTTCCGAATTTTCCTGCGCATCGCCCGCGGAACCCCCTCCCACAGCTTGGAAAAGGACGCTAGCGTTGGCACCGCCCCGTGCCCTTCAGCCCCCGGAGTAACGAGACCCCGCGACTGATCCAGCGAATCCCCACTCGAAGAATCCGAGGACGACCTACTGGACGAAGAAGACGACGACTCGCCCCTATGACGCCTCCGACAAGCGTGCCTACGCTTTCTGCGGACCTTACCCCCGACGACGACACCCGAAACCCCACCCCCCTCCCCCGGTTAACAACTCACCTGCGGGTAACACTCCATTGCCGACGTCCACTGCACTCGCCGGCTGTTCCGTAGCGACCTTGGCGATCCGGGAGTGCAGCGGGTCCTCCGCACGCACGCTGCCCACCGCCGTCGGAACCATGGACTCCACGCCGTCCGCCACTCTTGGACCGGCCACCGACATTCCCCCGGGTGGATGCCACGCCATCACAGCCTGTGGAGGAACATAAGAGAAAACAGGGGAAGGGGAGAGGGAGCCCCCCGCCCATGCGGGCGCCCAAGCCCCCAGCCAATCCGCTCGGGAAGTGCCTTGTCCCCCACCCCTCCAAAAATCCCAGGCTGCTGCCCCACCAGGGGCAGAAGACCCCTCTTGCCCACCATCACCACCTCCTCTTCCCTGCCCAAAACTGCTACCCGGGAAAGGAGGGGGAGCCCCTCCCATGCACCCCCCCGCTTCACTACCCCACCAAGCCGATGGCCCCTGCCCCCCAGCCATAGCCAAATTCCAGGGGTGGAACCCTCCCACCGGCGACTCAGCCACCACCACTCCGCTTCTGGCCCCCCCAGGAGCCACAACCGCAGCCCTTTCCCTACCCCCAGAGGGGAGAACCGCATTGGCGCCCCCCTGCCCCCCAGCTCTCCCCCGCTGGGCCTCACCGCCAAGGGGGACCCCCCCCAGAGGCCTCACTATTCCCCCATCTGCCTCCCCTGCCCCTACCACGTGCGCCAGACACCGCACGGGTCAATCCCCCAGTGCCCCGAGAAACTCTCCCAGCCCCCCCCCCCCCTAGGCACCCCCCTGCTCTTTGCCCCTCGTGCAGGCATTGTCCGCAGCGCGAGACCCCACTCACGAATTCCCCCAGGTAGATAAAGAAGGGTCCGAAGCTCCAGGAACCACGATCCCCGCCAGCCGCTGCCAAAACCGTGCCACACAACCGCGACGCTGCTGCTGCCAAAATTTCCGGGTGAAGAACCGAAGACCGCAGAAGCCCACGATGCAGGGGAGACGCCGACGTCCGTTGCCTCGGGGCTCGCATACACGAATGCGCGCCCCGAGCACCGACTCTGTTGCTGGCTGTCCCTCCCCCAGTCATGCCGTGCTGATTGGCTCCCGCCGCTGTCACTTAGCCGCGGGAGCCAATCACTTTAAAAAATGCCGCCAGCCTCAGCAGCATTCTTCCGGCCCCCGCGGCCCGACGAGGGTGCCACGCGCCGCCGGCCCGGTTAACCTCGGCCAGCCAGTTACGGGCCCTGCGGCCTCCTTCATTCATTAGTTACATATTCAATGCTAGGTTGCTGAAGAGTTTTGGGAAATACTTTCTTGGAACTGTCTTGTGGTATTTTCTTCTTCTTGAAGGTAAACAGCAGTAAATTTTGGCTGTTAACTAAGGGTCAGTGAGAACTGAATGAATGAATTTTGTGTATGTGGTATGAATATGTTTTGGCTCTGAGAGTGTACATAAAAAAGGCAAATCTTATCTTGCATGACATGCTCTATATTGTTGTAACATAGTTGCCTTCTGCTAAATTTTAAAATTTAAAACAAAAAGAAAAACTGTGCAAGTCAAAATTTCTGCAGGCAAGCACCAACTGTTGCACAATAAGGAAAAATAGCTGGAAGAAAAATCTCTCCAGATATTTGGCCTTGTGTGTAACTCAGGATTTTATCAGAACTGAGGTCTTCCTAATATATCTGTAGCAACTGTTAGCTATTTCTTTCATGTAATGTTAGTAGACTTTCCCTTGATTTGTTCTCTTCCAGCATGCTAACAATATCAAGACACAAAAAAAAAAAATAAAAACAACAAATAGTTAAATTTGCAAACCTTTGGCTAAGGGTGGAAAATGTTAATTCAATGATTTAGATCGGTCTGGTGGTACCATGACTTGTCCGATGGACTGATCAGACTGCAATTTGGAGGGGAGGGTGAACGGTGGTTCCTGAATCTATTCTATCAGTCTGATAAGGACAAGGTCATTTGCAAAAAGATCAGAGTTGGAAAATACTCTAAGTTCATGCATGTGCATACTCTGACTTCAGGATCCAGTTTATAGACAAAGTAGGTGCATCTGAAGTTTGCTTTAGGTAACGGGCACGAATGAATGTAGGTATGGTTACTTTGGTGAAGTAGCTTTTACCATATTGCTTAAAAATATTTTTAAAGGTTGAAAGACTCGCACGATTTTCACATTAACATGATGAATTTGTGTGTGTGAAAGGAACTTGGCAATGCTTTGTGCTTGCTTCAAGCCCTTTCCATTTTCTCACACTTTTTCTGGCTACGAGTTGTTCTTTCAACAAACTGAACTGTTTGATTCTGACCATTGCCAAAAGTAGGAAGATTTTTAAGGATAAACACTAAAAGCGATCATATAGTTAGCTAATTATAATTGGTACAGACTGGTCCTAGGCGTGTTGCTTGGCTAAATTTATCAACTAAGTACTTAGGTAACAAAAATAAAGATTAGTAGAAGCTCACATGTGCTCTTCAATCTAGCCTGTATGTAAACAAAACATTTTGACCAATTCTATTGCATGAGATTAGGAGACTTCTAATCAGTAATATTCTTTTAATTCTGATTTTTTCCCCAATTTGTTTAAATCTGATATACTGCTTACTGCCAAGGGCATCAGGGCAATTTACAATTCAAATCAAAGATGCGGTATTCAATAAAATTCTGTAGCCTTTGTGGAGCACTGTGTACTATTTCAAAAGGTAATGTAATTCCTATCTCATGTATTTAAAATCTGGGGTTCAGATCACATAAAACAGAGCTACTGGACCCAGTGTTACAACATTGGCATAGGAATTTAAACATCTAGGATTTTGCTAAAATGGTTTTTTTTCCTTCTATTCTCTCTCTACTCATTTCTGGGGCCAAGAGAGTAGGTGGTTAGAGTCCCACCATAATGCCTATGATCTTGAAAGAATACTTAGGAAAGGTTTTCCATTGCCTGCTGTAGCCTGGTCTTCCCTAATTCAGCTACAAGCTGGGCCTCAGCCTGCTTAGTTTCTGAGATGTAGTGAGTTCAGGCTTCAGGCCAATGTTACTAGGGTTCCTCTGGTAATAACATTAATACTGGTTTGTCTAGCACAGCAGAAGCAGCCATGTATAGTTATGAAAGTAGAAATATCAGATAAAGGAGTCATATTTTTTTTTGTAGAATATTTTGAGAGCAGCCAGTCTGTGCAGTTTGTGGTGTAAATTCTACCCAAGCAACGCCTGTGGTTTGAGGGGAAATGGGGCGGCCCCCTTCTAGCTCCTTCTGTTTCTTGTGAGGTGAATTCTTTGCTCTGGGGGTCCTTGATCAGAACTTCTGCCACTCTATTAGGATTATACGGGCCATACATATTTAAAGCCAAATACAAAAGAAATGGAAACAAGAAATCCAAAATGAAAGTAACCGATGCTGCCTTGATAGCCTAGCCAGTGCTCTAACAGTGCATGACTCTACAAGATCGCCTAACGTTTAGGTGTGGGTTCAGTACTAGCTGCTAAGGAAGCATGGCTGCTACCAAGCAACCATCGCCATTCACGGCGGGCTCTCTCAGCCAAATACTAAGCAGATACAACTCTGCTCAGTTTCTCAGAGCCCACTGTGTCACGCCTTTATGCAGAGGATGGAGCTGGCAAGACCTTCCAACAAGATAAACACCAGTCATGCTGGAATCAAATCAGCAGTGCAATTATATGACTGGCAGGAGGCCTTTTATTTTCAATTAAATCAAATTCCAAGAACTGGGAGAAACACTTTGTATCAGTTAGGCAGTCTTATGGTAATAAAATGTACTTGCAGGTTTCTAAATCATGATTAGTATGACATGCATGGTAGAAATTTGAGTCGCACCCCCTAATTATGATGTACAAATCTGTGTAATACTCCTTGCCTCAAGTTGTTATGAGAATAACCATAAGCAGAATAAAGAAAGTAAATAGACTGTGTAGTCTGATTTCTTTTGTTTTTTTTCTTTAGAAATTTGAGTAGTTGGTAAATAACTCATTGCACATGTGCTGAAATGAATACTTCCTTATCATCCTGCAAGAAAAATCTTGATGAGTGGGTTATGTTGCTTTGCCAGCAGGTGGAGACAGACTTTAGGAACTTTCAGTGATCTCATCACATGGTATATCCTCTGGTGCAGTACTGAGAGAAGTCAGTATTTGTCTGCTTCCTGCAGGTGACAAGGTGTTTGGACTGCAGCAGTGCAGATAGGCCTGGCTCCCCTTGCCCATACTGTGTTTCCGTGACCTGTGTGACTGAGACCCGTAGGCCCAACTTTGCTCAGAGCTCAGGTATGCCCTTCTCTCCTAGAACTGACAGCAGCTGTCTCCAGTGCTGTTGCTCATGCTTTCCTGCACTTGTGGGCTGGAGAGCATACAGGTGGACTTGCCGGGGGTGGGGGGGGGGGGAGGTGGTATTTGGGTTTGAGCCCTCCTTCCCTTTTGCTGGCTTCCATCTGCTTGCTGATTTTTGTTTTTCCTTTCCTGTACATTTCAAAAATTTTTCTTTACCTATTCATGTCTATTGGGCTGTGTTTGTCTCACTGTATTGCTTTTAATAAAGCAGTTACATAAAAAAGTAAGGCCTTGTGTTTTTCTCAGGCAGCAGGGCCTCCAAGGCCTCCATAGATGCCTGGGGAAGCCCTGTTCAGCTTTTCCCCACTAGTCTCTCAGGTGCTGGGATTCCCTTTTTGCTGTGGTCTGTGCCATTTTTTTTGGCAGCTCTTTTTTGTGGTTCTTTTTTCTGTGCTGCATGGAGCATGTCCGGTGCTCAGCATTGTGCCACAAGTAGCTCTCAAGAGGTCAGCTCCACTGTAGACTCTTTTTGCCTCCTATGCAATGGAGATACCCAAAACCTAATTGTTTTTCCTCCGTTATTGTGACCTCCCACAGTGGAATGGGCATCCGGTGCCAATTCTAGTGCCTCCTCTGAGCCCCTCCACACCTGTTCCATCCAGGGGGCCCTCTTGGAGGCCTGCAAGGCATCAGCTCAGAAGGATAGAAGTGAAGAGACCTCGGGTTCTGGCCAGCAGCTGCCTTGAGGCCCTAGGGCTCCCTCTGTGCTGGTTTTGAGTGGCAGCAATGAAATAGGACTGAAACAGTCGGTCAGCCTTCTTGCTGCATGGCAACCCCCCTTTGCAGGGGGTCTGAGGTCCAGGCCTCACCAATGTGGGTGGGGGGGGGGAGGGGCAGGGCGGGACGGACTCTGGGCCCTCAGAAGGCTCTGCTTTGGCTGGCAAGGAGGTTAAGTACCCCTGCTTCACTCCTTCACCCATCTCTGCTTTTGGGAGCACTGCTTTATCCCCTATGGAAGTTGTTTGGGGATGCTGAAGAGGACACTTCCCCCCCGAATGTGAGTAAAGAGGAAGGGGAGCTTCCCCTTATGTAGGGAAAGGATCCTTCTGTGATCCACCTTTTTCACTGACAGGATCTTTGAGTGCTGACTCAGGATGCTATAGCGGCCTTACACATTTTGGAGCCTATCCCTGTAAATGCATCAGAGGTGGACTCTATTTTGGAAAGTATCGGGCATCCTTCTAGCTTCTTTCCTTTGCCTGAGTGCATGTGGCAGCCCCGGGTCTCCCAGTGGAAGGTCTAGAGCTGGGCCCTAAAGTTTTCTCATGGTTGTACCCCCTGCCCCAGGGTGAGCTTAATCAGTTTTTTGGGCTCCCTCATCATGGCAGTGACTAAGCACATGACTGTCCCCGTTGAAGGGAGCACTAGGTGCAAGGAGTATCATGATAGAAAAGTAGAGACTTTCCAGGGGTGGCCCAAGGGTTTCTGTCCCCAGACAGAAGGCCCTGCAACACTGCCCCCCCTGCCACTGCCACCCGGGGGAGGGGGGACCAACAGACTTTTCTGTCTCCTCAGGGAGAATCCTGCATGAAAATTGTGCTTTGTGCAGCTGTGGCATCCAGGACTTACATTGATTAATCATTTTCCATAATCATCTCATTTAAGGTTTGCTTACATTATAAAAGTTGCTGAAATTCATGAAGTTATTCCTGTTGCATGCATTGATGTTAAGCTACTATCAATCAGAACATTTCAACTTGGATGTTCTGTATCTCAAGAAGGTTTCTTGTCTGCTTACTTTTTCCCATTGAATGATAGATGGGAATATCTGCCTCCACCTCGTAAATAAGGAACTCTGATCATCTTTCCAAACTCTGGCAGAGTTTTATTGCGCAATCACAGGTGCTATGTCCAACATTTTGCATTGGAGTTTTTTGGAAAAATGTCATACTCTTAAGTCATAAAAAGTGCAGTTCTCAACCTTAATGGCAAGAGGATGGAAACCAAGCGTTGGACCTCAGCTTGGAAGTGCAGTGAAATAAGTTGTGCATTTGAAAGCTTTTTTTTGGTGGGGAAGGAGTAGATTTCATAATGTGGCAGTTTTGGTCCTAACCATCTTACTGGCCAGACTAGATGGACTAATTCACTCTTGATCTGCCATTATTATTATTATTTTTTAAAGTGCCATCAAGTCAATGCTGACTCCTGGCAACCCAGCAACCCCTGGGCTTTCTTGGCAAGGCTAGGCCTTTTCTTCCAAGGCATGAGAGAGTAAAGTGACATACCCAAGGAGTGCCAGTAGGAATCAAACCCCAATCTCCTGGGTATTAGGCTGCTGCTTTAACCACTAGGCTACTCCTCTACTATGTTGGTATCCTATTATCATGCTCATCAATCAAGATGTAGATACAGAGTAGAATTTCTGTATTTGCAAAAATTTCTTTAAATGTATAACCAATCAACCACACTATGCACGTTGGACCTTATATTCATCTAGGTTGGCTGTGCTGACCCTTAACCCTGGATACTCATTGCTGGGGTCATATGTGGCCTTGGCATTGAATATCTGGGGTTGACACATTGCTTCCCAGCCGCAGTAGCTAACCAGACAGCGGTGATTATCGGAATGCCCACGATACGCCCCGATGCTAAGTCATTAGGATCTCGGGGTGTGTAGGGGGGGATTGGGGATATTCAGCAGCACTAACCATGTTCGTGCTGGCGAATATCCCGGTTAGAGGCATTTACATGGTTTGCAGAGCTGTAAACCATGTAATTGCTTTTCGAATAGCAGGTTTGTTACGACCTTGTGTATTCTCAGTGCTGATGAGGTTCATCCCAAAAAAATAAAGGTTGCAGGAAAGTTCAACAACTGTAGAATTCATAGACCAGTAACTCATGTAGAAGGACAGAAATGATGTCCTAGAAAGCCATAATTTCAGTGAGAGGTTATGGTAACCTAGACCACATGACCAATAGTCATCAGAATCCCAGGATGAGATTATAGCTCTGCAATCATAACGGTGCTTTATCCAGTATTATAACTAACTAATTCTGGCTAAGAATAGGAGCAGAGTTTGTTGTTTTTGCCCACTGTTTGCATCTGATGGTTGTAAAGTTCATGTCCTAGTAACGTTTCTGGTGAACCATAATATTTAGGGCTAAATTCATGTTAGATTAACAGAAAAATGACAACTTAGTACATAGGCCCAGAAATTGCACTGCGTGAAATGCCACTGCTTTGGAAAGTGATTTGTCACTGTTTGGGCATGGGGATAAACTCATGAGGAACTTCAGAAACTATTATTGCGTAGAAAGGGTGAAGGATGCACGGCATAGCTTTCCATGGAGGGGGGGGGGGGGAGAGAGGTGGGGTGGCAGGAGCAGATAAGCAGGAAGGATCCAAAGTTGCAAAAAAAGTGAAAGAAAGGTCAACGATCAACGGTGGTCTAAGGCATCGTACTGGACGGTAAGTTGGGCAGACAAAACAAGCCTTAGGTATACTCTTTATCTGCTGTCATATGCTAAATTTGGATATAGGTAACCATAACTCAACTGTCCTGGTTATATAGAAATCCACCAGCTAATAGCACGCAAGGATCAGGTCAATGAACAATGGTCACTTTTATTGTAGTAAATTTCATGCACATCTATAAGGATCATTTTTGTCTGACGTAATCATTCCCTAAGGTAATGAGATTAGGGTTGTAGTATTCTCTAATTGTATTAGACATGAGAGGCATGTTTACTAAAAGTTAGTGCATGTTAACATTATGCAAATATGTATGCAAATGAGGCTCCACACATGGCCCCTGCTCCTGTATGGTACAGGATCTTGCAGAACCTAACTCCTGAAAGTCGAAAGGCGCTTCACAGTGCATAGAGACGTGACTGGTGGATTGCACGTGTAGAGAGAGGGAGGCAGTGATCTAACAGCTGTGTGCTAGCCAGGGCGGCGATCCTGCAGCTTATTTGCAAGGCTGTCTGATGAGGTTAGGCGTACTGCAACCAGATGAGGCTCTGTTTTGGGAAGAAATTCCCCATACTCATGGAATGGAATGAAAATAGGGTCTCAAAAACCTTCAAGTGCTCGTCAATTACATGTCAAAGCCCAAATGCAAAGCAACAAGTGTACATGGGAAGTGAAAACTATTACACTAAGCAGACAGCAGGCTCGGTGCTTGCGCGTAATTGTTCTGTTTAAATAATCAACCCGGCTATGACCTTGATATTTCACTGCAGAATCTGTGACCAATTACTTCCTTTTGGGTGAAAGCAGTTTGCTTGCTGATGTGGTAATTAGAGACATTAGGCCTAATTGAATCTGATTGCCAGGGATTTTTTTTTCTCACAAAAATCTTAAGACGTTTTGGCAGCCCTTCGACATCCCTCCACGGTCTTGAATGTGCTCTGGCTGATTAGACGTGTCGGCTATCGCGGCTTCTCCGGGGAAAACAATCGCCAAGGTTCTCGTTCTGTCGGCCCTCACGACGATGGAGGGGGCAGAGCAAGGTCGAGATTTCAGAACATGCACCCTAAAGGGACTGGGGCTCCAATACATCCTTGAATATGCATAAGACAGAGTTGGTTCAAGGTAATGGCGTCCTCGGCCAACCCTCCCCCCGCCTGCCAGAATCTACTGTTTAGCTTTTGCATGTCCTGCAATTTGCTGCTCCTAGAAACTGCGTTCCTAGGCAGCTGCCTAGTTTACCTAATGGTTGGCCAGGCCCTGCGCATATTAATCATGAGATCTCCTAAAAACTCCACTGTTGGGGTCACCAAAACAGGGTTGAGAAAATCCTGGTGTGTAGAATGAATGAGCTGACTCCTCATCCAGTATGTCTCCTATTCCGATCCTGGAGGGCCGCAAACCAATCAGGTTTTCAGGACGTCCCTAATGACTATGCATGAATATATTTGCATGCACTGCCCCCATTGTATTCAAATGTGTCTCATGCATAGTCATTAGGGACTGGTTTGCGGCCCTCCAGGACCGGAATTGGAGACCCCTGCCCTATTGCATGCATGTCCTCTAACTTTTCTTAAAGAAGTCAGAACATGCCTTCAGTGGGGCAAAAGCAGTGTATTGGTGTCTTTGGGTTGAGCTGAGTGTGGTGGCAGCTCTAGGTAGGGTAATTTCCCAAATGCTATTAGAGTTCATTTCAACTCATGCCATACTTGGAGTTTTGATTTTTTTTTTATTACACTCAGTTGTTGGAACCAGCTTTGTATTTGCAGGCAACTTATTTTCAAGTTGGTGCTGAAAAGATACCGAATGCTCGTAGGTTGTGAGAGGATAAGAACATAAGATCAAATGTAGCGCAGAGGACCCTCTCTTGTCCACTGTGCTATGACTGATATGTTAGGCCAATGTATTGCGTAGGGCTTGGTACACAGAGCAAAACCTCAAGCTGCCTTCTTTAAGCACGGCCTAAATTAGCCAAGACATCTACTTAATATAGTTTTTTTTGGCAAAAATAAATTTTGATATACATCCATTTGTTGACTGGGTAAAACCTATGAATTAGGTCTCGGAAATAAAGGACTAGG
Organism: Ichthyophis bannanicus; assembly: GCA_033557465.1. Lineage (NCBI taxonomy): Eukaryota > Metazoa > Chordata > Amphibia > Gymnophiona > Ichthyophiidae > Ichthyophis > Ichthyophis bannanicus. Next base: position 34,941,149 of record CM066050.1, on the reverse strand, counting down.
AAGTTCTGTAACTCGTACCCAGACGCACTAAGGAGCTTATGGGATCCCAGATACTGTGTTTTGTTCCTATACCACCTTGCTGTTAATTTCTTATAATATGCTACTTTATCCAGCGCACATTGGACAATAATCTGGGAAGTGCAGATAAGCAATTGCAAAAAGCTGTGTCTTTGCCGAGTCACCCAAAGCCCCTCCACGTGTTTTCGGAGAGTGTCACTTTGCTAAGAAGACCAGAAGAGAAATTTGGCTCTCGGGAATCTTTCAGAAGTTCAGATTTTTTGCAGTTTGGCCTTTCCTTGGGTTTTTATTCCCTTTTTACATTCTTTATTTATTTCAATTTAAAAAGTCACCATAATTGAAAATGTAACCGACATAGGCGCAGTCCTTCATTAAAACCAAAACAAAACAAAAACGCATTCGGGTTTTTAGTGGTCAATACCAAAGTGAAAGGAATATCGAGACCTATGTAACTCGCAGGTGGAGGGTCGAACCAGAATAAACCTGGAAATTATACAGAGGAGACAGCGCTGTAAATAGGAAATACGCGGCTGGTGGTCTCAAAGAGCATCTATAATGCAATGCAATTTAACAAAGAATTAGCGCCGTAGCCTCATTAAACCTGGAAGGAAGCAGGGAGAGGAATATTTAATCCCTGGGCGCAAACCGACGAAACTATGGACAAAAGAACTCTGTGGCTAAGGACCGAAAAAGAATTGTTTGTCCTGGTATTTTACGGTGTAATTGGGAGAAGAAAATTTTCTTTTTCTATCATGATTCCTGCGCTTAAAAGAAAAGTCTGCATATTTTTTTCTTCTAAAAATGCCCGATGAAAGCCGAAAAGAGTTTTCTTTAGCAGTAATTCAGAGAAATGCCGGGGAATACGTTCTTTGAAAAAAAAAATAAGGTAAGAAAAACAGAGAAGTATGTTGAATTAAGACGAAGCAAATTTACAAGAAATAGCTTCAGATTCGGAATGTTTCCCTTACGTTATAGACTCTTAATCTGGTGTAATGGTAGATTTTCTTCTGCTGTCTTGGAAATTTAATTGAAAAACCATAAACCGGGATTTTCTACGCTTCGCAAAAGATGAACCTGTCGGAAAGGACTCTCGAGCCATCAGGTTCCGGTCAGTTCTACTACTAGAGCAGTGCGTAGGATCCCGGTAGACATGATTGCGGTTTAGTGGAAGTTACTGTGCCTTTGGAGACAGATGGGTAGATTGATCCCTGCCCAAACTGAAAATATCGGTATATACGAAAATATGGCAATTGTTGCTCTCGGGTTAGGGCGTTTCCCTTTCATCCGGTAACATCTACAGCTATTTTAGCTATTTTGCTTCATCCTAGTAAGTTGCACTACGAAATAATTTGTGTTAGGAATGTTTTGAAAGAAGTAAAGTTCCACGTGATTTGGCATCCGAGTATCTGCTGGCATGTGCGAGTCTGTACCAGCTACTTGAGGATCATCGCAAACGCTGATATTTTCCATCGGGGGGTTAAACTGACGGAGACAGTCCGAGGATAGCTCCTAGATATTGGAATGTGGTCCCCGATGAATTGAAGAATATGCACGATAAATACTGGTTTTCCCTAAAAGCAGAAACGTAAAGCGCTGCATATTATAGAAAAGATAAATAGCAATAAATCTTAGCTGTTTACTAAGACACAGGGTCAGTGAGGACTGAGATTATCTGTATTAATGACGTTGTTTTATGTTGTTTTACTTTTTTTCTTTATGAATGAAAACCGTTTTGTAGACTTAGGGGTGAGAACATAGAAATTTAATAAATGTGTAGAACTCGGGACTCCATAAGAACATAAGAGATTCCATACTGGGTCAGACCATCACGCCCAGTATCCTGTTCCCAACAGTGGCAATCCAGGTCAAAAGGGCCTGTCAGATTCCCAAAAGTAGCCAGATCCCAGGAGAAAGCAGTGGATTTCCCAGCCCATTTCCCATCTGATTTCTCTTGAATTATTGTGTAAGGTGAGGTAGTAAAGCATTTTGGGGCATGCTTACGAAAAGCCCTGATAGCAAGTGTTTGAGCTGCAAAACTGGAGTGGAGGCCAATGCTAACTTTTGGAGGGGGGGGGGTGCCCCTCTGCCATTAGTAAGCTTAACGTGACATCCCACTCTAATTGGCCCTTGGGTGGCGTTAGGTGCACTTGTACCAGCAGCAACATTCACAGTTAGTGTGTGCCCATAATGTCTAACCATGATGCACCGTCAGTGCCCAAAGTTCTGCCCCAACCTAGCCAACTCCTGCCCGGTTAAGGTGCAAATTTTAGCATGGAGCCCTGTACTGTGAGCGTGGGCACTTATTGCAAGTAGACCGGACACTAACACTTAGTGCATGTTAGCAAACATGCCCCATTGTGAGCAAATAGAAAGGAAAGGAAAAACTAAACTTAATATAGTCCTTTTTTTGTCATGTTACGTGCTTGGTCTACTTCATAGATGCCAGATCTCTAGTGCCCCCAAAAGAGGTTTTCACAGAATAATATTTCCATTTTCTTTTTGGATCATCTTTGGATTTTCTCTTTGTCCAATGCTTGTAATTGTTTCACAAAATTAATGAAGGTCGAAAAGTGATTACGCCATGTAAAATGTTTGAATGCAAATAAATTGCCTTCATGTGCATGAATTTGGAGTTTGAATGCATGTAAAGTCGATGCAGTGCATGATTAAGTATATAATGTTTTCTGAACCAAAACTGTAAACCAAATGCAAATCCTAATATGAAGGGCTGGTGTGAAGTCTTATTGGGCACCATAAGCAAACTTTCAGTCTTACCCCCTCCCCCCCCCCCATGAACTTCCAGGCTCCTGGACACCCTTCCCCCCCCCAACCAGTGTTTGATAATTAAACTCTGATCATATCACACAATCCTACAAAAACACACAAGTGACACCATATTTTTAAATATTAAATGTTTAGTCTTCTGCAAATGCGAGTTCTTTGAGTTTGTCTGGCTGTCAGGATCTTTTGACTGCAGCTGTTTTTTGCTGCTGCCGCCCTAGGAGATCACCTGGTCTTGCCGTGTTATTGAGGTTAAATTGCAGGCGTGTCAAAGAGGAGAAAGGTGTGGCAGTGGGTGTGGCTGGTGACCACGGTGGCGCTCCGGTGTCTATGAATATTTGGCACTGGAGTTAGTTGCCTTTGTTGCCATGTTTATATCTGGCCCTGTTGGCACTGCCAAGCGCATTGAGCTTTTGGTCACTGCTGGTTCATACACAACCTATCCCAAATGGTAGGATAATGTACAAATAGTGAGCTGGTCTCTGTATTCATTGATTTGTGCATACCAGAGCTTGAACAAACTGAAACAGTGTCTCCTTTCACTAGATGACCACAAACTATTCAGAGGCAGTATGTAAAGCTATTGTCATGCCGTAGGAGATTCCCAAAATGACTTAAATACTAGTGTCACAGTACAACCTTGAATACGCTTCTCATTATCAGGACTTATCAGCCTCTAAGTTAATGACTGCTGTCTTGTGCAAACCCAAGGAGTAATCTTGCTTTCTTTAGGCTGAATAATATGGAATCAATGCCTGCCAAATCCATCACACTTGCTGCACACTCAAATATTTAAAAATAAATCTAGTTTCTTCCTCTTGTCTGGTGACAGCTGAGAAGCCCTGAATTAAATCTCAGTACATTCCCCCTCTTCCTTTCACAACTTAGAACCAAGTTGGAAGATGCACACTTGTGGTCTGACTGCATGGTATCTTTAGCCTTCCTCCACGGCGCACTTGGATACATCCATGTGCAGGAACAAGGTTGACAATGGCTGGAAAGAGTGGTAGAAAGGCAAGAAAGGAACACAAATTATCTCTCTTTTTGGTGTTTTTCCTAGTTTAACTACTAAATGCATGACTTTGACAACACCTGGAAAATTGTCATGCCAATAACTTCACCTTAATCTGTGTGTGTGTACACAAGATGGGAGGCTGTATGTATCTGTGTGTGTGTAGGGGTGAGTTGTCCTACTGACTCATGTCACCTCCGTCCTTCCCTGGATCCAATCTAAAAAATGTAGAGTCTCCGGGCAGCCTCTTCTTCCTCTCTCTGGTTCCTGACAGAAAACAAAGATTCTTCCCACCCCAGACAGCCTCTTCCCTGTTTCCTGAAGAAGACGTGAAAAAGCCTCAGACATTTTCCGTCCTCCCGCAGTGGGTACATTTTTTAAAAGGCCAGCTAAGAGGGAGATTCTCTTTCCCTTCCTCCCTCTGCACGGTCAGACCCCCCAAATACTACCAAGCCCCTTCTCTTATGGCACTACTCTTCAGACATAGGGAGTACCTGCAGGAACGGGGAGCCCCAGCAAGCAGGTTACATTTTTGAAGAACAGGAGGGAGGGGGGAAAGGGTCATCTCCCTGTTAATCTGATTTTAAAACTCTTTCACAGTGCTGGGGAGGGAGGTGGGGGGGGGGCAGCAGATATCCATGGTTTGTCCCATGTGTTTTTTTTTTTTTCTTTTTTATCCAGACCCTTTTCTCTTGGGGAAGGGGTGTCCACAGCTTTTCCTGGACTTTTTTTTTTTTTTTTTGCTCCTGACCCTTTACTCTCCTGTTTATCACGCATGCCTGCTAGAACAAACTCTTGTCTCTATTTGTTGTTTGTCTTGCTTAGATTGTAAGCTCTATTGAGCATGGACAATCTCTTACATGTCTAGATATAGCGCTACGTACACCTTATAGCACTACAGAAATGATAACTAATAGTAATATCAGCTGCCAAGAGGAGGCTACTTTGGGTGAAGGAGGGGCCGCTTAATTTTCTTTCCCTTAGGGGGTGCAGATAACAGGGAACCTGCCAACAGCACTCCAACCTCTGCACTGCTGGACTGGTCATTCCTTTGGCCAAAAGGGACTGGCACTTAACCTTCTCCACGTGGCAGTGGTTCCTTCTGATTGATGCTGAAGTACATCTCCAACATAAAGACCAGTCCTCAAGTAAACCACATAGCGATATTCAGCTGCCATATGAATCGCTCTCAGCGGGCAGCATGGCGCACATATATTTGGCTCCACTGACTATACATTTAGAGGGAACGAGTGTATTTTAAATGCTGCGACTGGCATTTGAAAAAAACTCAGCTGACCGCTGTGTCTCGGCACTGATCTGATCATAGAAAAGACTGGTAACAAAAGCCAGACTTAACAGTAGCGATGCAAATCACAGAATGACTACAAAGGTCTTTACACAGAATAGACTATGGGCTAAACTTTCAAGAGCTTATTTAGAACTTCGATGCATAACGAAAGCAATTTTCAAAGCTATTTACCCATATAAACTTGCCCGTCTGAAAATTACCCTCCAGCAATGTAGTAAAAAGCATGTGCATTGTTCCACAACTTTTAGCCATAGTTAAAGGAGACATTCCTGTGGGGATAAGAGTTTGGGAAAGGAAAATAAACTGCTGAGAGAGATTTAAAAATGCAATGTCAATTCTTTTCCATGAAAAAATACCGCAGAAAAAGCAGGCAGTACTTTGTACCCACAGCAACTTTTAAAGCAAAAGTACGCATGAGGTTTTATTCTGAAAATTGGAGCAAAATCTCTCTGGGTAAAAGGTACTTTAATTATTTATTCGATTTTTCTATACCGCCCTTCTAAAGATCAGAACTTCATCTTACAATGCTCAGTTTGAAAATTATCCTAGAAAATAATGGGTTAGGTACCTAAATCAGTCCTATGTGTGCAGTGTGCCTTTTCAACGTCCATAAAATAGGCCCAGAGCTTCGCTCGTATGAGTAGCTTTGCAGTCACAGAAAAGGCTGTTTGTTTTGTGGGCACGTTTATGGCTTTCACGTGTAAGAGACATTTTCAAAATGTGTAAACAGCATATGGTTTATGGGTGTAATTTTTGTGTCCCTTATTCAAATGGGCAAAGTTAGGCACCTACATATTCAATGCATAGCACCAGTTTTCAAAGTTGACTTGTGCATTTATCTTGTATTTTAAAATCAAAACCTTTCTGTGGTGGTTTGAGAGCACTACTGAAAATGTAGCTGGCTGTGTCTAATAGATTCTGACACACCCCATCCATACTAGTTGATCTTAATTCCCCCTGTCATTCCAATTTAGTAAAGAAAATATCTTTGCTTCCTGTCTCAAAACCACAGGGGAAAGGTAAAGAGGGGGACAAATGGGGCATGGAAATTAATTATTCTGTTTTCCTTTCATCATTCACCTCATTTAACCATCTGTGAACATTCTACATGTGAGGGGCAATAAGGTTCCAAGTGCAGTCATTTAAACCCCAGAAAAATCCAGTGAGTTCTAGCATGCAAACTACATATGTAAGGAAATATTTGAAAACCAGATTTTAGACTTACCAGACTTACTGCCTTACAAGAATGCATTTTGACTGTGAATATAATATGGGACACTGTGGCCATATCAGAGAGAGAGAACAGAGTTGCACTCTGCCTCCCACACATAGGGAAAACTGATAAGAACTAGTGTATGCCGAGACTGTACCTTCTTCGAGACAGAGGAGGACCGGATCTTGTAGAAATCGATTATGCATACAGAGCTACTATTATAGGCCTTCAGGCTTATTTAACAGCATCATCAAATTCTAATGTGCAAAAGGTGCTAAAATATGAAAATAAATGTTCATACTCTGTCTCCATCGTTAAACTTAGACAAGCATTCCAAAGAGTAGAAGTGAATATGTAAATAAGTTATGTACGATTTATTGCCTAATCTTGTAAATACCTATAAGTTCACATGTTATCTGTATCTATTTACTGTGTTATAATGTAATAATGTTGTTTATATTGTAAACCGCTCTGATTACTCGATAGAGCGGAATATAAAAGACACTTAAATAAATAATAAAGGGATGGATGAGAATCCAGCAACACACATAGGGAAGGAAGTAACAGTATATACAAAACAAGAGAAACTCTTCAAAGAATTAGATCAGCAAAGAAGGCAAAACAAGTGGCAAATGCACAGTACAATGGGAACTACAAAGCGTTACTCTAGGAACCATTTCTTGATCAAGACCCAGCATGTGAGTGGTTAAGAGAGAGATTGATAGTTGCTGTCCAGGACAGTGGATTATAGATGAGTGGCTCCCAGCGCGTATAGAGAAAAAAAAAGGTAAAATAGACGTATGCAGATTCTGTATGAAAGAGCTGGAAACGGTTACTCATCTCATAGCTGGCTGGGTTCAAATCCTGCTTTTCCCACGGATGCCTCTGATGACCTTGGGCAAGTCCTTTAAACTCCATTGTCTCAGGTGCAAACTTGGATAGAAAAATACCTACCGAACCTTCATATAACTTATCTTGAGCTGGCATTTGGAATGAGTAAGAAATTAAATCTCAAATCCAAATCATGCAGACTTTGACTCATGGCATACTTTCCAACCTGTGTGTGTGTGATCTGGAGGGGGAGACAGAAGGGGCACTTTAGAATGAGTAGTTCCCTAGTGTGTTTTTGGTTTCGCATGAATAATAAAATGAAACTAGTGCAATAATATATCTAACCATTAGATGTCATTTTCAACAACTTTCAAATGATTTCTTTGGTTGCCACTGTACCAAGGCAACAACTATTCAGGGCTGGCCCATCCACTAGGCAAGCTAGATAGCTGATGTGGATGGGTGGTTTTGCACCACCGCTTTGTTGCCTTTCAGTACACATGACCTGCAACATTTGACCCCCCCCCTCCAACCCAACTTACTATTGTAGAGGGATCAGAAGCAGCAGGCCATGTGTGCTGAAGCTCATGGCCTGCAGAGGTCAACAAAGCAGCGGCACAAAGCTGCAACTTTTAAAATGTCGCCGCCCATCTTCCCCCTCCCCCAAGATGGAATCGGCAGCAATGGGAGGGGGAGTGGCGCAGCTTGCCAGGGAGAGGCCAGGGTTTCTTCTTAGGGCAGCAGAAACCCTGGGGCCAGCCCTGCAGCTGCTATTGTGCATCTCCACCACTAAGAGGGCATCATATAGCTGCTTGTTTTTAAGTGCTGTCTAGTCTGTCAACTCATGGCGACCCTCTGGATAGGTATCCTAAATTGTGTTTGGTCTTCAGTCAGGTGGCTCATTGTTGAGACTGGCACCTGTAGCTGCTGTTTATTGTATCGATCCATCTCATTGCTGGCCTTCCTCTTTTACAGTGACCACCTACCTTGCCAAGCATTATCTTTCTCTAATGATCTCTCTCTTCGCATGATGTGTCCAAAATATGAAAGTCGAAGTCTTATCATCCTGAGCTTCTAAAGAAAGCTTAGGGTTGATCTTCTCTAGTACTGATTAGTTTGTTCTTCAAGCCAGTCCATGGTAGACACAATATTCATCACCAGCATCATAATTCAAAGGCATACATTTTCTTCCTGTCTATCTTTTTGACTGTCCAATTTTCGCATCCATATGACGTTATTGAAAATGACATGGCTTGAACAAGTCAAATCTTTGTATGGAGAGACATCTCTGCTCTTGAGAATCTTGTCTAGGTCCTTCATAGCCATTCTGCCAAGAGCAATGCATCATCAGATTTCTTGACTGCTTGTTGCTTCTTTATTGATAATGGACAACTATATCCTACTTGGATCAACTATTTCAATTTCTTCTCCATCAGCGATGAACTTATTGATTCTTCCAGTTGTCAGGATCTTTGCCTTCTTAACATTAAGGTTCAGACCCATTTAAGACTATATTCCTTGATCTTGAGAAGAAAATGTTTCAAATCATCTTCACTTTCAGACAGTAATGTGGTATCGTCAGCATAGTGAAGGTTGTTGATGAATCTCCCACCAATCTTCACACCTCGACTGTCTTCATAGAGTCCTGCTTCTCTGATTTGTTCTGCATATAAATTAAAGAATTAGGGGGAAAGTATGCAGCCTTGTCATTCACCTTTGCTGATTTTAAACCATTCTATTTCTTCAGTATTGGTATAAACACAGATCTTTTCCAGTCAATTGGCCATGAATTTGTCTTCTAAACGTCTTGGCAGAACCTTGTAAGTATGGTAACAGCTTTATCCGATTGCTGTAATACTTCAATGGGAATGTCATCAATGCCCGGTGCTTTGTCCTTTGATAAGGCTTTCAATGCTGCTTCGACTTCTTCTTTCATCACCAGTGGTTCCTGATCATAAGGTATAGGTTGAAATGGCTGTTGGTCCACTTGATATTTATGGTATAATGACTTCTGTTTATTCCACCTTTTCTTGATCTTCTCAGCATCATTCAACATGGATCCTTGAGCATTTTGTGGCATTCCAATTCGAGGCTGTAATTTTTTCTTTAACTCTCATAGCTTTGGAAAAGCCGATCTTGTTCTTCCTCTAATAGCTTCTGATTCTAATTCCTTGCATGCGTCATTGTAGTACTTTTCCTTGTCTTGTCTTGCTGCACATTGGAAATCTGAGTTCTGTGATTCCCTCTCTTACTCCTCTGATTTTAGCTTTTCTGCATTTCTGGACAGTTTTTCAGAGTTTCTTTGGTCATTCGTTTTGACCGTTTTTGCTTTTTCACCTTTTGTAGAGACTTCGCGCTTTCTTCCACCACTACCTTCTTGATGTCATTCCATAACTCTTCTGGAGTTCTGTCATTTGTATCTAAAGCAGCAAATCTATTTTGCAGGCAGTCTTTAAATTCCAGTGGTATATTCTCAAGGTCATATTTTGCTACATATATGAGTGGTTTGCTCTTTTTCAATTTTAGCTTGAGTTCGCATACTAGTAGTTGGTGATCTGTACCACAGTCAGCTCTAGGTTTTGTCTTTGATGTTATTGAGCTTTTCCATCGTTATCTTCTACAGATGTAGTCAATTTGATTTCTGTACAATCCATTGGGTGAAATCCAGGTGTACAGTCAATCCATTGGGTGAAATCCAGGTGTACAGTTGGTGCTTGTGTTGCTGGAAGGAGGTGTTTGAGATCATTGGTCTTGCAGAATTCTATGTCTTTCTCCAGCTTCGTTTCTGTTGCCAAGTCCATATTTTCCAACCACTTTGCCTTCTTTGTTGCCAACCTTTGCATTTCAGTCACCCATGACTATCAGGATATCCTGTTTGCATGTTCTGTCAATTTCAGCTTGTACTTGTTCATAGAACTCATTAACGTCTTCCTCTTCTGCAGCTGTTGTTGGGGCACATACCTGAATTATAATCGTGCTGATGGGCGTTCCTCGTAGACGAATAGAAATTAAGCGTTCACTGACTACACTGTATTTCATTACAGTTCTTGCAAGTTTCTTCTTAATTATAAATGCAACACCATTTCTTCTTTCTTTCATTTCCAGTATAGTAAACCATATGATCGTCAGATGCAAAGTGCCCAAAGCAAGTTCATTTCATTTCACCGACACCCAACAGATCGAGTTGTACACGTTCCATTTTATTTTTGATCACCTCCAACTTCCCTTGGTTCATGCTTCTTACGTTCCATGTCCCAATATGTAAGATATCTTTGCAACTTCTGACTCTTTTCATGCACAGCTACATCAGCAGATCCAACCACATCATAAATGCTGGCTTTACTTTGAGAAGTCTTCAGCTCCTCCCCAGTAGCCATTTGAGTGCCCTCCATGGGGGTCTCATCTTCCAGTACTATAGTGCAATTTGTTTTGTGACTATCCATTGGGTTTTCGTGGCAAGATACAGAAGTAGATTTGCCAAGCCTTTCTTCTGAGCAATTAATTCCAGTGTTGTTGCATTTGTCACAGAAATATGATCCTCCGCTTACAACACTGTCCCATTCTGCTGCTGCCCAGATGGGTGGTTTGTCTTAGTCTGGCATCTCAGCTATAAGACCCTGCTAGTAGCTAAGCTACTGATATATGTATCAGTACATATAGTACATATATTGAGCAACCAGTGGCAAAACTACATAGATCAGTCACTGGGTGTCGTCATGCCTAGCCACCATTAAGAATGCTATACAGTTCATTTACAAGGTTGCACAGTAGAATTTAATACAAGAAATGAAATGCACATCTGAACCACTACGAAACAGTCCAGCAGAAAGGGAAGCATGCTTCAAAGAAAAATTTCCAATACATTTTTGTGTGTGTGTGTGTGTGTGTGTGTGTGTGTATCTGAAGGAATATCTGCATGTGTGTTTTGTTTCTGAGTGTGTTTATCTTTGTGTGGGTAGGTATCTATGTATGTGTATTTGAATGTTTTTATCTGTGTGTATATTTATTTAAAATATTTGTTACCCATCTTAGCCACAGCTCAAAGTGAGGAACAGGGTTACTTACATAATCAGAACATAAGATATGCCATACTGGGTCAGACCAAGGTCCATCAAGCCCAGTATTCTGTTTCCAACAGTGGCCAATCTAGGTCATATGTACCTAGCAGTTTCCCCAAGAGACACAAGTTCCACAATGCTTGTACTGGGTCAAGCATTGATATCTTCGGTCACTTCTTAATAATGGTTTATGGACCTTTCCTCCAGGAACTTGTCCAAACCTTTTTTAAACCCAGCTACATTAACAGCCTTTACTACATCCTCCGGTAACAAATTCCAGAGTTTGATTACACGTTGAGTGAAAAAATATTTTCTTTTATTAGTCTTTTTTTTTTTTTATTGGATTTTCAATCAGTGTAACAACCAACCCATTAAATACAAGACAATCAATCATAGGAATACAATATTGTAATATAGCAATCAAAAAAATAAAAAGGAAAAAAACTTTGATAAAGTCCACATCATGGAACCTGGAAACGAGAGAAAGGAAAAGAAAAGGAAAACAAGGCTAAACAGCCCTCAAACTAGGAGGCAAAACATAACTACTCTGCCACACACTCCACTACTGTAGCCTGCCTATCCAGAATAAACTTCTCCAAATGAGTGACATCTGTAAAAATATAAGTAGAGCCTTCAAAAGTTAACACACATTTACAGGGGTATCGGAGGAAAAAAGTAGCACCCAACTGCAGGACACGAGGCTTCAACGCTAAGAAAAGCCTGTGCCTGAGCTGGGTGCTACGGGACACATCAGGAAAGATATTAATTCTATATCCACAAAAAGTGGCCATCTTGAATTTTAAAGAAGGTTTTCAAAATAAGAAATTTACTATCCAAGGACTTCAAAGTGACCACTAAAGTTGAACGTGAATTTATCACCTCCAAAGAATCCTCCAAAAATGCTGTAAGATTGGAAATAGTGGGCTCAATAACATCAAGTCCTCCTTCTACGGGATCAATATGCTTAGTGCTTCGAGAAATATAATATAAATTAGACACCTCAATAGGATCTTTCAAAAGCAACACTTCTTTCAGATACTTGTCCAAAAGAATTTTGGGCGCTAGGAGAGAAGTGACAGGAAAATTCAACAAACGAAGGTTGCTAGAACGAGAAGCATTTTCAAGTGCTTCCACCTTGGTATGTAGCACTAAAGAATCCTTGATCCCTACCACATTAGCTGAGTGTAACGGAAGAACAAAAGATTCTAACCGTTTACAGTCAGCATCAACACAAGAAATCTTTTTATCCAACTGTTGTAAAGAAGATACAGTTTCAGAGGAAAATTCACATAAAGAGCTCAAGGTAAAAGACAATTTGTCATCAATAACCTTTAAACCAGCCCAAAGATCCTTTAGAGTAATCTCCCTGTCAACAGGGGGCGGGGGGAGCACAGCTGAAGCACCCGCCGCGACCAACTGAACAGGTTTAGGTAAATTAACAACCACATCAATATCAGGCTTAACTGAATCAGAAATAATCGCTAAAGAAGGAGTAGCAGAACCGGACGGGCAGGGTGGAGGGGTCCGCCCTCCACGACTAAGTGAGACACCCTCCGGAGAAGACTGGGCTACCGGGCGGGTTGCAAGATGTTTATCAAGAGGGCCGATTACAGGAGTACTGCTTGCCGGTCCAGCACTGCCCTGCCCAGATTTAGCCTTCCGTTTCCCCATCTGCCACAGTGCTAAAGTATAGGAACAGGCCAAACAACTCTTAAAGAAAGTAACAGCAAATACCTTACACCACCGCAGTAGTGCCGCAGTGACGCCGAAGGGGCACCAAAGGGGCATGTCGCGCCCCTTTGACCACGCCCCTTCGAGACACGCTCCGCGGTCCAATTACACAAGCGCTAAATAGGAAGAAGGAAGGTCCTCATTGGGTATAGATGTCCCCGCGATGCCTGCCCACAGGTAGGAGAAAGCAAAGCGTCCCAGAAGAGAGGCTCCTCCCGACGGCAGATTCGGGGCACACACACAGGCTCCCTGCACCTCCAACACACTCTCACCAGGTCCGAGGAGAGAAGTGGTAAGGCAGTTCTTATACAGCCTGGGTCCTCACTAGCTGCAGATGTCCCCGCGATGCCTGCCCACAGGTAGGGGAAAGCAAAGCGTCCCAGAAGAGAGGCTCCTCCCGACGGCAGATTCGGGGCACACACACAGGCTCCCTGCACCTCCAACACACTCTCACCAGGTCCCTTCTTTTATTAGTCTTAAATAGTTTACCCTGTAGCGTCATTGCATGTCCCCTAGTCTTTCTATATTCTGATAAGGTAAACAATCGATCTACGTTTACCCGTTCCACTCCGTTCATTAATTTTATAGACTTCTATCATATCTCCCCTCAGTCGTCTCTTTTCCAGGTTAAAGAGCCCTAACCTTTTTAGCCTTTCTTCATAGGAGTACCCTTCCATCCCCTTTACCATTTTGGTGGCTCTTCTCTGAACCTTTTCTAAAATCGCTATATCCTTTTTAAGATACGGCGACCAGAATTGCACACAATATTCAAGGTGCGGTCTCACCATGGAACGATATAGAGGCATTATAATATATTTTGTTTTATTTTCCATTCCTTTCCTTATCATACCTAGCATTCTATTTGCTCTCTTGGCCACCGCTGCACACTGGGCCGAGGGTTTTAACATGGTATCCACAATGACACCTAAATCTTTTTCCTGGGTGGTGGTTCCTAATGTGGAACCTTGCATCGTGGAGCCATAGTTTGGGTTGTTCTTCCCTAGGTGCATAACCTTGCACTTGTCCACATCAAATTTCATCTGCCATTTTGATGCCCAGTCTTCCAATTTATCAAGATCCTCTTGCAATTTTTCACAATCCTCTTGGGTTTTAACAACTTTAAATAGTTTTGTGTCATCTGCAAATTTGATAACCTCACTCGTTATTCCACTTTCCAGGTCATTTATGAATATGTCAAAAAGCAGCGGACCCAGCACAGATCCCTGGGGTACACCACTATTCACCTTTCTCCATTGGGAAAATTGGCCATTTAGCCCTACCCTCTGCTTTCTATCTTTTAACCAGTTCCTGATCCACAATAGTACACTGCCTCCTATCCCATGACTCTTTAGTTTTGCCAAAAGTCTCTCATGAGGGACCTTGTCAAAGGCTTTCTGAAAGTCCAGATACACAATATCAACCGACTCACCTTTGTCCACCTGTTTATTCACTCCTTCAAAAAAACATAACAGATTAGTAAGACAAGATCTTCCTTGTCTAAAGCCATGTTGGCTGTCTCCCATTAGGTTGTGACTATCTACATGCTGAGTAATTTTATTTTTTATGATGGTTTCTACCATTTTTGCTGGTACTGACGTCAGGCTCACCGGTCTGTAGTTTCCCGGATCACCCCTGGAACCCTTTTTAAAAATTGGTGTTACATTGGCGATCCTCCAATCTTCAGGTATTAGAGATGATTTTAATGATAGTTCACAGATTACTGATAGCAGGTCTGCAATCTCATATTTCAGTTCTTTCAACACCCTTGGATGTATACCATCCGGCCCAGGTGATTTGCTACTCTTCAGTTTATCTAATAGTTGTAAGACATCTTCCCGATGTATCGATATTTCCTTCAATTCTTCCACACCTTTAAATACCACTTCAGTCATGGATAACATCCCTACATCTTCCTCAGTAAAGACCGAAGCAAAGAATTCATTCAGTCTCTCCGCTATCGCCTTGTCGCCTCTTAGTGCTCCTTTAACCCCTTTATCATCTAGTGGACCAACTGACTCTCTCACAGGTTTTTTGCTACGAATGTACTTGAAAAGGTCTTTATTTCGCGTTTTTGCTTCCGCAGCAAGCTTCTTCTCAAATTCTCTCTTTGCCTGCCTTATCAATGCCTTGCATTTGACTTGCCAGTGCTTGTGCTGTTTCCAGGTTTTGTCGTTTGGCTCTTTTTTCCATTTCCTGAAAGATGGTTTTTTGGCAACAACAGCATCTCTGACCTCACCTTTAAACCATGCTGGCAGTTTTTTGGACTTCCTTCCACTTTTCTTAAAGCGTGGAATACAGCTGGTCTGGGCTTCCAAGATAGTATTTTTCAACAACACCCAAGCTTGATGTACGTCTTTAACCTTTGCAACTGCTCCTTTTAGTTTTTTCTTAACTGTTTTCCTCATTTTATCATAGTCTCCCTTTCAAAAGTTAAAAGGTAGTACTGTGGATTTCCTTACTATCCCTCCTCCACTAATTAAATCAAAGGCGATCATGCTATGATCACTATTGCCAAGTGGCCCCAACACCCTTATCTCTTGCACTAGATCTGGTGTTCCACTAAGGACTATGTCTAATATGGCTTCCCCTCTGGTCGGTTCATGAACCAGCTGCTCCAAGAAGCAGTCATTTATTTCATCTAGTAACTTTATCTCCCTAGCATGTCCTGACGTTACACTGACCCAGTCGATACCGGGGTAATTGAAATCACCCATTATTATTACTGTGCTGTAACGTTTGTTAGCTTCCTTGATTTCTTTGAGCATTTCATCATCCATTTGGTCGTTCTGGCCAGGTGCTCGATAGAACACCCCCACTGCCATTGCCTTCCCCCTTTTATATGGAATTTCAATCCATATAGATTCTACAGCAGATTTTGTTTCCTGCAAAACTTTAATCCTTTCTGAGTCAATGCCCTCTCTAACATAGAGAGCAACCCCTCCACCAATTTGATCAGCTCTATCATTACGATATAGTTTGTACCCAGGTATCAGTGTCCCACTGGTTGTCCTCCTTCCACCATGTCTCTGATATTCCAATCATATCTAACCTTTCATTTAGTGCTATATATTCTAACTCTCCTATCTTATTCTTTAGACTTCTAGCATTTGCATACAAGCATTTTAGAGAATGTATTTTATTCATGTTAATTTGGCTATTGTTAGACATGGGTAAATTGGGATCTTTAAGCTCTGTCTGCTCCATACTTGAGGGCATTTGGGCTACTTTACTCTTTTGTGGAACCTCTGTGCTTTTGGTAGTATCCTTCAAGGATACATTCTTCCGAACCATCCGCTCTTGGGCGACTATCGGCTTTCCCCTAATATCTAGTTTAAAAGCTGCTCTATCTCCTTTTTAAAGGTTAATGCCAGCAGCCTGGTTCCATCCCGGTTAAGGTGAAGCCCATCCCTTCGGAAGAGCCCCTCCTTTCCCCAGAATGTTCCCCAGTTCCTAACAAATCCAAAACCCTCATCTCTGCACCATTGTCTCATCCACGCATTGAGACTCCGGAGCTCTGCCTGCCTTTTGGGTCCTGCGCGTGGAACAGGAAGCATTTCGGAGAATGCTACCCTGGAAGTTCTGGATTTCAACATACAACATACAACACAAAGCAACTTTCTCTTGAATTATAGCTAAATGAACCAGTACTAGCAACATATACATTTATACATCTCAGCAGCCCTTATCACAATTTGACAAATAAGCATTTTCTTCATTGAAAGTGCTTAAGCGCTTGTTGAAAACATATGGGTGATATTCAAAGCAAGTTATGTGTTTGCCACCCACCAACAAATAGATAATTTGCTTATTCATATAGGAGTTATTTTGAGCAACGAATAACTTCCTCACTGGTTGTGCGGGGAAGTTAGACGGGGGCGGGGAATGGGTGGGCAGTGGGTGGTCGCTGGCTCCGGACATACAGGGCTGATTCTAATGTTGGCCCTGTATGTCCGGGGCTGGTGAAATGGCTGGGAGAGTTATTCCACCTCTGAGATGGAATAACTTCCCTGGATGTTTTTTTTTCTGCTGCTGGAGCATGGATGGGGCAGGGGGGGGGAGCCAAAGTTTATTCCTCGCAGCTCGACCCTGGCCTTAGGAGGCCAGATTGTGGGTCAGGCTGAGGGAAATAACCCCCTTTTCTTGGTAGCTGGCATCAAGGCTTATAAATGGAGCCGCGGTGCCATGGCAACATGATGCAATAGCACTGTGGCTCCATTTAAAATCCCTGACTGGGTTAGCCGGGTGCAGTCCTGAATGCGCAGGCCAGACAGAATCGCTGTCCTGGCCTGCATGTGCAAGACTGTTTGCAATTCTGATCCCCTCTATGCGTCCGGTTCAGACCGAACGCATAGAGGGGATCTACATCCGGGATAGATTCGGGCCCATAATGTTATCGGGTCATTTAAATCACTAAGCGGCCAGACATGCCTGTATAAATAGGGGCTGGGGCAGAGAAAGTGTTACAATTCATCCATTATGCTGCAATATTCAGCCACTAAATGGATATGTTATCTGGTGCAATCCCTGCATTACGAGGTAATGAACGTGTGCTTAGGTTTAAAAGCATTCTAGTGCTTGTATTTCATACTAATTTTATAAAATAAAGTTCACACGTACTTTATAAAATAGGGCTGTAAGTGGTAGTACGTGTGCGTGGAACCTAGGTGTGAGCACTTAACGGTTCTATGTAGATTTGAGCTCCACCCATGCTTCCCCTGTAGCCACACCCACACAGAACGTATGCACCGTTGGTCTTATGCGCATACTTCAGAATAGCGAGTGCCTCAAGGACGAAGGTAAGAGCCTCTCTCCTGTGCATAAGTCATTGTAAATGGATGATTTATGCACATTGATGGCGTGTAACTTTACGCAGTTCATTATAAAATTACTTCCGATATGTATATTCCGTGCCACTATTTACATGGAGTACCAGTGTCGATGTGTAAATTATTACATTAGCTGAAAACTGACCTGTTTAGTGTCTTTTTGTTTTTATCCTGAAGGTTAGTTAATATGTATGTGTCTCTGTATGTCTGTGTATATGCGAGTGCATTTATGTACCTACTTGTGAATGTCTGTGTCAACTAAGTGCATCTGTAGGGTAGGTTTACTAAGCACTACTAGCGGTGCATGCACAGTAAGTGCACCGTTATTCAATGGGACCTCGGTGTGCATACCACACATGCATGCTAGCACTGCTTAGTAGACCTACTCTGACTGTGAGAGGACAGGAGAGGAAAGGGGCAGTTTGAAAGATACAATTCCCTATCTGCTATGTTTCAGTGTATCAAGGATTCTATGCTGCAGCTGCTGGATTCCATCTCCCATAGTTATTCATTAGATACTTCTGTGGGAGCTTTATTTCTGTGGAATCCCTGGTCTAATCTGGCCCATTCTCAAATTTTGATTTTTTTTTCCCTGTAACTTTCCCCATGTTAAAGTTTTGTTCCTTTTTATTACGTTTTCGGAGAGTTATTTAGCTCCCAAGCAGATGGACAAATATTTTTGATCCCTTATGCATAATTTTGCTTCAAACATTCTATTAGGCTGGAAAAGATGAAAACAGTAATGTGCATTACCCTATGTTTCTAGAGCTCCAGAGTTTATTTACATACTATATTCTCATTGATAAATATGAGTTATGATGTCAGATGTTCCACATTCCGATGAAGGTGGTATTGATCTACTGAGTCAATCATAGTAACATAGTAGATGATGACAGAAAAAGCTCATTTAACCCATCAAGTCTGTACAGTTATTCTGAGGCTAGATCTCAGCTGCCACCCACAGAATGTCGCTGCCTACAGGAGTTCTCCTTTTCCAAAGTGCTCTTTTTGAGCTTTGTTTTCAGACCCCCCCTTTCTCCTTCCTCCTTTCTCAGTCTCTGGATAACTCTCTACTCCTTGTCTCCTTAGCTTGCAACCTTCGGATCGTCTTTGACTCCTCTCTCTCCTCCTTCACACATCCAAGTGATAGCTAAAACCTGCCGTTTCCTTATCTATAACATCAACAAAATTTGCCCATTCCTTTCTGAACACACTACTAGGACACTTATCCACTCCTTAGTCACCTCCTGTCTAGAATACCCTAACCTACTCCTTGCTGGTCTCCTTCTGAATCATCTCTCTCCCCTTCAATCTGTTCAGCACTCTGCTGCCTGGCTAATTTTCTGCCATCCTCGTTATGCTTCCTCTTCTCAAGTCACTTCATTGGCTCCCTATCTATTTCCATATCCAGTTCAAACTTCTCCTGCTGACCTATAAGTGCATTTACTCTGCAGCTCCTCATTACCTTTCCTCTCTTACCTCTCCCTAAATCCCTCCTCAGGAACTCCGCTCTAATGGCAAATCAGTTCTATCTGTGCCCTTCCCTTCTATTGCTAACTCAAGAATTTGCTCCTTTCACTTTGCTGCTCCTTATGCCAGGAACAAACTACCTGAGTCTGTACGTCAGGCGCCTTCTCTAACCCTTTTCATATTCAGGCTGAAAACTCACCTCTTCGCTGCCGCTTTTGGATCTTGACTCACCTGGTCTCCTTTGTGTTCCCTTACCATTCCCCGTAGATGTATTCTATGTCTACAGCTACTGTGCTGTCTGTCTTGACTAGACTGTAAGCTCTGATGAGCAGGGATCGTCTTTTACATGTGTCTGTGCAGTGCTGCATATGTCTTGTAGCGCTATACAAATGCTCAGTAGTAGTGGGAGTAGGAGAGCATAGGAGAACCTCATTTGGTTCCCTCCAGCACTCCCCTTTCCCACGCTTGACCACAAGGTTCTGTAGTAACCTAAATAGCCAGCAAAGAATCGTGGCCATTGCCCAAACATTTGCCCTCCTAGAACTTCTGTAGAGCTTGGTAGACTGACTTAACTTTGTTTTAATTTTAAATGGAATTTATATTCTGCTTTGGTTGGGGAAATCCAGGTTTAAGCTAGATTCTAATGTTATTAAAAGGCAACAACTACCTACTGAATATGTATTTAAATGATTATGTTTTAATAACATTACATAGTTTAAACTACAATAATAACAGACCTGGTCACATTTATAACCCCAGTGAAACTATTCTCCCACTCTCTCTCCAGTTACACAGATGAAAATATGCTTGAAGGTAAATTAAGAAAATAACAATGTCTCCAATTTGTTTTCCTGAAGATTATATAACTGAGCTGCGATTTCACTTCATAAGGCAAAATATTTCACCCTTGGCAGGGGTGGCTTCTATACATTGTACTCTAGTGAGAGGTTTGTGGCCTTAAATTCTTAGAAAAAGGGATTTTCAAACAAACATCCAGTAGAAGAGTAGCCTAATGGTTAGAGCAGCGGGCTAGACCCAGGGAAAACCAGGGTTTAGTTCCCACTGTGGCTCTGTGAGATCTTAGGTAAATCACTTAATCCTCCATTGACTCAGGTACAAACTTATTAGATGGTAAGCCCTCTGTAGACAAGAAAATATCTACGGTACTTGAATGTAACTCACTTTGAACTTCTGAGAAAAGGGTGTTGCTCCATCTCACGTCCCACGATTATTTTTCCCACCATGTTTTTTGCTCTTTATAATGCAGCACAAGTATAATGTTAATCGGGATGGAACTTGGCTGGCATTAACCTTTAAAAAGAAGAGAGCAGCTTTTAAACTAGATAATAGGGGAAAGCAGACAGTCGTCCAAGAGCGCATGGTTCGGAAGGATATATCCTTAAAGGATACTAGCAAAAGAGGGACGAGAGGGCACCCCGACAGAGGTTCCAATAAAGATAAAAGTAACCAGATGCCCTTAAGTACAGTACAGAACAGACAGAGCTGAATGATTCCAAATTATCCTCGTCTACTGATAACCAGATTAATATGAACAAACCACCTATAATGCCTGTGTGCAAATGCTACAAGTCTACAAGATAAGATGGGAGAATTAGAATATATAGCACTAAATGAGAGGTTCACTATAATTGGTATCTCGGACACCTGGTGGACTGAGGACAACCAATGGGACACTGATACCAGGGTAAAACTATATCACAATGATAGAGCACAACCCCTCCACCAATTTGATCTACTCGGTTAGAGAGGGCATTGAGTCTCACAGGATTAAAGGTTTGCAGGAATCAAAATACACTGTAAAAAGGCAAAGGCGAGGTAGTAGGGGTGTACTACCGACTGCCAGGCCAGAATGAACAAATGGATGATGAAATGCTAAAAGAGATCAGGGAAGCTAACAAAAGTTACAACCCAATAATAATAATGGGTGATTTCAATTACCTCAGTATTGACTGGATCAGTGTCGCGGCAGAATATGCTAGGGAGATAAAGTTTCTAGATGAAATGAATGACTGCTCTTGGAGCAGCTGATTCATGAACAGACAAGAGGAGAAGCTATTTTGGATCTAGCCCTTAATGGAACACAGAGATAAGAGTGTTGAGGCCATTTGGAAAGAGTGATCATAGCATGATCGCATTTGATTTAATAAATGGAGGTAGGACAGCAAGGAAATCCACGGTACTACTTCTTACCTTTCAAAAGGGAGACTATGATAAAATGAGGAAAATAGTTAAGAAAAAAACAAAAGTAGCAGATACAAAGGTTAAAGATTTACATCAAGCATGGGTGTTTAAAAATACTGTCTTGGAAGCCCAGACCAGATGGATTCCATGCTTTAAGAAAAGTGGAAGGAAGGTCACAAAACTGCCAGCATGGTTTAAAGGTGAGGTCAGAGAGGTGGTTGTAGCCAAAAAAGCATCTTTCGGGAAATGAAAGAAGGAACCAAATGATGAAAACTGGAAACAACTTACATTGATAAGGCAGACAAAGAGAGAATTTGAAAAAAAGCTTGCCGTGGAAGCACATAACTTTTTCAAGTACATTTATAGCAGAAAACCTGTGAGAATCAGTTGGACTATTAGATGATAGAAGGATAAAAGGGGCACTAAGAGGGGACAAGGCTATAGCGGAAAAACTGAATTCTTTGCTTCGGTCTTTACTGAGGAAGATGCAGGGAGGTTACACCTGCCTGAAATGGTATTTAAAGGTAATGCATTGGAAGAATTTAAAAGAAATATTAATAAACCAGGAAGATGTATTACAACTATTTGATAAACTGATAAACTGAAAAGCAGAAAATCACCGGGATTGGATGGTATACATCTGAGGGTATTGAAAGAACTGATATATGAAATTGCAGACCTACTATTAGGTCACAAATTACTATCATTAAAAAAATCTGTAGTTCCTGAAGAAGACTGGCGAATGGCCAATGTAACACCAATTTTTAAAAAGGGTTCAAGGGGCGACCGGTGAGCCTGACGTCAGTACCAGGCAAAATGGTAGAAACCATTTTAAATAATAAAATTACTGAAGATATAGATAGTCATGGTTTAATGGGAGAAAGCCAACATGGATTTAGCCAAAGAAAGTCTTGTCTTACTAATCTGTGTTATAGTTTTTGAAGGTGTGAATAAACAGGTAGACAAAGGTGAACCGGTTGATATAATGTATCTGAATTTTCAGAAAGTCTTTGACAAGGTCCTTCATTAGAGACTTTTGGTAAAATTAAAAAGTCATGTACTATTGTGGATCAGGAACTGGCTAAAAGATAGAAAACAGAGGGTAGGGCTAAATGGCCAATTGTCTCAATGGAGAAAGGTGACTAGCAGAGTACCTCAGGGATCAGTGCTGGCTCCGCTGCTTTTTAACATGTTCAGAAATGACCTGGAAATAGGAATAATGAGTGAGGTGATCAAATTTGTAGATGACACAAAATTATTCAAAGTTGTTAAAACCCGAGAGGATTGTGAAAAATTGCAAGAGGACCTTGATAAATTGGAAGACTGGACATTCAAATGGCAGATGAAATTTTATGTGGACAAATGCAAAGTTATGCACCTAGGAAAGAACAACCCAAACTATGGTTTCACGATGAAAGGTTCCACATTAGGAACCACCACCCAGGAAAAAGATTTAGGTGTCATCGTGGATAACACGTTGAAACCCTCCTCCCAGTGTGCAGCAGTGGCCAAGAGAGCAAATAGAATGCTAGGTATCATAAGGAAAAGAATGGAGAATAAAAAAAGGATATTATAATGCCTCTGTATCGTTCCATGTTGTGACCGCACCTTTAATATTGTGTGCAATTTTGGTCGCTGTATCTTAAAAAACATATAGCGGAATTAGAAAAAGTACAGAGAAGAGCCACCAAAATGGTAAAGGGGATGGAAGAATATCCTTATGAGGAAAGGCTTAAAAGATTATGGCTCTTCAACTTGGAAAAAGAGACAACTGAGGGGGGAATATGATAGAGGTCTATAAATAAACATAGATCGATTTGTTTACACTGGTTTTTACACCATCAAAAAGTAGACTAGGGGACACACAATGAAGCTACAATGTAACCCATTGAAGAGTAAAAAGAGAAAATTATTTTTTCACTCAATGTGTAATCAAATTCTGGAATTCGTTACTGGAGAATGTAGTAAAAGCTGTTAATGTAGCTGGGTTTAAAAAAGATTTGGACAATTCCGGGAGGAGAGGTCCACAAACCATTATTAAAGAGGACCCAGGAAATCCACTACTTGCCTCGGGACAAGCTAAGTACTTTTGACCTAGATTGGCCATTGTTGGAAACAGGATACTGGGCTTGATGGGCTTGGCCTGACCCAGTATGGCATATCTTATGTTCTAATGTTACGATAATCAAGGTGGTCCGTGGCAACCTCCTGCGAAACCTGCCATGATTCTGTGTGCTCAAGGAAAGAGTGAATTTGTCTGACCAGTCTAAGGATAGCAGATGTGTTTATTCACCACCACTGATACCTGGTTTCCATTGTGACTGCCAAATCGCTTATGACTCCCAATTGTGAATCCTATTGTACAATGTGATAGAGGCTCCTTTATTCTATGCATAACAGCCAGGCATTTGCTTTCCTGAACCTCCCACCCCAAAAAAGATGGGTTTTGCAGGGACTGATATTAGGCATCCATTCACTAATTTTCAAAAAGCTGCTTCTGAGGGACTAGTATGCTTCCTTTAATCATTTTTGCAAAAATATAGCTGCAAATCATTAGCATGTTAGTGCATAATCCCTAAGGTCCTTATCGTAGGGCCCAATAGCTGCAAAGAGACATCTTTAAGAAGAACAGGAAATTGTGGCAACGTGCGGGAACCTCACACCACAGTCCATGGCCCTGAGGAATTTAGATCTCATTTGAACCTTTATTTGGTAAAAATATAGCAATGCAGGGAACTTCCATTCCCCTGATTCCTAAATTACGCCATTGTTTTAACAGCAATAAATGATCTAGTAAACTGCAGCTGGAAGGTCTAGCTACATCCAAACCCCTTTAGCTCCTCTGTCTGTCATTTCAATCTCATCTATTCACATCACTAGCATAGATTTAATGCTATTGGACAATAATTTTCACACCACTCGACACAAAGTATAGCTTGCTTTAAAAGTGGAATCATAGGAGGATCACGTGATGCACTGAGAGCGGGAGGGTGTGTCTCTGCCACTCTCCAGGGCCCGCTCCTTCTCACCGCTCATAATTGGGGTTGGAACTGGCTGTTCCCCACACACGAACTGCCCAATGGCTTTTGCATCTGGTCCTGACCATGTAACGAAGGAGGGTATATCTAATGCAAATAAACATAAACATCGCACAGTGGCAGGTAGCCAGAGTGCCATGAAATCAGCACGGAAAGAGACAGGGCCCCACCGGTGGGATCTAAGATGGTGGACGGGCCACCCTCACCATGCTGCCCGGCCCAGCCAGCAAAAGTGGAGGAGGTGACTGCAGTGGTGGCGGGCACACTATCTGGCTGCTTTGATGCAGTGGAAGGCAAGCTAGACTCCCTGTCTAGAGCTATTGAGGGCTTTGGGGGCTGCCTGCAGGAAGCAGAGCTCCATATAGCCCTGACAGAGAAAGTGGTGCAGGGCGTTATCAAAGAATTGAACTCCCTCAAGGAACTGGTCATAAAACAAGCAGACAAGATTGAGGACTTGAAGAATTGTAGGCGCCAAAATAATTTGAAGTTTGTGGGCATCCCTGAATCCGTCATGGAAGTGGAGCTACAGTGAGTTAGGGGTTTTGGAGAGTGAGAACTTGCTGCTAGTGACCTTACCTGCTTCCCGTTGCTCCGGTGTTCTGCAGAGGGAGGGGCGCCCAGCGATTTCAACAGCAGCTGTTCTTGGACACTACAAGAGAGCCTGCAGCTTGCCCGTGGTTGTGTGCCTGAAGGAGTACCTTCCTGAAGGGGCTTGTCCCCTTTGGTGCCCCTTTGGGGCAGAGGGGCCCTGTCTTGCTGCAGAAGATTCATTTGTTTCCCTGATCCATGGGCCAAGCCGAAGGTAAGAATGCTTGTGACTATGGATGCAGCATCAACATCGAAGGCTCTAACTGGGTCGATGGACAGTGTAAGCCTGTTGGCTGACCGTGTCACCCTAGGCAGCTGCCTAGATGGAGACCCAGTTTGAGTTGTGGAAGAATAATGACTCAAGAGTCGTGTCCAAAATGGAATTAAGGATGGGATTTATTCCCTGTCCCATGCGGATGGCTTTCAGATAAGGATAACACAAATTAAGCTGTTACATCACAGACAAAAGAACACTTTAACAAAACCAAGCTTCTTCTTTGTTTTCCCCAAAACACAAAAGTATTATCTTCCTCCAAAGAAATCAAAAACACACTTCCTTTTCTTCTCTTTAACGCAGAGATTCTAAATCATCTGTTACTCCCAAACTGCAATCCATTGGCTCCTGAATATTCTCTGGGATAGTGCTTTCCCACTGCATCCCCTCTTGGGCTTGACCTGCGTAGGATCTCTGAGTTTTTGCAAACCTGTGCTCAGACCTCTGCTCTGGGGTAAACTCTGTTCTTGGGAGATACAAGTGCTGCTGCTGGGGGTCAGAGGCAACAGGAGCTGGGCTGGGGAATTCTTCCCAGTGCCTAAGCCATTGAGGGAACTCTTGCTTCCTATATGCTTTGCTTCCCCTCCCCGAATCTACTCCACTCCCTTTATAATACAGAGGGTACTTATCTTTCCCACGAGAGAATATGGCTTCTAGCCCTTCTTCCTCTAGCCAGGGTTTTCTATCAGAGCTGCAGACGGCTTTGCCTCGGCAGTATCTGTTGCTGGGTCTAGCAGGGTAGCACTTGCTTCCTGCTTCCTTTGAGACTCTCAGAGTGTGACCTTTGCTCTCTGGTGATCTGACTGCTTGCCTGGGTGCGAGGACCCCTCTGGTTGGGAAGACCTTAGTTCTATCTCTCCTGATCCACTCGGGTTCGTCAGACTGCTTTTGCTCAAACCTGGATCTCCAAGACAGCGGGTCTCTTACTGTTTGGTCTGGAGTTCCCAACTCAGCCTCTCTGAGGATCTCTCTGCTCCTTGTCTGTTTCTCCAGGCTAGGTTCCAGACTCTCCTCCACACTCTGGCTGTGCTCTAGGCTTGTTTCCCTTGCTTGGGGAAAGCTTGTTCTGTCTCTGAATCTGAAACTGCATCTGTGTCTCAGTCTGACTCTGCCTGGGAGTTCACCCTCCTCTTCACTTGATTTTTCCCCTGGTTTTATTGAGCTGCCTATTGGACGTGGAACGTGATTGTTCCCACAGGTGAGCCTGATTAGAGCTCTGAATTCTCTCTGCGTCACTGCAGTCCTGAGGAATGTTTGTTTCTTCACTCCCTGCCCCCTTGCACTGTGAATGTCTCCACTGACCCTGTGACTGTGAGGTAAGCTCTTGATTTCTAAACCCTTTTAATACTTCAGGTTCTGCGCTGTCTACCTCATGACAACAGGCATATCCAACTTAAGTCTGCATCTTCTAAGGGATTGGAAGACGTGCCTACTTCGAACCAACATGGGATCTCCCTAAGTCCTATAGCTAGAACGCCACCACTGAATCCAGAAGAAAGACTGGTTGCATTGGCTAGGAGTCTTTCTCCCTTAACAGGCACTCTTGAGGCCGAAGGTAGTGCCTCTGCTGTGTTCCTGTCACAGGTTCCTGTTGTAGCATCAATGTTTCAAGTAAATGCTGTTCAAAGGTCTGTGTTACCCTCTTCCTCATTGGAAGCTCCAGTGGCGGATGTGATGCTACTGGATATCTGGCGTCAGGTATCTAAGATCGATGTGTTATTACAGGGGTTCATGGATCAGACTGTTTCCTTCTCTGAGCAAGTTGTTGAGAAGTTTTGACTAGTAAATAAATCCTTGATTCCTGTTGCTCAGCGTCTTGACAGGCTAGAGGGCCAGGCGGCCTCTCTTCAGTCTGCTGGAGGTTTCTGGGCTTAAAGACAATTTTATGCTTTTATAGGCAAATTGAATTAGAGAACAACTTAACATTAACTTTCTGCACCCTTGTCAGTCTGGCTTCTGTCCGGGTCACAGTGTGGAGACAGTCCTTCTAGCTTTTCTTAACGAACTACATCTTGCACATGACTGGGGTGATATTTCGGTGGCGGTATCTCTAGACCTTTCTGCAGCCTTTGATCTTGTGGATCACTCTCTTCTGCTTTCTCGCTTTCGTGACGCTGGTCTCTGTGGTACTGTCTTCCGTTGGTTTCATTCCTATCTCTTCTCTCCCACTCTTCCATGGCCCCCTCCTCTGCCCCTGTCTCTCTGCACTGCGGTGTTCCACAAGGCTCTGTCCTTGCACCCCTCTTGTTTAATGTTTTCCTAGCACCCCTTGCCGCCCTCATTCAGCAGACCGGTATAGCGGCTTTCTATTATGCATATGATCTTGTTCTTCTCCATCACACCTCTCCTCTTCAACCAGACCTCTCACCCCTCAACTCTTGTCTCCTCTCTGTCACCAACTGGCTTTCCACTAACTGCCTACACTTAAATCTTTTTAAAACTGTTGCCATCTGATTCCCCTACAGTAGTCCCTGTCCACAACTAGCCCCAACACTTGCTGGATCCTCTATCCCACTAGTATCCTGTTTTCAGTATCTTGGTGTTCTTTTTGATTGTAATCTTTCCTTCCATGATCACATTTCCCACATCACTAAAACTTCCTTTTTCTGCCTTTGCCAGATCTGTGCTGTCCGCCCCTTTCTCACTGCCCAAGCCCTCACTACTTTGGTCCTCTCTGGTATTCCCCAATCTCAGCTCTATAGACTCCAACGTATTCAGAACACTGCTGCCCGTTTACTCATCCATACCACCCGTTCTGATCACATTACCCCTCTCTTTCTCCACCTTCACTGGTTACCGGTTGACCATCACATTCGCTACAAACTCCTTACCCTGGTGCATCAGGTCCTCTACACACACACCCCTCAATATCTATCTGATCTTATTCAATCTCATACTCCTACTCGTGCCCTCTGTTCTCTTCACATAAACCGTCTTCATCTCCCCTCTCCCTCTCGAGCCCACCTACACTCTGCTCGTACCTCAGCTTTCTTCTTCATTGGCCCTGCACTCTGGAACTCACGCCCTTCATCCCTCCGACTTGAACAGAACCACCACATATTTAAAATTCGCCTAAAGACTCACCTGTTTTCCTCAGCATTTGACCTCCCTACCCCTCCTGTATGATTACTCTCCATGTCCCTAGTGTGTTTGTTCTCCCTGTCTAGTACATATGGCTTGCTTCTCACTATCCTATTTATATTGTAATTTCCTTTCCTTTCCTCTGGCCCCTGGCCATACTTTTGAATATTGTAACTGTACACTGCTCTGTTATAATATGAAGGGCGGTATATCAAGATTAATAAACATAAACTTGAGAGCTAGGAATTTAAGATAGTACAGACAAACGATGTTGAGGACAATTTAACAATTTCAGAAATATTTTAAGGGGATCCTGCTGATTCCTGAGACTGAGAAAATAGTGGTCTCAACTGTTTTACATTTCCGCTCCTTCTGGGGTTTCCGGAGAGGATGGTGAATGTTCGGAAGTTTCTGTAGACCCTATACACTTAACTGACTTTCTTGAATCTTCTACTGATGTGATTTCTAAGTGTTCCACTTTTAATTGTTTCCTTTGGTGCAGAGATGGATAAAGTATCTATCTTGTAGCTTTATTTTCATAAAAAGAATTCCCTTTTCTGTGGCCAAAGGATAACAATATTTCCTGATGTGTCTCGCCAGACACAGATGCGGAGGAGGTCATTCCTGCAGTTGAAGCCTCGTGTTTTGGCTGTAGGTGGGATCTCTCTCTTTTACTTCCCATGTAAATGTTTGATTTCTATTAATAATGTGAATATGGACCCAGTGCAGCTTATTAGTTTCTTGGATAATAGACAGAACCTGAATGCCCAGTAATTCTGCCTCTATTTTTGTTTCATTTTGTAAAATTGTGGTTTGGTCTCTGCTACATGTAATATTTTGTTTAGCTCCCACTCCTAGATGCCTGCCTTTCCGTAATGTGGGCTGCTATTAGCGGATTGATCATTCATAATGATTTTGATGTGAGTATATTCCTGTGGTTTCTTGGTTTATGAGATGTATAATTAACACTGAAATTCTTGAGCCTCTGTTTCCCCTAACCCTCGCGCTGGGAGAGGACTGTGGTAGGCTCCTTATTGAACAGGCCTATTGGGTGGGGCCATTGAAGGAGGCAGAGCATCAACCACAGGTGGTTCTAGCCCAGTTTCTGAACTTTGTCAAGAAGGATCGGGTCCTGCGAGGGGCCAGGGGCCACTTCAACATGAGGGATGCAAGATCTTTATCTTTCAGGACTATTCCTTGCAGTTAAGCCAACGTTGGAGAATGTACCCTGGAATTTGTCAGCAACTGTTTGCTGCCAAGGTCAAGTTCACATTTATAGTACTCAGCAAGGCTCTGGATATACCATATTATTATTATTATTTTTTTTTAGTGCTGTCTAGTCAGTTTTGACTCCTGGCAACCCAGTTGCCTCTGGGTTTTCTTGGCAATGTATTAACAAAAGTAAAGTGACTTGCCCAAGATCACAAGGAGTGCCAGTGGGAATCAAACCCTTGATCTTCTTGGTACTAGGCAGTTGCTCTAACCACTAGGCTACTCCTCCACTCATAATAGGACCTCTCAAACCTTTGACAATGTGGACCTGGCTCAGAAATATGTCCAAGAACTGCTGCTGCGGTCTGCGGAAAGTGGATGCTAATGGTATTCATTACCAGAGCAGGGCACAAGGTGTCCTGAGGAGTGCTGGCCAAAGTGTGGAGGTTTGGAGCCAATTAAGATTGGAAGAGACTACTTGGGATACTAGTGGCATAAGCTGGTTGGGATACTAGTGGCATAAGCTGGTTGGAGGTAGCATTTTATCACTGTGACCACCCTGATTTGGTTGGGGGAGGCTGCCACCCCTACCCCCAGATTACTTGGGCCCGAGGGTACCCTGTGCTAGGACTGGCCCCCTGCTAACCAGCTGGGGTGGGGGCGGAGGTTGGAAGCCCTTGGCAACGGAGTCAAGCAGTGGAGCACCAGAATGGATATTGCTTTTGTGTGCTTTCTCTCTCTGTCTTAGCCCTTACCATAGATCATGGCTGCGGGTTGTTCTAGATTGTGTTTAATATTGGTGGTGGGGGGGGGGGGGGAATTAGGGGATGGGCTGAAAGAGAATGACGGCACAGGGCAGGGTAGAGGTCTGGTGAGATGGTGGGGGTAGAGATTGCCTGGACCTTAGACTGGATTCAGTGGTTGTTGGCATGAGTGCTGCAACAGGAGAGGGCTTGCATGGCTGTGTGTATGAAGGGGCAACACATCCATACGTGATGATCTGGATGAGAATAGGTGAGCAAAGAAGGATATTTGGGGGACAGGAGGGATCAGAGGGAAGGGGATGGGGAGATAGGGGGCGGGTTGGGTACTGGTAGTTGTGATCAGTTTGGTGGTGATGGGGTGACTTTGAGGAGGAGGAAGGCTCAATGGTATTGGGGAGGGGGAGGACCTTAGGTTGAGGAGGTCTCCTGACCCACTGGAGTTGGATGTGCCTGTGTGATTACATCTTACAGAGGGATGGGGGCTGAGAATCATTTTTTTGGAATGTGTGTGGGCTGGGTTTGCCAGTCAAGTGCCATAAGGCTCTTTGGGCTTTGGCTCGGCAGTGGTGTGGGTTGGCATTTCTATAGGAGACTCGCCAGGATGCCATGGAACAAGCTAAGTTGAAATCGGATTGGGTGGGTCAGGTCTATGGAGCCCCGGCGGTGGGGGAAAAAGAGGCATGGCTATTCTTTTTGGGAAGAAGGTGTTTGCATGTGAGTTGGAATAGCGGGACGAGGGGGGGATATGTAATTCTGAGCGGGAAACTATTTGGGATTCTGGTAGTTCTTTGTAACATCTATGGGCCTAATGCCCCTGACTCCCAAACCTTTGCACAGGTGGCATCCAAGTTGGAGCAATTACAGGATCGGTAGTTAGTAGGGGGGGGGGGGGAGAGCTAAATGGAGTGTTGGACATGGCTGTGGATACTTCACAGGGTGGGTTATGGGGGTAGGTTGGGGGTGGCATGCATTCTGCAGAGCTGGAGGGCCCAACTGGACCTTTGTAAACCCTTGGCATTTCCTTCACCCTATGGAACGGGATTACACTTATTTTGTCAAGGGCCCAAGGAACCTGCTCTAGGATTGACTATCTTCTGGTGTCTGTGTCCTTATTCGATAGGGTGGAGGATGTGGTGATTGGTCCTAGTGAAATTTCGGATTGTGCGTTGATCTTGTTTGATCTTGGCTGGCGGCCCCTGGAGCAAACGGTGCAGATTTGGCATTTCCCTTTGGAATTGTATTGAGAAAAACAATTCCTACCCTATTTGAGGGAGAGGTGGCAGGATTTTGCAGCCAATAATTCCCAGTGTGGATTCTCCCAGCCTGTTTTGGGAAACTGCCAAAGCTGTCCTGTAGGGGGACATTATTGCATTTGTGGCATGTTGTTGCTGGCTAATGAATGTCTGCATTCTTCATTTATTTATTTATATTCTCTTATATACCGCGCTATTCTGCATCAGTGCAGTTTACATTGAACAAACTGAAATTACATTGAACAGGGCATTATAACTTGGAGATAACTATCTTACAGGGAACATGGGCTATGGAGGGTTAAGTGGCTTGCCCAAGACCACAAGGAGCACCTGTGGGACTAGAAACCCCAGTCCTTCCGGCCCAAGGTTGCTGTCCTCTAGTGGGATTTGAACTCCTGACCTTCCGGCCTGAAGTACCTTGCCCCAACCACTAGGCCACTCCTCCACTCATTTAGAGAAGCAGGTGGTAGTGGAGCCGAAGCGCTTCTCCTGGACCCAGGTGATGGGTGATCGTGCTCATTTGTTGGAGATTCAGACGGCCTTAAATGAATTGCTACACCAGAAGGCAAAGAAATTTTTCATGTATTATAAATTCCAGTTTTACCAATACAGGAACAAAGCCGGTAAGCTGTTGGCATGATGCCTTAGAGATGCCCAGAGGTCCTGTTGGAGTTGCACTTCAGGACACTGGGGGTGTACTTCACCAGCAGTTGAGGAAGATCGTTGAAATTTTCCAAGTATTTTTACCTACTCATGCGGCAGCCTACCTTAAGGAGGTGTGTCTACCCCTGCTTACAGAGGAACAGGCAACTCAACTGGGGGCACTGATTATGGCCGAGGAGGTTCAATGGGGGATCAAGTGGGCGCAGTGTTGTAAAGCACCTGGCCCAGATGGATTTAGTGCATAATTTTATAAAGTGCTGCAGGATCAGATGACATGCTCCCTGCTAGAGAGGTTCCAGCAGAGAGTTGAGGAGGGGGAGTGTTCCCTGGATGCTAACCAGGCATTTATAACCCTTATACCAAAAGCCTGGGAAGGATCCGCTGAAGGCAGAGCCCTACCGTCCCAACTCCCTTGTTAATTTTGATGTCAAATTGTCTGAAATAATGGCAGATTGCCTGATCCTGTTACTGCTGAACCTTATTCAAGTGAGTCAGGTAAGTTTTGTCTGGGGTCGCTATGCAGCATGCAATCTGGAGTAATGCCCGTAATACTTCACGTCTATTCACACCATGTAATATTTATTACTGCATGTCAACCTGTATATACTTACCATGTATTCTCTATCTATCCTGACCAAACTCAGCGTGTATATAGTTACTCTGTATTTGTATCGTTTAAAGATATCGCAACATGTAAATAGTTACCCTGTATGGTCCAAGTTCTAACTCCTGTTATAATGTAAACTCAAACAGTCTTGACTGCACTGAGCTCTCATTGTTGAATGTAAACCACACTGATAACAAATAGCGCGGTATATAAGAATTGTTAAATAAATAAATAAATAAATCTGAGGAAAGTTCTAGCCTCTTTAGAGTGGGTTCACAAACAAACATAAAATACAGTCCTTGCTCATCAGCTTTGACACAGAGGAAGCATTTGATCTAGTTGAATGGGATTACGTGTTCGCTGTGCTGCCAGAGTACGGCCTAGGAGAGGTAATAGTCTCTCCCAGGAATGGATTTGTGCCCCTTTCGTCTATGGAGCGGGGACAGGTGCAGGTGCTTTGACAGGTGCTGAACGAGGTGGGGGAGATGAGGACTTTCCAATGGCTCTGTGAAGAATACAGGGTGGAGGGTAGTTACTGCTTTGTGTACTTGAAAATGAGGCATTATGTCAGCTCCTTCCTCGGACCTCCCTGACTGAGGAGGGAGACTGCATTGAATGATTTTTTGTTTTTAATTTGAGGACCAAGAGGTGCTGTTTTTTCTCTACTACTATAGTTTGGGTGATTGTGTCCCAGAGACTGACTATGCAGTACTGGAGGCTCAATGGTCGGGGGAACTAGCAGACTCTTTGGTACCTGGTAGCATCTAGTAGGCAATATCATGCCTCCCAGTGCTGGTCAAGGGGGCTCGTTTCTGGGAAAAGCAGTATATGGCAATTTGTCAGGCCCACATCTCCCTGGCGTGGGTTACATGGATAGGGGTAGTAGTGGTGGCGAGCTGTTCCCAGGATGCCCATTCCCCAGTGATTGTGGGGCATATATCGTGGACATGTACCATAATTCAAAAGTACTGGAGACAGATACAAACCTACTTTGTTGGGACTGTAGGGATTATTAGTAGCACAAAAATAACTTAGACTCTCTGTTGTCCAGGGGAAATAACTACTAATACCCAGCCCAAAGTTCGGTGAGTTATTCTGGCAATGAGCCAAGAAAGAAGTCTGGTCTGCAGATATATATTAGACTTTATTATAGGCAACCAGGTAGAAAAATATACACACACACATATAGCTAATTAGAAACATGAGGTAGAAATTGGTTATAGTACAGATGTACAATTGGACAACGTAATAAATCACTGATTAGTAACCAGACGTCACTGATTCGCTCTGCACTGAGGAAAAGTAAGAAATATATTGCTAACCCCTTGCCCATCCGGAGAAGGAGAGATAAGTCAGTACCTTAGCTCCGTCGGGCACTCAGGAACAGCTTCGTCCAAGGAGGCAGCTGTTAGCTACTGCAGGCTCCAGCCCTGTCACAGGCGAGCCGCAGTAAGTCCGAACCGGTGGTATCTGTGAAAGTCTTATCTCCGACCTTTGGAGGACGGCCTAGCCCACACTTAGTGGCCGTCTTGCGGAAGGCTCAGGTCGCAGGAATCAGGTACGCAGTGCACAGCAGGGGGGAACCGGTGCAGAAGTCTGTATGAACAGGTGGGAAAAGCCCCCAACTCTCTTTAGAGTAAGTTCCAGTGCAGACTGCATTATTCTGTGTAAGAATCCTCCGTCATAGGTCCGATGATTGGTTGGCACCAGGCAGTCTGAGGTGTTCTCAGCGAATCAGGAGGTAGATGATGGGCAGCTTCTTGCAAACAAAGGAGCCATAGTAAGAAGTAACTTCTGGGCATATGTACAAGTGTCCAAGGACAGTGAAGCAGCAGATGTCCTTGCATGCGGGCAGTAAATTAGCCACGGACAATAGCTTCTGTATGTATGCACACTTAGAAACGCTGCGCAAGCAGTTGCTTGGAGGGCAGGCTTATAGCTGAACACAGCAAAAGTGTAGTGAAGAATCCATCTTGTCTGTGCAGTTTGGTTCAGGCCTGAGTTGCTGAGCAGGCCGGAGATTTGCATGTAGAATTGCAGGGGTACCAGCCCTACAGGACAAGTGGTAGTCCTTTCAGTGGAGTTGATTCTTTTCGATAAGTTTGGGAGACGGTTAACATTACTGGGGATGTGCAGCCTGCTTGATGGTCCGAAAGGCTAGTGTGATGAGTAAACAACTGATTCTCATTCACCAGAGGGATCCAGTGGCGCCATTGGTGTGGGAGTGATGTAGTAGCTTCCATGGCTTAATGCCTATGGAATGTCTTGCTTTGAGGGGAAATTTGAGGAAAGAGGCATTTTTGGCAGTCTGGAGTGACTACATATAGATCCTGGACCCTCCCCCCCCCGAGTGCAGAATGAGTTGTTGACATGGTGCTTGGCCAGTGGACTGGTGGCTTAGGCCCCTGAAAATGGGTATGACATCAAGTTGGTAGTTTGTAGTCCCTCGGGGCCATGTATCCCCATTAGGGGCAGACTGAATTGAGAAGGGTGGTTATTAATGCTAAGGGAGCCTCATTATTAGCAATAGGGTTGTGGGGGAGAGGGGGTTAGATCATTTTGGGTGGTGTAGGAGTGTGAGAGGGGATTGTGACTAACTGGATGAGTGGGAATACCTCCTGGGTCATGGTTAATGTTGGAGGGGGAAGAGGAGTATCGGATGGGTAGTTCTTACCCTTATTCTGTACTATTGTTGGTGTGCATTACTGTAGTTCTATGTGTGGTGTTGAACGGTATCCTGCTTGAGATGGTTGGGTGTGGGGAGGGGTAGGGGTATATTAAAATAAAATGTTAGGAATGTTGGCTTATGGTTGTGCCCCAGCGATGCATAAGTGTCACCACATGCTGGGTGCACTGTTGTGGTGGTAATAAAAATCATTTGAACTAAAAAGTGGAATCTTAGTTAGGACAAGCCAAGATTTATTAAGCCCGAATTCTGTCTCCAGCAGTGACCAGTCCAGGACACAAGCACCTTGCACAGCTTTAACACAGCTTTTAAAGTTGTATTGAAAGATTACATCAACCACCTTAATCTAAATTCTTGGGATCCTTGCAGCGTTCTAGCTGGACAAGGGCTTAAATCACAGGTACTTTACTGTATGTGGACATCATCATTGATTTTCATCTGTGTTGCTTCTACAAATTCAGCCCAAATTCCAATTCCCTAATAGACCTAAGCTCCTTGGGTTGGACCTCTAATGTCTGTCTGTCTGGCTATAATTCCTGATTTCCTTTTGATTGCTAGAACCCCTCCATGCCCCCTTATTACAGAAAATGCAGTCTGCCTGACAGAGACCTGGCTGCAAATTTCTTCCTTTTTATCTACTGCATATTGGTCATGATCCAAAACATTATGACATTGAAGATCAATGATTTTCATATTATTTATTTATCAGAGGAGGCACTAAATACCATTAATTTATAAACCTTATGTATTTCAACTCCCTTGATTTGGGATCATCACATTAAAGACTTCTAATTAGTTGAGCAATAGAAACTTCCTGATATCTCATAAGTATTCTCTCTAAATTATAAGCAAAGAAATATATAAAAATTCATAATGTGATCGATTAATTAAATTTTCATGAGTGGCTATATAGTACATTCACTAGTGAAGTGAAACTTTTCCAGGTTCATGTATTTTAAGATAAAATTTAAACTTAATCAATGCGAAAGTCTCCTATATTTGGTTCTTAAATAATGTTTCCATGCTAGTGAGACAGACGGTATAATAGAGAGAGTTGAGCCTTAGGAATGACATCCATTCTGATTTTTCCAATCTGTCCTTTCAGGAGAATTTATTTCATTTTTATTTATTTAATGGTTAGCTCATGTCTTTCCAGTAGCAGTCCAAGGCAAGTTACCATCGGGTGTAGTAGATACTTCCCTCTCCCCGGAGGGCTTACAATCTTCGCTTGTAAGCGACTTGCTCAAGGCCACAAGGGATACCACTAGGATGTTAACGCTGCTCTAATCACTAGGCTACTCCTCCACTGCAGCGGCAGCTGTCAACCATATGTGATGATGGAAATGGGTGGCAGAGGCACTAATATTGATTCGAAATGAGCCACTGCTTCTAGCCCACAACTGATTATTTCATTTAGTCAATTTTCCATTTTGTCGTTCTGTTTACTTTCATAATTATTTATTATTTTTTTATTTTATTTAACATTTTCTTCTATACCGCGCTATTAAAATCAGCGCGGTGTACATCGAACAAGAATACTGCAATGTATACAAATAACATTGAGTTTACAAATAACAGGGAATTGAACATGGGGGAGAAAACGGGGAAACTAAATACATATTAACTCAAACTATGTACAATGCTCTAATGTAACTGGGTGTTGCATTAGTTTTGTGAAGGTTGGTAGGGTTTGGGGGACTACCTATTATTTGTGGTGTTGACGTGCAGGGGCGACTGGTGTGTGGGGGAAGTTTGCAGGTTGTTAGTTGTGCTTCTATCGCTGGAGGTTTCTGAGTAGCATTTTGTGAACAGGTGGAGCTTTATGGCTTTTCTAAATAGGATGAGGCTTTTTATTCCACGGATTTCGTGGGGGAGTGCATTCCAGTTTGACGGGGCAAATAATGAGAAGGCTCTGTTGGAGGTAGCTTTTGTGCACTTAGTCATTAACTTAGGGACTGCTAATGTGTTCCGTGCAGTAGATCTTCTGTTTCTGTTTTCTGGGGTGCCATGAATTAGTTTGCTGATTGGTGTAGGGGGGTAGTTATTTAGGGCTTTGAAAGTGAGGACCAATGATTTGTATTGGAGCCTGGCATGTAGAGGTAGCCAATGCAATTCTTTCATGATGGGTGTTATGTGGTCGGATCTTGACGATCCGGAGAGGACTCTTGCGGATGCATTCAAGGCTAAGCGGAGGGGGTTTAAAGTTGATTGTGGGAGGCCGTGCAGGATGATGTTTGCAAAATCGACATGTGGAAGGACTAGTGCCTGGAAGGTTGTCCGATAGTCTGTGAAGTCCAGTAGGTGTCGAAGGTGGCGTAGAGTTCTGATTTTATGGTATATTGCCTTTGTGATGTTTTTGATATGCGTTGTCATGCTCAGGTGCTGGTCCAGGGTGATGCCGAGGTAACGGATTGTGGATTTGGACTTCAACTCTACATTGTTGACAAGATTCCAATCGCAGTTGCCAACCTTATTAGAAAAGAAAGCAAGAGAACCGACCATATTAATAAGAGTATGCCTTGAAAGTAGATCAATAAGGCACTTTTATGTTAGGGTGACTTGTCAGCTTTCTGCTGCCCTGCGCACAGGTGTGGATGGGCAGAATGTAGCACACGGTGCCCCGTGCCGTCTGCCCTCGTCATGGAGCAACAGTAGCAGATGGTTAGCAAATATTGCCCAACACCACCAACTGTCATTTATCTAAGGACTAAGGCACATGGTAATGGAGACAGAGGGCTGCCCAGCTGCTGGGGAGGTCGGGCCTTGCCGCAGAAGACATCGACGTGGAACAAAGTTGTGGCTGGCTGTGAGGCTATGCTCCACCCCATCATCCACGTTCCCATGGCACCGATGTGCCTTGCCACTAGTACGTCTTATGGCTTTGGATTTTTATGACTTGCTTTTCCAAATTGGAGCTTGAGGCACGTTCCATTGTCCAGTGCACAAGTTATTTCCCTGCCCAAACTGGCTTACACGCACTGTGACTATTACTTGGCATCCGTTGTGCCTTTTAACAACCACTGGCTCTCTATGCTTGCAGTTGCACACTCCAAGGGACTGTTGACACACAACTGTTGCGAACCATATGTGAACGATTAACTGTTTTCTTCAATTCTTCATATATGTGTGTGTTTATAATGTGCTTGTCAAGTATTATCAATCATGCTAAGGCTAACTGATACTGTAATAATGTTATGATATCACTATAGCAAGCGGGGTTGCTTCAAGGTGTTGGCTCTCTAGGCAGACCTTCTGATGCCTTCCTGGTTGTCAGAATCTATCGTTTAGCTTTGAATGCCCTGCTCTTTGCCATGCCCAGAAGCTGTTGCCCTAGGTGACCACCTAGTTTGCCTAATAGTTGGGCCGACCCCGATAGTGCTTGCTATCATATTGGCT
The DNA here is from genome assembly GCA_033557465.1 of Ichthyophis bannanicus. Lineage (NCBI taxonomy): Eukaryota > Metazoa > Chordata > Amphibia > Gymnophiona > Ichthyophiidae > Ichthyophis > Ichthyophis bannanicus. The sequence goes on along the minus strand of CM066050.1, from coordinate 34,902,136 downwards.
TGTATGGAACTGTAATCTTGCTGTAAAGAGAAAATAAAATGGAGTCAGTAAGTTCTGAGAACAGCACTGGGAGATGGAAAGTTTAGTTTGCATCCCGGGAAGAGGAAGGCTGAGCGGAATGCCTGACGCAGTGACTTGTGCAGAGAGGCAGCGTCCTGCATTACATACAAGCTGGTAAAGGCAAGCGCTGTGCTCCCCTATCTGCCGTTATTGCTCCTTCTCAGCCTTCACCCGCTTGCTGTCGTTCTGCTGTGTCATTGTAGCTGTTCATATCTTGGACTGGAGCCTCCAATGCACACACTTTCACCACAAAGCTTTGTGGTAGAATGGAACAGTCGCACTGCGGCGAGCTATACATCTTAGTGTGCAAGAAACCATGTTATTAAAAACAACCAGCACCATAAGTTGTAGTATTGTGATCTCCACAGCAGGAACCAATCCTATCCCCTTTAATTGTCATAATTATTTCATCATCCACCAAGTTTTACTGCTACCCAAACTCTCATCAGATTCTGATTCTGTCAACGACCATTCAGAGAAATTTCTTTTTGTTGATATGGGAAGGAAGCGGGGTGGGGTTGTATAATTCCATGCAAATTCATTGCCATCAAATGAGCAGATTTTAGGTATACCTAACTCAGGAATCCCAATTTTAAATCAAATGCTTCACACCTTGGAGATGCAGAAAGTAAGTTTTGCATTACCATTAACCATTCCTTCCTGTGGAAAAGAGAAAATGAGGGTAGAGGGAAATAACACCATAATTTTGGGATAATATAACATGACAGAGCATTTTATTGGCCCTTTTTCAAGGATTATGTTGAACGGTTCAGAAGCCTGCTGTACCCTTCAGGAGTCTGGAATGTGGTCTGGCTATATATTTAAAAAAAAATACACCCTTCAACATTCAGAGTCCCTGGCCCAGAAAGCTGCTATGAGAAGCACATCTGATCAGGGTACTAAAAAATAACAGCTGTGAGAAATGAAAGACAGTTGGGTGTGACTGACGTTCCGTTCTGTATTTCTGTCTCTTCTACCTTCTCCTTACGCTGAAAAGAGAGCGCGCGCTCCTGTAGGTTTAAGGTTAATCCTAGTGGAGAGAAGGATGGAACCAGGGTCAGCTCCAGAGTTGGTTCAAGGTGTTGGCATCCCTAGGTAGACCTTAAGCTTTATACCTCCCCTCCCTGTCTTTCAAAATATATTGTTTAACTTTGAATGCCCTTTTGCCGCCTCCGCCGCTGCCACCTCCCCTCTGGAAGTTGTCATCCTAGATGACTGTCTAGTTTGCTTGATGGTTGGGCTGGCCCTGGATGGAAACTCTTCTCTGCCAACATCCAGCAGGATATCACTTCTGTGGTGCTTTCTGACTCAAGTCTGGAGCCGCTCAACTGGCAATAGTGTGCTCCAACCAGGGCCAGCCTAAGGGTTTCTGCTGTCTCTGGCAGAAGCTCTGGCTGTGCTGCCCTGCCTCACTGAGCTGCAGTGCGCCGCTGCTGCCGTTCCTGTTGGTGGTGGTGGCGGCAACAGCCTGCAGCAGGCCATGTGCTTCGGCACAAATGACTTGCTGCTTCTGACCCCACTCCGACACAGCTTCCTGTCGGAGGAGGGTCAGAAGCGGCAGGCCATGTGTGCCAAAGCACATGGCCTGCCGCAGGTGCTCCGCCACCCATAGAGGTCTGCTGCCCTAGGCAATCGCCAATCCCATCTAGTGGACGGGCAGCCCTGGCTCGAACTGGGGCACCTTTCTGCTTCCTTGAACTCCTCTCCTTTCAAGTCACACTTCGGTCTTGTGGTGTTTTTCCTTTTAATGGAAAGGAATGATAAATACAGATGGAACAGATTTGGTTGGGTTAGTCTGTATTTATTTTAAAAGTGGAGACAGACCAGACTGAGGGCTTTGGATGGCAAGCATAGATGCTAGACAACCTAGCCATTTGTAACCATATGAAGCCTGTGTATGCAGTTAACATTTCTTTCCTCCTGTATCTATTTCACTGCTTTCTTAATATTGTTGGTGAGAGCAATACTTCCTCTTTGGCCCGGGCCTGCTTTACAACCTCAGCCCCGGCTGTGAACGATTCACCCCAGGAGACAGAACTTGGAACGTTTCTGTTGATCAACTCATTAGACATCAGTAATGCAGTGATCCTAATTAAGGGATTTGAAACACATACGTTTCTTATAAATTTATGGCATTTAGTGTGCCCTCTGATAAATAATGAGGTCATTGATCTCTGATGCCATAATGTTTTGGATTGTGATCAATAAGAAATTGATGAAAGAATCAAATTAGCAGCAGGGACTGTCAGGCAGGCTGCGCGCTCTGTAATAATGAGGGGTTCTAGCAGTCATCAGGAATTATAGCCAGACAGACAATAGGCCTTGTAGACATTAGAGATTCAACCAAAGGAGCTCAGCTCTGATAAAGAGGGAGCTGGGATTTGGGACGATTTTGCAGAAGTGATACTTCCTGAAGCAAAGCAAATGATGTCCACATACAGTAAAGTATCTGTGATTTAGACCCTTGTCCAGCTACATTGCTACAAGAATTCCCGAGATAACATTATTCGCTGATGTCAGTTTATTTTTCTGCATTGTTTCTCTGTAAACAAAGAAAGATGTCGCCCAATTTTGGGAGTGAGATAAAGAGTGCTGTTCTTGTTGCATATCAAATTTAATATATAGAAAGGGTAAACAGCTGGAAATATGTCACACATGTAACTTGTAGGAATTGGGGCCCTAAATATGTGAGTCAGGGCCTCGCACATACACACGCATACTTCCGATGTTCTCTGTTCTCAAACAGTTCTCTCATGGGAGCTCAGAGTGCCTTGTTCCCTGTTGGTTTCTAAGTGGTTGACGTTGCCTTGTCTTCCCTTATGGAACCTACTCTGCCTCTGCCTGTCGTTTTGGCTTTGTTCTTTTTCTGGTTTTTCTGCTGTCTCTTCTTTTGCCTAACACCTGGTGTTCATCCCCTTCCTCCTTCGGATCCTCTGCTTCAAGTCCTGACTGCTCCTGAGCACCTAACGATTCAACCCAAAAGGAAGAGGAGCTGTTGCAGGTGAAGATGCACAAACCTGGTCCCTGGCCTCCCCTGGAATGGATCAGGCTGTGACACAATCTATGCAGAAAACTTGTGATATATTTTTCTAATAAATGTATTAAAATTATAAATGTAAATAACACGCTATAAAAATGGAATCTTGATCTCAGAGTGCAAGATTTATGCTATCTATGCAAATAAATGCATAAGAATGCTCATGACATCATTGTGCCATCACCCTTCATGCAAAAGGACAAAAGGCAGCATAATTAGAGCTTCTAGTCCTAGGTGTTTATAAATTGTAAATTTAGGTGTTTATTTTTCAACGAATCAGATGTCTTTTGAGGGTACAAAAATCAGCAGGATCCAATTTTAAAGGGCAGGTGCCTGTAGATTGTGCTATGCAATGGCATATGTAGAGTTGGATTTAAATATCCTCCTCCATGTATAATACTTTTCTGTTTAGTGGGGAGGGCAGAGTTGGGACATTTCAGAGGTGTGATCATAAATTTTATGTACAATCACTGGTTTTAAGCCTCTATACCTGTAGCTTATATGTTTTAGGTCTGACATGCCATATAGCATAGGTTCGGAATGGGGTGGACCACATGGGCCCTGGCTCCAGCAAAATGATCACAGCAGACTCCTGTCTGCTCATGGGAGATTAGATCCCTGTGGGCAGGGTGGAAGGCCACCATGGTCGCAGCAAAGACTCATGTCTGCCTGTGGGATATCCCTGCGGGCAGACAAGAGGGGTCTTTGCTGCGATCGCAGTGCCCTTCTCCTCTGATCTCCCACAGGCAGACAGAAGGCATCTGCTGTGATTGCATCCATTCCTTTCTCTTCTGCTCATGGACGATGGGATCCCCATAGGCAGAACAGTAGGGGATGGCTGTGGGGGGCTGGGGCAGAGCTTGGGCCAGAGTTGAGGTGGAGCTTGCTCCCCCCCACCAGTCAGACAGGCGTTCCATGGCTCCTGCCATACAACTCCTACTATCCAGATAGTGTGTGTGTGTATGTATGTATGTATGTATGTATGTATATATAGTCACGTGTCCCTATCATCCCCAGCCACGTGCTTAGGGGATTAGGGTTGCCATTTTAGTCCTCTTTAAAGGGTTTGAAAACTATTTCCTTCAGGAGCAGTGCCCTCTGGGAGTTGTAGTTTCCCTCTTAAAAAGGATAGTCGTGGAGACATTGAGTGAAGGCCAACATGACACAGTTTATTTCCCCAAAATATGCACAAATAAGGTTCAAACGCAAAGTATCTGGATATTTCCTCCAGGACCAAAAGTACAGAAGATATTTACATCCTTAAGCTGAGTAACTTCTCAAAGGCATTAAACAGACGCAGACGTTTCATCAATCAAAACAGGCAAACCAAAAGTACAGCTTCTTAGGTTCAGAAAAGTAAAGAACGTCTTTCTGCTTCCTTAGTGAGATAATATACAGTGCTGTGCAAGCTTGTCGTACTTAACCTGGTTCCTACCTTAGCAAGGTTAAGTTTTCTTGGTAGTGCTTTTTCCCAAAAGCATTTACTCAGGCTGCTACTCCTTAACCAAGGATTCAGTAGCCTCTGCACGACACAAAGAACAGTCCATTGGCAGTTGAGTAATCAAGGGGTCTGGTTCATTATACTCCACTTGCATTTCCTCCTGCTCTGGAATTATAATATCCTGCACTGAGCCCTCATGACCTGCCTCTGGTGGAATTCTTGCTGAGGATTCCTGTAACTCCCTCCAGGACTTCTCTACCCGATAAGGAATATGGAGAACTGTATTACTGGATATCTTTCTTTGGTTCTCTTGCCCCAGTTCCTCTATGAGGTTTAACCACGGCTCTCTGTTGGAGGCTGGGTTCTTCTGCCTCCTGGTTTGAAACCTAGGCACCCACCTCTGAGTGTTGTGAACCTCTTGGTCAGGAACAGAAGTTTGGAACCTGCCCTGCTCTCTCCGCCTGAGCAGCTCTTGCCTGGTTTCCCTTGTGCCAGACTCTTTCCAGGTCCTTCTTCTTTCCTCTGCTTGGAACTTTCTTTCTGGGAACTTCCAGCTCAATTTCCAGTCCTTCTCTGAGTCCGTCTCTGACTCTGTCTTCCTGGACTCTCTCCTTGAGTGTTTGCTTGCTCTGCTCTTCCCTTCTGAGCAACCTTTTCCTCCTGAGCAGCTCTTCTCCCCTCTGCTTTTCCCTAAGCAGGGTTTATAAAGGTGCTTCCTGGGCAGCGTTTCTCTCTGCCTTAACAGGTGTTCATAATCATGCTCCAAGCCTGCTACTCCGTCAGCAGAGCTTGGGTGTGGCAGCCTAGCCTCAGAAGCTCTAAGCTTGCTCTGAAGCCTGTGCACTGCTGGAATGTTTTTAAAGGTACAATCACTGATTTTCTCTAACTCTGCAGGCTCACCAGTGCCTTCCTCATCACTATCTATCTATCTATCTATCTATATCTATATCTATATATCTATATCTATATATATATAGTGATAAGGAGAGTGCAGCCCAGCCAGGGAAAAGTGAAAAAAGGAAGAAGTTTTCCTCTTTGCGGGGGATGGGCACACAGGATCACATAGCCCATAGCAGGAACCTGGAGAGAAACCTAGAGGGCAGACCTAGCTGGAAGTCACGCCCACACTCCAGGTCAGCCACAGACAGGAGTGGGAGGTACAGAAGGGCGGAGCCAGGAAGGGAGTTGCCCTGCTCAGTGTTTGAAAGGGAGCAAACAAACACTAGAGATAGAGTTGGTTGGAGGGCTGGTTCAAGAGGTGGTTCAGAGTGTGGTTGGAAGCATGGTTGGAGAGCTGATTCAGGAGTTGGTTCAAGTGCTGGTTGGAAGCATGGTAAGAAGCATGATTGGAGATACAGTTCCAGTTGCAGTGGCAGTTGTTGTCGGAGTTGCAGTCCAGGCCTAAGTGGGAGTTGCAGCTCAGGTTCCAGTCCTGGTTCCAGAAGGTACAGAGGGAACAGCCCTGCAACCAAAAGGAGCAGCAGAAAAAGGAACCACTATAAAGACAGCCAGAGAAGGTACAAAGGAAGCCGCCATACTCGGCACAGTAGCCACCGAGGATATAGAGAAGGTTCCAGGGGGAGAACCACCTACCCTAGCAAGAGAGTGGGAAAGTGTTACCACAGGTCTCTGCCCTACGCTGAGGCAGAGGGAGTCCTGACTGGCCAAAGCTCTAACCAGGAGAATACTGCACAAGAAGCCCAAGGTAGGAGAAGGGGGGCAGCAAGGCCTTCTAAGTATGTTTATTCTTCTGACTCTGATGAAACTGTTATGCCACAGATAACCCAGCACAAAAAGAAATGTTGTTCCAGGAAGGTTAAGCAAGAGCAACCCATAGGAGACCTGCCTAGAGCAGGGAAGGCAAGAAAGTGGGAGAGGTTGTTTAACCTGTTAAAAAGTCTAAAGCAGAAAGTTCCTGAGCGGTACCTAGCAGAACCCTGCTACAGCTCAGCTGAGAGTATGGACATTGAAGTCAAGGAGGCTGAGGTAAATTCAAATGTCTCAGAGATGGAATGTGATGCCTGCACTAAGGTTAATTAGTGTGAGCCAGAAACAGTTGATAGTTGAATTCGCTGTTGTTTTGTTTTGGACATTTGTTACTGGAGAAATATCCACTATTTTCTTTTGTCTGGAGAGTACATGTGTTTGGGAGAAATTGTATCCACTTACCTGCAAGGAAGCTGAATAAATTCCTGTGCGCTTCATAAACCACTCGGCCTCATCATTCCTTACACAACTACAACCCTAGGAAATAGAAGAGGTGATAACCCGTCCCTACTAGGCGGCCGCCTGGTAGGGGCGCGAGCGTCACAGGTGGCGTAGTTTTTGGATCCAGCATTCCAGCGGTCAAGCGGAGCATTTCCAAGCCATACCTTTGGACGGAAAGACCTTGGAAGGATGCTGACCCACCCAGGAAGACGGAAGAAAAGTCTGGAGTGGAGTCGGATCGGGAGCGCTGTGACTGGTGGTAAAGCTGAGACCTGCATCAGAATCAGGTAACCCGTAGGCTAGAAGGGGTAGGCCTGGATTCTGATGTAAGGGAGGGCCACCAGGTACCCACTCGAAGTGGAAAGGAAAAAAAAAAAAAGTGCTGCACTTTGTGTGTGTTTTTTGTTTGTGTTGCAGAGACCGCAGTTCGAGATGGAGACCGTGGATGTGTTGTCGTGGGTAGCCGACCAGTTCGCCAAGCAGAGGGAGATGGCAGCAGTGAGCCAGGAACAAGCAGCAGCCATGCTTCGGGCTCAGCAGCAACCCCTGCTGGAGATGATGGCACGGTGGATCCGGACCCAGGAAGAGGCAACCAAGGCAGCACAGACTGTTCCAAGGACACAGCCTGTTGGTACAGGTTGGGAAGGACTGGGTTTTGTACCTTTTACATGTGGACGTTTAACTAAGGAGGATAACCTTGATGACCACATAGAAGCCTTTGAAAGGATAGCTGTGTTGGCTCAGTGGCCAAAAGAGCAACTAGCTATGAGGTTTGCTACTACCCTTAGCGGGGAGGCATTAGCAGCCTATAGGGAAATGCCTGTAACATTGATTGATGATTATGAGCAGGTGAAGAAGGCCATAAAGGATCGAGTAGGGTTAAGTCCCTCGGTCTATAGAAGGTCTCTAAGGGCGTGTACACTGAAAGAGGGTGAAACACCCCAAGCTTTGTATCATAGAATAAGGAGCTTGGTCTGTAAGTGGCTGGTACCGGAAAAGAATAAGGTAGATTCCATTATTGATTTGATCATTCTGGAGCAGTTTACTGAAGCTGTCCCTACAGAAATGCAAAGTTTCCTAGTGATGCAAAACTGTAAAAACACCCAAGAATCCATTGCGTTGGCAGAGTGCTTTCTGGAGGCCCAGAAGTTGAGCCTAAAGAAAGAGGGCGTTTTTAGGAGGACAGGATTACAGGCAGAGAATTCAGCCTTTGTCAGACATCAATAAACCTATACCCAGCTAACAAGTGATTCAATAGTGACTGATGTACAATACCTTATACTATTTTTTTGTCGGAAGTTATTGCCGTGAGAGATTTCTCCCTCATGAAGCGTGACTTCCCTTTTAATTACTTTTATGGTAACTAAACCACCGTATAAAAATTCATGAAGCAATTGCATTACTCAATGCTACTTCATAACCAATTCTAATTCCAACCGTTGCATTTCAACTTTAAAAATTTCATTCTATGCAGATTTTCAACGGACACAGTACTGCGTTTAGATCCGTACTCTTTTTCCGGCTCTGTTTCAACGCTTAATATCTGCTCAGTATACTCATCTGAATTAGTGAGTTAGATAGTTCCTTCTTTCAGTTCGAATGAAGTCTTCTCATATCTTTCAGTTCGAATGAAGTCTTCTCATATAAACTGGATCAATCTGTTGGTGCAGCCTTACTTGTGTGAGTAGCAAGGCTAAGTGAAAAGATATTTAAAGCTGTTAAGAGCCGCCCTTGATGATGTCACCATCAGTCAGATTGGTCTCTTGATCTATAATGTTTAAACTAAGCTAAGCTAAGCTTTAAATATCTTTTCACTTAGCCTTGCTACTCACACAAGTAAGGCTGCACCAACAGAATGATCCAGTTTATATGAGAAGACTAGCTGCTTATTTTAAATATGTAAAACTTGTTTTAATGTACGCATAAAATACAAGGACGTGGTTTGAGGGAGAGGGGAGGGGGAGGGGCTAGCTTAATGTCAATCAAAATCATGAAAACCAAACTGAAAGAGTGATCTGTATTTGAATCAAGAAAAGGAACTGGACGGAATTAGTGAAAAATCTTTTTTATTTAATGACTACATATTTTATGGAAACTGGGATATTTGTACTAACACGTTCCCCTTTAGATCATATTAGTGCTATCCTTTTATTTTATGCGTACATTAAAACAAGTTTTACATGTTTAAAATAAGCAGCTAGGTTCTTTAATTTCGTTTATCACAAAACTTCTTGAAAAGTGGTTATTTTCTTCATCATGCCGTTCCTCCACGATTTCATGATAATTCTCAGAAGCACTTATAAATAATTGTAAGTGCGTCTCTCTTCACTGATCCCCTAGCTTTCATGCAGTAGTATCATATATGAGCATAACTACCCAGCCTCCATAACCGATGTAGTGATTTTATTAGTTTTAGCATAATACAGTTCACTCCTTCTGCTCAGTCCCTTTCCTTGATCACGATGGTTTACTATTCAGGCTTTTTAGTTTCAATACTTTGATTTTTGACCTTTAGATACATTTTTTAGACTGCACATTAGCATAAAGTCTCAGCAAATTGCGATTTATTTTTTATTTTTTATCTTTATCAAAGTTTCTAGTTTTAAATAGTCATCTTTCTAATTGTTTTACAGCAATTTTGCAGATGATATAAAATACTCTTTAGAAGGTCTTGATGTAAGTAAGAAGTCCATTTTCTTTAACGTTTTTCACGTTGCTCTTCAGTAATATTACAAAGCGAGTTCCTTCTACATACTGCACTTTATCGCGTATCATTTTATTATGCACTGTTTTTCCTCTCCTCCATCTTTTCACCTTTCAAGGTCCACAAATTGCTTGGATAACATGCATACACCAGGAGCCTTTTGGATTCCTTCACAAAATAATATTTAGTATTATGTCATTTATATCTTAGCTGCCTTGGTGAACGTAGTTTGCGATTGCAGATTCCACAGTCACACACATGTGAGTTATCTAATTTTTATAATATTTCCCTTTTCCTCCTTTTCCCCCCCCTCCTCCTTTCCCCCTCTCCTTCCTCCCTCCCCTTCCCTCTCTCTTTCCCCTCCTTCCCTCCTTTTTCCCCCCTCCCCCCTCTCTCCCCCTTCCCCCCCTTCCCTCCCCTCTTCCCCCCTTCTCTTCCCCCCTTCCCCCCCCTCCTCCCTCCCCTTTCTCCCCTTTCCTTTTAACATATATATATATATATTCATAATATTGGTCCATTAACTTAAGGTAAATATGTACCATGATTTTAAATTTATTTACATGTTTTTTATGTTGTATGTCATTTAGCTGTGTGCCCCCTGAAGAAGGCTACGGCCGAAACGCGTAGGGGTTAATAAAATTCCATCACACCCACCTATGACTCTTGCTCTCTGTTAAGGATGCTGGTCACGATATTCAGTGCTAGTATCAGGATAGTGCCAGGCTGGTCTGTGGAGATATTCAGCAACACTATCTATGGGTGGAGCGGGGATGGTACCAGTGCTAAGTGGGTAAATGTTGGCACTTTACCCGGTTAGCTCTGCTCAGCCTTGATAGTGCCGCTGACTATCCAGCCAATATTTAAGCATCATGGTTGATTGCTGTAACATTCGAATATTAACCTTTTTGACAATTGGACCCTTAGGATACAAACAAGCCCTTTCTATCCATTTAATTGCTGTACACGTTAAAAGATTGCGAGCTTGCTTCTTATGACATTAGTCAATCCATTGCTCCTTGTCTGACGAGATTTGTTGGTAGTTTATATACTGCTAAATCAATGAATTAAAGTGATTTATATGGAACAAGAACAAGATACTGCATATAGTCTTAGAAGAAATCTATTCAGTTGGTTACATAGATCAATGTTAAAGAAATGGTGGTGGGGGGGGGGAGCCAACTATAATATATTTAACAATATTCTTAGGAAATTGGGAATAGGCAATGAACTATAATTTGGGAGTGAGCATCCTTATTTGAGGGATGATAGGTATTGGGATTAAGTCCAAGGTGTCAGTATGTTGACCAAGATGTAGTTAAGGCTCATGGTGAGATGTCAGAGTGCAAGTTGAGATGTATTCATGAGTTGGGAACCGTTGTAGATAGTCTGTTGCAAGCTAGGTTGCATATTATGTTGGGCTGGTATTTGGGCAGGTTTGTTTTCCTCCAAAGTGCTCTATAAATAAGCGTGTTTGCAGAATGTTGAGAGGTCCAGGCTGCTGCTTCTGTCTGGGAGGGAGTTCCAAAGTGTGGGCGCATAGAGCGAGAAAGCTCTCCTGCATGTGGCTTGGTTACTTTTTCTGAATTCCATGGCTATGACTAGAGTATTTGGTGTACAGCCTCTCCAGGATCTGTTGTTTGGTATTGTTTGTATTAGTGATTTGTAGGTAGCTTGAGGATAGATTGTGTGCAGTATTTTGAATATGATTATGAGGGCTTTAAATTTTGACTCTGCTTGCCATTGGAAGCCAGTGTAGAAGGCTTAGGATTGGTGTGATATGTTCAGATTTTGGTGTTCTGTGGAGAAGTTGGGCAGTGGTTATGTTGTTCCATTTGTAATTGGTGTAATGCTTGTTTTGGTAACCCTTGGAAGATGCTGTTGCAGAAGTCAAAGTAAGGAAACATCATGGCTTGAAGCACATTACAGAAGTCGTGAGGAGATAGAAGTGGTCTTAGGTGTTGGAAGGTTGGTATATTGCTCTAGCTGTATTGTTGATGTGGGTGGTTAGATTTAAGTTCTGATCTAGGACTGCTCAATTTCTCTCTAATCTAGGAATCGAAGATCAGAGAAAAATTGACCGGTGTTTCTGAGATGTACAATGTGCACACTGTATCTGTTCTTGTAGATTAGGAAGGAGTGATGAGAGAGTTTAGTTTAATACAATTTCTATACTGCCTTTTGAACAAACACCAAAGCTGTTTACAAATGCAGAGTACAAATCAGTATTCAGCATAATCATAATAAAACAAATAACACAAATCAATTAAAAAACATAAAAACCCAAGTCCTTTGCTTCTTTATACCAGTCACCAAAAGCCCTCCGGAACCCCAGTACTTGAGAGAAAAAAAGCAGGTTTTAAACTTGGTTTTCAAATGCAAATAAACAACTTCTAGTTTTAGTCCTAAAGGAAGATGCAACATAACTGAAGGCAGAAGGTCTGGTGGCCACTGGATAAACCTGAACAGGAGAGAGCACAACTAGTAATCTCTGATCTGCTGATTGCAGTGAACGAGAAGGTACATAAGGTGCTAATATATCATCCAGATAATCTGGAACATTTAGAAGTAAAGCATGGAAAATCAAAGGCTGGATTTTGAATTTCACAGATAGCTGGCAACCAATGATGAGCAGCCAAGAAAAGAATATTAGGCTCAAATTTATGAGTATGACATGTAGTTTCAATTAACTGAATCTGAGACAGTTTGGTCTTTAGTTAGTTAGTTAGTCAGTCAGTTTTATATACTGTCCATCTAAGAGTCTAGGCGGTTTACAACAAACATGTATTAACTCCTTTTCTTTTTGATCTATGTAAAGCCTGCTTGGCATAAGTATAATACTATATAAGGGGTAAAATTTAATTAGAAAAATGGTCCATAAAGAGATGAGTTTTTAACTTCTTTTAAAATCCAGGAGGCCATAGGTAGTGCGAAGATCATTTGGGAGTGAGTTCCAAAGAGTAGCTGCAAAAAAAAAAAGAGAAAGCTCTTCTAGATGTAGTGAAGCTTGTCTTCATATATGCTGAAGGTACATGTAATGTATTAAGTGAGCTTGGTCTCCTGACCATGTCACACTGTGCTTCTGCAGTCGATATATGACTAATGACAAAATGCATAAAAAGAGGGTCGGTCCTTGACATCCCAAAATGTGTTAAAGCAGTGGAGTAACCGGGGTATCCCGGAGACCTCCCCCTCGCCTTCAATATACCCCAACAATCCAAAACAACTTTGCCCACAATCCACCCCCCCCTTTCTCCCTCCTCAGAGGACATGCACACCAATTCTGGATCGACCTTGGTCGCAGCTTTATTATCATATATAAACACCGGCACACAACACGGGCCCATCATTTATAAACAACCCCAACATAACCCCCCCCACCAATCCGGATGATGCCCCCCTGCCATATTAGCAAAGTGGTGCATCATCCTCCACCCTACTCCGCCGCCTGCCTTGCCATGTTAGTAGCAAAGGCCGGCTCCCACTACCATCTACCAGGCAGAGACCCCCAACCGAGATGTCTCCCCCCCCCCCAATATGCCTTACTCTATTTAAGCCCCGCCGTCTTGGCGAGGGCTAGCTTTATACCCCGTCCCCCCCCAGCTGCAACAACCCTTCGTACAAACCACAAGAGAGGGAGGGTGGGAGGGACTTGCTGCCGCTGCCCGCCGAAAACACCGGAGAGAGACTCTCCGTGGCTCCCAACAGGCTCCGCTGGCCCCACCCCCTCCCACAGCACCGTCAATGAAATCGCCCCACGCTGCCCATGTGGGGCAATTTCAAATGACGCCGCACTCTCCTCTCACCCCCCCATCAACCACGCGCCGAGCATGAGGCAGTGGGCTGGACCCCGGGAACCCAGTTACTGGCGGCCTCGGGACACAGCCCTGCGGCCCTGATCATTAACTGGGGTATCCCGGAGACCTCCCCCTCGCCTTCAATATACTCCAACAATCCACAACAACTGTGCCCACACCCCCCCTCCCCTTCTCCCTCCACAGAGGACACGCACACCAATTCTGGATCAACCTTGGTCGCAGCTTTATTATCCATATATAAACACCGGCACACAACACGGGCCCATCATTTATAAACAATCCCAACATAACCCCCCTCCACCAAGCTGGATAATGCCCCCCACCCGCCATATTATTAGCAAGGTGGTGCATCATCCTCCCCCCTACCCCGCCGCCTGCCTTGCCATGTTAGTAGCAAAGGCCGGCCCCCACTACCATCTACCGGGCAGAGACCCCCAACCAAGATGTCTCGCCCCCCCAATGCACCTTACTCTATTTAAGCCCCACTGTCTCGGCGAGGGCTAGCTTTATACCCCGCCACCGGCACAAGGTAGCCTGCCTATCCTTGTGCCGCTCCCACCAGCAAAGCTGCGAGCAACCAACTCCTCCAATGCCTCTTGCCAATCATTTAACAATAAGTCCTGGTCCACAGGAGAAAGGTGCACCCCATCTGTGCGATATAGATCTGCACAATTGACATCCACCCAAGGATGCTGCACCTGCACCCATCGCCCAATCTCTCTGTTGATCTTGATCAGGCCCCGAGTCCAATGACGCTGTGATTGACAAGCAGGGCGAGGAATGATGTCTGACCATATGATCACCACCTCTGGAAAGAACTCCTGCAGCCAACCAATGTCTCTCTGGATTGCACGGATGAGCTGCCTGCAAGTCCAGCTGGAAAGATCGTTGCCTCCCAGGTGAATCAGAAGCTCCAGTGGCCGCTGCCGCTGTCCGGCCCTCCGCTGCACAAATGGAAGGAGCTGCCACCATTGCATTCCACGCTCACCCATCCAAATCAGCCTCATGTTGCCGGTCGCCATGCCTAGGTGCACTCTGAGAGGACGAGAGATGGCACGACGCTCTGCCCAGTATACGAAGGAATGACCCAGGATCCACCACTCGCCGCCGTGGACGTGGACGCCAACTACCGCCACACTCCTCGGCGTGCCACCCACAGTGGACCCTGCAAAAGGAACAAAATGATTAATGTCCCCCCCCCCTAGCTGTCGATACATGAGTCCCAGAACCCACAATTCACGACTTTCCCAGGCGAACATATCCCACATAAGCGCCAGAGCACCATCTAACAATCCGCTGAATCACTGCTCCTTCAAGCCCAGCCGCTGCCGCACTAGTAGCCGCCCCAATCCTCAAGGAATGGGACGCAAACTGCCTCTCATCACTGCCAACCTGCCATACCGCCATACGAAGCACCGCAGTAACCTGGAACTGCGTTACCAGCTTCCCATCCTCATGCATAAAGAAGTAGCCCGGTACCCTAACATAAGAACATAAGATATGCCATACTGGGTCAGACCAAGGTCCATCAAGCCCAGTATTCTGTTTCCAACAGTGGCCAATCTAGGTCATACGTACCTAGCAGTTTCCCCAAGGGACACAGGTTCCACAATGCTTGTATTGGTTCAAGCATTGATATCCTGGGTCCCTTCTTAATAATGGTTTATGGACCTTTCCTCCAGGAACTTGTCCAAACCTTTTTTAAACCCAGCTACACTAACAGCCTTTACTACATCCTCCGGTAACAAATTCCAGAGTTTGATTACACGTTGAGTGAAAAAATATTTTCTTTTATTAGTCTTAAATAGTTTACCCTGTAGCTTCATTGCATGTCCCCTAGTCTTTCTATATTCTGATAAGGTAAACAATCGATCTACGTTTACCCGTTCCACTCCGTTCATTAATTTATCCCCTGGGCCGCCATTGCAAGTACAATGCCACATTCTGCACTGGGCATGAAAACAAGGCAGGGATAGCCCTTAACACCACCCATCCTCCTTTCCTCAACTGGCCAGTTTTGGATTGGGGGAGAAAGAACCTCACTTGCGTTGCAGCCAGCACAACATGCTTAACATCCAACCCCACAAAAGCCTCACGCTTCTTGGACTGGGGCACCAGCTCACAAACGCAAAAGGCCCCAAAAAAGGTTGTGACAAACAAGGCCCTAAACAACATGGACTCAAAGTTAGAGGCCGCCACCCCAGGCATCGCTTCCCATATCCGCACCAGCAACGCGTGTGAAACCAGTTGATGCCAATCCGGTACCGGCGGGGGCATTCCTTTGCCCACCCCAGCAACAGGCGCCGCACTAAGAAGGAAACCCTGGGATTACCCCAACCTGCAGCCTTACAGGAAAATGAAAATCCTGCTAATGCCGAAAGGACTGCTGACCTTTGGCCCACACGACAAACTCCCCCAGCACTGCATCCTCCACTCACCCTCCCCCAACCCCTCCCCTTCAGAAACTCACATACTTTGGAGTATCCCCACAGGTACAGCATCCATGTCCCTTGTGCGACCGAGGAACGCAACAACGCCATCACTCCAGGGTCCCAATCTGCCAAAGATGTTCCGGCACCGGAGATGCTTCCTCTTCCACCCCTGGGGCCAACCGGTGGAACTGCGACCACTGAAAATGGGACAAAGCATCCGCAATTGAGTTCTGTATGCCTGGCACGTGACGTGCCCTAGCTGTCACATTAAGACGCAGACAAGCTAATACAAAGACTCTCATCAGCGACGCCACCTGCGGGCACTTGGGCGAGTGTCTATTAATGATTTCCACCACCACCGCATTGTCACTCCAAAACAGGACCCTCCTATTCCTCAAGCTCTCCGGCCACACCCAAAGAGCCACCACAATGGGAAACAATTCCAAAAACGCAATATTACGGGTCAATCCAGAATCCATCCATGCCACAGGCCAAGTTTCCGCACACCAAGACCCCTGACAATATATGCCGAAACCAGAACTGCTCCCCGCATCAGAAAACAGCTGCAACTCTGCATTCAACACTTCTGGCAACTGCACCACCATGCAGCCATTAAACTCGGATAAGAAGAATGAGTGCCAAACCCGCAGGTCCTCACGCATCCTGACCGACACACGAATATGATGATACGGCCATCGCATGCCCGCCATTGCCAAGGACAATCGCCGCGCGAAGGGACGCCCCATTGGGATAACCCTACAGGCAAAGTTCAGATGCCCTACCAAGGATTGTAAATCCTTGAGTGTGACCTTAGCTGCAGACCCCACCACTGCCGTTTCACCTTCTCCACTGGCAAGCGCACCACCATGTCCACTGAGTCTAACGCTATCCCCAAAAAGGACAGGCACGTCCCAGGCCCTAACGTCTTTCTGCTGCCAATGGAATACCGAAGTCACTAGCCATCTCCTGAAATGATGACAGCAAGATAGCACACGTTGCTACATGACCCGGCTCCACAAACAAAAAAATCATCCAGATAATGAACCAAGGAATGGGAGCCCGTCCACTGTTCCACAACCCAATGCAAAAAAGAACTAAAGGCCTCAAAATACACGCACAAAATCGTGCAGCCCATCGGCAAACACTTATCAAAAAAGAACTGTGAATCGAACTGGAAACCCAACAGCGGGAATGCTGACGGGTGAACCAGCAATAGCTGGAATGCAGATTCAATAGCTACCTTCGCCATCAACACCCCCGTGCCGCACCGATGCACCAGCTCAACCGCGGCGTCAAACGACGCATACCGCACCGTGCGCAACTCATGCGGGATGTGATCATTAACAGACTGCCCCGGCGGGAATGACAGATTATGTATAAGTCTAAAACACCCCAGCTCTTTCTTGGGGACCACTCCCAGCGGTGAAACAATGAAAGGCGAAAATGGCGGAGCAACAAAAGGCCCAGCTATTCTGCCTAGAGCACATTCTGCCGCAATCTTCTTGCGAACCACATCCCCCAACCCCCGCACCGAGCTGTTATTAGCAAACACATTAGTCACCACACCCAGAAAAGGTATCCGAAATCCCTGAAAAACCCCAATAGCAATACCCTCCAGACCTTACCCTGCTGACTCCTCCTGAAACGAAGCAACCAAGGGCGCATTGCTTCAACCTGGATCGGGTAGGCCCCAAAGCTGAACTACCACCCTCACTTGCCCCCGACTGGCGCCCCTGCCACCCCTTTTCTGCTACACTTCGTGGCGGTATGCCCCCCTCCACACATCGAACAGGCATGCCTGAACTTAGTCCGGGAAGGGACAGGAGTATTAATTGAAATGCCAACACAGATCCCTCCCCCCCCCCCGACTGGCCCACCCTTCGCTGGGGCAGACACACCTGCTGGCGGATGAAAGGACTTAAGGCCCACCGTCGCAACTTGCAACACCACCTTACCCGAACCACTCATCCTCCCCACCCCATCCCTTTTTTGGCTGACATCTGCATCAACCACAAATTAATGTCCTTAGTCCCCAATGACAACTGCGTATTTTCTTCCATCATGTTGCAGAACTCCTCGTCATAGTTTAACCAGGCCCAACCTTCGTGGGCCTGAGAAGCTGCCAATATGGCATCAGCATAGGCCAACAGTGCGCCATATTGGCTCGGGTCATGATGCCCCCCACACACTGGCCAATCTTAAAAAGGCCCGCGTCCAGTTCAAAATATTGCGGGATACCTTCATCACCCTACCCACCTTCTCATCCTCCTTACGTTTTTTCCTACTCTCACCGGACCGCTTTCTCCCATCCAACAGGCGGAATATATCAATATCCAGTGCCTCAACTTCTGTGGGACGCCCTACCACAGCTCCACACAATGTACCACCGAGGCAGCTGCGCAATCCCCTTTCTCACGACTCGCCCCTACCGATCCCTCTGAAGAACGTCCCGACGAGGACGACGAAGATGAACCTCGCCGGCAGCGATGCCTGTATCTATGCAGGCCCGGTCCCGGTGGACGTCGCCACCCCCTCCCCACTACCCCCCTCCTCCCCACACCCCCCATCCACCACATCACCTGCGACGCGCTCACATGGGACCTGCACCTCTGCAACGAGATTGGACTGGGCCAGCATCTGCAACCGCATGGCACCTCTGGTCTGATTGGGGTCGTAGAAGCTGACCCTCACACTCCCTTCCACTGGGAGCGACACCAGCAGCGACTGCCCCAGCACTGCTTGCTCCCCTGCTCCCCCCACCTTCCCCAGTTCCACGCAGATGAGCCCAACCCCCCAGCTGCCCACCCCGCCCCCCCAACACAGGTGACTGCCTAACAGCACTGGGTCCCACTCCCAACCAATCACCCCAGCCGTAACCCCAGGGCCCCACTCCCCTGAGCTGAACCTCCCCCATACCAATGCCCTAAGGCCCCCCTATCCGAAGGAGACCCTACCTGTCCCCAGGATGCCAGGGGATATAACTGGCCAGAACACTCGCAGGGAACGGGACCCCGGCAATATTGAATCCGGGTAACTCGGGGCCCGGGCCAGCCGGGGTGTCCCACGCACCCCACAATACCCCCCCTGATAACTCGCCAACCCTACCCCAGGCATCCGCCCTGTATCCTCAGCCACCTCCCCCTGCCCCAGAGGCCTCAGGCCAGCCAGCTACTCCTGAGAAGACTCCCCGGCGGATCCCTGCACCACCCCCCCTAGGCTGTGATCCCCTCCTCCCCCTCCCACCAACCCCAGCTGCCCCACTAGCCACAGGAGCTACAGCCCATGCAGAGCCAGGTGACTGGACACACCTTAACCTGCCTGTCTTCCCCCCAACCCGAGAGCCTGCACCTCCACCCTGCCCCCTCAGAGCATGCCCCATGATATATAACCCCCCCAGGCACACCAAGACCCCAGCTCAGACTCTCTCCTGCTTTGCCCAACAGCTACACAACTACCCTTTCTTTATCAGTATATCCTTTTTTTTAAAATTTGTTATAATACCCTGGACTTAATCTCCTCCTAAGTCTTACCAGGCTCCAACACCCCCAACCCCACCACCGGGCAGGCAGCCTCCCCCCAATACCCAAAAGCCCCCAAATGTACCACCAGCCAAAAAACCCTCCCTTAAGATGCGCTGCAACCCTGACCCAAATCCTCTGCATAGCTCCAGCCCCCCACCTCCCCATATGCCCAACATTGCTCCCGCTCCCTCAACGACAGCCACGAGGCCCCACACTGCGACCCTATCCGCCGCGCTGCTCACCGCCTGTACCCCCGCAACCCGCCGGTACTCCGGCACAGCCCCTCCATCCTGACTCACCGGCTCCTGCAAAAAGAGAGCCTCCATGCCAAGCCACATGCTGCTGCTGCCTGCCGAAACCACCAGAGAGAGACTCTCTGCAGTTCCCAGCAGGCTCTACTGGCCCTGACCCCTCCCACAGCGCCGCCAATGAAATCGCCCCATGCTGCCAACGTGGGGCTATTTCAAATGATGCCACGCTCTCCTCTCACCCCCCCCCCTATCAACCACGTGCTGAGCACGAGGCAGCGGGAACCCGGTTACTGGTGGCCTCGGTACCCGGCCCTGCGGCCCTGATCATTTTCTGTAAGAAGAAAAATGATTTCTTAAATATCAAGGAAATATGTTCCTTAAACTTCAACGGAGAATCAATTGTAATCTCCAGCAAAGAAATTTGATGCTTGATAGGAATTGCACATTCACAGATAAAGGGAGCAATGAAGGTTCAGTCTGGACTGGGAAATCATTTGATCCAGTTCAGAGTTGACTTCATGGCCAAGTAGCTTACTGCAAACCTGGTTATTTTTATTTTGTCCAATTTTTATCTCTTATCTCCTGCCACAAAGCATTTTGGAAAATGTCCTCATTTTGTCATTGGGGAGATGAAGACCACATGTGAGAGGTCATGTTGGGATTTAAGGTAAAATCCCTCATCAGAAAAAACAGTATCGGTTCCTTGCAGACTCATTCATTTGCTTCTGTTGACTTGATTTTTGCAATTCCATGTGACCATCGCTAATCTCTCCTGTTTTCTCAGTACAAGCCCTGTAACTGGGGATGGATTGATCCTCCTCTGATATGATTTGAATTCCCATCGACTTGAACTTACTCAGATAATCAGAGTCATCTTTAACCTGGTTTGAATGTCTCTCAGACGTCTTGTAAAGAATTCAGTTTTTTTTGAGATTGGTTGGTTGGATGGAATTTATCATTCTGATTACAAGAACGCATATTGGAAAAATGCTGAATAGTATCATCCTTTTTCTAAAAAAAAAAAATTTTTTCAGATTGGCTTGAAAAGTGTTTTTTCTGGATAGAGGAGGAGGAAGAGATGCCTAAGATGCTGTCTAGAAACCAACCCACAATGACTCGCCTAAAACGGGCGTTTCTTGTATTGCCTCAGCCCCAAATATATTTATGAAGGAATAAGCTGGGATTGTAACACTGCTGCTATCTTGAAAACATTTTTACACATTGGAAGGAATATTAAATTTAGCAGGAAGAAGACCTTTTCTTTACCTCTATCCAAAATACTCAAAAGATTTCACAAGTTTTCAATGTAAAAGTCACCTCTAAAGGCCTAGTGCCACTTTTCCTAGCTAGTATCATAGCACTTGTCTTTGAAATACTGATTCAGCCTATTCTAATGCTGCAATCATCCCATTCATAAGACAATCATTTCTCATAGCCTAATGTAAAGTATTCATAACCCGACTTCCTCTTTCTCATGCACCCTATTCAATTACACCTCTTATGCTCACACTATACTTTGTACACATTCACTAAAGATCTGCCTTTCTCTATTCAATGCATGCATACATCCATTGAATCCACAAAATTAAAAAATGGTGCCAACAACAGGCTCAACCACAAACACAGACCAAAGATAAAGTTGAACCCTAAAAAAGTCTAAACTTTATCCAGGAGTATTTATCAAAAAGAAAATGATTTGGTTTCTATCGGACTTCAGAATTCTGAACATGTGAGCATTGCTGTCATGATCAGACTATAGTCCCTTTTAATATAATATAAGGTAATTTAGTTCATTTTCATGCGACTTTTAGAAACTCTATTCACCTTGACATAGCGCCACATTTTGGATGATCCAATCATTGCAGTTTTGTCATCATGCTTCAGGGGGGTAGGAAAGTACTTAACTTATAGATCACAAAAATGATTTCAAGCTGTCAAAGGACCACCTTCCTTCCAGCGATAGAAGTCAGCTTTGGAGTGACAAAAATGTTGAATGCTGGGAAACTAGTAGACTAATTCATTGACATTTGCTTCATCTGAATCCCTGTAAAATAGTTATCTCCAAGTTATAATGCCCTGTTCAATGTAATTTCAGTTTGTTTAATGTAAACTGCACTGATGCAGAATAGCGCGGTATATAAGAGAATGTAAATAAATAAATCCGTTCTCCCACCACTACCACCTTCAGGACATCAATTCTCCTAAATTATTTCCCAGAGTGAAGAGAGATCCCCACTCATTCCCCCTATGTTCTGATGCTAAAATACACCAGCCATCACTTCTATAGAAAGGTGCACAATAACGGGACACACTTCATCCTTTGCGATCGTTGCAAATACTACAATACCATCGTGCCGGGAAAAACACTGAGATCATGACAGGATTATGGAGAATGAAGAGGTTATGAGAACCCCGATTAAAAAAGCTGGATGCAAGAAAACCAGATGACACGGGGGAAGGAGAAAAGCACGAGAGTGGCACTGATAACAGACGGGTCAGCGCCACGTGATTATTCTGTGAATCATGTGGAGGAGAAGATCCTGAAATGCCAATAAATGTAGTCAGAGACCAAGGAGATGTGACAGAAAGATACAGGAATATTTTCCTATTGTACTGGGTGCTGCAGGCCTTATTAAAAGCCATTGATAACATGTAATATATATATAGGCAACATATGAACTCCAGAAGGAAGCTTTCTTTGGCCTGATGCCTGCTGTGGCGAGCATTCACCATAAATTTGAGAGATTGAGATCAAACGCCACATAACCTAGCGTAGGAGTGATGTTCATTACTGTCATGATATATGCACAAATCTAACTCGCTTGGAGACATTGCTCCTGACAGAAAACTGCAGTACTGACTGCTCTTTATGACAAAATATAATTAAAGATCAACTCTTTAGATGGTTGGTCTTGCTGCCAGAAATCTGACTGGTGAGTTTTACAGGGCATTAAAGTCCTTCCCACCCCTCCCAAAAAACAAAATTTCAGCTATGGTAGGAGTAATCCTGTCTGGAGAAGGTTTTGGACTGTTAACACTTTGGCCTAAAGACCTGAGGCCAGACCTCCTCCATGGATGGTAATAGATGCCTTGACTGTCAGGGATTAGTCCTTCAGTACCGAGTAAAGCTAGTTCTCCATAAATTCATCTTAAAGCGTCTGCTGCATTAGCGTGTATGCTTATTTACTCCATGAATTCGGCTTAAGTGATGCAGGAAAATGTGGGATAAAATGAGCAAACAAAAAGGGCTGTACTTAGATGAGGACAAAAGTGACATGGTTGTGTTCGCTGTCCCTAGTGTTATGGCCTTTAAATCACTAACATAATCCTTTTTACTAATGGGGTTGTTTGTTTCCCAAGCCCACCCATCACACTGTAAAGCTAGCACTTAAAAACTGCAGAGAGACAAACACTGTGCTTCGCTTTATCACCGTAGCTGAAATGGATGTTTTAGGAGCAGGAGGAGTGAGGAAAAGGAGCTAAAAGATGACAGCCATCCTCAGAATAATATTTAGACCAGAGGTGCCAAAAGGCAAGTCTGGTGAGCCGCAATTGTCTGGTTTACAGGATATCCCTGGTGAATATTCATGATGTATATTTGAATGTGCTGCCTCACTTGTATACAAATACATCTCATGCATATGCATATGCATTAGGGATATCCTGAAAACCAGTTTGACACCCCTGGTTTAGCTAGTAACATAGTATATGATGGCAGATAAAGACCAGTATGGTCCATCCAGTCTGCCCAGCAAGGTGGCAAGAGTAGGTACACTTGCTGCTCCGTGCTGATCACCTCTCCCCATGCCTTTGTTTAGGGGTGTAACCACCGCTCCATGTAGGTCATCCCTATTTGTTCAGATATAAGAGTATTGCAGTTGCCTGGATACACAGGTCTTTTCAAGACAATATGCATGGCTAGATTTCATCCTAAAGATTTCGCAACCTAATTAGAGACAGGCTCTTGGTCAAGGTCACTGTATGAGCAGAGATAAGAGAACAAAATTAAATCTGCAACTTATTAGGCCATAGGTCTAGCCTCAACAGGCCCTCAACATCTAATATAGTCTTTGAAAATGTGAAAAGATAGTCTATGATACCTTTTTATATCAGGGCTTTCCAAATCTATCCTGAGAACCCCACCGCCAGTCACGTTTTCAGGATATCCACAATGAATATGCATGAGAACAATTTGCATACATTGGAAATCTAGTTCCTGTAAATTGAACTCATCCATATCCATTGTGTGGATATCCTGAAAATCCGACAGGCTGTGGGATTCCTCGGGATGGTTTGGGAAGCTTTATAGGATGCAAGACAACTCGACTTTGAAATGCCAACAGAAAGATGGTGCTGCTTTTCCCATCTTAAACCATTGCACCATACAAGTTGGGAACCCACATCTGTTTGGGCTGACTGGGTCCTCATTTTTCTGAGTTTCGGAGAGGGCCATTGTCAAGGAAGATGAAGTTCATAGAGTCACCAGGCAGAGCTGTTGGGGGGGGGGGGGGAGCTGAAGGTGGAGAGCAAAAAGGGATAGTCCAAATAATAACTATAAACTTCAACAGTTGCTATTGTATTTTAAACATTTACTCTCCTTTACATGCTTTACACAGAGGATTTTTAAAATGTAGCAGTTAGAATGAAACAAAGTATAATACAGTTGTTGATACCTTGGTTTGTTTTTCGATTTTGGTTTCCATTGAAATCGCGATGCCCACAACTGTGCAAGGAGGAGACAGGGATATAATGTTAGAGGTCTGTGTCTTTTTTTCTCAAAGGGTAAATATAGTTTTATAACTTAACTAGGTCATCCACAATCCTCTTAGAAACAGCGGGCATTGTACGTAATTTTCATGGTGATCGAATAAAGTATGCAGCAATCTACAAAGACTCTCCCTTTCTCCACCAGCATGGTTACACCTTGGAGCTCAAGTTAGGAAGGACAAGGGCAAAGGAAACATTGCAAAGCCCGAGAGTGAATTTGGGCTTTTCTTTTTGTCTGTTCTAGACTGATTAGATAGATGATTCAGTTCATCAATCTTTATTTCTTACAGAAATATGAAGAAGAAGAAGAAATACCTGATATATTGTCCAAGGTGAATAACCAGCTAGCTGCAAACAAGCCATAAAGGTTCTAGAGAATAAAATGTGAAATATCCTGAAATGAGGAGGTAAGCAGGACACACAAATTAATATATAATATGCAGCAAGGAAGTGCTTTCATTGTATAAGAAAATATTCTGTGATTTAAAAAAAAAACAACAACCCCAAAATATCTGTTATGAAATTACTGGACCCTGGTTCCCCAGTACCACTGGAGTCCCACTGTGCATTGTCTTTGCAGAAAATACCTTAGCGGATGCTACCAGTGATTGTAGCGGAAGGAGTGAATAAGAACGTCCAGGTTTCAGTGACCTAGGGCAGGAGTCTCAGCCTGGTCCCTGGGACACACCCACTCAATCTAGTTTTTAGATTATCCATAATGAATATGTGTGAGAGAAATTTGCATACCATGGAGTCAGCATATGCAAATCTTTGTCATACATAGCAAATCGGATTGGCTGGGTGTGTCCCAAGGACTGGACTGAGAATTCCTGTCCAAGGTCACTAGGAGAGGCTGATTTAGCCCTCATTTTCCCTCATTCTTTTCTAAGAAAATCTGAAGAATGAATCCATGCATGCAATGGGGCAAAACCAGGACTATTGCCATTGAGCTTGGGTGTGGTGGCAATCCCACAAAACACAAAGGGGTATCTTGTGGGGTTTTACCTCCATAGAATTCCCAATGCCACCCTTGGAGTAGGACATGGGCCCAGGAATCGAACCCAAATCTCCCTTGCCCTTGGTCAGTGGATCTGCCCATTTTTGGCAACCTTAGCTTTATGTCTGGTGGTCTCTGGGTAATTGACTGCCTTTCACTACAAAGGCTAGATTGCAAAAGTTTAAAAAAAGAGGAAATACCTCAGATATAAAAATAACCAAAACATAGAAATGATGAGATTGAATGGTTTTATTTTTCAATTTTAAAACAGAATATTGGAGTAGGGAGGAGAGTGGTCTGAGATGTAAATTTCTATAAACTCAGACAGTATTTTGTGTGTGTGTGTTTTATAATGGAGGTAAATAAATATTGGAAGGTGAAAACAAAGTAGTTGTTGAAAGTGACCAAATCATTTCACATGCATTGTTATTTTATTGCTATGGATGGTTGGATGGACTATGGAGGAACAAGTTCAGAAGCTATTGATGATGGCAAAGAGAAACTAAAGCTTTCAAGGACATCTGATTATTGGAATGTTGTTCTTGCATGTTTTTAGATTTTACATTTTGAACCAATTATTATGTTATAAAAGCATATTTTTATTCTTTGAGTGCTTTTATATAGCAGAATAAAATGCACTGCTTTGCTTAACTATATATTTTTTAATTTAACAGCTTGTGTCGCCCACACACAAGCTAGAAATGGAAAAGCTGGTCTAGAATGATATTTTGTTTTAAAACGTAAGATAGATGTTTTGGAAACATAGCTTGGCGTGTATATAGGTAAAGCAAACTTAGTTGAGCTCACAAAAGCGACCTCTTTAGAGGTATGAATTGATAAAAGGAAGTTTTTTCCCCGAGTGCAAGTTTCAATAGATCATCTTCTAGTGCCATCACACTGGGTGCCTGTGGAAAGTCCTGGAAGTCAGACTGAGACCAGTTTTGTTCTCTTGAAGACGAAAGAGCGAATTTTCAGGCAGTTACCTGCAGAATTTGTGACTACAGCGTGAATACGCTTAAGATTTATGGAGTATTTGCTCCAACCACTTGTTCTTGTCAAAACAAAGTAGATCCCAGAGCTTTTGTGTTAAGGTCTGTTTGTAGCTGGTACTTTGTTGAGGATTCTTAGGCGCTGCAGCACGTTTTACATTGATATAAAAACCTAATGAATCTGTAGACCTCGGATGCCTTTTGTAATCCATATGGGTCCAATTAACTACGTTTGCTTTGCTGTCTTCAAACTACTTGGAACATTTTTCTGCAATTTAACGTGAAAGTGGCGGAACGGGTACCATCCAACACGCCCGAGGAGCTCTGTGACCTTGATGCGACGAATGTCCTTCAGTGACAGACCCCCGTCGTCCACTTTCACTGTTTCCGCAGCTTTGGTTGAAAATGCGTGAAACCAGAACTTCTTGAATACTTTTTTTGAATACTTCCGCAAACGTCTACTTCTGATTTTTGTTTTTGGACGGCTGGCACAAGATACGCGTGCACACACATAACCGCATTCTCTGCGGCCAGGACGATATCTACCCTGCCATAAAGGTATAGCATCTAATAACTCAATGTGCTCGAAAAGACCAGTAGAAGACGCTATAAATAGACCACGATCACTTACCAAAGGCAAAATGAATATTATTTGCTTTGAATGGTCTCCAGAAAAGCTCGGCTACAATGTCTTGTAGGCATAAAATTGAATCAGATTGAAAGTGCAGACGCCAGCTCGCCCCTAATCCCTGCCAGCTGCTGCGCTTTGCTTTTTCCAGCAACGCAGCCTTCTAAAAGGCTTCTTCCTAATCCTGCACACTGAAATTCAATCTCTTCTTTTTGGAAAAAAAAAGACAAAAAGGAAAGAAAAAAAATCAAATTTCGTGCCTGGGGCGGCAGAGCTGCGAATCCTCCCTTTTCTTCCTCCTCCCTGCCTAGTAAACAAAGTCTTGAATGAAACGCAGCGTTTGGAAGACAATTTAACATCCCTTAAGCCAAGCACACAAATGCGTTGTCTTAAAGCTCCTCCAAAAGACATAAGATAAGCTTCAGAGTTTCACTAAATGGCTGTCTGGGTGGGTTTCATTTTGTTGCCTGGGCGTTTGCAGACTTTCCTAACGCCCAAGCTAAGCCCAATAGAGGCCCTAAAACGGCCAAAGACCATGCAACACACATTGAGATTGCGAGTCTCCTTTCGTGGTTTGTCCCTGCAGGAATTTCTAGCACCCTGCTTACGTTTTCTGGATGAGTTTGTCCCTAGTGCACAGTCGGCTGCAAGAAGGTATCTCCTGCGCCTGGGACCTAGTATCAAGCTTTGTTATGTGGTGTGTTTGCGTTTGATTTGCGAGACTAGTACTAAGCAATATATTTCGAGTCCGGGTGTTTTTTATTTCCAGATTCTACGGCACTTCTTCCTGGTGCAAATTATTTCCGTACGGCCTCTCCTGCTTTGACGTTTTAATGCCTCTCTGGGTGGTAACACGTGTATAGTTTGTCTATTTCGTTCGCCTTGCTTGTCCATTCTGGAAAGTTTTGAAGAGTCTCCTTAAAAAGCAAGCTTTAAGGATATTCCACGTGATGTGAAACTCTTCTAGACGTTCTGAAAAAATGTTATGGCTGGTCAGGAAATTATGCATAAACCACCTCATCCCACTAAAATCGCAAGCCTGCACCTACATTGAAGCTGATGTCTTACTACTCCAGGTCAGTTCCATTACAGTACATCTACAGGGCCGGCCCTAGAGTTGGTCCAAAGTGTTGGAGCCATAGGTGAACCTCAAGCTATCAAAATCTATTATTTAGCTTTGACTGGCCTGCTTTTGCTGCCCTAGGCAACTGTCTAGTTTGCCTAGTGGTTGGGCCGGCCCTGTACATCTAACATACAATTCTAATTAAAACAATGCAAATGCAATAACAATCTCAAAGACAACAGATAAAACCACACAGTTAAATGCAACATCTCACCAGGGCTGGCCCGTCCACTAGGCGGTCACCTAGGGTAGCAGACCCTGGTGGGCAGCATCACTGACCCAACCCCCAGGAAGTGGCAGCTGAACTGCTGTTTCAGTGCTGTGGTGGACTTTAAAACTCCCACACTCGTGCACACAGCTCCTACCTGCCCTCCAAGAAAGTTGCATCAGAGGGGGCTCAGGAGCTGCAGGCTGTGAGCCCTCATGCACATGAGCACTTTAAGGCCCGACGCAGCCCTGAAGGAGCAATTCAGCCGTCGCTGTTTCAATGCAAGGTTGGAGGTGGCAGGGCCGGCACAACCACTGGACGGTCGCTGAGGACAGCAAAAGCAGGCCAGTCAAAGCTAAATAATAGATTTTGACAGCCAGAGGGGGTGTAAAGCTTGAGGTTCACCCAGGGCTCCAACACTTTGGACCAACTCTAGGGCTGGCCCTGGATGGAGGGCACAGTATTTTTGGGGAGGGGAGGGGAGGGTGGCATGAAGATCTGCCTAAGGCAGCAGTAACCCTCATGCCGCTACTACAACTCACACCCACAAACAAAACATAAAACCACTTTGCATGCATTTGTCCCCACAGAGCTGACCAGCCAACTAAGTGGACTAGTCACAGCAGACCTCTGGGTGGCATCGTGGCCCCTCTGCAAATTTCCGTTGGAGGGGCAAGAGCAGTAGACCCTCTGCGACTTGCTTTGCCACTCTCTCGAAATACGCAGTGGGGCCATGGTGCTGTCCCCCGAGTTCTGCTGATGTCTTTGACTGACTAAGGTGATTGGAGACGGGAAGAGATGATGTTGGACAGCTGGGGTGAAGGGGTGAGAGGGGATGGAAAGGAAGAGTTGATTGATTGGATACCTGGGTGAGGGGAATGGAGGAGGAGCTGCTGGATACCTTAGAGTAGTGCTTTTCAACCTTTGATCCTGTATGACCCCATTTTAACAACTGAAAATTTACGTGACTCTAGATAATGATGAAATCAAAAGAGCAGGTCTCCAGCCTCCTTCCCCTAGCTACAGCAGAAAATGGCAACAACCGCAGTAGCAGTCAGCACAGGACCCCTTGTGTTAGTGTGCAGTGTGCACTTGCAGACCCCATTACTCAGTGAGGGTTTCCAGTAATAGGAAACCTACCCAGGAGGGGCAAAGGCCTATGAATGCTTGCAGGCACATGGCCATGTTTCTGTGACCCCATTTGGGGTTCTGACCCCGTTTGGAACCACTGCCTTAGGGGCAGGGAGATGTTGGATTATGGGTGTAGGGAAGGGAAATGAGGAGTGCAGGAGGGAGTATGACCAGGTCATCTGGTGGGGAGGGGTGCAGAACCCTGGGCCACCCTGGTGGGGGTGGATGGAAATGTATCTATTTGACTGGTTTTATATACTGCTTTATCATTTCAATCAAAGCAGTTTACATTGAAACTTAAACTTGGTAGTGTACGTTAAACAGGGACATTGATAACTTGGATTTTTCTGAGGCAATGGAGGGTTAAGTGACTTGCCCAAGGCCACAAGGTGTGCTAGCGGTAATTGAACCCTGGTTGCTGGGATCCCAAGCCAGTGCTCTAACCATTAGGCTGCTCCTCCACTCTGGGGATGCAGGACTGAGTGTTTGCCTAGAACAGCAGATATTTTTATGGGCCAGCCCTGCATCCCCGAGGATATCTTCCCACATCAGTTTTTAATGAATCATCTTTTGAAACCTTCCCACCAAATGCTTCGGGAAAGAAACACATGTTCAGCTTGCCATGAAACAGCACATAAATCTCTGCAAGTCGTACATCTAATGGAAGATTCTTGCCCTTGAGTTAGTCAGTTTAACTTCCTGCAAGGGAGGCTCCACTAACTGACAACCCCGGTAGTGCATAAAGTGTTACCTGGGATATAACCAGCACCATACCTAGCCCCATGTGAGTGGTGCAGCCGCATAAGGTGCAAAGGAGATAGGGGTGCATTTTGGGCTGCCGGCCTCGGTTCCCCCACCCACCCATGCTGCCTGCTGATGCCCTGCCACTTCCATCTTTTTTTCTCAGTGGCGGAATCACCAGCAACAGTGAAACAGATGACTTCAAATTTAAAACAAAACAAAACAAGCGGGTCGTGCTGACTCCACGCTTGTAGGCAGGTCTAGCCCCTCGCTCCCTTCTCTGATGTAGGTCGTGTCAGAGGAGGGAGGGACCAGGCCAGCCATTCCAGCGTGGAGTTGCAAAAGCCTATGTTTGAATGATGGTCTGGTCCCTCCCTCCTCTGATGCAACCTTCATCAGAGAAGGGAGGAAGAGACTAGACCTGCCTACAAGCGCGGAGTTGAAGGACCTGTGTGGGTTTTTGTTTTGTTTTTATTTTTTAATTTGAAGTCAGGTCTGCCTTATTCCTGCTGCCGCTGCTTCTGAGAAAACAAAAAGTGGCAGAGGCAGGGCAAGGGCAGGCAGCCGGCTGGACATGGAGGTATGGGTGAGATGTTGGGAGGGGGGTGCCAGATGTGCAAGTAGCACAGGGTGCAATTATGGCTTGGTACGGCCCTGGATATAACAATGTAAAAGCTGCTTCAAACAACCCACCCATTTGAGTGCAGTGCTTTAAAAAGAAACCTATAACTTTAAGATGTGCTCTCTGCTTGACTGGAAGCCAGTGCAAAGCAGTCTACACTGGAGACATTCTTTGCTGGACAGCATAGCCCAACCCTATCCTTGAAGCATTTGCAGACTGTTTGCAGATGACATTTTGTAGCCCCTGTAACAAGGCATTTACAATAGTCCAATCTACTTAAGATTTGCAAGTTAGATCTCCCCACACTCTCAATGGCTGTAATTGACATACATTTTAATTGTAACAAACAGTATTGTACAATGGATCTAATCTGAGGAACCATAGTCCAGATGTCATCAGCTGAAATGTTAGTTTCTTCCCTGACCCTTCACCTCCACACGGACTCCCTCCCTCAATGCTTAACCCAGTGAAGGTCCAGGAATCCTGCTCTCATCTTTAAGATCCCAGTGTTAAACAGTTTACCTCCATGCAGCGGTTGACTGCTATCATACACAAATTTAACTTAATGCATCCGCCCAACCTTTCCTCTATGGGACCAACAGTTGTATGTCATCTGCATAAAGAGGTAGATAATATCCTAATCAACTCTCCCAATGGCCTAATATACAAATTGAATAACAAGGGGGGAGAGCAGTGAGGTCCATAGAGGTTTATCTGATGAGGAAAGGGAAGATGAGTCTGGTATCACCACCTGATTTCTCTCCCTCAAAAGTGAGTCAAATCATCACTTTAGGACTCGCATTTTAATATATTCATATTTGCAATAACACCTCATATTTATATTGAAAATTAAATATGCAAACATCAGAATTCTATAGGTTTGTCATGAAAGCTTGTTGAAAATACAGTCCTCCCTAGAATAGAAATTACTCTCTGTGCACAACAGCTGCTTTTGAATCTGAGCTACAAGAGCTGCCCATGAAGTCTGTTTGGACATTGGTGCAAAACAAATCCACTTTAATAACATAACAATGTCTAGTTATTTGATACACTGTTTATCATTAGAAAATATTAAGTGTTTTACAGTACAAAATAAAACCTTTTAATACAATCCATAAAACAATAGTAAAATCCTATCTAGTCCCCTCCCACCCCACAAATGCAAAATCCAAAAGCTTTGCTTTCAGCTGCTTCTGAAAAAGCAAAATATTCATTTCTTTTAGCTGCCCCAGTAAAGCATTCTATCCAAAGAGCCCTCCGGCGAAGATTTCTGATTATGCGATGAAGTAATGTGAAACAAACAAACAATTATTAATTTTATGAAATTCTAAAACAATTTAGAGAACTTTTACAAAATAAAACTTGCATTTCAGCTTCAGACTTGTTTACCATGTTCTAGATTACATCTTAAGGGTTTATATTAGAGTTTATCCACTGAAAATAACTGCATCTCTTGTTTTGTTGATAAATTGGCACCTGTATTTATATTCTCTTATATACTGTGCTATTCTGCATCAGTGCGGTTTACATTGAACAGGGCATTATAACTTGGAGATAACTATTTTACAGGGAACATGGGCTATGGAGGGTTAAGTGGCTTGCCCAAGACCACAAGGAGCACCTGTGGGACTAGAAACCCCAGTCCTTCTGGCCCAAGGTTGCTGTCCTCTAGTGGGATTTGAACCCCCAACCTTCCGGCCTGAAGTACCTTGCCCCAACCACTAGGCCACTCCTCCACTCCATATATACAGAGCAGGATTAATTATTTGGTAAGCCATAGGCAAAAGAGCATGCTGGGGGTCCCCCGTAGTAATATAAATATATTTTAAACCCTCTACAAATGGGACCCACATGGTTCTGACTTTAGAGGAAAATGGGGTGAAGCAGCTGCAATGTATAAGAAGCGCTTCTCACTGACTGGATGACTGTGCATGGGGAAGGGGATTGATAGATAGACAGACCTCTGTCTGTGGGTGGTGGCGGCTCTGATCCCTCTCCTCCCCTTCTCTCTGCCAGCAGCTGGCTTACCGGGACAGAAACCTGCCCTGGGATCCATTGAATTAGCCCATTTAAGAAGGCTCCTGCTAAAAAATTTGGGCCCCGGGCATGTGGCTAATTTGCCCTGCCTGTATATTCTCATATTTTGCACCCTCTCAACGTTACACTGCTATCAGCGTTGGGCATCTTGGTCAGCATACCAGACAAAAATCAAAATGAGAATAACGATGCTTTAGTGTTTGAATGAGGCCACAAACTCCTGAGACAATGGTGAGTAATATAAAGGAGCTTATTGTTTTTTGCAGATGCACAAAGGGTTGCTTTTACTAAAGTGCATGGTAAGAGGTTAGTTCACTGTGCGGGAGAAAAGCCTGGCAATCTACTTCCAATCACCCCTTGCCAAGAAAACCCAGGGGCTCGGTCACCAGGAGTCTTCACTGTCTTGAAGGCACACCTTGCTTTTTTTTTTTTTTGCAGTAACTGTTACCATGCTGGCACTGATAGTTATCACACACTAATGCCCGCGTTAATGCCACCTATTCAGATGCAGTTAAGTACACCCATAGCAATTGCAAATGACAACATGCAGTAAGGGACTTTTCAGTGTGGTAAGGGCAGAGACCGTGCTGGGCACACCTTCAACAGTTAGCGTGGGGGGTTGCACTTCCTCTGTGTTAGTTTGTGGTCCAACCGTGCAATAAGTGCAAAAACGTGGCACACTTTAGTAAAAGGGCCCCAAAGTCACTTCTATGTTTGTGTATTCTGAAGAAATTGGCCTACAGAGATCAAGTTGAAAGGCTTTTATCATAGTAAGCTGTCAAGTGCATCCAGATGTGAGATTGTCAGTGAAATATACTGGTGGTTATTCATTTATTAAGCAAGAACCCTCCACAACAAACATCTATGGTTTTGGAAATCATTCATTCACTTGTTTACAATGTGATTTATACACAGTGATAAAGTGTCTTTAAAAATTAAGATGGTTAGACGATGACAAAGGGGGCTGGTGGCTAGCTCCTACTGTAACAGACAATGAAAACACACACTGTGCAGCCTTGCATTGGGGCCGGTGTAATAAAGGGGCATGTTAACTTTTAGTAAATGCATGCTACTAGCCTAGCGGCTAGAGCAGTGGCCTGGTGACCAGAAAGACCACGGTTTGAATCCCACTGGCATATCTTGCAGCCATGGGCAAGCTACTTAACCCTTGATTGTCTCATGTACAGACTTACATGCCAATGCGGAAAGCTAGTGCAGCCTTTAAGCACACACAACACCATATTTATGCACACTTTACAACTTTTTGAATGCAGAAAACAGAGGTAAACCCCCACGGAAAAACTAATGCCCAATTAACGCCGCGTGTATTTACATGTATTTTAATCAGCTGTATGGTATGCAAATCATGGTATGCCCAATGCAGAGACATGCGTAGATGATTTTGCAACCAACCATAGCACAGAACATTTTACATCATGGTCTGAGATGACTTAAACCTCTAACAAGTGCCCTCAATAGTATTTTGATGGCACCAGGTGCTTTCCCCGATGCCTAGATCACCTTCTCCTCAGATGAACCACTTTGATTGTAGGATAAGGTGGTATACAAGTATGTCTAAATAAATGAATGAATGATCCGGCATCGGGCAAAGCCTCTGATGCCATCAAAACACTGTCGAGGGCCAGTGCCCTGCCAATAAAAGAATCTCTGGTGGTCCAGTGGCCCTGATTCCCCCCCCATTAAATATAAAGAAAATAACTTGATGGTCTAGCGGCCCCTAAATTCAGCCCCTCCCACTCGGTACCTTAAAATAAGTGGGAGCGCTGTCTACACGCTCCCGCTCTGTGTCCGTCATCTTGAAAAATGGTGGTGTCTGGCCCTGCGTGGTGCATCGGGTGAGGTCATATTGCCATATAAGATGCTTCATATGGCAGTTTGACTTCATCCGGTGCATCCCAGAATGCACCACGTGGGGGCCAGACTTTGCTATTTTTCAAGATGACAGACACAGAGCAGGAGAGAGTGTAGGCAGCACTCCCACTTATTTTAAGGTACCTGGTGGGAGGGGCTGAATTTAGGGGCTGCTAGACCACCAGGTTATTTTTTTTGCATTTGGGGGGGGGGTACAGGGGCCACTAGACCACCAGGTTACTTTTTTTTTTAATTTAATGGGGGATGGGGGTGAAGGGGAAGCTAGACAACCAGGGATTCTTTTATTGTTGGGGGCACCGGCCCCTGCCAGTATTTTGATGGCATGGGGGGGGCCCCTTTCCTGATTCCATGATGGTCAACAATGCTATTAAAATACTGTCAGGGGTTGTCCACGGTTTATAATGTTTGGGATGTATGTTTTTTACGATGAATAAAAAAAGATTTACACTAAAACTACTGTCAGGGCTAATATGCTAATTAGCCACATGGTGCCCGGCGAGCAAGCCAAACTAGTGCAGGCTTTTTGTGTGCAGTGTTTGGCTTGCTCTCCATTTTACACTGCAGTAGCTCATTTGCCTGTGCATGGTTAACATGGGGGTCATTTGCCTATCCTGTCCTTCCTGCATTGCATGTTTAAAATGTGTACATTGGCAGGCACGTAAAAAAAATCGCTTCAGTGCAGGTCTAGCGCCGGCTTTCTACATTGGCCCATTAGATTATAAGATCTCTGGGGACAAGGAAATACCTGATTGTAACTTGTCTTGAACAGCTACTGGAAAAGTGTGACCTAAACACTAAATGTTAACAAACAGTGATGTGCATTAAGTGCCTCAGTGTCCATAGAAATAAAATGGGCCACGGTGATACTTAGCATGCACTAAGCGTTACTACTACTACTGAGCACTTATATAGCGTTGCAAGACATACACAGCGCTGCACAGACACATGTAAAAGACGGTCCCTGCTCATCAGAGCTTACAATCTAGTTGAGACAAACAACACAGTAGCTGTAGATACGGGATACGTCTAGGGGGAATGGTAAGGAAACATGAAGGAGATCAGGTGAGTCAAGATCTGAAAGCAGCAACGAAGAGGTGAGTTTTCAGCCTGCATTTGAAAAGGGCCAGAGATGAAACCTGACATACACTCAGGTAGTTTGTTCCAGGCATAAGGAGCAGCAAGGTGAAAGGAGCGAAGTCTGGAGTGAGCAAAAGAAGAGAAGGGCACAGATAGAAGCAGTCTGCCAGAAGAGCGGAGTTCCCGAGGAGGAGTGTAGGGAGAGATAAGAGAGGAAAGGTAGTGAGGAGCTGCAAAGTGAATGCAGTTATAGGTCAGCAGGAGAAGTTTGAACTGGATGCGGAAATGGATAGGGAGCCAATGAAGTGACT
This sequence comes from Ichthyophis bannanicus, assembly GCA_033557465.1. Taxonomy (NCBI): domain Eukaryota; kingdom Metazoa; phylum Chordata; class Amphibia; order Gymnophiona; family Ichthyophiidae; genus Ichthyophis; species Ichthyophis bannanicus. Next base: position 34,866,143 of record CM066050.1, on the reverse strand, counting down.
TGAGAAGATGGGTAATATGGGCATGATGAGGCTGGGGTAAGATTAGCCGTGCAGCAGAGTCTTGAACAGATTGAAGGGGAGAGAGACAATTCAGAGGGAGACCAGCAAAGAGTAGGTTACAGTAGTCAAGACGGGAGGTGACTAAAGAGTGGATGAGTATTTTAGTAGTGTATTCAGAAAATAATGAGCGGATCTTGTTGATATAGAGAAAGAAACAGCAGGTCTTAGCTATCAGATGGATGTGTGTGGAGAAGAAAAGAGAGGAGTCAAAGACAAACCCAAGATTGCGAGCCGAGGAAATAGGGAGGAGTAGAGTTATCTACAGAGACTGAGAAAGGAGGAAGGGGAGAGGAGGTTTTAGGGGGAAAAATAAGCAGCTCCGTTTTGGCCCATGTTTAATTTCAAGTGGTGGTGAGACATCCAAGCAGCAATGTCAGAAAGGCAGGCAGAGATCTGGGTCTGGATTGCTGGAGAGATTTCAGGTATAGAGAGGTAGATCTGCGAGTCATCGGCATAAAGATGGTACCAAAAGCCATGGGAAGAGAAGAGCGCACCAAGGGACTGGGTATATAGAGAGAAAAGGAGTTGGACCCAAGACAGATCCTTGGGATACACCAACAGAGAATGGGATAGTAGCAGAGGATCCACCAGAACAAACACTGAAAGAGCGATGGGAAAGATAAGAAGAGAACCAGGATAGTACAGAGCCCATAAAACCAAATGGAGGACAAGATTAGTTTAGTTTAGTGCATGTTTTTTCTGAGTTCAAATAACTACTGATTTAATAAATGCTTCAGCTCATGAAAACCTTGAGTGAAAATGATTGACTGGAGAAAAGAGAAAAAAAAAAAAAAGCAAGCTCATTTTAGTGTGCTTCTATGCACATGTATGGTAAGGACTGCATTAGATATTATGGACCCAATGCAGAGAAGCGAGCTCAAAATTCATCACATTCTTTCTACCCTTTTAAGGGGTAATTTTATAAGACGTTACCTAAATCGAGGTATTTTAGTCATATCTGTACTTCAGTGTGCACTTGTATGTATAAATGACATGTCACTATATTGTAAATATGTGTGCACATCCGATCAGGCATACTTTCACTGTGGGCATATATGGGGTGAAGTTAGGGTACAGTGCAAGGTTACACATGTAAAATTATAAAACCTTGTACTTTAATGCATTCCTGTCAAATTTTCATCAGTCCTAGGATTGGTGCAGTTGTTTGCCCCTAAAATTAACACACATTTTCAGTCATGTACACTGGTATATAAGTCGAGTATGCCTTTATTTGGCTTTATATAATAGGCATGAAATATAAGGGGGATATTTAGTGGCCGCATCTAGCTGTCACTGCTGTAAATTGAATCCAGATGCTGGTGTCACATCTGGCTACCAGCATTGACTATCTGGGTCGGCCAGATTGCGGTTTTGCAACCCACTCGGCGATGATGATAGCTGCTGGCTGTAATGCAAAAGCGGTTAAAGTTAGGATAGCAATTTAGCTGTGTCAACTTTAGCCGGTTTAGGATAACCAGCTAGTGGCTGAATATCGCCGCCAGCCGGTTGTCCTCAGGTGCCAGTCTGCTCGGCTGCTGGGATGCCCTGATACTAGCCAGCTAGCTAGTGGCTGTGCCCAGGGATATTCGGCAGCGCTAACCATGATAGTGCGCCTGAATGATCCCGGTGAGTGGCATTTAGGCAGTTTGCATGTCTGCCTTTGAATATTCCCTCCTATCAGGCTCATTCCATAAACCGAATAAGGGTTTGTACATGCGCCAGGGATGTTTATGTACCGAAAATGTCTACAGATGTATTCCAGTACATGGCGCCCACACACATTTATCTCGCTAGCATGCGGATCTCAGATCATGCCTGGGAGGGATGGAATGGGTCACGGTTTGCTGCAAAGACGTGTGTGTGTATTCCGAAAAGGCTCATGTATGTTTTTGGACTTTCCCCACAGACATGCCCGTTCTTCCTCCTGGAGACGTGGAATAAGGCCAGTACTTAGAAAATATTCTTCTGTGTTCTATAATTGGTCCCTACAAGTGAGAGTTTGTGCTAGTGGTTTGAGGGTTGCAGGGGAGGATCTGGTGTGCTGATCTGCAATTCAGAGGGGACATGAATGCCTGGCCAATACTTGGATCTGATGGATGACCACAGTGACACGAAGTGCCACTGTGATAGGGCAGCCAGGCTGTGCAAGGCACTGGGAGACCTGACAGTTGTGCCAACATTCTCCAGATTGTGCCATGTGGCCTTACACAGTCCAGGAGCTATACAAGCTGCAAGAGTGGTGATATAGCTGGAGGCTGGCTACTTGGTATGCAGACACGTATTCCCCCTTCATGCCCACACAGGCCTGACCAGAGGAGCACTACTACACGGCAGACTGTGGGAAGGCAGGCATGGTTGCCCCACAGATAGCAGATGTATACAGACCAACATAAGTCAGGACAGAGTGGACATTCTATGGGACAGGTGTAGCTGCTGTGTGAAATACCAGTACCCAGATATGTGGGGAAATAGGGTTGCCAACTGGCTCCAGATGTGCCTGTCAGGCTTAATCCAGTTCTGAATTTACCCCATTACATGCAGTGATATGTGGTTCTGATTGCTCTATTGTGTGCCATAAAAGAAAAGCAAGACTACAAGTCCCTGCATGCAATGGGGTAAAACAAGGACTGGATTAAACCTGTTGGGCGCATCTGGAGCTAGTTGGCAACCTTAGTGGGAAACAGACACCATAGTGAGATAACTGTGCTCTGCAAATGACTATAGTTATGTCACTCAGAAATACAATGCATCCTTTGGGAAATTGCAAAGTTAGTTTAGGTTTTTGTGAGGTTAGTAAGGGTCCATACTTAGCATTTTAAAGTATTTTTTTAGAGATGACCAATGCAAGAATAACTGAGGAGTTGGTGTACTGCCATGTATGTTTTGCTGTTAGGTATGTCATGACAAACATGTTAATATCTACTTGATCTTATAATATCTTAGACTGCACTGAAATTACATACTTTGCAGTGTTCTGGGCATGAAACATACTAGTATATATAGTCTAGTTTGCATCAACATTTATGTATTATCAGTATTAATGTCCAGTTTGCATCAGCACAACACTGTCAAAGAGAAGAGTAGCTTAGGAGATGCACGTTTTAACCGAGGAGACATGGCCATCAGAGGTGTCCATGGGTCTATAGCGGAGACAGGCAGGATTGGAAATGTGTAACTTCTGAGAATATGGTGGTTGCGGAGACATCAAAAACCATTGCTGCATATACATGTACCCTGTTATATTAGCGGAGACTTGTTTCTACATAACATGCCCATGCACAGGTCTCATGCTGGATACGTGCATGGGCCAACTGAACAGCATGTTGCTCGTGCCGTGCCAGAGACATCTACATGCTGATTCCATAAACGTGGGCATGTCTATACCCATGGATGCAGAATTGGCATGGAATCATGCCTATTTCCAATTTAAATGTGTCTGCGGGCCAGACGTGGATTTTATGGAATCTGCCTCTATGTGTATAAGAATGCACATGAACTTTGTAAGAATTTATAAACTTACCCACTTAGAGGGCCATTTTATCAACTCCCGCAGAGTTACTGTACATTAGCACACATATATTTGAGGCCTAGTTTATAAAGGAAGTACGCACACGCTGTATAAAAGAGACATAAGTGGTATAAAAATGGGTGTCAAACTAGTTGTGAGCACTTATGCCTGCCCTGTGGTATGTGTAGATTTTGTAGGAGCTCACATAAGTTATGCTTTATAACTAGGGTTGCCAACTGGCTCCAGATGCGCCCGACAGGCTTGATCCAGTCCTGTTTACCCTATTGCATGCATGGACATGTAGTCTTTCTTTTCTTATAGAGTGCAATAGAGAAATCAGAACTACATTTCCCTGCATGCAATGGGGTAAACCCAGGACTGGATCAAGGCTGTCGGGCGCATCTGGAGCCAGTTGGCAACCCTATTTATAACTTACGCTTGTTAGTTTTCACTCCAACCACACTCCTCTCCTTTGCATGACCATATGGGGCAATTATTATATTCTGCATCTATGAGTGGAGGAGTGGCCTAGTGGTTGGGGCAAGGTACTTCAGGCCAGAAGGTCGGGGGTTCAAATCCCACTAGAGGACAGCAACCTTGGGCCGGAAGGACTGGGGTTTCTAGTCCCTCAGGTGCTCCTTGTGGTCTTGGGCAAGCCACTTAACCCTCCATAGCCCATGTTCCCTGTAAAATAGTTATCTCCAAGTTATAATGCCCTGTTCAATGTAATTTCAGTTTGTTCAATGTAAACCGCACTGATGCAGAATAGCGCGGTACATAAGAGAATGTAAATAAATAAATATGGAAAGTACATGTGAGCAGTCTAATACTTACAGATTAGTGACTGGCTAAAGAACACATGCAGGTGCCCATTCATGCATGCAAGTCTGTGAAAAAAAGTGAGTTACATGTACACACTGCTCTCTTGTAAACTTATTCCCTTAGAGAGAAATTTTATAATCTGTGCAGTTACTGCATATTTCCATACATGTACATGGGGCCTATTTTATATAATGTAGGATGTGTGTACTTTACAAAATAGGGGCGTAATGACATGCCTTAACCTAGTTCTAACAGGTATGTCTACTCTAGAAGAGGCGTAAAAGCCTGTACCTACATCTTTCAGAAATGTAAAGTTAGGCTCCACCTTTGCTCTGCTCAAGCTCCACCCCTGTGCACACAAAGTACATGTGGTGGGACTTACGTGTGCACTTACCAACTGCTTAAAGCATGCATATAAATGCCCTTTCACGCGTGTAAGTCCTTTAAAATAGGGATGTATGCATTTTGCTAGCTTGTAACTTTCCACACGCCCCTTATAAAATGACCTCCTTATGCTGAACCTTTGCTTAATTTTTGTGTGCATTGTTTGACTTGTCTTTTTATATTGGCCTCATTATGAGGAGGAGGTTGAACCAGAGGTCTGGGAGGGAGGGTCACAAAAACTCTTTTAGGACTGGGCTTTGTCTGTATCTTTGAGAGTAATCTGCATACGGAAGTGGGGTGATATTGTAATAATTATTATATTCTGCTTCTATGAATGCGCCATATCTCATGCAGTATCCCAGCTTCACGACGGCAACATTTCAGAAGCGCAGAACCACTTTGTATGACAGTTTTGAAAGGGGCAAAAGATGAAAAAACAATATTTGTGCTGTCCTCGGGGAGGAGACTGGAAGGTCTGGTATCCTGACACTATGGTGGTGTTTTTCAGCCTTGCATAGTCGAGGTAACTCATCAGTCCTGTCCACCTGTTTAGTGGAAAATCTGAAATGAACTGGTAATGTGAGTTAAGTCTGAGTTTATGTCTCCTAGGACAACCTTATATATAAAACCAAAACAAAGGAAGGAAAAACCCACCATCTCAAATGGCATTAATTAGCACACCAGCTAGCAATCTTAGCAGGATGAAACCGGCATGGAAACTGGAGTTTCCTTCTATGGTTTTTAACAAGTGATCCATCTGGAACAGTCTTTAAACAGATTGTTTGGCTGCATGCGTGGAAGCTTTGCTTTTTTGCTAGATCTCCTGTACATATTCTGCGTATTAAAAATATCAAGACGTCAGTTTCCAGGGTTGGCATATAGGTGTGCGCCTGAATTTAGTATCTTGCACATGAGGAGAAAAGTGACTTGCCTACCTGCTGATGTTGGTGGTGTTTTATTCCTCTCAAAGTGCCTCAGTCTGCTCCTGACAGTTTTTGTGCTGTTTTACCCTCTTCCAGAACCTTGAAAGCATTAATAAGAGCAGGGCTGTGACCTCTGATATTGCCTGCCACTTCTTCTTCCTTTGAGGGGCTCAGTCTAATACCATGAAGGTATAAATAATGTGCATGGAGGACACATTATTCAGTGGAAAGAGTTATGAGGTCATAAGACCCACAAAGGGGACGTGACAGATGCTCAAATACAGTGAGCCCTTTGCCGATCAAGAACAAACACATAAATGGTTGAGGAGAGGTGAACTGAAACCGAAGGACAACGGATTACGGACGAGATGGTTTACAGCAAGCTCTGGAAAAAAAAATAAACCCTGGCAAAACAGACATTCTGTAAGAGAGAACTGGAAACAATGACTCGCCTCGTAGCTGGTTGTGAAGCTCTGATGGCAGAATATTTCTATACAGAAAGACACAATAAGGTAGCAGGCCTCTTGCACTGGAAACTCTACATCACTGGGCCCGAAAAGCACTGGGATCATGACCCTACGAGAATTAGAGAGAACAAAGAGCTTATGATCACCTGGGATCCTCCCATTCCGACCAATTAAAAAACTGGCTGCGAGGAAGCTGGATATAGTGGTAAAGGTGGAGAACCCCAGTACAGCACTGACACTCTATAATACAGTCACAAGCAACTATTCTGTGAATCATGTTGAGAGGGATGAATAGCAGGAAAATGCAGCAGAAAGATACCGTTATTTCCCATCATATTGGGTGCCATAGGTTTGATTAAGAAGAATTTCCAAGCACCTTGTATGGGTAATTTATTAATGTTATATCTTACAAACTCCAGAAGGAGGCTCTCTTTGGCACAATGCAAGTACTACGCCAAAAATTCACACTAAATATGAGAGTCTGAGATCATACTGTACAAACGCTGGCTTAGACATGAGGTTCATGATGTCATGGTATGCGCAAAAATAGTCCATGTGGAGAAATTTCCCCCAGAGGTAATACTAGAAATATTTGTGTGTATGTGTATGTGTTTGGGGTGTGGGTGTGCATGGAACTGTCTTTCAACTGGAGTGGTAGAGACTTAAGCAATGGCAGAATTAAAAAAAAGTTGGGACAAGCAGAGGAGTCTTAACTGCAAAGAAGAGAGGGGAGAGCCAGCGATCAGCTTGGGCCTGTGCCGTGGGGAAAGAAAGGAAGGTAAACTGATCAGATTAAATGAGCCTTTTGGCTCTTATATGTTTCAATACAAAGCAGATGAACCTAATGATCACAACAACCTAACAGTAAAGCAGGAAGTGAAATACTTGGGAATCACCCTGGACCAAAACCTCACTTTCCAATCCTACAAAATCAGCATATTACAAAATGAAGTTCATACAGCAACTCGGACCCCTCCTCAGTCAACATGACTTCAGAACTGTGTGTCGAGCAACAATAACACCAATATTGGACTATTGCAACCTAATATATCAAGGCCTCCCAAAGCATGCAATACACCCCCTGCAAATGGCACAAAATACAGCAACATGTATCATAACAGGGGCCCTAAGGCATGATCATGCATCTCCCCTCCTAAAACAACTACACTGGCTCCCAATGTATGCACACTTCACACTTAAAACCTACGCTCACTGTTTTCAAGATCCTACACCACATATCTGCAGACACACTGCAATACCCTGATCCAAAAAGATCCAGAACTTGGACTATAAGAACTAGCAGCAAAAAACCAACTCCTTACCCCCAATGCCAAAACAAGATGCAAACACACATGCAACAGGGCACCCTCACTATATGCCCCAACAATATGGAACTCCTTACCAGAAGAAATCAAAGCCACGGCAGACATCCAAGACTTTCACAGGAAACTCAAAATATTACTATTCTCTGAACACTTTGGCACCATCACATAACCTGGAACAAAACACTTCCACCACTGCAACACCTTTCCTTATTCACCAGGTAATTAAACACCCCAATCAAACATTTAGAATATTAACTTGGAGTATTTGTAACGAAACTCGGGTTTAATATTCCTGTTGCAATGTATCACCAAGTTTGTTACAATGTAAACCACCTTGTCTAAAGGATAATGCGGTTATAAAAAAAAAAAAAAAAAGATAAAATCATCTGAAGGATTGATCAATATCTTTCTCTGCACTACCAGTCAGGACTAGAGTTGTTAAGATTTGACCCAAAGAGCTAGAATGTGAATTACATAGGGTTTCACTTTCCAAAGTACAAGCTAGAGGTACTCTAGCCATTTCCTCTGGAAATGGGACTTTCCTTTGGAGAATCAAATATTTTACTATAAATTGATCATGCCGCTCTCCAGTTTTTGTATGAAATCATTCTGAAAAGTGATTTTAAAGGGGATTAGAATGCATTTTTTAATGTAGAGTATTGTTAGTATGAATGAGCAGTTGTCTGGCCTGCTCCTAGGTCACTCTGCTTCCATAAGCAGAATATGGGCTGAGGTAGGAATAGCAGAAAGGAAGACCAGTAGATATCTAGGGCACACTAGGCTCTCAAGGTCAGCCCAAAGGTATCTGATGTCCTAGACGACTCTTCAGCCATGCACAGGGGTGGCTCAAGTCCATGCCCCTGGTGTCCTGTATCTTCCCTTCCCTATTGCGCCCCCCCCTCCTGTGTCCAGCATCTCCCCTTCCCTAGCACCTCCCCCCTATCCACAATCTCCTTTTCCCCATCCAGCATCTCCCCCTTTTTACTTCCTCTTGCTGGGCCTGCCTCCTTTCCTCGTTGCTGCTGCCTTCCACACTACCTCTGCCCAGCTACATTAAGACAGTGGGCAAAGCGCTGCTGCAGCCTTGCACCCTCTGGACTTCCTGTTATAGAAGGAGCAGGTCATGTGCTTGTGCTCAAAAGGCTCCACACTGTTCTGCTATACTAGCAATGCCGCCATATCCCAGATCCTGCCACCCTAGTGTGCCAGGTAGGGCTGACAGCGCAGGCCCTCTTACACTGAGACAGCCTCAGTTGACTATGGGAATCTTCTCTTGTGCTTAGTCTTTGGGTTCAAACAACTGAACCAAGCTGGGACCTTCCTTATTTCCCCGATGATGGCCTCTCTGGTTCTAGCACATATCGGTCTTCTCCAGGATACGACCTTCCTCATTCCCTCCTACTGAGTAAACCTCTTGCTTTTCTAGGCCTGTGGATGTGACGGGTCCAGGTGGAGCTTGGTTTTTTCATCTCCCAAAGGGCCACCTATTCCTACTTTTGGTCTTTATTTACTTTTGCAAAACTTGAATCACATTAATTCATCTGGTGGTAGGCTCTGGTTTCCAGATCTATGCTTGCCGTAAGGTATGTGTACCCCATTACTGTATTAGAAGTATGTATTGTGGTTACAGTAAAGACCTTGAGAATCAATTCTGTGATATTTTCAGTTGTTGTTCAGCAGGCAGGCAGTTGAAATTGTTAAATGCAAACAAGATGTTTTTCTTACATGTATTTATGTTGGGTAAAGATGTTTCTTAGTCCACTGAGATTTGCGAACATTTCATACAAGATCAACTTTATCACATCCAGCAGTGGATCCAGGCAGAGAAGACCAAAGTCATGCCCATAGTGAAATATGTAAAGAAAAAGCCAGTCCCAAAAATAATAACAGCAGAGCTGAGAACAAAAGTGTGATTATGATGATACAGTGTGAAATTTCCCTCTGTGCACCAGATGAAATAGAACTAGGTCTCTTCCTGCAAGTTAGAACTGTTAGGACGAAGGCTAAAATTAATTTCCCTGCCCTGATTATTATTCTGTGTTAAATATTTAGGGGCCTATTCAGGGCCGGCACAAGGGTATTAGGCACCCTAGACAAAACTTCAGCTTTACGCCCCTCACAGCTTTTAGATCCTAGTGTCCCATCCCTTCTGATTTTGATTATTAAACTAAATTGTAGTAATCTCAACACTGTCCCTGCCAGAACAGTCCTATAAAAATCACATTTGGTCATCATATATTTACAAAACAAAGTTTAATAAATAAAAGTATGTATAATGGGGGAGATTTCCAAAAGCCACTTACAAGATAAATGGACTAGTTGCAAATTTCTCATTCTTCTTGCAGGTAAAAGTATGCACCAATTACTCTGAGTTTGACTACCAGGACCACTATTTGGTTTTTGACTTTGCTGCCCCCCCCCCCTCACAGAAGCTGCCATCCTAGGTGACTGCCTAGTTCGCCTAGTGGCTGGGCCAGCCCTAAGCCTATTTCCTAAGCTGTGTTGACGGAATTAACACACACGAACAGCTACAGTGAAAATGAGCATTTTGGGATGTTGAAAAGTGGGGACTATGCGTTACTACGTAGTAACAGAAAGATTGTTACCATGCATATACTATCCATAGGACAGATAACACAGAACAATTAATGCCACTGCAAGAAGTTGTAGATGTTACATCGCATGATATCTACTAGCCAGGTAATGCATAAGAGTTTTATTTGTTGCATTAACTGCGCAGGAGCCTTTCTCAAAAATACTGGGAATACCTCCATCAGTTAAAGGTGGAGGTTTTGCAGTTACTGAGTGTCACTTTTGGCAATTACTGCATAGTAATTGCAAAGCCTTGCCATACTTTAGTAAATGGGGGCCAAGAACTTATTTTTGAGCAACCAACTTGTATTACCTAGGAGTATTTTGCTGTTGTATACATAATGGGCCCAATATTCAGAGGTGGCGATTAGCTGTTGCCACTGAACCCAAGATATGGCCCCCAACATTGAATATCTGGGTCATCTGGATAGCCCTGAGGCTCACTGGGCAGCAGCAATATTCAGTCATGGTCCAGTGAGCTTTGGTAGCAAAAGTTAGGTCAGCCTTGAATTTGCCCAATTTTGGCCGCTAAGGAATAACTGGACAGTGGCCGACTATCACTGCTGCATGGTTGTCCCTGGGTGCTGTCCCCAGAAAAACTGAATGCTAGCCAGTTAACATCGGGGTCACGGATTTTCAGTAGGACCAGTCACATTAATGTCACTGAATATCCTGGTGACTGCAGTTAATGGGGTTAGCAGGTCTGTTGTTCACGTTAATCACTTTGAATATCTCCCCCCAACCTTTTCAATATCCAGTGCAATCAAAATTTAAGAACTGGATGTAGCCTCAAATCCCAAACTAAATGTTTTTTTTTTAAATTACTCTTAGGATAATTTTATAACAGGCTGCCTAATTTGTGAGGTTCGTTATGTGTATACAGTTAGTTATGTCAGACCTGTACTCACCAGCTGTGGCCGCAGAAAAAGTGTGAGTAATATAAGATGAAAGAGAGTGTTTTAACCAATAACATTGTGAAAGATAAAGACACATACTTTTATATAAAATTAATTTTACAGAAAATTCTAAAAGATTTTGACATTTCCACTTCTGTTTTGAACCGTCCAAGGCATGAATCTCCCTAACTGTTTAAAGATTATCCCAGTTGTCGATTCAACTTGTAGCCTTTCAGGATAGAAAACAAAGGAGACCAAACGAGAACCACTAGAGATAAGAAAGACAAGTGGGTGATTTGAAGTATGTAGCAATTACTGTAATTTCAAATGCTTACTTATATTATTGAGGTGACCTTTTTCCTTTGAAACCAAGACGTTCCCTCCAGAACTAATCCAGCCTGCTGTTCACAAAATCTGCACATAGGTGTGGATTTGTAAGAGAAACTCTATCTGCTCCGAATTCTCATGTGTCTCTGGAGAGATCCTCTAAATTTTGCATTGATAGAACACCAGGCAGAAAAGTTAGGCTTTTTTCTTGGTTGTGTGAGAGTCCCACTACTTTCTCCATGTAGGTCCACTTTTGGGGAATTACGAATCCTCAGCAGTTAATTTGTCATTCAGGAAGACTCTCAAAAACCTGGTTTTCTTCTGTTACAGCTTATTTTAGTGATTCAATTACTTCCTCATTGGGTCATGTCTGTATTGTTTTGAATTAGTGTTTATTTTTGTTTTATTATATTGTATTCTCTGAATTAATTCTATTATTGTAAACTGCTTTAATGTTCATGGTAAGCAGTACATTAAGTAACTTCCATCACATAACACACACACAACTATCCCATAAGCCTTCTTTCCTTGGCTGTATATGTTGTCCTGCCTGTCAATTGATCCCTCTCTTTGTTTTGCTTCTATTTTATTCACAATTTTTAAATATAATAATGGTGGAAATAAGTCAATAAACCACTATATATGTGCACACACTATTTTAAGTATGATAATGGCATATCACAGTGCTTCTGTACTATGCTTAGCTTTCCTGTTTCTAGGGGTTTTTAATTCACATGGCTCTAACCTATTTTAGAGTTGTATGTAAATACAAAGCAATTGCTGTTTTTCAGAGTAGCCCCCAACCAGCCCATCCCTACCACTCTTCGCTAATGGCCTCATCCTTGCTCATTCCGTTCGCCTACCTCTCCCCCGATGCTCCACTTTGAGAAGAGGTGTGCAGGGAAGCCCATTGGTCGAGAAGAACCTGCTCGGGTGAGACATCCTCAGGGAGGGACACGCACAAAAACAGAATGGTGAAGCCATAGCTGCTGCATCCGGTGAGAGTATAGTTGGGGAGTATGGTATGTTTTCAGTGTGTAGTCAATAAACCCCTATTCTTTTTTTTTCTGCACAGGGCTGATTTATTTCATTTTTATTTATTTAGTATTTTGCTCACGCCTTTCCAGTAGTAGTTTAGGGGTACAGTTGGTATTTCCCTGTCACTGGAGGGCTTACAATTTAAGGGGCTACTAACTAGTTAATGTGCATTATAGCACATGGTAACTGGCCTTGGTGAACACTTAATGTGCCAGCTACTGATCGCTAAAATATGTTTACTGGTACTCATATGCTAATGTGGAGAGTGGGTAGGTTAAAGGCAGAGTGCGGGCGCTGTTAATGTGACAGCATAGGATGTACATAATGATACCTCTATTAATTGCTGATCACACCCCCGACAGTGAACATGGAGGCATATTACAAATGCACGTTAAGCACACAGCCTAACCAGGATTTCATGAAAAGGCCCCTAAGTTTTTGTATTTGGAGGGTTAAGTGACTTGCCCAAGGCCACAAGAAGTGCCAGTGGGATTCAAACGTTGGTCTCTTTGGCCATCAGGCTACTTCTTGGTTCAAACCCAGGTATAAGTCTGTAATAATGACAGCAACGATATGGAGGATAAATCATCTACTGTCTGTTTCATAACTGGCCCGAGATGTGATGTATCTAGCCTCAACTGTCTGAGCTCACCTCTCTTTAGCAGTCGTTTATCCATCTCCAGCCTCCCTTTTTCATTTGTAAAATGTTGCCTTTTCAGCCTCATTTTCATACTAAGAGGCTGATATACTAACTTGTAAAATGGTTTTGCAAAGAGTGCTTTGCATGGAAAAACATCCTGAAATATGCAAAAACACTACAATTTCAGAGTTTTGATGCATTTTCACACTAGAAGTCTCACTTGTGAAAAAGATTCAGCCCTTCTCTGCTATTTACGTTTTCTGCATAGTCTGCTATATATGAAAATCTACTAAAATTTTGAATTAGTGATCTGCTGCACTGCAATATCATGCAAGACAGCTCATTATTTCAGAATATGGAAAGCCAGTGTACAAAGATGTCTTCACACCCCAGTTTTCACAAAACAGCTCAGCAAAGTATAGTTTCCATTTCCTGACGGCAAAGTTTACTATAAAACTTATTTGCATTGCTATTAAACCTATGAGGGAAAGAGGCTGTTAAAGGACAGGAAATCTCATAGGTTCATGGCTGGCATTAGCGGAACAAAATGAGACAATTACCCTGGGCCGCCATGCTGCAGCAGACACCAGAACCTGTCCAAAGTTGAAGAAGCCAGAACTTGCTTAGATGCTTTGAGCCCCGGTGGGGTCAGACATATATTACCTGCTAAATGCCTGGGTTCAATTCTCCACTAAGAGCTCCCCCACACGAACAGAAGAGATTCATGGGGAGCTCTGTATCACGGCGGGAGAGAGCGGGCCGAGGGAGGAGCGACCCTCATCCTGGATGTACAGGGCCTATTCTGGTGACAGCCCTATATGCCCAGGCCTGGCTAGTTAGATGGGGGACTTATTCCACCTCAGAGCACTGTTCCCTCTAAGCTGTGCGCGTGTGCGCGCGCACACACCTCGCCGAGCGAGCGCATATACTTTACAACAGAGCGCACAAAAATTACGGCTCCGATTCTGATAGAAAACAACACAGACATCTTAAAATTTTAAAAGTTATGATTGTAATTACTAGAAATTTCCCGCTTCATTTAGTAATCGTCTATTTTCATTTAATTTTATTAAATTCAATGTGGTGTACATACTGTATTCTGACGTGTAGTCAAATTTTAAAGTATATAACTCCGAGTGTCCTTATGTGGTGCACAAAAATTTAACCTTCCTTCAAAAGCTGCACACAGCTGATATTTTATGCGCACACAGCCTACAGAAAATTAGAGGGAACATTGCCTCAGAGATGAAATAAGTTACCCTGATGTGGGAGGACATCATGGCAGGGCAGCAACAACATGGTGAGGGGGTCAAGTGCTGGGGATATCAGAGGGTAAACGGCTTGCCAGCAATTGGGGCTCCTGTATGGCAACCTGGTGAGGGGATGCCACGGCACTGGGCTCATGCAGGAGAGTGCTGTTCACAAGGTGGGGATTGGATGTACAAAGGGCCAGAATTGGGGCACATCGTGCCTGTCCAGGCCAGTTGCACCCGATTCTGATCCCCCATGGGATCAGAATCATGTGAAAATCCGGCCCGTCCAAATTCTGGATGTGCCCCAAATGGAATCTGCCTTGGTATGTCTAAGAATGATCTTTTATGGGTTAAAACATCAACTGGAAGAGAGGTTTACCAGATTTGTACAGGTATCTTGCACATGTTGCCTTCCTGTATTTGTCCCTTAACACTTTGAAGGGCTGCACTAGTTCAGCCATAGTTGCTATAGGGCTCGGTTCTTAGGGTGGTATTAGACGCACAGTAAGCATTTACCATGGGTTTTTATACGGTAGTGCAAACCTGCACAAATGGCTACCACATAGTAAAAACCCATAGTAAGTGTTTAATGTGGGTTGGGGCAGGTTCTGACATCTATCATGTGGTATGATGCTACTCATGGCCTAGTGGTGCCACAACAGCCCACTGCCGGTTGAAAATGCCCCTCCAAGATCCGAGGTTACAGCAGCAGTTGCTTTTGGCACTAGGTCTTGAATTCCATGCCTCAGCCGGTAGTGCGGGTACATCCGAACTCTCTGCCGAGGCATGGTACGTCCCTTGCATTTACTGCACTTCAGGTGCTCTATAACAAGTTGTTTTTAGACTTGGTGCTTGCTGTGGGAGAGGTGGGGGGGGGGGGGGATAAAATGTGAGATATTTGCTGTGGGGAAATGCACTAGGACAAAAAGGGCTAGATAAAATGCTTTACTTGGTTTTCTCCTTACAACTTTGTAACTTCAGTATATTCTGTTTCTCTTCCAGAGTCCCCCTTCGCTTGCCTTGCAGTCTGTGGAAATTATGAAACATATTACAGTTCCAATGACATTTTATTACAGCATTTTTGTATTAAAAACTAAACTTTTTTTCCCATGCAACATGCATTGGCTAAATGTAAATTATTTCAAGATTTTTTTTCTTCTAAGATTGTACCCTATCAGAAAAAAACCCAGTTTGCAGTATATCACAGACAGCACTAAACCCTTGACTTCAGAGAAAAATATTGAGTCTAGCCCTGAATATGGAGGCTAATTTCACTTTTGGGAGATAAGATTTCAAACATATATCTGTCCAATTTGCTTATATTGAGTTTCAGAGTTCTGGGACCAATTCCAAATTCAAGAGTAAAAGAAATATTGTACTTCTAATGGAAAAAAGAGCATTTTGAAGCCCTAAGTTATATCATATATAAAGATTTGTGTTCATATGATATGCTCTGTTCAGCGCCAAGTGTATTTCTGCAAGATATTATTACCAATACATTTTATGTTTTTTTTTTCTTAACACCATGAATGCTGAAAGTTTCCCCCAATCTATAGGCCTCTCAGTTTTGAACTGGTAATGATCAGCTCGTATAACCTAATCACCACCAGTGACATGTTCACAGACATAAATTATCACATGCAGACAAGTCATTTTAGTATAAAAGACTCCACTTATCCCTATATGGGGCAGCAGGCAGAGACTGAAAGGAAGTGTGTGCAGGGCATGCTTTGGACTGTCCTTCAAAGTATAGTATATTCATATTTTAGATTCACAATACATGTATACCTCATAAAATGTCTCAGTTGGGATTTACACCTGCTTTGGGTCCTACATAACCTCCGGCTAACTTTGCACTTGAACTTGGAGCTTGGGAGAGTGCTGGGGGGGGGGGGGTGGTGAGGAAGGAAGGGGGAATAGTGCCCATCTCTGGGGAGAAAGTTAGTAGGGAGATTTGTAATCGGGGTGGCCCAAGGGTCGCTGCTTCCCTAGGCAGAAGCCATTGCTATCTCCCCCCCCCCCCGACTGTTTTGAGCCACTGCTGCTTTCAAACCGGAGTGCGGCTGCCGTCGCTGACTCAAGCTGAGAGAGATGGATTTGGAGGGTGGAGGTGATGGCCTGACTCCATTTTGAAATCAGCAGCTTTGTGCCGCCCACCAGCATCTACTGCTGTAGGCAGCCACCTAGTCAACAGGCTGGCCCTGTTTGCAATATTCTGCAGCACTGTCCAGACAGTCTTGCTGAGTATTGCTGCAGAATGCAGAAAAGCTGCCGGGGGGGGGGGGGGGGGGGTTGTCCCTATAGCTATCCAGTCAGTGGAGATATTCAGCAACTAAACCAGATAAACAGGTAAATGCAGGAAGCTGGTGCTAGACCCGTGCTAGATTGATTTTTAATGTTCCTGACAACGCACACATTTTAACGAGCGATGCAGGAAGGTTAGGGTATGCAAATACCCACTGCGGTAACCCTGCGCATGCAAACAAGCTACCACAGCGTTAAACTGGGAGAGCGAGCCAAACACATGCGCACGAGAAGTCTGCACTAATTTGGCTTGGTCTCCAGGCACCGGTGGCTAATTTGCATTTTTTTTTTTTTTTACTGTTTAACAAAGATTGCCAAAATGAGATTAATATGAAAACTTAGAGGCTCCGCTACAAAAATGCTCATAAGGGCCTATTGCTGGCTATGGGGAGCAGGAACAGCTGGTTTCCTTTAACACATTTGGAGAGCTGCAGGAGACGAGCTCTCGTACTGTCGGGGGGGTCACCAGGGATTTTTTTTTGTCAGCATGGCCCCAGCAGTATTTTAATGGCATTGAGACCTTTTCCCGATGCCTGAACATTTAAGGAGAAGATTATCTAGGCATCGGGAAAAGCACCTGGTGCCATCAAAATACTGGTGGGGGGCGTTAGAGGTTTACTTCTACTTCGACCCTGGAGTAAAAATTTTGGCACTATGGCTTGTTGCAAAATCCTCTACGCCTGTCTCTGCATCATTGCAATTATTCAAATGTGCATTAACACACATTTGAATAATTAGGATTCATTCAAATAGATTTAAATATGGGTGGCGTTAATTGGGTGCTAGTTTTTCCATCAGCTTTTATGTCTATTTCCTGAATTTTAAAGGATCTTAAAATGTATTTATTTGCACATATTTTTATACCACCCCTTCCAACATGTGCTTAAATGTGGGTTATGGGCTTGTAAAGCCTGCACTAGCTTTCTGCATCGGCCTGAACGTTGATTTGCCCTAGCTTTATTTGGCTATTACTCTCCCCTTAGTGATTGAATATCACCACTAACTGAGCCAGGTGATGGACAAGCTCTGGCACAGATATCTCATTTTAATTTGAAGTGACAGGTGCTTTAAAACACTGACTGTCACTGCTGAGTATCGACCCCTTAGAGTTTGGGAAGGGGGCTTCCTAAGTCACCCCTCCCTTGTAAGTTCAGACTTACAAACTCCGCCACTTATATATGTAAATGTTAACACACACACACATTTAAGTAGCAAAATCCTTAGCTTATATGGGTACAGCATGAGTTGTTCATATAAATTCCTTGATATGACAGAGCCATACCAACGGCTATGCAGACAAATTCTAAAGATAAACCTGACAAAAGCCAGTGATGTTTTTACATGGTTGTATTAGCCAATAGGCCTACCTGAAGTTGGAAGCACTATTTAACTAAAGCACTAAAACAACAAATAAAAACAACCGACTCTTCCCAAAAGACTTAGTTACCGACAGTAGCAAAACAAAAAACCAAAAAAAGAGAGCGAGTATTGGTTATCAGTTCAACCAAGATAGTCTAATCATGGAATAAATATGAAATAATGCCCATTTTACTATTTTTTCAAAATGTCTATTTTATAATGTTTCTTCATTTTAATCACCTTAGTTTTATATTAAAGTCGCACAAATAATAATCCAATAATCCAACAGAATGCTCTGTTTCGGCCCTGATTCGAGTTAATATCCCTTATCCTGCAGGGTTTCAATCTCCCCCTCTTATGGTTTTTATGAAGGGGAAAATGAAACCATAGAAGGCACTCGGATGGGACTGATGGATCTCTGATGGGCCATTATAGGTGCAATAAATATAAATATTGTGAACAATTGAAGGTCCTTAATGGATGGACTTGAAAATGGGTAAGACCTACTATTGTAGACATCAGACTACTTGTAACTCTGGTTATGCAGTATATATGGTACAACGTGAATGTCCTCAGCTCTGTATTGGGTGAACCAGTAAAACAGTGAAAATTAGATTGGCGAACAAAAATCACGGTTAAAGAACCGGGTTGCTGCTGCCCCGTTTGTGACATACTGTTTGGAGAAGGGTCATGGATCCTTTTCTTTGAAATGGAGGGTGTTTGATATGATACCGTTTAATCCGTTGGGGGGGGGGGGGGGGGAGATTGGCAAAGCAGACTGGAGTTTTAATTTAAATACTAGCATCCCCAATGGGCTGAATCTTGAATATTGAGATGACATTGATCTGAGTTTGGACTTGATAGGTGAATTTCTGATTGGTTAGAAGTTTAAAGAGGCAGGGAGTTCCCGGATTTATGACATCAGCTCCTTCAGATAAGGTCGATATGGCTTCTACAAGAGGTTTGAGATGGAAATGCTGCGTCTAGATGTGAATTTCAGCTAGGGATTAAAGCAAATTTTGCACTAAAATCAGTTTATTCCCTGATGCAGGACTAAATATTTGTTATAAGGTCCGAAACTGAGGCTTTGTTGGATTATTATGTGTCTCTCTAACAGAAAACTAAGGTGATTAAATTGAAGAAACGTTATAAAATAGAAATTTTGAAAAAAAGGAGTAAAATGGGCATTATTTCATATTTATACCATGATTAGAATATCTTGGTTGAACCAATAAGCCGGACATTTTTTTTTGTTACTGTAAACAAGTCTTGAGAAGAGCAGTTTGTTTTACTTGTTGATTATCAAATACTTTAACGTGAATGTGTATACCACTCGAGCTCCCCCTCTTTAAAATACTAAACACACAACTGATAGTCTGATATGTCTTAATGGATGGAGGAGAGGGGCAGGTTTTCCAGTCACACAGGGCACACTTGTAGCTTGGTACAGCACTATGCTGACACTCATATTAAAAAAAAAATTCCCTATCCTGGAGAACTTGTCCCTGAGGCAATGGAGGGTTGAGTAACTTGCCCAAGGCCACAAGGAGTGTGGTGGAATTCGAACGCTGGTCTTTGCTACTCTCAGGATGGTGCCCTAAACGCTAGAAATTAGGGAAAATGGCATTTGGTGTTTTGCTCATCACCAAATAGACCTGCTTCTTTGGCATCGCTAGAAGCATATCATAAAAGGCTCATGGTTTGCAGGACCTTTAATAGTGTAGGCGTGTAGTTTTAAAGGTAGGGATCTAAAGGTGTGGGTTTCCCGTCTAGACGGCCTTTACAAAGCTATGTCTATTTAAACATTAAGGGAGGGAGAGGACTTACTGATTTTCCATACCACGCTGTCAGGAACAGGAGCCTTGCAGTTCACACTATATTTTAAGAGTTTTGGCAATTACATTTCTTTAGGTTATGTTAAAGTGGCCAACCCTTGATTAAAAGGTACCAAAGCAAAACTGCAACGTTGGAAGCGATTGCGCTTTTAACTCATCGACTTCTTGCTCGGTGTAGAGTATGTGCACTACTAACAGAATAAGATGCTCAGGTGTATTCAGACAGTGATGCACAATGGTTCTTTGTTCTGTCATAGTCCAGGTAAGAACACATTCTAAGCTTCGGATTCTATTACCGCTGTGCAGTAACTTATGGTGTGAAAAATGCTTTAACATGTAGGTCTATAAGCTGGGAGTCAAAGGTGCATCACACGCAGACCACCCAGAAATGCCACCCGAGAGGCCATTCAGGTGAAACCTATTGTACACCGTGAGGGATATTTAGGAAGAATTGACTTATCTGCACAATGCATCCCCGTGTGTTTTGGTGCAAACTAAAACTGGAGGGCTCGTTTAGTCCGGTACAAAAAATTGGGACAGATTTATTCAGGAAAAATCTCATTGTTTGCAGTAATTGCAGGGCTGACAGGTGTAAACAAAAAAAAAAAAAGGAAACGTAAAGAATTATTTGAAAAAAATGTGAATAAGTATAGTTGTGCTTTGGTCACTGTGCAAATGCATGTTTAGTTAATTTCGATGGCAGTAACACCCCCCACTCTAAGTGCTTCTAGGATTTTATGATGCTTCATTGGTGACTAAGTTGGAATCCAAAGCATAGTAGAAATTAGCTTTGATCTCTTAGTTATTTAATTTTATATCAGTTCTGTACAGTTTAAATGCAAATTTGTCATCATTTGGACATTAGAACGTTAGTGTTAGAGCAATAAAACTGGTAAATGCAGATAGTCATAAAGAGAAGGGGAAGTCTGTATCTATACCTTGCAATCAAACATTTAGCAGTATAGGCAAAGCACGAAGAATGCTAAATCTCAGTTATGTAACAACAAAATTGGCAGATTCTAATACTGTATGGGAATAAATGTAATACAAAGGAATACCTGGTTTCTGTACAAAAAGGAGTAAGTGAAACGTTTTCATATGTGCTTCCTTCCCTAAGATTAAAAGCAAGACAAACTTCAGGAAGCTGTGAAAAAGTAAAATCATTTTGTAAATGGCCAAGATGCATATTTCCTGATTTTACAATTAAACACAACAAAGCTCAGTTCAGCCAAATCAGGAAAAGCACAGACGGGCAGTGTGATGGGACTGTCAACAATAAAACGGTGCCATAAAATTAAATTGGATAAGTATCGCTTAATTCGGGGAGTCTGAAATAAAGGGGTATTGAAAACTCAGATAGGAAGCTTGAATCAACTGATTTTTCTTCCCGGTGCCAACCCTTCATCAAAATAACAACATATTTATTCTCAAAAGAACAGCCTTCCACCGACCTGCCAAGCATGTGCGATTGTTTTTTTTATACAGAATTCACTTACAATTGCAAGCTTCATGTTTACAATTGTTTTCTTAAAACGAGCTGAACACAGGCAACAAAAAATAATAATTATTATTATTACTCACCATAATTATAACTTTTGTAATTTCCATTTTAAATTGGAAATAGCTGCTTGTGTTCAGAAAATGTCTTATTAGCAGTCAGTAATGAACCTTAATTTTCTAGAATGTTTTTTATTCCCATGCTCCTTGCGTTAAGAAAATATTCACAAACCATAAGTTATATACCAATACACTGCATTGCTACCCACAACAGCCTTATTAAACATCTATACATCCACAAAACGAGTACCACAGGGCAGGAAGTAGTGTGTGCATTTATATTATATTTTTTTGTCATCTACAGGTAACACGTACAAAATAAGCAACAAATATGCCTGCAGTTAGACTTCATATGCGTTCTGTATGCGTATTAATATTCAAAGATTGTATTTATAATTAATGTATTTAAACCAACAAACCACTTGTTAAAAACATCTAAATTTACATATTAACACCGTAAGATTACTCCTTTGTTCCTTGGGTTTTTTCCCATTTTAAAAATCAAATCAACAAAACATTTTAAGAATCGCAAAGCAACTTATTACTATTCTGGGGCTCGCTAGTTGAATATCGACGCGGGATCGGGATTTTCGTTAAAGCGTCTAATAAGAAACTCCCGTTTTTGTTTTTTTCTACATAGCATATTTCAGGATTCAGTATAACAGGGGTAAAACGGCAGATAAATAAAGATAATTTGATCAAAACCTACAATAATTAATTATGAGGATTATTTGGGGGCATGATATAATCTAGTTTAGAAGGTATCCGTCTCTTCGCTGATGGTTTTGATTATTCCTTGTATTTCCAGGAGGGATACTGCATTTTTTTGTTTGTTTAAAAAGGATAGAGGTAGGAATCTGTAGCTGCTCTAGGAATGGACTATTTCTTGGACTGAAAGAACATTTTAAAAAAATCATGCATCTTGAAAAGTTTATTCAACTGTCAAGCACACCATTTGGCGCAATCTACCCGAATGGCGTATAAATACGTATATTTTCATTAAAGTGGTTGCCCCTTGGTTTGTTTTAATACTTTCCTATCTATCTAATAGTTAACCTTTTCCCCGCAGACTCATACGCCGAAAATGACATGTTTTTCAGTGGTAAACATCAACCAGCCTCATCCCATTCTACAAAGCCAGTCCCCTAGTCATTGCCACCGATCTCTCAACGCTTTCCCTCCTCTCAATCGCTAGGAAGTGGACACTTAGAAACGCCTGTGCAACTTCAAGTAAAACACATACAACCCGCATAATCCAGAGGAAAAGAATTGCAACTCATCCATTTTAGATTTTGATGTCTTTTGCAAAGTATTTCTGGTCCATGTTCAATGAAAATCCACGGAGGGCCTCTTGGTCTACGGTCTATCAACTGTTATACTGACAGGCGTTTAGACTAGACCCAGGACTTTGTAAACTGCTGTATGCAAAAGTGGAGTGCTGCTTGGATTTCAGTCTGAGGCTGGCCAAACTGGAGTTGCACGTGTCCCTGTAAACACTATATGGAGATCCAGGGGGTCCATAGGGACAAGCAGCTGAAGACATAGCTGAATTGAGGGAGGAACTACTAATATTATTAAGGTTGTTGATGTTGTTTAAACTTGAATTTGGCATGCCCGGGACGGCAGAGTGACCCATTGTGGAGGGCATAGTCATTGAAGAGATATTGCTTGGGGCGGAGAACATGGACTGGGAAGAGAGAGGACTCATGGAGTTGAAGAAGGTGAAACTTTTAGTGGACAGTGGTGCTGGTGTTAAACTCTTAGTGGCCCAGTTGTTGTAAGGATAGCCAGTATACATGTCCTCATAAGGCTGCATCACGCTGAACTGAGGAACATAACCATTTTTGCATAGATCCATCTGCTGGTTGCGTTCCCTCTTTCTCCATTTCGCTCTGCGGTTCTTGAACCATACCTAGAAGATAAGGATACAGCAAACTATAAGCAAGGTCATGGGACAAAGGTCATCCGTAAACTTCAGCTTCTCAGTCTAGCCAGCAGGGAATAGTTAAGGAACAAAAGAGAGAGAAAAAATACAGAGCGGTTAATGTAGTAATTAATAGAAAACTTGAAACCCAATCGACTAAAAAACAAAGACACAAATATGATTAAAACCAGTGACCCACAGAATCACAAACAGCGGGCACTCCAGAGCTTGCAAGATTCTGAAAACAGGGCTCTTAGGTTACAGGACACCTGGTTGAGCTGTGGTCCTTTATACTTATGTTGTTGTTTTTTTTTGCTTGGGTCGAAAGGGCCCTATTCTCCAAGAACCAGATTCATTTACAGATTTTTTTTTTAGTGTTGTCACCACGGGAAAATCCCAGTAAAGGGATCCCTTGTGCTGTCGGAATAGGCAGTCACAAAATGGCGGAAGCCGCTACAACTAGGGACCCTTTGGATTCCTCTGAAGGTCATGTTAAATTAAAGAGAGAATTTGGACTTTGTGTACAAGTTAAGCAATGCTCAGCTGTCTTTCTAAGGCTGCCTGCAAGCTCTTTGCTTTGTTCCAGGTCCCTGCTTGGTCCTTGGCTCCTTCGTGTATCAGGTAAGACCTAGGAAGGAAGGAGGGAAGGGTTTCCATCACCCTTTCTCGCTTCGCTAGTCTATCTGAGCAGCCTCGCTACTTCTCAGAACTTGGCTTTAAATTTATTCCCTAAGTTGTGCAGCTTCTGCTTGGTCTTCCTACTACTAACATTATGTAATACACAAAAAGCCCCCTTACACCCCATAAAAAAGACTGGATCGAGTAAAATCTTAAAATTTCTCCTTGGATCCGCAGACTATTCATGGATAACGAATCAAATTTACTGCACACTGGTTCTGTCTATGGGAAACCTTTGAGCTAAATTTTAACCTTATAATTATAAATAATGCTTCAACTGAAATATTAATGATTGCACGGTGAGGAGACTAATCTGTTGCTAGCGCATTGAAGTCAGTTTAATGACCTTATCATGAATACCTTAGTGCAAATCTTTGAATATTATGAGAAATTTGAGCTGAAAGGAATATTTTTTTCATAGAGTGGGTCTTACATTTGCCTCCTATTTTTATATAATTTACAAAATTAACCCGTGCTAAAAAGGGTGGACAGAAATCCCGCAGATCAAGGCTGGTAGATTTTCTTTTTAATTTGCTAGTTGCAGCCAGAGCCATTTAGATTTTCCAGTTCAGCTGATAAATAATTCACCCGGCCTGATCCTCGACAAGGAATGTAATTAACATCGAGCTCTATTATGCAAATGCAGATACAATAGGAATTATTTTCTAGCAGTCAGCAGCAGACAACGCGCGGATTTTCTTTGCTGAAAACAAGAGAAGACCTATCACGTACCCATCCGCTATTAAAAACGTTTCTCATGGTACTGAGGGGGGACCTGAACGTTTCATACTGTACTCGGAAAATGTTTTCAGACAGGGTCTTCCTGAAAATGAAACTAATCGTTTCAATTACAGGCTCCGAATATCTCCGAGTGCACTAATTAAGAAGGCCGCATTTGCAAAGTGCGCTCTCCAGTCTCTGTATAATTGCATCCATGGAAAAATAGGTTAGCTGTTGTTGACTTTTTGCAGTGTTTGTGTGAAGACTTTTCTTGGATTACTTTTTTTCCAACTGACTTAATATAAATCATTAGGTAATACTACAATTAAGAATAAGTCCAGTTTCCTGGTACACTCATCCTGTTTTGTTAATTTTTGTGACTTGATTAGTTTTGCGTTTATGATTTTCCGAGTGGATCGATAATGGCTTCGGGCTGATAAAGTAAGAGGTTTTTCTTCTATCCGTACGTGGAAGTCGGAAAAGGTGCTTCATTCCGCTGAAAGTTTCTCTTATGTGCCTATGGTAAAAATCTTTAATAAACTTACATTTAAATCTCAGTATTAACAACTAGCCATTTCATCCGTTTATTGCAGATTTAAAGGTATATTTTAAATTTTACTCCGTGCAGACCAATGCCTTAATTGAATGAGATAAACTATAATTCGTGAGAAAAATCTTATTAGACTTGGGTCGCCAGGAGTCAGCACTGACTTGAAGGCACTAAAAAAAAAAAAAAAAAGAAAAAGAAAAAGCGGGAGGGGTGAGTGGTATTTTATGCATCTGTTACAGTGGTCTGATGCTGTGCAGACAAACCCAGAATGATCAAAAATGTGGAGAACTCAGACTGTAGGCAGTACAGCAATTTTCATTCAACTGAAAGGCCCTTTGAGAAACATGGTCCTTGGAGAACAGAGCCCCTGGTCTGAATTTCAGCCATCTATTGCATCCTTAAAACCTGAAATATTAAATCAATCGCTAAAAAAATTCAAAGTGCTATGGAGATCTCCATAGCTAGAAAAAAATTACTTGGATACTAGCTGTTTACTTTTTATCTTAGTAGCTTTTTAGGTCTATTTTTTTTATTTAGCTTATGAAGGTTTATATTATAATAAGCAGTGAGAACATTATTAGACAACAATGGCCTCTGGGATTTAACAATATAAGATTGCATTATCAGGATCACCCTAACATACAGGTACATTTTGGATCTTTATAAAAGTTTCTGTGTAAACATAGGTCTGTCTCTGCATGTGTAATATGCATTTTTTGTCCTAGCTTTGATTAAATGGACCCAGCCAGTTTTCTTTCATATAATTACTCAGTTGGAAGGTTAAGAAAACAATCTAATTTGTGTTTATTGCGCGCAGTTCATATAGTCGGCCTAATTTTGTTTTCTTGACCAAAGGCAGCTCTACTTATTTGCCTTGCATAGACTGTGTTGTACTTTATGGGCAGTGAATTGTCTCTCTAACAGAGATACCCCCCTGCACTGTCGTCTTGCGTTTTGTTTCTGCCCAATAGTATGTTAAATAAGCTACAAACGAATCGGAGGTATATCTCCTGGGCTCGGTTTTCTCAGGAGGCCGTTATATAAAGATTTAGTATTTTCTTTCAGATCATTGGTTTACTGTGTGCCTTCTTGAAGATGGATGTGGAAAAGAGCTAGCCAGAATACAGAGGGACACTAATCACTTTGGTCAGGAACCTCACCGCGACGGTCCAGTCACACAATCTCATCCTGGACCTCTAGCCATGAAATGACTGAAATTCATTTTCATAGCCTGAAAGACTAAATGCTCCCTGCTCCCTGCCCCCCCCCCAATTCAATTGCTACTAAAATTTGAATACCGATTTTCGTAAGTAAAAAAACGAATCGATTACCTCCCCCTCCCCACGAAAAACTATCAAAACAAACAAATTCATCTTTAAATTATTTTAGATGTCCCAAAACAAAGGCCTCGTTGTCCAAATGTTGTGTTTGCCTTCAAATAGTTTTGGGATAATACAAATAAGATCGCAGTAATGTAAACAGGCGCTTGCCTCACTAGCCCTTTGGGGCCTGTTTATTTCACATGCCCTTTTTTTCGTCTACACGGGATTGGACTTAACAGATGTACTTTGTCGTCACGATAATTGTTTTTGATGTTATATTTTAATTGCAAAAAAAAAAAAAACTGTCAAGAGGAATCATAGCAGTGTAATACTTTATATATTTGCATTGCTTCCCCTTGTGCAATCTCTTTTCTTGCATAAAGATCTCGACTACCTTACTTTAGTAGCGCATTCTGTATGGTACCTTATATAACGTTTTCCTGGCAAGCGATTGTAGTTTACATAATTAATATTTATTAGATTGCATCAGCAGCTTTGTACCCTAGTTATTGAATGCTACTAATTTAAGCAGTATTTATTAACAATTACTGTCATCATTATCTCCAGTAGTTATCATGACATGAGCTTAAGATTGACGGCACCACCTCAAAAAGATCGCTGCGTCCCTTATTCGGTCGAACATTCGTGCACGTTTCGTTTTAGCCGCGTATGTGACTTACCCGGACTCTGGCCTCCGTCAGGTTGGTCCAGACAGCGATCTCCTCTCGCATGCTCATGTCCGGGTAGCGGTTTCTTTGAAAGGTGGCCTCGAGCTCCTGCAGCTGCTGGCTGGTGAAATGGGTCCTTTGCCGCCTCTGCTTCTTTTTCTTGGAAGGATCTTCGGCGTTGCCGTCTTCGCTTTTCTGTTCCCCGCTTCTCCCTTTCTCTGCAAAACGCGCCGAGACAAAGAGAAAAAAAAACACACACACACATGAGCGGCGATTCGTCTCTTTCGTCCTCCCCGCAGGATTTTCCTGGGGGGATGTGAAGCCGGGTGCTGCTGTGAAAGCATCCCAGAACCGCACTTCACTTTCTCTGTGGCTATCGAAAAAACTTCGTCCGGTTTAAACGTCTCTCTATTATGCAGCTCTCTCTTAAGCTGGTACAGCGCTGCGTATGTCTAGTACCTCTAGAGAAACGACAAGCACTAGATATAAACATTCTAATCTGCAAAAAGGAAACGAGATGCATGCATGGGTTTGGAAAACACAAATGAAACACGAGTACATAGTTTGAATGTATAAAAACTACATATGGTTAGGGCTGGACATTTTTAATGCATGTTGTGGGTTTTATTTTAAATTGTCCATACGCTGTGCTCTGATCTTTTATTTTTATTTATAAAAGTGCAGTGTAACTAGCTCTGGGCTGAACTGATGGAATAGTGTCGCAATCTGAAACAAATAAAATAGGTATAAATGCTAAGGGATACCCAACCCTCCTGCAAAATCACTAATCTAACCCTTTCTGCTCAAGCCTATTTAACTATATAAAACAAATGCTCCCTTTAAAAATAGCTTGCCATGTATTAGAATGCTATAATATGGAGTAATTAGGAATGCTCATATTTAAAGGAAAGTTCAGCTCAGACGTTTTAATTTGAGACATGTTTGCAAAAATACAAACGTCTCTTTGAATTTCTTTCTATAAATATGAATATCTTACACTTCTAATATATATAAAGGGTTGGATTCATATTTGCCGATGTTTTCAGTTATTAGTGAATCAGATTACTAAAAAAAACAAAGAAACCCTCAAATGATGTATATGTTACAGCAGTGAGGAGCATATTACAAGAAGCTGCTATGCACAAGGAACTCTAGTAACCTTTCATTTAAAAAAAAAGAATCTCATCTAGGGGAAAACAACTGGCTCCCAAATTAAAATATACAATGTCCTCTGAATCCTGGAGCAAATGAATGAATTGTAAAATGGGTCTAGATGCAGGTCTTTGCATGCAGAATAGCAAAGACTGGGAACTACTGAATTAATTTTTAACTGTAATGGCTACTCTTGAACATTATTGTATTTGCAAATGCCAATAATAGACATTGGCTTTGGTGTACTTAATCATCAAAATGTGGGCTTCCTAAACATCTATTAATTGATGCAAATTTAAGAAAAGAAGTGGCTGTTTAAGCGTAAGTAACATCTTTTTTTCCATGCAGGCCCATGTCCTAATCTATGCAAATATGTCAGATGCTCTATAATCAAAAGTATTACTGGTCATTTTGTTTTCAGGCAGGAAAAGTAGTATTTAAACTTCCCAGGTCTCTAGAGTTCTGTTTTTTTTTCCAAGCATTTTTTCCTAGCTTTAGCCTATTTAAAAAGTTAGAAAAAAAAATTAAAATCTGGAATTCGAAAGGTTTCTTCCACAACGTTACAACACTATTTATTGTAAGAAATCTGCTTTGGGTTGCTCTTAAGTGCAGGCCCGACTACAAATACAAGCAGAAACAGCAACGGTACCATTGTCTTAATGGGAGGGGGGGGGGGGGGGAGGAGGGATTACGGGCATTCCTGAAGAAGATATGTGAAGAGAGAAGGGGCCGGGCAGGAGATCTGGACGAAGAGAAAAGATTTTGGGTTGAGTTCCATTTTAAAATGTCCTACGCTCATCTACCAGGAGGACCAATCTATGCTGGGCCACTTTGCCCTTGACCTGCCCTCATTGACTATGCTGCTGAATCTTACTGCTGCTGAAACTTTTCTTTTAAATATAGTTCAGGGTGCATGTAAAAATATTCCCTCTTCATCAACAAATGTTAATATCGTGAGACTGTTCTTCCTCCAGGAAAAAAAAATAACACAAACATATGGAAAGGTCATTGTTTTAAATGAAACAAAACTATTCATCAAATATGATTGAAATCTTTTGCTTGCTCATTGATTTCACTAAAATTAGTCTTGCTTAAAACCGGGCTGTTACAATATATATATGCTAATAAGAGGCATGAGCTTTTATCTAGTCCATCTTTTAGACATTATGAACAAACACACACTGGAATCCCAGGGAAAACTTGCAATTAGGATTCTCAGGGTCTGGAAAATCGTTTTTAGCAGGGAGAGGTAGGCAAGGAATTCGAATAAGCATCCTGGATGCCAGTCTCCCATCTTTCAAACAATTTAGTATAAAACGTGTCTGTAATTTTGCTTTTAAAATCTCGGGGTCTAGCCTGAAGGATTTTACCCTAATGGTGGGAGCAGACTTGTGTTTTGCAGAAATGCTTCAACGTGCTTTAATGTTACTTGCCAAGATTTTGGAAAACACTCCCTATAATTCAACTGTAGAGCCATCTAATAAGATGCAAGCCTCTTCAGAACAAACACATATTAATTTTCTTTAAAATGAGTCTATTTAGGTGGATGGTTTCTTATTTAAAAACTAAGGAACCACAACTGTCCCATGTAATAACTGAGACCCATCTTAAAATAAACATGTCCCCTTTCATAAAAAAAATATTTCATCATGAATACATTATTAATTATTGTATTCGTTTTCTATTAACTGATGAGGCTTCGGTTTTCCAAATTAATCACAAAAGCAGTTCTCAAAGACTTACTCGTATTGTAAGGAACACCCACCCCCTTCTAGAGACGGATGTGAAAACCAGAGCTGGAAACAACCCTATAGCCAAAAGGGACTGGCTCCCAGGTACTTCACAGCCATACAGAGCAAAGCTCAGCGAGCCAGACCCGATTGCACTGGAGCTCAGAGTCACGTCTCCTCCGATTCTGACTAGATTAAGCACACTTTTTCCTAATAGCAGGGGAAGCTCCTTTGTTAAGGTGCATCTGGCACTGCTCGGGATTCGCTTTATAGGTCGGCTCATTTCACGCCTTGATTTTTGTTTACCTGCGACTTCGGCGTCGGACGACTCGCTGGCGGAATTCTCAATGGGGTTTCTCGATTCCGAAGATCTTTGCAAATGGAAGCCGGAAGCCATGTCATGGGAAGCCTGGGGTCTCAGACTGTCGGGCAAGCGCTCCAAATTCATTCCACCTTTAAAAGAAGCCATGAGCGAAAGGAAGACAGCTTTAGACGCGGCTTATTCCACCAGAGAAGCAAAAACGAAAGAGAATATCCACCGTTCTGTTGACGTCCCCGAACGAGACACCTTTGCAACGTTTTTCAAGGCTCTCTACTCTGGGCTGTTAACAAACAATACTGAGGTTCCCAGGTCCAAACCACAAACACATTAAGGTGGCAAAGGTCCTTTGTACAGCAACGCGAGCTGCTAGTTCGATAGTTTTTAGCTAAAGAGATTAAAGTGACCTGCTTTCGTTCAAATGCCTGCAGTTAATCTAGACTCCTCCCACTTAAGCCTAAATCCTCCCAGTTCTTGGTAATAAATCGCTCCATCCCTGCAGCAGCCCAGCCCTAACTAGCGCTGCCTTCAAATTCCCCATAGAGGGGGTCTGCTGGCCAGGCGTTCTGTAACCCTAGCAGGACTTTCTGAAAGTAACAGGCTTCAGTTTCCTGGCTCCACAAATGTTTTAAAGGAGGATCTTGCAAGAAAGCACCGAGATAACTTAAACTTGAGACTTGCTTAGAGCTGAACTGTGCTGCAGTCAGCGCTCGCGGTGCTAATTCAGCTATCTTTACCCAGTAAGAAAAGCATTTTTACTATGCTCGAAATGTTTCTCTTATCATCGTCGCCCCATGTCTATCAGATGCCCCCCCTCACCCCACTCCACCCCTGATCTTTACCAGACTCCATGGCTTATTTCACACTGCCTTGGCTGAGAGATCTGCGGAGACGCGAATGATTTACAGGCGCACACAAAACATTGAAGTAAACGTATCGCATTCTCTCTGCTTTTCATGCCCAGTTTCTCTACTTCTATGCTGCAGACTGGTGCAAATTCACTTAAAAAATTCTAACTATAAACTCTCAGCTGTGAAACAAACAGTCACCAGTTTGTTTTAAAGAATGGTTAGTTGAAAAGCTATTAAATTTAGTACTAAGAAGGAGCAAGTTCGAGCATATTGAAGGCCTATTTTTTTTTATATTGTAATGGAGACTCCAAGAGTACCATACGCATCCAACTATAGGTTAGTTTTGAAATAAATGGCAATACGTTTTGACCAAATAAAAAAGCAAACAACAAAAAAAACCCCTTACCCGATGTTTTTTTTGACACACATATATGCACCTTCTTTTTAAATGCAACGCACGTTATTTATCATCAATAAACACGTACTTATGTAAATAGTCGATATTTAAAGATAATACTACTTAGAGCATGTGCCTTAGTTACCAGTGTTTTTATTTTCGTACTTTTAACCCACAGAGGCTGAATAAGAGAATACCTTCTGGATACTGGATCCCCTCAGCATTGGTCATATAGAGAAGTGGCTCGTTAAGGTTTTCAGTCAGGGTCAGGCACCATAACTGAGAAAGACGCCTGAAAACAGGAAAGCCCTAAATAAAATATTGCACGTCGAATTTACAGTTTAAAACACCAGTACTGCTTTTACCCCCGAGATCAATCCTTGGGTGGTAAAAGTACTCAGATTGACAGAGTTCTATAGCCCTCCCTCATTTATTTGATTTTCTGGTACTATGCACTCTTGAATCGTCTCATCTTTTGTGAGCCAGAATTCCTCACGGTTGGGCGCATTTCCACCCAAAAGACAAATAACTAAAATTTTAACATTAGCTTGGCACTGGGATCTTAAAATTAGTTCTAACTTGCCACAAATAAACTTTCCTTTTTTTAGTTCCAAATTTCATTGAAGTTCATTAATGCAACAATTAGAACAAACTACAACTACATGAGACAAAGAAGATTCATATATATATATATGAATCTTCTTTGTCTCATGTAGTTGTAGTTTGTAGTATATATATATATTAGCATCAAATAGGAATTATGAGTTACGGTTCCACAGATCTCCCTACTTTGTTTAGCTGATCTAAAGGGTTGTATCTTTCCGCTGCTACAGGTTCACACGTATACATAGTTTACTCAATGTCCGTTTTTGGTGGACTATTACTTCTCCATTTATTCATAAACATATAGATTGTTATAGATAAAAAAATAAAAGTTTCATTTGAGATAGTGTTAGATTTAGCCAACACGATTTCAATGTAAGTAGTTGATATGTGAGCGAAAAAAGCCGAGTTTTTAGAAACATAGAAACAAGACGGCAGAAAAAGACCACATGACCTGTCTAGTCTGCCCTTCCATACCAACTACAATAACACACATTTTACCTTTAAAGATCTTTTGTGTTTGTCCCATGCTTTTTTTGAAGTCAGATACTACCTCCACTGGGAGACCATTCCAAGCATCTACCACTCTTTCCAAAAAGAAATATGTCCACATATTACTCCCGAGTCTAACCCCTTTCATTGTCGTCCTATGTCCCCTTGTAGCAGAGTTTGCCTTCAATTGAAAGACCCTCCTGTGCATTTATGCCACGGAGGTATTTAAATGTCTCTATCATATCGCCCCTATCCCGCCTTTCCTCTAAAGTATACATATTAAGATCTTGAAGTCTGTCCTTATATTATTCATAACGAAGACCATTAACCATATATCAGCTGCCATTTTCCTAGAATAAGTTGACATTGGGACAAAAATATACCATGAGAGAAAAGGAAGCAGTGAGGCGTGTCAATTTTGCCCTGGATAATTTCTCTGGAGTCCATACAACTCTACAAAGTACATAGACTAGATGAAAGTAAGCGATAGATGACATTCAATCATTCCTTTACTTCCCAGGAAACGCAGTGCTCTGAATAGTTCAGATCCTGTAACCACTTATGTTTATAAAGTTCTGTAGCAAATATCAACATACTAAAAATACAGCCTATAAACCACCAAAAAGAACCCCCCCAAACAAACACACACCATTGAATACAACGCCGATTGCGATGGAAGCGACAGATAAAAATCACCTTCCTTCTGGTGCTCTTTATTCTCTTGAGCCTTACTTTGGCTCCAACCTCTGCCCATTTGCCTAAAGGCGGCACTCATCGGTCTTACAGGTTTTAGAAGTAACGTTTCAGGAGGAAAAAAAAAACTTACTTTCCTTCTCTGCCTCGCAACCTTTAAGCTAAGGTAGCTTTGGCGAGATCTAAATCTCCCTCCCTCAACTTAACAGCTGCTGTTTCAAATTAATAAGTCATTTGCAATGTTCCAAAATCGCCATTAATAGAACCTGTCTGGGTACTACAACTTTTCAAATGTAGCTGTTGTGTAGTCAGGGAACTCCTTTTTGAAGACATAATTGCTATCATTATACTAGCCGGTCCTCTATGAAGGCCGTATTTCTATTAATGGCACGCTTCTAATTTCATCTTTTGCCCTCAATACAGGATCAGCAACCTGCTTAAAATGTCTATGAAATAGCAGACGCAGATAATACTCCCTGCAATCTTACCTTCTATGCATGTGTGCAATTCACTGTATCTGCCGTGAAAAGTTATTTTAACATGATGTTTACTAATATTTGAAATGTTTTCTCTCTTGAAAAGACTAAGAGGGTTGGTACTCTAAGGGTCCTATTTGCCCAAGACTTTATTTAAAGACACAGAATGAGAATAATCCTTTGGAAAACAGGGCCCTTAATACGAAATAGTAATTTCCTTCTTCGTCGTGAACTCCGTTTGACCTTTATAGGAAGTGACAGTGAACAGCAGCATAAAGCTGAAAGTGGGTATTAAATCTGTAGGTAGTACGCTATCCACGCTTTTCCGTCTCCTCTCTCACGTATAGGAGATGGGAAAATGAGTGAAAGGAAACTGCTCTAATTATACAGTCTCGCCTCTGATAATAATACAAGACGGTAGAAGGTTTTGAAAATGTCCGAGGCTCCTCTTTCAGACATGTTAAACGAACCAGCCTGTTTCTCTCTTAAAGGGACCAAACCTTTATTGAATGACAGCCACAACAATCGCAGCCAGTCAGAGTTTAACAATAGCAGGGTTGTCTCTGTCTATTTATTTACTGACGGTCTACCAGACCTTTTTTTTTGTTTTACCGATTTTTTAACGGGCACACTTATTGTCCTTGCAGTATGCCGAGATTCACTCTTTTGTACACAAATTTAATCCACAACTTCCCTGTAGTGTAGCACAGTAGAACCCAGGCCCTTGGAACCAGACTCTATGGGACTAATAATATATTTTTGGATTTGCTTTAGGAGCAACACAGGACAATACCATAATATACAGGTGCATCACAAAAGCATTCCATTGACAGTCGGGGGGGGGGGGGGTGTGGGCGATCTGAAGGTGACAAGGCTGTAAAAAAGTATGATTTATAATGTGATAGCCCATATTTTTATTTAGCCCCGTCGGATCCGTTTGGCTCTTTTGTTCATGATTTTTTTTGTTTACTGCATGAAATTCTTCTTACAGATATGCAATTTTTATTCTTGTTTTAAAGTGATAGCTGGTACCACTAGATCACCTCTTGAACAGCGTAACAGACATTTCTTTTAAAACAAATCACCAGGCACGCCTTCCATAGGTCGGGTAGCAGGTGACCCCCGTTGTTTGGTAAGAACATTCGATAAGATAAAGATATTCAAGTTTACATACAGTCTGTTTTTGCACTCTCTTGCCATGCATATACGTGCAATACATATGCGTAGGAGATCTGTTGCAGCTATTTTAGAGGTAACCGGAACTTTCTGCGGCTATATATTTCACTTCTGTTGAGTTAAGAGATGAGGTACTCCCAAAAGATACACATGTACATTCATGCAGAAATTTGCGTTTGCACAGGTAACTGTGTGGGAATATGCTTTTCATATGAAAAGTTGAGTAAACACCTTGGTTTTGGAAGATCACCTTCTGGAGGCGTCTCAGCTTTCCAATCTGGTCCACGTCCACTTTTAATATACAAAGCGTCTAAACAATGTGCACAGAATTATGTCAAAAACTGGATGAAGTATAATTAAAACATACACCTCTTCTAATATACCCAATGCCACTTAATCTTCTATTCTATTTCTTATTTTTGAAGATTTTTCACATCAACTGTCTGGTTGCACACCTACAGACGTGGTAAAGAAGCTAAAATTCTAGAGAACACCACAACCGTGGAAGTATAACGTGGGTGATTTTTTTTTCAGTGCGATCCTCTATAAAACTCCTTAATAGAACTTGCCGGATCAGGAATTAGAACAGAAAGCGCGATAAACCAGCTTATCGCAGTATCTGGCTAAAAGGAACTGCGTGTACCCAGTACAAGAAATTAATTGGCTATTTTGCCGGAGTGTGTCACAAATCTAGAAGGGACTTTCCTGCTTGATTATATCCGCTGTCTTTTTAAATGTTCAGTTTAGAATAAAAGAGATCAGCACTAGTGAAAGGCCTGGCATGACCCAGGGGAACTGCTGAGAATTCTCTCCACGCCTTATGCTAAAGAGAAGTAATTTTGATGCAGGAGCGATAAAATATGGGAAAGATATGCTAGATCTTGTCTAGAAAAAAGAGCCCAAAACCTTTCCCTACAGTCACCATTTACAAATATTTTGTGCCAATGCACAGATGAAGTTAACCCATGAAAAATATAGTTTTCAGAGTTTGTAACAAAAAGGATAAGGCACGTTGAGCACCAGGTAGTTGACAGGCTCAAGAACTGTTTAGCATTGCCTGGGATCAATATTTTGACACGTAAATAAGTGGAACAACGTTCTGGGTTTGTTTTGCTTATTTCATTGATAAAAATTCAATAACTTTTGGAACAAAACAAAACAAAAACGTGCCTCCACCAGCATGCTGGAGAAGGGTCAGTCTGCTCTGGTCATTCCGCGCTAAATAAATCGATTCCCAGGCAAAGCATCTTAATACCTGCGCTCTTCATTTCTTTCGTGATTTATCAAGTTATATATTTTCATTATTAACTTTATTTAGTCCCTCTTTAAAAAGCAAAATTTCGAAGGTAAAATATAAAAGTGCAAAACAATAAATCATGTTTTTTCAAATGGAATTATGACAGCTAAACTTCTGAAGGCTCATCTATGATTCCACATTATTTTGACCCCCCCCCCCCTCCCCGATTTCTTCTGTATTAAATCATAACCGTACCAGTAAGGGGCTCATTTGTGCTATTTAAACCTTTGAAAAATATGTTATGCCGAACAGACGCAGTCACTGTATTTATTTTTATTACCGATTCTTTACCAACCCACAGTAAACGAGTAGGATATTTGCGATGGGAGTTTCACTCTGTTGTCATATCACATAATAAACCGGTTGGTCCGATTCTTTCGTTAAATGCGCCTTCTGTTTCATCAGATTTGTTTCAAAAGTAGCTCTATAAATGACAAAAGATTCCATTAAAATATTTAAAAATGTATTACAAAAACTTACTGCACAGCCAAATCTGTCCAGTGGCATTTTATAAGAATATGTCACAGCTTTTGAAAATACGGACTCCATAAATAACCTTTTTCATGGATGCATCAATCTAGATACAAATATCTGACTTTTCAGATCTAAATGACTAATATACTATGTGGCTTGACTGCAAGAAGTTGTTACCAAACTTATGTGACAGGAATGTATTCTTTGGCTCTATTCACTTTATTGGTTTAAGATACATGATATTTGTCTGAATATAAACCTAGTTCTTCAGTTTAAAAATTGATATTTTTTAAAACAAAAATTTGAGCCAAAAGAATACATAAGCCCACTTCACAGAAATGTTATTTTTCTTAATCATTAAATTTGACATGTAATTCAGACAAGTAATTTTTAATTCCCTAAAAACAAAATCAGATACAGGAAGCTGGAATGGTACAGTTTGGAACTCCGGAACAATACAGTCTGTGACTCTTTCACTGATCAGAAAAAAACAATGCTGCAGTACATGAACTCTCCAGACCACAGTTGTCCCTTTTTGGAATGACCAGACAAGACTAGGCGGCCACCTAGGGCAGCAATGGTCAGTTCAAAACAACAGATCCTCACAAACTCGAAGATTCATCAGCTATAGTTTTACCTGCAGGAGAGCAGGCACACACATACAAAGCAAACTTTAGTATTTAGAAAGGTATGTATGTTGTTGCTCAGTTACACTTTTTTATATGATTATTCTGGGAGGGGTGGTACTGGGATGACTATGACTGTTGAGTTTAATTATCAGAATCTTAGGGGGTGGGGTAAGCCTGGAGCTTTGCCTAGGGTGCCCAATAGCCTTGTATCTGGTCTGAGAACATAGACACAGAGGTTAATGACACTCAAATCTACTTTGTGGCTACTAGAGAGAGAGAGAGAGAGAGACTAATAACACTTGTGCTTCATGTCCACAATCCAGAGGATCCAAGGAAATCCTGAATGGGGCATGATGTGGTCCCATCCATGAACATTCTTCAAACTAGGCTCCACTAGTTCTGTGTGGAACATCTTGTCTAAGATTTTGCTTTCTGGTAAAGAAAAGGAATTAAATATTTCCACACAAGACATAAAAGAATGCAGAATTTGCTTATCAGTATATTTTTACATCTAAATGAATAGTATTGGGCCGCTTCAATTGCTAAATGCCAGATGCTATCCATATGATTGTGGGCCAGGTTAGGGGTGGGATGGAGACAGCCCTAAAAATTATCTATTTAGCAGCAATATTTAGCCATTATTTGCTTCATTTAGGTCTAAGATTATAGATAGCAGTACTGAATATTGGTATTAAGTGTTTGCACTGATGCTTTATTTTAACAGGTTTTTTTATACCATTATCATTTCAGCCAAAAGAGTTTATTTATTTATTTATTTTATTTTATTTAACAGCTTTTATATACCGCACTTTTGATATCAGCGTGGTTTACATTGTAACTTAAACTTGGCAATGTACATTAAACAGGAACATTGATAACTTGGATTTTTCCAAGGCAATGGAGGGTTAAGTGACTTGCCCAAGGCCACGAGGAGTGCTACTGGGAATTGAACCCTGGTCTCTTGGTTACCAAACCAGTGCTGTAACCATTCTTTACTAAAGTGCGGTAAATTTGTGCATGTATTACATGCTCGGAGTGAAAATTACACACAGTAAGTGCTGCCATCCTATAGATGCTCAACATGTTCCGCCGCAGTTAACATATTGAAAATTACCCTTGTGCTGGCTGCAATGTGCATTCATTGCCCACTCTCCACCCCTAACCCATTCAATTCCTGCCCCCATTGCAAGCTAAGTACTTACAGATCGATGCAGGAACCCTGTGGCTAGAGCCCATGCTTAAAGCTCTGGTGCAGGGTTTCATAGCGCGACTGTAACGCTGACTCTGCGCTGGAATGCAATATTCAAATTACTCAGTGTGCAAAAAGTGAGAGTTTAACTTGCTCCCCCAGTTTAACACATGCAGACAGAAGTCGGCGCAAGTTTGGCATGCTGTGCCAGAGAAACAGGGTCATTCAGGGGGAAGTTTAACATTTCACCTCAGATGACCTAGGTATTGGGGAAAGCCCCAAATGCCATCAGCCCGGACTTTGCCCAGACACTGACCTCCCAAGAGAAACAAAGCCCCCAGTGGCCCAGCGACCCCGATTCCTCCTCCCACCCACTAAAAAAGAATTCCTGGTGGCCCAGTGGCCCCTGAATCCCCCAAACTCCCTTCCAGTACCTTTAATCTGGAATAGGAGCATTGCCCATGCACTCCCACCCCTGCACCGCCATCTTCAAAAATGGCAGTGCCTGGCTCTGAGTGGTGCATTCTGGGATGCACTGGGTGGGGTCAGACTGCCATATAAGGGACCAGGTGCTGCCATTTTTCCAGATGGTGGTACAGGGGCGGGATCACATGGGCAACACTCCTGCTCCAAATTAAAAGGTATTGGGAGGGGGTGAGGGGTTTGGGCGCCCACCAGAGATTTTTGTTAGTGTGTGGGTGGGATCAGTGCCTCTGAGCCACCAGGGAATTTTTTTAAATTTTGTGGGCAGGAATTTGGGCCGCCCAGGATTTGGTTTCTGTCAGGGTGGTCCGTGTCAGGGGCACTGGCCCCCCCGACAGTATTCTGATGGCATCAGGGGCTTGGATCATCTGAGATGAAGTGTCAAACTTCACTTCAGATGATACTTTTGCTCCCGTCTGGATCTTTACACCTGCCTGAAACTGGCATGAAGATCCAGACTTAAAAAAACAGTGTAAAAAACTGCATTAAATTTCAGCACAGCTTTTTTTTTTAACACATTTGGGTGCAATTATTTATGCAGAGATTTGCATACCACGTGTGCTGCAGTTTAGCACGCTTGTTTTTTAGGCATTTTTTCGGTGCCAGCTTGCTTTCTGCATCAGAGAGGGAAAAGCACCAGTTAATGCCGGGCTAAGCTTTTCTGCATTGGCCCATTAGTGTGGAATTTTTACTGCACTGACTATTTTAGCCTGCAGTAGCAGTTCCTGCTGACCTGTACTAACTGCTTAGAGCACCTAAAACCCCGTGGTAAACATGACCAAAGTTTAGTAAACATTCCCCTTAGTATGGTCAGTGTGCTGGCTGAAAATGTATCCCATTGTTTTCATGCAATACTCTTACTTAAATTATTTACTTACCCACCTAATTCAAAACACATAAATTAAAAGTAATTATGAAGGACTCCTCAGACAAAAGAATAGCAAGGCTCTCACAGTTTGTTATGACAATAAAATATAAGACTCATAACTAGGATTGTCTACAACTTTTCATACTGGCGCCAATAAAACGGATGCTTCAAATATTATCCACCCCCTGCCACGCACATGTCTGTTCTATTATGACCGTCAAACAGAACCTGTTCTTTTCCTTCTCTTTCTAGTCAAAAGTTACTGCTAGTTTAGCTTATTATCTAAATGCATTATTCACTA
The DNA here is from genome assembly GCA_033557465.1 of Ichthyophis bannanicus. Taxonomy (NCBI): domain Eukaryota; kingdom Metazoa; phylum Chordata; class Amphibia; order Gymnophiona; family Ichthyophiidae; genus Ichthyophis; species Ichthyophis bannanicus. The sequence continues at coordinate 34,825,861 of CM066050.1, read as the reverse complement.
ATGCCTAGTCATCGGATGCTGAAAGCTAGTGCTTTTCTGCATTTTTCAGGCCAATAACTATCTCGGTTGGTTAGTAGCCCCCCAAAATCTACAATATAGAGATTTTCATATTGCTATGAATCCTGCAACCCCCATTCCTCTTAAATCTCAAACTATAATCTCTGGTTTAGCCCTTTAACTTAGAGCCTTTTAGTTGCCTTTGTTGTGTATCTTGTCTGTCTTGACTAGAGTGTAAGCTCCAAGGATCAGGGATGGTCTCTTATGTACACTGCGCAAACAATGATAATATTTCTATATTAAAATATGCCAGAATTTCATGGGCTAATTGAAGAGCAATGCAGTGAAAAGTTAGAGAAATAATAGCTACAGTATATATAATGTAAAAACACAACCCCCCTAAAAAAACCCCAAAAGGATATGCTCGTTAAATCCACCTGTGCATCCATCTCAAGGCAGGATAATTCATATGCAAACTAAAGCCAAATTTAAGGGAGAAAGGTTTCACACTGTCCTGGTACATTACCTCACCCTTATGGATTAAGGTCAATTTTCAATTGCGTCAAAGCTGAAAAGCACTCCCTATCTAGCCATATGCATGGTTTCTAAAATAATGGCTTGGTCTGTTTGTATGTCTGGGTACACATTATTTTCTGAACCATGTATCCTACAGCAAAACACATTTCCAGAATAGGTTCGTTATATAAAGACTAGACACCCAAACGATGATTCCCTGGAACATTTATGGATCTAAGTCTAACCCAACATTAAAAGAGAATTTTTTCATTAATCTGAGAAAAAAAAACCACTAGTAAGAATTGCCCTACAATTCTTTTACCAGGGATATTTTACATTGAGTAATATACTTCGCCTTCTGGCTGCACAGGCAAATCTGCGAATTTTATCTTAGCTTTATCAAGCCATCACTAGAAATATCCAGTTCCTGCATCTGTAGATCTCTGTCTTTCTAGACACGGGGGGGGGGGGGGGTTAATTATATAACAGGTCACTTAGATGAAAGGTCCAAAAGAAAACCTACTTTATGCCTATTTTATACAGGACCCCAACTGCCCATAGTAAAACTAAAAAAAAACCCCACACATTGTCTTGATCTGTCCTGAAGCAGCCCCTAAAAGTAATGTGGGTGAAACTTGAGACGACCGAGGGTCGGACGGTATTTCTAGTCCTGAGGGTTGGGGACCTACGTTTGTCCAAGTTAAGTTTTTCAAGTTTTTAAATGCATTTAAAAGTTGTAAAAATAATTTTGGTGGCCTACGAATGATAATATGGGTTATTACATTGGGTGTGATGACGCGGTGAAGTTTAACTGCAAGTCCAACCCCCAGTCCTTTCACGAAGGTCATTCCCCTCCCCTTTGTGATGAAGCGAGTGAGCAATTTACCTGGCTTTGAGATAATAATTTTGGACATCCTGGGCCAGTATTGGTCAGTCCTTTTTGGTTTGGCTGTTAGCTCTTTTGGTTGCTTTTAGTGTTTGGATTTACTAATTTTATACAAGAGGCATCCTAGGTGCCTATGTGTTTTTCTAAAAGAGGGAGCCAGAACCAGCCCCGATAGCTCACAAATTCACATACAGAAATGTACGTCTGCTCCAAAGGTGCATTCAGTTCAAGTGTGTATTTCATGCAGGTGCCTGTGTATTTTATGAACTATGGGGGGGGGGGGGGGGGGTGAAGTGGCAGTGGCCGTCACATTTAAAGTGGCTGGCTGTTGCTGCTTTAACTTCAGCCCAGAAGGCCAGAGTCAGCAACTAGGCAAACTAGGCAGTTGCCTAGGGCATCAAAAGCAGGGTGTTCAAAGCTAAATAATAGATGTCAACAGCAAAAGGGGGTGTAAAGCTTGAGGTTCGTCTAGGGCACCAACACTTTGAACCAACTCTAGGCCCAGATATTCATTGCTGGGGCCATATCTGAGTCCCGACATTGAATAACCAGGTTGCCCGGATTGTGATTTTGCCATCCGATCAGCCGCAATATTCAGCCTCTGGTTGAATTGCAAAACTGGCTAAAAGTTAAGATAGCTGAATGGCCAGTCAGGGTTAAACTGGGCAGCACTGCATATCGACACTGCCCGGTTAACCCGCGGTACCACCCCTGCTCTCTCTGGAATGCCCTAACATGTTGGAGTGTTTAGCGACCCAAATTGGGAATATTCAGCGGCACTAACTGGGTCAATACCACTGAATATCCCAGTGAGAAACCATGTAAATACACATATATGGGAGGGATATTAAAAGGTAAGTCAGAATTCCACCTTGCTGCACCCAACCTATGCCCCCAGAGACACCTACATTTTGTGCACATACCATCATTTTTATTTAGTTGACGCATTATCTAATAGTCTAGGCACCAGTACTTATGTGCAGATATGCTGTACAGTCTTAGAAAAGGCCTTTCCGCAAATAAAACCCCTTTTAAGATTACTCTCTTAAAGCTTAGTTCAAAACCTTTACCTGAAAGTCCAAATGTAATTGTAAGATATTAATATTAAATATAAAATTTTAACTTTACAATGTAATGTATCCAAGCGAACATTCAAAGCTCGATATTACCTGTAAATAGATTGTCATCTTACTCCCTCGCCACACCCTAAGCATACCACAAAACTAAATACAATCTTCCCAGGTGACAAATGTCAAAAGAAACCTCCATACAAATATACACCATTGAAAAATGCATGACTCAGTTGCTCTCTCTTTTGCTACACAATGACGACTAAGGTATCTAAATTATGAAGTAAAACACTTATCTCCTGTTTGTCTTGACCAGATTGTAAGCTCTATGGGGTTGGGACCATTTCCTACATGCATCTGTTCAGTGCTGTGTATTTCTAATAATGCTTTAAAATGATACATGTAAGTAGTAATACTATCACAGCAGTAGAGCAGGAGTGTCCAAGACCCTCTACTTTTGACTCCGATCCCGTCCATGGTTCCCCCCCCCTTCCCCCCCGATTTGCAGTCACTGTGCACATGTCCTATTCATGCTCTTGCAAGACATGCTATCTGCAAGATTTTAACGTGTGCACTGCATCTGCAAATCAGGGAAGGAATGTCCGATGGCTTCCCCCCTGCAAAATAGAAGAGTGCTGTGGAGGGCAGTCCGTTTGCCTATTGCTCTCCCTCCCTCCCAAAGTTAACCCCGTGCTCCCTCAAAACTTGTGGTCGGCTATCCTTCTTGAGTAGTAGCAAAAATAAAAATAAAAAAAAATAAAAAAGGGCCCACAAAATATTCTGCTAAACACAAAAAAAACTTTTCAAACCTCTTCCTCAGATGACATTACCAAAACTATTATACCTATAATATCTTTGTTATTAGTCATTTAAAGTACCACAGTCTAGGAATTCCATGTGCCTGTTTAAAGTAATAGATTCCCTGGTAATAGTCTGTTGGGTTTCACTAACACCTGGTTCAGCTGTTCTACTATAACCTTGCATTATCATAAAGCCAAACATTTGATTCCTTCTGGAACTTGTGAAATAGCAATTAATCACAAATGTCTCTAATGGGAACTTAAAAAACCCTTAAGTGTCCTGTGCGGGAAGGGCTCTCTCCCATTTGTATGTGTCGCATATACCAGAGTCAAAAACCAAAAGTAATTAAAGGCTGCGGAGCAGGTGCATACAGGATAAGAAGCAAAGATGGAACTGCTAGTGCCAAAAGGGAAAAAGTGGTTTACGAGCATAACCCTAACTGTTCGTCCTCGCTGGTGGTGATTTTCCTACTTAATGATGTCCATGAAAGCTGAGCCTACCACTGGCTTCTGAAGCGACTCGTTTTAAAATTGTGTTTGAATGTGCCTGACCTCAGTCCTGTAATGTGAAAACACTGAGCCTAGCACAAAAATGCAATATGTGCCTTTGAGTCAATGCTGACTCTTGGTGACCCAGTAGCTCCTGGGTTTTCTTGGCAGTGTGACCAGAAGTAGACTGCCAGGCCTTTCTTCTGAGGCAATGGAGGGTTAAGTGACTTGAGGCCACATGGAGCGCTACTGGGAATTGACCCTTGGTCTCTTGGTTACCAAGCCAGTGTTCTAACCACTAGGCTACTCCTCCCCCAGCACAGCACAGCATGCCACCATTGCCAGACTGTAGCATACTGGAAGGACATAGCGTCTCCCTAATATTTCTGAATTATCAAAAAACATATAACCCCTTGCAGGGATTTTCAGCTCTGGTCCTTGAGGCCCGCAAACAAATTCAGTTTCAGGATAACCAAGTTCTGCAAAATGAGCCTTGTTCTAATACCAAATGTATTCAGAATACATTTCATGACTATTTGTGGTGGATATGCCGAATCCCAGACCCGTGTTTTGCCCTGGAGGATGGGGCCAGGAACTATAGTTTAGTAACTGCTGCTCTCCATGTATGCCTCTGTACGTCCATTCACAGCATTATTCTGTGTTTTCTAAAACAGGAACCATGAAAGAAAAAGGTTCCATTTCTCTCCCTCCACATTAGCAGATATCATGTCTTCTTATCACTACCAAAACCCAGGGTAAATTCAATATGCCTTTAGCGGTAATTTTAAAACCTGCATTAATAGCTCCTACTTAGAACCTATTTTCAGGGTTCAAAGTTGTAGACCCATTGAAGGAAGTATTACTAAAACCCCTCAGTAACAACAAAACTGAATTTAAATCAAGAGCGTTCACCTCCCTGTAGTAAAAGCATTCACATTTTAAAATACAGGGAATGAGATCACACGTGTAAATATAAAACTTTAGCTGTGTATTTATAAGCGAGATTCTTTTAAATCTGACAAATTCCTTTTCTTATTTGAAAAAAAAAAGAGCTTTTGTAATATGATAGATTATTAGTTTAGTTTGCACATGTGTTTGTTCCTTTAAGACTACGCTGGTGCTTAAAATAACATCTCAAGCACGTTTCGGCTGACTGTTGCACTTAAAAAATACAGGGAAGCATTCAGGATTTTCAAATAGTAGGTGCATTTTTTTCTCCCCAAATAGAAACTTTTTAGTACCAGCTTCCTTTCAGTCCTCATACTTTGCTGTTTTGTAAAAGGAAAAGGAATTCTAATTTCCTACAGCTGGCAAAATAGAACTGAGCCATTTTTTTAAACATTGTTTTAAATTCCAACATCATAATCTAATATCAGTGGTAAAGTCCTGTGTAATGGACCACCTGCAAAAGTTAAGGAATTTGCTTTTGACCTGCCTGAATTTTGGCCCTTCTTTGAAGGCAGATTAACTACCAGAGCTCAATAGAAGGTGAGCGGCTAGCAGCTTGGGTGAAATCCCTGCAAACACAATGATAAAGACAGAGAAGTCTCCTTCAAATCCGTACTTTTCAATTGATAATATTAACACACTACACTAAAATAGTATAACAATGCAATAAATAGAAAAAATGAGAAGGGTTCATGTATGTTATTATTCAGTGGTACAGTAAAGAGCCCAGCACCATTCATAGCACAGGCTCTGGGGGGTTAATGGGTCACCTTGAAAGTTGTTATTGAGTTCTAGGTTTAATGGTGCGCTAGTTTAAGTTTATTGTTTAAATTCAGCGCAAATCTTATCGCCATAATAATAAAAAAAAGTAATTGTAAAGAGAACTGAAAATATTCAGGAAATGTAGGTAATAAGTTTGTCACCAGTTTTAAATGATGCTGAAGTCTCAAGGTATCCCAGATTTCAGCTCACAGAACCCATCATTGCACACGACCAGAATTCAGGGGTAATTTGCACTTGCTTTGGTTGATACGTAGCACCCAAAATTTAGCACTCACGCAAAATCCTTTGTGCCATTGCTAAACCTTCATATACGGAGTCCCCAAAAGTTCTGTTCTCCATAAAAACATAATAGTACAAAACCCTTGGAAAACATAGCCCTACTTCAGTAAAAAACCTTTTTTCTGAAAGTTAAGCAGAATGTAAGGCAATCTCTAAAACCAATCCTCCTTTTTATGAATTGTTATTGCAGTGGTCATTTGCACTTGGGGCCTTATTTAGTTTAGTTTGACATTTATATTCCGTTTAACCAGACCTGGCTCAAGATGGATTACAAAGAGGATATAACAACTTCACTTAATATTTGATATTATATTAAAAAGAACCCAAAGCATTGACTTCATTAATAATTAGCAAACAAAACAGCGACTAACAAATTAAGGACAAAAAAAGCCATCCTGTTATCAAACGAGGCTGTAATATTTGTTCAATAACCAAGTTTTTAAACTTTTTGTTGCAGAACCCTGAATAATTTAATTCAGGATCTTAAACGCAATGGCAGGGAGTTCCAAAAGCTAGGAACGTGCTCTTGAAATGGTTCTTTTTATAGTAGATGACTTTTTAACCTGCGATGGTTTAGGTTTTGATTTCAGGATAAAGCGGTATATAAATCCTTTAAAATAAATAGGCAAAACTAACACCTGGTCTCAAATTGATTCTTTGCTAAAGAGACAAGTGGCGACAAACAAGCTGGAGTTAAAATATGTAAAAACATTTAAACATGAAACATAAAAGTTTAAAATCTACTCTGGAACGTGTTGGTAAGCAACAAAGGAGAATTCAAATTGGTGTAACCCTATCATATTCGGTTGCCATCACTATTATTTGAGCTGCTGTGTGCAGTATGGATTTTCAGCAAAGGAGCACATTTTGTGGTAAACCTATGTAAAGGGAATTGCAGTAATCTAAATGGGTAAGAATAATAGCTTGTAACAAATTTTTTAGATGTCCCTGTGCTATATATTTTCTTATATGACAGATCATACAAAGATACAAGAAAAAAATGATGAATTACCTTTCCTATTTGCCATCCAAAAGTTAGAGTCCAGGGTAATTCACAAACTCTGAACAGATTGTTCCAATTCCATTATTAAGAGCCTGAAGTAGGCACCAAAGTTCTATTTACATGGATATTATTAAACTTTCTTCTTCACTATAGACAGAGAATGGCCAAAAAGTCTTCATGAATTAGGTCTTTGGTTTTGTGTTGTGAGGGATAATGCCAACATAAAATATTCAGTAGTATCTCCCATCCCTAACTAGTGCTGGTTTTTGCAAGAGGACAGTTTGAGACCTAGTTAAGGTGTTATTTACTAAGCCACAATAGGTGTGCCTGCCATGGTAATAATCAACAGAGCGCCTTAGCAGTTAATATGCACTATCTGCCACACTTACAGCTAATGTGGAATAGGCTAGAGAATGAAGGAGGAATGGGTAGGGGCTGCGCCTTACAGTTAATGTGGAGATACCAAGGTACACTTAGTTAATGACACTTTAATAGGTGTCCCTAATTGCATTTTGTTATCTGCAATGCAGTTAATATACAGTAATGACATTTCATCTGTGTTATCTGAATGGGGACACATCCATCAGTTAATGCAGAAATTTTGCAGTTACTGGCCACTAATTTGGCAATTAATGCATGCCAACAGCAAATCTTACTGCACTTTAGTAAATAGGGCCCTGAATGTCTTATTGCTAAACTTTTATTTAATATTAAAGTCAAGGCAGGTCAAGCAGGAGGGCCGGTTAATGCAATTTACAAAAGCAAACTGCACCTACCTTAGCTTTATCACCCCTGTAAAATAGGCAAAGTTTGGTCACAGAGACTTACAGGTTTGCCTTGACTTTAACATTTAATTTACAAAGTGTGACGTTTGCTCTATAGAGCTATGCTTGGGACAGTTAATAAAACAAACCTCTCTTTTCACTGATCTGTAAGTACAGAGACTGGTCTGTTTACTGCATCTACAATGAATCCATCAATAGTACTATACATAATTTGATTTGCACTCAACTTGCAAAGTAACTGGTGTGCAAATATTAGCACCGAGGCATCTTGGACACCTATCTTTTGACACCGGCTCATTCCCTTCTGCCCTCAAACAGACTTCTATCAGACCTCTTCTAAAAAACCTCAAGTTAGATCCACAAAAAACGGACTCTTACCGACCCATTTCCAGCATACCCACTCTTGCCAAAATAATCGAAAAAATAGCCTACAGACAACTGCAAGACCATATCGACACTGAAGCGCCTTTGGATACTTGTCAACATGGATTCAGGGAATCCCACGGGGTCGAAACCCTCCTCACCTCACTTCTCAACAGCCTAAACCTTGGTATCGATAACATCAAACAGGGCTTTGTTCTCATCTTTTTAGATATTGCGGCTGCTTTTGACTCAGTTTGTCACGAGCTTCTCATTATCCGCCTAAGAGAGAAGGGCATTTGCGGAAAGGCTCTCGACTGGTGCATCTCATACCTCTCTGAGAGATGGCAGCAGGTTCGCTCAAATGGGGAAACATCTGATCCGTTTCACCAAGGTCAAGGAGTCCCGCAAGGTTCCTCTTTGTCATCACTTTTATTCAACATCTACATGCAACCCTTATGCAACATTATCAGGTCCTTCAGTGTCAACTATATGATTTATGCTGATGACGTGCTACTATATATTCCATTCTACATAGATAAGATGAACCTTACCCCCATAACCAACTGTTTTAACGCCATCTCAAATTGGCTACTGACCCAAAACCTCAGAATCCAGAACAAAAAAACAGAGGTCCTTTTTATCTCAAGGAACTCTAAATTCACACCACCCACATTCCTTGAAGTTCAAGATGCCAAGCTGCAAGTAAGATCCCACATCCGATACCTTGGAGTGACCCTGGATCAAAATCTAGATATGAAGTCCCACATAGCCAATACTGTAAGGTCAGTTTATTTCAAGATCCGCTCCCTCAGACACCTCCGCCGACTGATTGATCCAGATAACTTCCGTACAGTCTACCAGGCCCTAATTATCCCACACTTTGACTTCGCAAATTGTATACTACAGGGGCTCCCCCAATCCACCCTTAACCCGCTTCAACTAGCATTAAACAGCGCAGCAAGAGTACTTTTCGGGGTACCTAAAAGAGAACATGTAACACCTCTCCTGAAACAATTACACTGGCTCCCTATCCAAGCGAGAATCACCTTCAAGACCCTGCTACTAGCCTTCAAAGCTCAAAAAGGACTTGCTCCCTCTTCACTATCAGATTTGATCCAACCAATCCCTTCCAATAGGCTTCGAAGAACTACGGAACTAAACATGCTAAAAGTTCCAAAAGAATCCTTAAGATATATCTCCGCAACTGTAAACCGATCCTTCAGTTTATGCGCTCCAAAAATGTGGAACACCCTCCCACCACACATTAGGGTCATCGCTGATCTCTCCCAGTTTAAAAAGGCCTTGAAGCACCACCTGTTCATCAAATACTTCCCAGTGAACACAGTAACACAAGCTCACTCAAATAGCACCAATACTATTCTTAACACGCAACCCCTGCTAACCCATTAACACTTCATACCCCGCTCATACTACAAAGCTCTTTTCATGTACTACTCCGTCCATATGTATATAGTTCAATGACTATTACTCATTGTAAATAATTACCCCGGTTACCCAAGTTTTTGTTCCTGTTCCATGTAAAAAACAGATAATATGTATCTTATCTGATGTTTTGTTGTTCTTTGTAAACCGCGCTGATTATGAATAGTGCGGTATATAAGAGATGTTAAATAAATAAATAAATAAATAGTGCAACCAGGGCCGGCCCGTCCACTAGGTGAGCTAGGCGGTGGCAACAGCATACATGGGCGGCCTTGCCTCCTCCCCCCAGCTGCTGCCGATTCCGTTTGGGGGGTTGGTGGGCAGCGGCAGCAGCAGCATTTCCAAAAGTGACGAAAAAAAGCTGTCACTTTTGGAAATGCTGCTGCTGCTGCTGCTTGCCTCCCCCTTATGAGATGGAATCAGCAGCAGTGGAAGGGGTGGCAGCAGCTGTGGAGAGGGGGGGGGGGGGGAAGGCCGGGTTTCTGCCTAAGGTGGTAGAAGCCCTTTTTCTGCTCCTCCCAGTCTTCACTTTGGTAAATGAGCTATTGAGCTAAATGAGCATTTGGTAAATGTCTAAATGAACTTAGGCAAGACTAGGCAGCTGTCTAGGGAAGCATCTTCGTGGGGCAGCAAAAACAACAGCAGTCCAATCAAAACACTAGATCCCAACAGCCCATTAACTCAAAGAACCATCAGTGCATACTTTTACCTGTAGGGAAAATGAGTCACACATGCATACAAAGCAAAGTTTATTATTATTTTAAAAGTATGCTGTCCAGTTATGCATCTTTACAATTGGTTTGGGAGGGGTGATGTTGGGCTGATCAGGAGCATGATTGTTAAGTTTAATTATCAAAATCCTGGGGGAGAGCGGCATAAGACTGAAGGTTTGCCTAGGGCAGCTCTGCCTGTAAGTTTAATTATAGCACTAGTGCACCTTTGTATAGCTAAACTAGAAACCTTGTCTTTCCCTCACTAAGCAGCATTTTGATCAAGTCCTGTTCATCAACAGTTGTCTATTCTTTTCTTTATTGAATGCATAGCTGAATTTGTTTTTCCAGAACTCTCCAAATCATAACATTATCTATAATCTTTAAATAATAAATAATTCAGTCTTAATTTCTTTTTTTTTTGGGGGGGGGGGGGAGGGGGAGATTTAGCTTGCAACTTTTTCAGTAGTAGCTGAAAGCGAGTGACATTCAGATTTTCTTGGTATTTCCCTGTAATCTAATTTTGTATCCGAGTCAATGGAGGGTTAACTGACTTGCCCAAGGTCACAAGGGACAGCAGGATATGAACCTGGGCTTCCATGGTTGTCAATTTGTTTCTCTCATCACTAGGCTACTCCTACACTCCATCGGGTTATTTTGATTTAGGTTTAAATGCAGATCTGCTTATGGGCTAGCAGATGAGGTGTTTCTTTTTTTTGCTCAGTTCATCTGGTTTTATGGCACAGCTACTATTTTTCAGAAAAGGAATTTAGAATGGCAGCCTTAGCAACCAAATCTTCTCTCCTCTGAGAAGAGGTGACTAAGGGATGATATAAAAGAGCTTTATAAAGTCATGAGTACAGTGGAACAAGTTGATAGAGAATGATTCTTTACTCTTAAATTACATTACCACTTGGAGGCGATGGGCCCAATATTCGATGGTGGCGGCAGCTTGCGCTTATGACGTGCATAGCCATCGCCGCTGAATACTAACCCTGGATATTCAACGCTGGGGCCATATCCGGCCATTGGCACTGAATATCAGGTCACCACACAGCCCAGAAGCTGACTGGGTAGTGGCAATATTGAACCACTGCCCAGTTAACTCCTGCGGGCAAACTTTGCCATGTCTTAACTTTACTCATGGGTCGCTAACTGGGCAGGGGCTCAATATCACAGCTACCTGATTAACGATGGGTGCACCTCCATTCCAGCCTGGAATGCCCACTGCATGGCATTGGGACATGTAACTTTGGCACCTGCGGATATCCATTCACACTAACCATGTTTAGTGCTGCTGAATATTCCACTAAGCGGCATTTATATGGTTTGCAAATCGTGTAAATGCCTTTGAATAACCTCCCCAGTGTTTCTTACCTAGGAGAAATCACAAAGGCATTTAATGCTATTGATGTGGTGCTATTATTTATAATTATGCATTTTTGCTTTTGTTTTATGTATTGTTTTTCATGCTTTAATTTGTATTGCTTTGGGCAAACCCGATGTTTCACAGGTGTGAATTTTAAAAAAAATTCAAATAAATAAATGAAAATACATGAACAACTAATTTAAGAAAGTATATTTTCCATCAAGACAAACTAAGCTGTGGAATGTATTGCCAAAGGATGTGGTCAAGGCTAATAGTGTTTGTAAGTTTACAAACATTTTGCATGTTTCTGGAGGACTATCAGCCAGGCAGACTTGTTCACCACCACTTGCTTCCGGGAGCGAGCACTTGGAGGTTGCTCTCCCCATAGGATCTGGATTGACCACTGTTAGAGACAGGATGCTGGATTCGGTGGACCATGGGTCTGATGATCTGTATGGTTATTACCAAAGGGCAGTATATTAACTATAACTCACACACACACACTGCTTATGTCCTACAGTCATATTTAAAGATCAAAATAGAACAATCCAAGGTAGAACAGAACTCGCTGGAAGAAATAATGTAGACAAGTATATTACTGTAGATTCTAAACATCTTGGGCCAGATATTGAAAGACATTTAGCGAAGGGTGTTGAACATATAAGTCCTGTCTGTGAATTTTCAGCAGCACCATTTTGCTAGTACCCCTGAAAATGTCCTGTGGTTGCTTCTGCATCCAGGATAGAGTGAGGGCATTTTATCCAGCTATATGAACAGTTGTGATATTCAGCCCCTATCTGTATTGTTAAGTGGCTTAAATTAGGACAGAAAAAAAAAATACCATCCTAACTTAAAACGCTTAACTACACGGATGGGCAACTGAATATCACCAGCATCATGGGTAGTGAGCACAATGAATGTACATTCAGTGTTACTCCCTAGCCATATAGTACTGCTAAAATTACATCTTTTAAATGCTGTAGTCTTCATTCAGGACCAGCCCAACCATTAGGCAAACTAGTCGGTCGCTTGGGGGGAGAGGCACAAAGAGCAGGGCATTGAAAGCTAAAGATCAGATTCTGACAGCCGGGGGAGGGGGGAGGCTATGTAAGGGTTAAAGTTTGCCAAGGTGCCAACACCATGAACCAACTCTGGGGCCGACCTTGTCTTCATTCAAAAAATATTTTGCTTGCTGCTACCACTGAAGACTAAAGAGCAAGCCAGAGTAGAGGTTAAAGCCCATTTCTTGAGTCTTGAGAACCAGTATAATGCCCTTATGAATTCAAAGAAAGTCATATTTTACATCCAGTAACCTATCGTTAGCATAACCCATAGGCCTTTCTTTGACTAGTTTGTGGTGCTATTTAGGGACAAATAAATCCTTCATGAACTCAGGGTTCTGGGATCCAATTAAGGGATTTTTTTTTAAATTCAAGTATGAGGTAATAAAATGAGAGAAATACTGTCTGCTTCAGATAGATGCATGAATGGACAGTAGCCAGAGCTAAAGTCTTCACGACTGACACTACTATTCACAAGTGTCAGACTTGTGTTAATTCATTCTTGGGTTATCTGGTGAGATATCAACAAATAGTTTTTTTTAGATCCATTCTGTTCTTAGGATGTCAATATCACCACAGCAAAAGCTATTCGATATTTTTCTTATAAATTGGTCTTACACTGTATATCAATCAATTGGAAAGATTATTTACAGATAAAAATTTTGCTCTGAGTGGAATTCGGTTTGCATTACATATAAATATGATTCTCTGATTAATAGAATTGGCACATATTTGGTAACCTCTTTAACTATATTTTTTATACTAAGTATGTACAATATTATTCGTAGAAGCGGTTAATGGGAGTTTTGGCAGGTGGTAACAGCTGCTCATGATTGCTATTGGCTGCTAAAATGTGCATTAATTGCCCATGGCACAAAGGATCAGGGTATAGTAGAGCGAGTGTGGGCATCCCTAAAACACATTACAGTCAGCATGGGGGTACACATTATGCACTAACTGTCAATGTGGGAATTAGCACAGGTGCACATGACACTTCTATGGGTGGCATTAGGGGCACCTGCATTAATTGCATCACGCATTAAGATATGCATCCATGCAGCAACAATGGGAACCTGCTGGTGATGCCTCCAAGGCTTTGCACTTAATGCACATCAGTTTTCACCTTTAAAATGCACATTAAATGCAACACCCTAACGCGCTTCAGTAAAGTGGCCCCACTGTTCATGTTGTATTCAAAATGAATAAACGTATATGGACTCAAAACGTGTACTAATTCTACTCCTTTTAGTATCTATAGATATACAATTTTCATTGCAGAAAACTGACCAGTAGATGATTGGCTTCTCTCGGGCAGTTTCTCCAAATGGGTGAGTTTTGTGCATACCATGACAGCCATGAACCTCGCTTCTAAGCAGGGTATGTGGAGTGTGATTTCAGTCTCTGAAAGTTACTGGCTTCTCCTGTTGTTAGAGGACCCCAAAACCCCATGCAGCTTATTTGCTTTTAGGAATACTCTGGTTTCTAAATGAGCAGTTTTAATCATTGCCAACATATACTTCCTCCTAGATCCAGATTTCATTCTTTAAAGGAAAAAGTAGGTCATTAACTTGTAAGAAACCTGCAAATCAACGTGCTTTGCATAATTCTGAAATAGATGTTCTATTGTCCAAGCATGTAATTTCCTGCACCTCCAGGAAGGAGAATGTGCTGGAAACTTTTGCAGGATTCTTAAAAGTCGCAGCTTCAGAATGCATTTTGCAGAACATTTTTTGCTGCCACCTTTTCTTCTTTGAGGACGTTTTCCCCTTTCCTATCTTTGAAGAAATGTAAGTTCTTAAGGAACAACTGAAGTATTTCAGTATCGTTAGAGTAACCCGACTTGCAGAGGTCATGCACTTCTACTTCGCCTGTTTTTGGCCAACATACTTGGCCTTCAGAATTCATTCAGGATTTTCTCATGCGTCAAAAAAATAGGTGGCTGGAGCTGTATTTTTAAAGATAGTTCTATAGGCTTGAAGTCTAGCACGGGTTGCAATTGACTTGTTGCTACATTTTATTCTTTTTCTATAGGAAGACACATTTACTTTGAGAATTAGATCTACCAAATTGCCCCTGGGTAAGCTATTTATTCAAGTGACATTCCAACTATAAGCCTCTTAGTAAAGTGGATAAGTTCAAACTAGAAAACCCAGTTTTGTTAAATACGTGTGCAAGGACCACCTACCTGCAAGAACTTAGTCATAACTACCAATAACTGAAAACATATCTTAGCAGGTATGCAGATACAAGAGATGAGTAACCTAAAAATATACTGCAAACCGGAGAATAGTTTCCTTGTTTTAAAATGCAGGACTCTTAAGACGTTTAGTTGTTTTGAATATATTATTGTATAATGTACGAAGGATAACATTATTGGTCAGCCAAAGGCACACGAAAGCTTAACATTGGGAAGAGTTTGCAAAATCTTGGATAATAAATCCACGTTTATTTTTTGACAGTTACAAACGACACCCCAAGGCTCTCCTTAAATCAGACTATGACAGCTGAGAAGTTTTTTTGGTTTTAATTTCTGTTTTCAGATTAATTTCCCCTACAAATAAATACGTTCATGTCTACCCTTAGTATTTGGTGACAGCTGTCGAACAAACCTATTGAAAAGGGAGTCATGCTTACTTTTTCGAAAAGCAAGAAATTTCAGTATATCAAATATTTTGTGGGTTTACTAACTAAAAATTGTAAACCTCAGTCCATAAAACCTCTTTAAGATCTGTGTGTGGCTGGATAGTTTTCTCTTGAGAACTGAAAACGTTAGCCGAGAGAAAATTTGCTCGCACAAAATGTAACGTCAGGATACTGCAAAAAAACCTTGTGTGTTTATTATTTGCATAATTTGAAAATAAGTAATAGGAGGTTGAGTTTGTTTTGGGGAGGGGGATCCGATAAGGCTAATTTATTATTTCCACCTGACTGGATCTTTTAATTGTTTTCCTTTCTCTAATCTAGATAAAAAATAAATAAATACCTAATTTACGTAGTCAAACTCTAAACAAAAGTATCAGACATGTTCTGATATCTGCCATCCTACTTTTTCGTTCATGGCCTTCAACATTATAGGAATAATATTTTATACTGTAAAATACTGCAATCGCCTTGTACCTTGCAGACCATCAGATGTGATTTTAGTTTTGAACTGGTGTTTGTTCCAATTATTTGCATTACTAAATTCCAATAAAAACTGGGAACTAAAACAAAATCATATGGAATGATTCTATTTTAATTTAAAAAACACATATAATAAAAATACTGCCAATGAATTACTACTATACGATTACTTTATTTTACTATTTAGTTAAAAACTCCTTAATGCTATAGGTAGTGCTAGTGCGATAAAATGTTTGTGGAGGCAGACGAGAGAAGACTCTCTACAGACCGCAGCAACTAGCAAATTAATTAAATCATCTATCCCTTACTCTTCACGTCACATTATTCGTCTTATCTGACCCGCTGAATCGTCTTTCATAAATACCACTTTGTCCTGAGAGCAAATACGGCGATTAGGTCATAGAGATAAGACTTAACACCTTTTCCCTAGGCCCACTGTAAGACCTGTACCTGGATTTATCACTGCCAGCCTAATCACAGAAATATTTTCTAAACCAAGATTAGTTTGATAGAGCACGGAATCGCATATAAACTCACAGAGCAAACACCATAAATGCTAACTTAGAATAGCAAAGAGCAGAAAAGGACCTGTACAGCAGATAACAACTCCTATGAACAGCAGGTACCTTTACTACCTGCAATTAAAGTAGATTTCTGACATTTATTTGCAGGCAGGAAGAACAATGCTTCAATCTAGTTTTTTTTCTAACCCTGTAGAAACGGCTATATCTTACCGAAGTTCCCATAGGATGGCACATTCTTGAAAAGACTCAATTCCATAATAAAACGTCTGCAAACAAAATAGACTGTGAATTAGTCTTTTTTTTCTTGCCAAATTGCTAGTTTTTTTTTAAATTAAATTTTGAGCGACATATCAAAAGAATATATTTTCACCTGGGCAGTTTTCTAGCGCTATAATAAAATTACTTCTATGAAAGAGTACGCAATAAAAGTAGGGATTTATTTGGTTTTAAACATTGGCCGATTTAAAATTTTAATATAATAATTCTAGAAAACAAGAACGTAGTGCGTCGATATGGTTATGTCGTTTTTTCCCCCTGCCTGGGATGTATTTTCAGTCTACATCACAAAACCAGTGAAGCATCTCTTGACTATATAGGGAAATATACTGGGGGGGGGGGGGGGGGAATGGAGCGTATTAAGGAGAGCAAATGTAATTTTATAATTTCGCTTCAGTTTCTGTATATTTTAAAGAAAGAAGTTGTAGCACTTCATTCAGTGATCCGGTTTACAAATAATAACTGATAATTAAATGCTATTTCCTTTATCGTGTAGGATGCCTGTCAAGCCACTGAAAAGCAAAGAATGGATTTAGAAGAACACAAAGTACTGACAGGGATACTGTAATCAGAAACTCTTTCATCATTTTGTAGCCGTATAAATCTTAGAAACCTTCCTGATGACACCCGCCACAAAAATTAGCTATATCACAGCCCGCGGTTTTAAATTATTCTCTTGAAATATAAATTTATTGACCATGCATGCATACAAGAATCTACTGATACTTGGTAAAATTGTATGTACAATCATAATAAAATTCCTGGATTCAAAATGCAATGATACCAATCTAATTCTGGTTATATTAATTATTTATTCTACCTTCCAAACGAGAGGATTTTTTTTAGATGAGAAACAGGAGGTGATGAATTTGGAAACATTCCCATGAATTGAATGATTAATATATATAATTTCTCCGTTTCTCTTTTAGATTATAATCTCTCAAATAAAACTTGTGCTTTTAAATGTGTGTGTATTATATAAAATATGAATGACTACTGACCTTTGAACGTGCAACTTTGTTGCAAGTTTGAGTCCTTTGATTCAAAAACAATGTTACGCCCCTCCCTTTAAACATCTAATGCAACAATTGTGTATTTACTTTTCTGAAAATCTGTCCTAGTTCTGGGGTTGGCTTCAATTTGCTCCTTTAAATGCTTGTTTCACAAGATGGGATTCTTCAAGCCAGATGTGATACTATGCAGCTAAAGACTATATACACATTAAGTTCAAGAAACTCTGCTGAATTTCACCAAAACTGTTTTTTGCTTAAATCTTCCAGCATGCAAAACAACTCCCCCCCTTGGAATAATATTTTGTAACTTATTTGTCAGTACTGACGAAGTGCAGGGATCCTGAAGAATTTATACAACGTATAAAGATGTCAAGGACTGCAACTTCAGGGCTAAGACCAGCACTCAACTCTGCAAAAGGAAATGGTGAATTCGTCTGGAAAACACTTCGGATTTAGGAATGCGCTCTGTAGGCATTCATTTGCACGGTTATTCTCTTCTGTTGCAGCAAGGGCTTTCCTTTCAAAATAAACCTAAAGCCTGTTTTGCACTGCTTGAAGCGCCGAGGGTAATTTATATCAACGGTCTCCTTGAGGTAAATCAGTTACACAGAGTGCAATATCGACAAATAGCAGAGCGAACCTCCTACAGACCCTGCGACCTGGGAGCTCTTAATTGAGAACACGTTCTCTCCCGACTTCCTAGGGCAATAATGATTGCAATTACACATTTCCTTGTTTTGGAAAATACTGTGAAATGGTTCACAACGATCCAGATAAATAAATGGCACTTCCACAGTCTTGAAAAATATTGAAGCAATCTGTAAACTACAAATGCCTCTTGGACTTTCTAAACTTTTGGACGGGAAGGTTAAACGATACCCACGCAGCCTGCAGGGCCCTTTACACGTGTAAAGTGTCTTAAAACGTTACAAGATACTAGAAACAATTTTGCCCGTTGGCGCTTTCGAAGCTTGAAGTAACTGTTTAGGGAGGAAGGAAATACTGAAAATACATCAGCTACAGTCATAGGGAAGAAGAATTTGCCGTTGCCATTCATTTCTTTTTTTTCTGGTCAAGTCGCCTATAGAAGTTGCAAGAAGTCTACTGGGTTTAGACCCTTCCTTTGCTGTTAGTAGTTAGCGAAGAGATCAGAGCAGTAGGGCTCGTGCAGTGAGCCGCCCCCTGCCTAAGCCTTCACAAAAAGCAAGACCTCACGCCTTCAACTTACCAGCTCCGAGGCTGTCAGGAGTCAGGTCCCCTGCAGTGGCCCAGTAGATCCCGAGGGGCTTGCCTTACGCTCCAGGAACCTCAGGCGTTCTAGCGCGAGCCGAGCGACGCTCTGCCCGGGTTTCTTTGGGGTTTTCTCGAGGAGATTTCGCCTGCTGCTTGTGACGTCACGCGAATCCCAGGGTGCCCCACAGCGGCGCGAGCCTCCGCCGGCTGCTAGAACCTGTCCTGCAATTACCGCTCATTTGTTTGACTCTCCCCCTCCTCCCCCAAGCTCGTCTGCAACATCCTTGCACTCAAGGCATGAAAGTCACAAATAGGAAAGTCTTAGGAAAGATGTGAGTCCTCAAACCTAAAACTTGCGAATATGAATCACTTAACGCAAAAAGCAAAATCTTCTAATTCTCTGTGGGCTTGATCTTTGCAAAATGTTAATTTATGGAGCCTACTTAGCATATCGTTATGTTTTATGCACAAATAGCAATATATTATTAACACTGCTGATTACCTCTCCATTTTGTCAAAAAAGTGACCTCTCTCGTATTTGAAACCTCTGTGAAGTAGTTCTAATGTATGTTTCAACAATAATTACCCATCTTTACTCATCTAATCATTATCTTTGTGTGACTAGGAATATAGTCCGATTGAGAAAACTCTCATTCTTGGCATATTAGTGCAACAGCACAGTTTTTCCTGCCCCATCTTTTCATGAAAATCCACGCCGTTTCCCACCTCGCTTTAAGAGGGAGATAGCAATTTACACCGCAAATAGACAGGACTATGCCTAAGCAGAAATAAACGCGGTCACAGTATTATGTATATTGTTTGTTTTGCACTAAAGCACAGCTATTCACATACAAAATGTGTATTTTATGTTGAATTAGTAGAAAGCGGGGGAACTGCGTAAGAAAAAAAAGCCTTAACTACATTCAGGTTTGTTCCTTCACAGACATTCAATATCTGTCAATATACGCCTGTGATTATTGTAGCCAAAGGGCTTTTTTACAGCCCCATTGCTATTGACAGATAAATTGTTAACATTTTGAACTCGTTCTTCCTACCGGAGTTGATAATAAGATGCTGGTGCGAGGAATAACAAGGATTTGAGACAAGATTCCTCTGTGCTGCTGGGCTTAATCCCAGCGTTTCTCGGGTTAGCCCGAAACACGAAATAACAGGATACAGAGCGAAACTGCAAATCAAGATTTAATAGGACGGGGAGATTTGGAGAGGAGAGCGAAACGAGCTGCTTTCATCCGATTCGCGAGGACCTCGGATCCCCTGGGGGCAGCAGCGAGGCAGTCAGCTTCCCCGGGTCTCATTATTTTCTCTATTACACGACATAATTAGAGCAATGGGGTGTGAACTCTAATAAATAATATATTGTTATAGCCCAAGTCAAAAGAGTGCAGTTTCTTCTCGGCCCTTTTTTGTTTCCCAGTGATTGATGAAGAAAAGGAAATGTAACGTTCTAGTGCACTGGATGGAGATAAACATTCTGATTTGTGTTGGAAAAGACGAAAGAAAAGCATAAAGTTTCAGTTTAATACGTCGATACGATCAACATATGTTTAAACAGCGTCAAATTGTGTCTAGACTAGAGCCGAAGTACTGCGTTTATAGCAGGCGGCAAAAGACTGCAATTCGTCAGAATAAAATACTTGGTTTACAAAGGCAACGTTTTGTGCCTGGAGCTTAAAGCTAGAAACAGAACAGCACAAAATGCTGTCAATTAGAAGAAGTGTATGTGTGGGGTACATATAGGGTGCACGTATCTATCTATAAACGTATATCTCTAAGCGTGTGCAGCGCAAATATACACAGATGTGGTATATAGAAAATTAGGACATGCATATATGACACAAGCGTCACCTCTCTCTCTCATCTATACATGCCTGCTTTTTTTTTGCGTGTGTATATCACATATGTGCATATACGTCTGTGTGCAGATGTTGTGTGCATTTGCCCGTTTTCTTCCACTGCATTGCTTTCGCATAGAAATAGAAAAAAAGTAATAAACACTCTTTCGAGAGCTGTAAACAACAAAAGCTTATTTATATTATTACTTTGTGCCAGACACAGCTTTGGTTTTGAGTTTTCAAATTATGTCTGCGGTTCCCGTGCTAGCCGGTGCTCACATTTAGCAGAGATTTCAGTTCGAGAAATGCATCTTTTTAATTCCCCCTGAGGACACCTCTGTGGAAGCCACACACTAAGCCTTCATAAAGCTGTTGATCAGCTCCTAAAAATTACTTTGGAAGACATTTGCAAGGTCAGTGAAGATGAGAACTTTTTAGACTTTGCAGAATATTCTGGTCTTTCCCTTTCTCCCCATAATGAGTTTTGTCGGATACTCCTGTCCCACTTATTTAAAGATATTCAACGTGGGAAAAACTATAACAAAGAAACATCACCGTGTTAACGGTTAAAGCGTGTTATTTGTAACTAGGTCCAATAACATGGGACCCAGTTACAAACAGCACGTTGACCGTTAACCCGTCTTAGTAAGCATACATCGGACCATTGTTCACGCGAAGCTGCTGCGATATTTTGCTTTATTGCGAGGAGCAGCCTGCTCCTTGCGACTAAAAACGCGATATCGCAGCGAGTCACCCTAACGACAGTAGTTTGGGCAGAATATTCGCGCGCAGTTTCCGCGTAATCCAGCGGCAATCCGACTGCGCCTGACATAAAAAAACAACATCAACCCCCCCCCAAACCCCCTCCCCCCCAAAATAGAATAAGTCTATAGGATTCACATGGCAGGTATTAGGTGGCAGTTAGCCTGTATTGCTATATACTTCAGTTTTCCGCCCTCAGCTCCAGATATGATACAACCTATAATTTAGGACTGCACAAACTGTGCTAAGAAGCTTTTAGTAAATAGATTCTCCCGAAACACAGAGAGGATGATACGAACATAATAAAACCTTTGAGAGGACTAGAACATCATAAATTAATGCAAGCCACTGTTTCAATCTGTTAACAGCCAAATGCGTTTCCTGTTAGGCGGATTCTAACAGCCGCAGCCCAGCAGCTGCTTTCAAGGTTCTATGAAATTAGAGAGCAGCAAGATTATTGTATTTAAATCAATGTTTAATGATATGTTATGATGAAGTATTCTTCAAAAAGATGTTTGTATTAGAAATGCACTGAACGTATAAACGAAAAAACGGTTCTTTTTTTTACACGCTTCTAGTCTATGGTTGAAGTGATCTAAGGCGTTCTCTTAAGCGATGTCATCCCCGAAGGGGAGAAAAGACCTGGAAAATAATAATTACAGTGAATGCGTGTAATCATAAGCTTAATAGCTCTGTATTGTCCTGTATAACCAATGTCCGTTAGGAGCAATTTTCTAGAAAGACGGAGAAGAGCATATGGTAATTGAGTCAGTGTTAGTAACATTAATGTGAAAAACGGCAGTTCAGCTCCTTAATAAAGCTGCCGGAGGGATTTCAGTCGTTGTCCGCTTTTGCAGGGGAGGCCCGAACACTTCAGCCTGCATCCATAGAGTTAGGATCACTCTAAGCAAGCTGGACGTCCCCAATACATGAAACCACCCCCCCCCCACGCCGTTAAAATTTCCAATTTAAATGTAACTAATACCGTTTCAACGTACGAAAATGATTTGTATTTGTCAAATTTTTAAATTCCAAGTATTCGTAATAGTAATAATATTCTCTAGTACAAAACTTCCAAGGTCTATACCGGTAATTAGCAAATTTTTTTTTTGCGGTATATCGCAATAGCAAATCATTCAAAATGCCTTCTAAATTACGGACAATTTTCGTACGGAGATCTCTGGAAATGGGTTAGTTTTGCGCATATCAGGGGCTGTGCGCGTTTGCTGAAAATTCGGCGCTGTG
The DNA here is from genome assembly GCA_033557465.1 of Ichthyophis bannanicus. Taxonomy (NCBI): domain Eukaryota; kingdom Metazoa; phylum Chordata; class Amphibia; order Gymnophiona; family Ichthyophiidae; genus Ichthyophis; species Ichthyophis bannanicus. The sequence continues at coordinate 34,803,330 of CM066050.1, read as the reverse complement.
CTCTGGCTTTTTCCTGGAGTCCAGAATTCGGACTCCAAAGAGAAGGCGGAGACATCTTTGCAGGTTTAGGGCTGTTTTTGTTTTATTGATGACAGCACCGTCGGTAGTTCAGAGAAAAGGCGTACCCCCGAATTAAGACGGTTCGTTACTTTCTACCTTAGTGGAAGCAGTTACTAAGGCAGTTTGAAGGATCTCATAGAGTTTGTAGAGAAAAGTCACTTAAGTCTAGACATTGATCCAGTTATCTACATAGGTCATTTCATGGGATTTAGGAAACTATTCTTTTAGTCCTCGCATATTGGTTTACTCTACCAAACCATCCTCGTTGCTTTCAAGACTATTTGCATCAAAGGTATCAAACTAGATAGCTAACACCTATATCACTCTCTTGTATAGACACAAAGGTAAGCACTGGGCTGAGGATGAACTCTAGGTCATACTTATTAAAATGTGATAAGCATAGGCATCTTATTGTATGTTTAGTGCCAAAAATTAGCTGGGAGGCGTGGCTAATCCATGCTAAATGTTGGGGGGCAAATCTCCACTCATTTAGCAGGGTAGGAAGCACCTGAGCATGCTAAGCTATCAACCATGATTAATGCGGATGCACCATTTGAGGTGGCTATGTACCCCCGTGCTAATTGCAACATCGATGATTAGCACACACTAACGATGCCTGTGCTAATTACAATGTACAGGCAATGCCCACTTTCCACCCCTAACATACCCAGTCCTTGCCAGTCATGTGATAAGTGGTTAGCATGGGATTTTTACCACACTGTCATTTTTAACATGTGGGAACAGTTATCGCAGTCCCACCCTAACCATTTATCACTGCCAAGCCCTGTGTTAACCATTAGTGCAATTTAGCAAAGTTTCTCTTTATGAATTCAGCATATTTATTCTCCCTATTCTCTAGTCCCTAGCCTTCAGAGCTGCTCCAAGGGCCCGTGTGCTGCAACCCTGCTCCACCCAGGCCTCCAGCATCTCCCCTTCCCAACCCCACACAGACCTCCAGCATCTCCATTTACCAACCCCACCCAGACCTCCAGCATCTCCCCTTCCCAACCCCACCCAGACATCCAGCATCTCTCCTTCCCAGCCCCACCCAGGCCTCCAGCATCTCCCCTTCCCAATCACACCCAGACCTCCAGCATCTCCCCTTCCCAACCCCACCCAGACCTCCAGCATCTCCATTTCCCAACCCCATCCAGACCTCCAGCATCTCCCCTTCCCAATCCCACCCAGACCTCCAGCATCTCCCCTTCCCAGCCCCACCCAGACCTCCAGCATCTCCAATTCCCAACCCCACCCAGACCTCCAGCATCTCCCCTTCCCATCCCCACCCAGACCTCCAGCATCTCCATTTCCCAACCCCACCCAGACCTCCAGCATCTCCCCTTCCCAACCCCACCCAGACCTCCAGCATCTCCCCTTCCCATCCCCACCCAGGCCTCCAGCATCTCCCCTTCCCAATCACATGCAGACCTCCAGCATCTCCCCTTCCCAACCCCACCCAGAACTCCAGCATCTCCCCTTCCCAATCCCACCCAGACCTCCAGCTTCTCCCCTTCCCAGCCCCACCCAGACCTTCAGCATCTCCCCTTCCCAAACCAACCCAGGCCTCCAGCATCTCCCCTTCCCAACCCCACCCAGACCTCCAGCATCTCTCCTTCCCAACCCCACCCAGACCTCCAGCATCTCCCCTTCCCAACCCAACCCAGACCTCCAGCATCTCCCCTTCCCAAACCAACCCAGGCCTCCAGCATCTCCCCTTCCCAACCCTACCCAGACCTCCAGCATCTCCCCTTCCCAAACCAACCCAGTCCTCCAGCATCTCTCCTTCCCAACCCCACCCAGACCTCCAGCATCCCCCCTTCCCAACCCAACCCAGACCCCCAGCATCTCTCCTTCCCAACCCCACCCAGACCTCCAGCATCTCCCCTTCCCAACCCTACCCAGACCTCCAGCATCTCCCCTGCCCAACCCCACCCAGACCCCCAGCATCTCTCCTTCCCAACCATACCCAGTCCTCCAGCATCTCCCCTTCCCAACCCTACCCAGACCTCCAGCATCTCCCCTTCCCAATCCCACCCAGACCTCCAGCATCTCTCCTTCCCAACCCCACCCAGACCTCCAGCATCTCCCCTTTCCAATCTGACCCAGACCTCCAGCATCTCTCCTTCCCAACCCCACCCAGGCCTCCAGCATCTCCCCTTCCCAAACCCACCCAGGCCTCCAGCATCTCCCCCTCCCAAACCCCCCAGGCCTCCAGCATCTCCCCTTCCCAGCCCCACCCAGACCTCCAGCATCTCCCTTCCCAACCCCACCCAGACCTCCAGCATCTCCCCTTCCCAGCCCCACCCAGGCCTCCAGCATCTCCCCTTCCCAATCCCACCCAGACCTCCAGCATCTCTCCTTCCCAACCCCACCCAGTCCTCCAGCATCTCCCCTTCCCAACCCCAACCAGACCTCCAGCATCTCCCCTTCCCAATCCGACCCAGACCTCCAGCATCTCCCCTTCCCAGCCCCACCCAGACCTCCAGCATCTCCCCTTCCCAATCCGACCCAGACCTCTAGCATCTCCCCTTCCCAACCCCACCCAGACCTCCTGCATCTCCCCTTCCCAACCCCACCCAGACCTCCAACATCTCCCCTTCCCAGCCCCACCCAGACCTCCAGCATCTCCCCTTCCCAACCCCACCCAGACCTCCAGCATCTCCCCTTCCCAAACCCACCCAGGCCTCCAGCATCTCCCCTTCCCAACCCCCCCAGGCCTCCAGCATCTCCCCTTCCCAGCCCCACCCAGACCTCCAGCATCTCCCCTTTCCAATCTGACCCAGACCTCCAGCATCTCCCCTTCCCAACCCCACCCAGACCTCCAGCATCTCCCCTTCCCAACCCCACCCAGGCCTCCAGCATCTCCCCTTCCCAACCCCACCCAGGCCTCCAGCATCTCCCCTTCCCAACCCCACCCAGACCTCCAGCATCTCCCCTTCCCAGCCCCACCCAGACCTCCAGCATCTCCCCTTCCCAACCCCACCCAGGCCTCCAGCATCTCCCCTTCCCAAACCACACCCAGGCCTCCAGCATCTCCCCTTCCCAGCCCCACCCAGACCTCCAGCATCTCCCCTTTCCAATCTGACCCAGACCTCCAGCATCTCCCCTTCCCAACCCAACCAGACCTCCAGCATCTCTCCTTTCCAACCCCACCCAGGCCTCCAGCATCTCTCCTTCCCAACCCCACCCAGACCTCCAGCATCTCCCCTTTCCCAACCCCCCCAGGCCTCCAGCATCTCCCCTTCCCAGCCCCACCCAGACCTCCAGCATCACCCCTTTCCAATCTGACCCAGACCTCCAGCATCTCCCCTACCCAACCCAACCAGACCTCCAGCATCTCTCCTTTCCAACCCCACCCAGGCCTCCAGCATCTCCCTTTCCCAAACCCACCCAGGCCTCCAGCATCTCCCCTTCCCAATGCCACCCAGACCTCCAGCATCTCCCCTTCCCAACCCCACCCAGGCCTCCAGCATCTCTCTTTCCCAACCACACCCAGGCCTCCAGCATCTCTCCTTCCCAACCACACCCAGGGCTCCAACATCTCTCCTTCCCAACCCCACCCAGACCTCCAGCATCTCCCCTTCCCAACCCCACCCAGACCTCCAGCATCTCCCCTTCCCAGCCCCACCCAGACATCCATCATCTCCCCTTCCCAACCCCACCCAGGCCTCCAGTATCTCTCTTTCCCAACCCCACCCAGGCCTCCAGCATCTCTCCTTCCCAACCCCACCCAGGCCTCCAGCATCTCTCCTTCCCAACCACACCCAGGGCTCCAACATCTCTCCTTGCCAACCCCACCCATGCCTCCAGCATCTCCCCGTCCCCGCCCCACCCAGACCTCCCGCATCGCCCCTTGCCACGCTGACCCAGACCTCCAGCATCTCCCCTTCCCAACCCCACCCAGACCTCCAGCATCTCCCCTTCCCAACCCCACCCAGACCTCCAGCATCTCTCCTTCCCAACCCCACCCAGACCTCCAGCATCTCCCCTTCCCAACCCCACGCAGACCTCCAGCATCTCTCTTTCCCAACCACACCCAGGCCTCCAGCATCTCCTCTTCCAACCCCACCCAGGCCTCCAGCATCTCCCCTTCCCAACCCCACTCAGACCTCCAGCATCTCCCCTTCCCTCCCCATTCCTATGAGGAAAGGCTTAGAAGGTTAGGGTTCTTCAACTTGGAAAAGAGATGGCTGAGGGGGGATATGATAGAAGTCTATAAATTAATGAATGGAGTGGAATGGATAAGTGTAAATAGGTTGTGTACTCCTTCAAATAGTAGAAAGACAAGGGGCCATGCAATGAAGATATAGTGTAACCCATTTAAGAGTAATAGGAGAAAATATTTTTCACTCAACGTGTAATCAAACTCTGGAATTCATTGTTGGAGGATGTAGTAAAAGCTTTAGTGTAGTTGGGTTTAAAAAAGGTTTGGACAAGTTCCTGGAGGAAAGGTTCATAAACCATTATTAAAGAAGACCCAGAAAATCCACTGCTTATCCCAGGACAAGCATTGTGGAACCTGTGTGCCTTTTTGGGAACCTTCCAGGTACTTGTGACCTGGATTGGCTGCTGTTGGAAACAGTATACTGGGCTTGATGGACCTTGGTCTATCTGAGTATGGCAGTTCTTATGTTCACCCCCAGGTATCCAGTATCTCTCTCTCTCCTTTCCTTTCCACCCAAGGTATCCAGCATGTCCTCTCTCTTTCCTTTCCTTCCTGCCAGTATCTTGCCCCTCTTCTCCCATCACTGCTGCTGCAACTCCCACCACCCTAGTTTCACAGGAGTGCAGAAAATTGGGCTTCAAGGAGGGGAGGGGGGAGGCAGTACAGGATGGGATAGCCCTTTAAAGCTGCCAGTATTTGAGTGCACTGAAGGTCTCCTAGGTCCCGCCCACTTCAATGTCAGGGGGGAATGTCGAAGGTCTTGAGCAGGAGCATGTCTGTGCACCGATACTGTAAAGCTTGTCCCTGAGCGAGGTTTTAGAAGACCTGCCATGCTGCTCTGCTGCCGCACCGAAGACTGATTTCTTTGTATTCCTGCAGAGATAGAGTGGTCAGGGGCAGTAGCAGTGATGGTAGAGTGAAAGGAAGACAAGGGTGATACTATGCTGCTGCCCCTGAAGCCTGGCACCCTAGGTGGATGCCTAGCCTGCCTAGCGATAGCGCTGGCCCTGCTACCTTCTGACACTCCTCTTGGTATGCTCCTAGCAGGCATTACCACTATAGACCGCATTTTAGCAGGAAATCATGAGAACAGGTGATGATGTTCAGTTAAAGGGCTGATAAAGAATAGATTTAAAAAAGGCTAAGCTAGAAAAATCATCAAAAATCAAGCTCTACTTATCATTTCCCTCAACAAACATTAGGCTATACAATGAACACATTAGGATTCACAAATTTCTTCTGACTGGATTTGCATTTGGATTAAGATCTTTTTAATTTACCTTAAATTTGCTTAGAAATTTAGCATCACCTTTTGACTCATTCTGAGGGGGTTAGTTATAAGCTGTGGCAAAATTGTGGATTTCATCACAGGTTAATTTACCATGGGAGCCGCTAATCTGCAGTAACTCAGTACCACAGGCCAGTGGCTCCGGCGGTAAGGAAATAACACAGCTTTCAGTGAACACTGCAAACTGTGTTATTTTATTTGAATACCAATAAGGTATTTTGTATGCATTTTCATGCTTTGCATCTCATTAGTATTTAGCATAGAAATGTGAATAAACAACAACAGATAAAGATCATATGACCTATCCAGTCTTCCCACCCATGAGAACTATTCAGTTCTACAATCGCTTTCTTTCCCTCAGAGATCCTCTGTACTTGTCCCATGCGTTCTTGAACTCAGATACAGTTCTCATCTCCACCAGGCAGCTGTTCCATGCATCCACCACTCTTTCCTTAAAGAAATATTTCCTCAAATTACGCTTGAGTCTATCCCCTTTCATCTTCATCTCATGACTCTGTGTTCCAGAGCTTCCTTTCAACTGGAAGAGGGCCACCTCCTGTGCATTTATACCTTGGAGGCGCTTAAATGTCTCTCTCATATCACCACTCTCCTGCCTTTCTCAGAAAGTATACATATTGAGATCTTTAAGCCTATCCTCATATGCCTTATGATACATACCACTTTAGTAGCTGCCCTCTGGATCTGCTCCATCCTGTTTATATTATTTTGGAGATGCGGCCTCCAGAATTGTACACAGTACTCCAAATGAGGTATCACTAGGGACTTACACAAAGAACTATGACCTTCTTTTTCCTGCTGGCCATTCCTCTCTCTTTGCACCTAAACATTCTTCTGGCTGTTCCTGTTGCCTTTTTTACTAGTTTGGCCACTTTAAGATCATCTGGTACAATCACCCCCAGGTCCCGCTCTTCTTTCACACATTGAAGTACTTCACCCCCTATACTTTACCACTCTCTTGGGATTTTGCATCACCTTGTATTATTAGAAAGCTAGGAGGCATTAAATCTTAGCTCTTAATTCTCAAACATTCTTTAAGCTTCTTTAGATTCCTCTTCATGCCATCCATACCTTCCAGAGTGTCTACCCTGTTGCTTTCCTGACAGACCTTCTGCAATATCACTTAGAAAAATGTTAAAAAGAACAGGACCAAGGATTGTCCCTGATGCATGATACTGGTAGAGCCCTTATCATCTGACTAAAATCCATTTACCATTACCCTCTGGCTCCTCTCACTCAACCCGTTTCTTACCCAGTCAGTCACTCTAGGGTCTGTCCTAAGGGTATTCAGTTTATTTATAAGTTGCTGATATGGAACAGTGTCAAAGGCCTTGCTGAAAGCTAAGTATACCACATCTAGAGCTCTCCCTCGATCAATTAGATTCATTTGGCAAGACCTACCTCTAGTAAAGCCACGTTGTCTTGGATCCTGCAATCCTTTTTGGATTCCAGAAACTGCACCATCCTCTGCTTTAGCAGCGTTTCCATTAATATACTCATCCCAGGGCTCAGAATACCAACCTCTTCCTTTCTTTCGCTTTTGTGGACAGGAACCACTTTGACACATCTCCAGTCCTCCGGAATCACTTCTGATGGATGTTTTGAGAAGTCCCTTAAGTTCTTTCAATACTTTCAGATGATAGTTGAGCTAGCTCCTCATGAATACAGTCTTCTGAAAATAGTCCAAGTTCTACCTCACTTGTATTGCTATCTGTGTTTGTTTTCTAAGGCCCCATTGCTGACCCTTCATCTGTGAACACAGAACAGAAATATTCATTAAGCAATTCCGCGTTATCTTCATCAGCCTCTACATATTCCCCTCCTTCATCCTTGATTCTCACAATGCCACCCCTGCACTTCCTCCTGTCACTAACATACCTAAAAAAGTCTTATCCCCATGTTTTACTGTATTTGCACATGTACTATGGTGCAAAATTGTGTATTATGGTGAAATAACAGATATTTTTGCCCTTTAACACATATTAAAGGTCAAAACCTATGCATTTTCCCTGTAATGCACTTTAGTAACTACACCGTGAGTTAATTTTTTCTTTTAGAAAATTATGGCTTCACTTGAATTTATCTGCGTTCATGTGATGTTCACATATATGTAGTACTCTAGACTGCAGCTCTTTGAATGTTTTAAACATAGGGAAAATTGTAACTATTCACATCTAAATCAGCTCAAAATTGCCTTGGATACATCTAAGGCAATGAATGGATTCATGACCTGTCCAGATTTGATTCTGATTATCCAATACCCTTTTCTGGTTTAGACAGTTTATGTTGAAATTTAAACATAGTAACTTAGTAGATGGTATATAACAGGGCTTGACCAACCGTAGGTGCCGGGTCGTCATGGTGGATAAAAAATTGGGTCGGGCGCCTAGCATTTGCATGAAGAGCACATAGGCAGCTTCCATGAAAAGAGCATCGAGGCCATGCAAATGCCGTGTAGTTGGAGGTGGGCTGATAGTTTGAATGAAGCCTATCGAATTGCAGGGTGTAATCAGTTGCTGCCAGAAACATGATCAGTCAGTGCTGACTAAGAGTTGAGGGGGAAAAGATGTCACTGCCCTGCAACGATCAGAGGCAGCAGTGGATCAATGATGTCAGAGTTGGATCTGAAGCAGTAGCAGCGACATCACCAGCCTAGGCAGAACGGTATTACAGGAAAATCTTCAGCTGTGCCAGTATGCCTTACCCGTGCATAGAACTTCTATATACCAAACGCAGTTGCATCAACGACCATCCCTTTAGGTTTCAACAAATACCTCGTATTTTGAACAGAACTCATCCAAATGGCTCTACTTAACTTCCAGATATGAACTCAAAATGGAATCCGTTTTGGGTTCATATCTGAAAGGTAGGTAGAGCCATTTGGATGTGTTCTATTCAAAATATTTGTTGAAACCTAAAGGGATGGTCGTTGATGCAACTGAGTTTGGTGTATAGAAGTTCTATGCACTGATAAATTGCCCGCGAGTTCTGAGACCTCCTTGTTACATGTTTTAAATAATACAAAGAAATACTGATATGAAGATGCATACTACAGTTTGACACAGTTTAACAAGTTTAATAAGTTTGTTACATATGGAGTGTGTTTTTTGAGTTTTGATAGTAACTTCCACTCCAAGAATTGATCTATTGCAGTATGCCTTACCTTGCAGTATTTATTTACATAGGTTAACGTGTGGTAGTGGTGAATGGCCTACCAATGTTTAATGCAAGATAAGGTATACCGTAGGTTACCACACATTTGTGTTACTCCAGTTTTCAAACATTACACACAACAAAGCCCAATCTCCCCACTCCCCCATAACATAAATAGTAACTACACCTAGTACAGTCCAGTGGATATACAACTCCCCCTCTCCCCGCCCCCAGGCCATATCCTATAAACCAACCGTCCTCCAGAGAAGCAGGAGAAATTCAGCTATTGAATGTGCAGATTTTCTTCACCGGCACTCATATATCAATCCAAATATTATCATTATTAGTCTGATTCATATTTAGCAGAAAGGCATACCGAGTTCCACTAAAAATGACAATTAATTAAAGCCCCTTAGTTCCAATTCTGAAGAATTGTTTTCAATACAATATCAAGAAGAGTGTCAAATAACTTACCCTGCTGAGTAGATAACCTCTCAGGTAAGCCATGCGACCTAAAAATCATGATCCCAGCAGTGATCTTGTATTTTATTCCTAGAATGGTTGAGACTTGTACCATATGTGTTGTCAAACATTCAACAATATTGGACAATAAAAGAACACATGCAAATAGGTGCCTCCCTCCATTTGATAAAAACAACAATGACTAGAGGCCTCTGTGTTCACCCTATGGATCTATCCAGGAATTCATATAGCTTTATGTATAATAAAAGATTGTAATACTCCAGCCAAGGCTAGGACCCTGTTAGACCTCAACCACAACCCTTCCCATTGACTAACTCTTGCTGCCACAGCCTCGGCAGGGTCCAGTTAGTATTAACAAACTGTGGCTGCTATAACTTATAAAACTGGGAGTCAATGTGCCCGTAAGACTTTCTTCCAATTAATGCTTTGGAGAAAATCCCTTGGGATCTTTGGCCCAAAGATTTTCCCTTTAGATGTGCAAAATTAGAGTGGTTCTCTGTTCAGATCTTGGGATAAATACAGCTCATTAGGGGGCATTATTTTAGAAGCTTTATTCACCACCTAAATGTCTATAAACAGCCATATACACGTGCAAATTGCAGCTATGTGCAAATGGCCATTTGAGAAAGGGTGAAATTTACAAGTGGACGTCTGCACCACATCCAAAGTAGACAGGGGGGGAGGTGTCTTGAGTGGGAGAAAAATCTACACATGTATCCACTATTTCATGTGGATACCAATTCTGTTCGAGGCACGTCCAGCTTGTCTGGACATCCAAAATCTGGACGGGCCAGATTTGCACCTAATTCTGCACCTGTGGGAGCTATATATTCCTGCAGGAGCAGAATCGCAGCAAAGGGGTTGCACGGGCAGGACCTGCCCCAATTCAGACCCCGTGCACATACTGTTTCCTCCCCATCTAACCCTCCCGATGCACTTGCATAGAGCTCGGTGCCATGGCTATAAAGTATGAAAAAAAGCAGGGCATGTGCAGGTTCAGGCACAATTTCAGAAACGTGGACGTGCTCGGTATGGACATCTATAGAGATGTCTACATAGACATTTCTAGAAGAGCATCTCAGAACATGGACATCTACCAGCATAATGGCTAAAATAGTGGGTTGGAAGCAGGGTGGCCAGGGTTGAAATCCCAGTGTGGGTCATCGTCATCTTAAACTAGTCGCTTAAATCTCTGGATGTTTTAAGGCCAAAACAAGCACTTGCCTGAAGCCTATTCATGACTGCAGCAGGTCTAAACATGGACGTGCCTGCGGATGTTCCTGAAGGGCCGGCATAACGAGATGAGACACCATAGGCAAACCTCATCCCTTGCGGTGCCTATTGCCACAGCTGTCGCCCCTCTCTGAGACCGACAGCAGTGGCAATAGCCATAAACAGTGGGGCTGTTTGCTTTTGTCATCTGATGCTCACAGGGGTGGAAACAAACAGTTCTGCAATGCCAAAGCTTGAAGGTAAGCTCCATGGGGCTGTTTGCAGAGGGTGACAGAAGCGGCAATGGCTGCCACTGGAGGATGGTCGCTCTAGGCCTAGTTTGCCTAATGGTAGTGCTGGCCCTGCTCCCTAGACATGCCTCCACCATCCCCTCGCCTACTTGGATGTCCTTGCACTCATAATATCTGTGAAACAGCAGATGTAAATATAAGAGGATAAATTCCCTGGGGAAATTTTCAAAGGCGCAGTTATATGCAGACTTTGGTTTTGAAAATTCACTGAAGCCCATACGGGGAAATGTATGTGGGTAATTTTCATGCACATGCAAAATAGTGTCCAAACTATTCAGTTCTTAGTAGTAAGTGACCAGACAATGCCCATTCTTCACATAACTTCACATGAAACTATTTCAATACCTGCGGCACATGCACAGGGCTCATAGGAGGTTTTTACAGAGTTGTCGAACTTAAAGCATTATTCTACTTAATTTTTTTGCTGACAACAGTCCTTATCCTAATATCAAAATAAATAAGACCACCCAAAGCACAGAGCACCCAGAAAACACTTTTTTGTCAGTTCAACGGTCAGGAGAGAAATTATACGTTCTTACTCCCAAATGACCATTACACCCATTTTATTTAATAAAATGTTCTAAATCTCCACTCCAAAGTTAATGCACTTATCTGAATAACAGTCCATACTCTGCAAAAATGGTGGAACAGTGTTGTATAATTCACAAAGTCCTCATGCCACACGACATGCATGTTTTGAGCCCACTCCTGGCTCTGTATCAAGTGCATTCAGAATTAGCGAGGTGTGCAATAGGCTGTTGCTGAAAAACGCTGAACTGCGTCCAACCGCTGTAGGATTGTAGGATATTTGAGTGCCTGCAGTTTCCCATAGGCTGCAAAAGATGACGTCAACATTTAGAGCTACCAATCACAACCCAGGGGATACCCCACCACAATGGGGAAACCCTGCGTGGACTTAGATCAAACTCAGCAATCATTCTCCATGTTTAAACCCCCAGGGGTGACACTGTTTAAAACAAAAATTCACCTTTGTTCAAGCTATTGAATTCTAAATGTGTGATCACCCCCACGGGAGTCCTTGGAGCATAATCAATAACCCTCCACCGTAAGTCCTCAAAACTATGACCACGGGATAAACAATGTTCCACAACCAGGGCTGAATTGGGTTGCTGTACGACACGTTTGCCCAGCCATAGCTTTAATGGGCAAGTAGTCTGCCCGATGTATTACAGGGCACATGGGCATTGCAATAAGTACACTACATGGCTAGTGATGCAACAACTCTGCCATGAAAATTGGTATGTCCATTCAGAAGTGGGGTCCTGCCAAGGGTCACCTTCCAAAGTCGTAGGACAATACAAACAGGACCCACATGCAAAATGATCAGGAATAATTCCTATCGCTGTCTCCGGTTGATCAACAGGCAAAGCAGACCTAACCAAGAGGTCTCGTAAATTTGACCCCCGGGTGTAAGCAATGGTGAGAGGTTTACAGAAACAAGGATGGAGCTGTAACACAGACCAATGTTTTCTTAACACCTGAGCCACACGATTAGAATGTTGCATAAACGATAGAATGCCTAGCAACCGGTGATCAGCTGGTCGAAGATCTGAAGATGAAGACTCCTCAAAGAGCCACTCACAGTGAGTAAACAGTGCTCATTTAAGAACAGATTGAGGATAGCCTCTAGCCTTCAATTGCTCCCACAGGAGATGAGCCTGATGCTGAAATTCCTCTAAAGTAGAGCATATCCAGTGAAGTCTCAGAAATTGCCCAAGTAGCAGTCCTCTGCGGAGAGGCGTAGGATGATGACTGTGAAATCTCAACAAGCTATTGCATTGTGCTGGTTTTCTAAACAACATCGTCAATAGTGTCCCGGACTCTTTGTAAATTGTAATATCCAAAAACATCAATCATTTTGTCATGAATGTGAGCCGTAAAATGAATCTTGGACTTTACAGTATTCAACCAAGACACAAATTGATGTAACAACTCCAAGGATGTTGTCCACAAGAAAAAAATGTCGTCAAGGAGCTTCCATCAGAATCTGATATGTTGGAACCTCTTATAGGGATAAATATGCTTATCTGTTAGTTCATGGTAGATACTTTATTATTCTACATATAAATACATTTATCAAGACATCTTTCTGGTCTCATCAAGACTTCAGAATAGAGTATGGGTCTAGAGTTGTTCAGTTTTGATACGATGAGGATCACTAGTGCAGATAGCTTTCTGTAAAAAAAAAGGAAAATTTTATTTTTAAAAATTATGACAAAGACTTATTTGAGTGTTAAAAAGGGGTGGATTAGTTGTATAAAATAGCTACCAATAAAATACTAACAGCTTTCATAAACATACAAATATCAATGTTAGCAAAATTCACAATGTAACAAAATGCAGTTAACACATAAATTAGCAAGTGCTGTCATACCAGTGCAGTAACTGTTACTGTGACCATTTGCTGACAGTGCACGCTAATTCACACAGTAACCGCCTATCACATTTTAGTACAAGGGCCCCTTAAGGTTTTATTTAACTTTTTATTGAGTTGTAGTAATTTATTTATTTTATTTAGCAATGCTTATATACCACTTTTCACTGGGTCAAAGCAGTGTACATTCAGGTACGGTGTATATTTTCCCTTGTCCCCCGAAGGGCTCACATTCTATGGAGTGTCAAACTTATTGTACATGACCTTGAATATCTTTTGGAAAGAGGGGCCAGTAAGTAAGATTTTAGAAATAAATACAGTTTTCTGGGATGTTTGATCATGGTCAATGAACCACTCAACTAGTGAGGTGTGATTCCCTTTAGGATTCATAATCCTGCTCAGTACTCCACAGTTTAAGATTTCTGAAGCAAAGGTAGAGATTTAGTCCATCTCAAGCAGATATGAAAAAATATTTAAAAAGACCTAACATTCTATTCATTTGGAAGCTAACTAAAGCTTAAATATCTCCTAATACAAAGTTTTCTTATTGTTGATACCTATTAGTCAACTGATCTTCATTTTATTTCTGGTCTGCATCAGCAATGCAACGCACAGTGAATACAAATTCACTCTCTTAGCAAAGTTACCTGTTCTATAATCTTCTCCTTCTTTTCTTCCTGTGCCTTGATGAATTTGGGAGCAGCAAATCAATATCCATTTCTGAGGGAAAGCAAACGTTTTTCCAAGTGTGCTTATATAATTGCATATTGTGCATTGCAGGATTAGTGATTGCATTCCATTGTTTGCTTTTAAGGATTGCAGCTTACCAAACTTTATGCCTAAGTCAATATTAAGTAATAGAATACTGCTTTTACAGTATTATGTATTGCTTGTGCTCTCACAGCAAAAGCCTCAAAATACCGCAGACAGAAATCTTTTCATGAGACATCACACACAGATGGTTAATATGAGTACTATCTATCTGTTTACTAACGTTTGCATGTCAGAGAGAGGCTTTTTTTTTTTTAAATTTCATGGGAGTTGGAGCTGAGAAAGAGAAAACAGAGGCAGGAATTTTGGGAGGAACTTTACAGTGCTGAGATGAGCCATGGCACAAGATTGGAAAGGTAGAGCAGTAGGGTTGTAGGTGCCAGGCAGACTGCAAAATAACTGTGGTTACTAGATTCAGATTCAGGTAACTTTTATTGACAACAATTTACACTTGATGTGTTCTCATAAGGAGGGCTCTATGAGTCGCTAAAACACAAAACTGAACAAAGCAATATTCCCATGTAAGTCCACTTGACAAACAATCGTTGACCATAGTGTGAATCTAAGACATCACCAAAGTGCAAATTTTCCAGCATTCTTGAGTTCCTCAAGGTTATTTTGCAGATATTCTTAAAGGAAATTCAACCAGTTTTCTTTGTAAACGTCCCGTCTTTCCTAAATTCAAATAATCTTTCACTACACATTTATATTTTTCCTTAATGGATGTTTGTGAAATGTTTGAGAAGATCTTCTCAAATATTTAGTACTCTAATCAAGTTAAAGTATTCATGTAATATTCAGTGCTGTGGGGTGTTGTGGTAACTTTGTGCTACATGTAGATTGGGAAATTAGTGGGCTAAGTATGCTTTTGTTATGTTTTTATTGCTCAAGGGTATGGAGTTTTGAAGATCACAGCTATAAACAAGGTGAACTAATGAGTTCATAGGTCAGAGACTTTTTGTCTAACAACTACCATTTAATGTTCAAGTATAGAGTAGATAGCACAGTGCAGTCATCCTGTGGTCTGGCCTCACAGCGTTTCACTAGCAGACTGTCATAAAATTTCCAGGCACCCGATAAAGATACTTGCTTATAAAAATACACCATTTCATTACAAGAACATTTGTTTGGTTAGTGCAGTGGAAGGAGATTTGGCAAACTGATTGCAACTGATTGGCTATACCAAATAACTAAACCAGAAATTGGTTGTGACAAGGTCAAATAAAAGAAACAAAAGACCAATAGAATATCTGTTTATATTTAAATATGTAGGGAGTTATTTTAAAAGTGCTATTCATGCTTTGGACGTCTACAAAAGGCATGCAGATGTCCAAATCACAGAGATGTCTCCAGAGATATTTTTTAAGCCGGTCCTAAAGATGTCCCTGGTGCAAAGACATCCAAGCCATGAAGGGGGCATGGCGGAGGTTTGTCTGGAGTATTTTCAAGAACTTGGATGTCCTCACCTGAGTTCAGAAACACCCTGCAAATCCTGAGCTGCATCAAAGTTTATACCTGCTCCAGGCACGGATACTGTAGATATCGGAAAAGTGCTCATTTTGCCAGTCAAACATCCAAGGGTGTAGAGAAGGACATACACTCATATCCCCTATATTTTCCACGTTGACAACAAACACTGATGGTGAATGAGGATTTACCAGACTGATGGACATCCATGTATGCAAAGTAGCATGTGATTGACGTTGTTGCCCCAAATCTTTGTAGTGGTGATGTCTATGCAGACGCCGGCACGGGCGTTGTATCAGAAATGTAGAAACATAGAAACATGATGGTAGAAAAAGACCATATGGCCTATCTAGTCTGTGTGTCTGTATTTTTATAATCAGGCCAAAACATAAACACCCTGGACTTCCCAGATTACACTTGGATGCCCTTTCTAAAATGCCACTTCCATTGTGTAAGTATTCTCTGAAAGACAGAGCGGTAATAACAAGAGATAGAAACAATAAGAGAGAGAGGGAAAATAGCAGAAAGAGAAAATAGAGAAAGAATATTAAAAAAGAAAAGAATAACAAAAGAAAAAAGACAGAGAGGTGGAAACTTACAAGAATGAGAAGGAGGGGGCGGGGAGGAAGAAGACAGAAAAGATAGAGAGTGAGAAAGAAACAATGAAAATAAGGAAAATAACAAGAGGGAGTGAGAGAGAATATGCATAAAGGGCAAAAATAAAATAATGAAAATAACAAGAAAAAAGAGAATATTAAAAAAAAAAAGAGAAAGCATGGGAGAAAAGAGAAAAAAGAGGGAATAACAAGATCAGGACGTATCAAGCAGAAGAAATGCGCTCTGTGTGACTAATGAATATGGCTCCAATTCCCCCCCCCCCCCGCGCCCCCTCACCATGTGCAGTAACATACTCTTTTGAGCAAAAGTTGTTAAAACCCATGAGGATTGTGGAAAATTGCAAGATAATCTTGATAAATTGGAAGACTGGGCATCCAAATGGCAGAAGAAATTTAATGTGGACAGGTGCAAAGTTTTGCACCTAGGAAAGAACAACCCAAACTATGGTTACTCGATGCACAGTTCCACATTAGGAACCACCATCAAGGAAAAAGATTTATGCGTCATCGTGGATAACATGTTAAAACCCTTTGCCCAGTGTGCATCGGCGGCCAAGAGAGCAAACAGAATGCTAGGTATCATAAGGAAAGGAATGGAAAATAAAACAAAGGATATTATAATGCCTCTGTATTGTTCCATGGTGCGACTGCACCTTGAATATTGTGTGCAATTCTGGTCGCCGTATCTTAAAAAGGATATAGTGTTATTAGAAAAAGTACAGAGAAGAGCCACCAAAATGGTAAAGGAGATGGAAGGATACCCCTATGAAGAGAGGCTAAAGAGGTTATGGCTCTTCAACCTGGAAAAGAGACTGCTGAGGGGAGATATGATAGAGGTCTATAAATTAATGAATGGAGTGGAACGGGTAAACATAAATCGACTGTTTATGTCATCAGAATATAGAAGGACTAGGGAACATGCAATAAAGCTACAGGGTAACCTAGTTAAGACTAATAAGAGAAAATATTTTTTCACTCAACGTGTAATCAAGCTCTGGAATTTGTTACCGGAGGATGTAGTACAAGCTGTTAGTCTAGCTGGGTTTAAAAAAGTTTTGGAAAAGTTCCTGGAAGAAAGGTCCATAAACCATTTTTAAAAGGGACCCAGGATATCACTGCTTGACCCAGTACAAACATTGAGGAACCTGTGTCTTTTGGGGAAACTGTTAGGTACTTATGACTTAGATTGGCCACTGTTCGAAACAGGATACTGGGCTTGAAGACCTTGGTCTGACCCAGTATGGCATATCTTATATTCTTATATTCTTACACACACACAACCGCAAAGTGGCTGCTTGTTCATTATTATTTTATCTGTGCCCTTTGAGAGGGGTACATCAATGCCCGGATATCTCAGAGGTACCGCATAGACCAGGCTTGATGGTTGCAGAGATTCAAGGCCATTTTCAGGAGGCTACTGTGATAATGTACTATTGCAAGGAACAGGGCACTACAGGTGGGAGCTAAATATTACTACGGATAATAATAATAATTGCAGGAAACCCTCTTGGACTGTTGAGGTTCCCTGTCACAAGGATCAAGACAGGTTCCAATGCTGAATGAATCTCTGTGTTGAACCCCTGTTTGATAATCAGGTCCGGCCAAAGGGTTTCTACCACCCTAGGCAGAAATACCAGCCTCCCAGTCCCCTCTGCTGACACTGCCCCCTTCCAGCTGCCGCCGCTGCTCACCCCCCCGCTGCTGCCGATTCCATATAGGGAGGGGGAGGCGGGCAGTGGCAGTATTCCAAAAGCAACTGTTTTAGGAAATACTGCTTCTGCCCACCTCTGTCCCCAAACTAAATTGGTGGTCACTGGAGGGTGGGTGGTGGCGGCTGACATGGGTGCCGCTACCGCTGCTGCCCATGTGTGCTGCTTCTGCTGCCCACCCGGGCCGGCCGCCTAGCTCGCCTAGTGGATGGGCTGGCCCTGATGATAATTGTAGATTGTCTGCTACAGACATGAACAGAAGCACTGCCTAGAAGGCCCAGTGAGGTGGGGACCTGGCCCATGACTTTCTGTTCAGCCATAAAGTTGAAAAGGAGGTAGATGGAAGGTCTAAACTTCCGCAGAAGTGATAAGTCTGCATGCCAAGAGCAGGGTAGACCATGAAGTCAAACAAAACCTCTCTCTTGTCAGAAATCTGGATTGGCTCGGCTTCAGCTGTGTGGCCCTTGTCCGGGCTCAAACTCAAATTCGATGATGAATCTCTCAAATGAGAATGTGGTACTCAAAGGAAACGATAGACTTTGCCTGCCAGTGGCGTGGTAAAGAGAATATGCTTCCTGTATTCTGGCTTGGTAGAGAGACTGGTTAGAAGGGCAGGAAGCTCCCAGACATGCCCCATCATTAGAGGACTAGGCAGTGACATAGGGCAGCTGCTTTTGTAGGATGGCAAGGAGCTGGGTATTCAACGCTGAAACAACAGATTTTACTGCCGGGGAGGAGAAAACTCAAGGCGTGTGGAGTGTGCCAACACCTTGAATCATCTCTGGGCTCAGTCCTGAGCATCTCACAGGGGCAACTGTAGTCTCTGAAGTGACGTTTGCAAGGATGTCTGGGCTGGTTCATTTGCCTTAACCAGTGGGCTATTCTTCCATGCCTATGTCCATTTGGGGAACATGACTAGATATGCGATGGCGTTTTTTTGTTTGTTTGTTTTTGAGGAAAATAATTATGAGATCAGCTGGGAGCTGTGGCTTGAAGACCCTAAAAGCAGGCAGGCTAGTCTGTGGACTGGGGCTGGTAGACTCAGAGGTCTATGGCTCCTACAGGGGTCAGACTTATGCTAAGCTATGACTTCTGCTAAACGATGCAGAGTTGATTATAGGCTGTGCCGCTCCGTAGGATATTATCAGATCCTGTGGCTTTTTCTTAAGGGGGATGAAGGACTAGGGGGCTGTGGTCACTGTGGTGGGCCAAACTGGAGGAGGGTTGGGCTGGATGGCAGTTCCTATGACAAAGGGGTAGGCGGTATGCTGTAACCATTAGGCAATTTTGAAACAGTAGTGTACAGATACTATCTCTCTGAGAACTGCTGTAAAGCTTGCGGGTAACAGGTATGTGTGGTCTTGGAAATGGAGAGTTTCATATATAACATTTCCAGAAGTAGTGATGCAAACATACTGCAGAAACCCAAGACATCAAACTGCTGATTTCTATCGCAAATGTAACTATTAGACACTTTCATAAGTGATTCTGAGTCCTTTCTCTACCCACCAGTCTTGACAGCGGTAGTGAATGTTTTGCCACTTACAACCTGGACATAAGCTGTGCCTATAGCTCTTTTACATGTGATAATCTGGACAGGAACCCCAGAATCGGTACCTGGGGAAAGAGCCCCGTGCTCCTGACTCATGCTGACATGCGCTGTACTCATCCTCAGGCCACAGTACCGAGACCCTTCTTCTGTCCTTTCTCATCTCCCATGACCGTGGTGACATTTCCCTGGCTGTTTCACTGGATCTCTCTGCTGCCTTCGCGCTTGCTGATCACTCCATTCTACTCTCACGCCTTAGGACTGCAGGTCTACGGGGGACAGTTTTCCAATGGTTCACTATTTCCTCCATTCACGCTCCTTCTCTGTGGTTTCTAATGCCCGCACCTCCCCCCCTATATCACTCAGCTGTGGGGTGTCCCAGGGTTCTGTTCTGGCTCCCTTTCTATTTAACATTTTCCTGGCTCCCCTCATTCTCTTGGTGCAACAATCTGGGATTTCGGCTTACTATTATGCTGATGATGTCATTCTTTTACACCACACCTCCCCTGTGAATCCCAAACTCTCCCCCCTCAATGCCTGTCTTTCACTTGTCACTGCCTGGCAGTCTTCCGATCTACTCCATCTCAATCCAGTTAAAACATCTGCAATATGGTTTACCCATGGTGGTCCCCAACCGACCCTCTCCCCTCTTCTTTTGGATGCCCCCGATTCTCCTTGTAACCTCACTCCGATACCTCAGAGTACCCCTGGATCCTGACCTGTCCTTCCACATCTACATCTCCTCCCTTGTGTGCCGTTCTCACCTTTTCCTTTGTCAGATTTGAGCCGTCAGTCCGGTACATCTCTCATGACTCCTTCTCTCTCTTGTAATTTCGTGCCTGGATTACTTAAATGTTGTTTTTGCCAGTATCCCCCACCATCAGCTTCACTGTCTACAGTTAATTCAGAACGTTGCCGCTCGCTTTCTCACTCATATCCCCCATTTCAGTCACATTATGCCCTCTTTGATCCACCTACACTGGCTTCCCCTCTCCTACCGCGTTACCTTCAAACTGCATGACCTCCAGCATGACCCCCCTCCCTTTACTCTCCACAGAGTGCTCTTTGTAATGGTTATGAGTTCTAATATTTTCCAATGCAAGTTCCCTGTAATGTTTTTTTGAGTTTCAATCTAAACCGCTCTGATTAAACGATAAGGCGGTATAGAAAACTTGTTAAATAAATTTACCCCCCCCAAAAAAAAACTCCTAATCCTGACCTACAGGACCCTGCATCAGCACACTCCTCAGTATCTTGCAGATTCATTGCACTTTTGTACTATACCTCGCAGCCTCCGGTCACTATACACCAACCGCCTTGACCTCCCTCTCCCAGCCCATGCTCGCCTGGAGCAGACTCGTCATTCTGCCTTCTTTTTACTAGCCCCGTCACTCTGGACTTCCCTCCCCCCCTACTCCATCAAGAAAAATCATTTCCTAAATTCAAGTCCCTCCTAAAAATCCACCACTTCCGTACTGCCTATGACCTTATTTTTCCTGACTTCTGTTTCCTCCTCTGCCTGTCTTCTTTAGTCTGGTAGGGCCGTGCACTTTCCTGTCTGACATTATAATTTTTTTCTGATTCTGGCTTTTTTTGTACTGCTGTTATTGCTATTGTAGACTTCCCAGATGGCCTCCGATGGGCAGTCCATCACCCTCACCAATAAACACCTCTCAGTATGCCTGGTCTACCGGGCACCTACCAAGACCACTAACCTACCAAGGATACTGCAATTCATATCAGAGAGCACCTGTTCAGCAAAGGAACAAATCATCCTAGGAGACTTCAACCTCCCATCACTGCAAGAAGAACAAGCAACAACCTTCCACACCGCCATGACTGCGATGAGTCTGGTACAGATCATACAGGAACCCACTCATGAAAAAGGCAACACTCTAGACCTCGTATTCCTAAGCTCCACAACCGCCGCCTCAGGAAAGAACCCACAGATTTTGCCAGTACCCTGGTCTGACCACCACCTCATCACCATATCCTACACTCACCAACATAAGACCAACAAGGAAGATGGAAACCACATAAGAAGATTTAAAACATTTAACAGAGGACTTCTTAGCACAAACTCTACCCAATCTACAAGCAAACTCCAGTAACATCAATGATCTAGTACACAACTGGAATACCACGATCTCCGCAGCAGCCGAAGCATCAACAAACAAAGCCATCACCAGACCTCCTTCCACAAAAGCCAGATGGTTTACTCCCAGTCTTTGGAAGCTAAAAACAAAACTCAGAAGAACTGAAAGAAAATGGAAAAAAACCAAAGACGAAAATGACAAAACAAAATACTTAAATGAACTCAATGCATATCACCACGGGACCGACAAAGCAAAGAAAATCGACCACATGAAAATCATAAATACCTCCATAAACAAACCTCGTGAACTCTTTTGGATTGTCAAACAACTGACAAAAGCACCCCAGAACTCGGACCAACTACCGAAGATCCCACCAGAGCTACTGGCCCGTCAATACAAACAACTACAACGTCCGCAGAACTCGCAGCTAAATGTAGAGACAACTACAACAGACCTCCACCCTAACTTACACAGTGACTGGATCACATTCAAAGAAACTTCACCAGACGAAATATCAACCACCATCTCCTGCCTCAACACCACCACCTCCCCGCTAGACCCCTGCCCCACTGACTGGATAAAGAAATCCAAAAACGAACTGAGCACGCCATTAGCCCATATCGTCAAGGAATCCTTCTCCCAAGGACACATGCCAGATGCCCTCAAAACTACAATCATCCAACCATTATTAAAAAAGCAAAACCTAGATCCCCTAGACCCGGCATCCTACAGACCCATAGCAAGCCTACCCTTCACTGCCAAGATAATCGAGAAGATCGTCCAGCAGCAACTACAGGAACACCTGGATCTCAACAACATACTTGACCCACAACAACATGGCTTCTGCCCTCTACATGGAGTTGAGACCCTCATGACCACACTGATGAACACTCTCCTCATAGGAACGCAAGAAAAACACTCTGGATATGCCATGATCTTCCTTGACATATCCGCAGCTTTCGACACCATCTCCCACAACATCCTCATACACAGACTACGGACAATTGGGATCAAAGACACTGTACTAAAGTGGTTCCAATCATACCTAACTAACAGAGAGCAATTAATCCGTACCAGCACCTCGACATCCCCCCATTCCAGCAACACCAAGGAGTTCCCCAAGGATCCACACTGTCAGCTATGCTCTTCAACATTTACCTTCAACCACTCTGCTCAGTCATACGCACTCACAACATCAGCTTCCACATATACGCTGACGATATCATGCTCTATGCCCCCATTACAACCACGAACCCAACAAACACCCATCTATCAACATGCTTCACTGAGGTGTCCAACTGGCTACAAGCAAACAACTTATCCATCAACATAAAGAAAACAGAAGCCCTCATAGTCACAAAAGATCCGGACTTCACACCACCTACACACCTCAACATAGGTACCACAAGCATTCAAATACAACCACAAATAAGATACCTGGGCATTATTATTGACCAAGCCCTCACCTTAAAGCAGCAAATCACCAAAACCTTCGGAACTATATTCCACAAGGCAAGAACAGTGCAACGTCTCAGACCCCTTCTTGAACATCAAGACTTCCGAACTGTGATGCAAGCCATGACGCTCCCACATCTGGACTACTGTAACATAATATACCATGGCCTTCCAGCCACGCAGACCAACCCCCTCCGAACAGCACTGAACACCACAGCCAGAATCATTCATAGAGCAAAGAAAACCGACCACATCACCCCAATTCTGAAAGACCTACACATACTCCCCCTTGAAGCAAGGACTAAATACAAAGCCATCCTACTCACCCACAAAGCCATCCATCAAACACAGAACTCCCAATTTCACACCCTACTGTCTCGACCAGCCCACGGCAGAACTACCAGACAAGCCTCCAGCAATTCCCTCACTGTCCCTCACAAAAGAACCAAATGCTCGCAACGGACCTGCAATCGAGCCTTTGAACTTTATGCTCCATCCTTATGGAACTCTCTACTGAGTTGTCTCCGAAATAATACCGATCTACTATCTTTCAGAAAACAGCTGAAAACCATCCTGTTCCAGGAATATCTTAACACGACCCCCACCAAAAAAGCGCACTAACCTTTGATCTCGCCCACCATGACCCCCAACTCTAACCTGTACTAACCTGATCATGTCCAAAGTCTGTCCCATGTCCAAAGTCTATCCTATGTTGAAATCATCAATGTCGCCTCCCCGGTGATGGCCCCGCCCTTATACTTAAATTCCCCCCCCCTTTTTTATGTAACGCCGCTTTGACCCGGTGAAAAGCGGGATATAAATACAGCTAAATAAATAAATAAAAATAAAATAAATAAAGATAAAGACCCTGTCGGGTTGCTGCTTGCTCTAAACTAGAGCAGAAGAGAATTGGGCTGGACAGTGGCAGAAAGGCATCATCCCTTGTGGAAAAGCATTGGGCCTCAGTGCCGGGTGAAACTAAGCATTGGAAGTGATGGTGCCAGGGTTCCCCACTTATTTTGCGCTGTGTGTATCAGCGCTAGTTAAATCAATCAGCTGGAAGTGATAGCACAAGGGTGCTCCTCGAGCTTCAAGCAATGTTTCTGTATGGCGGCCATGGCTCCAATGGAAACTAGTAGCAGTGTGGATAATCACGCCATCATGCACCTGAGGCAAACAGGGCACTAGCACAGACAACAGCCCCAAGGAGCCGTGCATCAGGGCTGTTAGAGACGTGGTCCTGGCAGCGCTGAGTTTGCACACCCGAGGCGGACGGTGCCTGTGGCTGATGGCACTGTGATGCCATACCAAAGTGCTAGGCATGACGGTGTGATTCGGGGAGCCAGCACAGAGGCTCGGTGTGGGAGAGCATGCCTCAAATCCCCAGAGGCCGGCAGGGACTCTGGCTCCATCCTGGGATAGGTGGCATCTCCCTCCAATGGGGCCTCCATCGGAACTGTTTCTGTTGGCTTCATAGCTGCACTGCAGAAGCAGAGGTGGGGTTTCATCATTCTGACACAGTGCCAGACACCTTCAGTGCTGGGGAAAAAGGAGATGGCATGGACACTGCAGGAGTACATGCTGGTGATGGGGCTGTTGGCGCCATGTGCAGTAGGCAGCCTCTCGCCTTCATTGGCTTGCGGCCTTGCCCACACAGCCAGTGTTCGTGGCTGTGGAGGGCATCCCTGTGTGTAACAGGCAGCTTCTCGCCTTCGTCGGCCTGCATCCTGTAGCTAGAGCATAGAAGGGAGCTTCCTGGGGCAGAAGGGACAATTGTCGGCAGGTCTGTCGCTGCTCTACGCTTCTGTATTGTTGCTGCACCCGTCCAGCTTCCCATCCTTTGGCTGCAATCCTACGAGGAGGAAGAAAGCCCACATAATCGGATGCCGAATTGTGGGAACAGAGGCTGGAACAAGGACAAACTGAAAAGTAAGAAAACTCAATGGGGAAATAGTAACCGAAAGCTAAAAGAGAGGAGAGCAGGAAGATAAGGTCTCATGGCCAGATGGATAGAATAGACTGAGATGGGAAGAGGATGGGCTCAGTGGTGGGGTGGCTGGCACATGCTCAGAGGAGTCTTCTAGACTTTTCTGAGCTGTTGGGGAGCTATTCCGTCCATGGCGCCCTTGGATGACATCACCCGTGTTTGACTGACTCATCCTGCTTGTCCATGGAGAAAGACAAAGCCAGTTACACAAACATTAACTCACTCATCTGTCCTTAAGGAGAGAGGGAGAAAGAGAGAGTGATTGATAGCTGTGCATAGCTTAGGTCAAAGCATTGTCAAACACTTCTGTTTTGTTCCCATGATGAAAAATGAAAGCATGCTGAAAGGTCTGCATTACTTACCATGGTCCATAACTATTTCACAATGCATATGCGGTTCTCTTTTTCATTCCTTCCAGCCCAACAGAGGTTGAAAAAATTTTTTTTGTAAGGGGCCGAGAACGCCTGTCAGTCTCTCTGGGGGCAAAATAATTCTCCAAAAATGTAACAGAATGGGAACAGATTTGGCATAGGAGTTAAAACAATGAAAGGACACATCAAATTCAGAAAATGGGCCAGGACTGGGGGCTCCAGAGCAATGAGCTCCTCATTAAAATGGCCCAGTGCATCTCTATGGTAGAAGCAGTTCCAGTTCATGCACTATAGAAACTTTGATACAGTGAAACACAGCAATTAGGGAACTGCTCCAAAAGGATACTGTGCGTGCTTTCTCCATTACCCTCCCTACCTAGTGCTGCTGCACCCTATCACAATGGGCTGCCTTTTCGTGATTCAGATACATAACTTATTTTCTTTTTTTGCAAATTCTATTTATTTTTTTATTAGCTCACATCTTTCCAGTAGTAGATCAAGGTGAGTTACATTCAGGTAAAAATTCAATGTGTGCCTTCATGTCAGTGCTGAGTCTTGGCGACCCAGCAGCTCCTGGGTTTTCTTGGCAGTGTGACCAGAAGTAGCTTGCCAGGCCTTTCTTCTGAAATATTATTGGTCACTATTAGAGTGCAAATATCCAAAAAGCAACTAGCACACACTCAAATATAACAAAAAATGTTCTTATGTAATTTGTGGATTAACTACAATATCCAACTGCTGCTATTAACACAGGTTATTGCCATATAGGAAGGTCTCAGCTATAGCGGGCCGGTGTTTACTGTGACACAAGATCACAAACACCTATTCTAAACACCCTTTCACATCAATGACCTCCTACATAGAATCCACAAACAATGAATGAAAGGACCGCAGATAAAACAACTTAGCTTGCAACCATTTCAGCTCGATGCGGTCGTTCCAACCCGGCGCCTCAATCAAGCGCTTACAAGCGTTTCGCATGTCATATCACTTCTTCAGGGGGATAATGTTAACTAAAAAACATAAACATACAACAGTCATTATGAAAAACATCCATCCAAAAACATACAGACATTACATCAATTAAAAAACACCTCACTCACCCTAACACATCAAGGGCCTACAGGCTAACAACCAGCTGAGTGCCTTTCAGCTCTGCTTCAACAAGCCTATCAGTTTCACAACAATGTGCATACCCCCATCCCGACTTGAACTCCCTTTTTAAACACCTCCTCTCCTACAACATCATCATATCTTCAAATGAGCAAACTCCACCCCCACTCACCTTACCCAACATTCACTAGCAACTCAGAAACATCGTAGATCCGTAAACGAATGACCTTTCTCACAACAGTGCAATACTATCGGGGTCTCAAATACCTTACAAGATAACCTACTTTTGTGTTCCAAAATACGCTTCCTGAATGATCTAATAGTCTTGCCTATGTATAATAATCCACATGGGCACAAAATTCCATATACCACTGCAACGGAATCGCAAGAAGTGTGTTTCTTCAATTTAAAAAGCTTACCTCCATAAACCAATTGAGAAATGTTACTGGAAACACCACATATTGAACATTTCCCACACACCCAGTGACCTCTTTCAACATCCGAACTACATAACAGACGTAATACTGAGGGACACAGGCAATCCGGCAAATTACTTTGCCGTTTCCACACACATCTAATCATTTGCTTTTCTAAGCCTGGAATACTATTTATCACATTCATATGTCTCTTAATGATACGTTGAATCTGGGAGCTAAATGGAGAGTATTTTGAGACCAAATTAATTTGGTCCAAATCATCTTGATCACTCTTCTCATGCGCAGTCAACAACAGGGTCCGATTGCTAAATGAAGCTCTTCTATGCGCTTTCTGAATAACCCTCCTAGGATACCCTCTGGATCTAAAGCCCTCCGCCAAAGTCTTAGATTGTTGCCTAAAGTCCTGATCATCAGAGCAGTTCCTGCGATACCGAAAAATTGCGAGAAAGGTAAACTATCCCGTAACTGAAGAGGACGCGCACTACCATAACGCAAAAACATGTTTCTGTCAGTAGATTTCCTATGAACTGAGGTTGTCCAGCCATTCAGACCTCTCCGTATTACCACATCCAAAAACACTATTTCACTATCATTATAAGTACTAGTAAACTGAATATTTTCATCACAATTATTCAGCCAAACCAGAAACTTCTGAAAAGCTGCCACAGTGCCATTCCACAAAACAAACACATCATCAATAAAACGGCACCAGAGCTTTATATGAGATGCAAAAGGAGACCCAAAAATCCACTGAGCTTCAAACAGACCCATAAACAAGTTTGCTATAGATGGGGCCACCGTCGCCCCCATTGCCACTCTGGAAATCTGATGGTAGATAACATCTTCCAAGATGAAATGATTCTGAAAAATAGCTAACTCAGCTAACTGTAACAAGAAACGAATCATTTCATCTGACAAATCCCCTCGACCACAAAGTCCACTTTCCACTACCTGAGAAGCTGCCACCTGTGGGATCAAAGTATACAACGAAGTAACATCTAACGTAACTAATGAGACAGCTGGAAAGCCTGCCAATGCCGAATGCTCATTCAGAATATTCAAAAAATGAGTCGTGTCCCTCAAATACGATGGAATATCCTACAACAAGGGACGTAAAAAAGAGTCGACAAAGAGAGGGCCGTACTCAAGAACGAGCTCTAGTGCTATGTGAACAGAGGTGGATTTTTACAGTTCGTACTGTGATTCCTGAAGGTCTGAATGCACAGATTGAGTGGGGAAGTTGTATCTGAGTTGCTAGTGAACGTTGGGTAAGGTGAGTGGGGGTGGAGTTTGCTCATTTGAAGATATGATGACGTTGTAGGAGAGGAGGTGTTTAAAAAAGGAGTTCAAGTCGGGATGGGGGTATGCGCATTGTTGTGAAGCTGGTAGGCTTGTTGAAGCAGAGCTGAAAGGCACTCAGCTGGTTGTTAGCGTGTAGGCCCTTGATGTGTTAGGGTGAGTGAGGTGTTTTTTAATTGATGTAATGTCTGTATGTTTTTGGATGGATGTTTTTCAAAATGGCTGCTGTACGTTTATGTTCTTTAGTTAACATTATCCCCCTGAAGAAGCGATATGACATGCAAAACGCTTGTAAGCGCTAGATTGAGGCGTCGCGGTTGGAACGACTGCGTCAAGCTGAAATGGTTGCAAGCTAAGTTGTTTTATCTGCGGTCCTTTCATTAATTGTTTGTGGATTCTATGTAGGAGGTCATTGATGTGAAAGGGTGTTTAGAAAAGGTGTTTGTGATCTTGTGTCATGGTAAACACTGGCCCGCTATAGCTGAGACCTTCCTATATGGCAATAACCTGTGTTAATAACAGCAGCAGTTGGATATTGTACTTAATCCACAAATTACATAAGAACATTTTTTGTTATATTTGAGTGTGTGCTAGTTGCTTTTAGGCCTTTCTTCTGAGGCAATGAAAGGTTAAGTGACTTGCCCAAGGCCACAAGCAGCATTAGTGACAATCAAATCCTGGTCTCAAGCCAGTGCTCGAAACACTAGGTTACTCCTCCATTAGAGTAGGCATTTTCCCTGTCCCCAGAAGACTTACAATCTAAGTTTGCAGCTGAGGACATGGGGGGGGGGGGGGGGGTTAAGTAACTTGCTCAAGGCCACAAGAAGTAGCAGTGGGATTTGGGCTGCTGCCCTAACCACTAGGCTACTGAAACCTATTGACTAAACACTACAGCTTTCTTAATGGATGCTAGGTGTAGTTCCAACTCAGCTGCTGCTGCTGTGGGCAGAGTAGATTAAGCCATAGGCAAACTAGACATATGCCTAGGACGCAGATGTTTCGGGGGGTGGGGTGGGGGAGGAGGACTCTGTCAGATATACTCAGGTCTCAGAAGATTAAGACTATCTGGTGCTTTTTTCAGAATTCTACAAGAGCTTTGCCTTGATGTCCAGAGGCTAGAATGATAGCTAACTGACCCCCTGCATGAGTGAGTCTGCCCTGCTTGCTTCCATTGTCACCCTTAGCAGTAACTGTGGTAGGGTCCAGTCAATAGGAAGATTCTAGGGGAGCGAGCAGTAGACGGCAGCTCTAGTCACAGGTAGGGAGAGGTGAGACAGGTAGAAGGTCTGTGCTGTACAAATGAAGAATCTGAATGAGGTGGGGGAGGGGCAATAACCTCTGTGAGAGGCATGGAATTGACCTTGGAGAGAGCCAGTAAGTGTCCTGGGGGGAGGGGGGGGGGGTGCTGAGAATGAATAAGGAATAGTAGATGGATGAGGGGAATGGGTTTCTGTAGGTTGGGGAACAGAGTTATTGTCATTTGCAAGAACTTTATATGATGCTGGCCAGAGCTGAGGATGGTGTGGGGGGCACACGCTGAGAGAAAACATGAGCAGAAGGCAGCAGAAGTGTGTGTGTGTGTGACGCCTTCATCACAGGGATGACAATAGTATTAGGCATTCTGTTTGCAGCAAATCATTCAAATTGGGTTTAACTGACGAAGAACCGGGAGCAGAGAGGGAAGATGAATATACTGTACTATTCTTTTACTGGACCAGTGCGATTTTTCTGGAGATTCGAAGGGCCTGACACTCAAAGGCATTTACACGCTTACAGACCTGTAAATTGTGCACATGCCACTCAGAGAGATATTCTGAATATCTGTGGCTTCCACCGCTACGTGTCCCCATGCTAACCGTGGGCGTTCCAGGGCGGGGCAGAGGTGGCATCCATTGCAAACCAGGAGCAGCGATATTGAACCACTGCCTGGTTAGTGACCTATGGGCAAAGATAAGTGTGGGAAAATCTGCCTATCTTTACCCATGGGAGGTAACTGGGTGGCGACTCAATAGCACCGTTGCCTGGTGAGCTTCTCTATCATGTGGCACCATGTGGCAGATTGAGGTATTCAATGCCGGTGGCTAGATATGGCCCTGGCATTGAATATCCGGGGTTAAGGTTCCGTGGCAACGGCTATGTGTTTTAGAAGCACAAGTCATCGCCACTGAATATCAGACCCTAAGGGAATAGACTTAGGAGCATCATTAGAAAATATTCCTTCGCAGGAAGGGTGATAGGTGCATGGTTGGACTAGTCGCCAAGGGGAAGCGGTGATGGGAAAAACAGTAAAGGAATCCAAGAAGGTATGAGAATAAGCACAAAAGATCTTTAGTAGTGAAGGGAAAGCCCGAGATGAAATGGGCTCTATTGCACTGCTTATAAAAGCAATCTAGAAAGATTACATGGGCCTTAGGGTCGTTATCATACGCTGTGCTTCTATGTTAAACAGAATGTTCTTGTTCTACAGCATTAGACTTGTGAGGTCTGTTGGCTTATGACTGAAGATTAGCAGCAGGCAAGATCATACAACAGCAGCCTGGCAGAGAGGCTAAGAAATAACAAGCAGTTGTGTGGGGTAATGAATCATCTTAAAATAATGGCAACCAGTGGTACAGGTATTCAATGGCTTGTCAAAGGACGTCTCATCGCAGTGTTATGCAGAAAATACATTTCCACAGTTTCCCAAATTAGTCCTTGAGGCACACCCTGCCAATCTGATTTGCAGGATAGTCACAATAAATATGCATGATTATATATATTTGGGCAAGAAAATCTATCATGCGCATTCATTGCAGCTCTTCTGAAAACCAGAGTGGCTGTTTAGGAAACAGTTAGTCACAGAAAAAGGTGCCTGTGTGTCTTCATAAAATAGGCTTAAAATATGCAAATATGCGGCCTATTAGAAAATTCCCCCGTTATTAGATTGTTTTTGAGAGTGTAAGCATAGAAATGGATAACGGGGAGCAGTTGATGTGGAGGCCTATTCACAATAGGATGTCCAGCCCCCTGTACAGCAGGGCATAATCAGGCCGGGCAAAGTTAGACCCGATTCTGATCTTGTGGACCCCACGGGATCAGAATTGGGTCTAGTGCCTGGATGTGCAGGCCGGTACACAATTCTGCCTAGATGGTATGTCCTGGCGACTACCCGGCTAATTCAGCCGGGCTCATGAACGGAAGCGCAGTGCAATGACATTCTGTCACTATGATTGCCGGCCGCCCTGGAGCAACTCCTGTTCCCTGCAGCCCGACCCTCAATCTGTATTTGTATGTTTGAAGGTGCTTGACAAAGTCCTTCATCAGAAACTCCTTAGGAAATTACAGATTCAAGGGATAGGAGACCATGCCTTTTTCTAGATTACAGCATAAAACGCGAAAGAGTGCACAATCACTTACCCAGCCCTAGAGCTAGTTTAAATGATTGTGCAGTTACATCTGCATAAATTAAATAATTTTATAATCTACACACATAATTGCTCACACTGCCCAAGATCTGCTCAAACTCCATCCATGCGCATTCTCACAGTAAAGTACCTGCGAAGCAAACTACATACATACTTTCAAGCTAGCCCATGAACATGTGTAAATCATCACTTACGCACGTAAAAGACTAAAAGACCGGAATTTATATGCATTGTTGATCTGTAAGTCTAGGCAGCGCCTTATAAAATTATACAGGGTAAGCAGGCATCTATTTTAAGCCTGTTTTACAAAGACCCATAAACTGCTAGCGTAAACGGCAGAGATCCCGCCTGGAAAGCAGGTGTAAATATTTGCACATTGACGTACACATGTACAGTAAACTAACATATTTTGTAATCTAAGTTCATATTTGCAAACTCTATCAGCTGCACCTCTGTTATGCCTAACTAGGAAATATGCACCATCATGCGTCCATCCTCGTACAAAAGGAAGTTGGCATCGGGCGTCGGCAGGGGCAAACAGCCCTGTGCACTGTAGTTTTGAGGTAAGTGCCATGGGGCTGTTTTAGACCATTGCCACCACTATTGGGCCTGGAGAAGAGCGTTAACAGTGGCAATGGGGAGGGGGTGGGGGGCAAAGGGATGGGATTTGCCTAGGCTGCCTCATGTCCTTGTGCTGACCCTGAGCTAATGACAGAGAATTCATCTCTTCACCATGAATCATCCCTCTTAGTGTTCCTACCTTGAGATACTGTATCCCAAACAACAATGGGCCTGATGTTCAAAGGCATGTGCACGGCTAGTGCCGCTGCTACATTCCCTGATGCTGAGCGGTTAGCATCGCGGCATGCCATGGGCGTTCCAAGACAGAGCAGCGGCTGCACCCATTGCTAACTGGGCAGCAGCGATATTGAGCCAACCGGTTAGCGACCTGCGGATAAAGTCAGGCGCGGCAAATGCTAGCCTAACTTTACCTGCAGAAGCTAACCAGGCTGCGGCTCAATATCACCGTTTCCCAGTTAGCTTCCAGGGTCTACGGCTACCCCGAATATTCAGGAATATCCGGAATTAGTCTTCAGTGGCAATGGCTAACTGTGTTAGTACTGCTAGCTGCCGCTGTTGAATATCGGCCCCAATGCATCTACAATAGGGCTCAAGCGAAATAAATTAAAAGTTGAAATAATTTGCCTTAACCTTTTTGTTTTACCTTTTCCAAATTTTCTTTGCTCTCTTTTCTAATAGTAGGCCATAAAGCTTGTTCTTGCTGTGTATACTTATTGTTTATGTCCCGGTATAAACTGTTTAGAACCTTTGGCTTTAATTGGGAATAATTATAATGCATGCTGGGTATGATTATACACAGTCATTGCACTACAGGTATGTAATTAATAGCTCTGTGAAGGGATTTGATATTAAGTAGTGCATGACAAACACTGCGAGTTGCCAAAAAGTAAAATACTCCATAGTGAATTTATATGCCTAATTGCTTATACGTGCTTATCTTACTGTATGTCATTTATCTTTCTGTACGGGGCCATAATTGGTCAATAAAATGTGTATTGTTTGCATCAGGGCTGGCCCAACGAATAGGCAAACTAGGCAGTCACCTAGGGTGGCAACTTCTGGGGGCGACAAAGAGCAAGGCATTCAAGGCTAAACAATAGGTTTTTACAGCCAGGGGGTATGTAAAGCTTAAGGGTTGCCTAGGGCGCCAACATCTTGAACCAACTTTGGCAATGGCCCTGGTTTAAATTCTGGCACATTGGGCCCTGGTTGGCCATGCGAAGGAGAGCGGGAGGGGTTGTGAAGGAGAGTGGGAGGGGTTTATATCACAAAAAAATAATCCTTATCACAGGGCAAGCAAAATGGCAGCTGGCCATTAGAGATGCTCTGACCTATTCTCTGAATTTTTCTTTCAAAGCTTTATCTCTGTCTTCTGGACTGTGATGGTTAGGAGGAAAGGCAGACTGAGATTTAACCTTCCACCATCCCCAGCATTGGCCCAGCTGTCGGTCTGCAGTTTTATGAACATTCTGAATATCCATATCTAGCGATGGAATGGTCGGGTCATGGACATGTATGCAGGAGCAGGGCAGCGCAGGGGAAAGACCTGGAGATAACTTTGAGCCTGAAGATCATGTTGTTCATCCGCTTCAGAATCCAGAGTTTTCTCCAGTGCTTGTAGGTGGCCCATGGGTGCAGGGAGCACACTTGCTAGTATATCGGATGAGGAGACAAGCAGAGGAACTCTGGAGGTAGTGGCTCCTGCTGTGTAGGGCCAGGGCAACATTACTTCTTAAAAGTCCTATGCTGCGGTGGAGGCGAAAGAGGCAATTGGAATACATCCCATAGGACCAGTTTTGGTGTCAAGGGAATTTGTGCCGTTAGTGAGATGGCAAATGAGAGGCTGAAGATGCTGGGGGATAAGAACATAAGAACATAAGATATGCCATACTGGGTCAGACCAAGGTCCATCAAGCCCAGTATCCTGTTACCAACAGTGGCCAATCTAGGTCATACGTACCTAGCAGTTTCCCCAAAAGACACAGGTTCCGCAATGCTTGTACTGGGTCAAGCTTTGATATCCTGGGTTCCTTCTTAATTTGATTTTTCATTGAAGTGGATATGCGCTTAAATCCTGAAGTGGTGACTTTAGAAGCCATTTTGATTGCAATTATCAACCTAGAGAAGATGGTGGCTGGCATATTGAATGAGCTGGTGAGCTCTACTTTGGAGCTTTATAGCAAAGTTCAGGAGCAATAGGGTCTGCTCCAGCCTTATAACCAGTGGCATAGCCAGGACTGATTTTTTGATGGGGCCTGGGATTAACATTAGTGAACACAAGGCAGTACAAATGTTGACACTCCTAGTCTCCTCACATTTGACTGTCCTGTTTCTGCTGACTGGGTGGGTCTTATATCAAAATGGAGGGGCCATGACCCCCCCAGGTCCACTCTTGCCTATGTCCCTGCCACACAATGTACAACTGGAGGGTCTTGGTAAGCAAGTAGAAGAACTGAATATGTGGAAATTGTTGGCCATTGGAGACTCTATCCATTCATACTCAATTAGAAGCCTTTGAGAACTGTCAAAGGTCTGAATTTGAGATTTTTGATTTGTCTTTGTACATCTGTGATTTTGCCTTCAGAAATGTGGAGGAATTATTGCTTGGAGACTTTAAAAATACATTTTAATGCAACTCCTCCTCCTTCTTGGTTTTTGTATATGCCTGGGAAGAAGTGAGAAGTTGTGGTTTGTTCAGTGGCAGAAGGCCTGACAATTTTTGGAACAGTCTGAAGAAGAGGAAATGGAAGTCAGGATGCTTTAGGTGTCCTCTGTTTTGCAACCTGATTGTACAATTTTTTTGTTGTTGTAAGGATGAACTGTTTTTGGCCAGATATATCTGAGTATTAACCGGGTAAGGCGTACATGCTGCCCTCCGCCCCTCCTACCACCCCCATTTTCCTTCCACCCAATACCTGTTAACAATCACATGACAACATTTTTGGATTTCAAACTGGTCGCAGCTTTAATAACCTTTTAACAAACCATCTAATACAAATACAAAACATCATAAATCTCCCCACCCCCACCCCCGCCAAGCAGAGCGAGCCCTCACCCGCCACGTTAGGAGCAAGGTGACGCTGCTTCCGCTTCCCCCTCGGGCACAAGCCCAATTGATTATCCACGCCCTCCCTCTTCCGGCTTCGCCATATTATTAGCAAAAACCTGAGGGATTAACCGGGTCGGGGGTACCCTACCCCCGCCCTCCTGCTTGCCTCCGGCTCCGGACCCCGGAAACCTCCGGGATCCCGCCAATCTCCCCCCCCAAGCTGCAACAACCCATACCCCCGCCCCCACGTCCTTGTAAAGGGAGGGAGGGCGGGACGTCCGTCGCCTCCAGCCCACCAACAGAAAGGCCGGAGCCGCGCCGAGTCCCCGCACCTCCCCCCCTCCGCAGCCCGCCGTCCTCGGCACCCATTGGCTCCCGTGCATTTGAAAACACCTCGCGGGAGCCAATGAGCTCGCCAGACGGCGCGGCCTCCCCTCGCTATGTGCGCCGCCGGATCCCGCGGGCTAAAGCAGCTTGCCGCCCCCCCGGTTAGTGGCGGCCCCGGGGACGCGCCCCTGCGGCCTTCTAATTCCAGATACTTCTAGAAATACCCATGTCAGGATGAAATCATTTATTTCTATGTACCAGGAGTGTTTAGCATTGCACACAAAAGTAATTTGTATTTTCCCTGTAAATGTTTATTGGGATTTGTTAATAAAAGATTTCCTTGTGAACCTTAAACAGCTTGGAAAGTTTCTGAATACTAGAGCATTACCCGGTAGGTTGGCTTTATTGTATACAATGTTTTGTTTGTAAGCCAGCATGCTTTTTTCTCTCTGGCTGTTCTTTTTGACTTACTCATTCAGATGATATATTTAATTTTCTGTTAGGATTTCCTTTTTTTAGGGCTTTTTCTTTGTTTTTATTATCTCCTTTCCTTCATTTTGGATATTATATTGTGTTCACTGATACTTGTTTCTATATCAAGATCTTTCTTAATTTCATTGTATAATTGTTTAGAAATAGAAAACTCCCCCTATCAAATAGGATAGTTCTAGTAAAAGATCAATTGAACTATCGTCCGACATTTCCAACTGTTTTTTTCCCAGATGTGTAATTTCATTAAATTCTGTGCTGATTTTGCAGTTGACTAGAGACTGTCTGAGAAATTGCAACCCTGGATCATGACCCAAAAACATGCTCTCACCAGGCATTGGCCATTGGGTGGTTTTATTTGGAGGAGGGATGGTAAGAATTTGAGATTTGATGAAAAGGACTAGAAACAGTGAGAGAGTACATGGTCGTTGTTAACTGCAGAGACTCTTTGTTCTGATTGGCTGTTCTGATCATGTGATCACCACTACGTCTTGCTATTTCTTTTGAAGTTTTTCATTGTGTAGTTGAGCATTCAGCTGGCTGGAGTTTGGCTATATTACTTCATGGATTCTTTTGCTATTTTGGCACAC
This sequence comes from Ichthyophis bannanicus, assembly GCA_033557465.1. Classification (NCBI taxonomy): domain Eukaryota; kingdom Metazoa; phylum Chordata; class Amphibia; order Gymnophiona; family Ichthyophiidae; genus Ichthyophis; species Ichthyophis bannanicus. The sequence goes on along the minus strand of CM066050.1, from coordinate 34,766,933 downwards.
TCCGTTGATGTAGATAAGTAGTACATTTATATCTTATCGAAACACAATATTGTGTCGGGATTTTGATGAATGTTTTTGATTTTGTGTGATACACATATGTGGATTTTTGTGTGCATGCCTCACTATTAAGGTTAAAAAATGTTTTTTATAAACTGGACCGATGATGATTTCTGAGCATACTTTTGTTGGCCCTTGTTGGCTGCTATACTAGAAGGTCTGGTTGGACCAATGTTTGCTCAAAGAGCTGTTTGAGGTCCTTATAATTTTTGAGGGTTTCTATAATAGGAATATAGTTTTGATGAGCTCCATGACTTATACCATATACATATTGAGAAATCTGTTTTTTTTGGTTGTTCTAGTTTTGGATTTCTCAAGGTATGATTTTTTGAATTCAATTTTTGAGCCGCAGCAGCAATATCTCGCTGCCCGGTTATCTACTGTGTCTGGGAGGCAGTGAGGCAGACCAAATATTCAGTGTCACATAGGACCCTGGCATTGAATATCCGGGGTTAAGGATTGGCACACACGGCTATGCGCATAACTCAATATTGGGCCCTATAGTATTGCTGTACTGGAAAAGCACTAAGATCATCACCCTGAGAGAATAACGGAGAATGAAGAAGCTTTGATCATTCCAACAGATATGAAACTGGATGCTAGGAAACCTGACATAGTGCTGAAGGAAAAATAGTCTAGAACTGCATTGATAATAGAGATATCGGTTCCAAGCGATTAGTCTATGAATCATGTGGACAGAGAGAAGATCCTGAAATACCAAGCAGTGCAGTCGGAGACCAAGAAAATGTGGTAGAAAGATACAGAAATATTTCCTATTGTACTGGGAGCCACAGGCTTGAGAAAGAAGAATTTGCATTGCACCTTGACAAGTTGCCCATATACGTTACATCTTACGGACTCCAGAAGGAAGCTCTTTGGCACGATGCAAGTACTACGCGGAGCATTAGCAGTAAATTTAAGAGATTGAGATCATACTCCACGTACCCTGGCTTAGGAGTGAGGTTCATGACTGTCATGGTATGTTCATAATCAGCCAATATGCAGAAATTGTCCCCGACAAAATCCATGAGTGCAAAGAGTGTGGGAAATCTTTTGCTCGCATACCCCATCTGACCCGGCACCTCAGGGCGCACATTGGGGAGAAACCCTATATCTGTGAGGTGTGTGGGAAGGGCTGGGCACAGCTATCCTCACTGAAGAGCCACCGGCCAGTGCACATAGGGGAGTGCCTCTGTGGGAGGAGCTTCAGCCAGTCCTTGAAGGCACACAAAGAAGAGAAGATAGAGGTTGCTATATGTGGCATCGTGTTTTGGGAGTGACAGATTGGTGTGGGATGGACTCACATTTGGTTTAATTCAATGCACAAGATGGGATTTGAATTTGGGACATTTCCCCTAGTTATGGGGGAAGAATTACAATTGTAGACATAACTTGAGACATAAAATGCCTAGGTTTTGGGAAATGGCACCTTTTGAGGACTAAATGTAAGGACATAAGGTTCCTTTTGTTCTGGTAATAAAGATACATTTTACAGCCACTTGGAAACCATTCTCCCTTCTTCAGTGGTCACTCTTCTGTTTTCCTGGGCAGGCTTCAGAGTGGTCAGTTCAGTTAGTAATCTTGGTGATGTGGATTGACAACTTGAATTTTCTTTGGATTGAAAGTGTTTTTATGATTCATACCTGGGGGGAGGGTTGTGTGTGGCGGGAAGGACCATGGCAGTTGGGGGTGCATGCGAGTGGCAGGGAGCGCTTGTGATTAGGGGGTTGACGGCACGGCAGAAGGTTTGCATAGGGCCAGCCAAGTAATTGAGGAGGAAAAAACAAGTGCAAAATAAGGATTACAGCAGATGTGATGGATGTGAACCTACATGCCTTATAATTCTTATAAGGATAAATTCTTGGATAAATTCCAGACAAGAGATGGAACTGACAAAGTTTGAAAATTGCAATCAGAAGATCCAGAATTACACTAACTCATTCTGTCTGTCCTCCAGTTGTGAATTTTATAACCTTTTGCATCAAAAAAGGCAATGTCTTTATTCAAATACTATTAAAATTCCACACAGGGAAGGTAATTCTATAATAGTTTGTCTGTGGTGCACCAGTTCTCTAAAGCAAAGCTTGCATGTGCTTTACTTTGTACAATAGGGTGTAAGTGGCCCCCACTGTGCATACATTAGGTGGCACACCTGGCAGGTGTAAATACCCACACCTAGATTTTGGAAGGCACACACACGGATTATAGTATTCCATAACCTATGCTCGTAGCCTCATGTTCTGCCTGTGTTCCACCCTGGCTCCGCCCCTCTGCACGCCAATCCTGCAGGGAGGACTCATCTGCACATACTTACAGAATAGCATGTAGGTGCCCATCTGTGCACATAAGTCACTAGAATCCCGTGCTTTACATGTAGGCAGACATACCTCTCAGTGCCTTCTTTATGAAATTACCTCCTAAGAGAGTCATTTCATAAGGGGGCTCCTAGTTAAAGCACGTTTTAAGATGCCTATGTTAAACCTATTTTATAAAGAGAAAGAAGCGCCTACTTGTCTACATAAAATACTAGCGTAGGCGACCTAACGCGCTCCATTTACATCATCCCTAGAACCAGAGCAAATACCCGTGCATATATTTTCAAGTACGTGCATAAATTATAGTATTTTATCTTCTACATGCTCTGCCTATGTTCAACCCAAACTCCGCCCATGTGCCCGGCCACTAGCAATTTATGTGCCATGATGCCAAAACTCAAACCTTTATGCCAGTCGATGCTTTCTAAGAGGTAATATGCGCACGTATCTGACCACCTTCACACTGAAATGACTCTTAAAGTTACCTCCTAAAGTGGCTCTAACACCAAAGTAAAAATATAATTACAGATAAACTATTCTAAGTTTATCAGATCGATATGGGGGCAGTAGAAGTGTGAATCAGAAGCCCTTTGTCAAGTAATTGTTCCTTTTCAGAAATTCCTTGCACATACCAGGGCTGGGGATCGGTGGCTCTAAATGCTATTCTTATCTTGATAGCCAGATAACCTGGTATCTGTTCACATAAAGTCACTTGGAGGATACACTTTACTCTGGGGCCTATTCTTTCTTCTTTCAGTCCGCCGATAAAAAAAAAATCCTAAACATCGAGCAGTTAAAAGTTGCAATAAAACTGAGAAGAAACACACTGACTCTTTATCAAGCACCATCTGGGAGACAAAGCAGCTCGACTCGGTTTATTCCTCGGACTCTGCTTTGCCTCAGATAATGTCTCATAAATAGTTAAAAGGATGGCTTGGAAAGAGTTTCAGCACTTTTGCAGGCCCGTCCTTCCAGCCTTGCAATTTTTTTTTTGGAGAGGCAGCTAGATTCAGCCAAAATTGCAAAGCTCCTGGAACATTTGACTATCTCCCCGCAAAGTCATTGAAGTAGTTGGAAAATTAACAGATTCTATTTACTCATATGCATTTCTTCACCATAATATTTACAGTAATTTCACCAGCTCTGAGATCCTTGTTGTGCTAAAAAGAGGTCACTTAGAATCTCTGTTATTTAACAAACATGACACGCAGTGGGCAATGATTTAATGTGATGCTTAGGTCTTTAAATCTCATTTGGATTAAGGGCAACGATAGAAGATAATGCGTACTGGAACAAGTTGGTGCAGAGTGCCCTTTGTCTATTTGCTATGCTTAGGTGAGGGGATACAGTCGAAGATGACAAAGCAAAGCTTGGCTTGTGAAAACTAAATGCTTTACTACAATTCAGTCTCCATTTCGCTGTCCACATCTGAGCTGTTTTAACTGTTTCTGAATTTAGACCTGTGTTATGTATAATGTTGTGTAGCACAATAAATATTATTTTGTGCTTATCTGGATGGCAGCTATGAAGCTGTCTAGTACAGAGGAATCTAAGCACATCTGGTTATTGCTCACGGGTTCAGAGGGTGGTAAATTTGGAGTGGAGGTCTGGAAGAGTCCTTTCATGGGATGTGCCTTGCATAGACTTAGCAGATAGCATGTTGTACTCTTGTGATCTTTGCCCCATTAATTCTGCTTCTGATGGCCAATGCTCATTGCGTCATCCACTTTTAATCTGTGATCGTGGCAGTAGCAGACTAGCAGTTATGCTGGATATTGGAGAATGTTCCCCCCTTCCACCTAAATTCAGCTTCATTTATTACCATCTTATAGGAAGAAATGGAAGAAGTTACTGGAGTTTAGAGCGCTGAGTTCCCTGTTCTTTAATAAATTAATGTTATGCTCACTAAAAAATAAATATATATATATATATATACACAATTTTTTTTGGGGGGAGGGAGAGGTGCTGGCATCTTTGCATAGCTAAATTTCATGTGAAAAAATGCAGAGATCTTTATTTTTGTGCACAACTCAACCTCACCTTCAAAGGTGCAGTAACATTTTTTTTTTTATGGAGTGTTGGATTTTACCATAAAAAATATTTACAGAATATTTAGATGAGCCAGTCTCAGAAGAAACATGTGCACTATAGGCTTATTCCTGGGCTGGTACCTCAGCCTCGAGCTGGGCTGATAAAAGCAGATAGCAATAGCAGACTTACCATCTCATGCACTAGGGGATATGTACAGCACAACGCGGCAAACCTGAATGATTTCTCCAGCACCTTTAAGGCATGCATCATGCGGTGTTTGAAAGCTCTTTGTAATTTATTGTTGGGCAGAAAGGAGCGCACGTATGCTCAGCCAGCTTCTGCTTGTCATGGCGCCCAAGAATAGCAACCTTTGACAGACATGCACAATAATCCTTAGTGTTCCCTTCAGGAAAAGGACCCTCCTGTGTAATCTCCAGAGTTAAGCCACCCTCAGGACTTGCTTAACATTTTGAAAAAAAGTGGCAGCTTCTTTAATTTTATCACTCAAGCTGTTCATGATTCTTTCATTGTCTTCTTGCCAAAGATGCTTTATGTGTGGAAACTCAGGTAGTAGAGTGAACGGTGACTGCTTTTCTTTTACTAAATCGACAATTTCAGGAAAAGTTGTGTCAGGGTGGTTAGTCAAGCTTTCCTTGAAACTGAACTGATGTGGTACCTTTTGGAGTGGAGGTCTGGAAGGATTGGTTCATAAGATGCGCCCTGCACCTCCTGTGATTGTTACCCCATAATTTTGGCTTCGGGCTGCCATCGCATATGCCCAAAATTTTACATGGCTTGACGTACCTGATGGGATTAGGAGTTGAGCAAATGACATTATAAGAAATCTGTAAATCGCTTTTTATGCTCTTCATCTTTTCTGTACATTTATCATTTGTTTCACAGAATTATGACTAATAGGGCAAAGAGACTGTCATGCATGTGATATATACGTGCAGGCTTGCTTCCATGCTCATATATACATGCAAAGAATTTTGTCACAGGAGGGCTTGGTAGGATAGTCGGTTTGCACATTAACTTTGCATACTATTTGACCCGGGCATGCTTTTGAGTGAAATGAGTTTTGCAGTTTCAGCTTACCCTAGTTCTTGATAATTTATCACCTATAAAAATCTACCGTGTGCTTTTAAGTAAGTGGACATAGTCAGAGCACTACTGTGGGTGGCTGTAACTATGATTTCACTGCATTGTCACCATAGTGTACATCTGTCTGTTAGTTTAGCTAATCTTTAAAAATGCTCCAACATATTTGAGAAAATAAGTATTTTAAACACAGAACATAAAAAACAACATGCATAAGGAAAGTACGTTTTCAAAGCTAGTCCCACAGATAAAACAATATCTTACCCACAGAAATGAGCTTTTGCAAAGTTACTCACATACACGGTTCCATTTCATGCATTGCTTTTACCTGCTTTGGGAAGAGGTGTTCCTGGGGGTGAAGCTGGAACTACTTGCACACTGCATTTTCAAAATTAGGTGGACATTTTTAAACATGAAAAGAATGTGTAGAAATTAGCAGGTGTAAATGTGTGCCGACGCTTTTCCTGGGATCATTTTTAAAGCAAAAGTATGCACAAACTTTCACTTTAAAAACCCGGCCTATTTACTTGTGTAAAAGTGATTTTATATAACCCCAGGGCTTGCACATGACAAAGTGCAGTGTCATTATAAACTAGGCTAAAAATAGGTGCATGAAAGTAAAACAGTATCGTCGAAAGCTGGTGTGTGCATAGAACCCACAGACAGATAGTTCATAAGTTTTCAATTGTGGCAAAGCTAAATCATGACACCCACATACAGAAGCAACAGTGGGTCTCAGACTTCCCGGGCAAAACATAAACCAGTCAGATTATTCTGACACGGCATAACCCTATTAGCATCAACGACCCGTGATGAATAGTTGCTCTGGGGTGGGCATCAACCAACTCTTTCACTTCAAAAAATGGTTAATAGTCTCAGCTAGAAAACTCAGCCACAGTGTATCAAAAGAGTGGTTTAACAGAACTTAACTTTGCAACAGTGCTTGAATATCAGTGCTAAGCCAATGCCATGATCCCCAACGCTCTCACTCGCGCTTGTCTTGCGTTTCACCTAAAGAGGTTTCTTCAGGGGGTGGCGGAAAGCACTTGGAATTCATTGAATGGAGACACTAGCAAAGTTCGCCAACCGATGTAGCTACTGTTTTACGATACTGTTTTACTTTCAAGTTCTAAGTACAGAGTTGAGTCTTTTCTTTTGACAAATTTTTAGCTCTGCGATAGATTGACCACTATTTTATTTGTGTTAAAAATAGGTGCAGACATGGCCCTCACTCAGAGGCAACCATTTTTTAAAAATTGCCCTTGTGCAGTCTGTATGCACGGACCTCCACCTGCAGCGAGCCGAGATGTTCTCAGGATGAGGTGAAGGTGTGGTTTGCACTTCCCTGCCTACTTTTGAAAATTCAGTCACATGCGTGTAAACAAACCCATAAAATCGGCAGCCCCCAATAGCAAGTGTAAATATTAGTGCATACTTTTCATGGGGTGATTTTGAAAGTGGGAGTGTGTGCATTTTCAAAGCATCAAAGTCCACACAGGAAAAAAGTTGGAATCTGACTAGTTTCCTTGGTGGATCTGGGTGGAAAAACGTGTGTGTGTGTGTGTGTGTGTGGGGGGGGGGGGGGGTGATTCCAAACGTTCTGCTGCATGAGAAGTAGACTGAATTCTACCTGGTTATTGCTCAGTTTTGACTTGTTTATAGTTCTCCTTTTAAGATGTTCAGCATACGATGATCAAGTCTATCACAACTGGTGAGAGTCTTACAGTGAAAACACTGGTCCAACCTGGATCCAGGAAGACCACATGCCACACAAGTCGATGGTTTATTTGAATAGACAGTCAAGTTCCTCCCTGTAGGAAGAAAGGGAGGCTGACATGAAAAGACGTGTTTGGTACAGCTCTCCTTTCTGTCAGGCTTTGGAGATCTCTTGTTTTGATGACCCTTAGGGAGATTATTAGAAGAGAATCAGAGGTGTGACATTCTGAAAGCTTTCAGTTGCAAATAAAAGCAAACATTCATTTTCTCTGATTCCCAGAGCATTCATATCAATTTTACATGCTGGCATCCACGTATTACTAACTGTCCTAACAAAAGATGCAGTAGAAACCACGAGATTGAAATGCAGCAGTAGAACAGATTGTAACAGGAAATAACTATGTTAACCTGTCATGCCCCTGTGAGGTGAAAAGATGTGGCTTGATGGGTAGAGCATTTGGTTACAGGTCACGAGAAGTTTGATGTCTTTTTTACAGGTGACTTTCTATGTGCTTTTGGGTAAGCTGTTTTATCTTCTACTGTTTTAGTCTATCCATGCATATTTGGCTAATGATACCTAAAAACATGTTTTGGGGTGCTTAAATTTGGCTTCCACACTTACCGCTGCTCTCTGACCTTATCCAGATCATAAAAGGATGATTGGGCTGTTTTTCTGTGATCCAACTTCAGCTTCTATAACTACTAGGGATCTGCTTTTAAAACCATTTTTGTTTTGGGTCATTTTTGGACAATTTTGATTTTCAGGCTATTTTTTTTATTTCTTTTCAAACTTTTTTGTTAATAACATTTTTAAAATGCGTGTTAGAACGCTTTAACACACTGAGATGGACTTTACATGTGCTCATGCATAGATTAATAAACATTACTATAATTCTGCATGTGCTACGTTTTTTAAGGCGCCTCAACGAACCAAATGCACTCTAAAGAATGCACAACTAAATTCACTGTATGACCTTGAACAAACCTTAAATTAGGTCAGTCTTTTTGGAACAGGGGTATTATAACAATCTGACTTAAGGGGTAGCTTGGCACTGATGGTGCCATATAAATAAATAATACACATAGAAAACCCTAATGAAATTGTGGGAGCTGGCAGGCTCTTGAGTACTTTGCAAGCACCTCTGCTAGCTCATTTTCAAAAGAAAATTCCCCAGAGAATTTCCTCCCCAGAGAGTGGAGGAACGCAGGTACTTTTATGCCGGCGAACATTCTGTCTTAGAAATATCCATGCGTCCTTTCACTCCCCTGACCTGCCCCTTAGTGGGGGCAATATTCAAACTGTGTTTTTATGTGAGCAAACACGTTCACTTGTGCAAAAACATTTGATGATGGCCCATTAATTATTATTAATTAGAAAATAGCTCAAATAGCTTTCTAGAAGCCAGATTAGAGTTCATAATAACAGCTTTAACACATACCAGGAATGTTGTCTAAATGTAGCCATTAGCAGCAAGTCAAAAAGACTATCCGACAGCGCTTCGAGCCATGCTTAGCAGTGCTGTGCTCCTGTGGCCTCGCAGTTTTGCCAAACCCACATTCTTTTTGGCTTTGCAGAGCTGCAGTTAAACATTCAGGTAGTTTTCAAAGCTTGGAAACCGTCTAAATAGGAGTTTTTTCCTTTCTACTTCCTGCAGTGCTGGGGAGTCTGAATAAGAAAGTAGTTATATAATGTTGAATCCAGCCCTAGGAATTGCGCGCTAAGATCTGAATTTTTGTAGGTGCTAAGAGTCTTGCTACTCTTTCCTCTAATTCTTGCTGGGGGCTTCGAATTGTTTTAAGGTGGCGGAATACACATGGTACTGGTAAAAAGGAGAAACAAACAATTCATTTCAACTTCTGAAGGGCGAGCTATAGTTACGCAAACATTTCCCTTTGTGAATTAGAGGCATGGAGCAACACAAAAATATCGGAAATAAAACCTATCTGACGGTAAACAACCGCAGCCTGAGCATTTGATCTCTAGATTGCAGTGGTGTGCGGTGACATTTGCAGTAAGGGATTCAATAAATGTGCTAACTATTCGCGCAGTGTGTAACTGAAACAAAAGTTGATGTACTCCCCTGTTTTGAAATGAACTGATGGTACAGCTTCCTGAACTATGAAAATGTCTTTACCACGTGAAATAAAACTAGTTAACAGCGTCCTGTGTTGGTCTCTTTGTGAGAGCCACTTGCAACATTTGCTGAAATTATATAATCGGTGCCACAAAAGAAGGACTAGGCAGCTACAACTTACATTTTCCACCCTCATGAAAACACCACTCATATCCTACCCCTATTCTCTCTCCCCCTGCACACTGTGTCCAACAGCTTCCTTTTCTCTTTCTGCCACCCTTTGTGCTTTCTCACGCACTTGCCTCTCATCTCTTCCCTCCATACTCCCTTCTCCATTCCCCTGCCGTCCTCTCACTTCCTCTGTATCCGCCCCTCTTCTTGCTCTTCCCTTCCTCTTTCTGAACCCCCTCTCTTCCTAGTCTGATCCCACTCTGTACCGCTGATCTGCCCCCATCCCATCCCTTCTCTTCCTTTCTTATGTTCCAAATTTCCTTCATTCTGCTCACATCCCCTCTGCTCTCCTTTTCTCCCCTTTTCTATCCCCCTTCCCCTTTCTCTTCCCTTAATGCCCCCATTCCTTCACTCTCCCTCTTTATTCCCCCCAATCCTTCTCTCCTATCATTCCATACCCAACCACACCCGCAGTCACCAGTGTGCCCCACTGCCTCATCCTTTCTTGCTGCTCAAAACTTCCCTCTCTCTATCTAACACCAGTGACAGGCCAAAAAAAGGTCATTGGAATTAACAGGTCCTTATTCGTCCTACCTCTGTGATGCTGATAGTCCAGCATCTCTCTTTTTGATTCAGTGGCCCCTATGGGCCCGATTCTAGGATGCGGATTGTGGGGCTGCATGTCCAAGTGGGATGTGCAGCCCTGCAAGCTGTCCAGGCCTGATTTCCCCTCTGGCTCTCCCCATACATTCTGAGCATCAGGATGGGGAGAGCTGGCGGGGGGCGGGAAGTGGCGGGATCGAGGCAGAGTGGGGGTGGGCCAGCCGGCAGGACATAGAGGGCCGATTCAGGTCACGGCCCTATATGTCCTGCTGGGCCTGTGGGGATGTTCTGCTTATTCCACCTCAAAGGTGGAATAAGCAGCAAAAACCTGGTGATTCAGCCCAGGGATCCCCCCTGGGGCCGATACTGGGTGTGGGAGGGTCCCTGCTGCCCGATCCAGGCAATAGCAGGCCAGCCTTGGGCCGGGTGGTGGGGAAAAGCAGGGCTGAGGGTGCAGGAGTTGGGGTGTCTGCAGGGAGACATCTCCACAGGCAGCAGGGGCATGCCCCAACTCCAGCATCCTCGACCCTCAGGCCCGATTCTGGCTACTGCTGGAACGTTCTGCTCCTGTGGTACAGAAGCAGGTCCAAATGGGTCATTATACTGCCAAGAAAACTCATGATTTGCTGGGTTGCTAGGACTCACAACTGACTCAAAGGCACTCATTGCATGTGTCTTTATAGAATACTAGCATCAATCTTGCAAAAACCATGCCTGTATTACTATTACTACTACTATTACTACTAATCATTGTATAGCATGCAGCGCTGTACATATAGATATAAAACACAGTCCCTACTCATCAGAGCTTACGCTCTAATCAAGATGAAAACATGTAGCAAAACTGGGGACCAGAGTACGGCGAGATGCACATAAGTAGTGGACAAGAGAATGAGGAGCATCGGGCTCCAAAGGGCCAGAGAAGGAGCCAGATGCATTGACTCAGGTAGTTTGTTCCCGGAGCAGCGAGGTGCAATGAGCGAAGTCTGGAGTTGGCAGTGGCAGAGAAGGGCACAGATAGAAGGGATCTGCCAGAGGAGCGGAGTTCCTGAGGAGGGGTGTAGAGTGAGATAAAGAGAGGAAAGGTAGTGAGGAGCCACAGAATGAATGCACTTGTAGGTAAGTAGAGAGCCAGTGAAGTGACTTGAGAAGAGGGGTTACATGAGCATAGCAAGACTGGTGGAAGGTAAGCCATGCATCTGAGTTTTGAACAGATTGAAGGGGAGAGAGATGATTCAGAGGGAGACCAGTGAGGAGCAGGTTACAGTAGTCAAGACGGGAGGTGATTAGTGAGTGGAGGAGGGTCTTAGTAGTATGTGTAGAAAGGAAGGGATGAATTTTGCTGATATTATGGAGAAAGAAGCGGCAGGCTTTAGATATCTGTTGGATGTGTGCAGAGAAAGAGAGAGTAGAGTCAAAGATGACCCTAAGGTTGTGTGCTGAGGAAACAGGGAGGTGCATAGTGTTATCTACAGAAGGAGAGAAGGGAGGAAGGAGGGAGGTGGGTTTAGGGGTTAGGATAAGGAGGTCAGTTTTGGCCATGTTTAGTTTCAGACAGCAGTGAAACACCCAGGCAGCAATGTCGGATGAGCAGGCAGAGATCTGGGCTGCATTCCTGGAGATATTTCAGGCACAGAAATGTAGATCTTAGAGTCACTGAGAAGGGAGATACAGCACTGCAGAGAGCAGGAGAGGTGGGTAAAGGACACACACTGACAAAACAGAAATATAGACAAAACAGTAAATAACAAACTAGATTCTAAACAGGCCCAGGAAAATGCCTGAACAGAGCCTACAAAGAGACTGGTGCAGAAAGCCGGCACTAGACCCGTGCTGGATGGATTGGTTCACATTCCTGACAACGACACATTTTAACGTGCGATGCAGGAAGGTTACACTATGTGAATGCCCACCGCAGTAAATCTGCCCATGCAAATCAGCCACCACAGCATTAAACAGGAAGAGCAAGCCAAACATATGCGCACAAGAAGTCTGCACTAGTTTGGCTTGCTCTCCCCAAGCACCAGTGGCTAATTTGCATTTTTTCCCCTCGGTCATCCTTCTGCTTCCTGGTAATTTAAAAACATAATAACATAGTAACATAGTAAGTGACGGCAGATAAAGACCAGCATGGTCCATCTAGTCTGCCCAGCAAGATGGCAAGAGTAGGTGCACCTGTCGCTCTGTGCAGGCCACCCCTCCCCATGTTTTTGTTTCTGTTTAGGGGTGAACCCACCACTCCATGTAGGACACCCTTATTTGTTCAGACGCTAGATAGTTCAGAAGTTAGATGGTACCGTTTATTTTGCTTTTATCCTGTTGCTGTAAAGGGATCCACTGTGTTTGTCCCATGCCGTTTTGAATTCCATCACCGTGTTTGCCCTCACCACTTCCATCGGGAGGGCATTCCAAGCATCCACCACCCTTTCAGTGAAGAAATATTTCCTGACATTGCCTTTCAATTTACCACCTTGCAGCTTCATGTTATGCCCTCTAGTTTTACAGCTTCCCCGTCTTTGGAAGAGGTTTGTTTGTTCATCATTTCTCTTTAAGTATTTAAAGGTCTGAATCATATCTCCCCTGTCCCTCCTCTCCTCCAAAGTGTACATATTTAGGTCTTCAAGTCTCTTCTCATAAGGCTTCTGACGCAGGCTCCAAATCATTTTGGTCGCCTTTCTCTGAACAGTTTCCAGTCTTTTTACATCTTTTGCAAGATATGGCCTCCAAAACTGAACACAGTATTCCAAGTGAGGCCTTACCAGTGACTTGTACAGTGGCATAAGTACCTCTTCCTTTCTGCTGGTAATCCCTCTTTGTATGCAGCCCAACATCCTCCTGGCTTTTGCCACCGCCTTGTCGCACTGATTTGCCACCTTGAGATCATCAGAGATAATCACACCAAGGTCTTTCTCCTGAACCGTGCATACCAACCTCTCACCCCCTATTGTGTACTTTTCCCTAGGATTTCTGCTACCCAAGTGCATGACACTGCACTTTTTCACATTAAATCGTAGTTGCCAAGCATTAGACCAGTCTTCCAGCTTTTGTAGATCTTTCCTCATGTTATCCACTCCCTCGGGGGAGTCCACTCTGTTGCAAATTTTTGTGTCATCTGCAAAAAGACAGACTTTTCCATTCAGTCCTTCAGCAATATCACTCACAAATATATTGAACAGTGCCGGGCCCAGGACCGACCCCTGAGGCACCCCGCTAATCACCTTCCTCTCATCCGAGTGAGCTCCATGTACCATCACCCTCTGTTGTCTGTCAGTCAACCAATTTCTAATCCAGTTTACTATCTTGGGACCCATCCCCAAGCTACTGAGTTTATTGACAAGCCTCCTATGAGGAACAGTATCAAAGGCTTTGCTGAAATCCAGATAGATGACATCCATTGCATGCCCCAGATCTAGTTCCTTGGTCACCCAATCAAAGAACTCAATCAGATTTGTTTGGCAAGACCGTCCTTCGGTAAAACCATGTTGCCTTGGATCTTGCAACCTGTTGGTTTTGAGAAAGTTCACTATTCGCTCTTTCAGGAGTGCCTCCATTACTTTTCCTGCCACCGAGGTAAGGCTCACGGGCCTGTAATTTGACACTTCTTCCCTGTAACCACTTTTGTGTAGAGGTACAACATTAGCCATTCTCCAGTCCTGAGGAACCACTCCTGTTTCCAAGGATCTGTTGAAGACATCCTTTAATGGTCCTGCAAGAACCTCTCTGAGCTCTTTCAGTATCCTGGGATGTATCCCATCCGGTCCCATGGCTTTGTCCACTTTCAGTTTAGCAAGTTGTTCTAACACCTCATCTTCTGTGAATGGTGTGGTATCTACTTCAGTCCTATTTTTATATTTGGGAGTCACAGCTGGTCCATCTCCAGGATCTTCTTTAGTAAAAACAGAGCAGAAGTATTTGTTTAGCAATTTCGCTTTTTCAGTGTCACTTTCCACGAGTCCTTTCCCAGCACTTCTGAGTCCTGCAATTCCAACTCTGATCTTCTTCCTTTCCTGAATATACCTGAAGAAAGTTTTGTTGCCACCCTTAACATCTTTAGCCATCTTTTCTTCTGCCTTTGATTTTGCTATCCTTATTACTCTTTTAGACTCTTTGAGTTGGATCCTGTATTCATTTCTGTGTTCTTCTGTTTGCAAGCTTTTGAATTTTGCGAAAGCTGTGTTTTTTGCCTTTATTTGCGCAGCCACCTCTTTGGAAAACCAAATAGGTTTCCTTCTCCTCTTGTTTTTATTTATTTTTCTTACATATTTATCTGTTGCCCCTTTTATTGCCGCCTTTAGTTTGGTCCATTGCAATTCCACTTCCCTTATCTCCTTCCACCCCGTCATCTCCTCCTTTAAGTACTCGGCCATTTTATTGAAGTCAGTGTTTTTGAAGTTTAGGACTTGGAGCTTGCTATGATTGGCCTGTACCATGGCTTTTATCTCAAACCACACCGTGTGATGGTCGCTGTTGCTCACAGGGGCACTCACGCAGACATTCGACACGTTATCACTGTTGGTAAGCACTACATCCAGCGTTGAGCTTTCCCTGGTTGGTTCCATCACCAGTTGTCTAAGTAATGCATCTTGGAGAGCATCCACAATTTTTTTGCTTCTTTCCAGATGTGCAGAAGGAGTAATCCAATCCACATCAGGTAGATTAAAGTCACCTAATATGATCGCTTCCCCCTTTGTTGCTATCTTGGCAATATCTATAATCAATTCGTTATCTCTCTCTTCAATTTGAGTCGGAGGTCTGTAGACTACAGCAATATGGATGACAGTGCCATCTCCTCTTTCCAATGCAATCCAGAGCGCTTCTACTTTTCCCCATGTTCCCTGCGGTAGAGTTATCTGCACACAGCAACTTCTTATGACAGACTGATGAACGACACCATACAGAACACCAGAAAACGGGTTTCACTTCGGCTTTATCTTCTTTTTTTGTTGTTGGCATGGCCCAACACTGTTTGGATGGCATCGGGAGCTTTGCCCAATGCCTGATTATCTGGGGAGAAGATGATCTAGGCATTGGGGAAAGTACCCGGTGCCATCAAAATACTGTCGAGGGCAGTGTTAGAGGTTCAAGGGCAGCCCAAGGGGGGTGCAGGGCCATGTGCGGAGACTCGGTGCTGGCCTCATTTGCATAAGGGATTCATTTGCATAAATATTTGCATAATATTACCATACACTAACTTTTAGTAAACATGCCTCTTAATGAGTGTATGGATAAAGAAAGACTAAAAGATTTCTACATTACTATAATCCAGTGCCAACCGCAAGGCACATTAGGAACTACTACAAACACTGCCCATTTAGAACCCATAGCAAACCCGCCGTATCGTAACAGCACTACCAGGACTCGCAAAGCACCATACTCTACCGATCAAAAGGCAACACTTCAAATATTAAATCAATACATGACCTACTGGGGAAAGAGAACAAGTGACACTGTCAAATAGGAATTACATAAACAGAATACCTCAGCTCAGTTACACATGTAGAACATAGACCATCACCAAACAAGGAATCACAATTTAGAAACAGGAAGACAATAATTAAACTGGGAACCCCAAAAGCCAAACTTGGAATGTACAACAACACCATAGAAATAAAACTATAAATTAATTTCCTCTTGTACTAAACAAAGCGCAGACGTTAACGATGCACATTTCCCAGAGCTGACACATTCCAGCTAATAAATTCAAAATAAAGAGATATCTTTCTACCTTTTGTGCATTTTTTTTTTAGTTGCAATTGCTCCAACCACTTTCTTCTGGTTTCTTCGTGTCTTCTGCTAACTCTCCATCGTCTGCTGTCCATTTGTCCTTTCTTCTCTCTTCTAGTTTTTTTCCATTCTCTCTCTACATCTGCTTTAACATACTAATCTTTCTCCTTTTGCTCTTTCCTCATTCCTATTTCATCCACTCAAATTTTACCCCTCCATCCTCAATCCCCACTTACTCTCCCAGTACCTGGCCAATTGTAGATTTTTCTTCCCTCCCACACAAAATATTTTTCCCCTTCCCATTTCACTCTCCCAGCCCCATCCCATTCCAATCCTCCCCCAACATCAGCTCCCTTCTAGTTCTAGCCCCACCCAGCATCCGCTCCCTTCTAGGCCCCGCATCAGCCCATTTCCAGTCCTAGCTCCTCCATCCATTTCCAGTCCTATCCAAGTCCCTCCATCAGCTCATTTCCAATCCCAGCCCCCCATCAGCCCATTTCTAGTCCTTTCCTAGCCCCACCATTAGCCCATGTCAAAATCTAGCTCCCCTCCACTCAGCCCATTTCCATTCCAAGCCCCCGTCCCGATCAGCTATTTGCAGTTCAAGCCTCCCCTTCCACTCAGCCCTTTTCCAGTTCTAGCAACCCCCAACCCATTACCAGTCCTAAGCCCCCCATCAGCCCACTTCCAGTCCTAACCCCCCTATCACCCCACTTCCAGTCTTAGCCCCCCCCATAACCCATTACCAGTCCTAACCCCTCATCAGCCCACAGCCCATTACCAGTCTTAACCCCATCAGCCCACCTCAAGTCCTAACCCCCCATCAGCGCATTTCCAGTCCTAGCTCCCCCCCATAGCCCATTGCCAATCCTAACCCCCATCATACCACTTCCAGTTCTAACCCCCATCACCCCATTTTCAGTGTTAGCCCCCCATAGCCCATTACCAGTCCTAACCCCCCCATTCACTCCATTTTCAGTTTTAGCCCACCCCTCATAGACCATTACCAGTCTTAACCCCCATCACTCCATTTTCAGTTTTAGCCCCCCATAGCCCATTACCATCAGCCCATAGCCAGTCCTAACCCCCCATCAGCCCATAGCCAGTCCTAACCCCCCTCCCCCATCAGCAAAATTAAACAAAAAAAAAAAGCTGGCTGCTGCCGCTGCCGCCGTGGCAGGATCGAGTGTCCGCGGGGCCTCCCTGCCCGGCAGAGCCCTCCCTCCCTACATCTGTTCCCTCTCACGCTGGCTTTCAGATCCGCGAAGGTAGAGTTTCTCCCTCGTGCCTCTGTTAAGCCCACTGGGGCAGATGGGAAACAGGCATTTCCTGTTTCCCATCAGCCCCAGGCCCCGGCAGGCCACTGTACAAATGAGTCTGATAGAAAAAATTGCCCAACTTAATACGCCTTAATAGACAAGGGCCAATTCAGTTTTCTCAGTCAGAGAAGATGGGTAAGTGATATCATGTCATACCAGTGCATCCTACAGTAGCTCAAACCACATAACAAAAATTCAAGAAATTAAATGCAGAACAATGTTGAGAAAAATACATTCCACTTCACTTTTTTATTTATGTAATCCCTGCGGTTCAATTGTATTTAAGTAGAAACATCCAGCATTGTTTATGCCAGTATAAAAACTTATTGATATTACCTAGCATTTGCCGCTTAAGTTGCTAGACTGGCCTGACCCGCTTGACAATGTTTTATGAATTTGTCTGCTCTTCTTTGGTGACTTTCTGGCATTACGCTGTTTTGACTTTATTCTTTTGCATCAACTTTTTGTCACAGTAGGTCCGATTCATGAATATATGCTTTGATTAATAAGATTACATTTTTATACATTTTTTGATAAGTTTTTCCACATGGGTTTTAAAACAATGAGTCTAAAAGGAGATTTACAGAGAAATACTGTAAAGGCAGCAGAGCTGCTCAAATCAAGCTAGAACATCACACAGTGCTCACAATCCATAGCATGAGTCTTTAAAATAATTTCACTATTATACGTGCACAGTAATTCATAGTGAAAGTATAAAAGGGAGCCTCTCAGCTTTTTTCTTTTGTTGGAAACTGCCTGAACAATACATTTGCAAATTTTTCTGCCCCATAATAGAAAAAATAAAATGGGTGAAAAATGAAAAAATTCTCCAGTTCTGCTGACCCACCTCTGCCAATTTCACCATTTGCCACTTTGCACTTGCAAAGTTTCCCGTGAAAGCGTATCACAAATATTTTTACTAATTTGAAGATTGTGTAGAAGATCTGCAAAAAAAATATTCAAAATGAAAACCCTTGACTTTGCACACATTCTTGTCCACAATGTTGTAGTTGTGATTTCCATTTGTTTCCTTGACAGAAAGTGAACCAACACATAGAATATTCTTTGACAGATAAAAACTGCAAGTTCTTCTGACCATGACAGTCAGCATACCTAGCTTTTAAAATTTCCATGGGCTGGTGACTCATGAAAAGAGCATCCTCGCCAAGCAACATTTCACAACCTTCATTGTATTCAGGCTTCTAATCTAATAATTGTTGCATGAAACCTGTCAGAACTTTTACACTTATTACTGTCTATAATTTCAGATGCGTAGTTTAATTGCAGTAGTCACCTTGGTGGTTACTTTGACTGACAGGCAGAGTCATAGGAAACAAGATTATTGCTATATTCTCAGAATTTGGCATAACTTACTTGAAAACCACAGAATACAGTTACTCCGTGTACAGCATTGTGGAAGTTTTGTTAATGTCTGTTGTCACGTGTTGACAGCCCTTGAAGCAATGTTACTTTCATGTTCCATTTTCTTGCTGGAGTAATAGTGTAGGCCTTTAAACAATGAAGTGGGTAGAACTGGTATGTTTGACATGGTAACTAGTGAACAAACTCTTTAGAAATGTTTTCTAAGGAAAGTACGTGGTTCAGTTGCCGATGCCTTGGGGACATTTGCCTTTGAATGTAGTAGAAAGTCTTTCACATTAACAGTTAAAATCTGGAGAAAATCTTCAAGAAAGGTAGAAGTCTAAAACGGATGTCCAGGAGCCATGGGGATCGTAGTGAATCCTCTAGAATGCCAGTAGAAAACAATGCAAGGAATTGGTAATTTTATACATTTCTTTACCATTTCCCTAGACATATTCTTGCCCTCAGTTGTTGTGCTGTTTGTCTTGACTAGATGCGAGCTCTGATGAACACAGACTGTCTCGTACAGATCTCTGTATAGCATTGGATATGCCTTTTAGAGTTCTACAAATGATGATGCTGATGATTATTATTATTATTACCGCAGTAGTAAAACATTCAGATGGCAGGGGGCATTATTTTTCCATAAATAATTCATAATAGAGCAAACACCTGTTTTTGCACTTTTTAATCTTGTCCCAAAAAGTTTCACATATGTAGACCAGCAAATTTAAGAACAAGTAAGAACAGCTGAAGGGGTTCATTGGGCCTTTGACCTCCCCAACCGGAGCTCTGATCTTTGCGTCAAAGAACAAAGGTTCTATACTCATCATGAATGTTCTAAGTGCCTAGTTGTACTATTTGGATTAAGACGTGCACCAGCTGCATTCTAAAACCTGGTAAACAAATTATCCTGAGATATGTTAGACTAGTATGTAATAGTTTATTTAGATGATATGCTTCTTGGGGTTTGCAAATTTCTTATCAACAATTTCTTCAAAGTTTCTCAAGCGGACAGCCCCACTGATGGAAGTCCAGAAGAAATGGATCTCTGAACAACAACAGGTTTTTGAACAGCTAAAGGCAACATTCACATCTGCCCCTATTCTGGTACACATAAACCCAGAAAAATTATTTGTTGTAACACATGTATTAAAATTGGTCATAGGAGCCTTTCTAGTCCACAGAAAGGTACCAGAGAACACACTCCATCCATGTGCCTTCTACTCTACAAAGATGACTGCATCTAAAAAAAACCCTATCACAATTATGATAAAGAGTTGCTGGTGATAAAGACAACATTTGAGGAATGAGACCATCTCCGGAGGAGACACATTACCAAACTCAAGTATTTACAGATCATAAGAAGCTAGAATTTCCACAGACTGCTCAAAATATGAATTCTATATAAGCTTGCTGGTCATTGTTCTGCAGATTCTTATTTTGTGGTGAACTATCGGCCAGGATCCCAGAACAGTAAGGCAGATGCTTTGTCCCAGAGACAGGAGGAAAAGAAATTTGAACAGAATACACCAACTACTATACTCTAAACTGGACACAAGAAAGCAGAATGTTCTAGAACAAATCAAGATGAGCTGACCAAGGATCAATTTGCTCAAGATCAGAAACAGAGGGTGGCAGAGTCTGGAGAGGAGAGGGAGATAAGTTGGCAACGGGATTGTCTCTATAAAGGAAACAAACTGCTTTTGCATTTAAAAGTGTTATAGACATGCCATGATTCTCTACCAGTAGATACCCTGACATATGCAGGACAAGAGGGCTGATAAAGCACGACTGCCTGTGACCAGGCTGGGGTTGGGATATACAGGAATTCATTACTTTTTTTGAAGTATGTGCAATGACCAAAACACCAGGAGTCAGGGCTGGCTCAAAGGGTTGTAGTATCCCGAGCCAACGTTTGCTTTTGCGCCGCTCCAGTGCGTCTGATCTTGCAAACAGGTATAAATTGTCAGCCCACTGTCTTGTTAAATGTCACCCTCCCATTTAGCCTTATCTGTGTCACTATCCATTTAGATCACCTGTGGAATATACAGAGAGTGGTCTTTGTTTTATCTGTTTAGGCTAGTCCTGATTCTGCAGACCCAAATTAAATGTGTAACTTACCTGAGTGGCTGAATAATGCAACTATCTGGAAAATATTCTGACCGACCCTTCCTCTTCCCCTAACATGCCTCACAAGTATACAGATAATATCTGGCCATTCTGCATTTAAAAGCCTGATACTATCTGCATAGTTTTTGAAAATACACGGTAAGGCTAATTATGCATTTGCCAGCGAATGGCTAATTGCCTTTGAATATCAGTCTGATAGGGCATAATTATCATTCATATGGAACACGCCCAGACTCACCAATAAACTCCCCCAGCAACAGAAGGCAGAGCAGAAGTAGGGTGTTTCATTTTACATCTCAACGTACAAAAAAATTCTATTCAGATTCTATTCTCGCATCAATACCACTAAATCCATCCACAGCTCGGCGTTGTCTCATAACACAAAACCCTGCAAATAGACACTTGACTCCTGCATGAAAAACTCAAATTGCAGCAACTCTACCTATGGAAAATCAGCACTGCAAATATTCTAGAACACCAGTAACCCCCAGTTGGAAAAGGGAACAAGCTGAACTACCATGGATTCCTAGCGAGAACTACATGTTAACAGAATCCCTTATCTCGGCCGCACATGGAAAACACAGACCATCACCAAGTAAAGATTAAGAAACTACAAAAGACAAAAAATGAAACGGATGAACCCAAAATCAGACACCGAGCTGTGAAACACGGAAGAAGGAGAAACAGAAGCGCATTTCCTGCAGTAATGTACTATAAGACATGCATTAATTTCCTAAAAATGGACACTTTTGTACCTTTGTCATCTGATCAACTTATTTTTCCAGTTGGTTGGTCCCAGTCTCCCTTTTCTACTTCCTCAGGTTGGTTTTCTTCTAAGTCCTTTTCCAAGATCCGATTTCCATTTTCTGTTTTTTCACATTCCCTGTCTTCTTCAACCTTTCCTTTGCTACATCTCTTTGACATCGATCCTTCTATTTCTCTCATTTATCTTTAACTAACGATAGTTTAATTTCATTCCTCGTTCTCCTTCCTACAATCATCAGTCTACTTACCAACTTTCCACTTCCTAATCTTAATTCCCTAGTCCTTCCATTTGACATCTGTCTGTTCCTTTGCCAGCACCCTACCCCCATCTTTCACCCACTTTCTAGTCTACCATTTCCTCTCTCTGTACTCATCTCCTCCTTAGTCTCATTCACCACCTTCTGCTTCTTATTCTTTCATCAGCCTCAGCTCATTCTCTAGCACTTGACCTTCTCTTCACCTCCAGACCCTTTGTGTCTTAACCCCACCCAGGCTTCTATGTCCTCTTTCATTTCCCCCATTTCTACCCTCTTTCACCTGCTTCAAAGAAGACCTTTTCCTTCCTGTTGCTCTCATCCACTCCATAGCACTCTGTCCTTTTCAACTGTCCCCCAACCATTCCCCTCTCCAAACCCTCCTGGTCCTTCAAACCTTTTCCCCTCCCCATATTTCTGCACTTGGTCTTACAGCCCTACTTGTACCTCTCACTCAATCACCTTGTCCCCACTGTCCCCAGTCTCTGGTCAATTTCTTAGTTACCATTATCCCCCCCAAGCAACTCCAAGTCCCCACCCAAGCCTCAAGCCCCCCTTAAACTCCTAATACCTAGAATCTTTCTTCTGTTTTCTCACCCAGTCTTAGAGTCTGAGTCCCTGCTTTCCCACATGCCATGTCCTTAGTACTTCCCCTCCCGCCTCCTACTCCCCTTCCCCAGCATCCACCCATTCACTTCCTTTTCCAGTATTTATTAACCTCATCTTTCCTCCTCCTTACCCTCGTATGCGTTCTTATACCTCTCCCTCTAAATCTTCCCCTGGTTGACTTTGCTTTTCCCCCACTGCCCACAATATCTGTTCTCTTTTCCCTTCTCACTCCCCCAGCATCTCCCTCTTTTTCCTACTCCAGCTCTAGCATTTGCCAGCATCAGTCCCCTTTCAATCCCAAGACCCCAGCCCTAGAATTTGTTCCCTTCCAGTCCCAGCCCTTTTCTAGTCCCATCCCCAGATCTAATATCAGCCCATTTCCAGTCCCCCCAGACCCAATATCAGCCCATTGCCAGTTCCCCCAGACCCAGTATCAGCCAATTTTCAGTCCCCCCAAACCCAATGTCAGATCATTGCCAGTACCCCAGGCCCAATATCAACCCATTTCCAGTCCCCCAGCCCCAATATCATCCCACTGCCAGTGCCTCAGACCCAGCATAAGCCCATTTCTAGACCCTAGCATCAGCCCATTTCCAGTCCCCAAGTTTCTGTTATCAATTCATTGGCAGTCCTCTAGACCCACTATCAGCTCATTGTCAATACCCCAGACCCAGTATCAGCTCATTTCTAGTCCCCCAAATATCAGTCCACTGTCAGTCCCAGCCCCTCCCTCAGTCCCAGCCCCCCCACAGCCCCAGTATCAGCCACCCTCTCCCCGTCTCTTGAGCATCACAGCCGCAAGAACATTTGCTTTTGCTCCCATGACAGTGCTATGCTCAAGCTGTGTTGCTGGAGGCTTGGGTATATCACAGCCAAGGGAGCAAAAGCAAATGCTCCCATGGCTGTGTTAATGTTTAAAATAATTGAAGCCCTGGAGGCAGAGAGTGAGCCAGTGAGGCAAGCTTTCTGTGCCCCTATTGTGGTGTGCCCTGAGCCAGTGCCTCACTGGATCACCTCTTAAGCCGGCCCTGCCAGGACTCCTGATCTATTTCCAATACCATGGAGACTCTATGAATTAGATGTAGATCTTTTTATGGATTTACAAGTAATTTCTGTGATCAAGATGTGCTTTATTGCTTTATAGCACATTGAAATCATTAGTCCTTATTTAGACAAAGCAACCCTGGTTAAATTGATTCATACCTTGGTCATAAGCCTCATTGACTACTGCAATGTTTTATATGGCAAGTTGCCTTTTTCAGCCCTCAAATGGATCCAGTGTGTGCAAGACATGGCAACTCAGTTGATTCACCATGCTAAAATGTTTGATCATGTTACACTGCTCTTAAAGTAAAATCATTGGTTACCAGTGGTGTATTGATGTAAATTTAAAATGCTGGTTTTGGTCTGCAAGATGTTAAGTTTAAGGCTTCCATATGCTTTATTTGATGTTGTGCCACTTTAAATTCCTCTTCAATCACTGCACTCGCAGGACAGTCATCTCCTTGTGGTCCTTGCTCCATCTTGTGTGGAACAGCTTTTTACCTATCGGCACCTTTATTATGGAATGTTTTGCTGAGATATATACACGTGGCAGCTTCACTGGTTAGGTTGAAATCAAGACTTAGGGGCTTGTTTACAAAGCCGCGGTAGTGGTTCGCGATCGCGATCGCAGCCGCGGCCCCATTGAAATCAATGGGGCCGCGGCTCCGATTACGATCGCAAACCGCTACGGCGGCTTTGTAAACAAGCCCCTTAGAGTCTTCTATTCTTCCCAAACCTAGAAGCTGTGGATGGAGCTCTCTCTGGGGTGGGGGGCAGGACACATGTGAGAACTATGTCTACTTTTACTTTTTATTTCTCCTTTTTACTGTTTTTACTTTACTTTTTATTTTGCTCTCTTTTAGGATAGACTGATGTGTGCATGAATTATGCTACATCAAATACTGTAATAAGCTAAACTAATGTGGATTATATAGTAGGGGGCAATATTCAGCTGGCATGCTGATACCACTGTCCATACAATGGATAATTTTATAACAGGCTGTCAGTATTTTGAGGTCAAAAATGTGCCTATTTTTAGCCTATTTTATAAAGATATATAGTTGCCTATGGGGTCTATTCTATCACACGAATAGCGGGGATGGACGTTCCGTTGGGACATCCATCCCCGCTATTCATCCCCTTTGCCATCCCCAACTAAGCCCCCCTGTATGAACAAGAAGTTTGTATGGTGAGGCTTAGACAGGGGCGGAAAGGGGCAGTGCGATGGGCAGTGGGCGGTCCACGACCCCGGACATACAGGGCCGATTCTGAAGTCGGCCTTGTATGTCTGGTGCTAGCAGATTGGACGGGGGACTTATTCCAAGTTGGAGGTGGAATAAGTCTCCTTAGATGTCAGGGGATGGCTGTTCCAGCCAGCAACAAAGAGGTGAGGGGTGCAGGAGATTCCCCGTAGCCTGACCCTGGCCATGGGAGGCCAAATTGGGGGTTGGGCTGTGGGGAAAGGAAAGTAATCGACGGCCGGGGATCGCGGCTCCTGAATGGAGCCGTGGTGCCATGGTAACCGGACGCCATGGTGCCATGGCTCCATTCAGGAGCCTGACTGAGTTAGCCGGGCAGAGGCCTGAATGTGCAAGTCAATGGGAATTGGGTCCCGGCCTTCACGTACAGGCTTGACGTGATTCTGATCCTGCTGGGGCTAGACGTGCACATCTCCTCTGTGCGTCTGGTTCAGACTGGACATACAGAGGCCGGGACGCACAGAATGGAATGTGCCTCCACGTGTCTAAGTAAAATATTAGGGCTAAACTGGCAGAAATCATGACTAGAGTGAAGCCGCAGGTCCACTCAGTCTTAAAGAACTCATCCTTTCTTTCTAAAATTCTTGAGAAATCATTTTTTTCCCCAGCTGTCCCTTCACCTGGATTCTATTAATGCTCTTTACCCACGCCGATCTGGATTCCGTCCAGGACACAGCACGGACACTATCCTTCTTTCTTTTCTTAATGAACTTCACCAATCGCTGTGACATCTCAGTGGCAGTTTCCCTAGATCTCTGCTTGGCGTTTGACTTGGTTGGTCATTCTATTCTTCGTTCACGGTTGCATGATTTTGGTCTCCATGGTACAGTGCTTCGCTGGTTTCACTCCTTTCTCTCTCAATGGTCCTTTTCCGTTTCCGCTTGCAATTCCTCTTCCCGCTCTTTTCCTCTCGCCTGTGGTGTCCCTCAGGGTTCTGTGCCAGCCCCTCTTTGGTTTAACATCTTTCTTATTCCCTTGGCACTCAGTTCCACAACATGGCATTTCTGCTCATTACTCTGCGGGCAACATAATACTGCTCCAGCATGCTCTTCCGGTAACTCCTGACTTTTCTCCACTCAGCACTTTTCTATGCAGCATCTCCTCTTGGCTCTCCAGTAATTTTCTTCATCTTAATCTTGATAAATATGCAGCCCTGCGGTTCATCTTTGGGAGTCCTTCCCCCACCCTTGCTCCTTCACTCCCTTATCCCACTTGCTGATTGCCTTCATTACCTAGGTGTTATCCTTGACTCATCCTTGTCTTTTGATGTTCATATTTCCTCCCTTGTCCGTCGTTCCTTTGTTGCCCTTCGGCAGATTAGATTGGTTTGTCCCTTTCTCTCAGTTTCATCTTTGACTACCTTACTTCTTACCCTAGTTATATCAAGAATAGACTACTGCAATATCATTTTTCTTGGTCTGACCCAATATCAGTTACTTTTAAAAAATGGAGTTCCTTTCCTCCTTTGTTTTTACTTGTTTTTATGTTTTGTACACCGCTCTGCTGTGACACACGAAGGGTGGTTAATCAAGCGCAATAAACACAAACATAATAGTCGCACATAAAGCATATGGGTATGCACATGGATTAATGGATTTTATAATCAACACATGCATTTTGTGACTCTACCCCGCTCTGCCCAGTTTGCGCCCACAGCAACGCCTACAGTGAAAGTAGTGTGTTCATGACAATGTGTGCACTTATACAGCTGAGGTCATTTGATAAGAACCATTTTACGTACATACATCACCACCTATGTGCTGGAATGACTTTATTACCCCATAGGTAGCAACAGTTAATGTATGGATAGTGCAGTCATCTTGCCTGCGTATCCATTTAGTGTAGGCCTGCTTTATAACTTTTCCAGATAGCAGTGGAATATTTCTGCTAGATGGATAATTTTTTTAGCCCGCCCTCTCTCCATTCCTAAGCTGGCCCCTTTTCATATGGATTGCATTGGCCAATTTAGTGATTTAAGCAACCTGATATAATCTATATATTTTTTTGAAGATCCACAGATAGAGCAACTATGCACAATTATTGCCCTTAAATAACACGTATGTGTCTTGTGACATTTTTACAGTCCTGCAGACATAATGTGCCGTGGATGTCTGCTATGTGTGTTTCAGTAAAGAACACTTTGATATTTCAAGAAAGGAGGGGGATGTATGTAGGTAGTATGCAGCATAGGAATGTGAGTCCATGAGACGTTACTGAATGAGTGTGTGTGTGTGTGTGAACGAGAGAGGTGCTAAGCTGCAAATGAACGAAAAGCTAAGCTTACCTTGGGACAGAAGAGAGGGTCAGCATGTTATTTAGGTTGGCCAAAGCATTTTCTAAAAGGTCAGTGCCAAAGCATTTTCTAAAAGGTAGGCCAAAGCATTTTCTAAAAGGTCAGTGCCACGAGCCCTTGTGGGAAAAGTTGCCATTGGCTCTTGAAAAGTAGCTCATATATGGTTTTCTGTGTGTTTTTAAGCCCTTGCTAAAGTATAACCAGTGTCTAGAAAAATGGAAGCTTCTTAAAAGTTTGCACTGCAAGTTATTTGTTCGCATGAAGGAGTAGCCTAATGGTTACAGCAGTGGCCTGTGTCTAAAGAGACCAGGATTTGAATCCTGCTGCCATTCCTTGTGGCCTCGGGCAAGTTACTAACCAAATATCTAATGTACCTGACTATAACTTGCCTTGAGCTAATACTGGGATGCTATGAACTAAGTAAATATTACAAGTGTTAAAATTGCTCTCTTAGGAAGTAATGGAAATAGTGTACCGACAACCATATTCTGTTGGATTTAATTGCTCACCTTTTCAAGCCCATGCCTAAAAAAGGCAAGTCCAAACCCCAGAGGGCTCTTAATCAAATCTGGAAGCAGATGCAATGAAAGTTGAGGTGTGAAGGGTAGGATTTGATCAATAATCACTAGCTCACTTGACTAGGCCATTCCTTCAGTATGCTTTGTGATTTAATTACATCAGCCTTAATTGGTAACTATAGTTGGGATGGAAGTAGGTGAAGAAAGGGAGCTTATGTATTTGGGAGAATACGTGTTCATGGCCTTGTCCAAGGTGATAGCAGTGGAGGTTAATGAGACATTGAAGATGGCCCCTTCTTTTATGTGCTCTGAATGAATATCTGTTTTTCAGACCATGACATGTTCTTTTTTTTTTTTTTTTTTTGTTGAACATCTTTGAAATATCTCCTGTCTTTTACAATGGTTGGTAATTGGGGTTTTGTTTTCGCTGTTCATTCTTTGCACATGCAATGTGTGCCTTTAAGTCCATGCTGACTCCTGGCAACCCAGCGGCTCCTGGCTTTTCTAAGCAGTGTGACTGGAAGCAGATTCTCCGGCCTTTCTTCCAAGGACATGGAAGGTTAAGTGACTTGCATAAGTCCACAAGGAACACCAGTGGGAATCAAACTCTGGCCTCTTAGTTACCAGGCCACTGCTCTGGCCAGTAGACTCCTCCTCCACTCCTTTCACTCTCTAGAAATGAAAACATTTTGGGAGTCAATATTCAAGCACTTAGCCGGCTGGCCAAGGTCTCTCAGCGTGATTTTCAGTGGCACTATCTGGATAGTGATGCTGAATATCTCCACAAACTGCCCAGGCACTATCTGTGCGGGGGGTAAGGGCGATGTCAGAGCTAACGGGATAAGTGTGACTTTAGCTGATTAACCCGATATTGAGCTGCTACTAATCTGCTGAATTTAGGCTACTTGCAAAGCAGGGCCTAAGATACTGGCTGAATATTGACCCTAGCTGGGTAAAGCCACTATTTATCCTGGATATTGGGTGGAAATTCCTATTTGGATACTGCCATTGGATATCCCACTGATATCAAAGCATCAGGGCTGACCGCCGTGGAATTTGAATATCAGCCCCTCTGAGTGACCTGAATCCTAACCCGATACACGTAAAGGGCAGAAGGTTGAACTGCTGAACCCATCATGAATTCTGAGTGCTTTGCTTTGGGAAAAAAAAGTACAATCACTTCAGAAGATCTTAGGTACAAAATGCTTCTTAAAATATTTTTATAAAGGCTGAAAGTTAAAATATCCCCACTGTTACTTTTTCAGATCTGTCTGGCTTACTGAGTCTTAGCTCTGTGATTAGAGAGAGGGCGGCTTATTTTCAAGCTTTAATGTTGCTACTTAGTGAGCTATTTGGGAATTCCAGAGTTTTGCCATGTTGCAAGCTTAATCAGCACACAAAATGTTCCCCTAATTCTCTTAATGCACAGCCACTGAAAGGGTTCCCATCCACCCAAAGCCCTGTGCAGACCTCATCATGCAGCTGCCTGCCCACCCTCAGTGTATCTTTTCCTTTGTACGAACACAGAATTTGTGGTGCAGAAGAGAAACTGCCTTGCAGAGTGAAAATATGCAGAAAATAAAACCTGGTTTTGAGAATTTTATTTATTTAGATAGTTTTGTAGACCACCTTATCCTTCAATCAAAGTGGTCACAACACAATTGGGGAGACGTTTTAACACGAGGGGATATGAGACACATACACTAATACATACAGGGAACAGCTAAGGAACAGGGGGTACTTTTCATGGAGTTTCGTTTGTTATTGTTTTGTTTTATTGTAGTGTGTACTAATATGAAATAAGGTGCTACAATGAGATGACGCAGGCTAACATGAAATCATATGCATTGTTTTCTTTTAGCACTATTGTTTAGTGCATGCTTAACAGAAAGGCGTCAGCTTAAGCAGATGAAACTCCATGAGATGCAAATGAAGGAAGGGGAGGCTGATGAGTGTTGCTGATGAGTTCTGACAGCATAGCTTAAGAGACATGGTCCCTGAGAGCGTGTAAACATCTATGAACCTTACGGCCATGGAATTAAGGTACATCACATTCCTTCAGGACAGGTGCGAGTTCCTGTCCTCTCAGCTAGCATCCACTTAGATGTACAGCTTACAGGAAAGGTCCATTTTCTAATACGAAGTGGCCCCAAAACATTTTTTGATAGAAACATTTTAAACCTGGTATTTGCATAACAGAGTCATTTGGATAGCTGTCTAAGAATGGATAGACATTTGGAAACATGGCGGATGTTTGGGCTGATCAAGCAGCCCTTATACGTATGCAATCTGCCCATTTCTGCCTGCCTCCGTGCATTAATCTGTGAACTATCATTAAAATAATCTGTAATACCTGAAGACTGCAGGATGGCCAATGTAATGCCAATTTTTAAAAAGGGTTCCAGGGGTGATCCGGGAAACTACAGACCAGTGAGCCTGACGTCAGTACTGGGAAAAATGGTAGAAACCATCATAAAGAATAAAATTACTCAGCATGTAGACAGTCACGGCTTAATGGGAGACAGCCAACATGGCTTTAGACAAGGAAGATCTTGTCTTACTAATCTGTTATGTTTTTTTGAAGGTGTGAATAAACAGGTGGACAAAGGTGAGTCGGTTGATATAGTGTATCTGGACTTTAAGAAAGCCTTTGACAAGGTCCCTCATCAGAGACTTGGCAAAACTAAAGAGTCATGGGATAGGAGGCAGTGTACTACTGTGGATCAGGAACTGGTTAAAAAATAGAAAGTAGAGGGTTGGGCTAAATGGCCAATTTTCCCAATGGAGAAAGGTGAATAGTGGAGTACCCCAGGGATCTGTGCTGGGTCCACTGCTTTTTGACATATTCATAAATGACCTGGAAAAGGGAATAACGAGTGAGGTTATCAAATTTGCAGATGACACAAAACTATTTAAAGTCGTTAAAACCCATGAAGATGGTGGAAAATTGCAAGAGGATCTTGATAAATTGGAAGACTGGGCATCAAAATGGCAGATGAAATTTAATGTGGGGAAGTGCAAAGTTATGCACCTAGGGAAGAACAACCCAAACTATGGTTGCACGATGCAAGGTTACACATTAGGAACCACCACCCAGGAAAAAGATTTAGGCATCATTGTGGATAACATGTTAAAATCCTCTGCCCAGTGTGCAGCGGCAGCCAAGAGAGCAAATAGAATGCTAGGTATAATAAGGAAGGGAATGGAAAATAAAACAAAGGATATTTTAATGCCTCTGTATCATTCCATGGTGCGACCGCACCTTGAATATTGTGTGCAATTCTGGTCGCCGCATCTTAAAAAGGATATAGCGTTATTAGAAAAGGTACAGAGAAGAGCCACCAAAATGGTAAAAGGGATGGAAGGATACCCCTATGAAGAAAGGCTAAAAAGGTTAGGGCTCTTTAACCTGGAAAAGAGACGGCTGAGGGGAGATATGATAGAAGTCTATAAATTAATGAACGGAGTGGAACGGGTAAACGTAGATCGATTGTTTACGTTATCAGAATATAGAAAGACTAGGGGACATTCAATTAAGCTACAGGGAAAACTGTTTAAGACAAATAAGAGAAAATATTTTTCACTCAATGTGTAATCAAACTCTGAAGTTTGTTACTGGAGGATGTAGTAAAGGCTGTTAGTGTACCTGGGTTTAAAAAAGGTTTGGACAAGTTCCTGGAAGAAAGGTCCATAAACCATTATTAAGAAGGGACCCAGGATATCAATGTGTGACCCAATACAAGCATTGTGGAACCTGTGTCTTTTGGGGAAACTGCTTGGTACGTATGACCTAGATTGGCCACTGTTGGAAACAGGATACTGGGCTTGAAGGACCTTGGTCTGACCCAGTATGGCATATCTTATGTTCTTATTTACAGGTCTTACTTGATCTGTGCCCTTCTCCCTCCCTTCTTCCCCTGCTACTAAGATCTCAGTGTTGATCCTAAGCTTGATCGAATTTTGCGACTCTGTTGGTTCCTCTCATCACTGCTTGACATTGTTCCTGGTGTCCATCACCATCTCTAATTCCTTTTCAGTCCCCCATTCTTCAGCATCATATTATGACCCCTTTGCGATGACCTTTTCATTCTGTGGAAATCAGTAACTTCCGGTAGATATTTGAATATTTGTATCATATGCTAATTTCCCTTCTTTTTTCTCAGAATACATCTTTCTTTTCCTCGTTAAGTCTCCATATGTCTGGCTTATAGTGCAGACCATGCACCTTTATTGGACTGCCTTCTCTTTATCAATGCTGTTTTATAGATCTAGTTTCCAGAACTGTACACAATACCGGAGACCTCTTCAGAACGACTTACTCTTTGAACCAGAGATGCTTGCTTACCATATGCAAGTATAGCATTAGCTTTTTAAATTATTTGCTGTGTGATTGCTTATGTTGAGGACATCAGAGCCAATTACCCCAGGTCTTCTTCCTCTTTGTTGACTGCTGGTTCCTCTTTTCTAAAGTAGTATTTGGCTGTT
Source organism: Ichthyophis bannanicus (assembly GCA_033557465.1). Classification (NCBI taxonomy): domain Eukaryota; kingdom Metazoa; phylum Chordata; class Amphibia; order Gymnophiona; family Ichthyophiidae; genus Ichthyophis; species Ichthyophis bannanicus. Next base: position 34,735,099 of record CM066050.1, on the reverse strand, counting down.
GGAATTTTACACACATGGAGTTTACATGTCTTACTATGCATGTATTTAAGGCCTATTTATAAAGTGAGATATGCGTGTACTTTATAAACTAGTGGCATACGTAGTGTGAAAACATGTACAACTAGGTGTGAGCAATAATGTCCGCCCTATGGCAGGTGTAAACGCCCACGTCTAGATTTTGCAGGCACACATAGAAGTTATAGTATTTTATGGCTTCCACATGTAAATTTGCCCTCCATCCAAATTCTGTCCTGTGCCTACTCACAGTGAAAGTACAGTACATGTGATTGGTCATAGTCACACACTTAAAGAATGGTGACTGCCTAAAGTACACGTATACGTGTTCATTGACATGTGTAAATCCTTGAAAAGAGATGATTTACATGCATAAATGGCGTGTATCTTTATGCGGCTCCATAGAAAATCAGCCCCTCAGGAGGTAACTCAGTTGCCAAGTTACCCAGTTCCAGGAGTGAGATCTTAAGCCAGTTCTGAATTTCTGACAATCTCATCCTGATGCACTGTAGGACCTGCAGCACTGACTCCAATGGACAAAATCAGGGACTACAAATGCCATACTGCATTGCAAAGCAAATTTAAAACCAGAACTGGCAAAAAAATCTCACTCCTGGAACTAGGAAACTTGGCAATTCTAGTAATTTTATAAGGCGATACCTCTGTTGACGTTCATACAACATGGGTGCATGTCGATATTTTAGTCATCTATGCATGTAAGTGACCAGGGTAGAAGGGCAGATGCTGTTTGAATGGCATAGATTTTCACTGTGGGCTTGCACATGGGTGGAATTTGGGCAGAGTATGGTGGTGCAAGCAAGTTTGTGCATAGAGCATAAATATAATCACTTATGCACGTATCTGAAAATATAGACATTTATGCTAGCTCTAGGGCTGCACCATAACTGAAGGCGTGATCTCTGCCACATACTCTGGTATTTAGGTGCCTTTCTTTATAAAATAGTGCACAAATAGGCCTCCTTTCATTTTCAAAATAGGTGCTCCTTATAAAATAAGCTTCCATGAGGGTAGTTTTATAACAGAGCACCATAGTTAGAGCCTATAAAGACTACACGAATACATGTAAACTTCACCTACACCTACATGGGGAGGGGTGGCCTGCACGGAGCGACAGGTGCACCTACTCTTGCCGTATATTTGCTGGGCAGACTGGATGGACCATGCTGGTCTTTATCTGCCGTCATTTACTATGTTACTATGTTACTCTGCTCTGATCACATCCTGGCTACGAGAGGTCATTTATGCACTTTATAAAATTGTTTCCCAAAGGCATGATTTGGCATTTTAATACATAATTATTAATCTGACCAATCTTCCAGTATATATGGTAAAATGATTTTTTTGACTTTTCACATTAATACTCCAGATGTCATTAACCATTGGCTAAGTTTAAAAAATGATTGGTGTCCCTGGGAAATATACATTACTTTCCCTTGTGGAAGGGGGAATATCTTTCTCTATTGTATTGCTTAATATATTTCTAATTAATCTTCCACATTTTTTAAAGCTATTTTACATCTTATCTATCCCACCTGGCATGTCTACTGTGTTACAGATTTTCATAGCATCTGCAAACAGGCACAATTTCCCTTCAAGCCAAAACAGAAGCAGAGAAGATCCCCTCTTCAGAAACCACAGATGAAGGCAGTATATTGAAGGAAAATACTGCTTCTAGTTGCTGCTCTTACAACAGGACTTCGGTCAACATTATGAAAGGAACAGAGGTCGGTGCAATAGGAAAACGTTTCTGGTCGTGAGATCAGCAGCTAGAAGTGATATTCTAATTCAGTATATTCCATCAGCGTTGATGTAGCTGGTTGGCTTAGAATCAGTATTAAACTTATTTATTGGTAATCTAATAAAAACAATACACCGATTCCTGATTCCCTTTGCTTCTTTGTCTTCATCCTATGCCTTCTAAGCCTTCCACATGTTTCAGATGTTTCTGTTTCCATCACATCATTATTCTCTTTCAGCTCTCTTCCTTTTTATTCTTCCTTCCTTTAATTCTACTTCCTGCTGGATGCTGTTGTGTATCTTGCCGTCTGATGACACCATGCATTAGGAAACGTCATTCCTAAAGGGTGCTAGCTGAGTATCGGTGGCAATAACAACTGTTACTTTTAACTTTATTGCCTTATTAGTCTTGTTTTTCTTTTAATCTAAATAGTAAGAGCACAGATTTAGATTTGTTTAGCTTTCACATGAGAAAGGTCAGCTTTATTTCAAGAAAAGATTATTACTTGCTTAATCACGATAATACAAAACGAGTTACAACAGACGTTTATAATGCACAATTGACACACATCATAACAACACACAATCATATGATTTATGATCTATATCGTCCAAATAATATCACGCCAACAGATAGCATACACCAGGTATTGTAAAGTTTGCTCGAATAGGTATGTTTTCAAGTCCTTTCAAAGTCTTTCATGATCCTTAGCCTGTTGTTTTAATCAAGACATGGGTGTCCATTGTCTGGGTCAAGATCAAAAAATCCTTCTCTGTGTGGGTATTTAGACTTCTTTATTCTTTGCAACCAGAGAGAGATGGGTGTGGAGAATAAATGGGGGGAGGGGAGCTGGAGGACACAGGGTCTACAAATTATCATCAAAGGCTGGTTCTAGGTTTATTGGGACATTTATAACTGTTGTTTTAATTATTTACACCGCTATTGGCTCTAAGAGAGCTCATTAAAATTGTAGTAAATGTAAAATATTTTATAGGCTAGTAAAAGTTCCAAAGAAACAATAACTTTATGTACTGCAAATTCTTCTCTTTGTTCGTAAAAGAGGCATAGTGTGCAACCACATCAAGTGTTCTAAGCAACAGAAATGTTTCAGGGTTTGTTCTAGTATACCAAGAGAGATGATGCTTGATCAGAAGGGAGTTTGGGTGGCGAATTAATTTTTATTGTTTATACATGTGATATTAAAGGAGAGGAAAATGGAGAGGTAGACAATCTTATCTACAGAGTTTACTTGTAAAAACCTTCAAAACAACTCAGGTATCATTCAGATTACCTATATTATCTTTTAAAACAGAAGTACTTACAGGTTGGCAATTTTAGTCTGAAATAGCTGCAAATAAACACCTCTATAATAAGAATGTAGGGGGTGGAGAAGCAGCTTATTTGTTAGAGAAGTATTTTGGAAAGCAGGGTTCAAATCCCACTCTCCCACTGACACTCTTTCTGACCTTGGGCAGATCACGTCCCCATCTATTGCCTCAGGTACAACTAGATTGTAAACCAGTTTGGACATGAATCTCACATATCTGAAAATGTAACTCACCTTGGAAAAAGTGAGTAATACATTTAAAATGCAGATCTAGGCTGAGGAAGTTTCACACACAGATAGCAACTTATCACTGAAAAGATTTATTCCTACTTTATTTTCATTGGAGTGGAGGAGTGACCTAATGGTTGGGGCAAGGTACTTCAGGCCAGAAGGTCGGGGGTTCAAATCCCACTAGAGGACAGCAACCTTGGGCCGGAAGGACTGGGGTTTCTAGTCCCACAGGTGCTCCTTGTGGTCTTGGGCAAGCCACTTAACCCTCCATAGCCCATGTTCCCTGTAAAATAGTTATCTCCAAGTTATAATGCCCTGTTCAATGTAATTTCAGTTTGTTCAATGTAAACCACATTGATGCAGAATAGCGCGGTATATAAGAGAATATAAATAAATTTATTTAAATCTTGTCTTTCAAAAACATACAAAGCAAGATACAATAAAAGCAAAAAAAACAAACAAACCCCAAAACAAAACAAAACACAAAAAAGTAGAAAATACTGTACATCAAAATACCAAACATCATTTTAAGACAATCTTGGCAGTCTTAGTAACTGGAACCCTTAAAGGCACATTTTACAATGGGATGTCCAAGTGCAATTTGGGACGTCAAAGCCAAAATGTCTGAAAAAAAAGCAGGCGTGTGCAAATTCAGGCATGATTTCAGAAACATAGATGTTCCTGATAGGGATATCTATAGAGATGTCTACATAGATGTCCCCAGAATAGCACCTCATAGTATGAATGTCTAATAGCATAATGGTTAAAGTAGTGAGTTGGGAGCAACATGACTAGGGTGCAAATCCCATGTGGGTTTTTGTGATCTTAGACTAGTCACTTAACTTTACAGTCCTGGATGCTTCAAGATGAAAACAAGCTTTCCTGATGCCTATTTATGCCTGCAGCAGGTCTAAATATGGTTATGCCTGCAGACGTCCCCATTGTTCCTGATATTGAATGGGCACGTGCAATCTATTGTGCCTCCACCACACCCCCTTGCCTACCTGGATGTCCCTGTGCCAGAGATGTTTCTGTGATTTTGCCTCTCTGTGCACATCTTCAGACATTCTAAATCATGACTAAGCCTTTTAAAATGACCCTTTAAGTTAATAAGATGCAGGATAGCCCAGAAAACCGAAAAGATCATCATGCTAGCTAAAGTCCACTAGAACATAATTTTAAGATACTAACATTTACACCTAAAATGCCCACTTTAAAGGATAAAGTTATAAATGCTCCCTTATTTAACACATGGCTTTCTGCACATGCATGCATATATGGATACTTGACTTGCTAAAATATTAGTATAAACAGCTAAAAACGTGCATTAATTTATTTTAATTTAAGGTACATTCATACCAGTTCTATTGCTGGTGTAAACTTGGAAGGAATAAGTGTAAGGTATAGGATTTTATAATTTACACACATAACCTTATGTTTTGCTCACATGCTGCCCCAGATCTGTCTCTGTGCATGCTCACAGTGAAAGCAGACATGAACAGCCTGATAGACACTCACAACATAGTGACTGGCTAATGTACGTCCTCACTTGGTTTGCAGATTGTCCTGCTGTGAGGGCTTGTGTTCATAAGTGATGCTGAGAGCTAAGCTATCAGTAGCTTAGCTACTGGCAAGGTCTCCCAAGATAGACAGGTGCCAGACTAAGACAAACCACCCATCTGGGCAGCAGTAGAATGGGATGGTGTTGTAAGCGGAGGATCATATTTCTGTGACAAATGCAACAACACTGGAATTAACTGCACGGAAGAAAGGCTTGGCAAATCTACTTCTGCATCTTGCCATGAAAACCTAATGGATAGTCACAAAACAAATTGCACTATAGTGCTGGAAGATGAGACCCCAGGTTGGAAGGCACTCAAATGGCTACTAGGGATGAGCTGAAGACTTCTCAGAGTAAAGCCAGCATTTATGATGTGGTTGGAGCTGCTGATGTAGCTGCGCATGAAAAGAGAGTCAGAAGTCGCAAAGATATCTTACATATTGGGACATGGAACGTAAGAAGCATGAACCAAGGGAAGTTGGTGGTAGTCAAGAATGAAATGGAACGTGTACAACTCGATCTGTTGGGTGTCAGTGAACTGAAATGGACCGGCTTTGGGCACTTTGCATCTGATGATTATATGGTTTACTATGCTGGAAATGAAAGACAAAGAAGAAATGATGTTGTATTTATAGTTAAGAAGAAACTTGCAAGAACTGTAATGAAATACAATGCAGTCAGTGAACGCTTAATTTCTCTTCGTCTATGAGGAAAGCCCATCAACACAACTATCATTCAAGTATATGCCCCAACAACAGCTTCAGAAGAGGATGAGGTTGATGAGTTCTATGAACAAGTACAAGCTGAAATTGACAAAACATGAAAACAGGATATCCTGATAGTCATGGGTGACTGAAACACAAAAGCTGGCAACAAAGAAGAAGGCAAAGTGGTTGGAAAATATGAACTTGGCAACAGAAACGAAGCTGGAGAAAGTCTGATAGCATTCTGTAAGACCAATGATCTATTCATCTCAAACACCTTCTTCCAGTAACACAAGCGCCGACTGTACATGTGGACTTCACCCAATGGATAGTATAAAAATCAAATTGACTACATCTGTGGAAGTCAACGATTGAAAAGTTCTATAACATCAACAAAGACAAAACCTGGCGCTAACTGTGGTACAGATCACCAACTACTAGTATGCAAATTCAAGCTAAAGTTGAAAAAGAGCAAGCCATTCATGAATGTAGTAAAATATGACCTTGAGAATATACCACTGGAATTTAAAGACTGCCTGAGAAATCGATTTGCTGCTTTAGATACAAATGACAGAGTTCCAGAAGAGTTATGGGATAACATCGAGAAGGTTGTATTGGAAGAAAGCGATAAGTCTCTACAAAAGGTGAAAAAGCAAAATGGCCAAAATGGATGACTGAAGAAACTCTGAAATTGTCCAGAAACATAGAGAAGCTAAAGCTTCTCTATGTTTCACCATCACCATCCACACCTTGACACGCCCAGTAGTACATACAGACAAAACCCAAGCAACAACCATACAGGTTTGAAACCGAACACACCAGACCCGGCCCCACCTGACAAATAGCATTAACCCCACCCTAACCGACTGCAAATCTCAGATAAGCCAACATGTAAATAGTTAGTTACTCTTTAACATATGTTATTTGTAATGTAGTTGCCCTGTTAAAACTGTATATTTCTGTTATATTGTAAGTTCAGTGGAGATTGTCTTCACTGCACAGTTATTGTTATATGTAAACCGTGCTGATGATGAATAGCGCGGTATATAAGAAAAATAAATAAATCAATAAATAAACAAATAAATAAAGCCAGAGGAGAAAGAGAGGCAATTGCAGAACTCAACAGAGATTTCAAACATGCAGCAAGACAGGACAAGGAAAAGTACTACAATGACAAATGCAAAGAAATAGAATCAGAAGCTATTAGAGGAAGAACAAGACCAGCTTTTCTAAAGCTACGAGAGTTAAAGAAAAAATTCCAGCTTCGAATTGGAATGCTACAAGATGCTCAAGGATCCATGTTGAATGATACTGAGAAGATCAAGAAAAGGTGGAAAGAATATACAGAGTCATTATACCGTAAAGATCAAGTGGACCAACAGCCATTTCAACTTGTACCTTATGATCAGGAATCATTGGTGATGAAAGAAGTCGAAGCAGCATTGAAAGCCTTATCAAAGAACAAAGCCCTGGGCATTGATGGCATTCCCAATGAAATATTATAGCAATTGGTTGAAGCTGCTACCATACTTACAAGGCTCTGCCAGGAAATTTGGAAGACAAATTCATGGCCAACTGACTGGAAAAGAACTGTGTTTATACCAATACTGAAGAAAGGTGACCCGACTGACTGTGGAAATTATCACACAATCGCTCTGATCCCACATGCCAACAAGATTCTACTCAAGATCATTCAGCAGAGACTACAACCATACCTGGAACGAGAACTGCCTGAAGTGCAAGCAGGATTCAGGAAAGGGAGAGAAACGAGAGACATTATCGTGAATGTGAAATGGATCCTTGAAAACATAAAAGAATTCCAAAACGATATTTATATGTGTTTTATTGACTACAGCAAGGCTTTTGACTGTGTAAACCATGAGAAACTCTGGGCCACATTAAGAAGCAAGGTCATTCTGGAGCACCTGATCATTCTCTTGCACAACCTTTACACTGATAAAGAAGCAACAGTTCAAATGGAACTAGAAGAAACATAATGGTTTAAAATCAGCAAAGGTGTATGACAAGGCTGCATAATTTCCCCCTACCTGTTTAATTTATATGCAGAACAAATTATCAGAGAAGCAGGACTGCAACAGAGGTGTGAAAATGGGTGGAAGACTCATCAACAACCTTTGCTATGCTGATGATACCACATTACTGGCTGAAAGTGAAGACAATTTGAAACATTTGCTTCTCAAGAACAAGGAATATAGTCTTAAAATGGGTCTGCACCTTAATGTTAAGAAGACAAAGATGCTGACAACTGGAAAAATGAATAAGTTCATTGTTGATGGAGAAGAAATTGAAATAGTTGACAACTTCAACCTACTTGGATCAACTATCAATGAAGAAGCAACAAGCAGTCAAAAATCTGATGACGCATTGCTCTTGGCAGAATGGCTATGAAGTACCTAGACAAGATTCTCAAGAGCAGAGCTGTCTCTCTCCATACAAAGATTTGACTTGTTCAAGCCATGGAATTTTCATTAACATCATATGGATGTGAAAGTTGGACAGTGGAAGAGATAGATAGGAAGAAAATTGATACCTTTGAATTATGGTGCTGGCAACGAATACTGTGTATATCATGGACTATCTGAAGAACAAACCAGTCAGTACTAGAGGAGATCAAACCTAAGCTTTCTTTAGAAGCTCAGATGACAAGACTTTGACTTTCATACTTTGGACACATCAAGAGAAGAGAGAGACCATTAGAGAAAGACATCATGCTTGGCAAGGTAGAAGGTCAACGCAAAAGAGGAAGGCGAACAATGAGATGGATCGATACAATAACAGCAGCTATGTGTGCCAGTCTGTCGTCAATGAGCGCCTGACTGAAGACCAAACACAATTTAGCACAACTATCCAGAGGGTCGCTATGAGTCGACACCGACTTGACGGCACTTAACAACAACAATGTATGAATGTAAATCACTGAAGTAATGTGATTTACTTGCATTGATGGCTCCTAACATTACATGGCTCTTTTTGGGCTGCTCAATATAGCCACCTTGTGAAGACATGATTATATTTAGATGGTCTGCACTGGAACAGCACCTAAAGCATGGGCTTACTTGGCTAACTCCTATGCTTAGCTGTCTAGGTCCTTTTGAAAATGTAGCCTTGTTAATGAGTTGTAGAGTGTGCACAGAGTTCAAGAGCCATGCTAAAGGAACATGAGCCTCTAAGAGGCTACCTGGCAATGCGTGTTCTGGTACATGCTAAAGGAACAATGGAACAGGCGTTGCCAGGTAGTGCAGGATGATTCCTGTGCTAATTATGCAATTTGTGTTAGAGGTGCGAGTGAGTAGGGATAGTGGCATGGGGAGCTTGGTGCAGTTAGTGCTGTGTTAACACCATGTGCTAAATGCATTAGCACAGGCTCACCTAACAATAGGTGACATTAGGTGTATCTGCTCTAATGCAGCATGTGCTATGGGACACGGCTCCGTGTTAACCAGCAGGGAAATGCTTTCCACATATGCCCATGTAAAATTAACGCAGAGGTGTTGCATGTAATGTGTTATGATTACGGCGATAATCACGCTTTAGGTGCAACACCCTGGTGCCTGTTAGTAGGTGTGCTGCCTGTACAGTGCTCACCTCCCCCACTGCCCCAACCCTCCCACATGCAAACTTAATGTGCCAAAATCTGGCAGCGCTGTCATGGCCCCACGCTAGCTGTCAATGCATGTCCAATGCATGCTTTTAGTATATGCCAGAGCTGTGCACATCTGAAAACACAATTACACACATGAGTCCGATAAAAGGCTTTTATGTATCCTTATACAATACTTTCATAAGTGATAGAAATTGTGCCTTGAATGTGGGCACAGACATTTCCATTTTCTCAAGAGTTGGTATAAATGTTCATATGTAAAGTTGGCAAACAGACTTTATATTCAATGCATGTACTCACAAACTCCAAGCATGCTCCACCCAGACCACGTCCTTACTATGCTGCCTATCAGCAAAGTGCACATCCTGACAAGATACACACATTTAAGCTAGTTGATATTTTATGAAAGGCCTTTTATGTGTGTATGTGGTCATGCACTAAAGATCTTATAAAAATAGGGTCCGATTTTTTTAAGGCATTTACACGGGTAACTGCCCTAGTTACCCATGTAAATGTTTTAACAGGGAATCTTTGAAGGCACCTACACAGGTAGGGCCTTCGAAAATTCCCTAGTTTGTCCCTTATGCGCCCCAATGCTATGCAGTTGACATTGGGGCATGTTGGGGGCATTCTGGGGCGGTGTGGAGGTGTGCCATGTGATACCCGTGTAGCACCAATTTTCAATGCTACACAGCGCTCTGCGCCATAAAGATAGGTGAGGGAAACCCTTGCCTATCTGTAAGGTACTGGGGCTAACCATGTAGCATGGAAACTCGATGCTACACGGGTAGCTCCTGTAGCCTCCTAGCTATGTAGCGATACCTGGATTTTTGATGCCGGGCCATAGATGATCCTGGCTTGGAAAATCTGGGTTAGGCGGGAGGGAGGCAGGCTATTGCCCAATGCGACACATAGCACTGCCCAGATCAAAATCGGGTCCATACTTCCTTAATGCCATCTTTCTGGTGGCCCAGATAAATTCATAGGATGATAAGAGCTAAAGAGCTCATTGTCATCTTAGTTGTATATTTGCAGGTATATGGATGCTAATTTTTTAGTATGCATGTAGAAGCCAAATTTAGCATGGGGTTTCACCCCTGCTGTCATTAGCAACTATCCCACATACAGAAGACATGCATGACACACTGTGTGCACAGAACTTAAGAATATCATAAGACACCTACAAATTGATATTCAAGGGCAATTATGCATAATTGCCATAACCGTGTTTTGTTTTAGTGAGTCAGCCTCCAAATATGTAGAAGGTGGTATTTGCTGCATCACTAAGTATCATATAGAACAGGAGCAAAATATTAAACTTGATTACACAGCAGGGCCACTGTGACCATTATGCAAACTAAATGGCTACCTAGAGCGTCAGTGGCCCAGGACCTGCAGCAATGGCAATGACCTTAAATAGCCCCATGGTGCTTATCTTAAAGCTTCCAGCACCGCAGGGCTGTTTGCTTCCGCCTTCCCTCATGCCCGATGCTGACTTCCTGTTTGTATTTTATAATTTATGCGTGTAACTATGCTCTCTGCCCAACCTCTGCCTCAGTATACACATGAGTGACTCGATGTGTGTACTTTCAGAGTAGCTACTGTGTCACATATGCACATAAATGTCCATTAAGGCACATATATATAACTAAACTACCTAGGCATACATGTGTTGTAGTCTCATAAATATAGGCAGCTTTGAATAAAATTGCCACCCTGAGGTGTAAATGATAGTTTGGCATCTACGATGGTACCCAAATATTGAACTTCTTTTCATACTGTTATCATGTTTCTCACCACTGAACACAACCATTGCTTCAGTTTTCACAGATTAATTGATAACCCATTTTCTGGACACCATTCCATAAAGTGGTGAAAATGAAACCGAAATTCACCTGTAGTTTATTACTTTAGTATTATTACTCTTCATGCTAGTGCACTTCTGAAGCCGATCTTTCTTTGCCTTTGATCAAAGTTTTTTGGACACTCCTGCAATGTTAGATGGCACTGAAGCACCAAGAAGATAATTCTCGAGATGTATAATTGTTGACGTAGCTGGTAGATCTTCTGCATAGCAGCTGAAGGTACATGCACACTTTCACAGCACACATAATTTTAGCCAGATTAACTGTGTAAATGCTGCTAAGCAGGATGCTCAGTGGCACTAACAGGGTCAAGCATCTGGACTTCAAAAATCCAACGGAGCGGTACAGTGTAGGGAGTGAGGTACTTCTGTACACAAAAGAAGAGCGGGACCTGGGCGTGATTGTTTCAGATGATCTTAAAGTGGCTAAACAGGTAGAAAAGGCAACGATGAAAGTCAGAAGGATGCTTGGGTGCATAGAGAGAAAAATGGCCAGCAGGAAAAAGGAGGTGATAGTGCCTCTGTATAAGTCTTTGGTGAGACTTCATTTGGAGTATAGTGTGCAATTCTGGAGACCGCACCTTCAAAAGGATATAAACAGGATGGAGTCTGCAGAGGGAGGCTACCAAATTGGTCAGTGGTCTTCGCTATATACCATATGGGGACAGACTTAAGGAACTTAATATGTATACTTTGGAGGAAAGGCAGTATAGAGGAGATATGATAGTGATGTTTAAATATCTCCATGGCGTAAATGTACAGGAGGAGAGTCTCTTTCAATTGAAAGCAAGTTCTGCTACGAGGGGACATATGATGATGGTGAAAGGGGATAGACTCAGGAGTAATATGCAGAAATATTTTTTTAACAGAAAGAGTGGTAGATGCATAGAAAGGTCTCCCAGTGGAGTTGATAGAGATGAGGACAGTATCTGAAATCAAGAAAGCATGGTACAAACACAGAGGATCTCTAAAGGTAAAAAGGGGACTATTGTAGCTGATACAGAGGGAAAGACTAGACAGGCCATGTAGTCTTTTTCTGCCATCATGTTTCAGTGGCTTACCATATGGGGACAGACTTAAGGATCTTAATATGTATACTTTAGAGGAAAGCCAAGATAGAGGAGAAATGATAGAGAGGGAGGAGTTGCCTCGTGGTTGGGGGCAAGTTACCTCAGGCCAGAGGGCCAGGGGTTCAAATCCTGCTAGAAGACAGGAACCTTGGGCGCGCCACCTAACCCTCCATTGCCTCAGGTACAAAAACATAGATTGTGAGCCCCTTGGGGGCAAGGGAAAAATTTATATACAGTACCTGAATGTACACTGCTTTGACTGGTAGTTAAATAAATAAAATACCAAAACCAGATAGCATCCAAATTCAGCACTATTTGGTTAATTTCTACAGTCATGTTGGACTCCATAAGCCAACTGAATATTTGCTGGAATATAACAGATCCTGCCCTAATATCATCCCCAGTCTAACTACATAGAATAATATTAATTAACCCCCATTTTAAAAAATACTGCATTTATACTGCAATTACATTGCAAAACAGATAGACTGTTTAAGATTCAGCTGTTGCAACTAAGTACAGTCTTCCTGGTTTCTAATACTTTTCTCATTTTCTTTGCTTAGTAGACTTGCATTTTAAAAATCGGAATGTTTCTGAAATGACTGCCGCTCTCTGGAGCTGTTACAGCTGTGTCTTTGTTAGGCAGGAGACAGTGCATGGCATCTCCACACCCTCCCAATGTCTACGAAGGAATGTGTAGTGAAGCCACGGAATTAACTTGCTTTCATGTGAAGCCGTTTATGGTCCATTGTTCTTTGGCGTCTGAATTCTAATGTATCTATTTCTTGCAATATCTTAACTTTGCTTCACCGTCTACCTTTTTAATAATCCATGCATTTACAGATTGATTTTGGCTTCCTTGTTTGCAGTATTACCGTCTTTGTGTGCTCACTGCTTACAGAAAACGCAAACTTGAATGGAACCACATGTCAGAAAAATGGAGCTTTAATCCTGGGCTTATCACACTTGCGGTAACACACTGGACCTTATTTTCAAATAGATTTTTTGTGCCATTCTATGCCTGTTTTAAATACACAACCTGTAGTCTACTCTTTTCTATTAAATGTTAATGGATCCCCTTATTGACTGTCTAGAAGACGTGTGTGGATTATGCTTGACTCCAGTCTGACTTTTGATGTTCATCAGCAATATTGTAAAACACTTTTTTTTATTCCCTGTTGAAGAAACATTACTTATCTTTGTTTGCTATTCTTTCTAATTGTTCTGAAATATTTGCACAGACATTGATTTTCTCTTATCAAACATAATACTGTAGTACAAGCAACATGGGACAATTATCCCTTTTCACTGATTCCCTTGTACTTGGAGTGTATATTTTCTCCTAAAATGATTTTGCCTTTACCTAGGCAGGTATTCCATAACGTGGGAAGGTCGTAATCTACACAACCTATCTAAACTTGCCCTTCACATTTAGGAATCCCAAATATTGGGCCCCAAACTTTCATTCCTTATGATGGGTGGTTTTTCAATACAGGGTTACCAAGACTTCTACAATTATTTTTTAGTTATTATTTATCAGAGATACAAGATTAAGGGCCTTATTTACTAAACTATGCTAAGTTTTGCAGTTACTTTGTGGCAAATGCCATTTTACCATGTAGTTAACACACAGAAAATGTTGCTGTCATGTATTAACAGCATAGCAGGTAATGTGACGCAATTAGCTACTGCTCTTGAGGTGGCATTAATTAATCTACAGTTAATAGTTAATGCTCAGTACCAACCCTGCGTTAACTGCAAGGCTCAGCCCACTCCTATTCCACGCCCCTCCTAACTTTTCAGGTGCTTTATTAATTGTTTGCATGTGACAATTCCTGCATTAAACAACTAATGGAGCTTCGTCAATAGTCCCTTCGTGAAAATAATATCACAGACACACCATCTTTATTCCCCGCTGCTTTTAGCATGCATTTTATTCTGTTCAGTTTATTTTGTCTTAGTGAACTGGTTAATTTGATTACTTTACATATTAAGTCTATTTTTGTTAATCACAAAACATGTGAATATTTGGTCCACAAATTTTCAGTTATCTTACAATTTCCAGTCTTTAGTTTTGTAAAATCATCATTTTTAGCTGTGGTATGTAGCTGATAGGGGTCTTTGCTCAATAGGACTTTCTTTTGGCTTCCCTCTTAACTGGAACCAGTTTCTAATGGGCTATTATGACATGAACCTTCATTTGCAACAGTCCTGGACATGGGCATAGTTTGATTGCTTCATTTGGGGAGGCAAAGGGTGCGGTGTGCATATTCACATATCATTTGCATATTAATTATGGTTATCTTAAAAAAAAAAAAACACTAGGAAGCCAGTATATCATCAGGTAAGGGATGAGTTGATATCCCAAGATACTCAAAGAGGGAGCAGAAATTCTCATGTTGTTGGTCGTTCAGTATGTTGTGATTGTCTAGGTGGTCTTGTAGTTCTTGCTGTATTGTCTTCTCAATCACCTTGGTGACAAGGGAAGGCTGGCGATTGGTCTGTAGGCTGATGTGTTGAAGGGATCCAAGTGTGGTTTTTTGAGAATGGGCGTTTGGATGACAGCTTCAGGCAGTCTGGCATGTATCCTTGGTCAAGGGAGATTTGTATGAGTTTTGTGAGTAAGGGTGAGATTTCTATGATTGTCAGTTTTATCTAGCTGGCGGGAGAGGGGTCTAGGGGGGATGTGCTTGTGTTGAGGTTTTTTATGATGGATTCAATTGTGGTGTTGCTTGTGGAATCAAAGGTTGATCAGGGTGGTAGATGTGTGTTTGTGGGTACTGAGATAGGGGGATGTGATTGGGTTGTTGGTGGTGGGATGAGTAGTTGGTGTGGGGGGGGGGGGAGATGGGGGTGCTGTGAGATTCATTGTGGGGGGTGGAGTAGTGAGTTCCTTACTACAGATCCAACAAAAAAACATCATGCTAACAGAACACATGGTCTTGGTCACACAGGCAGAACACAGTTGGACCCTCATCAAGTACAGAATGAATTATAACAAACTCAAAGTAGAAATATGTAGACAAAATTAAATTGAAACCCCAATAAGCCAGGCTCTGCATGCAGGTCAACCCAAGAAACAGAAGTGATGTGTTTCCCCCTGCACTATGCAAGATCTAAAGATGGGACTGTATATATAAAATCCAAAAACTGACATATTCCAGTCATTAGACAGAAAATACATTTTTTACCTTTATTGTCCTGCTGTCTTATTTTTCCTATTGCCTTGGTCCTGGTATCTGGTTTCTGCGTCCTCTGTCTTCTCTTGGCTCTTTTCCCGAGTCTGCAATCCACCTGCCACGTCTCTCCACTCCTGTCTTCTTCACTTGCTCCTCTACATCCATCTCTGACGCTGATCTTTTTCCTTTCAGCTTTCTTCCATTTAGTTTTCTCTCTTTATCAACTCATATTTCATTTCTCTTTCTTATATCCAGTTCTCAATCTCCTTATTTCTACAGCCCTCTCACTCCATCTCTCTATCCTTCCCCGGCCACTTATTCCCCAGTTTTTAACTCCTTCCTTTCTCTTCCACCCTCCCTGTGTTCAGCATCTATCCCCTTCTCTCCTGCCCTGTTTCATCTCTCAATCTCTCCACAATCTTGTGCTTCTCCCCTTTTGCTCATCCTATCCCCCCATGTCCAGCATCTGCCATTTGATTTATCCCCCTATGACCTCTACCCAGTGTTCAGCATCTGTCCTCCATCCTTTTATGACCTCTACCCCATGTCCAGCATCTGCTCTCTATCCTCTATACCATATGCCCAGTAGATACCCTCACTCCATATCCACCACCTGCACTCTAGCCTCTTATATCCTCCACCCTATATCTGTCTCTATCCCTCCAGCCTATGTCCAGCATCTGTCCACCTGTGTTCTGCATATGCCTTCCACCCCCCTGCTCTGTGTGTCCAGCATCTGTCCTGTGCCATCCCCTCCACACTTCCTATTTAACATCTGCCCTCTGCCCACCTCATGTGCAACATTTGCCCAGCAATCACCTTCCAGCCATTCAACCTTTCCCCCTTCATGTTCATCTGCTCTGCATTTCCTTTCCAGCAATTCCACACCTTTCCCCCCCTTGTTTCCATCCGCCCAGCATTTCACCTCCAGCCTTCCACACACCCTCCTGCCCTTCTGTCCCCCCATCCATGCTGCTTCTGCTACCACTGCCTTTTCTGTGCCTGCAGCAGTAGCAAACTGGCCTACGATTTGACAAAGAAAAAACCAGCCTGCGGTGTAAGCACCTCCTTGCTAGGAAGGCTGGTCTGGTCCCGCCTCTCTCTGATGCATGCTTTGTGTCAGTGGGGACGGGACTAGACTAGCCTTCTCAGCACGGAAATGCTTTCCTCCATTTTGTAAAGCCTCCCTCCCCTCTCTAGCTCAGTTGTCACAGTCTAGTCCTTGATCATAGGCCACAGACCAATATGTGTGTACCACAGGTTTGAGAACTAGGGGGCCTTTTTACTAAAGGGCATTGTAGTGTTGCACCAAACATGCCCATAACGTGTAAATCCATGATGTGTTAGGGCATCACCACAGTGTTAACTGCCAGGAACATGGAAAACATGCTCCTGATATTACTGCAATGTATACAGCCCTACCATAGCACTACAATGCCATCAGTGGAGGTGGTAGTTAATGCACCCACACTACTAGCCCGCCATGCAGGTAACCAAGGGTGGCTGCTGGCACGGAGCTCATCCCACTCACACTCCTCCCCTAACCCTCCCACTTGCAACCCTAATACACCATGGACCGTTGGTGCACCAGACGCACACTGACAGCTAGCATCTTCTAGTAAAAGACTCCTAGGTGTCACTATTGTATAATGGCTGAGAGTACTCATTGGGTGGGCTTCGGATGCTGCCTCTTCAATATCCTTACCCTTGGCCCATTCATGAAGAAGAAAGTGGCCTCATTGAGGTCTCCTACATAGTTTGTCACCTCTTAATAGTGAAGAGGTGACAAATTATAGGCCAGAAAGCCTTATCTCAGTGGCGGGAAAAGTAATGGAGGCACTCTTGACTTTCTAGAAACCAGTGGATTGCATGTTCTGAGACAACATGGTTTTAACTAAGGAAGATCATGCCAAACAAATTTGATTGAGTTCTTTGACTGGGTGACCAGAGAACTAGATCAAGGGCATGCAATGGATGTGATGCACGTAGGTTTCAACAAAGCCTTTGATACTGTTTCTCATAGGAGACTTATCAATAAACTAAGCCACCTGAGGATGGGTCCCAAGGTGGTGAACTGTATCAGAAATTGGTTGACTGACATATGTAAAAGGAACTCAATCAGAAAAAAGGAAGGTGAGTAGTGGACGTGCCCTAAGGATCGGCCCTGGGACCAATACTATATCTGTGAGTGATATTGCAGAAGGATTGAAGGGAAAAGTCTGCCTTTTTGCAGATGACATGAAAATTTGCAACAGAGTGGAGGGAGTGGACAACATGAGGAAAGATCTACAAAAACTGGAAGAATGGTCTAATGCTTGGTAGTTAAGATTCAATGTGGAGAAATGCAGAGTCATGCACTTGGGATGCAGAAATCAAAACAAATTATATGTGATGGGGGTGAGAGGTTCATGTGCATGGACTAGGAGAGAGACCTCAGAGTAATAGTGTCTGAGGTAAAACAGTGATGATACTATGGCGAAACAATGCGACAAAGCGGTAGCCAAAGCCAGAGGGATGCTGGGTTGCATACAGAGAGGAACAACCAGCAGAAAGGAGGAGGTATTAATGCCCCTCTACAAGTTGTTGGTGAGGCCTCACTTGGAATATTGTATTCAGTTTTGGAGACCATATCTCATAAAGGATATAAAAAGACTTGAAGTGGTTTAGAGAAAGGCGACCAAAATGATTTAGAGCCTACACCAGAAGACATATGAGAAGAGACTTGAAGACTTAAATATGTATACCCTAGAGGAGAAGAGGGACAACGGAGCTATGATACAGACTTTTAAATACTTAAAGGGTACCAATGAACAAACAAACCTTTTTCAAGGAAGGAAAGCGGTAAAACCAGAGGGCATACGATGAAGCTTCAAGGCGGTAAACTTAAAAGCAACATCAGGAAATACTTTTCCACTGAAAGGGTGCTGAATGCTTGGAATGCCCTCCCGATGGAGGTGATGGGGCAAATAGAGTGACGGAATTCAAAATGGCATGGGACAGACACAGTGGATCCCTATATAGCAACAGGATAAAATCAAAGCATGGAGCGGTGGTACAACCCTAAATAAAGGCATGGGGGGCAACTTGCACGAAATGACGGGTGCATCCACTCTAATCACCTTACTGGGCAGACTGGAAGGACTAGACTGGTCTGTATCTGCTGTCATTTACTATGTTACTATGGTGATGCTCAGCAGTGCCACTGAACTAATCCAAGTATCGTGCTAAAACGCGCCATGCCCTGTATTATTCTATGACTGGTACCTTAGACTCCGGAGGCACAGTGTGGTTTTATTGTCTCAGAATTATTCTTTAGGCTGTGGAAGGTGGATATCCTGGCTTCTGATATTTACACACCTTCGCCCTGTGGTAAGATGTTCTGGGCTTCGTTCCCTTGGTTCTATCACAGTTATTCAGAACGACTGGAATGTGCCTTCATTTTCTTTTACCATGACTTTCTTTGTTTTCAGAAGTTGTTTTTGGAGACACTGCTGTATGGAAAGATGATTAAGTCACAATGGTAAATATGGCGAGTGTGACCTGATATACTTGTCAGAGGTCTGTGGGAATTATTTTCTTAATGGGCATGGCTTAAACTATTATCTGTCAACAGGGCCGGCCCAACCATTAGGCAAGACTAGGTGGCTGCCTAGAGCAACAGCTGAGGGGCTGCAGAGGGCAGCTACAGGGAAAGCAAAACACTAGATCCTGACAAATCCTTACCATTCCCCCTAGATGTATCTTCCTTACCATTCTCCCTAGATGTATCCCATGTCTACAGCTACTGTGCTGCCTGTCTTGACTAGATTGTAAGCTCCGATGAGCAGGGACCATCTTTTACATATGTCTGTTCAGTGCTGCGTACATCCTATAATGCTAAACAAATGCTCAATAGTAGTAGTAGACAGTCACATGACCACAAAGAGCCATCAATACATTTTTTGGCCTGCAGGAAGAGCGAGAACACACATATATACGTAACAAAGCAACGTTTTTTAACACTTAAACTATGATGTTCGGCTACACATTTTTGCAGGATTGTTGTGGGAGGCCTGGTATTAGGATGATCATGTTGAATTTATCAAAATCTCAGGGGGAGCGAGGGTCTAAGACTGAACGTTTGCCTGGGGTGCTCAATACTCTCGTGGCAGCCCTGTCTCTTAATGTGCTTTCTTTCTAGTGCAAAATCTTAATGAAAATTCCCTGAGATGCAGTTAAGTTTTTAGCATTGATGGGTCTGTGTTAAGTCTTGCAAGTTTTAATATGTGTTGAACTGTTCAGCAGACTTTTATCACTCATTAGCATAGATTTTGCATTAGCTACCCGGATAACGTCTGTTAAATGTATTTGCAGCCTTGATAATGCAGGTGATTAATACACATTGATACTCAGGAGCAACGTTAGGGGGTGGCAACCAGTGCAAATGCACAGGAAGTCGGCATCGGGCATTGGAGAGGGGTGGAAACAAACAGGCCCGTGGCGCCGAAGCTTTAAGGTAAGCACTGTGGGGCTGCTTGGGGCCATTGCTGCTGCTGCAGGTCCCGAGAGGGGCAACAGTGATAGCAGTGGAGCACCCCCTGGAGGGCCGGCACTCTAGGCGCGTGCCTAGTTCACCTGAAGGTAGCACCAGCCTTGTCACTAAGTAAGGTTTGCGAGTATGGGACTTAAGATAGTTGGATTTTAGATGAGCAAAACTTAATAACTAAAAACAAACCAAGCAAAAAAAGCATCTAAGGTGATTCCTTTTTATTGGACTAATTTAATACATCTTTTGACTTGCTTTCAGAAGCTAAAGCTTCCTTCCTCCATTCAAGACAGAATGAGCAAAATCTAGAAACTGTAAGTGAATTTGGTGGCTTGTAATATGTTAGAATAGCCAGATATATGCTAAATGCTTTCATGTTAGAGGTGTGCACCGTCAAAACAAAGTTTGGCTAGTGTTTGTTTAAAAGACTTTTAGCAATTTTTGTGGTGGGTTTTTTTCATGCTTTTGCACATATTCATTTTAACTGCATGCCTTCTATATATTCTGTAACTTTCTTGCACTTGCAAACTGATTGTGCGCATCTTTAATTGTAGGTAATACACACACACGGACAGGATTTTTTTTAGGCACCCAGGTGAACCAAATAAACTATGATGAATGCAGACCCCTATCGCTCCTGCCCAGCATGCAGTCAGATCCAAAATGGCTGAACCACAAGGTTGCTTCTAGGGGTTATTGGTCCTAGCCAATTTAGGATCTAACTGCGTGCTGAGCTGGAGCGATTGGGTATCCCTCCTACTCCCGCTGTCGAAGAGGATCAGGGGTTGGGCTGTCTGCTGGGGGAGACCTTTGAGGGAGTTGTTGTTGTGGTGTTGGGGGGGGGGGTTAGGAAGAAATTATTGTGTTGCAGGGGGGCCATTCAGGTGGGAAGGAGATTGGAGTTGCCTGGGAAGGGAGGTTTGGCTCTGCTTCTGGGACAGGGCTGGGGGGCTTGGGGCTGCTTCAGGGGGTGGGGCCTGTACACTGGGTAGGGGAGGAAGTGGATCTAGGGATGGCAAAAATGGGAACTCAAGGTCAGGACAGCTATCGGGGAGCCTTGATCTGTGGTGCTGAACCAGGTATGCCATCTGTACTGGAACAGTGATTTTATGAGGCTGCTCCTCTGCCCAGGTAGGGGCGTTTTCCATGATTTTTGACCTGTGCAGCTTCTTAAAATCGCTGTTCCTGCCAAACATGGAGTGCATACCTGTGCACTTCTGCACCTGTTTTACAAGGGGCTCTGCATCTGGCAAAACCTCTTGTAAAGTACTGTCATAATTCTCCACATCCTGACACGGACATGCGAATTCCTCTCTCTCTGTCCTTCTAAAATGTGCCTTGACATGTATAACAGTACTGATTATACATATTCATTTCAACACCAGCAGCAACATTTAAATGATTATGGTTGCTGCTACCACAGAACATTCAGACCCCTAATATTTAATATATTCTGGTCTTCAACATATTCTAGGACGTCTATCTTTTGCTCATTTTGTCCTGAGCTGAGGAATGGGGGTTTTAGATCCAATCTGGTCAAATAAAAAGGCATCACCTTGTATTCTTTTTTAAAATATATTATCCTTTAGTTCTGTGCATTCATGTGGACCAACACTACAACCACACTTCTTTATCCACAGTAATAAACTAACGTGATGACAGGCAGATATTAATTGGGCGATATAAAATTCTCCAGCCGACATACTTGCTCCCTCTGGGTCTATGCCACTTTGTTGTCCCGTCAGGTGCCAAAGATTCTCTACCTTTCTCATCATTTACAGACTTTGCAGGTCTTTTGCTCAGTCTGCATCTCAATCTCTTCTGGCGCTGATCCAATTGTGGGTATATGGCAGACTTATGTTGCAAGGGGTCCAGAGTTCCCAAGGAATACATTTTATGCCAGCCTGTTCACCACGACCCCCCCCCCCAATCTTCTTGCCTTTGAGTCCTAATTCTAACAACGAGCCAAGGGTATAGAATAAAAGACAAACTTTTGACAATATGTTACCGTAGTCAAGACACATAGGGGGGTTCAAGAAATGTATTTATTACAGCCAACATGGTTCAAACTGACAAGGTTATGATTGGGAAGAGCCAGGATATAAGATTTTAAAGTCTTTTCTGAAATACCAGATGAAATGGTATGACAAAAGAACCGTAAGACTCTCAATTTCCACCTTGCATGCTTTCCATTTGTGTGAGATTAACTCCAGCTCATTTTAAAAACTGCCAACTACCGCTCTATCCAGAGGTTGCCATGCGTCGACACTGAAGAACAGCTGCCAACTCAGACTTTCCTGAATGAAAACGCACATCTGAAATGTTACATTCACGATCCTGAACATTTTACAAAAAATGGTTCACGCTTGCCAGTAAGCAAATGCTTCAAGCTTTCTCTGGGGTCTACAGTATAAATCTATCTTAAGATAACACAGTTCCTGATTTTTTTCAAATGCTCGCTAGTTAAAGAAAATCATTTCTGTAAACAAATCATATTTTTCTTTCAGCTCTCTAAGCTTCTTAAGTACACAACTGTTGTGCAAAAAGGGAAGATGGGTGATGATTTACATTTGGTTCAAGGGACAGCTGCAGTATGGGCTGGGTGACAGTTCTCCCCTAATGAGCTGTAATATTCACTTTCTGCTTTTCTGCGCATGTACAAATGGTTAGAGCTGCCGAGCGAGAAATAGGGAAGGCAGAGCTCAAATCTCATTTCTTCCACTGATCCTCTTTGTAACCTTGAGCAAGTCACTTCACTCTGAATTCTTTCAGATATAAACCAATGGCTATATTTACTGTTGTTGTTAAGTGTCATTGAATCGATGTCAACTTATGGTGACCCTGTGGATAGTTGTCCTAAACTGTGTTTGGTCTTCAGTCAAGTGGCTAATTGTTGACAGAGTGGCATCCATAGCTGCTGTTATTGTATCAATGGCCTTCATCTTTTGCGTTGACCTTCAACCTTGACAAACATTTAACTGCGTTATCTGCCATATTACACACTGGGTCCCTTCACTGCCCTTTCTCCATTCTCTGATATGAAATTACATTTATGGGTGTTTAACTTATCAGCTAACAAGGCATGTTAACTGTTTTGAATTCCACGTTAGCAGTTAATACATGCTAACACCTAAGTTAACATCTGTACGTCTATTGACTAAGTCAGCGTTTCTCATCGTTCTCCTGAAGGTATATCTAGCCAGCTGAGTTTGTAGGATTACCATAATGAATACGCATGAGATAGATTTGCATACAGCAGAGGCCCATTCTATGCAAATCTTTATCATGCATATTCATTGTGGTGATTGTAAGAAAACCTTACTGGCATGGCTAGACTCCAAGAACCACTGTGCTCTGGTGTTCTAAGGTCGTGAACATAATGTATGTTAACAGTAAAAGTTAAGGTGTGTTAGGCTCAGAGCCTCTGCATTAACTGTCAGCGCATTCCCAGGACTTTAGGGAAGGCAGTCTTGAAATTGATAGAGAGAAATGATTATTAACGAGCATTAATGGTAATTTTGTGATCTTGGGCAAGTCACTTTACCCTCCATTGCCCCGGAAGAAAAGGCCTGGCAAACTCCTTCCAGTCATACCTTGCGAAGAAAACCCAGGGACTGCTGGTCGCCAGGAGTCAGCATGGACTTGACGGCACTAAAAAAAAGAATGCCAGTTATCTCCTCCTCTTGAGATGTAGCTAATTCCGTCGCATCATCTGCTGCATTAGCAGTTAATGTACAGTAATGCAAGGTGCACTCCCTCCCCACTCCCCACTCCCCGCCCACTCCCAGCCCTTTCCCTCCCCACTCCCTCCCCACTCCCCACTCTCAGCCCACTCCCAGCCCTTTCCCTCACCACTCACTCCCCACTCCCCACTCCCCACTCTCAGCCCACTCCCAGCCCTTTCCCTGCCCACTCCCTCCCCACTCCCAGCCCTTTCCCTGCCCCCTACCTGCCCACTCCCAGCCCACTGCCTACCCACTCCCTGCCAACTCCCAGCCCACTCCCCACTCCCTGCCCATTCCCTGCCCACTCCCAGCCCACTCCCTGCCCACTCCCCACTCCCTACCCATTCCCTGCCCACTCCCCACTCCCAGCCCACTCCCAGCCCACTCCCCACTCCCTGCCCATTCCCTGCCCACTCCCCACTCCCTACCCATTCCCAGCCCACTCCCCACTCCCTGCCCATTCCCTGCCCACTCCCCACTCCAAGCCCACTCCCTGCCCACTCCCCACTCCCTACCCATTCCCAGCCCACTCCCAGCCCACTCCCTGCCCATTCCCTACCCACTCCCTGCCCATTCCCTACCCACTCCCAGCCCACTCCCTGCCCATTCTCTCCCCACTCCCTGCCCATTCCCTGCCCACTCCCCACTCCCAACCCTTTGCCTACCCACTCCCCACTCCCCACTCTCAGCCCACTCCCAGCCCTTTCCCTGCCCACTCCCTCCCCACTCCCCACTCCCAGCCCTTTCCCTGCCCCCTACCTGCCCACTCCCAGCAAACTCCCTACCCACTCCCTGCCCACTCCCAGCCCACTCCCCACTCCCTGCCCACTCCCAGCCCACTCCCCATTCCCTGCCCACTCCCCACTCCCTGCCCACTCCCAGCCCACTCCCCACTCCCTACCCATTCCCTGCCCACTCCCCACTCCCAGCCCACTCCCTGCCCACTCCCCACCCCCTGACCATTCCCTGCCCACTCCCCACTCCCAGCCCACTCCCTGCCCACTCCCCACTCCCTTCCCATTCCCAGCCCACTCCCTGCCCACTCGCTGCCCAGTCCCTGCCCACTCCCTGCCCACACCCTGCACATTACTTGCCCATTCCCTACCCAATCCCTTCCCACTCCCTGCCCACTCCCTGCCCAGTCCCTACCCCCTCCCAGCCCACTCCCATCCCACTCCCAACCCACTCCCAGCCCACTCCCTTCCCACTCCCAGCCCACTCCCAGCCCACTCCCTGCCCATTCTCTACCCACTCCCTGCCCACTCCAGCCCACTCCCAGCCCACTCCCTTCCCACTCCCAGCCCACTCCCTGCCCACTCCCTTCCCACTCCCTGCCCACTCCCTGCCCATTCCCTACCCACTCCCTACCCACTCCCTGCCCACTCCCTACCCACTCCCAGCCCACTCCCTTCCCACTCCCAGCCAACTCCCAGTCCTCCCCACTCCCAGCCCACTCCCTGCCCATTCCCTGCCCACTCCCAGCCCACTCCCTGCCCATTCCCTGCCCACTCCCTGCCCACTCCCAGCCCACTCCCTGCCCATTCCCTGCCCATTCCCTGCCCACTCCCAGCCCACTCCCTTCCCACTCCCTGCCCACTCCCTTCCCACTCCCTACCCACTCCCTGCCCATTCCCTACCCAATCCCTGCCCACTCCCTTCCCACTCCCTGCCCATTCTCTACCCATTCCCTGCCCAATCCCTGCCCAGTACCTGCCCACTCCCAGCCCACTCCCTACCCAATGCCGGCGCACTCCCAGCCCACTCCCTGCCCACTCCCAGCCCAATCCCTGCCCACTCCCTGCCCATTCCCTTCCCACTCCCTGCCCACTCCCTACCCATTCCCTGCCCACTCCCTGCCCATTCCCTACCCACTCCCTGCACATTCCCTGCCCATTTCCTGCTTACTCCCTACCCCCTCCCTCCCCATTCCCTGCCCACTCCCTGCCCACTCCCTGCCCTCTCCCTACCCTCTCCATGCCCACTCCCTACCCACTCCCTGGCCACTCCCTGCCCACCCCTGCCCACTCCCTGCCTTTTCCATACTTCCAATGGTGATCTCGACCTTCCATTAATGTGCGCAGTTTGTGAATAGTAAAACCTGTGCCACACAGCTAGTGCAGTTTAGTAAATAGGGCCTAAAACAGAGGTTCTCAACTCAGTCCTCGGGACACACCAGTCCAGTCTGGTTTCTGATAACCACGCTGAATATACATAGGAATGATTTGCATACTATGGAGACAGTGCCTGGAAATCTCTCTCGGGCATATTCATTCTGATTATCCTGACTGAAGACCAAACACAGTTTAGAACAACTATCCAGAGGGTCGCTGTGATTCGGCATCAACTCGATGGCACTTAATAACTGCAACAATAACATCCTGAAAACCTGACGGTTAGGTATGTCCTGAGGACTAGGCTGAGACGTCCAGGCCTAAGCACATATCTCATATTAAAGTATATTAATGCACATTAAGAAAATAGTTAGGAATGTCCTGACTGTACTTGAATTTCTAATTCATCTTGATCTCAGGGTTGGGAAGGCTCATAATTAAATCCAAATCCAAAACGATCATTATCAAATGATTTAAAAGCCACTTGTAGATTCTGGAGGCCATTTTAGAAGGCTTACATATGTAAGACCCATTATTTACATGGTCACTGTAGACCCGATATACTGCAGGATCACTTATAATGCCATTAAAGCTTGGCTCTCAATCTCAAGTGAGCCCGCATTATATTGAGCCTAACAGCTCCCTTCATATCTTTCAGGCTCCTGTCATGGCTCCTTCCTGTGGCTCGACAAGTTAAAATGCTATGGAGCCTCAATGCTCAAGCCTCTGCCAATCTCTGATGAGTCCCGTCCCCAAAGCAGTAACAGGAAGTGTGCGCCTGAGGGGGTGGAACTCGGCAAAGACTGGCAGAAGGTTGAGCGCTGAAGTTCTGTGGCATCCTAAGTTTTCTTTTCCAGCTTACACTGATGCTATCACCGTCATGGTCACAGGAAAGAGCCACAGCATGAACCTGAAAATACGAACGGAGTTGCTGGACTTGATAGAATGTGAAGCAAAGTTTTGGACCCCATCACTCACTTTATATTGGGTCTACGGTGTATAAGTTGGCATACACATATTTACATCTACATGTATGTATCCAATATGCATAAATTTGAAAGCAGTGTGTTCTAGGGGTGGTTTGAGTGGCCCTTAAATTATGCACACATTCTCTGTTTTTTAATAGAAATATATACATGCTTCAAACATTTTCCCATCAATATTTCCCGTGTTCCAAGACATGCATAATTGTCTACTAAGCTGTTGTTTGGACCTGGCGTTTGAAGAAATGATTGAGAGGGGAACTGCACTTCCCTTTATGATACTCAAACCACCTCTAATAGCAAAAATCTGAGTTTTGCAGCTCAACTTATATGTGTAGGTGGCAAAATCTACTGCTTACATGCATATGTGCTGCTTCTGTAGTACACTACATCTAGGACTCTCCCTTAGTCCAACTTCCTGGTCACTCAGTCAAAGAAATCTATCAGACTTGTCTGACAAGACCTCCCTCTTGTAAACCCATGCTGCCTCAGATCCTGAAATCTGTTGGACTTCAGAAACCTCATTATTCTCTCTTTTACAGCATTTCTGATAATTTACTCACCACAGAGGTTAGACTAACTGGCCTGTAGTTTTCAACCTCATCCTTACTTCTGCTTTTAAGTAAAGGGACCACTCCTGACTCCAAAGAAACATTGAAAAGGTCAGTCAGTGGAGCCGCTAGAAGTTCCTTCAGTATTCTTGGATATATCCCATTTGCTCCCATGGCTTTATCTACTTTTAGTTTAGCTAGTTCCTGACAAACATAGTCTTCTGAAAAATCATTCGAGATCCCCGTCACTTCTGTTCCTATTTGTGGGTGTTTTCTGAAGTCCTGCTCCTGGCCCTTCATCTGTGAACACAAAACAGAAATATTTGTTAAGCAATTCAGCTTTATCCTCATCAGCTTCTACATATTCCTCCCCTTCACCCTTGAGTCTGACAATACCAATTTTGCCCTTCCTCCTCTCACTAACATATTCGAAAAACATCTTATCCCCCATTTTATTGCATTGGCTATTTCTTCTTCTTTTTGTATCTTTGCTTTCCTAACTACTTTGCTAGCTTCTCTAAGTTTTTCCAAATATAGATGCCTGTCTTCCTCTCTCTGTGATCTCTTGTATTTCCCAAAGGCCTCCCTCTTTTTCTTCACCTTTTCAGCTACTTCTTTTGAGAACCATAGGGGCCTCCTTTTCCTTTTACATTTATTTACCTTTCTAACAAAAAGGTTAGTTGCCCTTAAAATATCCCCTTTCAGTTTTGCCCACTGTTTTTCTACATCCCCCAGCTGTTCCCATCCTGCTAACGACTCCTTGAGCTATTGTCTCATCTTGGCGAAGTTAGTTTTCCTAAAGTCTCAGACCCTCGCTCTTAAATGAATTTTATTAGCCCTAGTCCTAATACTGAACCACACCATCTGTTGATCAATGGATATAAAATGATCTCCCACTAAAACATCAGAAACACTTTCCCCATTGGTAAGCACCAAGTCCAGTATGGTCCCTTCACATGTGCGTTCTTTTACCAATTGCCTGAATAGTTCTCCCTATGGACAATCCAGAATCTCCTTACTTCTGGATGACACCGCAGTAGGGATGTGCCAATCAACATCCGGCATATTGAAATCATCTATCAGTAGCACTTCTCCTTTCATGGCAATTCTGCGTATACCTTCTATTAAATCCCCAGCTACTTTTCCCTGTGAGGGGGATTTGTATATCACTCCAATGCAAATGGATTTCCCTTTCCCTCTTTCTAGTTTAACCCACAGTGTCTCCTCTCTCCATTTTAAGCCCTGTAATTCTATAGCTTTAATATTATTTTTCACATATAGTGCCACTCCTCCTATCCTTCTTCCTACTCTATCCTTCCTGAATAAGGTATAGCCTGGTATAATTACATTCCAGTCATGGTTGTCCGTGAACCATGTCTCCGTAACTTCCACTAAATCTGAGTCATGGTCTTCCATTAAAGCCTCAACATCTGGGATCTTATTTTCCATGCTACGGGCATTTATACACACCGCTTTCCAGATGTTGCCCCTTTTACCCATTTCTACAGAGGCATTTAATGTTTCACTTACCTGGGGACTTTCACTTACCTGAGGGCTTCATCCATCCCCAATGAATCTAGTTTAAAGCCCTTTTCAGTAGGTTAGCCAGTCTGCTGCTAAAGACTCTTCAACCCTTCTTGGACATATGGATGCCATCTCTGCTCTGCAGGCCTTGAAACATCATCCCATGGTCCAGGAAACTAAAACACTCTTGATGACACCATCCATACAGCCATGCATTCATCTCCAGGATGCAAGCTTCTCTGCCTCAGCCTTTACCCTCAACAGGGAGGATTGAAGAGAACACCACCTGTGCACCTATCTGCTTCACCTTCTGTCCCAGAGCCATGAAGTCACTTTTGATATGTTCAGAGGGATACCTCACAGTATGATTTGTGCTGACATGGATGAGCAACATTGGGTAATAGTCAGTGGGCTTGATGAGTCTCGGCAAACTCTCCACAACATCATGGATTTTGACATCTGGCAGACAGCATTCCTCACTGGATATCATGTCTGGTCAGCAGATGGACACCTCAGTACCCCTCAGAAGAGAGTCACCAACCATCACTACCCTTTGCTTCCTTGTGGTCACTAATTCTGCAACTTTGGGGTGCTTGAGCTCTGACTCTTCCCTTTCCTGGGATGTTTTCACCTCCTCCACTTCCAGGGCTGCATACTGGTTCTTCAATTCAAGGGCATGTACAGTACATGTTTTTTTATGTAACCTTATGTGTAGTTTACAAAAGGCTCTATGTTTACTGAGCCTTTTGTAAAATACACTACAAAGTGTGACTAACCCAATTTGGACAGCCCTTTCCGGTCTAGAGGGCATAGACATCACATACTTCTTCCTTCATCCCCATCTTAAATTGTAATCAAATACCCTAGTGGGTCACTACATATCTTCCGTCCCTGCCTTGCATCTTACTCCCAGAGCCCTTCCCTCCCTCTTTTCCCATCGTAAAATTGGCAAAAATACCCACAGGCTGCCTCATTCTACTTTTCTCCACTCTCTTACTCTTTACTTCATGATTTAATAGCATGGCGGTTGCTCGAAATTGTACTACTGAATAAAACATATAAAAGAAAAAAAATGCTGTTTAATTATCCTTGTTGCTGAATAGGAAAATAAAACCCCTAAATGACAGCAGGATGGCACCAGTGTAAGTATTTGATCTCACTAGTGTTTCCTCTAGAGCTGCAGCTCTGCTTGTCCTTAAAGGGCAGAGACTAAACCAAAAGCTATCGAAGGTGAAACATTAGGAGGAGAGTAAATGCTGAAGGGATTCTATGTAGGGCCTCCAATACTAGGTATTTCTAAACTTTGATATTTATTTTTCAGTTAAGTAGGATTTTAAAAAAAGGCTTAAACTGCATGTTTATCAGGATGTTTGCATTGTGAACACATTTATTGGGTTGTTTTTTTGGGCATTTCAAATTAGCAATGCACTGGGAGGACAATGGTGAGATTTCTCAGCAGACTGCAAGACCATTTTCTTTTTTTTTACATTTTGATTTTTGAATAAGCTTCGGCAACGCAGCATTGTAAAAGAGGATATGTAGTTTAGAAGGTACCTAGAATGTATAAGAATATTTGCAGTGCAAGGTGCTCACTTGCAGCTTTAACATCATCAAACTGAAATACACTTATGAGCACACAAAACATGGAACCGGCAGCATATGTGGATGTGGCCAGAGTGGGGGTAATTTTATAAGGAGCTGCCTAGTTTTGGTCACCAAGCGCAGGTGTCAGTGTTGGTATTTTAGTTATTTATATGTCTAAGTGGCCTTGTAGAAAAGACTAGGCATGTGCAGGGCCAAAAAACGTAGTTTAAAATAAAAATGAACGGACTTTTTTAAAAATGGTGTCATAATTGCTCACCTTCTTTGCGTGCCACAACGTTTTGGCGAGCGCAAATCAAGTGTGCATGCAATCATTTGCACGATCAGTACAGAGAACCCCCAACCTCCTCCTTATCTTCTTATATTAATTTCTCCACACAAACGCTAGCAGCATCCCCCAAAGGAATAGTAAGGCCACGGGCCCCGTCTGCGTGGCCGCTTCTAACCGGGGGGGGGGGGGGGCGGCGGGCCGATCGCCCCCCTCCTCGGAGTTTCGGCGGCGCGCGGCTCGTCGGTGCCCCACGCGGCCTGGCGCCCTCATTGGCTCCCCTCGGCGTTTTAAACGCCTGGGAGCCAATGAGAGGGCTAGGACTCGGCAACGGGGGGGGGGGGGGGGGGTAGTGCGGGGACCCAGCACTGCTCCGGCAGTTGCTGGGTCGAGGCTGGAGGCGCCGGACGTCCCGCCCACCCACCCTGGCTTGGGGGACGTTTTGGTTGGGGGGTTGTTGCAGCTGGAGGGGGGGGCTTTGGCGGGATCCCGGAGGTTTCCGGGGTCCGGAGCCGGTGGCAAGCATGAGGGCGGGGGTGGGGTACCCCCGACCCGGTTAATCCCTCAGGCTTTTGCTAATAGCATGGCGAAGCCGGAAGAGGGAGGGCGTGGAAAATGTCGGGCCTGTGCCCGGGGGAAGCGGATGTGGCGTCACCTTGCTACTAACATGGCGGGTGAGGGCTCGCTCTGCTTGGGGGGGGGGAGTTAAAATGTGTTGATTTGTATTGTGTGGTTGTTTAAAGGTTATTAAAGCTGCGACCAGTTTAAGTCCCAAATGGTTGTCATGTGTTTGTTCTGAATTAATCTTTCGAGGAAATGAAAAGTGGGGGTGGGTGGGGGGGGGGGGGAGGGGCGAGAGGCGACGTGTCCGCCTTACCCGGTTATATTTTTTAACTTTATTAATATTTCAGCTAAATCCCCAAAGTTCTAAAAATGTCTTGAAGGACTTTGTACAAATACTGTACAGTTCTGTCGACTTCATCAAATCTAGACAGACGGAGGTCTCAACGCAGTCATACAGTATGTCCCAAGTCCCGATGTGCCCGAAGCATGCAACACATTTCGAAGAACTCTTGAAGGAATCAAATTGGCAAAACAAACTTAATGTCTGACTCAAGAATGCTTATCACCAATGCGCTGCTGTACTTGACGTCTTACAACGGCACCCCCCATTTGTCTTCACTAATTAATTTGTAGGCACAAGCAATTTGCACATGTTAATTTTAGGCACCCGAAATGCACTTGCCTATAAAATACCAACTAGTGTAAAAGTATGCACCTTGTGCTTTCATTGTGTGCATGCACAGGGGCGGAGGACGCATGTACACGCATGGATTATAAAACGCTACTGCATCATTTATGTATGCACTTGCAAAATGTCGGCACAGGCATTAACACCTGCTCTAGGGCTGATGACAGCAAATGCCCTGATTGAAGGGATGTTTTCAGCCACTTGCGCCAGTATTTTATAGGCATCTACTTTTCTTTATAAAACCAGCACATTTTGGCTGCTGTAAATTAGGCTCCTGGTTATAAAATTAATCTTTGCATTTGTAAATAGTGGCAGTTTTAGACAGGGGAGGTACATATGCACTTTCCCTTGTAAAATGACCACTTATACGTCTATCCAGGGGTGACTGGCACACTTGTATAGTTATATTGCTCTGCAGTACTCGTAATGGCAAAATCTTTACCAAATCTGGGTAAATCAGTCCCAAAGGCTTTGATTCAGAAAGGCACTAAACATTTTACCCAGACACAAAGGGAGTAATTCTATAAAGCTTGTTTTGCATGAGCAAACAGTATTTTACCTGCAGAAAAGGGCTTATAAAATGACCTGTGTAAAAGTATTTCATGGTGACAGGAAGGAATGAACTTTTACATGACCAGTGTGCAGGTATGTTCAGAGGCAGTCCAAAAACATGCACATAGCTTGTCAAATAAACAGGTGCATCGCATGCATGCATTTACAGCTGTCCAGCTTGCAATTAGTTCTTCCTCTTGCACATTCCGAGTTCATGTCCCCATTTAACATTTAATGTTTTAGCCGCCTGTTCTTAATACCTGTTTAGTACCTGTTCCATGGTTCTCAGTTCTATGTAAACTACCTGTTCTATGTAAATTGTTTCACTGTTTCACGTTATATGTAAATTGCACTGATTTTAAAGAGTGCAGTATATAAAAGCAAATAAATAAATATTCCCAAGCAGGTGTACTTGGATACATTTTACTCTAGATTTCTGCAACTGTCTTGTCTTTATAGAAGGCTCGCTTGGCCTTCCTACCTATGCAACTTGTTATAAAATTACTCTCAGAAAGAACCAGATAGGGACAGAGGGACACACCATGGGCTAAGCCCAGCACCCTGGGCAAACAGGCCAGGACGTGGGTAGATAGGAGCAGGGTGAGGCAGGTGAGAGTTTTAGGGGTGGGTGCCTGAAGCAAAGGGTTACCCGAGCCATTTTCAGGCTGCTTGCTTGCTTGCTAGCTGGAGATTTTCAAGCAGCTTCCAGCTTGCAGGCATGTGGGTGACATCTCTGACAGCCGATATTGCTCTCAGTCTCTTTGCTAGTATGTGTACTGCACAGTCCACTCTGCCTTTCGAATTTTGCGGTGGCTCTGATCTGAGGTGGTGTGTCAGACTGTTTTTCACCCTGAGTTGATCCCAGGGCCTGTTGGCTGCTTTTGCTGGCAGGTAGCACCCCTGTCTGTGGTTTGCTGCTGGTGGGGACTTGTAGGAGTGGTGGTGAACCTCTACTGTGCTATGTCTCCAAAGCAATCTGCGGCATTGAAGCGTGCACAGACGAACAGCAGAGCAAACAAAAGGCTCAAAGGAGAAGGCATCAATGGAGCTCAGAAGATCTGCAGAGCCTACAGAGGAGGAGGAAGACTTTGAGTATCTCATGTGGGAGCTCAATAAGCAAGTAAAAGAATGGGGAGCAATGTGGGTGAGACAGCCCTCAATGTGGGTTTGATCTGAGGAGTACTACATTGCAGTGACAGAAATTGTGGCAACTCAGCACACCCCCAGCGGTGACCATCGGCTCTTCGAATAGTGCCAACCTTGCCCCTTCCACATCAGGTGTAGGTAAGTTGATGAATTCTCAGATAGTGCCTCTGCCCATATCGTCTGAGTTAGACTCCCCTATGTCAAATATCAGTGACGATGATGTGTCATGGAAAATATTATGTAGATGTACTGTGGTACTGCAGAGCCTATTCAAACAGAAAAAAAGGTTTTAAATCCAGAAAAAAGATTCCAACACCAGATGCGACATTACGAGGAGCCAGATAGGGGGAGCAAGAGAGACCTTCCAAGGCCTAGAGAACCGCACCCCAGAGCTGGTGATGTAATGCCGGCCAACAGCCAATCCAGGAGAGGGGGAGTTCCTCTTAGGAAAGGCTGGGAAGTTGAAAAGGAGGAAGTAGGACAAGCAAGGAGGGCAGAGGTAGAGGAAGAAAAGGAGTCTTGGCAAAGAGACCAGAGAGGAAGGAGTTCCTGGCAAGAAGACACAGTGAGTCCGGTGCCGCAGAATACCAGGAGTTCTTGGCAAAGAGACACTGGAAAGAAAGGTACCAGGAGAGAAACAAAGGTCAGAGTTTTATATGAGGAACCGGTACCAGTAGATGCAGGACACTGTGGAAGTTACCAGAGAGATGAGGAAGTCATTGCCATAAGAGGTAACACTCTTCATTCAAGGAGCAAAAGGTGTGGGTGTGAAAGAGTGGTAACTCCACCCGAAGGCCAGCTGAACAGTGGGAAGCCTACTACTCGAGTAAGGCTGAATTGCAGCAGGACTAGGCCTCAAGACTCAGCTAACTGGGATAGGCCCAGAGAACAAGGTAAACCACATTTTTATTCTAATAAGCGTTATAACTTGCTAACACAGGGAGCACAAGGAACAGAGGTGTGCACTCCTTACCAAGCTGTCTGTAAGACAAGACACAAGCCTTTATCAAAAGAAAGACTGTTTAATACAAGGCACCAAGACCAGGGAAGATACTTCCATAGCAAGCATTCACATGACCAAAGCCCAGACCTAGGCCCAGAACACTGGAGGCTAGTGCAAGCGGTATATGAGAAGCCTCAACGTATTCCACAAGAATATACTGATACAGAGTCACAGTTATCAGACCCACAGCCTATGCAGGTGGAATTCAATGAGGACCCTCCTGTGATAGCCATGGATTGCAGCTACTGTCAGGCAGGAAGCCTAGAGTCTCTGCCTGAGGTGTAAAGCAGGGCTCAGTAGCAAAGCCTGTGTGTTTTATTTGCATAAGGTCCTGTGAAGTAACAGTAGACAAAGCAATATCTGAATATGTTTTCTTTTCTACCTGAAGCAAGGTTTTCTTTATGTTGATGTAGACTCCACTATTTGAACCATTGTACATTAGGGGAAATAAAAAGCCTTTCTTTCCCTACACTCGGACTTTGTGTTCACTTGAAGTTTTGGTACACGGTAGGTCCTGGGAACAAATACCCAGACCCCGCATACAAGGGCCAAACTCAAAGATAGAAAAAAACCTCATGTCCACCCGACCTGCCTTAACCACCTTGGCCACTAGGGCGGCGGTGCGACAGTACTCAGTGTTCAAAAAGGAATGGTCAGCGAGGAAGCCGAAAGGGGTTGCATATGCATGGACTGGGCGGGACAGGCCAGAGGTTCCCACCCCCAATATTGTTAATGGCTCTATCACCTTGATGATAGTTTCAGATGACTTTAAACCACCATCTAGTACAACTGAGAATACCTTATGTGAAGTAAACACCTAGCAAGTAGCCTCCTGAGAAAAATAAAGAAAATAATGTGGAGACGGGACTTTATCAATATTTTTTACTTGCTGTTAAAGGATAATGAAGGGTAAGGAGACGGGGCATCAAGTGATAAGTCACGGGGGGGGGGGGGGGATGAAAAAGACAGGAGGCTGAGCTTTTACAGGTCCATCACTAAATGGGTGTCAGCCTTCCATATTTATGAGCATTGCCATAGACAAAGAGCATGAATTAAGCCTGTGCTGGTTAAGGTACTGTGACACCATAATCGGGGGGGGGGGGGGGGGAAATGAGAGTGTTAGATGTAATGTGCCCACGTTGTGGGGAAGAACCCTAGTAAATCAAGCCCAAAGTCTCCCATTGTGTCCATGGGAGGAAAGGCTCAGTTAATCAGGCCCAAAATGGGAAAAACCTATTAGTACCCCCTAGCCCAAAGTCATGATGAAAGACCGTACAAAGTCACGAGCTGCAGAATCTTCTGGAACCATAAATATATCAATTGGCAGCACTTTATGAAATCCTGAAGTCCTGTGGTTATCCCATAGATAAGGAAAAGCCTCGACAGCCGTTGGCAAGAAGATGAAGATGAGGAAAGATAACAAGAGGCATAAAACTTATCTTCTTTGGGAGAAGAAACGTCGTCATAATTTTGATTGAATGCACCGTGTTTTTGGCGACTGTCCCACACTTCCTCCTTTCCTTTTCAGGGAAGCTCAAGCAGATAATTTTGTATTAATTGATGTCTTTTTGCCATCACAAACTGCAATAATTATGTTATCATGATTCATATTTCATTCTTCCTAGTGACCGCTTGCTCTAAACTCCCTCCACGATGCGTAATGCAAAGCAAATGTCTGCTGTTTCAGTTTGCAACCTTTCAGTTTGTTTCCAGAAGTTGTAAACTTGCAGAGCGTTTGCATTCTGGGACAGCTCATTCTCTTGGCAAAGCAGCAAAAGTAATACAAATGACTTTAAAACATATTCATTCCTTCAACAAAGAAAAAGAAAAGATGTGGTAAAATAATTTTCATATCGTAATGATATGGACCCTTGGGGAGCTCTCTGGGCACGAAACAGTCATTTAATATGGATGTTTCTTATGGTCTGTTCAAAGGTTTTTTAACCTTGGCCTGTCTCAATGCAAATAAACATGTTCATTTATTCATGGGAAGGCACGTTTTAGGAAGGCCTTTTAGGTGAAATCTGGGATGTCCATGTCGAAATGTCTGAAATTCTGTGGGAGGGGAAGGTAAATGCCATCGAAAATTGCCCTAGCTCCACCCCAAAAAGGGAAATGTCCTTGTTGTGATATAGAGAGGGACAGAGATGTGCAGAAAATTAGGCCAATTTCAGAAACATGGATGTACGAGATATAGACGTTTACGCTATCAGTCACATAGACATGCTAGTGCCGGTATTTTGGGATGCGTATGTATATGTTACCCCATACATGTCCCAAGCTGCCATTTTAGACATGGAGAGGGCAGCGCACTGCAGCAGACACTAAGTCCTCATTATAGACCTAAGGTTTTTTTCTGAGTTGGCAAAAAATATTGCGGGAGCGAGGAGGTGAGGGGGCATGCCCCTCTTCTTTGTACTATGAATAGTTGGCAGAAATGAGCACTTTTGAAATGTCTATTTGTGCCTAGGAACAGGTATAGACATAGACGTGTCTGCCGCCTGTTGTAAACATGCAGCCCCAATCTGAAATCGGGCACACGTGTATTTTTTTCTGGGCCACCCTGGACATACCTCTACCACGACCCCTTGCAACATGGACACGATCATGTCAGACTCATGGAAGTTTGGGGTGTTCTAAAACAGCTCGGGACGTGGATGTAATTGGGATGTCTGAATGGCCCTTTTCAAAATGTTCAAATCATGAATAGGGCTTCTTCAATGACCCCCTTAACTTCCTTTTTCATGAGGTTTCTTATGCTGAAAAAACATTTGGTACATGAAGTAGAAAGTGAGAAGGAGAGAGGTAAATTCGGAAGCAGCGTTTGGCACAGAAAGGGTAGAGGATGCTTAGAACTGCTTTCCAGGGAAAAGAGTGGGAGGAAAGTGATGAAGGAATCCCTAAAACCATGCAGCAAGTGCAAATGATCCTTAGTGGTGGGGAATAGTTTACTTTGCTTTATTGATTTTGCTTGAATGCCCTTCGAAATAAGCCATCAAAATGGATTGCAAAAGAAGTCAAACAGAAACAATAAAAACATAGCTAAACATAGAACTGTGCTGCCACTTTATAACAACACAAAAAATATCACCAGTATTATTTATATTTCTTGCAGGTCTAGTTTTTTGCGTCTGTTGTGCGCTACTGAACCCATTTAATGTGACCTGTGGACAGCACTGAGAACAAGGACGAGTAACTCCATTGTGCGATGACTTCTCCATTAGGAACAGTTGAATTGTACAAAGATAACAACTAAGGATGTGCTGTCATTTACAAAAAACCATAAGAATATTAACAACATTAGTTACCATGTTTTATGTTGTTCCCCATCTGAAATGACACAAAAAAAAATTAAGAAAATGTAGTTTTGTGCCATTGTGTTTTAGCTCATGCTAACGCATTTTATGACTCAGTAGTCAGAAGCACTTATCTGGGCCTGAAAATCCTTATAGATTGCCTCAGCGCTATCCAGATAGCACTAGGGCAATCTGTGGTTGGCGTGGAGGCAGAGCGGTGAATAATCCGGATAGCGGCGGTAAATATTCAGTGCCAGCCACTATCTGGAAACTGTCTGACCACTGAGGCTGAGTATTGACCGATTAGCCAAGTATGCACACTGTGAGAATATAATATATGGTAAAATGAAAGGAACCATTGAAAGGATGTACATGAGAAAATGAAACCACTGAAGTGTCATAAATCTAAAATGAAATGGGATGGGATAATGACACATAATGAATTTGCTTCCTTGCAAGCCTCTGGTGAGGAAACGTAGACAAAGTAGGGTTTGCAGTATTGGAATGGACAGGGAGATCGGACAAACAAGATGAGCCCTGTGGTCATTGTCTGGTCTCACGTTCCTTTTTTTCCATGTGTATTTCAAAACGTTTGTTATGGGCACAGATGCGTGAAGGCACATTTTAGAAAAGTCATTTATGTGGTTGCTCTGACGTCCATGTGAAAACATCCACAATTTAATGTCAATTTTCAAGGAGAGAAATGGGCATGCGTAAATCCAGTCTAAAATCGACTTATCTTCGCCCCTCAGATTAGACGTGTTATGTTACATCCAACCAGGAAATGCAGACACACATAGGAATGGACATCTGTGGGCAGTGGGAGACGCTATTTTATAACTTGTACACGTGAAGAGTCGATGAAGGACCCCGACGACTTGCCCGTGTATGTGCTGGTATTTCGGAACGTGCATGTGTAAATGTTGTAATGAGCCTGTCCCACCGCTCTTCACCATTTCTAGATAAATCAATGTTTATCAAAGTAACGTGGAGGGGGAAATAAACATTGGGGCTTAAGGGGCATGTACCCTTTATTCCCTCCTTGTAACGGTTTGGCCAAGTGTGTGTGTGTGTGTGGGGAGGGGGACTAGAGTAAATACAGATGTAGATAATATCTTTCGCCCATTTGTAACTCTATATAAAATTAGAGATACATATGTATCTTGTAGCTCTGTCCAAACCACGCTCCTGATGTACTACTGGCGCTTTCTAAAATGGCTGTCTGTGGATGTGGTTTGCACATGTGACTAGTCACTTTCAGATGTACAAATCACAAATAGGGTTTCTAAAATAACACCATTATGTCCTAAAAGTATGGTTATCAACCACAATCCAGGTCTCCAACGGTTTGGGTATTCCTGGCAGCAGGGATTATTTGATCAGAACAGCAACAGAAATTATGAGAAAATGACAAAATCCCTGAATTATTGCTGATTGTGTTTTTTTGTCTAATTTCTGATTATAAATGTTATTCATTTAGAGATACTGTATCTTTAATATAGCCACAAAATGAGAGAAAGCTCAAAGAGAACAGGCTCATAGGACTATCTGTTTTCTGCAATGTTATAAATTGTTCATAAAAAATAGAAAAACAGGAACTCAGAATAACAATGTTGTAGTGGTTATATAAAAGGCATGAGAATGATACTTGGAGGGCAATTCTGCAAAAGACAGGGAAGGCCGTACTATGTTGTGCTGATTTTACTAAGAGAATATACTGTACGCACCTAGGTGTCTCTATAAATTAGCTTCTTTGAAAGCTCTTGTAGAAAGTTACATCTGCTCTGAGGAAGGAGTAGCTTTATGAGTATATGTGCCGATAAGAATCAGCCCTTACGCATATATTTCACAGGATGCACATTACAGGAGAAGGCAGTATATAAATCTTTTAAAATAAATAAATAAAAGAATGTAATTCTGCCGCTGCGCTATCTATTCTCTGTCTCAGAAAACACTTATAGATCTGTATATCAGGGAAAAGGTTAACTAGCATCTACTCCTATGCCCGTATATGTCAGGGCAGTTGTATAAGTTCCTACCTGATCATGTAAAACACTGTTCTACAGGCTCGTGTTGGTTATAAAACTGCCATTTAACTTGATTAATATGCCGTCCACCCTCTCCCTTGATAAAAGGATGCGTGGGGAATCAAAGACTAGCGAGGAATTTAGGCAGGCTCAGAGGTGAGGCAACAAGGTGCATAAGGGAAAATGGATGCAGAGACATGAGTTCGATTTTCCTTGTGCTCAAATGACCACAGTTTTTAGAATGTAAACTACCTTGATGCACCTTTTCAGCTGGAAGGTCGGTCTTGCAAATCTTTGGAAATAAAATGAAAATAAAAAGAAATACTTTCTCTTTGAGAACAGGTGCAACGTGCCGAATATCTCCTGAACCTCCTTGGACCTTGCTAACAACAATTTTCAGATGTGGAGTCCATGGCTACTTTGCACCACTTCTGAAAGGGAAAAAATGCCCACGCTTTTTTGCATTGTTGATCTCTGCATGTATTTTTATGTGGGAAAAGAGTGGAGCGTTTTCAGACAGTCTATTTACCTGGGTAAAGACTTTTTAAAATTGCCCAGTGTATCATATGGAAGATCAGAGATTTGAAAGTGTTTTTCTCATTTTGAGGCCTATTTACTAAGCCGTCTTATCCGGAAATTACCGAGCACTAACCGGTAGTGAAGCCTCTTTACAGTGTGTGCTAAAAGGACATGGAATAGGCTTTGCATGTTTTCTGTTGTGCGGGGTGCCTAGGTTTGGGTCCTATTTTATAAAAAACGCAGCAGCTCGGGCAAAGGACTCTGATGCAGCTTTGTGCGACGTTTCTTAGTGCAGCTTAGTAAATGAGGCTCCTTGTGGTTATGGAAAAAATGCTCAGAACATCTGACCCATAAGTCTGTTTAAAAAAAGTGAAAATGAAGGTCACCTGTCCTATCACAGACTGGGATATACCAACAAATATCCAAATCTGTACTTCCCAATTCATTTACATCAAAACTCAAAACTGAACATTACAAAAAATAGTTTTTCACTGTTAGTGAAGTGCCAACAACTTTTAATTATAGTTAGTGTAAAAATATATAATAAACTAAAAAATGTTTCTGTATATCGAGTTGGACACCAGCTGATACGTAGAATGATTGATTGCTTTTCTCATGCATTGATTTGTGGTTCTGCTTCTCCATGGTCAACATTTGTGGAAGTTCTGCCTGAAATGTACCACTTCAGCAAGCAGTTTGCTGCAGTATGGAAAGCCTTGTCCTTCTGTTTGTAATACAGCCTGTAATCACAAAATTACTTTCAAAGCAGGGATGGCCACATAGTTGGATTAAATGCGCTGGCGCTATAGGCAAACCTTACATTTTACAAACCCCCCCCTGACTATCAAAATCAATTATTTAGCTTTGAATGCCCTGCTCTTTGCTGACCCCCAGTAGTTGACGCCCTAGGCAATCACCTAGTTTGCCTAACAGTTGGGCTGGCCCTGTTTCAAGGTGACCCTTCTTTGCTAGTCAGCAGCAGACCCCACAAGTTTGTAGGGCGTATTAAATACGGCACTGAAAATTTAATGATAAAGTCTCCTTGATACATCACTCCTGTGAAGTTCTGTAGTTTTGGCCATAGGGATGGTCCATGTATAAAAGCAGCAGTATAAGGCAGTAAGGGCTGTGAGGGACAGTTCTGTAGAGAACATGCGAGAGTGCTGACATTTTAATATTTGTTTTGGCAAAAGTAATGTGGAAAGGGTGAAGACACATGAGCTGAAATGGTTCAGTTTAAGCATTTCATGGTGAAGACATACTATCAGGTCGATGCAGAAACCGGCACTAGATGCGCGCTGAAGATGACTTTAATGTGGCCCGACAATGCATATTTTTTAACGCTGGATGCAGCAAAGATAGGGCATGCAAATGACCCCCACGTTAACTGTGCACATGCAAGTGAGCCATCGCAACATTAAACTGGGAAAGCAAGCCAAACACATGCACACAAGAAGTCTGTGCTAATTTGGCTTGCTCTCTGGGCACTGCGTGGCTAATTTGCATAGCAGCCCCAACAGTATTTTGATGGCATTGGGGGACGATTGTGGCATTGGGAAAGGCCCCCGATGCCATCAAAACACTGTTGGGGGCCATGGCCCACAATAAAATGATCCCTGATGGTCCAGTGGCCCGATCACAGCTCTGACAGTATTTTGATGGCATCAGGAAATAAAAAAGAACCTAATGGCCCCTTTCCACCTCCTCTAAATAAAAGAAGAACCTGGTGGTCTAGTGGCCCCTTTCCCCCCATCCCCAATTAAATAAAAAAACAAAACCTGGTGGTCTGGCGGCCCCCAAATGCACCTTAAGCGGGAGTGCTGCCTACGCGCTCCCGCTCTGCATCGGCCATCTTGCAAAATAGCGGTGTCTGGCCCCGTATGTTGCATCCTGCGATGCACTGGGTGAGATCAGACTGCCATATAAGGTAGATTATTTATTTATGGCTTTGGGGGGCTTTTCCCAATGTCCGATCATCTGAGGAGGAGATGATCTAGGCACTGGGGAAAGCACCCAGTGCCATCAAAATACTGTTGGGGGCACGCATTAGAGGTCTAATTCTGCTCAGACCCTGAAGTAAACATTTTGGTGCTGTGACTGATAGTGAAATCCTCTACGCCTGTCTCTGCATCGGGCGTAGCTATGATTTGCATACCAGCCCTGCTGATTATAATAGATTTAAATTATTGAAGTTCATTTAAATATGCGTGGTGTTAGTTGGGTGCTAGTTTTTCCGCCGGTGTTTACATCTGTTTCCAGCATTTTCAGGATTTTTAAAAGTGCTTAAACGGGCCGTTAGGGGCTCGTAAAGCCCGCGCTAAGCTTTCTGCATCGGTCTGTATATGCCAGTGGGCATGATGCACCCAATGTATTTGTGGTTTTCTTCTCCTTATTCATAAGAACATAAGAGATGCCATACTGGGTCAGACCAAGGTCCATCAAGCCCAGTATCCTGTTTCCAACAGTGGCCAATCTAGGTCATATGTACCTAGCAGTTTCCCCAAGGGACACAGGTTCCACAATGCTTGTATTGGTTCAAGCATTGATATCCTGGGTCCCTTCTTAATAATGGTTTATGGACCTTTCCTCCAGGAACTTGTCCAAACCTTTTTTAAATGCAGCTACACATAGCTTTTATTACATCCTCCGGTAATGAATTCCAGCGTTTGATTACACATTGAGTGAAAAAATATTTTCTCTTATTAGTCTTAAATAGTTTACCCTGTAGCTTCATTGCATGTCCCCTTGTCTTTTTATAGTCTGATGACGTAAACAATCAATCTACGTTTACCCGTTCCACTCCGTTCATTAATTTATAGACTTCTATCATATCTCCCCTCAGCCGTCTCTTTTCCAGGTTGAAGATCCCTGACCTTTTTAGCCTCTCTTCATAGGAGTATCCTTCCATCCCCTTTAGCATTTTGGTGGCTCTTCTCTGAACCTTTTCTAATAACGCTATATCCTTTTTAAGATACGGCGACCAGAATTGCACACAATATTCAAGGTGCAGTCTCACCATGGAATGATACAGAGGCATTATAATATCTTTTGTTTTCTTTTCCATTCCTTTCTTTATCATACCTAGCATTCTATTTGCTCTCCTGGCTGCCGCTGCACACTGGGCCGAGGGTTTTAACATGTTATCCACAATGACGCCTAAATCTTTTTCCTGGGTGGTGGTTCTTCATGTGTAACGTTGCATTGTGTAACCATAGTTTGAGTTGTTCTTTCCTAAGTGTTTTGGCATTTTTATTTATTTATTTATTTATCTATTTCTTCTATACCGCCCCTTCCAGAGATCAGGGGCGGTTTACATGGAACAATTTAACAGTTTTGTATACGTTTGTATAACATTACATTGAACAAGAACTTTTTAACTTTTTACATATAACAGAACAGTAAATTATCAGAACTATTTACAAGGTGTATATCTTGATCAGAAGTTTCTAACTTTTTACAGGGAGTCAGCAGCGAGCTGAGATTTCTATTTACAGGTGATATTTACAAAAA
Source organism: Ichthyophis bannanicus (assembly GCA_033557465.1). Taxonomy (NCBI): domain Eukaryota; kingdom Metazoa; phylum Chordata; class Amphibia; order Gymnophiona; family Ichthyophiidae; genus Ichthyophis; species Ichthyophis bannanicus. Next base: position 34,691,173 of record CM066050.1, on the reverse strand, counting down.
GGCTAGGATACAGTGTAGTGAATTCACTATTCAAGAGTGTGTGTGTGTGTGTGTGTGTGTGCGCGCGTGTGTGATGGAATTTATTTCCATTTTTCGTGGGTTTTTTTGTGTGTCTTTGGGAGAACTGTTTGAGGGGGGCTGTGTATGTTCAGTTAATTGTGTTTTTGCAGGTTTTTTTGTTTGTGTGTCTGTGGACGCTGTGTGGCTGGGCTTGGAGGGTAGGGGATTCCGAAGTGCTCGGAGAATAGGTATGTCTTGAGTTCTTTCCTGAATTGAGAGAGGTCCTTTATGATTCGGATGTCTATTGGGAGGTCATTCCAGAGTGTGGGAGCGGTGAATGTGAAGGCTCTGGCACTGGTGGATTTTTTAGTCCTCGTGAATGTTTTTGGTAACTCCAGTGAGAGGGTTGCATTTAGTCTGCGGGCTCTTGAATCATTTGGTGCGTGAAGGAGTGTGGATAGATGGGAGGGGGCAATATCGTTTAGTAGTTTGAATGTTGTTAGTAGTGTTTTGTATTTGATTCGGTTATTTATAGGGAGCCAGTGTAGTTCTAGCAGTATAGGGGTTACATGGTCCGCTAGGCGGGCTTTAGTGACTACTTTTGCACAAATGTTCTGTGCTCTTTGTAATAAGTAGATATTCTTTTGTGGGAGGCCAATTAGGAGACTGTTACAATAGTCAAAGTGAGGGGTTATGAGTGAACTGACAACTGATCTAAAGTCATGCGTGTCAAGAAGGGGCCTTAAGTGTTGAATAGTTTTGAGTTTGTAGAATATGGTTTTTACCGTCTGCTTTATGTGTGGTAGCATGGTGAGTGTGTGATCGATTATAACACCTAGGTATTTTACCTCTTTTTTAACAGGTATAGTTGTGTTATTGATGGAGATTGTTGTTGGGTAGGTATCTTCAGCCACAGGTGATCTTGATACGATCATTGCTTCAGTTTTTTTGAGATTGATGCTGAGGTAGTTGGTTTCCATCCAGGATGTGGTTTCTGCCATGCACTCGGATAGAGTGTTGTAAGTGGGGTTTTTCGTGATTATGGGGAGGGCGAGCATGATGTCATCAGCGTAGATAAAATGACTGATTTTGTGTTTTTTAAATATTTTTGTGATGGGTTGTAGGTACAGGTTGAAGAGGAGAGCAGAAAGGGCCGAACCTTGGGGTATTCCTTGTCCTTGGGGGAAGGTTTCTGACGCTTCCTGGTTTACTTGAACTCGCATTAGTCTGTGTGTGATGTAGGACTTGAACCAATTGAGGACAGTCCCGCCTATTCCTAAGTTTTCTAATCTATTAATCATTTTGTACAACGTCAGTATTCTTCTTTGTCTCCATCACACAGAAGATGCATAAACAGTTATGCAGCAGCAGGTGACATGGTTTCCCTCTGCTAGAGAAGTTGCACATCAGGCCACATCCTCCTTGATTGCCATCTGAGCCTGATTGCTGCTTTGAACCACAGGGCACACGGTACAACCGCATGGTTGAATTTAACAATTAGATGCCATTTGGCAGAGGAGGGTGCGGTCTGATGTGCAAGGGGGAGTGTGAACAAGTTGGGGGTGTGTACGGGGAAAGGGAGAAAGAAACCTGGGGGGCGTGTGCTAGGAGAGACAGAAAGAGCTGGGTGGGGTGCCATGGGGGGTGGGGTTGAGAGGACGAAAAGTCAAAGGGGAGTAGTGAGAGGCATAATGAGCTTGGAGGTGGAGAGAAATGGGGGTCTTCCTGGGAGGTACAGTAGCAGGTGAGGGTTGGGGTTTTGCAAGACTTGGGGAAGAAGAAAAAGTTGTGGGTCTTACTGGGTGGTAGGGAGAGAGAGAACAAGAGAGCAGAATGAGAGAGAAGAAAAGAAAGAAAGCCGGGAGTAAGAATGGGAGAAAGTACAAGCAACAGAGAGAGAAGCCTGAGAGATGTCCTCTCTAGAGAGACAACAGAGGAAGCTAGGGATTGAACCTGCTTGGGGGGGGGGGGGGGGAAGAGATGAAGCCACAGGGGGCGTTCAAGCTAAAGTGGTGAGGGTGGAACCTGCACAGTGAGATTGTTGAGGAGGATCAAGGCTGAGGAAGTTAGAAAGCCTGCGAGGCGTCAGACCTGGGATGGGTAAGAGCAGTTAGTGTCAGAGCAGGAGGGGATATTCAGCGGCACTCACTATTTTACTTCTGCTGAATATCCCGCTAAGCATGGTTTAGCTGGTCAGCAAGTCTGCTCACTGTCCAAGCTGCTTTGAATAGGCCTCTCTGTATGCACAAACCTTTGTCCGATCTGGCTTGCATGGTCATGGAATTTTCAAAGGGAAATTAGGGGCAGATGTTTCCTTTTAAAATTGGTGTAGCTCAAGCTCAATGTTCCCTCTAATTTTCTGTAGGCTGTGTGCGCATAAAATATCAGCTGTGCAGCTTTTGAAGGAAGGTTAAATTTTTGTGCGCCACATAACGACACTCGGAGTTATATATTTTAAAATTTGACTACACGTCAGAATACAGTATGTACACCACATTGATTGCACTAGAAAATATTGTAGAACTTGTGAAAACCATAAATACACAACAACTTTTCAATTTTAAGAACGTCTGTGTTGTTTTCTATCAGAATCAGAACTGTAATTTTTGTGCGCTCTGTTGTAAAGTATGTGCGCTCACTCGGCGAGGTGTGTGCGCGTGCACACGAGCACAGCTTAGAGGGAACAGTGCTCATGCTCATATTTGCTACACAAGTCAGGTGGCCAGGGCCGGTGCAAGGATTGGAGGTGCCTTAGGTGGGCCCTCGTCCTGCCACCCCGTTGCTGCCCCCTTGCCAGCGCTCTGCTCTTCTCAGGGGCCTGCAGAGGCAGCAATGGCTTGGAAACCACGACGCAGTGCTTACCTAAGCTCTCGGGCAGTGCATCATGGGTTCTGCCTCCCATTATCTGCCTCTTCCGCCCCCCTCTGATGCAGATTTTTGGTTTATGCAAACTGGACGTCTGAACTGCAATGCAGTGCCCAAGAGTTTAGGTAAGCATTGTGTGATGTCCAAGCCATTGCAGCCACTGCCGGCCCCAGAGGGAAGCGGCAGCAGTGGCAATAGGTGCCCCTGGAGGCCAGCGCTCTAGGCAAATGCCTAGTTCACCCAATGGTAGCACCGGCCCTGTAGGTGGCCTGTTATAAAATTACCCCTTATCCTTAAATTATGGAAAAGAATCACATTCCTAAAATAAATACAATTTTCAGCACTATTAACTTTGCAATCAAGATTTATCATATAAAAGACACAGTTTAGTACACTTTGGGATAGAATAGATTTTGGGGATTATTTAGAAGCCCTGTTCATGATTTACAAATATGTAATCGGGCATATACATGTGTAACTCAAATCCATGTCTAAATAGTCACTTTAGGAAGGGTCCAATTTACAAACGGATGTCAATATCAGGTCCATGTTGCATGGGAATGTGGCCTGGTGGGAAAAAAATCTACATACGCCCGCCTCATTTTATACACAAATGCATATGTAGGCCCAAAATCTTCCATGTCCAGATTTACCCCTGCTCCCTGACATGAAGAGATCTGAAACATGCTTGTTTGGGTTAGCTGTTTACAGAAGATAACCCCCTTAATCCCCCAATGTTTATTTCCTCCTCCCAATTGAAATGAGGTACAGATACGGGCCTCTGTGGGTGATTAAGGATAGCTGCCTGTCTTTGTTTGCCAAATTATTATTATTAGCATTTAGCTCACATCTTTCAGGAGGGCTCAGATGCACGTGCGTCGAAATCTACAAGAGGCTGTTGTGAAATATCAGCACTTACACGTGCAAGTCACGGCTTCCCTCCGCCGCTATTTCCCACATCTGTTTTTGTGAAATGGCTCCTCCCATCGCACATGGATGCGGATTTTAGAAATGGCTCCATGTTACATTTAGGTGTTATTTTAAAGGGCTTTGAAACGTGGAATCTTATTATGGTGACCTAAAGTTTAGGATAAGTAGATATTGCTGTAACTGGAATGTTACTTCATCTGAAAGACTGGGGAATATAAATGCATGATTCTGGATTTACAGTGCAATATATCACTTCTTGCCCAGTTCCTTTTTGGTGTAAGATCGAACTATCCTGTCTTTGCTACCTTGGGATGGGCATAAAAGGCTTATGTATAGCGTGCATTGCACAGGAATGCTTTTGTGGCTTACTGGTGGTGCTGAGCTCCACTATGCGGAAGGACCTGAGTTTAATGTTCAGCTCAGGTCCTCTACTCCTGAGGTCAACCAAGGCTGGAGATCCTGTGGAGACAATATTCTCACCCCTTGTGAAGGAGATAGTCATGGTCATTGCTTAATGCTGACACCTAGTGGCCAGATGGAAAGATGCAGTGTATTGGAAGAAGCCCTAATGCATGACTTCCTAATGGCTGACACCTAGTGGCCAGATGGAAAGATGCAGTGTATTGGAAGAAGCCCTAATGCATGACTTCCTAATGGCTGACACCTAGTGGCCAGATGGAAAGATGCAGTGTATTGGAAGAAGCCCTAATGCATGACTTCCTAATGGCTGACACCTAGTGGCCAGATGGAAAGATGCAGTGTATTGGAAGAAGCCCTAATGCATGACTTCCTAATGTGGACTCTTGCTGCAGTGACTGGACTAAAATGTTCTAAAGGGATGCAAACTAGGATTAAAATACTCCAGCTATGAATGAAGGCTCATGGTGGCTGATCGCAGCCCTGGTTCTGAATAATCTGTAAACCCAAATGAGTAGAAGGAAAGTGTTGGATTTCGTAAAAAACCCCCCAACATTTCCCTTAAAAAGCTTGCACTTAGTAGAAATAAATTATACACCTTGGAAGGAACAAGAATATCAGAAATATTGTAGCAAAGTGCACAGTAACTTTCACATCGTCGTTTCTACAACTGTCTGCATTTGTCTAACCGGATAATCGATGGGCTGGGTTAATTGATTTTTCTAGTAGAGTCATCCTTGCACTCCCTGGTGTTAGCACTGCTTATGGAACTGTGTGTCTGATTACACTGAGGCAAAGAATACTTCAACAAGGGTTAATTAGCTATGACCAAGTAGGGATTTAGGCACCCATCTTTGAGTTGGCATATTGCTAACAACCGTTGCCTTTGTTTTCTGATAAGTTGGAATGCAATTAATTTGCTAACGTATTTACTCTCTGGTCAGTTTCTCTATCATCACTTGCTACAAGACAAACATTTCACTACAGTTATGTGTGGCAACCCCTTTTTTTTTTGTAGACACACCTGGTTCAAACATTCAAGATAAATGGAGTGACTTTCAAATTCTACTCTTCTTTGCATAGCTACGTGGAATTGTTTTGACCATTTTCCACTGCAATTGTTTTGTTTGACAGCTGCGGGGCATTGAAGGCTTTTCGAAAGGTTGCCATTGATTCAGTAGCAAAGCAAAGGATAGTAATATATATGTACAAGCTGAAAGGGCCCTTCAAAGATGAAAGGCAAAGGAGGTAGCTTTGGCCATGTACTCACTGCCCCAAACTGTTTCCCCCTCTTTCGTATGATGCAGACGCATAAGTTGCATATGTGTGAGTGAGTGAACATGCTTGACAGTGAGTAGCAGAGAGAAAGAGGCGCATGAGAGTAAACGTGTGTGAAAGCGAATGTCACAGAGAAAGTGTATAGGACGGTGAGTTTTTGAGTGAGAGAAAGTGTGTCAAATGGGGAGAAAGAGAAAGCGTATGAGCGAATGTCTGTGAGTCTGATTATAACACACCCAAGGCTGGTATAAGAGCGCTGGCTGCCTTAGGCAATGGTCATTCTTCCTGCCCCCCCCTTCTTCCTGCTTCTGTCACTGCCATGCCATATTGCCCAGGTCCAGCGTGGCATCACTACAGCAGTAAAGAAGTGGAAACATGGCATGGTGGGAAGCCTCTGAACTCTTGTGTGCTGTGCTCTGAAAGTAAAGCCAGTCCTGCCCTTTCCGATGCAGACTTCCTGCTGCAGTTTTAGAGCTCAATGTGCAGGGGTTGAGGCTTCCTACTGCATCTCACTCCCCCTTATTTACTGCTGTATTGCTGTAATTGCTGGACCTGGGAAATATGGCGTGGCAGCAGCAGTAGTGGGGGTGTGAGTGGAGGATTGAAGGGCGGGGCTTTCTGCCACAGTGCTGCCCTACAAAAATTGCTGTCCTAGGCTACTGCCTAGTTCACCAAATGGGAGAGCTGGCCCTGAACATATAGGTGGAGAGATATGAGAGCAAGCAGGGAAAAGGAAATCTGTACTATTTCTTCTACTCCTGACCCTAAAGAAGTGTTGAAAAGGTCAGTCAGTGGAGCAGCTAGTATGTCCCCAAGTTCCTTCAATATTTATTTATTTATTTATTTAACAAGAACTTATATACCGCTGCTTCCATAGTTCAGCTGCGGTTTACAGATAACAACATTCAACAAAGCATAGTTTGTTTTACATATAACATCAGATAACTATAAGCAATATAAAATAAACAGAGTAATATTAAACTGAATGGCACAGAACAGTGCAATTATATACATTATTTACATATAGACATTATGTGGGGTATAATCATGGAGAGAAGTTCAGAATCTGATAGGGAGAGTTTTCTTTTTATGTTGTAGTGAGATGTCAGACAATGTATCCCATCTGACCCTAACTAAAAGTAGACAAAGTGGTGGGGCCGGTTGAGATGCATCCGAGAATATTGAAGGAACTTGGTGATGTTCTAGCAGCTCCACTAACTGACCTTTTCAACACTTGTTTAGGGTCGGGAGTGGTCCTAGAGGACTGGAGAAAGGCACAGTGGTCCCTGTACACAAAAATGGAAATAAGGATGAGGTAGAGAACTACAGGCCACTTAGTCTGACCTCTGTGGTGAGCAAATGAATGGAAACGCTGCTAAAACAGAGGATAGTGAGGTTTCTGGAGTCCAGTGGATTGCAGGATTCAAGGCAGCATGGATTTATCAGAAGTAGGTCTTGTCAGACAAATCTGATTGATTTTTTTGACTAGTTGGACCGAGGGAGAATCCTAGATGTGGTATACTTGGATTTCAGTAAAACCTTTAACGCCGTTCCACACAGGCGACTTATAAATAACTTTAGCTCCCTAGGGATGGATCTTAAAGTGACCTACTGGGTTAAAAATTGGCTGAGTGGGAGATGACAAAGAGTACAGGTAAATGGGGCTCACTGAGCAGAACGATGTTGCCAGTGGTGTGCCCCAGGGATCTGTCCTTGGTCCGATTCTTTTTAACATCTTTGTTAGTGATATAGCAGAAGGGCTGTCGGGTAAGGTTTGCCTCTTTGCAGATGATACCAAACTCTGCAATAGAGTAGACATCCAGGAAGGAGTAGATAACATGAGGAGGGATCTAGCTAAGCTTGAAGAATGGCAAAAAATTTGGCAGCTTAGATTTAATAATAAAAAAAGCAGGGTCATGCATTTGGGCTGCAAAAATCCAAGGGAGCGGTACAGGGTGAAATACGTCTGTCCACAAAAGAAGAGCGGGACCTAGGCGTGATTGTTTCTAATGATCTTAAAACAGCTAAACAGGTAGAAAAGGTGATGGCAAGAGCCAGAAGGATGCTTGGGTGCATAGGAGAGGAATAGCCAACAGAAAAAAAGGAGGTGATAGTGCCTCTGTGTATGACCTCATTCGGAGTATTGTGTGCAATTCTGGAGATCACACCTTCAAAAGGATATAAATAGGATGGAGTTTGTGTAGAGGGCGGCTATTAAGATGGTAAGTGATCTTTGTTATAAACCATATGGGAACAGACTTAAAGATCTTAATATGTATACGTTTGAGGAAAGGCAGGATAGAGGAGATATGATAGAGACTTTTAAATAACCTCCATGGCATAAATGCACAAGATGAGAGCCTCTTTCAATTGAAAGTAAGCTCTGCAATGAGGGGACATAGGATGAGGGTGAAAGGGGATAGACTGAGCAGTAGTGTGTGAAAATATTTTTTATGGAAAGAGTGGTAGATGCGTGGAGTAGTCTCCCAGTGGAGGTAGTAGAGTTGAGGAGAGTATCTGAATTCAAGAAAGCGTTCGACAAACACAGATTTCTAATGAAAAAAGGGACTATAGTATTTGATATGGTAGGGTAGACTATATAGGCCATATGGTCTTTTTCTGCTGACATGTTTCTATGTTTCTAAATTCATAATCTACACTAAAAGATTACCAGGGGATATCTCTATTGTGTATTCTTTGTCCCCGAGGGGGCAATTTTGTTATTTATAGAAGTAGCCACACAAATGAAAACCATAGCTGAAAGGTTACTAGAGGTTTCAGGCAAGTAAAAAATCCAAATGGCTTTTTTTTTATCTCACAGTCTGAGGCAGGTCTCAAACCAATGACCTATGGATTAGAAGGCAGTCATATCTCCATAAAAGTTGGCTTTAGCCAGCCTGCTCTTAATTCATGTATTTCTGATGATCTTTCTGTTTTCTGATTGGCCCAAAATTTGTCAGGTCTGCAGCTCTATGGAAAATGAATTTTTTTTGTCTTGTGAATCTATTGACTCCCACTGGAGAGATTTACTGTAAACATTTTTCTTTTTCCAAGTTCTTATGCCAGACATTCTGTGAAACCATATCTAAGTACACTATCAGGGACATTACCAAGCCTAATCTAGATCCTGGTTGTCCAATTAGCGATGATCAAACAGGATCTGGATTAGGCTTGGAAAACATCTCTGAAAGTATATTTAGACATGATTTCACAGAATTTCTGGTGCAAGAATAAGAAAAGTAAAGTCTTTGGAGTAAATCACTATAGCAGGAGTCAAAAGATTCACAAAGCAAAAAATCTAGTTAGCATTTACATAGAGCTCCAGAACAGGCAATCTTTAGGCTAATCAGGAAACATGAATGAAGATCACCAGCAATGCAAGAATTTAATTGTATTTGCTTAAATGAAAAACATAGCTGAAAGGTTACTAGAGGCTTCAGGCAAATAAAAGATCCAACTGGCTTTTTTTCATTGCAGTCAGAAGCTGGTCTAGAACCAGTGACCTTTGGGTTTCACGAGAGGGATTGTGCAGAAAAACCAGCACATCTCTATAGTGCAAATTCTAGCCAGCCTGCTCTTGTATTTGCTGATGATCTTCCTTCCTGTTTCCTGATTGACTCAAAGTTTGTCTGGTCTGCAACTCTATGGAAAACGATAACTGAATCTATTGACTCCTGCTGTAGAGAATTACTCCAAAGATTTTCTTTTTCCATGTTATTATGTCAGAAATTCTGTGAAAAAAACATGTCTAAGTATACTGTAAAAAATGTTTGCCAAGTCCAATCGAGATCCTGTTTGATCATCACTAATTGGGCACATGCTGATACCCTGCCTTCACCAGAATAGGAGCCACTCGCTCATGTGGATACAGCATTAGTGCCCTATCTCCCACAGACACAGCTGCAGCACAATCTCTATCCCTGGGTTTGCTTCACTGATTTGCAAGCTCTGCCCCCTTGTACTTTGGCCCATATCTCTGAGCTGCTTAGCACAGTGCACATCTTCCCCAGTCAGCCTTCTCTATCTTCACTAGCCATTTGCACTGTGCTCTGTTCATGGGGTTGGGGGCCAAATATTGTTATCAGTTATCTCTCTGCTGAGGTGTGGTGAGTTGTGTCCACCCGTTACATTGCTTTTGCTCCTCTCTCAGACGTTGCATGACATGGACTCTGTTTACATTAACACACCCTTGTACTGTGGCTATCCCTTGGGGTAACATGGACAGCCGATCTGCTTTCAGGCTCCTCTGGTTCCATAGCATGCTGGAACTATCTGGATGTGTCCTCTCTTATCCTGCAGGAATCTGCAAGATCTCTCAACCCTCCACATAGCACAGTGCTGTTGCTCTGGTGACATATTTATTTATTTATTGCTGTCTAGGGGGGTCAAATTGGTGTTAGTTCTCATGTGCAGGGAGCAAGCATGCACTTAGCACATGATTATTACTAATGTGTGACTGACATGTCTAGTGTGATATTACTTCCTTACCACACCTGTGCCCCCTGCATTTACCATGGCCACTTCACCCCTGCTGTGGTAGAAATGCATGCAAACCATGCATTAGTTCTTCGCTACTCGCAGCTCTTTAATAAACATCCTCCTTAGTGCACTCTAATTTTCAGTGCCAGTGTGGTAATTGCTGAATCAGATTTACCTGCATATTTCATAAAATAAGGGGCACTTGAATATTGGTGGGGTATTCAGTGATAGTATCCAGATGGGAACTCCAGGCGGAGCGTCGCTAACCAGATAAATGGTGACTTCTCTGGTTAGGGTTGATATTCAGCCGGTACCTATCCACCTTGCAACTTAGACCTGCTTTTCAAGCAGTTTAGGTTCATTGGATTAGTGCCAGCTGAATACTGGGCTAGCCTGATAAAATAACCATTTCTCCAGTTAGCACTGATACTACCCTTGCCCCTAACCGGATAGTGCCAGGGCAGTCTGTGGAGATATTTAGTGACACTATCCATTATTGCCACTGAATATTGCTGTGAATGTCCTTAGCCAGTCGGCCGACTTCCTGTTGGCCAGCCAGTGAAGTGCTTTGAATATTGATCCCTAAGTGCACATGCACGTAAAGTAAGGATTAATATTGTATTTATGCCTAATCTCAAGCAGACATAATATTCATGCCTTCAATCTAAGTGCAATTTCTGCTTGATTTCTGCCAGTATCTTTAAAGAATAAACTTAAAAAGGCACCTTCCTGCCCACCTAGACTGTGCCTTTTATAAAATTGTCCTCTGTGGGGGTCATTCAGTACAGCAAATAGTGGGGATGGATGTCCGGATTGGACATCCATCCCCGCTATTCGCTCCCCTGCTGCCCTGGCTAATGCCTCCCCATATGAACAGCTTGTTTGTACAGGGAGACATAGACGGGGGTGGTACTGAGGTGGAGCGGGGGTGGGGCATGAGCGGGCTGCGATACTGGACATATAGGGCCAATTCTGAGGTCGGCCATGTATGTCTGGGACTGTGAACACGAATGGAGGACTTATTGCACCACAGAGGTGGAATACATCCTCCTGAAAGTCAGGGAATCATGCCGCAGGGCCAGGAAAAAAGGTAGGGGGTGGGGTGCAGGAAGATCCCCACAGCTGAACTCTGGCCATGGGAGGCTGGATCGAGGTTCCAGCTGCGGAGAAAGAAAGAACACCTGCGGCAGCAGGCATTTGCGACTCCTGAATGGACACCATGGCACTGTGGCTCCATTCAGGAGCCTGACTGAGGTAGCTGGGGATCTGTTATACATGCTATGTGTGCAGGCCGACCAGAATCGGGGCCCGGCCTGCACGTTTGGGCCATAGACCCGATTCTGATCCCATGGGTACAGAGTTGAGTCTGCCTTTGGGCATCTCGCTTCTGATTGGCAGCACAAGGGGCTGGACGGCCATGTCAGAATGTGTCTCCACAAGGGTAATTTTATAAGGAGGCAACTAGTTAAAGCTCGTTTTAAGGGACGTATGCTAAATCTGTTTTATAGAGAAGTAGACTTTTCTTTATAAAATGCATAACACACACTGACATTACAGACCTGCACATTCACATCAATCTTCGAGCCAGTGGAAATGTCTGCACCGATATTTTTCAAGTGCACGCATCAATTATAGTAGTTTATAATTTACATGCCTACTTGCGCATTCTGTCCACGCTTTGCCCAAACTCCACCCATGTGCACGTCCATCAGCAAAGTATGTGCCATCATTTGAAGCACAGACGGCCATTCACATTCCTATGGTGGTACAAACGCGCGAAAGAGACTCAATTATCACCAAAGTAGACGCAATGCTTTACAGCTCAGCCCCCTTATAAAATTACTCTCTCTAAGCTCAGTACCCCACGCAGTGCCCATTGTTACTTCATTTTGCTTGTGCATGTGTTATAGCCCTCCCTGGCCCTCACCCATTACTGTTCATTTAACCCTATAACTTGTTCCTTGTAAATAGTTATTTGTAACCACCACAGCCTGTTCAATGTATAGCAAATGTTGACCAGTGTAAACCACTTTGATAACTCAAAAAGCAGTATAGAAGAAACGTTAAATAAATAAATAAATACCTTTTTCATTCACTCATGAATTTATGGTAACTAAATACTTAGAAAAATTACTGTCTCAAAATGTGAAAATGGTATCATGGATTTAAATGCTGTGATCCTGTGCTATACAAATGAGCTGCACCTAGCCTCTTGGAGCACAGTAGAGGCCATCATAAGGGTGTGACATCTGATATACTTTTCTATACCTCCCATGATATAGTAATCCCAGCTTCAGCTGTACAGTGCAACAAACAGATGACATGGAAGAAACTGCAGCGTCAAATGCAGAGCTCACACTAGGGGTGTGCGCTAACTAATTGAGGCATACTTGTCATGCCCCCATACAGTTACCTCGGGTTCCATGCCACCCCTGTGATTACCAGGAGGTGCACTTAATGGCACCCCTGGAGATGGTGGTAAGGGCACCCATGTTAAATGCAACATTGTAGGTTAGTATGCATTAATGATGCCCTTGCTTACTGCAACAAGCATGCTCTGCTCCTGGACAATGCAGTCTTCGCCCTGAGTCATGCAATGTGGTTAGCATGAGCTTTTTAGCACAGCTGCATATTTGGTGTATGGTAGCAGTAACCACAGCACACTTGACACATGCTTAACCCGGCGGCAACCATTCATGCACTTTGGTAAACATGCCCCTAGATGTATGCAATTTGAATGCGTGCGCTTATTTCTGTTTTCAGATCTGTGCATTCAAAATGAATTCGTTTGGTGAATGAAATGCTAGAAAAACAAGGAACGGCGTTTCCTTTTCTTGGTAGTTAATGCTGCTATTATTAAAGGATGCCTTCAATAGGAAGAATACATTAAAAGCCTTCGCAACTTGTGGTGGCATGACAGAAGCTGACTACAAAGGGTACATTCCTAATGGTATGTACTTACTGTATATTTGGGCCATAGCATGAATCATCTGTGTCAGAGTAAAATGGAGGAGTGATGATGGATAAGGCGAGGGATGCTCTTTTGCCTTGACTTTATTTGCACAAACCAGTACACAGTGATTGAAGTCGTTTCATACACTGGAGCAAAAGTCAGTTGGCAATGTGCGCAACTTGACATAACAAACCTGTCAACTCTTGTTTATCAACAGGCTGCTTGAATGTCAAGGCCAGTATTTACCTTGTCAGATCTTGAACTCTTTTACTAGATGGTCTGTTGTAGGTTAATTTTATCATTGGAATTTAAAGGGGAATTTGTGCTTATTTCACATCTATTCATATTTTCTATATACCTACCTCCTCAGATTATTATGAATTACCCCATTGGTCGTTAACCTTTTCCAAGGGGATTTTTCTAACATGTGACATAGTTGCTCATGGATACATTGCCTCTGCATGTTTTGTTTCTCAGTCTTTTGATTTCCCTGTTTCATCCCTCAAGCTTGTTACTATCTGCACAAAACCCTTCTCTTGCTCTGTTGTAGAACTCTGGAGTTTTCTATCTTCCACTAAAATCTTCTTCTCTTTCACCTTTGATTCTTCCTACTCTCCACAAGCATCTTATAGCCTCATCCACTGATTGTACCTCTCTGCTGACTAAGGGGCACCTTTACTAAGTCCTGCGCTGGTAACGCGTGTCTGGGCAGTGTCACCAGCGTGGGGTTTCAAGCTGTGCTGGTGGTACTTGTGTTGAGCGCAGGTAGTATGGATTAGAAACATCTGTGCTAGCTGTCCTGCCTAATCACTGCCCCGACCTGTGCTACCGCGGTAGCATGAGGCTTTTGGCATGCACCCCCCTGCTACTTTATAGCACGGCAGGTAAACCATGCACTAAACACTACATTATGGGGTAACGAGCTTTAGTAAACATGCTCCTAAGATTCAAGAGTAATCTAAAGAAATAGTTCTTTACAAAAAGGGCAAGGGATACATTGAACCACCTCCCAGCAAAGACAGTGGAGACAAGGATGGTATCTAAATTCATGAAAGCAGAGGAGAAACCCAAAGGATCTCTGAGGTAGAGGAAGGGATTGTAGAGCTTAATAGTTGGTGTGAATGGACAGATTGGATAAACCATTTGATTTTTATCTGCTGTCATTTTTCTCTGTTTCTACTTATTTACTTTGCTAGGTCATCTTTTCTTGCTCTTCCAAAATATTGTCATTATGTTTTGATTTTTTCTGGATTTTTAAGAGTGCACAAAGTTCTGTGCTTTAAGTGTACAGTAGAAATAAGTCAAGAAAATACTTAATTAGAAGAAGCCACCAAGCCAAAATGGATAAGGGAGTTCCCCGCCTCAGATATCTTATAATCTATTTAATATAAAATAAACAGAGCCAGGGCTATATTTTGTTTCTGTTGGAAAGCTGCTGCCATCCTTGCAACAGTAATGAGCTCCACATAGACTTTATGCTACAGCAGGGGATGCCATGTTTAACGCATAATAGGTAAAAAAGATTGCTAAATCTGCATTCAACTCATAGTTCCAATGGTAATGTATGATGCAATCCAGTGGTTCCTAAAGTTGTTTATCTGGGATCTGCTTAAAACAAAATAATAGGCCACACCACAATGTAAAATGATGAGAAATCAAGATAACAATGACTTCCTTTCAACAGTGTCAACGCCATAGAAGTGCTGCTGCAAATTTAGAGTAATTTACACCCTGTTGTCTCACTTTTCTGTTTTGTATTTTTTTTGCGGGTTGAATGACCACAGTAGGCTTTACCTTGTGACTCACTGTCTGGATGCACAATTTGAAAACCACTGATTTAATCAGCTAGATGACAGTGTGCTTCCTTCGTTGAGATTAGGAGAGAACTTTCTCATTATTTTTCCCAGTGAAAATGTGATATCATGACCTATGTATGTTTGACAATGTCTCATTGCAAGTGTACACACTAATCCATAGAGAGCTGGACCAATCTGTTATATTTTTTTGAAAGTATGAATAAACAGGTAAGCAAAGGTGAGTCAGCCGATATAGTTTATGTGGATTTTCAGAAAGCCTTTGACAAGATCCCTCATGAGAGACTCTAAAAGGTCATGGGATAGGAGGCAGTGTACTATTATGGATCAGGAGCTGGTTAAAAGATAGAAAGCAGAGGGTAGGGCTAAATGGCCATTTTCCCAATTGAGAAAGTTGCATAGTGGAGTACCCCAGGGATCTGTGCTGGGTCCGCTGCTTTTAAACATATTTGTAAATGACCTGGAAATAGGAATAACGAGTGAGGTAATCAAATTTGCAGATGACACAAAATTATTCAATGTTGTTAAAACCCAAGAGGACTTTGATAAATGGCAAATGAAATTTAATGTAAGTGCAAAGTTATGTACCTAGGAAAGAACAACACAAACTATGGTTACACGATGCAAGGTTCCATATTAGGAACCACCACCCAGGAAAAAAATGTAGGCGTCATGGTGGATAACACATTGAAACCCTCCGCGTAGTGTACAGCAACGGCCAAGAAGGCAAATAGAATGCTAGAAATCACAGGGAAAGGAATGGAGAATAAAACAAAGAATATTATAATGCCTCTGTATTGTTCCATGGTGCGACCACATCTTAAATATTATGTGCAATTCTGGTTGCCGTATCCTAAAAAGGATATAGCAGCATAAGAAAAGGTACAGAGAAGAGCCACTAAAATAGTAAAGGGGATGGAAGGATACCCTTATGAGGAGAGGCTTAAAAGCTTAGTGCTCTTCAACATGGAAAAGAGACGGCTGAGGGGAGATATGATAGAGGTCTATAAATTAATGAATGCAGTGGAATGGGTAAACATAGATAGATTGTTTATGCCATCAAAAAGTAGAAAGACTAGGGGACATGCCATGAAACTACAGTGTAACCTGTTTAAGACTAATAAGAGAAAATATTTTTTCACTCAACGCATAATCAAACTCTGGAATTCGTTACCGGAGGATGTAGTATTTATTTATTTATTTTATTTAACAGGTTTCTATACCGCTTTATCATAAATTCAAAGTGGTAGTAAAAGCTGATAGTGAAGCTGGGTTTAAAAAAGGTTTGGACAAGTTCCTGGAGGAAAGGTCCATAAATCATTATTAAAGAGGACCCGGGAAATCCACTACCTGTACCAATGCAAGCATTGTGGAACCCGTATGTCTTTTTGGGAAACTGCCAGGTACTTGTGACCTGGATTGGCCACTTTTGGAAACAGGATACTGGGCTTGGTGGACCCAGTATGGCATATCTTATTTTCTTATTGTTAGTTGGAATATAGACATATCTACAATTCCGTGTGTTAAGAAGTTGATTTTCTTTTGTTCTACTGACCTCTTATTAATCAGATTACTGATCATAGCACCAATCTAAAAACAAGTAAAAATATTTGCTCTTGTCTCTTGTCATGCTCTATTGGACATATTATATTTCTGAGAGGGATATAAAGGTGAAAATGAGAATTACTTAACCTAGTTGTTATAATGGGCGAGAGATAAATGTTATTGCGACTTCTACTACCACTACTACTAGGTAGTATAGTATCATCTCTTGCCTCTGGTGCCAAACGCTGCATTAGCATCATTTGTTGAAAGCAATTTCTCCATTCCCAAAACAGAGGGGACACTCTCCCCTCACCAGTGCCGCAGCAAAGTTTGTTTCCCCATCACACAGGCTCTACGCACCAATAGCCGTACCCAACACCCCTTCAGTAAGGAGGGAGGCAACTGGTCAAGCACTACCAAAAGTCCTGTCCACTCTTCAAATTGTCCCCTTAGCAAATGCATACAGCTTTGGATCCGATGACAATACTGCTGTGTCTTCTCACATCTACACCTTATGTGATCTAAGTCAGCCATGGACACGCCGCGCTATGAGCAATTACTATTATGCGCCACCCCACTTCGCAGGGCCCGTAGGGGGGCAATACTGAGCCTGACACAGTGCCCGATAACGAATCTCCTGCAGCCATGCTAGTGTTACCAGGCCCAGTATTAGCGCATTAGCCCTCTTTACAGCCCCCTCTGCTACCGGGGAGTCCAGTTCCACTGCCCACCGCTGCTCTATAGCCAAGAAGTCCTGAGGGGAGACCATGCCACCAGTTTGTGAAACAGATGTGAGATAGATATACATTCCCGATCCCCCAATTCAAAGAATTGCAAAATATGACTGGCGATTTCTGCTGCTAGACACTCTGCCGGTAGAAACTGAACATAATGCCTAAGCTGGTAATAAGCGAAGATTTGGGTCTTTTGCAGATGAAATTCATTACATAAAGCTGAGAAGGATTTAATATGACTCTCTAGGGTCACCACATGGCCCAGACTACAAATCCCTTTGTCTCCCCAATCCTGGAAACTCGATTCTCCAAGCCTGGTCGAAACTGCGGATTACCTCTAATAGACAAAAAACTAGAGACAACGGAGGAAGTATACCAGTATGCACAAAGATATCGCCATACACCCCTAACCGGCCCCACCAATAGGCTACGACGAAGTCTGGCTGGCATAGTCTGGCTCTCCATATGTAGCACAGCCATCAGTGAGTGAGGGGAAACAAAGTCTTCCTTCAAAGACCGGGGAGTAAACACCTCAATATTTCCATCCAATCCTGCAAGTGTCGTAAGTGACAGGCTTGCGCAAATCGATAAATGTCAGGAACTCCTATACCCTCTCAATGCCAAGAACCTCTTAATCGGGACAGTGATACTTTGCTGATCCCCCCACCAGTTAAATCGCTGAAGTTCATGCTTGAAAAAGGCCACATCCTTATGCAGTAGACGTACCGGCAGAGTTTGCAGCACATAGAGCAACTCAGGGAACAATACTATATGAAAGGCTGCTTCACGGCCCAGCAGTTATAGGAGCAGCAGGTTCACTTGCGCATTTTGATCCATATGCGTGTTAGCACAGCTGCGCAGTTTGATCGGTAGAGCATATGAGGATCATTGACAAACCAAATATCTAAAAACCCGATCAGCCCAACGAAGTGGAAAGGTCTGCCCCCACTGAGCCTTCAACTGCCCTGTAATGTCCATCCACTCTGATTTATCTTTATTTAACCGAAGCCCAGCAAGTTGGCCAAACTGCATAAACTCCAACAGCAGGTGTGATAAGGATGCCTGAGGCCATGTAATATGAATGAGGAGATCATCCACAAAGGCCAAGACCTTGAAATCAGACTATCCTATACACATACCCAGCACCTCCCGATATCCCACCAGCTTCCAAAGGAATGGGTCCAAAGATAAAATGAATAAGAGTGGGGAAAGGGGACGCCCCTGTTGTGTTCCCCACTCCAGGCCAACGTCTTCTGACAGGGTCCTGTTGACCAGAACTGCCGCTATAGGGCATGAGTACAACGCCTGGACCATCTGTAGAAAAGATGTCCCCAGACAATAGTATGGAGTAATTGAAAGAGGTACTCTCATCCTACCCTATCAAATGCCTTTTTGGCATTGAAGCTAATTAGCTAAGGCACCTGATTGACATGGACCCATTCCAAGGATGCTACAATCTTCCGCAGAATATTAGATGCATATCTTCTCCATATGAAACACACTTGGGGCTCCTGGACTTGGCTTGGCAGCAATGGTGCCAGCCTGTCTGCTAATATCCTATCTATCTATCAAACAGAACCCAAAATGTAAGAATCCACACCCAAATATCTAACACCTTCAAACAAACTCAAGGTCTTCCGCAGGGATCTGCTTTATCTGCACTATTATTTAACATTTACTTACAACCAGTTTGTAACATCTTTAAACGCCACAATGTCTTTTATCATATTTACGCCGATGATATAATGTTCTACCTCCCATTTGAAATCCCACACCCACCTCTCCAAAAAATAACAGAATGTTTTAATGAACTAACTGAGTGGCTCAAAGAACAAAATCTACTTATCAACTTTACTAAAACAGATATTTTATTTATCACTAAAAATCAAACATATATACCCCCAAACACGATTACACTAGATACTCATGAAATTAATATAAAAAAAGAAGTAAAATATTTAGGTGTGATACTTGACAATAATCTAAATATGGATTCACATATAAAATATTTAACTAAAAATATACATTACAAACTCAAAACACTAAAAAAACTAAGACCTTTGATTCTTCTACAAGATTTTATTAACATAATTCATGCTATTATTACCCCACATTTCGATTTTGCAAATACAATACTTAATGGTATTTCGAAACAAAATATTAAAAAGATACAAATAACTCAGAACTTAGCTGCTAGAACGATTATGAATATAAGCCCACTTGAACATATTACACCAATTTTAGCTGAACTTCATTGGCTACCAATTTACTCCCGAATCAAATATAAAATTCTTGTCACTACATTTAAACTTATAAATAAACTTGCACCATCTGCACTAAATACACTGATTAACATTGACATTGATAAACGATCTCAAAGGTGCAGAAACATAAATACTTTAACAATACCAAAAGATTTTACAAAAGCCAGAAAACAAACCAATAAGAGAGCTTTCTCACAATCTGCTACAATACTATGTAACAATTTACCTGACAACATTCGCCTACTGTCTGACATAAAAGAATTTAAAAAAAAATTAAAAACTCACTTATTTACATTACACTATAATACACTCCCAAAACAGAATTCTCAAAGGGATACAGGCTAACATTTATTTTTAATATTATATACCCTATTTTCAAAAATAAACGACACTAATACACTAATTTAACCATACTACACACTCATTTACATGATGATTAATAATTTAACTAGCAATGTATATATGTTCTAATATGTTATACTTGTAATGTTACAATTTTCCTTGTAATTTATAATTATCTGTTCTATGTAAAATGTCCTGGTATATCTCATACCAATTAACCTACTGTTACATGTAAACCGCACTTGAAACATGGGAAAGAGCGGTATATAAATAACTGTTAAATAAATAAATAAATAAATAATATCTTTGCGAAGAGTTTCAAGCCAAAATTTATTAGCGAGATAGGCCAATAAGAACCTGCCAGTAGTAGGTCCTTACCAGGTTTGGGGAACAGTGTGATATATGCTCAGTTATCTCCCCAAGAAAAGCATCCGTTCTGTGTGTGATGTTGATACATGTCAACCAAAGTGGTTACCACTATCTCCAGTAGTAGTCTGTAAAATTTGGCGGTAAACCTGTCAGGGCCCAGAGCTTTACAACACTGTGCTTGCCTGATATCCTGGAAAACCTCTTGTTCTGTGATCGGCACCCCCAACTATACTGCCTGTTGTGTGATAGGGAAAGATCCCGAAGATAGACTTCTATCCTAGAAGGAGAAGCCCTCTCCTCTCTATATAAATCTTGATAGAATATATGAAAAAGACCTGCTATTTCTGTGGTTTCCTTGTGCAATGTACTGGCCCTGCCTTATAGGGTGGGGACCATGTATGACCCCTGTGAACCCCTAAGACACCACGCTAGGAGTTTCCTCGTTTTGTTTCTGTACTGGGAAAGCTGAAACTTATAATACATTAAAGACTTTTTTTGCTCGCTGGTGTAAAACCTTGTTGAGCGTTGCCTGTATCTTCAGGAGACGTGTTCTGGATCCCACCATAGAGTGATGGATGTGGCATCTCCTAGCAAGCATGACTTATTGCTCAAGGTACAACACTCGGGCATTTAGGAGATGACAACGGTGTGCAGAGTATGCTATAATGTCTCCTCTAAGCACCACCTTTGCAGTCTCCCAGAATAGCTCTGGATCTGCCTGATGCTGCGAGTTATGGGTCACATATGACTGTCACCATTCTCTGATGTAGACATGGAATTGCCCATTCTATACAAATCCAGAGGAAACCGCCATAGATTGGCACCACTCAGTCGTGAGTATTAGTCTAGATCAACTCAAAAAAGCGCATGATCTGAGATCTCTTATAGCCCTATCTTGGCATCATCTACTGGAAAAAAGGCTCTCCGAAATGAGCAAATAATCAATTCAGGCACTGGTACCGTGGGCTCGCGAAAGAGGGATATAATCTCTGTCCAATGGTTGGAGAAGCTGCCATGAATCCACCAAATGCAAACAATGGAGAAAACACTGTAAAATGCAGGTAGCCCCATCACGGGCTCCGGCTGCTCAGTGGGAGGTGTCCATTCTGGGGGTTGAGGACCCTGTTCACATCCCCACCTATTAAGAGCCTGCCCTCGGGGAGCTGTTCTAAAGAAGAAGCTGAGCGTAGAATGTGGCATCTAGTGTCCCTGGGCCATAAATATTGCACAGGACCACTGGATGACCCTCTAAATGCCCTTCTAGTATAAGATATCGGCCAAGGGGTCCAGCATTTTGAAATTATAGACAAAGTGGACTTGTTTGTGTAACAAAATTACTACTCCGCCCTTCCTGCCATGAGCTGGTGCTCCAAATACCTGGCCCAACCAATCACGGCAAAGTTAGGCATGTTCAATGTCCGACTGGTATGTCTCCTGGAGGAAGGCTATGGGCCTCATGCAGAGATGCAGGTTGCATGCAAGCCGTCTGGGCCTGATTCCCCCTCTGGCTCTCCCTGTATGTCCTGATGCTCAGGGCGGGGAGAGCTGGCGGGTGATGGGAGGGGGTAGGGCGGAGGGGGGGGGGCAGGCCAGCTCGGCAGCACGTACAGGGCTGATTCAGGTCCCGGCCCTGTACTTCCTGCTGGGCCTTTGGGGATGTGCTGCTATAAGCAGCACTTTTGGCATGATCAGGTCTGGGGATTGCCCCCAGGGCCAGGGCTGGGGCCAGTTGCTGGGGGTCCCCATCACCTGATCCAGGCCAGACTTGGGTTGACGGCAAGGAAAAGGGGGACCAGAGTTGCAGGAGTCGAGGATATCTGTGGGGAGGACGTTCCAGCTGGCGGCAGGGGCACACTGGGCCTTCCTCAGGCCCGATTCTGACCACCATGGAAACATTTTGTTCCTGTGGTCCAGAATCGGGTCCAAATGGGCCCAACTTGCTTGGGGCCATCCGGACAGCCTGGATGTGCCCCTCTCTGAATCGGGCTCTATGTCACAGTTCTCGTGAACCACCGCATGCACGATCTTGTAACATTTAATTGATATGCCCAAACCACATACATTCCATGAAAGTACTTTTCAACCTTTCCCCAACATAACTTGACCTTGAAGGAAAGTCTCCAATGCAGAAATTTTTGGGAGGCACTCCCAGCCTAGGGTCTCCCCTATTCGAAGCCTACTGTCATTGGGAGTAATTCCAACTGCGGATGTCATTGCATGATGTCTTCCACCTCCCCTCACCCCTCACCCCTCCACCCCACCTCCTACCCCTCCATCACCTTCCTCCATACCTGACCTCCCACCTCCCACCATATATGCGGACCACTTAATACATCAGGACTCCCTCTCCCCTGCACCTCCCCGGGCTATCTGCACTAAGCCGATAACCATTCCAGCCCATCCAACTCAAACACTCAACTGTTAGCCCCCTCGTAGTGAGCCTACCCATATCTTCACTCAGCCCCCCCTTTCATCCCTCCCATGTCTGTTCCACCCACAGCCCTGTCCCCTATTCACACTTTAACTCCAACTTCCAATTAAGGTCAATCCTCGAGGCAGGCCTCTAATCCTGACCAACAGGAGGCTGTGGGACTGCATTGCAATCCTGCTCCCCCAATTAATTAGTTGCAGTCAACTTGCATCTCCCCCTACTCCCAGGGACGTAGGTGTGTCACGGGTTACTTGTACCTCCGCATATGCCTTGGGGATCAGCGTAGGGGGCCTAGCTCAAGTGCTCAAATCTACAAGTTCTAAGGCAAGGCAATGGCGGTGGCTGAACCTCTGCCTATCCCTTCCCAAGCCCGGCATCCCTAAATTGAGGGACACTGCCTCTATTGCATTCTACTCACACGGCTTGCTTTCATTTAACACACACCTTCCCTTGCATTCATCCCCATACAAACAACCAAACCAAAACTCAATTCAAATGACATTGTCCCCGACTCTACCTCCCACCAAGCAGCCCCATTTATGGAGTATGTGGGTGCAGCAGGTAACAACATGAATAAAACAAGAGCCAACGTTTAAAGTTACCCGGTCTCTAAAACAGCTCTCTACTTCCCAAAACAGTGTCAAACAGAAAAGTCCACATTATTGTGCAGCCACAGGCCTTGATTGCCCGGCCAAGGATTGCTGCCAAAACACCCAAACAGGTTCTACCACATGTTGAACCAGCCATATGTGGAGTGTGAAGGTGTCCATCATCTGGTATTCCATCTGGAAAGTCAGCCCAGCTAGCGCTCATTGCCTGTTCCCGGGCTATTGATCATAGCTACCCAAGGTAGTTCAGAGGCCCTAGGAAGGGGAAGCCCCAGAGAGAGAGAGCAAAAACATGTCTGCTCCCTCTGAACACATCATGTGACTCCCCCAGAATTTTAATTTTTAAGATGCAGTTGAAAAGAAGCAGCAGTGATGATTGCGAGCAATGCTGGGTTTGGTAGATCACCAACAATCTGGGACACTGGGATACTGCTTCCTCTTCTGTTCTGCTGGAGCTGGGAGGATATGGCGTGCTCTCCTCCCTCATCAGGTCCAGTCCGGACATTGCTTCCTTGTTTTCTTTTAGCCCAACTTAACAGCATCCCCTTAACATCTCTTCACTAGGCTTGGTGTAAAAAAAGGTGTCAATTGGTGCATGTCTTTCATGCATGTAAATGCATTAAAAAAAAATAAAGCATGCATGCATATTGCAACCCCACTTCTGCTTCTCCCAAACAATTTCCTTGAGAATGTTTGAGGGCAAAGCACATAACAGTAGGTGGAGTCTTTCAAGTGTGTATCTTTTACATATATATGTGGTTGACAATTTTATAAAGGAGTGAATACAAAACTTAGTCGGGACTGAAGCCGTTGGAACTATCAGTTACATGTTTTTAATTCATTTATAAGAATATTTAAAAAGAATTGAGAAGAGATGTTATAGGACTCTTGCAACTAATGACATAGGAGCTCTTACAAAAGTGTGCTAAGCAGTTAATGTGCATTTTTGCATGCGGTAACAGTGAGCAAGACCTACGGTAACTGTTACTATGCAGGCATGACCGTTATCATGTGCTAATTCCAATGCTAACTGCAAATGGTGTGTTGTGGTGGGGAATGGGCAGCTTAGGGTGAAGAGAGGGCATGGAGGGCACAGTTAGTGTCAAAGGTGTCAGAATGGGGTGAGCCACATGGCCCACCAAACCTTTGCCCGCCAGCCGCAGAGAGCAGCTGTGATCGCCGCAGACTCCTTCTGTCTGTCTGCCTGCGAGACATTGGATCCCCGCGAGCAGACGGGAGTCTTTGCCACAATCATGGCAGCCTTCTATTCCTGTCCACAGGATCCGATCTCCCACGGGCGGGCAGGAAGGAGTCGGCCACGATTGCAGCTGTTCTCTTCTGCCTGTGGGAGATCGGATCCCTGCAGGCAGAACAGGAGTCGAAGGCTGCAGAGGGGTTAGGGATGGAGTTAGGGGTAGAGTCAAGGTGGAGCTTGGCTCCCCAATCAAGGAGGGGTTCCGCGGCCCCTGGTTCGTGTGGGGGAGCATATCATGCACTGTCAATGTTGCAGTTAGAGCAGGTGCACTGAAAGACACCTCAATGGGTGGCATTAGGTTCACTCGTAGTAATTGTGTGCCATGTTAGGGTATGCGTCCCCACAGTAACTGCTGGCCATGTCCCTGACAGTTACCACGGAAGCTTTGCCTTGGAGCAGATGTACCTGTGCAGGAGCTTTGGGTTAGGAATTCTACAATGGCACATAAGCCCATATATTATCTCTATAAAACAGAAAGAACGTATATGACCTATGTGGCTTCCCTGCCTAGTCTCTCTGTTATAACATATCCTCTTTAGGACTTAACTCATTAAAGATTTGCTCTATTGGCATGGAATGGGAAACAACCCTCTTTGAATGAGACCTATTGTATACAACACCAACGACAATAATGAAAACCTAATCTGGAAAGTTTGCAAAACCCAAATAGGAATTTTAGGGTGGGCAAAACAAAACCTGGCATAGTAACACATTCCTATTTCTGCCTGCCAGTCTGTCTATCCATGTCTCTCTCTCTCTCTTTCTGTCTCTACCTTTCAAATTTCCCATAATTAAATCCCACCTTTTAGATACTGCTTTTAAATCTTAACCCTTTATTCTGCTGTTTATACTCGCATTGCTTTTATTAATTTCCCATAATAAATGAAACGTCCCAAGCTCTTAGCTGTCCTGTTTATCTTGAGTAGATTGTAAGCTCTCTGGAGCAGGGACTGTCTCTTATATGCATGTGTACAGCGTCCAGTAGCGCTGTGGAAATGATAAGTAGTACTAGTCAGTGTAGTAAGCACATTTTAATTTGGTCATTGAAGTCAGACTGCTGAATATGCAGGCCTACTGCTACTTAAATGTTCAAAGCTTTCTGGATAGTTCCGAATATCACTGTTAAGTGTGTAAGGTTTGGCTTCATTATAAGAATACCTCTTGGCCCCCCTCCTCCTCCTAAAGAGAGAACACTTGGCTGCACATTGACTGGCTAAAGGTTATGCAGTGGCCAGCCCTGAATTTTCAGAATAAATGGATTATCCTGTTAACTCTGAGGCTGCATAAATCATTTTGAATATCAGTCTCCTTATTGTTGTCTTTTGGCTCAGGTTTATGTTTCTTGATTTCTTACGAAATTAATTTTGCATTGCAACAGATAATTCAATGGGAAAAAAATGTTGGTGGCTTATAATGGCATATATTTCCTTGGGCATGGCTAGCAAGATATTTCTGGAGTTTTCACAGCGCTCAGTGTGTGTGTGTGTGGGGGGAAGCTACATATATTTATAATGGAACAATTTCATATTGTCTTTGCTACCATACCGATGAAGGTAAACAACTCACACCCAAATTTATAGTAACAATCTGGGAGCTAATATTCTAAGCAATGCAATGAAGATGCAGAACTCGTAAAAAAATGTCATGTCTTTCTCGGGACTTCAAGGCAGATTACGTTCAGGAACCGGAGGGCTTACAGTCTAAAGGGCCAATGCAGAAATCTCGCTCAGTGCTACAGCACCACTGCAGGGCTCCAAACTCAAGTTTATTAATGACTTTCTGCACAGTGATACTGTAAGCAAACAGCATGTAAATCAGTTTGCGCAAAACGTCAGCGTGCAAGCTAGACACGTGCACATGCTGCCTTGTTTTACAAAAAAGCGAGAGTCATCTGAGGTGAAGTTTGACATTCTACCTCAAATGATCAGACTCCCCCCTGCATCGCAGTCCCCCTCCCAATTGTGGTCTCCCCAACCTCCCAACCCACCAACCATCAAAATTACCTAGTGGCGCAGTGGCCCCTATTCCTTACTCCCTGAACCAATAGAATTACCTGATGGCCCAGTGTCCCCCCATCCCTAAACTAAGGAAATGGCCTGATGGCCTAGTGGCCCCTAGACCCAACCCCACAAACCCTCCCAGAAAGTTCTGGCCCCCCTGGTACCTTAAAAGTCTTGAAAAAGGCAGGCACCTGGCCATGCAAAATGCATCCTGGGATGCATTGGGAGGGGTCACACTGCCATATAAGGCAAAAATTCCTTATATGGCAAAGTGACCCCCAGAGTGCATCCTGGGATGCATGCTGCGGGGTCAGCTGTCCCAGAATACACCCGGGGGTGTCACTCTGCCAAATAAGGCAATTGTCCCATGATGCACCACACGGGGACAGGTGTCACCATTTTGCAAGATGTCAGCACAGGGGCAGGAGCATGTGGGCATTGCTTCTGCTCCTCAACTATTAAGGAATTGGGGGTTGGGTGTCAGAGTTAAGAAGGCATAAGACAATTTAGGAGTTCTCTGAGGAAGAAGAAGGGATAGAAATGTTGAACAGAAAGCGAGGATGGGCAGATCTGCTGGCGCATGTTTCTGTAAAATTTGCTTTCTAGGTTTAAGTAAATTGACAACTACAATCTAGTTGGCTAGGTTACGGATGGACATGGCTTTAACTTGGTTAATTGGAAGATAACAGTTACACTGGGTGCTCAAAATGTTCTGAAAAATTGTTCCTTAGACAGCTTTTGTGAATGCAATTCATTTTCACCATTTCACAACCCTAAGCTTAGGGATGGCTAAACGTGATCTGAAGGCCTCTGAGAAACAAAGGAAATAAACGTGACATTATTAACTAAATATATTTCTGAAGCAAATGGAATTAAAACATTTGCTTGCTTCATTTACATTTGCCATAGCTGTGCTCTGTTATTCCACATTAGACTGCGGAATAAGATGTGCCGCTGGTATTTTTGTTCCATTGTAATGTTTTGTACTAATCGCCAGCGTGCACGTTAAGAGAGATCATTCCAGCGGAACACATTGTGCCCACTGCTTCCATCAGCACAGAGCATTTGACATTTCTCCACACAGCCCTCATCACTCTAGTTAACGAGAGGGTCATTTCTCATATTAACAACTCCATGGAGACTTCTATTCAAGAACTGTCTGCAATGTCGTGCCAGTAAAATACATTCTTTTTAGATAATTCAGCGCCCGTTAACACAGAAAAAAGTATTAAGGTTGAGTTTATCTTTCTGAGTTGTCCTTTCATCTTTTTTGTTTTGGCAGTTCTTATGAGTTTCATTTATGATAACATCGCATGTTTTACATCTGGAAAAACCGTGTGGCTGCACATGTATGTGTAAGTTCACATGCGACGAGCACTTGCAGTTTTATGGGGCCCATGTGTAGGTGTTTGTGTGGGACTGACTGCAATGCATCCAGACACTTTTTCAAACACTGGCACCATTGCGCTTAGTGCCACTTGCCTCACAGCAGATTTAAATTTGTGTGAGAACATTTGGCATTACTGGGAATCAGTGAAGGAGTCAATTTATAAAGGATCATAGCTGTCTAGGTTGCCTTTACATAAGAGGCACAACATTGAACGTTTCAGGAAACTTTATTGGCACCCTTCTCTAACATTGCCCTCCATGTGTGAATCTTAAAAGATTTGGCAACTAAAAATAAGGTTAAAAAATTGTATGCTTATCGACTGTCAACAATAGAGGTCAGATCTAATTAAAAAAGAGAAGCCTAAGCTCATAAGAAAGGCATAAAAAAATTAACCGCATGGAGGCACATTCCAATGTGGCCATCCAGCCCCCTGTGTGGCTGATCAGAATCAGGACGCCCAGAGGTAGATCTGATTCTGATCCCACAGGGGCTAGACGTGCCCTGCAAGATCAGAATCGGGTCTAGGGCCTGTACATGCAGGCTGGGAACCGATTCCGATTGGCCTGCACGCACAGCCACCTGCCCAGCTACCTCAGTCAGGCTCCTGAAGTGAGCCGCGGTATCATGGCGTCCCATGTTTCCTGGCTGCCAACCAAATCTTCTTTCCCCGCAGCCTGATCCCTGATCTGGCCTTCCATGGTCAGGATCGGGCTGTGGGGAACCCCCTGCATCCCTCACCTTTCTGCCCGCTGCCCGGGCCTGCTGTACCCTAACGTCCACAGGTACTCTGAGGTGGAATAAGTCTCTCATCCAGTTTGCCAACCACAGACGTACAGGGCCAATCTCAGAATCAGCCCTGTATGTCTGGGGTCACAGAACACCCATGCCCCACCCTCACTCCACCTCGGGAACGCCCCCCCCGCCCCCGTCTAAGCCTCCCTGTACAAATACATTGTTCATACGGGGAGGCTTTTGACGCAGGTGTCAGGGGTGCGAATAGTGGGGATGGAATAGACCCCCTATTTTATAAATTACAAGTATGCCAGGAAATGTGCCCACGCTAATGACAGGTGTAATGTGTGCCCGCACTTTCTATGGGGTAATTTTCAAAGAGAATGCATGGGATACTTTCCTTTCGAAAACCGATGGGACTTGTGCCCATACTTGTTACAAAAGTTGGGCATCCTGTTACATTAACATAAATAATGAGCTTTCTTTAAAAAGGCAGCTCTTATTACTCAGTTTGAGAGAACTTGAATTTTCAAAATATGTCCTTGTCAATTGATTCATGCTCTCAGTGCCATGAAACAATCCAGTGAGTGACTGACAATGTGTAGAACCCGACTCACATTCCTGTCTCTACACAGTGTTTAGACTACGACTGCTATTAGTACTACTTATCATTTATATAATGCTACAAGGGAGACACAGTGCAGTACAAACATGTAAGAGACAATCCCTGCTCAAAAGAGCTCACAAACTATCCAAGACAGACACACACACACACACAAATAGGGGACTAGGGTAGAACTAAGGAGAAATGGTTATAGCACACAAGGGTGGTCAACAGGAGAATAAGGGGATAAAGATCCAGAAGCAGACTTGAAGAAATGGTTCTTAGCCTGTATTTGAATAAAAGCTGAAATGGAGCCTGGTCCAGCTATGTGGTGCAGCAAGGTAGAATGAACAAAGTCTGGAGTTGGCATTCGAAAAGAAGAGCACAGATAAAAGGGATTTTCCCGGTGAGTGGATTTCCTGAGGAGGGCTGTATCGAGAGAAACAAGAAGAGGTAATGCGGAGCTGCAGAAAGACAGCATTTCTAGGCCAGAAAGAGAAATCTGAACTAGATGCAAAATGGATATGAAGCCAGTAACGTGACTTGGGAAGAGGAGTGATGAAAGCCTAGTGAGACTGGCGGAATATTAGCCATGATGCTGAATTTTGAATGCACTGGAGAGAGACGATTCGGGGGAGACTCGTGTGGAGCAGGTTGCAATCATCTAAACAGGAGTTGACTAAAGAGTGGATAAAGATTTTGGTAGTGTTTTCAGAAAGGGAGGGATGAATTTTACTGATATTATAGAGACAGCTAAAACCTATAGTTTCTATCTGTTAGATGTGTGCGAAGAAAGAGAAAAATGAGCCCAGGATGACGCCAAGTTTGCAAGCTGAGGATACCGAGAGAATGAAAGCTAAAAGTATGCCGTTCTCTGAAAAAAGGGAGTTACAAATTTTGGATGCCTTGAACTAATGTTTAAAGGCGGTGAGTGTGGAAAACACTTTGCATAGGCTTTATTAAGTCTCCGCATTGGTGGTGAGAAGCAAGACAAACTATCCAGGACTGGTATAAACAAATGACATATTCCTGGTTAAGCCCTATATGGGATTACGATGTAGACAGTTTTCTAGTTCAGTGGAAGAAAGGACTAGTTGGTATCCTACAAGGAAACCTATTGAGCAATGTGCATGTTCCAACTGGTCTTGGAAAACACAGTTATTGCTGTCTTTATGTCTCAATGTATTCTGCTACTCAAATTACTGTACATAATGAAATGGAACTTAGCCACGGGGAAACCGATCATGAGACTGTCATGGACTTCAACCTAGAAATGAAAGAAACGTAATGCTTCTTTCTCTTGCTTTCACTGTGTTGTGTTAGAATCGAAAGCATGAATTTGGCTTCCTCATAGAGTTGTCTCTTCTTATTGTTCTTACTGTAGTGTTGTCTCTTCTTATTGTTCGTCGTTTCTCTATTTTCCTGTTCTAGTACTTGGGGGTAGTAGATACAATGATTCATTTTTCTAACAACTTCCTTTATAACCAACTGGAGCCTTATTTCCCAATGTAATTTATATCGAATGAGTCAAGTTCTGCCATAATTCTGTTATAAGAAGAAATCCACTCTTGGGTCCGTTAGAGACATTAGTGGAGTATCACATCAGTTTTATTTGTAGCTGTACTGACTGAATAAAAATATTAATAAATCCATTTAGTTTTCATTTCTTCTAAATACCCACACTGCTAGCCATTTATTCTAGGAACCAAAAGAAAATTCTGAGATGATCTAGAGGAAATAGTGTATTTTCCATCCAGGTTTAATATCTTTTGGTTTGCATTCCTACAGAATTATCTTTTGAGGGGAAAGGACTGGGTTAAGAATGACCATGCAGTAAGTTTCTTACATTTGAAAGAAGATAAATTAGTTAGTCTTAAGACAGAAGGAATCAAAGATATTCACAATAGTGGTTTTTTTAAAGTAACTCAAGAAATTGATAGAAAAAGAGGATTCTATACATCCAATTATATGGGATAAGAATGAAGAAGGATACAATGAAAAACAGATTCTAGAGGAGATTAATTCTAAAGCTGTGTTTTTTTAAAATTTGCCTTTTTCTAACGGAGCACTAAATAAACATTTTTCAGGAAACCGGAGTAGGTAGGCAACCATCTATTATTACTTAAATTTCCTCTAATCAAACAAATATGATAAAAAAGGCTTTGCCCTCTTCAGACCACATTGGGTATACTGCTGGTTATAATGACCATAATATTTTATTTATTTATTTATTAAACATTTTTATATATGGTCAATTATACCAGGGTTACACATGATGGCTCCCAGCCCCTCCCCACTAACCTAATCAAAGGCCAATTTAAAAGAGTATGTCTTTAATTGCTTCCTAAAAATGTTCTAAAATCAGACTCTAATTATAGCTGTGTAAGCAATGCATACCACATTTCAACTCCAATATGATATAAAACATGTTTCTTAAGCTTCATCTGGGGCTTTCTTTATTTTTTTTCCCCTTTAATAATGTCTATTAACAAGAAAGAACATGAAAAAACATTGGTCCCCAATAAGCTCTACACACACCAATAACAGATCCTCATCTACAAGCAACAATAGACAAGGACCTCCAGAAATCAATAACAAATGTACCCTCCCCTCCCACACCTTCAACTCCCTCCCCTCCCACTGCTCACTCCCCTTCCCCTCACCCCCCGACCCTGGCGGCCTGTGCATCACAATTCCAATAACATGTAAGCTAACACAATGAGATAAAAACAAGTACTTGGGTGGTCATTCTGATCCAGGAATAGCGGGGTTGGACGTCCAAACCGCATTTAACCCCTGATCACGATTCAGAAGTCGACACTTCCCGCACGTATGCCGTGTTTGTGTGGGGAGCGCTGGATGGAGGCGGGAGGGGGCGGTGCAGGGGTGGTGTGAGGCAGGGGCCATCTACCGGGACATACAGAGGCAATTCAGCTCCTGCATCTGTACATCCCCTGCACCTACTTAGATGCCTGGCTTATTCCATTCAGAGGGTGGAATAAATGTGGGGCTCAGTGAAGATTGCATGCTGCAGGCCCCCAGGCCCCATCGCGCCACAGCAGCATGGCACATGCTGCCCGATCCTGGCCTTGGGGGCCCCCGCCGAGGGGCAGATGGCAGGGAAACAGTGCCGCACAGTGTCTGGGCCATCGGTGGCTCCAGTAGGACATGCCACTGCCATGGCAATGGTTGCCACAGCACCGGCACACCAGCCAGAGCATTGTGTGAGCTGGGCATGTGGATGCCGGGATTACATGGCGGCCATCCAAGTGCCCTGATTCTGCAACTGCAGGAACGTATAGCTGATGCGATTGCAGAATCGGACACAAATTGGCCCCATCCATTTTTTGGGTATCTGGACGGCCCGACCGTGCACATTGTGGAATCGGCCTCATACTGTATAATCACCCAATCCTTCCCCCGAAGCTCCCACAGACCCCTTATGGTTCACACTTCCCTTTCCAGCCACAGGCGCCACACCTTATTAAAACGTGCTATCTGTTTTTGCCTCAGTGCAGTCAACCTAGACATCATACACACATGGTCCATATATCCCTTCCACATATATACTGAGGGTAGTGTTTCACTATTCAGTGGCAGGCAAGCAACAAGCAGGCAGCTATCATGCCCCAATGCACCAAGTGCTCTTCTTCCCCCTTTAGCTCCAGGTAGGCCCCATTCAGCAATGCTACCTCCTACCTCCTAACAAGGCATTTCCCCAAGAGCAAGCCACACGGAGCAAAAATATCATCCCACTATCGCTGTGCCTCCACACAGGTCCATCATATATGTAAATATGTTCCCTCCTCCCCACTTTTCCTCCAACAGGTAGTGGAGGCCCTCCCAAATATTTTAAATAGATGCTTAGGAGTATAGTGTCACTTACACAGCAATTTATAATTGTCCTCCAGCAGATTACAGTTATCAACCCCTTGTACATATTCCAAACAATGTCTTCCCACTTATCATCCCCCTACTGATCCTCTAAATCTTCTTCCCACAGGGATTTAAAGCCATACCTTACCCCCTCTGAATGTAACACGAGTCCATACAACTGCTCAATCAAGCCCTTAGTCCCGATCCTTTGGAAAATTCCCTCTACAGGCCAGGGCTCCCTTCCCCCCCTCCTTCTTGATAAGCTTGGGATATAATGTAGCACTTAGGAGTAACAAAACTCATCAAAAGGGGTCAAATCATATTCTGCCCATAGTGACTCAAAGCTCATCACTTTCCCTTCCTCTAACATATGTTCCACCCAATAAAGCTCCTCCCTCTCCCACCTAGTAAACCCAGGATCGCTTACCCCCAGGGGGAACTTGCGATTATACCGCAAACAGACAAAACTGGAGATACCACCTTCTCCCAGAAACCCCGCTCTCCACTTCACAGAGATCTTTAAAGTATTAATTGTATAGGGATACTCCAGCCCCTTGTGGGCCACTCCCTGCTCTGGGAACCATGCTCACGTTCCAAATAGTATCTCTCCACATTCTGACTGCTCTAATTTTACCCAGTCTTTGGGGGTCTCCTCTCTCCATTCTTTCACTGCCCGCAATTGGGTGGCCTCATTATAATATCAGAAGTTGAGAACACTCCTCTTCCGTCTCCGATACAAGATCTCCCCAGCCACTCTTAGTTTCTTTTTCCCTAGGTTAAGAAACTTCTCCCCAGCCCTATTTCTTCTAACACTTGGAACATAAAAGGCCAATTTAGTCTATCAAAGGCCTTCTCGGCATCTATTGAAAGGAATGCCCTGGGTTTTCCCACCCAATATATCGCCCTCATAAGATTGAGGGTTCTTCTAAAATTATCTACCGCTTGTCTCCCCGGTACAAATCCTGCCTGGTCGGAGTGGACAAGCTCTCCCATCTTAGGTAATAGCCACATGGCCAAACTTTTTGTCAGGAGCTTGAAGTCTGTGCCTAGTAGGGAAATTGGCCTGTATGAGCTACAAAGCATGGGATCCTTACCCTCCTTTAGCAAGAGAGTTCCCTTGCTTCCACTTAGGATTCTGGGCAAACTAACATCGTCGAGCACCTTATTGTTCATCCTGGCCAAGATCTCCACAAACTGATCTGCAAATACTTTATAAAATTTAGCAGAGGAGCCATCCAAACAGGCACCTTATTGCTAGGCAAAGAACAGATGGCCAACAACACTTCATGGGCGGGAATCACCCGATTCAAAATCCCCTGATCAGCCTCTGGCATCCCCAGAAGGTCTAGACCCTCTAGGTAAATCGCTATTTCCCCACTTGAAGCCTCATACTCAGGCTATTATAGATCCCGGTAGAATATTAAAAAAAACAGTCCCTGATACCTGCCCTATCCTTTATCTCCAGACCTTCACTACTTTTAATTTTAAAAATAGCATTCCAGGTGCGCAGTGATTTCAACTTCACAGCCAGCGGCTTGAGGCCTTATACCCCTGCTGAAAATGCTATTGCTTTAACATCTTTAGGACATAATTCACCTCATCTGTCAGTATCTTCTGGTACTGCGCCCCTTCCTCTCCCAGCCAAACTTTCCCCTCTTTTCCCAACCACTTGCCTCCTTCTGCTGCTCCTTCTATTTTTAATTGAAGCTCCCAACAGTAACCAGCTTACCCCTCAGCACCACCTTAAGCCCTTCTCACAGAGTTCCCAGATGAGTCACCTCCAAATCATTTAATTCCAAATTCTCCTGTATCACCTTCTGCACCTGCCCCTAGACCTCTTCATCAAACCTCCAGACCTGCAACCCCTTATACGCTAGGCCTAACACCAAATCACACCATATAATCTCACATATTCCACAATCACCCACCCTCGAGTAACCCTTTCTCTACTAACAGGTAGTCTATATGTGAGTATGAGTCATGTACCCCTCGAGTAGAAGGTGAAATCCTTCCCCCAAGGTTGCTATGCCTCCAAACGTCCACCAAATTCAAATTATCAATAAGGTTCTCCATTTTCCTCCTTCCCAATATGCAGTAGAACTCTTTGCCCATCCCTTGGAAGTATCCAAAAGGATATGCTGGGGCATATCAAAATCCCCTCCAACAATCACTTGGCCCTCTCTAAATTCCCTGATCTTAACAGCTAAGGCATCAAAGAAGTCCCCCTGACCTTCATGGGGGGGGGGGGGCATATACATTTACTACTGTCAATTTACCCCTCTCTTCAATCTCCCTCTGTACCATAAGGAAGTAGCCCTCCCTATCCTTCTCTACACATTTCACAGTCTCTCCCAATCTTCTCCACCTTTTCCTCTAAAATATTTAACAAACGGAACCTATTGAGGGTTTAATGCTTTAAGGTCTTCTCTGAGTAAAGTGAGACTTCGTCATTTTCTTCAGGCACGGCAGTTTAATATCTTTCTTCAAGGTACGTATGATTCCAATCACAGATGTACTGCAATTAAAGATAATTTAAATGATCATTGGTATACTGTGGTACTGGGGTGTGTAGTCGGTACTTCAAAACTTCTTTAATTTTGGTTATAGCCATGCTAAAGTTCTCACTCTTGAACTCTCTCTTGATATACATATATACATACACATATATCTATAGGTCATATGTAGCGCACATATATGGAAATAATATTCTATGAAGATTAATTACCATTTTCACAGTAAAAATAGTAGTCTCGTATTTTAATTATTGGAATTCCTTAAGTATTTCATTTGTATTTGCCGGTGATATTTCAATTGATTTCCTGCTCCCCTCTGTGATATTAATGAGCTGCAATGACAGAGAAGTTTGAATTACGAGTTTTGCAGAAGGAGTTAGTGAAGCCCCACTCATAGAAGTGGCTATCAGGGCTGGTTAATATTCTGAGGGTTGAAACATCATTTTTTATTTTGCACAAAAAGGCCATTGCAGTTTCATTCCAATGTATTTTTAATGTAAATAATCTGAATACACTATTATCCCATCAAAGTTTGCTGTACAACATTCGAGTAAGGTACAGCAGAGGCAATACAGTGGGTTGGGAAAAATGACTCCTATGATGTCTGTTCATGCCAAGTATATGGACAGCTGCAGTGGTTGTTTAGTTGTCAGATTATTTAATTTTTAACATACTGTGTCTGTAGTCATGTCGTTAAGGACTCCTGCACTTACAATAAACATTTCTTGTAATATTTTCACCAGCTATGACATTAAACTCTAACTACATATGGATAAGTGACCAGTCAGCAACAGCCCTTAGAGCAAAATACAAAAAGAAAAAAAAAAGTTGATGTAGCCTGTAAAGAAAACAAGTCGGCAATGAAATGTCAAATGCAAAGTAAGAAGGGGAGATTTATTTAGTAGCTTTTGCTGGCTATACTCAGGGGGACAAATCTACCTATTTGTCAAGCCTCTGACAATAGCCTATTTCTCTTTAGCTTCCCGTATGCTTTATTAAAGAAACACTTGACCCACCTGTCATATCAGATTGCTGCCTTTATCCAAAACAGAATAAAATAGACACTTCCCTTTAGGGAATCCTGATGCAAATACAAGAGGCCTGAGAGTCCGGGCTGCCAATTTATTGAGCATGTTGGGGTACACCAAACTGTCAAGGGACAGAAATGTAATACAGAGCGCTCTAACAAGCTCATTTCTTGTCTCTGCAGAGATTCTTTTGCTCTTTCCCCAGTTCATTTTATGCTATTTCTATGTCCTGCTTCTCATGGGCAGCTGTCAGATAAGGTTCCCTTTCACTCTCCTAATAGGGATCCTATTCTTCTGGCATTCCCTTGGTGGTCTCCTCTCTCAGTTTTCGCTTGTGCCAACAACTGTCTTAAAACCTTTCTGCGGCAAAAGCTTTGTGAACGGTTTAAGGACTAAAGCAGGACGACTTGGGTGCCAATGGAGAGTCGACTTACAAGAACCAGACACACTGTGGGTTATTTTTCAAAAACACAAAAATGAATTGTGACATATTGATACAGATACATTCCATTTCATTTCGGTTTTGCAATGTTACGTTTTAGTATGGAAGAATGACCATAGATCTCTTATTCAGAAGCTGACCTTCCCTTTGAGATTAATCTGAAGCAGAATGGAAAGAGTTGTCCTTGGTGTTACATTCCATATTGGGAAATTGGTTTTATTGTGGATCTTCTAAGGTTTCCCTTAATGCTGTGCAGATCTGGAATTTGTTTCTCCAAGTAGGCTTTATGGTTTTCAGGGAAGCAAGCTGAAGATGTGGGAGTACTGTCTGTCCCAACGAAGCACTGTTTTGGCTAGGAATAAGGTAAATATCGGACATGTATCTATCTACTAGGGTTATTTTAGAAGCCTTATTCGTATTTTGGATTCTGAAAATGAAGACAAAGGCATCCAATTCACACTGGTGGCCCTGGAGCCATATTAGTTGCCCGTAGCGCGAGGATGTCCAAGTAGAATGGGGACATGCTGGAGGAGTGGCCAGGATGGCACAAGCATTTTCTGACTCTGGTTATTGAAGTGTCCATGCCTATACCTGCTCCTGACCATGAATAAGGAGTAAAAATATGCTAAAATCATGGCAGCAACGCTACCAGGGGGAAGAGCACAATGCACCGTCATCGTCACTGTCAATATTTCCTGGGCAAAGAAACCTGCATTTAAATACAGACCCCAAACAGATGACTAACCCGCCATTGCATGTCTGAGTGTCTGCAGTGTTTCTGGACATGGACGTCCCCCTCCTGGAAAACACTGGCTAAAACACCCAAGAAGCCATTTCTGCAGCTGTCCATTTGGGGATCTCCATGTTTCTAAAATTGAGCCAAATTGTAAATGTCCCTGGGATTTCTCAGATGTTTGGACGTCCATTCTGAAATGCCACTTCACATGTTTAACATTAATCAATATGTAATTCAAAACAAGGTTATTGCTAACTTGCTAACCTTGTTCCTAGTCAACACAGTGCTTCATTGGGACAGACATTACTTCCACATCTTCAGCTTGCTTCCCCGAAAGCAGTGAAGCCTACCCTGAGAAACAAATTCTGTCTATCCATCTATGTACATATGATCCTTTTCCCATAAATAACTGGACAATATTAATAAGAAATGTTCAGGCACTATTGGGATAACATGCAGAATTCACCTTTTGTAAAATTGCCTGGCTTATAGATGTCTAAACTTAGGTGCATGCATACATTTGTCTAGCCTGGTTGGAGGGGTTCCTGGAAGTGGAGTTTGCGTAGGGCTTGCACTTTTGCACAGTGAGGCCAATATTCAGCGATGATGGCTAGGCACTTTTAAAACTCCTAGCCACCTCTTCTTTAACTAAACCAGATATTCATCACTGCAACTTACGCAGCATTTGGCACCGAATATCTGGTTTTGCTCGACAGTGCGGTTGCTATGCAGTCAACAGCAATACTCAGTCACTCATTGAATAGCAAAGACTGCTTAAAGTTAGGACAGCCATTAGCCTGTCCTAACTTTAACCAGTTTAGATATCTGATTAGCAGCTGATATCGCCACTGACTGGACTGCGCCTGGACCACCCTGATCCACCCACAGATCGCACTTGTTTTAACCAGGCATCTTTTCTGCAGTCTGTGGCAGTCCCACTGAATGTCAGGATGCCACCCCCCCCCCCCTTATTTTATAAATATGCACATAAACATGTCAAATTAACTGACCAATTTGTGCAAGCCAGAGAGCAAGTGTAAATGTGTGAGTATGTTTTCTGGGAGGTATCAGATTGCCTCAGGTGCATCTTAATAGAATGCTGTGTACCAAACGTTAATCAATTGAAGACCGATGGGAAAACGGCATATTAAAAATGATTTATATTTAAAATGTGCATACTTTTCCTTCTGTAACTGGTGCAGTGTATACACATTTCTGCTACATCAGTTTGGAAGCTTGCTATAAAATTACCCTCCATAGTAATTCAGTCTTGAGCATGTACCATAAAGAGAGACCTAGGAGTGAACTAGATTTAATAGATTTGGGTAATCATCCATTGACTTCAGTCCTTAGGTAGATAGACTCCTGCTTTACATTCTCTGAAACTCTGGTAGAATATATTCTGAATGTTAGGACAATCAGGCATTTAATATTAACCCTCCCAGCAGGCTGGCGATGGATATGGCTTTTAATCTACCATTATCAAACTCTTGAAAGGCTGCTCTCCAAGCAAGGCTGAGAAGTATTTCAGCATCTTCAGCACTCCACATACCCTGGCTCAGAAGTGAGGTTCATGAATATCATGGTATGAGCAAAACTAACCCATTTGGAGAAACTGCCCTGAATAAAAATTATTCTCCTTATCTCTGGAAAATAGTGGATCCTGGGTTTGAGGAACAGTGTCCCTGCACGAATCACTGCCTCTGATGCTTCTTCCACCTCCAGGAGTTCTCAGTGATGAGAAGGCTCTTTCCTTGCCTATCTTTCCTTTCTCTTTCATGCCTCCTCTTTCATCTTTTTCACCTTGTTTCCTTCTCCTTCTCCTCTCTCCAGGAGCTCTTCAGAGTTCTCTAGCAGCCCTCTCTACAAGTGACTGATAGCCAGACGTTTATACTTGCTGGAAAGGGGCAGAACATCCTTGATTCTGTAGCTGCTGCTACTTAGCCAATCTATTGCATGCTAACTTACCAAAATTATCTCACTTGAGTACATCGACCTAACAGAGCCTGCCTCATTAAGCCGTCTTCTTTCATTCTATGTGAAAGCCATGTGAAACAGCCTTGATGAATCTAGAGTGCAATGTCACGTCTTATTTAAGTGTGCTGGACAACTATCAAATGACGTAGTGCAAGTTAACTGTTAGCAAACGAGCATAATAACCATTAATGTGCTGGAATAACAGTTCACACTAATTCACATGCTGCCTAGGATATAATGGGGTGGGAAATGACTGCAAATTGCAATTATCGCACAATCATTTATCATGTACTGTTGCTGTTGCAGTTAGTGTGGATGGACTAAAGGAGGTATTTTAGCACCACCATGTCTAACTAGCGGCATTGGCATATATAGGTCAGCAGCACGTGCAAATAACCATTTTATAAGGTTGATATTTACCAGTGGAAATTGATACCATTTAGCGTTTTCAAGGGATCATGGTTAGGGTAGGGTTTGAATACACAGATAGGCCTAAAAATTTCCATGTCAGCTTTTACACCTGCCCCAAAGCACACATAAGTATCAACTTGAAGAGACAGGTACAGAGGTCAACAGAGCTCCCTCCCCAAACTCCTCACACTCCCTAATATCATCAATACCCCTTGAAACCTCCCCCACATCATCTGCCTGAACTCCCCCAAGCCCTTCTGCTATCATCAGTACCCTTTGCAAACCCTTATTATCAGTAGCTTTCTCAAGCCCCCACATCATCAGAGTTTTTAAAAACCCATCTAGACATCATCAATATCCTTCAATAATGCCCTAAGAACCCCCTGCCAAACATCCCACCCCAACCCTCTCCTGCATCTTACTGGGGACTCTCTGGTGTCTAGTAGGGGCAGGAATAATCCCTAACCACTCCTGCCCCATCAAGCACCAGGTTCAAAATAGTACTAGACTTCAAGCTACCATAAAAGGGCATTTGGAAGAGTTTGTACAGAGGTATGCCTTTGCCAGGGGGTTTGGGGAAGTTTTGGACAGGCATTGATGATGTTGATGGGTTCAAAGGGATTTAGGAAGGGCACAAATGATGTCAGTGGGGTTTGGCAGTGCGGGATGGAGAGGGAATATTATTGTCAGGAGCAGCTATTTGAAAAAGCTGTAGATGTGGAAATTTGGGGAGAGCAGGGTGCTCTTTTTCCCCATATCCAGCTTTTGAAAATTGCTGCTTCTATTGGGCATACTGGAATATACACATACACTCTTGCACTTCCGTATAATATTTTACAAAAGGATTTTACAAAAGGCTCTGCATTTTAGAAGAGCCTTTTGTAAAGTACTGAGGGAATTGTGAACATCCTGACCTGGATGTCTCAATTCTATGTGAAATGGGTCTTCTACTGTGCTGTAAAGAACGTTTCTGAGCAATGACTATTTGGGAACATGCTATGAATAGACTTTTAACTGTAATTTTCAAGGTAGCATTTTGCTTGTAGATGAAACACTTCCAGCTTAGAGCTTTGTGCTGATATGTGAAGAGAGGAAAACCTTATACAGACAATAGGAGAAAATGCGTACTCATCTACCCAGTCCGAAGGAGGAAGACAACAAAATTGTCCTGGATGGGAGATGATGAGGCAATTTTTTTATTTTTGCAATATATTTACTGAATTATACATAAGTATTCAATCATAATAGAGTGCAAGCAAATGAACAGAAAATATAAAGCACTCAAGAACAGAGATTAAACTCCTCATCAAGGATATCACTGCTTGACCCAGTACAAGCATTGCGGAACCTGTGTCTTTTGGGGAACTGTTAGGTACGTATGACCTAGATTGGCCACTGTTGGAAACAGGATACTGGGCTTGATGGACCTTGGTCTGACCCAGTATGGCATTTCTTATGTTCTTATGTTCTCACGCATATAGCTTTTAAACAGATTCACAGGAGAGACATTATCTAATTTAGGACAACCCACTAAACGAATATTCCTTCTACGAGTACATTGAATGTTTTCCATATTTTCCAACTTGCGAATATTAGCCAAATATAATTTCAAAGCTTCTGTTGAGACTAAGGGCCCGATTCAGAGATGCAACTTGCGGGGCTGCACGTCCTGGTGGGATGTGCAGTCCCGCAAGCTGTCCTGCCCCTGGGCGGAGGGGGGCGGGCCAAGAAGGCAGGACATACATGGCCAATTCCTGTCATGGCCCTGTATGTCCTTCAGGGTCAGGGGGAACGTGCTGCTTATTCCACCTTCAAGGTGGAATAAGCAGCACAAACTGGGTGATCGGGGCTGGAAACCCCCCCCCCCCCCGTAGCCGGGACTGGGTGTATGTAGGTCCTCACCACCGCCAAATCCAGGCCCCAGCTGCCCACCCGTGGGTCGGGTGGTGGGGAAGAATAGGGTCGGCACCACGGGAGCCATGGAAGCCTGCAGGGAGGACATCTCCGCAGGCATGCAAGGGCACGCTGAGCCGTCCTCGGGCCCGATTCTGTATGCTGTGGGAATGTTTTGCTCCCACAGTACAGAATTGGGTTCTAATTGGCCCGTCCTGCTTAGGGCCATCTGGATGGCCCAGATGTGCCCCTTTCTGAATCGGGCTCCATGTCAACGTGTTTTATATCTTCAGAAAGTCTAATAGAGTCCTGAACAGTGGCTTGTATCTTATTTTCACATTCAGTTGATCGAGATTCAAACTTGACAACAACACCATGTTGTTGTTCCAGTTTAGTTAACACCAACTTCTCCAGCTGAGAGAACGCACTCAAAATTCTCTTGACCGAAGAGTTATTAATATCACCATCGTCATGAAGTACAATTGTCTGAGTACTTGGAGCTGAATTATGCAGTGATTCCTTCTCATGCCTACTAGAAGTCTGAGACAACAAAGCTTTAGATCAAGTTGAGACTAGTGAAAAGAGTCCTCATCGGAACCAAGACTCAGAACAGCTTTGATTTCAATTTTCTTTGTAGTTAATATGAGCGTTCTCCAAAAAATGAACAGTTGAAAGGATCTTCAAGTGACGTGTCCACACTCAGACCCTGCAAGTTGCTCACAGAATCGAAAAGCATGTTATTAGAAGCCAATTCCAAGGAGCATTGCTCTAAAGAAGCCAAAGGTTCCCCATCAGAATGTGAAGAGGCTGGAGCAATGTTCCCTCTAATTTTCTGTAGGCTGTGTGCGCATAAAATATCAGCTGTGCAGCTTTTGAAGGAAGGTTACATTTTTGTGCGCCACATAATGACACTCTTGAGTTATATACTTTAAAATTTGACTACATGTCAGAATACAGTATGTACACCACATTGATTTTAATCAAATTAAATGAAAATAGACTATTACTAAATGAAGCAGAAAATTTCTAGT
Organism: Ichthyophis bannanicus; assembly: GCA_033557465.1. Taxonomy (NCBI): domain Eukaryota; kingdom Metazoa; phylum Chordata; class Amphibia; order Gymnophiona; family Ichthyophiidae; genus Ichthyophis; species Ichthyophis bannanicus. Next base: position 34,648,256 of record CM066050.1, on the reverse strand, counting down.
AATTACAATCACAACTTTTACATTTTAAGATGTCTGTGTTGTTTTCTATCAGAATCAAAACTGTAATTTTTGTGCGCTCTGTTGTGAAGTATGTGTGCTCGCTTGGCGAGGTGTGTGCGCACGCACACGCGCACAGCTTAGAGGGAACAGTGGGCTGGAGCCCCCACCACCAGAGGGACCTCCATCAGGTAGGTGGACAGCTTTTTGCCATGATGCTAGGATGCCACTGCTTCCTCGCATGAGCAGCGACCTGGCTTATGGACGGGAAGCTCCCTGTTTGTCAATCTGCTCGACATACAGGGAGTGCTCAGGCATCTAAGTCCCTGATTCTGTCCTTGCAGGTATGTCCAGGTCCCGAGGCGGCAGAATCAGGGACATCTCCGGCACATCCAGGTTTTGGCCGGGCAATGCGGCCGGACGTGCTGGATTCAGAATTGGCCTCTTTGTATTTAAACATCTCGTTCAACAAAACAGGAGAGCTTCAGGCATAGAGCATGTGGGCGGCAGCTGTATTGGGTTTGAGACCATTTTAGAAAGACTTTCCATGTATAAAACCGGAAAGAGCTATTTCTAAAATAGGCTGGATACAGGTACAGTATAAAAGAATACAGTGGTAATGATCCTGAAGTGCTTTTGTAGCGTTCATTCCTTGGGGTGGAATTGGGTTGAGTTTAAGGTTTACACTTATAAGTGTACAAGTAAATCCTGGTACATAACACTTGTAGATTTATGCTTGCTCATGTGTTTCTGCCACCGTTAGATACATGTGTCAGTGGCGATTTTTAGAAGGGAACGTTTCCTATTTACACATAAACCAGACACATTCTCTTATACCGTCAGTTCTATTGGTTCTAGTATCATCCACATGTTCTATTGGTGGCAACTGAAATACATCGTAGCAGAACAGACAGAAATAACTGGGCAGATTAGATTGGTCAACTGGTCTTTTTCTGCCATTGTCTACTATATTATATTATGTTAATTTATTGCAGGTTATTTCTAGCTTTTAATGTTTCTTTATGTTCAGCAGCATTTTAGATTTTACATATTTGTTTTATTTAATGAACTGTATAATTGTTTTAAATCGTATTAAAAAAAACCAACCATTAAAAAAGATTACAGGCTCACTTGTTTAGACAAAGCTTGCTGCACAGACCCTAAATTTTTCATTTTCATGTCATTTCTTGTTAGAGTTTATGAGCAAAAAAAAAAAAAGCATATAAGAGCTTAGAGGTCCAATAGAGGTCTGAAATGATAGATAATGTTACCAAATCTGAAAATGCCTCATCTGGACTGAGTTTTGTACTTATGGAAGTCACCACACTGTACCTTTTGCTCTCAAGTACTAAATCTAAACATAAATCAAACTAATGGAACTTTTATTCCTTTAACCATGTTGCTAAAACCCTCCATTAATCATAAAACACTACTGGAAGAATGTATTTTACATTCAGGATAATCACGCATGGGAAATGCATTGAGGCGTGACATTCTACTCTAAATGGGCTGAAAGCCAAAAATAAAAGATGAGTTCTATTTTTTTTAGCAAATCGTTTCAATAATAGAAAAATACTCAGGTCCTACTTCCATGGTAAATTTACTACTTAGTTGTATCATCTTAATTGGCCCCCAATGCTGTGTGCTTTAGCCATGAGGCAAGTCAAGATAATATTATGAAGATCTGAGGCAGTAGATGAATCACCTACAGAAGAATATGACCCAAATCTGACTCAGACTAGGATCCATTCATTTTAACTGCCTACAGAGTATTACCAATGGATTGACCGTAAAGTTTGTTGAACTCTTTAATTTCCAGTTTGAGGTTATGCGCTGTTGCTTCAGATAGAGGTTTTAAACAGTGCACTTTGTAGCTGTTGATACTTGATAAATTCATTTGCTTTTTATTCCTCCTGTGTTATGGTCACAGGTTATTTGAGTTTCTGCTGAATCTCCACAGTTTTAATTTACATTTTTGACACTTCTTTTCTTCTGCACTGTGAATTTCAAGTTTCATGTTGTTAGGGAAACTTCAGCAGCTATGGATGGGTCATATGTATGATACCAAGGCTGGGACATTCATTAAGTGAACTAGGCAGTTACCCAGAATGCCAAGATTTGGGGGTGGGGGTGGCAAAATAGTGGCAGCCTGGAGAAGCACTGAAACTCCCTCCCCCCAGTCAATGGTTGACTGAACAGCGTGAATGAGCAGATAGTTAAACAAGGAAGCATGTACGGGGTCTTAGCACATGCGTGCAGAAGGTCTGTTGTGTTCCTACCCGCTCTGACACAGGCTTCCTGTTACCAAGTAGAGGGGGGCATGGCAGCCTTCAATACATGCACAGACTAAGGCCCCGTGCTTCGCTAATGATTGATGTCCCACACTGACATAGCAGAAAGGGACAGTGAAAGGAGACCACTAGGTAGGGGGGGACAAAGAATGCTGGACTGCTGGAGGGAGACGAGGAGGATTGCTGGTCCAGGGGTAGGGAGGGAGTGGTGAGATGTTGGATTGGGGGGGGAAGGTGCACAAGATTAATGGTTTGCCTAAAGTGCTTGATATGATAGTGCCTCAGACATTTTGCTGCACTTTGCGAGCAACGCCTGGCCAATGAATAAAGTGTGATAAGACGCAGCTAAGGATCCTCAGTTCTTATATTCAGATTTCAAAATATGAGAGAGCTAATTCAATGTTTCCCTAAGATTGCTGAAGAAGGAAGCAGTGTAGAATGAAGAGAAACAATGGTGCCATTGTCTAACAGTGTGTGCTTACGCCATTAACGGCATTAGGCCCATTGCACTCCTATACGTGCTGTTAGTAAATGAGCCCCTAAGGGTAAGTGCAGGATAGCAGAGACGTGCTTCCATTTGATATGACATGGGAAATATCAGTGGCATTTCAGAATTTTTTTTAATGGAACTAAAAAGCCCCCACATTTAGCTCCTGATTTTCCAGTAGTAGTTCAAGAACAAATAGAGCAGGCATTTCGCTGTTCCCCAGAGGGTTAAGTGACTTCCCAAGGCCACATGGAGTCACTACTGAAATTTGAACCATGGTCTCTTGGGACCTAGGTTAAAACGTGAACCATTAGGCTACTCCTCCACTCATCTACAAACAGTACAGACAGTCCTGCCCCCAGCTGATTAAGTAGCTGTGCGTAAACCTTTAAGGAAAGCCCCCCTCCATGTTTTCTCTATTGCCCTCCTATTGAACTCCCCAACATTTTATCCTGCACACTGAAAAACCCTCCACTCGAAATAAATGACAAAAAATTTCAATGAAAATGATTACGCTTCACTCTTGAAACAACACCAACTTGAGTCAGAAGGCCAATGTTTACATTGCATTGCTTTACACTAAAAGGGGCCCTTTTACTACAGTGCACTAAGCGGTTAAGGTTGGGGCTGTGGTAACTGTTACCATGCTGGTATGAAAGCTTCTGCGTGCTAATGCCTGCAAGAATTGCTCATAGCATGATGGAGTGGGGAAAGCGCAGAGTGAGCGTGGGTTGCACATTGCATTAATGCACGATGCTTATTGCGCACTGTCAATAATGCAATTAGTGCAGGTAATTGGGAATGACCTTAATGCGTGATAAGGGACTTTTCAGTGTGGTAACTGCAGGCATGCCCCCGACAGTTACTGCATGACTTTGGCACTTGCTGTGCATTAATTTTTACTCAGAATGCACGGTAGGGGCATAAATGTACCGCTTTCGTAAAATTGCAATGTGTGCCTTCAAGTCATTGCTGATTTCTGGTGACCCAACAGCTCCTGGGCTTTTTTGGCAGTAGATTGCCAGGCCTTTCTTCCCATGCAATGGAGGGTTAAATGACTTGCCCAAGGCCACAAGGAGTGCGAGTGGGAATCAAACCCTGGTCTCTTGGTTACCAAGCCACTGCTGTAACCACTAGATTCCTCCTTAGTAAAAATGTCCCTATAATATTTTGTTTCATTGGAGTTCCTGCTTGTTGATTTATCTCTGCAAGGCTACTGAGCGCTTATGAAGTGCAATACCAAGATGAGAACGCATTTAACGATAAATGTTTGACCTGATTCTTTTTTATTAACAACCTAGGCATCAGAATGCAGGGGCCACAGGAACCCTGGCCTCACAAAACCTTCGCTGCTGTGGAGCTTCCCCTATGTTGTCCTGCGGGGGCCTGATCTCCCATAAGCAGAAGTAGGGGAAGGCCGGTGATTGCAGACGCATGGAATTTGGCTGGCCAAGGGGCGGAGCTCGGCCCCACCAATAGAACACAGGGTTCCGACACCTCTGAGCAAAGCTTTAAAGGGTGACACAAAGCTTTGCTCAGAGGTGTCGGAACCTCGTGTAGCAAAGGGTCCAGCTCTTACACTCATTTCTGTGGACTTGAGCTTATTTCCAATTTGGATTTCTGTAGCATTCTGATGTACCCTAATTTTACTAGGATAGTCCTTTCAGACTTCTGCAGATGAATACTGCTCTTTGTGGTTTATGAAGACAGGTGGAGTTCCTGCCATACAATAAGAAATTTTTCAACATGGAATCTCTTTTAAGCCTTTCCTATTCTTTCTCTAAATTGTGAAAGTTTCTCAGGACATCCTCCTGGTGTGTATACAGTCCTGACAGATATTTATGAGGGTAGATCTGGCATTCTTTAAACCATGCGCTTACCCAAATATCCATATTTCATGGAAAGATTATAGGTTTACAAAGGCAGAGAAGGGTCACTTCTCATCTCTTCTAAGTACATTATTGTGGAAAATGTGATACTATGTCACAATCATTAATTTCTTTTTGTATGGCTGGTCTAGTCCTTCTACTGCTTATTCAAGATCATTTTAGTGAAAAGATTAACTTTGCATTTTCTAATCCCTTTCTCCAGCCCCTTGCTTATTCTAAGTCATTCGTACTTGAATATTAACACAATCTACTCAGCTTCCGTTCTCACTGTAACACAATCATGTTGAAGCCACTAGGTTCTTCTCAAGAGCCCAGTAACTTTCCCATGTTTTGACTAGAAAACTCAATAGATAGGTTAAAGGTTAGCTATTTCCTCTCTTAAGTGTTTGAAAGCTAGAGTTAAGTGAAAAAAAAGTTGTACAATTCAAAACTAGTGCTACTAAATTTACATTTAGCATCATGTGTGAGAAATAGCTATAATTCAAGTCACACTTCATACAAAGAAAGGGGCTATACAATCTAGCATTCATGAAAGACGATCCTGCAACATTAAGAATGCAATACTTAATATTAAAAAATGCATTTGTCAGAAGCAAGACAACATAAAAAAAGAGTAGTGGAGGAGCAATGGAACCTTTAGCATTTTTGTGGGTTCAGGATATCAAATCCTTTGCAAGTTAGACAGAGAGAGGTATTTCTCTGAATGACTGCTGTGTTAGAATTAGTTGTGTCTATAAAACTCATCAGCGATGGCTGTTGAGAGATAAGTTGCCAAATGTTAGAGTGCGTAGTTTATCAAGGCTGCCTCCCCTCTCCCCAATATTTTGTAATGGGATTTTATGGTAGTGCTCATTCTTTTTCACTTTTGTATATGCATGCGGTCATTTATACGGCATCCTTCTCCAGCATCCATACTACTTTTATGCAAATTCTACTATGTGTACATACATTCGGATACTGATGTTGTACTTTATGTTGGTAGTTCACCATCTACTAGGATGTCATGTAGCAAATTACCCACAGAAACAATGAATCCCTTCCATGCAAAGCTTACAAGCCAGATGGGGATCTAAAAAAAAAAAATAGGAAATGATATGACTTGTCCAAAAGGACAGGTAGAAGAAGTTTCAGAAGCAGGATTTGACTTCAGGTCCTGTGGTTCCTAGTCTGCTACTCTGACTTGTTGCTCTCTCTTTTCTGTAATTTGTGCATTTAGTAAGGATAATAATGTTGATCACTATCTTCTCATAATTTTATTTTGCTAAGCGGGTTCTGAAAATGAGCACAGGTTAGGTATGTAGCCAGAAAGCTATCTAGACATCTACTGGCTATACTGGGGAGAAGACTGAGCGCCTTAAATTTTAAGACTTGCATATTTATGACTTTCGGAATCACAAGAGTCAACAAGAAAATTTTAATTAGAGGCTTTCCAGCAGTTCAGCAAATTAACTCAGAGTGAAAGAGAAGTGCCTAAGAAAGATGAGGACAGATGAAAAAAAGAAATTGTCATTTCTTGGACAGGTAGGTTTTCAATTATCTCCTGAAAGTTTAGTAATGGAGCTTTGGGTATTTTGTTTTATTGTTGTTTTAGCAGACAATATCTTCTACTTGCTGTATGTCCATTAATCACTATGAACTCTGCACCAGTGACTTTAATTTTAGTCTACTAATGGTGAATTATTTTGCAAACATCAAAGGATTAAACCACTAGCCAGCCTAGTACTGAGGCACTCTATGGATGTAGCTGCTTTTATTTGCCCCTTCTTTATTATAGATCATTTAGAGTGAATTAATGATTTTGTTTTGGATGTTCATTCTTAAAGTAATTAAATCCTGATCATAAACATGTCACATTGTGAGGTCATAGAGCCCTGTTTTAGAATCTGAGATCTTGCATATGCTAATGATAAATAATTACCTTCAGAGATTTATTTATTGATTTACTACAGGTTTATACATGTTGAGAGATATTTTATAAAAGTCACCTGTGTGCGAAGAGCAAGTAGATGCTTATTTGTAGCCTAATTTATGTAGACACATAAGCACCTATGGGCTGTTATGAAATATTAGTAGAGTTCCTGCAGAAATCACAAGAGTTGGTTTAAATTTGCACACATACAATACATGTGGCCGTTTCTGTTTTATAAAGGATGAAAGTAAATTGTGACTCCACCTACACTCCGCCAAACTCCACCCTGGAACATTCCTACATCAGAAGCAAATACATGAGTTCCTGTCATCGTGTGTACTTATGTTTCCTAAGAGACATTTCATGCACATAGTGGCTGATTTTATAAAGAGCGTAGTAAAGATCCAGCCATTTACATGTCAACTCTTTTCAAGGGCTTATGCGCATGAACGGGTATTTATGTGTGTACTTTAGATGGTCGTTATTCAATAAGTGCACACGTAAATCTGATCGTGCCTACTTTCGGTGTGAGTGTGCAGAGGCAGGGTTCGGGTTGAGCCCAGGCAGAGCTCAAATTTATGCACATTAGGGCTCTGCAACGAGGAGGCATAGGAGGAAGGTGAAGGGGGATAGACTCAGGAGTAAAATGTGGAAATATTTCTTTAGGGAAAGAGTGGAAGATGCGTGGAATAGACTCCCCGTGGAGGTAGTAGGTGCGAGGATAGTATCTGAATTCAAGAAAGCAGGGGGCAAACGCAGGAGATCTCTAAAGGAAAAAAGGGACTGTAGAGCTTTGTGGTTCATGTGGAAGGGCAGATTGAATAGCCGTCTTGTTTCTATGTTTCTGCTAAAGGGTTTAACATGTGCTAATGACGTTAACGTGTGTTGTAAGTGCCCACAGCCATTTTATTTCTATGAGCGCAATGGCGCTTAACGCGCGTTAACCTCTTCAAGGCTGCTTTTGGATCCCGATCCCCCTAATGTCCTGTCCACCTCCTATGTGTTTCCTTACCATTCTCCTAGATATATCCTAATCCCCAGTTGTGTTATCTGTCTTGACTAGACTGTAAGCTCCTATGAGCAGGGATGATCTTTTACATGTCTCTGTACAGTGCTGTGTATGCCTTGTAGTGCTGTACAAATGATAAGTAGTAATAGTAAATAGTAATTTAAAAAGCTTTTATATACCACTAGTCTTTAGTTCCCAGTTGTTGTGTTGTCTGTCTTGACTAGACTGCAAGCTCTGATGAGCAGGGACCGTCTCTTACATGTGTCTGTACAGCGCTGCATATGCCTTGTAGCGCTATACAAATGATAAATAGTAGCTAGCCTTTAGTAAACATACACGTACGTGCATGCTTGAAAAATCTAGGTGCGGGCATTTACACCTGCTATAGAGCATGAATAAATGCTCATGCCTCATTTTTGTGTGTCTTTACATCACCTAAGCCCTATTTTATAAAGTATGCGCGTGCTTCATGTCATAAAACAAGCCTAAAATATGCGTGTGCTAACATGCATTAACTCGTGGGAGTTTGTGACATTTCTCTCATATAATGCAATATGTGCTGTTGAGTCAATGCTGACTCCTGTCAATTCAGCAGTTCCTGGGGATGTTTTTGGCAGTGTGACTGGAAGTAGATTTCCAGACCTTTCTTCCAAGGCACTGGAAGGTAAAGTGACTTGCCCAAAGCCACAAGGAGTGCTAGTGGGAACTGAACCCTGGTCTCTAGGCCACTGCTTGTTACCATTAGGCTACTCCTCCACTCCATATACACGAAAATGCCTTTATAAAATTCCTCTCTTTAAGGATGAGACAAAATTACTTTAGTGACCAGCATTGGTGGAAATAGATGAAGCTGTAAAAACCACATATTCTGAATGAAAAACAGGTGTCCACATCTAGCAAGCAACTCATTCTAATCCCATTCTAAATAGGTGCTGCTAGTTACTGTAAGTTATAGCTCCGAAATTCCAGAAGAGGTTTGCGATTTACTATATTTTCTATTTATTTTCTTGGATCTTGTCCAGTTCCTCCTGTACCTTTGAACTTCCAGTTCAGGGTTAGGATCTGGTACCATGAGCCTTCATTCAGAATTGTCTAGGAATTCCTCCCCCTCTATTTTATTTCTACCCCCTTAACTTGGTCAGCACTGTGAAAGTCCTCCAGCTGGAACTGTGGACCCTAAATCTGACATCCAAGGGCTTTGTTGCTCATTCACTGACACTCCACCATGAGGGGCTGTGAACAAAGACTGGCAAACTCCAGTCTCTGCAGATTTCCGAACATCCTTCATGAATATGCATGAGAGAGATTTGTATGCATACTGTTTCACTTGTATGCACATCTGTCAATGAAATCCCACGTGGAATGTTGTCCAATGTCCACAGAAGCTGGAGTATGGCCATGCCTGACTGGGAATGGTAACCCTGCCACAGCACGTCAAATCCTGGCTAGATTGGGGAACTGATGACTGGACCCATAAACTGAGTCCAGGCCTTTCAGATGACAATGCACAGTGCTTGTGCTGAACCACCAGGCTGGCTCTGCTAGCTTACATTTTATACTTTCAAATGCAAAATATTGCAATGGCTCTTTGCCTCAATCCATAATTTGTTATGAAAGAAATTCTAATGAAGGAAGGTCAAGTCGCTTTGCTCTGTTTTAATTCTTCTTACCGACAGATTGCTTTCTTGGCTCTTATTAATAAAGCTGAATAAATGATGGCTGAAACCCCTTGTGCTTTTAGAAATTACTGTAATAGAACTATGCTAGAAAAACAGACTTAATAGCTGCTATTTTATTTATATAGCTTGGACGCAAACATTTACTCATAATTGAGGTTTTGGTGCAGAGCAGCTTGCACACATGATGTGGAAATATATACACACCAAACTTGCTTATATTTCATAAGGAAACATAACAAAAATGTAAACATTTGTTTGAATGTAGCCATGAAAACAGTGGAACACTGCAACTTAGGGGCATGTTTACTGAAAAGGGTGCTGCTAGTGGGTGCGTAGGCCATGAAACCAGCGCAGAGGCTGCACCAACTTCAGGGGGTGTTTGCGTCCATCCCCCTGCTATTGACTTGCTTCTAATGCATGGCGCTGTGGTAACCTGGCACATGGGTCACCTAATGCCACTCACTTACAGTGTTGTTAAGTGCACTTGTACTAATGGCTATAATGGAGGTTAGCGTGTGCCCATCACACCTGTGTTAGCGATGTGCCATTAATGCCTGTATTCTGCTCCCAACCAGCTCTGCCTCCACCCATTTGCAGGATTTTTAGCGTGTGGCCCAAGGGACAGAGTTAGGCTGAAATGAAGTGGCAACCCAAAATTATCTGTTTAACAGCTATATTCAGCCACTAAAAAGGCAATTTTAGAAGGGAGCTGTGGCAAGAGCTGCAGCTCCTATGCACACAAGCCCGTATTTTCCCAGACTTGTGTGTGTGCATGGGGACTTCCACATGTGTGTTGGCTGGTTGGGATTCTGTAAGTGCACACCAAAGTGCCCTGCATGCCAGTTCTGTGTAGGGGTATGTACAGGGGTGCAGTGGAGGTGGAGCATAGGAACAGCCTTGAAGGATGCATGTAAGTTGTAGAATGTCATGATAAACACATGTCCCTGTGCTGATTTAGGTACCACTAGCTATGCCTACTCTAGGGCAAGTGTAACTGATGTACCTAGAGTATGGCGCATTGGTACACACCTATTTTATGAAGAGAAGCTCACCAGTGCCTCAGTTTATAAAATAGGTCAGTTACACTCATGCGGAGAGATGTATCAACAATGTGGTGGGTTAGAAAATGACCCTCTAAATGGTTAATTTATATGTTTAGTTAGGCTTGCTGAAAAGCAGACCTAAACTAAATAAATAGTACTGACCACTAATGGTAAATACGTATATTCAGGACTGTTGACTATACATATAACAGCGTTGAATACATTGATTTATTTAAATGCCATGGCCAGTTTTTAAGTAAATATACTGACTGCACCTGCTGAATATTGATCCCAGAGTAACATAGCAGATGACGGTAGTAGAGACAAAAACTGTATCTGAATTCAAGAAAGCATGGGACAAACATAGAAGATCTCTGAAGGAAGAAAAGAGACAATAGCAGTTGGTATTTAAGGACAGACTGGATTGGCAGTATAGTCTTTTTCTGTCATCATGTTTCTATGTTCTTTGTACTATAACAAGTTGAATTGTCCCATCCAGTCTTCACAGTTATTACTGTCCATACTGTAAGAAGATATTCCCCCTGTAAGACATCATTTCCTATCCAAGTCATTTATTCTTCCTCATTGGTTGCCTAGCATTCTGGGTAGCTAAGCTTACAGGACACCATATTTAATCCACCTCTGAGCCTAACCTGGTTTTAACACGAAGTTTTGTAATCATCTAAACAACTGCAAAAATTGTTCCCGAGTTTTGGTACATTGCATAATGCCTGTCCATATGTCTATTTCATAACGCCACAAATCCACACTGAGCTGAAGAATATTGAGGAAGGTTTGGTGGAGCTACCCACAAACAAAAATAAATAATTAAGTATATCACTGGTAACCTATGAATGTTATCATATTTTAGGGTACATTATATAGGTACTTTTTAATATTCTAGGAATTAAAGTGACAAAAAGGTACTGCATACAAAGATTCAACTTATCCAAGGCATGGTATTTTCAATAAAGTCACATGGATGTGAAAGTTGTACAGTGAAGAAGAAAGGAAGAAAATCGATGCCTTCACATTACAGTGCTAGCAGAGAATACTGTGTATACCATGGACTGCCGTAGAATAAATCAATAGGTACTAGAGGAGATCAAACCTAAGCTTTCTTTAGAAGCTTAGATGACAAGACTTTGACTTTCCTACTTTAGACACATCATGCAAGAGAGAGATCATTTGAGAAAAACATCATGATTGGCAAGGTTGGAGGTCAACACAAAAGAGGAAGGCCAGCAATGCGATGGATGGATACAACAGCAGCAGCTATGGATGCCACTATCAACAATTCACCACCTAAATGAAGACCGAACACAGTTTATGACAACTATCTAGAGGGTCACCTTCTCAATGGCACTTAACAACAATTATAAGTTATTACCACTTAATACAAAAGAACATAACATTCTGCCTTCACTTCTACCCTAACTTAACACAATCACCCCCTGCACCCCAACTCACTCACTCAGCCTCTGACATTCCAACAACATAACTCTTGACAATGTACAAAACATACCCACCCTCAAGTACACTCTAGACGACTATAGATGACATTGTTTCTTGAATTACGATTCCAACTTGCAATATAAACTGTAAATAGTTACAACAATCACTGTTGTTGATTTGTATATAGTTACCCTTGTTACAGTCCCATGTTCCAATCCTGTTACAATGTAAGCAAAAGATCTTGTTCTGATGCAAAATTTTTGTTTGTAAACCGCACTGATACTAAAAAGCGCGGTATATAAGAACGGGTAAACGTAGATCGATTGTTTACCTTATCAGAATATAGAAAGACTAGGGGACATGCAATGAAGCTACAGGGTAAACTATTTAAGACTAATAAAAGAAAATATTTTTTAACTCAACGTGTAATCAAACTCTGGAATTTGTTACCGGAGGATGTAGTAAGGCTGTTAGTGTAGCTGGGTTTAAAAAAGGTTTGGACAAGTTCCTGGAGGAAAGGTCCATAAACCATTATTAAGAAGGGACCCAGGATATCAATGCTTGAACCAATACAAGCATTGTGGAACCTGTGTCCCTTGGGGAAACTGCTAGGTACATATGACCTAGATTGGCCACTGTTGGAAACAGAATACTGGGCTTGATGGACCTTGGTCTGACCCAGTATGGCATATCTTATGTTCTTATGTTATGTTCTTAACTGTAAATAAATAAATAAACATATTTCTTATAGTCTATGTATGATTTTAGAGGTCTGGCATCCTTTTTGTGTCAAGGGGTTTTAAGATGCTTCAGTGCACAGGGTTTGTGTTGACACAATAACACTGTTAAGCAGCAGAGAGCCAAGCAGCCCTTTCCAGATAATTACTACTGTCCATAATTGCCCTGTATTTCCTTCTTCATGTCATGATATGAGATCAATGCATTGCTATCAGCATCTTCTTCAGGTTGGTGATGAGGTTATGTTGCTAGATGCTACAGCAAATCAGTGTGCTGGGTGAAGCACATTGCGAGTGCAAGACAGCCTTCAGCATATCCATATAACCATGCACATTACCGGTACCATTTAAGGACCAGATCTATATGCAGGAAAAATACTGGACTTCAGCTTTGTGTACCCCCTCTCAATTAACTTCCTGGTCTTCTAGTTCCTCCCCAACTCTGCTGGTTTGCTAATAAAGCAATCATGATCATCCCAGCGACAGCCTTCCCAAAATGGTCCTGCAAAGATCTATGATAATTGGACATCTTACTTTTAAATGCAAAACTTTATTTCACATATATAAATATAAATGCACAATGAAGGCAATTTCCAAAAGCCATTACCCAAATAAATGGGATGTTGTAAAACGGCTCCCTCTCCCTGCAGATAAAAGTATGCATCGAGGGCCGAGTTGGTGTGGGGGGTAAGAACCTACTGCTTTGTGTTTACTGCAGCAGCTCTTTGCTGCTCCGCATAAGAGGCCACCCTAGGTGATAGCCCTGCAAGAGTGATAGACTACGATTTTAATAATACAGAAGTGTTAATTAGGTAGAGATATTACAGCAGTGTTCCTTTCATGAAAGTAATGAAGGCAAAGATTTCTTCTCAGGATAGCGATGTCCCACACCAGGCAACTCCAAGTCTAAGACCGATGTTCCATAGGGTATTTCAGGTCACAGGCTTGAGGCATGAAGAATTATTTGTAAGCTCACTTAAGTGTGTTCAGATCTTTCAGTTTTGGTCAGGAACAAGTGTATGGAAGTGCTATAGGAAACAATCAGCTATTGTGTGAAGAGAGCACAAATCAATGAGCCGGTCTGTGTTTTCTCAAACTATACTAACAATATAACAAAAAGCAAGTGAAATTATAAACTGTGACCCTAATATAGGAAAGATTTTCTTTTCTTCTTTGCTTAAAGAGCTGGTAGATTGGTCCCGGTAGGCTGTCTTTCCAGACGAGGTGTATGTTTGGCCTTCTTGGGGGATGTGGCTATGAGCAGCCCATCTTCGCATGTTTGCTTAAACAGGTCTGATGTTTGCTTTTCACAGGTGAGCATAGCTTTCTGTGAGGGCGTGACAGGGTGACTTCAGTTTCACCTGTCTTTGCATTAGTCAGTATAGACAGTGTATGTTCTGCAGCTCTTACAAAGCATCATGCCTAAGAAAATAAGAAGCATTGGTAACAATAACAATAAAACGAATGGATTGGTTTGCAAATGGTTGTTCTCTTCTTGAACTAAACCTTTTTTTAATGGGAAAAAATAAGCTGAAGCCTGCTTCATAGAAACATAGAAATATGACGACAGAAAAAGACCACATGTCCTATCTAGTCTGTCCTTCCATATCAACAACTACAACAGTCCCCTTTTTTCCTTTAGAGATCCTCTGTGTTTGTCCCATGCTTTTTTGAATTCAGATACTGTCCTCATCTCTACCACCTCCACTAGGAGGCTATTCCACGGATCCACCACTCTTTCCGTAAAGAAATATTTCTGCTTATCACTTCAGTGGCTTCCTGATGTTGCTGCCAAATGGAAGAGCTGGATTCACATCCTGGGCTGATCACACCAGAGGTGGAAATATTGTGGAGGCAGCCTCAGCCCCAGGGATCAGGGGTAGAGGGGAGTCTCATTTATTCAGACTTTTTCCGTTGGCCTATGTATGTAGAGTTCCTTTTGGAAGACAGACCAGTTTATATGGCCCATGTATAAATGTTTTTTAGAGTCAAGTTTGAAGGGTCGAGTGATTTAAGGCTGACTGAGTTTATTTACTCATGGATGGGTATTCCATGGTTTATTTTTATTGTTTTATTTGTTCTTAGTTACTCTGCAATACTTGTGAATCGCCTTGACTTTGGCATATAAATACAATGAGATACTATATATGATCAAAATGTGATTATTGTGCACAGTCTATGAATGGGTATGAATTGAGTTTTCAAAATTTGATAAAAAAACATTATGCTAGATGGCATACTACTTGTTCACAGCATTTGTCGTCTATTTGTTATCGTGTCCATATTCTTTGATCTATATAGGACACACTATACGTCCGGTTCGTATACATTTACGTGAGCATGCTTCTCAATTGAAAAACTGGACATCTAGTGCTCCTATAGTTCAACATTGCTTAGATAATAATCATCTTTTTTCTGATTTAAAATGGAGAGTTTTGGACTTTATTCCTGAGAACCCTCGTGGTGGCAATAGAGAACAAAAAACTTCAGTATTGTGAGCAATCTTGGATTTTCAATTTGTCATCAGTATCTCCGAATGGGCTGAATCAAGAACTTGATTGGGCAAGCCTCTTATGATGTCATGAAAAGTGATTGGTTCTTTTAACTGTCATTCATTGGTTCCTTTGATCATGTGGTATAAATTTAAGCTGAGCTTTGTGGCATCCTAAAAGTTTTGGATGCCATTTATTAATGCGGATTATCGAGCATCGAAACAGGACATATGGAACTGAATGTCCTAAAGACAGTGCTGTGTTTGCTGTTATTGCTGCAAAGTTTTGGAAGGTGTTCCTGACGCCGTGAGAATTGTCAAGGGAAGTTTCTCTACACGGAAGAATGTTTGTGGGGATCATCTTCTCAAGATAAGTGCATGGAAGTCTCAGAATTTTATTATTTTTGACTGTGAAGTTCACTGCAATAATTAGAAGTTTTATACTCAGTCTCCCAAGTGTTTTTGAATGTTTTAATTGTGTAGGGGCATGAACTGGTGTGTTTTTTTCTCACGATTGAAATATAGGCTTTACATAATAAGAGCCTATCATTGATTAAAATGGAAGAGGGGCTGCGAGAGGGGAATGTCCCTCGAAGCCAATTTTCCAACATTCAAATTTTTGTTCTACCACTCAGTTTATTATTTTTGCTCTATTTTTTGGGATGGATTCTAAATGGGCAGTGTTTATAGTACATCCTAATGTGCCTAGCGGTTGGCACTGGGAGTATAGTAATGTAGAAATCTGGTAGTCTCTCTTTATCCAGACACTCATTAAGAGGCATGTTTACTAAACGTTAGCATGTGTTAATATTATACAAATATTTATGCAAACGAGGCTCATTATGCAAATGAGGCCCTGCAATGAGTTTCTTCACAATGTCCCGCATCCACCTTGGGCCGCCGCTGTCTGGAGAGGGTCTGCGCATGGTCAGTTTCTACAGTGAGAGTATTTATGGCAGCCCAAATTGTAGCTGTGGGAAAATATAGACCATGTTCATATTCATAGAGCCTGGGAGGTTCTTGTGTTGAGTCCTGTGCCTCCTGCCTTCCTGATATCAGTCCTTAAGGCAGCAGTTAATCTGCTAAACCATACAAGGCCCACGGACCGTGCTATTCAGTGGCACTATATGTCCTCTAACTGCATTGGCACTATCTAGATAGTGGACGGTCCATGAGTGGAGCAAAAGCAGTCCCCAGGGTTATCTTGTTAGCAGTAATATTCAGTCTGCTAACTGTATAACAAACCACATAAAGTTAGGCCACAGAAATGCAGTCCTAACTTTAAGCTGGCCAGAACTGTACCAATCTGGATATGCGTCCTGTGCGATTAACGAATCTGGTGCCCTCCTGCGCCTTAGCCATGTGCAGTAACTTACTCTTTTTGAGTTACCTGGAAGCCCAAGAATAATGTCGGTGCCCTTTCTGTATCTGCGCCCTGTGTGGCCACACTGCTCACATAGCCCTTGGTATAGCCTTGCACCTGGTATGTAAAAAAAAAATGTTGATCATAGAGACTAAATACTGACCCCCATGGAGAGTAATTTTATAAACTCTTGCATAGTTAACATGTGGTGTTCTGTGCATCACTATTGTCTATTTTATAAAATCAAGTATGCACATACTTAACTTTATAAAACAGAGTCATAAGTGGTTAAAAACACAGTAAATTACAATTACTACTACTATTGAACATTTATTTAGTGCTACAAGGTGTACGTAGCACTGTACAGATACATATAGAAGATGGTTCCTGCTCATCAGAGCTTACAATCTAGTTAAGACAGACAATACAATAGCTGCAGACAAGGATACCACTGGGGAAAGGTAAGGAGACACATAGGAGACAAAGTGGATCAGGATCCGAAAGCAGCCTCGAAGAGGTGAGCCTTTAGCATGGATTTGAAAAGGGGCAGAGATGAAGTCTGGCTTACAGACTCAGACAGTTTATTCCAGGCATAAGGAGCAGCAAGATGAAAGGATCAGAGTCTGGAGTTGGTAGCGGAAGAAAAGGAGATAGAGAGAGGTGATCCACCAAAAAAGCAGAGTTCATGAGAAGAGTTGTAGGAAGAGAGGAGAGAGGAAAGCTAGTAAGGAACAGCAGAATAAATGCATTTATAGGTCAGAAGGAGAAGTTTGAACTGGATATGGAAACGGAACGGGAGCCAATGAAGTGACTTGAAAAGAGGGGTCATATAAGCATATCGGGGTTGGCTAAAGATTAGCCGTGCAGTTGAGTTTTGAACAGATTGAAGGGAAGAGAGATGATTTAGGGGGAGACTAGCAAGGAGGAGGTTGCAACAGTCAAGACTGGAAGTGACTAAAGAGAGGATAAGTGTCTTAGTAGTGTGTTCAGAAAGGAAGGGGTGAATGTTGCTGATGTTGTAGAGAAAGAATTGATAGGCTTTAGCTATCAGTCGGATGTGTGTGGAGAAGGAGAAAGAGGAGTCAAAGATGACCGCAAGGTTTTGGGCTGAGGAAACAAGGAGTAGAAGAGTGTTATCCACAGAGATTGAGAAAGGAGGAAGAAGGGAAGTGGGTTTAGGGGGGAAAATAAGAAGCTCAGTTTTGGCCATGTTCAATTTCAAATGACAGTGACAATTTGTAGTAGATATATTGATTTCATTGGGAGACCTTGGAAGATTGAATTGCAATAATCCAGAGTAGGTGTTATCAAAGATTGATAGATCATCCTGAAGTCACATTCATTTAGTAAAGGTTTTAATTTCTGGATTGTTTGTAATTTATAATAAGCCTTTTTAGTTATTCTCTTAATGTGCTCTTGGAAGTTGAGATTTTGGTAAAGAGTTTATTTATTTATTTACAGTTTCTTATATACCGCACTATTCATCATCAGCGCGGTTTACATGTAACAAAAATGCTCAGTACAGTTAACACGTATGAGTTAACAGATAACAGGGCTCAATAACTTGGATAACTTATACCAAGTTACTATACATACTGCTTTACAACTAGATCATAATCTAGAATATGTATGCTCCTAGGTGGTGTGAAAGAGGGGCTTCTTGTGACATAAAGAACGTCAGACTTTGTGAAATTGATTGCAAAGCTTAGATTATTAAGGCAGAATATCATTGCTCTTAGACAATTTGCAATCTGAGAGTGATCCAGCTGATCAATGTTGAAAGGGGTAAAGATCATAATGTCATCTGCGTAAATCTCGTAGTTGATATTATGCTTGCTAATCACGGAACAGAGCAGTTGTAGATAAATGTTAAAAAGTAGTGCAGACAGCGCTGAACCCTGAAGAACACCTTGGCGTAGAATAAATGGTTTCGATTGAACATTTCCACATCTGACCATCTGCTCTCTATCAGTTAAATAAGAAATAAACCATTTCAGAACCATACCAGAACAGGTCGCTGAAGTCTTTGGCAAGAGCCATTTCAGTAGAATGTAAAGGATGAAAGCCAGATTGCAGTAGATCCAGAAGGCTTGAGAGGGGAGAAAGTCAAGTCAATGGGGCGAACCACACGTTCAAGAAGTTTAGAAATGAAGAAGAGGAGGGAAATGGGTTGATAATTAGGGCAAGTAGGGACTTGTGAAGGTTTCTTGAGGAGAGGTGTGACAACAGCATACTTGAGGGCTGTTGGGAAGGTTGCAGAGGAGAGTGATAGGTTGTTAATATGAGAGAAGGAAAGGATGACAGTGGAGGAGTTGAAGTTAAGGAGATAGATGGGGATAGAGTCAGAGAAGTAGATAGTGAGTTTAGAAGAGGACAGATGATGAAAGGTTTCTTCATTGGAGATATTAGAGAAGGAAGAGAGGGTAGCAGAGATTGAGAGGAAGAGTTGGGAGTGAAGAGGGGAAATATACTGTAGAAACATAGAAAAATGATGACAGAAAAAGACCACATGGCCTATCTAGTCTGTCTTTCCATATCAACAACTACAACAGTCCCCTTTTTTCCTTTAGAGATCCTCTGTGTTTGTCCCATGCTTTTTTGAATTCAGATACTGTCCTCATCTCTACTACCTCCACTGGGAGATTATTCCACAGATCCACCACTCTTTCCATAAAGAAATATTTCCGCATATCACTCCTGAATTTATCCCCTTTCACCCTCATCCCATGTCCCCTCATAGCAGAACTTGCTTTCAATCGAAAGAGGCTCTCCCCTTGTGCATTTATGCCACGGAGGTATTTAAACATCTCAATCATAACACCTCTATCCCGCCTTTCCTCTAAGGCAGGGGTCACCAACCTCCAGAGGGCCGTGGGCCGCACAGCCGACTACCGGCAGACTTGCGGGCCGCACCCCCTTCCCCCCCCCGCGCGCGAAAAAAAAAACTGCTCATACCTGTACTTTTATTTTTCCATGTCAGCTCCCTCCCTTCTTCTGCAGCCGCGGCTCCCTGCCTCTTAGGGAACCACGGCTGTGCTTGTAAAATCATCGCGGAGCCCTTCCTGTCTTGACGGGCTCCGTGCAGCATTGTCCCGCCTCTAAAGGAAGTTGTTTACCACTTCCTTTGGAGGCGGGACAATGCTGCACGTAACCCGTCAAGACAGGAAGGGCTCCGCGATGATTTTACAAGCACAGCTGCGGTTCCCTAAGAGGCAGGGAGCCGCGGCTGCAGAAGAAGGAGTTGGTGAGTTTGCCTTGGCGGGCCGCACCGGGGTAGAGTCTCGCGGGCCGCACGGAGAGACCTCACGGGCCGCATGCGGCCCGCGGGCCGCAGGTTGGTGACCCCTGCTCTAAGGTATACATATTAAGATCCTTAAGTCTGTCCTCATATGCTTTATAATGAAGACCACTAACCATTTTAGTAGCCACCCTCTGTACTGACTCCAGGATTTGAACTTGTGGGGAATTGGAGTGAAATCTTGCGTACTTTGTCATGGAAGTAGTCGGCCAAGGTTTGGGCAGAAAGGGAAGGAAGAGTCGGAGGTGGGGGTGTCTTGAGGAGAGTTGAGAGTTGAAAAGAGACGGCAAGGGTCAGAGGCAAGAGAGTTAGTCAGATGGACATAGTAGTTTTGCTTGGTGAGTGCTAAGGCTGACTGGAAAGGCATGAATTTGAATTTGAAGTGAAGGAAGTTAGCAAAGGTGCAGGATTTGAGCCAAATGTGCTCAGCTAAGTGGGCACAGGAATGAAGATAGCCAGGACTGAGGTATAGTGAGCCTTACTGGATGTGGAATGAGTGGAGCAAGAGCATCTAGAGCAGAGGAGAGTGCAGAGTTATAGGAAACTACAGCCTCATCAACAGACTTAGATGAGATAGCAGAGGAAAGAGGAGGTGAGACAATAGTGGAGAGAGCCAATGGGTCCATAGCATGATGATTTCTAAAAAGGTTAGAGAAAACTGGGTAAGACTGAGGTGAGGTGTGATGAAGAGTAAAGTAGAAGCAGGTGATGGTCAGATAAGGGAAGAACTGAGGTACAGAAATTAGGAGGGAAACAATTAGAGAAGAAAACAAGGCCAAAACAATGACCATGTTGGTGAGTGGGGGCAGTAGAGCAAAGTTGGAGGTTGAATAAGGGAAGGAGCTTTAAAGCATAAGAGTCAGAGGGGTTATCAAGATGAATGTTCAAATCACTGAGAATAAAGGAGGGGGAAAATGAATCGAGAAAGAAGGAAAGCCATGAGTCAAAGTCAGTGAGAAAGGTAGAGGTGGATTTGTCTGGGGGTCAATAAATAGCAGTTATCCAGAGAGATAATGAATTCAAAAGATGGATGAAGTGAACTTCAAAGGAGGGAAAGGAGTGAGACTGAGACAGAAGGAGGGGTTGAAATTGGCAGGAGTGAGAGTAGAAACCCACCGTCACCACCATGACCAGAAGTGTGTGGGAGAATTGGTAGCTGCCATGACAGAGGGCAGTGACTGAAGCCGAGTCCTCTGGGAGGAGCCAGGTCTTAGTTAAAGCTAGAAGATGAAGAGCATTAGAGGTAATGAATGGTTATGAATGTGTGCTTTCCTTTCCTATTTCCTGGCCTCTGGCTACCTTTTGGTTATTATTGTACACCGCCCTGATGGCCCCCGAAAGAGCGGCATGTTAAGTGTTCCAATAAAGATAAAGATAAAGACAGAAGATCATGGGTGAATGCAAATGGAGTACGTGTTCCAAAAGGCACACGAGAAGGGAAGAGAGGAGGAAAGAAGAGGGATATGAATGAAATTGCAGCAGTTGCATGGGGAACTGCGAAATCTAGGGGGGCCAGGATGTGGATTAATATCAGCAGATGAAAGAAGAAGAAGGAGCAGAAGCGTGCGGGGTAGAGAGGAGACGGCATGGTGGGAACAAGGATGAGAGAGAGGCGAGGGAAGAATGACAGGGAGAAAAAGGTGACGCTTAAGAGCTGATGAAAGGGCGGGTGACAAGATGGGGGAAGAAATAAGGGTGGTAAAGAGGGGCGATGAGGAGAGGGGGGGGGGTTGAAGCTGAAGCTATGAGGGGAGAAGAAGATTAGGGATTGTCAATAGTAGGAAGACAAAATGATGTGGCACCATAAGAAAAAGATGGAGATAAGAGGACAGAAGAAATAATTGAGGTAGGAAGAGGATTGAGGGGATCGGGGAAAACCCGGGCGTAATCGTGGTATAAAGCTCCCCTTTAAGAGGTGGTTGTTTAGGAGGGAGGGGTACTGGGCACAAGCCTTATGACTGATGTAAATGCCCGTGTCTAGATTTTTCATGTGTAAATTTGTGCTCTGCCCAAACTCTGTTCATGTGTATGCCCACAGTGAATGTATGCATGATCGGCTCGAAGCACACACTTACAGAATAGTAACCACATCTAAGTGCCCATTGAGGCACGTAAGTCATGGAAAATATATAATTTATGCATGTCAATGGTGCATGACTTTCCTCGGTTCCTTATAAAATGCATTCTTGAAGGTGTACAGGTATGCAGGGAAATTGTTTCCTGTAGGGGTGTCATAAAAACGTCCTTTACTAGTTCTATCAGTGTCTGCAATGTGTTGATGAGGTCAGGAAGGACTATGTTGTATCTTACACATTCCTCAGTAGAGAGCGCAACTCAAAGATGTGTGTTTCTTTGAAACAGTTGAGCTCACATTGGTTCTTATTTTCTCCTGACTCTTGTCCTAGGAGTACAATGAGCTTGTGAATACCCAGGAGAGGGATTAGGCGGGGGTTCAGGAGAATCCCAGAGGAAAATCTAGAGATCAAGAGGACCATAGGTGATGAATTTAACAACATTTAAATACCATTTTTATAGCACTATAGGACAATGGTGATAATATGCCTCTGAAGAGTTCACACAAAGGGACTGATTCTATATGGGGCATGCAGAGAGTTATGCGTGTGAAACGTGCGTAAGTCCCCATACTGAAGGATTTACGTCCATGAATGGGCACTTACATGTACGCTTTGGACAGTCGCTATTCTGCAAGCATGCATTTAAGTCCCATCGGGCGTATGTTCAGTTGGGGTGTACATGAGGTGGAGCATAGGCAAGGCCTGAAGTTACACACGTAAGTTATGGGATACTCCCGCTCAAGAGACTTACACCAAAGATGTTTCTTGCTCCACAAATTCTGTGATAGTATAAGTAAATGGAAATTTCACACTAGCAAGAAATCCTGTTCCAAGAGGGAGATTTTAGGCCATTGCTGAATTTCTGACAGTTCCAAAATGCAGCATGATGGTCAGAAATACAGGAATGGCCTAAATCTCCCTCTTAGAACAGGATAACTTGACAGGGCTGCTGGTGTAAGATTCCCAGTTACTTTTATACGATCAGAGACATTTACCAAATCTACTCAGGTCCTGGCGAAAGTCTGTGAACCGCGTCTAAAACACCTGGATATAGTTTCACAGAATTTCTAGCACCAGAAAAGTCTCTGGAGTAAGTCTCTTGAGCGTGAGGATTCCATAACTTAGAAGGCAAAAAAATCCAGGAAGAGTTTTCTATGTAACTGAAGACTAGACAAACGGTGGGCCCATCAGGAAACAGGAACTAACAGTATCATAAATACAAGACACAGATAAGTACAAGCTGGCTAGATTCAGTCTCCATTGCCTCCTGGAAAGTCATTGCCTTCCAACACACTGGATACCAGTTTGCAGCCAGACAGGACCATAGCAGCACAGGAAGAGGGGGGGGGGGGGGATTTTTTTCAGATCATAGCAAGGCTGGGGATTCACTGAATCCCTTGAAGACCCAGACTGCAAGCCATTGGTTTACTAATAAAATGGTGCTCAGCATAAAAAGAGTCATTTATGAGCGCAAACCATCACTTATACATGAAAATGTCTAAATTATCGAGATTTAGGAATGTTCTTGGTACCTACATCTTGGCGGTACCTTCTAAAATCACCCCCAAAATATGTAAATTCTGGCTAGATATTTATAAGAGACCTCCCACAAAGCCCGACCAGGATCTTTTTAGCTCTAAACCTTTGAGCAAATCTCCCTTTGGGGCTGGTTTGTTTCTCAAAGCTTTCTTATTTTCTCAAAATGTTCAGCTTTAGACTTGGAACTCCTGCTCCTGCATTGATGTGAGTTTGAGGTTCTGGAGTTTCTTGTGCCCTGTGTAATTTGCTTTCAAACCCCACTGACAGCTTTTGGGGCAGTTCCTTTTAATGACAAGTGACTGTAGAGCTTTTGTTTGCATTGACTGTTGACTCATCTTAGGTGGAATTATGTACAGAAATAAGCAAACAAAGTTCTATTCAAAGTGATCCATACACAGCTACGGTCTATGGTGAACAATACTAGGCTCCTGTATGGACAACATTCTTGTTTACTGTGTACTTTTCCAGGTCAGTTAGCACTTTGCTTCAGAAACGTGCTACAGATGGTTTGTAAATGCAGGGAAGATAGTCTTTCGGGTAGCGTAGAGTAGCTTGCCTTAAAAAACTAACAGATGTACTTCTTGTTTAACTGTAAAGACTTCAGAGATGAGGTGGTCTTAAGATCTTAGAACTTAAGATAACTTTGTGTTTAAACTCTCATCAGTAACAAAGAACTGCACATGGCTCATCTCAAATTTTTAGCCTGCTTTGTGAAGGCAAAAAGATTTATGAGATCACTAAGGGCTAGATTTGCTAAAGCGTACTACTGTGTTAGCACGCTAATGCCGTTAATCTGCGTTAAAAGTAAATAGGGCCCATTGCATAAAATAGGACCTGCAGTAAATAACACACATTACTGATGCTAGCATAGCAGTGCGCTCTACTACGTATCCTCCACCTGTTTTTTGCTGTTCTTTGCCCTTCACCAGTAGAGATGTTGCAGTTTATTTTATTCTCTTGAAGGAGGAGCAGGGGAGATGTGATACCGACTTTAAATACCTAAAGGGTGTTAATGAACAAACAAACCATTTTCAAAGAAGGGGAAACTGTAGAACTAGAGGACATAAAAGGGTGGTGGTAGAGACAAAAACAGTGAAGGAATTAAAAAAAGCATGAGGATGAAATCAGAGCAAACAAATAACTTTTATAGTTCAACAATAGAGGGAGGTGGGGGGGGGGGAGGGGGGGCGTAACCTGCACAGGGCAGCAGGTACAACACTAAACAAAGGCGTAGAGATGGTAACCTGCAGGGAGCCCAGGCACCATTTAGCCACCTAGTATGGACCAGACTGGTCTTTATCTTTATTTGTTGTCATTTGCTATGTTACTATATTTCTATACAGCGCCCTGCTGTCTCTGATGAAAGGTGTTTAACCAAATTAATAAACCTGAAATCTAGTCCTGTATGTGTGTACGTGTCCCCCTAAGACCTTTTAGGGCCTTTTTACTTTATCGTTACCTCTTTAAAGTAGGAATTAGTGTGTGCTAATCATTAGAAGGTAATTTTATAATAGGGGGCCTAGCATAAAAGCCAAGAGGTAGTCTGCTTGGGTGCTATTTTATAAAGACAAATAGGTACCTACAGGGGTATGTTTACTAAACAGCGATTTCCGCCCCTATATGTCTTTATATTTACTGCTGTACTGTAAGTGGCAGAAATCAGACCTTGGATGCAGGTGTGGACCTTAATAGCTGCTCATGAACCGCAGTAAAGGCTTATGCGTAAAGTTTGCAAATACATGCTTTGATTAAAGTTTTTTATAACCATCACATATACTTGCAAACTCTACTGGCGCTCTACCCAGACCACACCTCCAGCTATGTTTACTGGTAAAGTACGCACTTGCTTGACAGGGCGTGCACATTTACGCCAGTCAGTAGTTGCTAAAAGACCTTTTGGGTGCCTAGATGGCCACACACATATGAAAAAGACTCGAAGGAAGTACCTACTTTATGCCTGAATGTAAGCACCTACTTTTCTTTTACAATTCTGATAGTAGCTTTGCTCATTATCCTTGGATATTTCATTCCATTTTCATTTATGAAGAGTGCAATCAGACTGTTGGCTCTTTTCTAGCTGGACTATAGTTACATATTTAATTGCATGCAACAAAATCAGAACAACATTAAACTGAAGACTTTTAAGTAAAAAAAGAATGAAATAAATGCATTTTTTAATTTCTTTCAAAATTGCATAAAATCTTTTTCACTCTGTACCTCTGTGGGATGTGAATTCCACAACTGAGGGCTTGCCAAAAATAATGCGTGCAACAAATGCCTCATTTTTGTTTGTACAGTGGCTTGTGTAACCGAAAGGTCATCATTCCATGGGCCAGAAAAAATCATATGCTGTTGGTACCTACTGCCAACTGCATGAGTGCTTTTAAATTTCCTCCTCTTAGTTCAACCTGGGGAGGGTATCCAGGAAGCAGGGGGTTGCATTGCTACCTACAACTGCACACATTCAGTGTATGTATGTAAACCTACTGTATAAATTAGCAGGAATACAATTGATTTATGCACACTAAAAAGTTGCTAAAATCAAAGTGTGAAAAAAACTAAAAACCCCACCCCAAAATAGGGAAAATTTCAGAAAAATCCCAAAATGTTTTTGGCTATGCATATACCTATTGCTACCTTGTTAATGATAGAGAAGGGAGAAGGAGGCTTGCATGGAAGGGGTGGGGGAGGGGGGAGTAGAGGGGAGGAGAAAGGTCTCTGCAGTTTCTTAGACACCTCAGAGGCAAAATTGATTGTAATGCTAAAGTGACAGTATGTTCTTCTGGCATGAAAACTGGTAGATAACTTATGTTACCATACTAGTATTAGCATTTTGGAACCCTATTCATGCCCTGGATGTCTGAAAACAGGCATAGAGACATCCCCAGAGTCATTTTAGAAGCCAGGTCTGTGGACGTCCAAGTCTGAACAGGGGGCATGGTGGAGGTGTAGCTGGGGCTTTCCCAGGAACCTGACCGTTCCCACATCTCAGGAACATCCGTCGTCACTTCTAAGGTTAGACCTGATCCAAACACCCAAAAGGTATCCAGAGGGTGTACAGAAAATAGCATTTTATCACCCCCAGTACTCAGCACAATTTCAGTGATAGCAGCAGTGGGGTTTGAACCCTGGCTTCCCTGGCCCACTACTCTGTCCATTAGGTTATTCCTAGATGTCCAGGTTCTGAAATACTATTCTGGGGATGTCTATGTAGATGTTCCCGCAGACGTCTATATCGGGCACATCTATGTTTGTGAAATCATGTCTGCACCTGGACATGCTTGCTGTTTTTCATTTGTTCTGGCTTAGACATCCCAGATTGCAATGGGACGTCCCTTCTATACACCCTATATTTGCCATCTCACCTCCATAATGAAAATAATTTGCATAGTATAATGTATTCACACACTTTTTCTGCTAGGAAAACAGCCTTGTTGTTGACTTTACAATGATGTTCTTGCCAACTTGCTGCTGTTTCTTCATTAGAACTATAAATTTAAAATCATTATCCAACAATCTTATGTCACATACAGTTCAAATGAGTAAAGTATTCAGAAATATGGAAGATGGCAAAAGGGCATAGGTTCATCTCACACCCTTCTTAGTTAATTTTATCACATTGTTGGCTTGTTAAGATTGCGGTTTGTATATAAAGAGGCAAAGGTAATCTTTAAAGTACTTAAGCTATGTCTTTTGTTTTGTTAAGATGTTATCAGAAATCTGAATTTTTCTGCTGAACTTTTTAACCAGATATTTGCCAACCTTGCCCAGCCCCTTTCTACGGATCCTAATCAAACAATGGCACCCCTGCTCTTATAACCTGTGGCTTTCTGGCAAAGTGTCTAGAGAATGGGCAGTTAAATGGCACAGTTTATTTGAAACAGGAGAAAAGTATTCAAGAAAAAGAAAGTACTTGTTTATGCTTTGTTCTTCAATAACTTAGGGGCCCTTCTACTAAAGTGCAATAAAAAGGCGTAGTTACAGAGCTTTAACTGCAAAACTGAACACACGGAAACTGCAAAGACTGCAGAAACTGATGGGGGTGTACCAAGCATCTTCCCATAGCACAGAGACAATGGGAAATCATTTAAAGGCTTCAGGGGCGGCTCAAGCCAATCTGCTGCTTGAGGCAAGAGATGAGCTGGCGCTCCCCCCCCCCCCCCCAACAGCCAAAATAGAGGGGCCTCTTCAGAGTTCCAGTTAGGAACCAGGAGGTCCCCCTCATAAAACAGATTAGGTGGTTGCCCCAAGAATAAAGAAGGCAATATATTCCCGACTCTGACGAATGAGACCGATTGCTTGCAGGAGCCAATAGTGGCTGTGTTTATTTTTTTTTTAATTTTGCACCTCTGCCTTCCCACCGCCTTTTTTTCTCACTCAAGAATACTTCAGCAAGGAAAAAAAGCGGCAAGAAGGCAGTGGCAGGTCAGAGATGGAAAAATTCAAAATAAACACAGAGCCGCAGTGCCGCCCCCTTAAAACTGCCCCTGAGGTGACTGCCTCAGGGGCCTAATGGTAGAGCCACCCTGAAAGGCTTAGATGTGATTTGGACATCTGAAAACATGCACGCCTACGTACAAATCACGGAGACATCCCTGGAGCCATTTTACCAAACTTAGACCTGTTGCAGGCATTGGGGAAGTACTTGTTTTGGCCATAAATCATCCAGAAGGTATAGACAAGATGGCACTACCATCCCCGGTATTCTCCACAATCACAGTAATGGAAGCAGTGACATCTGAACCCTGGCTTCCCTGGTCCTACCTCATTACTGCAACCATTAGACTATTCCTAGATGCAGAGCCGGACCAAGGGTTTCGGACGACCTAGGCAGAAACCCCGGCCTCGCCGCCCCCCCCCAGCTGATGCCGCCCCCCCAGCTGATGCCGCCCCCCCCCACTGATGCTGCCCCCCAGCTGACGCCGCCCTCCTTCAGCTGACGCCGCCCCCCTTCAGCTGCTGCCCCCCCCAGCTGATGCCGCCCCCCCACTGATGCTGTCCCCCAGCTGACGTCGCCCTCCTTCAGCTGCTGCCCCCCACTGATGCTACCCCCAGCTGACACCGCCCCCACTGATGCTGCCCCCCAGCTGATGCTGCCCCCCCAGCTGACGCTGCCCCCCTTCAGCTGCTGCCACCACCACTGCTGCCCCCCCCCCCCACTGCTGCTGATTCCGTCTTGGGAGGGAGAGGCGGGCAGTGGCAGCATTTCCAAAAGCAGCGACTTTTTGCCACCCCTTTTGGAAATACTGCCGCTGCCTGTCTCCCCCCCAATTGGAATCAGCGGCAGCTGGAGGGGGGGGGGGGGAGCGACATGGCTGCCCATGTATGCCTCTGCCCACCCAGGCCGGCTGCCCCAGGCAGCTGCCAAGCTCAACTAGTGGAGGGATCAGCCCTGCCTAGATGCCCCAGTCTTTAATTCCATCCTGGGGACATCTATGCAGATGTCTATATCAGGCACGTCCACGTTTGTAAAATTGTTCCTAAACTTGGATGCACCTGCTTTTTTTTCAGTCATTCTGTCTTGGACATTTCAGATTGCACTTGAATGTCATTTGTAAAATGTGCCTTCACATAATTACTGCGTGCTAATGGCGTTTCAGGTAATGCAGATACACTTAGGAGGTAATTTTATACGGGAGCTGTGTAAAGATACGCACTATTTACATGCTGAAGTCACTATTTTCAAGGGCTTACTCTCATGAACGGGATCTTGTGAGTGTGGGCGGAGCTCAACTTTACACGCATAAGTTATAAAATAGCTTAACGTCCGCATGTTCTTGCAAACTATAGGTGCAGACATTTATACCAGTCATAAGGCAGGCTTAAGTGCTCATGACTAGTTTAACGCATGTTTTTACATCACTTATGCCCCTATTTTATAAAGTAAAGTATGCACTACTTCATTTTATAAAACAGCATCAAATACACATATGTTGATGCACGTTAACTCTGTAGGTGTTTATAAAATTACCTTCTTAATGCTAATTTATGGGGCAGTGTTATTGATCTGCATTATCTGCCACAGTAACAGTTCATGAATGGTAAATTACCTTGTGTTAGTTTCGAGGTGGAGTCCACACCAATTCCCCACCCCCTTTCCATTCTATGGAGTAGATTCTGACCAGTGAATAGCGGGGTTGTATGCAACCTTCACTATTCACGGGGACCGTATTCTGGTGCATGACTCCTTGCATGCACAGAGCCACTGTACGGGGTAGGCTGGACAGGGCGGGGGGGGGGGGGCGCAGAACAGAGGCAGAGTGGGAGCTGGCTGCAGCACCCAGATGTACAGGGCCTATCCAGGACATGGCCCTGTATGTCTACCGGACACAGGATAGACGTGGGACCTATTCCTCCTCAAAGGTGGATCAAGTCTCATTTGAGGAAGCGATCCAGGCAGGCAGCCCCCCCAAACCTTCGAGCAGCAGCAGGTGGGCTCTCACTGCCTGATCCCGGCCCTGGCCGACCCCAACAAAGGTTGGGCAGTGGGGAAAATGCTCGTTAGAGCTGGTGGTCCTTGTGTGCTCCTGCTGGGCATCCCAGTGCCATGACGATGGGGCACCATGGCACTGTCACACAGGCAGGAGCACAGAGCAGGGGAGATGGGCGAGCATTTGGAAGTAGACTGGTGTGGAATGCTGTCCATGTACCCTGATTGAATGGTTGCAGAATCAGGTGTATCTCGAGGTTGTACATTTTCACGTCCGGATGGCCAGACATGCAGGGAGCTGCATTGGTCTCCATGTACTTAATATGTAAATTAATGAGCACTGTCAACACATTGTGTTAGTCATTAGCGCAGGCCCACACTAAAGGCTTGCATGGTGGCTTCATAGTTAACGGGCCGATGCAGAAAGCTGGTGCTGAAGTTGCATGCTATCAGCTCTGTATGCCTCTTTGCAGTGTACTGATAGGGCATGACTTTAGCACTGGTATGCAGAAAAGAGCACATATGCAAATTAGCCATGCTTAAACTTGGTGCAAATCGAAGCATTAAACTGGGAGAACAAGCCAAACACATGCGCACAGAAGTCGGAGCAAGTTTGGCATGCTCTTTCAGAGAAACAGGGACACCACAAGGCTAATTTGCATAAGTGCCACAACAGTATTTTGATGACATCAGGGGCTCTCCTTGATGCCTGGATCATCTGAGGGGAAGTGTCAAACTTCCCCTCAGATGACCTTGTTTCTGTGGGACAGCATGTCAAACATCCCCTCAGATGATCAAAATACCGTTGTGGGCTGGTGCCCCTGACAGAAAGCACATCCCTGGTGGCCCAGCAGCCCCGATCTACCCATCTACCCAACTAAAAAGAACCCTGGAGACCCAACTGCCCCGAACCCCCACCCGACCAATTAAAATAAGCCTGGTGGCCCAGCGGCCCCTTTCCCCTCTTGGTACCTTCAGAAAGGAGCAGGAGTGCTGCCCATGCGTTCCCACTCCTGTGCCGCCATCTTGAAAAATAGCAGTGCCTGGGCCTGTGCAGTGCATCCTGGGATGCACCAGGTGGGGTCAGACTGCAATATAAGGTAGAAAATGCCTTATATGGCAGTCTGACCCTGCCCATGCGGGGCAGGCGACACTACTTTTTAAGATGGTGGAGAAGAAGTGGGAACACATGGGCAGCATTCCCACTCCTTTGTGAAGGTACCGTGAGGGAGGTGGGGGTTTCAGGGCTGTTGGACCACCAAGGTTTTTTTTAGTTGGACGGGTGGGGGGATCACCTGGGATTTGCTTTCTGTCAGGGGCATGGACCCCTGACAGAATTTTGATGGCATTGGGAGCTTTTGCCAATGCCTTGATCATCTGAGAGGAGGTTTGACATTTCACCTCATCTGATCCAGGCATCAGGGAAAACCCCCGAAACAATCAAAATACTGTCGGAGGCACGCGCTAGATGTTTAAGCCACCTCAAGACCAGGTGTAGAGATACTGATGCTAAGGCTGGTTATGAAATCCTCTATGTGTTTCTCTGCATTGGGTGCAGACAATATTAGCATGCCATTTTGATATGTGCAGCTCATTTGCCTATAATTTAAATACTCTTAGTGTTAATTGTGTGCTAGCTTTTCCTTTGCTGTTTATGCGCGAGTCCGTCTCTTTTCTGCATTTGACTGTGGCGGTAATGGTAACTAAAAGTGGTGTTATCTGTGCTTAAGGGCACACTAGTTTTCTGCATCATCCTGTAAGAGGGGATCTATGTCCACTACGGAATCGGGCTGTATGTCACTGTTGGGTGTAGGTCTGGACATGGAGAATTTTTGCTTGTGTGTGTTTGCCCCATGTGGGGTGGGACGTGCATGTGGGGATTTTTCTCCTGCCCAGGCTGCTCTTGGCCTTGCGTCCATGTGGTCTGGATGTGGTTTTGGCATCCACATGTGGACTGTACCCTTTCTGCAGTGGTCGTTTTCACATGGATGCAATTTACATGTATAAATCACAGATAGATCCCTCCACCCTCACTGCTTGGCCCTCCCCTCAGTTTCCCGTGCGCATTTGGAGCAAACGCGTCATTCCACTTTCTTTTTCCTTGCTCCTGCCTTATGGAATTCCTTATCTGCCTCACTACATACAGAGACCTCCTTTCTTCAGTTCAAATCTCAGCTCAAAACACACTTGTTTCAGTTGGCTTGTGACCTTCCCTCCCCTTCCCCTGATCAGTCTCCCCCTTAGCTCGCTCCTTTCTTAGTTAAGTTCTTCTCCTCTCCTCCCCATCCATCGATTGCTTTCTTCCCCATTCTCTTTCTTTTCTGTCCTGTCCTATATATGATTGGCGTTGTTTTCCTTATTTTTTAAATTTAGATTTTTGTAAACCGCCCAGATGCCTTGCTGCCTAGGGCGGTATATCAAATGACAATAAAGATAAACGATAAAGATAAGCGCATAACATACTTTGTAAAAGGATTCCTTAATGTAAGCTTGCTGTTCCTGCTAAATAAAGATTTAATGGGTGAACTCTGAAAAGCAATTCAAAAAAATTATTGATCAGAAGATGTGAAAAGAAACATTTCATTGCCCGAAGACTGATAGAGTGGAAAGAACAGAGATGCGTCGTTTACTTTTCATGCGAACAAGGGATTTTGGAGGTCCTGGAAGTTTGTGGGGGTCTTTTACTGAAGGGCGATATTAGGTCAGCTCCAGAAGCTTGTGGAAACTAGTGCTGTCTTGAGTTTGATTTGGATTTCGTACCCATCCTGGCACTGAATATTGTTGCTTTCAACGTCCAATCAGGTCTTGCGTGGATTTGGTCAGGGCCAAGCGTTCATATTAGTGATTCTTGATATAATTGCAGCATTTGATAGTCAGTCTTGCACTGCTGATTGATAGATTGCAGAATATAGGAGTTTATAGTGAGTTCTTGATTGCCTTCGTTCTGTTTTGGTAAACCCAAGCTAGATGTGCTAGCAAGCACTCATGGTTTGATCTGTCGACATGGGTTCCGCAGGGGTCAGCACTATCTTCGATTCCGTTCAATATTTATAGTACTCTTTTATGCAACTTACTTGATACCTTTAGGTTTCACTACCTCATTGATGCAGATGATACTCAACTTTATGAACTTGTCACTACTTCAACTGATGATATGCTGCTGCTGCATCTTTTTGTGTCAAAACTATTATGACTTGGATGAGTCATAATAAATTAGCAGTAAATGTGTCTAAGATTAATATTTCATATCTCTCAGGTGACATCCCTATTAATTTGCCTGTTGAATTGAAGATTGACTACTACTGTAGATTATCAGAATATCTCAACAGGTGAGGAATTTGGGAGTGATATGTGATACCCAACTATCCATGAATGCTTTGTACAGATTATTTATATTCAGGAGACTAAAGCCATTTTTGTCTACTGACAATTTGAAAACAGTGATTCAAGCCTTGGTAATCTCATGTATGGACTATTTTAATAGCTTATATGTGGGGTCAGTGCTTTTTTTGTAAAAAATAAGATGCTGGTACTCACATATTCGGCCAACTTTAGGCGGTGGGTGATTGTCCATGGCTCTACCGCTTTATAGCCATGACCTCACAGTAGCCACATCCCATGCAATCAGCCATTAACCTCCTTGCATCCAGCATCTCCCTTCCAGCCATTACCCCCCCCCCCCCACACACCATAGCCAGCAGCTCCCTTCCAGTCATTAACCTCCCCTTCGTAGCCAGCATCTCCCTTCCCGCCATTAACACCCCTCCCACTGCCACATTTCCTGTGTCTGCAGAGGCGGCGGGCATTGGACTTTTAACGATAAAAAAAAAGCTGTGGGTCTTTGTGACTCTTTGCTTGGAAGGCCTGCAAATGTCCACCCCTCTCATTGCACATAGGGAGTGGGCATTTGCAAGCCTTCCAAGAACAGAATGGCAAAGACCCGGCAGCTTATTTTTTGGTCATTTAAAGTCTGATACTCGCCACCACTGTAGACACAGGTAAAGAGGCAGTGGAGGCAATGGGAGAAGGGAAGCGACTTGCTGAGGATATTTTTTTTTTAAAGGCAGCGTGAAGCAGCTGTCAGTGACCTGTTGGTACCGCCACACTGTACCATTGTTTACTGGGAAAGAAAACAGGTAGAAGGCAACAATGGACAAAGGAGACTTTATTCTAAAGGAGACTTTATTCTAGGACCCCAGAATAAAGTCTCCTTTGTGCATTGCTGCCTTCCGCTTGTTGTCTTTGTATGTTGCTTTGCTGGTTTGCGGAAGTTACCTTCTCTTCTTTTTGGTTTTGCCATTGCACATTGGCACAAAAAAAAACCTTTGTGGGGTGACCTTCATAAGTTCATAGGTTATCCACTCATTGCAGTTCATTCAAAATGCTGTGGCATGTGTCATCATGGGAGTAGATTGGATCACATTGCTCCAATATGGTGTTGTATTGTAGTTAAGATCATTATATTAGCATATAAGACTTTACATCATGAGGCACCTTTGAGTCTATCTTCTACATTGCACATTTATTGTCCGTCTCGCGTTTTAAGATCTAGGAATGCGGTCTTAATGAATGTTCCTTTCCATAAGCAGATACATTTTAGTGCCATGGTTGTTCCTAAACTGTGGAATGCACTGCCTGCTAGTTTAAGGATAATGACAGATACGGCTTCACTTCATAAGGATTTGAAAGCGCATTTTGACAAACATTTGGTAAGTGGTATTTTTGTTGCCTTTATTATGTTATGTTTGCTGGTAATTGGCGAATAGTTTGTTTTTATGCTTTTAGCTGATTATTTATTATTAACAAATAATGGCTTTTTACTTTTTTTGCATGAGTATTTTGTGTTATTTGTGTGATATTATTATTGTTCTACTCTGCCTAGAGGATGGGATGGTGCACAAAAGAAATGCTTTTAAATAAATAAACTACATGCTAACATTTCTACCTGCTCTCATGTAAGCTTAATGTCTGCAGCTTCAGTCGAGGCACAATTTCTGCTGGATTTGTCCTACATTTTTATAAAGACACATGAAGGCACATTTTAGAAATGATGTCTAGATGAAATCCTGGACATCCAAGTTAAAATATCTCTCAAACAGTCATCCACGCAAAAGTTTCATTCTGATTTTTTAAGCTTCTGCATGCCCAGAATGGATGTGGCAGCCACATAAATGTCCCCGTGATAAGAGATTAGGACGGAGGCATCTATCCCATGCTGAATCCCTGCCTGCTATTTTGTAAGCGGAGATGAGCATTGGGGTGCTGACCAGAAAACAAGTGCCTGTGTTTCCAGGGGCGGCCCAAGGAGGGATGCGGGGCCATGTGTGGAGACCCATTTTGGAGCCTTATTTGCATAAACATTTTCATAACCATGGGACCTTGTACCTTTGCTGCCGTTCAGTCTGTTCTCTCAAACGTTTAAGAGTTGTCTGCTTAACAGTATAGGACGATTTTAAAGGAGCATTTAACAAAGAAGAGCTCAGCATTTTGGAAGGCAAGGAAAATCTGAGGGTAGTATCCAAGAACAATTAGTTTCACTTGTATTATTTATGCTGCTTCTTAAGAAGCCATAACAATATAATGCTTTTAATAACGTGATTTAATAGAAACGTTTTTTTTCACTGTTAAACAGATACATACTGATGCAAGCATCCGTGACAGCCTGAACATGTTTAATAGAAATGGTAGCACTCAGGACTAACAATAACTTCCCTGGGTTATAATACTCTTCTTCAGATGCAATAACTTCCCTGGGTTATAATACTCTTCTTCAGATGCTGTCCTTGAATGCTATAGTCCATTAGACATGTCTTATAAGACAAGGAATAATCACCCAACCTGCAACACTGCAAACCACTGTCAGACTGAGGATGATCTGTGAGTAAGAGCAGCCTGCAATTGTAAATCTGCAATTGTTTTGTTGGGCCCTTGCCTTGGCTCCAAATTGGCTCGTGCGCTGCTTGGGTTGATGGAGCTGTGGATGAGAGCAGGGCCGGCCCATCCATTGAGCGAGAAAGTTGTGCGCACAGGGCCTCGTGCTTCAGGGTGCCCCGCACGAACTTCATTTCACTGGGTGTTTAGGGCCGGTTTCAGAGGGAGCCAAAGATGCCAGAGGCCCTGGCTCGCCTCTGCACAGTGCTGGAGTGCAGAGCAGAGTGCTCCTTCACACTCACTGTGTTCACGTGAAACCCACTGAATTCCAGGAAACAGGAAATGACCTTTAACCTTTCCCGGCACTCAGCAGGCTTCACATGAACACAGCGGGAGTGAAGGAGCATGCTGCTCTTCACTCCAGCGCTGTGCAGTGGTGAGCCAGGGCCTCTGGCGGCCTCGGCTTCCTGTAAGCTGTTCAGACAGGTGCGCGGCTCTTTGGGCTCGGGGTGTGGGTGTGGGCTAGGATAGGAATGGAAATGCACTGATGCGGGGCTTGGATTGTAAATGGGCTGATGGGAAGCTGGGATAGGACTGGAAATGACTGATGGGGGGCTAGGAATGGAAATGGCTGATGGGGGGCTGGGATAGGACTGAAAATGGGCTAATGGGGGACTTGGATTGTTAATGGGCTGATGGGGACTGGGATAGGACTGCAAATGGCTTATGGAGAGGCTAGGATTGGAAATGGGCTGATGGTGGAGCTTGGAATGGATTGGCTGATGGGAGGTGCTAGGACTTGAAATGGGCTGCTGTGGAGGGATGGGAAAATGGGATTAGAAGGGAGCAAATGCTGGGTGGGGCTGGAACTAGAAGGGAACTGATGTTGAGGGAGGACTAGAGGGGGACGGGGCTGAGGGAATGAGGATGGAGAGGGAAAAGCTTCTTTGTGTGGGAGGGAAGAAAAATCTAAGCCTGGCCAGGAGGACTGAGGATGGAAGGGTGAAATCTGAGTGGATAAAAAAGGAATAAAGAAAGAAATGGAGGAAAGAGGAAAAGGGGAAGTTCAGTATATTAAAGGAGATGTAGAAAGAGAATGGAAAAGAACTAGAAGAGAGCTGAAAAGACAAACGGACAGCAGACAATAGAGAGTTAGCTGAAGACATGAAGAAACTAGAAGAAAGTGACTGGAGCAATTGCAACTGAAAAATAAAATGCTCAAACAACAAAAGGTAGAATAATTCTTTTTTATTTTGAATTTATTAACTGGAATATGTCAGCTCTGGGAAATGTGCATTGCTAACATCTTTGCATTTTTGTATAGTACAAGAGGAAATTAATTTATAGTTTTATTTCCCCAGTGTTGTTGTACATTCCAAGTTTGGCTTTTGGGGGTCCCAGTTTAATTGTCTTCTTTCTAATTTGTGATCCCTTGTTCTTTGTTTGGTGACGGTCTATGTTCTGCATGTGTAACCAAGCTAAGGTATTCTGTTCACGTAGTTTCTATTTGACAGTGCCACTTGTTCTCTTTCCCCAGTAGGAGATGTATTGGTTTAATATTTGCAGCGTTGCCTTTTGATAGGTAGGGTTTGGTGCTTTGTGAGTCCTGGTAGTGCCTTTATGGTACGGCGGGTTTGCTATGGGTTCTAAATGGTCAGTGTTTATAGTACTTCCTAATGTGCCTGGCGGTTGGCACTGGAGTATAGTAATGTAGAAATCTGGTAGTCTTTCTTTATCCAGACACTCATTAAGAGACATGTTTACTAAATGTTAGCGCATGTTAACATTATGCAAATATTTATGCAAATGAGGCTCTGCACATGGCCCAGCAGCCCTCTTGGGCCACCCCTGGATGGGAGGGGGGGGTCTCTTCCTCATTCCATAACTGCACTGTATGCATGGCGAGTGGTAGTGCCAATCAGCCGCAGATCTGAGGGGGTCCGGAGGGGAAGACGTTTCCTGCGTGAGAGTCAGGACAGTGGCCTCCTTGAGAGAGTAAGTGGCATCAGCAGTCATTGGAGGAGGCTGGAGCTTGGTCTGGATGTGGCAGCAGCATGAGATTGACGTGAGGCCTCCTGTTTAGCAGGGCCCTGTGCCAACAATATGCTATCACATGCATAGGGCCGGCCTGTGTGTTTCTCTTCTGAATACTTTTTTATTGTGAAAAGTATTTCAGATACCAGAGTACCCTCTTCTCGACTCTCTCCAGTATTTTGATGGCAGGACGGGAGATTTTTTGATGCCTGTTCATGCCTTGGAGAAGGAATAGACATAGGTGTTATGGCTGGTAGGTCTGGACATGCTCACTGTTTCTGAAATCAGGCATACATGTATATCTTTTCCAGAATGCCGCAGACACTCCTCCTCCATGTCTCCATGCAACATGGTCGGGTTCGTCATGGAGATGTCAACATAACTGGATTTGTAAAATGGTTTTGTGGTTTTCTTTAAGATTTACACATCTATGTGGCTGTTTTTAAATGTCTAACTCATGAATAGGGCTTCTAAAATGACCACTATAGGCACTTATATGTCTTTATAAAATAGGATTACAATAAGAACTTTCCTGCCCTATTAACCTGGGTGCCCTGTTATAAAATTACCCCCTATAGGCAGTGTCTAAAACTTGGCCATATAGTCATTAGTTCTCTTTTTTGTTCTGTATGAGAAAAACGGCCAAGGAAATGCTTAGCTGCACCTTATTTGAAGCAGAGACCACACACCTCCACAACCGAAGAGAAGGTTTTAAAATCTCAGAATCGCATTCCATTTTATTTTTGGAAGCCCATAAATATCACGTTATTGAAAGTAGGAAATGAACGGTTCCTTGAGAAAGTGGTACCCTGCGATCACAGCGTCTCTATCATCAAAAACACATGCTTTTGAAAGACCTTTGAAGGGCCCCTGTGTCGTGCCTTGAAGCAAGTCTTCATAATCTTTGTGAAAATATTATTTGTAAAGGAGACAAGTCAAGGGGTTTTGAAACAGTTTTGTGACTTTGCCTTCCTTGCTGACCATCACTTGTATCTTGAACTTAAATATTAGATTGCTTAACTGAAAAGATGTATGTGCCATTAATTCATATTTAGCTGTCTATGCAGTGCAACAAGAATTTAATTAAACAGAAAAAATAAATCATCCATTGGGTCTGATTTTATATAGTAAAACGTGGTTGACAAAGGCACTGTAGATCTCTGGAGTGTAAAATAACATTATGCTCCCCTCTGTGGGAAGACAAAGAGTTATGTACCTCATTAAACCTTAAAAAAAACCAGAAGGAATCTGCTTCTAATTATTTAGGATGAAAATTAATGAAATAAAACTGCAGACAGGCTAGAGCATTATACAATAAAAAGGACTTTCCTGGCATTAGCAGAGTACTGTACTATGTAATGTTCATGTGGCTGTGACTCAGGCCTGGGTTGAACACATGGTGATTCTGCACGTAAAACTTACCCAAATGAATAAATTAAAAATCCCTGATAATCCAGTTGAATTCTATGTTCGCGTTGAGTGTTATTAGTTTGGTTAAACCTTAGAAACAAGGAAGGGAGTCTGTTGTTTTAGAGCTGAGTGACTCTTGGAGGAGTTCCTTCTGAGTCATGGGAGGGGTTGGTCATGAAAAGAGACAAGACTAGCTCAGGGGTTCTCAACCCTTTCCTGGAGACACGCCTAATCAGTCAGATTTTCAGGATAGCCACAAGGAATATACATGAGATGGATTTGCATACGCTCAGTTTGAATGCATGCAAATATATCTGGTGCATATTCATGACAGATGTGCCTCTAGGGCAAGGTTGCGAAACATTTGACTACTGTTGGAATTTACAGAATATCCATGAACAAATCTCATTATTGTGAAGACACAGTGGTTGGATCGCAAACAACATCCAGGTCTATCCTAGAGCAGTGGTTCTCAACCCAGTTAGTGGATTTTTTTTTCAGGATGGCTATAATGAATATGCATGCAATAGATCTGCATACAATGGAGGCAATGCACACAAGCCTATCTCTTGCATATTCATTATGGATAGCCTGAAAAGGAGATTGGGGAGGGCAGTCATGTGCATTTGA
The DNA here is from genome assembly GCA_033557465.1 of Ichthyophis bannanicus. Classification (NCBI taxonomy): domain Eukaryota; kingdom Metazoa; phylum Chordata; class Amphibia; order Gymnophiona; family Ichthyophiidae; genus Ichthyophis; species Ichthyophis bannanicus. Next base: position 34,608,619 of record CM066050.1, on the reverse strand, counting down.
AGCATACTAGAGGCTCTCCCATAGTTACAATCATATGACTCAAAGTATTTTTTTACCCTACTCCTCATCATCATATATATTGTATGTTCCTTGCTGTTTTCCTTGTGAAACCAGAATAACTTGGTTGCATAGTTGGATGGGGCAGAGGCAGGGTCGGCACAAGGGTATTTGGTGCCCTAGGCAAGACTTGAGCCTTGCACCCTCTATTAATGCCCCCCCCCCCGAGACTTAGGTAATTAAACTAAAAAATAACGATCATGCCTCCCAAAACAGTTCTGTAAAAATGCACAATAGGACATCATACTTTTAAATATTAAACTGGTCCCCTGATATCCTGAAGCATACACAAAACGAGATTAATTTCCTAACAGCCATTTACCTAGTAAATGGGTGGGTACAAGCTGTGACGCGGGGGCCGGGCGGAGTGTGCGCGCACGTGTGCCAGCACCCCCTGGTGGCGGCGTAGTAGTTCCACCGAAGGGTGGGTTCCACGGGCGCCACCGCTCGCTGGTCCGCTGTCACCAAGAAGGTTAGATTGGGGTTGGCCAGGTGCGAGGGTCAAGGGTACCAGCCTTGTGCCGGCCTCGTTACCAAACTCCCAAAGAGAAAAAAATTATACTCTTGCACAAAGTGGAGGAAAAATGAAAAAGGCTTTTATTCCCCTTTTTTGCACTAAGGGTTCAAATCATACGCACAACACACTGGTAAACGTAACAGAAAAAGTCTTTGCAACGGATTTTCCAAACAGGGCATGAATTAACCAAAAAGGGCTGTTAACTTCACAGTATCAAAAATGTTCAAACAGTAATGCTTCATTCACTGCCAGATCTATGGAATGATTCAATCTCATCCACAACACAATAGGTACATTCCATTGGGCTATCCAAGTCCTCGGATATAGATTCCACTTGCATGGCCTCCTCCTCCGACTGCTCTGGGGAAACCGAATAAGTCTCCTTCCCTGGAGTATGTTCTGGGGCTTCCCAGGGCTTAGCCTAATGTTTGGGCCTAGGTTTCTGCAAGGTGGAATACCACAGTGGCAGCTCTGTTTCTAAATGTTTAAAAACATTTTCTTGGTAAGGTTTTCCTCTGCCAATTCTTTGCTTATAACAGCTGTCTTTTAACTTATACTTCTGTCCTTGTTTATGATAAGGAGAGTCACCTTCCCAGGATTCTTCTCTAGGCAAACTATAACAAATTTTAAAAGCTTTACCTCTTGCTTTTCTCCTGGTTCTTTGGGATAAAGCTGGAGGCCTACCTTGGCTAGTGCCCTCCGTGTCAGTGCTCTCTGGTGTGTTCCTTCGGCTCTCCCACTCTTTTCTCCCTTGGCTTTTATGGCTGGTTTTCTTTCTGGCTTCAGAGCCTAATCTAGTCAGGCTTCGGCCTTCTCGGCCTATCCTCTGGGCTATAGGACTGGTTCTCCTTCCCCAGCCTGTCTTTCTGCTCAGGCTTGGCTTGGGCCTAGACCTTGGCTTTGGTCTCTCCTCTGCATAGCCTGTTCTTGGTCCTTCTCTGGAGCTGCTTCTAACTTGTTCTCTTCCAGGTGGCACACTTCCTGGTGAACCTTCTGAGCTCCCTTGCGAGACTGCTGACTCTTGCCTGCCTCTCCTTAAATGTGTGGAGTTGGAGTATGACTCCTGCCCCCTGAGGCCTGGTTCTGGAGTCTCTGTCCTGCCTCTCCTGCTCCCCCTAGATGGATCCTTTGGAAATTGCAGGTCATTTCTTTTTTTCTCAGAATTTAAAACTTTTTTTCTTTCTAGAAGAGGGTCCGCTGCATCACAAAGCACATCATGATGGTTCTTGGATTGTTGGGGCTAGTGGCACCTACTGTTTTGCCTTGACTACAGCTGGTTTTTGCTGCCCCTAAAAGCCGCCACACTAAGCAGCTGCCTAGTGTGCCTGATGGTTACACCGGCTGGAATTTTCCTTCTTTCTTCCTTTCTCTTTATTTCTTCTGATTTAGTTGCGTAAGACATGGCACAGGAGGGCTGTTTGGCTGGCGGAGTTAAACATATCCAAAATATAGTAATTATTAGACCTTCATGAGAAGGAGAATATCGCGCTTATCCTTAGTTGGCTTTTCCTTCCTAAAATAAATACTTACTTTTTCCTTCCTGACCTCCTTCTTTCAACCCCTATCAGTTTCTTTTCTGGAATTCATCTTTATAGGCAAGGGAGGAGTGGCCTAGTGGTTGGGGCAAGTTACCTCAGGCCAGAAGGTCAGGGGTTCAAATCCCACTAGAGGACAACAACCTTGGGGTGGAAGGACTGGGGTTTCTAGTCCCACAGGTGCTCCTTGTGGTCTTGGGCAAGCCACTTAACCCTACATTGCCCATGTTCCCTGTAAATAGCTATCTCCAAGTTATAGTGCCCTGTTCAATGTAATTTCAGTTTGTTCAATATAAACTGCCTTGATATCATGAAAGGCAGTATATAAGCAATGTTAAATAAATAAAACAGATCAGTTACTCTGTAAAATCCTTTTCGTGACTGAAGTTTCCTGTATGCATAATTAACATTTGTATTCTTTTAGAAAGGAAATAGTGAAATGGTTCATGTGCAAACACAAAACAAAAAAATTCAATGTTGGTTTCCCAGCATTATGATAATAAAGTCATCCTTTGTAAACAAACCTGAATTTGGCAGAATTATGCCTGCCAACAAAGTGCACTTTTAAAGTCTTAAAGCTCTGAATTACCGAGCTGGGTGGCAAAATAAAATGGTGTGCCTTGTTTCTAGTGTACTTGAAGTAACTTGTAAGAAAAGACTGCTTTGAAAGACTAAGCTGTTTGAATCTCCAGCTCGCTTCCTATCCTTAGAGTTGTCCTTTTTGGGAGGCAAGGCAAACCTTTGATGATGGCAATGAAGGAAAATGAATTTCAATGCCAAAGGCATTTTATATACTCTGAAAGAATGACCGCTTTACTAAGGCATTTTTCACACAGACCTGAAGCTCAGGGCTTTGATGGTGACCTGTGGTTTTAATCTAATCATTCTTTGCATATAGACAGACATGACCCATCAGCTTATGTGCTAGATTCACTTAGTTATCAAATCAGACATGGATTGGTCGGCATCTCAGCCGACGGTATTTGACCATAAACCACCTTGATGCTTGTGGTGATAGGTGCTATAGCACATTGTATTCATGGTGAAGCACTCTGCAGAATCAAAGCTACCAACTACCAGCTCTCTAATGGCTTTGAGAATCGCATTGAGCTGGGATTAAAGAAGGATGAATAACCTGGATCAATAGCGGACCATTTTAAGGACTGAGTTTGAGACCTGATGAAAAAAAGAACAATCCTTACCGAGACTGGAGATAAGAATCTATGCTAGAGAGATGATTTTGCTATTTTGATTGGCCACTGTTGGAAACAGGATACTGGGCTTGATGGACCTTGGTCTGACCCAGTATGGCATATCTTATGTTCTTATGTTCTTATATTGCCTCTTGCAAATACAAAGACTTTGTAAAAACATGATTGCACTGGCGCTAGACTTCCTAAAGGACGCTTCCAAGTTACTGCTCATTAGCATGTATTAAAGCGTGTCATTTACGACAGATCCCATTTTATGCAATGGGACTTACTTACTTACTAATAATGCATTTTAACAACCTTAGCACCCAATAATGTGGTCGTGTACTTCAGTAAATTTAGACCAGTGGTTTCCAATCTGTGGTCCATGGCCCCCTAGGGGTCCATGAGATCATTACAAGAGGTCTGCAATACACAGAAAAGAGAAAAGAGAGAGAGGCTGGGGGGATTGGCTGGGGAAAGACAGACAGATTGGAGGTAACTGTCTGAGGGGAAAAGAGACAGCGAGAAAGAGAAAGACTGAGACCAGTAGGACTGGTTGGAGAAGGAAAGACTGATGGAAACAGTAAGTGGGGGGAAGATAAAGAGGGCTAGTGGGGACAGGAGTGATGCTGAGGGAAGAGGGTCCAAGAAGAGAGGTGGGCATGAATTTGGAGTCCCTGAACTGTTTTGAATTTAATAAGGGGTCAGCACAACCAAAGAAGTTGGGAACCTCTGAACTGGACATATTGGAGGTAATTGTATAACCAGGAGCTTCTGGGTCGCCAGGAGTCAGGACTGACTCGAAGGCACACATTGCATTTTGTATAACCAGCCATCAACATATGCGCAGAGATAGGCGCTTATTCACATAGTTCAGATCGTTGCTATTCTGTAAGTACAGCTTCAGAGCGATGCTGCATACTTTTGGAGTGGGTGAGCCCAGGGGGTGGAGCTTGGTCAGAGTGTAGGTGGAGCCTAAGTTTATGCTTGTAAGTTATAAAATATTGTAACGTACATGCATTTTCTACAAATCTAGGCTCAGGTAGTTACATCGAGTCTAAGTGTAAGTGGTCGTGCCTTGATGTGGCACACATATCTTACCATTAATGTTCCTCTTTTATGCAACATACTTTACTTTATAAGAGAGGTGCAAATTACACACACCTCAATGCACATTAAACTAAGCGTCTTATAAAATTATCCTCTATAGTCCTAGTTAAAGAAACTCTCCAGATATACAGTGGGAGTAGAGACAGGACTGGTTCAGCCTGTTCCCTATGAATCCAATTAGGCAAAAATCAGTCCCCTCAGTTTTTAGAAAGCACCTAGAGATCTTCAGCAGATGTGCGGAGCTGTGCCAACACCTAGGTGCTTTTGTTCCCTATTTTTGGCAGCACTATACATAGAGTGGTGTTTGCTGTAGATATCCTGCTCTATGCATAGTGCGTGGTGTTCTGTGGAGAAGGTAGGGTTAACAGCATTCCAGGGCTGGGGCAGCAAATCCGCATAGTCTACATACATTGGTGATGTTTTTCGGTGCCTATACATATAGTCTATGGGGTCTATTCTGTAATATTGGGACATCCATCACCGCTTTTTGTTCGCCTTTCCCATCCCCGCCAAGCCTCCCCATATGAACAAGAAGTTTGTACGGGGAGGCTAAACGGAGCGGGAAAGGGGTGGTGCAGAAGTGGAGTTAGGGCGGACAGTGGGCAGTCTGTGGTGCTGGATGTACAGGGCCAATTCTGATGTCAGCCCTGTAAGTCCGGGGCCAGCAGACTAGATGGGGAACTTATTCCACTTCTGAGGTGGAATAAGTTTCCCTGCACGTCGGGAGACGGCAGGCCTGGGCGGTGGAAAAGGTAGGAGGGGGAGCAGAGATTTTCTGCAGTCTGACCCTGGCCATGGGTGGCCAGATTGGGGGTTGGGCTGTGGGGAATGAAAGAAGTAGTCGGCAGCCAGGGATTGCAGCTCCATTCAAGAGCCTTGACTGAGTTAGCCAGGCAGAGGAGTGTACGTTCAGGCTGACCGGAAACCGGTCCTGGCCTGCATGTACAAGCCTAGATGGCATTCTGATCTCATGGGACTAGACGTGCCCCATGGGATCAGAATCCCATCTACCTGGCACCTCAAACACTGTCCGACCTCGAGTCCTCGACCGACTATTCAGACTGGGAGTCCGAAGATGAGGCTTTCCATGAGATGTGCAAACACCAGGATCGTCCCTCAGACCCATCTCTCCCGGTGCCGTAGTGCCGATCTCCACCTGAGAACACAACATTCCTCGAGTTTGTCCGTGGCATGGTGAAAGCCTTATCTCTCAGTGCGGAGTCTGAGGTGGATCCTTGCACGGAGGAGCTTGAAATCCTCCAGTATGAGGGTCCTCCTAGAGAGACCCTGAAGGTCCCCGCCCCCGCCATTCTCGGGCGATTCCTCCTTCAGATGTGGGAAGTACCGGCATCGGTGACGATAGATAGCCGACGCCTCTACATCATTTAATGGGTCCAGCTGGGCCCCTGCTTTCGGAAAGTGCAACTCCCGCATACCTCTATGGTGGTAGAGTCGACCATGCGCTGGCAGAAAAGCCTGAAGACTCATTCCTCTGTGCCCCCAGGCAGGGAGTCCTGCGCCCTCGACACCCTTGGATGCAAATGCTACCATGGCTCGATGCTGGGTTTCTGAATTGAAGCCTACCAGCTGTATCTCTGAGACCTAGCAAAAGAACTTGCAGGTTTCTTGGCGGGTCTCGGTGATTCCAAGCCTTCACAAAGTGCATCAGGGAGTGCTCAAAGTACATGTCTCGAGCTGCCTACAACGGCTTTGAGTTCAATGTGAGGATGGCCGCCGCAGGCGTCAGTGCCCAATGACAGGCCTGGCTCCAGGCATCAGACTTTGAGCAGTGGGTCCTTGTCTCAGTGAAAACCTCTTTGGCAAACTGATGGAGGAAAGGCGGCGGAGATTGATACCAAGTTTATCACAAGGACTCGGCTCTCCAGGAAGACCTCCACTCTTCCCAAGAAGAAACCATCAGGAAAAAGGCCCCCTTTTCGCAGAGAAGGCCAGCCTTACTGAGGCTATCCCCAATACCAGGCCCCCCAGATCCTACGACTGGGTCACCAGGGCAAAGGAGCGGGCCAAGGTCAATGCAAGCCTAAGGGCTGTAAGCCCCAAACACCAGCTCCTACCCAGATTGGATTGGGGTTTTGACTCCCTGAGCATAACCTCTCCTGCCGGGGGGGGGGGGCGGGGGGGGAGCAACTGCCAACAGGGGGGCGTCTGATCCACTTTGCTCATTGGTGGCCTGCCACAATCACCAACACCTGGGCCCTCCAGGTGGTCAGAGAAGGCTACCTCCTTCACTTGGACTGGATGCCTCCCCCTGTCTTTCCAGGAGATCCCCCATACTGGACTCCCCTGCACCAGGCCCTGCTACTGCAGGAACTCGCAGGCCTCATCAGAGATAGAGCCGTGGAACTAGTACCCCTCCACTTCAGGGGAAAGGGGTTCTACTATTGTTACTTTCTGTTACTTTCTGGTCCCAAAAAAAACAGGGGGCCTAAGGCCCATTTTGGACTTGCAAAACCTGAACAAGTTCCTGGTATGGGAGACGTTCAAGATGCTCTCCCTTCGAACATTGCTGCCCTACCTCCAGCAGGGATGTTTGCTATGCTCCTTGGACCTAAAGGATGCTTACACCTACATCCTTATTCATCCCAGTCACAGGCAGTACTTAAGGTTCATGGTCGGGTAGTAACCTCCTCACCAAGAGTCTTCACCAAATGCCTGGCAGTGGCGGCCACCTACCTCCATCTCCAAGGGACCTTTGTCTTCCCATACCTGGATAACTGGCACTGAGGTGTAACAGCTACGGCCCGCACCATCAAAGTCCTGCAGCATTTGGGGTTCGTGATAAACCACCCCAAGTTTCACCTCACTTCAACACAGGACGGGGTTCATAGGAGCTTAACTGGACACTCTCCAGGCCAGGGCCTTTCTTCCCTTGGACAGGGCAGATTGCCTCAGGCCCTGGCCACCGAGGTGCAATCCATTAATGTAGTGTTGGCGCAGTACACAGAGGCCTGGGACGCACATCTTAGAACATGCCTCTATGCGTTTGGGTCAGATACAGGAAAACCAGGTCCTGCTCAAAATGAGGTCCAATCTGTTTTTCTCTACATCAGTGGTTCACAACCCTTTCAAGGTATCCTCAATGAACATGAAATGCAAGCCTTTGAGTCAGTGCTGATGCCTGGATTTTCTTGGCAGTGTGAGCAAAGTAGATTGCCAGGCCTTTCTTCTGAAGCAGTAGAGGGTTAAGTGACTTGCCCAAGGCCACAAAAAGTGCTAGTGGGAACTGAATCCAGGTCTCTTGGGTACCAAGCCAGTGCTCTAACCACTAGGCTGCTCCTCCACTCCTATGAATATGCATGAGATAAATGTGCATACAATAACAATGGTGCATGCAAATTAATCTCATGCATATTCATTGTGGATAGACTGAATTCTCAATTGGCTGGGCGCATCCCAAGTACGATTTTGAGAATCACTGTTCTACATACATATCTCTCTCTAATATTGAATCCATCTTACTCACGATAGGCCTCTATGCAGAATGGGATGAATCATAATGAGAGAGCGGTTCACCAAACACCGCCCTCTTTATACATTTCCAGGCCATTTCCATAGGTAAAACGACTGCTTCACCAGTGGAAATGGCTGTTGCATACTGACCTATTTAGAGTGTCTGCATGAACTAGAGGACATGAAATGAAGCTGCAAGGAGGTAAATTCAAAAGCAATGTCAGGAAATACTTTTTCATGGAAAGGGTGGAGGATGCCTGGAATGCCTTCCCAATAGAGGTGGTGGGGGCAAAAACAGTGGCAGGATTCAAAAGGCAAGGGACAGACGCACAGGATCACTACATACTGTAGCAACAAGACGAAATCAAAGCAAACTTGAACAACTTTTACACTTCAAAAAATAGAGGTGGGTAACCTGTACATCTGCGTGTGCAGCCCTAAATTTTGTGGAGGAGTGGCCTAGTGGTTGGGGCAAGGTACTTCAGGCCGGAAGGTCAGGGGTTCAAATCCCACTAGAGGACAGCAACCTTGGGCTGCAAGGACTGGGGTTTCTAGTCCCACAGGTGCTCCTTGTGATCTTGGGCAAGCCACTTAACCCTCCATAGCCCATGTTCCCTGTAAAATAGTCAAGTTATAATGTCCTGTTCAATGTAATTTCAGTTTGTTCAATGTAAACCACACTGATGCAGAATAGTGTGGTATATAAGAGAATGTAAATAAATAATAAATAAATAAACAAAGATTATAGAGGGAGGTAACTTGCATGGAGTGGTAGGTACAAGCTTAAGCAAAGGCATAGAGGGGGGTAACCTGCTTGGAGTGGCAGCTACAATCCTAAATAAAAGCAAAGTGGGAGGTAAACTGAATGGAGCTGGGGGGGGGGGGAGGACAACCCTAAACAAAGGCATAGAAAGGGGTAACGCATGAAGTAGCGCATACAACTCAAGCCACCATGGGAAGATTAGATGGAGCATGCTGATCTTTATCTGCCGTCATTTACTGTGCACACAGTTTAGTAGATTGAATAATCCGACAAAGTCTGCAGACTGAAAAGTACATGCGTCCTTTCACTTGTGCAGGGCAGTTATAAAATTACGAGTACCTTAGAGGGCAGTGTTCACATTGCTCACAGAGCTGCAAAGCCCCCTGTAACTCTCACTTAGGAATAAAGGACCTACAGACCCCCTGCACCTGCTCTTTTGCTTTACGATCTCTGCCTCAACCCCACCCCCAGAAATCATTTCTGCTGAGTGTGGGTAAAGTATGCACGCTGGGGGACAGCAGGCCTACTTTACCCACATACAGGCAGGTAATTTTCAAATAGGCCATTTCGCCAGGGAAAATACTGTTTTACTCACAGGAATAGCTTTGAAAAGTGCCCTCTTATTTGTGGGGAAACCCCCCTTGAACAACTGCCCTCTTCTCAGTGGGTAAAAGTAGGTGTGCAGAATCGGTTGGAGATGGAGCGCAAAGAGGTTGTGGGAGGACAAGTACGCAGGAAGACTATATTTTGAATGCGGCATATATTTGCACTGGCTTCAAAGCAGATGCCAATGTATGTTTTGAAATGGGAATGCCATGCAGTACTAGGCACATACATTTTCAATGGGAACCCCACTCAGGGTTGTTTGCATCAGAAATAAAAAGGCTGGTTTAAAAAAGATTAGGACAAGTTCCTGGAGGAAAGGTCCATAAACCATTATTAAAGAGGACCTGGGAAATCCATTGCTTAGTACAGGACAAGCATTATGGAACCCGTGTGCCTTTTTTGGAACCTGCCAGGTACTTGTGACCTGCATTGGCCACTGTTAAAAAACAGGCTACTGGGCTTCATGGACCTTGGTCTGACCCAGTATAAAACTCAGCAGTTCAGATGTGTGTCATGCACAGAAATTCGACCATGTCACTTCCCTTCTATATCGGCAACACTAGTTTTCTGTTTTTTATCAAATTCAATTTAAAATTTGTACACTAACGCATCAGACTCTCCACAGGATACCCCCGTTTATGTAGCCTCATATTGTTACATATTACAGCTAGGGCTCTCCGGACTATCTATGGAAACCATGTTAACATTCCTTCCATGTCTTGTGCTAAGCTTGAGAAAATGCGCTATTCCATAGTAACATAGTAAATGACGACAGATAAAGACCAGTATGGTCCATCTAGTCTGCCCAGCAATATGACAGGGGCAGGTGCACCCCTTCCCATGTCTTTTAGGGAGTAGTGCACCCCTACCCATGTCTTTGCTTAGTGGTACACCCACCAGGAGCAGGTGCACCCCTCCCCATGTCTTCACCCCTCCCCATATCTTTGTTTCTTTGTTTGTTTAGGGTGAACACACCGCTCCTCCCCCCATCGCTCCATGTAGGACACCCCTATTTGTTGAGAAATTAGATTGTTCAGTTTATTTTGATTTAATCTTATTGCTGTAAAGTGATCCACTGTGTCTGTCCCAGGCCACTTTGAATTCCATCACTGTATTTGCCCCACCACCTCCATCGGGAGGGCATTCCAAGCATCCACCACCCTTTCAGTGAAAAAGTATTTCCTGACATTGCCTTTCAATTTACCACCTTGCAGCTTCATATCATGCCCTCTAGTTTTACAGCTTCCCCGTCTCTGGAAGAGATTTGTTTGTTCATTATTTCTCTTTAAGTATTTAAAGGTCTGAATCATATCTCCCCTGTCCCTCCTCTCCTCCAGAGTGTACATACTTAGGTCTTCAAGTCTCTCCTCATAAGGCTTCTGATGCAGGCTCCAAATCATTTTAGTCGCCTTCCTCTGAACAGCTTCCATTCTTTTTACATCCTTTGCAAGATACGGTCGCCAAGACTGAACACAGTATTCCAAGTGAGGCCTCACCAGAGATTTATACAGTGGCACTAGTACCCCTTCCTTTCTGCTGGTAATTCCTCTTCGAATGCAGCCCAACATCCTCCTGGCTTTTGCCACTGCCTTGTCGCACTGTTTTACCACCTTGAGATCTACAGAAATAATCACACCAAGGTTTTTATCCTGCTCCGTGCACACCAACCTCTCGCCCCCTATTGTGTACATTTCCCTTGGATTTCTGCTACCCAAGTGCATGACACTGCACTTCGTCGCATTAAATCTTAATTGCCAAGCATCCACTTTTTTCTTTATAGCCCCTGCACTAGGGAACTCTCTACCCCTTCATCTTTGGTCTGAATTATCTTACAAGGATTTCAAGGCAGGATTGAAATGTTACCTGTTCATCCTGGCCTTTGAGAGACAATAGCCAGTTGGTGGTAGGCTCGGGCCTTGGTTTGCCCAACCATCAGGCAAACTAGGGCAGAAGCTTCTCGGGGACAGCAAATAACAGGGCATTTGAAGCTAAATAATTGATTCTGACAGCCAAGGGGAAGCATAAGACTTAAGGTTTGCCTAAGCATCAACACCTTGAACCAACCGTGGGGCTGGCCCTGGTGGTAGGCTGAGGGTGCCTTGTGCTTGTGCAACATGTTCTTGCTGTTATTTCATGACTGTAGCTATTTTCCCTACCATTAACTAATTTGTTTTGTTTTTAGTTATTGTACATCACTTTGCTCTTATTTAAACATGGCCTAGTAAACACAAATAAACCATAACCATTACCCCTTTGAAAATGGGCTTCCAGGCCCATGGGGAAAGTATCCTTTCAGGCCTGCCTACAAGAAACCGTAGGTACAAAGATGACGTTTTTTAGTGCGGATGCATTTAACCTGGTTCATTCATATGAGAAACCATGCCAGGTAATATCTGGATTCTTTGCTACTATATGGAATATTTAAAACTTGTTCCAACCTAATGGTTTTGTTTTGTTTTGTGCAAAGATTTTGAATGTTCAAAAAACATATTTCACATTTAATCCTTTTACAACAGTGTTTGTGAAATGATAATTATGAGAAAATTCTCACAAAACTATATGGGCTCAATATGCAAAGGCATTTACATGGTTAACTTCCGTGTAAATGCCTTATCTGGATTTTCGAAGGGCACCTAGATAGGTAGTGCCCTTCGAAAATCCCGGATATGTCCCTAATGCGCCCAAATGTATGAGGTTAGCATCGGGGTGTGTTAGGGGTGTTCTGGGACAGAGCGGGGGTGGAGGAAAGGGCTAATCGGCAAACCCTTGCCTATCTTTAAGGCGCAGAGGCTAAACAGATAGCATCGAAAATCGGTGCTACCTGGTTAGCTCCTGTGGCTTCCGGGTTGTGTGGCAAGACCCGGATTTTCAATACCAGGGCCATATAAGACGCTGGCATTGAAAATCCGGGTTAGGCAGAAAGGGGGCAGGACAGGCGCCGACGCGGCGCACATCGCCGCCCAGTTCAAAATCGGGCCCTATATTAAGTGTAAATTTTATTTTCCACTATTTAGCTTTTGGTCTGGCAATTTCCTGCTTTCTCTTTGGGCTTCCAGAAGCTCAACTAAAGCTCTGTTAGGCTAGAGGACCACAAATCTTAATTTTCAATTATCTGTGCTGCCCCCCCCCACCTTATTTTACATACATGTCCCACTGCCCTGGGCTACCCACTGCAAATCCTCAGCTGGGGATCACAAGGCTCCCTCATTCCCCTGCTAGTCATTATCATCTGGGGATTGGAGACCTAGCCTAGGAATTAAAACCAGATCCTTTACCTGGCAGCAGATACTGTTTATTACTAAGCCATTGAGCTGGTCCTGAAATAAGACTTATACTCTCTGTAAAGGGACCGCAGCATGATTTAAGAGGGATTGTATACTGTACATGGGCAGGGCAACAGTGAAAGCCATTACTGCAAGCAACAAACGATTTTACCCACGGATATAAGCTGTTGAGAAACTGCCCATTGTCAGTCTTCTACTTCCGCTCTCCTCTGGCGCAGACCGGAAGTAAACATTGGAGAGGGGGTGGAAGAGGCAGATAGTGTAAGAGAGAAACCATGATGCAGCCCCAGAGACGGTAGGTAAGTGCTGTGTTGTAGTTTCAGAGCCATTGCCGCTGCAGCCAGCCCCGGAGAAGCCGCAGTGGGCTCAGGAGGGCAGCAGACAGTGACAGGATGGAAGGCCCACCTAGAGTACCTACAGTCCTTGCGCCGGCCCTGTCTAGAATGAGACAAGTAATCACTTCAGGACTTTCTATCTCATTTGTGTGGAGCATATACCCCTTAGTTTATGCTTTTTGGTGCAAAATTATTCTCATCTCCCCACTAAGAAAGTGTCTGTGGACACAAGCCGAACTAGTAAAGGTTTTTGGGCAGACTTACTATACTTATTTCACATCACTACACAGAAAATGCAGCAAACCATAGCTCATTAGTGGATTAGGAGTAATTACCAGAAGTAGTTATTTCAAAGGTTTAATAGGTCAATTTGCTGCTGTAATAGAACCCCTTTGTTGCACAAGCTATTTAGGTGCATAAAATCGAGGTTTATGCACAGAAAATATTTATTTTGAAATTTCCCAGAATAACACACATTAATAACTTGTTGTATATGTGGGTAAGGGAGGTGCCTACAACCTACATCTGCATAAGTTTATCCAGACTCAATGAAGATGCTCCTGGGCTGGGGTTGGTGAAGGGTCGGTGTTTAAGGGCATATTTCATACAGTATGCACAAATATTCATAAAATAAGATGAGAAATTTGTACATACTAAAAAGCTAGAGTAAATCTGTAGTTGCTCTTCTCATGAGGTAATTTTCAAAGAGCAACTACACATCTACTTTCCCTTTGAAAAGCAACGCAACTTATACACCTAGGGCCCGATTTTCTTCTGGGCGGGCTATGCGCCGCTCCAGCGCATAGCCCTAACCTCTCACCCTTAACCCCAGATATTCAATGCCATGGACTATCCGGATTGTGTGCCAAGGGGTCAACACCACAAAGCTAACCGCGTAGCAGCGATAAAAGACTGCTACACGGTTAGTGGTCTGCAGCTAGAACTAGGCAAGCCAAAAGCTGACCTATTCTTAGCCGTGGAGCACTAACCATGTAGGTGCCATCAAATATCCCCATTTAAGGTTTTTACATGGTTTACTTGGCTGTAACACAATCCTACTAAAAGATCCCTTAGTAACCACCAATATCACTCTAACTTCTACACTTTAGTAGAATTCACACAAAACACTCCAAATAGCTCAAACGGACCTCAGGTTTTGCTCACCCCTACATCTGGTGAAATTCATCACCATAGGGAAATGGCAGACACTAACATCATGGGTCCCAAAGCTTTTAATATCTCCTCTACATTATGATAAATATTGAGAAGTCTATTTACTCAATCCAAGAACTCTATTTATAGAGGAGATATTAAAAGCTTTGGGACCCATGATGTTAGTGTCTGCCATTTCCCTATGGTGATGAATTTCGCCAGATGTAGGGGTGAGCAAATCCTGAGGTCCGTTTGAGCTATTTGGAGTGTTTTGTGTGAATTCTACTAAAGTGTAGAAGTTAGAGTGATATTGGTGGTTACTAAGGGATCTTTTGGTAGGATTGTGTTAGCATTTTCCCTTAGGCGGTTTTTGTTATTTGAGTTTATTTGGCTGTAAACCATATAAATGCCTTGCAAATATCGGGCTCCTACTTATTACTACTTATCATTTGTATAGCGCTACAAGGCATATGTAGTGCTGTTCAGAGATATGTAAGTGACAGTCCCTGTTCCTAAGAGCTTACAATCTAGTCAAGACAGACAACATAACTGGGCACTAGGATATATCTAGGGGAATGGTAAGGAAATACATTGGAAGTGAACAGGAGACTAAGGGGGATCAGGATCCAAAAGAATTTGGTTGTGTTTCAAGCAATATTAAGGAATACCAATATCAGAGAATTACAGTAATCTATTCAAGACTAAAGCGTGCATTAAAGTTATAAGAGCTCTTAGCTCCAAACAAAGGCTGATCAGAAACACAGAAAACAGCAGTAGATGAAGAACATACCGCCTCTCCACTCTGCCCATCCATGAGAACCATTAAGTTCTACAATCCCTTCTCTTACTCTTTCAGAAATTCTCCATTGAACCATGCTTTCAGTTCTCATCTTTACCACCTCCACTGGGAGGCTGTTTCAAGCATCTACCACCCTTTCCTTAAAGAAATATTTCCTCAGATTACTACTGAGTCTATTCTGCCTTGCCCCCAAAACATAAAGAATGAGATCTTTAAGACTATCACCATATGCCTTATGATGAAGACCGCTGACCATTTTAGTAGCTGCCCTCTGAACCAACTCCATCCTGTTTTGCCACACAAATTAGGTGACTTGTTATAAAATTACCATCTAAGGGCAATTTTAAAATCATTTCTGCCCAAAAGGCTGCTATAAAATGGTGTGTCTGATCATGCATGACTACGCAAACTGAGCACAGGAACTCCTGGGGCAGAGTTTGGGAGGGGTTTGCATTCATGTCCACACTGTTGGTACATATGCACGTAAAATAAGCCAGGGTGGAAATGTAAGCGCATAAATTCTCTCCGATAATTTTCAAAATGGTAGAATGTGCATACTTTCATTTTGAAAATCCACTAGTACCCCATACAGGGAAAAGCGCACGTACTATTTATGTACGCAACTCAGTTATAAATAGAACCTAACAGGAAGTTTGTACGCTTGTGCTACCATGTTGTAACTCTTAGCTTGTACACGGCACAGAGCTGCCAAGTTACTCAGTTCCAGGAAGGAGACTTTTTGGCCAGCCCAGGTTTTGAACTCACATCCGAAAAGCAGTGTGGTATTTGTAGCCCTTGATTCTACCCATTGAAATCAATGCCACAGGTCAAAGAATTCATCAGAACAGGATTGTCTGAAATTCAGAACTGGCCTTAAACTCTCTCTTGGAAGTGGCCAACGTGACGTCCCTGCATGATAATGGAGTTATACTTGTACCAAGATGCACATGCCTGTCTATGTCCATGGAAAGCTGGCGGTTCATGCACACTTCTTTTCAAGGCAATGGAATCATCTACGAGTCTGTATCGTATATAGACCTATCACCTATACGTTAGTGGGTTATACTTGTATAAGGTATGATTAATAAAACTACCTTCTAGATAAACATCAACAAGTACAGCAATTTTTTTATAGTATTTATATATTTTTCTTGAAAATCTCATTGGTAAGTTTTGTCCCATATAAAAACCCAAATCATTCCTTTTTGGAGTAGATCAATGTTTCTCAAGTCGGTCCTGGAAGATCCCTTGGCCAGTCTGGTTTTCACAATATCCATAATGAATATGCATGAGAGAGCTTTGCATGTGTTAGAGGCAGTGCACACAAGTCCTATTCATGCATATTCATTGTGGATAGCCTGAAAGCCAGACTGGCCAAGGGATCACCCAGGACTAGGAGCTTGAGAAACGCTGGAGTAGATAATCAAATTACCTAATCTTTGAAATTGTGCAGTGAAATTGTGAAGTGTGCAGCAGGCTTTTTCCTTGATTATTATGCATGAAAAGGCACACACACAAATTTGTACCTGCTTTTCACGTGAGTACTTTCAACTGAAAACTGCATGTGTAGTTTTCTCCCCCATCCTAACTACATCCTGGGAATGGGTAAAAGTACCCATGTTGTTGACATGTTTACATGCACTGCCAGATCCTGCAGGACCGGCTTGAGAAACACTATGGGGGTCATTCTAGAAGCCCTATTTGTGAGTTAGAAGTCTGAAAACAGGCACTTAAGACATGCAAACCCATTTTAGAACCACGAGAATGTCCATGGAGAATGGGGGCGGAGCAAGGGAGATGCATGTCACAGTGGGATTTCAGAACAGCAGCATAACCACGTCTGGCCTGGTTGGTGGGGTGCCCATTCCTATACCTGCTCCTGACCACAAATAAGTTGCAAAAACGTGTGTTTCATGAATGCAATGTTCCAATGGAAAGTGCAAAATGAGCTTTCATTGCTTCAGTTATTATTTCCTTTCTTCAGACATACTATAAGTCTGCCGCCGCACATCTGAATATCTGCAATGGCAGGCCAGGACGTGATAGTCTCAGGACATAGTTGCCTCTCTTCTGAAAACCCCAGCTGGAACATCCAAGTACCTGGTTCTGTGAGCATCCCATTCGGGGATGTCCACATTTCTGACATGGCCTACATCCATGCATGTGTCCATCCTTGCTATGGATGGAGGGGGAGGGGGACAGTCTCCAGAACTGCCTACCTGGACATTCATTTTTCAGGATGGAGATGAAGCAATTTCAGAAGGTACATATATGAACCTCCCTTCACTACTACCACTCCCCACAATTGACTTTTGTAAACTATTTGCCATAGGTATAAGCAAGCAGGTACTATTAGGCCATAGTAACATAGCATGTGTTGGCAGAGAAAGACCAACTGATTCTTTTAATCTGCCCAGTTATTTGTCTACACTGCTAAGAATGTATCCCAAGCTTATGATTCCTTATCTAGGACAGGACATCACTCCCTATCCAGGACTATTTAGTGTCTTTATCCTTACTACTGCAATCTCTTCTATTTAGTTCATACCCTTTCCCTATCTAACCGTAAAGCTATAGTCTAGATATCTGACCTGCTAGGTGCCCCCTGTAGCTTGCCGGACAGACCTGCCTATGTGAGCGCCTGCAATTCAGCTAAGACTTAGCTGACCCATGACCCATGATCCATGTCCACATCCCTCATTCGTCTCCTTAAAAAAGTTTAGATGTCTGCCAATTTTCTTTTGACTCCATTTCTTCCATCTCAAATTTGTTTCTCGGTAGTCACCTTGGGATGATAGCTGACCAGACAATCCTAGCTTGGGAGAAGAAAGCTGTAATTCAGTTTTTTCCAATTCGTATTATGAAATCAACTACCTTGCAGGCTGCCAAGCTGCCGGCCTTCTAGGTGATCCCAATGAGAAGCAGAGGGTGTGCTACTCCCCTTTCCATTAAAGTCAATATCAGTTGATTCTGTCTCATGATGCTTTAACCCTGAGACATGGGAAGGAAGGGGTACTGGGTATGAACTAATTAGGGATTACTGCCTGCTGGGTACTTCGGAGAGAGAAAAAGGAAGAGGGTCTTGATGGAGTGGAGAAGTAGCCTTATGGTTAGAATAGTGGACTGAAAGTCAGGCAAGCCAGAGTTCATATCCTAGTGATCTTGAGAAAGTCTCTTAACCCTCTATTGTCTCAGGAACAAACAGATTGTAAGCACTCGAGGGACAACAAAATACTCACTGTAACTCTCCTTAAATAATACTGGAAAGGTCTGAGATAAATAAAAAGGAAACTGTCCTGAATAAGGAATAATATCTTGCACATAGTAATGATCTATGGTTCATAGCTAAGATACATTCTGAACTCTGCAGACAGAGATAATAGACGGGTCTTTTCCTATTGTCAACTACTGTGTTAAACCTTTTCAAAACTGTATAATATTCAGGCAGCAGTCACGTGTTCTGAGAAAAGAAACAAAGAAACCTAAAGGGGTCAGTTCTTTCCAATTCATGTACTGGGATCCAGTGACCGGAGCAACTAACAGTCTCCACAATACTAGTGAATGTGACCAAATGATAGACAGGGGCACTGTGCTCCTCAATTCTATTCTTTCAGGATTTATCAAGCATCAACTGTTAGACCAGTGGCACTACCAAGTCTAGTAGCACTTTGCAGAAAACTGGTTACTACAGGCATTTGATCAGAAAGGACACAGAGAATTGAGGGGAGGTGGGGACAGAGGGTACAGGAGAGAAAAGTATGAATAATTTTAATCCTTTTATTGAACAGAGTAATATGATATTAATGGCTATGTGCTTAGAATTTATTTTTCCCCTTGTTCACTTGAACCTAGAGTGCAGTATCGTCTTTCTGCTTTAACTAAGAGGATTACAAAAATTGTATAATGCTATACTCACAGCAAAGTGCTGTTGCCTCAAAATCCTCTGAAATCTGGTATTTTTGAATAATTACCAGTGTCAGGTTTAGGGAAAGAACCTGATGTGGAATGCCTGGAACTAAAGTCCGCTTATTGTTTTTGTGAAAAAAAATTAAAGCCTGAAGTAATCAAATTGCAAGCGATATAATTGCTGAGATTGTTATTTTATTTTTTAATATATTTTTCTCTCTGCTGCTGTCTTCGATTGAACTTGGACATTACATTTTCTATGGTATGGGAAGCGTGCCATTTCAGAAAGGAACATTTAGCGATTTGCTGACTTTCCTTATTGTTCTTTATCCCATCCACAGTACTGGAAGAAGCTTTCATTGGTCTTTTCGGGTCCTTTTAGCAGTGTGTTAAGTTTGTGCACAGTGTGCATTTAGAGCAAACACTAATGTATGTTGCGTAAAGCCTCTGCAATAAATCGCTGGAGGCTTGACCAGCATGATGTGCATCCTAATGCAAGTTGCATTTTCCACAGGTGCACTTACCTTCAGCTATTGAGGGGGGTAAACATATCTGCAGTAACTGCAACATTGACAGTTACTATGTGATGCCCCCCCCACCCCCACTAACTGCAATGTGCTCACCATGCCCACTCTCTGCTCCTAACATGCCCATCTGGCCCCCTAATGTGCGTAGATTGTGAGCTATTCGGGGACAAGGGAAATATATACCGTACCTGAATGTACACCGGCTAGATTACAGTTGCACCAGGAAGTACATAAATGCCTGTAAATAAATAAATAAAAACGGTTAACTCTTCTGCTATCTTGCAAGCGTCCACTTTATGAAGATTCATTTGTATAGACACAAAACAGCAAAAAGGTCTCAGCAAATCAGTGCCTACATTTAGGGTTGGTACTACTATTAGGAGAACTAGGCAGTAACCTAGAGCGCCGGCCCTCCAGGGGTGCCCATAGCCACCACTGCCCCTCTCGGTACAGGCAGAGAGGAGGGCAGAAGCAAACAGCCCCGTGATGCAGAAGATTAAAAGTAAGCGCTGTGGGGCAGTTTGTGGCCATTGCTGCAGCTTCATGTCCTGGAGAGAGGTGACAGCGGCAGCAAGGGGGGCGCAAGGTTTGAGGTTCGCCACGGGAGCCTCGTCTCTTTGCGCTGGCCCTGCCTACATTTCATGCATCCTGTTCCTCTCAATCTGTCAACACAGCAGAGTATTGAATAGATGATAATTTAACAAACTTCACAAAAAGTGGAATTTTACACATGACATTCAGTGCAATCTGAGACAACCAAGCCAGAAAGTCTCAAAAAAAAAAAAAAAAAGCAGGCACATAAGTTTAGGCATGATTTCACCTAGGTGATGTGGAGGTCTGTGTGTGCATCTACGCAGACGTCTCTGGAATAGTATTCTAGCCCATAGACATGAGGGATAGCCGCATAGAGTAGTGGTCTAGGACCACTGTTCCCTCTAAGCTGTGCGCGTGTGCGCGCGCACACACCTCGCCAAGCGAGCGCACATACTTTACAACAGAGCGCACAAATATTACGGCTCTGATTCTGATAGAAAACAACACAGACATCTTAAAATTTAAAAGTTATGATTGCAATTACTAGGAATTTCCCGCTTCCTTTAGTAATCGTCTATTTTCATTTAATTTGATTAAAATCAATGTGGAGGGCTTCTTAGTGGCCAAGCAATGTATTCTACGGCGTTGGCTGTCCGGGGTACGTCCCACACTTTTGGAATGGGAAAATAAATTACGGGAAGTTTTGCTCATGGAAAGGAAAACAGCCAAACTGCTTGGGGGGAAGGCCTGGGCGAAGCATCTCTCTATTTGGGAGCCTTTGCAGGGGGATCTTGGGATACTTCTTGGAGGGGAGGATGGGAGTAGGCGGGCCGCCCCCTAGTGGGGTCCCCTAAGTGCGGTGCTTGGTGGTTGGTAGGTGGGTTGAGGTGTCTGTCCTGGAGGGGGGGGGGGGAGGGAGGGGAGGGGGGGAGGGTGAGGTGGGGGGGAAATCTTGATCTTTTGTTTAGCTCGCATAATGTTGTTCTGTTGTATTGCCGTGCTTGCTGCTGTTCTGCCCTCGCTGTCTGTTCGCGGGGAGTATGGCTGTTATTTCTTGTTATTCTATGGTGTACACTAAATAATAATAAAAATGATTTTCTCTAAAAATCAATGTGGTGTACATACTGTATTCTGACGTGCAGTCAAATTTTAAAGTATATAACTCCGAGTGTCATTATGTGGCGCACAAAAATTTAACCTTCCTTCAAAAGCTGCACACAGCTGATATTTTATGTGCACACAGCCTACAGAAAATTAGAGGGAAGATTGTCTAGGACCAAGGAGGCCAGGGTTCAAATCCCACCACTGCTAATATTGTGATTGTGGAAAGTACTGGGGATGGTGCAGCCCCATCTTCCCTACACCCTCTGGATGTTTTATGGCCAAAAAGAGGACTTTACTGATGCCTATTTTCTCGTAGACATTTCTGAAATCAAGCAGGGACGTCTAAATCCATTGCCCCCCCCCCCCCGCCATACCCCCTTCCTCCTTGGCCATCCCCCCACTAGAGACATCTTTGAAAGCCATTTGTAAAATGGCTCTGGGGAAGTCTCCATGATTTGGATGTTGTCCACATGCATGTTTTTGGATGTCCAAATCACTATTAAGGCTTTTAAAATGACCCCCCAAAGCTTTAAGCACATTGCAATGGATATTAATACTCAAGATGTATTTTGT
This sequence comes from Ichthyophis bannanicus, assembly GCA_033557465.1. Lineage (NCBI taxonomy): Eukaryota > Metazoa > Chordata > Amphibia > Gymnophiona > Ichthyophiidae > Ichthyophis > Ichthyophis bannanicus. Next base: position 34,587,153 of record CM066050.1, on the reverse strand, counting down.
ATCCACTTTGCACAGACAATACAGGGGCCCGTGAGTTAGCGTGCCTCTCAGAAAGCTCTTCGATTTGGGGGTTCAGCATCTCTACCGCTCTCCAGAGACAAGGTGTGAACCATAGTTTCAGTTTTCCTCTTTATTCACATCCAAAAGGTCCTCCTTGTACAGCTGATACTCATTTTCATGGCCTCCATCATCAAGATGTTTCAGCCATAGTCATAAATTTTAAAGCACCAGTTTGCATAAACACAGTGGAAAAAAATAATATTACTGAATTGAAAATGTTACTTTTAAATTGGCATCGTACAAGCAGCTCACTTGCAGGTTCCCTTTAAATCTGGGGTTGTCATACCTGGAAAGGAATTTCCCTTGTATCTGATTTCTCTCAGGTTTGCCTTCTGGTGTTTATGTTCCTCACTCTGGGATGCCGCCCTAAAAGTCTTCACCTCTTCTGAAATTGACTGCTTAGGGAAATCAACTCCTGCAAGCAACACAGTAGCAGCAGCAGTTAATCTCTGCCCTGTTGGAAGTCAATTACTATAGCCAGGGATAAGGACAGGGAGTCCTTGTCTCCCAGTTCTAATACTCACAGGAATGACAACAACCTTTCTCCAGTTGTATATTTCAGAGACTCAGATCTGCTAATCCCTTTGACTGCTCACTGTTAAAAATATGACTGATTTCACTGTGCCCACCTGCTCATGCTGTGAGATTACACAGAAGCTCGCTTGTATGCTTGATTCTCTATGAGCGCTTAATGTGAGAGTAATGGGTACGTGTAAAACACAATGCCACAAGTAGAAAACAACTTCAAAAAATTAATTCATCGCCTGTATAGCAGGACATCCATATAGAGGCAATAATTTGAAAGGTCTCGATCTGACATTCACATGGTTCCCTACATAGCCTATTTAAAATTTATCTCAACGTGTTTATCCATCCTATTTAAAATTCATTCGCTACAAAATTTTCACTCACTGTAATCCCAAAATGTTATTGTTGTGTTGTAGGATAGAGCAGTGTCAAGTCACCGTGTCAAATACCAAAATCTTCATGGCAGCCCCTTGCAGGACTGGTAATTGCCCTGGGACCCATGCCACGTGGGCGCCCCAATTCTGCTTCCAGTTGAAGGAGGCATAGCCTGGAGGTGGGCTTTGGGGTCCCCTCACCTGTTTCTGCTCTGGGCCCCTACATGTCTAACACCAGCCCAGGCCACATGTGAGCACGCATGTACTTTGCTGTGCACATGTGAGAGATGAACAGGCGGTACTTGCTCCCAGAAATATTGGAATGATAAAAGCCTTATTAAATTGCCGTAAGGTATCAAAATACCTGTACATTTTTCTAAGACTGTTCAAATGCTGTTCTATTCAATATATGGTAGATATTATATCATACATTATAGAAATTGCTTTTGTATCATTTTGCATAATTTTCATTTTTTGCCACATCATTTTTTATTTTTTGGTGCATAATTCCCTGGGAGGCAGGCTATTGATATGCTGAGAAAAGAAGTGCTTTAAAATAACTTTGTCTTATTGAGGATGGCCCAGTGCTTCTATCTAATCACTTTTATGCTTTTTTAAACCTAGGCCTATAATGCTGCTTAACGAGATAGGCTACAATATTGCTCTGTCTTCCTTGTAGCTGACTGAATCAACAATTATAGCTGTGCAGATACGGTCTGCAGTGCACACAAGATAGTACTCACAGAGAAAACATTGATATGTTTCTTTTCAGTGACAAAACTATTTGCTTTTGAAATCATAAAAGCTTATTAGCAATCTAATTCAAAGGAAGAAAATCTACTAGCTAGCCTGATTCTCTAAGCCATACTTATGGGTTGAATGGTTTCCTGTATATGATTTTTCTTTTTTTCTCCTTGCAGAAAGGATTTTGGGATATTTCTGTAGAGTCAATGGATCTAACAGATCACTATGGGGCCAAAAAAGTAAAGGGGTGTCAGATGAGGAAGCTAGCTAATTAGGATCAGAGAATTATGACTCTTCATAAGATACGTCTAGTTGGTTCTGTGGCTTCCATTGGCCAGTCTTCCTTCTTATACTGTATCATGGGTCTTCCCTGTGCTTGGCTTTTCAACCATCCCTTCTTTGATATTTGCCCTTTATTTCCACACCCCAAATGTTGACTCCCATAATCAAGGGCCGTACCGAGGGAAGATCGTGTCCTGTGCAACTTGCACATTGGGCGCCCCCCCCGTGGCAGGAGAGAAGAGGCGCGCCCGATATGCAAGTCGCCGGCATGCTAAGGAGATCTGTCCCTCCCTGCTCTTGCAGGGAGGGAAAGATCTGCTTAGCATGCCGTCGAGAAGGTTTAAGGGGCGCATTTTAGCTGTCCTGCCATTGCCTGCCGCCGCTGAGAGAAGAAAAAGTGGCGGCGGCAGGCAATGGAAGACAGCTAAAATGCACCCCTTAAACCTTTGTGCCCTGTGCGGCCACACCGCTCGCACAGGGCTAGGTACGGGCCTGCCCACAATACACTTCCATATTGACTCCTTGATCGTTTTCAATGTTGTTTGCAAGTTAATATTCTGAAATTTGTGAGAACAGAAAGCAGAGAGGTGAAGAAGAAACAGAGATTCTAGACGTTACAGGAGGATTTACTTTTCAATAGTTGTTCAAAATGAGTTACATTCAGGTACTGCAGTTATTTTCCTATCCCTGGAGAGCTTACAATCTAAGTTGGTACCTGAGGGTTGAGTGACTTGCCCAAGGCCACAAGGAGTATTGGTGGGATGAATACTCCATACCTGGATAAAGCACAGTAAGAGATGTATGTGATGGCGTTATCCAGATAAAGCCACTGACAAGTTTCTCTAACTGCCACAATGTGTTCTGGAGAGTGTCCTTATGTGGTTGGCTACACGGATAACAGTGGAATATTGCCGTTATCTTGATACAGTATATAAAGAATTCTGCTGAATATTCGCTTTCATTTTACCTACGGAGGCCACCTTTTAGAAAGACACGCTTACCACTGCAGGCTCAAGATTGGCCCGAATATTTTCTAATGTTATTCCTCAGTCAGCTTTTGTAGAATCTCATACTGTGACCTTTTGTTCTAGAACTTCCTTTCCACGGAAAGGTTATTTCCTTCTTATTCATCATTTATACTTGTGAACAAATGCAAAGTGATGCACGCAGTGAAAACCAATTCTAAGAATTCTAGATATAATTATACAATGCTGGGTTCCGTATTATGACAACATGCCGATATCCTCAGCTCAATGTGCAATAGTGACCTGTAAAGCAAATGGAATGTTAGAAATGATTCAAAAATGATTTCACAATGCCTCATCTCTAGGGTCTGAATACTGTATTAGAAGTAGAATAATGCTACACTGATATGGACATGGGAGGTAAGGTTACTAGTGAACATGAAGTCCTGAAGACTACTGTATTTAATGTACACATTGGAGAGTCAGTGTGTAAGGAAGGAATCACATTTAGGATCATTATAGTTGAAGGTAGGGCCCCAAATGTCACCTTCTTCCTTAGAGTTCAGTTAGACTTTGAGCCACAACCTCCAGGTTATGAAATCTACATTATTCTTTTAGATACTTCCAAATCCTGTATGAGACAAATAGTACAAAGCAAAGCAATGGGTCCTTGCAGCCACATCAGTGCAAATCTTTACCTGCAGGTAGAATAGGCAGTATGGAAATAGTTCAACATTTACCCTTGTAAGTGGCTTTTTGACCTCTCTCATTATGTATATTTAGAAAATAAAGTTTAATATTTCAAAGTTTGATGTCCAAATCTGCGCATTTAGTTTAGTTTAATTAGACATTTATATTCCATTTAACCATAAGCTCAAAGCAGAGTGCAATATTAATAATAACATATCCTTAGGCAAATGGTAACTGAATAGGATACAATAGTATTAAAAATAATATAACATTAAGCAACTAAAACAAGCACATAAAGCCCGATTCTGACGTGGGCATCCTGACCCTTTGTGTGTCCAGTCAGAATCGGATGCACAGAGTTAGCCGGGATTCTGATCACACGGGGCACATTTAGCCCCATGGGATCAGAATCGTGTCCAGGCCTTTATGTGCAGTCAGGGACCCCAATTCAGTCCAGCCTGCACATAGAGGCCTTGCCTGGCTAGCTTAGTCGGGGCTTTTCAATTGAGCCACGGTGCTATGGCATCCGGTTGCCATGGCACTGCGGCTCCATTGAAAAGCTGCGATCCCCGGCCGCTGACAAAAACGCATTCCCCGCAGCCTGACACCTGATCTGGCCTCCCAAGGCCAGGGTCTGGCTGCGACAAATGTCCTCTGCCCCCTCCCACTGCTGTCCAGTCCTGGGTCTGCCGTCCTCCACTGCACCGGGGAACTCAGAGGTGGAATAAGTTCCCTGTTCAAGCTGTCGGCCCCGGACGTACAGGACCGACATTATAATTGGCCATGTACGTCCGAGGCCGACGACTGCCCACCGCCTGCCCCTGATCCGCCCCTTTCCTGCACGGGGTGGTTAGATGGGATTGAGAGGGGGCACTAATAGCGTCCAACCCCGCTATTCATAGCGTCCATCCCCGCTATTCCCATTATACAAACTCCTTCCATCCTAATCTCTAAGGGAACAGAATTCCATATCATAGGAGCTTGACTTTGAAAAGATTTTTTCTGAACAGAAATCTCTATACTCAGTGGCAGCTTATTTCGATGTAAACTCCTAGCTTGTCAGATGCTTCTAGGGGGATGGTGTTGAGATGATTACAATTGAGTTTATAATCAAAAATTGGGGTGGGGGGCTAGAAGTTTAAAAGCTAATAGCGAGGGAGGCGCAAGACTGAAGGGTCTCTTTACTAAATGCCACTAACCAGTTAATGTGCGTTTCGGCAGTGGTAACTGGCCACAGAGAACCCTAGCGCATAGACACGGCAGCTACTGACTGCTGAAACACACATTAACCAGCACTCGCATAATAATGTGGACAGAGGGGGGGTTAGAGGCGGAGCATGGACTGGCAAACACATTAGCACGCAAGTGCAGTAAACAGGGCGCTTAACGCAGGTTCACCTATCGGCATCTCTATATGTGCCATTAGATACGCCCATGTTACTTTGCCATGTCTCAGAGTACCCACCCAGTTGAGCCTTAGCTGCCGAGAACATGCCAGTCACACCCCCAAACAGATAATGTGAAGGTTTTGCACTTATCATGTGAAAGTCAGGCACTGGAAACCCCGACCTATGTGCCACTGCAGAACTAACCAGGCAGCGGCTCAATATCCCACTGCTTGGTTAGCTTCGACACAATCCAGGCAGTCCGAATATTCAATGCCGGAGGCCGAATATGGCCCTGGCATTGAATATTTGAGTTTAAAGTTCAGCATTGGCTTGCTTGTTGTCCGAAAGATTGAAATAATAGCATTAAAAAATGTTGGGGGGGGGGGGGGGGCGGAATTTACATGGTTTGGGATATTCAGAGACGCTAAGACAATTAGTGTCACTGAATACCCCTGGCTGCTGCTGCTGCCAGGGGTGTTCTAGGGAGGGGCAGAGGTGGCACCCATTGTTAACCAGGCAGCGGCAATATTGAGCCACTGCCTAGTTAGCTTTAATCGGCAAAAGCCAGGCACAAGAAACCCTAGCTAACTTTTGCTGCGAATCGCTAACTGAGTAACGGTTCAATATTGCTGCTGCCCGGTTAGCAATCAGCAAATGTGGCTAACCTGTATATTCAACATCAGGACCGGACTTGACCTGGACACTGAGTAAACGGGTTTAATAGGAAAACCCAAAGGGCTGAATATCGGGCCCGTTGGGTTTTGCTGTTAATATTAGTGAAGGTTTCTGCTTGCACCTTTGTTCTTATTTCCTAATTTATTTTGCTTTTTATTATTATTATTAATATTATTATTAATAAACACTTATATAGTGCCGCAACATTCCTTGCACTCTGAGGACGCTTTTACTAACCCTTAGCTGGAGCTGTTTGCTGCATGGTCCAGTGTATTCCTTTGGGATGTGTGACACACAGCTCCAGCTAAGGGTTAGTAAAAGGGGCCTGAATGATATAGGTGGTTCACTTCCTTACTGCAGCTCTTTCTTGTTATTTCCTTCTGAGCATTACCTAAAGACTGCAAAGATGCAACATACCACACCAGAGCAGACCATGCGATATCTTAAGAAAGGGGCCCTCAAATTTTTCATGTGACTAGCTACATAGGATATTCACAATCACAAATCAGCAAGAGGGATGGAAGAGGTAGAGTCCCTTTTGGATAAAAGTGTGCTGAGTCCGAGCAAAAGGGACTTTGTCTTGTCCTGTGAATGACTCCAAATTCTGGGATGGAGGCATAGAATGGAATTCCTAGGGGTGTGACAGATTCTACCCCTTTCCTGTGGGGAGGAGGGGGGAGAGTTGGAATATAGGTAGATGGTGGGGAGGGAGTATACATATGGCACATAACCTCCCACACACTATTCCTTCTCCCTGTCCCCTTCTTTCCTCCACTCCCCTCCTTTGGCCACACCCTCTCTTCCCTCCTTCCTCAGTCTCCTCTTACTCCCTCCCCTCCCATTCCCTCTTACCCACATCTCCCTCCCCACTGGCCCTGCAGATGTGCCACCCCGTTCTACAGCCCCAGGAGCCAAAAACATCTGCACACACTCCTATAGTTTTGGAGTAGAGAGACCAGGGAGCACCCTCTTTTCCCAATGGCAACATTCCCCACCCTGGGATAGGTGCAAGTCAGGTCTTAGCTGCGACCATGGGGATCAGAGGTGGTTGGGCAGATTCACTTCTCATAGGCTTAGGAGTCTCAGGCTCTGGAGGTCTCATTGCCTATTGCCAGTTTATCCCACAGAGGGGAGGGGGAGAAGGAGCATCTAAGTAGCAGGAAAGTTTGGCAGGATGTCTGAAACAGAGGCTCAGGCTGGGCTGCTGGCTGAAATCCTTGAGATGCAGGAAGGAGGGGGGAAGAGATTATGGTAGGATGGGGTGCAGGGGCCTAGAAAAACAAAAAGAAAAACTTGCTTCATGAGCTGGAGCTGGATCTGATCTGGGGGCAGGAAAACCTTTGAGGGCTAGAAAATCTTGCTCCAGGGCCATACAGGCCGATGCAGAGAATGAGCGCGAGAAGTGCGCGGTACTGACGGTTTAGGCACTCACGCAGTGTCCCAGCAATGCACAACTCTTAGCGCTCAATGCAGAAAAGAGATGTTATGCAAATGAAGGCCGTGTAAAACTGAAGGTATGCAAATGAAAGACGTGTAAAATCTTGGCGCAAAAGAAAAGTTGGCCGTAAAACACGGGTGTTAAAAAGTAAAGTAACACACGCACAAAGAAAACAAGCACAAGACATGTGCGGTTGAGCATGCACATGACATCAGATGCCCAGGTAACTGTCGCATCTATACACCATCACACGGCATTGCTTTTCGGCATGTGTTGTGGCACGTAACTATACGAGTACACACAAGGCTACCATGAATGGTAGTTGCCTATCTGGGAGTCCATCCAGTACTGCCCTGTTTCTGAAGAGGTGCCGTCTGCGGGGCCTCATGATGATGATGGGTGCAGCCTGTACCTCCTCAGGCTCCTCTCTCGGGTCTCTGTTGTTCTCCCTTCTTTGTCTGGCTCTTGCAAGCAGCAGAACAGCAAAAGGCATCTCTTCTTTAAATCTAACGCTGAATTCAATAGACGCAGAGAAAACACACAGATCCTGAATGCTGATACGTACACGACAGTCCAAAAAAAAAAATCTCCTTTGACAATCAACCAAAAATTAAGAAGAATAGTAAAAAACAAACAAAGCAAAACCGCCGTTGCCTATCAGCTTGTCCAAATAATCCACACCAGCCTGTGGGATGGCAGCGGCGTTTCTTTGAAAGGCTTTTGGAGGAGAGTTCAGCCTTTTGGAGAAGAGTTCAGCCTATTTCATTTTGCCGTACTGTCTCTGAGATTGTGGCTCCCAACAACTGTGGTTTCATTGCCTCAGCTGGAATATATGGTTTACCAGGAGGGATGCATTGTGCAATTCCCCTTGTTTTTTTTACTATTATTCTTAATAGTTTTGAGCTGGGTGTCTGGCTCGCAATAAAGAATAAAAGGAGTGTTTGTTATAGGAGAGTTTTTTTCTCTCACGGCAAATGGTCCAACGAAAAATGAACTCATTGGGGTTTTAGAGCCTATGGTGGGGATTTTTGGTTGATTGTTAAAGGAGTTATTTTTGGACTGTCTAGATCAGAGGTTCCCAACTCCAGTCCTGGAGGGCCAAACACCATTCAGGTTTTCAGGCTGTCCCTAATAAATATGCATGAGATACATTTGAATACAATGGGGGCAGTGCATGCAAATGCATCTCATGCATATTTATTAGGGACAGCCTGAAAACCCGAATTTTGTTTGGCCCTCCAGGACTGGAGATGGGAACCTCTGGTCTAGATATTCTTCTTTGTGGTTTTTTTGGTATGATATATACACGACAGCGGCAACAGATTTGACCTCTGATATGTACATGACAATGAAGCTGTCCACCATGCGGAGGGATGCGTTAGAGTTTAATGTTGCCTCCTGACCAGGTGTACAAATAACAATGCTTTCAAAGTTTATGCCTGATTGGGTAATCTTTAACATGGTTTTCTGCATTGAGCGTTGACTTCATTAACATATTACATAAGCACGCCCAATTCATTTAAATACACACGATGTTACGTGTGCGCAGAGGTTTTATAGACTTTTACGCACACATCTATATTTTTTCTGCATTTGGCATATGGATTCATAAACATTAAACTCGCGCTATACGTGTGTAAGCGCGCATACAAGCTGGCATTATCTTTCTGCATTGATTTGATAGTTTGGGAGCTGAGTGTCATTTTTTTTGTTTCAGGGAAACTGATATTTTACAAAAAGGCAGCCAATAAAATTACCTTTACTGCATTGTCAAAGTGTAATTCTCAACCTTTGACTCTCACTGGTTTATTTATCGAAATCACTTTCAAGTTATGTTTTTACCATGTGCCTCATAACCCAAGTCTCACATGGTGGAACAAATTGCATCATCACTGATGAAAAAACTTATTTTTCTAATATGCCACAGCTTATTTTCCTTTCACTAAATTGGTGCAGTTTCATTATTTCCAAAAAGAAAAACATGATTTTGCAAACATATGAAGGCCACGTAAACAGATCTGCATTATAGACAAAAAACCAAAACAGCTGTTTTCATGGTTGTGTTTTTGTGAGCTTTTTTTAAAGAAGAGCTGATGTAAATACTGCCAGGTGTTAAGCATGAACCTGACAGGTTAGTTTGTGAGTCACTCAATGGGAGACAGGCCTGGGGTGCACTTTAGACATATTTCAGAACAACAGAGGCACTACTATTGTGATTGCCTGTTCATCCATCCAGATGCATGTGTCTGGTCAGAAAGGGTTGTTGAAGTTCAGAGGTTAGTACCACCTGACAGTGGAAAGGATAAGAGGGTCTTTACTGAAGGGCGCTAGCTGTCACCTTGTGTTTGGTGTGCATTGAAGGCTAGTGTGGAGCTATGACAGTTAGTGCGGGCTGATTTCCATGCTGTTAATGGCGCATTGGTGTGGTAAGGGGATCAGTTAGGGGCATAGAGTAGCCATGGTGAGCACTGCACAGTCAGTGCAGGGTAAATCCCGCAGGTTGTGACTCTTGCAATTAGCGAGGATTCACCTAATGTCCCCTCAATAGGTGGAGTTAAGTGCACCCGTGCTATTTGTATGCTGCGTTAGAGTATGGGGCTCCATGTTAATTGCTGGGAACATGCTTTCCACGCAACCAACAGTTAACGGGGTGGTATTGCACCTAACGTGCCATGGTTTTGGAGCTATACCTTAACGCCATGGCACTGCGGCTCCATTAATGAGCCAGGCTCAGTTAGCTGGGTATGTGGCTGGGCATGCAGCCAATCAGAATCGGGGCCCGGCCTGCGTGTCCAGGCCGTAGACCCGATTCTGATCCCATGGGCACATGTAGCACCCGCGGGATCAGAATCGGGTCTACCTCTATATGCCCCGATCTGATCGGCCGTACAGGGGCTGAATGGCCAGTACAGAATTGGCCTCTAAATGTCTAGGAGGGACTCTCCCAGATGTGCTAATTTTGTGCATTCCAAGGCAGAGGTTTTCTTAAGTAAGTCAGCTGCTGGCAGAAAGGGAATGAGGGGACCAGAACTACTGCCTATTTTACCCACCCCCTGTCCTTTGTCCTCCTATCAGCAGGGGGAGTCAGCGAGCAGCGAGTCTCACTTGCTGCTTCTTTCTCTGTCGATTTTCCTCTGCAGTCAGAACCATGCAAGACTTTGTGGGAGTTTTGAAATGCATTTAAATTACAGTGGCGCACCCAATGCCCTGGAAGTGACTCCATATTCTGATTTAGAATATTCACCTGGTGATATTCCTTGTCTAGAGTAGTGGAAGAGTCATTCTTTAATTTCAGTTGTTTTTGCTCCAGTATTATCTAATAAAAGTTTCTATTACAATCCTGGCAATCTGTTAGATGGAGAGGGAAAAGAAGAAAGAAAAAAATATGCTGGATACATATCTTGATTACACTCTGTCCATAGGACATGTTTGCATAGAACTCACCCAAATTAGCAGAAGCAAATGGTTCTATCTCTTTCCCTTCCTCTGTGAATTTCCTTAGAGGCAAAGATCTCTGATCCACTCTAGAATCTTTGCCATTAGGACCTCAGTCCCCTATCTTTCTACAGTCTCCATCTGTTCTCAATGTCTCAAGATCATAAGTGCCACTGAGCAGGGACTGTCTCTTATGTGCATAGCTCTGCATATGTTCCAGATGAGCTGTGCCTGGAGACATTTTTGATGGCATTTAGAAAGCAGATTAAGATCTCGCATATTCCTATAAGTTAGTTATCAGGGTAATTTTTAAAATATTGAATAGTTTGAAACAGTATGGTTGACTGATTGGGATATGTAGAGGTTAGGAATTTTATGTTAGTACGAGTCCTATTTTTTTAAATATATCTTTTGTAACCTGCTATCATTGACTCTGAGCCAAACTGGAAATTTTAATAAATGAAATGAAATGTGCTATGTAAGTGTTTAATAGTGGTACTAGTTATACTTCTCGCACTGAGTCAGTGCAAAACCCATTTACTCCAAGAGCGTTTAGAGCTGAAGTGGAACACTGTCCCAGCCTATTGGAGGGAAGGTTGCATTAGAATTGTACTCTACTGCCCAGGGCCCAGGTGTTGACGCCTTAGGCAAGCCTTAAGTCTTATGCCGCCCCCACCCAAGAAGATGCCACCCTAGGCAGCGATCTAGTGGGTCTAATGGTTGGGTTGGCCCTGCTATTGCCATATTGATCATCATTACTACTACTATTCAGCACTTATAAAGCGCCACGCACGCAGTGCTGCATAGCTAACCTACAAGAGTTAGCCAACATACAAGAGACAGTCCCTGCCCGTCAGAGTCATGCTCATCGGAGCTTACAATCTAGTCAGAACAGTACAGAGCATTAGTCAGTTCAGCGCAAGGTACGGTGTGGTACAGTTTGGTCTATAGTTTGGTCATAAAGGTTGACGGGGGTTAGGATAAGATGAGCATGGAAGTCAGGATCTGAATGCAACGGTGAAGAGGTGGGTCTTCAACCTGGATTTGAAGAGGGCCAGGGAGGATGCCTGGCACACAGACGCAGGTAGGCTGTTCCAGGCGTATGGTGCAGCAAGGTGAAAGGAGCGCAATCGGGAGTTCGTGGTGCGGGAGAAAGGCACTGATAGAAGTAATTTGTTAGTGGAGCGCAGATTTCTAGAGGGGACGTAGGGAGAGATAAGAGGTATTAAGGGGCCATAGAGTGAATGCATTTATAGGTCAGTAGGAGAAGCTTGAATTGGATGCGGAATTGGACAGAAAGCCAGTGAAGCGACTTGAGAAGAGGAGTAATATGGACATGGCGAGGCTGGCAGAAGATTAGTCGAGCAGCGTGGTTTTATATAGATTGAAGGGGAAGGAGGTGGCTCACGGGGAGACCAGCGAGGAGTAGGTTGCAGTAATCGAGGCGAGAGGAGATTAAGGAGTGGATAAGAGTTTTGATAGTGTGTTCAGAGAGGAAGGGGCAGATTTTGCTGATATTGTAGAGAAAGAAGCAGCAGGTCTTAGCTACAAGCTGGATATGAGTGGGGAAGGAGAGAGAGGTGTCAAAGATAACCCCTAGATTACAGGCCGAGGGAACAGGAAGGATAGTAGATCCATCCACATGGACTGAGACAGGGGGAAGTGGAGGGGAGGAGTTGGGTGGAAAGACAAGGAGTTCAGTCTTGGCCATGTTCAGTTTCAATCGGCTATGAGACATCCAGGCAGCGATGTCCGAAAGACAAGCAGAGATCTTGGACTGGGTTGCTGGAGAAATATTAGGTGTAGAGAGGTAGATTTGGGAGTCATCGGCATAGAGATGGTACTGAAAGCCATGGGAGGAGATAAGCGCGCCAAGGCCTTGGGTGTAGAGAGAGAAAAGGAGGGGGCCCAAGGTGGATCCCTTGGAGCGGAGGCGTGGCCTAGTGGTTGGGGCAAGGTACTTCAGGCCAGAAGGTCAGGGGCAAACCACTTATTTATTTATTTATTTTTATTTATTTATTTGCATTTCTTATATACCGCACTATTTGCGATCAGCGCGGTTTACCTAAAACAAAACCCTCCATAACCCTCCATAGCCCATGTTCCCTGTAAAATAGTTATCTCCAAGTTATAATGCCCTGTTCAATGTAATTTCAGTTTGTTCAATGTAAACCGCACTGATGCAGAATAGTGCGGTATATATATATGGAAGCAGAATGCTGGGCTTGATGGACCTTGGTCTGACCCAGTATGGCATATGTTAAGAGAATGTAAATAAAAATAAATAAATCCCTGGGGTACACCTACATGGAGCGGGGTAAGGGAGGAGGAGAAGCCACCAGAGCATACACTGAATGAGCGATGGGAGAGGTAGGAGGAGAACCAGGATAGTACGGAGTCCTTGAAGCCAAGCAAGGAGAGGGTGGTGAGGAGAAGGTTGTGGTCAATGGTGTCAAAGGCAGCGGAAAGGTCAAGAAGGATGAGGATAGAATAGAGACCCTTAGATTTAGCCAGGAACAGGTCATTGGTGACTTTTCTGAGTGCCGTTTCAGTGAAGTGTAGGGGGTGGAAGCCAGATTGTAGTGGGTCGAGGAGGGCCTGGGAGGTGAGGAAGTCGAGACAGCGATGGTGGACTGCTTGTTCTAATAGTTTAGATATGAAGAGAAGGAGGGAGATGGGTCGATAGTTAGAAGGGCATGTGGAATCAATTGAGGGTTTCTTGAGGAGGGGTGTGACAACAGCATGTTTGAAGTCAACGGGGACAGTTGCAGTTGAGAGTGAAAGGTTGAGGATATGAGTGATGTAGGGGACAATGGTGAGGGAGATGGAATGTAGGAGATGGGTGGGGGTAGGGTCTGATGAACAGGTGGTGGGTTTGGAGGAGGAAAGAAGGAGTATGGTTTCTTTTTCAGAAATCAGAGGGAAGGAGGAGAGGGTGGCAGGGGGAGTATGGATGGGGGGAGAATTGGGGAGGAGGGGAGGTAGATGAGGGGGTGGGGAATTGGAGGATAATCTTGTGGATTTTGTCATGGAAGTAGTCGGCTATGGTTTGGGCAGAAAGGGAGGGTGTGATCGGGATGACCTTGAGGAGAGAATTGAGGGTATTAAAGAGATGGCGAGGATCAGAGGCAAGGGAGTTGGTCAGATGGATGTAGTAATCTTGTTTGGCAAGTGCTAAGGCTGACTGGAAGGAGCCAAGCATGAATTTGAAGTGTAGAAGGTCTTCCGGGTAGCGGGATTTGGACCAAGCTCGTTCGGCAGAACGGGCACAGATGCGTAGGTAACGGATTGTGGGTGAAAGCCAGGGTTGGGGTGTAGATCGTTTGACAGGACGTGGGGTGGGAGGGGCAAGAGTGTCAAGGGCTGAGGATAGTATAGCATTGTATGAAGATAATGCCTCGTCGACAGACTTGGAGGATATAATGGAGGAGAGAGATGGAGAAATGGTGGAGGAGAGAGTCAGGGGATCAGTATTATGAAGGGTTCTAAATAGGTCGGAGGAGACAGGACGAGGTTGGGACGGCGGAAGCTGAAGAGTAAATGTTAAAAGGTGATGGTCAGATGAGGGAAGGATTGATTTGCGGAGGTTTGAGGGAGAGGAATTGGAGAAGAGTATTAAGTCAATGCAGTGGCCGTGTAGGTGTGTGGGGGCAGTGGAGCAAAGTTGGAGGTTGAACGAGGAGGTAAGAGCGAGGAACTTTGAGGCATGGGGGTCAGAGGGGTTGTTGATGTGAATGTTGAAATCGCCAAGAATAAGAGTGGGGGAGGAGGGATCCATAAAGGCAGAAAGCCAGGAGTCGAAGTCGGTGAGGAAGGTTGATTTGTATTTCTTGTGTGGACGATAAATAACAGCTGCTCGGAGGGGAAGTGGTGTGAGGAGGCAAAAGGAGTGGACTTCGAAGGAGAGGGGGGAGTGTGGTTGGGGTGGCAGGAGGGGTTGGAATTGGCAGGAGGGGGAGAGTAGGAGGCCAACGCCACCACCGCAACCAGTAGATCGATGTGTATGGGAGAACTGGTAGCCCCCATAGCAGAGAGAGGCAATGGATGTGGTGTCGTCTGGGGGGAGCCAGGTCTCGGTCATGGCAAGAATGTGTAGGGCATAGAGATAAAAAAGATTGTGAATAAAAGGTTTTTTGTTAATGGCTGAGCATGCGTTCCATAGGGCGCATGAAAATGGGAGAGTGGAGAGGGGGGAGGAGAGGGATATGGAGAAGGTTGGATAAGTTACGTGTGTATTTCTTATCAGAGTAGCTTGGGGGTCTATTTCTAGGGTAATACCAAGATTTAGAGGGAGCAGGGTGTGGGTGGGTATGTCTGGGTGTGTGTGCTCTCCAAGAGGGATGTGAGGGAGGGGAAGTGAGGGGTAAATTGATGGTATCAGGTAGGTTATGTGAGGATTTATTTTTGGAGGTAGGGTTGGAGTTGATATCTATGGATGAGTGATTGTGGGATGAATGAGGGAGGGCGGAAGTGGGGAGGAGCGGGATGTGGATGAGATTAGATAAGGTATGTGAGGAGCTTTTTTATGGTGAGAAAGAAATTGGGAGGGGGGAATCCAGGGTTGGGGTTGATATTACCTGATGAGAGAAGGAGAATGAGTATTAGAGAGCGTGGTAAAGTGGAGATAGTACGGCGGAAGCGAGGGTGGGGTTGCCTTAAAGAGAGGGGGGCTGGTTGAATGCGGGGGATGGTGTGATGAAGTTCAAGAGCAGATGCTAGGCTAGGGGGAAGAATGGAGGGAGAAGTGAGGAAGGTAGGGGGAGGGTAGGGGAAGAGGAGGGAGAGTGTTGGTAGGAGGGGAGGCAGTTGGGGAGGATGAGGAAGAGAAGGACAATGTGATGTGGGGCCATGGTAGTGAGCAGCAAGGTCTGTGCAAGCAATGGGTAGCAGGTTCTAGGCAAACAAAGGCTAGCAAGTTCTAGGCACAGAATGGGTAGCAAGTTCTAGGCAAACAATGGGTAGCAGGTTCTAGGAACAGAATGGGTAGCAAGTTCTAGGCAAACAATGGGTAGCAAGTTCTAGGCAAGCAATGGGTAGCAAGTTCTATGCAGGCAATGGGTAGCAAGTTCTAGGCAAATGATGGGTAGCAAGTTCTATGCAGGCAATGGGTAGCAGGTTCTAGGCAAGCGATGGGTAGCAAGTTCTATGCAGGCAATGGGTAGCAAGTTCTAGGCAAACAATGGCTAGCAAGTTCTATGCAGGCAATGGGAAGTAAGATTGCAGCCAGCAAGACCAGAGCAGAGATACGGGTAGGGTGGTAATCGTGAGATGGTTGGGGTGTGGGGGAGCGATCGTGCCTGCTTGGCTCTTCAGTAGCTACGGAGATTTGTTGGGGCTGTGTTGTTGGGGCTGCGTTAACGGTTCACGCAGGAGCGGGTCTTGGGTTAAACTTGAGGGTAATGCAGAGACTGTATGATCCTGGGGGGTTGTTTTCGCCTGCGTTCCCAGCCTAAGGGCCATGCCAAAGGGCCCTCTGGCGAGGCCCTCAGGCGTGGGTGTGCCCGATGGCGCCCTGCTTCTTGTGAGCAGCCTCAGGGTGGCGTGGAGACCAGTGTGCAGTTTCGCCCGATGGCGCCTTCCTTCTTGTGTGCTGCCTCAGGGTGGCATGGAGACCAGCATGCATCATCAGCTCTGGACTCTCAATAAACATCTTGTCTTCTATTTAGGAGAAACACACAGACAGAAAACATGCCAATGTATTCAGACAAACATGGTTAGCTTTAATTTTTGTAATAACAGCATTGACTAAGAATTCAGCTTGCAAAATGCATACTTAAAAAAGGATGGCCAGTGAGTATGTGTCTGATCATTGCTTATTTACCTCTCTGTGGTTTTGACACTGAACTTCAGTTCTTAGAATAAGCTTATAAAACTGCCCAATTAGACTTCCTCATCTCCAAAAGGAACAAACACTGATGATATCAGTTTTTTTGTGTTATGAAATCCAATACAAAACCCCCCAACTGCGATGCAGTTTCACATGTTGTTTGCAGTTCATTTTTCTGTGGTACCATGAGTTGAACTCTCAAGATACTGTAATATCCTGAATAAAATACAATATTTTCTTTTACTCTATTCTACCTTTCTCTCTATTTTTCCCTGAAAATATGTCCGTATATTTTCTTAAGTGCTGGAATAGTCTGGAGGATAGAGCAGTAGACTAGAAACAGGGAAGCCAGGACCCAAATGTTCCTTGTGATCTTGGGTAAGTCACTTCCCCTTCCATTGCCTCAGGTATAAAACTTGATTTAAGTCCTCCTGGGGACAAGGAACTATCTACTGTACCCGAGTGTGGCTGGCCTTGAGTCCCCCAAAGAAAAGGAGTGAAAAAAGAATCTAGGATTGTAGCTTACACTTTTTTCAATAGTAGTTCAAGGCAAGTTACATTCAGGTATTTTCTTATTCACAGAGGGCTTTAAGTTTGTACCTGATGATTTGCAGGATTAACTGAGTTGCTCAAGATTGCATGGAGCAACAGAGGGATTTGTTTCTCAGCCTACTGCTATTGTACTTCTAGGGAAAAGAGGAAAGGACGATGCGCATGTTAAATTATTTTTGAAATCATGTCTCACTTTTCCTCTCCCTTGTTCCCTGTCCTTTCTGTACTCTGTCCCTGGCTAGGTTAATATTGTGGGGTGCGGTGGGCTAGACATGGGCATCCTCATTGTAAGTGGACCTCGCTATGAAAACAAAGACTAGAATATCTTTTGCACATCTCACCTTTATGTTTAGTAAGTCTGCTTGTTGAAAACTTTCGACAGCTTATCCTGCATCTATGACATCTATGTACTATCTGCAGTATTGCCCATAGAATCGTGAATGGAAGGAAGGCGGCCGGCCAACAGTCAGACCTATTAAGTTTATCATGATCCACTCTGAGCACTTACTACTGTTATTTACCATTTCTATAGTGCTACTAGACATGTGCTGTTCTGTACAGACACATAACAGATGGTGCCTGCTCAGTGGGGCGTACGAGCTATTCAAGAAGACAAACATGAAAATAAGAGATTTAAAGAGGGAAAGTGAAAAGAAAGGAATCTGGAGTTGGCACTGGAGGAGAAGTGGAGTTTAGGGAACGATAAGAACGGAGAGTTAATGAGGAGCTGTAGAATGAGTGTAGGGGTACGTTAGTTAGAGAACTTTGATCTGTATGTAGAACAGATAGGGAGCCAATGGAGTGATCTGAGAAGAGGGGTTGTATGAGAGCATTGGGGCTGGCGGAAGATAAGTCATGCAGCTGCATTTTGAATAGATCGAAGTTGAGAGAAATAGTTCAGTGGGAGACAGTTGCAGTAGTCTACGTGGAGGTGATAGAGGGTGTGGAGAAGGGTTTTGGTAGTGTGTTCAGAAAGGAAGGAATGGAATTTGGTGATTTTACAGTGAAAGAAATGGCAGTGTTTGGCAATGTGTTGGATATGTATAGAAAAAGAGAGAGAAGAGTCAAAGATGACTACTACTATTATTAATCATTTATATAGCGCTACAAGGCATGTGCAGCCCTGTACAGACACATATAATAAGACAGCCCCTGCTCATCAGAGCTTACAATCTAATCAAGACAGACAGTACAATAGTTGAGAACAAGGGGACAGTAGGGAAGGGTAATGAGACAGGAGCACAAAGGATTAAGATCCAAAATGGTCTGAAAGAGGTGAGCCTTTAGCATGGATTTGAAAAGAAGGAGAGATGAGACCTGACATAAAGATACAGCTAGTCTGTTCCAGGCATAAGGAGGAGCAAGGTGAAAGGATCGAAGTCTGGAACTGGCTGTTGAAGAGAAGGGCATAGAGAGCAGCAAGCTAGAGGAAGAGCGGAGTTCATGAGGAGGGGTGTAGGGAGAGAGGAAAGGTAGTGAGGAACAATAGAATGAATGCACTTATAGGTCAGAAGGAGAAGTTTGTATCAGATACAGAATTGGAAGGGAAACCAATGAAGTGATTTGAGAATATTGGGGCTGGCAGAAGATTAGTTGCGTAGCAGAGTTTTGAACAGATTGAAGGGGAGAAAGATGACTCGGAGGGAGACAAGCAAGGAGGGGGTTGTAATAGTTGAGGCGAGAAGTGACTAAAAAGTGGATAAGTGTTTTAGTACTGTGTTCAGAAAAGAAGGGGCGAACTTTGGTAATGTTGTAGAGAAAGAAACAACAGGTTTTTGCTATCTGTTGGATATGTGTGGAGAAGGAGAGGGAGGAGTCGAAAATGACCCCAAGGTTGCGGACTGAGGAAACAGGAAGCAAAAGAATATTATCAACAGATAGAGAAGGGAGGAAGGGGGGAAGAGGGTTTAAGGGGAAAAATAAGAAGTTTGGTTTTGGCCAAGTTCAATTTCAAATGGTGGTGAGACGTCTAGGCAGTGATGTCAGATAGGCAGGCAGATATACGGGCTTGGAGTGTAAGAGAAATATCAGGTGATATTAGATAGATCTGATCTGATCTGATTAGATAGATCTGAGAGTCATCGGCATAAAAATGACATTGAAAGCCATAGAAGGAGATGAGAGAACCAAGGGGCTGGGTATAGAGAGAGTAAAGGACAGGGCCTAGAATAGATCCTTGGGGAACAACAACTGAGAGAGGGATAGCAGTAGAAGAGGAACCACTAGAACAGACACTGAAGGAGTGATGGGAGAGATAAAAAGAGAACCAGGACAGGACAGTACAGATTCCCTAAAACCAAGTGAGGACGATGTATCAAGGAGAAGGTGGTGGTCAACAGTGTCAAAAGCAGCAGAAAGGTCAAGACGAATGAGGACTGAGTAAACGCCTTTGGATTTAGCCAAGAATAAGTCACTGGAAACTATTTTTTTTATTTTAATTTTAATTTTATATTTACCAAATTTTACAAATACACCAAGTAAGCCTTGGAATAAGAAAAGGGACATTCATTCTTCACAAAATGGAAAAAGCAAAGAAACAAAACATACAATTCTAACAGGATCAATATCGAACTGAATATACAACATAGACCACAAACGAAGGATCCAAGATTAATACAACCATGGGAAGATGGAATAAAAAGGAAACATCCCAGGATTAGAACCGGACATTATGGAAAAGTATATATATTACATTTCTTTCTGGATGCTAAGAAAGTGAAGGGCTGATCCTGGGGGATTAATAGGGGCCTTTATATATATAAAGGACTGCATGGGGGCACAGGTGGGGGGGGGCCCAGGACTGCACGGGGGCACGGGGGGGGCCCAGGACGGCACGGGGGCACAGGGGGCCCAGGATGGCACGGGGGGGGGGGCCCAGGACTGCACGGGGGCACGGGGGTACACGGGGGGGCCCAGGACTGCACAGGGGGGGGGGCCCAGGACTGCACGGGGACACGGGGGGGGGGGCCCACAATTTTTCTTGGCGTAGGGCCTCACTCTAGCTAAATCCGGCCCTGCAAACATGGGAAACTTAAAATTCTCAAATCAAAGATCTCCGAGCGTTTTCCATATTTTCAAGCATATTCTGAAAAACCAGTCTATCCTGGGACAAAACACCTTGCTGTTCCTGTACCCGCTGCAATTTATCTTTGAGCTCAGAAACCAATAATTGATGGGCTTTCATATTCTTCTCCATACTTTTCATACGCAATGGGAGTGTGGTCAAGACCTGTAAAGCCCCAGCACATACCTGGTGCACAGATTGCAGAGCTGTCCATATCAATTCCAAAGTCACTACCTGCAGATGGGATAATGGAGTAAACACCAATGGAGAAACAGCCACGGACTCTGGGGCAACCACACACCCTAGGTGCACCCATCTGGAAGCCTGATGCCAAGGCCCCTTCAGCCTGTGACGGTCCCTCCACCGCTGCCGAAGTCCCAAAAGAAGCAGCGTCTTCACTAACTGCCAACGCCACAATGCCAGTCAAACCAGGTGCGGGAGATGTGAGGGGGCTGACATGGCTCAACAAAACATTGCTGCCCAAGCAGGGGCTTTCCCCAGCTCTGGCAGCTGGAACGTCCATCAACTTTGCTGATGCATAGGTCTCCATAGTGTGCTGCCTAACCTCTAGCACAGCAGGAAGACGTCCCTTACCCTTTGCCTTCCGCTTCGGCAAAAGGTAGAAAAAAAGAAATTGAGGCAACATAACAGCAGAAGCAGCCATCAAACACATGCTATTCAGACACCATCTTGGATCCTGGAAACTATAGCAAGGGCCATTTCAGTAGAGTGTAAGGGAAGAAAGTCAGATTGAAATGGATTGAGGAGGGCTTGAGAGGAGAGAAAATCAAGGCAACGGCAGAGAACTACACATTCAAGAATTTTGGAAATGAAGGGAAGACGGAAGATGGGTCGATAACTAGAATGACAAGTAGGGTCAAGTGAAGGTTTCTTGAGAAGAGGTGTGTCCAGAGCATGCTTGAAGGCTGCAGGGAAAGTTGCAGTAGAGAATGAGAGACTGAGAATGCGTGTGATGGAAGGGATGAAAGAGATGGAGGTGGAGATAAGGAGATGGGTGGGGATATGATCAGAGGAGCAGGTAGTAAGTTTAGAGGAGGAAAGAAGATGAGAGCTTTCTCCTCAGAGATCTTAGAAAAGGAAGAAAGGGTAACAGAGGTTAAGGGATTTCAGGATCAGGATATTGGGAAATCAGATTTTGACTCTTTTGGTTTTGAATTCTGTGTTTAGTACAGACAAGACTAGTCTGAATAATAAAGTGAGATATTAGAAAACATGGTTGGGGGAAAAAACTGTGTTTCTTAATTTTTGTAAAGCTGATTCCACCTATGGAAATGTTTAAGTGATACATACTGGAAGCATTAAATATCCAGCCTGAGACTTTGCCCTCTATGACTATGTTTTATTATCTCCTGACTGCAAAGAGGAAATTTATATCAGGAGAGATAGGTTGGTGACACAGTTTGGGTATCCATGGGTGACCAGGCTCAAAAAACAATCATATGGTCACTGGCATGCTCACCTCTGTGTTTAAAACCCCAAAAATTTCAAACGATACAGTTCATTCATTCACTTTCTCAGTGGAATATCTAAGAGGTAACATAATGTTAGCACTATCCACATTCCAACTAATCACTGAGTAAGAGTCCAAAGTCCCTCTGCGGGTTTGACCATATCAAAAAGCACCCGATGGTTTCTTCTTTGAACATGATGACTCCCAGTTTCACCGACAAGCTTTCTTGCCAAAAACAACTGCACCCAGTTACACCCAAAAGGAAACAAATTGAATCACATTCAAGGTTCCCTCTCTGAATGTGAATGCAATTAATCATGCCACAGGAACAATAACAGGAAGCCATTATACCCCATCTGTCTCAAGACCTGATGCATAACTGCACCAAAAGGCACCTAAGATTTCCTGACCAGTCATAACCAAGTATGATCCTGGCCATTCAAAACCAAGACTCCAGATGCAACTGTAACTAAGCATCCCATAGAGTTACTCTTCCAATGTGCTTTGCTATGGATGATTGTATGGACCTATATCCACAGTTGCAACATTCTATCACATCTCCCTATAACTCTTCCCCCAGTATCCCTCAGGCCTGTCTGTCACCATTTCACATTGTTTACTACCTTGAAATAATGAAATATAATCACCCAGGTCTCTCTCCTGACTAGTAAACTGAGCATCTGATCTCCTCCTTGAGTTCTGCTTCCTTAAAACTCTATAATAAAATACTGGATTCTGTAGTCTTTGCATTGACTCCCAACTGTCAAATGCTTGGTTACTTCTTGAGCTTTGTAGATCACTTGACCTTCTGTCTGCTCCTTCTATGTCCTCACAGATTTTAGTGCTATTCCAAGAAGGCAAGCTTGTCCGTCTGATCCCTTCAGAACAACACTCACACCCTTTAGGGAAAATTCCATATATCACTACTCCCTACTCTCCATAATTCAACTGATTTCTAACTTGTCTTCAGCTATGGGACCCTCCTATACCCCAATCTGTTCAGTGTGCTTATAAGCCTTCAGGTGGGAGAGCATCAGAAGTTCTGTCCATCCAGTGTCCCTCCACGTTCGACTTCACAGTATTCTCTTGCGACTACTAATTAGAAGAATACCATGCCTACCTCTGTCAGTGACCATGGGAAGGTGGGTGAGGGAATGAGATGTTGTGAATATCAGCTGCTTCTGACTCACCACAGATGGGTGTGTACATCTATGGGCAAGTACTGCCTTCTGTGAGGCACCCTTCAATTTTCAACCTGAAGGTGAGTAAGTGAGAATGGTCCATTCTGCCTTTCAACGGATTACTCTGTCTGTCTCAGTGATGTTATCCTTGTTTGAACTGTCAGTTTCGGAGGGATTAGATGTACAGTATGTTTAGGCTTGGTGCACTTATGAATGAAAATATTTTGCTTGGCATTTTTTAGAGGTAGACTTTTAAACATCTGAAGCCTTTGGCAATGATCTTCATTTCACTGGGATTATCACTTTCATTTTGGGAGGTCTGTCTGTGCAAAACAAATGTATTCAAATGTATAGTGAGTCTGCCACCGGGTTACTGGGCCTGGTCTAGCAGCATAGTGCTACTATCACTACCTCAACGTGCAAAGGTTGCAAATTTAAGTCTTAGGAAGGGTTATCAGTGTAACTGTCTGAGCTATCAGCACAACAAAACGGTTTCCACATAATGTGTGAAAAGCAAATTAAAGAGCGATCTGTTTCCAAATTGAATATGGGACTAGATAAGCTGGAAGAATGGTTCGCCTCTAACAACTTTTGCCGAACTCTTAAAAGACAGATTTAACATGTGGGGCACAAAGGGTTGGTGGATACACTACCTACTGTAGATTTTGTTATAGGAAGGTGTCTGGGACAGTGAAAGATCTGGGAGTAGTGGTGGACTCAGTTTTGTCCTTGGAAGGGCAGATTTTAAGCATCGTTAGTGCAGCTTACAGTTGCCTGAGTGATGGTGTTGCTGATTCTGGACTACTGTAACGTCCCGCGGGTGGGGTTTCAGGTAGACTCATCCACAGGCTGCAGGTTGTCCAGAATGCGGCAGCAAGGATGCTAGAAGGAAAGCCTAAATGGGCTCCTGCCACCCCTACTTGTGCCATCTGCACTGACTCCCTAGTGAGCAGAGAGCAAAGTTGATTTTGACTGTTGCTTTTTGGGTGATGAGAGACAACAGCCCCTCCTATGAGAGAGAGAGGTTGTCATGGTATGAACCAGGTGTGATCCTTTCAGGGGTCTTTGCTTTCTATACCTATCAGGGAGAACATTTTTAAGGAGCAGTACCAGGGCACCTGTTTTATGGAATCAGGTGCCGGTGGAGGACAGACATGAATCTAATTATTCACAATTTCAAACATTGCCCAAAGTCTTTTTATTTCCTTGCTTGTGATAGCGTTATTTAAATGATTCGTATTAAGGGGCATTTATGTATTTACTTAAGTCAAATTATTTATTTATTTATTTACATAAGTTTATATTCCACTAATCTAAATCATTCTTAGTGCAGTACAAAATTACACATGAAATATCAATAAAGACATACATATAAAAATAAAATGAAGTAAGAATAAAGTCATTTAAAATAAACCATTCAAAAATAAGCCTGACTAAATAAAAAGGCTTTAAACTTCTTTCTAAAACCCAACATCCATATTTACTAAAGTGCACTAAGTCAGCGCAGGCTTGGGAGGCCCATGCCAACCTCAGAGGGCATGTGCATCTATCCCCCTGCTCTTACATTTTGCAACCACAAGGCACCATGCTAACTGGCACTCAGGTGCATTTGATACCACTGAAGTGGTGTAAAGTTCACCCGTGCGGTTAGCCACGTCAAAGGCACCTAACTGTGCTGCATCGTCAATGCCCACGTTCCACCCCTGATCTGCCCAGTCCTGGCCCAATCGCGTGCTAAGTGGTTAATGTGGGATTTTTGGTGCGGAGTCCCACGCTGTTAGTGTGGCCCACTAACTGCATGCTAAACTCAGCGCTAAAGATGTACTTTAGTAAACATTCCCCTAATTGACTGTTTTATGTTTTAACATCTTTTATCTCTGTTTACCCCAGTGGGCAGCTGGTGGCTGGGATAGTGGCTGAAAAATAAATAAGTAGCATGTCTAGATGGGCAAACATAAGCATTATTTAAAAAGCTGGACAAAGCTGGGAAAAAAAAGCACTTGCTGAATTTGGAATGGCCTTCATGAAGAGAATAATTTATAAGAACTGTTTGTAGGAAGATCCATTAACCAGAAACACTCCCTGCCCGAAAAAAAGAATCATTATCTCCGGGCGCTGACTTCTGAGAATTGCTTGGATTCAGATGGATCATTATCCAGAAAAACTCCCATTATCCAAATTCTTTTAGCAGAAATCTCCCATCATCCAGAAAAAAACATTGTCTGGAATGGTTTCCTTCTTAGCTATTCCAGACAAGTGCTGCTATATTATATGAAACAAGAAAGCTGAAACACTTGCAAGCTCTCAGTTGTAAGAGTTCATGTGGTGAAATGATGAAGTCTTTATAGTGTAATTCCTTTGTTTACTGAGAATTCAATATGAATAAAATGGTTTATGTTTTGAAGGAACTTTTCAGACCGAGAAATTTTACTTTTTTAAGATCACATGATACATACATCATAAGAAATCCGATTATCGTAAATAAAATATGAATCATAGACCACCCAAAATAAAATTCAAATATTTTGGAGTAAGTGCAAAACATAATCAAACTCGTATTAAACTAGAGGCTAACAAAGGTTCCTTGAGTAAGGTTAAATCTTGAGTAAAATAATTGAGATTCAAGTTATAGAGGATCAGGGGTTAAGATTATAGGAAGTTTCCTAGCCTGACCAATTCACTCCCACAACAGAAACTCACAGAGACAAGGCAGAGTAATTTCAGGAGTCCAGACAATTTCTTGCTACTTATTTGACTTGAACTGTGATATTTCAAGCCCTCCTTAAGCCTACAGTGGCACGAAATGTCAGGAAATCTATTTTGTTGCATGAAGATCTGCGGAAATGTCCACGATTTTCTTTGCAACAGAAGATGGGTGCCTTATCTGGAGGGCAGTATACATCTGAACCAAGACCATGTAAGCAAAGCAGAGTGCAGATATGAAGAGAGCAATCCTATCCAATGCTATGTAAAATCCACTGAAAACCAATCAATGTCATATCTCAGTTTTGGAGTGCATGCTTATATTTGCACGATACTGTACATTTGTCTGATAGAATTACTGTATGTTAGTTACTTAGGAGACTATACCTTTAACATGTTAACTCAAGCAAAATAGGGAATTAAAAACCCACGCTTTTGTCTTAGAAAAATCTAAACTTATAACACCTCTGTTATTTCCTAACGTACATGGTGTGATTTTGTGAGTTTGGGTTGAAAAATAATATATTCTATAGGGATGACTCCATGGCCTTATCGGAATGATTTAGAGATTGAGGGCCTGGCAGTTTTCTTTTTCTGAGGTTCAGGCTCAGCTGGAACTGGAGCTGGGCTTCAACTCTTTCAATCTTCTTTAGCATTCTCTGACGTCTCCCAACTCACCTAATCCAGCCATTGCTGGGAGTCATGCACCAGGGCACCTCCTGGAATCCTAATGTCATGAGACCTAAATCTAGCCATGAGATGTCACCTTTGCACAATAGGGACGTGCTGTAACTTTAAAGCAACATGAAAACATAAGATCTATTTGTTATATTGTTTTGTGTTACATCCCATTTGAAGCGAAGTATCATTTACATTTAGGTATTTTTAAGAAATGCTAAAGTGTTTCAGTGCATGCCATGTGCAAAATGAAATGCTGCAATGTGTAACCGGGTACGGCGCACTAGCCGCCTCACTCCCCATTCCCCCCAGCCCCTCTCCCCCCACCACCTCCTTTACATACAACTAGTATGCAATGACAACACCACACCTGTATCTGGACTTAAACTGGTCGCAGCTTTATTTGCCTTTAACAATAACTAAACCAAGTTTACAATCAACAAACTTACCCCTCCCCCTGCAGATCTAGCCCTCACCAGCCATTTAGTAGCAAGGTGACGCTGTCTCCGCTTCCGCCGGGCCCAAGCCCCAGCTATTTCCTTATCCCTCCCTCATCCGGCTTCGCCATGTTATTAGCAAAAGCCCGAGGGATTGTCCAGGTCGGGGGTACCCCACCCCCGTCCTAAGGATTGCCTCCGGCTCCGGCTCCGGACCCCGGAAACCTCCGGGATCCCGCCACCCCCCTCCAGCTGCAACAACCCAAACCCCTAGTCAATCAGACCCTCCCGAGGGTGGGCGGGCGGGAGCAACCGTCTCCCTCAGCCACCACTCGAAAGACGGCCGCGCTCCGCACCGCCCCCCCCTTGCACCATAGCCACACTCCGTGATTGGCTCCCGCGTTGCCAAAACAACTGCGGGAGCCAATCACTTCAAAGCCAGCACGCGCCGCCGCCGGCCAGCACGGCCAACCAACCGGGAGCGAGCGCCGCGGCGCCCCCCCGGTTAATTCCAGCCGCGGGCACGAAGCGCCGCGGCCTTCCTGTTATCAAAATCTATGTGCATTTGAAAAGTGTGATGCATCCTACAATAAAAGCAAAGAAGCAATATAAATTAACCCGATAACAAACAAAAGTAAAAAGAAAAACAGCAGGGAACAATGGAGAATAGAGGAAGATAAAATCAAATGCACAAACCAAATATCTCAATCAAATAAAAAGCAAATAGAGATCCTAAATGATATCACCAATTGTGTCCATGAAAGATCTCCCACAACATCTAAAACAGATGCATTTCATCAACTCCGCATAAATGATATAGTGGTACAGTCCATGCCAGGTCGCCAAACTGGAACCTTTTTGAACTTGTTTCTCTTTTTCCCATTGCAGCTGAAGTGGAAACTGGGACCTCCCTGCTGACTCCAACCTGGAACATGGTTCGGAAGGATGCATCCTTAAAGGATACTACCAAAAAAGGCAAGTTAGGCTATCCCAATAGAGAGGTTCCAATAAATAACCCAGATGTCTTTCAGTACAGAGCCGAAAGATTCCAAATTACACCTATCAACTGATAACCAGATTAATATGAATAAAATACAACCTCTAAAATGCCTGTATACAAATGCTAGAAGTCTAAAAAATAAGATGGAAGAGCTAGAATATATTTATTTATTTAACAGTTTTTATATATCGTCTTTCTACAAGTCAAGACGGTTCACATGAAACATTATAATACAGTATATTACAACTGTTTACAAGGAACAAGGAAAACAATAAAAGTAATATAACTAGGTAACAAGTAACAATTAACTATGTAACAGGTAATAGGTACAACTGTGGCAGTAGAACAACTACTATGATCGGAGATCGAGATCAAAGGTTAACTTTATACATTAGATAGGAATGCTTGCATATGATTTTGTAAAGATTTGGGGGCAACTTGGGTGGAAGGTAGATCATGAAGGTTAGGAGTTAGGATGGGAGGGAGAAATACTCTAGGAAGAGGTGTGCTTTTAGTTTCCTGCGGAATTCAAGGTGACTCTCACAGTTGCGCAGTTCGGGAGGGAGGGTGTTCCATAAGGATGGGGCGTAGAGGGAGAAGGCCCTATTGCTAGTAAGTTGTTTACAGTACCTTTTGGCTGTTGGTATGGATAGCATGTTTTTGGTAGAGGTACGATGTGTTCTTGTGTTACTAGGAAAGGTAAGGAGTGAAGTGAATATATAGTATATAGTACTATATATTCACTTCACTCCTTAATCAGTAGTATAATAATATAGTAATTCACTTCACTCCTTAATCAGTAGTATATAATCAGTAGTACACTCCCATTGCTGTTGCCTTCCGCTTTTTACATGCAACTTCTATCCATATTCTACAGTATATTTTGTTTCCTGCAAAACTTTAATCCTATGTGACTCAATGCCCTCTCTAACATAGAGTGCAATCCCTCCACCAGTTTGATCTATTACGATATAGTTTGTACCCAGATATCACAGTGTCCCTTTGGTTGTCCTCCTTCCACCAGGTCTCTGAGATGCCAATCATATCTAACCTTTCATTTAGTACTATATAGTATAGAATATATAGTACTAAATGAAAGGTTAGATATGATTGGCATCTCAGAGACCTGGTGGAAGGAGGACAACCAGAGACACTGTGATATCTGGGTACAAACTATATCTTGAGGATTGGACAGTGGCCAATGTAACTCCAATTTTTAAAAAGGATTCCAGTGGTTATCTGGGAAACTACAGACAGGTGATACCCCCGGTGATCCCCGGACGTACAGGACTATCACTGGAATCGACCCTGTATGTCTGGGGTCAGTCCTGCCCATGCTCAGCCCACTCTCCACCCCGTGACGCCCCCATTCCTCGCAGCATGCACAGTGGCATTGTGCGTGCAGAGGGGCTAGCAGGCAGCATACGGTGAAGGCGGAGAGCGGGGCTGCACATCCTGGTGGGACATGCAGCCCTGCTATTTGCCTTACAGAATCGGGGCCATAATTTATCTGGCTTTTCAGAAAGCCTTTGACAATGTTTTGACAATTAAAAAGTCATGGGATTGGAGGCAGTGTAGTGTTGTAGAACAGGAACTGGTTAAAAGATAGAAAGCAGAGAGTAGGACTAAATGGCAAATTTTCTCAGTGGAGAACTGTGAATAGAGTACCCCAGGGATCTGTGCTGAGTCTGCTGCTTTTTAACATTTTCATAAATGACCTGGAAATAGGAATAACAAGTGACGTGATCAAATTTGCTGATGACACAAAATTATACAAAGTTGATAAAATGCAAGAGGATTATGAAAAATTTTAGGAGGACCTTGAAAAATTGGAAGATTGGATGTTCAAATGGCAGATGAAATTTAATGTGGACAAATGCAAAGTTTATGCACCTAGGAAAGAACAACCCAAACTATGTTTACACGATGCAAGGTTCCACATTGGGAACCACCACCCAGGAAAAAGATTTAGGCATCATTATGGATAATACATTGAAACCCTCCATCCAGTGTGCAGTGGCAGCCAAGAAAGCAAATAGAATGTTAGGTATCATAAGGAAAGGAATGGAGAATAAAACAAAGGATATTATAACGCCTCTGCATCGTTCCATGGTGTGACCACTCCTTGAATATTGTGTGCAATTCTGGTCGCCATATCTAAAAAAGGATATAGCTGAATTAGAAAAGGTACAAAGAAGAGATTCAAAAATGGTAAAGGGAATGGAAGGATACCCCTATGAGAGGCTTAAAAGGTTGGGGCTCTTCAACGGGGCAAAGAGACGAATGAGGGGGATATGATAGAGGTGTATAAATTAATGAATGGAGTGGAACAGGTAAACATAGATCGGTTATTTACACCATCAAAAAGTAGAAAGACTAGAGGGCACACAATGAAGCTACAATGAAACCCATTTAAGTCTACTAAGAGAAAATATTTTTTTATTCAACGCGTTATCAAACTCTGGAATTCGTTACCAGAGGATGTAGTAAAAGCAGTAGTGTAGCTAAGTTTAAAAAAGGTTTGGACAAGTTTCTGGAGGAAAGGTTCATAAACCATTATTAAAGAGGGCCTGGGTAATCCACTGCTTGCCCTGGGACAAGCATTGTAAAACCTCTGTGCCTCTTTGGAAACAGGATACGGGGCTTGATGGGCCTTGGTCTGACCCAGTAAGGCATTTCTTTTTTTAATTATTTTATTTATGATATTTTGTAAATTACAATAAGGAAAAAAGTATGGGCACGTCATACAATCAAGCCCACTTTAAGAAGAACGGCAAATAAAGAAAGAAAAAACATAAGCCAATCAGATCAACAGCAATAATGAATAAACCTCTTTTAACATAGCTCAAGGAAACAAAAAACAAACACTAAATTGCATATTTACGCCCTCCCCTGCAAGAAACCCTCCAATTGAGATGCATCATATAAAACATACCGATGACCCTGATAAGAAATTAGACATTTACACGGGTACTTTAAGAAGAAGGTGGTCCCCAGAGCCAGTCCTAGACCTGAACTGCAAAAGGGTCTTCCTCCGTCTCCTCTGAAACATCTGGGAATATTTAAATAGATTTACCTAAAAAGAGCACCTGTTGTTTAGTAAAATATGAACGAAGAATCTGCATCTTATCAGCATCTGAAACAAATGATACCAAAAGAGTCACCCATGTTGGAATCTACTCCACAGATGACGCCAGATAAGTGGTTAAGTCCAAACTAGGGACATTCAAGGAATCTAGAGCCTGTTCCACCTCTGCAGAGCCCATTGTAGAAGTCCGACTGGGAGGTAATAAATCCTTGACAAATGAATCTCCTCAGGTTAGGCAGAAGCAGAACATCCTGCAAATATTTTTGAAACAAAATTGGTGACAAAAAATGTGTGCGAGGAAAATTCAAAAGACTCAGGTTCCAAGCACGATTCATATTATCCATTTTGATTATGTAAAACCATAAGATCTTGGGTAGTAGAGGTAAGGGCCCCTTGAACAACAGACACCTGAGATTCTAATTGTCTACAAGTATTCTCAAAATCCAAAACTTTAGTCTCATGCTGAGCAAGAGTAGCCACCACCTCTTTAGAAAAATTAGTCACTTTAACTAATGACAATGGCAAAGAGCGATCTCTATGAATCACTATTTGCCATATGTCCTTAAGAGAAATATCTGAAGGAGGAGGAATTTGACCCTAAGCAGAAGCAAATTCAAAAAGTGAGACAAAGAACAAACTTCACCATGAGTCACATCTACAGTTAGAGGAGAGTCCAGTGGGGTAACTCCCACCTCTTCCCCAGAGGTAGGGTCAACACCAGAAATATCTCTTCCAGAGCTGGACGGTATAAAAGAACTCTGATTATTGGAAGATAAAGAGGCACAAGTACTTACAGAAGAGAGCGTCACCACCGCGCCCACTGGCGTACGAACTTTCCCGATTGATTCCATAGATTGTAAAAGCAGGTCCATCGGGCCCACTATTTTCGCCACCTTAGTGGAAGCAGCCATTGACATTCTCTTCTTGCGCTTTCCAATTCAGTCAGAACAAAACCCTCTCCATTCTCCTTCATGCTCTGAAGGGGATCCAAAGGGGCACCCCTTCGGAGCACACGCCCATGGGCACGCGCCTGCAACCATGTTCTGCGGTGGAGCAAAGTGATTTAAAGCCTTCAGTTACCATGTGACAGTGTGCACCAGCGCAGGTCCTGAAGATCCAATTAAGCAGCAGAAGTACGAGGCAGGAACAGACACTCTCCCCAGTAAGGCATTCCTTATGTTCTTATGTTCTAACATTTTGTTAAGAAATTACCATGGGCCCTGCTGTTGGATTTCAGTCCAGGACTGTCACTTCTATGACCAAAGTAGGTAGGTAGGAGCCAGGATATAAACGAGAGGAAAAATCCACGGGTAGGCTTATGGTGCTAGTTGCAGATCTGATTCCGATTGAAAGAAAGAAACCCCTGGGTCAAAAATAACCAAAACAAAACCCTCTGTAATAAAGAATATCACATTCTTCTAATTTCCTCCAACACCAATATATCAACATACACTTTCATCCAGATGGAGTCATAAAAACAACAAACACGCTAATCTCTATTTTCTAAAACCTTTCTTTCTACCATCCTCTGCCTTTGGGAAAAACATTTTAGATAAAAGGATGCCTTTTGTTTATTTAATAGCATAATCTTTTGAAACTTCATTTCCCCATTACTGCGTATGTTCCTTATTTCATCCGTCTGCACTAATTTCCTCTTTTATCTCTTTTCCTTAACAAAAATTAAATATTAGCTAGCGCCAGCTGCTTGGGATACACCGAGTTTATGTAAAGAGCCCTTCAAAGTGTCTTTACCTAGCTAGTAAAGAAACGCATAGTTCAGCTCTCTTATTTGCTTTCAGACAACATAGTTACTCAACCTGTAACAACAAAGGCAGACAGGTATTATCGCATTAACCTAGTCAAAATCTTCTTGACTAAACAGAAAGCTAAGACCTTTTCAGTGCATTGCAAGAGAAAGAACATGCATCAACTTTGCACCTTCCATTGCATTTAAACTCTATAAAATCATTCAGTTGTGTCTCCCCTAAAGACAGCAGAGTCTATATAGACGTGACACATTGCTGGACACATTTTTACTACTGAATAATGTAAGCTGATGCGCATAAGAAATGTTTCAGTATAGATTTCTGGTATGCTACAAAAATACTTTTCCTTTTACAGGGGATTAATTACAAGGGATACTATATTTACAAGGTCTTTTTGTATGTCTTGGGATCTGGGAAAATTTCATGACTAGTGTATTGGTCTTTAGATACCAAGAGCCCTAGAGTTGTGCCCTATGCCCGGTGGAATTCCCTGTATGCAAATTGTGTAAATATATAGGGGGATGTTCAGCAGTGGTGGCTGGCTCTTGTACAGCTGCTAGCCATTGTCTCTGAACTTTAGACCTGGTTGTTCAAAGCCAGGACCATATCTGCCCACCAGTATTGAATATCTGGGTTGGTGGGCTTGCACAGAAGCTAACCAGGCAGATGCGATGTGTGCCTTCAGTTCACCACGGAGAGATAACCAACTAGCGGCTGAATATCTGCCCTAACCAGCGATCCCCAGCTGCCGCCTCTGATACGCCCCCAAACCCCACTGACGTTAGCCAGCTATAATCCAGGGGTCAAGGGGTGGCACTGATGGATGATTTTAGTGCCATTGAATATCCACTCGCAGGTCTACTAACCACGTTAATCGCTTTGAAAATGCCCCTCACATTTTCTATCATGCGCCTACATTTCTGTTTCCAAACATTTAATGCATTAAGAGGCATGTTTACTAAAATGCAGTAGTTAAGCCTGAAAGCGTAGCATGGGGATGGTACAGACCAGTGCTAATGAATGGCGGCATGCCTAACCTGTTCTCATGCACAGAACAGTTTGTCCTGATTAATGCAACTGCAATTATTCCCACCCATGAGCTGGTGCTAAGTGCACTCACGCTAATTGGAGTGTGAAGCCCTGTCCCTGAACCTCCCAGTCTCCGCTCCAAACTGGGCTAAGAGGTTAGCATGGGAGGTTTTTACCACATGCACATGCTTCGTGCATGGTAATGGCTACCGCAGCATCCTTAGCATGCGATAAAACCTGCGCTATTAGCGCACTTTAGCAAACATGCCCCTAAATACATTGCATACTTATTTAAAGACCTGCTCACAAGATTTTGGTTTCAGAAAATAGAAGGGAAAGATCATTATTTCAACATAGAGGATTAATTTGCAGAAAATGAAACCTTAAACGGTATAGAGACACATATGCTAAAATCTTAAGCACTCGAAAATCTCTGAAAAGTGTATTTATTTTAATTAGTTTCTTGGTTTGCTTGATGTCTGCCTGAAACTGTAATAGCTGTAGGTACTTATGTTATTTTTTTATACTGCCATTTCATTCATGACCAGGGATGAAAAACATTCTCGCAGCTCACATTCCACTTTCTATCACTGTGTACAAATGTTTCTAAGCCAGACGTATAAAAGGAGCAAATAAGGTTGCGATTCTGCTGTCAGAACACCTCTGCCTTTGACCCCAGGTTGAAGTGATAAACTGCAAAAATTATGTATGCAAACTGCAGTGATAACATGCCCAGTTTGGCCAGTGTTCAAGTGCTCAAAAACAGAGCTAAGCATAGGAAAGTCCCATTTGAAAAGAGAGTGACACAGAAAATATTCCTGCAAATAGGTTGCACTATGAGCATTAAGTTTTTATTAGCATGTTAATAAGCAGCTGGTCCCAGGCTGAGAACTACTTCTTATGTCTAACTGCTTTGGGTTGGGTGATAACAGATAGCTCACTTCACTAATTATTTTTAAATTATAATAGGCTTCTTGACAATAATTCCTCCAGGTACAGTAACACCCATCTGCTCACTTAAGATGTAGGCCAAAAAATAACTACAGTGATACCATTTTATTATCGGACTAATTGAATACATTTCTTGACCTGCTTTTGGGAGCTGTTACCTCCGTCCTTAGGTCAAAAACAAAATGACCTAAGGAAGGGGGCAATGGGAGGAGATGATATTACCTAAGATATTTGAGAATGTGTAATTTATTCCTGATAGTAAAAACAGAGGTATCTACAATTAGCAGTGTCCAATTTTCAAATTATTGTAATCAGATCTTGGTATAAGAATGCTACAATAGTTTGATAAATCACTTAGAGGGTTATTTTATAAGGCACCACCTCCTTAAAGGGTATTTTATCTGCAAACATGGTGTGCTATTTGTTCAGGGCATGCACAGACTTTCCCCAACAGGTAACGCACCGAAATTGCAGTGGGCGAGGCTCAGCAGCACCAAGGATGCACATAACGCCATCCATCGAGGTGGTGTTAGCAGCAGCCACGCTCTCTGTAGCTTTGATGGTGACCATGTGCTGCTGATGCCTGTGGTAACTGAGCTTTGCAAACACATCCACACTCCGTCCATGTCCCACCCACTGTGGCACTTTGAATGATTTCTGCAGATATTTGCATTTGCCCTGTGCTAGCCATTGATGTGAGCTGAGAGCATGCACTAGCGGCTGTGTTAATAGGTAAACATGCCCCTAAGTGTGAAAGGCACCTACGGTATTTTTCTTTATAAAATACACACTTAAGTGGCAAAAATTGTGCCTTATGGCTTGGACATTTATACCAGCCCTAGAACTGTGTAAATGCTCGTGTCTAGATGCTTGCAGGAACACATGTAAATCATAGTATTTTATAATCTATGTTAGTATTTGTGCACTCCGTCCAAACTCCACTTCTGTGCATGCCTAGTGGAAAAGCATTAACCATCAAGCAACGAGAGCACTTTTATGCTGGGAAGTGATTTATAAGAAGTTATTAACATGCCCTTGTGGCAATATATGTGTGATAATGGCTGAAATAACCCCAATTAACTGCATACTTGACATCTAAAACTACCTGCTCCTTTATAAAACCCCCAGTAACCATTTGACTGTAAGCAACCTGTACATAGCAAAGTGCTTAAAATCCATTGTACTTAGATGTTCGGCCTTGTAAGCCATGTTCAGAAGAGTCAAAACGCTTCCATCAAAAGCAAGGTGTGCCTCAAGGTTCCTCATTGTCTTCCCTACTATTTAACATATACATGTAGCCCATCTGCGACGTCATAAGATCCTTCAAAGTCAACTGCTTGATATATGCAGATGACATTCTCTTATATATGCCTTTCTCTACAACTCAATTAGACCTGGCACCGTTGGTAGACTGCCTCAATTCGGTCTCAGAGTGGCTCCAATCACAAAACCTTCGCATTCAACATAAAAAAACAGAGGTGCTCTTCATCTCCAAAGACCCCAACTTCACCCCTCCAGCCCACGTCAGTGTCAAGGAAGCTGACCTACAAGCTAAAGAAACAATAAGATACCTTGGAGTTACATTGGACCAACGTCTGGATATGAAACATCACATAAATAACATAGTTAAAGCTGTATACTTCAAAATACGCTCGCTTAGGCATATGCGTTCCCTGTTGGACCCGGATAACTTCCGAACCATATACCAAGCGCTAATCCTGCCACACTTCGACTTTGCAAATGCCATATTACAAGGTCTCCCTCAATCCACTCTTAGCCCACTACAGATGGCCATGAATGCCGCAGCAAGAGTCCTCTACGGAGCCTCCAGAAGCGATCACGTAACTCCCATTCTTAAACAACTTCACTGGCTCCCCATCCATGGGAGGATCATCTTTAAAACCCTAGTACTATCATTCAAGGCAATCAAGGATATCTCATCCTCCTCACTCACAGATCTGATTCACACTGTACCCCCCAACAGATCCAGAAGAACAACAGCCGTAAACCTACTGACAACCTCGAAGGCGTTGACAAAGTGCAACATGACAACCTCAAACAGAGCCTTCAGTTTCTATGTACCCAAATGCTGGAACGCTCTACCCTCTGACATAAGGGCCATTACTGACCTACTCCAGTTCAGGAAGGCACTCAAATACCACCTCTTCCTTCAATACTACCCTACCAGCAATTGAACCAGAGGAAGTGACCCACTCATGAACACACCATGCCGTTCTTGATATTATTAAGACTCTATTCTTTTCTATGTAATTATCTCATGTATATAGTTTACCCCGGTTCTCCAAGTTTGTACTCCTGTTCGATGTAAACCAAACAGCTTGTTGTTATGGTCTTTATGTTATAATGTAAACCGCGCTGATGCCGAATAGTGCGGTATATAAGAACTTGTAATAAATAAATAAAAATAAATAAAAAATGTTCAACTTTTCAAATGTATATCATTATGTGTTCCTTGCAACTGTTCATAGTTAATCGTTCTCTGTAAACCAGTTTCAAATTGTTTATTGCAAACTGCTTTGACCTGGTGAAAGACAGTATAACAATCTTGTTAAATAAATAAAATAAATAAATAAAATGACCCCTTAAGCCAGCGAATTTAGATTTAAAAGTTTGATGACAGATGACTGCAAGGGTTAATTTATAGGATTCTTCCCAAAATGATTCCCTCCTTTTTTGTCTCTGGCAAAACTCTTTACAAACCAGCTTAAAACTAACACACTGTGGTAGAAGCTTCACCTATTGATTTCTTCTAGCATTTGGAGTTACAGTATCAAAGTTTCAGAGAAATTCCCTCCCTCCAGTTGTCGTCATGGAAAATTTATTTAAAGGCAGCTTTGATGACATGGGAAAGAAAGAGTTTAATAGATCATCTTCTGCGTCTCACTATGCCGTATAATAATCTGCTTGCTCTGATCTTCAAGGAATTGAAATATGTGTAGACTGCACTTAAAATGACCAATGACTGGCCCATCATCTCTTATCAAACACAAGATCCCTGGAGCATCCCGCTTCATATGCATTTGTAAGAAGAATAATCACACTTGTTACTGAGTAAAAACGTACTGATCACTGCTTAGATTTCATTTTTAAGCTGCTCTCCCTCATGTACCTTTCTGAATGTTTTCAGCTCGTTCATTCTGTTTGATTGATACATTTCTCTGGAACTCTTTTCATGTTTCCGTGCATGTCCTCAAGAAATGCACATGATATCGTTTTTCTCACTCTTCTTGTTTCTGTGATTAACAGTTTCTTGAATCAGTTGTCACAGTCCTAAGCTGCTTCTCTTTCTAGAACAATTGTCAAATACCTAGCTCCAAGTGAAACAAAACCATCAATCAGTGAAAAACCTGGATACACACAAAGCCCGTGTTCAAAAAGAATTTACAGCAAAAAATTAATTTTTTGTCGGAGAGGCCAACCAAGCAGAAGGAAGCACACCTTGTGCCGTTGTGGCCCGTCCATTTTATTAAATAAGACGTGAGTCCTTAATTTTTCTTAAAAGCAATTGAATGCGTTACTTAGCTGAAACAATAGCAGAAAGGCTGTAAGTTGAAGTAGCTACTTCAACTTGGTTGGCCTCTCCGACAAAAAATTAATTTTTTGCTGTAAATTCTTTTTGAACATGGGCTTTGTGTGTATCCAGGTTTTTCACTGATTGATGATCTTTCTAGAACGCCAGGCCACTCTGAATCTCATCCCTGAGCGGTAGATGTGTTTGAACGCAAGCAGAGAAGCCAAGTGGAAGACACTCTTCTTCAGGGGCCCAAAAAGTGTGAACTTTGCTCCTAGCATGGGAACAATTGCAATGATTGATGCAAACCAGTTTTTAGGAGGGAGGCAGCCTCTTATATGGCAAGAAATAAACCAAACCCTTCCCCACCATCTTCTTCCATTAACTTCTTTTCTTCCAAAGCATTTAATTAGTAAAATACAATATCACTCTTTCTTTACCTTGGTTCCTCCCTTGAAACATTAAAGATATTAGTAGGCATGCATCTGAGCATGAGTGGAGGCATAGCCTAATAGAGCAGCGAACTAAGAACCAGACATGTCCGGGTTCAAATTCTACTACTGCTCCTTGTGACCTTGGGCAAGTCACTTCACTCTCCATTGCCTCAGTTACAAACTTATTGTAAGCTTTCTGGGGACAGAAAAATACCTACTGTACTTATTTGGCAATGGGGCAGGGTCCCCGACGGTCGCTAGTAACCAGGCGCGCGGCCCGGTGCAGGGACCCTGCGCATTGCCGGCAGCGTGGTCGGCACGAGCGGTGGGGGCATCT
Source organism: Ichthyophis bannanicus (assembly GCA_033557465.1). Classification (NCBI taxonomy): domain Eukaryota; kingdom Metazoa; phylum Chordata; class Amphibia; order Gymnophiona; family Ichthyophiidae; genus Ichthyophis; species Ichthyophis bannanicus. Next base: position 34,548,524 of record CM066050.1, on the reverse strand, counting down.
TTTGAACCCATTGGCTCTTCTGTGAGTGGTGGAGGGGAGAGCCAATGGGTGGCGAGAGGTCCGGCCTGGTGCGTGGCGTTGGACTGGAGGGTGGATTGTTCTGCGGCTAAGCTGGGGAAGGAAGAGGACGTGGTCGCGTTGCTGGCTTGCGGCTTTGGGCGATTCGGCGGCTGCGGAGGCGGTTGGTGGAGCCTTTTCATAGGGAGAAGTTCGTGGGAGCACTGTGAGGTGACGAGCAACATTGATTTGCAGCAGGCCAGGGGTCGCGATCAGGAGACCGTGCAGGCTGCGGGGACTGCTATAAGGAAGTGCTGAAGGCAAGTAACGTCGAGGAAATGTAGGAGTGGATTGCAGGTCGGGTGATGCCTTCGCGTAGGGGCCAGCTGGGAAGGGTTAGAGGGTCTGGCAGGGGGGGGGGGGGCAGGCAGCAGGTGATGGAGGTGAGGGAGTGGTGCCTCCCCAGCTTGAATTGGGGGTGGGTAACAGTGAGGCGGGGGCGATTGCTGGGGGTAGGGGGGCAGGCGGGGCCGCGGGCCTGCTGGTAGGGGCCCGGCAAACACAAGGAGGGTTGGTAAAAGAGGAGGGAGGGCTTTAGCCCAACCCAGGCCTGGTAGAGGGAGGTCCTCACACTGGGGGCTGGAGGGCTGGGGGTGGGGGTGGGTGTGGTAGGGCCACAGGCGAGTGAGTTGGGGCTTGCAGAGCAGGATGGGGAGTCCAGTGATCCATTTGTTATCACAGATGACAATTGTAGCCGAGGGACAGGCGTGTGCGGGGCGGAAGGTGGCGGAGGAAGCTCGGTGGGAGGGGGCGAGGGGCAGGGTATGGGTGGCGTTGTGCCTGGGTTGTGCCCTGGCAGGGGGCCTCTGTGGGAGGTCAGGGATTTGCCACCCCCATGGGTCCGCCGGGAGTGCAAGGATTTTGTAGGACATCTGCGTCATGGGAGCACTGGGTAGGGGGAGGGCAAGGTTCATCTAGGGCAGAGTGGTTGGGGGCTTGGCAACCCTCTTGGCCTCCCTATGTCTCCCCCCCCCTGTGTTTTCTTTTATCCCTCCACAGGATCCGGCAACTTCTCCACCTACAGGGCATGGAGCAGGACTTCAGTGGGGATCGTGGAATATGGACGTGGGAGCACCAGCATGGTGCATTACACATTCTGAGGACAGCAATGCTGATGACAGGGGGGCTTCAGCAATGCGAAGCTGGGATCCATGAGCCAACATCCCATGCGTGGGCGGTTTGGGCTATGGACGCGACGGCACCAGGTGAGTTACAAGCACAGCAAGGGGATGGGTCTGTGCCAGTTAGCGAGCAGGATGGGGAGGGGTCCAAGGCAAAAAAGAAGAAGAGGCATTCGCGCAGGCATCGGCATGGTTCGGAGTCTTCTTCCTCGACTTCCGACTCCTCCTCTTCCTCGTCTGGAGCAGAGGGTGAGGGAAGGGGGGCAGGCAAGGTGCAGATGGCATCCGCTGGGGGAAAGGGCACTCCTACGTTGGTGTCCTTTTCTGAGCTATGGGAAGGGGTCCCGAGGAATCTGCATAGGAAAATCAGGAAGCGGCAGTACATTGACATTTTCCGATTGTTGGAGGGCAGGAAGCGGTCGGGGGAGAGTAAGAAGAAGCGAAGGGAGGATGAGAAGGCGGGCCGGATTAAAAAGGTGTCCCATAATGTGATAAATTGGATGAGAGCCTTTTTGCGGTTGGCAAGTGTCTGGGGTCAGCACTCTCCTGAGGATTACAGAATGTTGCTGGCATATACAGACTCAATTTTGGAGGTGGCACAGACACACGAGGGGTGGGCATGGTTGAACTATGATGAAATGTTTAGGGACAAGATGGAGGAGAGCAAAGTGTTGTCCTGGGGTACGCAGGACATCAATTTGTGGCTAACGCAAATGTCAGTTAGGGCCAGTGCTGGAGGGGGAGGGGGGCAAGAGGTGGGACACTGAATGCGGCGGGGATAAATTGCTTCTTTTGTGCAGGAGGAGGGGGCCCCCAGCAAAGAGTGGGGGAGGGACTACGGGGGACATTTGTTGGCGATTCAACAAGTCCTCTTGTCTGTTTCCCGACTGTAAGTTCCGACATGCCTGCTCGGTCTGTAGCGGCAGACACTCTGCAATTAAATGCATTAAAAAGGGAACCACCGGGGTGCCCTTGCTGGCTCCCATGTGGGGATTAGCGCCGACACCGATACGTTGGGATGCGATAAAGACTTGGTTGCGACGCTATCCAAGGAGGAAGGACAGGGAGACATTGGAATTAGGTTTTCAGTTTGGTTTTCTTATACCGGTGCAGGGGACTGTAGTAGGGAGGAAGGCACGAAATTCCCCTTCTGTGTGGCGCTTTGCATCCGTGGTGCGGGATAAGTTGGCGGTAGAGTTGAGTTTAGGGAGAATAGCGGGCCCTTTCTCTGAACAGCCATTCGCGAATTTAGTGGTTTCTCCTTTGGGGGTAGTGCCTAAGAAAGAGCCAGTGAAGTTTCGGTTGATCCACAACTTGTCCTTTTCGTTGGGAGCATCGGTGAATGATCACATACCATGGGAATTGTGCATCGTGCGCTATGCCTCCTTTGATGAGGCGTTGGATTTAGTTAGGAAATGTGGTTCTGGGGCTTGGATGGCAAAAGTTGACATTGAGTCGGCTTTTCGTCTGCTGCCTGTGCACCCGTCAGCTTTTCCGTTGTTAGGTTTTTGCTTTGAGGATGAGTTTGATGTGGACAAATGCATGCCAATGGGGTGCTCTGTTTCTTGCACCTATTTTGAGAAGTTTAGCTCATTCTTGCATTGGGCACTGGTGCAGAAAGTCGGTTGTGCGCAGGTGGTCCATTATTTGGATGACTTCTTCTTTGTCGGTGCGGCGCAGTCGGATGAGTGCCAGCAGCTATTGCGAGGCTTCGTGGATATGTCCCGCACATGGGGTCTGCCGTTGGCGACGGGTAAGACGAAAGGCCCAGCAACGAGAATTACCTTTCTCGGGTGGAGCTTGATTTGTTGGAGATGGTTGTGCGTCTCCCTATGGAAAAGGCAGTGAAATTGCGAGCCTTGGTGGCTAGCGGGTTGGCTTCAGCTAAGTTGACTTTGCGGGAGATGCAGGTACTGTTAGGCTCATTAAATTTTGCATGCAGAGTCATCCCGATGGGCCATGTGTTTTTGCGACAGTTGGCAGCGGCTACAGCTGGGGTACGGAAGCTGCATCACCACATTAGGATGTCAAGGATTATGAGGGCGGATTTGAGAGTTTGGTATGACTTTTTGGAAGGTTTTAACAGGACCTCGGTCTTGATGGAGCTGGAGATGTCTAGTGTTGATTTACAGTTATACACAGATGCTGCGGGTGGTGCGGGGCTGGGCATTTATTTCGGGGGAGCTTGGTGTGCCGATCGCTGGTCGCAGTCGTGGCATGCATCTGGCATGACTAGCAATATCACTTTCTTGGAACTGTTTCCCATCTTAGTGGTGTTGTGGTTGTGGCCGAATAAGCTACGGAATCATAGAGTAGTTTGGTGGTGTGATAACGAGGCAGTGGTCAGTGTGGTGAACCATTATACTCCACGTTGTGTCCAGGTAGCTGCACTGATGAGGGAAGTGGTGTTAGCTTGTCTACAGTTGAATGTGTTTGTCAAAGCTCGGCATATACCAGGATGTACTAATCGAATTGCTGATGCGCTTTCTCGTTTCAAGTGGGAACTGTTCCGGACCCTGGCACCAGAGGCGGACACCGAGGTATTGGTGGCTCCCGAGCGATTATGGCAAGTTGGTCAGTGGAGATGGTGAACCTGCTATGGTGCTCGGTGTCTGCTGCGACATGTATGGCGTATCAGAGGGGGTTTGACAGGGTTGTCGAATTTCTGGAGTCCCGAGGTTGGCAGCCAGTTCTTACCTCCGACAGGCTAATGGGGCAGTACGTAGTTTATGCAAAAGGAAACGGTCTGTCCAGGGCATCCATGCGTAGTCACTTAGTTGGCTTTACCTTTTTTGCTAAAGCAGTGGGATGGGGCAGCTGGGCACCGGGGTTCTTGGCCCGGAGGCTGCTACAGGGGTGGGAGCGAGCCCGTCCAACCCTTGGCGATGCCAGGTGGCCAATTACGCACGAGTTGCTCGTCAGACTTTGCACGGTGTTACCCACGGTAGCGGGGTCACATTATGAAGCCATGCTTTTCAGGGCAGTTTTTTGTCTGGCTTTTTTCGGTGCATTTCAGATAGGGGAGTTGGTGGCCAACTCCGGCCGTGCCGAAGGTAGGGGAGGTCTGGGGAGTGGGCATGTGCAGGTCAGGGATGGGCAGCTGAGGGTAAGCTGGGCAGATCAAAAATGGACCAGCAAGGTAGGGGTTTGTGGGTGGTGCTGAAGGAGGTTGTCATCCTTACTACATGCCTGGTAGCGGCAGTGAGAGAATACCTACGGGTGCGCCAGGCATTGGGCGGGTTGTTTTTCATGCAAGAGGATTCTCGCTGGTTGACGCATTTCCAAGTGGCAGCAGTCCTACGGATGGTTCTGCAGCATGTCGGTGAGGACCCTCGCCATTTCGCTCCGCATTCCTTCTGTATTAGAGCGGCAAGCAGTGCAGCGGTGGCAGGGCTTACGGAGGTGGAGATACAACGCATTGGCAGATGTAGCGCTCGTTTCGGGTTTATTATATTTGCAACAAACCCTGCTTCAGGTCCGTCCGTGAGCAACAGTTGGCAATCATGCAGTGAGCTAACCAGTGGGAGTGTAGCAAGCCTTTCAATCTTCGGCATCTGACGTCAGAAACACCTGAGGAACTAAGAGCCAATGAAAAGACACCCTGAGTACGAGGAAACACCCACCATCAGGGAATCCCTCTACAGGAGTGTAAAAAGAATATTAAATTATAGTGTACCAGTCAATTTGTTGATTTAAACCCTTAGGGGTAACGGAATCTGGCGCCTTTATATGGCGGCCTTTGAAACATCTTATGTGTATACGGACCCAGCCTTCCAATTTGTCCTGTTCTGGAAGCGGTATTTAGATGATGTCTTTTTTCTTTGGACGGGTTCACGTGTTGAATTGGATGGCTTCATAAGACGGTTAGGTGAAAACACTATGTGTTGGTAGTGCCGTATCTGATGAGCTTGTCACCAAAGAGCAAACAGGTTGTAGCACTATATAATAGTGTTAGGAGGAAAATGTAAAATTGCGAGGAAACACAGCATGTAAGATCTTGCTTACATGCTGTGTTTCCTCGCAATTTTACATTTTCCTCCTAACACTATTATATAGTGCTACAACCTGTTTGCTCTTTGGTGACAAGCTCATCAGATACGGCACTACCAACACATAGTGTTTTCACCAAACTGTCTTTATGAGACACTCCATTGTATACAACATTGCTGTATGTCCCCCGAAGAAGGCGCAAGCCGAAACGCGTAGGGACCATCTTCAATAAAGCAGTCTGTTCCAAACCTGCTCTTTCCTCTTGCTTCGTTTGTTCCCCTCTACACCTGCAAGAGTCACGCTCCTCCTTTGCATTCATAAGACGGTTAAACACTCATCTTCCTAGGATTCAGTTCACGGCACATGTTGCCTCTCAGCAATTGGATTTTTTGGATGTCACTGTTTCTTTAACTCCTATGGGTTTTCAAATGACCCTTTACCGCAAACCAGTGCAGCGTAATACCCTGCTCCGCTATGACAGCTTCCACCCACGGGCTTTAAAGCAGGGGTTGCCCTTTGGGCAGTTTTTACGCTTGAAGCAGAATTGCTCATCCTTACAGGAGTTTAAGGCACATTCGGGGGACCTTTCATTACGTTTATCTCAGAGGGGATACCCACGTTTTGTTATAAATCGGGCTTATAAAAGGGCGCGTTTTATGCATAGTGAGTGGTTGGGTTCGCCAAATAGGTCTCAAGATCAAGACTTAACGATTACAGGGGTCCTTCCTTATACTAGGGGCATCTATAAGGTTACTCAGCTCCTTCGTCGTTTCTGGCCAGTGTTGGGTATACACTCCTGTTTTCGTGAGAAGGGTTTACAAATCGCCTATTCAAGAGGTACCAACCTTCGGGATCTCCTTATGAAGACTACAGCTACACAAGATCGTCCGGAAATTCGTCATACAGACAATGGACATTTTACTTGTGGGGCTTGTGCATACTGTACGTTGTCCTTAATTGGACCGGATTGGGTTGACGTCCACACTTCTCGTATTTTTTCCACTAGATGGCATACGGATTGTTCATCCCACTTTGTGGTGTACCTTATTGTATGCCCTTGTTCATTGTACTATGTGGGCCGAACAAAACGAGTGATCCGGCTCAGACTCTCCGAACATGCGTCAAGATTGAGGACAAAATCCCTTTCGGCCCCTATAGTGGATCATTGCATCTCTCAAGGTCATCTGTTTACCTCCCTGCGCTGGCAGGTACTTGATTTTATACCGCACGATCCACGGGGTGGTGATAGGGAGCAAAAACTACAGTATCAAGAACAACGTTGGATTCATAGGTTAGATTCCGTTACCCCTAAGGGTTTAAATCAACAAATTGACTGGTACACTATAATTTAATATTCTTTTTACACTCCTGTAGAGGGATTCCCTGATGGTGGGTGTTTCCTCGTACTCAGGGTGTCTTTTCATTGGCTCTTAGTTCCTCAGGTGTTTCTGACGTCAGACGCCGAAGATTGAAAGGCTTGCTACACTCCCACTGGTTAGCTCACTGCATGATTGCCAACTGTTGCTCACGGACGGACCTGAAGCAGGGTTTGTTGCAAATATAATAAACCCGAAACGAGCGCTACGTCGTGTTGTCTATTTGGCACTATTGGCAGTTCCTGATACCTAAGCTAAGTTTTTAAACTTTTTTCAAATATATTAATAAAAGGAGACGTCACAGTGGTGCTCTGCCTGATTACATAGCACTGGGCTGACATTCTCCGACAAAACATATTTTTTCTAACATTGGGGATTTTCTGTTATCGGAATTTTTTGTAGATTTTGGTCCTTTGGTGATTCCGATAAGGTTCGGTCTTTTCTACTTTTGATAGTATCATTTAGAACCCATAGCAAACCCGCCGTATCCTAACAGCACTACCAGGACTCATAAAGCACCATACCCTAACTATCAAAAGGAAACGCTGCAAATATTAAACCAATACATTTCAGAGAACAACAATACATGACCTACTGGGGAAAGAGAACAAGTGGCAATGTCAAATAGGAATTACATAAACAGAATACCTCAGCTCAGTTACACATGCAGAACATAGACCATCACCAAACAAGGAATCACAATTTAGAAACAGGAAGACAATAATTAAACTGGGAATCCCAAAACCCAAACTTGGAATGTACAACACTGTAGAAATAAAACTATACATTAATTTGCTCTTGTACTAAACAAAGCGCAGACATTAATGATGCACATATCCCAGAGCTGACATATTCCAATTAATAAATTCAAAATAAAGAGATATTTTTCTACCTATTGTGCATTTTTTTTCAGCTGCAATTGCTCCAGTCACTTTCTTCTGGTTTCTTTGTGTCTTCCGCTAACTCTCCATCATCTGCTGTCCATTTGTCTTTTCTTCTCTCTTCTAGTTTTTTTCCATTCTCTCTCTACATCTGCTTTAACATACTAATCTTTCTCCTTTTGCTCTTTCCTCATTCCTATTTCATCTACTCAAATTTTACCCCTCCATTCTCAATCCCCACTTACTCTCCCAATATCCGGCCAATTGTAGATTTGTCTTCCCTCCCACACAAAATATTTTTTCCCTCTCCATTTCACTCTCCCAGTTCCATCCCATTCTAATCTTCCCCCAACATCAGCTCCATTCTAGTTCCAGTCCCACCCAGCATCCGCTCCCTTCTAGTCCCCACATCAGCCCATTTCCAGTCCTAGCCCCCCATAAGCCCATTTCCAGTCCTATCCTAGACCCACCATCAGCCTATTTCCAGTCCTAGCTCCCCCATCTATTTCCAGTCCCATCCGAGTCCCTCCATCAGCTCATTTCCAATCCCAGCCCCCCATGAGCCCATCAGCCTATGTCAAATCCCAGCTCCCCTCCACTCAGCCCATTTCCAATCCAAGCCCCCCATGAGCCTACTTCCAGTTCTAGCCCCTTCATGAGTCCATTTCAATCCAAACCCCCAACACAGCCCATTTCCAATCTTAGCACCCCCCCAACAGCCAATTTCCAGTCCTATTCTAGCCCCTCCATCAGCCCATTTCCTGTCCTAGCCCCCACACTCACCCATTTCCAGTCCTAGCTCCCTCCCCCTCACAACCCATTTCCATTCCAAGCCCCCGTCCCCATCAGCTATTTGCAGTTCAAGCCCTTCTTCCACTCAGCCCATTTCCAGTCCTAGCAACCCCCCCAGCCCATTAACAGTCTTAGCCCCCCCCAGCCCATTACCAGTCCTAACATAAGAACATAAGAACATAAGATCTTAAGATATGCCATACTGGGTCAGACCAAGGTCCATCAAGCCCAGTATTCTGTTTCCAACAGTGGCCAATCTAGGTCATATGTACCTAACAGTTTCCCCAAGAGACACAAGTTCCACAATGCTTGTACTGGGTCAAGCATTGATATCTTCGGTCACTTCTTAATAATGGTTTATGGACCTTTCCTCCAGGAACTTGTCCAAACCTTTTTTAAACACATCCTCCGGTAACAAATTCCAGAGTTTGATTACATGTTGAGTGAAAAAATATTTTCTTTTATTAGTCTTAAATAGTTTACCCTGTAGCTTCATTGCATGTCCCCTAGTCTTTCTATATTCTGATAAGGTAAACAATCGATCTACGTTTACCCGTTCCACTCCGTTCATTAATTTATAGACTTCTATCATATCTCCCCTCAGCCGTCTCTTTTCCAGGTTAAAGAGCCCTAACCTTTTTAGCCTTTCTTCATAGGAGTATCCTTCCATCCCCTTTACCATTTTGGTGGCTCTTCTCTGTACCTTTTCTAAAATCGCTATATCTTTTTTAAGATACGGCGACCAGAATTGCACACAATATTCAAGGTGCGGTCTCACCATGGAACGATATAGAGGCATCATAATATCTTTTGTTTTATTTTCCATTCCTTTCCTTATCATACCTAGCATTCTATTTGCTCTCTTGGCAGCCGCTGCACACTGGGCCGAGGGTTTTAACATGGTATCCACAATGACGCCTAAATCTTTTTCCTGGGTGGTGGTTCCTAATGTGGAACCTTGCATCGTGTAACCATAGTTTGGGTTGTTCTTCCCTAGGTGCATAATCTTGCACTTGTCCACATTAAATTTCATCTGCCATTTTGATGCCCAGTCTTCCAATTTATCAAGATCCTCTTGCAATTTTTCACAATCCTCTTGGGTTTTAACAACTTTAAATAGTTTTGTGTCATCTGCAAATTTGATAACCTCACTCGTTATTCCACTTTCCAGGTCATTTATGAATATGTCAAAAAGCAGCGGACCCAGCACAGATCCCTGGGGTACACCACTATTCACCTTTCTCCATTGGGAAAATTGGCCATTTAGCCCTACCCTCTGCTTTCTATCTTTTAACCAGTTCCTGATCCACAATAGTACACTGCCTCCTATCCCATGACTCTTTAGTTTTGCCAAAAGACTCTCATGAGGGACCTTGTCAAAGGCTTTCTGAAAGTCCAGATACACAATATCAACCGACTCACCTTTGTCCACCTGTTTATTCACTCCTTCAAAAAAACATAACAGATTAGTAAGACAAGATCTTCCTTGTCTAAAGCCATGTTGGCTGTCTCCCATTAGGTTGTGACTATCTACATGCTGAGTAATTTTATTCTTTATGATGGTTTCTACCATTTTTCCCGGTACTGACGTCAGGCTCACCGGTCTGTAGTTTCCCGGAACACCCCTCAAACCTTTTTTAAAAATTGGGGTTACATTGGCGATCCTAACCCCCCATCAGTCCATTTCCAGTCCTAAACCTAACCCCCCATCAGCCCATTTCCAGTCCTAGCCCCCCCATAGCCCATTACTAGTCCTAACCCCCCCATCAGCCCATTACGTCCTAACCCCCCCATCACCCTATTTCCAGGCTTAGCCCCCCATCAGCCTATTTCCAGTCTTAGCCCCCAATAGCCCATTACCAGTCCTAATCCCCCATCAGCCCATTACCAGTCCTAACCCCTCCCATAGCCCATTACCAGTCCTAACCCCCATCAGCCCATTTCCAGTCTTAGCTCCCCCCATAACCCATTACCAGTCCTAAACCTCCCCATCAGCCCACTTCCAGTCTTAGCATCCCCCCATGGCCCATTACCAGTCCTAACCCTCCCCCATCAGCCCACTTCCAGTCTTAGCCCCCCCCCATAACCCATTACCAGTCCTAAACCTCCCCATCAGCCCATTACATCCTAACCCCCATCACCCTATTTCCAGTCCTAGCCCCCCCCAACAGCCTATTTCCAGTCTTAGCCCCCCATAGCCCATTACCAGTCCTAATCCCCCATCAGCCCATTACCAGTCCTAACCCCTCCCATAGCCCATTACCAGTCCTAACCCCCATCAGCCCATTTCCAGTCTTAGCCCCCCCATAACCCATTACCAGTCCTAAACCTCCCCATCAGCCCACTTCCAGTCTTAGCACCCCCCCATGGCCCATTACTAGTCCTAACCCTCCCCGATCAGCCCACTTCCAGTCTTAGCCCCCCCCATAACCCATTACCAGTCCTAAGCTTCCCCATCAGCCCATTTCCAGTCTTAGCCCCCCCATAACCCATTACGTCCTAAACCTCCCCCTCAGCCCATTTCCAGTCTTAGCACCACTTTAGCCCATTTCCAGTCCTAACCCCCCCATCAACCCATTTCCAGTCAGCCCCCCCATATCCCCTTAACAGTCCGAACCCCCCCCATCAGCCCACTTCCAGTCTTAGCACCCCCCCATGGCCCATTACTAGTCCTAACCCTCCCCTATCAGCCCACTTCCAGTCTTAGCCTCCCCCCCCATAGCCCATTACCAGTCCTAAACCCCCTTCCCCCCTATCATCCCAAATTAAAAAATAAAAATAACCAGCTGCTTCTGCCGCGGCAGCATCAAGAGTGCCGCCGCGGGGCCCCCCCTGCCCGGCAGAGCCTCCCTGCATCGTAGGCTAGCATTGAATCCCCGAACGCGGGCTTCTTTCAGAGCCGCGAGAGTTTCCTTTCTCGCGGCTCTGTTAATCCCGCCAGGGCTGATGGGAAATGGGATGATGAAGAATGTTTTGCGCGGGGCCCCCTGAAACGCGGGGCCCTGTGCAAAAAACATTCTTGCTCAATGGACGGGCCGGCCCTGATCGGCAGATTGGTCGTTGGGTCTGCGAGCATGGGGGCTATCAGATTTTGCACTCTTGGATAGAAGTTGATTGTGGGGGATTGTATCGGCAAGATGGAGTGCACTTATCCCCGGTGGGTGTGGACTTGTTGCTCAACGATTGGCAGGAGGCTTTGGAATGGATTGTATAGCGGGAAGCTCGCTCGTCGCAGCTTGGTTTAGGGGGGGGGGGCGGCACAGGGCCGTTAAAGTCTCCTGTGCCAGGTGGTGGGATCCCGGAGGTTTCCGGGGTCCGGAGCCTTAAACTATAATTGGGGCGGGGGTCAGTTGCCTCCAACCCGGATAACCCTTGGCCGGCTTTTGCTAATAATATGGCGAGGCCGGGGAAAAGGGGGGGGGGGGAACGGAAGCTTGCCACTGGCCCGGCGCGGCGGAAGTGGAACAAGGGCACCTTGCTAATAGCACAGCTGGTGAAGGCTCGTTTCGCTTGTTGGTTTATTAATAAGGTTATGTTGTAATGAAATGTTCTGGAACGTTATGTAAGTGAATAAAACTGCGACCAGTGATGCCCAAATTGAGTCTGTGGTATTTTGTGGAAAGGGGGGGTGGTTATGAAGGGGCTGGTGAGGTGTGAGGAGGGTGGTTAAGGGAGTGAGGTGCAAGGGAAGGTTGGGGGGGAGAGGGGATCAATGGGAGCACTGGGTCCATGCTGCCTCAGTTATTAGGCCGCAGGGCAGGGTCCCCGATGGCCACTAGTAACCGGGCGCGCGGCCTGGTGCGGGGACCCTGCGTGTGGCAGAGGGGAGAGCCAATGGGTGGTGAGAGGTCCGGCCTGGTGTGTGGCGTTGGGCTGGAGGGCAGATCGTTCTGCGGCTAAGCTGGGGAAGGAAGAGGACGCGGTCGCGTTGCTGGCTTCCCACCCTCCCGCCCTTTATGGGGTAGGCGGGGGGTGAAGAAGGGGTGTCGCAGCTGGTGGGGGGGGGGGGGGTGGGATCCCAGAGGTTGCTGGGGTCCGGAGCCTTAAACTATAATTGGGGCGGGGGTCGGTTGCCCCCAACCTGGATAACCCTTGGCCGGATTTTTCTAATAATATGGCGAGGCCGGGGAAAAGGGGGGGGGACGGGGGACGGAAGCTTTCCGCTGGCCCGGTCGCGGTGGAAGTGGAACGAGGGCATCTTGCTAATAGCACAGCTTGTGAAGGCTCATTTCGCTTGTTGGTTTATTAATAAGGTTATGTTGTAACGAAATGTTCTGGAATGTTATGTAAGTGAATAAAGCTGCGACCAGTTGATGCCCAAATTGAGTCTGTGGTATTTTGTGGAAAAGGGGGGGGGGGTGGTTATGAAGGGGCTGGTGAGGTGTGGGGGCGGTTAAGAGAGTGTGGTGCAAGGGGAGGTTGGGGGGGGGGGAGGGGGATCAATGGGAGCACTGGGTCTGCGTTGCCTCGGTTACTGACTGTAACTTGCCTTGAATTCCGAGCAAAGCAGCAGCTCAATCCAATTCCCCTTCTTTTATATATCCATATGAAATAACGATCTGGTTAAACCTGTGCTTTTCCAAGGGTGCTCTAAGATTATGTAATCCTGAAATAATGCATTGATGATCCGATCCTACTGATCATCACGTGTCTATTGAATACAAAAATCCCAATGACACTGAAAGTATGTCTCAAATTAACAAATTTTTGGTGTTTTAATTTTATACAAAGACAACATGTTTTCCATAGACTGAATAAAGAATTATAATGAATTATTGGTTTGATTCTAGTGCGTTTGATTTAAAATATATGTAGGCTAGAGCCTACCTGCCCTTTCTCCCCCTCCCCCCCCCCCCCTGCTCTTGGCAGCTCAGAACCCTTTTTTTTCTTTGGTCCCAGTGATACTTAACTTGCGTTAATTTTAATGTGCATTAACCTTTAGTAAACATGCCCCTAAGTTTTCCTACTTAATTATTATTTGGATAAATTAGTGTGCTTGCTGTCATAGTCCACTTTAATGGTTGATAAATAAAATGAAAAAAAAATAAGGTGATAACTTTTTATTGGACTAAATTAATAAATTTTGGACCAGCTTTTGAAGGTTAAAACCTTCTTTTATTTTCCTGCATATATTTTACATTGTAAACTGTTGTGCTTCCATAAGTGAATGGTGATATATCAAGTCTAATAAAACTAAACACAGGTGAGTCCTAGCCACTGCTCGTGGAAAGAAAGTAGCTTACTACTGCCACCTGTTGGTAGATTAAAAATTATGAAAATACATTTTACTAAGAAGTTGAAGTGGGTCTGAACTAACAGTACCAACTGTGCTTGTGAAGCTTACCTTTTTCTCTAATTGATGGAAATGATTGAATAGAGCTCAATGACCTACAAGGGAAATGGAATATAGCAATGTAGTAATTTAGTAAGGGGCATGTTAACTGAGCTGCACTGTTTACACAGCAGGTAGTGCATGCTGTCTGGCCGTGTTAACAGATAATTCATGCAAAATGCAGATAATACAGCAATGTTCTGTGCTGTCGGTATTAATCGCATTATCTGCATGAATAGATGAGGCTGGGGTAGAGAGTGGGATTTGCAGACAGCATGGGCAACCTAACATTACCTCAGTGAGTTGCATTAACTGCATCTGGGATGCTGTCCAACCACATTCTGCATTTTTGATGTATTTTGTGCTGGGGAAATGCTGTGTATACCCGCAACAGGTAGTTCATGGCTTTTGCAGCTAATGCCATACTATCTGCACTTTTTTGCCACCTTAGTTGCAAAAACCTAATGTGCTTTAGTTAACAGACCCCTAAATGATAAAAGTTGTGTGGTTGCCATGTATGTTGATAAATAAAAACAACAAAAAAAAAATAAAGTGATACCTCTTTATTGGGCTAACTTAATAATGTTTGGGATTAGCTTTCGAAGGTTAAAACCATATTGCCATCTTTTGCTCATAATGTCTTGACCTGAGGAAGAAGGTTTTAACCTACAAAAGCTAGTCCAAAATGTATTAAATGAGTCCAATAAAAAATCATCATCTTATTTTATTTTATGTTTTTCTTATTTATCATTTGCCCCGTGCAGGTTATCCCCTTCCCCCAGGCCTTTTTTTGGAAGCACAATCATTTTACTGCTCACTTTGAGTGAACCGCTGTTTGGTGCAGATTATCCCAGTGCTTTGTTACCATCCTCTTGCCATCAAGGGATCCTTTATGTTTAAATAAGGGTGAGGATCAGAATTCCGTGGGAATTTTTTACACTTTCCTCTTAATGATATTTTTATTTTTTGTGAAACTATATTTGCCAAGGCAGCTGGACTAGAGCGGGGACAGATTTCATCTGTGGCATTCGTGAAAGACAAGGCATTGTGAACAGGGACGATGCTCTTTCAGAAGACCGCTTTCCTGGAAAAGTACACCCATACATTTAAGCCAACATAAAATAAGCCAATTTTCAAATACGCTGCATTCCATTATCTAATTGTCGTGTTGCAATGTGCACATACTCTCTTATGTGTTTCAGAACTATGGTGTATGTATTCACTTTCCAAAAGCAGCTTCCCTAGCCCTCCTGGACAGCTTCCTTTCTATGAAGCCGAAAGTATGAGGGCACCTTCAGACAGCTAAAAGTCTACTTACCCAGATATGGCTGACTTAGGAGATGTAACATTATTTTTAATATCATAAAAAGGTGCCTAAGCCTTTGAAAATTCACCTCAAAATGTTTCATGAATTTATTTACTTAGATTCTCTCATCTGTCAGTGGATTCTTTTTGAATAATACCACCTTTCATATCATATAGCAAAATAGCTTGCAGTAACAAAAAATAGTTATTGCATCTCACACATACCGCAATTTTATAAAAAGAATAAAACATACACAACAGCTAAAGA
The DNA here is from genome assembly GCA_033557465.1 of Ichthyophis bannanicus. NCBI lineage: Eukaryota > Metazoa > Chordata > Amphibia > Gymnophiona > Ichthyophiidae > Ichthyophis > Ichthyophis bannanicus. The sequence goes on along the minus strand of CM066050.1, from coordinate 34,533,402 downwards.
GTAAAGAAAACTAGACACACACCCCTTTAAGCCAATTCAAATACAAAAATGAAACTTTACAGTTTAGTAGTGACTGCCATGTGCAATATGATACTGAAAACAGGCTTTTCTGAAAAGATACCCTAATGTTTAAATTCTGTTAATTGCTTTTAATTTCATCAGTATAGTGCTGACCCAACTTAATCTTCATAAGTCCATGCATATAATCAGAGCTGAAAGAAACATAGAAATCTTGAGTGCAACGTTTCAAAGGTTATGTTCTTGTTCCCAAATTTTTCATACAGTTCTGGTTTATTGTCAATGTAGTTTTGAAAGTATCAGTATGGCTTTATGTCTGTCCTTCATTGCAGGAGATCATGACATATCTATGATCAGGTAATAATAGACTATATTTAGGGGTACGTTTACTAAGCTGGGCTGATGGTTACAATGTGCTATTATTCAATGTTATGCAATGGGACTTAATTACAAATAGTGCATGCTAACCCTTAGCCCAGCTTAGTAAACATACCCCATAGTAGGTCCCTGTTCCAGAAAGCTTACAATATAAGGTGTCTATTACTAAAGTTTTCTTCCAATTTTGTATTTATGGAAAATTAAACGAATACACATTTTAGAAAGGGCTATGTAGGTGGACTCTGGGACGTCCAAGTCAAAACGTCTGAAAATCAGTGGGGGGGGAGGGGGGGAGGGGGTGAGCAGAGAAGGTGGGCACATGTAAGTGCCTTGTAAAATTGGCTATTCCCCAACTCTGAAAGATGCACGTGTCTGTGAGACAGAAGAGAAAACAGGGCTGGGCAGAGTGATGGGTCCAGTACGTGTAGGTTTCCAACCGATTTTAGAAACCCACACATGCCAGATATGAGCACCTACCATGCCAGGAAGCTAGATGTGCCCGCAGCCCTATTTCAGAATGTGCCCATGTAGCTCTCACCACATACATGTCCCAGCCTGCCATCTTGAAAACAGGGAAACACAAAAGTCCTCTGTCTCCAAAATATAATATTTTGAGAGCTTTAGATCAGGCCAGCTGTTCAGACAGAGGTCTTTTTTTCTTCCATAAAAAATGTTTTCATAAAATCATTTCTTCCCAGTGTTGGATCATTGGAAGTTAGAATTTTAAAATATATGTAGGAGACAGAGGACCTTTGTGTTTTGTTGTTATTCATACCTTCTGAGGGTATTTTGTATTGTACCTTGAAACCAGGGACACGTAGTGCTGCTGGAGCTAGGACAAATGCTTTCTTGTTGCCATGATTTTTTGAAGGAGTGAAAATTTTTGAAAAATCTTGCCACAGAATCTACTCTGCCAAACAAACTGGGGATTGTGTTTATGGCGGAAGGATATGAGCAAGTTGGAAGGATGGGGAAGGGAGGGGAAGAGTAGCTGGGTGGAACTGGGTAAGAGGAGATGGTATGACAGTAAATTAAGTTCAAGGAATACTGAAAAACACTGAACAATAACATTAAGTAGCTAGAAAAGAAGTTTGAGTCAATAAAGTTGGTTGGCTATTGGCCACTTGAATGGAAAACAATAAAATACTGATTGTCAGTTGGCTATTCTTGTTGAAGAATAGGCTTCACCAAGGACAAACTACCTTTCACATCAACTCCCCATGACGGAAATAAATTATTAGCTGAATGCACACTTGTTTTATATCTACCAAATATGTAAATTTGTGTTGGACTGAAGGCAATGTGAACTTCAAACACACCTGATACAGGTGACTGCTGTTTTTCAACTTTATGTGGCTATTGGCCAACTGGCTTTTAACTCTCTATTCATGAGATAGTAAAAAGGAATTTCCCTGCCAGGCAAACTTCCTTTTATTTGCTCTAGTTATACTATTTCAGAAATGAACAATTTGTTAACTGGAAGTATCTTTCTTAAATTGCTCTGTGTCCCTGTACCAACTGGGTACCAAAGCCAACTCATTTTTTAGATGACCTTTTAACTTTAAATGGATGGCAAACTGCCTTTTGGGCAACCCCCTGTGCAGGGAACAATCTTTTCAATAAACACGTCCATTTGCTTGTTGTGAGCACTGTGAATTACAGGTCATTGTGCTGTAATAACAGAGCGACTTGCATTTGAGTTAGTTTTGCTGCATTTATTACACTCAAGCAATGCCGCCATCCAATTCGGTATGGAAAGCTTGTTATTTCTGAGGAGGATTTATTGTGTGTTTTGAGCGTAGTCCTCAAACTGCTATCGTTGCCAAAATGAGAAGCCTGGACAATTTATGAGACTGCACCTTCAGATTCACTATATCTAATTTAATTTAATTCAAGCATTTGTATTCTGTGCATACCAATGACAGTTCAAGACAGATTACAAAAATACATCATAAAACATAACATGGTTAATAAAATATCATACAAAAAAGCGTAATGATAAGTCACACTGTAATTGAAAGCTTTCTCATAACATTATGTGCCAAATCAGTGGAGATGGAAACTGCAAATTATTCAATCAAAATGCCCTAGTCGAACTCCAAGGCCTACCCACGATAGCCTTCAGAATCATAAATAGAATATAAATAGGGCAAGTCCAAAAATGAATAAAAATAGCTTTAAAACAATTTATACTGAATGTTGATAAGCAAGAACATTTATAGTGCATGTGATCACTAGAATTTCAGTCATGTCATCTATTTATAACCATGTTATGGCCACCATAGGTCATCTTTTATAAATAGATGTTTAATTTAAAACTATTTATATAGCTCTGAACCCTCGCTAGTGCTGGTGATTTTGGGTTGTGCTGATGGCACTGTTTTAGTTATTGGTACATACATTCTGTCTTGCAGTTTTCTGAAAAATTAAGGACATTACTTACTAATATGCTATTAGGAGTTAACATGTCTTAAACATATAGGGGCATGTTTGCTAAACTGCACTAAGAATTAGTACATTAGTGCACATTTAATACCAAAACATAGTGTGGAAGGCATGACCAACCCACACTAACTGTTGGGGCTGTTTGCATCAAGTCCCCATGCAGTTAGCGAGGTGGGAAGCTCCTCACTGTGCTAAAGTTGCAACCACAGTTAGCATGGGTGCACTTACCACCGCCCATAGAGATGGCGGTAAATGCACCCATGCTAACTGCAACATTGTGATTAGAGCATGCTAACTGCAATGTGCAGACAATGCTCACTTTCCACTCCTAATGCGCCCAGTCCGTACCCAATCACACACTTTCTAGCATGGGAATTTTACTGCATCAATATTTTTGGCACTCTAACCATTGCTGCAGTTCAGCACTAAGAATTTACTGTGCGCTGAACCCCATGCTAAATGTTAATGCACTTTAGTAAACATGCCCAGTGTTATCTTATATGCATTAAATCCATTAACAAGGCCCTAATTTTTAAAAATATTCAGGCTGATATTAGAACACCGTAGTTGCTGATTTTTTCTAAAGGATGGCTGCGGTGTTTAAAAATACTTGAGGTATTCAGTGCCACTTTCTGAACTGTGGGCAGAGCTGAGCACGCAGACTGCTAGAGCAATCTCGATAGCAGCGATATTCAGGCTCTTCTCCAGATAACTTTACGACAGCTTTCGCGTTGCCCCGAAGTTATCCAGATACTGCGGCTCGGGATCATTTCCCGCTCTGCTCACGTACCACCCTGGAAAAATCCGGATAGCACCGAGACAAGCTGGATGGCTATCTCGGTACTGTAAGTCCCACTCAATATTCATGGATAGATGCAGCTAAGGGAAATATCTGGATAACTGGCAGCCATTTTCTGGATGTTTCCCTTTGAATATTCAGCCGATTGATCTTTGATAAAATCAGAATTGTCAGTTTTGCCTAGGTCAATGATTAATAAGGTACTAAAATGGAACAGAATTTTGTTTGGTTTTGGTGCTTTTCTAGAAACAACAAAAGGAGATAGGAACTAACGCATATCCCTAGTATAGTAAGGGAGAAAGTGGAGAGGCATGCATTAGGGAAAGGGGTGAGAGGGATGAAAACGAAGAAATGGGAGGGCAGTTGAAAGAAGGTCTTGTGGGAGTGAGGGGTGGAAGAAAGGATGGAGTGTGTGTGAGAACGAGAGAGAGAGAGAGAGAGAGAGGGGACCAAGCTGGAATGCAATGAGGTGAGAATTGTGCAGGCGCGTGCAAACATAAATGTATGCCAAGAGGTGGTGTCGGGTGGTGCTCCAAGGGCCTGGTTCAGTTTCTGACAGTGGGAAATGATATTCAGCTCTATAAAGTTAGCCAGGAAAGAAAGCCCGGTTAACGTTCCCCTCCCACAGCAATCGGCTGAAAATCTGCCTTTGTATGTTCTCTAGCCAAATGTCTGCCTAGTGTTAACAGTGTAGAACTTAAAAGAAGAAGACATTAAAAAGCATACAGTGTTTATAATGAGAGAAACGGAACATTTCATATACCATGCCTCTTTAACTTAAAATGGAATATGATCTTTTTCTCTTCTTGCAATACTATACCATATTTAGACTCTAATAACTGTAGCAGGACCTCCCAGAGTATGCTGTATAAATAACATGTTTTTGCTAAGTAAATAAATGTTGACCAGCTGTTATTTTTTACTATTAGCATTGTTATTCATCATTTTTTAATGTAAGCTAGGGAAGGAAGGCTCCGCTGAAGCTATCATTCTAAATATAACTGGCACAGAGAAGCCCGCAAGAAAAAATCCTGCTTGAGACTGACTCTAGGTTATACGCTGAGTTTTCAAATGCTATGCATGTCTCTTTGTTCCTTCTGCAGATGTGCTGACTGAAGGGCATCCTAATCTACAGTCCCATCTACCCCGAGGACGCAGAAGATACGTTGTATGTTATCTTTCATAACCATGAGAAATGTGCAAGCTATCAAGCATGTTTTGACTGGATTGTACCTTTTCCATGCTATGAAAACAATACAAATAAAGTTTTATGTACTGGGTTATTTATTTTATTTATTAGACGATAGTTATGCTGATAACATGAATATAGAAAGGACAAGAGTATAGATGAGGGCCCCAGTAAAGAAGTCAGCACCTTAGTGCAGTAGCACTAAGCCATTAATGACATCACAATTGGTTTTCTGTGACATCATCCCCTCCATGTATGAAATACAAGTTAGAATCCTTTTCCGTCCATAAAAATAAGAATATTTCACTTTCTGAAGCAGATTGTAAATATAGAATAGCTCCCCTCTTATTTCCTCAGGAGGAAACATCCCCGCAGTTCAAGTTGTATTCTGCTCTGTTTACTGTATATTCCCCCCAGTTCAAGTTAAATGTAAACTGCTTTGCATGAATGATAAAACGGTACATAAAATGTGTTAAATAAATACAATAAATACACAAAGACATCCCATATTATGCAAAGTGTGGCATGAGATGGCCACAGCTTTTATTGAAAGCAAACACATTGCTTTCTTAGGAGGGCACCAAAGAAGTTTGTCTTACTGAAGCTGGTGGTTCTGCCCTCGAGAGAGTTAATTGGACTACTGAGGGCAGTAAGGATTCACCCCCAACCAGAAGGTAAGCAAAGGGCAGCAGGTGGAGAGCCATGGAGGACGCTTATGCAGTGCCTGGGTAGCCCAGTTTGAAAATTCTGAAAAAGAATTGGAATGCAGTAATTGTCAATGGAATGAGACATTTGAATGGAAGTTTCCCTGACAGATAGTAGGGTGCCATTCAGATTACTCAGTCTTCAAGGAAACCTCTCTTCAGCCTTTGAAGTCAGTAAGGGCTTTGGTGTCACTCACCATTCCATGTGGGCTCAAAAGGATTTTAAAGAGAAGAAAATGTGGTTACAAAAGGAAAAAAAGCCAAAAGAAAAGGGGGGTCCTAGAGAGCACAGGTTGGTCTTGAGCTTTTCCATGTTTTAATTTCATTTTTCATGTAATAATTTCTAAATCGCCTAACAAAATATCTAAGGAGGGTACAAATAAACATGCACAATTTAAAAAAAAACTAAACAAAACATAAATTTTAGTAAAAACATAATCCCTAAAAATAACTCTAATCAGTGATCGTATTTACAATACATTGTTATATAAAATAAACTTCAAATGTTTGAGAAAGGAAAGGAAAGGAGCTCCATGTCACCGCTAAGGAGTCTCACACTTTTGGACTAATATATTTAGCTGGTATGATGAATGTGGTAGACGTTCCCACATTATGCAGATAGACATAGCTTTGAAATTTGCTTTGAAGATCAGCTATAGTCATTCAGTTCACAATAGACAGATTTGCTGTAGATTTGCTGTATATTGGCCAATCTGTGGTGAATCTGCAGGGAACAGCTTGAATTGCGGGAGTGAAACTTGTAATGAAGATCATTTGGCTGTAAAATGGACCAGTAAATATATCTAGCTATATCTGGGCTCACGTATAGTGCAAATATGGTCTGACAAAAAATTGTAGTGGACTCAAAAGCTTGGGTTGTAGGGTTTTTTTTTTTACTTATGAGTATGCTATAAAGACATCTTAAGTACCTGTGTCTTTATAAAAGCGGATTCCAGAACCAGCCCTTGTAGTGCATTTACATATGTGTGTACTCTGTGCATGTATTTGCATATTTTATAAAATATCAGATACATTACAGCTTTCTCCCTGCACTTCCCAAACTACATTCCTGGGAACGCTTACATGCTGCATATATACAGGTGAACACCCATTTATATTTCAGGTGTTTGGGTCATTGTCTACTGATACGTCATTTGCAGTATACCTTTTGGATTGATGTTTTGTGTTTGTCTGTAAATTTTGTATTTATATCTTGTTCTGATTATTTCAAGTGTTTGTAATCTGCTCAGAATGGTAGATGTAGCAGAATATAAATGTTACAGTTAAATAAATTACACCCTTGAGTATTTATTTATCAGGTTTTTAATACCACTTTATCGTTTCAATCAAAGCTGTAACTTAAACTTGGTAATGTACATTAAACAGGGACATCGATAACTTGGATTTTTCTGAGGCAATGGAGGGTTTAGTGACTTCCCAAGGCCGCAAGGAATGCTAGTAGGAGTTGAACCCTGTTCTCTTGGTTCCCAAGCCGGTGTTCTAACCATTTACAAAAGGCCTTTTGCACATGTAAAACAGCCTTTACAGGTGGAAAAACCTTAATAAGGTTTTCCCCAAATGTGTCCAGTGCATCCATGTGTATTGTGGAGCCAGATACCCTTATTATTGTGTCAGTGGAAAGGAATTTCCAGGGGTGTAAATGATTATTCATTCCTGTGACTGACTTAGAAAATTGTCCTCCCCACCTATTTTTATGGTTTTATTGGGAGTTATGCTTTTTTTTCAGAGAAAGAAAACCTTAGAAAAGAATCCTTTCTAAGCTGTAAATGTTTTCTTTGTTTTCATGTGCAATTACAGCACAGTAGGTAATTCCAGTGCTCTCCAGAGTCAGCTCCTAAAGTATGGTTACAATAGGGTGTGTCAGCAAAACTTCCTGTAACACTTTTTAAAAAATACTTCAAGAAGCTGCATTTCCAAATATATAGGGTCCAATATTCAGCGAGGATGGCTGCCTTTGCCGCTGAACCAAAGATCCAGATATTCAACGCCGGGCCATATCTGGCCACCGACATAAAATATCGGGGCCAACCAGATAGCAGAGAAGTTGAGTGGGCTGCGGAAATGTTAGGCCACCATTTAAAGTGCTTAATGTTTGCCGCTTAGCAATAACCAGGCAGCGCTGAACATCACCACCTCCACGCCACACTCGGAGCGCCCTGAAGCTAGCCAGCTAGCAGTGGGACATTCAGCGGCAACCTCTGGGGTGATTCAGTGGCACTAACCACATTAGCACCACTGAATATCCTGGCCACCTCGATTAATGCGGTTAGCAAGTCTGCCAATTGCATTAATCGCTTTGAATATCGGGCCCATAGTTTTTACCATAAAGAGCTTGGTGAAGATAAGAACATAAGAGATGCCATACTGGGTCAGACCAAGGTCCATCAAGCCCAGTATCCTGTTTCCAACAGTGGCCAATCCAGGTCATACATAACTAGCAGTTTCCCCAAAAGACACAGGTTCCGCAATGCTTCTACTGGGTCAAGCATTGATATCCTGGGTCCCTTCTTAATAATGGTTTATGGACCTTTCCTCCAGGAACTTGTCCAAACCTTTTTTAAACCCAGCTACACTAAAAGTGTTTACTACATCCTCCGGTAACAAATTCCAGAGTTTGATTACACGTTGAGCGGAAAACTATTTTCTCTTATTAGTCTTAAGTAGGTTACCCTGTAGTTTCATTCAGTCTTTCTACATTTTGATGGCGTAAACAATCGATCTACTTTAAAAGGTGTAAGGTGGAGGTTGAAGAAATGTTTCTTCACTTTTTTTTTAGAACTATTACTCCTTCTGAAAAGGGCTGGAGTTAGACATGCAGGGGCTTGGGGCAGAAACTGGGGAGGGAACCCCGGAGCTTACTCTCAGCTATTCCTCCTTGGAATGAGACAGATGTGAGATCTCTGTGCATGAGGTCCCAGGGCAATTGCCCTGGTTTCTACCCCTAACACTAGTTCTGCCTGTGAATCTATATTTTTCAGGCCGTGTGTAGTAACCTTTATGTTCATTAAATATATTTATTACATTTAATCTTTTTAGAATATCCTGAAAATTGTGCTACTTAGATCATTGATTTAAAGCTTATTTAGATGATATATTCCTAGCATCCTTGCTGTATCCGATGGGAAGGAAGCACAGTGATACTAATTAACTCATAGAACAAATCAGAAGCAATGCCCAAATGACCTTTCAGATGTTAATGAACACAAATGAGCTATTAGCCCACAAACAAAAACAGTGAGTCTAGTCATTTGTGGCTTGTCGATCCATGCATATTTGACCCGCAAATTAAAACATTCTAACTATTTCTTCTGGTGCATTTTTTTCATTTTATCCTTTTCTCTCCTTGGTGGGATCGGCATACTTTCAGTGCCACCGTAACAGCTGTTCTCCTTCCCTCCTTGGACCTGAGCATACCACCTCCACTAATTAAACAATAAAAATAATTATAATGCACTAAACAGAGCTGCAAATGCGAACTGATCTGCAGTGTCCTAATAGCAGGGTGTAACACAGAGAGACGAGGGTTTGGAATGAGTCTGCTTGTGCCCATGGCGAAATGTCGACATGGGCTGTGCATGTGGTTTCTTTTCAGACTTTCCTAGTGACATTCTATTGGCACCATGCTGAATAAATTAACGTTTAACTTACAAAGCCAGGCTGGTTTCTTTGGCATTGCTTCTTCCTGCCCCTAGTATCTTTCTGCAGAAACAGAAGACACGGGAAATTAATTTTGCTGTTTTGAATTTAAAGCCCTTTAAAATCAATCCTGTATTAAAATAAACAATCCTGACCCCCACTCCCTCTTCCAGGATTGTGGTATTCCATTCCCCATATGTTCCCTCCATATAGCACGGGTTCTTAACGCTTTTACGACTACAGACCCCCAGTGGATCGCCCAGTATGTCCCCATATCCCCTTCATCAGACTGTTGAAATCAAATATATGTATATAGCTAGAAAAAGAACAATTTAAAGAAAATCTTAAGGATTTTATCATATTTATTCAAATCACAAATACACAAGCTAGCTACAACTAGTGAGATTTTTGCTGTTTTTGTGCAATCAAAACAGGGAATCGAGGTACAGTTAGTGACAATGTTACTCACATGTCATCTGACACATCAAATCAATGTCTCCACTTTGATTTCAGGTTTAATAATGCAGACACTCTTGTTTCACAGAGATAAGTAGTTGTGACGGGAACCAAAACATTCATTGCCCTCATTGCCAAGCTAGGGTAAGCTGCGATTTGCTCACACCAAAACTGCCCGATATCCAGCCCAACTTTTTCGAAATCATCTTTCTTCGGTCTTCTTGGACTTCAATGAAATCATCCTTTGCTAAATCATTGTCACTCATCGTTGATATATCAAACGAGAACGGGTTCATGATCCAAACAGATTCCATGCTAAAATCATTAATATCTGAGAAGTAACCCTCAGACATTTGTACTTAGGACTTCCAAATGGTTCTTCACTTCTTGAAGTATTTCCACAGACAATGTTTTGCCATCTCATTCCATGTTGATAACTCTGGGCTTAGAGGAATATTCAGCGGCACTAACATGATTAGTGCCACTGAGTATCCTGGTAAAATGCCGCTACACGCCCTCATGCTAACCGTGTGGTATCAGGGCGTATTGTGGGTGTTCCAGGGTGGAGCCCATCGCTAACTGGGCAGCAGTGATATTGAACCGCTGCCCGGATAGCCACACATGGGTAAAAATAGGTGTGGCAAAAGCTGGCCTATCTTTACCTGTGGGAGCTAACCGGCAGTGGCTTAAGATCACCGCTACCTGGTTAACTACCGTGCCATGCGGCACTGTGTGGCAGACCTGGATATTGAAAGCTGGTGGCTGGATATGGCCCCGGCACTGAATATCCGGGTTAGATTCAGGGGCGATGGCTACGTGCTGTAGAAGTGCATAGATGTCACCCCTGAATATCAGGCAAGATGATAATTAATAATCTAAATTTTAAACTAACAACATCTTCTTTAATCGTTCAGTCCCATACTCCCATCGTTTGGTTCCCATAGTCCCAAGGGTTATGGATACCCCCGGTTAAGAGCGCCTGCTATATAGGATTTGCAAGTTCTTTTAAAGGCATATTTTACAAATGATGTCCAAGTGCAGTCTGGGACATCCAAGCCAGCACATCTGAAAAAAAAAACAGGCACATCCAAGTTCAGGCACGATTTCACAAACATGGATGTGCCTAATGTGGACATCTGTAGGGTGTCTACATAGATGTCCCTGGAATAGTATTCCAGACTGGGGACATCTAGGAATAGCCTAGTGATTAAAGTAGTGGGCTAGGGTCAGGGTTCATTTCCCACTGCTGCTATCATTGTGATTGTGGAGAGTACTGAGGAAGATGGTGCGCCCTCTCCTCTACACTCTCTGGATGTTTTACTGCTGAAACAAGCAATTTTCCGATGCCTATTTGTGCCTAGAGCAGGTCTAAATCTGGACAGGGTTGCAGACATCAGCGACATTTCTGCAATCGAGCGGAGACATCTAAGTCCATTGCATCACCCCAGACATGCCTGCAACGTGCCCCCTGCCTATTTGACCATCCCTGCACTGGAGATGTCTTTAAATGCCATTTGTAAAATAGTATGCATATTTTCGGAGGTCCAAATCATGACTAAGGCTTTTAAAATTACCCCCTTGTTCTCTGCTACTGCCGAGAGAATCTAACTAATGAAATTCAAACTATGCTCTTTTATCATCACTGTGACCAACAAATATTTCACACTTTCATTTCTTTGTGTCCCTGATGGAGAAAGAACATAGCTTGATTTCAATAAGCTATGCTGAGCTTCTTTGAGTCTACAGTAAGAAAAATGCATTCACTAGCAGCGGAGGTGCCAAACATGAATGTTACATTGGCAGAAATAAACATGGTGCTTTGGGGATGATTCACTTAAAACTGGGACTGGCACTAATTTAAGCCCAAAGTTATTCTTTGCTGAATAAAACTATTCAAATCTGATGTTTAAAAATGCAATAGGGCACGATGTACCAGAACAATTAAAAGAAAACCACCCTTTATTTGCCTTTTTAGACCACCCCCCACACTGAATAGCACATCAAGAGTATCACCTTTTGTACAGAACTACCCTCCTAATGTCACTGGTATCTACAATAGGGTGTTTCTGTTTATGCAATTTCTTGATATATTGCCCAGGCTGAAGGGCATTAGAGTGAGTTACACACACTCCAAGCGGGTACTAGGTACATTCCCTTGTCCCCGAAGGGCTCACAATCTACAAGCGTACCTAAGGCAATGGAGAGTTAAGTGGCTTGCCCAAGGCTACAAGGAGTGCCTATAGGACTAGAAACCCTAGTCCCTCTGGCCTGAGAGGAGGAAGAGAAATGAACACACTGCCATAGCTAAATAATGTCAGCTCATACTAAGAACAAGAAAGTGAAATGCGCCCTGTACGCCTTCTTGTGGCACGCTAAGCAGGTCTGGTCCCTCTCTCCTCTAATGTGATGTCAGAGCAGGGAGGGACAGATCTGCTTAGAGTGCCGGCAACTTGCACATCAGGTGTGCCTCTTCTCTCCCACCGCCACCCAGAAAGCGGCCAGATGGAGGTGCGAGGGAGGCACGTGCCCGCTGTGCAAGTCACACAGGGCGCAATACGCGCTCGGTACGGCCCTGCTACACCATAGGAATTAATGGGGAAAATGTATGAAGAAAGCAAAATACAAATATAGTTTCTAGGTGCAAAAGATCACTTTCTAAGTTAAATGGAAGTAAAACATATACAGGGATTAAGGATTTGTCAAATATGTTCTGGTCAGGGGGAATGAAAAGGGCTCTTAAGCACACTGCACTCTGGGGCACGTTTACGAACACTCGTGCAGATAACACATAATCAGTTCCGAAAATGAGCATGGGGATGGTGCTCGACTCATGCTAAAAAATGGAGGTATCCCCGCATGTCCCCATGTTTCTAGCACGACGTTCGTGCCACCCTAGTGCTCCTACTGTTTGGCGCAATCAGCGCGGGTGCATTTAATGCTACCCATTGAGGTGGCAGTAAGTGCACCTACTCTAAGGGCATGCCAAAAATGCCTATGCTATCTGCAATGTAGACGCTCCGCCCCAGAACCACCTGTCTCTTCCCTAACCTGCTCTGCTCAGGTAACATGGGATTTTTAGCATGGATGCACACTGAACCCTCTGCTACTCAGTAGTGTCCTCTGTATCTTGCTCTTATTCACTATACAATGGAGCTGCATGTCAAGAAGAAGGACCATTCCCTTCACAAACAGCTGTGAGGATAATTTTCAAAAGCATTTCGATGGGTAAAGCAGTGCTTCATGCACAGAAATAGGCTTTTCATAAAATCATCCTCATGATGTGCAGGTAGACTTATGTGAGTAAAACCTGTACAGTATATTTATTTAGACAGCTTTGTATACCACATTATCCTTCAGTCAAAGTGCTCACAACACAATTGGAGGATACGTTTAACATGAGGGGATATGAGACACATACACTAACAGGGAACATGGGCAATGGAGGGTTAAGTGGCTTGCCCAAGACCACAAGGAGCACCTGTGGGACTAGAAACCCCAGTACTTCCAGCCCAAGGTTGCTGTCCTCTAGTGGGATTTTAACCACTGACCTTCTGGCCTGTGGTACCTTGCCCCAACCTCTAGGCCACTCCTCCCTCCAATAGTATATTGACAAGTGTAAGCATTCCCAAGAATACTTTGGTATTCAAGCACAGTCTTTAGGAAATACATGTGTTTGTGCACAAAGTCACCTCAGAAATGTGTGCACGGTCAAAAGCCGGTCTAAAGGGCAGTGTATATATTTTAGGGGGTCTTTCTGAAAGAGGAAGTATGTGCTTTCATTTCGAAAATATACCCATCCCCGCAGAGAGAAATGTATGCGCATGTTACTTACACATGCATTAAATTATAAAATTACCCCTTAATCCTCATATTCTACAGCGCCAAGGCAGAATTCTCCATGCCAGGTCTCCTGTCATAGCATGCATTCTGCACAAAACAGAGCTAATTATTCAAGGGAATAGGATTAAGGTTAGGGGAATTGGGAAAGAGTTGCCATCAGAAAAGAACATCATACTCATAGTCACATCTAATTAAGCAAGTGTCCTATTTTCTCTATCAGGTTTGCTTCTCACATATTTGATGTACTGGGGAATAGAATTTAACTCTCTCCTCCACAAAGGAGATATGAATGCATGGGATAAGTAAATACCGCCTTGTGTTTCATTTGCTCTTTCCATAGGGGGCAGAAGGAAGCCACTACGGATGTGCAATCATTTCAAATGACTTAGGAAATGCCAACAATATTTTCTATTTTGATTCATGAAAACAAAAGTCCTCTCCTCCTACGTACCGAAAAGCATCAACAAAAATTAACATCAAACAGGAGGGTCAGTCATTCATCCACACCCATGTATATCCAATTCACTTCTGTGTTAGGAAGTCAGAGCAAGTCTGAACTCGTCAGGCCTTTACCGAAATCCTTTATCACATTATCTCTTTCAGTTCTGCTAAATGGATAAGGTCTCTTTAACATACCCTGTCGTGCCTTGCTGCTGAACGTGAACAAGACTCTTTTGTCCTGCCCATTATATGACTTCCTTCTTACCTCACCTGAATGTGAAGATAGTAGAGATCCAGCGAGGCTGATCATCTAGAGGTCAAGTCTATACCATCACCTTCCAGCTGTGAAAGTGGGCTCACTATGTGATGAAGAGGAGATTTGGCAGACCATGCTCCAATCAATGCTAATTGTGCTGTATAGTAGCATACAGTAATCTATAGTTGATGTAAATGCTTTTATTAATAGCTTTAGGTGTTAAGTGTGTGCTTATATTAATAGTCAGTGATTACTGATAATGCTAATATTGTATCTAATTACATTTTATAGTTTCTTTATTAACCTGTTCTTCATTCCTACTATTTTCCAGACAGAGAAAACAGACCAGAAATAAGTGCATGGCCCTCATTCTCTTTGACAAGTGAATATTTATGTGCTTTATATGAAGCGTTGCCTGGATTCCAGCTCTTTTCAGGAAAGGACAAGTGAACTTTGGCTTTTCAACTTCCCTATGAAAAGCTCTTTCCTGTTCCTTTTAGTGCCATGTGTCTCAAAATGATCTCAGCTCTTAAAGTATGATGGTTTTAGTCAGATTAAGGGTCTACATTTCTACACAAGAAAAAGAAGGGTACCTCTTTAATTGCTGTTTAAGTCTATCTAACAATTACCATATGTTGAACAAGATTTGAGAGTTATTAAATATCAACACCGCTATTATTCTTCCCACAAAGAAATGTCTTTGTTTTCAGAGCTGTAGAATAGTGGGAAAAGAAAGTAAAAATACCAAAGAGGATATTCAGACTGCAAGCTCTGTTTCACTTAGAGGGAGAAGCAGAACTCATACATGAATTCTTCCAGAGGAGGCCTGGGCGCTAAAGTCTAGCGTGCACGTCAGTCATTTAGTGCATGCTAAAAATACTATGCTGTTCTAGTTTATTGCTTTGATTGTCATTTTTTATCCCGGTCTTATCTGTTTTCTTGTTTTCCCTCTGCTGTTATTTGGTGCTATAATTTGTGTAGTAGGATTTGCCTCTCTATTTTCTTGGTTTGTCTGAAAGGGACTTAGCATCTATGTGCCAACATGAGCATTTATATGCTTGCAAATGAAGGGACATTATATGCAACTGAAGCTTTAGTTGTGTGGTGTGTGTGTGTATGTGTGCATGTGCATACGTGCTAACTAGTATACTATGATCTTGTCCATGTGCTATTTAGCATGCGTGCTCACAAATAACAACTTCTTAACATCGGACTCCAAGACTCAGGGTAATTCATTAGAAGTTTGGAAGAAGGTATTTTCTCTCCAGTGAATACCCATGACCCTACTCTTTCACCCTCCACATCATCCCATGTTTAATTTGACAGATCTGGGATGAAGAAAAAGGATGTGGAGAGTTTTGGAGTTAAGTGAAGAGGTCAGTTCAGACAGGGACCTGGACTAAAAGGCAGAGGAAGGGGGTGATCCCATTTCTTATTTTGTTTCATTTCATGTTAGTATTTGCTAGCTTGCTTTAGCACATTCAAACACGGAGTAGCAGGGGCGGCCCAAGGGGGCGCGGGGCCATGTGCGGAGACTTGGTGCGGGGCCTCATTTGCATACCGGACTACATTTGCATAAATATTTGCATAATGTTACCATACACTAACGTTTAGTAAACATGCCTCTTAATGAGTGTATGGATAAAGAAAGACTAAAAGATTTCTACATTACACTAATCTAGTGCCAACCGATAAGCAGATTAGGAACTACTACAAACACTGCCCATTTAGAACCCATAGCAAACCCGCCGTATCCTAACAGCACTACCAGGACTCACAAAGCACCATACCCTACCTATCAAAAGGAAACACTCCAAATATTAAACCAATACATTTCAGAGAATAACAATACATGACCTACTGGGGAAAAGAACAAGTGGCAATGTCAAATAGGAACTACATAAACAGAGTACCTCAGCTCAGTTATACATGCAAAACATAGACCATCACCAAACAAGGAATCACAATTTAGAAACAGGAAGACAATAAACTGGGAACCCCAAAAGCCAAACTTGGAATGTACAACAACACTGTAGAAATAAAACTATAAATTAATTTCCTCTTGTACTAAACAAAGCGCAGACGTTAATGATGCACATTTCCCAGAGCTGACATATTCCAGTTAATAAATTCAAAATAAAGAGATCTTTTTCTACCTTTTGTGCATTTTTTTTCAGTTGCAATTGCTCCAGCCACTTTCTTCTGGTTTCTTCGTGTCTTCTGCTAACTCTCTATCGTCTGCTGTCCATTTGTCCTTTCTTCTCTCTTCTAGTTTTTTTCCATTCTCTCTCTACATCTGCTTTAACATACTAATCTTTCTCCTTTTGCTCCTTCCTCATTCCTATTTCATCCACTCAAATTTTACCCCTCCATCCTCAATCCCCACTTACTCTCCCAATATCCGGCCAATTGTAGATTTGTCTTCCCTCCCAGACAAAATATTTTTCCCTCTCCATTTCACTCTCCCAGTTCCAAATCATTCTAATCCTCCCCCAACATCAGCTCCCTTCTAGCTCCAGCCCCACCCAGCATCTGCTCCCTTTTAGTCCCCCCATCAGCCCATTTCCAGTCCTAGCCCACCATAAGCCCATTTCCAATACTATCCTAGCCTCACCATCAGCCCTTTTTCAGTCCTAGCTCCCCATCCATTTCCAGTCCTATCCGAGTCCCTCCATCAGCTCATTTCGAATCCCAGCCCCCCATCAGCCCATTTCTAGTCCTTTCCTAGCCCCACCATCAGCCCATGTCAAATCCTAGCTCCCCTCCACTCAGCCCATTTCTAATCCAAGCCCCCCATGAGCCTACTTCTGGTTCTAGCCCCTCCATGAGTCCATTTCAATCCAAGCCCCCACCACAGCCCATTTCCAATCTTAGTACCTCCCAACAGCCTATTTCCAGTCCTATCCTAGCCCCTCCATCAGCCCATTTCCTGTCTTAGCCCCCCCACTCAGCCCATTTCTAGTCCTAGCTCCCTCCCCTCACAGACCATTTCCATTCCAAGCCCCCCTCCCCATGAGCTATTTGCAGTTCAAGCCCCCCTTCCACTCAGCCCATTTCCATTCCAAGCCCCCGTCGCCATCAGCTATTTGCAGTTCTAGCCCTCCTTCCACTCATCCCATTTCCAGTCCTAGCAACCCCCTCCCCAGACCATTACCAGTCCTAGCCCCCCATAGCTCATTACCAGTCCTAAGCCCCCCCATAACCCATTACCAGTCCTAAGCCCCCCATCAGCCCACTACCAGTCCTAACCCCCCATCACCCCATTTTCAGTCTTAGCCCCCCATCAGCCCATTATCAGTCCTAACCCCCCATCAGCCCATTTCCAGTCTTAGCACCCCCATCAGCCCATTAGTAGTCCTTATCCCCTTCCCATCAGCCCATTTCCAGTCTTAGCACCCCCATAACCCATTACCAGTCCTAACCCCCCCCTCAGCCCATTTCCAATCCTAGCCCCCCCAGAGCCCATTACCAGTCCTAACCCCCCCATCATCCCATTTCCAGTCTAAGCCCCCCATAGCCCATTATGTCCTAACCCCCCATCAGCCAATTTCCAGTCCTAGCCCCCCCCTCAGCCCATTTCCAGTCTTAGCCCCCCATCAGCCCATTAGCCGTTCTTATCACCTCCCCATCAGCCCATTTCCAGTCCTAGCCCCCCATAACCCATTACTAGTTCTAACCCCCATCAGCCCACTTCCAGTCTTAGCCCCCCCATAGCCCATTACTAGTCCTAACCCCCATCAGCCCACTTCCACTTAGCCCCCCCATAGCCCATTACTAGTCCTAACCCCCCCATCAGCACACTTCCAGTCTTAGCCCCCCCCATAGCCCATTACCAATCCTAACCCCCCTCCCCCATCAGCCCAGGTAGATTTAAAAAAAGCAAACCGGTTGCGGCTGCCGCTGCTGCCGTGGCAGCAGCAGAATCAAGCATCCTGCCGCGGGGCCTCCCTGCCCAGCAGAGCCTCCCTGCAGCATCAGCTCCTGAGTCCCAAAGCACGGGCTTTCAGAGCCGCAAGAGTTTCCCTTTCTCGCGGCTCTGTTAATCCCGCCGGCGGGCTTAACAGAGCCGCAAGAGGTCAGAGAAGCTCTCCCTTCGCGGCTCTGAAAGCCCGTGCTTTGGGACTCGGGAGCTGATGCTGCAGGGAGGCTCTGCCGGGCAGGGGGGCCCCATGGCGGGACACTTGATTCTGCTGCTGCCATGGTGGCAGCGGCAGCAGCAGCCATTTTTTTAAAAATCTACTTGGGCTGATGTAGAATATTTTTTGCACGGGGCCCCCTGAAATGCGGGGCCGTGTGCAAAAAACATTCTTGCTCAATGGATGGGCTGGCCCTGCAGAGTAGTGTGCACTGGAGAAATTTATGACCAAGCAAACATGTAAACAGTGCATGCATACTGATTAATTTTGAAAATTACCCTAGGGAATTTATGTCCTCATATTTACATATGGCTTTTAAGCATGAAGAAATTTTCTAGGATAATTTATGTGCAAATGCATGTGCTTTGGGTTGGAGGAGTAGCCTAGTGGTTGGCACATTGGCTTAATAACAAGAGACTAGGATTCAATTCCTCTTAGCATTCCTTGTGGCCCTGGGCAAGTCACTTAACCCTCCATTGCCTTAGAACAAAGACATGGCAATCTGTTTCTGGTCACACTGCCAGGAAACCCAGGAGCTGCTCAGTTGCTAGGAGTCAGCATTGGCATACATTGCATGTGTTTTATATCGGATTGTTCTTTAAATGCCATGGGCAGCATTTTCTAAAGTGTCAGCTGCAGCATTTAAATTATCCATGTATATTCAGCACTATTCTCCAGACAGTGAACAGAACTAAACGTACAGATAGCAAGCAGCACTGTACTACAGACAGGAGTGATATTCAGCCAACATCCATTTTAAGTATGTTGAATTTAGCTCACACCCTTTTCTCAGAAGTTCAAGGTAAGTTACACTTAGGTACAGCAGATACTTTTCTGTCTCCAAAGGACTCACATTCTCATTTTGTACCTGGGGCAATGGAAGGTTAAGTGACTTGCCCAAGATTACAGGTAGGATTGGAGCCTGGCTTCTTTGGTTCTCAACTTCCTGTTCTAACCAATTGGCTGTTCCTAAATTGAATCATTAGGTCCTTCAGTTTAGGACAGTCTTTTCACTTTGCTATATTAAACTGAATAACTATATGGACAGAAGATGAATATCGCCCACTATCCATACAATTAACTGGAATGTCCACACTCCAGCTTGGATCTGCCCCAACACTCAATATCTACACCCCTGGTTCTCCCACCTCATGCAAAAGTCTCATTTGCACACTACTGTAAATTCCCCCTCCTTCCATTGACTTAAGCTGCCTTCCAGTGCTCCCACTCCCATTGGCTGGATCCTACACACAATCTCTGCAACTCCTGTCCTGGGTCCTTCCTGCATGGAATTGGTGATTGCTGGTGCTGCATGGTGATTGGTGATTGCTGGTGCTGTTAGTTTAATTATATAATCAAAAAAACCTATAAAGTGTTTGATATAAATACTACAAGAAAAATCACCATGAGTGCAGAAACTTCCAAAATCTATATGTAATAAATTTTTGTTGGATGAGACAGCAGGAGAAAAAGATTTATCCCTCTCGAATGCTGATAACATCCATTTTTCTCAAAAAAAGCTCAAAGAACCACACTTATCTTATAAAAAGCAGATGCCTTTAACAGAGATGTGTTTCAGTGAAGACCCGACTCATATCAAAAAGCAGATACCCAAAATCACGACATGCACGTTTCGAGTACAAACGTGGGCTCTGTATCAAGAGCCATTGTGTAATCTCTCATAGAAGGGTTTCTTTCAAACTGCCGCAAAACGCCAAAGTCTCAACATTTTAGAAGTCTGCATGTTAAATGATTGGCCACTAGATATCACGTGCATCCCTTTTGAGCTACCAATCCAAATGAAGGGATTGCCCCACATCATAGGGGTAACCCTACAATGATTGTTTCAGTCTACATCAAGCTAAGCCAATCGATCTCCTGATTGAGAACGTGGGGATGAATTGTGTTGAGCCGATAAATCCAGCGTTGTTCCAGGCACTGAAGTTTAAACACCTGATTGCAATCCTGGGGATCAATAGGAACATAATCAATTACTGTCCAGAAAAAATCTTCAAATGTATGTGACAGCTTCAGACATTGTTCCACCATTGGAGCAGTGCGAGTCTGAGATTGAATACGTGAAGCATGCTCACCCAAATGGACCTTGACAGATCAAATTGTGGGGCCAATGTAAAATAACCAACATGGACAAACCAAAAGTTAAACTGCAAACTCAGAAGTACCTGTGGTAGGCCACAAACGTCTAAAAGAAACTTCCCTCATGAAAGAAGCAAGACGTGTATCCGATAGTGTTAAAGAGCAACAATTGCATTGACCACATGGTATGTGATAAGAAGATCCCCCTAAAAGTCACGGGGTGCGATCTGTCGGTGAGGCTGAGTTCACTAAGAGATCCCTTACATTAGAACCCCTCGAATAGGCAATGATCAGTGGTTTGGCAAAACAGGGATAAATTTATTTATTTATTTATTTAACAATTTTTATATACCGTCTTTCTACAAGTCAAGACGGTTTACATAGAACAATTTATAGCAGTGTGTTTCAACTGTTTACATGGAACATAACATTGGATACATATAGTAACAAGAATAACTATATACATGGAACATAGCATTGGATACATATAGTAACAAGAATAACTATGTACAGCGATCAAAGATCAACTATTTACATATGAAATTATGAGGGGACATCTGTAGTGTAATAGAGTTTAAGTGATGGAGGAGGAGAAGGAGGTGTAACAAGTGAAATGCTAAGGTGGGAGGGAATAATGTTCCAGGAAAAGATGGGTTTTTAACTTCTTACGGAACTCAGAGTGGGATGAACAGTTCCGAAGTTCAGGAGGAAGGGTATTCCATAAGGAAGGGGCATAGAGGGAGAAGGCCCTGTTATTAGTAGATTGTTTGCAGGTTCTCTTGTTTATAGGGATGGTCAGTAAGTTTTTGGTAATAGAGCGGTGTGGTCTTGTGTTATTGGATGAAAGAAGGAGGGGGGAGAGGCATGGGGCAGATTCTTTGGAAATAATTTTATGTGTAAGAGTAAGAATCTTAAATTTAATTCTGTATTGGATGGGGAGCCAGTGGAGATCGTAGAGGACTGGTGTGATATGGGAACGTCTAGGGTTATTAGTTATGAGTCGAGCTATCGTGTTCTGAGCTAATTGAAGCGGTTGAATAGTGTTCTTAGGAAGGCCATGGTAGATATGATTACAGTAGTCAAAAAATAGGGATAGTGAGGGCCTGGCAGATAGTACGAAAGGAGTTTGGGCTTAAGAGGGGTTTAAGGTTTCGGAGGATACGGAGCTTAGAGTATATTATATTAGTAGTTTTCTTTATTTGGTCAGTAAAGGAAAGGTTCTGATCCAAGATGATTCCCAGATATTTCACTTGGTTTTTTATGGTTAGAGTGAGATTGCCAACTGTAATGGTGAGAGGTGGGGTGTATGTAGGATTGGAAAATATCTGGAGGACCTCAGTTTTGGATTGATTGATTAAGATGTTGTGCTGGGAAAGCCAAGTTTGCAGGCTTGTTAGGCATTCACTAAGTTTAGAAAAGTTAGGATTAGAAAGGTTAAAAGGGGTGAAGCACATCATATCATCTGCATATAGTTGATACTGGATACCATAGTTTTGGAAGATCTTACAGACTGGTTGGAGGAAGATATTGAATAGCAGTGAGGAAAGACTCGAACCTTGGGGGACACCTTGTTTTAATGTAAATGGTAATGAGGTATCGTAAAGGCTCAATATTGACCAATGTTTTCTCCTGCTGTCTCATCCGACAAAAGTTTATTACAAATAGATTTTGGAAGTTTCTGCACTCTTGGTTAGTTTAATTATGCCTTAATCGGGTCCTGGAGCTGCCGAGATTTCCAGTTTCTGAGGGGTAGCTTTGTTGACTCCTGGTTTTGAACTTGCATCCAAAAGTAGTATGGTATATGTAGTCCCTGGTTCTAGACATTGAAATCAACATTGCAGATCCCAAAATGCATCAGGATGAGTTGTCAAAAATCCAGGGCTGGCTTTAAATGTATTTACTTGAATTGAGTAACTTGGCAGCTCTATATTATTGGGCTTTACCCTAGTACTCAGCCCAGTATTCAATTAAGCTTGAAATGTTCCAATCCCACATGATGTTGTATTTACTTGAAGTTTTATAAAACTCTCATCTACATAATCTCTCTTCATGGTTGATAAGGATAAAAATGCCAAGAAACTCAGGAAAGGATGAATGGGAGGAGGGCTGTGGGGGAAAGGATTGGAAGGAGGGTAAGATGTGAGAAAAACAGTTTACTGAACACTTCCATCATGTAAATATTCGCAACACAACATGTGAAGTTCAAAACTAGAGAATGGCAAATGGTTTCAAGAAAAAAGGCATTTTGGCAGGACCCTGTCTATTGACATTTCAGGGTTTCTATGCATGAGTCGTTGTTTATTACTAGAGATGCTCTTTTATACAAATATACTAAGCCAACAGACTACTTCATTCCTGTAACTATACAAAGAGGTGTGTTTTAAATTTATGTAACTTAATTTATTCTGTTGTATTGTTTATGAATAGAGTCTTATGCTTATGGGTAGCACATTTAGCTGTTCAAGCATTATTCATGAAAGAATAAAAAGTCAGGTTTAGGGTAAATGGACTCCTTGAGACAAAGGGAAACTGGGGTTCGATGGCCATCTCTAGGATATATCTACCTAAGCCAAAGAAGATGAACTTGTCTGATCTGAATGAAAATGTTCACTCTCTTTAGCACCAAAGCAATGTTTTCAAACCAGCCACTTAGGGGGACCTATGTAAAATTTCAGAAATCAAAACGAGTGACTGGACATCATAAGGGTAAATTTATAACGGGGTGTCTAGCATAAGAGAGTAAACAGGCACTTATTTAATAAAGACACATAGGCGCCTATGTGAGTTAATTTAGAAGTCTTATTTGCAATTTCCATGTAGAAATCTCAACGTTTACACATGGAAACAATATCAAAGTGTAAATGGCGATTTTAGAAAGGCTCAGTTTATATGTAAGTATCTACAGTATGTAGAAATTGCAAGGAGACATGTTGGGCATGTGACTTGGACATGACCTGAGTGGGTCAAAAAGCTACACATGTATTCCCCATTTCATATGGAGGGGAACGGACGTCCAAATCTGAAAATCTGAAAACAAGCAGGCACGTCCAGTTGCAAACATGATTTCACAAACATGGATGTGCCCAATATGGCTGTCTGTGGGGCTGTCTACATAGACATATCTCGGTGTTTCGGATGTCTCTATGCCTGTCTTTGGATGTCAAAAGCACAAATAGAGCTTCTAAAATGACCCCCATAGAAGATGCAGACATATGGCCATAAAATGTGCATGTTGGGATTTACAGATGCCTCCTGGCATGTATAGTTTTTAAAAAGTGCATCTTTTAGCCAGCCCTTTACAAGAGGGATTAAGGGAGCAATCCTCCTTAACTCTACATTGCTTATTTCTCTGTCTAAATTAAAAATAAATATTGTGGCTTCCATATTTAACTAGCGCGATTTGTACACATAGGTTTGCAGTCTGTAATATACCAACTTACATGTATAAGATGCTAAGTTTTCTCTGTTGATTTTCCTATATGTAGACATGTGAAATGTCTCCTCCTTTTCTACATGTTGATAAAAACATGTGCATGCCTGCTTCTCCTTATACATAGTAACATAGTAAAAGACGGCAGATAAAGACCAGTATGGTCCATCTAGTCTGCCCAGTAAGATGGCAAGAGTAGATGCACCTGCTGCTCTGTGCAGGACACCCCTCCCCATGTCTTTGTTTAGGGGTGAACCCACCGCTCCGTGTAGGACACCCCTATTTGTTGAGAAATTAGATAGTTAAGTTTATTTTGATTTTATCCTGTTGCTGTAAAGGGATCCACTGTGTCTGTCCCATGCCATTTGAATTCTGTCACTTTATTCACCCCCAGCACTTCCATCGGGAGGGCATTCCAAGCATCCACCACCCTTTCAGTGAAAAAGTATTTCCTGACATTGCCTTTCAATTTACCCCCTTGCAGCTTCATGTAGTAACTCTGGTAACCCGGAAGCCCTCCTCGCCTCCGACCACATCAATACACAGCCCCTCGAGTACCTCACCCCCCCCCCCAACAAAATCACAAACAACTGTATTTGGTACAAACATTTTGGTCGCAGCTTTATTTACAACTTGTAAACCGCCCAAAGGGCCTGAATAACAATTAAACATAACCCAGCCCCGCACCCCTTTACCGGAGGATGCCCCCCCACCCGCCATCTTAGTAGCAAGGCGGAGCATCCTCCTCCCCCCCAAACCCCGCCGCCTGCCTCGCCATCCTAGTAGCAAAGGCCGGCTCCCACCCCCCCACTACCGGGTCGAGACCCCCAACCGGGCTGTCTCGCCCCACCCCCAAGGAGCATTTCGCCCCCCACTGCTCATAACCAGGTCAAGCCTGCGCCGCTCCTGCGAGCGCAGACTCTGTACCCCTCACCCCCACCAGCTGCGACAACCTCACCACCCCCCATCAAAAAAGGGGCGGGTGGGCGGGAACACATCCGGTTTCCCGAGGAGCCGCGGCCAGACAAGGACGGCCACGCGGCTCCTCGCCGGCACAGCACCGCCCCCCCGCCGACCGCCGGCCAATGAAATCGCCCCGACGTTCTGCCGGCGCGATTTCACACGCCGCGCTCGCCGTTCCCTCTCACCCCCCCCCCTCCCCCCCCCCCCGCAACCCAGCACGCTGGAGGCCGAGGCCGGGCCCGGGCCCAGGTTACTGACGGCCGCGGGACCCGGCCCGCGGCCTCGAGCATTTTTACAAACGGCACCATGCTTGGCAGAGTCTATTCTACATAGGAGTTCATTCCATAACATGATTAAGACAGTTAAATGTGTGTGGTAGATGGTCTTCAACTGAAAACGTCCCATATCATATTCTGGTACCCCCATGGCCCTGCATATACATGCCATTAGCACGGGGGATCACAGACCGTGGGCGGGAAGGGACAGAACAGGGGTGTGGCCAGCCACAGAAACGCAGAAAGTGTATTCAGGGATGGTACATGCACTTACTCAGAGCTTCCCCCGGACATCCCCATCATACCAGGGGAAAGGTGGAATAAGGACTGGACTTAGAGCTCTGTGCTGCAATGCATCCCATCATTGCAAATGGTGTGTGTATGGCTTGAGGGTGCTCACCTGCACTTCCCGGGGGATGATGCCAAGTATGGTCTGCACAAGCGCATGAGGGTCTCTGCAGCAATCTGTCGGAACATATCCCTCTCAATACAAAGGGACCGTTGGATTAAGAGCATGCAACAGTGCAGGCGGCACTCATATATGCCACACGGCAACATCATCGGTCTCAACAGATGTGCACAAATATATATATTTTCCAATCAAGGTGCTTATGGACATGTGGTAGTGCTGCTTGCACGGTTGCATGCTCTTATTCTGATGGTCCCTTCGTATTGGCCGGGTATGTACACACACCTCGCTGTAGGGAATCGTCTCCGATTGTTCTGGTCCATAACTTCCATTGTGCAGAATGTATGCTGTTCCTCCACTGCTAGGTATGGTGGGATGAATATCGAGCTTTCAATTTGCTCTTGGGTTATTCTGGCATGCACTGTGATTTTTTGGCAGTGTGCTGGCCATGCAACAGACCTGTACGTATGGTCTAGTATGCATCAGCATGTCTTTAGCAGCTGTTTCCATGTGCAGTTGCCATCAGCACATTACTCTCAGTGAGAGGCAGAGCTGGAGGTATGTACGGCTAGAATCGGAAATGTACAGCCTTTCAGAATGCACTGAGCACTGGGACGTCACGGCCGTTAGCTGCATATCCCTGCGTGTAGTACTGTCAGGGTGGGATCGTGTTTCTCCACTGTGGTTTGTGTGTGCCGTGCCTGCTGCATCTAGGTCCCCAATTCTGGACTTGCAGGTGCGTCCAAACCTGCGGTTGCAGAACCGGATTTAAATCGGGCCGCATTGGCCGTGCCCATGGGCCAGATGTACATGTTTTGGAATTGGGATCACACTGTCTAAAATTAGCATTAAAAACAGATTGCACCTTGAAAGCAGGTGCAGACATTTATACCCACTGTTCTGGAGTATTTCTGCTTCAGTCTACTACATCTTTACACTGGGATTTCATCCCTGTTCATCCCTGAAGCAAAAATACTTTGAAACATGAATTAATGTTGGTTGAATGGCGGAGTGAAGTACAAACTAAGTATCTGATAATTAACTAGAATTCTGAACACTTTTCAAGTGCTAGCACAAAGAAATATATAAAAAAGTGGAATAAGGAGAATGAGTTGGATATGGATGAATGATCTTAATAAAAAGGGAGTTGGATTGTTAAAACAGATCATATCCCTTTAGCCTTTGTATGATGGTCCATTTTATGAATATAGGTATAATGGTCCACTTGAATATAAAGTAACACATTTTTCATCAGGTATGATGGTTAATGAAAAAAATGGTTTGGTAATAGTGATCTGCCATATTTTGTGATATTTTATAAGGCAACATAGGCACTTACGTACCTTTATGACTTTGTCTCCTACAATGGCTACTAGAAAGAGCAAAATGCTACCCCCAAAAAGATATGAATGTACATAACAACTCCATTCAAACTACAAGAGGTTTGGACATGATCCTGGAGGAAAAGTCCAGAAAACATTAGTAAGGAGGACCAGGGAAATCCACTGCTTACCCCTGGGATTAGCAGCATGAAATCTGTGTATCTTTTTGGAAAACCTGACAGCTACTTGTGACCTGGATTGGCTGCTGTTGGAAACAGAATACTGGGCTTGATGGACCCTTGGACTGACCCGGTATGACATATCGTATGTTCTTACGTTCACCTCTGAAAACATCTATGCATGGTACACATATAAGCATGCTAGTCGTGCCAGCACATGTGTGCATATCGCCTTACAGTTTCAGAAGGACCATTTTCCATGTGTACAATATGCCTTACACATGCAATACGCACCTGCAAAGAGGAGGGGCAAAAATCACATGCACATCTGAAAATCTGATTTATACATGCTGGACCTGATATTCAGAAGGGTTTATCCGGTTCGCAGGACCTGCAAACCGGATAAACCCTGCTGAGCCCAACATTCAACATACTATCTGGATAGTGCCGTTGAGCATCTCTAGATACTTCCAGGGTAGTACCTGGATGAGGAGAGGATGGTGCAAACACTTATTTGGTTAGCAGTGATTTTCAGACATCTAATTGGATAACAAACCACCTAAAGATAGGTCATGAAAAAGCAGTCCTAACTTTATGGAGTTTTGCTATCCAGATAGCTGCTGAATGTCACAGCTAACCAGATAACGCCAGCGCTTAAAAAATGGTGACCTGGCTGTTTTCCTCCTCCAACCTAAACACATCCAGAAGTATGCCTCTTTCTAATCTGAATAAAAGTACCCACACAATGGACTCTGCACATGCTTTTAGAAACAGTTTTTGGTCAGCTATTTTTGGTCAGCTATTTTGCCCTCCACAGGGTTACAAAAAATGGCAACCAGAAGTGTGATGTTGTAGGAACAGATGGTAGTCACTACTGAAGAAGCCTTCTCTGAATAATGCATATCACAGTCTCTTGATTTCTCGGTTATCTATGCCGTGCTAGTCTGCAGTTTATCTTCACAGTAACTGGCTTTTTCTTGAGATGAATATATTCAGTTGTCTTTGCAGCAGTAACTTTCAAAAGGTGTTTGCATGTGGGAAAAAAGCTCTGAAAATTGCCCCCCTTCTACACAGGGAAAGAGAGGCACCAGGGGTAGAGCCAAGGTGAGCCTGCAGAAATATTCATGAGCGTATGAAATATCTGCATAGTATGACAAGTTCAGCCTCCCCATGGCACCAGCCCACCACTGGAGTTTCAAAGGGAAGCTCAATAGTCTACCCGGCCAGCACAGTAGAGAGATTAAATATTGTGCTTGCCACATCTGCATATCCTACTGTCTTTTACTCTAGGAAATTTGTAGGGAAGCAACAAATTTACACACAGAAGTAAACCTCTATGGGATAGAGGTAAGTGTCCTCAAACTAGTTTTGGCCGCATGAAGAGAAAAATCTATAGGGTAGATTCAGCTCCTCAGCCATTGATGCTTCTCATGGATTTTGCAGAACTGAGGCTGCAGTTTTCATGTTGGCTGATCAGTCAAAAGTCATCAGTCAGAAGAATGAAGGAGGGAATGGATTTATTTCCAGCAAAACCATGTTAATGATTTTCAAAGGTACCTTTTATAGCTTCCTTTGTGACATGCAATAAAGGGTTTTCTATTAACAAGACCTCGAGGTTCAGAGACTCATATGTTTTTTCCAAACAATGTTTTCTTAAGGATGGAATAATAAGTCTTAACATCTTCCAAAAGCAAGATCTTATCTGCCCCATGCATGCTTTATTTTTCATTTTTTTTACCGCACACAACGTGAAAAGGTCATAATTCAGGGTGCACAAGCATCCTTGAATGAATAAAGGTTGTTTTCATATTTTATAGTGCTATTCAGGTGTTTGGATATTACATTTTAACTTTCAGTAGTGTAACAAAATTGCACAGACTGGTGGTCTCTGTCGGTCATCAGTGTTGGTGTTTCTCTGTAGCACCTGTAAAGCAGGGCTTAGCAAATTCACAAATATTAGAAGTACAAAAAAAAAGAACAAGTTTTTTACATGGGCACACACGTTCTAAAAGTCACCAGGAAGCATCAATCTGCAAATGAAAGATCCCTGCAGCGACAAATAGCCACTGCGGGGTGCAGGTAGGCAGAGGGCACCAGAATGGAAGGGGTTAAGGGAGGCAGGGGTGGGGGGGGGCATGACGGCAGGCCAGTGGGAAACTATTTTAGAGGCCCATGGCATCAGGATCGCCCTCTTGCCCCTCTGATGTGAAGAAGGCACGGCTGCTCCCCGCCCACCCACCCCTTTCATAATGGGACACAATGTCACTGCATAGATAAGGAGAATGGCGCTAATGGGGGTGTGAAAAGGGGACTCACAGCCATGGTAGGGATGAAGGGGGAGTGGCCAGGAGCAACATCCTCCCCCGATCAGGGCAATGGGCCACAGCAGGGACAAGGTGTAGATGGTGCCACCCTCCACATGTCCTCTGCACTTAAAACAGTGCGGGGAGGAGGAAGGGAGGGGCACAGTACCAACACAGACACGAACGGCTCCGAATTGACCTCGAATGGGGTAGCATCAGAGCCGGGAGACGGACCCTATTGTGGCGAGGGTAAGGCTTACCTGAGTAACATGTATGGGAAGTACATTAACAATAAAAGGAAAGGGGGCGGGGCTTCAAACGGCTCCATACCCCTAGGCTATGGGTCCCCTCATAAACCTGTTAGAAGAGTGTATAAAGGATGTAGAAAGCTGAACCTATTTAAATGGAATTGTTAAGTTGAGATGATTGTACAATTATATGCGAGTTGTATATGATTAATCAAAATTACATATGTGTAAATTACACATATTACACATAAATTAGGGATGCTGCAGCCAAGAACTACCACAAGGAAGAGTTGAGGTATTCATTATGGGATGGGGGGAGGGGGGAGGGCCATAAGGAGGTCTGGCTGCCCTCTTGCCTGGCTGAGCTGACTTCCAAGTATGATCCCGCATGACAAAAATATGCATTAAAAACTCAGCATATACTGTGAAGCATCGCACAAGCTTTCCTTTAGGGGTGTGCGGCTCAAAAAGATTCATTTCGTTTAGTATCCTGTGTCATTTGCAGGATGGTTTTAAATTTCATTTTGGGGCAATGTTAATAGTGTGCACGCTATTGAGTGACAGAGCGCCCTATTTATGCATGCGTGCACTATCACTCAATAGTTCACCCTATTTGCCCACAATGTGCACCATTACTCAATAGGGCACATTAGCAACAAATGAAAAGTGATGAAATGTTGGGGTCTTCTCTTTCAGTATCCCTACTTTCCATAACCTGTCCTGGTGACCCTACAGCCAGTTGGGTTTTCAGGGTTCCCAGAAGTAGGAAGCCTGACACTAATTTGCATTCGCGGGCTATCCAATGCATGCAGATTTATGTCATGAATATTCACAATCACATCCTGAATCCCTGTCTGGCTGTGGGGTGACCAAGACAGGTTTGACATAGCAAGTACTGATGTACTTTCAGAGTCATGTTCTTGGGGTAAGTCTAAGTTACTGACTGCTAAAAAGAATGGAGTGGATATTCCCTAGAGACCACAGGAAAGTTGCCTGACTAAAACCAGGGTGGTCTGTGTTGGAGTGAGGGCAGTCACAAGAGCTCTCCGGTTAGTGGTGATATTCAGCCACTAATCGAATAGCTAGACCTCATAAAGTTAGGACAGGCCAATGGCTGTTCTAACTTTAGGCGGTTTTTGCTATTTGGTTAGTGGCTGAATTTTGCTATGGACTGGATAGCAATCTCTCTGTCTGCCAGACTCCAGATAAGCTCCAGAGCTGAATATCTTGTTTTAATTAAATTAGTGGCGGAGGCCAGGCTCTTTAAAAACGCTGCCCATCGCTGCTGAATATTGGCCCCAATACTTTTTTTGCACCTGCGAGTGTGTTTGCCGCTTTTTACCCTGCTTCAATCTGATATTCCATTTCACTGTTACATTTTTAAGTGCATGCTGTTTTGAATATTTTCTTTATTTATATGGTAGGCCACCTTGAATTCATTTCAGGGATTAAAAGCAAAATATAAAGGCCTAGATTAAACATTAATTGAAATGTGTTGTGTCAGACCTCTAATAAAATAAAGACTTTGGTTTCCCCAGGCTGGAGCCTTGATGTTTTTCGTGCACAGATACTCTGAAGGCAAGAGGGGAGTAGGCTTGTCCTAGTCAAAGGCATAAAAATACCTTTTGTGTCTGGTGACTAAGGTCAGGAATGTTTAAAATGTGTGACTTTGTACTTTTCCCCCAAAATGATAGCACAACTAATTATAAACTCTCGAGAATAAGTGATCTATTAATTATCAAATATTTGAAAATAGGATTAGCCCACTGGATACATAAAAGGCTGATGTATTCAGAGCATTCAACAAGGTACTCAAAGCAGATTTTAATTGTTCCACCCGTTTTGAGATGGCAAAATAATAGTTTACATACACTGTTGACTGGGCATTTTCCTGTAGCACAGGTGCTGAGCAGGAGATAAACTCAGTTGTGAAACTCAATACTTAACGTTATCATCTCGGTATTTTAGCTCAGTTGACAGAGGGATCACTGGTGGAGCTGTAATTGGAGTTTACAGTGTTTGCAAGTATTAGGTGACTTGTAGCTTAATGCCTTAACTATAGCTACAATAAATTATAGGGTCATTAGAGGGCTTTAGCTATTCATGTGGCATTTGGTATAAAGGACAGTAACAACTCACTAATAAAGCGTAAAATCTGGGTTCCAATTAAATCAATAATGGGATACAAGTAGTGCTGCACTACAGTCCCTCTTTAAAAAAAACATTATGGGTGCGATAAGTGAGCACACGGGCATAATAAATTCTATCGAGTAACTCCAAATGGTACATTGTTTCCTTGGACCTTGAAGCTAATTTTCAAAGAGAAACACCTCGCAGTTTCCCTTTGAAAATTCAGGGCTGGTGAGGGCCACAGAAGAACTAACAGACTTTGCACCTTCTCCCATAAGTGCAAAATAACTACAAAAACACACAATGAATTCCCCACCTTAACCCCACTCCTTTCCAGATGCCCAAAAATATATGTGTGATGTTTTGTCATGCATGTACCTTTGGCCACCGGTGGTAATTTTCAAAGGGTTATGGAATGTATTTATTTTTGTATGGGGTCTTGTTATCAAGGTGTGCTAATGTTAACACACCTTAGTAACTAGATCCCTAAATGTGGATTGCCCAATAAGGGATATGGAATGTAATTTATTTTTGTGTTTAGATTCACATTTAGGGGTCTAGTTACTAAGGTGCACTAATGGTAATGTACATTAATGCATATTAGTTTAACACAGGTCAATAGGACCTAGTTACTAATAACGTGTCAATGGTGAATTAACCCATGCTAATTTAGAGAGCTTTAGCTATTCATGTGCATTTGGTATAAAGGACAGTAACAACTCCTCAATGGAGTGGAGGAATAGCCTAATGATTGGAGCACTAGCTTGCAGACCAAGAGACCAGGGGTTCATTTCCCACTAACATGCCTTGGGCAAGTCACTTAGCCTTCTATTGCCTCAGAAAATTCCAAGTTATCAATGTACACTACCAAGTTAACATGTAAACTGCTTTAACTGAAATGATAAAGCAGTATAAAAAGGCTGTTAAATAAATTTAGTAACTACACATCTTAATTACTTGTCTTTATAAAGCTGGGCTCAGATACAGTAAGTATTTTCCCTGCCACCATGGAAATGGAGGGTGAAGTGACTCACTGAAGGTGACTAGCAGTGTCACTGAGAGAAGTGGGATTTGAACTCTGGTTCTCAGCACACTGCTCTAACTACTAGGTTACTCCTGATGTAAAATCTGTATTTAACTATTCATTCTGTTGATGATTGCTTTGCTGATGAGCAGATAAATAAAATTATTACTTTCTTCCCAGACAAATCCATTTCAAGATGATCTATATGGACTGTACTAAGCAGAGGATATGTCTTTGTTTGAATGAACATAAGAGTTGTATCTCTATTACTGATCTGAGATGGCATGTTATTGACTCAGTTCAGCAGTCCTGGAAGAGAGGGGTTTATGTTTCTTTACTGAAACAGCATGGTGTGGAGGAGTAGCCTAGTGGTTAGAGCAATTGCCTTGTATCCAGAAGCTCAAGGGTTTGATTCTCACTGGCACTGCTTGTGACCTTGGGACAGCAACTTTATCCTCTGTTACCTCAGGAAAAAAAAGCTTGGCAATCTACTTCCAGTGACACATTGCCAAAAAAACCCAGAGGCAGTTGGGTCAGCACTGAGTTGATGGCACTAAAAAAAGAGAACTGAATAGGCAACAGTGTAAATGGGTGTTCCAACTGAAGTCTATTGAACCCTATGAAGATTGATTAGATGACACTAATTTGAATTGAATAGGCTTTTGATGAGGGGTTGGTTATGCTGCTTTGAATCTAACCAATGCCCATAGAGTTCTGGTGAAAGGGCTGATTGGAGGATTTGAACTTGGAGGTGTGGTTAATGCTGATTGGACAGGCAACTGGAGGATTTGAATCTTGGAGGTGTGGCTAATGCTATTTTTATATTGCAGTTAGAAACACTGAGATGAAGAAGCCAATTGTGCTTGACTTTGGAGGGGCTTTGGAAGTGTTCATTTATCATCCTTGATGCAGGTAAGTTTATCAAAACGGCTATTTTTTTGATGTTTTTTCTATGCTATAAATGGTTTAAGCTGCTTGGCTATTGCAAATGGACTGTTTCTATAATATAAAATATGAACTTTTTACAGTATAAACAATTCACTGGACCCTTCATGAATGATACCAAATCTGGCCCGATAGGCTGTTATCACCTTTTTTAAGACACATCATGCCCAGAGACATTTGAGGTCCTGTGAAAAAAAGTTAAATAATATATTTTTTGAGGCTGGAGGAAACTGTTATTTGAGCTGTATTCTGAATATAGGGATGGCACAGTTACAAATCAGGGCCAGCAGGTTAGCTGCAATGCATTGTAGGAACTGACAGGGACATCAGCTTAGCAACTCTGACTCATTTGACTACTTTCTGCAAATGAGAGTTTTCTATACTGGTTTGACCAGTAGCCTTTGAAAGAAGGATTGGAAGTAGTTACTTGAAGTATTTGCTGGGAAATGAAAGGAAACTTGAAAATGGCTTTAATTACTTAAAGATGTGTCAGGATATTGATAAAAATGATAGTGACAGGTGTGAGGGGGAAGAATGGGTGTGGCTTATTGGTGCTGGAATACAAAACCCTTCATCTCTGATTCAAATCTGGCTCAGGTTGACTGTGGCTGTAAGTTATTAGTGCTACACTCTGGATAGGATTTCTAGGAACTCTTTGCTTGATTGCTGTATTTTCGGTATTTATTTGTAAGTCTTTGCAAGCAGATTGTAACAGTGATACATGAAAGGAAATAAATAAAGTAAAATTTTAGGAAAATAGAGTATCTCACCAAGTACAGCAGAGGTGGCGACCAGAGTTCTTTGGTAAGGAATTGTTGCTGCATCTCTGCTGTCATTTGTAGCCATTGTGAAATGAGCTGTTGGTTTTAGCCTGGCTCCCAGTGGACAAGCACTGGCACAACCAAAGTCACCATTACTTGGATCTTATTTATTCATCCTTCTTGACCTTTCTGCTGCTTTTGACACTGTTGACCACAACCTTCTCCTTGATACATTATCCTCACTTGGTTTTAAGGGCTCTTTGCTGTCCTAGTTCTCTTCTTATCTCTTCCATCGTTCTTTCAGTGCTTGTTCTGGTGGATCCTCCACTACTGCTATCCCGCTCTCAGTTGGTGAACCACAAGGATCAGTCTTGGGTCCACTCCTTTTCTCTCTATATCCAGTCCCTCGGTGCACTCACCTCTTGCCATAGCTTTCAGTACCATCTTTATGCCGATGGCTCCCAGATCTACCTCTCTATACCTGAAATCTCTCCTGCAATCCAAGCCTGGATTCTGCCTGCCTTTCTGACATTGCTACTTGGATGTCTCACTGCCGCTTAAAATTGAACATGGCCAAAACTGAGCTTCTTATTTTTCCCCCAAACCCTCCTCTTCCCTTCCTCCTTCCTTAGTCTCTGGATAACTCTCTACTCCTCTCTGTCTCCTCAGCTCACAACCTTGGGGTCATCTTTGACTCCTCGTTCTCCTTCTCCACACACATCCAACTGATAGCTAAAACCTGTCGTTTCTTTTTCTACAACATCAACAAAATTTGCCCATTCTTTTCTGAACACACTACTAAGACACTTATCCACTCCTTAGTCACCTCCTGTCTAGACTATTGTAACTTGCTTCTTGCTGGTCTCCCTCCGAGTCGTCTCTCTCCCCTTCAATCTGTTCAACACTCTGCTGCACAGATAATCTTCCGCCAGCTTCATCATGCTCATATTACCCCTCTTCTCAAGTCTCTTCATTGACTTCCTATCCATTTCTGCATCCAGTTCAACCTTCTCCTGTTGATCTATAAGTGCATTCACTCTGCAGCTCCTCTCTACCTTTCCTCTCTTATCTCTCCCTACACCCCTTCTCGGGAACTCCGCTCTTCTGGCATACTGCTTCTATCCATGCCCTTCTCTTCTATTGCCAACTCCAGACTTCGCTCCTTTTACCTTGCTGCTTCTTATGCGTGGAACAAACTACCTGAGTCGGTATGTCAGGCCCCTTCTCTGACCCTTTTCAAATCCAGGCTGAAAACTCACCTCTTCGCTGATGCTTCCGGATCTTGACTCACCTGATCTCCCTTGTGTTTCCTTACTATTCCCCCTAGCTGTATCCCATGTCTACAGCTACTGTGTTGTCTGCCTCAACTAGATTGTAAGCTCCGATGAGTAGGGACCGTCTTTTTACATGTAGCGCCATACAAATGTTCAGTAGTAGTAAGAAATACAAGCATTTATTTAACAGACCTTTTATACTGCTTTATCATTTCAGTCAAAGTGGTTTACATTATAACTTAAACTTGGTAATGTACATTAAACAGAGACATTGATAACTTGGATTTTTCTGAGGCAGTAGAGGGATAAGTGACTTGCCCAATGCCACAAGGACTGCTAGTGGGAATTGAATCCTGGTCTCTTGGTTCCCAAGCCAGTGCTCCAACCATTGAAATGTATGGACTGGAGGAGTAGTCTAAGTCTGCCTAGGCCACGACCCTTTGATAACTGCGCACGCAGTGGACGTGCATCTGTAAGTAGCGGCTTTTTTATTCAATGCATTGGGCCATTTGCCTAAGAAAACCTGATATTTATAGACGCAAATGCAATTCAAGCCTTCTAAAATGACCTTCAAAATTTGCAAAAATGAAAACTAGCAAAATATGTAGAGACGGTATTATTAGGAGCCTTACAAATGACCTTACTACCGTATCCTAAAACATTTGTCAACATGAACTAATGGTGTTGTCATGTCTTTGTTAGCATTGTTTTAGCAAATTTTAATTTTGGCAGGCGTACAGGCTACATCCTTTCTACTGTCTTAAAAAAAACCAACTGACATACTGGAAAATGATTGCATCATCCTATTTAGCAGCACATCTGGCATCAAATAGTTATAGTCATTTATAAAGAAAACATTTTTCCTTGTCTTATTTAAAACTCTATCCAGATGACATGCCCAAGTGGCTGCATAAGTCCCTCCTGGGTATCTTTACTGCTCCCGAAGCCCAGATGAAAGTCTCCAAGACACTCTCTCAGTGCTGCCTAGCGGCAGTACTAGTCTCAGTCACCTACCTTCCCATCCAGGGTTTGAGTTCATCCCCTCCATGCTGCCCTCATCCTCTGCTGATCCTTGCAGTGAGCTGGCTTGAACTTAAATTTCCAGCTCTCCAGCTGCTGCTACGAGACTAACCCAGTAAAAGTACTTTTACATCTAGGTTTTAATCTTGAAATACCCTGCTTGTCATAACTTACAGAAGGATGTAAAGATTATTGACTTTCCCCCTAGCATGCTAGCCATTTTCTCCTGACTCTCAGTCACTGAACAACTGGTAGGATCTAAGCAACGTTTCTCATCTAGAGATTCAGATCCCAGTTTCAAAATATTGAGCTGTGAACCTTTCAGAAGAATGTATAAATAAAGGCCTTTCAAAAAAAAATAGCAGTGCAATAACCCTGAACAAAGGCTTCTACTGTAGAGATTCTGTGTAACTTGTCACTTACAGCAGTGATATTGGCTGTTCCTTTAATTCCATTAAAATAATATAATATGATCTGATTTTAGAAATCCTTTCTGCTGCTGCTTTAACTGTTGTATTGATTAAGATCTAGATCACTTAACCTAAATCTCAGTATTTATATTTAAGTAAGGTAGATAGGTTGTGAGCTATGGGTAATCCTTATGATCCTAGGGGTTGTTGCTGGTCACTACTGAAAAAGTTACAATATCATGGAAAATAGAATCGGTGCAGTCAACTTATTTTGGTTTAACCAATGACTTTCAAATATCCTTGTCCAAATGGAACTTATGGATAGTAGAGATCACTGGATAAAGGCTGTTCATCACCGTGTCCATTCATATATATTGGGTTTTTTTTTTCTGTCAGTGCAAAATTGGTTTAAATAAAATAAACCATCTTTTCTAGCAATTTTCAACCCTACTCTGAAGGAAAAATATATTTTACTCTCTGCTATCTGGATAAGCTTCAGAACGCTACCAGAAAGCCTCTAGACAATAGGCTGCATATTTGTGCAGGTTTGATTTATAGCATATTGGCAGTTAGACAGACAGCATCACTTTTATCACGCTCAGATCTATAGACCCTGCATGAGACTCAGATTTAATCCTACAGTAAAGATCATCTCCATCAAGTCATCATTGTCTTAGTCTTATAGAGCCAGATGTTGTTTTTTGGCCTCTTTCCTTCTCCAGTACACTTCCATTGGTGATGATTTTAAAAGGTTGAAGGCTCTCTTTCTGAGTGCTCAAGCTCAAACTAGATTCACAGAGGGCTGGTGTAACCCTTAGGGGATCTAGGCAGTCGCCTAGAGCACTGGCCCTCCATGGGCACCCATGGCTGCCACTATCACCCCTCTCTGGCTCCGATAGCAGCGGCAATGACTTGAAACAGCCCCACAGTGCTTACCTTCAAGCTTCAGCACCATGAGGCCGTTCGCTTCTTCCGCCCCTCTCCAACTCTCAATGCCGACTACCTGTTTGCAGAGGAAGTCAGCATAGGGTGTCGGAGAGCGGCAGAAACAGTGTCCAATCTCAAAGGTAAACGCTGTGGGGCTATTTAGGACTATTGCTGCTGCTGTCAGCCCTGGAGAGGAGGGCAGCAGTGGCAATGAGGCTCCCTAGGCAGCCCCCCCCCCCCCCCGTGGTGGCCCATCTCCTTGCATCAGCCCTGGGTTTGCATACACCCATTTGGTGAGTATCTAGGCTTTTATGCTTTAATTGCTTGCCTAGGCCTCTAGTCTACGTAAGTGTGAAACATATAGATACCTGGTCACGGCTCCTGCCTTCTATTATCTGCTGCTTCAGCTCCCCTCCAATGTAGACTTCTAGAACTGGAACTGGCCACATGCTTACCATCCATGCTATCTGCTGATGCATTTAATGCGAGTCCAAGTTCTCAAATAGCATTTAAAAATTCAGTTGCTGACTTCCCAGTCCCCCAATCACAATACCTACCCCCCCAA
Source organism: Ichthyophis bannanicus (assembly GCA_033557465.1). Lineage (NCBI taxonomy): Eukaryota > Metazoa > Chordata > Amphibia > Gymnophiona > Ichthyophiidae > Ichthyophis > Ichthyophis bannanicus. Next base: position 34,494,801 of record CM066050.1, on the reverse strand, counting down.
TTACATCCCCTATTTTCCAATCACAAACCTCAAACCCACAATCACATATACCACCCTCTGCTAAGAGCATCACTTGATCCTTCCAGCACTTATTGGGGTATTCTTGGTGGTATAGTGACTGGAGCAGGAGCGATTTCCCCCTATGTTTCTGTCCCATTGCTGCCTGGGTTCAAAATGGCACCCATGACCCCTAGTGGTAGTCTTGAGGTACTATCTCTGCCATGCAGATTAACCTTTGTAATGGTAAAATGACATACGGGGGTTAATATTCAAAAGGATTAGCCAGTTAGCAGGACCCGTTAACTGGCTAAGTCCTGCTCTTCCCAATATTCAGTGCACTAACTGGTTAGAAATTTGTTGTTTTTGGGGCAGTCTGTGAATGGAGCTGGGGTGCACTTGGTGCCTATCTAGTTAGTGGTGGTATTCTGGATAAGCAAACCACATAAAGTTAGCACAAGTCAATGGCTGATCTAACTTTTTATGTGTTTTTTGCTATCAGGTTAGTAGCTGAATATTGCCACTAACCGGATAGCAAAAGCAGATATTCAGTGTCAGACACTGATAAACTCCAGCACTGAGATCTAGTTTTAGTGGTGGCTAGGCGCTTTAAAAATGCCGACTGTTACTGTTGAATAGCAACCCCATGATTTTGCCCATTAATGCATGCTAAAGGCTAAATATCATGTGTTATTCCTTTAGCATGTCTTAATAACTCCCCTCTAAATTCTGATGAGCACAGAAACTTTTATTGTTGCAGGATGGGCAATTTTCAAATAGTCCATTACTCTTCGTCTTTCCAGGCCAGTCCAGGCACCATAGTGTAGTCAATCCCTTCCAGCAGCTGAGGGCTGAAACACTCCAAGTTTTGTGAACACCCTATACAACTCCCTCTGGTGTCCTAGGCTCAGTCTTTCAGTCCTCAGCAGCTGAGTAGGATTGTCTTTTATCAGGCTCCCTGTTGGAGACAAAGAGGAATACATTTTAAAAGTACACAAAGGGGATTTACTGTCTGTGAGGAAGGAGGGTTCTGGTTTGCCAAGGCAGTAATTCCAGAGTGAACAAATGTCATCTGCCTGAAGGCTGGTTTACAGGAACAGCAGAGGTGGAGCCTACCTAGATTCTAGAGAGCCTCCATGGTGCTTAGCTGCCTAGTGGGAAGCTGCCTGGGAGCCCCGGTGCAGTTCTTCTCTCCCCTCCACCAGTTTGTATCCTCGCTAGCAGCGGGGCAGGGAGCTCTGGTAACGTTGCCATTGGTGCATGGAGGTAGGTGTTTTTAAAGATGCGGTAATCACAGAGTCGGGGAGTCGGTGAAAGAGATTCGGGTCGTGCGCGGCTCGGGAGCAGGTGCATGCTGCTGATCGCGGCAGCATGTGCTCTATGTTGTAGCGTCCGAGGGCTGTCCGGGGTCAGTCTTTGTTGATCGTGCGTGCGGTTAGCTGGGGCTTCTCAGTGGCAGTTTTGGAGAGGAATGGATGCGTTGGCGTCATCTCAAGAGCATGTGGCAAAGCCGCAGGGGGCAGCGGATAAAGCGAGAGCGGCAGCCATTTTGACTGAAGCTGCAGCTTCTTCCACGCAGGTGCAGAAGGTAGGCAAATGGAAAGCTAACACCAGAGGGAGTAGCCAAATACTTCCTAAACGGTATAACCGTTAAGGTTTGTAACAAAAAATCCGTTTAATATTCTAAACTTAATAACTTGGAACAATTCATGTACATCATAGTAAAGAATACAGGTCTCAGAAAAAACTCACAGCACTAAAGCAAGGGTGTCAACCCATTAGCAGTGCTAGTCCTCACATCAATGACCTGATTCAATACTATTATAAAATATCTTTCTTTCTCATATAACGTTAAAGCTTTCCTCAGCCCGATATATCACCAACTAATTTATTTTAAAAAAATCTCCCACAAATTGAGGAAATAAGCACTTAACTTTGAAGAGTAATAGCCAAAAATTAAGTGTGGTCAATTCCAACGCCTTCGATCAGGCACCCCAAGCGTTTCACTCCGATGGTTTCTTCAGGGAATTGTCCATTTTGGCTAAACGGAACAAACAATATGATGTTATATCGACGTTCCATGTTACAGCATTAAATATTACTAAAACATTATTTTGACAAACTTCACCTTATAGAATCATGCTGCCCACGTTTCCACTAACTTGTATGTCTCCAACAGCTGTTGCTTCAGACACTCTCCACAAAAACGCCGCGCATGCGGAGACAAGAGCAAGGCGCCATACTTAAAGGGTAGCTCACCCAGCTGATTACGGGAAACTAACAATAACCGGGTACGGCGGACCACGCTAAGCGCCCTTGATACCCCCCCCTTCCTCCCTCTTTGCTCTTTCCTCTGTTTATTAACACAAAAGACAATTACACTTTCCTTTGGATTTAAACTGGTCGCAGCTTTATTCACACTTAACAATAGCCAACAACAAACCAACAATTTAACATATCCCCACAACCCCCCCACCCCCAGCAGAGCGAGCCATCACTAGCCATGTTATTAGCAAAGTGACGCCGCTTCTGCTTCCGCCGCATAGCGGCCACAAGTAAAAGGCCTCACCCTCCCTCATCCGGCTTCACCATGTTATTAGCAAAAGCCCGAGGGATTGTCCAGGTCGGGGGTACCCCACCCCCGCCCTAATGCTTGCATCCGGCTCCGGACCCCGGAAACCTCCGGGATCCCGCCACGACCCCCCGCCAGCTGCAACACCCCAAACACCCCCAGGCCAACATGCCTGAACCAATGGGTGGGTGGGCGGGAGTCCGGCGTCTCCGGCAGCCGTCCGAAAGAGGCCGGAGCCACGCCGTGTCCCTGCCAACAACTCCCCCCAGCACTGTCCTTCTTTCCTATTGGCCACTGCGCCGATCACCACGACGCGGTAACCAATAGCCGCCCGACCTTACAGGCTCACCGCCCCCCCCCCTTTCTGACGCGGCTTTGTCCGCGCAGGGCGTGCGCGTGCCCGCCCCCCCGGTTAGTGCCGGCCGCGAGGACTAGGCCCCGCGGCCTTGCTATAACCGGGTACGGCGGACCACGCTAAGCGCCCTTGATACCCCCCCCTTCCTCCCTCTTTGCTCTTTCCTCTGTTTATTAACACAAAAGACAATTACACTTTCCTTTGGACTTAAACTGGTCGCAGCTTTATTCACACTTAACAATAGCCAACAACAAACCAACAATTTAACATATCCCCACAACCCCCCCACCCCCAGCAGAGCGAGCCATCACTAGCCATGTTATTAGCAAAGTGACGCCGCTTCTGCTTCCGCCGCATAGCGGCCACAAGTAAAAGGCCTCACCCTCCCTCATCCGGCTTCACCATGTTATTAGCAAAAGCCCGAGGGATTGTCCGGGTCGGGGGTACCCCACCCCCGCCCTAATGCTTGCATCCGGCTCCGGACCCCGGAAACCTCCGGGATCCCGCCACCGGCTCAGGCCGCCCCCGACCTGAGCCGCCCCCCACAAAGCAAGCTGCGACCAGCTCTCATCTCAGACATGATACCCTCCAAGGCCCCCTGCCAGTCATTCAGGAGCAAATCCATCCCAACCGGGGAAAGATGTACTCCATCCGACCGAAACAGCCCCGCACATTCCACATCCACCCATGAGTGTAAAATTTGACACCCCCCATGCTTGCTAACCCACCTACCAATTTGCCTCTTAATTTTGGTGAGCCCCCTGGACCAGCGACGCTGGAACTTACAAGAAGGCCTTGGAATGATATCAGACCAAACCAACACTACGCCATCAAACATTGCCAATACTGCCTCCAAGTCCTTGTGCACAGCACGAATCAACTGTCGACAAGTCCAGGATATCAAATCGTTGCCTCCAAAGTGAATCAGCAGTATGTCCGGTTGTCTTCTGCCACGCTCGTGGTGCCCCAGCAAAGGCAAGAGCTGCATCCACCGTAAGCCCCTCTCGCCCAGCTATGATACGGTCACCAGGAAGCATCCAGTCCAATATTCGGACCAACTGGCCGTGTTGCTGCTCGCCGACCAGCCCAGTAAACAAACGAGTGGCCGATCAACCAACAGCGACACACTCTCTGCAAGCCTTCTGAAACATAAAGAAACAGAACAGTTAAATACCCCCACCGCCCCTACAAGCGCACGTATCTGCGGAACGCCTGCGACCGCCACCTACCGATCCGCCGAATCTCATGCTCCGGCAAACCTTCCCCCGCCGCACTGGTAGCTGCTCCTAAGCGAAAGGAGTGTGGGGCAAACCGCGCCGGTTCCACCCCAATCCGTGTCAATGACAAACGCAACACCGCCGTAAACTGGAAACGCATAAGCACCCGCGAGTCCTCATGCCCAAAAAAGGATACCGGCACCCACAGGACGCACGGCCAAGTACGCAGCTACCCCGAAACCGGGCACTTAGGAGACCCAGCAACCTCACCCAGGACTACCCACTCGCCTCTCCCCTTCTGATCCGTCTTGGAACGTGCCAGGTAAATACGAGCACCGCCGTCTCCCACATTTACGTGGTCTACTTGCAAGCCACGCTCCCGCGCCCTACGACCCGACTCCGCAACCAACTCCCCGACGCGAAAAGCACCAAAAAAGGCCACTGTAAACGCCGCTCGAAATAGTAATCCTTCATACTTAGACGAAACCACCAAAGGTAAAGCAAGACACAAACTAGCCAGCAGGCCATGCGTTATCGGCTGTCGCCCATCAGGAGGAGAAGGCACGGACTGCTCCCAACCTTGCAACAGCTTGCGCGTCAAAAATCCACCCCCAGCCCTCCCCCACCCCACCGCCTTCCTGAAAAAGGCAAACCCTGCCAAATTCCGCCGTACCGATGCCCGCGAGACACCGGCGACCTTTGCTGTCAGAACAAACTGACCAAGAAGGAAATCAGATGCTGGACCTCGCTGCCATCCACGCTCTGACAGGAAGGACACCACTCTGCTGCAGCCCCTCAGGTACGCCTCCCACGTCACAGCAGACACCGACTTCTGTAACAGATCGGTCAGGCCTCGAGGCCAATCCGCCATAAATGCTCTGGGACCGCAGCCCCGTCTTCCTCCACTCCTGGCGCCAAGGTCCGAAACCGCTCCCACTCGAAACGGGAAAGAGCATCCGCAACTGTGTTAGTAAACCCCGGGATAAGTCGCGCCTTAATCACCACAGTCAAACGTAAACATGCTAAAACCACCCGTCGCATTAGGTCCGCCACCGGTTTACACCGCGGGGCGTCATTGTTCAACCCACTAACTACAGCTTCATTATCGCACCACCAGATGACCTGACGGTGACCTAATCTATCCGGCCAAACTGCCAACACCACCAATATGGGGAACAATTCCAAGAAGGTAATATGCCGCGTAAGCCCAGCCTCCCGCCAACTCCGGGGCCATTCTGCCGCACACCAAGACCCCCCGAAGAAGACACCTAAGCCCGCCCCCCCGGCCGCATCCGTATATAATTGCCACTCAGCACTCGATACCGCTCACTCACGCAATACCGGGACACCATTGAAATCTTGCAAAAACTCAACCCATACCGCCAAATCCGCTCTCATGCTTCGCGACACCCTAATCCTATGATGAGGTTTACAAACCCCCACAATAGCCGCCGACAATCGCCGCAAAAAGACTCTGCCCATGGGAATAACCCGACATGCAAAGTTAAGCGAACCTACGAGAGCCTGCATCTCCCGCAGCGTCATCCTCCGTGAGACCATCACATTTGCCACCAACGCTCGGAGCCCCCTTACCTCGTCTGCAGGTAAGTTTGCAGCCATCAACTCGGAATCCAACTCGATCCCGGGCTTTCCTTCTTCCCCGCCGCTATGGGTACACCCCACTCCTGTGCTAGCTGCCGAAAACCCTCCAACAATACCCGGCACTGTCCAGACTACGCCGCCCCGACGAAAAGGAAATCGTCCCAGTAATGCACCACCTGAACGCTCCCCGTCTGCTCCATGAGTACCCAATGCAGAAACATACTAAACCGCTCGAAGTAAGTGCAGGATATCGCACCTCCCATAGGCATGCACCTGTCGACATAAAGTTGTCCCTCAAAGCTGAAACCCAATAAGTGAAAATCCGAAGGGCATACCGGCAATAAACAAAAGGCAGATTCAATATCGGCCTTCGCCATTAAGCACCCCAGACCATTGTCTCTGACCAGGGCTACCGCCTCGTCAAACGATGCATAACGCACCGCACCAAGTGCCTTTGGGATGTGGTCATTAACCGAAGATCCGATCGGGGAAGATAAATTATGGATTAAACGATACTTCCCAGGTTCCCTCTTCGGAATTATGCCCAAAGGGGACACCACCAAATTCACAAATGGCTTTTCTGGGAAAGGACCCGCAATCCGCCCCAACCGAATCTCCCCTGCTAATTTTTCTTGTACAATCAAGGCCAAACGTCGAACTGAAGCCGAATTCCGAGCCACGACAGGCGCAACCTGCCCCACCACCGGGATCGGAAATCCCCACCGAAACCCCGTGTCCAATATTAACCCGTCCCCCTTTCTAGGAGATCGGCTCAACCACGGATGAAGCGCCTGACTCGTACTTGGAGTAGGCGCTAAGCTCCGCAAGCTCCTAAGGCTTGATGGTGGGAGCATTGGTTCCGACCGCCCCTCGCTTAACGCATTTGAGGGCAGAATGTCCCCCCCCACAGACAGAGCAAGCGTGCCAGAAGTTACAATCAATCGTTTTTCACAGCTTCCTGGGAACCCCCTCCAATAACTCGGAGAACGCCGCCAACGTGGGCGCCGCCCCCCCATTACTTGTTTCTCCGCTGATACCTCGTGCTCTCGTCCCTTACCGTCCCCTTCCGACGACGAGGAGTCACTGGACGAAGAGGAAGAGGACTCCGATCTCCTACGTCTACGGCAAGCAAGTTTCCTCTTACGCCCCTTGGCCCCGCGCCCGGAGCCCGCCACCCCCGATCCCTCCCCTTCCGCCGCCAAGGGGTCAACTACCAGCTCACCTGGAGAACTCTGAACTGGTTTGGACGAAAAGCCAAGCTCCTGACGTTCCACAGCCGGCGAAATCACTGTCTCTACACCAGTCGCTGCTCTTCTGACCGGTTGACTGCTCGCAGGGCTGGAACTCGCGCCTCCTCCCGGACACGATGCACTCCACCACGAATTTCCCGGATACTGCCACATAGGCGGAACCTGCGGAGAAACAACAGGGAAGGGCGAAGACACACCCGCCATACCCCATGGAGGATGCCAAGTTCCCATCCACTCCCCACGCGAAGAGCCTTGACCCCCACCTTGACAGTGCTCCACTCTGTCATAGGGTCGCCTCTAACTTCCCTCTGCAAACCTGACCCGGCCCACCTATCTCCACCCACGAACTCACCCAAACTCCCTTCCGGGGCCCCCCCAACTACTGCAGTATCAGACCCCCATCCTGCCCCATAACCTGAGAAACCCCCGGAGGCCCGACCACCCCTGTTCCCTCTACTACCCCTTGTAGCACGACTCGGCGCCTCTGACCCGCCCCCCTGGGGCTCAGCCGGACCGGGACTTACTTCCTGAGCCGGCTCCCCCTCCAGGCCACCCCTCCCCCGCCTTTTTCTTCCTGTGCTTTGCTGGCAGCCTCCCCTCCCGCTTCCAGTAGCTGCTGTCTTCTGGGCCCCCCCACGCCGTGCCTTCCCCCTTTCCACTGCGCCATTTGACCTACTCCCCCTATCACAGGCGCCGCTGCCCCCTGCTCATGACCAGCCACGTGCACTTCCCCGTTCCTCCCTCGAGCCGCCCTAACTCCTTCTTTTTTTTTTTTTTTTTTTTTGCCTTTGCAGGGCCGTTTACCTGACGTATCGTTGCCGTCCATTGCTCCGCGGTGCTATATATGAGAGCACAATACCAAGGAACTTAATTAATGCTCTCAGTATGGTATGTCGAAGCTGCAGCCCTCGTACGACCCACTGCACCCCACGCTGTCACCAACGGCTATCCGTTGCTACCGGACCCGCACGTGGCACACGCCCACTGTTTCGGCCCCTCACAGTCTTTCCTCGTCCCAAGCTCCCAACCCAGGCAATGACCCAACAACAATTCGGGCTGCCCAGCCCACCCGTGGCACTCGCCCTTATGTTTTTCCTTACGACGCCCTGCTCTCTCTCCACAAACTGACCACTACCGTCCTCGTCCCCCGCTCCCGACAAACCCTGGCCCACAAATAAAAGCACTTATCCGAAGCGCTCTCCGCTCACGCGTCCGGCGTCTCCGGCAGCCGTCCGAAAGAGGCCGGAGCCACGCCGTGTCCCCGCCAACAACTCCCCCCAGCACTGTCCTTCTTTCCTATTGGCCACTGCGCCGATCACCACGACGCGGTAACCAATAGCCGCCCGACCTTACAGGCTCACCGCCCCCCCCCCTTTCCGACGCGGCTTTGTCCGCGCAGGGCGTGCGCGTGCCCGCCCCCCCGGTTAGTGCCGGCCGCGAGGACTAGGCCCCGCGGCCTTGCTATTATGGATGATAAAACATTCTCACTATCAACTACTGATTGTTGCATCATTACAAAAGTGAGCCTCCAAATCCTCCGCTCATCACTGAGGAAAAACGGGCAAATTACTGATGAATGAATGAACCTCAGACTCAAAGGCAAAGAGACAAATTCAAACTGACATTCAATCCTTGCGGATGTACTGTATTAAGGGTGAAAATCCACTTCTGTTCCCTCCAAAGCAAGGTGTTCTCAATCGTTCTACCACGCATACCTGCTCGTACTTGTTCTATACAGAAGCATCGCAGTTGTTCGAAAGTATGATGGTGATTTAAGCAGTGTCGTACTAAAGGTGCTTCTAAAACCTTACATTTCAGATGACTGTGGTGCTCTCTCATCCGCGTCTTAAAAGATCTAATAGTTTTGCCCACATAAAGTAAGCCACACGGGCACATAATTATATACACTACATTGAGTGATTCACATGTTGTGTAGTGTCTAAATTTATAGGTCTTTTCTTTATAAGTAAATTCTTGAAGCTCCATAGTGATATCACAAACGGTACAGTTATTACATTTATAATAGCCTGTGGATGGTATCGGCATAGTAGGCATACTGGAAACATCTATGGGTAAAATAGAGGGACATAATTGCTCTTTTAAATTGCTGTTCCTTCGCCAGACGCAATGGATCGTAGGATGCTGCAATCCCGGAACCGCTTGTAGCACATTACTATGTCGTTTGAGGATTCTGCCAATATCCTTACTAAAAGGCAAAAACTTGGTGACAAAATTAACAGAAGTCCCCTCACTATCCAGTCGTAACGGTGCTCGCCTGGCGCCGTACCAAAAGCTGACTCCGATCATTATATAAAGCCCTCTTATAAGCAGACTTCACGACTTTAGAGGGATAACCACGTTCTACAAAGTTCCTCATCAACTGCTGAGACGTCATCTTGAAATCTTCCTTCTTAGAGCAGTTCCTACGATATCTTAAAAATTGTGAAATTGGCAGGCTTTCCTTCAAATTCCTCGGATGAGCGCTGGTGTAATGCAGGAATGTGTTCCGGTCTGTCTCCTTCTTATAAATTGACGTTTCCCAAGCGTGAGAATCTCTAATGATTAATATATCAAGATAAGTAATCATGCTTGAATGACTCGAACAGGTAAACTGAATATAGGGATCACAGGAATTAACCCATTGATGGAAACTTTGTAACTCCCGTGCTGTACCTTGCCACAATAAAAAAATGTCATTGATGTACCTATTCCAAGACTTGATGTGTGGCTGAAAAGGAGAATCACGGATCCACCTATCCTCAAACTGTCCCATGTACAGATTAGCGATGGACGGGGCGCATGTGGCCCCCATCGCGACGCCCTATAGTTGTTGATATATCACCCCATCAAAAATAAAAAAATTATGGCAAATGGCTAATCTGGCTAGTTGTAATAAAAACTGTACATGGGCATCACTCACATCACCACGCTTGCTGAGGGACTGTTCCACAAGGGTAAGAGCCTCTGATAGCGGTATACTTGTATACAATGAAACTACGTCAAAAGTTACTAACAAGACATTAGGTTGACAAACCCAATCAGATAAACCGTGTAAAATGGTCAAAAAATGGGTAGAATCCTGTACAAAAGATGGAATCAACTTCACTAAAGGGCGGAGGTAAGAGTCAAGAAATGTTGAAACTGGTTCGAGCAGTGATCCTCTCATAGAAACGATGGGCCGGCCCGGTGGATGAGTTAAATCTTTATGTATTTTAGGGACCAGGTAAAACGTCGCTATAGAAGGTGCCAAGGGATTCAGATACTGATACTCCTTCACTGTCAAATAATGATCCCTCAGAGCCACAGAGGTAATCCTCCTGATCTCTGATTGTAAGGCTTTGGTGGGGTCTACCTCCAATTCTTTGTATGTTAACTGATCATGGAGTTGACGATGTGCTTCAGTAATATAATCGCGTCTATTCATTACCACCACGGCACCCCCTTTGTCAGCTCGCCGAATAACTAAATCGGTACGATGCCGCAAAGCATTCAGAGCCTGACGTTCACTTAGCGATAACCGAACTTGGCACGATTTCTTTGTGGCTTCCAAAAGATGAATATCATGTAGCACTAACTTCTTAAACAGCAACAATGCCGCAGGGACAGGACCTGGAGGCATCCATGTGGATCGCAACGGTAACTTCACCCAATCAGTGATTAATGTAGTAGATACAGTAGAACTAAGACACGAAGACGATTCTTCTTCAAGCATTGAACTCGACTCCACTCCCAGTGAACCCTGAGACGCCAAAAAATCCTTAAGGATCAATTTTCGCATTAACCCCTCAAAATCAACTCGAAATTGAAAAGAGTCATGTTGTAATATGGGGACGAAAGATAACCCTTTATTTAATAAAGAAATTTCATCAGGGGTCAAAGTGAAATCTGAAATGTTGATCACTGACGCCATCACTGAATGGGACGCAGTCAGACCAATTATTTCCTTCATTGGTTGCGGTGCTCGTGATGATACTCTGTCTTCCCCTTTCTTCTTCTTCCTTTTCTCCTCCATATCCCCTGACAAAAAATCCTCGCTAGAGGATTTACTAGAGTCGCCACTACCTTCAGACGTATCTTCAAACATTACACGTTTTTTAACGGGTTGTCTACGTTTGGTATTCTGCCACGGGTATAATCTGCCGTTGTATAATCAGCATTGTCCCTCAGTTATTATTATTTCCTCAGTTTTGGGAGATTTTTTTTAAATAAATTAGTTGGTGATATATCGGGCTGAGGAAAGCTTTAACGTTATATGAGAAAGAAAGATATTTTATAACAGTATTGAATCAGGTCATTGATGTGAGAACTAGCACTGCTAACGGGTTGACACCCTTGCTTTAGTGCTGTGAGTTTTTTCTGAGACCTGTATTCTTTACTATGATGTACATGAATTGTTCCAAGTTGTGAAGTTTAGAATATTAAACGGATTTGTTGTTACAAACCTAAACGGAAAGCTAAGGCAAAGAAGGCCACAGAGGTGAATTTGCAGGCTCCGGCAACAGATTTAGGGGCATTGAGTGGTTCCCAGGCCCTATTTTTGGCTGATTTTATACTCTCTCTTCACAAAGCCTATTGCTTGAAGATGGAGCAGGCGTAGCGGGTTAGGTCTGCGCCTGGAGGGTCCGGCACGCAGAGCATGGACTGTGAGCTGAGTGAGGATCCGGGGGAGGGTCCGTCACACTCAGCTATGGCCAGAGAGATTGGATTAGATACCGGGCCACTTTCGGGAACCCGAGGGGGGGGGGGCAGAAGAAGGGGAGATTCTCTCGGACTCCAGTCTAGATCCCTGGGCAGGGGATTTTGAGGAGGGCGAGTTGTTGCCAGGCGAGGATCAGAACATGTTCAGAGTATATCAGAGAGAGGAGCTAGTGGTGCTCATTGATCATTCACTGGCGGCGCTGAATTTAGCAGTACCGGTGGTTTTCCGGGGAACCACTGGAAGACCCATTGTTGCAAGGTTTTAAAGTGGAGCAGAAGTGCTTTCCGGTTCACAGAGTCATTAAGCAGATGGTGGAGTCGGAATGGGAGTGCCCGGAGGCTACTTTGAGGGGTAGCAGGGCCATTTTCCGGTTGTACCCGGTTCCGCTGGAAGAGAAGGAGTTATTGCGAATGCCCAAGGTGGATGCCTTGGTTTTGGCAGTGACCAAGAAGACTACAATACCGGTGGAGGGCAGATCAGCCCTTAAAGATCTCCAGGACCGGAAGCTGGAGGCGATTCTCAAGCAGGCCTTTGATTCTTGTGCACTTTCTCTTCAGGCCACAATTTGCGGAGAGTATGTTTCTAGGGCCTCCATCCGGTGGCTCCAGGGGGACCGGTCCTCGGAAGGTGCGGGGGAAGCATACTCGGAGGGAGCTAAGTTGGAATCAGCGGCAGCCTATTTAGCGGATGCATTTTATGATCTGATAAGGATCTCGGCGAAGTCCGTGGCGTCGATGATTGCCGCTAGATGTTTTTTCTGGCTGAGGAATTGGGCGGCGGACGCGTCTTCTAAGGCTCGGCTTAGTAAGCTACCGTATAAGGGCAAGCTGCTCTTTCGGGAGGCATTGGAAAAGATTAAGAATTTAGGAGATTCCAAAGGTGGTAGGTTGCCGGAGGATCGTCCGAGGGGACAGAGGCCAGGAAGTCTGCAGAGAGGTCAGGGGCGAGACTTCCGCAGGTTCTGGCCATCTCGTTATACTCCTTATCAGAGGGGCGCTTTGTGAATAGGGCTCAGCCCTTTCAGGGAGCTCGGGGCTATGGCAGGGGATATTTCTTTTTTTTTAAAACTTTTATTTTCATTTTGCAACAAACAAAAGAAACAACACACCAAAAGAGACAAAACAAGTATACAATAAGGAAAAGTAAACCCATTACCCCCCACCCCGATGCTTCTTCTCTACCCGATTATATCAGCATGTGAGCGCTTCCAATTAACAGTGATTATATATCAAACGATCAAAAGAGTATCTACAATACAGCATGATCATGGGACAGAGATATATACAAAGTTAGACAGTCAGATGAGAGCATTTAGCAAAATGTACATAGTCATTGAGCATCTTCCATTGAGACCAATGAGAAGGAGTCTGAACGGAAGAAGCGAACAGACGAGGTAGTTGGTCATATTTACTGTAAAGACAGGCATGATTCCACCATTCATTGGGGCTCAAATGGGAGCTAATTTTCCAGTATTACTTAATTAGGGAAATAGCAATGCCAAGCATAAAGTTCGAAAGGAAATAAGCCATTTTTGGGAGAGAGGGGATCCCCGCAACTGGGCGAAGTCCCACTATCCTCCAAGAAAGGGGCTCCTGAGAGTGCGAGATAGACGAAATACGACCCCAGACCCGACGCCAGTAATACTGTAGTGCGGGATATTCATGCATAACATGAGGCTATGAACCAATGGCCGCAGGACGTGTCCAGCAACCATTGCCCTGAGTAGTGTTCCATTTGTCTAATCTGTGAGAAGTGTAAAAACACCGGTGGGCTAGAAAGAAGAGGGTCTGAATGAGTGAGGCGGATCGGGAACCCGTGTCCCTCTACTCCAGATAAGGTTCTATTGCTCCGAGGTCAAAGTCACATGCAATTCTCTCTCCCATACTTTCTGCGCTATAGGGGTATCTCTAGTTATAGCATTACAGAAGGTTTAGTAAAATTGGATGCTACACCCGGTGAACTACCGAGAGATCGGAAAGTCTCCAATCAACCTTATGTAGAGAATGCCGATGGCGGGAGTACTCTAGTGCACCGAAGGCGATGCTGAAGTTGCACTGACCAGAGTCGGGAGTCTAAAGATTGCATAAGAGTATTAAAGGCACCTAAAGTGTCTAAAAGCATTGGTGGATAGTGGGAGTCTGATGGGAGAGTCATACCAGGGAGAAAGGTAAGAGGAATCGGTTTGCAAAGGCCCGCTTCTATATCTAGCCACACAGGTCTACTCGGTACTGGATCTTCCAACCAACGAGCACCTTGTTTGAGAAGAATAGATTGAGGGAACACTTGAGTAAAATCGCCACCAAGTATTAATGGGGCATTGGCAGAGGCCAAGGCCAACTGCGCAATACTTGCATAGTAAGCAGGGTTGTCCACATTCGGGGCATAATGCAAATACACGTGAATTCACTATCTCCAACCTCAAGGTGTACACGGGCCCATCTACCCTCCTTGTCAGCGCTAATATCAGGTACAGTAGCGTGCTAAGACTTCTTAACCAGAGTGGCTATCCCGTACCATTTGAAAGCGGTGGGAGAATAGGCAGCTACCATGTGAGGCTTAGCATTGAGTTTCAGTGTTTCAGCAGAGTTTAAATGCGTTTCCTGAAGAAACACTAAATCAACATGCTCATGGCTAAGATAGCTAAGGATTTTCTTTCCTTTGAGTGGACCATTAATGCCTTTGACGGTGAATGATAAGATTTTACATAAGGCCATTCAGAAAAGTTAAAAATTCTGAGCATGATAGCACACATAATTTCACTATGTCCCTCAAACTGACTGTATCTGGCTGTACACATGACATAGGAAAAATAAACTAATATAATACAATGAAGCGCCCCACATTAACAAAGAAAACCGCAGTACGGTAGAGGAGAAGCAAAACCCCAAAATTACTGGCGACCATGTGTCTGCGGGGAGAAACCCCCGAGAAGGCCGAAATTGAAAAAAACACATAACCTGTAGGACTGTGCGTGCTCCGAATCCGACCGAGGCACACATCATGAAGGGATAGGAGACCAAAAAACAAAAGTCATATAGAGAAAGAAAGAAAGTCCAGGCTATTTCTGTGCTTGGCTATGACCGCCGCGTCGGGCCCTTCAAAATGGCGGATAGAGCCGGCAAATAAGAGTCCAAGATTTGGGATTAGCGCATCTGCTCTGCTTCTTTGGAGTCTAAAAATGTTGATAGTAGATCAGGATCTTCGAACGTCCTGGTTTGGTTGTGGAGAGTCACTCGGAGCTTCGCTGGATACAACAGGCCAAAGCGAGCCTGTAGCTGTTGAAGTCGAGGGCGAAAAGCAAGGAGTTTCTTCCGCCGGTCAACGGTAGGCTTTGCCAAATCAGGAAAGAAGGAGACCTTACGACCTTCAAATTCCAAATGATGATTCGCTCGGGCAGCATGTAAAATTTGTTCCACTTGTTGATATCGTAGCAAGCTAAAGACAATAGGCCGGGGGGTCGTGCGGTTGAGCGCCATGTGGGCAGGAACACGATGTGCTCGATCGATTTCCAGTTCTCTGTGAAAAGTGATCTTCAGCAAGGAGGGAAGAGTTTTGAGCAAGAATTCTCTTATATCTCCTGCTTCCACCCCCTCCGGCATTCCGAGGAGCCTCACATTGTTGCGACGGGCTCGATTATTGCTATCTTCTAACTCCTTTTGAAGATTCTGTATCTGGCGCTCAGCCTCGTCCAGTTTGCCCAAGCGTACCTCGTGCGAGTCGAGGACCCCCGCCATGTTGTCCTGCCGTAATGAAAGACTTTCAAGTCGGTCCTGGAGCACTCCAAAGTCTTCTCGCATGGCTCGAAGCGCTTCTCCATTGGACTGCACCAATTCCTTCACGCCGCGTATTTCCTCCAAAATCTCCAGGTGCATCTCGGGGTTTTCACGAAATGGAACCATCTTCTGTGGGGAGGACACCTCTGTTTTGGAGCGTTTTCCGTGAGAAGAAGAAGGAGACCCGAAGTCCAAGCGCACTGGTTTATGGGCCGCCATTCCCCCCGAGGTGCCCCGGTCAGCTCGGAGCGAAATAGTAAATTTGTATAGGTATTAAGTCAGGATTCTAAGTAGGCCTCTCGGGAGCTTCAACGCAAAGCGTCCTACCCGCTGGACATCAGGCTCCGCCCCCCCCGGCAGGGGATATTTCAATCCTCGGCAAGCATCAGTCAAGAAGCCACAATGAAGCCATGGCGGTCCAGGCAAGGGTGCCGGTAGGAGGACGTTTTCATGAGTTTTTTGCCGCCGGGGCCGCTATCACAACAGACTAGTGGGTGTTGGAGATCATCCGGGACGGTTATGCATTGGAATCTTGTCAATCGCTGTGGGAGTCATTCGTTCGGTCTCCATGTCAGGCGCGTGCAAAGGAGGAAGCGGTGCGCAGCACTCTGCAGCGGTTGCTGCAGCTTCAGGCAGTGGTTCCCATACCAAAAGAAAAGTACGGGTTAGGTCGATACTCAATTTTATTTTGTGGTCCTGAAGAAGGAGGGATCCTTTCAGCCCCTTCTTGATCTCAAGCACATGAACCGCTGTTTGAGGGTACCTCATTTCCGGATGGAAATGCTGAGTTCTGTGATTTTTGGCTGTGAAACCCGGAGAAGTACTCATGTTCCTAGACCTCACAGAGGCATATCTGCACATTCCTATCAGGCAAGAGCATCAGAGGTTCCTGCGGTTTGCGGTGCCGATGGGACATTTTCAGTTCTGGGCATTGCCCTTCAGGCTGGCTACCGCTCCACGTACGTTCACAAAGGTCATGGTGGTGGTTGCAGCAGCATTAAGGCAGGAAGGTATTCGGGTACATCCTTACTTGGATGACTGGTTGATACTAGTGGAGTCCGTGGCGGAGTCGGTCAGGGTGACCGACAGGGTAGTACGGTCATTCGAGGAGCTTGGTTGGGTGGTGAACCAAGCCAAAAGCCAGCTTCATCTGGTGCAGCAGCTGGTGTATCTCAGAGCCTTGTTCGATACGATCGCGGGGTCCATTTACCTGCCTGTAGACAGGGGGCGCAAGTTGCAGGGTCAGGTACGGCTCTTCTTGCGCATGAGAGCTCCAACAGCATGGCGGTACTTGCAGCTGTTGGGGTCAATGGCAGCAGGCTTGGATCTCATTCTGTGGGCCAGGGCTCATATGCGACCGCTCCAGCAGTCCCGTCTAACGCGATGGTCCCTGCAGGATCATTCCTTGTCCGGAGGAGGTGTGCGGCTTGCTGCAGTGTTGGCTGGAGACCACGTACCTTCAGGCAGGCATGCCTTTGGAGCAGCCGGAGTGGCTGTTGATCACCGCGGATGCCAGACTCTCGGGATGGGGGGGGGGAGACACGCATTGTCTGTCATAGGTAATGCAGGGCTCTTGGGGTGAAGAAGAGGCTGGGTGGTCGATAAATCTTCAGGAGATGAGGGCAGTGCGGTTGGCGCTGCTCGATTTTCAGGAGTTGGTGGATGGAAAGGCTGTGCGTGTGTTCTCCGACAATGCGGTGACAGTGTCCTATATCAACCATCAGGGGGGCACAGGCAGCCCGTCGCTGTTATTGGAGAGCCAGAGCTTGCTGCATTGGGCGGAGGCCCATCTGACAGCATTGTCGGCGGCGCATGTAGCAGGAAAGGACAATGTGCAGGCCGACTATCTCAGCCGGAATGTGTTAGATCCCAGAGAGTGGGAGCTCAATGCGGCAGTTTTTCACAACATCATGCTGAGGTGGGGACAACCAGTGATGGATCTGATGGCCACCTTCGCCAATGTCAAGGCGAGGCGGTTCTTCAGCAGGCGCAGGGAGCACATGTCGGAAGGTTTCGATGCGCTGGTGGAACCTTGGCCGATAGGCAAACTGCTTTATATCTTTCCTCCATGGCCGATGCTTGGCCGGGTGTTTCAGAGGATAGCGCGGCACGATGGTCAGGTGATTCTCATTGCCCAAGATTGGCTGAGGAGACCTTGGTACGCTGATCTCAGGCGCCTTCTAGATCGTCTATAGAACTTCTGAGTCAGATCAACTTGTTGGCGCAGGGTCCAATCTTGCTGCCGCAAGTGGATTGGTTCTTGCTTACGGCTTGGCTCTTGAAAGGGAATAGTTGCAGTGCCGGGGATACTCGGCGGCGGTAGTTTCCACGATGTTGAGGTCCAAGAACTGCGCTATGTCCTTGGCTTATATTCGAATATGGCTCATTTTTGAACATTGGTGCGCCGGCAGGGGCATGCGGCCTTCGGTGTTGCCGGATATCTTGCAGTTCCTGCAGGGAGGTTTGGATAAGGGTCTTGCGTTGAGTTTGCTAAAAGTTCAGCTGGCGGCGCTAGCTTGTTATAGAGGCCGGGTGCAGGGTTGTCGCTTGACTGGGCATCCGGATGTGCGGCATTTCTTTGTGGCGGTAAAGAATGTCCGGCCGCCGATTAGACAGGTAGTGCCTCCTTGGAATTTGAATTTGGTGCTTGAAGCATTATCAGAGCTGCCTTTTGAGCCGGCAGTGGCAGTATCCTTGCGGCACTGTTCCTGGAAAATGGTGTTTCTGGTGGCGCTGTGCTCAGCTAGGCGGCTTTTGGATCTTCAGGCGCTCTTGTAGGGAGCCCTTCTTTCAGTTTTCGTCGGAAAAGGTGGTTTTGCTGCCGGTGCCACCTTTTCTTCCAAAGGTAGTTTCCAGTTTTCATGTGAATCAGGCCATTTTGCTGCCCACCTTTCTGGTGGGGAAGGGGGGTAAGAATCGGGCTCTGCGGCGTCTGGATCTCAGAAGAGTGCTCTGGAGATACCTGAGGAGAACAGCAGTGTTTCAGAAGTCGGATCACCTGTTATGTTTGCAGGGCCGCGGAAAGGAGGGGTGGCTTCCAAGGCGTCCATTGCGCATTGGGTGCAGCAGGAGATAGCTTCGACTTATGCAGCACGAGGCAGTTAGCCTCCGTGGGGCTGCGAGCGCATTCTACATGGGGTCAAGCGACTTCGTGGGCAGAGTTCGGGCTGGTGCCTCCGGTGGAGATTTGTCGGGCAGCTACCTGGTCTTCTCTACATACTTTTGCGAAGCATTATAGGTTGGATGTTCAGGCGAAAGGTGACACAAATGTGGGTGCTTCAGTCATTCTGGTAGGGCTTGCAGGGCCCTCCCGGTGTTAGGTACTGCTCTGGTACTACCCTATGGTGGCTGGACTGGCCTGGAGAGACGAAGAGGAAGAAGAAATTAGTCCTTACCTGCTAATTGTCTTTCCTTTTTAGTTCTCTCCAGGCCAGTCCAGGGCCCTCCCAGTACATTTGCGGGTGAAGTTGTTTAAGACACGCACCACTCATATCCGCAACCTTTAAGCGGCGTGCTCCTGCTCCAGCCGGAGCCATCATCGCACGCCGCTGGAGGATCAAAGGGCAGGTGGCCCTTTAAGCGGCGTGCTCCTGCTGGCGCGCCCGTGCGTGGGTGCTCTGTTGTGGTCCATCCATCCTGCTGCTCCATTTCACCGCAGCCCCCTGGTTCTAAGTAAGCACAATCGCTATCATTGTTGCTTGGGGCTTGTACTGTTACCATCGCCTTCGTAGAATCTGTTACCCATTACTGCCTGAATTTGCTACCACTGTTGCTTAAAGCTTGAACTGAACTGCTTCAGCTGCCACCATTGCCTGCGTAGAACTGTTACTCACTGCTGCTTGAACTCCTACCATTTGTTGCTTAGAGCTTGAACTGCTACCACTGCCTGCATAGAACTGTTACTCATTGCCCACACAGAACTCCTACCCATTGTTTGTTCAAACCTTGCTGCCCACTACCATGGCCCCACATTTCATTGTCATTCTCTTCCTCCCTTTTCCTCCCCAGCTGCCCCCCTTCCTATAAACATCCTCCCTCCTCTTCCCCCTACCCTCCTCATTTCTCCCTCCACTCTACCCCCTAGCCTAACACCTGCTCTGGAGCCTCTCCATACTATTCCTGCATTCAACCTGCCCCACTCTCTACCTTCCTCACTTCTCCCTCTGTTCTGCCCCCTAGCCTAGCACCTGCTCTTGAGCTTCTTCACACCATCCCCTGCATTCAACCAACCCCCCTCTCTCTTAGTACGGCGGAAGCGAGGATGGGGTTGCCTATCTCCACTTTACCTCGCTCTCTTATACTGATTCTCCTTCTCTCATCAGGTAACATCAATCCCAACCCTGGCCCCTCCCCCCCCCAATTTCTCTCCCATACTAAAGAAAGTTCCTCACGTACCCTATCTAATCTCATCCACATCCCGCTCCTCCCTCCTTCCACCCTCCCCCATTTATCCCACAGTCACGCAACCTTTCATTTCAACTCCAAACCTACCCTCAAACATAATCCCCCACATAACCTAGCTGATACCATAAATTTATCCCTCACTTCCCCCCCCCCCAAGTCCCTCTTGGAAAGCACATACACCCAGGCATATCCACCCACACCCTACTCCCTCCAAATCTCGGTACTACCCTAGAAACAGACCCCACACTACTCTAATAAGAGATCCACATGTAACTTATCTAATCTTATCCATATCCCTCTCCTCTCCCCCTCCGCTCTCCCGTTTACCTGTGCCCTATGGAACGCATGCTCAGTCATTAAATAAACTACTTTTATTCACAATCTCTTCATCTCTAATGCCCTACACCTTCTTGCCCTGACCGAGACCTGGCTCCCTCCAGATGACACTGCATCCATTGCCTCTCTCTTCTATGGGGGCTACCAATTCTCCCATACACCTCGATCCACTGGCTGCGGTGGTGGCATTGGCCTCCTACTCTCCCCCTCCTGCCACCCCAATCACACTCCTCCCTTTCCTTTGAAGTCCACTCCATTTGCCTCCTCACACCACTTCCCCTCCGTGTAGCTGTTATCTATTGCCCTCCCGACAGCTCCAAGTCAACCTTCCTCACTGACTTTGACTCCTGGCTTTCCATCTTTATGGATCCCTCCTCCCCCACTCTTATTCTTGGTGATTTCAACATTGACATCGACAACCCCTCCGACCCCCATGCCTCAAAGTTCCTCGCTCTTACCTCCTCGTTCGACCTCCAACTCTGCTCCACTGCCCCCACACACATACATGGCCACTGCCTCGATCTAATACTCTTCTCCAATTCCTCTCCCTCAAACTTCCACAAATCAATCCTTCCCTCATCTGACCATCACCTACTAACATTTACTCTTCTGCTCCCGCCATCCCAACCTCGTCCGGTCTCCTCTGACCTTTTTAGAAGCCTTCATAATATTAATCTCCTGACTCTCTCCTCCACCATTTCTTCATCTCTTTCCTCTATTTTATACTCCGAGTCTGTCGACGAAGCATTATCCTCATACAATGCTACACTATCCTCAGCCCTTGACACTCTTGCCCCTCCCACCTCATGTTCTGTAAAACGATCTACCCCCCAACCCTGGCTTTCACCCACAACCCGTTACCTACGCATCTGTGCCCGTTCTGCCAAACGAGCATGGTCCAAATCCCACTCCTTGGAAGACCTCCTCCTACACTTCAAATTCATGCTTGGCTCCTTCCAATCAGCCCTAGCACTTGCCAAACAAGACTACTACATCCATCTGACCAATTCCCTTGCCTCTGATCCATGCCGTCTCTTTAATACCCACAATTCTCTCCTCAAGGTCCCCCTGCCCCTGATCCCGCCCTCCCTCACTGCCCAAACCCTAGCCGACTACTTCATGACAAAATTCTTAAAATTACCCTCCAATTCCCTACCCCCCCATTTCTCCTCCCCCACCCATACTTCCCCGGCTACCCTCTCCTCCTTCCCCCCCCCATCTCTGAAGAGGAAACCACACTTCTTCTTTCCTCCTCCAAACCCACCACATGTTCATCAGACCCTATCCACACCCATCTCCTACGTTCCATCTCCCTCACCATCGTCCCCTCCATCACTCATATCCTCAACCACTCACTCTCCACTGCAATTGTCCCCGCTGACTTCAAACACGCTGTTGTCACACCCCTCCTCAAGAAACCCTCACTTGATCCCACTTGCCCTTCTAACTATCGGCCCATCTCCCTCCTTCCCTTCATATCCAAATTATTAGAACGAGCAGTCCACCGTCGTCGCCTTGACTTCCTCACGTCCAGGCCCTCCTGGACCCACTACAATCAGGCTTCTGTCCCCTACACTCCACTGAAACGGCACTCACAAAAGTCACCAATGACCTGTTCCTGGCTAAATCGAAGGGCCTCTATTCTATCCTCATCCTTCTTGACCTTTCTTCTGCCTTTGACACCGTTGACCACGACCTTCTCCTCACCACCCTCTCCTCGCTTGGCTTCAAGGACTCTGTACTATCCTGGTTCTCCTCCTAACTCTCCCATCACTCATTCAGTGTATGCTCTAGCGGCTTCTCCTCCTCCCCTACTCTGCTCCATGTAGGTGTACCCCAAGGATCTGTCTTGGGCCCCCTCCTTTTCTCTCTTTATACCCAAGGCCTTGGTGCGCTTATCTCTTCCCATGGCTTTCAGTACCATCTCTATGCCGATGACTCCCAAATCTACCTCTCTACAGCTAATATTTTTCCGTCAACCCAGTCCAAGATCTCTGCTTGTCTCTCGGACATCGCTGCTTGGATGTCTCATCGCCAATTGAAACTGAACATGACCAAGACTGAACTCCTTGTCTTTCCGCTCAACTCCTCCCCCCTCTCAGTCCACGTGGATGGATCTACTATCCTTCCTGTTCCCTCGGCCCGCAACCTGGGAGTCATCTTTGACGCCTCTCTCTCCTTCTTCTCTCCCCATATCCAGCTTGTAGCTAAGACCTGCCGCGTTTTCCTCTACAACATCAGCAAAATCTGCCCCTTCCTCTCTGAACATACTACCAAAAAGCTTGTCCACTCCTTGATCTCCTCTCATCTTGATTACTGCAATCTACTCCTCGCTGGTCTCCCCGTGGGCCACCTCCTTCCCCTCCAATCTATTCAAAATCACGCTGCTCGACTAATCTTCTGCCAGCCTCACCATGCCCACATTACTCCTCTCCTCAAGTCGGATGGTTCGGAAGAATGTATCCTTGAAGGATACTACCAAAAGCAGAGAGGTTCCACAAAAGAGTAAAGTAGCCCAAATGCCCTCAAGTATGGAGCAGATACAGCTTAAAGATCCCAATTTACCCATGTCTAACAATAGCCAAATTAACATGAATAAAATACATTCTCTAAAATGCTTGTATGCAAATGCTAGAAGTCTAAAGAATAAGATGGGAGAGTTAGAATATATAGCACTAAATGAAAGGTTAGATATGATTGGAATATCAGAGACATGGTGGAAGGAGGACAACCAGTGGGAAACTGATACCTGGGTACAAACTATATCGTAATGATAGAGCTGATCAAATTGGTGGAGGGGTTGCGCTCTATGTTAGAGAGGGCATTGACTCAGAAAGGATTCAAGTTTTGCAGGAAACAAAATCTGATGTACAATCTATATGGATTGAAATTCCATATAAAAGGGGGAAGGCAATGGCAGTGGGGGTGTACTATCGAGCGCCTGGCCAGAATGACCAAATGGATGATGAAATGCTCAAAGAAATCAAGGAAGCTAACAAAAGTTACAGCGCAGTAATAATAATGGGTGATTTCAATTACCCCGGTATCGACTGGGTCAGTGTCACGTCAGGACATGCTAGGGAGATAAAGTTCCTAGATGAAATAAATGACTGCTTCTTGGAGCAGCTGGTTCATGAATCGACCAGAGGGGAAGCCATATTAGTCCTAGTCCTTAGTGGAACACCAGATCTAGTGCAAGAGATAAGGGTGTTGGGGCCACTTGGCAATAGTGATCATAGCATGATCGCCTTTGATTTAATTAGTGGAGGAGGGATAGTAAGGAAATCCACAGTACTACCTTTTAACTTTCGAAAGGGAGACTATGATAAAATGAGGAGGAAAACAGTTAAGAAAAAACTAAAAGGAGCAGTTGCAAAGGTTAAAGACGTACATCAAGCTTGGGTGTTGAAAAATACTATCTTGGAAGCCCAGACCAGCTGTATTCCACACTTTAAGAAAAGTGGAAGGAAGTCCAAAAAACTGCCAGCATGGTTTAAAGGTGAGGTCAGAGGCTGTTGTTGCCAAAAAAGCATCTTTCAGGAAATGGAAAAAAGAGCCAAACGACGAAACCTGGAAACAGCACAAGCACTGGCAAGTCAAATGCAAGGCATTGATAAGGCAGGCAAAGAGAGAATTTGAGAAGAAGCTTGCTGCGGAAGCAAAAACGTGAAATAAAGACCTTTTTCAAGTACATTCGTAGCAAAAAACCTGTGAGAGAGTCAGTTGGTCCATTAGATGATAAAGGGGTTAAAGGAGCACTAAGAGGCGACAAGGCGATAGCGGAGAGACTGAATGAATTCTTTGCTTCGGTCTTTACTGAGGAAGATGTAGGGATGTTACCCATGAGTGAAGTGGTATTTAAAGGTGCGGAAGAATTGAAGGAAATATCGATACATCAGGAAGATGTCGTACAACTATTAGATAAACTGAAGAGTAGCAAATCACCTGGGCCGGATGGTATACATCCAAGGGTGTTGAAAGAACTGAAATATGAGATTGCAGACCTGCTATCAGTAATCTGTGAACTATCATTAAAATCATCTCTAATACCTGAAGATTGGAGGATCGCCAATGTAACACCAATTTTTAAAAAGGGTTCCAGGGGTGATCCGGGAAACTATAGACAGGTGAGTCTGACATCAGTACCGGGAAAAATGGTAGAAACCATCATAAAGAATAAAATTACTCAGCATGTAGATAGTCACGAACTAATGGGAGACAGCCAACATGGCTTTAGACAAGGAAGATCTTGTCTTACTAATCTGTTATGTTTTTTTGAAGGAGTGAATAAACAGGTGGACAAAGGTGAGTCGGTTGATATTGTGTATCTGGACTTTCAGAAAGCCTTTGACAAGGTCCCTCATCAGAGACTTTTGGCAAAACTAAAGAGTCATGGGATAGGAGGCAGTGTACTATTGTGGATCAGGAACTGGTTAAAAGATAGAAAGCAGATGGTAGGGCTAAATGGCCAATTTTCCCAATGGAGAAAGGTGAATAGTGGTGTACCCCAGGGATCTGTGCTGGGTCTGCTGCTTTTTGACATATTCATAAATGACCTGGAAAGTGGAATAACGAGTGAGGTTATCAAATTTGCAGATGACCCAAAACTATTTAAAGTTGTTAAAACCCAAGAGGATTGTGAAAAATTGCAAGAGGATCTTGATAAATTGGAAGACTGGGCATCAAAACGGCAGATGAAATTTAATGTGGACAAGTGCAAGGTTATGCACCTAGGGAAGAACAACCCAAACTATGGTTACACGATGCAAGGTTCCACCTTAGGAACCACCACCCAGGAAAAAGATTTAGGTGTCATTGTGGATACCATGTTAAAACCCTCGGCCCAGTGTGCAGCAGCAGCCAAGAGAGCAAATAGAATGCTAGGTATGATAAGGAAAGGAATGGAAAATAAAATAAAAGATATTATAATGCCTCTGTATCGTTCCATGGTGAGACCACACCTTGAATATTGTGTGCAATTCTGGTCACCGTATCTTAAAAAGGATATAGCGATTTTAGAAAAGGTTCAGAGAAGAGCCACCAAAATGGTAAAGGGGATGGAAGGATACTCCTATGAAGAAAGGCTAAAAAGGTTAGGGCTCTTTAACCTGGAAAAGAGACGGCTGAGGGGAGATATGATAGAAGTCTATAAATTAATGAACGGAGTGGAACGGGTAAACGTAGATCGATTGTTTACGTTATCAGAATATAGAAAGACTAGGCGACATGCAATGAAGCTACAGGGTAAACTATTTAAGACTAATAAAAGAACATATTTTTTCACTCAACGTGTAATCAAACTCTGGAATTTGTTACCGGAGGATGTAGTAAAGGCTGTTAGTGTAGCTGGGTTTAAAAAAGGTTTGGACAAGTTCCTGGAGGAAAGGTCCATAAACCATTATTAAGAAGTGACCGAAGATATCAATGCTTGACCCAGTACAAGCATTGTGGAACTTGTGTCTCTTGGGGAAACTGCTAGGTATATATGACCTAGATTGGCCACTGTTGGAAACAGAATACTGGGCTTGATGGACCTTGGTCTGACCCAGTATGGCATATCTTATGTTCTTATGTAAGTCAATTCACTGGCTCCCTATCCAATTCCGCATCCAATTCAAGCTTCTCTTGCTGACCTATAAATGCATTCACTCTATGGTCCCCTCAGTACCTCATATCTCTTATCTCTCCCTATGTCCCCTCACGAAACTTGCGCTCCACTAACAAATCACTTCTTTCAATGCCTTTCACCCGCACTGTGAACTCCCGATTGCGCTCCTTTCACCTTGCTGCGCCACACGCCTGGAATAGCCTTCCTGCATCTGTGCACCAGGCGCCCTCCCTGGCCCTCTTCAAATCCAGGATGAAGACCCACCTCTTCACCGTTGCATTCAGATCCTAAGTTCTATCCTCATCCTACCCTAACCCCCATTTACATTTATGACCAAACCATAGACCAAGCTGTACCTAACTGTACCACACCATATCCTCCACTGAACTGACTAATGCTCTGTACTGTTCTAACTAGATTGTAAGCTCCGATGAGCATGACTCTGACGGGTAGGGACTATCTCTTGTATGTTGGCCACCTCTTGTAGGCTAACTGTGCAGCGCTGCGTGATGGCGCTATATAAGTGCTAAGTAGTAGTAGTAGTAGTAGTAAGTGGATTGGATCAACTACTTAATGAGGGTTGGCTAGTTTTGGGTCGACGGCCGTAAGAGGCTAGGTTGTTCTGCAGTTTGGAGGCTGTGAGAATCGTGATGGCTCTACTTTTGGTCTCCTTTTGCTAGTGGGGGGGAGATAAAAGGTAGGGTTCATTAAAAGTAAAAAAAAAAAAGAAAGAAAGAAAAAGAGAACTTGGATAAAGGGGACATAGGCGTCAGATGGGGGAGAGGTCTTCGGCCCTCGATTAAGTTCTTAAGGTCTTGTTTCAGGTTGGTATAAGGTTACAGAGTTGTTTCTATTTTGAGAGCCCTTGGGAGTTTGGTAAGAGGAAGTAGTTCAAACCAAGCTGCTTTTGTCAATAGAAGACTGAGCCTAGGACACCAGAGGGAGTAGTATAGGGTGTCCGCAAAACTTGGAGTGTTTCAGCCCTCAGCTGCTGGAAGGGATTGACTACCCTATGGTGCCTGGACTAGCCTGGGGAGAACTAAAGGAAAGAATTACAGGTCAGGACTAATTTCTTCTTCATCCAGGTAAAATACATTTTGGAAATTGCTTTCATTAAGAGGATATCCGAAACAAAGTTTAATATTACAAAAAATGATGAAAAAATATGATATTCAATTATGCATTTTATGAGATTATTCTACAAAGGGTAGTGTTGAGGGGATTCTGAGCATTTTGTTTAAATATGAAAATCTCATGTGGGAGCAGCTAGGAGCCTAAGGTGAATTGAGGAGGATGCAACCTGAATGTTTGCCAAAACTTGGGTGAATTCATTGTCCAGAATTCAGAATGGACTCATTGGTTGACAATAAACAAGTGATGGGACCTAGATATTCAACAAGCCTTGAGTCAACTCTGTAAGAGCAATTCTTCTAGGAAGCTAAGAAAGATATCTTGTTGAGATTGCTAACTTTGCAAGGGGCGAGAATGCATCTGTTCATGTCTAAGGAGCTCAGAGGTTTTCCAATTATTAAAAACATTTTTATATCAGGACAAGCTCTGATCATATGAACTGTGTAAAAGTGGCTGATTTGGCAAGTATTTCAGCAGCTCTTTAGTCAGTCTAAACATAAATACTTTAAACTTGCACCAGACCAGTTACCAGTTTGAAAGAGCAATATTCTCTTTCTGTTCCACCCTGTCTATCAAATCATAAGATAATAAATACATCTCAGCTCTAACACATTACTTGAGTCACAGGTCCTTATTACTTTCCCTTGAAAAAATATATTAGACTGGCAGACTGGCATACACAATATTGGGCTGATATTACATTGACCAAAGAGAATGTGTGTTTGATGAAATAATAGTAAATTACTGCTGAAACAGAAGTGTTTCATGGGCTTGGAAAAATCCTTCTACAGTGAGAGGAAAAGGATGCAAGGCAGAGTACAGTGGACATATATATCTGTGATTTGTAACGTTTTAAATTTGACCTACAGGAACTCAAAGCCAGATACAAGAATCCCTGTTTGTGATTTGCACTAGGCTAAGTTACATAGTTTTGGGACATGGCATAATTTTCTATACTTTTCTTTTTAAACCCTTGATCTGGTTCATTAAGTTATTTATTGTGCCTAATCTACTCCTCGGGTAAAGCAGGACTAGAGGATTGTGAAAATGGGGGAAATGCACATGGGACAGGATTCCCAGTCAAATGAAAGCCATTCAGAATTTGGAGATATAGATTAATCAAGTCCTGCCAAAGCAAATTTAAAAACTCAAGGAATTAATTTTCTAAACGTTTTAGCAATGAGAGAGGATAGGAAAACTGTTTTGAAATGTGACATTCCATGATAGAATTATATTAAACTGAATCAAAAAGAATTGGCTCCCTAAGGATGTGCATTTGTTTCAAAATGAATGGTAAAAGGTGATAAGGGCATTTCAGTTTGGTCCCTGTTAAACAAACTGAATGGACGCAGGTACGGAATGAGTCAAAAATTATTCATTACCATTTGTTTTTAGCAGTATTATGTGGGACCAATAAAACAGTTTATCTCTTTGCTTGGGAAGGCACAGTGCAGCCACCTTGGGGAGGGGTAATAAAGAAGCATCATGGTGAATCTTTTTGACAAGCAGCCAAAAAAAAGCCTATCCTACTACTATTACTACTATTAATCATTTATATAGCACTACAAGGCGTATGCCGCGTTGTACAGACACACATAAAGATGGTCCCTGCTAATCAGAACTTACAATCTAATCAAGACAGACAGTTCAATAGATGAGAACAAGGGTACAGTAAGGAAGGGTAATGAGACAAATGGAGAACAAAGGATTAAGATCCTAAAGCGGCCTGAAAAAGGTGAGCCTTTAGCATGGATTTGAAAAGGGGGAAGAGATGAGACCTGACATAAAGATACAGCTAGTCTGTTCCAATCATAAGGAGGAGCAAGATGAAAGGACTGAATTCTGGAATTAGCTGGTGAAGAGAAGGGCACAAAGAGAAGCAAGCCAGAGGAAGAGCGGAGTTTGCGAAGAGGAGTGTAGGGAGAGAGGAGAGAGGAAAGGTAGTGAGGAGCAATAGAATGAATGTTCTTATAGGTCAGAAGGAGAAGTTTGTATTGGATATGGAAGGGAAACCAATAAAGTGATTTGAGAAGAGGGGTTATATGAGTATATTGTGACTGGTTTTGAAAAGATTGAAGGGGAGAAAGATGACTCAGAGGGAGACCAGCAAGGAGAAGGTTGCAGTAGTCGAGGCGAGAAGTGACTAAAGAGTGGATAAGTGTTTTAGTAGTGTGTTCAGAAAGGAAGGGGCAAATTTTGTTAATGTTGTAGAGAAAGAAACGACAGGATTTTGCTTTCTGTTGGATATGTGTGGAGGAGAGGGAGGAGTCGAAGATGACTCCAAGGTTGCGGGCTGAGGAAACGGGAAGCAGAAGAGTGTTATCAACAGAGAAGGGGAAGAGGGTTTAGATGGAAAAATAAGAAGTTCGGCTTTGGCCATGTTCAATTTCAAATGGCGGTGAGACATCCAGGCAGCAATGTTAGATAGGCAGGCAGATACATGCTCTTGGAATGTAAGAGAAATATCAGGTGTGTGATAGTCATCGGCATAAAAATGATATTGAAAAAAACATAGAAAGAGATGAGAGAACCAAGGGGCTGGGTATAGGGAGACTAAAGGAGAGGGCTTAGAACAGATCCTTGGGGTACACCAACTGAAAGAGGGATTGCAGTAGAGGAAGAACCAC
This sequence comes from Ichthyophis bannanicus, assembly GCA_033557465.1. Classification (NCBI taxonomy): domain Eukaryota; kingdom Metazoa; phylum Chordata; class Amphibia; order Gymnophiona; family Ichthyophiidae; genus Ichthyophis; species Ichthyophis bannanicus. Next base: position 34,465,230 of record CM066050.1, on the reverse strand, counting down.
CAGAACAGACACAGAAGGAGCGATGGGAGAGATAAGAGAACCAGGAGAGTACAGAGCCCCTAAAACCAAATGAGGACAATTATCAAGGAGAAAGTGATGGTCAACAGTGTCTAAAGCAGCAGAAAGGTCAAGAAGAATGAGGACTGAGTAAAGGACTTTGGATTTAGCCAGGAACAAGTCACTGAAGACTTTAACAAGGGCCATTTCAATGGAGTGTAAGGGATGAAAGATAGATTGAAATGGATCTAGGAGGGCTTGAGAGGAGAGAAAATCAAGGCAATGGCAGAAAACTGCACGTTCAAGAATTTTGGAAATGAAGGGAGATGGTTCAATAATAGAAGGCATGACTGATGTCAGCAGGCAACTTAAACAAGCACCATTTTATGTGCATTTCTCTGCTGGATTTCAGAGGCAGAGGACATTATTTTAGGAAGATGTAAGCTCTAGAGGAAAAAGCAGTCAAAAATATTAGTCAGAGGGAAAAAGAAAGCAAATAGCACACAGGGCTCAAATGAAGCAAACAAAGCAAAAGGGGCCTTTTATTAATATGGCGTTGCATGTAATGCGCCAATAGCATCGAAACCATGGCGCATTATATGCAACACACCTGTGTTAACTGTCTGGGACATGGCATTTCCCTGGCAGTTAAAGCGGAGCCCTATTGAGGTGGCTTTAGGTGCACCTGCGCTATTGCAGTTAGTGCATGGTGTGAAGACAGCGCAATTTGAAAGAATGAAAGAATACACTACATGAAAGAATACACTACAAAATACTAGTTACCACCTTTAAACTGATGAATAAACTTGCACCATCCGTTCTTAACAACCTAATCAACACAGAACCAAATAAGAGGTCTCAAAGAAGTAGACATACAAACACAATATCACTACCTAAAGACTATAAAAAAGCTAGAAAACTAACTAATAACAGGACCTTCTCACACTATACACCGTCTCTCTGGAATAACCTACCTGTCAATATTCGCCTTCTAACTGAAATTAAAGAATTTAGAAAAAAACTAAAAACACATCTATTTACCTTACATTATACACCTCTGGCTTACCAAACCACACAAGTTGACACAGGATAATAATCCCTACAAGACATACTCCCACTCGACCAAACTAAACCCATAATCTGATATTAAAAGATCCCTCTCAAGTAATACAGTCTGTATAAAATCAATTTAAATATGTAAAAATTTGATTACATCCACTCAATTAAATTGGATGTACATCCACTCAATTAAATTAGATCTAATTCAAACTATATAAAATTAATGTAAATATGTAAAAAAGTTTGATTACATCCACTCAATACAATTGGATGAAATCACTGTTTGCATGTCTTAATTATACTGTTAAATGTAAAAAGTTAAATCTGTTCACTGTAATATGACTAGGACATGATTAACCATGTACCTTAAATTTTTACTGTTATCTGTAAACCGCACTTGATACTTGGGAAAGAGCGGTATATAAATGTGTGCTAAATAAAATAAAAATAAATAAATAAATAAATTTGAACAGTGTTCAACACACTCACTCATGCCTCTAACGCTGGTTTCACTGCGCTGTCAGGGCCCTGTGCTACATGACAACACGCATCTCAGCACGCCTTTAGCATGTGCCAGAACACATGCTGACAGAAAACGCCCATTAGTAAAATACCCTCAAAGATTTTTGGATCCAAAAACAAATGAAAGGGTAATTTGATTAGAAAATTTGTTGAACCAAAACATTTTCCCATGCAGAGCTTTAGTGAGCATCAGTATTGTTGGAGCATTAATATTCAACAGCCTTTCCTATCAGTTTATACATGCCACTGTGATATGATAAGTATAATATCATTTCATTTGTTCAAAAGCATATTTTAACATTACAGAATATTAGTCATGCAGGCTGCATTAACCATTTGTTGTCTAGAGAGCCTAGATATTTCCTTAAGCCAAAATGAATTAGAATTAGCGGTATGAAGGCGGAACCTGCAGACATGAAAAGGTTAAGGGTAAATCAAAGGACTTGCCTGCAAAGCTCTCTCGAGTCATATTTTATTAATTTAAGAATTCTTTTTAATCAGAAAGCTCAGTTATTAGATGCCGGTTTTTGGGAGCTTAACTCATAGTCTCAGCTCTTACAATTTAAAACAGCTTCTAAGAATTCACTTCAGCTTTTGTTTTTCTTTGGTCTGGATCAGGAAAATCCCTGGATTACAGACATAATAGGAAAAGGCATCATTCCTGCTTCCATGCTTATTTAGCTTTTGGGGTGCCAGCAGGCCCTATATAGATCACCTGTTCTGGCAAGTTATGATGTCATGAAAGACAAATAGTAATGTCTCAGGATTTGTAAAGAAAAGTGGAGCACAACTCAATGTGGCAGACTGATCGCAAAACCATCCTCTACATCTTTTATCAGTAATAGCTGTATCCCTAACAGCATGAGATTATTCACTGATCTATTATTTTTATCTTAGGTAATCCTAAACACTCTTGAAGCTGCCTTCATTATGGAATTAGAATGTCCAAAAAGATAGCCACCATGGGTTTCTTTCAAGAATGCCCTCCTCTGAGATCATTTGTTTAACAACTTTTTTCCCCTCGGCGTAGAGTTCTTTAAACAGTTTCTTTCCCTAAGAATGAAATAGGTACCAGAAGGACAAAGGTTGTGTTTTGAATTGTTCTAACTGCAGGGCCAGATTATTTAATAAATATCTGCTACATGTCGAGCTGCAGAGCGAACACAGTTTGTAAAGTCAAGACAATGAGTTTTGCTATTGTTGCTTTCAATGGATGCTTGTTGCACAAGTGTGTTTTTTTTTTGGGGGGGGGGGGGTTCTTTATAGGATTTAATGTTCTCGTCTTCTCTATCCCTGGATGGCATCAAGATCCAAGGACTAGAGGAGACATCTCCTTTGAAAAAATTAATCCTCCTTGATATATCTGGGACAGATTCAGAAGCCATTGGTAATACAGGGGAAGAGAAATGACTGGAAACTGCGTTGGCTCTGCAATGACAACATAGGATGAGGTAACTGGGCAGATTTGACTGGACTGAGAAATATTCATTTTTAGCATTGAATCTTAGCTGCCAAATTTTTGATCATTTTTAAAGTTTCACTAGATCCCTCCTCATGCAATTCACTGTGTCTACCCTGTTGCAGATTTTGGTATCATTCAGAAAGAGGTATGCCTTTCCTGACAGACATATATTTTTTTTAATATTACTTCCAAAAATGTTAAAAGAAAAGAACCAAGGACCGATCCCTGCAGCACACCATTTACTACTACATTCAGGTGCCTCCCATTCAACTAGTTTCATAGAAACATAGAAATATGATGGAAGAAAAAGTCCACATGGCCTATCTAATCTGCCTTCCATATCTACTACTACAATAGTCCCCCTTTTTTTCCTTTAGAGATCCTCTGTATTTGTCCCATGCTTTTTTGAATTCAGATACTGTCCTCATCTCTACCACCTTCACTGGGAGACTATTCCATGCATCTACCACTCTTTCTGTAAAGAAATATTTCCGCATATTACTCCTGAGTCTATCCCCTTTCACTCTCATCTTATGTCCCCTCGTAGCAGAGCTTGCTTTCAATCGAAAGAGGCTCTCCTCCTGTGCATTTATGCTACAGAGGTATTTAAACATCTCTAATGTATACATATTAAGATCCTTAAGTCTATCCTCATATGCTTTATAACAAAGACCACTAACCATTTTAGTAGCCACCCTCTGTACCGACTCCAGCCTGCTTATATCCTTTTAGAGGTGTGGTCTCCAGAATTATACACAATACTCCAAATGTTGGCCAGCCTTCTTGTGCACCTAAGCATCCTTCTAGCTTTTGCCATTGCAATTCTACCTGTTTAGCTACCTTAAGATCATCAGACACCATCACGCCCAGGTCCCACTCTTCTTTTGTGGACAGAAGTACTTCACCCCCTGCACTATACCGCTCCCTTGGATTATTGCAGCCCAAATGCATGAGCCTGAATTTTAAACATTAAATCTCATCTGTCAAATTCTCAACCATTCTTCAAGCTTAGCTAGATCTCTCCTCATGTTATCTACTCCTTCCTAGGTGTCTACTCTATTGCAGATTTTGGTATCATCTGAAAAGAGGCAAACCTTACCCGACAGCCCTTCCGCAATATCACTAACAAAGATGTTGAAAGGAATCGGACCAAGAACAGATCCCTGCGGCACATCACTGGTAACATCCTTCTCCTCAGAGTGAGCTCCATTTACCTGTACCCTTTGTCACCTCCCTATCAAACAATTTGTAACTCGATCAATAACTTTAGGATCCATCCCTAGGGTGCTCAGTTTGTTTATAAGTCTCCTGTGTGGAACAGTGTCAAAGGCTTTATTTATTTAACTAGGCTTATATACTGCTTTTCTACCAGTCAAAGTGGCGTACACCCAGGTACTGCATATATTTCTCCCTTGTCCCCAAAGGGCTCACAATCTATGTCTTTGTACCTGAGGAAACAGAAGGTTAAGTGGCTTGCCCAAGGCCACAAGGAGCACTTGTGGGACTAGAAACCCCAGTCCTCCTTGCCCAAGGTTGCTGTCCTCTAGTGGGATTCACACCCCTGGCCCTCAGTCTAACTCCCTGGTCACCCAGTCAAAGATATCAATCAGATTTGTCTCACAAGACCTGCTTCTGGTGAATCCATGCTGCCGCCGATCCTGTAATCCATTGGATTCCAGAAACCTCACTATTTTATCTTTCAGCGGCATTTCCAATAACTTACTCACCACAGAGGTTAGACTAACCAGTCTATAGTTTTCAACCACATTCTTACTTCTGCTTTTGTGTAAAGGGACCACATGTGCCTCTCTCCAGTACTCTGGCACCACTCTTGACTCCAAAGAGGCATTGAAAAGGTCAATCAGTGGAGCTCCTAGAACGTCCCCAAGTTCCTTCAGTATTTTTGGATGTATCCCATCTAGTCCCATTGCTTTGTCTACTTTTTGTTTAGCTAGTTCTTCATGAACACAGTCTTCTGAAAATCATTCAAGATCCCCATCGCTTCTGTTCCTATTTGTGGGTGTTTTGTGAGGTCCTACTTCTAGCCCTTTAACTGTGAACACAGAACAGAAATATTTGTTAATCAAGTCTACTTTATCCTCATCAGCTTCTACATATTCCTCCCCTTCACCCTTGAGTCTGACAATAACACTTTTGCCCTCCCATGCAAGACAGAAAATGCACTTTAACCTCCCAGTAATCAGTGCACCGGCAGGCTGCAAGAGAACACAACCACGGGAGTGAAGGAAAACCCACTCTTCACTCTGGTGACTGTGCAGAGGTGAGCCGGGGCTTCGGGTCAGGCAGGTGCAGGGCTCTTCAGGAATGGGGGCTTGGACTGAAATTGGGCTGATGGGAGGGCTAGGATAGGGCTGGAAATGGGGTGATGGGGGCTAGGACTTGAAATGGGCTGATGGGGGGGGGGCTAGGATAGGACTGAAAATGGCTGATGGGGGGCTAGGACTGCAAATGGGCTGATTGGGGGAGACTAGGACTGGAAATGGGTTGATTGGGGGGCTAGGACTTGAAATGGGATGATGGGGAGCTAGGACTGAAAATGAACTGATGGGGGCTAGGACTGGAAATGGGCTGATGCGAGGGGAAGGGAGAATGGGAATAGAAGGGAGCAGATACTACATGGGTCTGAACTTAGAAGGAAGCTGATGGTGGAGGACTAGAAGGGGATGGGGTGAGAATGGAGAGGGGAAAAGAGATTTTGTGTAGGAGGGAAGAAAAATCTATAGTTGGCTGGGTATTGGGAGAGTAAATGGGGATTGAGGATGGAAGGGTGAAATTTGAGTGGATGAAAAAAGAATAAAGAAAAAAATGCAGGAAGAGCAAAAAGGGAAGATCAGTATGTTAGAGGCAGATATAGAGAGAGAATGGGGAAAAAACTAGAAGAGAAGAAAGGACAAATGGACAGCAGACAATGGAGAGTTAGCAGAAGACATGAAGAAAGCAACTGGGGCAATTGCAACTGAAAAATAAAATGCCCAAACTACTAAAGATAGAAAAAAAACTATTTAATTTTGAATTTATTAACTAAAATATGTCAGCTTTGGGAAATGTCCATCGCTAACGTTTTGCGTTTTCTTTAGTTCAAGAGGAAATGAATTTATAGTTTTATTTCTCCAATGTTGTACATTCCAAGTTTGGCTTTTGGGGTTCCCAGTTTAATTATTGTTTTCCTATTTATAAATTGTGATCCCTTGTTCTTTGTTTGGTGATCTATGTTCTGCATGTGTAGCTGAGGTATGCTGTTCATGTAGTTTCTATGTGAGAGTCCCACTTGTTCTCTTTTGCCCAGTAGGAGATGTATTGGTATTCTCCGAGATGTATTGGTTTAATATTTGCAGTGTTGCCTTTTGATAGGTAAGGTATGGTGCTTTGTGAGTCCTGCTAGTGCTGTTATGATGTGGTGGGTTTGCTATGGGTTCTAAATGGGCAGTGTTTATAGTACTTCCTAATGTGCCTGGCAGTTGGCACTGGAGAATAGTAATGTAGAAATCTGGTAGTCTTTCTTTATCCTCACTGCCCATGCAAATAGTATTCAGACACTCATTAAGAGGCATGTTTACTAAGGGGTATGTTTACTAAGCAGTTTTAACGTGCAGCCGGCATTAGTGTGCAGGATGCCATATAAGGTAGTGGGCGGTCCTGTCTTAAGGTAGCATTTAGGGTTATCGTGCGATAAGGTACGTTTTCATGTGATAGAGGGAGCCATGGCACGTTAATGCGCGTTAGCCTTAATTAGGTGCGCTGACCTACAAACACAGCAACAGAGGTGTAGCACAATGGTTAATACATTGACTGATGAAACAGGGGTCATGAGCTCGATTTCCCACAGTGAGCCCGATGAGTAAGGCTGTCTGAGGCATTACCCTTTACTTTAAATCAGTTTGTGTGGTGACCTGCAGTCCTTCTGTAGCCAGCCAGGGGTTTATTAGTAACTATAGAGCTGTAGCTCACTAGTAACTTCACTGCCTGTGGAACCAGAGGTCATGGGTTTGATCCCACAGTGGGGTTATTTGATAGGGCAGTCTGAGGCATTTTTCTTTTTTAATTTAAATTAGTGCTGCCAGCAAACACACCCTCACAGTGCCGTAACCTAAGGTGCCGCATAAGGCGCCCTATAAGGCACATTATAAAGTGCACTGTCCGCTAAGGCACCTTATAATGTTCCTTATAGGGCGCCTTTATAAGGCTTGTGAAGGGTGCCTTTGAAATCCGTCTAAAATATTAGATAGGCAACATATACGTTTTAAAATAAAATAAATTAAATGTATACAAATGAGGTCCAATGGATATATAAATGAGGCCCCGCAATGAGTCTCTGCACGTGGCACCGCATCACTCATGGGCCGCCCCTGCCTAAATCTGTTATCCACTTTGTGCTCTACAGTAGATTTGCAGCTGCTTATGGGAAAAGAAGGCATTTATTAAAACAACGATGATCTTTGGAAGAGGCAAACTGAAAAGCATGAGATCTGAAAGACCAGCACTTAAAAATGTTCTCAGGCCCTAGTTAAAAACAGTTCTCCTCCAGACGGAACTTGCTGTTCTATCGCTTTGTTTGTTTTGCTAGTTAATAGTTTCTAGTATGCTGGAGTTCACCAGCACATCATGGGACAATCTATCATTCTCCTTAAATAATATTCTTCAAGTCCTTTTTCTAAGGCTGACCTTTGCACAGCTCTGACATTTCACCTTCACACGTTTAAAGCTGGCGAGCTTGACTGACATACATAATTAATTCTTAAACAAATACAGCACACCCTCTCCTTTAGGTCATGCTTTGAGAGCCAAGAACTCGGTATATTAAAACACTGTAATGCAGGACAAATGCAGACTTCACAGGGAAGATACTTTTAGTGTGTTAAAGTAGAGTCGGATCATTTGAGCTGGATAGTGATATCTGGGGAAGGCTTTCAGATACTGACTCATTTTGTTAGAGACTGTGTTTCTTTTTTTCCCGCATACCTTTTGTAATATAATAAAGGGACAACCCATGAAAACAGACTCGAGTAAAGGCATAAAGAGAACAATATTCTTGGAAATAAAAGTTAACAATCAAAAACAACATATCTATAAAAAAATAAGCAGGTCAAAATTCAGCGGCACTTTCCTATCTGGATAAGTACCACTGACTGTGATGTTCAGCAGCACTATGTAGACAACACCGGTGAATATCTTCACAGACTATTTCAGCACTATCCATATACAGGGAGATTTTAGAGGTAGACGTGTACTTTAAGCGGTAAAGTATGTACCTACTTTGATGGTATTTTAGTCATTTACACTCATTGTGCCCATGAACACATGGGGGCAGCTTCATAAAATACCGCCGGTAGTAAAAGAATCCGCATTCACATGATAGCATGCCCTTTGCCAGTCAGGGTGCACATGGGTGGAGTTTGGGCAAAGCGTGGGTGGAATGCACAAGTACACAGGTAGATTATAAAATACTCGGATTTATGCGCGTACTTGAAAAATATAGATGCAGACATTTTGACCAGCAGTAGGGATGGTGTAAATGCCTGAAATGTAGGCAAGTGCTATTCCTCTTCCATTGCCTGTCTTTAGGTGCCTGAAAATGCGCTTTAACTAGACGATCCCTTATAAAATTCTTGGGTGGGACATGGGTGGAGCTGGAGAAGATCTGTATAGCAGATCATTATCCAGAAGAATTAGGACAGCAGCGGATAGGAAACTGATGCCAATGGCTACACTATCACACCGGCTACAATCCACAGACTGGTGCTGCATATCCAGATTTTTTAGCCACACTGGCTATTGTATAAGAAAACCACCAATCGCCACAGCTCACTGAATATATAAGGTGATCACTTTTTATTGACCTAATGTAATACTTTCCTTGACTAGACGTGAGAGGTAGCACGCTCATCCTCGGATCAGAAGAGAATGACCAAAAGATGGCAAGAATATAAGTGAATCCTAAAAAGTCTTCCCGTGAGAGTGTCAAAGGAGAAAGGCAAGGGCTTCATGGGATGATGAAAAGGTGGCATGCAGTAAAATTGTACGGCTCATGATTGAGGTCATTTTATAACAAAGTACCTATGTAACATGCCCCTTTTCATATGTCCAAAGCACAAATAGGGCTTCTAAAATGCCCCCATAGCATATATTAATCGCATGTAAATGAGTTTGGAGGTAAACTGCATATATTAAATTTTGCATGCTAATTACTATGGGGGTCAATCTGTCCTCCGAATAGTGGGGATGGACATCCCGTTGGGACATCCATTCCCGTTATTCACCCCCCCTGCTGGCTACAGCTAAAGCCTCCCCATACAAACAGTGCATTTATACAGGGAGGACTAGATGGGGGCTGGAGGGAGCATTCTGGAGGCGGAGCGAGGGCAGGGCATGGGCGGGCCATGACCCCGGATGTATGGGGCTGATTCAGAGGTCGGCTCTGTACGTCCAGGGCCGTGAACTTAGACGGGGGACTTATTCCATGACAGAGGTGGAATAAGTCCCCCTGGATGTTGGGATGATGCTGCCGGGCCTGCAAAGACAGGTAGAGGGATGCAGTAAGTTCCCCGCAGCTGGACCCTGACCATAGGAGACTGGATAGAAAGTTTGACTGCGGGGAATGGAGGCCAGCATTTGCGGCTCCTGAATGGAGCCGTGGTGGCTTGGCAACAGGATGCCATGGCACTGTGGCTCCATTCAGGAGCCTGACTGAGGTAGCCGGGCATGTGGCTGGGCATGCAGGCCGATCAGAATTGGGGCCCAGCTTGCACATTCAGGCCATAGTGTAGACCCGATTCTGATCCTGCGGGCACATCTAGCTCCCACGGGGTCAGAATTGGGTGTACCTCTGGGCGTCCCACTTCTGATCGGCCGCACAGGGGGCTGGATGGCTTGATTGGAATGTGCCTCCAGGGGCTATTCTAGAAATGTTAATCGCGATTTACACATGTCAATATGACCAGTTAGATATGAAAACTGCATCCATGTGCAAATGGCCATTTTAGATAAAGATGTCTATATTACATAGAAAGTTGATAGGGACATGTCGGGGGGCATGGCTTGGGTAGAACTAAAACCTAATGAGTATTCCCCCTTAACATGCAAGCCCAAAACTGGCCACATCTGGATTTGCACCTGCTCACCGACATGTATAGCTATTTAAAAAGTACTGGTTTTGGCCAACCTTTTACAAGGGCGGATTAAGGGGGATATCCCCCTTAACTTTCCACATTTAATCCCCTAATATTTATTTTCCCCTCCAAATTGACATGAGGTAAAGAGAGGCCTCTGTGGATTATTAAGGGTAGCTGCATGGCCGAGATACATATTAGCACATTTAGGGGGTAATTTTATGAAAAGTCGCCTAAATAAATCTAGGTGTGTTAGTCACAGAATGCATAAGTGGCCACCTGTGCATGTAAGTGCACACATCTGATTGTGCATACTTTCACTGTGGGCGTGTGCAGAGCTGAAATTTGGGCACAGTGTGAGTGGAGAGCAAGGTTAAGTGCATAAAGTAAAAAATATTCTAATTTATGCGTCTTTCTTACAAATTTAGGTGCAGACATTTACACCAGCTCTAGGGCCTTAAATTAATGCACATTTTCAGCCATCTGGGTTAGTATTTTATAAAGTATGCAGGTGCCTGGCTTTATAAAGATGTGTGTTGACTACGTCGGACTTTATAAAATTACTCTCTAAGTATGAGCATTGTGAAAGCACACTGAATTAATGTGGGTGCCACCACTGCACGCCCCAAAGCTATCCGGCTAGCATCGAGCATTCTGGGGGTGTTTCAGGGGTGGCACCCAGCAGTAACTGAGCATTCCTATTTGTCTCTCTGGGCCAGTCCAGGTACCATAGGGTTGTCAAGCTTCTCCAGCTGAGGACTGAATTCTGAAGTTTTGCTGACAGCCTAACCTGCTCCCTCTGGTGTCAGAACTCAGTCTTTCAGTCTTCAACAGCTGGAAAGGACGCGGGGCTGACGGGCTCCCGAAGAGAAGAAGAGGAAATTTGTAATGCCTATTTATATTTTTTTTGTGTTTGGTGGTGTTTTGAGTAGGAAACAGGCACGGAAACAGGCACAGAGCTCAGCTGCCGCAGTTCATAGGCCTTAGGGCAGCAGAGGCAGAGCCTGCCTTGGAGGGTAATCCGTGGTCTGGAGTAGGGCTGATCGAGAAACTGGGAGCCCCAGATTTCAGGCCAAATTCCTCTGGTGTGGAGTAATCTCTCCTGCTAGCGGCGGGGGTGAGATGCTCGTGCTGTTAGCATCGCGGCGAATCAGGTAGGTCATTTAGCCAGAACCGGGTATTCGGCGGCGTCGGGACTGGGGGCTCATTCGCAGCAGTTATTTTTGGCAGCGGCTTGTTTCGGCGTTGTTGGAGCTAGGCACATGCTGCCGGCATCGGCAGTCTGTGCACAGTGTGGCAGCAGGCGGGGCCTTTCAGAAGCGGGTCTCTGCTGTTTTTGCATTAGGAGAGGCAGCACGTTACATCGCTGGTTCCAGGGAAGCATGGAAGGCAGGCCTGAGTCCCAGGAATCGTTAGGGGGCCATCAAGCAGTGTCGGAAAAGGCGGGAATGGCGGCCATGTTAGAAAAGGCATCCGTTCCTGCAGCGATTCAGGAAAAGCCATTGAAAACAAGAACAAAGTCCAGAAAGCATGTTTTGGCAGAGGAGGGGTCTCCCGGGCCAGTGTCATCAATGCAGAGGGGTTTGGAATCTCTGTTTACGGCAGATTTCATTCTTTCTATGCACAAATCTTATTGTTTGAAGTTGCAATAGGTTCAAGGCGCAGAATCTGCCCTTGTTTCTGCAAGGGGGCCTAGGGGTGATGGTACCCTTCTGGATCCTGGGGAGGGATCCTCCAAATCTATGCTTGGGAGGTGAGACGAGTGCCAATAGATTCGGGCCGCACGTCTCGATTACCCAGGGTGCTGAGGAGGGGGAAATTCTCTCAGACTCTGGGTTAGATCAGTGGGCGGCTGATCTAGAAGAAGGGGAGCTTGGGCCAGGCGAGGACCCCAATGTTTTTAGAGTGTTTAGGAAGGAGGAATTGGGGACTCTTATTGCCCATTCGCTGGCGGTTCTAAATATTGCTCTGCCAGCGGTTCAGGAAGAGCCTCTGGAGGACTCTCTGCTGCAGGGTTTTAAAACAGAGCAGAGGTGTTTCCCAGTTCACCGAGTGATCAACCAGATGGTCGAATCAGAATGGGAGTGTCTGGAGGCTACCCTGCGAGGGGCGCGGGCCATCGGGAGGCTGTACCTGATGCCAGAGGAGGAAAAAGACTTACTGAAGATGCCAAACGTGGATGCCTTGGTAGCAGCGGTAACAAAGAAGACGACAATTCTGGTGGAGGGCGGTGTGGCCCTCGGATCTACAGGATAGAAAGTTGTAAACACTACTTAAGCAGGCGTTTGACGCCAGTGCTCTTTTGCTACAGGCGGCGATCTGTGGAGCATATGTTTCCAGAGCGTCCATTCGTTGGATCCAGGGGGATTCTCACTCTGGAGATGAGGGCTCGACTTCGGAGGGACCAAAGTTGGAGTCCGCAGCAGCGTACCTGGCAGATGCCTTCTATGATATGGTAAGGATTTTGGCTAAATCCATGGTATCAATGATTGCCGCCAGACACTTCTTCTGGCTGAGGAATTGGGCAGCGGATTCTTTGTCTAAGGCTCGCCTTAGTAAGCTTCCGTACAAGGGCAAGCTGCTCTTTGGGGAAGCGCTGGAAAAGATTGTAAAGGATCTTGGGGATTCCAAAGGTGGGTGGCTGCCGGAGGACCGTCCGAATGGCCCTTGTGTAGGTTACTCTGCTTTGGGCCTAACTAGGGAGTTTCGCAGGTTCAGAGGATCTCGCTTTGCTCTGTATCAGAGGGGTCATTTTATGTCCCAAGGACAGTCCTTTTGAGGAGCTTGGTGGTTCAGAAGGGGGTATTTCGATCCCCAACAGAACTCCACTAAGAAACCTCAATGAAAGGGGGTTGGTCCAGGCAGAGGTACCGATAGGAGGACATTTGCAGATCTTCCTCTCCGTCTGGGCCAAGATCACGTCAGACCAGTAGGTACTGGAGATCATTCACGATGGTTACGCGCTCGAGTTTGCTCGGCCATTGGCGGAGGCCTTCATGGTATCTCCATGTGGATCTGCAGTGAAGAAGGTGGTGTCAGATACGCTTCAGCGGTGGTTGCAGCTTGAAGCGGTGGTTCCGTTTCCACAAGACCACTGCGGATTAGGTCGATACTCGATTTATTTCATGGTACCCAAAAAGGAGGGGGCCTTTCGGCCTATTTTGGATCTCAAACACGTGAACCACTGCTTATGTATTCTGAATTTCTGAATGGAGACCCTGCGGTCGGTTATTCGCTCAGTGAAGCCGGGCGAGGTGCTCTCGTCCATAGATTTGATGGAGGCGTACCTTCACATTCCCATCAGGCCAGAGCATCAAAGGCTTTTACATTTTGTGGTAACCATGGGTCACTTTCAGTTCCGAGCATTGCCCTTTGATCTGGCTACGGCGTCACACACGTTCACAAAGGTGATGATGGTGGCGGTGGCGGCGTTGCGAAAAGAGGGCATTCTGGTGCACCCTTATCTTGGAATCGATCACAGTGACGGCACGCATAGTGGATTTCCTGGGGCAGCTGGGCTGGGTGGTGAACCAGACCAAGAGCCAGTTGTTCCCAGTGCAGCGTCTAATATATCTCGGAGCGGTCTTCGATATGGCGGTATGAGCGGTTTTTCTGCCGGAGGAGAGAGTACAAAAACTGTTGAGGCAAGTAACAGCCTTTTTGCACATGAGAGCTCCAGCGGCGTGGTGATACTTGCAGCTGCTGGGATCCATGGCAGCGGCCTTGGATCTGGTGCCGTGGGCAAGGGCGCACGTGCGTCAGCTCCAAGAGGCGTTGCTGTCCAGATGGTTGCCTCAGGATCATTCTCTGGATTGAAGATTGGAGTGCTCTGGAAAGGTCGTCGCCAGTTTGCAGTGGTGGTTGGATCCCACTCATCTTCGAGCGGGGATGCCGCTGGAACAGCCAGAGTGGGTGCTCCTCATGACCGATGCCAGCCTGTGCGGCTGGGGAGCACATTGTATGTCTCAGATAGCTCAAGGGGGTTGGTCAGCAGAGGAGACCACGTGATCAATCAATCGGTTGGAAATGAGAGCGGTGCTCCTCACTCTTCCAGAGTTCCTCCCGTTGGTAAGGGGGAAGGCGGTACATGTGTTCTCCGACAATGCCGTGATGGTATCTTATATCAATCGGCAAGGCGGCACGGGCAGTTGGAAGAGAGTCGATGGTTGATGGGCTGGGCAGAGCTTCATCTGCTGGCGATTTTGGATCCTCATTTGGATCCTCACCTGGGCCAATCTCTCCTTCCTCCAAATCACCTGCCCAGGAATCCAAACCAGCCTCTGACAGGATTTCCCCATCTTCCAACCCCTGAGGGGTAGAGAGCTGCTGCCCAAACCCCTCAGAGCCTGCCCCTGGACTCTTTGCTGCCTGAGAAGGGCCTTCCCCAGGGTCCAGTAAATTGTCCTCTTCCAAGTGAGCCACGTGCAAGCTAGAAACTGCCGCAGCATTCACCAACTAGTCCCTCTGCAAATGAAAAGCCTTGTGCAGAGCCAAAAAAAACTCAGGCGAAAAAAAGACTCTACCCCCTCGGGAACCCCCGGTAATGGCCCCTGTACCTGGGAACCCTCTGGAGTTTGCCTTTTTTGACTTCACTTTCCTCTTCTTTGCCAAGCTCAAAAGCACGGGAGAAACGCCTGCCTCAGACAACATGGCCGCCATTCCTGCCTTCTCCAAAGTGTCCTGCGTTTTGCCGATGGTTTCCCCCGACGCCAAAATCGGGTCCATTATACCTCCCAGCAGCCTCTCCAAACAAGTGCCTCTTCTGACACACGACTGTCAGAGACCAAGCCCCGACAAACCGTGGCGATTACCACACTGAAAACACGCCTTAGATGCCGGTAGCATGCGGTCCCAGCTAAAACTAAAAACACAGCTTCTCCGACTGCCCGAACCTATTGCTGAGCGCAACGCTACCGAACCGGTGAGTTCAACCTCAAAAAGCAAGTGCTCTTACCTCAGCAAAGACCGTTCTGAAACCGGCTCCCGTTTTCACTGCTGCTAACAGGAAACAGAGCTCGGGCGTCGGAGGGAGAGAGGGAGATTCTGGGGCCCCCAGCTCCTGCTCTAACCCCTGATCCATGGTCCTCAATTAGAGCAGGTTCTGCTCCCACTGCTACCCAGAGCCCTGATGGCAGCTGAGGACTACCGCACCGATTAGATCTTTAAGTTTAAAAAACCCCCCACAAATTGGCCAACAAATTTTGTCTTTTTGCTATGTCTGCCCTGCTAGAGCAAGCAAAAAACTAAAATTGGTGCTATTCCGGGGTATGCTGTATTATCTATTCGTCTTCTTCTCTCCTGGGAGCCTGTCAGCCTACGTCTTATTCAGCTGCTGAGGACTGAAAGACTGAGTCTTGGACGACAGAGGGAGCTGGTTAAGCTGTCAGCAAGACCTTTAGAATTCAGTCCTCAGCTGCTGAAGGAGGTTGACAACCCTACGGTTCCTGGACTGGCCCGGAGAGACGAAGAGGAAGGTGGCCTACACGGCAGCACAGCAACTTACTTTCTTTTTTTTGCTGCACTGCCTCTATTCCAGGCCCTGTGGTTGTTATCTCCTGGGCTGAAGTGCTACGATGACAGCTGCACCTCGAGACTTCGGCCCAGGAGGTAGCAGGTCTGCAAACCGTGTAAATGCCTTTGAACATTGAGCCTAATATCTCATGTTGAGTCAATCTTGTGCACTGAGATGAAATGATATACATGAGGGTGATGGATTTAACTCGCACCTTTTCTCAGGCGTTCAAGGTAGATTACATTCAGGTAGGCATCTTTCTGTCCCTGGAGGGCTTACAATCTAAATTTGCACTGAGGCAATGGAGGGTTAAGTGGCACACCCGTGATCACAAGGAGCAGTAGTGGGATTTGAACCCTGGTTCTAACCCACTGCTCTAAGCATTACACTAGTCCTCCATGCCTTAAGCATTGCTACTACTACTACTCATTTGTATAGAGACATGTAAGAGAGAGTCCCTGCTCAGAGTTTACAGTCTACTCAAGACAGACAACACAACCATTGAGGACTAGTCATTATACATCCCCCCCCTCCCCAACGTGCTCGTCGTTCCACCTCTCAACGTCTTCTTCCCAGCCTCTGTTCTGTCCACGGTGCGTTCCTCTTCTTTTCAGGTTGTTGCTCCCACTCTATGGAACACTCTTCCCTTTGTCCTTCCCCACCAACTCTCCTTTACTTGCTGTAAGTCCCAACTGAAAATCCGCTTTTGTCCTACCCTTCCCCTCGGCTGAGACCCCTTGACCCCCTTGCAGTGCCTTCCTCTTTTCACTTCCGGCCATTCCAGGGGCAGCACCAGCCAATGGTTTGTCATTGTCCTTCTCCTCCCCTCCCTCCCCTTTTGTGTCTCTTGTTTATTTTAATACTTGTTTCTTAATTGTAACCTAGACCCTCCTCCCATCTCCCTGGCCTTAGTCTCCTCGTCTTCCCCTGTGTAACTTTCCTCTTTTTACATCTGTGATCAACCTTGTTGTTTTACTTTGTTAATCGCCTAGTTGCCATGGTTATAGGCAGTATATCAAATAAAATTAAACTGTAGCTGTAACTGTAGTTGGAAAGCAGGAGACTAAGTGGATCCGGATCCAAAAGCAGCCTCGAAGAGGTGAGTTTTTAGCCTGGATTTGGACAGGGTCAGAGAAGCATTGGTAGATTAAGGAGATTTCAGAATAATACCACTGTCTGTTGCAGCAACCAATTGTGTTCAAGAGCTCCAGTGAATTGTACAATTATTAGTAAAGAAATGGGTTCCAATCAGCTTTTCAACACAGAAAATTCTGAGGGCATCCCTGGCAGAAGTACTACATGCCTCAATTGACCTCCAACAACATTTCAGACAGCAATAAATTGTTTCACACCACAGGTTCCACTTCAAGTACCTAAAAGTCCTTCTATACTCTCGCCTATAAAGGCTTTCCTTTGCTGAAGTGTTTACTGTGTGTTTTCTTAACCTTTGGTATCCAGACTCAGTCTTCACAGCTGTACAAACCATGCAAAGTTGAGCTTGAACCAAGTAGATTTTCATCTGGTTCAAGTTTGTCAGAATTTTTAAATTTTATCCCAGGGCAGCTGGGGAAATCTGTCGGATTTTTACTGCTCAGTTTGGAGAAAATATAAATGAAATATTCAGCTGCTGTCCAGTTAGCTGATCCAGCTAAAGTTAGAGCAGCCTTTTAAGTACCTAACGTTAGCTGGTTCTTCAGTGCCTCCCCTGGAACTCTCCCAATGCTATGCGGTTAATATCAGGGCATGCAGCAGGCTTAGGAGAGGCTATTCAGAGGCACAAAATGGCTGAATATCCTGCTCATTGCCATTTACATGGTTAGCAAGTCTGCCAACCGCATTGTCTGGAATATGTCCTCTCTATGTATTTGTGCACCATGCCCACACTCAGCTCAAAGTCCACCCATATGCATGCCACATGCAAAGTATGCACCATCAAGTAACACGTGTTGGCTTACGCTGGTCGATATGAGGTCATTAGTCTACAACCCCTCACAAACACAAACTGGACAAAGGAGAGCGAGGAGTGGAAACAAGAGTCCTTTATTGGTACTTTTAACCTATAAAGGACTCTTGTTTTCACTCCTCGCTCTCCTTTGTCCTACTATGAGGTCATTAACATGCCTATGTGGCCACATTTGCCTACTAATGACCCCCCTCCCCCCGTTAAGCTCGTACATGGCGCCAAAAAATACACGTTCCCCCAAAAAATTACCTTCTAAGGAGGATAGTTTAATAAATGACTTACAAAATGCTGTTTGGGCTTCATTATAAAGCATATGAGGACAGACTTAAGGATCTTAATATGTACACCTTAGAGGAAAGGCGGGATAGAGGTGATATGATTGAGATGTTTAAATACCTCCGTGGCATAAATGTTCAGGGAGAGAGCCTCTTTCAATTGAAAGCAAGTTCTGCTACGAGGGGACATGGGATGAGGTTGAAGGGAGATAGATTCAGGAGTGATATGCGGAAATATTTCTTTACGGAAAGAGTAGTGGATCCGTGGAATAGTCTCCCAGTGGAGGTGGTAGAGATGAGGACAGTAACTGAATTCAAGAAAGCATGGGACCAACACAGAGGATCTCTAAAGGCAAAAAGTGGACTGTTGTAGTTGTTATGGAAGGACAGACTAGATAGGCCATGTGGTCTTTTTCTGTCGTCATATTTCTATGTTTCTATGTTTCTATATGTTCAGTTAGGTGCTCATAAAAGTGCCTTGAGCTATACCACTCTGAAAACATAGCACCTTTATCTTTATTTCAATACTTTATATACTGCCCATTGTCAGGCCATTAGAGCGGTTTACAAAAGAAAAATAAGTCTACGCTAAAGAAAAAATGAAAAGAACGCCATAAAAATATAGGAAAGAAGAAAGTAGTAAAGCAACAGCAAAGCCAACAATGAAACACTAACATGGAGGAGCATCACAAAAGGGTTTCATTTGGGAGGAGGTTAAAAGCCTGCTGAAATAAATGTGTTTTTAACATGTTCTTAAACTCTGGATATGAGGGCTCCAAATGGAGTGAAGGGCCGATGAAGAAAAAGGCAACCTGCCGAGTCTGCTCCAAGTGAGCTCGGGGGAGGGGGGGGGGGAGTTAGTGATAGTCTGTTGGCATGCAATGAATGAAGTTGACGATATGGGATATGGAGAGAGATGAGATCAGCCAAGTAGAGAGGATTTGTTGTATGAATTACCCGATGTGTCAGAATCAAAATCTTATATTGATATCTAAGACAGAGAGGCAACCAATGGAGGTGAAGAAGAAGAGGAGTAATATGATCCAACCATCGAGAATGAAAGATGATACGAGCTGCTGTATACTGCACTAACTGTAAACATTGAAGCTGATAGGCTGGTAGGTTAGCAGTATTCAGTATACGCATAAGCTTCCCAGGTGCAGAGAAGGGAGGGGGCCAAGTGGGAATTATGCATGCATTTTATAAAATATACATACGTACATTGATTGCAACTGGAACATCCTTATACAAACCTACCCCTTCATCGGAGCAGGTGTAACTTTATGCAGGAGCTCCTGAATAGGCTATTTTAGCAAAACCCCTTCCTGCCTGTGCACCCTGTATTTATAATAGGGCGCCTAAACGTTTCACTATATGACTTCTGGATTTTCAAAGTGGCAGTACATGCATACCTTGGAAATTATTCCAGGAAAATTATGCACACACTTTTACACCTGCTAATTAAAGCAAATCATTATTTTCCTTTGAATAGTCTTCACATATTATATTCTTTTCACATTCTGTTCTGTAAAGTTAAAGTTCTTCCTACATGTAATGTACAAAAGAAATTAGCATATATGTAGGAAGTAATCTTATAACTGGGAGTATATGAGGCCCTTTGGCTACGTAGGGTGCAGTAACTATTAGCAACCATATCCACGTTGGCAAGTGAGCATGCACTAATTCGCGCATTAAGGGGCATATTTACTAAAGTGTGCAAGCTGATAGCAAGGGTTTAGCACTCAGTTTGGGCACCATGCCAAAACATAGCATGGGCCCCAGCACCATAATTTCTGCACTACCTGGGTTGCATGCAATGAGGGGGGGGGGGAGGGGGGAACTGGGCAGGTCCCGGGTGGAATGGAGCCATTTATGGCAAGGCAGAGCTAGCGTGTTTATAAATAGCTCATGCTAACCACACTTGTTGCCCTTGACAAAGGTGACTTAATACCACCTCAATGGGCAGCGTTAAGTGCCCGCATGTCACTTTGCATGGTGCAACATCTTGGACCTGCACTAACTGTAGGGAGATAGACGCACCCACCTTCTGAAGTTAGCACTGGTAATGAAGCGCACAAGTGCATTACCAGCACGGGCCTCAGTAAACCTCTAATGGGCTGGAAATGAAGAATTATGGCTAACGACCAGGTGCAGATTATGCATTGCTTAGAAACCGACCATGCTGTCACTTTTGCAGACTGAGCCCCAGTTACTTGTCACATGGTACGTGCAAACCTTTTTCCTCACTTATTTATTTGGCTTTCACAGAGGTCAAAGTGGTGTACATAGAACGTGAACAGTTTAATCTATGTTTATGTAGAACAGTAACTTTTTACAATGGCGTGATGCCTTTAAGTATTTACAAAGCATTCTTTGTTGTACACCTCTGCTTATTTTAAACCATTCTGTTTCTCTTTGTTTCATTCAAACTGTGCTTCTTGATCACTGTAAAAGTTGTGCAAGAGAATGATCAGGTATTCTGGTATACCCATGCTTCTTAATGTGGCCCAGAGTTTCTCATGGTTTACACAGTCAAAAGCCTTGCTGTAGTCAATGAAACCCAAATACATATTTTTTTGGTATTCTTTAGTTTTTTCAAGGATCCATCTGATATCCGCAATGATGTCTCTCGTTCCTCGCCCTTTCCTGAACCCTGCTTGCACTTCAGGCAGTTCTCGTTCCAGGTATGGTAGTTGTGTCTGCTGAACAATCTTCAGTAGAATCTTGCTGGCATGTGGGATTAGAGCGATTGTGCGATAATTTCCACAGTCAGTTGGATCTCCTTTCTTTAGTATTGGTATAAACACAGATCTTTTCCAGTCAGTTGGTCATGCTGTTATCTTTCAAATTTCCTGGCAGAGCCTTGTAAGTATGGTAACAGTTGCATCAGATTGCTGTAATACTTCAGTGGGAATGCCATCAATGATTGGTTATTTGTTCTTTGATAAGGCTTTTGAATGCTGCTTCGACTTCTTCGTTCATCACCAATGGTTCCTGTTCATAAGGTACAGGTTGAAACGGCTGTTGGTCCACTTGATCTTTATCATATAATAATTCTGTATATTCTTTCCACCTTTTCTTGATCTTCTCAGCAACATTCAACATCGATCCTTGAGCATCTTATAACATCCAGTTCAAGGCTGGAATTTTTTCTTTAACTTTCGAAGCTTTAGGAAAGCCAATCTTGTTCTTACTCTATTCATTTCTGCTTCTATTTCCTTCCATGCATCATTCTAGTACTTCTCCTTGTCTTGTCTTGCTGTACATTGTAAATATCTGAGTTCTGCAATTGCCTCTCTCTTTCTCCTCTGGTTTTAGTTTCTCTGCGTTTCTGGGCAATTTTCAGAGTTTCTTCGGTCATCCATTTTGGCCGTTTTTGCTTTTTCACCTTTTGTAGAGATTTCTCATTTTCTTCCAACACAACCTTCTTGATGTCATCCTATAACTCTTTTAGAGCTCTGCCATTTGTATCTAGAGCAGCAAATCAATTTTGCAGGCAGTCTTTAAATTCTGGTGGTATATTCTCAAGGTCATATTTTGCTACATTCATTAGTGGCTTGCTCTTTCAACTTTAGCTTGAGTTTGCATATTAGTAGTTAGTGATCTATACCACAGTCAGCTCCAGGTTTTGTCTTTATTGATCTTATAGAGCTTTTCCATAGTTGACTTCCACAGATGTAGTCAATTTGATTTTTGTACAATCCATTGGGTGAAGTCCATGTGTACAGTCACTGCTTGTGTTGCTGGAAGAAGGTGTTTGAGATGACTAGATAGTTGGTCTCGCAGAATTTATTTATTTGGACAGTTTTCTATACCGCCCCTTCCAGAGATCAGGGGTGGTTTACATAGAACACAACAACAAGTTACATAGAACTAATTGTAACTATATACATAGAACACAACAAGTTACATAGAACCAAGTATAACTATATATATTGTAACAACTGAACTATGTACATTGTATCTTGTTAAGTATTTACATTGAGAATAAAACAACATTGTAGCAGTTTTTTAATGATTTGTTATACCGATCAGGTGCTGAATATGCTTTTGGGGAGTTTGTAAGGTATGTAGTTTTGCCTCTGATTAGGTTATGCCTTGTGTTGGGGGGGGGGGGTGATTGGGTGCTGGTGGTGTTGTGGTGTTGTGGTTGCTGTAGTCTTCAATGAAGAGTAGAGTCTTTAATTCCTTCCTGAATGTTTGTATGTCTTTGAGTGATCGTAGCGAGTCTAGTAGCAAGTTCCAAAATACTGGGGCTGTGATCAACCTTGTTATGTCGGACGGTCTCGACGGGCTAGTTCAGCCATAGCCGCAGGACAAGCTACTTTATGTGTTTCCGCCATGGCCGATACTCGGCAGGGTGATTTGGAGGATAGCGGGACACGGCAGCTTAGCGATTCTCATTGCGCCGGATTGGCCCAGTTGACCTTGGTATGCGGATCTGGTGCATTTATTAGTGGATCGGCCTTGGCACCTGCCCAGTCGGGTCAATCTGAGTCAGGGACCTGTTCTCATGCCTCAGGTAGATCGGTTCTTGCTTACGGCTTGGCTCTTGAGAGGGAACGTCTGCGACGCAGGGGATTCTCAGCGGCAGTGATAGCTACGATGTTGAAGTCGAGAAGGAGGTCGACTTCCTTAGCATATGTTCATGTATGGCACATTTTTGAGGCTTGGTGTGAGGAGCATAGAGTACGGCTGTTTTCGGCAACATTGCCAGACATATTGTCGTTCCTGCAAGGGGGGGGGGGCTAGCTCTCAGCACTCTCAAGGGTCACCTGGTGACTCTGGCTTGCTTTAGGGGTTGAGTTCAGGAGGGCATGTTGTCGACGCTTTCGGATGTTCAGCGTTTCCTTAGGGCGGCTAGGAATATCAGGCCATCAGTGAGGCCAGTGGTGCCCGCTTGGGATTTGAATTTGGTGCTAGAGGCACTAACTCGGCCTCCCTTTGAGCCGGGGGTGTCTGGATCTTTGAAGGAGAACTCATGGAAAACCGCCTTCCTGGTGGCGTTGTGTTCCGCGAGGAGGGTGTCGGACCTGCAAGCGCTCTCGTGCAGGGAGCCGTACATTCAGTTTTTGGCAGAGAAGGTGACATTGAGGCCGGTACTCTCCTTTCTACTGAAGGTGGTGTCCAGTTTTCACGTGAATCAGGCCGTCTCCCTGCCTACCTTTTCAGGGGCAGGAAGGGGAGAAGGTACATCAGACGCTTCATTAAGTTGGATATGGGTCATGTGCTGTGACGATATCTCAGGAGGACGGAGTCGTTTCGAAGGTCCGACAGTTTGTTCATTCTTTTTGGGGGTCCCCGTAAGAGCAAGGCGGCATCTAAGGCTTCCATTGCTCGGTAGGTGAAGCAGGCTATAGTAGCGGCCTATGGGGCGCAAGGGTAGATCTCCACCAGAGGGACTCAAGGCTCATTCTGCAAGGGGCCAGGCAGCTTCTTGGGCAGAGTTTGCAATGGTTCCGCCAGTAGACATTTGTCGAGCGGCCATGTGGTCGTCACTTCACACGTTCGCAAAGCACTATCGGTTGGATGTTCAGGCAAGAGGCGACGCAAAGGTTGGGGCCTCAGCTATTATGGCAGAACTCGCAGGACCCTCCCGAGTTTAGGCACTGCTTTGGTACTGCCCTACGGTTCCTGGACTGGCCCGGAGAGACGAAGAGGACGGAGAAATTAGACCTTACCTGCTAATTGTCTTTTCTTGAGTTCTCTCCGGGCAAGTCCAGGTCCCACCCGTTTCATCTGCGAGTGGTCGGTTCGACTAGTGCTCAACCGTTAGTGGTAGGTCAGGAGTATAGTCGCGGCGGCACTCTTGGAGTGGAATATTTGTCAGCTGTGTTTTTTGGTCAGATGTCGGTGAGTCTGGAGATTAGAAGGTAGATTTTGGGGGCTCTTCTGGAGTGTGGAGGGGCTCCGTTCATAAAATAATAAAAATAAAATGAAGACCTAATGTAAGTAGATTACTTGGTTGGGTTATGAAGGGGTGGTGCTAGTTGTGTTACTTGTTGTGGTGTTGAGAGTGCTCAGATGGTTTAGACTGCTTTGACAAAAGATGACTGAGTCTTGGACGAAAGAGGGAGCTGGTTAAGCTGTCAGCAAGACTTTTAGAATTCAGTCCTCAGCTGCTGAAGGAGGTTGACAACCCTACGGTTCCTGGACTGGCCCAGAGAGAACTCAAGGAAAGACAATTAGCAGGTAAGGTCTAAGTTCTCCTTCCTCTACAGGCCTCTCCACATTGCAAGGGTTGATTGGGTGGTATCTGCACCACTGGTTTCAAGGTGTACAACACCTCCCCAGTGGCAATTAATCATTTCTTTGATCATATCCCCATGCACCAGTGTTGTGGGTGAGAATCTGCCCTGACAGAAGAGATCTGTGCTGACAGTAAGTTATTGTATGTGCGCACAGTATGTAAATTTGCAAAAGTCTTGCAAGCAATGAGTGATCTGGGAAAGCCACTGCTTATCCCTGGAGATAAGTAATATGGAATTTGGCCATTTTTGGGATTATGCCGTTGCTTGTGACAGGATACCGGGCTTGATGGACCTTTTGGTCTGACCAGTAATATTTCTGTTTGTCAGCACCATTGGCTGCTTCTTTCCTATCTGGTGTGACCTTTTCCAATATTTAGCCTCCAGTATTTTCTCTCATGCTTTAAAAAGGATTCATGCTGGCTTGGGTATTATTTTGATCTGTGCTGCAGAAACTTATTCCTATATATGTATTTTGTGTATACTTCTGAATTCTGAAAAATTAAGACCATAGCAATGAATCTCTCTCTTTATCTAATTATTGTCAAACCGAGTATAAGTTCACATAGCTACAGTAGGAGGAATATTGCGACAGCACCTTGAATATTGTGTGCAATTCTGGTCAACGTATCTTAAAAAGGATATAGCGTTATTAGAAAAGGTACAGAGAAGAGCCACCAAAATGGTAAAGGGGATGGAAGGATACTCCTATGAAGAGAGGCTAAAATGGTTTAGGGCTCTTCTACCTGGAAAAGAGACAGCTGAGGGGAGATATAATAGAGGTCTATAAATTAATGAATGGAGTGGAACGGGTAAACGTAGATCAATTGTTTACATCATCAGAATATAGAAAGACTAGGGGACATGCAATGAAGCTGCAGGGTAAACTATTTAAGACTAATAAAAAAAGAGAATATTTTTTCACTCAATGTGTAATCAAACTTTGGAATTTGTTACCGGAGTATGTAGTAAGAGCTGTTAGTGTAGCTGGGTTTAAAAAAGGTTTGGACAAGTTCCTGGAGGAAAGGTCCATAAACCATTATTAAAAGGGACCCGGGATATCACTGCTTGACCCAATACAAGCATTGAGGAACCTGTGTCTTTTGGGGAGACTTTTAGGTACTTATGACCTAGATTGGCCTCTGTTGGGCTTGATGGACCTTGGTCTGGCCTAGTATGGCATATCCTATGTTCTTATGAATTCATGAACATTAATTCCACTGCAGTGCAATAAATGAAACTAATTAGCAAAGGCTTTTAAAAGAAACTGTACAAATACTTAATTTTAACTAATGGATTTTCATGCAGATATATATTACTGAAGGGCCATTATTTTTTAATTCAAAGTAATGAAAAGAAACAGACCTGCTAGTTTTGTAGATTTAAGAAAGATGAGTTTGAATCATCTAGCAACTTTCTCTTTTTTTTTCTCTTCACACTTTCTACTGTTTCCCTATAAGAAAATGTTTCAGGCTTAAGTTTCCATGGAGAAGAAAAATGAAGGGTCACCGCCAATGTTCCCTCCAAACTAAGCTGCTGCCGGTTGGGAGAGGTGCTGTGATATCGTGTGTAATCACTAGGAACACCACATATGCAAATTCATGCCAAATTTCCTTCATTCCCATCATCACATAGGATTGGAAGACTTTGACTTGTAGATAAGGCGGCATTAAAGAATGTTGCTAAATACATAAATGGACTGAAATTTGTAACGTGCATTGGATATCTATAAATGTAATGTAAAACTCTAATAAATGTTCCGTTCTTCTGCAAGGAATAGAGGTTCTATGTGCTGGTTATTTTAGAAGCATCTCCATGTGTGAACAGTGGCGTTTATATGTGTAGATTGGCATACGTATGTAAATAGCATTTTAGGCAGGGGCTGCTTGTATATGGTGATGCACACCACATTTAGTTTGGCAGGCGGCATATTAAAGGCATTAGAGAGAGTGGTATGGTTGGACCTAAAATATTATCAGGGACTGCCCACTTTACAAAGGGAATCCATATCCATATGAAAAAATCTAGATGTCAGCATTTACTGCTATTACTACGAATCATTTGTATAGTGCTACAAGGTGTACCAGTGCTGCACATATAGATGTAAGACACAGTCCCTGCTCATCAGAGCTTACAGTCTAATCAAGACAAATCGCATAGCAAAACTGGGAATTAGATACACATAAGTATTACGCTATGCTCCTTCCGAAATCAAATGTCCTCTGACTTTTACAGTTGACCTAGGATGCTCCCAGATTCCCGGACACTCTGGATGTCCCCCCTTGTGTTTCTTCTACTACCCCTTCTTGTGTTGCCATCTTGTCTTACGTCTCTTTCCTATAATTTAATGGAGTTCTTTTCTGGCTTTTAAATTGTTTTATTTAATTTTATTGTAAATCGCTCTGCTGTCCCCACTAAGAGTGGTATATCAATTTTTCATAAAATGAAATGAAAATTAAAGTAATGAACAAGAGTGAGGGGCATCAGGACCCAAAACCAGCCTCAGAGGTGGGTTTTTAGTCTGGGCTTGAATAGGGTAGAGAAAAGGCCCAACACAACGACTCAGGTAGTTTGTTCGAGGCATATGGAGCAGCAAGGTGGAATGAACAAAGTCTGGAGTTGGCAGTGACAGAGAAGGGCAGATAAAAGGGATTGCCAGAGAAGCCGAGTTCCCAAAGAGGGATATAAAGTGAGATAAGAGAGGAAAGGGCTGGCTCGTCCACTTCTGTGGGTAGCAGGCCATTGCTTCGGTACACATGGCCTGCCGCCCCCCCCCCCCCCCCCGTACACCTAGCTGTACCGCTTTCCCCCATGCTGAACCGTAATACTACCCCCCACTGCTGCAGCTTCCAGCGGTGGACAGCTAGGCTTGGCGGCAGCAGCCTGAGGCAGTTCATGTACTTCAACAAATAGCCTGCCGCTGCCAGCAAGCCACCTGCCGCCGGAGTCGGCGGCAGTGGGGGGCATGGCTGGGGCTTTTGCCCAGGGCGGCAGAAATTCTTGGGTCGGCCCTGGAGAGGAAAGGCAGTGAGGAGTCACAGAATGAATGCACTTGTAGGTCAGTAGGAGAAGTTTGAACTGGATGCGGAAACTGATAGGAAGCCATTGAAGTGACATTCATGTCTCAGGGCAGTTATAAATAATTAGCTGTAAGAACCAAAGTCTGCTCCTGATCACTCTTCCAACATTGATCCCCTTGATCACCCCCGCTAAATACTCCCATCCCCAAGACATCTGAATCCCCTGAACCCATCTCTGGGCCTACTGAAATCCAGGCTAAGAAAAACACCTCTTTGAGACTGCCTCTAGGTCCTGACCCCCTTACTCACCTGTTTAACACCCGTGTGTCTTTTAGTCATTTCCATCTTGAACTAACCTAGTCTCCTTTTTGTTCTGTGTGTCTGTCTTGGATAGATTATAAGCTTTGTAGAGCAGGGACTTCTCTTACTTGTTTGTGTTTAGTGCTGTGTATGCCTTGTAGCACTATATAAAGGATTAGTAGTAGTAGTAGGACATCTGATCACCTCTTGCCATGAAGATCCCTCTGACCCCTCCCAGCAACAAGGAACTCTCCTTGAGGATCCCTTGCTAGACCCCTCCTATCCTAGTGGCACCACAAGATTGTTGCTAAGGATCTTGGGTGCCATTTTGGAAAAGTCAAAGTGACTTTTGATTGCTCCTGCTCCCACTAGACACCTGGGGAGACTGTGTGTGGAGGGAGTCTGATAGGGGATTCCTTGTTGCTGGGGAGGGGGTTGGGAGGGTGTCTTCATGCAAGGTGGTCAGTGGTGGGGATCCTATGCCTTGGTAGGTCTGGTGGTGGGGGATCAGATTTTTTTGGGAGGGGAGTTGGGGGAATCAGAAGTCTTGGGGAGGATCAGATTTTGGGCAGTGGTGATTAGAGAAGGATAATGTGTGTGTGTGTGGGGGGGAGTAATGGGGGGACCCATGCAGCAGGATCAGGGTGTGTTTGAAGTGCAATCGATTTTAGATTACCGCCACACATTTAAATCCTCTGGCAGACACATCCATGTCTATAGCTGCCTCTGAGTGAAAATGAACATTTGAAAACTGCTTTTCAATGTCCATCCAATACTTTGAGGCCAATTCTACTCGGGGCACATCCGGGCCATCTGGCTGTCCAAAAAATGGACGTGCCCCAATTATACCTGATTCTGCACTCGCAGGAGCTAGACGTCTCATGGCTGCAGAATCAGGCACGTAGATGGCCCATGTGTGTCCCGATTCTGAAGTGCAGGACTTCCATTGCCCTGCACGTCCAGGTGGCCCTGTGCTCTCGCTTGATTCCTGGTGCCATGGCATCCCATCGCCATGGCACCAGGATGCCCAGCAGGAGTGCTGAATGCCCGATGCTGCTCTCAGCCACATTTTCCCTTTCGACTGACCTTCAGCATAGTCTGCCAGGGCCAGGATCAGGCGGAGGGGCACCACCTGCTGCTGCTCACCTTGGTGTGGAGGTCTGCTGGGCCTGATCACCATCTTCAGGGGGACTTATTCCACCTTCGAGGTGGAATAAAGTCCCCTGTCCATCTTGACCTTGCTGGAAGTACAGGGCTGTGACTGGAATAGACCCTGTACGTTCACTGCCGTGGGCCCGCCTCCACTCCTCCTCTTCTCCACCTCAGCCCTCCCCCTCATGCCCCCATCCTATACTCCCCATACAAGCCCACTGTGCGTGCAGAGAGCTTGGGGTTTGAAATTCGCTTCCTGCAAATAGCGGGGGTTGGATGTCCAAGTCCGATGTCCATCCCTGCTATTTGCATCTCAGAATGACCTCCTTAGTGTATTTAGTTCACGCCTTTCCAGTAGTAGTTCAAGGCAAGTTACATTTAGGTGCAGTATTATCCTGTCCTCAGAGCTTATAATCCCATAGTTTTCATGCCATCAAGTCAGGTTATTACATCCTACTATACAATACACCATCGGGAAGATTAAATGGAAATGAAATTATAGGCTTTTATAAATTTTTTTACCAGATGGCAATGAATAAAACAGTCATTTTATAAAGTTTTTTTCAATGGATAAACCCTTTGCTACATCTTGAACTGGACTGGACTGTAATAAGAAGGCATGTACTTTTATGTGACCCATGTTTAGGTGTTCCTGGGGACATACTTTAGCTGGACTATGGGTGGAGTCACTAAATACGTTTGTAGATTATAAAATACAAGTGCATAAATGTACTTCACCTGTGGACATTTCCACCTATTCCCAAGAAGGTGTAAATGGACCGAGGTGCATTTTAGTCATAAATAAAATTTCTTCAGGTTTTGTGAGGTGGTTCTATAAAGACACACAGGCAGTTGCCTAGAGTGCTGTCCATCTGGGGACCACCACTACTGCCCCTCTCTGGGATCGGCAGTGGTGGCAATGGCAAGGGAACCGTGATGCAGCCATTACCTAAGGCTCCAGCATTGCATCGTGGCTCTTGCCTGCTATTTGTCGCTTCCGGTCCCTCCAATGCAAGCTTCTGGTTTATGCAAAACTGGGAGTCTGCATCGGAGGGCGGCAGACGTGCCAGATAATAGCAGACAGGAATTATGACACAGCACCAGAGCCTTAGGTAAGGGCTGCATTGTGTTTCCCTTTGCAATTGCTAGCATTACTGGGCCCGGAGAGAGGCAGCAGCAGCAGCAGTGGGGGGCTGGGGAGGGCATCAGGTTCAGTTGCCCACCTAGAGCGCCTCCAATCCTTGCACCAGTCCTACACACAGCTATCTATGTGTCTTTGTAAAACTGTCCTACTAGCACTTCCTACCCAGGCAGCCTGCTATAAATATACCCTCCCCATGGGCATTTCAGGTGGTCTGGAAGACATGGGGGAGGGGGGGAGGAAAATACACAAATACATATTGTATTGTATAGTTTAGCATTTGGTATGGCTGGGCAGACTGGATAGTCTGTAAGGTCTTTATTTGTTATTTTCTATGTTTCTGTATTTCCATTTCCATACATTATATTTTCAAATATACACCCACAGTTTGAAGTGTCTACTATAAGCTATAGAATTTGGAAGGACAAGATATATGCGTATTTTTTACCTATGTCATAGGTAGATTTTCTGCTTAAAAGCCTTTGAGTACAAGTAGAAATATACTAGCTATTAAAAAGCTTACAGACGTCGATCTGAACCAGACATACAGAGGGCGTAGCAATTCTGATCCCTTGGGGCACATCTAGCCCCACGGGACCAGAATCATGAACAGTTCTGCTACTGTAAGCCAGATTGCGATTCAGCCCGGCCTGCATATACAGGACATGCCTGACTAACTCAGTCAGGGCTTTACAATGGAGCTGTGGTGCTATGGCGTTCGGTTGCCATGGCACCACGGCTCCATTGAAAAGCCGCGATCCCTGGCCACTGGCTGCAGAGCTGGTTTCCCCGCAGCCCGACCCCCAATCTGGCTTCCTAAGGCCAGGATCAGGCTGCGGGGAATGTCATGGTCCTCCTGCCCCATCCATGCCCCGGGCCCACTGATCCATGTTGTCCAGAGAAGTTATTCCACCTTGGAGGTGAAATAACTTCCCCATACAAGTTGCAGCCCCTAGACGTACAGGACCAACATTAGAATTGGCCTTGTACGTCCAAGGCCGGCGACCGCCCACTGCCTTCTCTAACGCTGCCCCCAATCCGCCCCCATCTAACTTCCTCGTATAACCGGCAGGGAAGGTAGATGCCGGTGGGGGGGCCTTCTTGTATGTCATCTGGTATGTTAAAATGCTGTTTCTAGGCAGAGTTGGTTCAGATGTCAGTGCCCTAGGCCCACCTTAAGCCTTATACCCTCTTGTCTGTCAGAATCTATTGTTTAACTTTGAATGCCTTGCTCTTTGATGTCCCCCTCCCCAAGAAGCTGCTGCCCTAGATGATCGTCTAGTTTGCTTGATGGTTGGCCAGCCCTGATCTTGGCCAACCAGACTGCAAGCCAATTCAGACCTGCAAGTAAAGATTGGGCTCATCCCATGTTACACTAACACTAACTATCTGGGCTTTGCCTTGGTCTTCAGTGATAACAGAGTGCCATTTGATCTCTCTTCCTCCTCCTTTCTACCTACTGCACTGGGAAGTGAGGGTGAGGGATAGGAGGAAGAGGAGGTCGAGCCTGGTGAAAGGATAGCAGCAAGTCTTGGAGCTGATGGTTCCTTAGAGGCGTTGACTTTCAAATTGAGGCAACAGTTTGCATGTGTCAGTAGCTGAGTGGACATATGCTTAGAAGGAACATCAGCTTGTTGAGAGGGAGACACCTGGTAGGCCCTATATTTTACCCAGCTAAATCTGTGTGGCTTATTAGGCATAGACAACCCTGCTAGAAACGGGATGGTGGGCAGGGATACGTTATGGATCCTGGTATTGCATGGACCATGCCCAAAATATGCAACTTACTTGTCATAAATAAACCGTGTTTCAGTTACTTTAGACAGATGAAGGACTTGCGTTGGTAAAATTTGGAGTCTGTCCGGCAAATTACCACAAGACAGTACCACTAATAACAGAATAACTGGGCAGACTGGATAGACCCACTGGTCTAATTCTGTTATCTTCTACTATGTTGCCAAATATTTTCTGAGCCAGCCTTAGCATCTTTATTGGCAACACAGGAGAAAATCTCAATATTTCGTCATTTAGGTGGCTCAGGAATCTTGCAGAACAGACCTCAGAGATCATAGATTAAGTTAGACATGGGCATATGGTAGGAAGGAAATGAAAACAGACAGATTAAAAGCCTGAAGTAACTGAAAATAACAATGAAAAGCTAGCTAGTGCCTAATGTGGGATGGGTGTTTGCTGTGATAGAATCACGCTGTACTTATAAAATGTATTAACAAATAAAATAATGATTCCATGCACCAGAATCCCCCCTCCCCAGATACTAGAGCTGCAGAAAGTCCCCTTTAAGCATCCGCTGTGTATGCAACCTCTCCATGCCTGTGGAACACCAAGAGAAAACAGGACTTAGAATGTCTGGCTTTAGCTGAAGTTCTCTACAGCATATGCTTTTATGGAGGTCCCTCGCTAATAAAACATAATTTATGCTGTTGTCCACCCTTAAAACGGGAAGTAATATCCACATTGAGCTTAATCACAATTTATACTGCATGCGCATATTTCTAAACAAATGCTGTAGATGGAGAGTTTACTAGCAATAATATTTATGAATTACACTTTTAGTTAGCAAAGGAAAATGTGTGACCTCTTACATTTTGTTTGACATGTGAATTTAGTGTCTGTGTACTTGACACAGCTGATGGATGCTTATTAGCATGATGTTTAAACAGGAAATGCTTCTAGGCAGAACATTTATTAAGGATGAGGAGATTCCAGTTTGAATCTTAGATACCACTGAGGTCTGAAAATGCTAACAGCAGGCAGTTTGGCACATTGTAGATGTGGAGGATAATTTTATAGCAGGGTTTCGAGGGCAAGAAAGTGCCTATGTGTTTCTACAAAATATTAGCACAAATCCAGCAGCAATCGCTAGTGTTACATTAGGTTGTGGATACTTACGCCTGCTTGGAAATAGGTGAAAATATCTAGGAGTAGAGGGGCATGTTTACTTAACTCTGCTTCTAGTATGGAGCCCTGGCAAAATATTCCATGCTAAACAATTAGCATGTGAATGGGTGGAGACAGGGAGGGTTGGCAGCATAATGTGGGCATTGACAAGCACATCATGGTTGGCATGGCTGTTTTCGTTGTGTGCTAACCATGATGGTAGATGTTAGCATGGGTGTGCTTAATGCCAGGTTACCACCGTGCTGTGCATTAGCAGTGTGGCAATGGCAGGAGGAGAGACACACATGCCCCTTGAAGTTGGTGTGGGCCTTCATGGTGATTTTGCAGCCTGAGCATGTGCTAACGGTGCTCGTTAGTAAACAAGCCACAGAGTGTGCAAGTATACATTCATATCTAGGCAGTTTGAGAATGACCATGCTACACCCAAACTACATCCCTAACAAGGCCTACAGCAATAGTACGCACATTCAGGCCACCGCACATCTCCTTAAACATGTAGCAATTTTTATGAGTCATTTAGCACATATATTTGCCAAGTATGCAGGTATCCAGATCACAAATATCACTTTTAAATAACACCCAATAGGTGCCTACTTTCAACTGTAAAATAGTTACCCTCATCATGTCTGTGTCTGTGTCTCTGTCTCTGTCTGTCGCCCTCCTTAAATATGTTAAGAACATAAGAATTTAAGATTTGCCATACTGGTCCATCAAGCCCAGTATCCTGTTTCCAACAGTGGCCAATCTAGGTCATACATACCTAGCAGTTTCCCTAAAAGACACAAGTTCCACAATGCTTGTATTGGGTCAAGTGGTGGATACCCTGGGTCCCTTTTAATAATGGTTTATGGACCAACTTGTTCAAACATTTTTTAAACCCGGCTACACTAACAGCTTTTACTACATCCTCTGGAAATGAATTCCAGAGTTTGATTACACGTTGAGTGAAAAAATATTTTCTCTTATTAGTCTTAAATAGGTTACTCTGTAGCATTATTGCATGTCCCCTAGGCTTTCTATAGTTTGATGGCGTAAACAATCGATCTATGTAACATTTGGACCATTCATCCAATTTTATTCAAATTTCTCTCACAGATAGTAGAGGAGCCTAGGATCCCAGCTCACATTTTTTTGTGCACCCAACACTCACAACCCCAGGAGGAAAGAGGCTACTTCAGCTCCACTGAAATCTCAGACAGGTCAGAGCAAGCCGTGATATCACTGAGCATTTTCATAGCTTTCACGACATGGTACGCTGGGGACAGCCAGTTATGAATTTGATGGCCACATTCAACAATGCAAAGGCACTGTGGTTTTTCAGCAGGTGCAGGGAATGTATATTGGAGGGGCTAGATGGGCTGGTTCAGCCTTGGATGTTGGGGGATCTTCTTTGTGTTTCCTCCGTGGCCAATGATCGGTCGAGTCCTTCGGAGGATAGCAGGTCACAAAGGAAAAGTGATTCTCCATAGCTCCGGATTGGCCGAGGAGAGAGTGGTAAGCGGACCTCATGTGGCTGCTGGTAGACCGTCATTGGAGGCTCCCGAGTCGAGTCAATCTATTGTACCAGGGCCCAAATTCTCATGGCACAGGTGGATCGCTTCTTGCTTACGGCTTGGCTCTTGAAAGGAAACACCTAAGGCATAGAGGCTATTCCGCAGCAGTGGTAGCTACCATGTTGCAGGCAAAGAGGAGATCTACGTCTCTGGTGTATGTCCATGTTGTTTGGCGCATTTTTGAAGGTTGGTGTGAGAGGCGCGGAGTTCATCCTCTCTCAGCGATGATCTCGGACGTCTTGTCATTCCTGCAAGGCGGACTGGATAAAGGGCTAGCATTCATCACTCTAAAGGTGCACCTAGTGCCCTGCCCTTTTGAGGCTTTCCTAACCAGGGCTCCACAGATCAAACAAACAGTAAGGATTTGAGGGTTGGTTTGTTTGCTTTATTATATTACATTGCTAGCTCTCTGACTGGGAGCTCTTAAAAGGGTTTTTTGTATATTTTTTAAAGCAAGGTTACTTTCTTTTTGCTGCTTTAGGGGAACTTTCCTTGAGCACAGTAGGTTGCTGAACTCCAGTAACCTCCTCAGGTTTAGAAACTGCTAACACCCAATCAGGTGTTAGTTCCCTCCCTACCCACCCCGACTCCCACCCACCCCTAGTGAGCAGTCTTGCTTTATAGGGCACCTCCCCCTTTAACAAATCACAGAGAATTGGACCAGCACATTTTGAATATAATTAAAGAGATTTAACTGCTTTTTCTCTGAAAGGACAGCTGCGAAACCGGCTGGTACTTGGTAGATCTCTCTCTTTTGCTTTAACAGATACCTAAGCTCCACAAACAGAACAATGGCTGGGAAAAATCGTATTGCTTAAGCTGTTGCCCCCGTTACAGCTTCTGCCTCTGTCCAGACAGAGGTCCTAATGCCAGTTGAAGGACCGGTTCCATGTGCAGGGTGCCTGCATGCTGAAGCTCTGAGGAAACAAGTGGAGGAACTCAGAGAGGAGGTGGCGAGGCTGAGGAGCATTCAAGACAGTGAGAAGTACATTGATGAGATGCTTCTTGCAGCAACCAAGCTCTCCAGCACAGGAGAAGATGGGTGCCAACAGAATGTCGATGGTTGGACACAAGTCACCAGGGCCTGCAAAATCACCAATCCAACTTCTCCAGCCCTTGAATTGAAGAACCATTATGCAGCCCTGGAAGTGGAGGAGGTGAAAGCATCCCTGGAAAGGGAAGAACCAGAGTTCAAGTACCCCAAAGTTGCAGAATCAGTGACCAGAAGGGTAGTGGTGGTTGGAGACTCTCTTCTGAGGGGTACTGAGGCGTCCATCTGCCGACCAGACTTGATGTACAGAGAGGTATGCTGTCTGCCTGGTGCCAAAATCCACGATGTTATGGAGAGTTTGCCGAGACTCATCAAGCCCACTGACTATTACCCAATGTTGCTAATCCATGTTGGAACAAATGATACTGCCAGGTATACCTCGGAACATATCAAAAGTGACTTCATGGCTCTGGGACAAAGGGTAAAGCAGTTAGGTGCACAGGTGGTGTTCTCTTCAATCCTCCCTGTTGAGGGTAAAGGCCAAGGCAGAGAGGCTCCTGGAGATGAATGCATGGCTGCGTGGATGGTGTCATCGAGAGCGTTTTGGTTTCATAGACCATGGGATGCTGTTCCCAGGGTTGCAGAGCAGAGATGGCATCCATCTGTCCAAGAAAGGTCAACGCATCTTTGGTAGTAGACTGGCTAATCTACTGAAGAGGGCTTTAAACTAGATTCGTTGGGGAAGGGAGAAGAAAGCCCCCAGGTAGGTGATACCCATTTCCATAAAGGTATTTAATGTAACAGGGGTAACATATGGAAAGCAGTGTGTATTAATGCCCGTAGCATGGGAAATAAGATCCCTGAAGTTGAAGCTTTGGTGGGAGTGGCTGACTTGGATTTAGTGGCAGTTACAGAAACATGGTTCACAGAAAACCATGACTGGGATGTAACTATACCTGGCTATACTTTATTCAGAAAGGACAGGGTAGGAAGAAGGGGAGGAGGAGTGGCACTATATGTAAAAACTACTATTAAAGCTTTGGAATTACAGAGCTTAAAAGGGAGAGAGGAGACATTATGGGTTAAACTAGAAAGAGGGAAAGAGAAATCTATTTGCATTGGTGTGATATACAGACCTCCCTCACAAGAGGAAGAGGTGGACAGAGAGTTAATTGAAGACATACGCAGCATTGCTAGGAAAGGGGAAGTGCTACTGATAGGAGATTTCAATATGCCAGATGTTGATTGGCACATTCCTGCTGCAGTATCATCTAGAAGTAAGGAGATCCTGGATTCTCTACAGGGAGAACTATTCATGCAATTGGTAACAGACCCCACACGTGAAGGGGCCATACTGGACTTGGTGCTTACCAGTGGTGAAAGTGTTTCTGATGTTGTAGTGGGAGATCATTTTGCATCCAGTGATCACCAGATGGTGTGGTTCGGTATTAGGACTAGGGCTGTTAGAATCCATTCCAAGGTGAGGATCTTAGACTTTAGGAAGACTAACTTTGCGAAGATGGGCCAATACCTCAGGGAGTCGTTAGTGGGATGCGAACAGCTGGGGGATGTAGAAAAACAGTGGGCAAAACTGAAAGGGGGTATTTTAAGGGCAACCAACCTTTTTGTTAAAATGGTAAATAAAGGCAAAAGGAACAGGAGACCGCTATGGTTTTCGAAGGAAGTAGCTGAAAAAGTGAAGAAA
The DNA here is from genome assembly GCA_033557465.1 of Ichthyophis bannanicus. Classification (NCBI taxonomy): domain Eukaryota; kingdom Metazoa; phylum Chordata; class Amphibia; order Gymnophiona; family Ichthyophiidae; genus Ichthyophis; species Ichthyophis bannanicus. Next base: position 34,428,284 of record CM066050.1, on the reverse strand, counting down.
AAGAGGGAGGCCTTCATGAAATACAAGAGATCACAGAGAGAGGAAGACAGGCATCTGTATTTGGAAAAACTTAGAGAAGCTAGCAAAGTAGTCAAGAAGGCAAAGATTCAAAAGGAGGAGGAAATAGCCAATGCAATAAAATGGGGGATAAGACATTTTTCAGATATATTAGTGAGAAGAGGAAGGGCAAAAGTGGTATTGTCAGACTCAAGGGTGCAGGGGGGGAATATGTAGAAGATGATAAGGATAAAGCGGTGGCACCGGATGGGATACAACCTAGAATACTGAGGGAACTTGGGGACGTTCTAGCAACTCCACTGACTGACCTTTTCAATGCCTCGTTGGAGTCGGGAGTGGTGCCAAAGGACTGGAGAGAGGCTCATGTGGTGCCTTTACACAAAAGCGGAAGTAAGGATGTGGTTGAAAACTACAGGCCGGTTAGTTTAACTTCGGTGGTGAGTAAATTATTGGAAACACTGCTGAAAGAGAAAATAGTGAGGTTTCTGGAGTCCAGCAGATTACAGGATCCGAGGCAGCATAGATTCACTAGAGGCAGGTCTTGTCAGATAAATCTGATTTCTTTGACTGGGTGACCAGGGAGTTGGACCGAGGGAGAGCTCTAGATGTGGTGTATTTAGATTTCAGTAAAGCCTTTGACACTGTTCCTCACAGGCGACTTATAAACAAACTGAGCACCCTAGGGATGGACACTAAAGTTACTGCTTTAGTTAGAAATTGGTTGGGTGGGAGGCGACAAAGAGTACAAGTAAATGGAGCTCACTCTGAGGAGAAGGATGTTACCAGTGGTGTGCCCCAGGGATCTGTCCTTGGTCCGATTCTTTTTAACATCTTTGTTAGTGATATAGCGGAAGGGCTGTCGGGTAAGGTTTGCCTCTTTGCAGATGATACCAAAATCTGCAATAGAGTAGACACCCAGGAAGGGGTAGATAACATGAGGAGGGATCTAGCTAAGCTTGAAGAATGGTCTAGAATTTGGCAGCTGGGATTTAATGTTAAAAAATGTAAGGTCATGCATTTGGGCTGCAGCAATCCAAGGGAGCAATACAGTATAGGAGGTGAAGTACTTTTGTCCACTAAAGAAGAGCGGAACCTAGGCGTGGTTGTGTCTGATGATCTTAAAGTAGCTAAACAGGTAGAAAAGGCGACAGCAAAAGCTAGAAGGATGCTTGGGTGCATACGGAGAGGAATGGCTAGAAGAAAAAAGGAGGTGATAATGCCTCTGTATAAGTCTTTGGTGCGACCTCATTTGGAGTATGGTGTGCAATTCTGGAGACCGCACCTTCAAAAGGATGTGAACAGGATGGAGTTGGTGCAGAGGGTTGCTACTAAAATGATTAATGGGCTTCATTATAAAGCATATGAGGACAGACTTAAGGATCTTAATATGTACACCTTAGAGGAAAGGCGGGATAGAGGTGATATGATTGAGATGTTTAAATACCTCTGTGGCATAAATGTTCAGGGAGAGAGCCTCTTTCAATTGAAAGCAAGTTCTGCTACGAGGGGACATGGGATGAGGGTGAAGGGAGATAGATTCAGGAGTGATATGCGGAAATATTTCTTTACAGAAAGAGTAGTGGATCCATGGAATAGTCTCCCAGTGGAGGTGGTAGAGATGAGGACAGTAACTGAATTCAAAAAAGCATGGGACCAACACAGAGGATCTCTAAAGGTAAAAAGTGGACTGTTGTAGTTGTTATGGAAGGACAGACTAGATAGGCCATGTGGACTTTTTCTGTCATCATTCTTCTATGTTTCTATGTTATCGAGGCAAGGTCTATCGTAGTAGTTTGTCCCTACATCCAGGTGTTTTGAGATTTCTGCGAGCGGTTAAGAATGTAAGGCTGCCAATGAGGTCGATAGTGCCAGCTTGGGATTTGAATTTTTCCTTGAGGTGTTGACGAAGGCTCCCTTTGAGCCCGAGAGGGTGGTAGCGCCAAGGGAGCTTTCTTGAAAGACTGTCTTCTTAGTGGCTTTGTGTTCAGCTAGAAGAATTTTGGATCTGCAGGCACTTTCTCTTCCGAAAAATGAATGTATGGCTCCCTACAAGAAAGTGGTGGTGCGGCCGGTTCCCTCGTTTTTGCAGAAGGTGGTTTTGGTGTTTTCATGTGAATCAACCCATTTCCCTACCTACGTTTTGGTGCAGTGAGGAAGATGGTATGCACAGTTCAATACACAAATTGGATCTCGGTAGAGTCCTCCGCAGGTACCTCAGGAGGACACAGTCCTTTAGGAGGTCGGATAGGTTGGTTGTTCTCTTTGGAGGAGCGCATAAAGGAGAAGCAGCGTCTAAAGCCTCTGTTGTGCGCTGGGTGAAGCAGGCGATAGTGGCGGCATATCAGGCAAGTGGTAAGGTGCTGCCCGAAGGCCTTCAAACTCATTAAACTCGGGGGCAGGCGATATCCTGGGCCGAGATGGCTTTGATTCCGCCGGTGGATATTTGTCGGGCGGCTGCTTGGTCTTCTTTGCATATGTTTGCAAAACATTATCGTCTGGATGTTCAGGCAGCGGGAGACGCAAAGGTTGGAGCTTCAGCCATTCTGGCGGGGCTAGTGGGATCCTCCCTTGAGTAGGTACTGCTTTGATACTGCCCTACTGTTCCTGGACTTGCCCAGAGAGACAAAGAGGAAGAAGAAATTAGACCTTACCTGCTAATTGTCTTTCCTTGAGTATTCTCCGGGCCAGTCCAGGGCCCACCAAAGATATAGCAGTTTACTAGGCGGAATCAGTAATTCGTCGTTTCTTCGCATGGGCTGGTTATGTGAAGGTCGTAAGCGGGGCGGATTACTATGTCTTTAGGGGAGTTGGCCTCGGGTGCTTTCGGGCTCAGTCAGAATGGGGCTGGCTATGGGACTCCCTTAACGTGTTATACAGGAGGAGCAGTAGCAGTCGGTTTGGGGCCATGAAAAAAAAAAAGATAGAAAAAGGAATAACACATATATCAGGAGAGTACCTGGGTGGTTAGTGTTGGTTTACTTACTTGATGGTTAAGTGGTTACTTTAATGGTTTTTAGGAAGGGAGTGTGTAGTAGTGAGTGGGCTGCTTTGACATTGGTAGACTGTCAGCAAGTCTTTGAGAATCAAGTCCTCAGCTGCTGAAGGAAGTTGACTACCCAAATGTTCCTGGACTGGTCCGGAGAATACTCAAGGAAAGACAATTAGCAGGTAAGGTCTAATTTCTTCTTTCTTTCCTCTATTCTGGTACAGTAATGCTTAAAATTAAAACTAAAGAGCAGTTAAGTTTGGGTGGAGAGAGGGGCAGGCTTGGGATGGAGCCTAAAGTTAATTGGATGGTGCTGATACTGGTTTGCTACTGAATCTGGTCAATTTTAAGCTGCTAAGCAGGGTGAAATAAAGAACTCTCCTAAAGGTTTTACTACTTAACTTCAGACCACATATTCAGTGGTCTGACTTAATTACATAAGTCATTGAATGTTTGCTTAAACACAAGCAGATAAAACCGACAGTCACACAAGAGCGGATGGTTCGGAAGAATGTATCCTTGAAGGATACTACCAAAAACAGAGAGGTTCCAAAAAAAAGTAAAGTAGCTCAAATGCCCTCAAAGTATGCCCTCAAAGACAGAGCTTAAAAATCCCAAATTACCCATGCCTACCAATAGCCAGATTAATATGAATAAAATACAGTCTCTAAAATGCTTGTATGCAAATGCTAGAAGTCTAAAAAATAAGATGGGACAGTTAGAATATGTAGCACTAAATGAGAGGTTAGATATGATTGGAATCTCAGAGACATGGTGGAAGGAGGACAACCAGTAGGACACTGTGATACCTGGGTACAAACTATATCATAATGATAGAGCTGATCAAATTGGTGGAGAGGTTGTGCTCGATGTTAAAGAGGGCATTGAGTCAGAAAGGATTAAAATTTTGCAGGAAACAAAATTTGCTGTAGAATCTCTATGGATTCAAATTTCATGTAAAAAGGGGAAGGCGATGGCAGTGGGGGTGTACTATCGACCGCCTGGCCAGAATGAACAAATGGGTGATGAAATGCTCAAAGAAATCAAGGAAGCTAACAAAAGTTACAGCACAGTAATAATAATGGGTGATTTCAATTACCCCGGTATCAATTGGGTCAGTGTCACGGCAGGACATGCTAGGGAGATAAAGTTCCTAGATGAAATAAATGACTGCTTCTTGGAGCAGCTGGTTCATGAACCAGCCAGAGGGGAAGCCATATTGGACCTAGTCCTTAGTGGAACACCAGATCTGGTGCAAGAGATAAGGGTGTTGGGGCCACTTGGCAATAGTGATCATAGCATGATCGCGTTTGATCTAATTAATAGAGGAGGGATGGTAAGGAAATCAAAGGTACTACCTTTTAACTTTCGAAAGAGAGACTATGATAAAATGAGGAAAATAGTTTAAAGAAAACCAAAAGGAGCAGTTGCAAAGGTTAAAGACTTACATCAAGCTTGGGTATTGTTGAAAAATACTATCTTGGAAGCCCAGATGAGTATTTCACGCTTTAAGAAAAGTGGAAGGCAGTCCAAAAAACTGCCAGCATGGTTTAAAGGTGAGGTCAGAGAGGCTGCTGTGCCAAAAAAGCATCTTTCAGGAAATGGAAAAAAGAGCCAAACGACGAAACCTGGAAACAGCACAAGCACTGGCAAGTTAAATGCAAGGCATTCATAAGGCAGGCAAAAGGAGAATTTGAGAAGAAGCTTGCTGTGGAAGCAAAAACGCGTAATAAAGACTTTTTCAAGTACATTCGTAGCAAAAAACCTGAGAGTCAGCTGGTCCATTAGATGATAGAGGGGTTAAAGGGGCACTAAGAGGCGACAAGGCAATAGCGGAGAGACTGAATGAATGAATTCTTTGCTTCTGTCTTTACTGAAGAAGATGTAGGGATGTTACCCATGCCTGAAGTGGTATTTAAAGGTGCGGAAAAATTGAAGGAAATATCAATACATCAGGAAGATGTATTACAACTATTAGATAAACTGAAGAGTAGCAAATCACCTGGGCCAGATTGATATACATCCAAGGGTGTTGAAAGAACTGAAATATGAGATTGCAGACCTGCTATTAGTAATCTGTGAACGATCATTAAAATCACCTCTAATACCTGAAGACTGGAGGATGGCGAACGTAACGCCAATTTTTAAAAAGGGTTCCAGGGGTGATCCGGGAAACTACAGACCGGTGAGCCTGACGTCAGTAGGGTTAAAGGGCCAATTTTCCCAATGGAGAAAGGTGAATAGTGGTGTACCGCAGGGATCTGTGCTAGGTCCGTTGCTTTTTGACATATTCATAAATGACCTGGAAAAGGGAATAACGAGTGAGGTTATCAAATTTGCAGATGACACAAAACTATTTAAAGTTGTTAAAACCCAAGAGGATTATGGAAAATTACAAGAGGATCTTGATAAATTGGAAGACTGGGCATCAAAATGGCAGATGAAATTTAATGTGGACAAGTGCAAAGTTATGCACCTAGGGAAGAACAACCCAAGCTATGGTTACCCGATGCAAGGTTCCACATTAGGAACCACCACCCAGGAAAAAGATTTAGTCATCATTGTGGACAACATGTTAAAACCCTCCGCCCAGTGTGTAGCGGCAGCCAAGAGAGCAAAATAGAATGCTAGGTATCATAAGGAAAGGAATGGAAAATAAAACAAAGGATATTATAATGCCTCTGTATCGTTCCATAGTGAGATCGCACCTTGAATATTGTGTGCAATTCTGGTTGCTGTATCTTAAAAAGGATATAGAGTTATTAGAAAAGGTTAAGAGAAGAGCCACCAAAATGGTAAAGGAGATGGAAGGATACCTCTGTGAAGAAAGGCTAAAAAGGTTAGGGCTCTTTAACCTGGAAAAGAGATGGTTGAGGGGAGATATGATAGAAGCCTATAAATTAATGAACGGAGTGGAACGGGTAAATGTAGATCGATTGTTTACATTATCAGAATATAGAAAGACTAGGGGACATGCAATGAAGCCACAGGGTAAACTATTTAAGACTAATAAAAGAAAATATTTTTTCACTCAACGTATAATAAAACTCTGGAATTTGTTACCGGAAGATGTAGTAAAGGCTGTTAGTGTAGCTGGGTTTAAAAAAGGTTTGGATGAGTTCCTGGAGGAAAGGTCCATAAACCATTATTAAGAAGGGACCCAGGATATCAATGCTTGAGCCAATACAAGCATTGTGGAACCTGTGTCTTTTGGGGAAACTGCTAGGTACGTATGACCTAGATTGGCCACTGTTGGAAACAGAATACTGGGCTTGATGGACCTTGGTCTGACCCAGTATGGCATATGGCATATCTTAAGTTATCTTTATATAGATATCACCCCACTGAATATCAGCCCATGTATTTGTCATGGAAGTTCCTTCATAAATTGCTCTGTATGAGGGATTTTTGTGAATAAATAAGGGATTTCCCATATAAAATATCCTTTAAAAATTGTCTTGGGAGCTCGGGGTGGGGGGAGAAGGGGGAAGGTGTAAAGAGAGAACTGGGGGCAAGGTCAGGATAGACACAGAAAAGAATTTTCAATTCCTCACTCCTCTGTTACTCGTTCAAGACTGCAACATTGCAAGCCGCTGGGTTTCCAAGGAGAACTGCCGCTGAATATTGGTTTGCAGGCCCATGCTGGAAATTCCTCCTTCCCATGTCCAAACCTAAGAACTGTTACTTGTTAAGTGTCATTGAGTTGGTGTCGACTCATGGCGACCCTCTAGGGCACCCATAGCTGCTGTAATTGTATCAATCCATCTCATTGCCAGCCTTCCTCTTTTGTGCTAACCTTCTACCTTACCAAGCATTACGGCTTTCTCTAATGATCTCTCTCTTTGCATGAAGTGTCCAAAGTATGAAAGATGAAGTCTTGTCATCTGAGCTTCTAAGGAAAGCTTAGGTTTGATCTCCTCTGGTACTGACTGGTTTGTTTTTCGGACAGCTCATGATATACACAATATTCATCGCCAGCACCAAAATTCAAAGGCATTGATTTTCTTCCTGTCTATCTGTTTCACTGTCCAACTTTCACATCCATATGATGTTGTTGAAAATACCATGGCTTGAACAAGTTGAATCTTTGTATGGAGAGAGACGTCTTTTTTGCTCTTGAGAATCTTGTCTAGGTCCTTCATAGCCTTTCTGCCAAGAACAATGCGTTGTTGGATTTCTTGACTGCTTGTCCTTTTTTTTATTGATTGTTGATATGAGTAGGTTAAAGGTGTCAACTTTTTCAATTTCTTCTCCATTAATGATGAATTTACTGATTTTGCCAGTTGTCAGGATTTTTGTCGTCTTAACAATAAGGTGCAAGCTCATTTTAAGATATGTTCTTTGATCTTGAGAAGCAAATGTTTGAGATCGTCTTCACTTTCAGCTGGTAATGTGGTATCATCAGCATAGTGAAGGTTGTTGAGTCTTCCACCAATCTTCACACCTCGGTTGTCTTCATACAGTCCTGCTTCTCTGATGATTTATTCTGCATATAAATTAAAGAGGTAGGGGGAAAGCACTGCTACTTTATACCTTATCAGTGAGAATACTGGCAGGCAAGGGCACAATGCTTTAAGAATTTACTTTAGTGTCTTATTTATGTGGACCAATACTCTATCTTCAGTTGAGCCACCTGTTTTTAGCTACTATTGTCTGATTTGTTGTCCTTTAAAAGTGGCTGTGGGAAACAAAAAAATGGATTGCGAGGCTGTCATCACAAAATGTCAAAAAGATATGGAAGGACTACATAGAGAGGAGTGAAATATATTTCACAATTTATTTTTTTTATGGAGGCTGAAAATTTCTTTGAGTTACCCAGCATAAACCAGTATAGCATGGAATTTCACCATAGCGATGATATGGCAGACAATCTTAGCAAAATGAATCCCAGGCACAATTCTGATGATTTAATATTGAGAAATACCACTAAAACATTGCATTCATCCATATCTATAAAAGCATATCTTTATGTGCAACAGAACTCTTAAAACTTGACCCCAGGTTGCTGAAGTCACAAGCATTGCCTCGGTAGAATCATTTATTTAAAGCCGACAGCATAAGTGAGGAGGCTGCAGAGTCATTTTATAAGGTTCTTTATGAAAATGTCAAAGGGCTGAAACTATTTGCCGATGGTGAAAAGATAAGGAATGGAACAGTATCTCAATTGCATGTGCCCCTAATTTTCCTTAAAAAGGTTAGAGTGAAAAAGAAGTGGATTTTCTTGAGTTTTTTATAGACAAAAGTCACATCCATAGCAGCGCAGAAAGAGCCTTGAAAGCGAACTGGTTGATGTCCAGTTTGCTTCTGATAAAAACATCAATGGCTTTCCACAGATACTGGTTTCTGTGTAGTAATTACAGAGAAACCAGATGTGACAGAGGGTATTTTGTACATGAATCTGCATGTTATAGCTCAAAAGAACAGGACGTAAAAATGTCGTGCTAGATGTCTTGAAGCAATTTGGTTCAGTTGAGGATAATGTTTCCATAGACTGAGCATCATTAAGAAGGCAAAGAAGATGGATTGAGATTGGGCCAATGTTGACCAATTTCTTCTCCAACTACTTTTGTTTCAAAAATATTAGATGAGGCATCTGGCAGGTGCCAGCTGTACTTTTTAAAACAAGTGCGATTTGTGCATGTTGGAATGTGCACAAAACTAGGTAACCCTTATAACATTGCCCTCATAATGTAAGGCATACTCCCCGCCCATTCCATGCTCTCTTCTACATTAATTTTTGAATGCAGCTCTTCGAACATGCTGGTTAACCTGATACCGTACTGTTATAGACTTCATTAATTCACACATTAAACACATGGGGGCTCTTTTACTTAGATGTGGTAAGGTTTTGTGCAAAAAGTAATGCATAGTACAGTAAGTTCAATGTCTCTGTGGTCAATGCAGGAGGCATGGTTTATGGTTTAGGCACCTGATATACTGCCCTTTACTTGTGCATCAGTGCGGTTTACATGTATACTAATAGGTACTTTTTATTCCCTTGTCCCCGAAGGGCTCACAATCTAAGTGTACCTGAGGCAATGGAGGGTTAAGTGGCATGCCCAGCATCTGCCAACATTTACTGCACAGGGCAGCCACTTACTGCACTGGCTCACATCACCTGCCTTGACATCTATCACGGGCCTGGCTCAGAATAACAGCCAAAGTATTGCTGCCAATTGTGTGCCCAATTCTATGACTTCCATCCAATCACAGCCTCCCACTTTGATCACCTCCATCTTGTACTACCCTCCTTACATGTTCCAATCCCTCCTTGGCAATTGTCCCTCGGCATCTCCCCCATTCAGCATCCCCCACCACAGAAAGCAAACCACTGCAAAAGTCCTACCCCCGACTAGACTCCTGAAGATGTAATCCTCCTCCCCTTCTCTTCTCCCTGCCATCTGCCAGGACCACCCTGGGAGCTCCCTCTGTTCTCAGTGGTGCTGGAAGAAGGAACGGTTGCCCTCTGTTCCTGTCCCGTCTGCTAAGGATCCAAAATAATGCCAGTACCCCCTAGTGGTAGTCTTGTAATACCACTGCTAGGGGTCAATCCCAAGCACACAAGTTGTCACTGGCCAACACGCCCACTCTTCTTCCTGATCCCTTCCAAAAAAGACTCCACGAAATTAGTGCACAAACTAGAACACAGTAACTGTCCTGTCAGCATGGTAAGAGTTACTGCAGGCTTGTGCTGACAGTGCGTATTAATTTGCATGCTAATTGCTTAATACATGTAAGTAAAAGGGTCCCTTAATGCAGCTTAGTAAATGGGCCCCATGGACTGGTGTCTTATTGGTTTACGCTGTACATCTGACTTATCTTTTGTTACTTCATTGTTAATATGAACCAATGAGATTCTGTTTGTGTGAAGCAATTTGTGATACTTTCACTGTTAGGAGTTAAGAAGGAGTAAAAATGTAAGGAATGCAAATCCCCCCCCCCAAAAAAAATAACTTGAAGCAAAAGGGACAATTTTGGAAGCCCTATTTGTGCTTTGGACTTCCAAAAACGGGCATAGAGATGTCCAAAGCCATTTTCGAAGCTGGCTCTTGGTACATCCAAGTCTGAACAGGGGCGTAGTGGAGATGTTCCCAGGAACCTGGAGATCCCCACCTGATCTCAGAAATGACATGTACATCTGTCATCTAAGTTTAGACCTGCTCCAGGCATGAACAGGCATCTGAAAAGTGCTTGTTTTGGTTGAAAAACATCCAGAAGGCATGCCATCATCACCAATACTCGGCACAATGTTAATGATAGCAGCAGTGGGATTTGAACTCTTGGCTTTACCTGTTTCTAGTCCCCTACTTCTAATCATTAGGCTTTTCCAGATATCCATGGGTCTGAAATATGGCTTTGGGGATCTATGTAGATGCCAGTATTGGGCATGTCTATGTGAAATCATGTCTGCACCTGGATGTGCCTGCATCGTCCTTGTTTTCTTGGATATAGCTGCCGCATTTGACTCAGTAAGCCATGAGATTCTCCTGAGGCGACTCAAAGAGAAGGGTATCTGCGACGCAGCATTAGATTGGTGCAAATCATACCTGTCCGACAGATGGCAACATGTACGAACAGGGACCTCAGCATCAGAACCTTTCCACCAGAAGCAGGGTGTTCACAGGGTTCCTCTCTACCTGCCCTGATGTTCAACCTATACATGCAGCCCATCTTTGACCTCATCAGATCATTTAACGTGAACTGCCTGATATATGCTGATGATGTGCTACTCTACATGCCATTCATAACCGACCAGTTAGAACTCTCCCCACAGACAGACTGCTTCGACGCAGTGTCCGACTGGCTCCAGAACCAAAACCTCCGGATACAGCACAAGAAAATAGAAGTGCTTTTTATCACAAGGGACCAAAACGTTATCCCCCCAGCCTATCTAAAAGTCAAGGAAGCCAAGCTGCAAACCAAGTCCACAATCCGATACCTTGGTGTCACTCTTGACCATCGACTGGACATGAAGGTGCACATTAGCAACATGGTAAGAGTGGTCTACCATAAGATTCGGACTCTCAGACACTTACACCCCCTGCTACAACCGGACGATTTCCGAACAATCTTTCAAGCACTGACCATTCCACATCTCGACTACGCCAACGCGATCCTCCAAGGGCTCCCACAATCCACTCTAGGTCTGCTCCAGCTCGCCATGAATACTGCGGCCAGAGTTCTGAATGGCGCCTCCAGGCGCGACCACGTAACGCTCATCCTGAAACAGCTTCATTGGCTCCCCATCTGCAGTAGGCTCTCCTTCAAGACCTTACTGCTAGCCTTCAAGGCCATTAATGGGATCTCCTCCTCACTCGCTGACCTTAGTCACATTACTCCCCCAACAGGGCCAGAAGATCTGAAGCAATAAACACACTGGTAATCCCCAAAACAGTGACCTAATGCACCCAGGGAGCGGTAAACAGGGCTTTTAGGCTCTGTGCACCTAGATGCTGGAATGCTCTGCCACCCAACATCCGGGCAATCCCTGACATAACACAATTTAGGAAGGCTTTGAAGCACCACCTCGTCCTCAAGTGCTACCCAGAGGAATGGCACCCCAACCCGCCTCACACACAATAACGTGCTTTGATTAAGCTGTGACATGTACTGATATAGTACCATAAATATGTAAATAGTTACCCTGGTGACATGGACCGATATTGTACCATAAATATGTAAATAGTTACCCTGGTTATCCAAGTTTAATCACCTGTTATTTGTAAATACGGTGTAGATCTCTGCCCGTATAAACTCGTTGTTTGAATGTAAACCACACTGATATCGAATAGCGTGGTATAAAAGAGACTATAAATAAATAAATAAATCTTTTTCAGATGTTCTGGCTTAGATGCCACAGATTGCACTTGGACGTCCCTTCTAAAATTCCCCTCAAAATGTTCAATCAGTAACGACAACAAATTTCAATTTCCCAAAGATTTCCTTGAAATAGTGCACTTCATTACAGGAATTAAGATGGACCCTGCAGCAGATAGTGGAAGATAACTTGATAAGCTTCTTCTCTCATTTATTTTGTTACTGTTGTATAGAGAGGATTATCTTAGAAACATAGAAACATGATGACAGAAAAAGACCACATGGCCTATCTAGTCTGTCCTTCCATAACAACTACAACAGTCCACTTTTTACCTTTAGAGATCCTCTGTGTTGGTCCCATGCTTTTTTGAATTCAGTTACTGTCCTCATCTCTACCACCTCCACTGGGAGACTATTCCACGGATCCACTACTCTTTCCATAAAGAAATATTTCCGCATATCACTCCTGAATCTATCTCCCTTCACCCTCATCCCATGTCCCCTCGTAGCAGAACTTGCTTTCAATTGAAAGAGGCTCTCTCCCTGAACATTTATGCCACGGAGGTATTTAAACATCTCAATCATATCACTTCTATCCCACCTTTCCTCTAAGGTGTACATATTAAGATCCTTAAGTCTGTCCTCATATGCTTTATAATGAAGCCCACTAATCATTTTAGTAGCAACCCTCTGCACCGACTCCATCCTGTGCACATCCTTTTGAAGGTGCGGTCTCCAGAATTGCACACCATACTCCAAATGAGGTCGCACAAAAGACTTATACAGAGGCATTATCACCTCCTTTTTTCTGCTAGCCATTCCTCTCCGTATGCACCCAAGCATCCTTCTAGCTTTTGCCGTCGCCTTTTCTACCTGTTTAGCTACTTTAAGATCATCAGACACAACCACGCCTAGGTCCCGCTCTTCTTTAGTGGACAAAAGTACTTCACCTCCTCTACTGTATTGCTCCCTTGGATTGCTGCAGCCCAAATGCATGACCTTACATTTTTTAACATTAAATCCCAGCTGCCAAATTCTAGACCATTCTTCAAGCTTAGCTAGATCCCTCCTCATGTTATCTACACCTTCCTGGGTGTCTACTCTATTGCAGATTTTGGTATCATCTGCAAAGAGGCAAACCTTACCCGACAGCCCTTCCGTTATATCACTAACAAAGATGTTAAAAAGAATCGGACCAAGGACAGATCCCTGGGGCACACCACTGGTAACATCCTTCTCCTCAGAGTGAGCTCCATTTACTTGTACTCTTTGTCGCCTCCCACCAAACCAATTTCTAACCCAAGCAGTAACTTTAGGGTCCATCCCTAGGGTGCTCACTATAAATCGCCCGTGAGGAACAGTGTCAAAGGCTTTACTGAAATCTAAATACACCACATCTAGAGCGCTCCCTGGTCACCCAGTCAAAGAAATCAATCAGATTTGTCTGACAAGACCTGCCTCTGGTGAATCCATGCTGCCTCAGATCCTGTAATCCGCTGGACTCCAGAAACCTCACTATTTTCTCTTTCAGCAGCGTTTCCATTAATTTACTCACCACCGAAGTTAAACTAACCGGCCTGTAGTTTTCAACCACATCCTTACTTCCACTTTTGCGTAAAGGCACCACATGAGCCTCTCTCCAGTCCTTTTGGCACCACTCCCAACTCCAACGAGGCATTAAAAAGGTCAGTCAGTGGAGCTGCTAGAACGTCCCCAAGTTCCCTCAGTATTCTAGGGTGTATCCCATCCGGTCCCATCGCTTTGTCTACTTTAAGTTGAGCTAGTTTCTCACGAACACAGTCTTCTGAAAATTGTTCAAGATGTCCCTCGCTTCTGTTCTTATTTGTGGGTGTTTTCTGAGGTCCTGCTCCTGGTTCTTCATCTGTGAACACAGAACAAAAATATTTGTTAAGCAATTCCACTTTATCCTTATCAGCTTCGACATATTCCCCCCCTGCACCCTTGAGTCTGACAATACCACTTTTGCCCTTCCTCTTCTCACTAATATATCTGAAAAATGTCTTATCCCCCCATTTTATTGCATTGGCTATTTCCTCCTCCTTTTGAATCTTTGCCTTCTTGACTACTTTGCTAGCTTCTCTAAGTTTTTCCAAATACAGATGCCTGTCTTCCTCTCTCTCTGTGATCTCTTGTATTTCATGAAGGCCTCCCTCTTTTTCTTCACTTTTTCAGCTACTTCCTTCGAAAACCATAGCGGTCTCCTGTTCCTTTTGCCTTTATTTACCATTTTAACAAAAAGGTTGGTTGCCTTTAAAATACCCCCTTTCAGTTTTGCCCACTGTTTTTCTACATCCCCCAGCTATTCCCATCCCACTAACAACTCCCTGAGGTATTGGCCCATCTTCGCAAAGTTAGTCTTCCTAAAGTCTAAGATCCTCACCTTGGAATGGATTCTAACAGCCCTAGTCCTTATACTCAACCACACCATCTGGTGATCACTGGATGCAAAATGATCTCCCACTACAACATCAGAAACACTTTCACCATTGGTAAGCACCAAGTCCAGTATGGCCCCTTCACGTGTGGGGTCTGTTACCAATTGCCTGAATAGTTCTCCCTGTAGAGAATCCAGGATCTCCTTACTTCTAGATGATACTGCAGCAGGAATGTGCCAATCAACATCTGGCATATTGAAATCTCCTATCAGTAGCACTTCCCCTTTCCTAGCAATGCTGCGTATGTCTTCAATTAACTCTCTGTCCACCTCTTCCTCTTGTGAGGGAGGTCTGTATATCACACCAATGCAAATAGATTTCTCTTTCCCTCTTTCTAGTTTAACCCACAATGCCTCTTCTCTCTCCCTTTTAAGCTCTGTAATTCCAAAGCTTTAATAGTAGTTTTTACATATAGTGCCACTCCTCCTCCCCTTCTTCCTACCCTGTCCTTTCTGAATAAAGTATAGCCAGGTATAGTTACATCCCAGTCATGGTTTTCTGTGAACCATGTTTCCGTAACTGCCACTAAATCCAAGTCAGCCACTCCCACCAAAGCTTCAACTTCAGGGATCTTATTTCCCATGCTACGGGCATTAATACACACTGCTTTCCATATGTTACCCCTGTTACCCATTTCCATAAAGGTATTTAATATATCACCTACCTGGGGGCTTCCACTTACCTGGGGGCTTTCTTCACCCATCCCCAACGAATCTAGTTTAAAGCCCTCTTCAGTAGATTAGCCAGTCTACTACCAAAGATGCGTTGACCTTTCTTGGACAGATGGATGCCATCTCTGCTCTGCAACCCTTGGAACAGCATCCCATGGTCTAGGAAACCAAAACGCTCTCGATGACACCATCCACGCAGCCATGCATTCATCTCCAGGATGCGAGCCTCTCTGCCTTGGCCTTTACCCTCAACAGGGAGGATCTTGTTTGACTTTGTTTCAGTTTTGCTGTAAGAGATTATTTTTGTTTTTTTTGAAAAAAGGGGGGGGGGGGGAAGAACTTAGGATTCTCTTTCCCTATTTCAAGTTTCTTGCAATGTAATTGGTTAAAATGCATATAACGTTTATAAACAACATAAAAGGTCATTTGCATTTCACCCTGCATGTTCCAAGTTTCACAAGCTCAATATGCAAAAAGTAATTTTGGGAGCTTGCTAGACAAACATTGCTCTTCAAATTCTAACCCTGGCCCCCACCGACTGGCTAAAGTTTGTCCAGGCAACTGATATAAACATTGTGGGCCCGATCAGGAAGGTGAATAGCAGGACTGTATGTCCCAGCAGGATGTCCAGCCCCGCTATCCACCTTCACCATATACTGCCCCCCCTCCCCCTATATGCAGAGAGCCACTCTGTGTGCTGCAGGAGACAGGAGTAGCACAGGGGTGGAGTGGGACGGTCCTGTCATCCGGACGTACAGGGCTGATTCCAGTCATGGTCCTGTATGTCTGGGAAGCACCAGCGGCACAGCCAGCTTATTCCACCTTGGAGGCTGCCCCTCTAGATCTGATGGCCAGCCCCAGGGCAGCAATGGTGGCAAGTCTATTGAGTCCCCGCCGCCCAATCTGGCCCCTGGCTGCCCCCACCAGGGTCCCAAAGGCAGCAGGCAGGTTGTGCCATGGGTAAGATGTCCCTGTGGCAATGCGGGGCATGCCAGGCCGTCTCCCAGTGCTCGATCCTGCACCCGTGGGCATGTCTTGCTCCTGTGGTGCAGACTTGGGTGCTGATGGGCCCATCCTGTTGGGTCCGTCCAGATGGCTTGGACATGCTCTTTTGGGGATCGAGTTCTAACAGGATAGAATGAGGTGGCCCAGCCCAGGGATATACTTGGGGTGCAATGAAGCCTTTGCCTGTTAGCTCCAACATAGAATATTGGCCTATTAAAGTTTCTGGTTAAGTCTAGTTTGCTCAATATGAGACGTAAACATTGGCCATTCATTGCAGTGTCATTCAGGCTGAATATCCTGATAAAGTCGACCAGTTAACTCTGTCTACATACGGCCAATGGAATATCAGCTGCAATATGTTTTGTGATCTGCACACATCTGTGAATTATGCACTGAATGCCAAGTCTTCTGCTTAGAATTAAAAGCAATTCTATGATCCATGCTTGCAAAAAAAGTCTTGCAAACTCTGAAATATTTATGAACCGTCTGGTGATGTGAATATTGTATTGAAATGTTTGCACAATGATAGGCAAGACCTTCATTTGGTTTCAAATTAGACCTCTGTCTACATGTAGGGTTTTATTTTCAAAAGTGAGCAAAACAAATGATAACTGCATTATTAATACTAATTAAACAGATGATGAAGAAATAGGGCCATTGACATCTGCTGCATGAATCCTCTTTTGCTATTTGTAGCTTTGTCCTTTTCTTGTATAGCAGAAGGGCGGAAAAGCCATGGCTAGGTAAAAGGCTACATTGTATTATAAAGTAATTCAAGGCACCGAATACAATAAAGTAGCAATGTTGCTGATGGAGACTGACCACTGTCTTTCTGTACTTAGGGTCATATATTAAATATTCAACTAACCCCGGATTTGGGAGCATGATGAGACTAGCTCCCAGGAAGGTATTTTTTTCTGCATGCTAATGGGACTTAGTATGCCTACAAAGCTTTAGCGCATAGGTCCCAAAATGACTTGTTCTTTGTTGATTCATTGTGCCAGGCTAGCTCTCGAGATTATAGCTATTCTCCCTCAGTGGTCATGGATTTTCTTGTGAAATCAGAGACAGCAAAATGTTTTTGTAGAAATAAAATTTTTTATACTGTGCAGGTTCCATGTAAGACAGTTCAATGAGCTGTAGTTACCTGCGCTGGAAACATGTGAATGAAATCAATATGGTTAAGAAAAGCTTGACAGTTTGCACAATTAGAAACTGCTTATTTGACTGTTTTTCTATACTGCTTAGTCATTAAATCAACGAGGTTGGGCCTTATAGGGAGGCTCCAGCCAGAGAGATGCTGGAGGGGAGGAGGGAAGAGTGCAAGGCACTGGAAGATGAGGAGACGAATGCATGGGAGCAAAATGGCAGAGCAAAGGGCTCACTGCTCACCGTCATCCTCCGCAGAACACAGACACATGCACCCCCCCCCCCGCAAAATAGACAGATGCACACATCACCCTCGCAACACTCACACATACACGCACACATCACCCTCGCAACACACACACACACACACACACCACCCTCGCAACACTCACACACACACACAGGCACATCACTCCTGCAACACAGACAGATGTACACATCACCCTCGCAACACTCACACATACACGCACACATCACCCTCACAACACACACACACACACACACACCACCCTCGCAACACTCACACACACATACACAGGCACACCACTCCCGCAACACAGACAGATGTACACATCACCCTCGCAACACTCACACATACACGCACACATTACCCTCGCAACACACACACACACCACCCTTGCAACACTCACACACACATACACAGGCACACCACTCCCGCAACACTCACACATACACACACACACACACATCATCCTCATACACACACAGGCACACCACTCCCGCAACACAGACAGATGTACACATCACCCTCGCAACACTCACACATACACGCACACATCACCCTCGCAACACTCACACACACATACACAGGCACACCACTCCCGCAACACTCACACATACACACACACACACACATCATCCTCATACACACACAGGCACACCGCTCCCGCAACACAGATGACACATCACCCTTGCAACACTCACACATGCACTCCGCCCATGCACAACACAAACACACAGACACACACATGCAGATGCACACACCCACACATACACACAGACGCACACACCCACACATACACACAGACATACATGCACCCTATCCCCACAACACAGACAGAATCACATATCACCCTAGCAACACTCAGACATACACACACACCACATGCAATACTGTCTCAAGATATCTCTATCTATATCTACCTATATTTGTCTAACACCAGTTATAAATATGCCTTATAATACAGCCCCTCATCCCCCGCTACTGTAATGAGTGTATCTTGTCATCTTGCATCCTTTCCCCAAAGACATGTATCAGTTTGCAAAGGGAAGAAGAGGAAACATGCCATTTTGTCACACTATAAGTGCACACATCTCAGCTTGTCAAAACTTGCTATGCCACTCATAATATCAGTGGTTTACAAAATAAAATAATAGAACATAAATATAGAAAAGAGAGCAAAAATTAAAAGTAAAAAAATGTAAACTATATTATACAATTAAAGCATTATAAAAAATAAAAGTAAAAATGTCTAGAGGAAGTAGCCATCCTCATTTCCCTGAACCCGGCTGCCTCTGTAAAGTGTCTAATCACTTCCATATGCCATTGAAAAAAAGTAGGTTTGAAGAGCAGTCTTGAACTTAGAAAAAGGAGGACTAGATATTTAGAGCGATTAATGTGCTTAGCAGACCTGCTAATAGTGTTAATCACATTGATGGGGATATTCAGTGGGACCAACATGGTTAGCGCCATGGAATATCTGCAGGTGCTGCTTCTGTATGTCCCAATGCATCGAGGCATTCTGGAGGTGGATTGGGGGCAACACCCAGGGATCACTGGTCAGAGACAATATTCAGGCACTGCCCAGTTATCCCTCGGCAGTGAAAAGTAGGCTCAGTAAATGCTGTGCAAACGTTCGGCACCAAAACTTTGGGCAGTGACTGAATATCACCATCGCTCAGTTAGCGTCTGTGCTATCCGGCTGACCTGGATTTTAATCTGGTAGCCGGATATGGCCCTGGCATTGAATATCTGGGTCTAAGGTTCAGGGGAGGTGGCTAGCCTCTTTAGAATGCCTAGCCACCAGCGCTGAATATCGGGCCAAAGGTTCCAATCTGATGTATCGGAGTAGGGCATTCCAGAGTCCTGGAGCCAAATAATAAAACACTGATCGATGAGTTATCTTGCATCATGCTCTGGTATTAGCAGGTATCCTAAATGGTTTGGGGAAAGAGAATGCAAGCTTTTACCTGCAATGTATGGAATTGATAAGTTAAGACAGATGCAAAAGAAACCTTATGCATCAAAGTCAGAATTTTGAATTATATACGAAATGAGACTGGCAACCAATTATGCTCCACTAGAAAGGGGAGTAATCCTATCAAACTTACCAGTACAGGTGACCAATTTAATAGTCGAACAGTTAGTAAACGTTTTGAGGAGGCAAACATGAGGCCATTATGCAAGTGAATGAACTAATGTGAGTAAAACATCTTTCTGAAAGTGAGACCTGATAGAACGGATTTGTCTCAAAGCCAGGAAACAGGATTTGGTTACTGATGCAAACTGAGGATCAAGACTACAGCCCATAATCTTCAAAACTGGAACTAATGGTAAGGGGGCTGTCCATGGGTAGCAGGAGCATAACTGGGAGTATCAGAATCTCCTGACATCCACATGGCTTGGGTTTTAGCCAAGTTTAATTTCAATTGGTGGTCATTTAGCCAATCGGCCACAGCATTCAAAGAGTTATTCAATAGAGAAAGATCAGGAGCAGTAGGATCAGTATGGATAAGTTGCACATCATTCACAAAAAAAAAAAAAAGCCACTTACTCCCATGGATTGCACTAGCAAAACTCATGGGCTTAAAAAATATTGAAAAAGCACCAGAGAATGAATCGACCCCTCTGGAACTCCACAGCTTAAGGGAAACTTCTGAGAGCTTTTTGACTCAAAAGTAATCATAAAAGTAAGAGCAAATAAGAAAGATCGAAACCATTGCAAAATCTGTCCCTCCTCAACCTTTAATTGCTTACTAAGTAAGTGAAATTCAAATTCCTACAGAATTGAACATTATCATTGCCTCAGCTAAAGCTGTATAGACTTAAATCTGTAAAGCTTTGATTTAGTTCAAATGGTTCTGCAGCCATGTATTTCCTGGTAGAATTTCAGGATTGTAGAAATAAGGTAGAGAACATGACAAAAACATCAGTACTGAGAAAGAGATGGGAGTGAACAGATGAATACAGAAGACTATGCTGTGGGAATAAACAGCAGCTGGTGATTAAAAGGGTTGCTTGAACTCGATGCTCTATGAGGCGATCTAATTGGGTCTCTGTTGACCATTTTAACCATAATTTTCATTGACTTAATTTACAAGCTTTTAGCATTCCTTGGATATCAACTATGGATAAAAAAGAGCAAATCTTAACATTGTGGGCTAGCAAAGCAGTAAAGCACACTAATGGATAAATATAACATGTAGCTTCCATAGCAGGGCATATTTAGTCTGCAGAAAATGAATTCATTTTCTCGTAAAACAGTACTCAATATGTTAAGAGGTTTTGTTACATAATACTCTGTAAAATATATTTTACACTGGATAAAGTTTCTATTGTTATTGCAGAATTCACAACCACAGTGTAGAACATGTCCAAATATCTTAAGGGCTATTAATATTACAAGCAGTTTTATTACTCTATTGTAAGAATTTCAGCATCAATATCAACTCAAATAGTTCAGCTAAAATCCCTACTTAATTTCCCATGTAATGATCTAACATAAGATCAGGAGTTTCAGAACTATATTTTTGGAGGTTTTCATTTTGTTTTGTCTTTTTTGAAGTTCATGTTTAACTTTTATATTTGTTCTGATTTTTGTCATCTCTTTCAGTTTTGTTTTTAGGTTATTTTTCTGGCGTCCAGGTTTCCCATATGGGAATGGGAATTTTATTATGGATTATGGTTTAATAAACTTACTATACTGCTTTTTCAAGCATACAAAGTGGTTTACAATTAGCAGTCCAGTGTGCTGGGCTATGGAATAAAGACACTGGTATTGGTCTCATGTCTCCACTGCTACTACTGGATACAACTAGTTATTTTTTTCTGGGTTTATCTTGTGTGAATATCA
Source organism: Ichthyophis bannanicus (assembly GCA_033557465.1). Lineage (NCBI taxonomy): Eukaryota > Metazoa > Chordata > Amphibia > Gymnophiona > Ichthyophiidae > Ichthyophis > Ichthyophis bannanicus. Next base: position 34,407,088 of record CM066050.1, on the reverse strand, counting down.
ACATTAAAGAGCTTAGATTTCCTCACTGGTTCATTGTTCCTCTGCCTCTTTCTTTGCAGAGTACAAAGTAAATGCCGTGCTAGCCCACTAAAATATAATTACCTAAAAGAGCGTACAATGCCAACAGACATGGTAGTTAAAAGCGTTACTTTTGTGACATTAACCAATGTTTACAGCGGAAGTGTTTGGGATTGCTAAGCTTCATGGGTATATAGTTGCATGAAGAGAGACACATGTTTAATGTAGTTTAACAGTGGAGCTAGATCAGCACCTCTTAACAGCCTGGTCACAACTTTGGGGAACGAAGAAGCCACTGGTGATAGTAACTATTCACTGTTTACATTTCCAGCCAATGGATTAAAAAACTGATAGCAGATCTACGGCATCAACTCCTAATGGTGTTCAAGAGGCATAAATCAACTGATCCCATGTACCCACGAACCTGATAGAAGTGTAAATTGGGCAAGTCATAGCCAATTCAAAAAAGTTATGAATCAGGAAATCTCACATGCTGAAATATTTCTGGGGTGTAGAGATTACTTGAAAACTGTGGTGAAGACTGTGACCAGGGCAGGAAGTTTTGTATTTTATAGTATTTATGCTGTTCTGGCGTAACAGTAAAAGTAGGTTATTGTGGGGATGACTTTAAAAGCATCTCCACATTCTAATAGTAGCATTTTCTTGTGGAGATTGGAATCCCATATAGAAATTCCAAGGGGGATTGGTGGGGGTATGGTTGGATATGGCCTGGACAGACCAAAAAGCTACGTGCACTCACTATTTTGCAAAGGGAATCCATGTGCTTGTTTTGGCCAGGGGATTTACACAGGGGATTAAGGGAGTAATTCTTCTTAATCCCCCATTTTTAATTTCCTCTTCCAAAATGTAAAAGTTTCAAAATTGTGGGCTCTCTGCATAATTTCAGGATTTATATGAATAGGTTTCTAAAACGGCACAGAAAGATGTCTGAGTGTTGCCACTTGAATGTGGAACTTCCAAATCGCCACTTCCATATGGAAATGTCAGCACATCCGTGTGGAAGCTGCAGAATTGGTGATACCCCAGTTTTCCCATGTGCTGATTTGTAAAATGGTCCCTCTCACTCTGTAGGGAAGGCAAATCCATGTGCACTCCTACCCGTCTTCATACATATTTTACAAAGGCTTTGCATGCAGCAGATACTTTGCAAGATACGGTGCAAATTTTCTATGTCCTGACCTGGATGTCTTGATTCCCCTTTCCATGTCCTATCTCTAATTGCCCTTCAAAGGGAAATTGTGGATGAATCATTGTGTTTAATAATGTAATCATGATAGTATATGGGTCTATTTTCAAAAGGACTTGTGGCTGCAGCTAAATGTCCCTTATCTGTGGATTTTCTGCATTTCTGTCTGGGTAGCGCTGATAAGAAAATCTCTAAATGCTGAAGGACGAGACAGATTCTGCCAGGGCAGATAGAGGGCAGAATGACCAACTATACAGAAAGTGGTGATAGCCACTATCCATATAGCTAAACAATTTCATTTACTGTAGACTTGCAACAAAGCAGTCCTAAATTAAACTACTTAGCTATATACAGGGTGGCCCAAAAAAAGTGAGAACATCTCCTGGCATATAAGTTACTTAAAAATTCAAAAAGACAGATGTAAACGATTGATAAATTAAAAAAAAAACAAAGATGGCAACCGGAAATTGTCGAAATAAAGACATTATATAGCTAAAAAAAGGTAAATAAGTAAACTGTTTTTATTTCGACAATTGCCATAAGGAGTGGAGGAGTGGCCTAGTGGTTGGGGCAAGGTACTTCAGGCTGGAAGGTCAGGGGTTCAAATCCCACTAGAGGACAGCAACCTTGGGCCAGAAGGACTGGGGTTTCTAGTCCCACAGGTGCTCCTTGTGGTCTTGGGCAAGCCACTTAACCCTCCATAGCCCATGTTCCCTGTAAAATAGTTATCTCCAAGTTATAATGCCCTGTTCAATGTAATTTCAGTTTGTTCAATGTAAACTGAACTGATGCAGAATAGCATGGTATATAAGAGAATATAAATAAATGTGTATATATATATATATATATATATATATATATATATATATATATATATATGACAGCTGAATATTGCCATTCTGTTTTTTTATTGCATACAAGAGGGTCAAGTTTATTGGATCACATAGATCTTCTTCTGTAGATCCTAGTTTCCAAAGGAGGTTTTTCTCCTCTCTTGGTCTATCTTCTGAAGATAGGGCCCATTGTGTTCATTTTCTACAAGACGGTTTTGTTTGTGAGCACAAAACGGAGACAGAATTTCAGTGGAGCTACTGAGATCGCCTTCATGAATTTGATTTTGCCAAATAAAATAAAAATGAGTTATCTAAATGCATTTGACATTTCGAGTGCATTGATTGATGTAGTTCTCCATGACTAATAGACGATTAGCTGCACAGTATCCTCTTAAAGCCTTTGCCAGTTGTCCTCTCACTTTAGCAATATGACCGAGATTTCTGTTCTTAGGATGTATCGGGCAGGACATTACTGAATGTAACCCTTACCCAGTGTGCTTACAGTGTTCGTATTTTCCGGGCTGAGAAATGCATAGATCATTGCAGAAACCAGAAGTCCATTGTTAAATCAATCAACGTAATCCTTGTGCCCCTTGATAACTTTAGCTCTCACGTTTCAGAGTGAGTTTACTGGATATTGCTGGGATTACTAGTAGTAGCCGCTCAGTCTAGACAGGGTTTCTGTTACAGTGAACATAGACAAAAGGATAAGAAACTGTAATGCCCAGCCCCCATTAAACATGCAGAAATGGCAAACCCAAGGTGGATCCTAATTCATTTTTTCACTCATCTCCACACTGAAAAAAAATATGAGAGCATAAGAGTACGGTAGAATGGACTGCTTGAAGAACTTTTAATTACAGTAAGAAAGCAACATGGGGACCTCTTTGGTTTGGCCATAATGTTTAAAATGTCTTATAAAGGGATTTCCTAATGAACTGGCTTTCTCGATGCTGAAGTTACAAAAAGGTGCTTTGCTGGACATGGACAGTGCTGATATTATCTCTTGAGTTCTGTGATATATAAAATATTTCTGCTATTCTTATGTGAAGCTAAATCAGCAGGAAGGTAATGCACTGCCTTAGAGGAAGTACAACATGGACTGGAGGTGTGGTCTCGTGGTTAGAGCCAGGTGTAAATTCCACTTTTCCTACTGATGCCTCTTGTGAGTTTGGGCTTCTGCCACTTAGATTGTAAGTCATCTGGGGACGGGACCTACCAAATGTATCTGAATATGTAACTCGCCTTGAGCTCAACTTTGGAAAGGGCGAGTAATTAAATCAACATTATAAAATGATTAAGAACTGCATTATGCATACAAGAATTCAAAAATAGCTGGATGGTAGATACTATGGGGGGGGGGGGGTATTCAGTGATGGTGGCTAGCCGTTCTAATGTGGCTAGCCACTGCCTCCAGCATTGAATATATGAGTTGCCCGGATTAGCGGGAAGCTAAGCAGGTAGCGGTGATATTCAGCTACTACCCAGTTAGCTTCCGCAGTGAAAGTTAGACCAGCCTTTGCTGTGCCTACTTCTGCCACCTTGCCATAAGCGGGCAGTGGCTCAATATATCACCACTGTCCAGTTATGGCCGAATTCCACCCCAGAAAGCCTCGATGCTAACTGGTTAGCACCGAGGAGTGCAGCGGTGGCAGCCGGGAATATTTAGTGGTACCAACCACGCTAATCCCTTTGAATATCCTCCCCTATGTACATTCAGTAGCAACCAAACAGATGGAAAAAGGAATTGAGGCGCTCTTTCCAATATTTCACATTTTCTTGTTTACAAAATTTAAAAATATGTCCATGAAACACTTTAAGGAAGGAATAAGAATTGATACACAAATAGATAAAATTAATGAATTAATAAAGACTAAGATCATGGATGACGCTGTCAAAAAGGAACAAAACAAATGGTCAAGCGAATGGCTGGGCTGCACTTATCTATGAAATATACGCATATATTTTTTTACCAAGGGGGGAGGGGCAATTGGTAAATGATTTGCATTGGCATAAAGACCATGCACACTTTTACCCGCAGGCTTTTCACTAAAGCAACAGAATGTAGCACCTTTACTTTCGTTTTGAAACTTAATGTGGGTACATAGCATGTGCCGTTGCTTGCAGGTGCATTATCTGAAGACAGAAATATTGCAGGCAATGTACGCATAAAGATTTGAAAATGCCATCTATTCACATACTTACCCCTCCCCCCCTCCCTCAATACCTTGAGAAATAATTGAAAATATTCCAACTGTATGTCGTCAGAATGTTTTAATAGTATGTTCAAAGGTAAACAACAAAAGATGTCTGTGCAAAGTAGATGTAGTAATGTCTGAGAATAAAACAAAACATGACCTGGACAGAATTAATGGCACCTTTCACTAATATTTGGTTGCACAATCCTTGGCAGTGATGATGGCCTCTAAACGTTTCTTGTAGCCATCTGTAAGTTTCGAACATCTGTCTGCTGGTAGTTTCTCCCACTCTTCAACTGTAATTCGTTCCAGCTCATGAATGTTTCCAGGATTCCTTTCACCAATGGCAGATTTCAGCTCTTTCTAAAGGATTTTCGATTAGATTGAGATCAGGACTCATTGCTGGTCAGTTTAAAACAGTCCATTTTTTCCTTTTTAACCATTCTTTTGTACTTTTGGATGTATCATTTATTAAAGTTTAATATACTACCCTTGGCGAGTGCATACAGAGTCATTTACAATCAATATAAAGAGGGGTAGACAAACCAAACAGGGGCTTAGGGAGGAAAAAGAACTACAATAATGACAGGACAGGGAACGGAAAGAGCAGTAGAAAGAAGGTAGGCAGGACATGGAAGCCATTCAATCATGCAGATGTCTGAGTGTTGCACAGACTGATGTTTTGGGTCATTATCCCGCTGGAAGGACCCATGACCTTCGGCACAGAACTAGCTTTCTGACACTAGGTAGAATATTTTGCTACAAAATACCTTGGTAGTCCTCTAGCTTCATGATTCGTTTAATGCATTCCAGGCCTCCAGTTCCTGAGGCAGCAAAACAACCCCACAACTTTATGGAACCTCCACCATATTTAACTGTAGGAAGGGTGTTTTTCCTTATAAGCTTCATTTCTTTGCCTTGTAAATGTATCGCTGGTCTGCATTGCCAAAGAGCTCAAATTTGGTTTCATCTGTCCACAGAACATTTTCCCAGAAGGATTGTGGTTTCTCAAGGTGGGTTTGGGCAAAGACCAGGCATGCCTTTTTATGACTGTCTTTGAGCAGTAGGGCCCTTTTTTGCCTTCACCGATGAAGCCCTTCTTGTTTAGTGCATGGCGTATGGTGCGGGTTGAAACCACTACTCCAGATTTGTTCCAGGTCAGCCTTAAGTTCTTTAGATGTTGTACGTAGTATTTTTCCAACAGTTTGCATTTACCCTCAAAGATTTCTTGGATTAATTTTCCTCTTCCCATGTCTTGGGAGTGTTCTTAATAACACTGTGAACTGTAGGCATAGGAATCTCAAAGGTCTTTGGAGATTGCCTTGTACCCCTTTGAAGTTTAATGTTTGGTGATAATGGCTTTTCTGATGGTCTCAGACAGCTCTCTTGCCTTCACCACTGTGGAAATGGAACAAGGAGTGAATATGGCCATTTTAAACATTAGAGCCATCTTTTATTGGTTGATTCAAGTCGTGAGTACTGACAATTAATCACAGATGTGTCTAATTTTACTGCAATAGGAATGTAGTTCTTCTATTAAAAGTGATTTGAATTGTTTATAAAGGTGCCAATAATCATGCCCTCTAATTAAGAACTTCATTCTACCTTGATTGGATGAATCTCCTTCCTTCATTCTGGATTTGGCTTTTAATCTTTTTGGAATAATCATGTCCTGGCAATGTCCCAGTTTTTATACTATTTCCCTTTTTAATTGGTCTTATTTTATATGATTCTTTTATGTGTGAAATATGTGTGTGCATATATAGTCCAAAGCCATTTCACTGGAGACTTTTTGTTTTAGAGATATTGGACATGTGGAGACTGATTCTGAGTGGGGCACGTCTGGGCTGTCCAGATGCACAAAAGATGTATGGGCCTCAATTGTATCCGATTCTGCAACCACAGGAGCTATACATTCCCACGTTTGCAGAATCGGGGCACTTGGATGGCCTGGTGTGCCCCCAATTCTGTTGCTGGAAACATCTCATGCACTGCCCAGCCAGTCCTCTCAGCACCCCGGGTGGTGTGCTGGTGCAGAGGCATCCTGTCACCATGGCACCAGCATGTCTAGGCCAGCCAGAGACAGTCAGCTCTGGTGCAATTTGGCCCTGACATCCTGCCACCCAACCCCTGGAAGGGGCTGTCCTGCAGCAGTGTGGTGGTTTTGGGGGGGGGGGGGGAAGCTGCATGTCCCGATTGGCCCAGCACCTGGCACTTAAACCACCTTCGAGGTAGAATAAGCCAGGCATACAAGTAGATGGCGGTGGATGTACAGAGGCCCAACCAGAATGGCCTCCTGTACATCTGGCCTCTTTGGCCCACCCCCACTCCACCCCTGCTCCGCCTCCTTGCTGCCTCCTTCCACCCCCATCTAGCTCTCCTTGCACAAAAACGCCTTGTACATGCACCGAGCAAAGGGGTTGGAATCGGGAACAGCGGTTGTGCACAGGTTGCACATCTGACCAGGATGTCCAACCCACTTTTGGGTGAGGAGAATCTACCCCTAAGGGGTTGATTTGCAAGGGTGTCAGCAATGTTGACCACAACTGTAACTACTTTTGACAACTAAGCCCTGTAAGCCTTTTTATATAAAAGAAGGATTTAATGTAGTTTAGATTATTTAATGCTTTCTTTAAGTGTATCAGATGTTTAGCGTATGTTGTCTAGACCAACATCAGAAAATCTATAATTCATTGCTGTCTGTGGTGACCCTAGTTTTCTGCCCAAAATCCTGGTATGTAATAGAGGTGCAAAGCAGCAACACACTTCAGGATTAGTGATTCAACCGACATTCTACATTTTCACTAATCCTCTAATTGCATCTTTTTGTCATTTTGGACTTTGAAATTTACCGCCATATAGTGTGGAGGCAATTCCAGAGGGTTCATCTGGCAGGTCTTCATGCCTTTACATGTCAACTCATTGTTTGGGTTTTGAATTGCAAAATGAACATGTCCATCTAGTGTCATCTTTGAAGTATTCAAGCAAACAAGCCAAAAATATGGGTTATTGTGTTGGTCAGGTGTCAAGCCTACCTGACAACAAATGATATTTCTCATATACAGCTGTAATGTCAGCTGAATCTGATATCATGCTTCCAATTCAACAGGACAGCTCTAAATGTTCAGTTTGAAGTTGGTGGCTGAACCTAGGGTCTGTAATGAGATCCTTTTTGACACAGTCCCCCTGCAGGGGTATTGTTCTTTCAACTAGTCAACGAATGCACCCAAGTGAACTTCAAAGCTGCAGCAGAAACAGGGCCATGCTCTTCACTGAAAAGCAGAACTTTTTCTTTCTTCTATATGGCGACTTTGTCTCCTTACATTCAAGGTAACTTAGCAGAGAAGGCTGAAGGTGAACACACGCACGTCAGGAGAAGGAACTCCATTGTTACAATTTCCTTGAGATTGACCAGTCAAAGACTTAAACAGACTACTCGTCTCGTATTTATATTTCATGACAAAACTTCACAAAATGTGGAGTTTATTTTAAATATGTAATTGAATAATCTGCAATATCACCTAATATGGTATCATTTAATATATACAGGGTGGCCCAAAAAAAGTGAGAACATCTCGTAGCATATAAGTTATTTAAAAATTCAAAAAGACAGATGTAAACGATTGACAAATTTAAAAAAAAAAATGGTGACCGGAAATTGTCAAAATAAAGACTTTATATAGCTAAAAAACATAAATAAGTAAACTATTTAAGCTTTTAATTTACAAGATGTTCTCACTTTTTGTTTGGGCCACCCTGTATATATGTGGGGCATATTCAAAGCATTTTAGCTAGCTAGAAGACCTGTTAACTGGCTAAAATACAGCAATCCCAATATTCAGTGCACCCTCTTGACAACGCCACTGAGTAAAGCAGCCCAGTTAAAACCATGGTATTCTGTGGGCAGATCGGAGGCGGCCCCGGTCATTATCCAGTCGGTGGTGATATTCAGCTGCTAATCAAACTGGTAAAAGTTAGGACACCTCAATGGCTGTCCTAACTTTAACTGTTTTTTGCTATTGCCACTGACTGGAGAGTAATGCCGCAATCTGGGGAAACTGGATGTTCAGTGCTAGACGCTGGATAAGTTCCAGCATTGAATATACAGTTTAGATAAAGCAACAGCAGCTTTAAAGGTGCCTTGCAGCCACCGCTAAATATTAGCCCCATATATCCTAGTGCAAATTGTCCCTCACCTAGAATGTTATAATAGTCAGGTGATAAATTATTTTACATAAACAAATAAGAGAACATAGATAGAACATTGTCGGAACAAATTGCACTATACAAGGTTTTCATACAAACAATGAAAGATAATTCCACATTTGTAAATGAGGAAACAAGTATATTGTGTGTCTTCCTGTTGGATGCACATGTATGGAAGTGGTGTTTCAGTACACGGGTCATTACAGCTTTAATTGCAGATTACACGCTTCCCTTCCTCTCTCGCCGGCAGAAAGTCTCTGCTTGGCTGCTCTCATGTAGTTGCCAGACTTTCTCCTGATTTCTGTCTTCAACTTTGGCTGTACCTTGTGGTGCTTTTTTCCATTTGTCTCTTTTGTCATACCACACAGCTGAGGAGGACTGCTGTCGACCCTGAAACCCACAATACTTCAATATTTCAAATGGGGCAGGTATCACTTGACACCCAAAAGCAAAGGCCAGGCCTCCACTATCTTAGCTGCTGATTCTAGGTCACATACAGACAGACAAACAGAATTAAAATGGTGTACTCATTTGGTCTTCTTTCTATACTTTGCATATCAAGGCCTAAAAATATGAGAATATGCATTATGAAATAGAAATGGAAAACAACTGGGCTGACATTTCAGAAGTGAAAAAGAGCTGCACACTGATCTCAGGCTTTGCTCTTTATTTTTTGATGTCTGCAGTTTCTAAATTCATACAAGAAAATGCACTAATACTGTGCAAATGGGTCCTGGATCAGATACTAGAATAGCTACATTTCAAGTATTCCACTCATCTGCAAAGTTCCTTGTGTACTTACCAACATGCACTGAGCTACATGATCTTCAGACACAAAGTACCCATATAAATTGAGTTAGATATTGGGTTTATTATACAACTAATGCATCTTTAACTATTTCAAACTGTGGCATAAGTTACAGAGGTTATCAGCATGCTGTACTTTCATGTAATTTTTTTTATTTAGTCCAAGTTTATGTATTAACTTTCCATAGCTGATAAATAAAAACAACGTAACTTCTATTCAACAGAACCGGGAAATATAGAGCTTTACATTGTGAAGTGTAATAGAGTTGATGCACAGACAACCTAAGATAACAGAACCTGTTGATTTCAAAGGCTCCGAAGGAACTTCCTCAAGCATCTCTGCTTACCTGCTGAAACGGCTTCAGATTTGTAAACCCAGCAGACTGTGTTCCACCAGAACTGCACATTTGCCATGGTCAAGACCATCCAGTTCGCCAGGAAGATTGCAGTACTGGGGAGGGAAACACATGCAAATGTGTTGTACCGTGAGAAAAGAATGCAGCTCTTTAATGCATGCAATAGATTTTAAGATTTCAACTTGGTATGTTAGCGCACATTCTCTTTTAAAGATCATCAGAATCCTTTGCCAAAGAAGCTGCCAGTAGGGGTGTAACTTTGAGCAGGCAAAGAACATGTGCATGAATGTACAGGTCCAACATATAATATGTTAGCGGCATAAGGTTAATTTTCTGTAATTTGAAAGGGTCCACTGGGCTGTGTGTGCTGCAAGAAATAGGGTTTGGGTTGGACTTGCAGAATGCCCAGTTCTGAACAAACACTCTCGTGCTTAATGAACGTTAGAGTTACAGGAGTGGATTAGTACAAGTAACGCCCCATAAAAGGACCCTCAGAATAATAAGCAAGATTCCATTCCTTATCGCTTCTCCGGGCCAGTCCAGGGTACGGTAGGGTTGTCAATCCCCTTCAGCAGCTGAGGACTGTAAAACTCCAAGATTTGCTGACAGCCTAAACCCCTCCCCCTGGTGTCAGAGTTCCAGTCTTTCAGTCCTCAGCAGCTGAACGGGACGTCAAGCTGACTCTCTCCCTGGTGTATTTGACGGTGACCTTTGTTGGTTGGGGTTTAGTAGCAGAGCTCTAGCGGGGCTACCTTCTGCTATACTCAGAGATTTCTATGAAGTTGCATTTAATTTATAGTTAAAAAAAAAAAAAAAAAAAAGACACTCGGGACCCGCGACGGCCGTTAGGCCAGAGCTGAAGGCAGAGCCTGCTTTCTGGAGTCCGTGGTCCGTTTGTCAGAGTTTTGGTCCTGGGAGCACCAGTAACCATTCTCCTGGAAGGGACTGCTGTGTCTTCTTGTCCGCTAGCAGCGGGTCTGTGGGAGCGCGATCGAAGCAGTTTCCTGTCAGGTCAGTGTGCTTGTGGAGCTATAGCACTGTAAGAGTGGGGGCATTGCACTTCGGAGTCTCTGCGCTGTCGGGGCTCTGGCGGTAAAACTTGCTCCGTTCTTTTTTTTTTTTTCTAGAGCGGCACTGCCGTTTCGTTGCCTTTATTGTTTTTAATTGCCTTGCCTTTTGGGGGTTTTCCCGCGCTATTGGCTGCGCCGCAAAATGGATCCTAAGGGGTTAGGAGACTCAGGGAAGCCTCTTCTCACCGCGGAAAGCTTGGGAACGGCGGCCATTTTGAAGGAGCTGGCCTTTTCTCCTGCGGGGCACTCAAAGCCGGCAAAGAGAAAATCAAAATCAAATAAAGATGCTACCATCCAGGATAAGCCCTCACAGAAACTCCCTGAAGCTCAGGAGGCTGTTTCTTCTTTGTTTTCTCCGGCGTTTATTTTAGCCATGCATAAGGCTTTCCTCTTAAAGATCTCTTCAGCAGTAGTTGCTGATCCTGGAGTTTCTTTAATACAGCCCTCCCTGCCTGAGGTAAGTGCCTTAGATCCAGGAGAGGGTACCTCTAAAGCAGGTCTCAGGTCGGTCTCTGAGTTGGATGCCAGTGCGGAGCAGTTTGACCCTCCTCTGGGATTGGAAGAGGGTGAGATTCTCTCTGAGACAGGCTTAGATCATTGGCCTGGGGAGCTAGAAGATGGTGAATTGGTGCCTGGCGAGGATCCTAACATTTTTAGGGTCTTTCGCAAGGAGGAGTTGGGGGCCCTTATTGCACAGTCCTTAGGGGCGCTCAATCTTTCTATGCCCGCTGTATCTCAAGAACTGCTGGAAGATCCGTTGTTGCAAGGTTTTAAGGCTGAACAACGCTGTTTTCCAGTGCATCGGGTTATCAAGCAGATGATTGAATTGGAATGGGAATACCCAGAGGCTACGCTGCGCGGTAGTCGGGCCCTGGGTCGCCTTTATCCGGTGCCTCAGGAGGAAAAAGAATTGTTAAAGATGCCTAGAGTGGATGCCTTAGTCGCTGCGGTCACTAAGAAGACCACCATTCCTGTGGAAGGCGGAGCGGCGCTTAAGGATCTGCAGGATCGTAAGTTGGAAGTGCTCCTGAAGCAAGCTTTTGATGCCTGCGCTCTTTCGCTACAGGCTTCTATTTGCGGAGCTTATGTCTCCAGGGCTTCTATCCGCTGGTTACAAGACGACGGTACGGCGGATCCGGTGAATGACTCTCTGGTGGAGGGAGCTAAGTTGGAATCAGCGGCGGCCTACCTTGCGGATGCCTTTTATGATTTGGTGCATATTGCTGCGAAGGCCATGGCGTCGCTAATTGCAGCCCGGCGTTTTCTTTGGTTGCGAAACTGGGCAGCTGATTCCTCTTCTAAATCCCGGCTCAGTAAGCTCCCCTATAAGGGCAGGTTGCTTTTTGGTGAAGCCTTGGAGAAGATAGTTAAAGATCTAGGAGACTCCAAGGGCGGTCGGTTGCCAGAGGATCGTCCAAGGGCGTCTAGGGGTACTCCCTCACTGCGTGGTCCAGGTAGGGAGTTTCGGAGGTTCCGAGGGGCTCGGTTTTCTCCCTATCCCAGGGGCCGTTTCGGGCCTCGTTCTCAGTCCTTTCGTGGATCTAGAGGCTTCAGCAGAGGCTTCTTCAATTCCCAACAATCCTCTGCTAAAAAGCCACAATGAAGTTCGGCTGGTCCAGCCGGAGACTCCTGTGGGAGGCCGGTTGCAGGAGTTTCTCCCGGCCTGGACCACCATAACTACAGACAAGTGGGTACTCGAGATCGTTCGGGACGGGTACGCGCTGGAATTCGCTTACCCGTTGTCAGAGGCCTTCCTGCAGTCTCCCTGTGGGCTGGGTTCAAAGCGGCAGGCTATTGCCGAGACCTTGCAGTGCTTGCTGTACTTCCGGGCAGTGGTTCCCGTGCCTCCAGACCAGTGCGGCTCCGGTTGATACTCGATTTATTTCGTGGTTCCCAAAAAAGAGGGGTCTTTTCGACCTATTCTAGATCTCAAGCACGTGAATCAGGCTTTGAGGGTTCCTCATTTTCGGATGGAGACGCTGCGGTCCGTTATTCGGGCGGTGCGTCCGGGGGAGCTGCTTACCGCCATAGATCTCACAGAAGCTTATCTCCATATTCCGATCCGGCCGGATCATCAACGGTTTTTGCGGTTTGCAGTACCCATGGGTCATTTTCAGTTCTGAGCGTTGCCGTTCGGGCTCGCGACGGCACCTCATACCTTCACCAAGGTGATGGTCGTGGTGGCAGCGTCCCTGCGGCAGGAAGGTGTCAGGGTGCATCCCTATCTCGACGACTGGTTGATCAGGGCTGATTCGGTTTCCGGCTCGATAGAGGCTACGGCTCGGGTGGTGCAGCGGTTGGAACAACTTGGTTGGGTAATCAACCGCACAAAGAGTCAGTTACGGCCGGTAAGGCAGCTTACTTATCTCGGAGCCCTCTTCGATACAGAACGGGGCTCGGTGTTCCTGCTGGAGACCAGGGTGCAGAAGCTTCTGGCTCAAGTACGCGCGTTCTTACAACGTCCCGCTCCTTCCGCTTGGACCTACCTGCAACTCTTAGGTTCCATGGCGGCGGCTTTGGACCTAGTCCCCTGGGCCAGGGCGCATATGCGTCCTCTCCAGCGAGCCTTGCTCTCCAGGTGGTCCCCGCAGGATCAGCTTCTCTCGCAATGGTTGATCTGTCCGGAACCGGTCCGACTCAGTCTTCGGTGGTGGCTGGATGTCAACCATCTTCAGGCGGGCATTCCCCTGCAGGACCCTCAGTGGGTGCTGGTCACCACGGACGCCAGCTTGTTCGGCTGGGGAGCTCACTGCCTAGCTCGCGTGGCTCAAGGAGTCTGGTCTGTCGAGGAGAGCTCATGGTCGATCAATCGTTTGGAACTCCGAGCGGTGCGACTCGCGCTTCTTCATTTTCAGGATGTACTGGACCTGTCGGCCGTGCGCGTTTTCTGCGACAATGCGGTGGCCGTTTCTTACGTCAGTCGTCAAGGGGGCACTGGCAGTGTTTTTTTGTTGGAAGAGAGTCAGGAGTTAATGGCTTGGGCAGAGCAGCATCTCGTAGCCTTGTTGGCGGCGCATGTAGCAGGCAAAGACAATGTGCAAGCCGATTATCTCAGTCGCACGGTTCTCGATCCCGGGGAGTGTGAACTGAATGCTGCGGTGTTCCACGATATCACTCAATGCTGGGGGCAACCAGTTATGGACCTCATGGCTACGCTCCGCAATGCCAAAGCATCTCGCTTTTTCAGCAGGCGTCGAGAGCACATGTCGGAGGGGTTGGATGCTCTGGTCCAGCCCTGGCTGGAGGATTCGCTGATATATGTCTTTCCTCCGTGGCCGATGCTCAGTCGGGTCCTTCAGCGAGTGGCGACGCATCGGGGGATGGTGATTCTCATTGCGCCGGATTGGCCTTGCCGACCGTGGTATGCGGATCTCGTTCGGCAGTTGATAGCTCCTCCTTGGCGTCTACCCGTACGCATGAATCTCTTGGCTCAGGGGCCTGTTCTCATGCCTCAGGTGGATTGCTTCTTGCTTACAGCTTGGCTCTTGAGAGGGACCGATTGAGACGTAAGGGTTACATGGAATCGGTGATTTCCACTCTGTTGTGGTCCAAGAGGACTTCAACTTTGCTAGCGTATGCGCGCGTTTGGAAAACCTTTGAGTTTTGGTGCGGGCGGCGGAGCATTCGGCCGCGGTCGGCTACGCTGCCACGGCTTTTGCTTTTTCTTCAGGATGGTCTGGACAAAGGTTTAGCGTTTAGTACTCTCAAGGTGCATTTGGCGGCTTTATCGTGTTTTCGAGGTGCGGTGCACAATCGTAGGCTTTCCTTGCATGGCGATGTGCATCGGTTTTTTCGGGCGGCGAAGATTCTGAGACCGCCGTTGCGCGCGGTGGTTCCAGCTTGGGATTTGAATCTCGTTCTGGAAGCTTTGACGCGCGCTCCATTTGTTGGGGCGTCGTCGGGCGCCTTGCAGGAACTTTCCTGGAAGACAGCGTTCCTCGTGGCGTTGTGTTCTGCGCGCAGGATTTCAGACTTGCAGGCATTGTCTTGTCGAGAACCCTATCTGCAGTTCTTACCGGAGAAGGTGTTGTTGCGTACGGTACCTTCGTTTTTGCCTAAGGTGGTGTCCTCTTTTCACATCAATCAATCGGTGTCCTTACCAGTCTTTGCGGATCTGGACGGTTCTCCCATGGATCGTTCGCTCCGGAAATTGGATTTAGGACGGGTGTTACGGAAGTATCTCAAGGCTACGGGGTCCTTCCACAAGTCCGACCGGCTGTTTGTTTTGTGTGCGGGAGCTCGTAAGGGCGAAGCGGCGTCTAAGGCTTCGATTGCCCGCTGGGTGAAGAAAGCCATTGTGACGGCGTACGAAGCAAGTGGTAGAGTACCTCCTGTGGGCCTCAAGGCACATTCTACTCGTGCTCAAGCAGCGTCTTGGGCGGAGTCTGCGTTGATTCCTCCCGTGGAAATTTGTCGTGCAGCTACGTGGTCCTCTCTGCATACATTTACTAAGCACTATCGCTTAGATGTCCTAGCTTGGCAAGATGCCAATGTTGGGGCTTCAGCCATAATTGCGGGGCTTGCGGGTCCCTCCCGTATTTAGGTACTGCTTTGGTACTGCCCTACCGTACCCTGGACTGGCCCGGAGAAGCGATAAGGAAGGAGAAATTAGGTCTTACCTGCTAATTGTCTTTCCTTGAGCTCTCTCCGGGCCAGTCCAGGGCCCACCCAGAATTGTCTCGGCTAAGATTTTTTGTTTGTTTGGAGTCCATAGGAGTTTGTACATATGCGTATTCTTCCGGGAACATGGTTTTTGGGTGCTTCCTCCATCTCCATTGATTGTGTTTCCTTTATTTCTTTTTTTGGAGCGTGCAAACAAAATAAGAAAAGGAAAAAGGAACAGAGAAAAAAAAAACCAGCTAAAGCATATTTTTAAAAAAAAAAAAAAAAAAAAAAAAACATGAAAAGAGAACAAACAACTGATTGCGTTCTGCTATGCCTCGGCGAGTGCACCTCAGTGGGGGTTCGCTTAGCCAATTTTTATTCTGTTATTCTCTGCGAAGTATAGAGCGGGTTTAGCTCTCTTTGTTATTTTTCTTGTTTTGGTCCTAAGTTGAGTTTCGGCTGCTTTGTTAGAAGTAGACTGGAACTCTGACACCAGGGGGAGGGGTTTAGGCTGTCAGCAAATCTTGGAGTTTTACAGTCCTCAGCTGCTGAAGGGGATTGACAACCCTACAGTACCCTGAACTGGCCCGGAGAGAGCTCAAGGAAAGACAATTAGCAGGTAAGACCTAATTTCTCCTTCCTTATCGTTCCTCCAGTTCAGTCCTCCACCTCTGGGTAGTGTACCTCCTCCTGCAGCATGGAGACTGGGCATGTCAGAATTGTGACACCACTGGATGTAGCCTGCTGGTCTCTCCCATCAGCCCCAGTGTGTTCAGTCTCCATGCAGCAGGAAGACGTAGTGAACCTAGGCTCTGGGCTCACTAGAGGAACAGATAAGGAGTACATGTTAGCCTTAGGGGTTTGTTGGTTTTCAGGGTTTATTTTATCCCTTTGTTCACTGCTTTTATTTTTACAATTGCCTCTTAAAAAAAAAAGAAAAAAAATATATATAAAAAAATCCCTCCCCTAGATATATATATATTGGAGGGATTTGAACCGGCTTCAGAGCTTCCTTTCTCTCTCCTCCAGTCTGCTTCGGTGCCTCGATCTGCTCTCCCCTCCTGGTTTGAACGGAGGGGAGATAAGCAGCGCTCAGCTAAGCTTGCCGATCAGGCCCTGCCTGCCTCGTGGTGTGACTGGGGCAATACAGCAGAGGCTGGACAGCTCTCTCCGCGATTGCTGCTCACATTCCATGGTGAGCAGCGTCGTGGATCGCAGGGTCTGTCGGCGTGCCGGCAAAGAAATTGCCTGAGGGCATTGGAGAGCACTCCAGCAGAGCGGGTGAACGTGCCACGCATTTAGGTGCGAAAGCTGTGGGCCCTATTCAGGCTTCAGCACCAAGCAGGCACGGCGGTTTAATTTTACGGGCCGCTTCTTCCCATGCTTTTTAGATGCACGGGTAGGCTGCAAGCCAGCTGCAGTTCTTCTTTTAGCATGGCTGTCTAAGGAGGGCATTTTCTTCTTAGGAGAGGCTTAATTTAATACAATTTAGTTTAATTTAGCGCAGTTCAGCTAATTTTATTTCTTTTAGCTGTTTTAATTTCATTTGGTTTAATTTCTGCTTGGGGTTTTGCCTCAGATTTTGAAGAGATTAAAAAAAAAAGGGACAATTAAAGGAGAGCTAATTTAATTTCAGTCAAAATTCCTTACTGACAGCTAATTTATTCTTTCTGGTTGCTAATGCCTTCTCGGCCACAATGTTTGGTGTGTGGCACTCGCAGAGGCGCAGTCTCGGACGCCGGGGTTTGCAGGGGCTGCGCAGCGGTCTCAACCACTATTGAGCTGGAGATTCAAGGTGGTGAGGGGCCTCAGAGCCCTCTGCCTACAGACGAAGGTGAGTCACCACTGGAACTTCCGTCTGCGTCCCTTGTGGAAAGCCATCCAGGGTCAGTCACTCCCGGAGCTCCGATTGGGGGCAGGACAGCTCTTGGGGCATTTTCCCCAGACTTTGTACTAATGATGCATCAAGCATATTGCATGTGGCAGCAGGCAGACCCTTTTCCGCTTGCAGCTGGTGGACAACATTCAGCCTCAGAAAAGCCTGGTAGCAGTCTAAGAAGACCTCTCAAAAGGGCCCAGCCTATCGAGGATCAACCCTTTGCTTCAGAATGGGCTGAGGTGGAAGATGCAGAGTGCAAGCCAGAATCAGGTATGGAAGAACTTGAGGAAGGTGAGATTCCGGAGCCAGAGGATCAGGCGAGAATCATAAGAGTATTCCATAAAGAAGAGCTTACAGCCCTTATTACGGAGTCTCTTCAAGCGCTTAACCTTATTGTAATCCAGCCAGCGGAGGAAGAGGGTCTGGAGGACCCTCTCATTCAGGCGGTGCGCCAAATTCAGGCAGTGTTTCCTGTTCGAGTGGTTGACAGGATGATCCAAGATGAATGGGATTTACCAGAAGCAGGACTGCGGGGTGTTAGAGCTATAAATAGGCTCTACCCCTTAGCAGACAAGGAGAAGGAAAAGTTCTGTTCACCTCATATAGATGCGGCGGTATCAGTGGTCACGAAAAAGACGACTATTCGGTGGAAGGCAGTGCGGCCTTGAAGGATGCACAAGACAGAAAAGTTGAAGCATGGGAGACCCCTGATGTCTTCGCATGGTCAGTTTAGGGACTTCAGGTGATTTCGTACCTCTCGGTTGGGAGGTTTTCAAAGAGGAAGATTTGCCTCCAGAGCGCAAGACTTTTGTGGTTTGAGACGCAGGTAGAGGATTCGCAGCTTCCTTGTCCATGGCTGGTAGAAAACCACAATGAAGCGAGGTGGACCTGGGCAGGAATTCAACCAATAGGAGGGCAGCTGCAGGAGTTTCTTCTGCCCTGGTGCCAAATAACCTCCGATGAATGGGTATTGGAAGTAATACGCGAAGGTTATGCTCTAGAATTTGCCCGACCGATCCTAGACTCATTTGTCCTTTCCCCTTGCAGAGGGCAGCAGAGAATGATAGTGGTTCGGCAGATGTTGGATCGTCTCTTGCAGTTGGGAGTCGTTGTGCCGGTCCCTCAGGAGCTCCACGGCGTCATAGTACCAAAAAAGTACAGGTCTCTCTGTCCTATTCTGGACCTCAAGGGAGTAAATCGTTGTCTACGAGTGTCTCATTTTTGAATGGAAACCTTGCGATCAGTAATAGTGGTGGCAGGGAGAGTTCTTGACCTCCCTCGATCTTACCGAGGCATATTTACACATCCCTATTAGAGCGGCTCATCAGCAATTCCTGAGGTTTGTTTTTCCGTGGGGGCATTTTCAGTTTCAAGCCTTGCCCTTCGATTTGGCGATAGCTCTGCGAACCTTCACCAAGGTCATGGTGGTGGTGGCGGCGGCAGCGCTGCAAAAGGAAGGAATTTTGGTTCACCTGTACCTCGATGACTGGTTGATTCGGGCAAAATCCAAGGTAGAGGGCATTCAAGTTACAAACAAACTAGTGAGGTTTCTTCAGAGTCTCGACTGGGTAGTCAATGCGGCCAAAAGCAGGTTGGTTCCATTGCAGGAGCTGGAATACTTAGGAGTGTGGTTCGACACCCGGTTGGGAGCAGTGTTTCTGCCGGATCGTCCAGCTCAGGCTCTTCGGCACTTAGTGCGCAAGTTTATAGTGACTCCAGCCCCGTCAGCTTGGAACTATCTTCGAGTGCAGGGAACAATGGCAGCGACTTTGGAGGTAGTACCATGGGCCAGAGCTCACATGTGCCCGTTGCAGAGGTCATTGCTTCAACATTGGTCACACCAGAATGATTCTCTGAACAAGCGGCTTCCCTGTCCATTGCGGGTCAGGCAGTCCCTGCAGTGGTGGCTTTGCCCGGGAAGTCTGGCAGCAGGCATGCCACTAGAACAACCGCAGTGACTTCCAGTGTTGACGGATGTGAGTCTCGCAGGTTGCGGAGCTCATTGTGGTGATTTCTTCACACAAGGAGTTTGGAATGACCAGGAGGCCCAGTGGTTGATCAACCATCTAGAGCTGCAAGCAGTGATCTTAGCACTTCAAGCGTTTGAAACCGCAATGAGAGGACGAGCGGTGAGAGTGCTTTCGGACAATTCCGCGACAGTGACTTACCTCAACTGAGAGGGCAGTATGGGAAGTGCGGCCATGGAGGAGGAAGCGGAAGCACTGTTCGCTTGGGTGGAGCCTCTACTGCAGGCGATATCGGCTCACATTGTGGGAAAGTCTGGGTAGATGCCGGAGAATGGGAGCTCCATCTGGAGGTGTTTGCTCAGATAATCCTCAGGTGGGGTCCTCTGATTATGGATCTCATGGCAACTTTTCGGTCGGCCAAGGCGAGTTGCTTTTACAGCAAAAGACGGGAAAGAATGTTGGAAGGTATTGATGCCCTGATGGAACAATGGCCATCGACCGGTCTTATCTATGTTTCCCCCACCCCTCCGTGGGCGCTCATAAGCCGGGTGATTCAGCGCATCGAAGCACATCGAGAGAGCATGGTGTTGGTGGCACTGGATTGGCTGAGACGTCCATGGTATGCCGATCTAGTTCGTCTTCTCAACGGGGACCCTTGGCGATTGCCGGGAATGGCGGATCTTTTGATTCAGGGCCGCTTCGAATGTCTCAGGTGGATCGGTTCTCGCTTACGGCTTGGCCATTGAAAGGGCGAGGTTAATGAAAAAAGGCTATTCTGGAGCGGTGATTGAAACCTTTCTTCGGGCCAGAAAGAGGTCCATATCCCTAGCGTATGTGAAAATATGGCATATCTTCGAGGACTGCTCTCAGCGGCAGGTACGTTCCTCCATGGTTTCCATGCCTGTGGTGTTGAGCTTCTTGCAGGATGATTTTGATAAGGGCCTAGCGGCCAGCTCCTTGAAGGTCCAGCTGGCAGCTCTTTCTTGCTAAAGCCTTGTAAAGTTCAAGGAGTTGTCTTGAGCTCTCACGCTGACGTAATTTGTTTTCTAAAGGCTGTATCTCGGATATGGCCTTCGCACAGAATGGTAGTTCCTCCGTGGGACCTCAACCTTGTTCTGGGGGCATTGACGAGGGAACCTTTTGAGCTCTTGCACCAAGCTTCAATTAAGGATTTGACCTTAAAGACGGTGTTTTTAGTGCCCATTTGTTCGGCTCGACGGGTGTCGAAACTGCAGGCGTTGCCCTGTCGGGAGCCCTTTTTGTCTTTTTCTAGGGAAAAGGTAGTGTTGCATACAGTACTGTACTTTTTGCCCAAGGTAGTTTCGCCTTTTCACATGAATCAATCGGTTTCATTGCCAGTATTAGGGTCCATGGAGGAGAACGCTTTGGACCGTAGTCTGCGTTGCTTGGACATAAAGAGAATTCTACCTCAATACTTAAAGGTTTCAGAAATGTTTTGCAAGTCTGAATGCCTATTCGTTCTGTTTGGAGGTCCCCGTAAAGGGGAAACGGCTGCCAAGGCTTCAATCTCCAGATGGGTCCATGAAGCAATAGCATCCGCATATATTTTGCAAGGGCGTCAGGTGCCCGTGGGGTTACGGGCTCACTCTACTAGAGCGCAAGCGACTTCTTGGGTGGAGCACAGTTTGGTTCCACCAGTGGAGATTTGCAGAGCGGCCACTTGGTCGTTGCTCCATACCGTCAGTAAGCACTACCGCCTCGATGTTCAGGCAGCGAGCGATGCCTGTTTCGGGTCGGTGGTGTTGCGATCTGGGTAGGCAGGTCCCTCCCAATGATAACTGCTCTGTTACATCCCAGAGATGGAGGACTGAACTGGAGGAACGATAAGGAAAGAGAAATTCGACTTACCTGCTAATTGTAGTTCCTTGAGGAACTCCAATTCAGTCCTCATTCCTGCCCGGGGATGAGTAGTTCAGAGGTCAGATCGGTCTGGGGGGAGTACCAATCACAAAGTGTATTAAAACTGTTGATAGTCTCTGGATCGCTATGGTTCGGTTACTCTAGCCTTTCTTTCTTTCTTTTTTTCTTGGTTCATGGAGGAAAGAGAAAGCGAGAAGAAGTTTCCTTCTTAATTAAGGGGAAATTAGTTTAGAAGTTAAAAGTTGAATTTAATGCTATGGCTACTTATTTTTTGCTTTTTTGAGTCTGCTTTGTCAATAGTTCACTGGGGCTGATGGGAGAGACCAGCAGGCTACATCCAGTGATATCACGATTCTGACATGCCCAGTCTCCATGCTGCAGGAGGAGGTACACTACCCAGAGGTGGAGGACTGAACTGGAGTTCCTCAAGGAACTACAATTAACAGGTAAATCTAATTTCTCTTTTTCATATCTGCATGTGTTATTGTCAATGATAAAAGTGCCTGCACAAACAGCAGGTGCAGATATCCATGGGTACTTTAAGGGGCAGGTTTACTAAAGACTTTAATACACGTTAATGAAAATTGCAAGATGCACCTTTGAGTCCATGCTGATTCCTGGTGACCCAGCCACTCATGGGTTTTCTTGGCAGTGAGTTTGAAGTAGATTTTCAGGTCTTTCTTCCAAGGCAATGGAGGGTGCCCATGGCGTAATAGTGGGAATCAACCCCTGGTCTTCTGGTTACCCATCACTGCTCTAACCATTAAGCTACTCCCCCCACTCAATGAAAGTTAACACATGTTAAGTGCCCACATATATTTTATTTCTATGCGTGAGGCGACACAACATGCATTAACTTTCATTAATGCATATTAACGTTTAGTACATATGTTTCTAAATGAAAGCATGCTCGTACCTTTGTTTTGAAAAATGGTGCAAAGTCCATGTCTGGAAAGTATTTGCATACTTTGTGCCTGTGCAGACCATTTGAAAATTGCTTATTTACATATCCTGTTCACACACACATAAAATCAATGAACTAAGATGCTTTCATTTTCCTATTTCTAATAATCTATGGATAAGCATAAGTTGGTCACACACTGTTCTTTTCTGGAGAGGATAAAGACAGAATATAGAGAATGACTTTAAAGGTGATGCAGTGCAGCAAATTCATATTTTTTTAAATCTGTGTTAAAGCCCATCTATTTTTTTTTTGGCATGAGGTTCATTTCTAGTAATGTATATATTTCTTTTTAGATTTTTATCAGTTGTCATACCACAAAGGCCTGCAAAGGTTATGGGTCCGATATTCACACCCCTTATCTGGGGAGCAGACTGGGGCCATCCCTTGGTTTTTGGTGCTGAAAATGATTGCAGACTGCTCCAGTGCTATCCAGACGGTCTATGGAGGAGCAAGGGTGGTCCCTGGAATTGCCTGGTTAGCAGTGATATTCATCCTGCTAGCCAGATAACTATCATTATAAAGATAGGACAGCAGAAAGACTGTCCTAATCTTATCCAATTAGTTATCCGGAAATCAGTATGACTATCACTACTATCTGGATAGTGCTGGTGGTCAGCACTGAAGCCGGATATTCAGCACTGGCTCCTCTCCAAATACTGGTGCTGAATATCCTGATTTATTTTGGCAGTGGCAGCCAGTGGATGGTCCTGGCCAGGAAGAATGATGCCATCTTTGAGATGGCTTTATGTTTCTTTGGAATAATGTGAGGTGTTGAGGTACAAATTAGTGACGTGGTAAGAATGCAAAATTTTACAGCAGTAACTAGCCCTGGCTTATTCTTTCGTTGTATATCTGAAAGGAAAACTCTAAGTTTCTGTTTAACCAGTCAATGTTGGACAGAGGGAGAGCCCTAGATGTGGTGTACTTGGATTTCAGTAAAGCCTTTAACACCATTCCACACAGGTGACTTATAAATAAACTGAGCAAGCTAGGGATGGACCCTAAAGTTACTGATTGGGTTAGAAATTGGTTGAATGGGAGGTGACAAAGAGTACAGGTAAACAGACCTCATGCTAAGGAGAAGGAGGTGACCAGTGGTGTGCTGCTTAGTCTGATTCTTTTTAATATCTTTGTTAGTGATATTGCAGAAGGGCTATCAGGCAAGTTTTGCCTCTTTGCGGATGATACCAAAATCTGCAATAGAGTAGACACCCAGGAAGGAGCAGAAAACATGAGGAGGGATCTAGCTAAGCTTGAAGAATGGTTGAGAATGTGGCAGCTGAGATTTACTGCTAAAAAATGCTGGGTCATGCATTTGGGCTGCAAAAATCCAAGATCCAGAGCTTGCTTTCAATCTAAAGAGGCTCTCCTGTGCATTTATGTCATGGATGTATTTAAACGTCTCTATTATATCTCCTCTATCCCGCCTTTCCTCTAAAGTATTCATATTAAGATCTTTAAGTCTATCCTCATATGCTTTATAACGAAGACCTCTAACCATTTTAGTAGCTACCCTCTGCACCGATTCCAGCCTGTTTATATCCTTTTGAAGCTGTGGTCTCCAGAATTGCACACAATACTCCAAATGAGGGAGTGAAGTACTTCTGTCCACAAAAGAAGAGCGGGACCTGGGCATGATTGTGTCTGACGATCTTAAGGTAGCTAAACAGGTAGAAAAGGCAATGGCTAAAACTAGAAGGATGCTTGGGTGCATAAAGGAGGTGCGACCTCATTTGGAGTATTGTGTGCAATTCTGGAGACCACAGCTTCAAAAGGATATAAACAGGCTGGAATCGGT
This sequence comes from Ichthyophis bannanicus, assembly GCA_033557465.1. Lineage (NCBI taxonomy): Eukaryota > Metazoa > Chordata > Amphibia > Gymnophiona > Ichthyophiidae > Ichthyophis > Ichthyophis bannanicus. Next base: position 34,383,299 of record CM066050.1, on the reverse strand, counting down.
GCAGAGGGTAGCTACTAAAATGGTTAGAGGTCTTCGTTATAAAGCATATGAGGATAGACTTAAAGATCTTAATATGAATACTTTAGAGGAAAGGCGGGATAGAGGAGATATAATAGAGACGTTTAAATACATCCATGACATAAATGCACAGGAGAGCCTCTTTAGATTGAAAGCAAGCTCTGCTATGAGGGGACATAGGATGAGGGTGAACGGGGATAGACTCAGGAGTAATATCCAGAAATATTTCTTTACGGAAAGAGTGGTAGATGTGTGGAATAGTCTCCAAGTGGAGGTGATAGAGATGACAGTATCTGAATTCAAAAAAGCATGGGACAAACAGGATCTCTAAAGGAAAAAGGGGGACTATTGTAGTAGTTGATATGGAAGGGCAGATGAGATAGGCCATGTGGTCTTTTTCTACCATCATGTTTCTATGTTTCTATTGAATATCTTTGTGACAATTGTTTCCTTGATGTTTTGTGGCAGCTACGATGAACAGTTACAGTGGGAAAATGTCTGCCCTATAGGGAAATAGCTGATTAACTTCAGACTGAATAAAATATGTATTCCAGATAACCACAACCACCATAAACACTATCTATTTACAATCTACTATAACATCTTTGTGTGGTTCAATTTTTTACTTTGATTGATGGTTAAAAAAGTGTTTTAATAGCACTTTCGACAGCTGGTAGGAGCTAAAGTACAGTTTACAGCTGAAATAATAAAAAAGTCCTCCTAAAGCTGATGTTCTGAAAAGAATATGTATTTATCCTCCAGAGAGCTCAGGTTTATTATCTGCTTGTAATTATATTCATGTTGTGACCTGTTTACTTAACCATCTAAGAGTTCCACAATGGACACTTTCCAAGGTTGAAGAGACTCACTGCAGTAAAAGCAGACTTTTCCTCTGGCAAATGCCTTGATACTCTGCCCCTTTTATTCAATTCAGGTTTGGGTTTCACTAGTAAAACATTTCAGCCAAAAGATTTTGCCACCTTTTGATTTATAAAATCCAGGGTCATACATCACGGTTCTGTGCGTGTCTGTGTGTGTGTGTAGGGGACAATAGGTCAAAGTACATGGAACTATATAGCTTCATATGGAATTTTACACAATATTAATTTTCACCGTGAGTAAAAATGTGAAACCATGTAACTCATGAAGGACCATATGTTGGTCATCAACTAAGTTTTCACTCTATAGGAAAGAATATGTAAATTTTCATCATGAAAATTAAATACCGAGACTTATAGATTTATAGAAGTCATTCACAGATTTAACTGGTTCTCAGGGTAGAATGATTGTTTTTTGCTATTATTAAGCATATATAAAGCACTACCAAGCATATACCCAAAAGATGACAGTCCCTGCTCAAAGAGCTTACAATCTAGAAGACAAACCTTCAGGACAAAATAATACAATAGGAATAAGAGCAATAAGGATATTAGGCATTGAAACACGAGGGAGGGGATTAAGAATCAAAGACGGTCTCAAAGAGGTGAGTCTTGAGCTTGGACTTGAAGAGGGTGAAGGAAGAAATTTGATGCGGGACAAGGGCAGGTTGTTCCAGGCAAATGGAGCAGCAAGGTCAAAAGAATGAAGCCTGGAGTTAGCGGAAGAAGAGAACGGCACAGAGAGAAGGAAGGTAGAAGAGAGAGAAGATCACGGGAGGGATATAGGGAGAGAGGAGAGAGAAAAGTTGAGGAGCAGCAGACTGAATGCATTTGTGTCAAGATAAGTAGTTTGTATTGAACACGGTAACGGATAGGGAGCCATTGAAAGGACTTTGGAAGAGGAGTAATATGACAGTAACATGGCTGTTGAAGACTTAACTGTGCAGCGGAGTTTTGAATGGATTGTAGAAGGAAAAGATGAGATCGAGGGAGACCAGCAAGGAGGAGGTTACAATAGTCAAGCTGGGAGATAATAAGGGAGTAAACAAGAGTCTTAGTAGTAGAGGCAGAGAGAAGAGGCCTGTTCATGTGTTCACAGTGGTAGTTTGTCTCTCTTATATTGCCATATAAACAATTTGGAAAAGTAAAAATTCAGAACCATTGCAAGGGTTGGGCAAGAAGGGTGCAAAGTGGGGGTGAAGGAGGTGGAACGTGGCACCATTCTATCCTATTGTGAGTCAGGCTGCAAATCTGTATGACAGAAGAGGCCGAAAGCCGAAGGGGATTTCAAAGGAACCATTGCCTAGGGTGCTGTCGTATTCAATGACTGCCCAAAATAAACTTTCAATCTGACCTATGTAACAGCCATACATAAGCAACCTAAAAGCAACTTGCATCACTGGAAGGCCCCTTGACCTACTGTCACTTCTTTTTTACTAGATGCCTTTCAAATACAACACAGTGCCTACAAAATCATACCACGGGAACATAAAATTCCATTAAATAGCATGGCTACATGTTCATATGGTCTTCAAGCTTCTCAGGGAATCAAAAATGAAGTATTTTATTCACAGCAGGAAGCATGAAATTTTCTTGACACCACAAAGTGTGAGGGTTAGACAAGATAGACCAGGTTATGATATCACATTATATATATTAACAGGAGTAGTATTTTTATTGCCTACAAAGGTTTATTCTTGGATTGAATTCCTTATTGAAGTAATCAGAACTTTGTGACTTTCTCCATTCGTAATAATTTTATTGTTATCCACACAACTGAAACACTGGTTACAAAATGTGTAGAAACACAGTGGGAAGTCAGCTGAATCAGCTAAAGGCAAAAATAAGATGCAGCTGTGTCGACTCATCTGCTTAAAACCTGTCAAGTTCAGAAGCTTCGCTAATGAGTGCCATTACATGAAGAAGGGTCCCATGATAGTCTTAAAATGTTCTGCACGTCTCTCTTAACAGTTTTGAGTGCACTGCATATGTTGTACAAGGAAAACATGCGTTTTAGTATAGATCTCAAATAGTTAAGAGCTTTTCAATAGATCCTGAAGGAGTATCCTCACACAATTAACGGAACATCTCCCAGGAGAATCCCATCAAGGCTTGTAATCAGTCCTCTTAACAGTGAATGCTCAAGACACTAAAGCCCCAATTTTCGAACCCTGTTGCTTAAATATCAGTGGGTTATTCAGCAGCAGAGGATTTCCAGCCAGCAAGTAGGACAGCATTTCATGCAGCCTAAGTTCCCCAGAGCACTGTTCCCTCTAAGCTGTGCGCGCGCACACACCTCGCTGAGCGAGCGCACATACTTTACAACAGAGCGCACAAACATTATGGCTCTGATTCTGATAGAAAACAACACAGACGTCTTAAAATTTAAAAGTTATGATTGTAATTACTAGAAATTTCCTGCTTCATTTAGTAATCGTCTATTTTCATTTAATTTGATTAAAATCAGTGTGGTGTGCATACTGTATTCTGACGTGTAGTCAAATTTTAAAGTATATAACTCCGAGTGTCATTATGTGGCGCACAAAAATTTAACCTTCCTTCAAAAGCTGCACACAGCTGATATTTTATGCGCACACAGCCTACAGAAAATTAGAGGGAACATTGCCCCAGAGAGGTGCCCATTGAAAATCCTATTAACTGGATACAGTCCGCACTTATGTGGATAGCGCCACCACTGCCCTTGTTTCGCCCAAGGATAATGCAGTGGTGCTCTGCGGAGAAACCCAGCAGCGCTCTCTGGAAGGTCAGCAGTCGCGGTCAGCAACCTTAAGTGGCCAACCTCCCTTCGGCCAACCGGCTAAAGCTTCTGAATATTGTCTCCAAATAAATAATATGATCACTAGGAAACATTCTGTGAAACTAATTGGTAATGGATTTTAAATAAATTTTAAAATATTTATTCTGATCAGTAAGCGAGGCATTTGTTATGAGCTTGCAGTCAAGCTTAACACCGTAGCTGGGCAAGTTTCTGGAGACTGATGGGGTCACCATTTACTTCTGCAAATAAGCAACTGGGATATGCTGGGTACTTCCAAGTGACTCACAGTGGCCCCTGTTGGAGACAGGATACTGGGCTGCATGACTCCTAAATGTAATACGAGACCATTACTAGGGCTGCGCAGGCTGAAAAATTAAATTTTGTTTAGTTTCCTGTGTCATTTGCAGGTTTGTTTGGCTTTGTTTTGTTTTAATAAATTTCCATTTTGTAGTTATAAATATTCATTTCAGGGCAATTTTGTTAGTTCAAGAGGTACTATAGCTTTGGGTACTGCCCAAACAAAAGATTACTAGAAGTTTCAGTCAAAACACTCAACTGGCTTTTTTTTTCTCACGGTCAGAGGCTGGCCCCTAAAACCAGTGACTTTTGGGTTAGAAGGCAGACTTCTTGGAAGAAGAGCTATAACATTTCCATGGGGACTGCCTTAACATACATAGTAACATAGTAGATGCCTGCAGAGAAAGACTAATTAACCTCCTCAGTCTGCCCAGTTATTTCAATCTATACTTCCAAGGATATGGCCAAGTTTCCGGTTATAAACATGTAGCATGTCATTTTTTATCCCAGTCAGTTTTTATTGTCTTCCTGTATGGTTCGCAATCATCATCATAGGTAGATTTCACATATTTAATCTAACCCCCACATGTCTTAGTACGAAGCTTTGTAATGATAACGGATTCTATTAATTTTCGCCATAGAGTTGACTATCAGGTTTATGGAATAAAGTTCAATGAACCCATGAGGAGGGCGCCATGGGTAGGTGAGTAGATGGGCGCTATTTTATAAAAACAAGTAGGTGTAAGTGGCCTAACACACACCTACTTTACAGGCGGGGCATTTATAACAAACCTACAGCAGATGTAAATATCTGCACCTATAATTTTCTAGTATGGACATAAATGATTGCATTTTATAATCTCTGTGTGTACTTGTGAGCTTCATCTATGCTGCACCTCAATTTTGCGCACACCCACTGGCAAGCTACGTGTCATCATGCAAATGCATGTACTTTTATACTGGCCAGAATTTTATTACAGGAGATGCTATTTGGTAAGTTAGTTATTTATTACAAATTTTTATACCACATTTTCCATTAGATCAAATGCGGTTTACAAAAAACAACGTTTAAATTGTACAAGGAGCAGTACATATTCACTTACATGGAACAATTTAAACTATTTACATTAACATTGTTATGACAATCGGAACAATTAAGAGCAAAACTGGTTTAGGGGCCAGCCTCTGACCGTGAGTTCTTATCATTCATATATATTATTAAGTGTCGGTCAAGTCAATGCTGACTCCTGGTGACCCAGCAGACTGGGATTTCTTGGCAAGTGTCATGAGGTAGCGCTGTCAGAGCCCAGGGAAATAGGGAACTCTGAGCAAAACATAGCTGACAGCTTAGAAATACATGTGGAGAAAGGTTACCACGGGCAACAGATACAAGCTGGGTCATGAGGTGTAAGGGAACGCCCAAACACAAGCCTGGATAGGAACTCATTAGGAAATGAGGGGCAGCTGGGTAGGGGAGGAGCCCAAACAAACACCACGAGAAAGACAGTTAAAAGTCACTCACCTGAAGGTAGTGTTAGAGCTGCTGAGGAAATGTTCAGGAAGAGAGCTGCTGAGGGAACGTTCAGGAAGAGAGTTGCTGAGGAGAGAAGCCAAAGGAACCTTTGGAGAGAAGCCTCACGAGGGAAACACAGAACTGTGGAATCCAGGAGGGAATGCTTTGAGAAGCAGGGCATAGCTCTCCAAAATCCCCGGGAACCTTTCTATGAAGGGAGCAGAGGTGGCAGTCCGGTGGCCAGGCGAAAGAGAGCCAAAATTCCCAGCACAAGGTACCAAGCAGGGAATAGTTTTTACCCTGAGGAAACTTTTATACCAGAGAAGCAGCTAGCAGAGAAGCACAGTGAAAGGTTTTCACATAAACGGAGCTCGGCTCGGCTGAGAGACCAGGAAGAGAGAGTGCCAGAGGGTAGGCGTATTAACCTTAATAGAAGAGGTCCAGAATACAGAGAATTACCCTGCACTTACCAGGAACTGTGTAGCTTTCATGACCGTGATTCTAGTGAATGTGGTAATTACCCATTTCCCTACATAACCCCAGTTCTAATGGATCTGCACTGGCTCCCAGTGGCCGCCCGCATCATCTACAAACTACTCATCACAACATTTAAACTCATCAATGGCATCGCACCATCCTACCTCAATAACCTAATCACTATTCAACCTAGCAACAGGAGCAGGAGAACTATGAATCTCAACACCCTATGTATCCCGACCAGCATAAGATCTGTCAAGGCCGAAACAAGCAATAGGGCGTTCACATACTCAGCGCCAATCCAATGGAACCAACTACCGCATGAATTAAGGCTCACAAACAACCTGAACGAATTTAGACGAAAACTGAAAACCTATCTGTTTCAAACCCACTACAACTTGATCTAACTGCGATACCCTACCTCAACCAGATCTCCTCTGCCGCACTCGGCAGCATATAATCTAATAGTATATAGTCATGTATAACTTGTACACCTTGGCAACTAATTCCGTACAAATTGTATATAACCATGTATAGTCTGTACACCTTGGCAACTAATTCTGTACAAATTGTATATATGTGGGCCCTCCCCCAATCTACTGAAATCAAATGTATACCTTGATCTGTGTGCTTTAATCAAATATGTATCGTATCCAAATGCTTGTCCCGTGTTACGTAATCATTGACTAATCAAAATGTAAAACTGAAATCTCAATGTACCGTACAATACATTATGATTCTGTAAAGTAAACCGCTGCTGATCGTAGGAAGCAGCGGTATACAAGTGTTTACTAAATAAAATAAATAAATAAATAAAATAAATAAATAAATAGTGCAGTGGAGGAGGGGAATGCTGTGAGTTACAGAGAGGAACTTTGCAACGGAAGCTTTACTCCAGGAGAAAGTTATTCCGACAGTGAAGAGATGCAATATGAGCCTTATGAGGAATCTTTGAATGGCAGTGATATGGACTGTACGTACACTATGGCAGATGCCATATCATCTCTATGTTAGAGTGCTGTGAAAACTGTTTAAAAGAAAACAGGAAGAAGGTTTTTCATGTGCAAAGGACTGTTTTCTTTTTCCTTTTGTTTGTTACAAAAGCTGAAGTTAAAGCCAAGTTTTGTTCCAGCATTTCTTTAATTTGATGCCAGATGAATGGTCTGTTTTCTTTTGTTTCAAATGCTAAATATCCAATCCCGGACGGAGAATAAAATCCTGTATTATAACCTTACACTTGGCCTGCAACTACAATTTCTTTGACTGGTGTTTAGAACCACAGGTTACAGAAGGCATTGCAAAGCCTTCCCACAATACTCTATAGTTACTAGAGTACTACCCCACTGAAGTACCCACGCCGCTGGCCTCTGGGGACGCTGGTGGGTGACATTTGGCGTAGTTGGCAGGATGAGGAGTGTGAATTAAGGCCCAAGTTGAGCTAGCCAGATAAGCTCAAGGAAGCTGAGAGTGCTAGTAGTAAAGAATTAAAGTCCAGATTGAGCTAGCCAAGATAAGCTCAAGGAAGCTGGGACTGTTAGGAGTGAAAAAGTCAATATTTGGCAAAATCTGGAAGTAAAGAGTACAATTGCCTTAAAGATTGAAGTGAATGTAAAGCAGCTTGTTAAGGAAGCCTAGGTGCTGTGGAAATCCCTGAGTGATGTGAAAGTGTAAACCCAGTTGGCAGAGGGGTTTGCTGCGCTGTTAAAACAAGCTGGTGGGAAGACTAACGTATGAACTGTGCTGTATCTTTTAAGCTTTTGTTTATCGGAGAAGCATCCATTATCTTATGTTTGTGCAATATCTGAACTGACGCCAGAAAGTTCAGTGGGCAGTAGAATTGTTATCTGTGCAAAATAAATTTCCTGTTAACCTTGGAAACCCTCGGCTGTCAGTCTTGATTGATAAACACAACTACAACATTTGAGAAACTCTCAGCGATACAGAAGGGACATAAGAGGTAGAGGTGCCCTCCACTATTAGGCAACCGCCTGACCAGTAGGAGGCGTGCTTTTACACAAGGTATGACTGGAAGAAGATTGCCAGTCCTTTTTCTTCTGAGACAAGGGAGGGTAAAGTGACTTGCCGAAGGTCGCAAGGAGTGCTAGTAAGAATCGAACCCCAATCGCCTGGGTATTAGGCGGCTACTCTACTATCATTAAGACAGTCTAATATTTATGTATTTATTGGTTTGAAATATTTTATAACCCACTCAAATGGATGAAGCACATCTCTGATGGTATTTAAATTTAATTGAATTCGGAAATGAATTTTAATTTGGGATATGCTTTCCTATGAAGTATAAATGTCTTTCAATACTGGTTATATGGTTGAACTGGTAATATGGAATTAAGAGTTCTTGTTCTCCATACAATAGTTGCATCCATGCACTGTTATTTTTTGTTACTTGTAAACCGTCTTGAATTGTAGAAAGACAGTATATAAATAAGTTTAAACAATAAATAATTAAATTAAAATGACCCCCCATGGTCCGTAGATATCATAATATATAAACAAAAAACATAATATAGCATTAGATCATTAAATACGATTTATGAACAAATGTATATAAGAAAAATAATATATCAAATTCATAGTTCAATGAACTCCATTCCTTACTCATTAGGGGAAATAGAAAAGGCTGTACCATATAACTAGAAACATAACATTCCTTCCCAAACTGAATAAACGTATCCATACTATCACTCTCCACTTTTAAAGTATCATCACTACATAAATAAAAACTACAAATGCAAGCCTCAGTTCCCAATCTTTTTAAGGAGACACCCTAAGCTATACATGCCCCTCCACATTCAATCCAAAAACAAAAGACCTATACTCTTCAAGCCAATTAGGAAACTTAAGACGGTTCCACAATACCTTAAGGGACATTAAAAAAGACAAAATCCCTTTGTAGGAAAGCCTTGAGAGGAAGTTCCCATTTCTCCAGCTCCCACAAGCTGGGGTAACTTGGGTAGGGGTAAGAGTCCAGTGTGTTGAAAGGCTAGATCAACCAATACCAGGTTATGAATGCCAGAGAAACCTACTCATTTTATTAGATAGAAATTGATTCTATGATGTTATGACTCATTCACTTTTTTTTTTAAGTGCCATCAAGTTAGTGCTGGTTCCTGATGACCTAGTAGCCCCTAGGTTTTCTTGGCAAGGTGTGGCCAGAGTAGATTTCCAGGCCTTTTCTTCTGAGGCAACGGATGGTAAAGTGATTTGCCCAAGATCACAAGGAGTGCCAGTGGGAATTGAATGCTGTTGCTCTAACCACTAGACTGCTCTTCCACTCTATTGGTTCACTTAGGTCTCAATATCTCAGTTATTTCTTTGGATGGAAAGAGATTGTTTGTATTCTCAGTCCTTGCATCACATGTATATGAAGGCAGAGGTCTCCATTTTATTCTGAAAGAGAAATAGATGAGCAAATAACACACATCAGTTATCCAATGGGTTGCAGGTGCTACCAATAGCCAGTATTCCGCTTCTAGCAAAAATAATTGAGAAAGAGGTTCAAAGACAAATTCAGGATCATATAGACTCCACAGCTCCCCTAGACCACTGCCAACACTGGTTCAGAGAGTACCATGGAGTCGAAACCCTTCTCACCTTCCTTTTCAACAATATAATTACAGGCACCGATAACATCCGACAAGGTTTTGTGCTCATCTTTTTAGATATTGCTGCGGCCTTTGACTCGGTACATCATGAGCTCCTCCTCGGTCGACTGAAAGAGAAGGGAATCCGTAATACTGCACTAGAATGGTGCAAGTCCTACCTAGACGGTCGATGGCAATATGTAAAATCTGGATCGGGAGAATCAAAACAATTCCATCAAACACAAGGCGTGCCTCAAGGTTCCTCCCTGTCATCTTTACTGTTCAATATATACATGCAACCGATCTGCAATATCATTAGATCATTTAACGTAAGCTGTCTGTTATATGCCGATGACATTCTCTTATACATGCCTTTCTCGACAGTTCAAATGGACCTCAGACCACTTGTGGAGTGCTTCAATGCGATATCCGATTGGCTACAATCTCAAAACCTCCGCATCCAGCACAAAAAAAATGGAGGTACTGTTCATCTCAAGAGACCCTGACTTTATTCCACCATCTCATGTAAGAGTCAAGGAAGCGGAATTACAAACCAAAGAAACAATAAAATACTTTGGGGTCACCCTAGACCAACATCTTGACATGAAATCTCACATAAGCAACATAGTCAAAGCTGTTTATTTCAAAATCCGTTCACTCAGACATCTGCGCTCCCTACTGGACCCAGATGATTTCCGGACAATATTCCAAGCACTGATCCTGCCTCATTTTGATTTTGTCAATTCCATTCTACAAGGTCTCCCTCAATCTACACTGAACCCGTTGCAACTGGCCATGAATGCCGCAGCAAGGGTCCTCCATGGAGCCTCCAGAAGTGACCATGTGACCCCCATTCTAAAGCAGCTTCATTGGCTACCTATACACGTAAGGATCATAATCAAGACCTTACTTCTCTCATTCAAGGCCATCAATTCCCTCTCCTCTATTGCGCTTACTGAGCTTATCCACACAGTGCCCCCAACAGATCCAGAAGATCAACAACCCTAAATCTACTGATAACCCCGAAGTCCCTAACTAAATGTAACAACACAACGGCAAATAGGGCTTTCAGTCTGTACGCCCCCAAATGCTGGAATGCACTACCACCAGACATCCGAGCTATTGTAGACCTATCTCAATTCAGGAAGGCAATCAAATTTCACCTCTTCCTTCAATACTACCCAGCCAGCAACCGAGTCTAAGTAATATTCCAGCCTCCTTCCTGCAGATCAGGCGCATACAGTCTTAAAATGATTACTGGTCTTCATTTAGATTCTTGTAATTATCATTTCATGTATTCACCTCAACCCTGTTGTTGCAATTTATTATCTCATGTATATAGTTCAACCCTGTTGTTGTATTTATTATCTCTGTATATAGTTCAACCCTGTTTGCCAAGTTGTTACTCCTGTTCCTTGTAAAACCAAACAGAATGTTGTATTGGTTGTTTTGTTATATTGTAAACCGCGCTGATACCGAATAGTGCGGTATATAAGCAAATGTAATAATAAATAATAATAAATAAATAATACTTTGTCACAACTGTTTAAGGATTAACACTTCTTAGTAGAGTGTTGATGAAAAGTGGAAGGAACTATAGGGAGGAGTGGTCTAGTGGTTAGGACAAGGTACTTCAGGCCGGAGGGCCGAGGGTTCAAGTCCCACCTGGGGACAGCAATCTCAGGCCGGAGGGACTGGGATTTCTAGTCCTATAGGCACTCCTTGTGGTCTTGGGCAAGCCACTTAACCCTCCATTGCCCATGTTCCCTGTAAGTGTTAGCGTATGTGTCTCATATCCCCTCATGTTAAATGTATCCCCCAATTGACTGCTTTGACCCAGTGAAAAGCAGGATATAAATACAGCTAAATAAATAAAACTATGCAGCATGTTTATTAAAGGATAATGTGTGCTAAAGAAAGTTAACTTGTGCTAACTACCACTGCACCCATGAAAACAAATGCTCCCATGTGCTGGTACTCTTGAGGATCGGGTTGGCTCTTAGGAGGTGCTGAAAACAGATCAAATTCCAAATAAGGGTGAAAACTAAACCATGCTGTCTTGCCCCCTAAAAAGATGAGAAGTAGAGAGGACTAAAGTGGATCTCTGGATGCATCGTGGGAGAGTTCCTGCTTTCTTCCACCTCTTCAATTCCTCTTCTTTGTGGTACTTAAGTTTCTAGCACTGCCCATCCTGCTGCTTAGGGTAAGTCTCTTCTAGAAACCTGCACTCCAATGGAAGCCTTTTCTTAAGTCATTGAATAATTTTGTCTGCTTTTCTTAACTTTTAATGGTTATGATAATATAAATCATGTTCTTAGTTGCTCTTATGGTTTCTGTAATACTGAGGGACGCTATACTTTTGAAATTAGACCAAAGATTAAGTCTGTCATTTCCCTATAGCATTTCTTTATTACTTTAGGACTTGCTGGGCTTGAGGGAATCAGTTTTCTTTATTTTTTGTGCGTTTGGACTTAATAAAGTGCAAATATGTTAGACTCTTTCAGAGAAGAAAGTACACTTTATGAAAAAGCTGTAAAAAGAGAGTAATAGGGTTTCAGTGAGGCAAATGGGGAATCAGGTTAGCCAAAGTGGTTCTTTACCAAACATTATCTGGCTTAGGTGTCAGAAATTCAAGAACGTTTTGGATGCTGCCTCAAGTTTCAGGTATTGGTTCACATTTTGATGCCTAAATCAGGACTCAACAAATACCAGGTGCTAGGTTGCAATGGCACCATGGTACCTGGGATTTCAAGGCCCTGAAAGTTTCTTTTATACGCTGTTGCTGCCTGTTGCCATCACAATTGGCTGCCTGCCTGCGAGGACCTTGAGCTGCGTGGTGGAGGAAGCTTGGGCTGATCTCGCTGTTTCAGGTCTTGAAAACCACAAGATCAGCTTAAATTCCTTCACCGCTTGCCTCAAGCTCCTTGTAGAGAACCAACTGCGGTGAGCACAAAGCGCAGCCTTTTAGAGCAGCAATGCGGCAGGAGTCATGAGAGACATCAGATGATGGCTGGGGGAGTGGGAGTGGGCAATGTGAGAAAGAGAGAGAGATAGGCCATGGTGATATGTGAAGCAAAAAAAGGAAGTTGTCTCAGGTACAGCTATAAAGGTTACTGATATGCAGCTGACATTGAGACTTGTGGGAGGGGGAGGAGAAGGGCCGCTGCCTTCTGTTGGCACTGTGTAATAACACATAAAGAACCTAATTTACTAAATTTTCTTTTCCCATAGAAAATGGGAAAACAGCAAATCAGGCCCTTTAAAAAGGAGCTGTGATACACCTTTTGGGGGGTGAGGTAAGGTGGGGGAGCACTATGACCAAGATCTCGGCCAGATTGCAAAAGTATTTGTCAAGGCCTGTTCTAAAGAGTGAATGATAGTGAACTGAAGGGTCTATCATTAAGTAACGGCATGTTCTTTTAAATGTCCTGGTGTGATACAAAGTTATTCAAGTGATTATTTGAGTTGCACTACTGTTAATATAATGAGCATAAGAGAATCATTTGGCTATTTATTCAAAAATGCTTTTATAGTAACATAGTAACATAGTAAATGACGGCAGATAAAGACCAATATGGTCCATCTAGTCTGCCCAGCAATATGACAGGAGTAGGTGCACCCCTTCCCATGTCATTTTAGGGAGTAGGTGCACCCCTCCCCATGTCTTCACCCCTCCCCATATCTTTATTTCTTTGTTTGTTTAGGAGTGAACACACCGCTCCTCCCCCCATCGCTCCATGTAGGACACCCCTATTTGTTGACAAATTAGATAGTTCAGTTTATTTTGATTTAATCTTGTTGCTGTAAAGTGATCCACAGTGTCTGTCCCAGGCCACTTTGAATTCCGTCACCGTGTTTGTCCCCACCACCTCCATCGGGAGGGCATTCCAAGCATCCACCACCCTTTCAGTAAAAAAGTATTTCCTGACATTGCCTTTCAATTTACCACCTTGCGGCTTCATGTTATGCCCTCTAGTTTTACAGCTTCCCTGTCTCTGGAAGAGGTTTGGTTGTTCATTATTTCTCTTTAAGTATTTAAAGGTCTGAATCATATCTCCCCTATCCCGCCTCTCCTCCAAAGTGTACATATTTAGGTCTTCAAGTATCTCCTCATAAGGCTTCTGACGCAGGCTCCAAATCATTTTGGTCGCCTTCCTCTGAACAGCTTCCATTCTTTTTACATCCTTTGCAAGATACGTTCTCTAAAACTGAACACAGTATTCCAAGTGAGGCCTCACCAGAGACTTATACAGTGGCACTAGTACCCCTTCCTTCTGCTGATAATTCCTCTTTGAATGCAGCCCAACATCCTCCTGGCTTTTGCCACCGCCTTGTCGCACTGTTTTGCCACCTTGAGATCTACAGAAATAATCACACCAAGGTCTTTCTTCTGAGCCGTGCACACCAACCTCTTGCCCCCTATCATGTACATTTCCCTTGGATTTCTGCTACCCAAGTGCATGACACTGCACTTCTTCGTATTAAATCTTAATTGCCAAGCATCAGACCATTCCTCCAGCTTTTGCAGATCCCTCCTCATGTTAAGCACTCCCTCGGGGGAGTCCACTTTGTTGGAAATTTTCTTGTCATCTGCAAAAAGATAGACTTTTCCATTCAGTCCTTCAGCAATATCACTCACAAATACATTGAACAGTGCCTAGGACTGAGGCACTCCGCTAATCACCTTCCTTTCATCCGAGTGAGCTCCATTTATCATCACCTTCTGTCCTCTGTCAGTCAACCAATTTCTGATCCAGTTTACCACCTTGGGACCCATCCCCAAACTACTGAGTTTATTGATAAGCCTTCTATGAGGGACAGTATCAAAGGCTTTGCTGAAATCCAGGTAGATGACATCCATCGCGTGTCCTTGATTCAGTTCTCCAGTCACCCAGTCAAAGAACTCAATGAGATTTGTCTGGCAAGATCGTCCCTCGGTAAAACCATGTTGCCTCGGATCCTGTAACCCGCTGGTTTTGAGAAAGTTCACTATTCGCTCTTTCAGGAGCGTCTCCATTACTTTTCCTGCCACCAAAGTAAGGCTCACGGGCCTGTACTTTGACACTTCTTCGCTGTCACCACTTTTGTGTAGAGGTACGACGTCAGCCATTCTCCAGTCCTGAGGAACCTCTCCTGTTTCCAAGGATCCGTTGAAAACATCCTTTAACGGCCCTGCAAGAACCTCTCTGAGCTCTTTCAGTATCCTGGGATGTATCCCATCCGGTCCCATGGCCTTGTGCACTTTCAGTTTTGCAAGTTGTTCTAAAACCTCATCCTCTCTGAATGGTGTGGTATCTACCTCATTCCCATTTTTATATTAGGGAGTCACAGGAGGTCCTTCTCCAGGATTTTCTTTAGTAAAAACAGAGCAGAAGTATTTGTTTAATAATTTCGCTTTATCAATGTCATTTTCCAACAGTCCGTTTACAGCACTTCTGAGTCCTGCAATTCCACCTCTGAACGTCTTCCTTTCCTGAATATACCTGAAGAAAGTTTTGTCGCCGCACTTAACATCTTTAGCCATCTTTTTCTCTGCCTTTGGTTTTGCTATCCTTATTTCTCTTTTTGTCTCCTTGAGTTTAATCCTGTATTCATTTCTGTGTTCTTCTGTTTGCAAGCTTTTGAATTTTGCGAAAACTGTGTTTTTTTGCCCTTATTTGAGCAGCCACTTCTTTGGAAAACCAAATAGGTTTCCTTCTCCTCTTGTTTTTATTTACTTTTCTTACATATTTATCTGTTGCCCCTTTTATTGCCCCTTGTAGTTTAGCCCATTGCAATTCCACTTCCCTTATCCCCTTCCACCCTGTCAGCTCCTCCTTTAGGTACTCGGCCATTTTATTGAAGTCAGTGTTTTTGAAGTTCAGGACTTTGAGCTTCCTATGATTGGATTACACCTTGGCTTTTATCTCAAACCGCATCGTGTGATGATCACTGTTGCTCACAGGGGCACTCACCCAGACATTAGACACACTATCACTGTTGGTGAGCACCAAATCCAGCGTTGAGCTTTCCCTGGTTGGTTCCATCACCATTTGTCTAAGTAATGCATCTTGAATAGTGTCCACAATTTTTTTGCTTCTTTCCAGATTTGTAGAAGGAGTAATCCAATCCACATCGAGTAGATTAATGTCACCCAATATGATTGTTTCCCCCTTTGTTGCTATCTTGGCAATATCTATAATCAATTCATTATCTATCTCTTCAATTTGAGTTGGAGGTCTGTAGATTACAGCAATATGGATGACAGTGCCATCTGCTCTTTCCAACATGATCCAGAGCGCTTCTTCTTTTCCCCATGCACCCTGCATTTCAGTAGCTTTGATATTGCTTTTGACATACAAGGCTACTCCTCCCCCTTTTCCATTTTCTCTGTCTCTTCTGAATAGATTATAGCCAGCTATGGCTATATCCCAATCATGTGATTCATTAAATCATGTTTCTGTAATGGCCAAAATGTCCAAGTCCTTTTCCATCATTAGGGCTTCCAGGTAGGGAAGTCTGTTGGCTAATCTTCGAGCATTTGTGCTCATTGCTTTCCAGCATTTAACTGGCTTGTATGTATTTTGCCTTGATTTTATTCTACCCATTTTATTCTTTTGATAATTATTGCTGTACAACCCATAGAATAATACATTCTGTAAAATGCTTCTGCCCCAGCAACTAATCTTGGCAAAAGTTCCAACACTTGTCCATGCTGCTTTGCATTTTAAATGAGGTCTCTCTAGGACATTTGTAGTGGCCTCTTCATCCACACTCTTGACCCTCCCTTACACTTTTGTTTATTGCTGTGCACTTCACTTGTAGCTTCATGGTTGATGAGTTTTCTTTAGTGACTGAAACTTGAAACCCCCACGCAAACCTTTCCTGAAGGTACCCCATACTTAGGGCAACTTGAGGAAGGGGGGAACATCCTCTCCCCTTTCCAAAGATTTAGGTTTAGCAGGAGGTAAGAAGGGTAAATGCTATGCTTACGTTTAACAGTGTTATCACTTGGCCTCCTGATATCTTTCTTCAGCTACATCAGCTGATTCTCCCAATGGTCTCCTGTTATTGGACTAAGTCTCAGAATAAGAACTGCATAATCACATGGTTCTTATCACAAGGTTTGGCCCAACAGCAGGGGATAATGCACTTAAGAGTGTTTCTGGGGAATCAGTTAATTTAATTTATTTATCTATATTCATCTCGCACCTTTCTCAGAATTTCAAGGTGAGTTACATTCAAGTGCACTAGGTATTTCCCTATCCCCGGAGGTCTTACCTGAGGCAATGAAGGATTCAGTGACTTGCCCAAGGCCATGAGGAGCATCAGTGGCATTTGAACCCTGGCTTCCTTGGTTTCCACTAAATACAAAAACACTTCCGTTACGAGGAGCTGAACCCAAATACTCCTCACTTCCAAATACTCCTCACTTAAGCACACTAGAAAAGCAGTTTGTTAAATTCAATTGACTACCGTACAATGCTTGAAATCACACCTACTTTAAGAGAGGAAAAGACCTCAGTACCCCTGGAGTCAATACTGATAAGACTCAGTTAAAACAGGAGGGGGTCAACCACTCTATGACTTGGTTGATGGGTTTCATCAGTGGTCTGAAAACCCTCTCTGTGGGTTTATTAGATGATATGCTGGGACATTACATAGAAATACATCAGTGTAACACTTCCCACGTGACGGTTTGAAAGCTGCGGGGCGATGACATTAGTGGGGAATTCCTATAAAGTGCGTGCATGGCATTGTGGTGATTTTTCTGGCTTGGGAACCCGCTGCAGCAGCATGAGCAGCTTTTGATTGCCTCTGTATAAATCCGTTTATGGCAATTTCCCAGCTTCTCAGTAACATTATGGTCAAGTTTGAATAGGCATCTATGAAAGTGGGTTTTGAATGCTTTTTGTTTTTAGATGCTGGTGAATCCAGCCCACTCCCTGACGGTGGATGGGGGAGGCAACAGCCCAAGGTCCTCACTGCCTGTCAACAAAACACTTAAGGGCCTTTTTACTACAGTGTGCTGTGCAGTCAGTGTAGGTTTTGATATGCATTAAGCACATGCTGAAGCCCATGGTGACTGACGGAGCAGGAGCAAAAGAGTGTGCACGCTGATTTCCGGATTATCAGTGCGTCATGTGTTAAGGTGGTGCGCGGGCAGATTAGGGCCAGGGAATGGGCATGGTGAGCACTGAGAAGTTAGTGCAGGAGTAGCCGGTATGTACTACCTGTGCCTCGGGCAATTAATGCGGGTGTAGAGAACCCCACCTTAATAAATGGTGTTCAGTGCACCAGTACTAATAGTGCATACTGCCGCTGCGCGTTAGCATACTGTTCTGTGCAGGAGCTGCTGGGAACATGCTGGTCATGCCCCTAGCAGTTAGCACCGAGTTTTGCAGCTGCCATGCATTATTTTTACTGCTAAATGTGCTCTAGTTGCTAAACCCTAGAGCCACTTAGTGAAAGGGCCCCTTATTTTTACCCTACTCCCTTGTTTATTCAGTTTCTGTCTCGAATAGACTGTAGGCTGTATTGAGCAGGGACTGTCTCTTATATGTGTATATAAATGTATGTATGTGTGTGTATATAATATATATACTGTACAGTGCATGCCTTGTAGCACTATTTTATTTATTTTTTTAGTGCCATCAAGTCAGTGTTGACTCATAGCGACCCAGCTACCTCTGGGTTTTCTTGGCAATGTATCACCGGAAGTAGATTGCCAGCCTTTTCTTCCGAGGCAATGGAGGGTAAAGTGACTTGCCCAAAGTCACAAGGAGTGCCAGTGGGAATCGAACCCTTGATCTTCTGGGTATTAGGCAGTTGCTCTAACCACTAGGCTACTCCTCCACTATACAAATAATAGCATTATACAAATAATAAATAGTCTAAGTCTGAGTCTTCATCACAAAATCAGTTCACAAGTGTTCTTTTTCTTTAAAGAGTCTTAAACGATTACCTTTATTTAACAAAATCCCCAAAATTAGAAGTCCACACATGTATACTGTCAGACGGCTGCCTGGGTGAGAATGTTCACAGTCTTGGCAAGTGCATATATCAATATGATTTGCAAGGGATTGTGGGAAATGCAGTCCATTCACACCAGACACAGCTGCTCACAATAATTAGTTGTGCTTGAGTGTAAAGCCAATAAGATATTTATTTATGGGGTTATTTCTCCCAACACAGATATGCTTGGTAGCACATAAAACAGGATACTTGCTTTCAGTGTTAAACTTAGAAAAACAAAATCAGGAAAACAACATCTGAACTTGTCAGGCAATCAAATGAAAAGAATAAAGACCTGGTTGGTAACAAACTGGTCTTTTCTGTAGGCTTTAGCTAATATTTTCTTAGCAGTGTTTCAAACAACAAGCAAAACCCACAAAGAAGGGAAAAACTGTTCTTTTCAGGTTAACTTCTTATATCTTCACACATAGACTCAGAAGTGATTCCCTCAGAGCTCACAAGCAATTAGGTAAGGCTCAATTGCTAGCAGTTACCCAGCTGAAACCCCTTAGCTGGCTTGCTTTCTACTGCGTGGCTCAAATCCTACTTCAGGAGCTTTTCTGAGTAGATTAAAGAACAAGTTTGTATTTCTTTGTGATGGTTGCTGTACTTTGTAACAGAAAATTACCAAAGGAGTTTAGACAGAGAGCAATCCATATATTCACAGCCTATATCTAAGACCGCTCCTTCCCCTTCTTCAACAATCATGGGTTCAATATCAGGGATTGGCACAGAGGAATTTCTCAATGGAGCACTTTCAGGAGAATGCTTGTTTCCCTGCTGTCTTTCAAGGTTATAGCTAGGGCATAGATCAGTGTTCATACCTGAGCTTCCATTGCTGTTAGAGTTCCTCTCTAAATAGCCTGGCCAGTATGTAGTCCAGTTCTTATGTCCAGCCTTCCAATCCAGATCCCTGGACACTGGATCTCTCTTCACATATCTTCTGGCACGGGTCCTAGGGTCCCTTCCAAGTGCAGCCATCTCCCTCACAGGTACCCTCTGGAGATTCCTAGCTCTGTAGCACCATTCCTCTGGCTTTCCCCAGTCCAATGGTGTATGCTGACCCTTGGAATACCTTCCAGTATACGTACTGCCCTGGACTCCTTTAGACCTCCCAAATGCTTTTCTCTTCTTTCTTCCAAAGGGTTTCTTGCCCTCTCTGTCCGTCCGGTCTGGCTTCTGTTCCTGATGATCCTCCAGATGATGAAGCTGTCCAAGATGATCAAGATCCTGAGGATGAGGATAATTCTCTGTAGAATAAACTCTACCTTTATTCTGCTTTGATGAGTGCTCCACCCTAGCACAGCGCAGCTGTGCTGAATCAGGCCCTGCCCTTTGAGATGAGTGCTTAGGGATTACCTCATAGCCCTCCTGATTGAACACACGTTTCCCCACTTCAGCTCCTCTAATGGCTGTTGG
The DNA here is from genome assembly GCA_033557465.1 of Ichthyophis bannanicus. Taxonomy (NCBI): domain Eukaryota; kingdom Metazoa; phylum Chordata; class Amphibia; order Gymnophiona; family Ichthyophiidae; genus Ichthyophis; species Ichthyophis bannanicus. The sequence goes on along the minus strand of CM066050.1, from coordinate 34,363,322 downwards.
AAACCTGGTGCATTCTGGGACTGGTAGTCTTTTATGGGAAAATTCTGTTTTCTTATTCCTACCAGAACTGACAGGTTGCTTGTTCAGAGTCACTTCACCTTTACTTTAGCTCCTTCCTGAGCTATGATAAGCTTCCTTATCACATACCCCCCTGCTTAAGTTATTACGGACTGGTTTAACTGGTGAAACGTCTTCTCTACAGTCCGTAATACCTACGAGAGTGTTATCTTTTTGAAGCTCACTTACTTCCTGACTGGCTTCAGGGTCATTATTATTTACAGGCCTCTCCTTCCAAGACTTAAGTACATTAATATGGTAGGTCTGTCTACGCCCTCTTGCATTTTCTACCATATAAGACACTGGGCTCACTTGTTTAACAACCTTCCATGGCCTTTCCATTGTACTTCAAATTTTGGGGCAGTTCCTGCTACTTGAACCAAAACCTTTTCACCAATGCTTAATTGGCGGCTTTTGGCCTTCCTATCATACCACCCTTTCTGGTGCACTTGACTGTCCTGCAGGTTCCTCTCAGCAACCTGCGAGGTCCTTTTCAAACGTGCTCTCAAGTCACGTAGAAACTGTGGCACTTCCTGACTTCCTGGTTCATAATCAATCCATTGTTCCCTCAAAATATCTAATAAACCCCGTGGAGCCCTACCATACATCAATTCATATGGAGTTACACCTAGGGACACCTGAATTCTTTCCCTGCAGGCATATAAGGCAAAGGGCAATAACATATCCCATTCTTTTACCTCTCCTGCTAACCCCCTTCTCAACATTTGTTTGAGAGTTTGGTTGAATCTCTCCACCAAACCGTTTGATTGTGGATGGTAGGCTGAGGTTTTCACGTGATGAATGCCAAAGGCATCCCAGACCTGGGCCAAATATTTGGATACAAAATTGGACCCTCGGTCAGTCAACACCTCTCTTGGGAATCCCACTTCACAAAACAATTTTACTAGCTCTAAAGCTATTGTTTTTGCAGAAACATTCCTCAATGGTATGGCCCAGGGAAACCTTGTTGCCTGATCTACCATAACTAGGATGTATTGGAAACCTCGGGGCGTTTTGACTAATGGGCCTACAATATCCATGGTAATGCGACCAATTGGGTCTGTGATAATTGGCATGGGAATCAAAGGCACCACCGGTGGGTGAGCCGCTGTAACTCGCTGACACGCTGGACATGCAGCACAAAACTGGGCAGTTTCTTTGAAAATACCTGGCCAGTAAAAACGCATAAGTATTTGATCCAGCGTTCCTTGCATACCTTTATGACCTCCAACTGGATGATCATGTGCTAATCTAAGTACTAGCCCTTTGAAAGTTGTGGGTACCACCAATTGTTTACGTATGGTCCCATTTCTGGGGTCTTGACTCTCTCTATATAATATTTCATTATCTAGTCTGAATCTGGGCAACTCCTCCCTGACCTCATGAGCATACTTAAAAGCTCGGGTGAGAGCTTGATCAGCTCGCTGCTCTTGTGGAAAGTTAGGAAACTTTGCCACTAACTCAGCTGGCACCCAGGGTAAACTTTGACCAGCTAACATCTCAGCCATACCCTGTGCTCTGCAAAGTCTCTCACGCCGCTTTTGTGCTTTCAACTTTCTTACTTTACCAGATGATGGGGTTATTAAATCATCATGAGAGGGTAAGTCTCCTAATAACTCTGCCTGCTCCCCCTCCTCCTTCTGCTGGCTCTCTACCTTAGCCTGCGAGCGGGTGGATACAAGGCCCCTCTTATTACCTATAGTTTGGCCTTCTGGAAGCTTAACCATCTTTTTAGCTAGGGACTGAGGACTTCCAAAGAAAGGCCCGGGAGCTATTGCCATTATTCCTTCTCCCTCCTTCTTTCCTAGCCCTTCCACTAGACCCTGCTTAAATCTTGGCCAGTCCTTTCCTAGAACCAAATCAAAGGGTAGCCTAGGCACCATTGCTAACAGGACTTCCTCTTGTTCCCCCAGGCACTTAACCCTTAGCCTATAGGTGGGATATGATGTTGCAGCACCATGAATGCATCTGATGTGAACTTGGCTTTCAGGGGTTCTAGGCACAAATCCTTCTTGGGCCTCTATCCTCTTCCAAAGCCTTTTTGACATCATACTGTGGTCTGCCCCAGAGTCTAACAAAGCATTTGTGGTAATTCCTTGCACATCAACCATCAAAAGAAATCCTTCTTTGGGCTGTTTTAAATCCACACCCATTAAGCTAGTGTGTGTCTGGCATCCCTTTTCTAAATGTCCCCATTTTCCACACTTGAAACATTTCTTTCTACTCCACTGTGTCATCTGCTTTGGCACAGTACATTTATTTTCAGAAATATTTTTAATTATTTTCTTTTCTGATACAGCACAGCTTGCCTCAGCACCCATCTTCAGAGGGCCACCCATTCTATGGCAAGCCTGCGTGGCTTCCAAGAATCTCTCTGCTAGCATGGTTGCCTCTCCAAGATTTTGGCAATTTTGCTGTATAAGGAAAGTGTGCAAATCTTTAGGCACCGCAGACATAAATTGTTCAAGCATAATAACGTCTAATAACATTTCTACCGTCTTTTGCTCAGGCTCCAACCATTTTACAGCTAATCCTCTGATTCTCTGACTCAGAGCCCTGGGTGTTTCACCCACTCTCAATGTAGTAGCTCTAAACATTCGCCTATACTCTGAAATAGACATCCCTAGGCGATCTCTAATAGCAGCCTTTACATCCTTATAATTCAAAGCCTGGGCTGCTGGCATTGCTCTATAAGCTGCAAGTGCCTCTCCAGTTAATGAGGCTGCCAGCCTTACTGCCCACTTGGTCTCTGGCCTTGCTAATGCTTGTGCCACTCTTTCAAAAGACTCTAGAAAATCATCAACATTATGATCTGGAGTTAGCTTCCCAAAACTAAATGCCCCAATTCCCTGATTGAGTCCCACACTGTCCACATGTGGTGTACCAGTATTTACTGCTGGTCTTGCATCTGGTCCACTTTGGTTCTGCAGTTTAACTAGGGCTTGCACCAGATCAAGCACTGGCCTCTGCTGGTCCATTAAGGCTTTCATAGCAGTGTCCTGAGCCTGCTGTGCTAGCTCCTGTTGCCTGCTAAACTGGGCTGCCATGCACTGAGGTAGTTCCCTTGGATCCATCTTGATCCCTGCAAGAAAACACAAAAAAACCCCCACAGTGCACCACCTTCCAAACAGGTGTTTTTTCTACTTTTTTTTTTCAATTACCCCTGTGCCTTATTCCCATCCACCACTAGACATGCCCAGGTACTTGTTACCTTATGCCAGTGATGAATCCAGCTCTGCACAGGGTCTTTTCTTCCTGGAACAGCTACCTGGAACAGCCACCTCTCCTCCAAAGTGCAGTTGAGGGAAAATCTTTTCTTTCAGCTTTTAAGCTTGAACTGTCTTTTCCTTCAGAGTTGAGTTGTAATCCTTAGCAAGTAAATCCCTTTTGCGCAAAAGCAATCCGAAAAACTACGCCATTTGTCAGACGGCTGCCTGGGTGAGAATGTTCACCGTCTTGGCAAGTGCATATATCAATATGATTTGCAAGGGATTGTGGGAAATGCAGTCCATTCACACCAGACACAGCTGCTCACAATAATTAGTTGTGCTTGAGTGTAAAGCCAATAAGATATTTATTTATGGGGTTATTTCTCCCAACACAGATATGCTTGGTAGCACATAAAACAGGATACTTGCTTTCAGTGTTAAACTTAGAAAATCAAAATCAGGAAAACAACATCTGAACTTGTCAGGCAATCAAATGAAAAGAATAAAGACCTGGTTGGTAACAAACTGGTCTTTTCTGTAGGCTTTAGCTAATATTTTCTTAGCAGTGTTTCAAACAACAAGCAAAACCCACAAAGAAGGGAAAAACTGTTCTTTTCAGGTTAACTTCTTATATCTTCACACATAGACTCAGAAGTGATTCCCTCAGAGCTCACAAGCAATTAGGTAAGGCTCAATTGCTAGCAGTTACCCAGCTGAAACCCCTTAGCTGGCTTGCTTTCTACTGCGTGGCTCAAATCCTACTTCAGGAGCTTTTCTGAGTAGATTAAAGAACAAGTTTGTATTTCTTTGTGATGATTGCTGTACTTTGTAACAGAAAATTACCAAAGGAGTTTAGACAGAGAGCAATCCATATATTCACAGCCTGTATCTAAGACCGCTCCTTCCCCTTCTTCAACAATCATGGGTTCAATATCAGGAATTGGCACAGAGGAATTTCTCAATGGAGCACTTTCAGGAGAATACTTGTTTCCCTGCTGTCTTTCAAGGTTATAGCTAGGGCATAGATCAGTGTTCATACCTGAGCTTCCATTGCTGTTAGAGTTCCTCTCTAAATAGCCTGGCCAGTATGTAGTCCAGTTCTTATGTCCAGCCTTCCAATCCAGATCCCTGGACACTGGATCTCTCTTCACATATCTTCTGGCACGGGTCCTAGGGTCCCTTCCAAGTGCAGCCGTCTCCCTCACAGGTACCCTCTGGAGATTCCTAGCTCTGTAGCACCATTCCTCTGGCTTTCCCCAATCCAATGGTGTATGCTGGCCCTTGGAATACCTTCCAGTATACGTACTGCTCTGGACTCCTTTAGACCTCCCAAATGCTTTTCTCTTCTTTCTTCCAAAGGGTTTCTTGTCCTCTCTGTCCGTCCGGTCTTGCTTCTGTTCCTGATGATCCTCCAGATGATGAAGCTGTCCAAGATGATCAAGATCCTGAGGATGAGGATAATTCTCTGTAGAATAAACTCTACCTTTATTCTGCTTTGATGAGTGCTCCACCCTAGCACAGCACAGCGCAGCTGTGCTGAATCAGACCCTGCCCTTTGAGATGAGTGCTTAGGGATTACCTCATAGCCCTCCTGATTGAACACACGTTTCCCCACTTCAGCTCCTCTAATGGCTGTTGGAAACCTGGTGCATTCTGGGACTGGTAGTCTTTTATGGGAAAATTCTGTTTTCTTATTCCTACCAGAACTGACAGGTTGCTTGTTTAGAGTCACTTCACCTTTACTATAGCTCCTTCCTGAGCTATGATAAGCTTCCTTATCATAATACTCAGTGCCACACACAGAAGAGAGGGCCCCCGAGAAGCCTAATCTGGCATAAAAGCAAATATAAAGCAATACGAAGTGATGTGATCACAAGTACAGCAAGTAGGAATTGAACCCGGTCGCCTGGGATCTGAAGGCTGTGCCCTAAGCATTAGGCAAGCTAAATAATACAAAGCTCAAAGGGAACCCTTCCTCATGATGATATCAATATCACTGTCAAGTGGTCAGCTCATACATCAATGGTCTAAAAAAACCTCTTGGAATGATGAAATCAAAGAAAGATAATATCTCAAGCAGGTAACAATGTTGAAAACTATAGCAACAGTCCTAACTGGGTAACCAATGATCTCGGCTGGGTTGTACAATTTTCAATGTTCAATGTTCAATATTCAGTATTCAGATTCAATGTTCAGTACTAAGTCATCAGAGATCATTGGTTACCCAGGGAAAATACTGAGAACACCATCTCTCATGTTCTTCTCATATTAGTACGGTGAGTCTCCAAGTTAAGGCTACTTCAGAGAATAAGGGATGTTTTATTGTAATAATACACAGAATCATTGGGCAGCCGGGGTGACAAATCTAACCCACATGAGCAACACTGACACGTTAGAGTGTTTGAACACACACAGACACAGTGCATATGGGAAAGAGCTGCATGAGCACAATAGAGCTGTTGGAACGACATGGTTAGAGAGGGAGTCTGAGCCACTCACAATGGTATGCCATCCTGGGAACACAAAGCAGGAAGTAACGATGTGCCCAGGTGCCATCTGTAGAGAAGAACATGCAAAAACTGGGTCTGACACAAGCATACAGCCACCAAGGAGGGGCACACACACAGATATTGAATAGCTGAATATATACAAATGTTGCTCATATAGATCACTGTGTACCTTATTCAGGGAACCATATAGAGCCACTGTGTTGACATGAGAAGGGCAGACTCAAGAACAGGGCTGGGACTGGCGTGAGATCAATGTGAAGGTGCCCCAGGCAACTTACTTGTGACCCTAAGAGGGCCGCCAGCCTGAGTGGCCTGCTTCAGGCAATCCCCACAACCAACCCCAAGATGTAGCTGCCCAAATAGCACATGTAGGCCATGTGGCCTTTGCACAGGTGTGCCACAGCCCCAGCAATCACATGGCTATTTGGGCCAAGGAGGGCAGGAAGCATGAGACAGATGCCACAACAACACATGACACTGGTCACTGCAGTCACCAGATATAATGAGCAATAGTGACACATCCTGAATCGACTGGCCACAGGTACCCAGTGTATGCTCCCCAGAATTGAGGAAAAGCACATGACAGCAATGTTCTGTATAACTCACCAGCACAACTATCACAGACAAGTGAGCTATGACATAGTTGAAATAGCCAAAATCAATGTCAGATTCACACATTTATTTATTTAGTAGGTTTTCTATACCCCCTTCTCTTAAAATCAAAGCGGTTTACAGCACAAATTTTAAATAAAACAGTGGGAGAGGGGGCATGCAAGGGGTGGGTTCAAACTATTTACAGAATGAGCTATTTACACCATTGTACAAAAGATTATTAATTAAATGGGTGGAAGGGGTGGAGCTGGGATAAGAGTGGAGTTAGGAGGGGGAGGGGTAATCACTAGCAGGGGTAAGGGCCTATGTTCTTCTTGCTACGTAATGTCTCCAAAATGATCCACATAGAGAGTTACATCTATGCCATCTAGGAATCAGTAGGTGGCAGTAGTGGTCAGTCAGCTCCAACATTTCCACAGCAACACTGCTCCCACATAGTTAGGTGCAACAGATGCAGAGGGTACTGTCCATGAAAGCCACACTCACAGAAGTACACATGTAAGATGGACTGTTTGGAAGTCAGTCTAGATGGAGTGGCCCCGAGGTCCAACTATAGCATCCCGGTATGGGAATCAGCAGGTGACTTGTACCAGCATATCAATGTAGCCCAAGCCAGGAAAGGTGTAATATTGCTCACAGTCACATATATTGCTGGGATCCACTGTGGGCAATGCACAGATAAGGGACCTGGCCAACCCTACCATAACCTTAAGTGGCAATCAAACCCATGACACTATGATGCAACATCTGGGTGCACATCAGTTTGCCCCTCCACCATGCCCAGCTACCAGCAGTCCAATGTAGAGCTGACATACAACCATCACACATACCATGGAGTGCTGCTAACCACAACCTCTTTGCCTCCCATTTAAAGCTGTTTCTGAGGAGGACTCCCTGCCACCCTCCCCTGAGAGATCTGAGGCAGACCCGGCAGAGGACGCAGGGGAATCCAGCCCCCCCACCCCAGTGGGAGCAGCAACAGTGGCAGTGCCACCAGGCACACTAGCCACACAATGGGCAGTCCCACATCCTCAGAGGAGGTCATGAAGGGGCGGGTACAACTGATGTAGCTGTGGTGTCCACCTTCTGAAGGGGAGGGGCCACATGTTAGTGGACAAGAGGGACCAGGTTCCCTGGCACAGATGGGAGAGTGGGAGATGAAGGGCATGAGCCTGGGGCCTGCTGAGGCCCATGTTGAGGGGGATGTGCAGAAGCATGTGTGGACCCTTGTCCTGGAGTCCCTAGAGGAGGGAGAGTGCCACAGGGAGGGCAGCGAGGAGGGGGGAGGAGGCATCAGTGGATCAGGGGGATGAGAGTGGGGAGGGGAAGGATGCATCAGCGGAGCAGGGGGATGAGAGTGGGGAGGGATAGGAGGGGCAGGAGGCATCAGCAGCACATAGGGAGGAGAGTGCAGAGGGGGAGGAGGAAGTGGTGGGGCAGCAGGATGAGAATGGGGACAGGGAGGAGGTTGTGGTGGGGCTGCGGGATGAGAGTGGGAACTGGGAGGAACCAGTGCAGGTGGGGGTGGATAGGACTGTGTATAAGGAGGAGGAAGTGATGGTGCGGGGGTATGAGAGTGGGGATGGGTTGGGGGCAGTGGAGTTGTGGGGGAGATGAGAGTAGGGAGGAGAAAAAGGCAGTGGTGGTGTGGGGGATGAGAGTCGGGATGGGGAGGAGGCAGTGGTGTTGCGGGAGAGATAAGAGTGGGAAGGGAAAGGAGGCAGAGATGGTGCTGGGAGATGGGGTGGGGAGGTGGGGGATGCAGACACCAGGATGCTACTGTCCACCTCCCCTCCAGCTGTGGGGCAGAATGAGGGGGCATCAGTGTCCAGTGGAGGCAGAGAGACCCCCCTGGCATCCTGGCACCATCTCTTGCAGGCGATTCAGCACGGTCTCACTGACCTGCACAGGCCACTGGACCACATCGTCAGGCATCTTGAGGGCCTTTGAGGGGAGGTGCATGGTCTGTAAGAGGAGATGCGTGGCCTCCGAGAACAGATGCATTGCCACAAAGCCATATACCTTCTCCCCTGGCCCTCCAGCTGGAGGGACGGAAGGACAGTACGGGCAGCAGGCCAACTCTAACTTCTCATTTGGGTAGCAAAGGTGTCCATACCCATATACAAGCATACTGTGGTGTGAGAATCTGGCACAGGTAGTGCCAACTTGGCAGTTAGTAGCTGTCAGGATCACAGGCCAAAAGGCGTTACAACATGAGGCCTCTCCTGCATGTCATTGTCCTTAGAGATGTCTATTATACGATGCTGACACATACTCCATGACATAATTAATAAATAAATAAATAAAACAAAACAATTAAACAGGTTTTCTATACTGTCTTATCCTTCAATAAAAGCGGTTTACAGGTCAACATCAACAGATTACAGTGTAATGTAGGCGAGGGAGGCATGCGGGAGCTGTTTGGAAGCTGAACTTATTTACAATGTGACTTATATACAGTAGCCTATCTACAGATGTTCATATGTCTGGAGGGGATTAGTCCAAGAGAGGGTTAGTCCAGCAAATGGAACGCTAGGTGACATGTCTGAAGTGGTCTGTGTAGAGGAAAGTTTTCAGCTTCTTCTGAAAGTCTTTTGCGTCCATTGTGGCTCTTAGTGCATCTGGAAGAGAGTTCGAAAGGGTGGGTGCCGCTAGGGATAATGCCCTCCCAGTGGTAGACTGGTTTGGCCTTCATGAAGGTGCTGGGGGTTGGGATGGTGTCCATAGTGTTACGCCTCCGTGGTCTGGTGCTAGGATTCATGCATATCAGGCCCTGTAGTATGTTGGCAGACATGTTGTGTCTGATTTTAAATGTTCAGGGCTGTCTTGAATTTGATGCTGGAGATGATTGGGAGCCAGTGGAGCTGGTTCAAGAGGGGCATTATATGGTCTTGCTTTGCTGATGTGGTGATGATGCGAGCAGCAGTGTTTTGAGCTAATTGCTCAGTTACGACCCTATGATTCCGATATTTGATAGGTTCGGAACCTGTGTACAAATATGCAATGTTTGCCCCAAACTTTGTTGATATTGTGTCTGCTATGTATGCTGACAGTATGCATGTGGGCTCCCTAATGTCAGGTAGCTGTTGGTGGTCATGGGCACCTGCTGGGCTTGCCCTGGCTTCTTTCCACCACACAACATCTGTCTGGCATGGAGTGGACCAGTGCGATAAGGTGCTCACGTGTGATGATGCGATTCCAGGCTGCATTCAATGGTGTAAGAAACAACCTATGGATCCACGGCTGCCTCGTGGTGGTATCTGATTGATATCCTGAATGGTGTATGCCTGGTAGAGTGACAGCAATCTGTATTTATTTATTTAACAGGCTTTCTACACCACTTTATCATTTAGTCAAAGTAGTTTACATTATAACTTAATCTTGGTAATGTATATTAAACAGGAACATTGATAACTTGGATTTTCTCCAAGGCAATTGGGGGGGGGGGGTTAAGAGACTTGCCCAAGGTCACAACAAGTGCTAGTGGGAAACAAACCCTGGTCCCTTGGTTCCCAAGCCAGTACTCTAGCCATTAGGCTACTCCTCCACTCCATAATCCTAAGACAGGACTGCACATGATGACCCTGTAGACCCCTGGTAATCCAGCAGCCCCTGTGTTGCCATGGGACAATATGGCCAAATGTTGCACACCATGCCTTGTCCACTGCCACAATGGAGAGGGCAGTTACATGTCCATGATCACTTGTAGCACCTGTGGGAGCCAAACCCTGTTAACCACTGTGCCACCCTTCCACTGTGTCTGCACAAACCAACTGAACATTGCCTGACCAGGTGTGATGCGTATACCTCACACTTCAACCTATGGCATGTGATGCATGGTATTGGTAGTCATCACATCCCACACAGTAGACATGGGAATCCCTGGGTTGCTGACGATGGCCACGTTCTCCCTATGAGGTGTGATGTTTGCTAGGGATGGTGGTTCAGCTGTTCTCTGGCAGCAACCCTGTCAGCAGAACTGTCAACACAGCAATATGGGAAGGGGGGGGGGGGGCATGGATATAGTACAGTGGCTTGAGCACATTCCTGGGACACACTAGACCATGGTTTGATTCCCAATGACACCTTGCCACAATGACCATGTTCTGCCTGGGCAATAGGGGCCTGCATAACATCACTGCACCTGTGCTGTGGGAATCTGCATGCCTTTTTTAGAGATAACATATCACAAGGTGTCCCCTATGATCTGGAATGGGTATGCGTTTTGTGTGCTACTACACGGGTCATCCTTTCTGGGCCAGTTTTCTCCTATTAAACCATGTAGATAGCCATGGTTTAATAGGAGAAAGCCAACTGGCTTTAGCCAAGGAAGGTCTTGTCTTACTAATTTGTTATGTTTTTTTGAGGATGTGAATGAACAAGTAGAAAAAGGTGAGCTGATCAATATAGTATATCTGGATTTTCAGAAAGCCTTTGATAAAGTCCCTCATGAGAGACTCTTGGCCAAATTAAAAAGTCATAGGATGGAAGGCAGTGTACTATTGTGGATCAGGAAGCTAAGGTCTGCAAAATATTTGTTGCCTGCTGCATGCTCATTCCTTAGCCCATCCCTTATTTATTTACATTCTCTTATATACCGTGCTATTTGGCATCAGTGTGATTTACATTGAACAAACTGAAATTACATTGAACAGGGCATTATAACTTGGAGATAACTATTTTACAGGGAACATGGGCAATGGAGGGTTAAGTGGCTTGCCCAAGACCACAAGGAGCACCTGTGGGACTAGAAACCCCAGTCCTTCCGGCCCAAGGTTGCTGTCCTCTAGTGGGATTTGAACCCCCGACCTTCCGGCCTGCAGTACCTTGCCCCAACCACTAGGCCACTCCTCCACTCCTTAGCCCACAGAGATGCCAGTCACTGCACCCTGCTAGGGTATGGGGAATCCATGGGATAGTACAGTCAGTCAATGCATAGCACATTCAGTCATGCAAAATGAGTCTGGATGAGGTTGTCCCGGGCTGCCACTCCCCTCCTGAGTGCTGCACCCGGGGCACATGTGGGGCAATATCAGGCTCATCTCCATCCTCCTGGGGAGGTCAGGCTCTTTTGGCATGGGCTTCCTGCGCCATTGTGCATAGTTGTGGAGCATCCAGCAGGCAACAAATATTTGGCAAACCTTAGCTGCCTGATCCACAATAGTACACTGCCTTCCAACCCAGGTATTACAGATGATTAATAATAGTTCACAGATTACTAATAGTGGTCTGCAATCTCATATTTCAGTTCTTTCAACACCTCAGATGTATACCATCCGGTCCAGGTGATTTGCTACTCTTTGGTTTATCAAATAGTTGTAATACATCTTCCCAGTTTATGTATATGTCTTTCAATTCTTCCGATGCATCACCTTTAAATACCATTTCAATCATCAGAACATAAGATATGCCATACTGGGTCAGACCAAGGTCCATCAAGCCCAGTATCCTGTTTCCAACAGTGGCCAATCTAGGTCACAAGTACCTAGCAGTTCCCGAAAAGACACAGGTTCAACAATGCTTGTAGTGGGGTAAGCAGTGGATATTCTGGGTCCCCTTTATGGACCTTTCCTCCAGGAACTTGTCCAAACCTTTTTTAACAGCTTTTACTACATCCTCCGGAAGCAAATTCTAAAGTTTGATTGCACGTTGGGTGAAAAAATATTTTCTCTTATTAGTTTTAAATAGGTTACCCTATAGCTTCATTGCATGCCCTCCAGTCTTTCTATATTTTGATGGCGTAAACAATCGATCTACATTTACCCGTTCTACTCCATTCACTAATTTATAGACCTCTATCAAATCTCCCCTCAGCCGTCTCTTTTCAAGGTGGAAGAGCCCTAACCTTTTTAGCCTCTCTTCATAGGGGTATCCATCCATCCCCTTTACCATTTTGGTGGCTCTTTTCTGTAGCTTTTCTAATAACGCAATATCCTTTTTAAGATAAGGCGACCAGAATTGCACACACGGGAACTTGGGGACGTTCTAGCAGCTCCACTGACTGACCTTTCAATGCCTCGTTGGAGTCGGGAATGGTGCCAAAGGACTTGGAGAGAGGCTCATGTGGTGCCTTTACACAAGAGCAGAAGTAAGGATGTGGAACTTTGGTGGTGAGTAAATTATTGGAAACGCTGCTGAAAGAGAAAATAGTGAGGTTTCTGGAGTCCAGCAGATAACAGGATCCAAGGCAGCATGGATTCACCAGAGGCAGGTCTTGTCAGACAAATATGATTTCTTTGACTGGGTGACAAGGGAGTTGGACCGAGGGAGAGCCTTAGATGTGCTGTATTTAGATTTCAGTAAAGCCTTTGACACTATTCCTCACATGCGACTTATAAACAGACACCCTAGGGATGGACCCTAAAGTTACTGCTTGGGTTAGAAATTGGTTGGGTGGGAGGCGACAAAGAGTACAAGTAAATGGAGCTCACTCTGAGGAAAAGGATGTTACCAGTGGTGTGCCCCAGGGATCTGTCCTTGCTCCGATTCTTTTTAACATCTTTGTTAGTGATATAGCAGAAGGGCTGTCGGGTAAGGTTTGACTTTTTGCGGATGATATCAAAATCTGCAATAGAGTAGACACCCAGGAAGGTGTAGATAACATGAGGAGGGATCTAGCTAAGCTTGAAGAATGGTCTAGAATTTGGCAACTGGGATTTAATGTTAAAAAATGTAAGGTCATGCATTTGGGCTGCAGCAATCCAAGGGAGCAATATAGTATAGGGGGGTGAAGTACTTTTGTCCACTAAAGAATAGTGGGACCTAGGCGTAGTTGTGTCTGATCTTAAAGTAGCTAAAGAGGTAGAAAAGGCGACAGCAAAAGCTAGAAGGATGCTTGGGTGCATACGGAGAGGAATGACTAGCAGAAAAAAGGAGGTGATAATGCCTCTGTATAAGTCTTTGGTGCGACCTCATTTGGAGTATAGTGTGCAATTCTGGAGACCGCACCTTCAAAAGGATGTGAACAGGATGGAGTTGGTGCAGAGGGTGGCTACTAAAATGGTTAGTGGTCTTCATTATAAAACATATGAGGACAGACTTAGGGATCTTAATATAGAAACATAGAAACATGATGACAGAAAAAGACCACATGGCCTATCTAGTCTGTCCTTCCATATCAACAACTACAACAGTCCACTTTTTACCTTTAGAGATCCTCTGTGTTGGTCCCATGCTTTTATGTACACCTTAGAGGAAAGGCGGGATAGAGGTGATATGATTGAGATGTTTAAATACCTCTGGGGCATAAATGTTCAGGGGGAGAGCCTCTTTCAATTGAAAGCAAGTTCTGCTACGAGGGGACATGGGATGTGGGTGAAGGGAGATAGATTCAGGAGTGATATGTGGAAATATTTCTTTACGGAAAGAGTGCTGGATCCGTGGAATAGTCTCCCAGTGGAGGTGGTAGAGATGAGGACAGTAACTGAATTAAAAAAAGCATAGGACAAACACAGAGGATCTCTAAAGGAAAAAAGGGGACTGTTGTAGTTGTTGATATGGAAGGGCAGACTAGATAGGCCATGTGGTCTTTTTCTGTCATCATATTTCTATGTTTCTTAGGTTTGATCTCCATTCTCCATTACATAACATTATTATCAAGCGCTGCTTAGGAGCAGGGCCTCCAGAAATTTCTTCAGTTTAAAGACAGAGGAACATTTAGGGACTCTGCTACATAAAACACTTTCCACTATAATGTAACACTAGTCCTACAGCAGCAACACACTGACAGCTAGGATGACTTCTGGAGTTTTCTCACATGTCTATCTCTCTGATAAAGTGACATCTCTCGTAGTAAATGAAGAAAGAGAAATGAGGGTAGAGGTTACTCTCGACAGCTGAAAATAAAACCATCAATGACACCTTGACTTCTAGAGAAAATATTTGAATTCACATTTTTTCCCATCACAAGTGATTGCTAAGAGCTGCCATTCCATCTGGTAGACAAAGGAGGCTTTTCCTGAAGAAGGTACTCTGTATTTCAGAGGGAGCAAATTGTGTGTGCGCAGCAAGATTACTATGGCAAAAGCCTTTTGGCACTGTTTTAACAGAGACTTGTACTGAATAGTAGAATAAAGGAGAGCGCTAAGCTGGCATACTATGTAACCTGTTGGTATGAAGGACAGCGCTCCCAAGGGCTGCAGTACCTTTTGCCCTCGTTGAATGCATGTGCGTGACGGTCTCAACTAAAAAACCCATATTTTTGTCTTCTGCTGTTCTTGCATTCTCTGTTAATGAAAGTAAAAGTGATGTTAGCAATGATGACTGATAGGGGGGGGGGGGGCAGAAAGATTTCCTGGTGATTCATGGTTGTATGCTTTAACCCACCTGCTCATTAATGAACAGGAAATGCTTAATGTGGAGGCCATTACTGCTATTATAAATCATTTTAAGGAATGCAAAAATGAGTGATTTGTTTCCACCCAAAAGCCAAGTTGCTATGGCAATTCCTGCTTGTTTACAGTATGAGGGGTCATAACAGCTCAAGGCCATGGCGATCCGAAGATCAGGATTCATGTGTGAACATTCTGTTAGGTTCATTGCAAACCACTAAAGCAGAGGCTCCCAATCCTGTCCTATGGACCCCAGTCCGTCGGGCTTTCATGATATCCTAGGTGAATATGCATGAGGTTTGCATGCTCTATCCCCACTGCATGCAAATGTATCCCATGCATATTTAAAGTGGATATTCTTAATACCTGAGTGGTCGGGGGTCTCTCAGGACAGGTTTGAGAACCCCTGCCCTTAAAAGTCCTTTTATGTGGACTACAGGTACATAATGGAATAAAAAAATGAATAGAGGGTATGGAACGGATCCACTATGAAGAAGGATTTGACAGGTTGGGGCTCGTTGTCTGTGGCGTTGAGGGAGTAGTGCATAGGGAATCATTCTTTTGCCAATTCAAATCATACTTGTACAAGGGCAGACTTCGTGATTTGCATTGCCAAGACAGAACTCCTTATCTTTCCCTCCAAACCCACTTGCCCTTTTCCCTGTTCTCATCCTTCTGGTTCCCCTGGGGTCATTTTTTTACCTCGCTCTCTGTCTTTGTACATATTAGAAATACTGCTAAAAGAGTGTTCTTTCTTCCTTCTGAACATTTTAAGAACCTGTCCCTTTCTTTCTGAGCATGCCACCAAAACACTCATCACCTCCTGCTTAGACTACTGCAACCTCCTCCTCACAGGTCTCCCATAGAACCATCTTTTTCTACTGCAATCTATTCAAAACACAGCTTCATGACTTATCTTCCTTCAGCATCGCTGCAACCATGTAACCCCTTTCCTCAAGTCATTACATCGGCCCTGCATCCATTTCAAACTTCTATTACTCACCCACAAATGCATTCACTTCTCTCTCCCTACACTTTCGCCATGAACATCTACCAACTCTCTCTTTTATCTGCGCCCTTCTCCACTGCTAACTCATGACTCTGTTTTTTTTCAATCTTGCTGCGTCTTTTGCTGGGTCAGTGGGTCATGCTTCTTCTCTAGCCATATTGACGTCCAGATTAAAACCGTGCTTTCTTGAGATTGCCTTCTTCTTGATCACCTCTCTAACATACATCCTCTCTTGTTTTTCATGAATGTTTGCTTGACTAGATTGTAAGCTATATGGAGCAGGGACGGTTTCTGTTACATGTGTTTGTTCAGTGTAACACTTTAGAATAGGTATTAGTATTAGTAATGAAACTAACAAGTAATAGATTTAAAGCACATTTAATTTATTTATACAACTGTTTATACTACATTGCTATACCTAGGCAATTTACACACACACACACACACACAAAATACATATACTGTAAAACAAACAAGCAATCACAATATGCAAAAACAAATCAACCGAGCAACCTGATGATCCAACAGAACAGCCAACCAAACTATGAATAAATGGAATATTTATTTATTTGCCCAGTGACTGCACAATTAAACTGTAAATTGGAAGATGTGGTCAAGGCCAGCATTATTGCTGGGTTCACAAATGTTTTGGACAAATTTCTGGAGGACAGATTCATTTATAACTCTTGACCAGGTGAACCTAAGGAATGCTACCTTTAACCTCTGGCAGTGAGCAAGACAAAGTAGATTTTCCCATTAGGATCTGTATTGGTCACTGTCAGAGACAAAATGCTGGGCTTGATGGACTATGAGTATGACCCGATATGGTTTGTCTTATGTAAAATGTAGTTTTTGCAGTAAGATGTTTGGTTATACAATCTTTAGTTTTGTGTGTGGGAATCATTGTTTTATAGCAAAAATAGGGGATTGAAATATAAAGAGAAAAATAGAACATTTAGCAATAGAGAATTAGATGATAAGGTGGTATGAAACTCTCCCTAGTAAGCTATTACATTTAAGGTGATCTAATTTGCTGGGCCATTTTTGTAAGTTTTGCAGGATCTTATGTAAACATTTGAGCAAGTGGAGTAGTTTAATGGTTAGTGTAGCAGGTCAGAAGCCAGGGTTCAAATCCCAATGATGCTCCTTGTAATCTTGGGCAAGTCACTTAACCCTCCATTGCCTAAGGTACAAGCTTAGATTTTAAACCTTCTGGGGACAGGAAAATATCGACAATGCCTGAATTAGCTCACCTTGAACACTGATGAAATTATCCTTGATGAACAGCAAAATAAAAATCATATCTCCTGACTGTCAGTTAATTTTACCAGAACAAGATTTCTCTTTTTGTTAAGGGTGAGCTGCTGTTTTAATATGGCTACATCCTTTCATTGACATTCCCCTCCCCAAGGCCAAGCTTTGACTGTCCATACACATTTCTGTTTCACATAAGGTAGCTTGGTTCTGAAGGCAAAACACAGAGAAGCACTCAAATATATCGAACCGTGTGATAGAGAGATTGGCACACTGTGGAACTGTTGGGAAGTAACATTAATTCTGTAATGGGAATTAAATAGAAGTCAGAAGGAAAGGACTATCTAGATATGTAAGTGCAGACAGGATTTATTCAAATCTTTTCATCCTCATGGTTGCTGCTTTAAACCCGCTAGTTTCACATGGCTTTTTAATGATCCTACTTTCAGCATTTTACCATTCTTCATGGGCATCTCTGTTCCTTCATAAGCAGTCCAGTGGTTTCCAGTCTCTGGGCTTGATCTATCAGGAATCCAACTAGCATGAAATACAATTTTGGGGCCCATTTACTAAAGTTTAATGTGCAATAACGTTAAGTGCCATTGCGTCCATCGAAATAAAAGGGCCATTGACACTTAACGTGCGTTAACGTCATTAACACTCATTAAAACCTTTAATAAAAGGGCCCCTTTGGGTCTAGAGAGAAAAAAAACCAGATTGAACAGATACCTTTTTAAAATAAGAACAAGAACATTTGTTGTAAAGAAGGTCACTAGGGATGAAAGAGGAAATGGGCTCTGGACTATAACACTGGCTCCCTCTTCTGTAGAAACTCAAAACATTTGAAGGATCTGGGTTGTTACTCACCAAATCTGCCCAAAGCCAGAATGAATCCATCAGCTTGCAGGGGATATAAATTTCACGCTGTAAGAAAACTATACTGGTTTTCAGTTTTTGAAAGATTTTAGATTTTAGCATGCATTCCCTGCCTTTCCCAAATCTGAGCTCAAGGTGAGTTGCATATTCTGATTCAGTATTTATTTATTTTCATTTATTACCTGCCTGCTCATGGAATAAGTTTGAGGCACAGCATATTTTAAACAATAAAGACAATTAATACAAATACTTAAAATCAGCATACAAGGACAATAGCCCATCGAGACAAAACAAACACAAACATTGCTTACCTGGACTTTATTTCTTAGGACAGGTTTTCTGATTCTGCGAATCCACAAATATGCTTCTCCGTTCCTGTAACTGAATGTGCAGATAGCATAGTGGAAGGGGTTGTGTGCTTTGGTTCATGCAGAAGTGACATATATTAAACAGGTAAATCCACTATGGGGAGTGGTACTTTTGGCCAGTTGCTGATGGAAGGAAGACAAAAAGGTTTATAGTATGTGGCTTATGCCTCCCGGGCAAAAGCAGAGAAGAAAAGCTGCTACTTTCTTTCAGTTGGTTGCACCTGCTCATTTTTAATGGCTAATGGAGCTGTCAATGACTGTTGACAAATATATTGCAGTAAAGTTGTGTTAAGCAAACGTTATTTAAGAATAATCCAGCCCTTGCATTCTATTCCTGTTTCACTTAAGAAGAATGTGCTACTAGGCGCCAGAACAATTTCGATCACGGTTTTGAGAATCTCTTGAAAGTGGAAATTTGCACATAGCACCACAGTAGTACATAATAAGAAGCTGCAGGGCTTTCATTATCCTCCACAGCCTGTCTCTTTGCAGCTTGACTGACAGCTAATTATGTTGGTGCCATCTTTTTTTGGCAGTGGGATTTAGTCTCCCAGATGGAAAGCAAATCAATTTACCCACCTTCTGCAGCTGAGGCATATTCCAGTTCAATTTAATTTATTCTCCTAAGCCTGAGATGTCTAGTCAATTCAAGTTAAAAAGAAAATCACATTTCCTGAGTTGACCAAGATGGTATAAATGCATGAAGGGGCTGGAACGCCTTTGGGGAAACTGAGAAATGTCGTCGCAAATTTGTTCCTAAAGTTGAAACGGCTGTGCTACATTTGTGAAACTCAGACACAGGAATGACATGTATGAATTGGTCATGTGTATCTATATCAAAGATTTAGCTCATTCCTTTCTAGTAGCGGAGAGGTATGCCTTTCCCTGTCGCTGGAAAACTTGGGATCTGAGTATATATCTGAACCATTGGAGGGCTAATGGACTTGCTAAGTATCTGATTCCCCGCATTGTAGCTCATTGATTTAACCATTAGTCAACACCAACACTAATGGAAGAATAAGGATGAGCTAGGAATTGTGTTGGATTCTGCAAGGTGATGAATAACATCTTCTGATCAGCAGACTACAGAAGAGAGTTGGTGGCAGTTGTAAAGTTATTTTAAAACTAGTCTGTTACTTAGAAGAATGGATATAAACATAATCCATTTGCTTACTTAGAAACATACATAGTGAATGAAGGCAGATTAAGAACAGTATGGTCCATCTAGTCTGCTCAATACTTGCACTGTTCCAGTCTCTCAATTACTGTCCTCCCATACTATTCATATCAGTAGGTATCAATGAAAAGCACTTGTAGAATTCATAACCCACAGGTTAGATTTTTAGGTCAGTGATGGCCTCCTATTCTCTTTTTATTAGACTATCAATTGGAAATCAATAAATTAATGTATCTTTTCCAGCAGAAGGCATTAAATTAAGATATTTCAAACAACATCTCATCTAGAAAAAGAAAAAAAATCATACATCATTACTGCAAACTCTGTTTAACCCTTTCGTACTTGACAACCAGTTTGTTTATTACCATGTTAAGTAGTATTCTACCCAAGGTGCTCTAACTGGACATGAAAGGTCTACCCTTTCAAAGAGCAGATATTTAGAAATTTAACAATAATTTTTATTTGTTGGATAGGCTGTCAAGAGAGGGAAGTATTCCACGCTCCCATAAAAGACCACCGTTTTAATCAATTTTATTTGAGACAAAAGCTTTAAAATATAGCTACTTAGTTTATATAGTCCCATAAAGCAAACTGCCAGGAACCCTACACACATGACATGTGTCACGTTTTGAGTCTTTTGACGATTCAATCCAGTCAGCTCTGCGTCAGGTGTTTTGTGGCCTCTTGCTCTCAGAACCAAAAAAGCGCTTGTATAATACAATGTGACCTGCTCAGTCCTTTGATAACAGACATCTAAGGTCATCCAACAGATGTTTGTTGATATGGTCTTAGTCTCAAATTAGGTCTAATCACCATGAAAAAGGTGATGGCCATGTGCAAATGCACTCATTCATAAAAGGCTTGCCCATCCTGTTCAAAGTTAAGTCCAAAAGGCGTGACCATTCATAATTTAAAGATCTCAGCCATTGAAGTTTGAAAGTCCGATCACCCCTACGAGAGTACTGTAATAGCATTTTATTTTGTCTCGGATACAATATTGTCATTAGTGTTCAGTATAGCAATAGTTATGTTGCCTTTTATAGCAAAAGCTGCATGACTTGCCAATAATGTCATGAGTCACACTGATGGAATATAATACAGAAGTTAATCCTTTTTGATTCCATATATATTTATTTTAAATTTTATCTTTAACATCACCTTCTTTGGGTCTAGCTTTGGCAGTCCATACTGTTTCCTTATCTGCTTTCAGAGCTACATATACACACACACACTTGGGTATATATTATGTACTCACGAGCACTGAAAGCAGATATGAAAGAAAGACTTGGCAACTCGTCCTATATCAGGCGCAGTATATTAACTTAGAATTTCACTTTAATGGATACAAATCAAGTAAAACATACAGAACAACCTGTGCAGAGATTACCTGGATATGCATCTAAATAATAAACTGCAAATTAAAACTCTTTGATATAAAATGACTACTTTCTGAGTCTGAGCTTATCCATGACATGGCTTTGTACACAGAACATATCCTTTGCTGTTAACACTGATTCTTCTGTTTAATCTTCAAGAAGTTAGGATATAGTCTAGTCATTAGCTTCTGAGATATCTCAGCAGTGCTCTGAAAGCCACCCATAGGTACCATCACTGTGGGGTGACAGAGATTAGCTGTCGTTACTTGTAACTAGGCCCAATTGAATAACAAAGGACTTACTGTAGTTACTAATAGTGCATGCTAACAATTAGCCCACCTCAGTAAACATGCCTCTTAATGTTCTGTTTTTATTTTCTGACCTGTTTTCAATCTGTTTTGTATAGATCTTTGGCCTTGTAAACAAGGCAGTATATCAAATCCTGTTGAATAAATAACATGCTGCCTGTATAGTATCCCTAGAATAAGCTAAGTATCAAACCTAGATATCCCACACAGGCTTGATAAAGAAGAATTTCCAAGCACATCTTGACAAACTACCCGTACATGTTACATCTTACGAACGCCAGCAGGAAGATCTCTTTGGCACGATGCAAGTATTACGCCGAGCATTAGCAGTAAATTTGAGAGACTGAGATTATACTCCACATACCCTGGGGCTTAGAAGTGAGGTCCACGACCACCATAGAATGCACAAAACTAACCCATTTGGAGAAACTACCCCGAGTAAAAAAGTATATAGAGTTACCAACGGACCTCAAGCTGGCTCTAATCATCAGTTTCAGATAGTTAGATGCTATTTTAGGTCTTCTTTTTGTCTTGATGTTCTATATTCCAGTTATAGGAGTAGAGAAATATTCTAGTGGTAAGAACCAGGGAAGCCAAAATTCATATCCTACCTCCACTCCTTGTGACCTTGGGCGGGTCACTTTACCCTCCATTGTCTCAGTTACAGTGTTGGACTGTAAGCCCTCTGGGGAAGGGGAAATACCTCATCTATCTGTAGGCAACTCAGCATGAGCTATATCTCAATAAATAGACTTTCAAGAGTATAAATGGATCTACACAGACAAGTAAGCCATTTCAGAAAGTTTGCATGGCTTTTGCATGTTTATCTAGTGATTTCAGAACATTGTTACTTGTATGTGTAAAAGCCACAGCATGTGCTGTTTGGAAGGCAGCATAATTCCAGTAGATCAGAATAAGTATGTGTATATTTCTGATTCGACAATGGCAATACACATACATATATGCTCTAAAAAATGTGGATGTTAGCATTGACACCTGTCCAAGCTACAGTAGGTGTGTCAGCAAACTGCTTGTTTGGACCTGGGCTTTGCATTGGTGATCGAGAAGGCAAATGTGCTTACTTCTCAGGTATTTAAACCCATCTCAAAAATTCACTAAAAAGAGTTATGTCACTAGATTCTTCAAATGGCTGTTCCTAGATGCCCGGTTTTGTAAAATCTGGCACTAACGCATATAAGCGCTGCATACGCCTTGTAGCACTATACAAATGATTTACATATGTAGGATGCAAAATAGACACTGACCTGGGTAAACGTTGGTAAATCTCCAAATGAGGCTATTCTTTTTATAAACATATTTCTTACTGAGACGGAGGTTTTGCTGCGTGTGCTGGTCCTTACATATATACTCCCACACATCCTTATACATTCTTTATAAACAGTTCGGTGTTCGGCAAAACCATTTGTAAGATACACAGGAAAGTGTGAATGTCCCAACTTGGGTGTCTCATTTCCCACCCAGGCTTTAAATTGCTTCTACTTATGATTTTAGAATATTCTAATCACAATATAGTCATTTTATAAGGCGATAGAGGCCCTTTTGCTAAACGTTAACTATTTAAGACACATTTTAGCAAGCAGGAACTGGCTGCGGTGAACCCTAACGCACAAGATTGCCAGCCATCGACTGCTAAAACACACTGTAATTGGTGCTCACATGTTAGTGTGGACAGTGGGCGAGTTAGAGATGGAGCATGGGCATGGAGAACACAGCTTGTGAGTGAAGGTAATGTGGCACTTAGCATGCGTTCACCCATTGGCACTTAGGTGCAACCACGTTACTTTGCCGCTTGTTACAGTACCCACTGGTTAGCTGCTGGAACATACTGGTCATGCCCCCAATAGCTAAAGTGAATGCTTTGAACTTAACGTGCACTGGTAATGCTTGTTCCTTATCGTCCCTCCAGTCCAGTCCCGCACCTCTGGGTAGTGCACCTCCTCCAGCAGCTTGGAGACTCAGCATGTCATCTTTTTGATGACACTACATATGCAGCTGGCACCGCCCACCAGCCCCAGTATGATCAGCCTCCAAGCAGCTGGAGGAGGTTGTGAGCCAGGGTGCTGGACTCACAGAAAGGACAACTAAGGAGATAGAGTTTGCTTTTATTTCCCCTGTTAAGGTGCAGGTTTCTTTGTTTTTAAAGGCAGAAGTAAAAAAAGAACCAGAAGGAAGAGAGAGACAACAGGGCTGAGGGGAGAAAATTCCTTCTTCCCCCTCTCCCCCCAGGATTTTGGGGGGAGGGTTCTGTGGGGGCCTTCCTCAGTCTTAGTCTTCTGGCTGCTCCCGAAACCGTTATCGGGTGAGGAGACACTGCAGGGGCTGCAGTTGCTTGACAGGAGTGAAAGCTGGCAGCCCCGAGCCACCCCCTCCCCTCAACGCTGAAGCCAGGAAGGAAGGCTGAGCGCGAGGGGTAGAAAAGCCATACGGCAAAGAGGCTCCAAGGTAAGAGTGGTGGGGGAGGGGGGAAGACAGCATAAACCTCCAGAACATGAGGAGACAGAGAGCGGCCTGCAGCCGCATGTTTGGGAGCCTGCAGCAGTGTGGGAAACTACCCCCGCTGCATTTAGGTGCGATTTCTTATTCAGGCCCGCATGTGTTTAACCCCCTGCTTTGTTTGGGTGCCTGGGAGAGGCAGCCATCAGAGAATAAAGCAGGACAGAGCAGCCTCTTCCTAGGGGGCCATTTGCAGTTTCTTTTTCATTTCAGTTTCAGTTAATTAGATTTTATTTTATTTTAGTTCAAGTATAGTGCTCTGTGCCTGAGCCTGTGGAGGTGCACTGTGCTGGGGATCCTGTTACATACCCGGGTACAGATTGAGGGAGTGCCACCAGCCCTTCCCACCATGCCGGCCAGACTGCAGTGTCTGGTATAAGATGGTATCAAGGGATGCTTACTCCACTTAATCCTTAAGCATTCCTTGTGATAAACAGCTCAAAACTTATTCAGTGCACAATGACTAGATGCAGACATGTGGGAAAGGCCTAATCAGATAGGCCGTTGTTTGTTGCTGGGCAAATTTCAGAGGGCTGTGTGCCTGGTCAGGTGATCTAAAAGGCAGTTGGTTGATACATTGTTTCTTTCTCCTGAGAAGGGTCTGATAGAAAGTCAGAGACAGGAATAAAGATGTGTTTAAAAAAAATACTGCATATAGGTTTGTAGCAGCTACAGCTCTGTGGAAAACAGGAAGTACCTGCATACAAGAAATGTATGTAATTTGAAAGATAGTGGATAGGAAGCAACTGAAATCCTTCCATCTGTCTATGGTCATTGAGTAACCTGACATGATCATCTCTTGTCTCTTAGCCCAGATTATGTACCCATTAAATCTGTAATATTGCTTGTAAGGGAAGCTGTACTCCCTTATAGCCATTAGTAGTATTAGAATAAAAACGTAAACGTTACTCGGAGAATGTGTCCATTTTATTGGATCAGGGCAAGATCCATTTCATATCTTTAAGATACAACACTGCAGTGCAATCTAGAAATCCTCAAGATGTGCAGTCCCCAATGTGGTGTGATCTCAAAGGCAGGTGTCTTTCTAAACTGCACGCAAGAGGAGGTCATGGGAGCAGGATCTGCAGGATGAGATGAGGCAGGACAGTCCCTCCCAGTTGCAAGAGACCCTGGGGGCGGGGGGTGCCATGCTACCTTCAACGGATCCAGCCCCCAGTCCCTGCACGATGCCGGGACCATCCACCCCTCAAGCCCAGGGAGCGATAGGGTTCCCGGTGGAGTTCTCACCGGAGTTTGTCTGTCTTTTGCATAAGGCATTTTGCCTACCAAGTGGCTCCTCACCCCGGAACACAGGGCTAAGAGGATGTCGGACGCAAAAGAGCATGAGTCAGGAGCAGTGATGTCTAAGCGGGCTAGAGGCTTAGAGGAGTGGCAGCAATCGCCGCTGTCAGGGGGGCTGGATGGGGAAGACCTTGACACGGAGTTAGATCTGCAGGAGGAGTTGGAAGAAGGAGAGAGCCAAGAACAGGAGGATCAGGGCCAAATTGTTCAGGTTTTCCACCGGAGGAGCTGCCAGCGCTCATCTTTATGCTTATGTTTATGCAATTTCTCGATAATACCGCCCAGGCCAAAGGCCATTAGGGCAGTTTACAATCACTACAAGTGGGTACTGATACAATTCATAATTCCCAAAGGGCTCACATTCTGTGTGCACCTTGGCGACCCTCGAGGCCCTGAATATGCCTGCTAACCTCCCGAGAGAGGAAGAGGTGCTGTAGGATCCGCTGTTCCAGGCGGTACGGAAATCGCAGAAATTCTTACCAGTACATGGAGTAGTAGGACAGATGATCCAGGATGTGTGGGATCTGCCAGAGGTTGGCCTTAAAGGGGTGCAATCCATGACTCTCCTATACCCACTGCCGGAGCAAGAATGAGCTCCTTTGATTGCCCAAAGTGGGCGCAGTGGTGTTGGCAACAGTAGAAGAGACCTTGACTTGTCTCCTGCAGCTTAGAGCTGTGGAACTGGTTCCGCGAGACCAGTACATCTGCAGTCGATGCTTCATGTATTTCGTTTTGTCCAAAAGGAAGGTTCCTTTCGCCCAATTCTCAACTTTGAGGGCATGAACTACGGTCTCCAGATACTGCATTTTCACAGTAGTAATGGCGGTAGGAAACAGAGATTTTTGGTGACTCTCGATCTCACAGAGGCATATCTGCATGTTTCCTTCCATCCAGAACATCAGCAGTTTCTCCGCTTTGCGGTGCCAAGGGGCCATTTCCAGTTTCAAGCATTGCCCTTCGGTCTGGCGACCATCCCCATACCTTCACCAAGGTCATGGTGGTGATGGTGGCAACTCTCCACAAGGAAGGGGTTCTCGTCCACCCATACCTAGACGATTGGCTGATCCAGGCGAAGTCCAGGGACGATAGCGAAAAGAGCAACAGCGCAAGTGGGAGAGTTCCTTCAAAGTCTCAGTTGAGGTCAACCTGGCCAAGAGCCAGTTACGGCCAGCCCAGGAGCTAGAGTATTTGAAAGCGTGCTTTGATACCTGTGTGGGCAGGAATTTCCTGCCGGTTCACTGGGCGCAGGAGCTATGACAGTTGATACAGCAGGTCCTGAAGAGGGCAAGACCATCAGCATGGCATTATCTGCAGGTTCTGGGGACCATGGCGGCCACTCTTGAGCTAGTCCCATGGGCAAAGGCGCATATGTAATTGCTGTAGAGGGCTCTGCTCCGTTAATGGTCCCATCAGAGTCAACCCCTGTCCCAAGTACTCCCCTGCCCACGGAGCGCCAGGAGAGCCCTTAGTTGGTGGCTGCATGTGGAAGGAGTCCCTGGTGTGGGTTCCTTGGATGGCCGACCTGTCAGGTTGGAAAGCCCATTGCGAAGGATGCTTTGTTCAGGGACAAGAGTCTGCTAGAGGCTCTGTAGTCGATCAACAGGCTCGAGATGCGAGCGGTGACCTTGGCGCTAGAAAGTTTCGAGCCATGGTTGCAGCGGAAGGTGGTCCAAGTCCTCTCAGACAATGTGACCATGATGGCTTACATCAGCCGGCAAGGAGGCATGGGCAGTGCAGCCCTGGAGGAGGAGGCTGAAGGTCTGTTTGGATGGGCAAGCGATTCCTCTCCAGGCATTATCAGCGGCGCATGCAGCAGGAGTTGACAGCGTGATGGCAGACTACCTCAGCCGAGTGTGCATGGACCACAGAAAGTAGCAGCTCAATCAGGAGATGTTCGAGCAGGTGGTCCGCCGATGGGGCATACTAGTCATGGACCTAATGGCAATGTTCAAGTCGGCCAAGGCCTGCCGGTTTTTCAGTAGAAGAAGAGAAGAAGTCCAAGGGCCTGGATGCTCTAATTTATCAGTGGCTCGAAGAGGGTCTTCTCTGTTTTCCCCCGTGGACGCTCATAGGCCAGTTAGTGCAATAGCTAGAGGCACACCGGGGATTTGTGATTCTGGTGGCACCAGATTGGCCGAGGTGCCCGTGGTATGCTGACCTGATTCGGATACTGGCGGATTGACTGTGGTGGCTTCCGGTCGGAAGGACCTCTTGATGCAGGAGCCACTTTGCATGCCCCAGGTGGATCAATTCTCGCTTACGGCATGGCTCATGAAAGGGCGAGGTTGAAGAAGAAAGGATAATCAGGCTCAGGGATAGCGACCTTGCTACAGGCCCAGAGGTGGTCTACAAACCTGCTGTGCATCTGCGTAGGACGTATCTTTGAATCATGGTGCGGAGAGAGGCAGCCACGCACTTCCACTGCCTCCGTCCCGGACATCTTGGTGTTCTTGCAATCCGGTTTTGATAAGGGTCTAGCTGCCAGTTCCTTGAGGATGCAACTGGTGGCGATTTTCCGGTTATTGTGGGAAAGTCCATGGGGTGCCGTTGGGTGCTCGCCCAGACGTGCTGAGCTTTTTAGGGGTGATGACCCACCTCCGTCTGCCAAAGAGGGCAGTGGTACCACCTTGGAATCTCAATCTGGTGCTGTCTGGGGAACCCGTTGAGCCATTGAGTTGAGCTTTCCTGCAGGACTTGGCTCTGAAAATGGTATTCCTCATGGCGAGTTGCTCGGCACGAAGGATTTCGGAGCTTCGGACCCTGTCATGTCAGGAGCCATTCCTTTCCTTCTCCAAGGAGAAAGTGGTCCAGCGCCCAGTACCTTCATTTTTGCCAAGGTGGTGTGAGCATTTCATGTAAATCAGGCCGTTTCCTTACCGGCTCTGGTGAGCGCGGATGTGGGCGAGAGCGGGTATGGGCCGTGCCACTCGACAGCTGTGCCACCTGGATGGTAAGAGAGTCCTGCGAAGGTATGTGAAAAGGGCACTGTCCTTTTCGAAGATTGGACCATCTGTTGGTTCTGTTTGGCAGGTCACGCAAAAGTGAGGCAGCAGCTAAGCCTCCATTTCCAGATGGATCAGTGAGGCAATCACGTCGGCATACAACTTGAAGGGTAGAACAGTGCCGGCGGGGTTGCAGACGCATTCCATGAGGGCTCAGGCAGCCTCATGGGCAGAGTATACTTTAGTTCCGCCGGTGGAGATCTGTAGGGTGGCATACTTCTTTGAACCTTTTTGCCTGAATGTCCAGGTGGCGGGGGATGCTCATTTCAGATCGGCAGTGCTTCAGGCTGGTTGTTTGGGTCCCTCCCGTTAGTTTAACTGCTCTGATACATCCCAGAGGTGCGAGACTGGACTGGAGGGACGATAAGGAAAGAGAAATTAGACTTACCTGCTAATTGTTGTTCCTTGAGGAACTCCAGTCTAGTCCCGGAACCCTCCCTGAGTGCTTCTTGTGATGATCTGTGCACACCCCGGTCCTGAAGCTGGTTCCCTTGGTGGAGGAAGTGGCCAGGAGGAGCCGGGGAGGGGTATGTAATCAGTGTTTGGGGGAGGGGCGGACCAGAAGAGCTGTCGGTTGCTCGCTTCCTGCTGGTTGGAGTTGCTCAGGCGCTCAACAGGTAGGCCTCTTCATCCTGGAGTGGGGAATGGGGTATCCTTCCCAGGGGATGGAAGGGATATTAGTTTATTTAGACATAGAAGTGTTTGTTGCATGTTTAAATACTTATTTGTTGCTCCTCTGAGTCTGCTTTGTCAATAGGTACTGGGGCTGGTGGGCAGTGCCAGCTGCATATCTACACTAGTGTCATCGAAAAGATGACAAGCTCAGCCTCCAAGCTGCTGGAAGAGGTACACTAGCCAGAGGTGCGGGACTGGACTGGAGTTCCTCAAGGAACAACAATTAGCAGGTAAGTCTAATTTCTCTTTAAGTGCGAAACCTTATCAGCGTTTAGTAAAAGACTGCCAAAGTCTTTTAGTTAAAGTACACATTTCTATAATTTATTGCTTATATGTTGTACATGAAACCCAGTTTCATACTGGTCATCTAGATTGCAAAATGGACATCCAAGTCAGGATGTTTACCATTTGCAGATTGCTTGATCTAAGGCTTGCTAAACAAAGAGACTTTTGTTAAATATGTATAAGGCTGCAGTAAGAATACATGGATTATGGCAGAATGCAAGATGAAACTGTCATTTTATAAAAAAAAACCCACATTCAACAAATGGCATCACTTGGGGTTTTGAACATAAGTGCCGGTATATACATGAGCAAGTACTGGATGGTGTGGGGCGGTCTAGAAAGTTTTAAATAAACATAAATCTTTTGTTACCACTAGATGTAAGGTGCAGGTTTCCTAAGCAGTTATAGCAAGTTGAGAGTAGAAAACAACATGTGGTACGCGCAACAGTCATGTACTACCTGTTGGGGGCGTGTACAGCATGTCCCCAGCAGATACCATACTCATTCGAACCCTAACGGGAGCCAGCAGAATTTGCATTTAATGTGAATGCACTTAATGCCATCCATTGAGGTGGCGTTACATGCATCTGTGCTAACTGCAGCATAGGCGATGTGCTATGTGCAGTCCTGTCCACTCTCCACCCCTATCCTGCCCATTTTCCTCGCTGCCACATGTTTGTCAGATGCATGGAAGTAACTGTGCTCTGCTGTTTTGCATTTGCAGATGATACAAAACTATTTAAAGTTGTTAAAACCCAAGAGGATTGTGGAAAATTACAAGAGGATCTTGATAAATTGGAAGACTGGGCATCAAAATGGCAGATAAAATTTAATGTGGACAAGTGCAAAGTTATGCACCTAGGGAAGAACAACCCAAACTATGGTTACATGATGCAAGGTTCCACATTAGGAAATACCACCCAGGAAAAAGATTTAGGCGTCATTGTGGATAGCATGTTAAAACCCTCGGCCCAGTGTGCAGCGGCAGCCAAGAGAGCAAGTAGAATGCTAGGTATGATAAGGAAAGGAATGGAAAATAAAACAAAAGATATTATAATGCCTCTATATCGTTTCATGGTGAGACCGCACCTTAAATATTGTGTGCAATTCTGGTCGCCGCATCTTAAAAAGGATATAGCGATATTAGAAAAGGTTCAGAGAGGAGCCACCAAAATGGTAAAGGGGATGGAAGGATACTCCTATGAAGAAAGGCTTAAAAGGTTAGGGCTCTTTAACCTGGAAAAGAAACGGCTGAGGGGAGATATGATAGAAGTCTATAAATTAATGAATGGAGTGGAACAGGTAAATGTAGATCAATTGTTTACATTATCAGAATATAGAAACACTAGGGGACATGCAATGAAGCTACAGGGTAAACTATTTAAGACTAATAAAAGACAATATTTTTTCACTCAACGTGTAATCAAACTCTGGAATTTGTTACCGGAGGATGTAGTAAAGGCTATTAGTGTAGCTGGGTTTATAAAAGGTTTGGACAAGTTCCTGGAGGAAAGGTCCATAAACCATTATTAAGAAGGGACCCAGTACAAGCATTGTGGAACCTGTGTCTTTTGGGGAAACTGCTAGGTACATATGACCTAGATTGGCCACTATTGGAAACAGGATTCTGGGCTTGATGGACCTTGGTCTGACCCAGTATGGCATATCTTGTTCTTATGCGCTGTTAGCATGCGCTCTGGATGTTGGTTGGTGCATGCCCCTCAGTGTCTGCATTTACAAGCTGCATGTCCAAAGGGAGCCAAGCTCCAAAATTCAATTTCTTTTTATTTTTGAGGTGCTTTTAAATACTAGAGGTGTGAGCACAGTTGTCCCCTCGATCACTCCTCAAATGTACAGGTCTAAATGTGCAGTTAGCTGACACTTATGTATAACTTCACCTTGATGTCTGAGAATTTTCTTCACCTCAACCCTGCCAAAATAGCAGCTATTTGGTTCCCTTCTGCTGGTCCCCGTCCCCCCCTCTTTGGCACCTTCATTTCCCACTTGCCCTATCCCTGTGATTGACTCACTCTATTATCTTGGAGTAATTCTGGACTCCTCCCTTTCCTTCCTGGCTCATCTGTCCTCTCTCATCCATTGCTCCTTCTTCTCCCACTGTCAGATCTGTGTCATTCACCCCTTTCTTTCCCCCTCTTTTCTAACTATGCTTCTTTTAGCCCTCGTCATGTCCAAGTTAGATTACTGTAATGTCGTGCTTCTAGGTCTCCCCCAATATCAGATCCACCACATACAAAGCACCGCTATCCATATTCTAGCACATGCCTCCTGCTTTGAGCATGTCACCCCCTTCTGATCCATTGTCAATGGCTTCCCCTCAAGTACTGTCTCCAATACAAACGTCTTACCCTTGTCCACAAGGCTTTGCATGCCGGTACCTCCCACATATCTCTCAGATATCTTGTACCTCCACACTCCTCATCATGTTCTCCGTACTGTCCATACCAACTATCTCCACTTATCCTCTGCCTCACATGCCCATTAGAATCCACTCGTAACTCTGCCTTCTACTTTCAGGACCTGCCTCATGGACCTTCCGATCTCCACCTTGAGCTCTCCTCTAAATTCAAATCCAAACTCAAAACTCACCTTTTTCACACAGTTTTTGACCTGCCACCATCCAACCCCTCCTGTTCTGTCCTATCCTCCTCTGCCCTATGTATGTTTGAATTTCCTATTGCAATTATGACATTCCTTTCTTTTTTTCTACTCTTTTTATTGTATTTTTAATTGTCCACCGTCTTGCTGCTTTTGTGAAGGTGCGGTATATCAAACATAACTTGGAGCAGATGCAAATGTCAATCAGGGAAATCAAAGCAATGGAATCCCTACAATTCTCCCAAATTACTAAGGGCCCCTCTCATCATTCTGGATCTAAGCTTGACCTCATCTTTGTACCAAAGAGCTTTCACAAGCAGGGAAACATAACAGCCCCTCACACCTTTCCAGTACCCTGGTCTGATCACCACACCATACATTTCAAGATTCTTCTACCCCAATAAGAAAAACCACAAAGAAAACCCTACCCTGAATGACAATTCAAGGGCTTCCACAATGATAAATTCCTCAAAGAAACTCTACCCAGTCTCCCACAAAACTTCGATGACCTAGACGAGGCAATCAACAGTTGGAACACAACCATTAATGCAGCAGCAAAACCCGAACTCAGTCCCATGGTACTCGCCAACAATTAGAGTACAGAAACGCAAACTTTGTCAATTAGAGCGTAAATGGAGATACAACCGGTCTCAAGCCACTCTCATTCAATACAAAGCATGCAGAAGGACTACAACAACTTAATCAATTAACACAAAAGAGAATACCACACCAATCTCATCCTAAAGTCCTGCAACAAACCTCTAGAGCTATTCAAAATTGTTTGCACCCTAACTAAAGTCCCAGCCCACTAAGTGGACCCTATTCATCCCCAAATCTTCGCAGATTTCCTCATAAACAAGCACAAACCACCCCTGAGGACCGCACAACTGGAAGTCCTCTCCACCCCAGATGTGGACATTTACAGCATACATAAATGGGGAGAATTTCACATTCCAACAACAGAACAAATTATTAACACCATCACTGCCTTAAACACTAGTACAGCTCCCTCTGATCCATGCCCGGTTATATGGATCAAATCAGTCAAGGAAGAATTTGTGAACTGCATTCATAAAATCATACATTCTTCACTAACTCCACACTCAAACAAGCCACGATTTGATCAATACTAAAGAACACCTCAACTAACAACTCAGACCCCTCAAATCACCGCCCCATATCCAGCCTCCCATTTCTATCCAAAATAATAGAAAAGACAGAGCAAAAACCAACTCCAAGACCACATCAACCTGCATGCCCCACTAGATCCACACCAGCATGGATTTCACCCTAATCAGTGTGGAAACCCTCCTCATTCACCTCTTTGACACACTAATAAGAGGGATTGACAATCTAAAGACTGGTTTCCTTCTCGTTTTTGTGGACATCTCCTCGGCCTTCGACACTGTATCTCACAGCACTCTACTACAAAGCCTCTCCAACATTGGACTTCACGGTACAATCCTCAATTGGTTCATCTCCTACCTCAGTCACAGGCAACAAAAGGTCAAAGTCGGTCCTAACACATCAGCCCCATTTCTCTCAACTCAAGGAGTTCCACAAGGATCCTCCCTGTCTGCCCTCCTTTTCAACATCTACTTACAAGCAATATGTAACATCTTCAAACAGCACAAGATTCACTATGCAATCTAAGCAAATGACATCATGGTCTACTCCCGATCCACCTCGACTCGCTTGACTACTCGAACATTACCAACAGCCTCATGGAAATGAGCAACTGGCTGGCATCCAATAACCTCCATGTCAACTTTAAGAAATCAGAGGCACTATTCATAACATTGTACCCTTCATTCTCCCCCCCCCCTGCATCTATATCCATAGCAGGCACTATAATAGCAATAAAAGAGGAAGTACGATACTTAGGTATCACCATCGACCGCTTCCTAAACTTACAAGCACGCATTAACAAAACCGCCAAAAACATAAGCTTGCAATTATCAGAAGACTAAAGCCCCTCATCAGTCAGGACCACTTTCGCACAGTATGTCAAATACTCATAACCCCTATTTTGGATTACTGCAACTCCCTCTTCCATGGTCTCCCAATCCAAACCATTCAGCCCTTACAACTGGCCCAGAATACCGCTGTCCACATCATAACAGGATCACCCAAATATGAACACATATCCCCCTTACTATACCAATTACATTGGCTTCCAGTCTCCTCAAGAGCTAAATACAAAACTACTCTCACTATATTCAAAACAAAAAACAACTTATCGGCCGGAACCCTACAAGACCTGTTTTGTACAATCTCGAGCTACAGACTGAAGAGAATGAACACCAGAGAGACAATACAAATTCCTAGCTCCTACACAAAGGTAAATAACTCTACCACAAAGAGAGCCCTCTTCTTAGCTGCTCCCGCCATCTGGAACAATTTGCTAGAAAAAAATCAGAACCACCAAAGCCTTTCGAAAACTTCTCAAGACCTTTCTCTTCACCGACCACTTTAAAGACAACTAATCCTGCCACCTCACTGCTCAAATCTGAATTACAGTTAACCCAGTTCACTATGTTGCTGTGCAAATACGTTCTGCCTCCAGGCACCTCCCGCATGCCACCCCTACCTGAATTGTTCATCGAGTTCTCTGTAACACTATTGAGTTTTATGTAAACCGCTTTTATTGTATGAGAAGGCAGTATAAAAATCCTGTTAAATAAATAAATAAAATAAATAAATATCTTTGAGGAATGTGTATTGCCCTCACAGCAGTGTTTTCCAAACTTTAATCCTCTATGACCCCATTTTAGTAATTAAGAATTCACGTGATCCCAGATGATGATGAAATCAAAATAGCAGGTCTCCAGCCTCCTTCCCCTCCCTCCACTCATCTAATGCACAAAGCAGTGGCAGTGAACACAAGGTCCCTTGTGTCAGTGTGCAGTGTGTGCTTACAGAGCCCAGTACTCGACAGGGATTTCCAGTCTAACAGGAAGCTTACTCAGATGGGACAAGGGCTTATGAATGTTCACTAGCTCACAGATTGTCACTACTTGGCATGTCACACTGAAAGCACATTGAGAAGAGGAAATGGCCATGATGCGATCCCAAGTTTGGGAACCACTGGCCTAGTGGTTAGAGCAGCCTAGTGATCAAAAAGACCAGAGTTCACAGCCCACTTGTATTCTTTGTAGTCTTGGGCAAGACATTTATTTCTCCAAACTTAGATTGTAAGCTCTCTAGGGTACAGGGAAATAGCTATTGTAACTTTCCTTAAACTCCTACTGGAAAGCCGTGAGCAAAACAAATAAAATAATTTTGAAGTCTGCCCCGATCACATGCTCCCTTGAAATCTGTGTATGTCACTGGAACACACACACATGTAGCGACTTCTCTGAAATTGTTACTTACACATATATAATCTATTTACCTGTGAAAAATAGCTTTTTACATGCTTTTTTATATAGAATTTTTAATGATTTTGTCCCAGAATATTTTTCACTATTGTTACTTGCATTTATAAAATGTAAATCAAAATGTTTACAGTCCACAAGTTCTTTGCTGTTTACTCCATGTAGAGGTATTCGTTTGAAGTCATGCTTTATGCACACTATTCCCTATGTGGCGGCATGGTATTGGTCTGAATTATGTAAGCAACTAAAAAATATTCCCGCTTTTTTCAGTACTGAAAAGAGCTGAAAATTTAGTTGTTTAAATCAAATTAGCTGAATATTTTTTTATTTATACCCTTTTTATCTTTGTTTAATTTCCTTGCTGTAAAACCACACAGAACCACAGTTTCAATTGGGATTGTTGCGGTATACAAATCAGATTAGATTAGATCCCTTCTGAATATATAAATTCTTACACCAGAGAGAAATATATATATATTTTTTTAGTGCCATCAAGTCTGGGATTTCTTGGCAATGTATCACTGGAAGTAGATTACCCTCCATTGCCTCGGAAGAAAAGGCTGGCAAAGTGACTTGCCCAAGGTCACAAGGAGTGCCAGTGGGAATTGAACCCTTGATCTTCTGGGTACTAGGCAGTTGCGCTACCACTAGGCTACTCCTCCAAGCCAACATATTCTGTTCATATGTAATTAGTCAGTGTTTAGTTTTCTTTGTAAATAATTACCCTGGTTACCCAAGTTTTTTGTTCCTGTTCTATGTAAAAATAATACGGATAATATGTATCTTATCTGATGTTTCATTGTTCTATGTAAACCGCGCTGACTGTAAATAGTGCGGTATATAAAAGTTGTTAAATAAATAAATAAATAAATAACATTATTAGTGCAACATTATTACAATGTTTGCAAGCTCCCTGGAAAATCTTGAAAACAATTGTAAACACCCTTTCTCCATGGGCAGAAGTACAATGTGTCTGTCTGTATCTAGCTGCAGATGTGACCTTACAGATGTAACCTGAGCAGGACTGGACTTCAGAGATTCTATACAGATAAATCACTTTGATTGACAACTCAAAACAAGGATGCTAGGCTGTGAAACACACCAAAGTACATCCTCGGGACAGGGTTGCATGACACATTTCTCTTGTCTGGCACGTGCTGCAGGAAATTGAGTAACGGTGAGCATTTCTGGGCTCTAACTCTATATCTTTTTATGCCCAGGGATTTGATTGGTTGGGTTAAACTATATTCCAAACTCATATTAGGAATAGCCCAAAGTAAGTAGTGTAATTCACTGAAGAGGCTCTAAAAGCTGACAGGGGCTCTAGATCAGGGGTCTCAAACTCAAATTGCTTTGAGGGCCAAATGAGGACTTGTAGAGTAACCCGGGGGCCGCACAAGACGCAGGCCTCATTTGCATAAGGGCATCATTTGCATAAGGGCATCATTTGCATAAATATTTGCATAATGTTACCATACACTAACTTTTAGTAAACATGCCTCTTAATGAGTGTATGGATAAAGAAAGACTAAAAGATTTCTACATTACTATAAACCAGTGCCAACCGCCAGGCACATTAGGAACTACTAGAAACACTGCCCATTTAGAACCCATAGCAAACCTGCCGTGTCCTAACAGCACTACCAGGACTCACAAAGCACCATACCCTAACTATCAAAAGGCAACATTGCAAATATTAAATCAACACATTTCAGAGAATAACAATACATGACCTACTCGGGAAAGAGAACAAGTGGCAATGTCAAATAGGAATTACATAAACAGAATACCTCAGCTCAGTTACACATGCAGAACATACACCATCACCAAACAAGGAATCACAATTTAGAAACAGGAAGACAATTAAACTGGGAACCCCAAAAGCCAAACTTAGAATGTACAACACTGTAGAAATAAAACTATACATTGATTTCCTCTTGTATTAAATAAAGTGCAGACGTTAAAGATGCACATTTCCAAGAGCTGACATATTTCAGTTAATAAATTCAAAATAAAGAGATATTTTTCTACCTTTTGTGCATTTTTTTTTCAGTTGCAATTGTTCCAGTCACTTTCTTCTGGTTTCTTTGTGTCTTCTGCTAACTCTCCATCGTCTGCTGTCCATTTCTCCTTTCTTCTTTCCTAGTTTTTTTCCATTCTCTCTACATCTGCTTTAACATACTAATCATTCTCCTTTTGCTCTTTCCTCATTCCTATTTCATCCCCTCAAATTTTACCCCTCCATCCTCAATCCCCACTTACTCTCCCAATACCCGGCCAATTGTAGATTTTTCTTCCCTCCCACACAAAATATATTTCCCCTCTCCATTTCACTCTCCCAGCCCCATCCCATTCTAATCGTCCCCCAACATCAACTCCCTTCTAGCTCCTGCCCAACCCAGCATCCGCTCCCTTCTAGTCCCCGCATCATCAGCCCATTTCCAGTCCTAGCTCCCTCCCCTCACAGCCCATTTCCTTTCCAAGCCCCCCTCCCCATCAGCCCATTTCCATTCCAAGCCCCCTTCCACTCAGCCCATTACCATTCCAAGACCCTGTCCCCATCAGCTATTTGCAGTTCAAGCTCCCCCTTCTACTCGGCCCATTTCCAGTCATAGCACCCCCCCCCAGTCCATTACCAGTTCTAGCCCCCCCCTAGCCCATTATCGGTCCTAAGCCCCCCAACAGCCCACTTCCAGGCCTAACCCTTCCATCGCCCCATCTTCATTCTTAGCCCCCCCATAACCCCATTTTCAGTCTTAGGCCCCCAGTCAGACCACCTCCAGTCCTAACCCCCATCTGTCCATTACCAGTCCTAACCCCCATCACCCCATTTTCAGTACTACCCCCCCCCAGCCCCCATCAAGTCCTGCTCCCCCCCTACATCAAGTCCTGCTTCCCCCCATCAAGTCCTGCTCCCCCCCCCACAAGTCCTGCTCCCCCCCCACATCAAGTCCTGCTCCCCCCCAGCCACACATCAAGTCCTGCTCCCCCCCCCATCAAGTCCTGCTCCCTCCCCCCCCCCGGGAAAATTAAACTTTAAAAAAAACCCGGCTTCTGCTGCTGCTGCCGCCGCTGCCGTGGCCGGCAATAGCAGCAATATCGCAAGTCCCGCGGGCTCCCCCCCCACCCGGCAGATCCCTTCCTGCTTGCCTGCCAGTTCTCCGCTTCGGCTTTCAGAGCCGCGAAGGGAGAGCTTCTCCCTCGTGACTCTGTTAAGCCCGCTGGGGCAGATGGGAAATTTCCCATCTGCCCCGGCGAGCTTAACAGAGTCGCGAGGGAGAAGTTCTCCCTTCGCGGCTCTGAAAGCCGAAGCGGAGAACTGGCAGAATTGGCAGGCAAGCAGGAAGGGATCTGCCGGGTGGGGGGGAGCCCGCGGGACTTGCGATATTGCTGCTATTGCCGGCGGCGGCAGCAGCAGCAGAAGCCGGTTTTTTTCCCCCCTATGCATCGCGGGCCGCACAAGGGTCTCTCGCGGGCCGCGTGTTTGAGACCCCTGCTCTAGATCTTTGGATTAGCAAAGCAGCTAATGTAATTCTAGACTGTACCCTTACAAAACAATTGAAGAAGAAAAGCTGGAGACGGGGCCGGCGCTCCCTTGTCTGCTGCCGTATGCGAGCGATTATTGTGCTCCCCCCTCCCGATTCCAATGGAGCCCTTCACAAGCTTCTACTTTGTCGCAACAATAACTTAATGAGTGTATGAACATTTGATCATCATTTACATTTACAGCAGAATTAGAAAAAGGTTACCAGATTTCTACACGACTGCTCTGCAGTGCCAATTGCCAGGTACATTAGGAAGTACTAGACTCCTGTTAAACACTAAGGGGCTTCAATGGGGCCGCGGCTCCGATAACGATCGCGAATCGCTACCGCGGCTTTGTAAACAAGCCCCTAAGAGTCATTCCAGAACCGAATAGGCCATTTGCACGTGTGCGGAAGACGTGAATCTCGTGAAAACGTCTACAGGTGTATGCTGGTACACGATGCATGGGAATCTCAAGCCTGCGACCGAGAGGGGCAGAATGGGGGCATGGTTTACCATGGAGATATAGATAACATATTCTGGAAAGACCCATATATGGTTTTTTACTTCCCTGCAGACATGCCTGTTATTCCTGATGGAGATGTAGAATAAGGCCAGTACTTAAAAAATTTTCTGCTGTGTTCTACAATTCGTCCCTGCAAGTGAGAGTGTCTGCATGTAGTCAGAGGGTTGCATGGCCAGATCTGGTGTGCTGATCTGCAATTCAGGTAGGACATGAATGCCTGGCTGTTACCTGGACCTTATGTATGACCACAGTGTCACCAGGTGCCAATGCGATAGGGCAGCCATATATCAGCTGTGCCAGGCACTGGGAGACATGACT
Organism: Ichthyophis bannanicus; assembly: GCA_033557465.1. Classification (NCBI taxonomy): domain Eukaryota; kingdom Metazoa; phylum Chordata; class Amphibia; order Gymnophiona; family Ichthyophiidae; genus Ichthyophis; species Ichthyophis bannanicus. Next base: position 34,324,096 of record CM066050.1, on the reverse strand, counting down.
GACATTGTGCCAACATTCCCTAGATTGTGCCATGAGGCCTATATTCTTACCAGTCAAGGCACCTGAAGCGTAGATGCAGCCTACAGCAATGATGAATGCCCCAAAACCCTACCTGAGAGATTACAGGGTGATATAAAAATTCACACTGCAGTGGAAGGAGGAAAATAATGAGATTCTGTCTCAGAAAGAGGCAGAAGAGAACCATCAGGAAAAATGAAGCCGTCACTGCAGGACAGGAACTTCTGAGGAGATCACATGCAGCAACAGTGGCCACTGGGAACTGATGTGCATGTGTGCTGAGATCATTCTGAAAGCTTCCAAAAGGAGCTGGGACGTGGTTTATGTGCAAGGCTCCGTTGATGATGTCACCCAGAGGTCAGAACATTATTTTCTTTGTCCATGGAGATCTATATTGATAAGGATATACTTGCCCAGACTTAAGGAACCTAATTTATCATTTTCATTTTGGAGGTTGATTTATCTCTAAAAATATGAAATTACTACATATGCAAAACTCCACAGAATGAATTCTTTTTGATGAAATTAGCATTAACTAATAAATATATTCCAATTGGCCATTAGATACAGTATACCTGAATTCAGATACAATGTAAGAACAGAACCCCTGCTTCTAACTTCTGCAAATAAAATAGACTCTCACAAATAACTGAAGAGGCAAAATATATGTTTCATTTAAATTTTTATTACCTCTAAAACTGTGCTTTTAAAAACTGCAGCAGGAAACATTGGAACTTTAATTATGTAGAAACAATTCTTCTTTTAGCAAGTATACAGTATTTTAGCAAATATTATACTGACACCCAGTGGAATTCATACAACAATGCATCTTCCAAATTCAACGAGCAAAAAGTATTACACATTTTTGAACATAGCAGTACCATTTTATTTTATTCTCTGCTATTGCAACAGAGATTTCTTTCTTTTTTGGAGATCAAAGAAATCAAATTAAATGTGAGATGCCATGCAAAATATATATCATGTCCCTTCAGTTAAAATGGTGCAAACTCTAAATGGGAAGAGATAGAAAAGGAACTTCTGGAATCATTTCCATGCCATCTCAAATAGATTTTTACACGTAAATAGGCGTTGACCTGCGGAGAAAGTCTCCTCTTCATACATAAAATTAGAAATGCAAAAGGAAGGCTTGAGAAAGAGAAAGGAGGGATTCTTTTGCGGATGACCATAGGGTTCCCGTAGCGGCCATTGCCGTAGAGTGGAAGAAAAAGCAAGAGTAGTGGGGGAAGAAAGGTGCTACGTGCTCATCAATGAATGGAGATAGCCATCATATTGACACAGCTGAAGAGCAAAAGACAAAAGAAGGGAAAAAGAAGCGAAAGCACCGGTGTCGCCATTTCTGCATTTTTCCTGCCCAATTGGTTGACTTTTTTTTTGCCTGGCCCTTGCGAAAAATTCATAGATCACAGGTTGTGGTTTTTGGGTGATTTGCCCAGCTGCTGTGGGTGAGAAAACTGTGGAAAATAAAGCAAAAACAAAAGTGCAAAAAAAAAAAGCAAAATCCAGCTTCAGAAAATTCACGTCCCTTGTTGTTGTTAAGTGCCGTCGAGTCAGTGCTGACTCATGGTGACCCTTTGGATAGCTGTCTTAAACCGGGTTTGGTCTTCAGTCAAGCAGCTCATAGTTGATGGATTGATACAATAACAGCAGCTATGGATGCCACTCTATCTCATTGGTGGCATTCCACCTTTAAGTTGGCCTTTAACGTTGCCAAGCATGATGTCTTTCTCTAATGATCTCTCTCTTCGCATGATGTGTCCAAAATATGAAAGTCGAAGTCTTTGTCACCTGAGCTTCTAAAGAAAGCTTAGATATGATCTCCTCTACTACTTACTGGTTTGTTATTCGGAGAGTCCATGGTAGATACAGTATTCTTTGCCAGCATCATAATTCAAAGGCATTGATTTTCTTCCTGTCTTATCTTTTTCACTGTCCAATGTTCGTATCCATATGACATCATTGAAAATATCATTGCTTGGACAAGTCAAATCTTTGTATGGAGAGAGACATCTCTGCTCTTGAGAATCTTGTCGCGGTCCTTCATAGCCATTCTACCAAGAGCAAAGTGTCATCGGATTTCTTGATTGCTTGTCGTTTCTTTATTGATTGATCCAAGCAGGTTAAAGTTCTCCAATATTTCAATTTCTTCTCCATCAATGATGAACTTATTGATTTTGCCCATTACCAGGATCTTTCTCTTACTTATGTTACTTACTTATGGACACCAGAATGCAATATGTAAAATCTGCAACAGGAGAATCAAATCTCTTCCATCAAAAACAAGGCGTTCCACAAGGGTCATCTCTTTCATCTCTCATGTTTAACATATACATGCAGCCTATCTGCAATATCATCAGATCATTCAATGTGAAATGTATGATATACGCAGATGATATCCTACTTTATATGCCATTTTCCACAATGCAAATGGATTTACTGCCCATAATAAATTGCTTCGATGCAGTCTCAGAGTGGCTTCTCTCACAGAACCTCCGCATCCAGCACAAGAAAACTGAGGTTCTCTTTGTTACAAGAGACCCCAACTTCATTCCACCATCACATATAAGTGTTAAAGGAGCTGATCTATCCACCAAAGAAACAATAAGATACCTCGGAGTCACGCTGGACCACCGTCTTGATATGAAATCACACGTAAACAATATTGTAAAAGCTGTATACTTCAAGATACGCACACTCAGGCATTTACGCTCCTTACTGGACCCAGATGATTTCAGAACCATCTTCCAAGCACTCATCTTGCCGCATTTTGATTTCGCCAATTCAATTCTACAAGGTCTCCCACAATCCACCCTAAGTTCTCTACAACTTGCCATGAATACTGCTGCAAGGGTTCTACAAGGAGCGTCCAGGAGTCATCATGTGACACCAATCCTCAAGCAGCTTCACTGGCTCCCGATACAAGGCAGGCTCATATTCAAAACCTTGATTCTCACATACAAGGCCATCCATGGTTTGTCAGCCAACTCACTGACTGATCTCACACAAACTGTACCACCAACCAGATCCAGAAGACAAATAGCGCTAAACACTCTAATAATGCCAAAGGCCATAACAACATGTAGCCGATCAACAGCGAACAGAGCCTTCATGTTTTGCGCCCCAAAATACTGGAACTCCCTACCACCTGACATACGTGCCATAACCGACCTAGCCCAGTTCAGAAAGGCCCTCAAATATAACCTATTTATCAAATACTACCCTACATAAAGTGCAATATATTAGTCTCACCACAAACCTAACCACAATCTCCTCCTGACCCTAGCACTACTGCTAATTTATGTAGATAGTTCTTTCATGTTATCGAATTAACAGATTATATATTCTATGTATATAGTTCTCCCATGTTATCCAAGTTTATACTCCTGTTATATGTAATACCGAACAGCCTGTTGTTCTGGCCTTTGTGTTCTCTGTAAACCGCGCTGATTATAAATAGTGCGGTATATAAAAAATTGAAATAAATAAAATAAAAATAAATAAATAAATAAAAGGTGCAGACCCATTTTAAGACTATGTTCCTTGATCCTGTGAAGCAAATGTTTCAAATCATCTTCGCTTTCAGCCAGTATTATAGTGTCATCAGCATAGCGAAGGTTGTTGATTAGTCTTCCACCAATCTTCACACCTCGGTTGTCTTCATACAATCCTGCTTCTCTGATGATTTGTTTTGCATATAAATTAAACAAGTAGGGGGAAAGTATGCAGCCTTGTCATACAACTTTGCTGATTTTAAACCATTTTGTTTCTCTTTGTTCTGTCTGAACTGCTACTTCTTGATCAATGTAAAGGTTGTGCAAGAGAACTATCGGGTGTTCTGGTATACCCATGCTTCTTAATGTGGCCCAGAGTTTTTCATGGTACAGACACAAGCCTTGCTGTAGTCAATAAAACACATATAGCTACTGTATCCTTTCGGTATTCTTTTGTCTTTTTAAGGGTCTATCTCACATTGGTGATGATGTATCTTGTTCCTTCCTCTTTCCTGAACCCCGCTTGCACTTCAAACAGTTCTTGTTCCAGGTATGGTTGTACTCTCTGCTGAATGATCTTGAGTAGAATCTAACTGACATATGGAATCATAGCAATTGGCGATAATTTCCGGTCAGTTGGATCACCTTTCTTCAGTATTGGTATTATAAACGCAGATCTTTTCCAGTCAGTTAGTTGCATCTCATTGGTCAGGACCCAGAGCAGCAAATTGGGAGCTGACCAATGAAATGTGACAGGAAGTAAATGATTGAATGCCAAATTTCAGCCTATCGGGGAATGGAAGGGCTCGGCCACACCTGATGGACTGCCAGATCAACCAATCAGGGAAGAGGAAGGGGGTGGAGCAAGGGAAGGAGAGGGTGGGGCCAAGGCTGAGTTACAGCTTTGGGCTATTTTTTAACCCAATATGGGCTGGAGTTTCTGAGGTAATCTGGCAAACCTGGAAAGCACACTCATTCTGAAGATGATCCACATGATCCAAAAGAAAGTTCTCATTCAATAAAATATTTTTAGAAACTCTGTTGCAGAGCTTTCTGTTTCTTATGGAATCTACCTCTGAGGACCACAAGAAACTGAGGGAAAATGTTTGTCTCCATAATCTAAACTGCAATGGAATACAAATAATTTACATACCAGTTGTGAGGGAAACGGAGCAGTTCTGAGGGAGGTGGCTGGAAACTCAATTGTTATGGCTTAATCCACTTAAGCAGTGGGGGAGTAGCCTAGTGGTTACAGCAACAGCCTAATATACAAGAGATCAACGTTTGATTCCTACTGGCACTCCTTGTGACGTTGGACAAATCACTTTACCCTCCATTGCCTTGGAAGAAAAGGCTTGGCAACCTATTTCCACTCATACTTTGCCAAGAAAACCGAGTGGCTGCTGGGTCGCCAGGAGTAAGCATTGACGTGATGGCACTTAAAAAAAGAATTATCCACATAAAATCAGCAGCCATTTGGTTTTCTCAAAATGGGTCAATGAAGGGACCATACCCATTTATTGAGGGAATAAAGATACCAGTTGTTGAGACAGTTAAGATTCTCTTCCTCAATTAAAACGTCCTTTTTTCCCTAGGAAGATGAGAGCTTTATGTTTATATTTGGACGTATCATCTTTGAGGATATTACTGCATACCCTCATAATGAACAGAATGGATTAGTGTAACTCATTATACCTGGGAATTACAGTGGTGAATACATGTTCAGAATATGGCAGGAAAGCTGGGGGCAATTTCTCCAAAATTTGTTAGTTTTGTGCATACCATAATAATGATCCTCACTCATAAGCCAAGTTATGAGGAGTATGACCTCAGTCTTTCAGATTTACTGCTAATGCTCGGCATATCACTCACGTTGTGCTAAAGAGAACCTCTCTTTGGCGTTCATAAGGTGTAAGATGTATAAGCAATTTATCAAGGTGCACTTAGAAATCCCTTTTAATCAAGCCTATGGTACCTAACATGATGGGAAAATCTCTGTCTGCCACAGTTTCTTAGTACTTGAGTATCTTCTACCTCTCCACATGATTCACAGAAAAGTCACTTTGAACTGACACCTCTATTATCAGTGCCATTCTGGTGTATTCCCCTCTACCATTATGTCCAGTTTCCTGGCATCCAGCTTTTAAACAGTCAAAATGGGAATGTGCCAGATGATAACCACCTCTTCATTCTCCATAATTCTTGTAGGATTATAATCCCAGTGTTTACAGAGTTTCCAATGGACGAGATGTGCTACTTTTATTGTACTTTTCTATACAGAAATTTTCTACCATCAGAAATTCACAGCCAACTACTAGATGAGTGACCATTTCTAGCTCTTTCCTATAGAATCTATAGATGCTCCCAAGTTTCCAAAGGAAGCTTTTGGGAGGTACACCGCGTATGCGCGCCTGCCTTCCCATCTGCCACAGTGCCATACTCTCCAGTACAATAGCATAGCAGGAGCCAAAAAAAAGCAACTCCCTGGGGAGGTGGTTGTGAGGATTTATTCCTGCTGTTCACAGAGAACACTGCTAAAGGTGAATAACTATGCTTTCTCTGTGAACACACAAGAAATAAATCCACATGTATGGGACTCACAAGCTACCGTAACCCGAGGACATAAGCAGCCTAACTGGGCAATGAGAACTGGAGAAGTCAGGAAGAACAGACAGATAGTCCCATTGGGGCAAGGGTGGGCAAGTCCGGTCCTAGAGAGCCGCAGACCAGTCAGGTTTTCATGATGTCCCTAATGAATATTGTGATAAGGAAGCTTATCATAGTTCAGGAAGGAGCTATAATAGAGGTGAATTGGCTCTGAACAAGCAACCTGTCTTTGCTGGTAGAAATACTAAAACAGAATGTTTTCATAAAAGACTACCAGTCCCAGAATGCACCAGGTTTCAAACAGCCTCTAGAAGAGCTGAAGTGGGGAAACGTTTGTTCAATCAGGAGAGCTATGAGGTAATCCCCAATCACTCATCTCCAAAGGCAGGGCTTGATTCAGCACAGGAGTATCCCTCTAAACAAGTTAAAAGTAAAACATATTCTACACAGAATCAGATAGAGAGGGAGTTCCAGATCAAGAAGCAGCAGCAGCAACGGGGAAGAAAGAGGAGAAAGACATCTTGGAGGTCTAAAGAAGGAGCCCACAGCAGCACGTGTGTTGGGAGTCATTCCAGAGGCAAGCATACTCCATTGGACTGGAGGAAACCAGAGGAGTGGGGTTACAGAGCCAGGAATTCCCAGACAGCACCTTTGAGGGAGATGGCTGCATTTGGAAGGGGCCCTAAGACCAGTGCAAGAAGGTATGTGAAGAGAGACCCAGTGTCCAGGGATCTTGATTGGAAGGCTGGACATAAAAGCTGGACTACTTACTGGCCAGGATATCTGGAGAGGAAACCTAACAGCAAAGGAAGCGCAGGTATGAACACTGATCTATGCCCTAGCTCTTCACTTGGAAGTCAGCAGGGAAACAACTATTATCCTGAGAGTGCTCCATTAAGGAATTCCTCTGAGCCAGACCATGATATTGATTCTATGATATGTGAAGAAGAAGGAGATATTTTAAATGATCAGAATGAATACATGGATTGCTCTCTGACTAGGCTGCTGTGGTAAAATACTTTCACAAATATAACAACCATCAAAAGGAAATATAACTTGTTCTTTTATCTACCCAGAAAAGCCTGCAAGAAAGCTTTAGGGTAGGATTTGAGCCACGTAGAGAAAGTGAACCAGCAAAGGAGTTTGCAGCTGGTTAATTATTGGTAATTAAGCCATGCACAGTTGCACGTGAGCTCTGAAAGGAAACTACTGTTTGTGTGTGAAAATAGAAGAAAGTTATCCTTGAAAAAGAACAGTTTTTGGTTACTTTTGGGTTTTGTTTTTGCTTTTGGAGCACTGCTAAAAGTTATTAGCAGGAGCCCTCAAAAAGACCTTTTCTGTTTCCCATCAAGGTCTTTAATGTTTGATTGCTTAAGAAGTTCAGTTGCTGATATCATGATTTGTTTTTCCTAAGTACAATACTGAAAGCAAGTGTCCTTTTGTGTTACCAAGTAAATCTGTGCTGGGAGAATTAACCCCATGAATAAAATATATTTTTCTTTGCTTACACTCGAGCAACACAACTCATTATTTTGTGAACGGCTGATTCTGGTATGAATGGACTACATTCCCCACAATCCTTTGCAAGTCATAATAGTATTTTGCCTTTGCCAAGACTGTGGACATTCACGCCCAGCGCCCCCGTTTACAGTTGGCGTAGTTTTTCGGATTGCTTTTGCACAAAGGATTTACATGATATAAGGATTACAACTGAAATCTGAAAGAAAAAAAAGTTCAAGTTAAAAGCTGGAAAAAGGATTTTTCCCTTAACAACACTTTGGAGAAAAAAAGAGGTAGCTGTTCCAGGAGCTGTCCCAGGAGGAAAAGACCCTGTGTGAGCTGGATTCATCACTGGCATAAGGTAATAAGTACCTGGGCATGTCTAGTGGTGGATGGGAGTAAGACACAGGGGTAATTGAAAAAAAAAATTAGGAGAAAAACACCTGTTTGGAGGGTGCTGCTCTGTGTTTTTTTTTTCTTTTGTTTTCTTGCAGGGATTCAAGATGGATCCGAGGGAACTGGCCAGCTGGATGGCAGCCCAGTTTAGCAGGCAACAGGAGCTAGCGCAGCAGGCTCAGGACACTGCAATTAAAGCATTAAGGGACCAGCAGAAGCCAGTGCTTGATCTGGTGGAAGCCTTAATTGCTCTTCATAACCAAAGTGGACTGGATGCAAGACCAGCAGTAACAACTGGTATACCACATGTGGACAATGTGGGACTCAATCAGGGAATTGGGGCATTTAGTTTTGGGAAGCTGACTCCAGATGATAATGTTGATGATTTCCTTGAATTTTTTGAGAGAGTGGCACAAGCATTAGCATGGCCAGAGACCCAGTGGGCAGTAAGGCTGGCAGCCTCATTAACTGGGGAGGCGCTTGCAGCTTATAGAGCAATGCCAGCAGCTCAGGCTTTGAATTGTAAAGATGTAAAGGCTGCTATAAGAGATCGCCTAGGGTTGTCTATTTCAGAGTATAGGCGAATGTTTAGAGCTACTGCATTAAGAATGGGTGAAACACCCAGGGCTCTGAGTCAGAGAATCAGAGGATTGGCTGTAAAATGGTTGGAGCCTGAGGGAAAGACTGTGGAAATGTTATTAGACATTATTATGCTTGAACAATTTATGTCTGCTGTGCCTAAAGATCTGCACACTTTCCTTATACAGCAAAATTTCCAGAACCTTGGAGAGGCAACCATGCTAGCAGAGAGATTCTTGGAAGCCACGCAGGTTTGCCATAGAATGGGTGGCCCTCTGAAGGTTGGTGCTGAGGCAAGCTGTGCTGTATCAGAAAAGAAAATGGTTAAGAATGTTTCTGAGAATAATTGTACTGTGCCAACCCAGATTACACAGTGGAGTAAAAAGAAATGTGGAAAATGTGGAAAATGGGGACATTTGGAAAGGGGATGCCAGATACACACTAGCTTGATGGGTGTTGATTTAAAACAGCCCAAAGAAGGATTCCTTTTGGTGGTTGATGTGCAGGGAATTACCACAAATGCTCTGTTAGACTCTGGGGCAGACCAGAGTATGCTGTCAAAGAGGCTTTGGAAGAGGATAGAGGCCCAAGAAGGATTTGTGCCTAGAACCCCTGAAAGCCAGGTTCACATCAGATGCATTCATGGTGCTGCAACATCATATCCCACCTATAGGCAAATGGTTAAGTGCCTGGGGGAACAAGAGGAAATTCTTTTAGCAGTGGTGCCTAGGCTTCCATTTGATTTGGTTCTAGGAAGGGACTGGCCAAGATTTAAGCAGGGACTAGTGAAAGGACTAGGAAAGAAGGAGGGAGAAGGAACGATGGTAATAGCTCCCGGGCCTTTGTTTGGAAGTCCTCAGATCCCAGCTAAAAAGATGGTTAAGCTTCCAGAAGACCAAACTACCCAGAAGCAGATATTTGTCTTGAAGTACCATAGGGTCACAGAGAAGGCCCAAGCTCCTAAGCGGGCAACCCCTCAAGCTGCTGGGTTTGACCTGTGCAGTGTGGAAAATGTGACTGTACCTAGCCAAGGGAGAGCCCTGGTTGACACTGGACTCCAAGTTGAAATACCCATTGGGTGCTATGGGTGAGTAGCCCCAAGATCCGGATTAGCCCTTAAATATTTCATCGATGTGGGAGCGGGAGTGATTGATCCCGATTACAGGGGCAATCTTAAAGTTCTGTTATTTAATTTTGGACAGAATGATTACCATGTGAAGACGGGAGACAGAATCGCTCAATTGATATGTGAGAGACTGGGTTTCCCACCTGTGGAGGAAGTCACATCCCTGTCAAATTCTGAGCGTGGAACCAAAGGCTTTGGTTCTACTGAAGACAAAGGGGTTAAAAGCCTAGCTGCCACCTGTGCCCGAGGAAGGGAGGTGCACGAAGAGGAGGATTTGGGACCCCAGGTATCTGACTGTAAAGAAAAGTCAGAACCCCAAATAGGTGAGGACCTGACAGTGGTACAACAGGAAGAAATAAGGAAATTGCTTAAAGAATTCCCAGATGTTTTGACTCCCATACCTGAGGAGACACATTTGGTTGCCCATGAGATAATAACTCCACCTGGGAAATTAATTCGTCAAAGGCCATACCGCTTGCCTGAAGCAAAGCGACAGGAAGTAGTGGCACAAGTTCAGGAAATGTTAGACATGGGAGTAATAGAGGAGTCAAAGAGTCCCTGGAATAGCCCCATAGTCTTGGTGCCAAAGCCTGATGGCTCTTTAAGATTCTGTATTGACTTCCGGCAGGTAAACGCAATATCAGTTTTTGATGCATATCCAATGCCAAGAATTGAAGAGCTGTTGGACCAGCTTGGACAAGCTCAATATTTAACCACCCTTGATATGACAAAAGGCTATTGGCAAATCCCTCTAACCAGGGAGTCGAAGCCGAAGACTGCGTTCAGCACCCCCGTTGGCCTTTTCCAGTTCAAAAGGATGCCTTTCGGACTGCATGGAGCGGCAGCTACATGCCAAAGGTTAGTGGACCGGAGGGCGTTCACTATAGCTCGAAGCTCGAGGAAATTGATTTGATGGAGACTCTCCTGTTTGGACCACAGTCACTGGGTGCTGAGACCATCCAGATGCACACCCCAGCCGAAACTGGAAGTGAGTGTCTTGCGGGGGGCCACCAGCTGGAACAGATGACCCCACAACAGGTTGTCCAGCTCAAGCCACCATGACAGGGGCTGCGCCAGGGGTATAGTGACCACTATTCTGTCGTGCAGATGGCTTGATGACTACCTCCATTGCATGGACAAGGTCCACTGCGCCTGCCACATGGAGAGGTGGGCCTGAGGAGTGATATGCATCATAGTGGCCATGTGTCCGAGGGCTCTCAACAGCCCATGGGTCTGTGGTGTGGCACTAGTGCTGCAACATGCCCACCACCTCGACAAGTCGCTGTAGACGGTCTACAGGCAGGAAGGCCCGTGCTCGAATGGTATTGAGGAGGGCCCTGATGAACTCCAGCTGTTGTGTCTGTTGGAGGTGGGACGTCGGGTAGTTGATCACAACGTTGAGATCCTCGAGCACCTGAATTGTGAGTGCAGTACACTTCCAAACATCGGCAGGCATGGTAGCCTTGATCGGCCAGTCATCCAGATATAGGTAAACAAAGTCCCCCCAGGTCCGGAGGAAGATGGCCATGACTGCCAGACACTTCATAAAGACCCAGGGGGTCGTGGCTAGCCTGAAGGGAAGCACATGGTACTGGTAGTGCCGGTCGCCCAGCATGAATCAAAGGTATTGCCTGTGATGCAGGTGGATCAGACTATGCGTGTATACATCTTTCAGATCCAAAGAGCATAGCCAATCATCCTGTACAAGGTACAGGAGCAGCATCCCGAATGAGACCATTTTGAACTTTTCATGCACCAGGAACTGGTTGAGGTTTTGCAGATCCCAAATTGGATGGAACCCACTGGTCTCTTTGGGAACTAGGAAGTACCTGAAGTAAAAGCCCTGCCCAATCTAAGCCGAGGGGACTGGGTTGATGGCAAGGTCGAACAGTAGGGCCTTGACCTCAGGCTGCAGTAAGCTCCGGTAAACAGGATCCATGGGGGTACTCTCTAAGGTTGTATGGAGACAGCAGCAGGGTGAAGTGCAGTTGATATTCACTTTGGACAATCTGCAGCACCCAGGTGTCCTAGGTGACAAGGGCCACCAATCGGCAAAGTGGATGAGCCACCCCCCAACCTTTGGGGATACCTCAATGAGCAATGGACACCTGGCTATGCTCCTGAGAAACCTGTCAAAACCCTGTACTCGGCTTGGGCTGTGGGGCAGGTTGCATCTTTGGGGTCATCTCCCTCCATTATGGGCACAGAGTGTGTGCCTTAGGCTGCGCTGGAAAATACCAGCACGAGTGTGGATAGAAGGCCTTCTTGGTGTGATGATTTTTTTCTGCGGTCTTTCTGGGAAGCATAAGAACATAAGATATGCCATACTGGGTCAGACCAAGATCCATCAAGCCCAGTATCCTGTTTCCAACAGTGGCCAATCTAGGTCATATGTACCTAGCAGTTTCCCCAAAAGACACAGGTTCCACAATGCTTGCACTGGGTCAAGCATTGATATCCTGGGTGCCTTCTTAATAATGGTTTATGGACCTTTCCTCCAGGAACTTGTCCAAACCTTTTTTAAACCCAGCTACACTAACAGCCTTTACTACATCCTCCGGTAATAAATTCCAGAGTTTGATTACACGTTGAGTGAAAAAATATTTTCTCTTATTAGTCTTAAATAGGCTACCCTGTAGCTTCATTGCATGTCCCCTAGTCTTTCTATATTCTGATAACGTAAACAATCGATCTACGTTTACCCGTTCCACTCCGTTCATTAATTTATAGACTTCTATCATATCTCCCCTCAGCCGTCTCTTTTCCAGGTTAAAGAGCCCTAAGCTTTTTAGCCTTTCTTCATAGGAGTATCCTTCCATCCCCTTTACCATTTTGGTGGCTCTTCTCTGAACCTTTTCTAATAACGCTATATCCTTTTTAAGATACAACGACCAGAATTGCACACAACATACAAGGTGCAATCTCACCATGGAACGATATAGAGGCATTATAATATCTTTTGTTTTATTTTCCATTCCTTTCCTTATGATACCTAGCATTCAATTTGCTCTCTTGGCTGCCGCTGCACACTGGGCCGAGGGTTTTAACATGTTATCCACAATGACGCCCAAATCTTTTTCCTGGGTGGTGGTTACTAATGTGGAACCTTTCATCGTGTAACCTTAGTTTGGGTTGTTCTTCCCTAGCTGCATAACTCAGGTAGAGAAATATCAATTTTTTCCGGGTGAAGACCAGACAGACGTCCATGGAAAAAAGAAGACTGAGCAAGATGGCACCCTTGGGTGGGAAGGGCACCATGCATACTGTAATGGGGAAAAGATATCCTGTGATAGAAAAACAGAGGAACCTATGAGCAATAGGGCTGTTTCTAGCAGGAAGGAAGATATCAGGACACCCAGTTGCCAAGGGCAACACAAACATTCCCAGCCACGAGGGAAAGAACCCCACACAGCTGATAAGCAATCCCCAGCTCATAGCTCTAATAGCTTTCACCTGGGAGGGGGAAGGGCTGGATTAGAGCCTCAGCAAACGTATAAGGGACGTTCACTAGAGTTAGTGAGCAGCAGTGGTAGTAGGAGGAGCAGGAGCTTTGGCTTTGGTAGCTCCAGAGAAAGCAGCTCAGAGAATTCAGAGAAGCCAGCAACAGGAAGCAGGAAAGACGTGGTGAATCAGAACCAGCTGGAGTCTGTGTGCAAGCTGAGGTCTGAATCTGGGAAGCAACGTCTGCCCTGGGCTGGTAGGAAAACTTACGTGTGTGACTCTGATTCTGAATGGGAAAGAGAAAGGCAGCTAACAGCTAATAGAGTTAATTGGAGGAGAAAGGCACAGAAACCTTTTAACCAAACCTCAAAACCTATTCCTTATGGTGAAGGCATTCACAAGGAGAAAGTACCAGTCAGGATAACTGGAAAGTATTTGCAAGCTTCAAGAAAGGGAGAATATACGGTGCCAGACATTTGTATGTTGGAAGAGGGTGCTGAGCAGCCTGAACGTAGAGAAAAGCCTCTACGGTTTAAACCCCTTCTAAAAGGAGCAGTGCACAGACTTTCTCTTGCCTCAAACCCTGAAGGTAGGCCAATTAGCCAATGTAAAGCTGGATACAAGACTTTCTCACGTAGGAGTTATAAGAGACATAACTCTCATTATAATTATATGCCAAGATATGGTGATACAGACCCTTACCTGCTAGAGGAGATAGTAGGGAGGTCACGGGAGCTGGCAGAGAATAATCTGCCAACACTCTATAGGCAGCAGCAGAGTGGTACAGATGACAGTCAGATTGAATCAATGATAATTGATCCACCAGAAACAGAATTATCTGACAATCAGATGGACTGTTCATTGGCTGTATTAAGTGATGTGGTTTCACTGTGCTGAAGAGATACAGTTGTGGAAATAATTTAACTGCCTGTTTAAAAGTACAAGACTTTACTTTATCCTATCCTTTTTGCCAGAGTGTATGGCTTATGTTTCTTTATTACCTGTGTTTGGAATCCGTCCCCGGGAGGGGAAATAAAACCCTGTCTTGACCTTAACCATTCGTGCCTCAACTACCTTATTGCAAAGGAGCCCAACTACAACCTTTCAATAAAAGGTCCCCCTGCAGCCCAACCAGTACGTTAACGCTACAGGCGGCCCAGGGTGTGACAATACGTGGTGGCATCTCCCAAAGGCTTTCTTTGAAAGCTGGGGGGATGCTTCTGCAAGGGCTCAGTTGGCACTGATATCACCCATATGTGAGGACTGACTTCCTTCTTGCTCCCGGAGAATTAGATGTTTTTGCTAATTCTGGTTAAAGAGATTGCAAAATTACAAAAGCAACTTTAATTACACTGCATGATTCTAATTATAGTGAGAACGATTTAGGGGCCTGTTTACTAAAGTACAGTAAAATTTTACTAACTGCTGGGGCTGTGCCCAGCATCTGCCTATGCAGTTATCGCACACAGCAGACATTTACTACACCGTAAGTACACTGCTGACTGCAGGGCTGCATCCACATTATCAGCAATATCAGGTGGAGTAACTCCCACACCCCTGCCTCTTATCATCGGGACCCTGGTGGCTAGAAGGAGGCATTGAGCATGCTCCCGTTTCATAGGCACCCAGGTTCAAACTAGTGCCTATGATCCTTAGCAGGATATAATGGTACTACTGTTAGGCCTCAAGATGTCAAATATGGGTGCAGAGACTTCAGAAAGTTATGATTTACATGTAGGTGTAGTCTTTATTTGCAGCTTGGCCCCTAACAGTAGCACCACCAGACTACCCCTAGGGGTCAGAGGCACCATTTTGAATCTGGGTGCCAATGAGGCAGGAGTATCTGGGTATCACTTCACCAGGGACCCCAGGTAAGAGCTAGGTGGAAGGAGGGGAGTTCTAGCTGCATTTGGTAATTTCAGCACATCTATGTTATCGGCAGCACTGATATTGCTACACACTACCTGCTAGGCACTATTCATGCTCATAACCCTCCTTTTCTCCACTCACTTCCCACCCCCTTCCATAGTCGGCATTTAGCACATGAATCAGTGCATGCCAAAAGTTGCAGCCAAATAGTAATTGGTATTGCAGCCATAAACTAACAGTTATTGTGTGCAAATCTGCTCACCACACCTTAGTAAACAGGTTCCTTAATGTTGCTCTTAGATGAAGCCAACAAAGTTATTTACATACTAAGTAAAGAAAAAAAGCACTTCGGGTTGCTTAAATCTCTGAATTGTTAACACTTCAGAAAAGTAAAATATTCTGGGCTCAATATTCATTGGTGGCTGCCACCACTGAAATTAAAATTGGATATTCATCATTACAGTCTATCGGACTTCTGGTGCTGAATATCTGGTTTCATAGGTGATCATAGTAGCTAGCCAATCAGTGGCGATATTGAGTTGCTAACTGAATAGCTAAACCACATAAAATTAGGACATTAACCTGCCCTATCTTTGTGGTTTAGCAGTCTGGTCAGCGGCTCAATATCACCACTGACTAGATAGTTGCTGCAGCCACCCCCGCTCTGCCCATTGACTGCTCTGGATTTAACTGGGTGTCTTTTTGGTAGTCTATGGGGATATTCAGTGGCACTATCTGGATAGCGTAGTTACTCACTTATAACAGGTGTTCTCCGGGGACAGCAGAAATCAGTCCTCACATATGGGCAACATCGGCACCGACGGAGCCCTCGCGGAAACATCTCCCCAGCTTTCAAAGAAAGCCTTTGGGAGATGCTACCATGCATGCATGGTCCTCTTCCCGCCCAAGGGTGCCATCTTGCTCAGTCAGATGACATAGCTAAAAGACAGCAAAAAAAATAAAAGATGGTAAAGAAGCAACTCCAAGGGGAGAAGGGAGAGTTGTGAGGACTGATTCCTTCTGTCCCCGGAGAACACCTGTTATAGGTGAGTAACTACGCTTTCTCCAGGAACAAGCAGGAAGTCAGTTCTCACATATGGGACTCCCCAGTTACAGGCTACCGAAACCCATAGTAAAAAAACACGGTTGCTCTTAAGGGGAGCTGTGAGCAGCAGCAATCGAGTCCGTAGCTACAGACCACAGTAGGACCCCTGTGTCCAATGAAAACTAGCACTCCGATAGCCTGAACACAGAAGGGTTGGAGGGAAAGAATTGCCTAAACCCAGAAAAGATTATGGAGCACAGCCTGGCCGAAGGCACTGTCCCATCCGGACTCCCTTTCCAGGCAGTAATGGGCTGCGAAGGTGTGGACTGAAGACCAGGTGGCAGCCCGGCAGATGTCCACCATTGGGACAGAGCACAGGTTTGCCACAGAGGCTGCCATCGCACTGACATGGTGTGCTATGACACAGCCTTCCAGCGGGAGCCCCACCTGCTCATAGGTGAGGGCGATACTGTCCACCACCAGTTAGACAAAGTACATTTGGTCATTGCCTCCCCCAGACGACTGGGGTTGTATGAGACGAAGAGCTGAGCAGCTCTGCAGAGGCCCTGAGTAAGCTGGATGTAGAAGGACAAGACCCTCTTACAGTCCAGAGTGTGAAGGACTGTCTCACCCCTACTGGAGTTTGGTCTTGGGGAGAAGGTGGGAAGAACCACTTCCTGACTGAGATGGAAGGACAACACTACCTTCGGAAGGAATTTAGAGTGTGTGCAGAGCAGCACCCTGTTCTTGTAGAACCTGGTATAGGGCACCTCCGCCACTAAGGCCTGAAGCACGCTAACTCTGCAAGCAGAGGTGAGTGCGATCAGGAATGCTACCTTCCACAAGAGGTAGCGGAAGTGGCAGGTAGCCAGAGGCTCAAAGGGAAGGCGAGTGAGCTGCCCCATTAACACATTGAGGTCCCACTTGGTCGCCAGAGGGTGAACCAGGGGCTTTGAATTAGGAAGCGGGTCACCAGCGGTTGGACCGAGAGGGGTTTGCCATCCACCGGGTAGTGGTGCGCCACTAGGGCATGGAGGTGCACCCTGATAGAGCTAGATTTAAGCTCGGATTGCGAAAAGTGGAGAAGATACTGTAACATCAGTCCCATTGGGCAGGAGAACGGGTCAGTCCCGTGCTCTGCGCACCAAATTGAAAATCTGCGCCATTTGAGAGCATAAGCTTTCCTAGTGGAAGCCTTACAAGAGGCTAGCAGGATTACCTCACCAGAGAGGTTGAAAGGGGCTAGGGTCACCCTTTCAGCAACCACGCTGTCAGTGACAGGGACCCCAAGTTTGGGTGCAGAAGAGAGCCCCCCTCCTGAAACAGGAGCTCTGGGGTCTCCACCGATAGTCTGAGGAGTAGCGGGAACCATGGTTGCCTGGGCCATCGAGGGGCTATCAGGATGTGAGGCCTTGTTGTGGAGGGTCCTGAACAGGGTTTTGTCAATCAGTGGTGTGGAACGGAAGGCGTACATGAGGCCTTCTGACCATGAGATGAGGAATGTATCTGCCACCACCGTGGAGGGATGGGCCTGCCAGGGGCAGGAGCAGGCAACTGGTAGTTGTCCGGGCTGGCAAACAGGTCCATCACGGGTTACCCCCAGAGCCGGAAGAGATGGTCGGCCACACTGGGGTCCAGCTGTCACTCATGCAGCTGGAGGACCCTGCTCAATCTGTCGGCCAGTAGGTTGTTCTGGCCTGGCAGGTATACTGCCCGCAGGAGTATACCCTTTTGGATTGCATAGGAGCAGAGGATCACCGCCTCTTGGCAAAGGGCACGAGACCCTGTGCCCCCTGTTTGTTCACACAGAGCATCCTTACCTGGTTGTCCATATGGACCAACACCGGCTGGTGACATAGGCGGTGGCAAAAAGCTCGGAGGGCCAAGTATATGGCCTGTAGATCCAGGAGGCTGATCTGCTGGTTGCTCTCGTCCTGCGACCACCTGCCCTGGGTGTGGAGTTCCTCGCAGTGGGCTCCCCAGCCTAGCAGGGAGGCGTCCGTGATGAGGACCCTTAAGGGGCTCGGGGCTTGGAAAGGCATCCCCACCTCGAGATATTGAGGAGTCTGCCACCAGGTCAGGGAGTCCGCCAAATGGCGGTTCACTGACACTCTGTCCCCAGATGTGCCCCGTGGCCTGTGTCCATGGGTCCCGAAGGCACCACTGCGTAGCCCTCATGTGGAGGCGGGTGACATGGAACGTGGAGGCCATGTGCCCGAGTAGGCACAAGAGGAGCTGAGCGGGCACCGAGGGACAGTGCTGTACTTCAGGTGCTAGGGCTTTGAGGCGGTTGGCTCGGTCCCCGGGCAGGAAGGCCTTTGCATGGAGGGTGTCCAGTCTTGCCCCAATGAACTCCAGACACTGTATCGGAAGGAGGTGGGACTTTGGGTAGTTTATTACGAATCTCAAGTGCTGGAGGACCTGGATGGTACACGCAGTCGCCTGCTGCACCTGAGGTCGTGCCTCCCTTTGTGATTCAGTCGTCCAGGTAGGAGAAGACAAAGACCCCCTGGAAGCAGAGGATTGCGGCCATGACTGCCAGGCATTTTGTGAAGACCCTTGGAGCGGAGGCCAAGCTGAAAGGCAGGACCCTGTACTGATAGTGTCCGCCCCCCACCATGAACCGCAGATACTGCCTGTGGATGGGGTGAATGAGGATGTGGGAATAGGCATCCTTTAGATCCATGGAGCATAGCCAATCTCCCTGCTGGAGTTAACATAGTAACATAGTAAATGATGGCAGATAAAGACCAGTATGGTCCATCTAGTCTGCCCAGTACGATGGCAAGAGTAGGTGCACCTGCCGCTCTGTGCAGGCCGCATGTCTTTGTTTTTGTTTAGGGGTGAACCCACCACTTCATGTATGACACCCCTATTTGTTGAAAAATTAGATGGTTCAGTTTATTTTGATTTTATCCTGATGCTGTAAAGGGATACACTGTGTCTGTCCCATGCCATTTTGAATTCCGTCACCATGTTTCCCCCACCACTTCCATTGGGAGGGCATTCCAAGCATCCACCACCCTTTCTGTGAAAAAGTATTTCCTGACATTGCCTTTCAATTTACCACCCTGCAGCTTCCTATTATGCCCTCTAGTTTTACAGCTTCCCCGTCTTTGGAAGAGGTTTGTCTGTTCATTATTTCCTTTTAAGTATTTAAAGGTCTGAATCATATCTCCCCTGTCCCTCCTCTCCTCCAAAGTGTACATGTTTAGGTCTTCAAGTCTCTTATTTTATTTATTTAGCACACACTTATATACCGCCACTTCCAGCGATCAGCAGCGGTTTGATTACATCTTTGGGAGTTGTCAAATCAAGACAGAAAAGTGGGGCAAATATATACATAGAATTGGGGGTAAGGCACAGCACACAGGATTTGTGTTTTGGAGATTGGACTGCACATATTTACATTATTTACATTTGTACATATTTATACATTTATCGGTTCATCAGAGCATGATTAATTGATTGCTTTGCTTCATCTATATTGTACTGAGGGTCACAGCTGATTGTAGTGACTTTTGAATAGATGAGTTTTTAGTTCCTTCCGGAAAGCAGTAATGTCCTTGATTGATCGCAGCTTGAATGGTAGTTGATTCCAGATAGTTGGTGCAGAGAATGAGAACGCCCTGCGACTGGTACTTGCTTTCACAGATCTGATGCTGGTAGGGACTTGTAGTGTGCCTGAGTTGTTAGTTCTCCTGTCCCTGTTTGTTGGTTGCGTGCTGATAAGTGTGGAGAGGAATGAAGGGGCTATGTTATTTATAAGTTTGAACGTGGTTACCAATGTTTTGTATTGGATCCTGGCTGCAATGGGAAGCCAATGTAGCTCGATCAAAACAGGTGTAATGTGCTCAGCAATGCTTGTTCTCATGATGATCCTGGCTGTCACATTTTGGGCCATTTGAAGGATATTTAGCGATTTTTTAGGCAGACCTTGTAAGATGGCATTACAGTAGTCCAGGTGTGGCATAATGAGTGCTTGTGCAACAGACCGAAAATCACAGGGTTCGATTATATTCCTCAGAGGTTGAATCACTCTAAGTTTATGGAAGATGGCCTTGTTTGTTTTACGCAGGTGCGTTTCCATTTTTAGGTTGCAGTCGAGTGTGACTCCCAGATATTTGATCTCATTTTTTGTGTTGTACGTGTTGTTACACAGGGTGATTGTAGGAGGAGGCTCAAAATTCGGTTTACTGGATATATACATGACTTCAGTTTTCTTATGGTTGATTGTCATATTGTTTCGCTGTAGCCATCTTAACATCTCGTCCAGGCAGGTTTCGAGCTCGGTATATTTAGGGTCTGTGGTATCCAATTGTGTGTAAAGCATAATATCATCTGCGTAAATATGGTAGTTGATGTTATGCCTTTTGAAAATGTCACAGAGGGGCTGCATGTAAATGTTGAAAAGTAGTGCCGAGAGAGCCGAACCCTGGGGTATGCCTTGAGTTTGAGAGAATGCTTCAGCCGTTTCGCCATTGAATTGGACTTGTGGCATTCTGTTCGTTATGTAAGAGGAGAACCATTTGAGGGGGGTTCCCAAAATTCCTATTGATTCCAGTTTGTTAAGGAGGATCCCATGATGGACAGTATCAAAGGCGGCAGAGATGTCAATGAAAATGAGTATAAACATTTTCTTTCTGTCTTCTAGGCCTTTGAGGAGGTTGTTCATCAGCGCTATTAAAAGCGTTTCAACCCCATGATTTCGTCTGAAACCGTATTGCTGTTTGTCCAGGGTTTCACGGTCTTCAAGGTGTTCTTGGAGTTGTATGAGCACTGCTTTCTCAATGATTTTTGCCAGGAACGATATGCTGGAGATGGGACGGTAGGAGGTTGGGTCCTCTTTGTTGAGTGAGTTGTTCTTTAGGATTGGCCTTATTATCGATTTCTTTAGTTGGGCAGGCATGATTCCTTGACTTAGTGATTGGTTTACAATGTGAGACACTTGTTGGACGATTTCCTTTTTTGCTGCTTTGATCCACGCAGTTGGGCAGGGGTCCAGCGGGGAGGTGGTGGTGTTTATGCTAGTTATTATGTTGATAGTTTGTTGTTCATCTATATTGTGGAAAATGCTCCATGCCTGTTCTTGTTCAACATCAGTTCTCTGGTATGATGCATCTACACAGAGAGTGGGCGTAGTGGTAGTCAGCTTGCTTGCGTAGTGGCTTCTTCTCATACGGCTTCTGACGCAGGCTGCAAATAATTTTGGTCGCCTTCCTCTGAACAGTTTCCAGTCTTTTTACATCCTTTGCAAGATATGGTCTCCAAAACTGAACACAGTATTCCAAGTGAGGCCTCACCAGTGACTTGTACAGTGGCATAAGTACCTCTTCCTTTCGGCTGGTAATTCCTCTTTGTATGCAGCCCAACATCCTCCTGGCTTTTGCCACCACCTTGTCGCACTGTTTTGCCACCTTGAGATCTTCAGAAATAATCACACCAAGGTCTTTCTCCTGATCCGCGCACACCAACCTCTCGCCCCCTATCGTGTACATTTCCCTTGGATTTCTGCTACCCAAGTGCATGACTATGCACTTCTTTGCATTAAATCTCAATTGCCAAGCATTAGACCATTCTTCCACCTTTTGTAGTTCTTTCCTCATGTTAACCACTCCCTCGGGGGAGTCCACTCTGTTGCAAATTTTTGTGTCATCTGCAAAAAGACAGACTTTTCCATTCAGTCCTTCAGCAATATCACTCACAAATACATTGAACAGTGCTGGGCCCAGGACCGACCCCTGGGGCACCCCGCTAATCACCGAGTGAGCTCCATTTACCATCCAAATCCATTTCCACCATTAAGACTTCCAGGTCCGGAACTTTGTTGACTAAGCTTCGAGTATTTGTGCTCACTGTTTTCCAGCATTTAACTGGCTTGTGTGTATTTTGCATTGACTTTGTTCTGTTGTTGTTTTTATTTATATATTAAGTTTGTATTATATGACGTTTTAAAGTTTATTTTAGTCAACAATTATGACATTTATATATGTTTTCTCATTATGATGTTATTGTATATGCATGTTTCATTGTAATTTTATGTGGACTAATGTTTTTCTGTTATATATTTTGTATTCCTATTATGTTCCAGATTGGGAAGAGTGGTTGCTTCATCCCATAGACGTGCTTCTCACACTTTCTATGTGGTTTTCTGGTAATGTTTAGATAAATCATATAGTCCTTTTTGTCATCTTTAATTTTTAATACTTAATGATATTCATATATTTTTAATATTTTATTTTTATGTTTAATATGTAATGATATTTATGTTTTTATTATGTTTATGCCATATGTTTATGTTTTTTAGACCCCTGATGAAGGCCTCGGCCGAAACTTGTACAGTTGGGTCCCTAATAAAGAATTTAACCAACATTTTGGTAGGCCATAGTTTATTGCCCTCTGCTGCACCTCTGCTGTTGGACCTCTTGCGGAAGGCCTCCTTCTTTCCTCCTTGGTTTTCTGCCCACATCTTCCCACTTGTTTTTGATGTGTGGTTGTTTCTGATTTTAATCTGCTTTTGCAGGGGGTGACGTCCAGAGCTTGACCTTCCACATCCGTCACCCCCTTTTTCTAGCTTAAATGCATATCCACATACTGCTTGAATTTTTCACTTAGGATTCTTTTCCCTGCGACACAGAGATGTAGTCCATCAGCACAGTATAGTCTCTTGTTGTTCCATCTGTTACCCCAGTCGCCAATAAATCTGAATCCTCCTTATTTGCACCAGGTCTGGAGCCATGTATTAAAGCTGTTAATGCGATACAGCTTTTTTGCCCTCTTACCAAGAACAGGTAGAACCTCTGAGAATGCAACAGTGTTAACAATGGGCTTGAGTTTCTCTCCAAGAGATTGGAAGTCCTTTTGGACTGTAGAGGCACTGTTTCTAGCCAGGTCATTTGTGCCCAAGTGGATAACAACATCAAGTTTGGAGTATTCACTTTCTGCGCTAAGTACTTCAACAACAACTTGGTTTGTATTCCTGCTGGCTGAAGAGCCTAGGAGGCACTTGACTATCTTCTCTCCTTTGAACTGTGTGCCCAAGTTGGTGACACTGATGGAATCACCAAGTAGTAGTAGTTTGCTGTTTGGTGAGGTTTTCTTCATATTTGGTCCTTTAGCAGGAGATTGGGCATTGTCTGTATCATTTCAGGGCCCTTCAGTTTCTTTGGATTGGGCATCCTCATGCGCCAAGGCAGAGAAGGCATTATGCAGGGATATCTCCTGATGCATAGGATCCATTTGTTCCTGGAGTGTTTGATTCTTTGTGGGAGTGGTGGTGGACTTTGTTCAGTTTGTATCCTAGAAGAGTCTCGCTTCATTGCAGCCAGTACCTCCCTCAGTAGGGTCACCTCTTTATGCATGGCGGCTAGGTCTTCCCTTAGTAGAGTCAGTTCTTTATGCATGGCAGCTGATTTGAGGCACAGAGGACAAGCTCTTAGGTTCCAAATGATTTGTCTTGGAATGAATGTACTGCAGTTATTGCACTGAATACATGACATGCTGAATAAGCAGTCCTAGAAGGAGAAGAAGAAAGGAAGAAGATGATGTGGTCTTTAACCCAAGTTAAAAGGATAGATGGCAACGTATGCAATCACTATATAGGCAATGCAGCCCCTAGGGTGGGTGGGGTGAGGGGTAGGGCGGGCAGGAATCTAAGTGTCTCTGGCCAGTAGGCTATTCCTGAACTGGGGCACCCACAGATATCTTCTCCAAGGCTACCCAGGAAAGCAGTCAGTCAGTCAGAATATCCCCAAGCTTAATGTATAACCACAGTTAAACTTTATATTAGCAATATCCCCAAAGCAGACTGTTAAACTCTATATTGGTAGCTAGAAACCAGCAGAGATAAGAAAGAAAATTATAGTCTTAGCATTTGGCTTTGTGAGGGCTCCACAGCTCATGCAGATTGCCTCATACCAGTATGTGTGGCCAGGTGTAAGATGGTCTAAAATTAGCCCCTCCCTGAGAGCAAACTTTCACCCCCTCCCTGAGAGCAAGCTTTCTCCAACAGAGCAACAGAATTAAACCTTTGTTATCTGGATACTCAGGTCCCAGTAGGCTGAATATCCCCAAGCTTTAATGTATAGCCACAGTTAAACTTTATAAGGCAGCAATGTTCCAAGGGAGAGCATTTTGAACTTCTCCTTCACCAGGAATATTTTGAGGTTGCACAGGTCGAGGATGGGCCTTAGGCCCCCTATCCTTTTTGTCACGAGGAAGTACCTGGAGTAGAACCCCCTGCCCTTGAGATGGTGGGGCACTGGTTCCACCACTTTGTCCTCGAGAAGACCACTAAGTTCCTTCAATAGAAGGTCCTGGTGAAGGGGAGACCTGAGGGACTTTCCCGGAAAATAAGGGGGAGGTGTCTGAGTCAGATGAAGGAGGTAACCCTCCTTGACCACTCAAAGTGTCCAGGAATCAGTGGTGATGGTTAGCCACCTTTGGGAATAGTGGATCAGATGTCCCCCTGTGGGCTGCTGACCTCCTTGAGGTGGAGAGGCTATGCTCAAGGAGTCAAAGGCTCTCCCCTGGCTGTGCTGGGGCCGGTGCCTGTGGTTTGGGAGCTTTCTGCTTACAAGGGCCATGCCCATTGGCCTGCTGACCCTGTTGGGGAGCCAGGAAGGCCTGAAAAGGTGGGTAGTTTCTGTAAGCAGCTCCTTTCCTCGGGTAGAAGGGCTTTTTACTTGAGCCCTTCCGGTAGGGAGGAGCAACGGTATAACCACAGTTAAACTTTATATTAGCAATATCCCCAAAACAGACAGTTAAACTCTATATTGGTAGCTAGAAACCAGCAGAGATAAGAGAGAAAATTAAAGAGCTTGGTCCTTGTCATGAACTTGGTCTCCAGTTCAGCAGCCTTGTTGGTCATGGGTTTGCCAAAGAGGTTCTCTCCTTAGCATGGGACATCAATCAATTTATCCTGAATCCATTGCTTGAGGTTGGATGACTGTAGCCAAGCCTGGCATTGGGCTCTGATGCCCGCTGTCGCTACTCGAGCCGCTGACTCAAATATGTCATAGGCTGCCTGAGACAAACTTGAAGCAGTTATGGACGGCCTTGGCCAGGTTCCTGAACCACTGCAGGGGTTCCTCAGACAGGCCAGTTGAGAACCCGGAGAGTTCCTTCGCCAGATCTCTCAGGTACATGCCCATGTACAGCTGGTAGGCCTGGATGTGGCCGATGAGCATCAATCCCTGGTAACACTTTCTGCTGAGGGCGTCCAAGGTGTGTGCCTCCCTGCCAGGAGGCACCAAGGAGTGCGTCTTCTGACTCTTCAGTTGACACATGGCCAACTCCACCTCGTATTGGAGGATTTCTAACTCATCCGCCTGAGGGTTCTCCTCTGATTCCGTCAAGAATGCTAGGGCCTTGGCTATGTCCTTGGCAAAGTCAAGGAACCCAATGTCCTCCGGCAGAGACCGCTGCCGGGGCTCCAAAGCGGGATAGTCCGAGGGGATGTTGCAGTGGCGACGGGAGTCGGGCGACCCCCTCATCCCCCACTCGGAGTAGATCGTCGAGGACTCAAAGGAAGGACGGTCTGCGGGCCACGAGACCGAACACAGCCCGTGGCCTTCCGAGGCCCTGCGGCTGATACAGAGCATGCTGGCTGGGGATGATTGCAGCCCCGTCGAGACCTTGGCCGAGGGTCGGCTCAGCCTTCCAGGGATGTCTTCAACATCGAGGGCCTGGTTGTTGGGACAGACGAACTGGTAGTACTGGACATCAGAGCCCACTGCTGGTCCATGAAGGCAGACAAACTGCGCTCCAGGGTCACCATTCTGGACCCCAGGCCAGAAGGCTCCGCAGCCATCGGCGCGAGCACCGAGGGACTCTGGCTTGAGGCCAGTTCCCCTGAAGGGGAGTCCTCAACAAGGTTGGTGTCTGGCGACCGAGGCCGTTCCGAGGTCGAGTCCTTCCGGGGGACCTTTGCAGGCTGCTCTCTCTCTGATCCCTTGGATGAGAGTCTCGGACTGCAGGACCTGGCTCGGGACGTACCCGGCTTGTCGGAGCCGTCCAGGGAAGTTGCCTTTGAGCTTCCTCTTGGGTTCCCTCGAGGGAGACCCCCTCTCTGAAGAACCACGGCACCGCTCGGGTTCGGAGGGGCCCGCCTGAGATGTCGTGGCTTCAGACGAGGTCTTGGCCTTCAGAGGTACCAGGGACTTGGGGGGAAAACTTATTGTGCTGCTGCTGGCGGCTCTAAAGGGCCTTGCTGGACATCTTTTTGCAGAGGTCAGGCACAAAAAGAGCAGCAGCTCTTGCAGGTCCAAACAGGAAACGCAAGGAGCAAGAGTGGTGATGACGCAATGGCTTTATTGGTATTCCCCAACGCGTTTCGGCAGATTGCCTTCCTCAGGGGGTTAAAATCATTAACCAGTACCATAAGGTGGTTACCATATGATGAAGTTAAAAAGGCAAATAGCCTAACTCACATCAGTAGAAGATCTACACCAGGGTGACTCTTGGAGATGTGGATACAATCCTATGAGAAGAGTTATAGCGCCGTCGCAACTATATATTAGATACCTGAATATCTAGCAAGGTATGCTTCGAGGAAGCACGAACTCCAATGTGGTTTCCACGTTTGCTAGATATTCAGGTATCTAATATATAGTTGCGATGGCGCTATAATTCTTCTCATAGGATTGTATCCACATCTCCAAGAGTCACCCTGGTGTAGATCTTCTACTGATGTGAGTTAGGCTATTTGCCTTTTTAACTTCATCATATGGTAACCACCTTATGGTACTGGTTAATGATTTTAACCAACTGAGGAAGGCAATCTGCTGAAACGCGTTGGGGAATACCAATAAAGCCATTGTGTCATCACCACTCTTGCTCCTTGTGTTTCCCATCTTTTTGCAGTAGGGTCGTGGTCCGGCCCAAGGCATCATAGGCAGCAGTCGTGTGTGTCGATCAAAGACAATTTTGGTACACCAATCACACTTCTTGAAGCCACTGGCAGCCATAGGGGGAAAAAGTACCCCAGTGAGGTTGAAGACCCGCTGGGCTGCCAATTGGAAAAAAAGGCGCGAAGACGCCAAAGATGAAAAACTACAAAAAGGACCCAAACTCGATATTGAGACAGTGAGGTCGGGTGGTGGGAAGAGTACCGGTGTAGTACTGGAGGCGAGTATAAAACTCAGGCAGAAAAATCAACTTTTTCCAGGGACAAGTCAGACGGACGTCTGAAGGGCTCCGCGGAAAAAAGGAGACTGAGCAAGATGGCACCCTTGGGCGGGAAGGGGACCATGCATGTGTGGTAGCATCTCCCAAAGGCTTTCTTTGAAAGCTGGGGGGATGCTTCTGCGAGGGCTCTATTGGTGCCGACGTCACCCATATATGAGGACTGACTTTCTGCTTGTTCCCGGAGAAATTGCTTCTATCGGGATCCTGCTACCTGGCTAAACACTTTTAAATACTGCCCTCTTTATTTTTAAGAGTGGTTACAGCTAACTGAAAGCCAGTAACAGAAGTTGATGGTGGGGGAGCCAGCCTAAGAACAACTGATCACAGAAATGTGCAAAGTGCTGATTTGCAGTAAGTCCATCAAAACCACTGATTTTGCAATTTAGGTAGGGACCTACCATACAGTCTGTCCCCAAGGGTACAAAAATCTAATGGCTTATCCATAGTTTTGCTGTAGACAAAGAAAAGCAGTGCCACTAATCATTAGCAAAGTATAGTATGAAAGCATAAAAACCAAAGATTAGCCGATTCTCCTTTACAACCTACTTCCTGCAGAACCTCTTAAAGCAAAACAGAGTATCTAAAAATTAATTTTACATGCTTGGCCAACATAAGGCTTGCTTAGTGCTACTGTCTTCATTTAAAGTCGATTTATTAATTTTGATCAACCTTGCTATATCAAAGATGAACACAATTGCTCTGTATTAATTAAAGTATGGGTAGTTTTGAAGACAGATATGTTAAATTTTCAGCAGACAGACCTAAATTCTCCTGAAAAGTTCTGTTAAAGTTAACTTTTAAAAAAGCAAGATGATGTTTGAAAAGGTTATGATGATGCCAAAAACTGTGCAGTAACGCTACAATAACTCTTGGTCTACTTTTGAAGTGATAAAACATAATCAATACAAAACTATGTCAATCACTCCACTCTAACGTGACACTGGTTCTCCTACTTGTGGGAATTCGTTTTTTATTGTGTATTCCGTGCTTTATAGGTCTCAGACTTGTCGGCACTACAACACATATATAAAGATGCCTATCATAGTGCCTAATAGCATCAATGACCTTTTCGGCACTTGTGCTGCAGACGCTATCCTCACTGAGGTGTGGTAGATCAGGAAATGTTCAAAAAGACGCCGCGCATGCGGATTGCCCTTAAAGTTTCGTTATTATACGCTCATTTAGTGACATCACTACCCGGTGTAGTGAACTCCCTTTTGTGTCCCGCTGCATCAGTGATTTCAGAGGCATGCTCCCCAATCGATACATGAATTAAGGCCCGCAGGTGCCTTAGGAAATTTTTCAATGGTATGTGGACATAGAGGCAAAGCTTTAAGGAATTTTAATGGCAGTAAACGTGGAGAAGTTAATAATGATTTTTTCACAATTCTTTTTGCTGTTTCACTTCTTTTTAGTTGCAAATCCCCCTGAAGAAGCTCATCTAGAGTGAAACGCAAGAAAAGGCGCCAAGGGATGGCGTTGGGGAGCACTCAAGAGTTAAGCAGCATTTAGTTTACAAATCATTTGAATGCTTCACTTGTGGTATTTATTTACATTAGGGTATAAAAGTGCCGAAAAGGTCATTGATGCTATTAGGCACCATGATAGACATCTTTATAAATGTGTTGTAGTGCCGACAAGTCTGAGACCTATAAAGCGCAGAATACACAATAAAAACCGAATTCCCACAAGTAGGAGAACTAGTGTCATGTTTGACTGAAGTTAGAGTGGAGTGATTGACATCATTTTGTATTGATTAAAAACTGTGCAGTAGACAGACTGGTGTGAACAAGTGGCCACCTCCTTCACTGAGTGCTATGGCTGAGCTGAGACTCATAGGATAATGTGGAAAAGTTAATACCTTCATCTCTTCTGAATCTACAATGATACAGCAGCAGTAACTGAAGCACACCACTGAGATCAGTTCAACATTTTACTAAATCAATTCACACATATTCCAATCTGCAAATATAATTAAAGACAACAATTTTTTGTAATTCATTGTTAAGACTAGAAGTAAACACAAAGTGGGTTTTGTAGCATCTGTTTCTCAAGAATTAAAAAGGAAACACTACTCGATGCATGATAAAAGCACCACAACACAGTTACAAAATAGGTCGTCCATTTCCCTTCCACATATATAAAAGACAACATACTTCCCGGACTAGGTTCTGTATCATTCCATAGGTCATTAAAATAAAACTATAAAATCTTCTAAATGTACACTACAGTCAGACAATGCCTGGAATACAGTGCATCTGAGCAGTAATGCCAACTATCAGTGCCAACAGAAAACATTTTAAAAAGTGAAAAGCCCCTCTTTTCCAAAACGAGCAAATTCTGAAATAATGGTGCTGCCTCACAGTTAGCACTTGAGGGCTTTAGTTGTGTGAAGGAGGGAAAGGGGTATGTGGGCTTCTAGGTTTAGTTTGCGTCGAGCTTAGCCATTTCCTGAACATAGATGCCTATACTTTCACTGTCAAAAAGCACAAAATAAACGGTCTTGATTGAAGACGACATTGTAGATACAAAATAGCCAGAGATCGCTTTCAGAATCAGTTGTGCAGCAGTCTGCTTTGGAAAGCCATTTCTGTAGAGAAAAAAAACAAGGATACAAAGAAGTGTTAGCAAGTGGCAAGAATGCAACAATAAACCCTTTAAATTTGCTTTGTGTGTACACATTCTCCTATTTCAAAAAGGGGTTTGCCATAGATTCAGAATGGTAGACAGCTTTATGAAAACAGGGCCTCTGTCTAATTTTTGGATATCCATAATGATCTTAAGATGATCAGACAGGTAGATAAGATAATGGCAAAAGTCAGAAAGATGCTTGGGTGCACACGAAAGGAATTAGAAGCAGCAAAAAGGAGGCAATGATGCCTTTTTAAAAAGTCTCTGATGAGACCTTATCTGGAGTATTGTGTATAGGTCAGGAGAACACACCTTCATAAGGGTTATTATAAACTGGATAGGGCAGCGGCTAAAATGGTCAGTGGCCTCCATTTATAATGTATATGGTGGTGTTTCTCAAGTCAGTCCTGGTGTACCCCCTAGCCAGCCTGGTTTTTCAGGATGCCCACAATGAATATACATAAGATAGATTTGCGTGCACTGCCTCCATTGCAGACAGTATATCGCGGATGTTAGAAGGCAGAGGGGATATGTTGATATATTTATTCATAGTCAGCGGAATGGAGTAGGCCACGGGGGGCCATGGCCCAAGCAATATTTTACACAATACAGTACCATCAATTAGACAGCTTGGAGGTGGGGCTGGAGATTTATTTGTTAAGCCCCTCCAACCAAAAACTAAAGAGAGTTCCACTGCTCCTGCATTAATGCCTGCTACCAAGGCAGTTTACAAAACTCAAAGAGATTAAAAACAAATGCAACTAAGGGAGAAAGTATCCAATAAAATTATTGTCAGTTTCAATATTCCACTCCAGATATACACACAGTTGCTTCCCTTATTCCATCAGTACCTGGAACCAACTGGGAAAAAGATCTCCAAACATGCTTTTACCATGACATCAGCTCTAACGACAAGACGTTAAACACACTATACACTTCAGTCACATTTCCAGATTTAATATACCCAAAACCACTTACATGACCATAAGCTGAGGATGGTTCCTTCTTAGCCCTTTGGCCAAGAGGCCCTACATAATACATAGGGCTAACGTCCTGTGGCCAGAGATCACTAGAGATAGGACAATGGTCCAAGCAGGAAGGTTAAACTGCCCGCAAACAAAAAAACGTGGTGGGAATTAATAAGGAACCAAAGAAACAACCAACAAATAAAAATCTTTCACCAGTTGCATAAATACACACATTTATATTTTACAAGGACATAATAATGTTATACAGAAGTTAGAGAACTAACAATAATCAAACTAGCCTTTAATAAAAAATGATTTTTATTATGAAGACTGATTTCTACAATCAAGTGATTTAATTTCCCTCAAATTACAACACTGTTTACTTCCTCGGCTCTGCTTTTTTTTGTAATCCCATTCTTGGATTGTAACAGGGAATGAAGCTCTTTATGTGAGTTTAACAGGGAATATCTGCTTAACAGATGTCTGGACAGGAGGACAAATGTCTGAGTTATGTTTGATGCAATTACTTTTGAGCTTTCAATTTATTTTTTACTTGATGACAAAATGTAAACAATATTCCCCCCCACGATTCCAGCGGGTATTTTGTCTTCACTAGCAGGAGCTATGTGATGTCCCTCTTGCTGGTAGCAGTGAACTCCTCAGAACAGTAGCATGTAACGGTACTAGTGGTAAAGTACCGATAAGCAGCGCCATTCTGAACAGCTCAGTTGGGTCAGCAGGAGGGAGAAATCCAAGAAATCAGAGGAGGTTGTATTAGCCACCTAGTGCTGCATTCTTTGGCCAGACAATACTCACATTCCCAATGTTTAAAATGCAATCGATCTATTTATAAACCGTCAAACTTGATATGGAACTTCTTTTCCCTTTCCAAAATTAATACATTTTCCTTGGACTATAAAAGGATCAGTTCTTATGGAACCTCCCAGGCACAAAAATTGTTTTAAAGTAACTTTGGGGCTGATTTTTATGCATATCCGAGCCCCTAATTTTTCATCTAAAAGACCCCCCAGCTTAAATCCAGGTCACCAAAATATGACTACTTACATTTAAATTACTCTAATTCAGGAGCAAACTAGCTGGCTAAAGCCTTTCAAAGAATGTGCCCTTCCCCGAACTGGTGAACCCCATGCCCCCCCCCCCAACCCTGATCTGTATTTTGATAACCCACTTGATAAGTTGTCCCCCCTCCCACCATATGGAAGCAAATAAAATCCCCACCTCCCACCACCCTCCAATGCATCTGAGGAGTTCACTGCTGCCAGCAGGTGGGACATCACATACCTCCTGCTGGTGAACACAAAACACCCTCTGGAATCATGAGGGGGTGAGGAATCCTGGGATCTTCTTTGCTGGATCGGGGAGAGGAGGTGGTCCTTCGAGTTTCCTTGCTGCACTGGAACGGTTGCTAGTCATGCAGGTTTGTGGATCGTAAGTTGCTCAGCTACTGATTACTGATCTAAGGGCATGGGATTGCCCAGATGGAGGACAGTTATGCCCGAGCCTAGCTTTGGATGTCTAGCATGGAAAATCAGCATCAGGTAGCTAATATTACTTTCCAAAACTGACTCCATGCTCCTTGGATTGCTCATATTGGCAGTGGCTAAGTTTGAACCTCTTGTAAAACTTTCCAAAAAAATATATACTGGCACAAGAGTTAGTGCCCATGGCAAGTCTCAAAGTGAATATAGCTGTAAGCAGAAAGTACATGTGGCCCTTGCCCCTCGGTTGTATACCAGTCTCAAGCTGGGGAGATCTGAATTGGCAATTACTAAATACAATAACATTTCTATCAAGTATTATAGGATCAATATTTAAATGCATATATGATTCCTATGATCTGCTAAAAATGAGCCAATGACTGGAAATATACTTTTAACACCAAGAAGAATCTATTTGAAGTTTAAAAGCCACATGACTCTGATTTGTCACATGGGTGTTCAGCTCCTTCTACTTTGGGACAGCCTCTTCTCAATCAGAAGTTGGAAATAGATTTCAGAAAATGTCTTTCCAAACAGTCCTAAGGGGGAGGGAAGACATTTAACCTATATCGTTTTCTGCGCTTCTCAGAAAGCATGAGGATGGCATAATGGGGGAGATATCCTAGTGTTACAACCTTAACCATCCTACCAGTCAGACTAGAAGGGCCATAGCTGCGTCTTCCTTTTAACCCATCAGGTACCACTGTGTCGATATGCTTCATTCGTATGACACATTTATCACATTAAAAGTCTCAGTGACTTCATCCTACTTTCATCATCATTAATGGCCATCTGAATAATGAATTTTGTGGGGTGCTGCAGTTGTACATTTTAATTTGTTGGTTTGTTCATATTCATTCTTATGTTTTTAAATTGTATTACCCTTAGTAGATGATTAACGTATGGAGATTGTTAATTTATAGCTTATGCTGGTCACCATTTTGAGCCGCTATTTGGGATGAGGCAGTAAATCAAATGAATAAATAATTGCTATGTCAATGACTCCAAATATTCTAAGCATTCTGTCTAGGTTATGGATTCCAAGAATAAGGTCTTCCTATTTATTTATTTTATTTAGCAAGGCTTATATACCACCTTTCACTGGGGTCAAGGCGTTTTACATTGAACAGCTGTTATAGGAGGTTACATAGAAACTAAAACTTATGTACATTTAACTAGAAACTTCTAAACATTGTAGCACCAAAGTCCTTGGAGAAGGGCGAATGCCCAGGCAGCTATAGGGATGCAATGAATAGACAAGTGGGTGCCAGCTTGCATTATAAACTCTGTCCCGCTAAGCCTCAGACAATAGATTCCCAGGGCAGCCCTTACCTGCCACTTCCAATTGAAGGAAATGCAATAGATTTCAGCTTCTTCTCATCTGCCAAGGCCAAGCAGTTCTTCACTGTCTTTTCCAGCATTTCCTCACACTTGTCTGAACCCCAGCCGGGGCTATTACAGTGGATCACAAACTTAGCAGGCAACCCATGGCCTGCGCTGAGAGCAGCTAATTAGAAACAGCAGAAAGTGAACGTAATTACTTGGATTTTGCTCGGCTTAAAACGTACCCCAGAAATATGTATGTTATGTGAAATCCTGATTGCTATGACATTAACCATAACATCTAGACAGTTCTGAAATCCTAACTGATGCTTTGTGTTACATTGCAGAAAGCACTAGCAGAAGGCATGAGCACACACTCTATATTGTTTGGTAGGATTTTTATCTGCATTTTCCTTTTAGTTATCTGTGCTCTTCAGTTGAAGTCCAACTTCAACCAAAGCACAATTTTCTAAAGTCTTCATTGTATGAAAGTTATAAGAGATGCGGTTCAATATAGCAGAAGAAAGGCATCTAGTTTG
Source organism: Ichthyophis bannanicus (assembly GCA_033557465.1). Classification (NCBI taxonomy): domain Eukaryota; kingdom Metazoa; phylum Chordata; class Amphibia; order Gymnophiona; family Ichthyophiidae; genus Ichthyophis; species Ichthyophis bannanicus. The sequence goes on along the minus strand of CM066050.1, from coordinate 34,289,859 downwards.
AGAAACAGCAAATCAAGTTTTCATATTCAACTAATTACAAACTAAAATTATATACTCATGAAAGGACTAATATTATGAAATATTTGTGCATAGAACCCTGCTTTAAGCATGTAAAAGGGCTTCTATAAAATTACCTAAGGGTTACACAGGTAAAGGTGTGTGCGCAGTGACAAGGCATGTACACTTACACCTGGGTGCAAGTGTGTTTTGGGGCGGAGTTTGGGCAGAGCATGGGTGAAGCCATGACTTATATGTATTTTATAAAATACTTGTGTATTTGTACATATTTTACAAGTGAGCATTTTTACCTGTACTGAGAAGCTGTAAACATCTGCAGCTTCAATCTAATCATGACTTCTGCTTGGTTTAGTCTTAGTATTTTATAAAGGCATCTAGGTGTCTACATGTTTTTATAAAACAGGCGCTCTCAACCTACAAACTTACGTCATCCATTATAAAATCACCCTGGAAGTTACCCTAAGATCTGTACTGCTAGCGTTGTGCTGATTTGCATTAAAGGTTTTAAGTACCAATAAATTATTTTATGTGCTTGCAAGTTAAGAGGGGAAATTTCTGATGGGATTTCCACAACTAAATGAGTGTTTACTCACAGGAAAAATACTCTTTGAAATGGAGGCCAATTCTAATCTGGGCACATCCGGGCCATTTGGACAGCTGAAAAATGGATAGCCCAAACTTGTACCCGAATCTGCAACTGCAGGAGCTAGACGTTCCCGCGGTTGCAGAATCGGGCACTTAGATGGTCTGGAAGTGCCCCAATTCTGCATTGGGAGACATCCTCCCCACTGCCTGGCCAGCCCACCCTATGCTCCTGCTGGAGCACTGGTGCCATGGGGTCCTGCCACCATGGCACCGGGATGCCTAAGAGGAACACGGTCAGCCTGACACCAGTCCTGCTTTTCTTTCCCTGCCACCTGACCCTTGGTGGAGGCAGCCAGGACCAGGGTCGAGTGGCATGGCCTTCACTGCTGCTCTTGCGACACTTCGGGAGGGGGACGGGGGAAGCAAAACCTAATAAAAAGTAGCTGCAATACTTGTAGTAAGAAAAAAAAGATTGTTTACTGCAATATTTGTGACTGTGGAGCAGCCTCAGTTCCTCAACTCATCGCTACATATTTAGTGTGGTGGACTAAAATGCTATCTTGGTGTGCTTCGGTCATTTTATTGCCTTTCAAATGCTTTTAGGAAGAAAAGTTTCAGAAGAATGCAAAATAAATAATTCTACTAGTGAATGATGGACAATGTGCTATTCTGCAAAGGGCTTCTAAAAGGATTGTGGTTCAGACCTACCTAAAGGCTTCTTAAACCACTGACAAATCTAGAACTTGAAATACCTGAGGTCACTTTCCTAAAACAATTTTTTTTTAAAGTAAACTGACATTTCTATGGAATCATAATGTATTCATGAAACAATAAGAAAGAGCATATTATGCAGATGCCATGTTTTACAGAATGTAGTTTGGGAAGCAAAGCCAAGTGATATCATTTCATATTGTTCTGAATCAGCGGTCTTGCCGTAAGATTAATGTACTGTAGTGTTTACAACTCGTCTCCAGTGAATGCAAATAGAAATATTCATTATGGATATTCTGAAAACCCAACTGGTTCAGCGTGGCTCCAGGACAGGGCTGAGGAATCTCTGATGTAGTGCAAGATAGCAACTTTATACCAAACTCTCTGTGATTACGTCTATTAAAGTTAAGGTTTAGTTTAACTACTTGCTTGACCACTTTTAAAAGCCAACTACTAAGACAGTTAACGCAACTCAAAATACACAGATTAACGACAAATTCATCTAAAAAAAGAGAGTACACAATAGAAACAGGATGCTTCAGGGAAGGGATCTAGCTTAAGAAGAGCACTGTTGCTATTCCATCAAACACAGAGGATTTTTTTTTAATGTCTGACATTATCACTGTGAGATTAGGACCAGCAGGAAATGAATTTGGTTCTTGATAGTACTGTAGGACTTCCTAAACACCTCTAAAAAAAATCATATATATGCTAATAGAGACTAAGGAGGTCATTCTGAAAGGCAGATTGTGGGGCTCGCAAGCCACCTGTACCCTATTCCCCCACCGGCTCTCCCTATCAGTCCTGTGAATCAGGACGGGGAGATTCGGCGGGGGAGGGGCGGGCCAGCTCAGCAGTACATACAGGGCCGATTCAGGTCACGGCCCTGTATATATTGCCGGGCCTGTTGGGACCTCAGAGGTGGTATAAAGCAGCACAATTGGGAGGAATGGGGCAGGTAAGCCACCCCGGGGTCATGGCTGGGTGTGGGAGGGTCCCCGCTGCCCGATCTAGGTCACGGCAGGCCAGCCGAGGGTTACGCGACAGGGATTTGGGGGACCAGAGCCACAGATGTCTGGGACATCTACGGGGAGGACATCGCCACAGGCAGAAGGGGCACGCTCGGCTATCCTCGGGCCTGTTTCTGGCTCTCACGGGAACACTTTGTTCTCATGGACCTAGTCGTCTTGGGGACGTCCGGATGGCCCAGACGTCCCCTTCCTGGAATCAGGCTCCACATGGGCAAGCGTCAGGTGTTTGTTGCAAACAAAACATTATCTTTAAAGTTATGTATTAATTGTATGATTAATACATTTCATTTGCATTAAAATCAAGTTATGTTTTCTATTGTGATGTTTTAATTAGTCTTCCTGTAAGGTAACCATTCTTCCAAAAAATGGCAGGCATTAAAAAAAAAATGTTTGGTACAGGTATGACCCTTCTTTTGGATGAATTTATGAAGCCAGAGAAACCCAATGTTTTGGATACAGATTGAGCCTTGCTCAATAAAAGTCAAATTTGGTAGCAATCTTTTTAAAGCACATTGGATAATAAAGCAAAAAAAAATAAATAAATCTGCGAGCCTCTGCACTCATCTGAGGTCAGTATTGAAAATACAATACAAAAAAGCAATAATTGGAGGAAGTGACGTCATCAGCTAGAATGGCAGCATAGGTGGTGAGCTCCGGAGGGCAGCTTACGATTTACAAGTTTTCCCCTAATTGAGCTTCGGGCTTTCGGGAGCAGAGAGCAGGTGGGGGTAAAAGGCAGCCTGCCGCGTCAAATGGCGACGAGAAAAAAAGCCGCGGACCTGAAAGGGTTCGCGTATGGAGGCGCAAAGTCCACAGCTGGAGAGAAGAAAATGGCGGGCTTAAGCGCGGGAACTGGCGACACCCCAGCCAGTAAGGGTCGGCGGAGTGAGGCCCTAGCGACCACGGAGATGGCAATACAAAATGTGACGAGGGAAGAGCTGCGGAGCTGGTTCAGCGATATCACCACGGAACTGCAAGCGGTAAAAGCTGAGGTGGTGGAGATGTGTTCCGTACTGCGAGAGGAGGTGGGTGAGCTGGGTAACAAATTGGAGGAGCACGAGATGCAGCTGGAACGGCTAGACTCCCGGCAGAATGGGGTGGAACGCTCGATTAAGGACCTGGAGGCCTGGAAGGAGACAGTTTTGTTGAAAGTTGAAGATCTAGAAAACAGGTCCCGCAGGAATAACCTGCGCATCCGAGGGGTGCCGGAGGAAAAGGAGTTTGTGGAAAGTGAGAAGGTGGCAAAAGCGGTGCTCCGGACTATATTAATGGAGCTGGGGAAGGAGAATGAGTCTGAGCAGGTGGAACTGAAGCTTGTTAGAGCCCACCGTGCACTCGGCCCTAGTAGGCCTAATAGGCCACGTGATCTGTTTCTATGTATGGAGGACTATAAACTTAAAGAAAGGATACTCAATCTTCTGCGTACCCGCAAAGACTTTATATGGCAGGGGTACAATCTACAGATTTATCCGGACCTGGCTGCAGGGACTTTACAGCGGCGGCGGGAAATGCAGCCGGTCACGTCCATATTACGGAAGGAGAATGTCCGTTATAAATGGATGTACCCTTTTGGCCTCCTCTTCACCGTGGGCTTAAGAACTGGAAGGCCCACTCGGTGGCCGAGGCCATGGCAGCTCTAAAGATGGCGGGGTTGGGCAGTGGACTCACGAGGAACGTGCAAGAAGATGGGTCGGGTACAGCTCAGCAGGGAGGTCGCAGGAGTGCTGAAAAGCGACGCCGCAGTCCGGAGGTGGTAGCAGAGGAGCACCCGGCCATTACCGCTGGCGACGTAGACACCTGAAGAACCGGGGACTCTGTCTGTCTTTATGTATTTTTGTATTCTGCTGTTTTGCCTTTTTGTATTGCTCTACTTGTTTGATGGTGAGCTTTTATGGGGCAGAGTTGGTTTGATGCTTATGTTGATAACTGTGATTAGTGAGGGAGTTGGCTGTTTGTGGGGGGAGGGGGAAGGGGGAATGAGTGAGAGGGGAGAAAGGGGGTGAAGGCTTGAGGGGGCGGAAGGGGAGGATGGGGTGGAGGTGGAGGGGCTGACGGGGTAAAGGTTGGGGCTGGAGGGCCGGAATGGAGGCATGGGTAGGTGTGAACAGAGGGGGGATTGGGGTTGAAGGGGGGAAGGGAGCGGGATGGGGGAGGAGGGTAGGGGGTGGTAGTTGCCTCTGGCTGATGGGCACTACTCTGACGGAGACCTCCAGAGGACGGAGGGGGGATTTGGGGGGGAGGGAGGGGGAAGAGCCTGGGGTTGAAGAGGGGGTAGGGGGGAGGGGGCCGGGGGGGACAGGGAGGGGGCAGGGGGTGGGGGGAGGAGGGACCACAGTGGGATCACAGCAGCTGGTAGTGGCTACAATTAATGTGCGGGGTTGGGAACTTGGAGGAAGCGTAGACTGGTGGAGAGGGAGGGGGGTAGGGTGCGGGCGGATTTTATCTGCATGCAGGAAACCCATTTGAAGGTAGGACAGGAGCGGATGGTGCAGTCGAAGCGGTACCCTCGAGTATTGTTGGCAGGACAGCGGGCGGAGGCTCGAAAGGGGGGGGGGGTATTCTGCTAGGGGCGGCGTGGGTGGATAAGGTGGTGGGGGAATATAGGGATAAGAAGGGCAGAGCGGTGAGCATTAAATTACAAATAGGGAGGGAACAGGTTTGGATAGTGAGTTTGTATGGACCCAATGAGAAACAAGGGGAATTCTTTGAGAGGATGCGATCTGAATTGGGAAGCTTGAGCGGGGCCCCGATTATTCTTGCGGGGGATTTCAACTTGACTGTCAATCCGCGGTTGGATAATGGGGGGGGGAGTGGTTTAGGTAAGAGGGTAGATAGGGTCAAGCTGCGACATCTAAAGGAGTCCTTGGGGGTGGAGGATGTGTGGAGGATCCAGAATCCTGGGGGTAGGCAGTACACTTATTATTCAGCGCCCCATGGCACGTATAGCCGGATTGATATGGTGTGGGCGGGTGGGGGATGGCTGAATAGGGTGGTAGCGGCTGAGCATGGCTCTATCACGTGGACTGATCATGTGCCTGTATGGGTTGAGTTTAGTTTGGGGTATGTGGATGAGGGTGTAAAATTTTGGAGGCTCAATGAAGCTCTGCTGGAAGAGCCGGCAGTGATTGAATGGCTGGGGAAGGTGGTGAGGGAATACCAAGAGTTTAATTTGAATGGCGAGGTCACATTAGGGGTGGCGTGGGACGGCCTGAAGGCCGTGGTGAGGGGACACTTAATTCAGGAAGCGGCCCGGGAGCGTCGGAGCCGGGGGGACCGGGAGCACCGGTTGCTGCAGGATATTAGTCGCCTGGAGAGGATGGATTGGGGGAGGGGAGGGGGGGAGGCGGCGGGGAAATTGAAAGAGTTGAGGGGCGAATTAGCGCGACGGCGGGCGAGTGAGATAGCTTATGAGCTGCGGGTATTGAAGCAAGGATGGTTTGAGGGGGGTAACAGGGTGGGGAGGAGGTTGGCACAGAGGTTGAGGAGTAGGGCCCAGCAAAGCAACATTGGGGGTATCCGGGGAGTAGGGGGGAAGATGGTGCATGGGAACAACGAAATTCGGGCGACGTTCGCAGATTACTATACCAAGTTATATACTAGTGAAGTGCTGGGAGGGAAAGCTCAATGTGAGGAATACTTAAAGGGGTGTGACTTGCCCTCTTTGTCACAGGAGCAGTCGGAGTGGTTGGATAGACCGATCACGGAGCAGGAAGTGGATGAGGCGATTAGTACGTTAAAACGGGGTAAAGCTCCGGGGTTGGATGGGTTGACGGGGCGATTTTATCAAGTGTTTCGCTCCAGTTTGGGGCCTTTCATGGTTGACGTGTTTAATGGAGTGTTGACAGGGGGGGAGATCCCACGCTCAATGAGGGAGGCCGGGATAACGCTTATTCCTAAGCCGGGCAAAGATTCCACGGTGTGTGGGTCATACCGGCCCATCTAACTATTAAATGTGGATGCTAAACTGCTGGCGAAGGTTCTCGCCACCCGGTTGGCTACGGTGATGCCTGCTTTGATACACCCGGACCAAACCGGCTTTATAGCAGGGCGGCAAGGCGGAGACAACATCCTGAAGATCTGTAACCTGACGTGGGAGGTGCAGCGGACGGGTCAGGGGGCTACTTTCCTGTCGGTGGATGCAGAGAAAGCATTTGACCGGGTGGAGTGGCCGTTTATGCTTAGTGTGCTGGAGAAAGTGGGGCTGGGATCCCATTTCGTTCAGTGGGTACAGGCGATGTATGCGGAGCCGCAGGCCAGAGTGCGGGTAAATGGCAGTTACTCAGGGCCGCTCCGCTTAGGGAGGGGTACTAGGCAGGGCTGCCCCCTGTCACCTCTGCTCTTTGCTTTGGTCATTGAGCCGTTGGCGGCGAGGGTCCGGGGGTCCCCGGATATTAAAGGGGTCCTAATGAATTCTCAGGAAGTTAAAATCACCCTCTTTGCGGATGATGTAATCTTTACGCTTCGGGAGCCCTTGACGACGCTACCGAATTTACTGAGGGAGATTGAGGGGTATAGTAGGGTGGCGGGATATAAGATTAATGATAGTAAATCCGAGATACTGGGGTTTAATTTACGGGGGGAGACGGTGGCCGGGTTGAAAGGGGCGTTTGCATTTAAGTGGGTGAGTGAGCATTATCGCTATTTAGGAATTCAGATGGGAAAGAATATGGCGGGTTGGGGGCGGCCAATTATGGAGGGCTATTACAAGACGTGTGTCGGGACCTGCGAAAGTGGAAGGGGCTGTTTCTCACGTGGCTGGGTCGGATAGCAGTTATAAAAATGAACGTTTTACCCCGGTTCTTATTTTTGTTTAGCTCCCTGCCGTGTAAGGTGTCGCGAAACTATTTGAAACGCGCTCAGAAGGTACTGATGGAGTTTATTTGGGGAGGGACACGGCCGCGAGTAGCGCGGCTCACAATGTTTCGACATAGTAGGGAGGGGGGGATGGGGGTGCCCTGGCTGGAGAAGTACTACTTGGCCTCCCAGCTACGGGTACTGCAGACTTGGCAGGGGGGGGGGAGGAGACACCCCGGTGGGTGTACTTGGAGCAGGCGCACGATAGGAAAGGGAGTCTGGCGAAGTGGATGTGGGATCCATGGGCCACAGCGGAGGGGGGAGGGAAGGTAACCCTTTTAGAGCATTGACGAAGGAGCTCTGGCTGAGATCAAAGCGACAGCTGTTAGGGGGCAAGCGCTACACTCGGAGTATGTATATTACCGGGGTCCGGGAATTTGTTCCTGGGAGAGAGGGAGGGGTGTTCGGGGAGTGGGAGGGGAAGGGGTTGCAGTTTGTGGGGCAGCTGCTCCATTCGGGAGGGGAACTTAAACGTTGGGGGGAGTTACAAAGTGAATTTGGATTGGGTGGTAAGGGGTTCTATGCCTACTTACAGGTAGCGTCTTTTGTGGGAAAGAAGGAAGGAGGATTTGGGATGGGCGGCCACGAGGGTAGAGCTCCTGTTTGCGGGAGAGGGGCGGAGGGGGGTTATCACTCATCTTTATGGGGAGTTGATTGCCCAGGGGGGGGTGGGGGGGAGTATTCGGGGAGAGGTGGAGTGGGAGAAGGTCATTGGGGGCGAATGGACTAGAGGGAGGTGGCAGCGTATTTATAAGTGGTCTAAACGCCTGGCACCGGGGACGGTATACTTGGAGAGTAGTTTAAAGATCAGGTACCAAACTTATTGGACCCCGTGGAGGTTGCGGGCCCTGGGTAAGGGGGGGTCGGGGGAATGTTGGAGGGGGTGCAAGGGAAAGGGGGATCTGTATCATTTGCTGTGGGACTGTCAGGTGGTGCAGGGCATGTGGGCGGATTGGGAAAGGGTTATTGGGGAGGTGATGGGGGTTCCAGTGGTTTTAACACCTGCCATGGCTCTGCTGAATGAGTTGGAGGATGAGGGGGAGCGGGGCCTGCAGCAGATGATTGGCTACTGTATTGCGGCTGCGAGGGGGGAGCTTCTGGGTCGTTGGAAACGTCCAGATGTCCCCACTAGGAGGGACATTGTTGGGAGACTAAGTGGGTTGCGGGACATGTGCGAAATCGCGGCCTATGGTGACCATAGGCTGCAGAGCTTTCGCTCGCTATGGCAGGGATATGATGCGTGGCTTTTGACTTGGCGGGGTGGGGGGGAGGTGGAAGGGAGAGGGGATGGAGGAAGTAGTGGGTGAGAAGAGGGGAAGCGGGAAGGGAGGGGGGAGAGGGGTTATGCTTGAGGGGGGGGAGGTCGGGGCTAGGAAGGGTGGGGGGTTTGGAGGGGGGGGAGTGGGTCCATGCTGACTGATTGGGGTCGCAAAGTTGTCCTTATGGTTAATGTTGTGCAATGGGGGATTGGTGATGGATCTCGCTGGGGGGGGATGGAATGGGTGGGTTAGTTCTTCTGTTAGGGGGGACTGGGGTTCGTGTTTGTTGGGGTTGTTGTTGATGTTATTATGTTGTGTGCACTGTGAGTTTTGGAAAAACTTAATAAAAAGGAAAGTTATAAAAAAAAAAGCAATAATTTATTTTTGTGTTTACTATAAATAAGTGAGCTGTCTGCATTAGGAACAGTACGCGTCTGAACTACATGATCCAGTATTCATAACCACTTTGTATTAAATGTATAGTTAAGGAAAGGAGAAAACTGAATGATAATACCTAGTACATCACATAAACGTCTCCATGCCCTTAGCTGAGGTACTGCCGTGATTCCATATAGCGCTTGATCCATTAATGTTTTCTTTTTTCTACTTGGTATGCAGAGAAAAAATACCTCAATGAATCTGATCTATAATCTTACACAGTGCTTTGTGCCCATTATTAAATAATAGGGTGCTTATCATGAAAATAGAATTGTTTGTGAGCAATTCTTTAAGGATTATGTATTAATAAGCATATTGGTCATACTTCAGAGGCGGGATGTAGTGAAACACAATTTATCATCCCCTACAAACCCAATGATGGCAAGTTCAGATCGCAATTAACTTTTGTAGACCTTGCATATGTCAAATAAAGACTATGCTGATACTCAATTCCTGACAACATAGCACAGCCTTATCTTATGATTTCCAGAATAACGTAGAGCTGAAAGTCTTCAAACCCTCACCTCCTGCTACATCCAATGGTCCATTCTTTTTTCGAAGCTCATTCACGGCATCTACAAATTCCTTGCCACCTTTCTTCTCCAAAGCGTTCCCTAAGGGACAAGATTCTTCTTTTATACTTCTATACATACATTTTCAAAACAGAAATGGTTCATTTTATGAAGTATCACATCTGCAATTTTTTGTTTAGCGGTGTTGTACATATAACTGCTTGGTATGATCTTTATTAGAGGAACTGCATTTTCTATGATTTTCCACATTGCTGCCTCGCTCTCCACATGCGCACACTCTTTTATGATACCATTGCTTTCTTCTCTGTACTGTTGATGCTAAAATATGGTATGTGGCTACAGAACCGATTTCTCAGAACTTCTAATAAAAGCAAAAGAGGGAACAGCATGCAGAGCATGGCTCATGAAATTCTTTCCAATTCCTGTTTGTGTATATACCTCCGTTCTGTATATTTTATCTGCAGTTGCATGTGTGTGTACATCTCTGTTCTGTATGCTTTTTCTGCAGTTGTGGGGTGTGGGGGTTGTTTTGGGGGGATAGGGCAGTTTGCCAGGAGGTAGGCCAGTTGTGGGGGATCTTATGGGAGTGGGACAGTTTATGGGGTGTTGGACCAGTTACAGGGGGCTAGTTTTTGGGGGCTGGACAGTGCAGGGGTAGTTATTTAGAGGGAATATAGTCTGCAGGATACTGGAGCAGTTTGCGGGTGGTGTGGTAAGAACAGGAAGCACTTTTTTTGGCAGTGGGACAGTTGAGGGGAAAGTAGCTTTTGGGGGTGGGATAGTTTCAGAGGTGGTAGAGTAGTTGTAGGTGTATTTTTTGGTGGTGTAGGCAGTTTACATATTGTTGGGGAAGTTTTGTGGAGTATTTTTTGTGGTGGGGCAGTTGTTGAGATTAGGTTTTATGGGGGGTAGGGTCTGTGGGGATGTGTTGGAATTGTGGGAGGTATTTTAGAGGGTGGTCATTTTGGAGGAGGTATTTTTGGGGTGGGGCGGTTTACAGTCTGGGGAGAATTAAGAACAGGATAGAGACGATTTAAAAGGAGCAACTCCCTAACTGCTATGTTTTGCTGTTTCTGTGCTGCAGAAGATGGAACTCCTTCACCTATAGAAATACGCTGGCCAATTATTTTGGGGGGGGGGGATGGGGATGGGGAGGGGAGTGGGCTATTTCTCTGGAACCCAAAGGTCAATTTGGCCTGTTTTTGAACCCAATGTGTCTTTTGAGCGGTTTTTCCCCATGCTAAGTTTCATCCAATTCCTTTTCATTTTCAGAGAGTTATTTTGCCCTCAGACGGTCAGACATTTCTCATAAGGCTTTTCCAACCTCCATTGGGTTGGAAAGAAGAAAATGTTGTGGATATCATCTGAAAATGGGACCTATGAAGCCCCCAAGCTAAATGTACAGCATCTATGCCCAGCTTCTTTGGATTGACCTAGTATAAATATTTCATAACCTCTAAGCTATCCTATCCAAGGCGTTGTTTTCAAAAGTAAGCAAAACAAATTTTTAAACAGTTGGCCAAGTTACACACTTACCTTGGCTATTTTTACACTTAGGGGTAATTTCATAAAACTATTTCCATGTGAAAAGCCTAAAAGTGTTTTTATAAAATTGTACTACTGCATATGTGCATAAAGGGCATAGAAAAAGTGTGTACCTACTTTTATGCAACCTGTGCACAAGCGTACTTGGGGGTGTTGTTTGGACCGAATATATATATATATAAACACTGTGTACAATATGCATGCATATGTGTAGAGCATATGCTCATCTTTGGAGGTGGTGTAAATTTGTGTACTAGTTCTGGAAGCCTGTTTTATAACGACACATATGCTTCTACATTGCCTTTATAAAACAAGCACCTTTGGGATGTTTCACATACACTTCCTGTTATAAAACCACTCCCTTATGGTCTGTTCTAAGTGCACAATTCCATTAGTTTATGGGCTTATCTGGAATTAGATCTTGCATATTTATCAAACAATAAGCACTCAAGTGACCAAGATTCTTTAAGTGCTTTGCGCGCTTCTACAGAAGAGGCGGTCAGACAAGTGGAAGAGTTGCTAAGATAAATTCAACCACAAGGGGGCCTATGTAAAAGAATTTCTAAGGAGAATATTCTCAGAGAGAAACTTCAAGATGTCTCCCTATACAGGGAAGATGTGAGCTGTACAGCAATGTTAGGATGCCGAAAACTAGCTTTCCCCATGGGCAGCCTGAATTTACTTTGGATCTTACTTTGCAGTTTCAACAAACAAAAAAATCATCAAAAATGTCCTTGCCAGATATATGCTCAACGTGCTCAGAAAGCAATTTAAGCGAGCAGAATATAAATGACAGAACTAAAGATCTCATTTGCTGTGAATAATTTCAGAGCATTTCGAAACGTGCTGAACACATTCATGGCCTAACAGGAACCACCTCATTGGTGAACTCTACTCGCTTTTACAGAACCACCTCATTGGTGAACTCTACTCGCTTTTACAGATAGGAAAGTGAACAGATTCCCTCTTAGGAAAGGCGCATCTTATATACTCCGTGACACTCACGCTGTAAAGCGGCAGCTCCACAAAATCACATTTTAAGATAATTCTATTAGCAAAACAGAACTAAGAATATCCTGTCTGTCACCTTTTCTTTTCAGAAGTGATATGTTCGAAGCTTTTTGAGAGCTCCTTCTATTTGTTTTTATTCTTGATGATTCTGAATCTATGCATTCAATTTGACTTTTTTTCAGCTGAACTTTACGAGGATCCCACTACTCTATTATATATGAAGTACAGCTGTCAGGCAAATAGCTACAGAATGGAGATGAGACTACCGTAAAAACTGATAGCACAGCTTAGAGAACAGTCTGGTCTAGAGGCTGAGGGATGATTCCACTATTCACCTTTTGAGACGGATGTTACAGCAATTTTAACTTAATAAGAATTGTATGTATTTAAAAATGTGTAAATCTTATTTCAGCAACGGTATAAAGCTAGCCCTGTTGCTTGAAAATCAAATTTTCTAAAAGAGGTGGAGCCCGATTCAGCTGAAGACTGGCCAGTTAGGACCCGATTCTGGACCGTGGGATGGTGCACAGAATCGGGCCTGGCTTGCCCCTGCCGCCTGTGGGGACATCCTCCATGCGGCGTCCCTGACTCCCGTGGCTTTGGCCCCCTCATCCCTGCCGCCCGACCCACGGCTGGCCTGATAAACTAGAATGCATCATAAAGATCAGTATGGCAGAGGATTTTTGTGATACTGACCAGGGTTGAAGACTGAAGACTGTAGCAACACCTGAATTAGTCTGCTAAACAGGATTAGTCTACATTGGCTTCATTTATTTTAAATTCTACTTGGCTATTGCTTACATTTTGCACTTTACTTAGTACTCTGTCATCAATGTCAGAATTGAAACACTTTCATAGTATAGGACCATCACTTATCTTATACATTTATATAACTAAATTGTATTGTCACTGTGATTTATTTATAAATTTACCTGAGTGGAAGATTTGCATGCATTTCTGCACTATACAGCTCATAATACTATTTTATGTGGATTTAAGTGGAGTAAACCTGACCAGAAACTCAATACTAATATACAGAGTACAGTATATTAGACAGGCAGGCCAATCTAGCAGAACAGCACCACCTCTTAGCAAAGCACATGTTCAACTGATTAAGTTGTACGCTCATCTTGTGTATATGTGCACTTATTGTTTTATTATTATATTTTCTCAGACTTTCAAATGTCTTACTGAAATCCGAGAAATAGATTTTTATTTTCATGTGTCCCCATTATTCAGATTTGAAACAGACATAGTGCCTATTATAGAATCCTCAACTATGTAGGTGACCAGGTGGACAAACTCCAAAGTTAGCTTTTGTCAGAGCCACAATTAAATGAGGGGCAGGAGAAGCTGCCACACATCATGCTGCAGAGGCTACTTTTAATTTGAATTCATTGCTACTAAACACTGGGGGCCTGATTCTGTCCCACACAGCTATCCCCTTTGTACGTCTGGTCTGAGCTAGACGTACAAAAGGGATCGCTATTCTGATCCCATGGGGCACATCTAGCCCCACGGGATCAGAATCACGATCAGGCCTGTATGTGCAGGCCGGAACTGCAATTCAGTCTCAGCCTGCATGTATAGGCACTGCCCAGATAGCTCAGTCAGGCATTTAAATGGAGCTGTGGTACTATGGCATCCTGTTGCCATGGCACCACGGCTCCATTTAAATGCTGCAATGCCAGTTGCCAGCAATTAAATTTTTTTCCCCTGCAGCCCGATCCCTGATCCGGCCTCCTAAGGCCAGGGTCAGGCTGTGGGGAAGAAACCCTGGCCCCCACAGCCCCTTCTGTGCCCCACTTTAAAAAAAAAAACAATGTCCAGGGAAGTTATTCCATCTCGGAGGTGGAATAACTTCTCTGGCTATTTCGCCGGCCTAGGACATACAGAGCCGACATTAGAATTGGTCCTGTATGTCCAGGGCTAGTGACCCCCACTGCCCGCCTACTCTCTGCCTCTTCCCCGCCCCCAACTAACTTCCTGCACAACGTCCCGCTATTCGTGCCTCAGAATAACCCCCTGTGCATATTCTAACTTGTGACTTATCTTGTCTGAAGAATGCCAAGTCCAATATCCTGTTAGCCGTCAGCAAAAACAAATGATGTGCCACGTTTTGGGCCAGTCACCCAATTGGCCCTGCTTCAGGTTTTCTTGGTTGTACAGGCACACAGTATTGCTATTCATATGGAAACAAGCATATCACATACCCACAAAGCAGGCATAAAAATTGCAAAGGCAACCCATGCAGAAGGCGTTAAGAGATTTTAAGATCAATCCATAGCATATTTCTTTGTCAGTGCAGTAAGCACTGCCTGTAAAACCAAGCAACCCTGAAGCAGGGCTAAACGAGTGACTGGCCCAAAACGTGGCACGTCGTTTGTTTTTGCTGATGGCTAAAAGAATATTGGCATTCTTCAGACGAGATAAGTCACAAGTTAGAATATGCACAGTGTTTAGTAGCAATGAATTAAAATTAAAAGGACCCTCTACAGTGTGAGGTGAGGCAGCTTCTCCTGCCCCTCATTTGATTGTGGCTCCGACAAAAGTTAACTTTGGAGTTTGTCCACCCGGTCACATATAGTATTGGAACCTACACAGTTGAGAGATTATATTTGGTTGCCAATTTTTTTTTTTTTTTTAGGTTAGATTGTCTTATAGAGTCCTGGCAATTTTTCATACTTAGCAGGTTGGCCTAGCAACCTGCTTTTACGCTATTATTTTCAGTGGAGTCAAGACACAGGGCTGCCATCTGCAACCTGCGCTTCAGAATGGAATGCAAGAGAATTGCCAAAACTCAGAGTCAGCGTTTAAACAATGAACTCATTGAAATGCTAATTCAAATCTAGGCTTTAATTTCTCATTGAAAAAAATAGCCCCTGTAAATCTGATAAATTTTGATGAATACAAAGAAGGGTGAGCTGCCAACTAGCCGGCATTCTTACTGATATTTGTTAATTTAAAACTGTTTTCTAATATTTTGCTTTTGCAATATTTAACATGGATTGCATCAAATTCAACTAAAGTTTTGTGCTGCATTCTTAATGAAAATAGTCTTGTGTCATAACAACTGTAGTCATTCATATATTTGCTCATCAGCATAAAACCATGCTATTCGTATGGAAACAAGCATATCACACACCCACAAAGCAGGCATAAAAATCATTGTGTCCAAAGGCAGCCCATGCAGAAGGCGTTAGAAATTTTAAGATCAATCCATAGCATATTTCTTTGTCAGAAGGAATGATAGATGCTGTATGAAAAGGTTAATAACTGAAAGCTAAGCATCTGTACACTTGCCTTCATTGTTCCAGCAGTCAGTTACCATAATTCATAAGGCACAATGTCAGAAGAGTAATACTGCTCATTGGCTAATAACGGAGAAAGTTTCAAGAGCGAGCATGGAGGGGAAACAGAGGGAGATGTTATTGCCCTTCAGTGAAATGCATTTTTTGTGAGTAAAGAGAATGAAAACAGGGTTGAGGCTGAGCAGTGTATCCATCAGAGGGAGCTTCAGCAAATTAGAGTTTTCTAAAGATTAGCTTAAAAGTGAGCCTCTTGCCAGGGATAAGAGAGACACACACACATTCAGCTGGTACTCTCATCTCTACAAAAGAAATATCTAATTCAAGTACTGTACATGCATGCATGTGTATGTTATAAACATACAAATCTACAGTGGCTCTTGGCATTTGTCGAGTTATGCTTTACTCTACCATTACAAACTAGGACCAAAGACGACTATTTCTGCTATATACAACACACTGTTGACGTGTTCCTGGCTACGATCAATCATACTAACTGAAACACTGATAATATGGTACCATATAATTGTATTTTCACATTTTGAATGCAAATTTGTACAAATAAACATTCCTATGCAAATGAGTGTGTGTGTTATATTTGTTGAAAGCTAATACATTTTATACAACTTGTTGATGTGTTTTGTAAAAACAATAGCTTTATGCCATCATTTACTATGTTATGTTTGCTAATGTTGGAGTCAACTTTTGCTATATATCTATGTATGTGTATATATATATATACACGCATATGAGGTGTGACAAAAAAGAAACAAGACTGTGGCAGCCACGCCCATGACTCAATGCCAATTGGCTAACCACTTATGTCATTCTGTTGTGCAACATCTCGCCACTATTCTGCTCCATCATTTTGTCATGCAACTGGAGGTGGCAGAAATATGAAGCAAAGAATCAACTTGAAATTTCTGGTTAAGTTGGAGAAGGGCCCAACTGAGTGTCTCCAACTTCTCCAAAAGGCTTATGGAGAAGCTGCAGTGTCAAGGCCGCGAGTCTTCAAGTGCACAAACGCTTCAAGACTGGCCATGAGGAGGTGGAGGATGACCCCAAGTCAGGACGGCCTTCCATGACAAAGACGGCTGAGAACATTGACAGAGTGAAGCAGCTGGTGCGGAGTGATCACAGACTGACGGTGCGGATGATAGCTGAGGAGCTCAGCCTGAACAGGGAGTCAGTGCAGCCCATCTTGGTGCAGGAGCTGGGGATGCGGAAGGAGTGTGCCAAGATGGTGCCCGAGCTTTTATCGGATGACCAGAAGGAGCACCGGGTCAATGTTTGTCAGGACTTGCTAGAGAAGATCGGAGAAGATCCAGAGTTCATTGCCGAGTCATCACAGCAGATGAGACTTGGGTATTCCGGTACGACCCTGAAAACAAGAGACAGAGCCTGCAGTGGAAAACTCAACTGTCACCCAGACCCAAGAAGGCGCGAATGTCCAAATCAAGGCTCAAGGTCATGCTGATCGTATTCTTCGACCAGAAGGGAGTGGTCCATCATGAGTTTGTGCCTGAGGGTCAGATAGTCAACTAGCACTTCTATCAGCAGGTCCTCAATCGCCTCCATGACTGGGTTCAGCGCAGCAGGTGGGCTCTGTGGAGAGACAAGTCATGGCTGCTCTACCACGACAATGCACCCACACACACTGCACTCAGTGTGAGGCAGTTCTTGGCCAACAACCAGATCACAGCTCTAGACCACCTTCCTTATTCCCCAGATCTCACACCATGCGACTTCTGCCTCTTCCCCATGCTGAAGACTGTGCTCAAAAGAACTTATTTCACCTCTGTAGTAGAGATCAAGGCCACGTGACAAGGGAGCTGAGGGAGCTCAAGGAGGAGGACTTTACTGAGTGCTTCCGTACGTGGCAGAAGCGAATGCAGAAGTGCATTAACTCTTGGGGGGGGGGGGGAGATTTCTTTGGAGGGGACAATGCGTAATTTCTCTGTAGATTTTGTAATAAAACATTTATTTATTTTGACATACTTGTATACCACCTTATCCTACAATCAAAGTGGTTACATTACATCACAATTGGGTTGCATTCAACATGTGGGTATTTAACATTAAGACAACACAGGTTGAGGGTTACATTTATCATGATGGTGTCGTGAGTCTAGCTGGGTTAGATAAGTATTGAGCTTGCAGTGGAGTTTACGTTGCAATCCCGCTCGGGCAGGGGGTGTTGTGTATCTGGTGAGGGCTGTTGGCTATCTGCTCGTAATTTTCGGTAAAGAGCAGGGTTTAAGGGCCTTGCAGAAGTCTGTGATGTCCTCTAATTCCCTTATGCTTGTTGGGAGGGAGTTCCATATTGTTGATGCCATTAGTGATGGCGCTCTACTTGATGTATTTTGTGTAGTCTTGTGATATCCTGAAAGTGTGCTGATCATGTTGTCATAATTGTTCCTTCTTGGTCTGTTACTGATATTCCTTGTTACAATTGCTCTGGCTACTATTGGTAGCCATTGTAATTGTTGTAAGATAGGGGTGATGTGTTCTGATCTTGGGGTGTCAGTGATGTGTGCTGTAGTGTTTTGCACCATTTGAAGTGGGTGTAAGGTCTGTTGGGGGAGGCCTTGATATAGAGAATTTCCATAATCAAGCAGAGGAGTAATGAGTGCTTGGCAAACTGTGCAGAAGTGGTCCTGGCGGAGTAGTGGTTTTATCTTTCTTATGGTCCTCAATCGTTGATAGACCTTGTTTGCGGTTTTGGCGATATGAGATTTCACGTTCAGAGCTCTGTCCATTGTGATGCCCAAGTACCTAACTTCATCCTTGACTATTATAAGTTTGTTTAGAATGCTGATATTCTGTGGTGGAATGAAGCTAGTGTTCCTGGTGACTAACATTGCCTCAGTTTTATCGTAGTTGACCGTCAGGTTATTGTCTGCGAGCCAGACATTCATGTCTTCCAGGCATTTAGTTATTGTTGTGGTGTTAACTGGAATATACACCATAATGTCGTCAGCATATATGTGACAGTGGAGTTTGTGTCATCTGATGATGATGCATATGGGTTGAATGTAAATATTGAAGAGCATTGAGGTATTCCTTGTGTTGCGGGGAACTGTAATGATTTCTTTTGGGTGCATCTGACTTGCTGTGTACGGTCTTCCAGGTATGATGTGAACCATTTCAGAGTGTTCTTGCGTAATCCTATCTGTTGCAGGCGCTGTAGTAATCTAGCGTGGGACACTGTGTCAAAGGCTGCTGAAATGTCTATGAATACTAGCAGGAATCCATTCTTTATATTATCTATACTTCTTATGAGGTTGTCAAATAGCGATGCGAGTAGTGTTTCCACACCATGCTGTGGTTTAAATCCGTGCTGATGAATGTCTAGTGGGGCATTCATGTCAATGTGGTCCTGAAGTTGTTTTTGCACTGTTTTTTCAACTATTTTTGCAAGGAATGGTAAACTGGAGATGGAGCAGTATGATTTTGGTTCAGATGGGCTTAGGTTATTACCTTTCAGTATTGGACATATCATGCTGTGCTTGAGGGACTGTGGCATGTGTCCTTGTTGGAGTGAATCTTTGACAATTTTATGAATGTGCCAGGATAGCTGGCTTCTTGTAACTTTTATCCAAGCCATTGGGAAAGGGTCTGATGGCAAGGTTGTTGTGTTAAGCCCATGTATTATGTCCTCTACTTGATATTCTGATGGTATGCTGAAATCCTCCCAGGTATGATGTGGCTCTTTCATTTCATAATCATCCATTTGTCATATGATGGAGCATGTCTGGGTACGTTTTTTGCTCTCATGTAGTTGGCAAATTCCTGTGAATCAAGATGATGGGTATATTGCTGTGTGGTATACCTAGTGAGCTTTTGGACAATGCTGAATAGTTCTCTCGGTTTATTGATAGACTTCAAGATTAGATTAGTGTGGTGCTGTTGTTTACGCTCATTTATCAGATTGTTATATTCTAGTAATTTAGCTTTATATAGGGTCAGGGAGTTATGCGACTTATCCCACCTCCATTTTCTCTCTAGTCTTCGTAGAGTGCACTTGCATCTCTGATATCATTTGAATACCAGGGGGCATTGATTCTCCTTCGTACTTGTGGCTTTATGTTTGTAGGGGCTGATGCTGCATTAGATATTATGACGTTCCATTTTTCTATGCTTAGGTCAAGGGTGTCGCATTCTTGCTGTAGTTGTGGGATGATTTCATCTAAGAATGAGTCTTTATTGAAGGCTCTATATCGTCTGGTGATACTCTCATCTTCTATGTGTTGGGTGATATTGTTTAGGGCCAGGGTGAATTCTATCACGTAATGATCCGACCAAGGGACTGGTGTGATTTTTTGTGTTGTGGTTTTGTCCTGCTCCATCAAGTACATTGGAATGAAGACCATATCCAGTACTGTACCATGCTGGTTTGCTGGGGTGTTGATTGTCTGGCTGTATTTCAGAGATTCCATAGCTTTTAAGAATGTTGCGGCTTCTTTGGCGGGTGCAGAGGTCAGGTTGTAGTCTCCTAGTACAATGAGGGGCTTATGTTTTGTGTTATGTGCACATATTGTTTCAAGTACCGTGGAGAGGTGTTCAGTTGTGGCTCCAGGAGGCCTGTAAGTGAGGGAGAAGCTTAAGTACTTGTTAGCTATGGTGATTGTGTTGGATTCAGTTGTGTTAGTGCTAGAGATTGTGGAACAGTCTCATTTCTTTTTTGTCACACCTTGTATACACATGTTATTTCAACTCTTTATACCTCTAAAGAGTTGAAACAACAAATGCCAGACTATGAAGGACAAAACTCAACCTGTTGTGCCAGATATACTACATCCGTAGTAGCCAAGACTGGTCTGAGTTAGACACTGAAGGATTCTGTACAGTATAACCTCTAAAAATAGCAAGAGACATAGTAGCAGTTAATACTGGTCCTCCATCTCATTTTTCTCTATAAAAAAGATTCAGTGCACAAAGGACTCTAGGTACTTCAATGCATTTTTACCTATAAATTATTTTTGACACTATAAAAGATATTTTATTTCTGGTAGAACATAAGGCTTGTTATTTCAGGTTCTCTCACATGCTCTGAAGTTCCTCTTTAACTGTAGCTTGCAACTGTGAGAAAAGGGCATAAAACTGGTTCCTGTTCTTATATAAGCAATTCAAGAGTTAAATATATGGATGGTGCCCTGTTTTTTTATTTTATTTTAAGATCTGGCAATTTCCTGCTTTTTTGGGCTTCCAATTCAAATCGGAGCCAGGGTTAGGTTCTGATGCCATGAACATTCATTAGTAACTACCACAAATGATTTTTCCCTTCTAATGTTCTGAATCTATTCATTGCAGCAACAGTTCTTGACTGGGAAGGTCACACCCTATCTGAAAGACTGAGATCATACTCTATGATACTTTGGAGCTTAGGAGTAAGGTTTATTACTGCCATAGTAAGTGGCATTTGTGAATACCTACAAGTACAAGGACTGGATTGAAGGAACCATATGGAAGTAGCATTTTAGAAAGGGCATTTATGTGCGATATGGAACATTCAGGGCAAAATGTTCAGAAAAAATGCTGGAGACATCTATTTCAGCTTGATTTTAGAAATATAAGACGTCCTTGACGTGAACACCCAGACATCTCCGTACAAAAAAGTAGGATGGGGACATTTATCTCATACTGGTTTGCATAAGGGACATCTCTCTGTGTGGGAAAATGAAAACAAGAGCCCACATTTCTCTTTATTATTTGTTGTCAACACGGAAAATACAGAGGATATGAGTTTTGGCCAGCAGGACAAGCAATTTTCCGATGTCTATTTATGCCTACAGCAGGTATAAACTTGGCCACAGCTCAGGATGCATGGGGCATGTCTGAAATCTGAGGACATCAAGGTTCTTGGGATTGCCATGGACACACCAACACCATACCCCCTGTTCTCTCTGGATGTCCTTGCAGTAGGGAAGTCTTTCAAAATCACTTTCTAAAACGGCACTAAGGATCGCTCCATGATTTGGATGTCTACTGCATGATGATTTTCATGTGTCCAAAGCATGACTAGCATTTCTAAAATAACCCACAGTATGTGTAACCCTAACCCACTGGGAGAAAATGCTCCTAAGAGAAGAATTCTGCATCTATACAACCACAAGGTCTTGCCATTGTGTGAGGACAATGGTTCTTCCCCTCCACCCAAGAAGGCCATGAATGCTGCTCCAGCATCCCAAGCTCCAGATTGACCTGGAGAGTAGAAAATCTGAATCGGACATTAACCCAAGTCTTGTCACATGGCACCATATAGCAGTGCCATAGAGTCTTATAACTTCTAACCATCATCACTATCAACAATAACTAAAATGTGTAAGGCAGATTATTTTTTTCTATTTAGGAAAGCATAATAGATCCTGCTTTTAGCATCTTAGTTTCTTACACACAAAATAGGATAAACATTAAAAAAAAATAGCCCTGAAACTTTACAAAGAATTTCACATGAACAATGCAGGAAAAGTGTAGTTACTCATCTGAAAAAGATGTTCTCTAGGGACAGCAGGAATCAGTCATCATATATGGGTGACGTTAGTGCCGATGGAGCTTTCGAGGAAACATCTCCCATCTTACCTCAGTCAGATGACATAGCTAAAGACAGAAAAAATGATATAAAAGCAACTCCACGGGGAGGAGGGAGGGTTGTGAGGACTGATTCCTGCTGTCTGTGGAGAACACCTGTTACAGGTAAGTAACCTACGCTTTCTCCGGGAATGGGATTCCCTAGCTAGAGGCTACAAAAAGCCCGTAGAAAACCAAGGATGCCCCCAAGGGGAGTTGTGAGCAGCAGCAATAGAGTCCAAGGATACAGACTCCAGAAGGACCTGAACACAGAAGGGTCAGAGGATAGGAATTGCCTAAACCCTGAACAAATTACAGAGCACAGCCTGGCCAAAGGCGCTGTCTTGTCGGGACTCCCTCTCCAGGCAATAATGCAAAGGTATGGACTGAAGACCAGGTGATGGCCCGGCAGATGTCCAACATGAGGACAGAACACAGGCTTGCCATAGAGGGCGCCATGACCCTGATGTTGTGTGCCATGACCCAGTGCTCCAGCGAGAGCCCAGCCTGTTCATAGGCGAGGGCAATGCAGTCCGCCACCAAGGTGGACAGGGTCCGCTTGGTCACACTGAAAGTAGAAGGACAGGGCCCTCTTACAATCTAGAGTATAGAGGACAACCTCCGCCCTGTTGGCGTGAGGCTGCAGAAAGAAGATGGGGAGCACACCTCCTGAATGAGGTGGAATGGGGACACCACCTTCAGGAGGAATTTGAGGTGCGTGTAGAGCACGACTGTTTTTGTAGAACCTGGTGTAGGGCGGCTCTGCCACCAAGGCTTGGGGCTCGCTGACCCTGCTAACAGATGCGAGCACCATGAGGAAGATAACTTTCTATGAAAGATACCTCAAGTGGCAGGTAGCCAGGGGCTCGAATGGCGGCCCAGTGAACTGCGCTAGTATCACATTGAAGTCCCACTTCGCTGCTGTTGGGCAGATCGAGGGCTTAGACAACAGGAAACCCTGCAGGAAGCAGGTGACAAGAGGCTGCACTGAGAGGTGCTTGCCCTTTACAGGATGCTTGTGCACCGCAAAAGCACTCAGGTGTACTTTGACAGAAATGGATTTGAGCCCGGATTGTGACAAATGAAGTAGGCATAGTAGCACCAGTTGCACTGAGCATGAGGAAGGATTCGCCTGTCGTTCCATGCACACCAAAAACCTGCGCCACTTGAAAGCATAGGCTTGTCTGGTGGAGGTCTTACAGGAGGCCAAAAGAACCTCCTCCACCTCCCCCAAGAGGTTGAAAGGGGCCCAGGCTACTATCTCAGCAGCCAAGCTGTCTGAAACAGGGACTCCACATTGGGGTGCAGGAGGGATCCCTCCTCCTGAGACAATAGCCCTGGGGAAATCCCCAGGGGAATGGGGGCCGCCGCCACCAAGTGGAGAAGCAGAGAGAATCACGGTTGCTTGGACCACCCTACAGCCACCAGGATCAGCAATGCCTTGTCATGAAGAGCCCTGAAGAGGGTCCTGGCAATCAATGGAGTGGGCAGGAAGGCGTACAGAAGGCCCTCTGACCACAGGATAAGGAAGGCATCTGCAGCCACCTGAGATGGGTGGGACTGCTGGATCAGAAGTAGGGCAACTGGGAGCTGTCCCAGCTGGAAAAGAGATTCACTAGAGGGTTCCCACAGAGTCAGAAGAGCCGAATGGCCACTCTGGGGTCCAGCCACCACTCCTGTGGCTGGATGACCCTGCTCAGTCTGTCCGCCAGGGTGTTGTTCTGTCCCGGCAGGTACACCATCCGCAGGAGCATCCCTTGGCAGATCGCATAGGAGCATAGAGCCACCGCTTCGTGCCAGAGGGTGTGGGACCCTGTGCCCCCTTGTATGTTTACACAGAACATTTCCACTTGATTGTCTATTTGGACCAGCACTGACTGGTGCTGCAGATGGTGGCCGAAGGCCCGGAGAGCCAAGTGTATGGCCTGCAGCTCCAGGAGGTTGATCTGCTGCTGGCTTTCTGCCTCGAAACAACTGCCCTGAGTGCAGAGTTCCTCGCAATGTGCTCCCCAGCCCAGCAAGGAAGTGGCCTTAGTGAGGACCCTCTGGGGGGTCGGGGTCTAAAAGGGCATCCCTGCTCAACGGTGCTGTGCGTCCTGCCACCAGTTCAGGGACTTTGCCAGTTGGCAGGTCACTGTCTCGCAGTCTGCCCGTGGCCTGTGCCCACTGGGCACGGAGGCACCACAGGGCCACCCTCACATAAAGACGGGGGCGTCTGGGTAACATGGACTGTGGA
This sequence comes from Ichthyophis bannanicus, assembly GCA_033557465.1. Lineage (NCBI taxonomy): Eukaryota > Metazoa > Chordata > Amphibia > Gymnophiona > Ichthyophiidae > Ichthyophis > Ichthyophis bannanicus. Next base: position 34,265,760 of record CM066050.1, on the reverse strand, counting down.
GGCTATGTAGCTGAATAGGTGCAGCAGGAGGCGAGCAGACACAGAGGGTTGGTGCTGAATGTCTGCAGCCACTGCCTTGAGATGGTCGGCCTGTCCAGGGGGAGAAAGGCTCTGGCCTGAACCGTGTCCAGTCTTGCCCCGATGAACTCCAGCCACTCTGTTGGGAGGAGGTGAGACTTGGGACAGTTTATCATGAAACCCAGATATTGCAGGATACAGATGGTGCAGGCCATGGCCTGCTGCACCTCGGCGGCCATGTCTCGTTTTATGAGCTAGTCATCCAGGTAGGCCCCCTTGCAGATGGAGATAGGCAACAACTACCGCCAGGAATTTAATGAAGTCTCTGGGGGTAGAGGCCAGGCCAAACGGTAGCACTCTGTACTGATAGTGGCCGCCCCCCACCATGAATCAGAGATACTGCCTGTGGCTGGGATGAATGAGGATGTGGGTATAGGCAACCTTCAGATCCAAGGACCCTGCTGGAGGTAAGGCAGCAGTGTTCTAAGGGATAGCATCTTGAACTTCTCCCTCACCAGAAACTTGTTCAGGTCCCGCAGGTCAAGGATGGGCCTTAGGCTTACTGTTCTTTTTGGCAAGAGGAAGTACCTGGAGTAGAACCCTTTGCCCCAGAGGTGTTGGGCACCGGCTCCACTGCCCTGTCCTCAAGGAGACCTGCGAGTTCCTGCAGTAGTAGATCCCGGTGAAGGGGAGTCCTAGGAGGTTCTCCTGGGAAGAAAGGGGGAGGCATCTGTGCCAGGTAGAGGAGGTAACCCTCCTTGACTACTTGGAGTTCCCAAGTGTCTGTGGTAACAGCTGGCCATTGATGGGCAAAGTGGATCAGACATCCACCTGTGGGCTGCTGACCTGCTGGGAGTGGAGATGATATGCTCAAGGAATCAAAAACTCCAAACAGGCTGGGCTTGGGCCTGTGCCTGGGACTTAGGAGCCTTCTGCTTAAGAGGGCCATGCCCGTATCCCTTGGCCTGTTGACCCTGCAGGGGAGCTGGGGAGGCCTGATACTGTGGTAGTTTCTATAAGCAGCTTCATTCCTCCAGTAAAGGGGCTTTTTACTCAAGCCCTTCCGTCGGGGCAAGGTAGCGAAGAGCCTGGTCCTCATCATGAACTGTCTCCAACTTGGCAGCCTTATAGGTCATGGGTTTGCCGAAGAGATTCTCTCCGTGGCAGGAGACATCGACAAATATGTCCTGAACACATTGCTCCAGGTTGGAAGTCTGTAGCCAAACCTGGCATCAGGCACCAATGCCTGCCACAGCTACTCTAGCCGCCGGCTCAAAGCTGTCATAGGCTGCTCGAGTCATAAACTTGTCATGGATAACTTTGGCCAGGCTCCAGCACCGCTGTAGGGGCTCCACAGAAAGACCCACCGAGAACCCGGTGAGTTCCTTCGTCAGGTCCCTCAGGTACATACCCATGTACAGCTGGTATGCCTGGATCCGGATAATGAGCATCGATCCCTGGTAGCACTTCCTGCAAAGAGAGTCCAGGGTATGGGCCTCCCTGCCCAGGCGCACCGAAGAGAGTGTCTTTTGGCTCTTGAGCCGACACATGTCTGACTCCATCATCATGGAGTTATGCGGCAGCTGTGCTTTCTGGAAGCCCAAGTTCTGACAGACTCGATATATTGAATCGAGCTGTTGGCTCACAATGGGCACCAATGCTGGTGTTTCCCCACATGCGGAGAAGCAGCCATTCCAGGTTGGATGGGACAGGCATGGACCTTGAACTCCTCCATGCGAGGGTCCTCCTCCGACTCAGTGGCAAATACCAATGCTTTTCGACATGTCCAGTAGGAAGTCGAGGAACGCCATGTCCTCGGGGAGGATTGGCATCGAGTCTCTGAGGGGGATGGGTCTGAGGGTACATCGCAGTGGTGATGGGTGTCTGGGGACTCCTCATCCTTGGTCGCCCAATCCAAGTGATCAGAGTTGTCGTCGAAGGAGGGCCGGATGATCCGGTCCAGGTCCGTCAGAGGCTCCATGGCCGAAGCCTTGGGCACTTGCCGGGGAGGACATGGATCGAGACTGCTGTTGAGGATCAACTCGAGGCTGCATACTCTCGAGGACTGCTTGACATCCGGGGATGTCCTTGATGTCGAGGGCCTGTGGTCTGGGCAGACGACTCTGTAGAGACTGGTATCAGGGCCTGCTGCTGAGCTATGAAGGCAGACAAGCTGTGCTCCCAAGGCCGCTGGGGAGTCCTCAATGAGGATTGCCTCAGGGATCCGAGGCCGATCACAGAGGATTTTTTCTGGCAGCCCTGGTAGGCCGCTCCTGCTCTGCGCCCTCAGACAAGTGGCGTGGACTGTGGGATCTGGCTCGAGACTTAGCCGCCTTCCCAGATTCATCCATGTGGTCCTCAAGGGTTTCTCTTTTTTCTTGGGCTCCCCAACCAGGGAGCTCCACTCGGAGGACCCGCAGCCTCGCTTAGGGCCCGCGGAGTCACCATGGGAGTCCAAGGCCTCAGAGGGGGCCTTGGAGTGCAGTGTCAATGAAGACTCTGGGAAGAACTTGCCGTGCTGCTGCTGACGGCTCTTGAGGGCCTTGGATGAAATTTTCTTGCACAGGCTACATGGCGCTGGGTCATGGTCTGGCCCAAGGCAACGGAGGCAGCAGTCATGTGTTGTCAGTGAGGGAAATGACCCTCGAGTACTGATCACACTTCTTGAAACCATTGAAGGCCATGGGGGGGGAGGAGGGGAAGGGCATCTGCCAGAGGTAAAGAAGGTACGAACCACACAGAGGAAAAAATAGAAAATTTAAATGGGCCAGAGACGTGTTACCGAGGCAGCACACTCGGGGACGGGAAGAGTACCAGTTTAAGACCATAAAAGAGTAAAAAACCCTCAAAAAAACTGATACTTTTTCCGGGTGAAACAGACAGATGTTTGGTGGGCTCCGCGGAAAAAAGGACACTAAAGCAAGATGACGCCCTTGGGCTGGAAGGGGAGCATGCATTCGTGGTGGCATCACCCACTTTCTTTGAAAGCTGGGGAGATGCTTCTGCGAGGGCTCCGTTGGCACCGACGTCACCCATATGTGAGGACTGACTTCCTGCTTGTTCCCAGAGAACTGAACATTTTTATTTATTTACAGAAAAGAAAGGATGTAGACAATGGCAGTTGGGCTTTTCTATTGGTTTGGAGGGATACATTTTAAAAAGTAAGAGGATGGTCTCTTCTGCTTCTCTAATCATCTCCTAGCTAAGAATACTGGCTTGTTGGGAAGGACAACTGTCCAAAAATTCCTTTGATTAGGGCCATCGGAATCTATTATGATGCTTCAATTTCTCTCTTTTTTGTGAATTTATTTTTTGCAACACTTAAGACTGCTGGAATCAAAAAAGGAATGTAGGTCTGCATTAGCTGGAAAAGAACATTTTTTTGCTCCCAATTGCCAAGGCGCACACATACATACACACACACACACAACTCGGCAGCACTGAACTTTCCATTACCTACTTCACCACCGCCGTAGAAGTCAGAGTTTGTCGGGTGAACGACAGCATCACTGTCGATTGTGGCAATGTCAGCCTGTACAACTTGCAACTACAACAGGTAAACAAATGCACATCAACCACGTTGGAAAAAGATCAGGCCACATGCCCTACATTTGCTAGCATACTAATTTCATTGTTCTCCTACCTTTCCAGCTCAGGAATATGAGCTAAAAGGATAATCCATGATTTGTGAATATGTGCAACTTGTTTTTGTGAGAGAGAAGGGGAATCACAGGTCTAAACATTTCATGTTTGAAAAAAATAATGGTGAGTAACAAGCGTCAGAAATAACATGACATCACTTGCAGCATTTTGAAGTCAGCTAATAACTCCCCCCCCCCCCCGCCACCCCACCCCAATGCATTGTACAGAAACATGTAAAACAGGCATCCCATGGGGAAAGATACTAGAGTCTGGCATCTGTTTTAACAAGCAAATTGAGTTTACCAGGCTAAAGAAATAACTAGTCTCTCCATTCTGTTAGCAATATTAAAAATTTCCAGATCTCACTCCTTAATATCCTGGTATTTATCAAATTGACTTCCTTACAAGGGGTATCTCCTCTCCAGCAGAATATCAGTGTAGTTCCATATAGGATCTACGATACCTGAAGATTAGAGGGTGGCCAATGTAACACCAACATTTTAAAAAGAGTTTCAGGGGTGATCTGGGAAACTGCAGACTGGTAAGCCTGATGTCAGTGTCGAGAAAAAGAATACAATTACTAAACATATAAATAGTTATGGTTTAATGAGGCAAAGCCAATATGAATTTAGTCAAGGGAAGGCTTGCCTCACCAATCTGCTATATTTTTTGAAGGCGCAACTAAATACATGGATAAAGGTGAGCCAGTTGATATTAGTGTATCTGGATTTTCAGAAAGTGTTTGACAAAGTACCTCATGAGAGACTCATGAGGAAATTTTAAAAAGTCAGGGGATAGGAGCCAATGTCTTATTGTGGATTGGGAACTGTTTAAAAGATTAAAAAAAAAAAAAAACCTTCCCCAGAAAGACAGACTAAATGGTTAATTTCTCAATGGAGTAAACAATGCGTTGCCTCAAGGGCTACCTGATGCAGTTTCACATTAGAAGACACCACTCAGAGAAAAGGATCTAGACATCATTATGGACAATACGATGAAATTCTCTGCTCAGTGTGTGGCAGCAGACAAGAAAGCAAACGGAACTTACTAGAGAAGGAATGGAGAATAAAACAGAGAATAATCATGCCTCTGCATCTCTCTGTGGTGCAACCACAACTGGAATTATTGTGCGCTACTGTGGTCATTGCATCTCAAAAAAAAAAGACAGAGTAAAATTAGAAATTGGATCAGAGAAAAGTAATCAAAATGATAAGAGAGATGAATGATGCCCCTAAGAGGAAATGAAGAGAAGATAATGCTCTTCAGTTTGGAGAAGAGATGACTGAGGGGAGGTTGGATAAAGATTTATGAAGTGGAGAAGCATGGCTAAGTGTGACTTGATCATTTACCCTTTCAAAAAATACCAAGACTAGGGGGCATGCAATGAAGTTAATTAGCAGAACATCTAAAACAAACCAGAGAAAGCATAGTTACTCACCTGTAAAGGGTGTTTTCCGGGAACAGCAGGAATCAGTCTTCACACATGGGGTGATGTCGACACAGACGGAGCCCACGTGGAGCATTTCCACAGCTTTCAAAGAAAGCTTTGGGATATGCTACCACGCATGCATGGGTCCCCTTCCCACCCAAGGGTGCCATCTTGCTCAGTCAGATGATATAGCTAGAATGGTGGTAAAAAATTAAAACAAGGTAGGGAAGCAACTCCCAAGGGAGGAGGGAGGGTTGTGAGGACCGATTCCTACTGTTCTTGGAGAACACTTGTTACAGGTGAGGAGCTACGCTTTAAGTCCTGACATATGGGACTCCCTAGCTCCAGGCTGCCGAGGACCAAACCACAACTGCACCAACGGCGACCAATCGGGTAGCCATGAGTTGCAGAAGGTAAGTTCCCACTGAGAGACTCTGCAAGATCCTAGCGTCCAGTAGCCTTACTACAGATCCTATCACTCCAGTAGCCTTAACACAGAAGGGTCGGAGGGCAGGAGTTGCCCACACCCTGAGAACATCACAGAGTACTGTCTGTCCAAAGGCACTGTCCCTGTGGGACTCACTCTCCAGGCAGTAGTGAACTGCAAATGTATAAACTGAACACCATGTGGCGGCCTTGCAGATCTCCGTCACTGGCACTGAGTGGAGGTTGGCCACTGATGTGGCCATTGCTCTCACACGATGAGCTGTGATCCGGTGCTCAAGAGAGAGGCCAGCTCGCTGGTAGACGAGGGTAATATAGGCTGCCACCCAAGTGGACAGAGTTTGCTTAGTCACATGGAGCCCAAATCTGCTGAGGTCATAAGACATGAAAAGCTGAGGAGCTTTTCGATGGGCCTGAATCTGTTGCAAGTAGAAGGGCCCACTTGCAATCTAGTGTGTGAAGTACTAGTTCCTCCCTGCCAGTGTGAGGCTGTGGAAAGAAGGTGGGAAGGACCACCTTTTGGTTGAAGTGGAAGGGAGAAACCATCTTCGGGAGGAGCACCATCCTGCTCTTACAGAACCTCATATATGGTGGATCCACCACCAGGGCCTGGAGTTCACTCACCCTACGAGCGGGTGTGAGGGCCACCAGGAAGGCCACTTTGTAAGACAGGTAATCTCAGGTGGCAAGTGGCTAGGGGCTCGAATGGCGGCATAATGAGCTAGGAGAGCACCACATTGAGGTCCCACTCTGCCAGCAGAGGGAGGGCTTGGATAACAGGAGGTCCCGTAGGAACCTGGAGGCCAAGGGCTGGCTTGAGAGGGGTTTTCTCTCGATACGGTGGTGGTGCACGGCTATGGCACTTGGTTGCATGCTCACAGAGTTGGATTTCAGCCCAATATGCAACAGGTGCAGTAGGTACTGAAGAACCAGTTGCACATGGCAAGAGAAGGGATTCTCCTCCTCCTCCACACACCAGGTGGAGAACCTTTTCCACTTAAAGGCATAAGCCCGTCTGGTGGAGGGTTTTCGGGAGGCTTATAGGATTTCCTTGACTTCCCCTGGAAGACTGAAAGGGGCCAACGCTACCCTTTCAGCAGCCACACCGTTAGCGCAAGTGACCCTAGATTGGGGTGCAGGAGGGAGCGCTTCTCCTGGGACAGGAGGTCCGGGGCCCAGCCCAGTGGGACTGGGAGTGCCACCGAAAGGAAAAGCAACAGAGGGAACAAGGGTTACCTGGGCCACCTGGGGGCGATCAGTATAACTGACACCCTCTCGCTCTGGACCTTGACGAGGGTCTTGGCGACTGGGGTGGGGGGGGGGGGTTTGGTGGAAACGCATAGAGTATGCCCTTTGACCACGAGATCAGGAAAGCATCTGCCACCACTCTCCCCGGGTGTGGCTGGTGCAAGCAGAAGCGAGGCAGCTGCACATTGTTCGGGGAGGCAAATAGGTCCATCACGGGCCTGACTCAGAGGTGGAAGAGTTGCTTCTTTATTCTGGGGTTTAAGCACCACTTGTGTGGGCAAAGGACTCTGCTCTACCTGTCCGCTAGGCAGTTGTCCTGGCCCGGGAAGTACACCACTTGTAGAAGCATACCGTTATGTGCTGTGAAGGTGAGGAGGGCCACCACCTTCTGGTAGATGGAGTATGAGCCCGTGCCCCCCTGCTTGTTGACAAAGCATGGCAACCTGGTTGTCTGTCTGGATCAGCACAGGTTGGTGTTGTAGGCGGTGGTGGAACGTTCGTAGGGCCAAGAAGATTCCCCTGGAGCTCAGGGTATTGATCTGTAGGAGCGACTCCTCCTGAGATCAGCTGCCCTGTGTGCGGCGGTCCCCACAATGCACCCACCAACCCAGGAGGGAGGCATAACTGTGGTAAGGGTCCTCTGCGATGCGGGTGCCTGGAAGTTGGTGGGTAACTCTGACCCTGTCCCGCAGCCTGTCTGTGGCTTGGGTCCACTGCGAGCAGAGGCACCATTGGGCTGTCCGCATGTGAAGGCGGGCTAAGGGCATGACATGGACCGTTGAGGCCATAAGGCCCAGCAAGCAGAGGCGGTGATGAACTGGTACTGACAAGCAGCATTGTATCTCTCCCATCAGTTGCTTGTGGCATTCTGCTCACTCTTGGGGGAGGACAGCCTTGGCTTGCAGTGTATCCAACTGAGCACCTATGAACTCCAGACTTTGAGTTGGAGAGAGATGAGATTTGGGGTAGTTGATGATGAACCCCAGGTGCTGCAGAAGGAGAATTGCCCGGTCTGCAGCCTGGCTGGCCTCTGAAGCCGTGCTGCCTTTGATACGCCAGTCGTCCAGGTAGGGAAAGACAAAAGTCCCATGTGGCACAGGTGGGTGGCTACTACTGCCAAGCACTTGGTAAAGACCCTTGGGGAGCATCTTGTACTAGCAGTGCCCTCCTCCCACGACAAACTGTAGGTACTGCCTGTGAGAGGGATGGATCAGGATGTGTGTTTATGCATCTTTTAGGTCCAAGGAGCACTGCCAATCTCCCTGGTGGAGGTAAGGCAGCAGTGTTCTAAGGGAGAGCATCTTGAACTTCTCCCTCACCAGAAACGTGTTTAAGTTTCTCAGGTCTAATATGGGCTTGAGGATCAGGAAGTATCTGGAATAGAAGCCCTTTCCCCATAGGTGTTTGGGTACAGGCTCTACTGCGTTGTCCTTGAGTAGACCTGCAAGCTCTGAGAGCAGGAGGGTCTGGTGAAGGTCACACTGACTCTCCTGGAAAAAAACCTGGGTGGTACCTGCTGTAGGTGGAGGAGATACCCGTCTCTTACCAACAAGAGTACCCACTGGTCTGAGGTGACCCTGGCCCACCTGTGGGCAAAGAGTGCCAGTTGACCCCTTGTGGGTTGGTGAGGGTCTCCTGGGGAAAGAGAGGCCCTGCAATGGGAGTCAGAAGCTCCCCTGGTCTGGGTGGGAGCTGGAGCCTGGGGCTTCTTTGTCTTTGGCTTTCAGACTCCATGGCCCTGGCTTTTGGGGTGAGAACCCTGCTGCTGGCCCAAGGAGGACTGGTAGTGGTGACTCTGATGAAATGGGGCCCTTTTTCTTCGGGAACAGGTGGGGTCTTTTCCCCGAGGGTTTCTTTCGGGGAAGGGATGAGGTCTTCTTGGAGAGCCTCTGCTGAGTCACCATGTCGGCCTCTATCTTGGCCACCTTCTAGGCCATGGGTTTGCTGAAAAGGTTCTCCCCGGTGCAGGGGACGTCAAGCAGCTTTTTCTGGACCCACTGCTCGAGGTCAGAGGGCTGCAGCCAGACCTGGCACCGGGCCCCAATGCCTACCGCTGCTACTTGAGTCACTGACTCTCAAAGCCATCATAAGCCGCCTGAGAAAGGAACTTGGAGCAGTCCTTGATCCCAGAGGTCAGGGACTAGAACCGTTGGAGGGGTTCCCTGGCGAGCCCTGCTGAAAATCCGGACAATTCCTGGGTCAGGGCCTTGGGATACATACTTATGTATAGTTTGTAGGCCTATATCCGACACCCCAGCATTGAGCCCTGGTAGCACTTTTGCCCAAGGGCATCAAGGGCTCTAGTTTCCCTACCAGGGGGGAAGGAAGAGTAGGTTTTCTGACTCTTCAATTTTTGCATGGTTGACGTGACAACTATGGAGTTGTGTGGGAGTTGGGGTTTTTGAAACCCAGGCCCTTTCCTGACACAGTACATAGCGTTGAGGCGTCGACTGACCACTGGCACCAATGCTGGGGTCTCCCACATCCTAAGTAGCAGCTGCTAGAGGATCGGCTGCACCGGCACAGTGAGAGTCTCCTTGGGTGGGGACTCATACTGGAGGATTTCCTGTTCAGTGCACAGGTCTTCCTCCGCCTCGGTTTAAAAACATAAGATATGCCATACTGGGTTAGACTAAGGTCCATCAAGTCCAGTTTCCTGTTTCCAACAGTGGCCAATCTATGTCACAAGTACCTAACAGTTTCCCCAAAAGATACAGGTTCCATAATGCTTGTATAGGGTCCCCTTTAATAATGGTTTATTATCCTTTCCTCCAGGAACTTGTCCAAATTTTTTTTAAAACCCGGCTACACTAACAGCTTTTATTACATCCTTTGGTAGCAAATTCCACAGTTTGATTAAACGTTGAGTGAAAAAATATTTCTCTTATTAGTCTTAAATAGGTTACCCTGTAGCTTCATTGCATGCCCCCTAGATTTTCTATATTTTGATGGTGTAATCAATCAATATATGTTTACCCATTCCACTCCATTCATTAATTTATAGACCTCAGGGAGAAGGCTCAGAAGGGATGGTGCTGGCTAGTTTCTGGTGAGGCCTCGTCATCGGTCTCCCATTCAGAGTCAAGGGGTGACAATGAGTCCGAGGCCCTGCAACTCCTTGCCAAAAGGCCTGCCCCTAGAGGCCAGGGGCCTCCGGAGGGCTTGGGGTCAGAGTCCCAGAAACTGGCTGGGGAGGATCGGATGCCTAAGACACGGGACTGAGACCTCAACTGGCCCAGAGGGATTACCCAAGGCCGATGGCGGAGCTCGGCTCGACACCCGGGGACTCCCCCGCAGTCGGGGGCCTAGTTGTCGGGGCAGATGATGTGGATGAACAAGCCATCACTGCCTGCTGCAGGGCCAGAATAGCAGAGGTATTCTGCTCTAGGGCCATCATTCTGGTTTCCAAGCCAGAAGGCTCCGCAGCTTTCGATATGGACACAGAGGATCTTGGGCCTGGGGCCGGCACACTCGTGAGTGCGTCCTTGACAAGGACCACAGCCTCGAGGAACCTTGCATGGTCTCCTCCAGCTGAGGAATCCTTTTTGAGGACCTTGGTAGGGTACTGCTCAGAGCTGTCCAAGTCCTTCTGAGGGATTTTCTGGGCTTCTCTGGAGGCGCCTCGATGGACTGAGGACTTTTTCTTCTGTCTCTCAGTGTCCAGGGTCTTCTCAGAGGAGCCACCACCACAGGACTCTGAGAACCCCTGGGCCTCATGGGAATTGTTGGGCTTGGAGCTCAGCATCGGGAAGGATGGTGCAGAGTCGGACCTTGGGAACAGTTTCTCCTGCAATTCCGACCTCTTTCTGTTGGTCTTCAGAGTCATGGTCTGGTCCGAGGCAGCAAAGACAGCAGTCATGGGTGTCAGTTACTGACATGGTTTGACGGCATCAGTCACATTTTTTGAACCCACCTGCAGACATGGTGGGAGAAACCCCGCCAGGGGTCGACGACCCCTGGGCGAAAAAGGGCACGAATGCCAGTTGAGGCGAGCCCCAATCAAAAAAGGAAAAAGGTGTCGAGAGCAGCATTGGGAGCGATGCCGTCTCGAGGTGGGAAGAGGAACCGGTATGCAACCCGGGAAAAACACAACTTTTAAGGAATTAGCAAGGATTTTTCCAGGGAAACAGGACAGATATCAGTTGGGCTCTGTGGAAAAAAGGAGACTGAGCAAAATGGCACCCTTGGGCGAGAAGGGGACCACACATGCATGGTAGCATATCCCAAAGGGCTCTGTCAGCGCAGGTGTCACCTATGTGTGAGGACCGACTTCCTGCTTGTTCTTGGAGCAAATATTTTTACACTTAACACATAACGAAGCTCTGGAATTCGTTGCTGGAGGATGGGGTAGAAAGTGGTTAGTGTAGCTAGATTCAATAAAGGTTTTGACAAGTTACTGGAGATAAGTCCATAAAGTGGATTTGGGGAAAGCTACTCCTTATCCCTCTGGATAAGCAGCATGGAATCTACCTTTTGGGTCCTGCCAGGTACATGTGACCTGAATTGGCCACTGATAGAAACAGGATATTAGGCTTCATGGAATTTTGGTCTGACCAAGTTTAGCAATTCTTATTTTGGATTTACGGTAAGCATACCGATCATACGTGTAACAAAGGGATTACTGTTCTTCAGTGGAAGCCTGAACAGCACTGAATATATCAGCTTTCAGCAAAGATGCATTTCAATAATAAACTAAATATGTTAATGAGTTTCTTTGACAACTGCTTGATTGATCTATAGTCTACTGGTTCAGTGTAGGTCAAAGACTGAACAGCAACAGCAAAACACCAAACTAAAAAAACGGGTTTTCAATGTTTCCCTTGAAAGGCAAAGGGTGCCCAGTTCTTAATAGTACAAGAGAGCAACCTAATGCAGACAACTTTTCGGCCTGCTTCATTTGAATACGTTCAGATATACTAGACAAAGAAAATACATAAATTTGTGGACTCACATACAATTGTTCTTATCCTGCTACCATATTTTTCATATTTATATTTTAGAAGTTATTAGAATGATTGATGAGCAGACTATTTCCTTGCAGTTAATTTTGTGGTGATGGTGCTAAGGGCTCAGCATCCTTAACTCATCTGGATATCAATGAATAGGAAATACTCAAACTGATGTTCAAACAATTACTCTGTGAATTACGTGAAAAGGGAGAAGATTGTCAAGTACCATGAAATGCAGTCAGAGAACAAGAAAATGTAGAAAGATACAGAGATATTTCCCATTGTTTTGGCTGCCACAGGCTTGATTAAGATGAACTTCCAAGCTCACCTGGATAAATCACCTATACATGTTACATCTTATGAATTCTAGAATGAAGCATCTTTAGCAGAATGCATGTACTTTGCCAAGTGTTAGCAGTAAATTTGAGAAACTGAGGACTCCATATACCCTGACTTAGGGGTGAAGTTCATTACTGTCATGCTATGTGCAAAATTAACCCATTTGGAGGAATTGCTCCTGTGGATGTAATCTTTTAAAAATACTTAAAAAAATTAAATGTTCTAACAGTTTTGTACCTCAAAAAGTAACTTCCATTAGCTTGCAGTAATTAATAGTTTTTTGCTATTATTTATTTAAGTGGCTTATATACCGTTTAATCTTAGAGCCAAGGCGGTTTACATAGAACAGATAACATGGGGTTACAAAGAACATCAAATATTGAACATAAATTAATTTTATACACGAAAGAGCCTCGAAAATTCACCATACGTGAACTTTGTACAAGATAAAGTGAGACTAACCATAAAGGTCGGCATGAGTTAATGTGGGGAATGAGGACGGGAGAGGGGGCTGCAACTTGGTTAAGTTAGGGTTGCAGTGGTAGGGGGAGAATCTGGCCAGGAGTTAGTCCACTAGGTTTGCTGTTTCATGTTGGTGATCTGGTAATGCATTCCATAGGACTGGTGTGTATAGGGAGAAGGCCTTGTTTGTAGTGGTTACGAAAAGTGTGGGGCACCACCAATGTATTTTGTTGAAGAGTTCTTCTTGTTCTGTTGGGTATTTTCTGAAGAAGGGATTGCAGGTAGGCAGAGGATGGGCCTTGAGATGTTTTAAATGTGGTTAATAGGACCTTTGTATTTTGTTCTTACTTTTACAGGCAGCCAATATAGTTTTATGAATGCGTAATACTGCGATTCTACAAATCGCAAGGTCGGATTGCTGTTTCTGCATTCCCATCACACTTGCTTGGGGGTGCAATAAAATTGTCAGAAATGAAATTAGTCAGTGAAGGAATTTAAACAAGAATCCCAGGCAAGAGAGAAATTTTGATTCCCCTTTCCCTGAAATTTTCAATATTTTAATGCCTCTAGGGATTGCCCCCCTTTTGCTGAATGGAGAAACTGTTTTTCTCATAACCTGAAGGAACCTTGAAAAGCCCACATTAGGAAAAAAAAAAGCCCAAGAAACTAACAGTCAGCATATGAGAATTATAGACAGAATGGACATGACAAGACCTTGCTATGCAGCCAATCAAAAATCAATAAATGAACACTTTTTTTCCTAAACTATTTAGCTCTAGGTGCCAACAACATATTTTGATAAAAAGTTGGCTTGATTAGGCTTCTTGAACGATAATTATATCTTCTGAACCATTTTGTATATATGTGCCTTTTACCACTGAAGTCTCAGTTTTTAAACTTTCCCATGGGATATGAAATTTATTTATTTGTGAGAAATATCTTTACATAAAAATTACTTTATCCAGGGGCTTCACAGGTAAAAAGAAGAAAAAGCAAAACTACTTGGAATCAACATCGTATGTCTGGTATGGTGTATTCCTAATTCAAAGAGTTGCCACAGTATCCTAATTCACAAAGATATGAAAATTTAATTACCCGCTTATCACAAAAGCTATGAGAACAACATTCTGGTGTCCATAATTCTCGTCTGACCATTAGCTGTGTTGAATCCCCATTTTCCCCCATTTACCTAGGTCATCTTTAAGGTCAATGTCAGCATTGGTAGGATTGATAACTGCCTCCACCTCAAAGCCGGCTAAATTACTGATTTCACTGTGAATAAGGTTCAGCTGAAAAGAAAACCATGAGGTGGGAAATAACAGGACAGCTGGGAAATCACAGGAAAGCTGCAGAAAGAGCGCAAAGGCTTTTGCTACACAGACGGCATGCTGCAAATAAACATTCTGAACAAAAACGCAGGTCTTTTGGAAAGGGTCATCAGTGCAAAAAAAACAAAAAAAGCAAGGCTTAAAGGATGTATGGCAATATTATAAAGGCGGTGTTTCCTTTGTTAAAATTAGACCCAATTACCATTCAAATCTATTTTTGTGTTTGAGAAGCAAAGCATAAACCAGTAGCAGCACACTAACAGCACTGTATTTATTCATTTTCTTTTTAGAAGAGATTTATTTCTGATATATTTCATTTAGATACGCACTCTTCAAAATCCCAATAAATTTTAATTCAGTCAACCGATTAATTTTATATTTGCAGAGCGCACAAGCAGTCTGCAGTGAATTTGTTTTGAGGTCACTCTTCGACTATTATTGCTGTGCTTGCCCCTTTTTCATAAAACATGTTCACTATATTAGCTCAGGAAATCGTGTGAGCTGGAAAGTTTCATTAACAACATGAGATAAAATAGTCTCTATTTTCTAAAGACTTCCCCTGTTTCTTTCTTAGTAATGCTCTTTAAAATAGGCCTCGTAGAATGTCTTGCGTTTTTGTGAAGACTCAGTTAAGGCATTCTTACCTGTAAACAAGTTTATTCAGTAGACAGCAGGATTGACCAGGCATAGGAGTGGGGTAACATCATCACGCGTTGGCAGGAGGGAACAACTCTCTCAGAGTTCAGAAGCAAGTATAAAGTTCTGAGCATGGGTGGCCAATCTCACACAGCAATCTTCTGAGTACGCTGGTTAAATCCATAGTTCAAGAAAAAATGCAACTCTTAAGGAAGTGGGAGGGACTGTGCGCCTGATCAATCTTGTCCTCTATGAAAAACACCTGTTCCAGGTGAGAAACCACTCTTCCTCTGTCAACAAGCAGAACTGAAACAGGCACACAAGTGGCTGACGCCCAAGCTCTAGGCTGTCTATTGCCTAAGGGCAGTCCAGTCAAAGAACGGTGCAAGAGTTACTAATGTTACAAAGTCAGGTTGGCCTGAGCAACTTCACTCAACACACTGGTCCAAGCAGTAGTGTGACGTGAAGATATGCAGCATCAAGTCACTACTTTGCATATGAAGCAGCTTTTAGGAGTGCTATGGTTCCTGCAGTGGCTTCGATCTGATGTGGTTTCACTTTACCAGTTTGCTTGTAAAAGAACAGGATGCTAATCAATTTCACTTGTGATGAAACACAATCTAATGGGCGTTTCTCAGAGCGTTATATACTATCTCAGTTAAATGTTAAATCACTCTATATATTACCCATTGATAACAACAGGGTTGTGATATATATATATCACAACCCTGTTATCATCAATGGGTAATATATAGAGTGATTTAACATTTAACTGAGAATCAATTTCACTTGACTACTGGAATATCAACTCTGTTGAGGGACAAAGGAGAGAAATCACTGCATAGACTGATACTCAGTTCTTTTGAAGTAGTAAAAGAGCCATTTTGTAGTACCGAACATGGCGGGGCTTCTTGTGTGGAATTTTATGAGGTTTAGGTGTTTTTCATTGCAAGAACCTAGGATGAGTACAAAGAACTGCCCTGTTGTGACAGAACTGAGCATACTTATCTTAGGTGACCATGTCTGAAGTTCACTTATTCTTCTAAGTGAAATAATTGCTGTTAGGTGACATGTTTGAGTGAAACCAACTCTACTGGGTCAAAGGGAAGCTTCATAGGAGATGTAAAGGTGATGTCGAAATACCAAGGTATAGGATGTTTCTGCAATTGCTATTTGACATGCAGAAGGCCCTTCGTAAAATGAGAAGTGATAGGCTTCCAGTTTCATAGGCAGAGAAAGCACCAAGATGACGTTTGATGGAAAACATGAGGCCCAGCAGAAAAAAAATGATACAGGTAGTGCAATATGGCATTGGAAGGGCACCAAATGGGATCATGGCCATCTGTTAAACACCCGATGGAGAACCTCTTCCACGTGACGGCACAGATGTGTTTGGGTGATGTTTCTTTGCAGCAACCAAGATATCTTGAATGGGCAATGGAAGGCCATGAGTGGAAATAAAATGCTGCTTAATATCCATGCCATCAGGGCTAGGGACTTGAGGTCTGGATGAGGAAAAGAACTGGAAAAGTTATAGTTGCCTCTGGAGTCTCAAAAAATTTGAGGAGTCTGCAGACATCTGAATGTAGTTCTGCTTCCTGCTGGAGTGGAAAGGGAACCTCTTATTACCATGTACTGCATCAATTTCATGTTAGAGATGTCTTCATAAGATTCATTCTGAGCAGATAAGAGATTGATCAGAAGGTATCCTTGTAGACTACTTTTCTGCTTCTAAGCAAGGTTCCAGAGGAATTTCAGATGCCGGTAGTCCTCTAGAGCACTTGGCAAGAGTTATGAGCAAAGGAGGAGGGGGATAAGGAATGACCTTCTTGGAGTCCAATATCCAATAGGAAAGACACTATTTATTTAATAGGCTTTTTATACAGCTTTATCATTTCAGTCAAAGTGGTTTACATTGTAACTTAAACTTGGTAATGTACATTAAACAGAGACATTGATAACTTGGATTTTCCCTGAGGCAATGGAGAGTTAAGCGACTTGCCCAAGGCCACAAGGAATCAAACCCTGGTCTCTTGGTTCCAAGCCAGTGCTCTAACCATTAGGCTACTCCTCCACTTTTGAGAAGGGGTGTGTCTCTGTGAAGGAATAATAATGCCCACTAATTGAGATGACATTGTGTTTGGTTGCTGATACTGAATACTTGACACCATACTCAATTATATATTTTTTATCTTGAGAGAAAATATAAAAAGATTAAAATGAATTATGAACATTTAAGAATTTGTTAAAAGGACCAATGATGAAATTTGAAAGCACCATAGTGGTTTTTAATACCAAAAAAAAAAAAAAAGTGCCTTGTGAATTTCTGATGGTACGTAAAAAATGTATTAATAAGTATATGAATAAGCCTATATAATTTAGTATGCTAGCTGGTACTGTGGATTCTTGAATCTAGACAATTTTGGATTGAGATATTGAAAATCTGGCAGGTCCTTACAGGTCCGGATGAATTAATTGAACATCTTTTATGAGAACAACTGAGGCTGTTCTGGAAGAGTTAACAAAAGAGATGGACAGGATTTATTAGCTACTGTGACTAGAAACGGAACTATAGCCATATGAGGCTGAACTGTTGACCATTGCACAATGGAGGCCTGCATCTCAACTGGACAACAGGAAGCCATCTGCGTTGGATCTGCACTATTAGAATGCAAGATCTTAAGCTGAATCGGTCTGCTTAGGATTTATGTTGCAAGTCCTGGTACAGCTCCTTCGATGGAATAGACTGCGCTGGAGTTGGATTTGTAGAGGGGATACCCTTGTGAAAACAGCACTGGTGTGTCTGTTTTCCGTGCTTTAGAAGACACTGTCTAAAGTATTTTCACCTCAGGTCTGTGTAAAGTTTCGGAGGACGACTGCACTTTGTTCCAAGAACTTCTCCAAGGAATTTCTCTCCAATTTCAAGGATGTCTGGTGCTGCTCTCCTCTGTGGCTGGGACTTCTGAAGGCATTGTGCAGGAAAGTGGATACAACTTCTGCCAAAGAGGATCTTCTAGCATGTGTAGTCATCTAGTCTCTGCACAGATGACTCTCCTCCGATTCTGGGGCAAGCAGAAGCCTCTTCTCTACTTCGGAATGATTATGGTGACAGTTCAGTTGGTCTCTTTGGGCTCTTAAGACATATGTCAACCGTGTTTCCAATCAGCCTGGTTATGGCTGGAGCCAAGACAAAGTGAACATTTGGTGTGAGTGTTCAAGTTCTAGATCTTTCTTTCACACTGCAGGCAGGGTCTGAAAACTGACTGGGGTGTTTTTTTTTTTTTGTTTTTTTTTTTATTAAAGAGTTGGAAGAAAAAGCCCCAAACACACCACACAGAAGCTCTTCTTTTACAGAAAGGGGGCAATGAAAAACACTGGAAACACGTACAGGTTGAAAAAAGCCACAAAGATGGGAGAGCTTCGTTTCACGTCCATTTGGCAGAATGGATTAAAACAAAACTAAGGTACTCCGACTGGAGGGACCATGCATGCTCAAAACAATATACTTAGTTCTGTCCCATCTACAAGCAATATCACGCCACTTGTACACCTGACTCAATCCTGCTTGTCAGCAGAAGATATAAACTACACAAGGCAGCTACTTTTGAATATTTCATGTCAGAAAAACAAATCTGATTGGTCAAGTTTGTGCCTATTTGGACTTTTCTTATAACCAATATTTCGTTACATAAAGTTTTGAGTCTGGCTTGTCAGATAAATAATGTACTTCTCCAATAGGTGTTTAACCCACAGTGAGATTTAAACATCATTAATATCACATTCAGTATATTAAATAAATGCCCTCCATGTCAATTCAATTATATATATGATACGATATATTATACAATGTCTTCAAAAATACAAAAAGAAATGAAGTGGCTGCACATTCAGATGGCTATAGTTTTGCAGGATGAATCCAGTCTGAATGATTAATTAGCACGAAGAGTCTGATTCTCATGCTATTTGAATCTCTAATCTACTGTAGGCAACTACTATTTGAATCAAAGTCAACACTATAAAGGGTACTAATCAATCCCTCTTTATGACAAATCAATTATTGCTTTTTCAAACTGTGCTGTATGGGGCTTATGCAATAAATCTGAACACGAATGGTAAGGATTTTTAATATGTCCTAAACATAGTAGATTCAAAAATTCCATTGTGCATGCTAAACTCGAGTGAAATGATATTAAGAGTGAAAGTGCATGTAAATGAGGTTTTGTGTATTTATGGGAATTAGTGCGGTATGATCTCACCTGTGCACTTGCAAAATTTTGAAAGTTTAACACCTGCCTTAAACCAGGTGTTATGTTTTTACTGTGTATGCTAATTCCTAAAAGTGTCTAGTTATGCCCAAATCTTCTGCTAACTGGCCCACAAAGGTACTACAGAGGATCTCATCTCACCAAACCCTGTGGATTGCAAGCTGACTGCACCCCGACACCCATGAAAAGCATAACGTTACCCCCCAGCAGTATCCAACAATCCCCTATATCCTCGTAGCCATCAGGCAAATCCACCACTGCCCATCAGACCCCCCACCTCCAGAGCCTCCTCCAACCCCCTTCCTTCAATGTGAAACCCTTTACCCTTCCAGAATGAGGAGCTACCATTACAGAAGGTTTGGCTCTTGATGTCAGAGTCCTCCTGCCCACATCACTGCAGCTATTGAATGATGGCAGCAGAAGGCAATTCACCATGCGCCTTCTACATGCATCATTGACCATTTGCAGCAGTATTAGCAGGGGCTTTGGATATCCCTCCTGCCCAACCAGAACCTCATAATGGTAGGATCTAACTTCAGAAAGGTGAGAGGGGAGGTTTTGACGGAACTTCAAGGGCTACTTGGAGGGGGAGTGACTGCATAAAACTCATTAGGAAGAGAAGGCATATGTAGGGAGTGAGCAGTTTGTGATCCATGGAGGTCCACCTTTCATTTTGGGATGGTCAGCACATTGAGTTTCAAGAAGTAGCACATGGATATTATACTTTTTGTGCTAGTGTCTTTAATACTGTCCTCTTGCTATTAAGGGTTTCAGATAGTTGGTAAAATGTATTGCATGTTAATCTTTTACCGTGGACGTCCAATTTTTACTGATTTGAATGTAAAAAAATGTTTAGTTCAAATTTTATTGCATCGGTCTCAGTATATGACTTATTTATTTAGCGTATTCTGGTAAAAACTTTTCATAAATTAGGCCATGTGTTGTGTGTAACAAGGCTTCCCAAACCTGTCCTAATAACTCCAAGGCGTTGGGTTTTCAGGATGCTGATAATGAATATGCATGATATAAATTTGCATATGCTGAGTTTGCAATGCATGCAAACTGCTCAAGAGTACTCACCATGGCTATCCTAAAGACTGGCTTAGGATCACCAGGACAGATTAGGAAGCCCTGATTAACAAGTAATTAAAATACTCTAAGAGGAGGAAGTGGGTGCTAAAATTTCTAACAGCAGCAATTATTATTTTGTCATTGTTGTAGACATGCCACAGTCTGAATTTATCTAATTTCTCTTTCTCACAAAGAAGCTGAAAGAGAAACCTTTCAGGGTTTTAAAGATTTCCTTCAAAGGCCATTGTCATGCCTGTAAATTTGCAACTTAAAACATCTGTTAACCTAGTAAGGTGTCATTAGCAACTAAAATCCCCTTCTTTATTTTGCTCTTTAGTAGGATTCCCACATGAAACCAAAATGTTATCAACCCAGCCATTCAATGTTACATGAAATATGGCATAAGGAACTATAGAAATAACAGTAAGCTATTAGGGAGGGTGATGAGAGAATGATTTGTGTGTCAGACACGCTAGCTGAGGGGGATTTACCACATATGAATTAGGGTAAAAAGAAAATACTTTTAAGTCCAGCATAACGTATCTTCTTTGCTAACTATGGCTTTTTAAAAAACATTTCAGTGAAACGTATTTTTTGTTTTATTTAAAACTTGATGGGCTCTACCTGGATATTGCTCGACCTACAATTCAGACTGAACGTGGGATGAGGGGATATTACAGAGTTTTGTAAATTGTCTCGCTCAACTCTGATCAGACTGAACTATGTTTGTGGAATGCACTTGTAACGTAACTGTCAGACACCAATCAGATATGAAATGTTGGCTATAATTAGTAATTGATAGAATGATTTTTCCTATACAGTTTATGAGCAAATTTAACCTTTTATTTATTATTTTTGTTTTGGGACACAGTGCTACAGCATTTCATAACAATACATCTCAATATAGATGAAACAGGTCTTCTACAATCCCTGAGGTACACAGTACAACTTTAAAAAACACACAGACATTCTCTATATGTCATGGATGGACAACTCCGGTCCTTGGGGAACCCAAACTGGTCAGGATATCCTTAATAAGGAAGCCTAAGGGAGATTTGCATGCACACTGCTGCAAATCAACTTCATGCATGTCTATTAGGATTATCCGGAAAACCTGACTGGTTTAGGGTCCCAAAGGACTGGAGATGCCTACCCCTGCAGAACCCACCTTTTTGTTTAATGTATTTGTTTTTGCTCTTATTATATTCCACCACATTATAACATGCATCAGTTCTGTATTTACACAAGCATGCTTTCATCGTTTCAGAGGATGCATGGTCCTTTTCTGGCAACAACACGGGAATGAGAAAATGAAAATATTTTTTCAAAACCAGTTGTAATTGGAGAGATTATTTAGCAGCAATTGCAATGGCAAAAATGTGCAAAATAAAAGGAGAGAGCAATTCTGAGATGCTTAGTAAGGAAATGTAGGATTGTTAGCAAAAACAATTACCCCATCCTCTGCCAGACCCTTTGCCCACAAAAGCAAGTAGCTTAGCAACAGCCATGGCAACCGCAAGGGCCTTCTTTGCAACCCAGCTGTCTCGCACAATGCTCTGGCATGCGTTTCCTTTCCAGGAAAGGGAAACGCATGTTCAGCAAGCACTTGAAAATCAAGAAAATTTGGCTGCTAAAAAAAAAAAAAAAAAAAAAAAGGGGGCTTCTGGTTTATGCTTCTGAAAATATTTTTTTAAAAAAAGCTGGAAAGACGTCAGCTGTAAAAATGTTAACATTATGTCTGAAATTCTCTGAATTAGCACCAACAACGAATGGATTTCAGTTTACAACTGTAAAAAATGCATAACTCCTTTATTAAAATGCTCCGATTCAAAAGTGAAACTTTCCAGGTTTAAAAGGATGAGGCCAATTAGTTCAACATCAAAATAATTCAGAAAAGTTCAGTACTGAATTAGTAGTGCTCTAATATCTGTTCTCTGTCCGTTTCACAAATGTCTTCTATAGGAAAATGAGCATGGATTAGAGTCAGAAAACAGAGACAAGGTGAATCCAGATCTTTTCTGATTCAGACCTTGATCATTATGAAGAAATATGCTGCTGCAGCCAGTTCTGAGCTTCTGAACTGTGTGTGTATAAAATCCAGAGGTTTTGACTGGAAGTGACACTGAGATATTCCACTTTAATTCACCCAACTCACTCGGACATATCAGGAAGCGAGAACAGAGTCTGCACCAGTGGATTTATATTCAGTTTCTTCAACAGACATGCCCTGTAAGTATTAATTTGGATTTTAAACCAAAATGGGAAAAAATTTTCAGAGAAATATTTTCAGAAACATCCCAATAGAAAGTAGCAACTAAAGCATCATCCAGAAGTTTAGCAAAAAAAGACAGAGTGTGCATCTCTTATGGGGAAGATTGAATCGTTATTCATTTAAAAAAATTATCATTTTTTACATTAAGACCTAGCAAAGTGATGTCAGTATAGGTTTTCAAAATGCTAATCTGTTAGAAGGGAGTGTTGGCTCCCAAAAGCTAGTTAAGAAATATATTGTTAGTCCAATTAAGATGTCTCATCATGACTGATTGACTGACTGTTAACCTTCACTTCTGTGCTTTCAAGCAGTCTAAGAGGGTAACCACATTGCTTTATTCAAAAAACAGTTCAGTTACTATGTTCGCCCTCTTTTGGCAAACTGACATAAATTTATATTTTCCAGAATAAAATCAAGTTGAAGTATGAGCATGGGAGCTCCCTTGTTAGTTAATATCACAGATGAAGCTTTACTTTGAAAAATGACCGACTGCAAAAGTGAAAGCTTGCTGCTTTCTGACTAGCTGGCTCATTGGCCTTTTACTACCTAAAAAAAAATGTAATGTGTGCCTTTGAGTCAATGCCGACTCCTAGTGACCCAGCAGCTCCTGGGTTTTCTTAGTAGTGTGACTGGAAGTAGATTGTCAGGCCTTTCTTCCAAGGCAATGGAGGGTTAAGTGACTTGCCCAAGGCCATGGAGTGCTAGAGGGAATCAAACTCTGGTCTCTTGGTTACAAAGCCAGTGCTCTACCACTAGGTTACTCCTCCTCTTTTAGGTGGGCCAGACACCAGCAAAAATAAATCAGAAGAGTTTCAGTCCTATTCCTGAAGCACATTAAGGCCCATGCTTACTAAAGTGCGATAACTGATACCGTGCATTAAAACTCACACTAAACAGTTAGTGTGGAACAGAGGTAACTGCTACTGTGCGCTAAAAAATGCCAGCATAGTAAAATTCATGCACTAACCGCTTAGCAGGCAATTGGGCAGGGACTGGACGGGTTTATGGCAGAGTGGGCAACGACTGAAGAATGTGGAAAGCGCAGGCATCGTTGGCGTGCACTGATCGTACATAGCTGAAGTTAGTACAGATGCACTGACTGCTACCTCAATGGGTGCTAATGCGCAATGTAGTTGCTCGTTTAGCATGGCAAGGTACTCGAGGGCAGGCCGGCAACACCAGCTAGTATGGGATGGGCAACACCAGCTAGTATGGGATGGGCACACCTCCTGGTGCTAATATTTTGCATTTACTATGTGCTAAGGTGCTGAACCTTAGTGCACTCTAGTAAACATGCACCTAAATGCCTCTGACAAAAAAAGCATTTAATGGTGCTCTGTGATAGCAACATTAGAGATTGGCCCTTCACATCACTTTGCCTTATTCTCTTTACTATTCATTTACCAAGCAGGAAATACAGTAGTCAGAGATCAACTCTAAAGATCATCACTAAACAGATTCATTAAAAGCTTGACTCTACAATCTGATAAAAGCTTGAGTTTTGCAATTATGGCCTTTCCTACTCTTTAATAGATGCTGCTAATTTCTGATCACAATAGTGAGCGAGTGTTTCTGAAATGAGCAATCTTACCTTCTGTCCAAGGAAAAGACTTTTTGTGGATAGGACGGTGAATCCATCTGCCGGCGCGCCCTCTGTTGTACTATCGGCACTTGCTGCTTTGCTGACTTCACCCTGCTTCTTCTGGCAGAAACAAACTGCTGATTCAAGATCATGTGACACATACATCTCTCAAAAATGCAAATCACAACCCTGTAACACACAGTGAAAAAACCCCAACACAGAAATGAAGAACTCACCTGCTAAAATATGTATCTGTATTTAGACCAGTCGGATATACTCTTGTTTAACCAGCACACACGCTCGTTGCTCAAGCGCCATCATATCAGAGATAAATTGCCTAATTTCCATATTTTATTCATCAGTCCAACAATGTTCATAGTTCTTATTGGCTTTGTTCTTCTTGTCTGTTTTTTCATTGGCTTAACAGGTACATATAGTAGCAAGTGAAATATTCATTTGCAGATACATCTCTATCATCCTGTTTGAAAACCATTCGATTTTTGCTGACAAAACTTTACGGTATACTCTTATTTAAAAGGGATTATGTGAGAGACATTTAGAATATTTTTGCAAAAAAGGTCCTTTTCTTGAAATTTAAAAAAAAAAAAAAAATCTAACCTGAATTTTTGTTAGTTATTCTGCTTCTGGAAAACGTCTTTATAGGAAAGTGTGTTTAACTGCTCTTCCCAATGACAAGTTTAAGACTAATGTTTCATTTGGACACAACTAAGGCTGTGACAGTAAGGTACCAGTGAACTTGGATTGTTAAAATTACCTCATTAGAGGTGATATGAGGTCAAAGTGCGATTGAAATTCACCATCAAAGAAACCATGCAAAGGGTAAAAATTAACTGTACTGCTGTAGGAAAATAGATGTGTGCTGCTTGAAATATTTTCTGGTGTCACTTTCTTCTGAGTAATTTTTTTAACAAAAAAATCCATTTTACAGTATTGCATTTTTCATTTCAAGACAAAAGTATTCTAAACGTTTTCATCTTGCAACTCAATTTAAATGTAGTGTTCCAATTTTGTGGTTGTGACCGACAATCAAGTCAGCTTTCAAAATGTTTTTTGAAAATTAAAAGCAAAAGGCAAGTACAATGAGGAATGATAAAATGCACTATTTCACTGTGCTGCATCAATTGTCACTGTTCAAGGCCCAAAGTCCCTGCACCCACCAGACCCCAATCTCACTCTCTCCCTCACCTCTAAGGTGGGGTTTACCGTAAGCGAGCCTGGTGGTCTAGTGGGCTTGGAGGGATGTGACCCCCCCCCCCCCACTCACGTACATCCAGGTCAGCCTTGGATTCAAAATGGCACCCACAGTACTAACAGTGGAGCTGACCTCTAACAGCAGTACGGCAAGACTATTGCTAAGGGATCATGGGTACTATTTGGAACCCAGAACTGGCCTGGAAGGGATCAAGTGGGCTTCTCTCCTGTTCAGGCCCACTATACCATCAAGCTTGCTGAAGAAGTCCCTGTGGGGAGACCCAGGGGGTCAGACTGGAGTCTGGGGGATAGGGGTGGGGGGCTTGCTTAAGAGGTATCCTGCTTCTGTGGTATGCCTGAAGGGGGGTGGGGAGGTTGGACCTCCAGACCACTAGTGCGCTCTGTATAGTGTGGCCCTTTTAAAAGATAGTAACCAGGAACAATCAGGCCACACATTAGAGGCCCAATGTTCCCCTGGAATAACGTGGCTTAAGGTGATCACTGCAAGCTGCATTACGAGGTGTGATCAAAAAGTATCGAGATTATGTAGCTATAACACAATATGATGCACCACAATGCTATTAAGCATGCAGTGACCTAGTTATGTGCTCTGCATGTGTAGAGTGTAGTGTGGCTGCAGCATATCTGTACTTTTTTTTTTAATCACATGATGTTTAGTAATGTCTAAAAAGCTTGTAAGATTTACAATGAGTGAAAAAATTGAACAGTAAATTTGCCTTAAATTCTGCCAGAAACTTGGAGATTCGTGCAAGAGACTTATGACTAGTTACAGCAAATGAATGGCGATGAATGTATGAGTCATGCTCGAGTTTATGATTGGTACAAATGTTTTCAAGAGAGTCGCCAAAGTGTTGATAGTGACAAATGTTCTGAAAAGCCATCCACGAGCAGGAATGAAGACAAAGTTGAAGCAGTGCGTGCAGCAATAAACTCAAATTGTCAACTATCAGTGAGCTTGCTGAGGACATGGACATCAATTTTGGGTCGGTACAGTCCATTCTTACTGTCGATTTGGGAATGAGATGTGTCTGCAAAATTCGTGCAAAAACTCCTGTCCCCTGACCAAAAAGAAGATCGACTGCAGCCAGGAAGTTGTTGGAATGCATTGAAAATGACCCAGATTTCATTAAAAAGATTACACAGGTCTGCAAAAAAATTTTTTTCAAGAGCTGTTTTGGTTATTCCACATAATCTATATGTTTTTTGGTGCGCTGAATCCGAAAATGACCTCCATTTTGTCATAGGACATCACGTTTCCTGACAATTTAGGTAATTATGTTAAATAAGGCAATACCTCAAAATAAATGGAAATAGACTTATAAAATTAAAGTTTTATTACAATATTTTCATGAAAATCCTTTTTTGAACTGAAATGAACTCTCCTACACACACTAAACTTGATTCTTCTTCCTTGTGAGGCTCCTCTTGGTGAGTAGCATCTGGAAAGTCTCTCTGAAGCATCCAACAGTAGTCATGCTCCATTTTCCCTGGTATCTCCTTTCCATCTCTTTAATGTCTTGGTGGAATCGTTCACCTTGTTCCTCACTCACAGCTCCCAAATTTTCAGGAAAGTAGTCAAGGTGGGACTGGAGGAAATGCACTTTCAAACTCATCAAGCAACCTAAAGCTTGAAATGCTTTCAGTATTCGTCCGACGATCTTTTTGTAGTGAGGATCTTTGTTATTGCCTAAAAATTTCTGTACGACTTCTTTAAATGTAATCCACCCTTCTTTTTGAGGATCCGTCATGGTATTGACAAACTCTTGATCAACTATAAGCCTTCTAATGTCTGGTCCGACGAACACACCTTACTTCAATTTTGCCTCCGACAGGCCTGGAAACTTGGTGACCAAGTATTTGAAGCATTCTCCATCTCTTTGAAGTGATTTTACAAATTGCTTCATCAATCCCAATTTTAAGTGGAGAGGTGGTAGAAGAACTTTATGGGAAGGTACCAAAGTTTCTCAGAGGACATTTTTTTCACCTACTGTTAGCACCCTCGGCTGCCAACTCTTCTTGGTCCAGTGATTTTGTCGGTCTCGACTGTCCCATAGACACAGAAAACAAGGATATTTGGTATACTCAGCTTGTTGCTCGAGCAGCATGCACAAGACCTTCAAGTCCCCACACACTTGCCAACCATGGTCATCATATTTAAGTTTACGAAGAACCAACTCCAAATTCTCGTAGGTTTCCTTCAAGTGTACGGAATGACCTACAGGTATGGAAGCGTAAAAACCGTTGTGGAGTAAAACTGCTTTGAGACTTCTTTTTGAAGCATCTATAAAAAGACACCATTGCTCTGAATCATATTGGATTTTAAATTGACCCATCAGACCTTCGACATCGATGCAATAAACCAACTTGTCGTCCTGGGCGAAATAAGGAACGAACTCCTTTTCACGATGTCTGAACCATGAAGATGACACTCCTGGCAACAATAAATTCCTGCTTTTCAGCTTTGATCCGAGTAACTCAGCGGCATCTTTGGGAAGATTCAAGTCTCTTACCAAATCATTCATCTCCTCCTGAGAAAACAATGTTGGTCTTGTATCATCTTCAAAGTCAGAACTTGATACGTCATCTGGTTAAGGTATGACTTCACCTTCATCGGCGCTAGGTATCTCTTCCAAGGTAGCAGGGGGCTTGGGTACTGGTATATCTGTGCCATGGGGGATGGGACGAATTGCCGAGTGAAGATTGGGGTATGAAATGGAATGCTTCCATTTGGAATTAAACCCTTTCACATCGCATGAACAAAAGTAACAGTCGTCACTATGGTTCTTTTGCTCTCGCCATACCATAGGAATCCCATAATGGAAAGATTTTTTTACCCTTGAACCAGTTTCAGAGGTCCTCAACACACCGTTTGCACACTTTATGAGGCACCCAGACTTTATCTTGATCTCCAATTTTTAGTCCAAAGTATGCAAAGTATACTTTTTCACAAAGTCTGTAATATTCTGCTGTTGCTTCAACACTGTATATTCACCATAGATGAAACAGAAACTGTCTGGCGAATTAATACACTTTCGCGGAGCCATACCATAACGGTTGAAGAATGACGAGCTAACACGAATTGCGATGAAAAAGTGCGAACAGCCTAGAACCAAGAACCTGATGATAATTCGTGCACAAGTGTGGCATGCAGGAGAGAGCAGCTCTGTGTCTGTACACGAGACGTCACAGTGCTGGCCACACCCCCCCTGCACTGACCGGAGCTGCTATCTGCCCTGTGTCTTCCTCCCACTGGATTCTTCAGGAAAGATTAACCCCTTCTACCATTAGAAGCACGGACTTAAAACTTGCTTAGCTTATGTATATATTGCTGACCATCAGATTTACAGTGCTATATAGCACAGTTACTTACCTGTAACAGGTGATCTCTGGGAACAGCAGGAATAAGTCTTCACATATGGGTACGTCGATACAGACGGAGTCTGCGCGGGAACGCTTCCCAGCATCCAATCAGAAAGCCTTTGGAAGCATCCCAACACACCTGCGTGTCGCCTTCCCACCTGCCTCTCCTCAGTTAAGTTTGAAAGCTGAGACAAAGAGAGAGAGAGAGCAAGGAAGGGAAAGATAGAGATAGAGAAAAAGCAACTCCTAGGGGAGGTGGGTGGGTTGTGAAGACTTATTCCTGCTGTTCCCAGAGATCACCTGTTACAGGTAAGTAACTGTGCTATCTCCAGGAACAAGCAGGAATGAGTCTTCACATATGGGGACTCCCAAGCTCAGATGCCCAGAGGGAGTCCTAGCATGTTGCAAGTCTAGAACGAGCCATGCTATTCCTCAGGACCTCAGGCATCCTGGGGATGGAGGGTAGGAGTTGAATACAGAAAAGGAGCTGTGGAACAGCTGGCTAGAACAGGGCTTCAAAAGGGGAAAACCCTGTATAGAGGGCATTTAGTAGTATAATATTGTAATCTGGGCCTCCCTTGTTGGCATTGCACAAGTCCACTGAGCTACATATGGATCTGTTAGAAGAGCCAGTGAATGTGCTCAAGGGGTACCTCACTGAGAAGTAGAGGTAATAAAGTAGAACAAAAACAAGTGGAGGTCAGGACCCTTCAGGGTGAGAAATAGCCCCAGGGGAAAAACTGGGGTAGTATAAGAGGTAGAGCTTCAGCGGAGATGCAGAAGGTACTATGAAAGAAAGCTTAAGCTGTTTTGGTCCAAAAACAGTACAAACCTTGGACCAAGAGAAAAAATGAGTCTGACCCAACTGGACTGGGGTTGGAAGTCCATGTAGGGGAGAAAGGGTATGGAGACCCTTGTATCTGATAAGAAAGTAAGGATAGACTCAGGAGCGCTAAGCTTTAGAGTAACTGAAGCTCCGCAATGTCTTTCCTAAATGAGGTCAATTAGGAAAGAAAAAGGTACATGGAGAGCTTTAGGAGTACCTAACCTTAAAAGGTTATGGTAAGGAAAAAGTTTGTTAATTACCACAGGAAGTGGTTATAAGTGTAGCCCCCTAAGTATGCTGGCACAGCATTGATAGGGGTAGTGCCCATTTGTCAGGATCATATAGGAATGTAAGGATATCTGAATCTAACAGATAGATAAGTAGATGGATACAGATCTATCTAAAAATATCTCTCTCTCTAATATATATATATATATATATATATACCTATATACCTATATGAATATGTAGGCATACAGACACATGTCGCCAGGTATGTGGATGGAGAGATGTCCATAGAACCTCATCCCCCCTAGGGATATAGGAAGAGAGGAAGATTCATCTGACAGCAAGAAGGTTGATACCTGCTTGAATAGATACATAGAGAATCCTCTTTTCCTGGTTATGACTGGGAGAGTCAGAGGAAAGGTCTCCTTGACAAGAAGAAGTCTGACTTTTTTGCAGAATTTGAGCTCTTGAATAACCAGGATGGCCTACGTGAAAATTGCAGAGGATAACTTCAGTCTGCAGACAGGAAGTCCAGATTTCTCCAGAATTGCAGTATGGAGAATGGATAGAGGACGCCCCTGGAGGAAGATACCCTAGTGACCGCTTATGAGGGCAAGATGGGTATTAGGCGTCCTCTAGCTGCCATTGAAGAAAATTATCTCTGACGAGAAGACCCAAGGAGATATGGGCCAAGCCAGGGAATTGGCCCTCCTTTAGGTTTTCACGTAATGAAAGGCCTGAGGCTTATGCCTCAAAAGAGATTTAAGATGAGATGGTAAGGGTAGGGAATACTTGCCAGACATGGAACATGACTGGGGGAACCCCTCCTAACCATCTGGGGTTATCTGCTAGTCAAGATACTGATGCTCTCTAGCAAGGGCCCATAGTGTAAAGCTACTCTGTAGAGATGCAGAGAGCATGCTGCAGGTTGGTTAGAAGAAAAAACTAGCTGTGGAAAGCCAGCAGGTAACCAGCTATTCTTCCAAGGACAAGGGGGCGAAGAATAGAAGTTAACCAACCAGACTGTGATAATAGGGTTTCCCAAACGAGGTTGATAACCAGTTTGGAACTTAGCATTGAGGCTAGGAGGATTGCTAGTGGAGGGGAATCCCTGGTTGTGTAGTGAACAAAACCAGTGGTTAACCACTAGGAATTGCTGTATCTGTAGCAACTACCAGGGCAGCGTGGAAAATTTATTTTCCCTCTTCCTTTTTTAGATTGGGAAAAAGAACAACAGACATGGTAGGAGTTCCTATTGTCTGATGAGCTGCCCTAAGGTAACAAGGGGGGGAGACAACTCCAGAAGGGAGAATCCCCCGGTAGAACATGTAGAGGACCATAGGGGCCTAACAGTGTAAAATGTTGTAGTAAGAGGGAGGTAAGACAGAGTTGCAAGAGACTAATTATGGAGGAAGTCTCTGACAGGTGAGATGATATATGCCAGTAGAGGGAAACAACTGTCTATTGATAGTTGCTACCTCTGTTCCCTTCAAGAAGAAGAGGAAACTGTTAAGTATGGGCATGATCATCATAAAGACTCTTAGAAAAAAAAGATGTCTCATGAAGAGATATCTAGGTAGGTTAGGATAAATTTAGTGCAGATACTGCCAGTGAAGGAAGTAGACTGCCACCCTAACCACCAACCAAGAGGGACAATGATCTATTTGAAACCGTGCGACTGCTAGGTTTGTTGACCCTGTTGAGGTTGTGGATTCTTCAGACCAGGGCGATGTTTCCCCTGTTTGGGAACATCTGTATGATGGGCAGATGATGGGTAAAACCTTCTCCCCCTAGGGGAAGAAAGTTTGGTAGGACATTTCCTACCTACTGGGAAAGTAGAAGGCGTAGAACAGCCTCTGGAAAAAGGAAAGTCAGTGGATAACTGAGTAACCTGGAGTAAAGACTCCTTGTTGAAGAGATTTTCTCCAGTGCAAGGAGTATTTCCCAGTCTTTCTTGTGCCCATTTGTCCAAGTCTGAAGCTTGAAGCCAGGCTCTACGTCGTGCCCCTATAGCTAGAGCAGAAGTCCTGCTAACAGACTCAAAAGGAGTCTAGGGTAGCACGAGTAAGAAACCTAGAGATATTTTGAGTATGACTAACCAGTGAGGAATAGTCTTTACTCCTGGGCTCTTGAAGAAAAGGAGTCAAAAGATATAATTTCTTTGTGACCTCCTCAAGAGATAGACCCATATAAAAAACATATGAGAGAATTCTTGCTGAAAGCATGGATGTCTGGAAGGTTTGACATCCAAAGGCATCTAGTGTCTTAGACTCACGACCTGGCGGACAAGAAGAGTGCTTTTTATTACTCTTCACTCGCCTCATTGCTGATTCTACCACAATGGAATGATGAGGAAGTTGAGTCCTTTGAAACCCTGGAGAGGGGGGCACCTGATATAGGAGATCAGTTGCTCTGGAAGGTGGGGGTACCTTTAAAGAAGCTTCCCACATTCGTAGAAGGAGATCCTGCAAAGAATGATGCAAAGGAAGCATTATATTCTCCTTTGCTTTGCTAGGAACAGAGAGGTATTCTGTATTCCCTTGTGTAGGATCTTGTCCAGGAATAGGAATGGCAAGTGATTTTGCCATATCCAGGAGGAAAATCTGGAAAGAAGGATCCCCAGAGGGAACTTCCCTTGGATAGGCTAGATCTGATGAAGAACTAGCGTTGGCACCGAGGGATCTATTCAAGTATATAGGAATAGAAGATCCTGAATGGTGCAGTATGGGATCCTTAGATGGTGGTCGCTGATACTGCAGGTCAGAACCAGCGACAGTCGGTAACAGATCGTCCATGCTAGGGATCGATTCCAAACTCGGCATCGAGGGAAGCGAGCCTGACGAGAGAAGCATGGAAGGTACCGACAGCAATGGTACTGTGGATATCGGTACCGATCTCGGTACCGTATCTGATACCGGTGGATGAAGACCAGCCGGTGGCAACTCTAATGGTATCGGAGGAACAGAGAGTTGCGGATCCGAATTATCGGAACCGAGCCTTTGGTACCGACGGGAGTCGGTACCAAGGCGAATCGGTACCCAGTCCTCGAGACTGGAGATCGATTCCAGACTCGGCATCGAAGGAAGCGAGTCTAATCGATGCACGTCTGGAGGGTACTGACGTCGGTACTAGTATCGGTGTCGGTACCGATACTGGAAGGTCGATCTGGTGCGTATCCACCGGCCCCACAGGTACCGAGGACGCCAGACGACGATCCTTGGTGAGGAATGTTTCATCCAACACGAGTGCCGATGCCAGGGTATCGGTACCGCTTGAAGCGGATGCCACCACCGGGCATAGCTCAGGTATGTTCTGTAAGGGGTGAACCTCAGGAACAACCTGAAACCCCACACAGGCTTTGGAGGCTGAAGACTCCCACCAGGGTTTTGAAGCCAGTGGATTCTCGAGGACAAGGCCATAGGCATCTCTATGCTGTGCATGAGAAGTGTCGCTCGAGGACTGGCTAGTCTTAACAGACTGTTTTTGGGTTACCTGATCCTGTGTAGAAGATATGGTCGGTGCCCTGAAGTTGGAGGGGGACCGCGTGTCGAGGGGAACTCAATGTTGAAAACTTCTCACAATACTATTGCCCGAGGGCTCCGGAGGAAAATGGTCAGGACCCAAGCAGGTTAGACACCAATTGTGAGTGTCTAAAAATAAAGCTGTACCGCCACAGTTTGTACATTTCTTGGGGAAAGTGGCTGGCGGTTCCATGAAGGAAAATGGAGAGGCCTAGAAGGCCTGAGAACCGTGAGACACTAAGGAAGAAAAATATATTCCTTAAAAAGGAAAAAAATTTTACAAGAAAAGAAAAAAGAAACACCGGCGGTACCGGTGGCGTCGGGGAAGGCAGCCGCAACCACAAGAAAAATAAAAAATAAAAGAAGAATTTTCTGCGGTGACAGAAGGACGTCCTGCCGGCTCCGCGGAAAAACAAAAACTGAGGAGAGGCAGTTGGGAAGGCGGGAAGGCAGCATGCAGGCGTGTTGGGATGCTTCCAAAGGCTTTCTGATTGGAGGCTGGGAAGCGTTCCCGCGCAGACTCCGTCGGTACCGACGTACCCATATGTGAAGACTCATTCCTGCTTGTTCCTGGAGATTTTTTTTTTTTTACAAAACTCGGACAACCCCTTTAAGGTTTTTTTGGCATTTTATATCTTAAATGCACTTATGTGAATTAAATTAATTAATAGTAATTTGAAAAAAATTGAAAAAATTTGAAGACAATTTTGCATGTTGTGGCAAATCATGACGTCTAGGAGTTTTTTCAATATTTTATTTGGTTTTCAGCACACCAAAATACATGGAAATTAGATGAAAATAATCAAATAGCTTTTTAGTCGCAGACCTGTGTTAATTATTACTGGTGTTGAATCATAGGTTTATGGTTATGATCCAGAAACGAAAGCTCAATCTTCATAACGGAAGACTCCAAACTCTCCTAGACCCAAGAAAACCCATCAGATGAGGAGCAATGTCAAGGTCAAGCTCAGTTTTCTTTGATTATCAGGGTATTGTTCATCATGAGAATGCTCCAAAAGGCCAAACCATCAATAAGGAGTACTATGTCCAAGTCCTTGAGAGATGCAGTCCTTTGTAAGGAGGTCAGCGTTTATTATTTTATTTATATTCTCTTATATACCGCGCTATTCTGCATCAGTGCGGTTTACATTGAACAAACTGAAATTACATTGAACAGGGCATTATAACTTGGAGATAACTATTTTACAGGGAACATGGGCTATGGAGGGTTAAGTGGCTTGCCCAAGACCACAAGGAGCACCTGTGGGACTAGAAACCCCAGTCCTTCCGGCCCAAGGTTGCTGTCCTCTAGTGGGATTTGAACCCCCGACCTTCCGGCCTGAAGTACCTTGCCCCAACCACTAGGCCACTCCTCCACTCCACAGGAATGGTGAATAGTTGCTTCATCACAATTACGCCCCAGCTCACACATCATATCTTGTCCAGCGGTTCTTGGCCAAAGAACAAATTGAGCAAATCAGTCAGCCACTGTACTCACCTGACCTCACACCCTGTGATTTTTTTCTTGTTTCCAAAACTGAAATTTCCACTGAAAGGAAGGAGATTCAACGACTTGGAGACCATTGCACAAAATTTGACACAGCAAATTTGACACAGCAGCTTCACAGCATAATGAAAGAGGCATTTCAAAATGGTTTCCAGAAGTGACAGGAACATTGGAGAACTGTGTTTTATCATAATGGGACTACTTCGAAGGAGACGGAGTGCAATAATTGTCAGTGTTATATTTCTTGTGCTATTTTACAAATCTTGATACTTTTTGATTGCACCTCGTATTCCTTTACTGCAGCTTAGTGTTTATTGAAATAATGCAAGAACATTCCAGGGCTTCATTTTCAAAAAATTATTCGTTTATCCTCTTATTTGCATACTCATCTTTAGCTTTGAGCAAAAAATTTATGATGTCATTTTTAAATTTTCATTTATTTTATTTGTAGCCCGCCTATCACCAGTTTCTATGCAGACAGCATAAGAACATACATATTTTATAACATAACACAAACTTTTGCTCATACCAATTTTTTTTTTTTTTTAGAACTTTATTTATAAACACCATGAAACATAACAGATACAACAGGCAATAGCGGTCCGCCGGGGTGAACTCTTATCCCCAGGCGGAGGACACTCACAGTTACAGGTGAATTTTTCCCACTAGCATAGTACCCCCCCGCTCCCTATCCCCCCACCCCCCTCCCCCCTCCCCGTCACGCTCAGGACCCTGAGAAGGCTCAAATGGTTAACGCCATCCAGGCCTTTCAATCAGACGCCACTCCCTAACTGCCCTGCTGAAGAATAAAATTGCGGCATCAGGGGCTCAGGGCCTGAAGGTAGGGGTCCCAGGTCAACTGAAAGCTAGCCCAGCGTTTGGGATTACCCCTGGCTCCCCTACTCTCCAGAAGCATCAGTTGGTGAAAGGAATTCCGCCATTCCCAAAAGGACGGAGGGCCCTGCTCCCGCCATTTACACAAAAGAGGTCCCTTACCCACCAGACAAGCCTTACGCACTAACCACCTCTCCCATTTCCCTTTGGGGAGGTTAGCCTTCAGGAAATCCAAGGCTACAAGGGGGGCATCCCAGTCTACTTGCTGTCCCAATATACGCATCATAAACGAGCAAATTTGCATCCAATACGGGCGAATAAGCCTGCAATCCCACCACATATGCAGCAGCGTTGCCAGGGGGGAAGAACACCGTGGGCAGCTCCCATCCGAAGTCACATGGCATCGAAAGGCCCGGCGAGGCAACAGATATACACGGGTAATAGACAAACTGGATTTCCCGCCATTGCACTCCCTCGACAAGATTCCCGATCCGCCGTAAAGCCAGGAGAACGGTCCCCAAGGGGATCTCACGACCTAGCTCGTCAGCCCAAGCCCTCTCCACTGCACTATAGTCCAGTCCTGGACGAAGGGTCTCAAATTGCCGATTGAACACGCTGATAGAGGGCACCTCCTCCGCACCCAAGCTAAAAAATTCCAAAATCTGCAACGAACGGTCACTGCTCAGCTCTGCTGCAGGGAGGGAAGCCACATAGTGAGAGATCTGCATATATGCAAAGTAGTGTCTAGTCCCCAATTCATATTCCTGACGTAGAGACACAAACGATTTACATTTCCCATTAGGACCAACAACATGCCCCAGATTGCCAATACCTCGCTCGGCCCAAACACGAAACGCCGCGGTATCCAAACCAGGGAGAAAACAAAGGTTACCCTGCACTGGCAGCCAATTCGACACTCTCCAATCGCGGCCCCAGAGAGTATTAAGCTGTCTCCAAGTCCGTCTCACCGGGGCCACCAAGGCCCCTTCAGACAAATGTTGGGGGACCAGACGACTCTCATGGTGTAACAACGCTTGCAACTTATGTGGTGCTACATAAGCTTCTTCCAGGGCTCTAGGGGTATAATTCTCCGTACCCTCCAGCCAGTCACCCAGGTGACGCGCCTGGCAGGCCAGGACATAGCTGCTCAAATCTGGAAGTCCCCAACCGCCACGGCGTCCCCTCCCTCGAAGTCGCCAGTAGGAAATACGGGCTCGCCCTCCGTTCCACAAAAAATTCCGAAATTCTCTCTCAAACCTCCGAATATCCCGACGCAATAACCAGACAGGGAGTGTCTGCAGCCAATACAATATCCGCGGCAGAATGACCATCCTAATTGCTGCAATTCGCCCTGAAAGCGATAGAGGGAGATAGCGCCAAGATTGTAACTGGGTCTTGACCTTAGACAGCACCCTGTCGAGGTTGCTCACATAGAGGCGGGAGACAACGCGGGAGCACGATCCCCAAGTACACAAACTGGTCGTCCGCCCATCGCAGGGGGAAGTCACCCGGCCAACACCCCCGCAGCTGACCAGAGACATCCAATGCCACCGATTTATCATGGTTAATGCTAAGACCTGCAAAAGTCCCCAAAAAAAAGAAATTCCTGCAACAGTCGGGGTAGGGATTCACGGGGTGAAAGCAAGTGTACCAGAAGATCATCCGCGAAAGCGGCTAATTTAAACTCGTATCCCCCAATGTTCACACCCTTGATGTCCCGGGTCAATTCCACTCTTCGTACAAGAGGATCTAAGGATAAAATGAAAAGGAGGGGAGACAGAGGGCAGCCCTGTCGGGTCCCCCGCTGCAGCGGAAAGGCATCAGAAAGCACCCCATTACATGAAATCGCCGCTGTCGGCAGCACATACAAACTAGCCACCATTTGGCAGAAGGTTTCTCCAATACCATAACACGGGAGAAGATAGTGCCAGTCCACTCTATCAAAGGCCTTTTCGGCGTCAAAGCTGACAAGCAAGGATGACTGGCACCGATGCTGAACCCACTCCAAAGAAGTTATCTTACGCAGGTTGCGAACCGCATACCGATCTCTGACAAAACCGACTTGTGACTCATGAACCAGTTGACCCAAAAAACCCGCCAGGCGGTCTGCTAAAATTTTTGCCATTGTTTTAAGATCAAAGTTAAGGAAGGAAATGGGTCGATAAGAAGCCGCCTGCAAGGGGTCTTTATTTGGCTTTGGAATGAGAATTGTGTGCATGATTATGTCCCCAGCAATAATAACCCTGCTCCGTCCTTCGATTATGTACGGCCGCCAGGGTAGGAGAAATCAGATCGCCAAGAATCTTGTAAAATTCTGCCCCAAAACCGTCGGGGCCTGGGGTCTTGAAACAGCTCGCTTTTGATATCACTGCCTGTACCTCATCAACCGTAATAGGCTGGTCTAATTGCCTTCTTTGTAACTCCGTTAACCTGGGCAACTCCAAGCCTCCTAAGTAATCCTTCATATGCGTAGGGGAAGGCAGATCGGCCGTGTATAGCTTCTGAAAGAAGGCCCGAAAGATACGAGCTATCTCTGGGCTCTCTCTGCGGACCACCCCGTGAGAGTCCCTAAGTGCAGTCACCAATCTAGAGCCCCGAGGACCTCGCAAACAACGGGCCAGGAGCTTCCCCGGCTTGTCACCATAGCGATACAATTGATATCGGTAGTACAAAACAGTCTTCATAGCCCGCTGGTGTAGGAGCTCGTTGAGCTCCACTTGACTGTCCCACAGGCGCTGCCGAAGCACCGCAGTAGCGCCTCGCGCCAATTGGCGCTGCAGCTTCGTCACCAATTTCTCCAGGCAGATGATCCGTTCAGCCATCAAGCGCCGTTTCCTTGCCAGGAAGCCAATGATATCCCCTCTGAGAACCACCTTAGCCATTTCCAAAAGCAGCTCGGGATCGTCTCGATGGCCACGGTGATCAGACTCAAACTCCCGCCACCTCTGTTGCAAAAAATGACGAAACTGAGCGTCACGATATAGCTCAAGGGGAAAACGCCAAATCCGGGCCTTCGGGTCGGACCCACTCCAGTAGAGCTCCAGCCACACAAACGCATGGTCAGATACTTCGGTGGGACCAATCTGCGTCTCCGCCACCCTAGCAAACAAACCAGTGGAGACCAACACATAGTCGAGGCGTGCACTAGAATTATGTGCCTGAGATTGGTGTGTATAATCCCGCTCGGACGGGTGCAACAGCCGCCAAGGGTCCACCAAGTCTAGTCTATTACAGAGCTGAACCATAGCTTTCGCCGCCTGGAATCGTTCCCGAGGTCCACTCCCCTGCGACGTGTCCACCAGCACATCCATGACAGCATTAAAATCTCCCCCTAGGATCATTGGGCATTCAGGCAATAAGGCAATTTTAGTCACCACCCGACTGTAAAAATCCAGGTCTGGTACACTGGGACCGTACAAATTACCCAGTATCACAGATTTCCCCTCAAGAGTGCCCTGCAGGAATATAAAGCGGCCGGAGGGATCTGCCAGTTCTTTGGCGACTGCGAAGCGAACTCGTTTATGAATCAGAACAGCAACACCCCCTTTCTTTCCTTGGGCTGGAGCACCCCACACCTGACCTACCCATTCCCTGCGTAGTTTACCATGTTCTTCAGCAGTCTGGTGGATTTCTTGGAGTAAGGCAATATCTGCTTTATGTCGAGCTAGGGCCCGCAGTACTTTGGAGCACTTAATAGGGCTTCCCAGGCCACAAACATTCCAGGAGATTATCCTCAGGTCAGTAGGCCAATATCACAACAGTACAATAAGGCCATGACCAAATTCCAGGGGGGGCCCTCCCAGCCTGGAGCTCCCCCCAACCTCCCCTCGTCTTGTACAAGACTGGCATCCTCCCTAGGTCCTGAGCGTGACTTCCCCCCCTACCCCCTCCCCACCCCCCTCTCCCCCCCTTCCCTTCCCTCCCCTCTCCTCGAACCCCCCATCCTCTTACCCCTAGCAATCTATACCCTACCCTCCCTCTATCGGGTAGCATAATACTCACCCTACGGAATCAGTGTAGATGCGTGCGGTCTCCCCCGACCTCCCACTCCAGTTCCCCTCCCCATCATCCCAAATCCAACCCACTAACCCAAGACACCGCATGGCAAGACATCATAAGGCAAGGCATACAACAATATAATAACAAGGAACATAGGCAGCATGTAATAAAGCACATGTTAAACCCACAATCTCTCCCTACGGGGGAAGTTAAGGACTACTAACTCTGTTAAAGGGGAACAATAAAAACCCTTAAATCAGAAACCCCCCACCCCCCGCTAGGAGAGAGGAAAGTGAGGGACAGAAGGGGTCACAAAAAGAAACCTCCCACTCTAATCCCACCTTTTTCCCTTTAAGGCTCGGCCTTTGTAGGAGGGAGCAGTATAGAACTACGCGGGCCCCATCCGGTAGTAATAAAAAAAAAAAAAAAAGACCCGATATAGAACCCGAGGATCGGCGAAGCTCACCCCCCCCCCGCCACCCACAGCCCACAAGCCCACATAGAACGGTGTAAGAAGGTAAACAGCAACAACCAGGAGGGGACGGGAACAGGCCCTAGAATCCACCCTGCTCCCGCCACTCCCCTGGGTAGGCCTGACGCAGGTCCCCACACAACCCACAAGAAGACAGTCACAGTCCCTCCTGGCTTCCGGCCGTTGTGCAATGTTCTCTCAGCCGATAAGTGCAAATAAACCCCCCCACCTCAGAGTCAGCGTGGAGCAGCCACCTCGGGCCTCCTGGCCTCGGCTAGGGCAAACAGCACTTAGGCCCGGCAAACAAGAGTCCCTGCCATCAGGCCCACGGCACCACATTTCCTCCCCAGATGGGTGTCTCGGTAGTTCAAGGGCTGCGCTGATGGGGTCCTTTAGGCTGCACAATCCCCTCAATATAAGAGGTCGCCTCCTCCGCTGACGCAAATGACCGATGATCTCCTCCATGGAACACGTGTAGCCGTGCCGGGTACTGCACGGAGAATTTTATATTAGCCTCAATCAACTTTTGGCACAGCGATGCGTAGGCTTTCCGTCGCTGACTCAAGGAGACCGAATAATCCGGAGCCACTCGAATAGTAAGATTTTCATGCCGCAGGCCACCTTTCTGCTGCGCCGTTCGGAAAATGGCCTCCCGGTGTGGGAAATAAAGAAGTTTGACGAGAACAATGCGAGGCCGCTGATCGCGGGGCTGCTTGGTTCCTACGCGGTGCGCACGTTCTATCAGCATGTTGTTGCCTCCCTCAAGGCCGTCAACCAGCTGCGGGAGAAGATTTTCCAGATGCTGCTTTAAATCTTTGTCTGCAATAGCATCAGGTATGCCCATCAGCCTCAAATTGTTCCTTCTAGATCTATTCTCTAGGTCGTCCAATTTAGAGGCCTGGGACTGCACGGTCGATTTCAGGGCTGCCACCTCCTGCACAAGAGAAAGCACGCTGTCTTCAGCTTTCCCGAGGCGGTCCTCCGCCTCCTGCAGCCGGCACCCCAACGCACTCACCGAACTCTGTAGGATATCCATTTTGTCATGCAAGGCGGTGAATTGTGTGGCCAGCGCCGCCGCCACTGCACCAGAGACTTCTTCGATATATGCTGGGGTCGCAGGTGAGGGAGGCTGCTCATGGCTGTCGGCCATCTTAGACGCGGCCGTCCCTCGTTCCCTCTCCTTTCGTGCAGTCTTTACTGCGGCTGCCATATCGCTGCTACAGCCCACCAAACACCACAAAACTCCTTTCCGGCGTCGCGCCCGGGCACAGTTGTACTTTAGGGGACAAGCTGCCCACCAAACGGCACTAAAAACCCGGTTTGGGCCGGCGAAGACCGGAGCACACACAGACAGCGTCTGTGACTCTGCATACCAATTTTTTTAGTAAATAATTCTGCCTGGATTTAAAATTTTCATATGCAGCAAGAAACAAAAGTTTACAACCAGAACAAAAAAATGCTTGAGAAATAGGACTTTTTGGAAAATAGTCTTACATGTGTAAAATATAAAAAAAATTATATACACAGGAAAGCCGCTACATTACAGACATGGGTCACATATAATCAGAAAATACAGTAAAAGTAAATTTTTCATTATTCTTTAGCTATGGGCTTTTACATTTTGGGTGGGGGGGGGGGGGGCTGCTGCATTTTCTTCCTGCTCCTTTGTACTTCCAGCTCAATCAGAATCAGCACTGGGAGACTTATTTTGCAAATATGATTATTTTAACCCTCCTTCCGATTTATTTAGAGGCCAGTGTATGAAATAATGGTAGGTGAGCAGCCGTTTTTTGTGAAAGTTTGCTCTGTATGCAAATGAGCTCCTGCAGATAACCTAATTTTTGCATGAAATGTTTTGCACATTCATTGCTATGGGAACGCACAGAAATTAAAAAAAAAAAAAAAAAATCCCCCCCTCCCCTTAGTGTGGCAACGATGATTCAAAGGTGTTGTGTAGCCCTTAAAGTAGTAGCCCTCTCCTAGGTCCCTAAATCTTGGTGGTCAAGTGGGTCAATTTCATCCCCACACTGGCCTCTTAACGTGAACCCCTCACCCCTAAAGCCACATCTCCTTCTGTATTTTAACCTTTCAGAAAAAAAATAAAACCAAAACCTACACTGGTCCTTGGCTACCCTTCACCTGAAGGGGCAGAAGCGATCTCCAGTAGCTGTGCCTCACTGGCACCAGCTTCGAAAATTAATTGAATTAAACAAAATCATAATGAAACATGAACTGTGCAGTAACTAATTATTTTGTCTGAAAATCATACTGCATCTCTCTCTCTTTCATGATAAATATGTATACATGCACACACACATATATGTATGTATACATAGCATTCTGCTATGTGTTTGTCTATTTATCGAGAATGGTTGAGACCGAGGGCATTCAAAAACTTCTTTGCAGTTATATATACAATAAAAATCTTTAATAAAACTGTGCAGCCATATGCATGCTTAATTTAAAAAGTACATGTGCCGAAAGACTGCATGCACTTTTACGAGGACTGTGTGCAGGTGTTCCAGGGACATAATTTAGATGAAGCAGAAACAGTGTGCATGAGTAAAATATACACTCAAATTTATGTGCCTCTATTAAACAAGCCCTTTATGAACTGTGCAAATAGGCACTGTTATAAAACAACCACCGATGAATTTCTGTTTAATAGTTTGTCAGATAAAAGGCAATATAGATGTGCAACCACACCCAAACCAACATCTATGTAATATGATTCTTGTCAACCAAGCCTACCTTAGACTTCCTTACTCCTTTCTTGCCTCCTGCTTTTGTTGATGCTGCTTTCTTAGGCAAGGAAGACTTTTTGGCTTTTTTGGCTGGAGGAGTTGTAATGATGGCTTCCAATTTGCCCTTGGATCCTCGCTTCTTTGCCAACAGCTCTGGGTGGATGTTGGGTAATACGCCTCCACTGGCTATAGTGACACCCTTTAGTAGCTAGACAAAAGTCACAGTGAAGTAAAGCCTGCTGAATAACATTACATTTTGTAAAAGATGTTCTAGGGATGTAGACAAAATTGAAAAGCTAATCCTTTTAAACAGTCTTCCAGTAAACTCTTCTCACTGCCTAAAAATTTAGGGAGCAGTTTTTAAACTGCCCGCATTGGTGCAAAGTTCACATGTGTTTTGAAGTACAAAGTACTTGTGGATACCTGAATCTACTCTTGTGCAAGTAGAATTCTGCAGGTATTTTAACGCTCTGTCCTAAATACGTCTCTAGAATACTTCCTATGAATGCAGCTAAAAGTCTGTGCATTGTTGAACAAAGCACAGACTTCCAACCACATCGAACATAATAACTGTCACATAATTTATGCAAATAAAATACAGGTGCCACTGATGAGCTTGCTTTCTTTTTGGCATTTAAAGACTCATTTTACTCAGGATGTGGAGATAAGAACTGAGATACTGATGGTCTCAATTCTGATGGTATTTTAGGCACACCTCTGCAAAACATGGAGTTGTTTCTAAAATACACATCCACATGCAGTGGAAGGAGCCATTTCAGAAAACTACTCTTGAGAAAAACTGATGGAGGAAACTCAATAACT
Source organism: Ichthyophis bannanicus (assembly GCA_033557465.1). Taxonomy (NCBI): domain Eukaryota; kingdom Metazoa; phylum Chordata; class Amphibia; order Gymnophiona; family Ichthyophiidae; genus Ichthyophis; species Ichthyophis bannanicus. Next base: position 34,222,529 of record CM066050.1, on the reverse strand, counting down.
GACATGTATAAATGTCAGCACTTACACGTTATTTAAGCCATTTTGTAAACCAAGGTGTAGTGGAATTAGACCAAAATGATAAAGGGGATGGAAGGATACCCCCATGAGGAAGAGTTCAAAAGATTAGGGCTCTTCAGCCTGGAAAAGACAACTGAGGGGAGATATGACAGAGGTCTAAAAAGCAATGAGCGAGGTGGAACAAGTAAACATGAATCAGTTATTTTCTCCTTCAAAAAGTGCAAAAAGACAAGGGGACATGGAATAAAGCTACAAAGTAGTACATGATATTTACATGTAAATAAGTTCTTCTGCCAAACAAGACTGTTATATGTAAACAAGTTTCTGTTCCACTGTAAACTGCTTTGACCTGGTGAAAAGCGGTATATAAGTCTAGCTAAATAAAATAAATAAATAAAATAAATACTTTAAGATTAATCAGATAAAATAATTACACAGAGTGAAAAAATAAGCTCTGGAATTTGCTGCCAGAGGATGTCGTAAATGTTGTTAGTGTAGCTGGGTTTAAACAAGTTTGGAAAAGTTCCTGGAGGAAAAATCCATAAAACATTATTAAAGTGGATGAGATATCCAATGCTTACGGAATCTATCAGTGTGCAGTGGCAGCCAAGAAAGCAAACAGAATGCTAGTACCCATAAGGAAAGGAATGGAGAATAAAAAAAGGATATTATAATGCCTCTGTATCGTTCCATGGTGCAACCACACCTTCAATATTGTGTGCAAGTCTGGTCTCCATATCTTAAAAAGTATATAGCAGAATTAGAAAAGGTACAGAGAAGAGCACAAAAATGGTAAGGGAAAGCATAGTTACTCACCTGTAACAGGTGTTCTCTGGGGACAGCAGGAATCAGTCCTCACATATGTCACAAATGACATAGCTAAAGACCGCAAAAAACCCCCAAAACATTGAAGATAGGAGGACTGCAACTCCAAGGGGAGGAGGGAGGGTTGTGAGGACTGATTTTTGCTGTCCCCGGAGAACACCTTTTACAGGTGAGTAACTACGCTTTCGCTGGGAACAAGCAGGAAGTCAGTTCTCACATATGGGAATCCTCAGCTACAGGCTACCATTAACCTATAGCCCTAAAAAAGGCTCCCTCATCGAGAGCCGCAAACAGCCGCAATGAAATCCTCTGCATCCAAAGGAATTAGCACTCCGGTAGCCTGAACACAGAAGGGTCGGAGGGCAGGAGTTGCCTAGACCTCAAAAAGGATACGGAGTACAGCCTGGCCGAAGGCACTGTCCCATCAGAACTCTCTACCCAGGCAGTAAATGGGCTGGGAAGGTATGAACTGAAGACCAGGTGGCGGCCCCGCAAATGTCTGCCAGAGGAACAGAGCGCAGATAAGCCACTGATGCCACCATCGCCCTGACCTTGTGAGCCATGACACGGCCTCCAACGGATGCTTCGCTTCCTCATAGGCCCGGGCAATACAGTCCGCCACCCACATGGACAGCATACGCTTGGTCACCGCCTCCCCCAGCTTACTGAGGTTGTAGAAAATTAAAAGCGGAGAGGCTTTCCGGTGGCGAGTATATTGAATGTAGAAGGATAAGGCCCTCTTACAGTCCAGGGTATGGAGGACCGCCTCGGCCCGAACGGCGTGCTGTCTGGGAAAGAAGGCAGGAAAGACCACCTCCTGGTTGAGGTGGAATGAGGACCCCAACCTTCGGAAGGAACTTGGGGTGTGTGCGAAGTACCACCCTATTCTTGTAGAACCTGGTATAATAAGGCCTTTCCACCACGAGGGCCTGAAGTTCACTCACCCTTCAGGCGGAAATGAATGCAGACCACTTCTGGGTCCAGCTGCCACTCGTGCGGCTGAAGCAGCCTGCTGAGTCCGTCGGCCAGCCAGTTGTCCTGGCCCAGCAGGTACACTGCCCTGAGGAGAATGCCCTGTCACGACTGCGAACGAGCACAAGTCCAGGGCTTCCCGACAGAGGGCACGGGACCCGGTGCCCCCTTGTTTGTTCACATAAAACATGGCAACCTGGTTGTCCGTTTGGACCAGGAAGTACCTGTGGCTCAGGGACCGCCGGAACGCCTTTTAGGGTGAGATAGATTGCACGCAGTTCCAACAGGTTGATCTGTTGAGCACTCTCGTCTAGGGACTGAATGTCTTGGGTGCGGTAACCTTGGCAGTGGGCACCCCAGCCCAGCAGGGAGGCATCTGTGGTGAGGGGCCTGAAAAGGCATCCCCGCCTCCAAGTGATGGGGTGAGAGCCACCAAGTCAGGGACTGCGCCAGGTGCCTGGTCACTTTGTCTCTGTCCAGGAGATGCTCCATGATCTGGGACCACTGGTCCCTGAGGCACCACTGCACAATTCGCATGTGGAGGCGGGCATCTGGTGTGACATGGACCGTGGAGGCCATGTGCCCGAGGAGGCACAACAGATGTCTTGCTGGCACTGAGGGACGGCGCTGTATGTTTTTGGCCAGTGCCATGAGCATTCCTATCCTGTCTGCAGGTAGGAAGGCCTTTGAGTGAAGGGTATTGATCCTTGCCCCAATAAATTCCAGCTCTTGAGTCGGGCGAAGGCTGGACTTGGGATAGTTGATAACAAAACCCAAGTGCTGAAGGACCTGGATAGTGCGTGCCGTGGCCTGCCGCGCCTTGGAGGCCATGGTGCCCCTGATGAGCCAGTCGTTGAGATAGGGGAAGACAAAGATCCCCTGAAGCCTGAAAAAGGCAGTGACCACCGCTCGGCACTTTGTGAATACCCTGGGAGCCAAGGTGAGGCTGAAGGGAAGCACCCTGTATTGAAAATGATGGCCCCCCACTGCAAAGCGTAGGTATTGCCTGTGATTCGGGTGGATTAGGATGTGTTTATAAGCATCCTTTAAGTCTAAGGCGCATAGGCAGCAATGTTCCAAGGGAGAGCATCTTGAACTTCTCCCTCACCAGGAATCTGTTAAGGTTGCGCAGGTCGAGGATGGGCCTTAGGCCCCCTGTCCTCTTTGGCACGAGGAAGTACCTGGAGTAGAACCCCTTGCCCTTAAGATGGTGGGGCACTGGTTCCACCGCTCGGTCCTTGAGAAGACCTGTCAACTCCTTCAAAAGAAGGTCCTGGTGAAGGGGAGGCCGGAAGGGCTCTCCGGGGAAATAATGCGGAGGCACTTTCGCTAGGCGGAGGAGGTAACCCTCCTTGATCACCTGTAATGCCCATGCATCAGTGTTAATAGCTTCCCACCTGTGGGTGTACAGGGTGAGCCGACCTCCTGTGGGTTGCCAAGCTACGGTTGGGAGAGGGGCCATGCTGAAGGAGTCAAAAGCTCCCTCCAGGCTGGGCCGGAGCCAGAGCTGGGGGGGCTTGGGAGCCTTCTGCTTACGTGAGCCATGCCCCCGTCCCTGCTGGGGAGCCGGGGAGGCCTGGTAAGGGGGGCAGTTTCGGTAAGCAGTGGTCTTCCTCGGGTAAAAGGGCTTTTTACCCGAGCCCTTCATTCTGGAAGGGGCAGAGGTCTTCTTAGAGAGCCTAATCCTTGTCAGTCATGGGTTCGCCGAAGTGGTTCTCCCCCCGGCATGGGACATCGACCAACTTGCACCCATTGTTCGAGATCCGATGACTGTAGCCAGGCTTGGTGGCGTACACCGATGCCCGCCGTGGCTACCCTGGTCGCCGACTCAAACCCGTCGTAGGCTGCCCGAAGACATGAACTTGGAGCATTCACCGACGGCTTTTGATAGGCCCCTGAAGCGCTGCAAAAGCTCCTCGGAGAGACCAGCTAAGAATCCATCTATCTCCTTCGCCAGGTCTCTCAGGTACATGCCCATGTACAGTTGGGTAGGCCTGGATCCGACAATTCAGCATTGCGCCCTGGTAACATTTCCTGCCGAGGAGTGTGTCTTCTGACTTTTCAGTCGACGCATGGCCGACTCCATGGAGTTGTGCGGCAGTTGTGACTTCTGAAACCCAGGCCTCTGGTAGACCCAATACATCGAGTCGAGCCGCTTGCTGATCACCGACATTGATGCCGGCATCTCCCACATGTGGAGGCATATGGCATTCCAGAATAGGAGGAATGGACACTGAGGGTCTCCCAAGGGGGAGCCTCGTAAAGAAGGATCTAGAGTTCATCTGCTCGAGAGACCTCCTCGGACTCCATAGGGAAAGCCAAAGCCTTGGACATATCTTGAACGAAGTCCCAAAACCCCATGTCCTAAGGAGGGGACCTTCTCTGAGGCTCCGATACTGGGGAATCGGACGGGACATCTCGGTGACGGCGGGTATCAGGTAACTCCTCGTCCTCGGACTCCAAAGCGGAGACCTCCGAGGAAGACTGGTGGCACTCCTTGGGCCCCGGTGCCAGCCGCCCCAGCACTCACTGGCTCACCAGCGATGACCTTGGTCCTGATGAATGGGAGACTGAGCGTGACCTCGGCCGAGGATATACTCGGGCCCGCAGGGCTTTGAGGATCGGCTCAGCCTCCGGGATCGACTTCGATGTCAAACACCCAGTGGTCGGGGTGGAGGAACGGGACATGCTGGATACCAATGCCTGCTGCTGCTTCAGGAAGGCAGTGATCCTGTGCTCCAAGGACGCAACCCTGGACATCAGTTCCAGAGGCTCCACAGACTTCGACTCGGGCACCGACGCCGGTTCTCTCGGAGGGGAGTCCTTGACTAGAATAGGATGTACTTGCCAGGGCCGGTCCGCAACCGAATCCTTTCGGGGAACCTTGGCTGGGTGCTCCTTCTCAGACACCTCGGGCCGGCGCTTGGGGCTCTGCGACCGGCCCATTCCGAAGCATCCAGAGACACCGCTGTTGAGGATTTCTTCCTTCTTTTTGGTTCCCTCAAGGGAGACCCCCACTCCAAGGCCCCTCGATGACACTTGGGTTCGGAGTGCTCCACCCGAGGCGTGGAGGCCTCAGACGAGGTCCTGGCTCTCGGAAGCATGGGGGAATAGGGAAAATTTTTTTCATGCTGCTGCTGGAGGCTTCTCAAGGCCTTCGAGGACATCTTTTTGCAGAGGCCACAGACCGCCACGTCGTGGTCTGGGCCGAGGCACCGGAGGCTGCAGTCATGCGTATCAGTGAGGGACATAATCTTCCTGCACCAATCGCACTTTTTGAACCCACTGGTAGCCATGGGAGTAAATAGGACCCCAGCAAGGTCGAAGACCCTACGGGCTGCCAGCGAGGAAGTAAGGGTGGAGATGCCCAAAAGAGAAAAATTGAAAAGTAAAAAAGGGGGCCGGCCCGATACCAAGGTGCCAGGGGTCGGGTGGGAAAGGTACCGGTGCTTGACTGGAAAAAACAGCCAAAAGGCAAAGAAGAAAAGGAAGGAAAATTCAACTTTTTCCGTGACAGGGACAGACTACGTCTAATGGGCTTCGCGGAGAAAAGGAGATTGAGCAAGATGGCTCCTTCGGGCGGGAAGGGGACCACGCATGCATGATAGCAACTCCCAAAAGCTTTCTTTAAAAGCTGGGGATTTGCTCCACGTGGGTTCAGTCAGTTTCAACGTCACCCATATATGAGGACCGACTTCCTGCTTGGTCCCGTAGAATGAAGGATACCCCTATGAGAGGTTTAAAAGGTTAGGGCTCTTCTTGGAAAAGTAACGGCTAAAGGGAGATATGATAGAGGTCTATAAATTAATGAATAGTGTGGAATGTGTAAATGTAGATTGGTTGTTTACACCATCAAAAAGTACAAAGACTAGAGACAACACAATGAAGCTACAATGTAACCCATTTAAGACTAATACGAGAAAATATTTTTTAACTCAATGCATTAATCAAACTCTGGAATTCGTTACCGGAGAATGTAGTAAAAGCTGGGTTTAAAAAAAAGATTTGGAGAAGTTCCTGGAAGAAAGCTCCATAAACTATTATTAAAGAGGACCCAGAAAATCTACTGCTTACCCAAGAGACGAGCACTGTGGAACCTGGTTGCCTTTTTGGGAACCTGCCAGGTACTTGTGACTTGGCTTGGCCACTGTTGGACACAGGATACTGCGTTTGATAGATCGTGGTCTGATCTAGTATGGCATTTCTTATGTTCTTATGTAAATAACTTTCTTTTACAATATAAAAGGTTGACTAAACATTTAAAAGTAACTGTGACACAAACAAACGTTTTCTGGTGATTTTCCCAAAAGAGAAAGACAAGTCGCTTTGATACAAGAAACAGACTTCAGCAAACAGCCCTAAATTCATTCAAGTGGTCATATGTTAACATATATAGAAAATTGGTTGAATAGCACAAGTTTGAAACCTGTGAGCATTTCCAGATATCATCAAGACTTCAGCCTTAGTCACTGCCCATTTATACACTTCTCATAAATGTTCACATTCAATCACATTTGCAAAATGTTCCTGTATTTATTCACCTCATAGTAACATAGTAGATGACAGCAGCTAAGGACCACCTAATCTACCCAGTAAGATGTTTAGTGCTGTAACTGCCCCTCCGTGCAGGCTACCCCTTACCCTCACATGCCTTTGTTTAGGGCTGAAAATGTGCTCTGTGCAACTGTTTATAAGCCTGGCCTTCAGACTGGAAAAACTCTCTCTGCTCTGTGACAGATTACATTGGGAGAAGGAAGTATCAATAGAAAAGGGAAATTCACTGGGGAATGAATTGAGAGCCTTCATCATAAAACTCATTTCCGTTCATCTGTAAAGAGGGCATCCTCAGTACAAATGCAGAATACGATTAACTATAATTAAAATACACTTTAATTTAGCTGGACAATCTAGTAATCTACACTGACCTAGTTACGTATGAGGACTGTATATCAGAAGAGAACAGAGATTCAAGCAGGATCACTAGCAATGTGTAAGTTTCCCAATATTTGTGTGTTTCAGCTTCTCTTTCCAAGTCTGCTTACTAAGTATTGGAAAAAGTGCTTTCCCCATATTTCCCGCACTCCAGAGTATCTACCCAGGAATGTTGCTTCCCTTCAAACTCACCTTCTCTATTGATATTGAGAACAGAAGATGGATCCTTGGTCTAAGTCAATATGACACATCGACTCAGCATCCTATTTCTAGCAGTGACCAATCCAGGGCACTAGAAAATACTTAGTGGATTCCAGAGAGCAGATTGATTCTTTGTTGCTCACTCCCAAGGATAATTAGAGATTTCTCCAAATCTACCTTGCTATTAATTGTTTATGGACTTTTCTTCCAAGAAATTGTCTAAACCCTTCTAAAACCCAGCTATGACAGATGCCTGGACAACATCTTCCAGCAACATATTCTACGGCTTGTTTGTTGAGGGGAAAGCATACTCACTCGTAACAGGTGATCTCCGGGAAAAGCAGGAATTTAGTCTTCACATAACGGTGACGTCGGTACTGACAGAGCCCATGCGGAAACACCCCCCCTTCCCCACCACCCAGTGTCCAATAGGAAAGCCTTTGGGAGCACTCCACTGCGCCTGCGTGTCTGCCTTCCCGCCTTCCCAAATCCCTCTCTTCAGTTAAGTTTGTAGCTGATAAAAGAGAGTAAATGAAACCCTATAACTTGTAGGGGAGAAGGGCGGGTTGTGAAGACTAAATTCCTGCTGTTCCCAGATATCACCTGTTACAGGTGAGTAACTACGCTATCTCCCGGAATAAGCAGGAATGTAGTCTTTACATATTGGACTCCATAGCTCCCAGATGCCAGATGAGTTGACCTCAGAACAGGTGGAGGTTCACCTCTGAGTAGGTATGATGAGGTCATGGATTCTCCATGAATTTATGGTATCTTCAATGTCTGGGACGGAGGGTAGGAGTTGCATCTAGGTCTGAAAGAGGTGCTGGAGTACAGCCTGACCAAACATGCATCCCAACAGGAGTCCTTGTCCAGACAATAATGGGCAGCAAAGGTATGGACAGAAGACCAAGTTGCTGCTTTGGAAATTTCATTGATGGCTACTGAATGTAGGATTGTCATTGAGGTCGCCATGGCGCAAACGTGAGCAGACATGCCCTTCCAGGGAGAGTCCTGCTTTGCCATAGGCAAATTAAATGCAGTCCGCTATCCATCTGGAGAGCATACGTTTAGATTAGGTGATCCCAGGTGATTAGGGTCAAATGAGATAAAGAACTGTGAGGCTTTACGGTAATCTCAAGTCCTTTGGAGATAGAAAGCCAAGGCATATTTGCAGTCAAGAGCGTGCAAAGTTGTTTCTGCTCTAGACGCATGCAGTTTAGGAAAGAAAAATGGCAGGTAGATTGACTGGTTTAAATGGAAAGGAGATACCATCTTTGGCATGAAGTGTGGGTGAATCTGAAGGACTACTTTATCATGGTGGAAGCGGGTACTGGAAGGACCCACCACCAAAGCCTGAAGCTCACTAATGCATCTAGCTGAAGTAAGAGCAATTAGGAAGATGACCTTCCAAGAGAGGAACTTTAGCGAGGTCATGGCTAATAGTTCAAACGGCAGCTTGAGAAACTGTGTTAGAATGACAGTGAGGTCCCAAGCCACCGGAGGTAGCCTAATGGGCAGTTTGGACATTAGGAGACCTCTCATGAAATATGCTACTAGCAGTTGCATGAAGATAAGCTGTCCAACCAGTAAATGGTGAGAGGCCGCAGTGGCACTGAGGTGGACTCTCACTGAGTTAGTCTTTAGACCTGTCGAGAACAGGTGGAGGAGATACTGGAGGAGTGACCCTACTGGAGCAGAAAAGGAATTGAAATCTTTCTGTGAACACCAAACAGAGAATCTATGCCACTTAAAAGCATGCGAACATCTGGTGGAAGGCTTCCTAGAAGCCAAAAAGATCTCCTTAATCTCTTGGGTAAAGTCAAAGTCCTGTAATGCTATGCTTTCAGCAGCCAAGCTGTGAGGCAGAGAGACTGTGGACCACTGTTCCCTCTAAGCTGTGCGCGTGTGCGCGCGCACACATCTCGCCGAGTGAGCGCACATACTTTACAACAGAGCGCACAAAAATTTTGGTTCTGATTCTGATAGAAAACAACACAGATGTCTTAAAATTTAAAAGTTGTTGTGTATTTATGGTTTTCACAAGTTCTACAATATTTTCTAGTGCAATCAATGTGGTGTACATACTGTATTCTGACGTGTAGTCAAATTTTAAAGTATAGAACTCCGAGTGTCATTATGTGGCGCACAAAAATTTAACCTTCCTTCAAAAGCTGCACAGCTGATATTTTATGCGCACACAGCCTACAGAAAATTAGAGGGAACATTGCTGTGGACTGAGATACAGCAGTGAGCCATCGTCCTGGGAGAGGAGATCTAGCGCTTGTCCCAATCAAAGAGGTTGAGTCTGAGTCAGATGTAGTAGCAGCAGCAAAAACCACGGTTGCCACAGCCAGTGAGGGGCTATGAGTATCATGGAGCCCCTGTTGGACTGAAGCTTGAAAAGTGTCTTGGAAATGAGGGGTACGGGAGGGAAAGCATAAAGCAGACCCTGACCTCAGTGTAAGTGGAAGACATCCACTGGCTGGTTGGTAGATGTCAGAATCCTTGTTCAGAAGTGAGGAAGCTAGCCATTTTGGGGAGTTGCAAACAGATGTCTGGATTTCTCCAGGTCTGGAAAAATGTAGGATGTTGTGTTCGGATGGAGAGACCATTCGTGGGGAAGAAGGATGGTACTTGGTCTGTTTGCCAAAACATTGAATTCCCATGGAGATACACCACTTGGAGGTGTATTTGATGGGTAATCGCAAAAGACCACATGCTTAAGGTCTCCTTGCAGATGACCCAAGAGACAGTTCCTCCCTGCTTGTTCACACAGAACATGGCCACCTGATTGTCCATCCTGACTAGGACTTGTTGTGCCCTGAGGTGATGCTAAAACACCCGGAGGGTATTGGAAATGGCACAAAGTTCCAGGAGATTGATCTGAAGTTGCGACTCCTGAGTTGTCCAGAGGCCTTGTGTAGTCAGGTTGCCGAGATGGGCTCCCCAACCCAGTTTGGAGGCATCCGTCATCAGGATGCATTGGAGGCCTCTGAAAAGGTGACACTACAAGCAGATTTTCTGGAGTACACCACTACTGAAGTACATCACCACTGAAGGTATGTACTGAGACAGGCAGTGACCTGGATCCTGTCTCGCAGACGATCCAAGGCCTGCTTCCACTAGGCAGTCAGGGTACACTGTGCTATTCGCATATGTAGGCGGGTATATGGAATGACATGTACTGTGGAGGCCATGTGCCCCAGGAGCTATAGTATCTCTCGGGCATTCAGATGGTCTCGTAAGAGCGTTTGAGACGCTAGCTTGACTAGACAGGTACAATGGAGCTGGGATTGAAATGCCCTGGACTGCTGGGTGTCTATTTGGGCTCCGATGCATTCTAGCTTTTGAGTTGGAGCAAGCTGGGATTTTGGATCAATTATCACAAAACCCAAGTGTTGTAGTTACTGCAGTAGTACGATGTAAGGAAAGCAGTACCTCTTGGGATGTGTCTGCTTTTATTAGCCAGTTATCTAAGTAAGGAAAAATGAATATCCCTAGAGATCTTAGATATGCAGCCACGACCGCCATGCACTTTGTGAAGACTCTCTTGGGCAAAGGTGAGTGCAGAAGGAAAGACTCTGTATTGATAATGTCTTCCTTGAAAATGAAGCATAGATATGTCCTATGTTCTGGATGGACGAGGATAAGTTTACACGCTTCTTTTAGATCTAAAAAACAGAGCCAGTCCTGACTCTGGAGGTAGGGAAGAAGAGTTCTGAGAGAGATCATTTTGAACCTTTTGTGGACTAGAAACTTGAGGTTTCTGAGGTTCAGAATGGGCCTGTACCCCCTCCTGCCTGGTTTTCTTTGGAATGAGAAAGTATGGAGAGTAGAAACCCATTCCCTGTTGGGATATGGGGACATCATCTATGGCACTCAGAGAGAAGAAAGGACATCTCGTCCTGTAGAAGAGCAGTGAGTGGGGGTTGCATTTGATACTTCCCCATGAAAGTGGAGGGAGGCAGAGTTTGTAGATAAAGTTTGTACCCGCCCTTGACAATGGCGAGTGTCCAGTGCTTTGAGGTGCCAACTGTGGGTGTAGTGACACTGTCTGCCTGCTATGTGGAGGGATTGGGGGCCCTCCAGAGGCAGGGTGGCAATGTTCTCTAGAAAAAAGTAAAAATATAGGTGCAGTTTGCGTCTGTGGAGCTGGTTGAGGTTTAGCCATCTGTGGCTTCTTCTGTTGCTTAGAAGGCCGTTGTCTCTTTTGCAGCCCTTGGCCCCGATATTGAGAAGCAAGAGGATAAGAAGAATAGAATTTCTTATTATTGTAGAAAAACTTCTTTGCAAGAGTCCTTTTCCTAGCAGGGTCAGCTGTCACTCTATACAGTCTCTTTAGAGTAGTGTTTTCTGACTCTGAGATGCCTTACCTTGCTAGTCTTTGCCAAAAAGATTTTCTCCTGTGCAAGGTATGTTGCCGAGCTTATCTTGAACCCACTGTTCAAGATCTGAGGCTTGAAGCCATGCAATTCTGCTTGCACCGATGCATATTTCTGAGGCCCTGCTTGTGCATTCAAAAGCATTGAAAGTTGCTCTAATGACAAACTGCGAAACATTTTGGCTATGCTTAACTAGGACAAGATAATCCACCCTCTTGTCATCAGGAAGGAGGGGGGCAAAGGCTTCGAGATCTCTTGAGACTTCTTTGAGGAACATTCCCATGTAAAGGATATAGGAGTTGATCTTAGCCGAGAGCATGGATGCTTGAAAGCATTGATGCTTGAAGGATAAGAGGGATGTCTTTGAGCTTTTGATTCGAAAAACTCATATTCAATCACCATAGAGTGGTGGGGAAGCTGTGGCTTCTGAAAGCTGGGACACTCCGGAACTCGATACATGGTATCGAGACATCGATTTTGAGGTGAGACCGTGAAGGGTGTTTCCCACATATGGCGCCTAAGGTTATGAAGTATGCGATTCACTGGCAAGGCGGCTGCCTGCTTGGGTGCCACTGGGTATTGGAGGATCTCTAATTCCTCTGCCTTAAGCTCCTTCTCCGATGTTACCATGATAGAGAGACCTTTGGCCAGGTCTCCTATGAACTCCTGGAAGGACATGTCCTCCAGAGGCAACATCCGTCGGGGGGGGGGGGGGGGGTTGAGGGTCCATGTATTGTTCTGTGACCGCTTTGATTGAAGGAAAAAGCGGGATATAAATCTGTTTAAATAAATAAATAAATAGGAAGGTCCCGGGTTTTCCGGGAATCGAGTGACTTGAAATCCGAAGCAGTGGAATTGGAATCGGAGGACTAAGTATTGATGGGTACGACGTTCGCTTGAAGCTAGATGTCGGTACCAATGCTCTGAGTTATCGGCTTCAGTGAGCTGTTTGAGCTTTGCACCAGAATCGGTTAAAATTTCAAGGGAGGGTATGGGCGGGAGTGACAATGCCATATGCAACAGGCCGGTGTTGATGTCGGTAGCGTGACTGGTATCGATGGGGTGGTGCCTGCAGCCAAGAACTTTATGGGTACAGAAGCTGCCAGGAGAACTGCCAAGCTCTGCTCGATTGCCAGTATGTGCTGGCCAATCGAGGTTGCCGATGCTTAGGTATCTGTAACAGGGATTTGCGCTACCTTCCCAGAGCATAGCACCAGGAACAATCCAAAGGTCAAGGCCTAAGTAGCATCCTGAACTCTTTTGATGGCTTTGTAGGACAGAAGTCTCCCGCCAGGGCTGTTTAGCAGGCCGATCCACTTCCGAGGCAACCCCCGAGGGGTCTCGATGCTTTGAACGAGATCTTCCCCTGGAAGTACCATCAGACTTCAATGCAGCCTTGTGTCTGGACTTCGAAGATACCTGCGATACATGGGAGGATGACGAGGCCCTTGACAAAGTGGATGCTATCGATACTGCGTCCGAGGCAAAGAGTGCTCCAAATTTAGAAGCCCGGTTCTGCAGGCCTCTCCATGTCATTTTCTGACAGAGGGAACAGTCTTTTGGTTGGTGGTCTGGGCCGAGGCATTTTAAGTACCAGTCATGCAAGTCAGTCACCGAACAATTGGAACATTTCTTGAAACCACTAGTTGGTTTCTCCATGCCTTCAAGATGTGAAGGCTATAGTAGGCTTTAAGGCCTAACAAGGGCATCGACACCTAAGTGTTTTTTTTTTTTTTTTTAAGAAAATAAGAAGTAAAGAAAGAAGGGAAAAAAAGGAAACCAGAGATGTCTTCAATGGTGCTATCCACAAAAAAGATAAGTTTTTCTGCAGTGACAGGATTTGCTTCCTGCTGGCTTCGCGGAAAACGAAGAACTGGAGTTGGGAAGGCAGTTGTGCAGGCACAGTGGAGTGCTCCCAACGGGTTTCCTTTTCGACACTGGGGGGCATTCCCGCACAGGCTCTGTCGGTACCGACGTCACCCATATGTGAAGACTACATTTCTGCTTCTTCCTGGAGATAAAATACTTTCTCCAAGACTGCTACCAGTTTGCTTCATGAAGTATCTTCTAGTCTTAATATAAATTGAAAGGGTAAATAAATGGTTCTCCTCTATCTTGACCACCCTACTTATAATTTTATAAACCTCTATCATATCCCCTTTTAGTCATCTCTTCTCCAAACCGAAGAGCCTTAACCCATTTAGTTGTTCTGCACAAGGGAGCCACTCCATCCCCTTTATCATTTTTGTTGTCCTTTTTACCTCTTCTAGTTTTATTTTTCAGAGACAGGAGCAACCCGAAATGCAGAAGGTATCCAAGGTGTTTATTATCATGGATTTGTTTAAGAACAAAGATAATATTTTCAATCTTTATATTAGTCTGAGCCTCTATTGCAATCGTAAGGTGAATTGAGGAGCTTCGGAACAAAGTGAATGGATACACTGACTTACTAAAATATTTGCCAGTTCTACATTTCTGGGAAAAGAACTTGGTGAATAAAGTCCTAAATGGGAAGACTGGGTGGATTACGCGGCCCTTATTTGCTTACATCTTCTATTAATGTTTGTGAGAGATGCATGAAAGCGTAGTTACTCACCTGTAACAGATGTTCTCCGGGGACACCAGGAATCAGTCCTCCCATATGGATGACATTGGCGCCGACAGAGTCCTCTTGCGGACCAAATCCCCAGCTTTGAGAGAGAGCCTTTGGTAGTTGCCATCACGCATGCGCGGTCCCCTTCCTGCCCAAGGGTGCCATCTTGCTCAGTCAAATGACAAAGCTAAAAGACGGCAAAAAGAACAAAATATAACAATAATAGGACTGCAACTCCTAGGGGAGGAGGGAGGGTCATGAGGACCGATTTCTGCTGTCCCCGGAGAACACCTGTTACAGATGAGTAACTACACTTTCTCCGGGAACAAGCAGGAAGTCAGTCCTCACATATGGGACTCCCCAGCTATAGGCTACCGAGAACCCATAGCTAAAAAAAGGCTCCCTTTACGAGAGCCGCAAGCAGCCATGTAAACTAAGGGAATAGCACTCCGGTAGCCTGAACACAGAGGGTCGGAGGGCAGGAGTTGCCTAGATCTCAAAAAGGTTACGGAGTACAGCTTGGCCGAAGGCACTGTCCCGCCGGGACTCCCTATACATGCAGGAATGGACTGTGAAAGTCTGACTCTAAGACCAGGTGGCAGCCCGGCAGATGTCTGCCAAAGGAACAGAGTGGAAATGAGACACTGATGCCGCCATGGCCCTGACCCTATAGGCTGTAACTCGACCCTCCATAGGAAGCTCGGCTGCCCTGTATGCCCAGGCAATGCAATCTGCCACCCAGGTGGACAGCGTATGCTTAGATACCGCCATCCCCAGCTTACTGGGGTCATAAGAAATGAAAAGCTGAGAAGCCTTCCGATGCGGTTGCGTACGCTGGATATAGAAGGCCAATGCCCTCTTACAGTCTAGGGTATGCAGGACCGACTCTGCCCAACTGGCATACGGCCTGGGAAAAAAAAAGACAGGCAGAACCATCTCCTGGTTGAGTTGGAACGAGGAGACCACTTTCAGAAGGAACTTGGGGTGTGTGCGAAGCACCACCCAGTTCCTATAGAACCTGGTATAGGATCTTTCCGACACTAGGGCCTGAAGCTCACTCACCCGCTGGGCGGATGCAAGTGCCACCAGGAAAACCACCTTCCAAGAAAGATGACACAGACATGGGCTCAAAGGGTGGCCTAGTAAGCTGCCCTAACACCATGTTGAGATCCCACTCTGTCGCCGGGGGGCGAACCGAGGCTCTCAAGATAAGTAAGCCCCTCAGGAACCGAGAGACCAAAGGGTGGGCGGAGAGAGGCTTCTCATCCACTGAAAGGTGATGTGCTGCAAGGGCACTGAGGTGCACCCTGACAGAGTTGGACTTGAGGCCCAAATCAGAGAGGTAGAGGTGGTTCTACAATACCTTCTCCAACGGGCAAGAGAAAGGATCTAACTCCCGCTCCTTGCACCACGCCGCAAACCCACGCCACTTCAAGGCATATGCTCGTCTGGTCGACGGCCTCCGCGAGGCCAACAAGACCTCCTCAATATTCTTTAGAAGGAGGAGCGGAGCGAGAATTATCCTTTCAACAGCCACACCATCAAGTTGAGTGAGCTGAGATTGGGGTGCAGAAGAGAGCCTCCCTCTTGAGACAGAAGACTTGGTGAGGACCCCAAGGGGATCAGGCCTCCACTGCTAGCTGCAGAAGAAGCGGGAACCAGGGCCCGGGCCACCGAGGGGCAATAAGGATGACCGAGGTCCATGTCCTGGAGAATCTTGACCAGCATCTTGGCCACCAGAGGTGTCGGGGGAACACATACAGAAGGTCCCCGGACCATGATATCAGAAACGCATCGGCAGCCACCCTGTGTGGGTGGGGTCGCCTGGAGCAAAAAAAGGGGCAACTGGTGATTGTCCGGACTCGCAAACAGGTCCATCACCGGCCGCCCCCAGGTCTGGAAGAGCCAACTGGCTACCCTGCAGTCCAGCTGCCATTCATGGGGTTGGAGAATCCTGCTTAGCCTGTCCTGGCCCAGCAGGTAGACTGCTCGGAGACGAATGCCATGCCGGGCTGCAAAGGAGCATAGGCCCAGGGTTTCCTGACATAGGAGGCGGGACCCCGTGCCACCCTGTTTGTTCACATAGAACATGGCCACTTGGTTGTCTGTCTGCACCAAGACAGATTCTTGGGCCAGGAACTGCCTGAAAACTCCTAGTGCTAGGCGGATGGCATGTAGTTCCAAGAAATTGACTTGTTGAGCCTGCTTGCTCGGGAACCACAGTCCCCAAGTCCGGAAACCCTGACAATGGGCTCCCCAGCTCAGCAGTGATGCATCTGTGGTCAGGATCCCCGTATGCAGAGGGCTAGGGACCTTACTAGACATTTGGATACTCTGACCCTGTCCCGAAGGTGTCCTGAGGCTGAGACCACTGGTCCCTGAGGCACCACTGAGAGGTCCGTATGTGGAGGCGGGCTTCTGGGGGTCACATGGACTGCAGAAGCCATGTGCCCGAGGAGGCGCAGGAAAAGCCTTGCTGACACTGCAGACTTGCAGCTCACCTGGCCTGCCAGAGCCATAAGTCTGCTTGCCCTGTCTGCAGGCAGATAGGCCCTCACCTGAAGGGTGTTGAGGCTGGCCCCCAATGAACTCTAGCTGCTGGGTTGGACTGAGGCTGGACTTGGGGTAGTTGATCAGGAATCCTAGGTGCTGCAGCACCTGGATGGTGCGAGTTGTGGCCTGGTGGGCCTCGGTAGCTGAGGAACCTCTGATGATCCAGTCGTTGAGGTAGGGGAATACAAAGACCCCTTGGAGCCTGAGAAAGGTGACAACCACAGCTTGGCACTTTGTGAACACCTTGGGGGCTGAAGCAAGGCCGAAGGGGAGTACCCTGTACTGGTAGTGATTGCCCCCCCCACCACAAAGCGTAGATACTGGCTGTAGTTTGGGTGTATTAGGATGTGTGTATACACATCTTTCAGGTCTAAGGAGCATAGCCAGTCTCCATGGTTGAGGTAAGGCAGAAATATTCCAAGGGAGAGCATCTTGAACTTCTCCCTCACCAGGAATTTGTTGAGGTGGCGCAGGTTGAGGATGGGTCTGAGGCCTCCTGTCCTTTTTGGCACCAGAAAGTACCTGGAGTAAAAACCCCTTCCCTGCAAGTGGTGGGGCACCGATTCTACCGCCTGATCCTCGAGAAGACCTAACTCCTTCAGAAGAAGGTTCCGGTGAAGAGGAGACCCGATGGGCTCTCCTGGAAAATAGTGAGGATGTACTTGGGCTAGGTGAAGAAGACAGCCCTCTCGGACTATGTGCAAAACCCTGGCATCAGTGGTAATGGCTGTCCGTCCACCTGTAGGCATACAGAGCAAGCCGGCCCCCTGTGATCTGCCTTTCCCCTGTGGGAAGAGTTGCCATGCTGTAGGAGTCAAAAGCCACTGCCAGGCTGGGCCGGAGCCAGTGCCCAGGGTGTGGGGCTTTTATGCTTATGCGGGCCATGCCTCTGTCCCTTGGCCTGCTACCCCTGTTGGGGAGTTGGGGAGGCCTGAAAATGGGGGTAGCTTCAGTAAGCAGCACCCTTCCTCGGCGAGAAGAGGCAGAGGTTTTCTTGGACAGCTGTGTCTGCGTCATTTACTCGGTCTCCAACTCTGCGGCCTTATCGATCATGGGTTTGCCGAAGAGATTCTCCCCCCAACATGGGACATCGACCAACTTGTCCTGAACCCATTGTTCAAGGTCCGACGACTGCAGCCATGCCGATGCCAGCCGCAGCTACCTGGGCCACCGACTCGAACCAGTCATAGGCCACCCGAGACAAACTTCGAGCACTCACGGATGGCTTTAGACAGGCCCCTGAAGCGCTGCAAGGGTTCCTTGGAGAGCCCAACTGAGAACCCTGTGAGTTCCTTCGCCAGGTCCCTCAGGTACATGCCTATGTACAGCTGGTAGGCCTGGATCCGACAAGTCAGCATTGAACCCTGGAAGCACTTTCTGCCAAGGGCATCCAAGTTGGGGGCCTCCCTACCGGGAGGCACCGAGGAGTGTGTCTTCTGGCTCTTCAGCTGGTGCATGGCCGATTCCACAACCATGGAGTTGTGTGGCAGCTGCGACTTCTGAAACCCAGGGCTCCAGCGGACTCGATACATCGAGTTGAGCCGAGCCGCTTGCTGACCACCGGCACCGATGCCGGTGTCTCCCACATGCGGAGCATCAGTTGTTCCAGGATCGGAGGCACGAGTACAGTAAGGGCCTCCTGAGGGGGGCGCCTCATACTGGAGGATCGCCAGCTCGTCGGCTCGAGGATCCTCCTCGGACTCCATGGGGAAACGCCAATGCCTTGGACATATCCCGCACGAAGTCCAAGAACCTCATGTCCTCCAGGAGGGGACATTCTGAGGCTGATACTGGGGAATCTGATGGTACATCCCTGTGCCGGCAGGTATCCGGGGACTCTTCATCCTCTGTTTCCCATGCCAACGCCTCTGAGGAGGAATTGGTGGGCTCCTCAGGCAGAGGGCGCCAGGGCCGACTGTCCCAACGCTGGCAGGCTCAGCGGCAGCGACCTCGGTTCCGAATGGCAGGCTGAGAGAGACCTGGGATGGGCTTCGAGGATTGGCTCGGCCTCTGGGATCGCCTTTGATGTAAAGGGCCCGGTGGTTGGCGCGGAGGAACCGGACAGGCCGGCTATCAGTGCCCGCTACTGCTCCATGAAAGCGGTGAAACTGCGCTCCAATGCTGCCATTCTGGACTCTATTCCAGAAGGCTCCACAGCCACCGGCTCGGGCCGCAACATGATTGGGCCTGATGCTGGTCCCCCGGAGGGGAGTCCTCAACGAGGACAGTTGGTACTTGCCTCGGTTGATCCAGTTCTTGACAAGGCATCTTTGTCAGGCGCTCCGTCTCCGAAGATCCCGGCCAGTGCTCGGGGCTCCGCGACCGGCCCTGGGAGGAGCCGGGTCACTTGGAGCCATCCAGAGACGCCACCTTTGAGGATTTCTTCATCTTGTGCTCCCTTGAGGGAGACCCCCTTTCTGAGGAACCTCGACGCTGCTCGGGCTCGGAGAGCTCCCACAGTGACGTGGAGGCCTCGGATGAAATCCTGGCTCTCGAAGGCATGGATATGGAAAAAATCCTATCATGCTGCTGCTGGCAGCTCTTCAGGGCCTTCGAGGACATCTTCCTACACGTGCCACAGACCGATGGGTTATGGTCGGGCCCGAGGCACAAGAGACAGCAGTCATGCGTATCGGTGAGAGACATCAACTTCACACCGATCACATTTTTTAAACCCGCTGGCAGACATTGGGGGAAAAAGGGCGCCTGCAAGGTCAAAGACTCGGGATGCCAGTGAAAAAGAGGACAAAAAGACGCAAACGCTAGTCACGAAGGACAAAAATGAAAAATAGAGACGGACTTGATACCGGCATATCGAGCCGAAGACGGGAAGAGGTACCGGTGTCGACCATCAAGAAAGAGACAAAAAAAAAATCAACTTTCTTTTCGGGGACACAAGGACTACGTCCAAAGGGCTCTGAGGAAAAAAGGAGACCGAGCAAGATGGCACCCTTGGGTGGGAAGGGGACCGTGCATGCGTGATGGCAACTCCCAAAGGCTTTCTCTGAATGCTGGGGATGTGCTGCGCATGAGGGCTCCGTCAGCACCAACATCACCCATATGTGAGGACTGACTTCCTGCTTGTTCCCGGAGAATAGTCAGTAGCTAAGGATGAAGCAGTTGTGAGCAATAGTACCAAACCTGTTGCTAAGCTAATTCAGCACTTTTGTGTGTACCTCAATTGTTAAAATTGAGTTACTAAAATAAAACAGCGATCACCTGCATCATACTTTTTATACAAAAACAAGTTACTGAAAACATAAAACTGTTTTCCACTTAAATTATATGCATCTTGAATAAAAATGCTTATATCAGTACATTCATTGGGCGGACTGGATGGACTGTGCTGGTCCTTGTCTGCCATCATAAACTATATTACATCGAATTACTGATGGTAATATGCTTGACGTTTGACTAAACAAAACTACATCTCCAGGAACTTGGATAAATAAGTTTTCTTCCCTTACAAACTCAACAATGCTACAGGCCCTCGGTTCTTACCTGATTTAATTCTTCATCATTGGCTACAGCCAATAAGATATGTCTAGGAGTGACTCGACCCTTCTTATTGTCCCTTGCTGCATTCCCAGCCAATTCCAGAATTTCCGCTAGTAATAAAAAAGTCCCTTCTTGGTCAAAACTATTGCAAGAAAATGCATCAACAACTCAAATGCGGACAGTTTTATTTAAAATGAGTCTGTTACAATACTCTATATTTATTACAGTGAAATTTCCCTATTACGATACTTCTGCTGAGAACTGCAGTTCACGGTGCTTAAAGCAGTTCGTCAGTTAGGACCCGTTTACCATCTCTATCACTACATTCCTCTCAGTTATTGCTATTAGACGTACCGGGCCTGCAGCAGATGTGAAGCCCCATTTTGGATAGGATATCTAGATAAAAAAAGGGATGGCCAAGTCAGGATGTTCAAATTTTTCTGAGTATTTTACAAAAGGCTCTGTGAACACAGAGCCTCTTGTACTCCTGAACATTTTTATACCAATTTTCCATGTATATTTGCTGGCACATATAGTGGGAAACAATGATTTTACAAAAACCCCACACATGAAGTAAAAGGGCAGTGTAAGTGCCCATTCTATAACCTATACACGTAAGTGCTGGATTTTATAATGCTATGGGGCAGATTTACTAAAGGTAATGCGTATTAACTAACATTAATACGTGTTAGAGGTTGCCATGGTCCTTTCATTACTATGGCTGCAGCAGTACTTAAACATTTGTTAATATACATTAACCTTTAGTAAACACACCTCTATATATAGAAAAGGAGCCAACTAAGGAACAGAATTCTAAATGTCAAACTTTTGGCTTTTTGGTCTGGGTCTAGGTTGGAATGATAAACGGAATTGTCTCCTTGCTCACTCCTGAAAACTCCAGAACCAAACGAGCAATTTGCTCACACTTATGCACGATGTGGTGGAAGTGTAAATGTTAATGAGGACATTTTTTTAACACATGCATGTACCCCCCCTCTAAAATATAAAAAGTACATTTGTATTTATGGAGGATGATTTTATAAATTCCTGTGCAGTTAACGCCTGTTGTCATATGCATATTTGGGGCCTATATTATAAAGTCAAGAATACGTGAACTTAACTGAACAGAGCCGTAAAGACACATCTCAATCTAGTTTAGGGTGCAAATGCCTGCACCTAGATCGTGCAAAAGTTATATTTTATAAAAGTTATCCATACATCTAGGCTCTGCCTATGCTCTACCCTAGTCTGCACCCAAACTGAAAGTGAGCCACAGGATTTATTTGTGCGATTAAGCCCTGTAAAATAGAGACTTGTGCACATTTCCATGTGCTCCTTATAAAATTAGCTACTAAAAATCCATCCACACTACACTCCCTTGAAATCTATGTGCAGTGGATAGACACATGTAAACCGACTTTTTACATTTGCAAAATGTCAAACATTTCTAAAATGACCCTCTAATCTTTCCCCACCAGACAACTGGTATTTGCTTGTTTCGGCCCTATGATCTCAAACTCTATAGAATTTTGTCAGAAAAATTATTTACAATTTCGTAAACAAGTAAAGCCCTGGCTATTTCAAAAAGGCTTTCCAAGCAAAATTAGTTGGGTGGTGCTGATGAAATGGTTTTTGGTGGCAGTGGTTGTTTCTGTAGTTCTGTACTTGTTCAGGGTGAGGATATGGAGGGTGGGTTTTTGTATTAGTATTATTGGTAAAATTTGTATGGTATTGAAGGTTTTTTGTATATTGTAACTCATATCAAACTTCCAGGCATAGCATGCAATCAATAAAGAAGCAAAGAAATAGTTTCACATTTAGCATATACCAGTACAACAGAATTTGACACCTAAACACTACAGTTATTATAGACTACATCTTAGTTTTATCTGAAGAGGCAAAAATACATATCATAGATTTACCCTTATTAAAAAGGAGCAAGTTTGTTAATGAAATAAATGACAGATATTCCAACTCAGAGACCGAGTACCTTTCAATTGCACTTTCAAATTCCAGAAACAGAATACAACCAATTTGTTCTCATACAATACAGCATATGGACTGTGAGCTAAAGTTCAAATATGTAATGTTCATTCAACAACAACTAGAGGTAAGGGAATAATTTTCAAAGCTATTTACATGCATAAATCACTATTATAACACTTCCTGGACTTTAAGGGGATCATTTCGTGATAAGACTCCTGTTATATGCCTATTTTATAAAGGAGAATATTTGTCACAATTTAAATCAGAAAGAAGGAACTATTATCATTAATGTTAAACAGACAGAATGTGGGCATTGTGGTTGGTGTTCACTGATTATTTGGGAACATCCTGTCATACGATACAAGCTTAAGGCACATCAATGCACAGACTGCAACTCTGATCATATAGTTTACCTTATTGTTTGTTCATGCCTGTTGCTTTGTGTAGGGTGTACAAAATATAAAATCTGGCTAAGCTTGAGTGAGCATCACAGCCGCATTGTTACGAAAAATTTAGATGCACCTTTAGTTAAATCATTGGCTTGCTAAGTATCACTGTGTGCATGACTTGAGATGGAGGTAATTGAATGATGTGAACTACTTAAATGGGTTGATAATATAGATAAGTGACCCGTGAAAAGCTGGAATGATGAATTTTGACTTCTATCATACAAAATGGTTTATAATTTGAATAAAAATACTACCAGTCTGAATAAGGTAGAAACAAAAAGTTACAGTATAGATCAAATAGCCCCATAAATCACTGACGACAATAAGATCCAAAAATTATTCCTCCAGAGGAAATTACAGTTTTTACTCTCTTTCTAAAATTCAGTAAAATTGGTTTCTGATCTTAAATTGGTTCCAACATTCAGGACCCGTCACACTAAAACCTCAAGTCTTTCAATACAATGTCATATCGAGAACTTGTAAAAGATTTTCCAGAGAGGAATGCAATTATCTTCTAGACAAAAAGCATCGTAACTTATGTCTTCCAACTTCTCAAAGCCTTCAACATTAACACTGACAATTTAAAACTACATATTTCTGTAATGGAAAGCCAAAGTAATTTCCTTAACAAAGGATGCACTCTCTGTTTTCTTTCTTCCCAGTAAAAAACCTTCAATTGTATTCCACACAATCTGCAACTATATCATTTGTTTTTGTGCCATCAAGCCAATGCTTACTCCTAGTGACCCAGCAGTTTCTGGGTTTTCTTGGCAAGTTATGAGTGGAAGTTTACTAGGCCTTTTTTTCTGAGGCAATGGAGGGTAAAGTGACTTGCCCAAGGTCACAAGGAGTGCCAGTGGGAATCAAACCCAGATCTCTTGGATACTATGCTGCTGCTCTAACCACTAGGCTACTCCTCCCTACTATATCATTACTGTACCTTTAATCCCATATAGAATACATTACAATAGTCCAGTCTATGTAACTGTCCATAATTCATTTTCCCTCCAAAGGTGGTTTAGGCTGGCAAACCAATTTCAATTTAAATAAAAATTAACTTAGAGAAATTAGCAATTTGCTTGGCTCCAATCCTTTTTCCCCCTATGAATACAGCTCAGGATCAAAGATCATTTATCCAAGGGATAGAAATGCCATAAATCATGGGTAATGCTGCCATATCCGTGTACACTGAAATTTGGCCCCTCATTTTGCTGAAAGTAGGCTTTTGGGAATGCCAATGTACAATTCATGTAAGCACAATCTTGCAATATGCATACTCCCCCTCCCCACAATTTTCTAAGAACTATTTGCCATATGTAAAATGTATTTTACACACAGAAAATGCTTTATAAAAAATTACCCCCTAATTACTGAGAAAAATGTGTATATAAAGCCATGATGCGTATACTTTTTTTTTTCTTTTTACCTGTAACAAGCAGAGATATTCCTCAGGAGGTTTGGTCTTATGCAGATACCTTTGCATAAATTTGTAAGAAAATTGTGTATATACTGAATGGCAAGTGTTAATGTCTGAGTATTTTCAGTCGGATAATATACACATAATGTAAAACTGGTGGAATTCATGAATGTATTGGCTGCACAAGTTAGGTGGGCTGTTACAAAGTTACTACTTTAAGGGATAATTTTATAAAGCATTTGTCAGTGTGCAAAGCAAGGTTTACAGACGGAAAACAGTTCTTACAAAACCGTGCGGATGTATATATGCACACAATTGTGGGTGCTGATGGAATGCAACTCTTCCCCCAGCAACTTATATAGGCACATGCCTCAAAGCAGGGTCCTGATTTATAAAAAGGTGCCTGGGCATGTCTGCTGCCTCTTTAAAGTGAACCTCAATGCTGTAAACCTGCATTATAGCATCATCATTACATCTTATTCTTAGTATATAAGTGCTGCTAGTGTGGAATGCCGGGTCACAGGACTGCTGATTATTTGATGTTATCAGGTTTGCTTCAGGATTAGTGAGACTGATATTGTCATTACAAAATAGGCACATTTTTGAGAATTTCTATAGGCGCCCCGTTAATACATTATGGGGGTAATTCTGAACAGCAAATAGCGGGGATGGACCCACCTACCGGCCCTAGCAAAAGCCTCCCCAAATGAACAACGGTTTGTAAGGGGAGGTCTAGACAGGGGCGTTCCTGAGGCAGAGCGAGGGCGGGCCACAATCCCAGAAGTATAGGGCCAATTCAGAGGCTGGTCCTGTACGTCCGGGGCCTCGGATCTAGACAGGGGACCTATTCCACCCCGAAGATGTAATAAGTCCCCCTGGATATCGTGGGATCTCTAAGCCGGGCCACTGGAAGCAGGTTAGGAGGCGCAGGGGCCCATGGAAGGCTGGACTGGGGGGGGGTCGGGCTGTGGAGAAGAAAGGTTTTTTTTTCACGGCAGGGGATCGTGGCTCCAGTGCCATAGTGACGGGATACCATGGTACTGCGGCTTCATTCAGGAGCCTAGCTGAGGTAGCAGAGCATGTGGCTGGGCGTGCAGGCCAATCAGAATCAGGGCCCGACCTTCATGTCCAAGCCTTAGACCTGATTCCGATGCTGCGGGCACATCTAGCCCCTGCAGGATGACAATCAGGTCTACCTCTGTGCATATTGATTCTGATTGGCCGTACAGGGGGCTGGATGGCATGATTAGATTTGGCCTTCGTGGGGGTAATTGTATGTCACTGGTGTCCATGCAAGTAGGTTTCTGTCTGCTCTGTACTGCAGCAAGCTTATTTTGGCTTGTTTCTGCACTTTGCTATCAGTTATGTAGCATTATTTCTGTATGTTAGTGCTGTAACACAAGTTAGGCATCAAAAAAATCTATTTCACTTTTAGAACATGATAGTTAATTGTTTCTAGTAAAGCTCCCATGGCTGTCTCTTACCGAGCCAAAGTGTTTTTACATTATATGCAAAACAAACATACATAAGCTGTGTTTTATTTTTATTTCAATTTAACTCAGGCCTTTTCAGTAGTAGTTCAAGGCATGTTTCATTCAGGTGCAGTAGATTTTACACTTTCATGTTGCTGTATACTTACCAGTCAGGTATTCCAGAACCGCGGCCATGTACACTGGTGCACCAACTCCAATTCTGTATTTTGGGTGCCCTTTCTTAATGTAACGTAGCATTCTCCCCACTGGAAAAATAACACCAGCTTTTGCAGATCGCGAGGTCTTAGTCGATTTCTTTTTCCCACCTCTACTTGACATCTTTTCTGTTACCTATCAGGAATGGCACCACTGTAAACCAAAAGAACAGATGAATCAAGGCAAGGCACTAACCCTTTCCAGAGTTCTCTTGCAAGAAATCAGAATGACACACAGTTATAATAGGTGTGTAGTTTTGTCTGAAACAAAACAGCTAATTTCAACTGGATTTTAAAATGAAATAAAGTGAAATTTGGTTTATTTCATTTTTAATGAAATGAGGATGACCCTCACACAAAACAAAGCTCTCCGGTGTTCACCCCAAAACATTTTGCCAGCTGGGTGAGGCCACACTATAAGCTGGCCAGCAGCAGCGAATTATCGTCTTTCAGGAAGTTCCATGTACGATGCATTTATTTGTCACTGTTTCAGATTCATTTAGAGTGTCTAATTCATTCTTAGCCTAGTGATCTCTCTTCTTTTCAGGCAGCAGCAATGTCTCAATTGCAAATAGTGTTGGCAGACTAAGGGCAGAATGGCACCTTTCTGTATGGCAGAAGTTAATGGCACTTCTGCCCTATGAAGACAATAGATCACAAGCATAAGAAGGTCTGAGAGACGACCCAGGAGAAAAGTGGTTCTTTTGAAGCAGGATAGGGACTCGGCATTTTTTTTTAGTTTGTTTTTCCATTTAAAATAATTTAAGACTATATATTTCACATTAATAAATTAGGAACGTGCAATCATTAGTGCACATTCATTCATTAATGCTCCTTAAGAAAACTAGTGTGCATGAAATAAATTTAATATGCTGGTGATGGTACCATCCTAAACAGGAGCACACGCGTGAAATACAAAAGCACAAAAGTCTGAAGCGATGTGACTTACAATAAGAAATATGCTTTTTTAAACTGCACGTAGAAATCCAATGTAGAACCTTATATGACCGTGTTTCGACTAGGCCTTCGTCAGGGGTTGAAACCTCAAATGAAAACACACATAAAACAAAAGAAAAAATACATAAAATACATTAACCATTAAGAAATATAATAAACAAATTAAAACAATTGAGGAACATATAAAAAGATGACATCAAAAGTGTAGTGAGGCAACTTACAACAAGAAATATACTGTATTAAATTGTACATAGAAATACAATGTAGAACCCTACTTGGCCATGTTTCAACTAGGGCAGGCCTTCATCAGGGATTGAAATCTGTTAAATTGAGAAGACAAAAGGACCACATATAATCCAGAGGATACTATACCTCAAATGGCCACTATTCAAAATGCCATTTCACGCCCAACTGATTGCACTGGAGCATCGCATATACCAGATCATTGTGTATTTTCTTGTTTGCAACTGCGCTAGTTATTAAACCTATGGGCTGGCTTGTATGCCCTATAAGCTTTCATCTCCTCCTGATATTCAATTGGTTGTTTACTAATGTTACTATGGCGACTGCCTCTGCCTGCAATTTGGCACGAAATGGTGCTTTAAATGGTATCTGCTTGCAGGCAGAGCTTTTCTTGATGCGATCTGGTATATGTGATGCTCCAGTGCAATCAGGTACCTGATCATCTACTCCTTTTTTTCACTATACCCATATGCACCTCATACATGCCACATATCTACCTTGCTATTCATGCACATATAATTGCTCATTAACCTCATCATGATATGGTTTTACTTGCAGTTGGGAGCAAAACAGCATCTTGAATAGCGGCCGTTTGAGGTACAGTGCCCTTTGGATTAGATGTGATCCTTTTGTCGTCCCCATAGAAAAAGTAACCTGATTCTGATCGTTTTTCCATTCTGTGTATTTTGATTCTTTTTTTTCCATTATCTCAGTGATTGGACCAGTTCCCCCACCCTCTCCTTTATAGGGTACTCTTATATGTCTTCAGTTGCTTTTCACATTCCCGCTATTATACTAATATACTCTATGCAAAATTTCATTTGCTTCCATTTGGCAAATCTGAATGTTTTTGACTAGTACAGTATATTGCACTTTATTTTGTGGCCCTGGCTCCATTTATACATCATTTTTGACGTTTGCTGGCTTGCTTGCAATTTTCCTCTGGCGCTACCTGCAGGGACCCGTGGGATTTTAATAAAGAACTAATTTATGTGATCCATCTCTGTATAGGT
The DNA here is from genome assembly GCA_033557465.1 of Ichthyophis bannanicus. Taxonomy (NCBI): domain Eukaryota; kingdom Metazoa; phylum Chordata; class Amphibia; order Gymnophiona; family Ichthyophiidae; genus Ichthyophis; species Ichthyophis bannanicus. The sequence goes on along the minus strand of CM066050.1, from coordinate 34,194,803 downwards.
TGGCTGTTATTTCCTACAGTGGGGCCCCTATACGTCTCATGTAAGAGCTAGTAATCATGATTCTTGATTGGCACCATACTAGTTCAGCAAATACCTTTTAATGTATTTGCAATATGTTTTACAACTTGTGGATTTATTTTTTCTTTTAGCTCCTTTGGGAGTATCGGGTAGGACTTGTTTAGTACCGCGCAGTGCAGATGCACCCATATTTGACTGTAAGTGCACTCCCTTTATAGTCTTCTCCTCCACACAGTAAAAATAGATTCTTAATGAATGTGTATTTTTACATGTGCCTCTTTTATTACTTATTTTATTAATTATTTTCTTTACCATCTTTTTAATTCCCTCGTTCATTTGATATTTGTAAAACAGATCTCTCTCTCTAATGCAACCCTTCTGATATCTCTACGGACCCACTGTACTATTTATAATCAAATATTTTCAAATTGTCTCCCGTTTTTATTGTTTTATGGGTTTTAATATTGTTGATTCTCCACTTAGTTTTGCTTTTCCAATGCATGTTTATGGATAATTATTTAATGGCTTTGATGTTACCTTTTTATATGTTCCTCAGTTGTTTCAATTTGTTCTTATATTTCTTAATGGTTAATGTATTTTGTTTATGTGCGTTTTCATTTTTGATTTCAACCCCAAGCCTAGCTGAAACACGGCCGTGTAGGGTTCTACATTGGATTTCTAAGTGCAATTTAATAAAGTATATTTCTTGCTATAAAAGTCACCTCGCTCCAGACTTTTGTGCCTAAATAAATTTAATACGTGTTAATCTACTAATTGACGTGTGTTAAAAAGTTAGTGCGCCTTAAAATGTTCTAGCATTTGTTAAAAGATTTTTTATTAATATAAATGTGTGAAGTAAACCAATCCCCTCCCCCCTCAATCTGAAAACCCTGAAAGAGAGCCCTATATGAACTGAAAATGAACAGAAACGTTTGCCCTCTGTACAAATTAAGAAATGCATTTGACTGACTGATTAAGCACCACATTCTAGTGAATGTACTGGTCCTGGAAAAAGTTGAATTCTTTTAAAATTCAGAAGCATTAAATTCTTTGCAGATATACAGAATAGGATGGCATATAAAAGCTGATGAGGCTCATCTAGTCTGCCTGTTTTCACATTGTTTCAGTACTGCAGTCAAACCTTACCTTTGTTTACCCACCAACAGGAATCCTCTGTGCTTGTTTCATTCTCTCTTCAAATCGCAACACTGTTTTTGCCACCACTACCTGGGAAGCTATTCCATGCATCCACCAGTCTCTAATGAAAGCATAACTGCTTGCCTGTAGCGGGGGTTCTCTGTAGACAGCAGGGGTATGCAGTCACACTCTGAAGATGAAATCTCTGACTCGGCCTAAGTTGTCCAGATCGCCCATAACTAAGAGAAGCATTTGATCCTCTTCCAGCATGTGTGCCTGCTTTCCATCTGTTTGCCTTCGAAGGAATCAGTTGTTAATATAGCAGAGAAAAAACACCTGCTCTGTACATCTTGTGAAGTATTTTCCGGCTGTGGGAGGAGTTCCTCTTCTATTCAATTTGTCTTTGTTGTAGTGTTGCTGGGTGTTTTGTTTTGTTTTTTTTACTGTGGAGATGGCGGGCAGGTAAATATGGCTGCATACTCCTACTGTCTACAGAGAACCCCTGTTACAGGTAAGCAACTACACTTTCTCCGGAGACAAGCTGGGGATGCAGACATATTCCAAAAGGTGAGTCCAGAGCCTAGGGCCGCCGTAGAAGCTGCTGATCATCTGTGATCTCCATTGTGTTCTGCACTTTTGGTTGCTTGTGGTGGTTTATTTGTTTTTGTTTTTTTATTTTTAAGGCAGCCCAGGTGAGAGTAGGGCTGATTAGGTAGCAAAGGCAAAGTACTGTGCTGATGAACAGTCCAGACTATAGTGTTTCACAAAGGTGTGGATAGATGTCTAGCTGGCTGCCTTGCAGATGACCTGCAAGGACACAGTTGTCAGATTTGCGATAGAGGCAGCGGTGGCTCCTAGATTGTGTGGGTCCATACACTCGAGTGACAAGGCAACAAGCTTGTAGCAGAAAATGATGCAGTCAGCTATCCACAATGAAATGGTCTGCTGGGAGGCCTGTTGGCCTGGATTATTGGGGCTGAATGTTAGGAAAACCTGGGAAGACTTGCGGTGAGCTCTTGTGCGATCTAGGTAGTACAACAAAGCTTGTTTGCAATCCAGGGTGTGGAGTACTTCCTCCAGAGTGCCTCTCAAGGGTGCCAGAAAAAAAAAAGCAGCTTTCCTATAGCGGCACGTCTTGGATAAGAGCAAACACTTGAAACAGGGCCCGTTGGCCCGAAACGTACGTCGTGTGTGGATTCAATGACCGCTGGTTGAAACCTTGGTTGTGGTGTGATAAAGCTTCACTGGACTATAACAATGAGCTAAGTACAGCGTTTTACTGCGTGAAATTAAAAAAGAAAAAAGAATGGGCTGTCTGGTGTGACTGGATTTTAATTTCAGTTTCCTCCAGCCTCTTCTAACAAAAATATTATTTTCAAATAGGGGGTTATTTGTGGGTTAGTTCTATAGTTTTTGGATTTATATTTGCTGACCCAAGGATTGTGTTTGGAGAAAAAAAAAGCAGGCAGGATGAGAGGATGATTGAGGTGGAAGTCTGACACGACCTTGGGGAAGAATTTGAGACGAGTCCTGAGGATGACCTTGTCATGAAGGAACTGTGTGTAAGGAGGATAGTGGACAAGGGTGTTGAGTTCCCCGATTCATCTGGCCGATGTTATGGCTATGAGGAATAGTGTCTTCCAAATGAGAAACTTGAGGGAGGCAGTTGCAAGTGGCTCAAAAGTGAAAGCTCATGCAGGCACGGGGATGAATGGGAGGTTTGATGTTCAGGAGTCCCCTCATGAATCTGGAGACGACCGGATACATGGAGATAAGCTTTCCGTCGATGGGCGCATGCGAAACTTCAATTGCTGACAGGTGATATCAAACCAAGTTAGTGAGTTTGAAGTCCGGAATTTGACAAATGAAGGATGGAGGCTAGGACATGCGCTACAGAACAGTGGATGGGATTGAGAGTCTGAAGCTGCTCAGCTGAAGAAACGTGACCACTTGTTATTGTAAGAGTTCTGTGTAGCTGGTTTGCATGAGGCCTGGATGACAGTGAGGACAAAAGGTTTGGGATGCGTCAAAGGCTCTGAAGTTTCCAGGCTGTGTGGAAGAGACTCTTGAGGTTGGAATGCAAGAGGTGTCCTTGATGCTTGGTGAGCAGCCTGGCCGGATACCCAGCAGTATAGGAGGTGTCTGCAGCAGGGCAAGGAGATGAGAAAACCAGATTTGACAAGGCCACACAGAGCTATAAGGATGAGCGAGGCCTGGTCCTGCTTGGTTTTGAGCAGGACGCGTGTGATCAGTGGGAATGGCAGAAAAGCATAGAGGAATCCCCAGGACAAGTCCATGCCAAAGGCACTGCCCTCCCTGCGATGTGGACTGAGATGTAAGGAGCAGAAAGTGGGGCATCTGACATTTTCAGAAGCAGCAAAGAGGTCCACGTCTGGCTAGCCCCAGGCATCGATGATGGCCTGAAGGACAGTTTGATCGAGGTAGCACTCATGTGGGTCCAGTTGCCAAATGAGTGTATCAGCAAGATGATTCAGCGACCTTGGGAGGTAGGTTGCTTGGAGGGTCATCCCAATAGAGAGAACAAAGACCCAGAGGCACATCACTTCATGGTAGAGTTAAAGCGAGCCGGCTTATTGATGTAGAATATGGAGACTTGGTGGACTGTGCACACTAGGACGATCTTGCAGTGAACCTAGTCCACAAGGACAGTGAGGTCATAGAAGACAGCTCATAGTTCCAAGACATTTATGTGTAGTGATCTCTCGAGAGATGAGCACAGCCCCTGCATTAACAAGTATTGTAGGTGTGCTCCCCAGCCTTGAGTGGAAGCATCTGTCGTGAGGGTCAGGTGATGTGGCAGTGGTAGTGGCAGGAAGGGACAGCCATTGGCTGGGTTGGACAGCATCACCTACCACCAGTTGCGCAGGTGGGACAATGGGAATGCAAGCGGCCATGTGCCCCAGAAGCGTGTGGGCCAATGCTGTCCAACAAGTGGTCAGGGCACTGCTGAGATGATGCAAGAACTGGGTTCTTTCTAAAGGGAAGGAAGGCTCTGCCATGCAGGGTGTCTACGTACACCCCTATGAAGGTCAAGTGCTGCTGAGGCAGGGGCTCTGGTTTCTGGTGATGATCACAAAGCTCAATGCTTGCAGGATGGTGGAAGTGGCTTGGATGGTGTAACGGGCCATTTCCAGTGATGCCTCCGAGATGAGCCAGTTGTCAAGGTAGGGATATATACTATGTCTGTGACTCCTCAGGAAGCTGATGATGATCACTATGCACTTGGTGAAGGCTCGGGGAGCGGAGAACAGTCTAAAAGGGAGGACTTTTTATTGGTGATGGCTGTTCAAGAACTGGAAACAAAGATACTGCTAATGATGCTGATGAATAGGGATATGGGTGTAAGCATTCTTTAGGTTCATAGGCCAGCCAGTCGTGACGGCTGAGAAGAGGGAGTATGGTGCTCAGGGAGTGCATTTTGAATTTCTCCTTCTTCAGGAAAAGGTTGAGGTATTGAAGGTCGAGGATGGGTTGGAGACCTCCCAATTTCTTGGGGATGAGGAAGAAGCACAAGGAGAAGCCTTGATTAACTTTAAGGGGAGGAATCAGCTGTATGGAATCATTGAGTAGCAGTTGGTGAACTCCTGAGCCAGTTGCTCTACATGGTGTCCAGGAAGTCAGCTGGCACTGGGAGTGGGGTTGGAGGGAGAGAGCCTGGAGAAATTAAGTTTCAGGATGGTGCATCTGGGTCTACAAAAGGACTCAAGAAATGTAATTGATGTGTCATTTGTGCAGTTATTTTGGATATAGCGCATTTCGTACATTCAACAAAGGGATTCACGTATCATTTACATGATTCTACCACGTGTGAATCTACTGGTGTAGTTTACGTTGTGCTTTGCCCATGTCAGTTATTATATATTGGGCAGACTTCTCGTCTGTTTAAAACTCGGATTATTGAACATTTGTCTGCCATTTGTAGGGGGTTTGGAATCGGCTCCTTTGGTGACACATTGGCGAGAAAGAGGTCATACTGTGCAGGATCTTCGGTGCTTTGTTTTGGAGCAGGTTAGGGGAGAGGTGGGTGGAGATTTTCATTGGTACCTGTGTCGTCATGAACAGCTTACTTTTCAATGGAACACCATGGTACCGTGTGGGTTAAATTTGCAGGTAGAATGGCACTGTTTTTATTGAATGCTGGGATATTTAAACACCTGGGGCTTGGGCGCTTGCGCTGGCATCCGTTGGAGTTTAGCAGTGATGTGGTGAGGTTTGACTAAAGATAAGCCAAAGGTCAGTTGTTTTCTTGTTTGTATGGAATGATATGTATGCTGTTTGGGTATATGTTTTAAAGTCTTTGTGATTTGATGGGGGTGTTTTTATATTAAATAATGATTAAAGAGATTTTTTAATACACTCCATATTTGTGATTCCATTGGTAAAGATATTACTTATTATATAATGATTTAACCTTGAAGGTGGATAGGTTACATTGTATTTCGTTTTGGGTAGCATATAATTTGTAACTTTTCTGGTGATTTGTATTTAGAAATTGAGTTTGTAACAGTCTTGTATGATGGTGAGGACCCTGTGGTCTGTGATGATAAAACTGCCAGCCCTCTCAGAAAAAAAAAAACGTATGTATTCCCCAACTGGCAGATAGTCAAAAGCTGGGGTTGGGCTTTCTTCTTCTTGCTGGCGGGGTCGCTGACTGTAGAGTTGACTTTGGAGGCGTTGTTAGGGTGGCCTGGGGTAGGTTTGGTATCGGCAACATGGGAAAAACTGCTGTAAAATATTGGTAATGGTAGGGCCACCAATACTGATGTAGAGCCGGTCAACGAGCTGACGATTAGGGCTCGGCCAGTTGCACAGCCAGCTTTCTGACCATGGAGGGGTGATCTTACACCTCAGAGATGGCTTCATGCACTTGGCATGGGGCATCTGCCAAATGATCATGAAAATCCTCCCGAAGAGCAGAGCCGTGTGGTGCACCTGGCTGAAATGGCTGCAGCTGAGCACACCATGGAATCGTAAATGTCACAGGTGACATGGATGATTTGATAGAGAGACTTGTGAAGGTCAGTTACCAATTGCGCAGGATTCTCTATGGCTGGTTCATTGAATCGGAGGAGGGGGTCATGGTGGTAGTGGAACATCTGTAGTTGATGAAACAAGGCCCGCATGGCTAGGGTGCTACTCTGGTAGGACCTCTGGCCGATAGCATAGGGGTTCGCTGTTCCTTAGCTGGCGAAGGTTTGGAATTCTTGGACTTTTTCAGTACTGCCTCTAACTGGTGAGGGAGCTGCTGGTGTTTGAAACTGGGTGTTGGTGAACTTTGTATTTGAGATCCAGTCGTCGAGACGTGGCACTACCCGATGTAGGTGTTTTCCAGATGGAGGCTTGGAGGTCGAGAAGAAGCAATATGCACAAGACTGATTTGCATACACTGGGTCTACAATGTATGCAAATCTGCATACATAATGATGCATGTTCATTATGGATATCCTGAAGAAAAGTTACATGTACTTTCAGGAAATGGTTGGGAAAATTTTGGAAATTGAAAGGGGCTATAGCAATGGGGTTACACCATTAGTCAATAGGGTCACAGAAACAGGGCCATTTCAGTGTGACCTATGCTAAGTAGTGGCAGTCACCAGTCAGCATATGGCCTGTGAGCATTCATAGGCCCGTGCCCTCTCCTGGGTAGGCTTCTTGTTAGACTGAAAACCCATGCTGAGTACTGGGGTCTGTAAGCGCACAATGCACACTGACATAAGGGACCCTGTGCTGACTGCCACTGCTTTCTGCTTTAGATAGATAAGTTGAGGGAAGGAAAGGAGGCTGGAGACCTGCTATTCTGATTTCATCATTATCTGGAGGTCACGTGAATTTCAGTTGGTAAAATGGGGTCATATGGAATAAAAATTTGGAAAGCACAGGGCTATAGACTCCACAAGGATGAAAAACTGTTGAGATGTACAGTACACTGCAGATTACAGAAGCCTTTTAAATCAAGAACATTCTTAAAAATATACACAGAAAATCCTGAAAGTTGTTAATTCAGCTGTTTATGAGGCCAGTATACTAAAGGGCTTCAATATGGGCCATAATATAAACCATTCTGAAAGTAATTTTATTGCTTTAAAAGTTACACTGATGTTAATGCAAAAAGAGCTTATCTATGTCTCCCTGAGGTGCAGTTACATTTTTCACAATAACGGACCTGCATTAATGTTTGTACTTTTTATGTACATTTTACTAGGTGTTCATGGGTAATCAGAAATTTTTGCATAAGTCTGCAGCTTATTAACTATTCCAAACAGATATTGCACTAAGGCTCACTTAAGCTAATCAATGCATGAAAGGTCAATTACATGTGTTAAACATGCTTTTAATGTAGGTTGATGCTTGTGCAAATGCTGACGAACTATGATATACTGGCCCTTTTGTATTTCCTAAGCTTAGCCTGAACAATATATATATATATATATATATATATATATATATACATACATACATACACACACACTGTACACACACAAACAATGTTTTTACCTACAGATTAGACTGATAGGTACATCTGGATATTCGGTAGGCATAACACTCAAAAACAAAGTGAAAACCCATTTGAACAAAATATAGAAGCAGAGAAGCATATAGAAGCACTATAATTTTCTAGACATCTGATGAGATGGCAGGCTGAAGGAAAGAAGTATTTACTTCTAGAGAATGCAATGATGCAGGACTTACAAGAACAGAAATTGTGTCAAATAAGCTTGATCTTCAAATATGATCCTAGGTGATCTTAAAGCTTATGCACAGCAACATATTTGATTATTTTTGTGCTTTTCATAGCAAAAGGTATCACGAATCATTATCAAGCCGATATTCAAAAAGCACTTTTTGCAATGTCATCCCAACTTCGGCCCAAATGATATCACATAGCTACATATACCATGCTTCATTCACACACTGCTGAAACCTGTAAACTCCCAAGTTGTTAAATCCAAGTTTGTACCCCCATGAGTTCTATGTAATTTCAACTTCTATGAGTTTGTTATTGTCGTTCTATGTAAACCGTCTTGGCATAAAGGCGATATAAAAAAACACCTGTTAAATAAATAAATAAATTTTAAATTTGGAGTAGGAGTTGGATTTGGGAAGGGCCAAGGGCAGTGTTATGTGATGAGTAGTGAAATTCAGCTTCTCTCTGGATAACTTCTATAGTTAACTATGAATGCATAAACAGCAAGTATAACTTTTTAGGTCAATATTCAGCCATGCAGAGAACATATAATTTGAAATGACTAAGTAAGATGGTTTCAACTGATAGACAGCATCCCTGAATATACCTATCTGTTTAACTGGTACTGCTGAGTATTCTCGTACAACTTGAAATGCTTTAGACATATTAGCATATACCTTCTATTTGTGCACAACCACCTAGACGCGTAACTTCTATGTCTGGGGTAATTTTATAATGAATTGTTTGCACTTAAACCCTATTGTACATGCATGCAATGCAATGTGTGCCTTTGTCTAAGTACGGACTCCTGGCGACCCAACAGCTCCTGGGTTTTCTTGGCAGTGTGACCGGAAGTAGAATGCCAATGGAGGGTTAAGTGACTTACCAAAGACCACAAGAAGTGCTAGTGGGAATTGAACCCTGCTCTCTTGATTACCAAGCCTAAAGGGCCTTTTATAAAATAACTCCATGCATAAAGGTTTACATGGCAACAAGATAACCAGACAGCACATTCTTTTATATAACCAAGGTGTAAGCAAATTTGGGGGTGTAGTTTGGGCATAGCATGGGAGGAATCATGAGGTGCGTGCATAGGTTATAAAATATAAACCTATGTCAGCTGCATATATTTAGAGCTCCTGAGCAGGTGTAAAAACCTACAACCACATTTTAGCCACGATTTCAGCAGGTTTTGTAAGGAGATTTTATGACAACACAAACACTACAAAATAGCCGCAAAATAAGTGCCTACTTGGCTTGCCAACCTAGTCGACCTGTTACAAAATTATCTACGTGGATAAACATAATAGCTTAGATTTATAAATTATGGGGGTCATTTTAGAAACACTATTTGTGATTTTAACATCTGAAAATGCCAATTCAGACGTCTCAATCACATCCATGTCCCTAAAACCATTTTAGAATTGCCCGAGTGTGTATGTGTTCAGTGTGGTCACATCTGTGTCACATGGGGACATGCCAGAGGCATCTTTGGGGCATTTTTAAAACAATTGCTGCCACATGTGTCCATGTGTATACCTGGCCCCTAGGCATGATCAAGAACACAGCAGGGAGAGTGATGTATGGAGGCCACAGGTGCTTTATTGAGTGAACAAACCCCTATGTGTTTCGGCACAGTCTTTTTCAGGGGGCACACATCAAAGGCACTCTGTGTAAAATTTGAAGTAAAGGACTCACTCCAATAGTGAACCACTTAATATCACATCCGATTGAGCAAATTGTTTTCCACACTGTGAATGGTAACAAATCTTCAGAGCTCTGCCAAACCCTGTTGCCAGTCTGGCAAGTCACAAAAACGTGTGGCAGATATCAACAGATTTGCTGTGGGTTTTGTCTACAAACAGGCAATTCCTTTAAAAGAGGTTCATCAAACGATCTGAGGAATCACTGACAATTTTCCGAGTTTGAATTGTTTTATAGAAATTCTTTTATAGAAATTTGCACATGCCTAACCAGAACATGGCTGCTGTGAGGCTTTTGTTGTTAACTTGCCTCCTTGCTTCACAATCCAGGAAACTCGAAGCAGACAAGCAGCACTGAAAATCCTCCCTGTTTAGGTTGGCCTAGGGGCTCAGTAGATTTGATATCCACGTTAAGTGTTTTGTTACGAGTCGGCTAGGTATGGCAAAGAGGCAATGTTCCCTGGTCCTGGTGAGAGGGAATCCTAGTCATTGTGTAATATTAAACTTCTAGTGTTCAGATTTAGGGCCCATCATTACAGTCCATGTGACCATGGCCTGTAATGATGTAAAGACCATGTGCATGGACTCTAGGGTAGGGTTGTTACTACGGTGAGAAAATTAAGCGAGGTGGGAGGGGGAAAATAGGAGAAAACTCCCCAGATAGTTGGGAATGAAGTATCATGACATCAAATCTCAACCTTGGGTTTCAGCTAAGGTAGGAGTAAATTGCCACGGCCTTCTCCCTCTCCCCAGAAAAGATTATGTAGGCCTGTAGTATTGATTGACAATGGACTGAGACCCATGAGGTGCTTCACCAAGTGCCCCCAAGCATTTTTTTTACAATCCTATTTAAAAATAAACCTTTTAGAAGCTAGACAACATTTGACGCTCCATTAGGATTGAAACTGTAGTCTTGAGAACATGAAACAAAACATGGAGTCCTTTCTACTGATACATGTATATCAACTTGATTAACAAATATCCGCCTTTTATGGCAACTTTGTGCTCTATATCTAAGATCAGTGCAAGAAGGTACTGCATTTAGATGTAACTGTGCAAAAGTGATCCAGCAGTGTAATCACTGCCTGTCTGCTACAGACTGCGTTATTAACCAGGTTCAGTTTGAAGGTCATTTCCCTACACAACCTGCTGGCGCTAACAAACTCTGAATAATATCTCTGAGCTGCACCGAGTTCTACTTGGTCAAGTGTTTTGGCTACCTGTAGAGACAGCTGATTTCCCCCATTTATGTCATATCCTGTGAAACAGTATGGAATCTTAGAAAGCAAAATATAGCACCGGCAATGTTCATCTGAATAAAATGCACACTTTTCTAGTATTATCATTTTACTGTATTTCATAAATATGCTTTTTTTCAGCTGAGTGAACTCCCTCCTCTCCCCGCTCCCTCTCAATAATTAATGCTGCTTCATCACTTTATAACATGGTCAAATCATTAACTGACTTTAACGATTATCCAGTAGTGGATTTAAAAACTAATGAGCTGTTAAGTAAAGAAGTTAGCACTCACTTACTAATCAGGTTTTGTATTGCACAGTGCTGACTCTGATCAATAGCCTACATTCCCATAGTGATTTCAGTCAGTAAATTAAAGCTGAGAGATTTTACAATAGTGCCCCTTATTGTCCATTTTGTTGTCGCACAGTGATAAAGCTCATAAAAAAAGTAATAGTTCCACCAGGATCTTACTTCCAGGTATACTTCTAAAATGTGCTAACTTGTTCTGCCATAGATTGTTAGCAAATAGGCTTTTTATACATAGAATGTAACTATACATTTTGGTAAATATGCTCCTTAGATGAAATTTTAGTGATTCACAAAAGATTGAAGGTAAGGGGGGAGTTAATAAAGTTCTACACCTCAATCTCTCTCTCCTTCCCTTCACTCACAATCCTTTCTTCAACCTAGTACTGAGGTGGAAACTGCAAATTTTACCTCCTACTCTAAATTCAACTCACTACCTGCTCTTCCAATCCGATCCCACCCATCTACTAAGTTTTATCTTTTCTGCTGTTAACCCCTCCCTTTGTCATATCCCCAATCATATTTCACAGTGTGTGTTCCTGCAGCCTTCAAATATGCTGTCATTACCCCTCTCCTCAAAAATCATTCACTAGATCCTACCTACCCTTTCAATTAACGGCTCATCTCCTTTCTCCAAACTACTCAAGCGTATGGTTCACCACCGCTGTCTTGATTTCCTCTCAAACCATTCTCAATCCACTGCAATCTGGTTTTTGTCCTCTACATTCCACTGTCAAAGTCTCCAGCGGCCGCTTCTTGGCCAAATCCAAGAGCCTTTTACTTGATCTTCATCCTTCCTGATTTATCTACTGCTTTTGACACGGCCTTCTCCTCAATACCCTGTTTTCACTTGGCTTTCTCTCTTATCTCTCTCGTCGCACTTTTAGTGTATGGTCTGGTGGATCTTTCTCTACTGCTATCTACCTCCAAGAATTCAAGAAAGCATGAGACCAACACAGAAGATCTCTACAGGAAAAGAAAAAAAATAAAAAAAATAAAAAATAAAAAAAAGACTATAGTTGTTATGGAAGGGCAGACTGGATATGCTATATGGGCCTGACATTCAGCTGGGCAGGCTATGCACCACTAAGGCACATGGCCCAGCCTGCTGACCCTTAACATTGAATATTCAATGCTGTAGCGAAGGCACTGAATATCTGACATCGCCGCATATGCAGTGAGGCTAACCGGGTAGTGGAGATACTGCACCTGAAATCTCTACGGGAATCCAGGCCCGTATCTCAGCCTACGTTTCTGATGTTGCTGCCTGGATGTCCCACTGCCATCTAAAATTGAACATGGCTAAAATAGAGTTCATTATATTTTGGCCCATAAACCCACCTTCCCCCTTTCTCTGTCTCGATGGATAACATGTCATCCTCCTTGTTTCCTCAGCTTGCATCCCTGGGGTTATCTTTTCTCTCTCTCTGACCCCCCCCCCCCCACGACCTGCTCCTCATTGGTCTCTACCTAAATCATCTCTCTCCTCTTCAATCCATTCAGATCTTAGCAACTCTGGCAGAGGATTAGCTTCGCAGCCATGTCCTCAAAACCCCCTCTCCTCAGGTCATTAAATTGTCTCCCTATCCATTTCCACATGCAGTTCAAACTTCTCCTACTGACATATATGCATTCACTCTGCTGCTCCTCATTACCTCTCCTCTCTTATCTCTCCCTACATCCCTCCTCGGGAACTCCACTCATCAGGAAATCTTATATCTGTGCCCTTCGCTTCCACCGCCAACTCCAGACTTGTGTTCTTTCTACCTTGCTGCACTCTATGCCTGGAACAGACTAACTGAGTTGTTCCATCCGTCTCCATCTCTGGTCCTATTCAGATCCATGCTAAAAATCCATCTCTTTGTGGTTGTTTTTAGATCCTAACCCCTTTATTCTCCTGTTTATCACCCTGTGCTTGCAAAATGGGTGGCCAGCATGTTCGAGTCTCCCCACATAGATGTGCCCGAATGGTATTTCATGACAGGCACATTTATGTAGACACAGGCACTGCCATCCACTCCGGGCAGGTGGAAGATTCTAAAATTGGTCCAGATCATGGATGTGCCTCTGCTATTGATATGCACAAGTTTGGCACTTTCATGGTCTTTCAGAGGTTCCGACAGAGTGATTTTGGAAGTCATGTACACGGCCCCACATTCACTACTGCCACACCCACAGTATTTGGGACGTTTTGATCTGGATGTTGTTCAGTGGTAGCACTGGCCCTGTTAAGAACTTAAGATGTATCAAGTTGGGTAAGATATATGGTTAATCAAGTCCAACATCCTGTCTCTGACAGTGGCCAGTCCAGGTCATGACGACCCTAGCAAGATCCCAAGGCATACCTTGTGAAATGCTCACACCCAGAAAAAAGTGGTAGCTTTTCCAAAACTACATGATGAATAATGGTTTATGGACTTTTCCTCTAGAAACTTGTACAAATCCTTTTTAAACCCAGCTGTGTTAACTGCCCTGATCAAATCCTCTGGCAACAAATTTCACAACACAACTGTGTGTTGAATGAAAAAAATGCTATCGTTGATTCAAAGATGTGCACAGAAAAAAATGGTTGATTTTAGATCATTTTATGACCTGTTTTCCATCAATTTTCAATCATTTTGTTTCACACATGTTTTAGTTTTAAAAAGTGTTACAATGCATTGATCAGCATAATATGTATTAATTTGTAGGTTAATGAGTGTAAAATCAATTTAGCATACCACATCTCCTGATATTAGAATTACTTGAAAGGGTAAACGACCTTGATTACACATTCCACCCAACTCATGAGTTTACAGAGCTCTATCACATCCCCTTTCAGCTATCTCTTCTCCAACTTGAAGAGCTACAACCTGTTTAGCCTGTCTTCATAGGGGAGGCATTCCATTCCTTTTAACAACTGCACTGCCCTTCTCTAGTTCTGCTGTATGATTTTTGAGATGGGATCACTAGAACTGCACAAAATATGCAAGGTGTGGTTGCACCATGGATCAATACAGAGACATGATATTCTCTGTTTTATTTTACATTCAATTCCTAGTAATTCCTAACACCGTGGGGCATGTTTACTAAAGGTTAATGTGCATTAATGTACTTAACATGTTACATGCTACTGCACCCACAGAGATAAAAATGCTGTGGACACTTACCACATGCTAACCTCAGTAACGTGCATTAAAACTTTTAGTAAACATGCTTCTGTGTTTTGTTTTTTTTATCACTGCCACAAGTTCTATAATACCACCCCCATAAATTCACACAAATTGAAAGGTTTCACCATACAATCGTCAGAAGTGTGGTTTTACATAAGAACATAAGATATGCCATACTGGGTCAGACCAAGGTCCATCAAGCCCAGTATTCTGTTTCCAACAGTGGCCAATCTAGGTCATACGTACCTAGCAGTTTCCCCAAGAGACACAAGTTCCACAGTGCTTGTACTGGGTCAAGCATTGATATCTTCTGTCACTTCTTAATAATGGTTTATGGACCTTTCCTCCAGGAACTTGTCCAAACCTTTTTTAAACCCAGCTACACTAACAGCCTTTACTACATCCTCCGGTAACAAATTCCAGAGTTTGATTACACGTTGAGTGAAAAAATATTTTCTTTTATTAGTCTTAAATAGTTTACCCTGTAGCTTCATTGCATGTCCCCTAGTCTTTCTATATTCTGATAACGTAAACAATCGATCTACGTTTACCCGTTCCATTCCGTTCATTAATTTATAGACTTCTATCATATCTCCCCTCAGCCGTCTCTTTTCCAGGTTAAAGAGCCCTAACCTTTTTAGCCTTTCTTCATAGGAGTATCCTTCCATCCCCTTTACCATTTTGGTGGCTCTTCTCTGTACCTTTTCTAAAATCGCTATATCCTTTTTAAGATACGGTGACCAGAATTGCACACAATATTCAAGGTGCGGTCTCACCATGGAACGATATAGAGGCATTATAATATCTTGTTTTATTTTCCATTCCTTTCCTTATCATACCTAGCATTCTATTTGCTCTCTTGGCCGCCGCTGCACACTGGGCCGAGGGTTTTAACATGGTATCCACAATGACGCCTAAATCTTTTTCCTGGGTGGTGGTTCCTAATGTGGAACCTTGCATCGTGTAACCATAGTTTGGGTTGTTCTTCCCTAGGTGCATAACCTTGCACTTGTCCACATTAAATTTCATCTGCCATTTTGATGCCCAGTCTTCCAATTTATCAAGATCCTCTTGCAATTTTTCACAATATTCTTGGGTTTTAACAACTTTAAATAGTTTTGTGTCATCTGCAAATTTGATAACCTCACTCGTTATTCCATTTTCCAGGTCATTTATGAATATGTCAAAAAGCAGCGGACCCAGCACAGATCCCTGGGGTACACCACTATTCACCTTTCTCCATTGGGAAAATTGGCCATTTAGCCCTACCCTCTGCTTTTTATCTTTTAACCAGTTCCTGAACCACAATAGTACACTGCCTCCTATCCCATGACTCTTTAGTTTTGCCAAAAGTCTCTGATGAGGGACCTTGTCAAAGGCTTTCTGAAAGTCCAGATACACAATATCAACCGACTCACCTTTGTCCACCTGTTTATTCACGCCTTCAAAAAAAACATAACAGATTAGTAAGACAAGATCTTCCTTGTCTGAAGCCATGTTGGCTGTCTCCCATTAGGTTGTGACTATCTACATGCTGAGTAATTTTATTCTTTATGATGGTTTCTACCATTTTTCCCGGTACTGACGTCAGGCTCACCGGTCTGTAGTTTCCCGGATCACCCCTGGAACCCTTTTTAAAAATTGGTGTTACATTGGCGATCCTCCAAACTTCAGGTATTAGAGATGATTTTAATGATAGTTCACAGATTGCAGACCTGCTATCAGTAATCTCATATTTCAGTTCTTTCAACACCCTTGGATGTATACCATCCGGCCCAGGTGATTTGCTACTCTTCAGTTTATCTAATAGTTGTAAGACATCTTCCTGATGTATCGATATTTCCTTCAATTCTTCCGCACCTTTAAATACCACTTCAGTCATGGGTAACATCCCTACATCTTCCTCAGTAAAGACCGAAGCAAAGAATTCATTCAGTCTCTCCGCTATTGCCTTGTCGCCTTAGTGCTCCTTTAACCCCTTTATCATCTAATGGACCAACTGACTTTCACAGGTTTTTTGCTACGAATGTACTTGAAAAGGTCTTTATTTCGCGTTTTTCTTACGCAGCAAGCTTCTTCTCAAATTCTCTCTTTGCCTGCCTTATCAATGCCTTGCATTTGACTTGCCAGTGCTTGTGCTGTTTCCAGGTTTCGTCGTTTGGCTCTTTTTTCCATTTCCTGAAAGATGCTTTTTGGCAACAGCCTCTCTGACCTCACCTTTAAACCATGCTGGCAGTTTTTTGGACTTCCTTCCACTTTTCTTAAAGCGTGGAATACAGCTGGTCTGGGCTTCCAAGATAGTATTTTTCAACAACACCCAAGCTTGATGTACGTCTTTAACCTTCGCAACTGCTCCTTTTATCATAGTCTCCCTTTCGAAAGTTAAAAGGTAGTACTGTGGATTTCCTTACTATCCCTCCTCCATTAATTAAATCAAAGGCGATCATGCTATGATCACTATTACCAAGTGGCCCCAACACCCTTATCTCTTGCACTAGATCTGGTGTTCCACTAAGGACTAGGTCTAATATGGCTTCCCCTCTGGTCGGTTCATGAACCAGCTGCTCCAAGAAGCAGTCATTTATTTCATCTAGGAACTTTATCTCCCTAGCATGTCCTGACGTGACACTGACCCAGTCGATACCGGGGTAATTGAAATCACCCATTATTATTACTGCGCTGTAACATTTGTAAGCGTCCTTGATTTCTTTGAGCATTTCATCATCCATTTGGTCATTCTGGCCAGGTGCTCGATAGTACACCCCCACTGCCATCGCCTTCCCCCTTTTATATGGAATTTCAATCCATATAGATTCTACAGCAGATTTTGTTTCCTGCAAAACTTTAATCCTTTCTGAGTCAATGCCCTCTCTAACAGAGCGCAACCCCTCCACCAATTTGATCAGCTCTATCATTACGATATAGTTTGTACCCAGGTATCACAGTGTCCCACTGGTTGTCCTCCTTCCACTATGTCTCTAATATTCCAATCATATCTAACCTTTCATTTAGTGCTATATATTCTAACTCTCCCATCTTATTCTTTAAACTTCTAGCATTTGCATACAAGCATTTTAGAGAATGTATTTTATTCATGTTAATTTGGCTATTGTTAGACATGAGTAAATTGGGATCTTTAAGCTCTGTCTGCTCCATACTTGAGGGCATTTGGGCTACTTTACTCTTTTGTGGAACCTCTCTGCTTTTGGTAGTATCCTTCAAGGATACATTCTTCCGAACCATCCGCTCTTGGGCAACTGTCGGCTTTCCCCTAATATCTAGTTTAAAAGCTGCTCTATCTCCTTTTTAAAGGTTAATGCCAGCAGCCTGGTTCCATCCCGGTTAAGGTGAAGCCCATCCCTTCGGAAGAGCCCCTCCTTTCCCCAGAATGTTCCCCAGTTCCTAACAAATCCAAAACCCTCATCTCTGCACCATTGTCTCATCCACGCATTGAGACTCCGGAGCTCTGCCTGCCATTTGGGTCCTGCGTGTGGAACAGGAAGCATTTTGGAGAATGCTACTCTGGAAGTTCTGGATTTCAACTTCCTACCTAAAAGCCTAAATTTTGCCTCCAGAACCTCCCTACCACATTTTCCTATGTCATTGGTACCAACATGTACCAAGACAGCAGACTCCTCCCCAGCACTATCTAAGACCTTATCTAGGTGGCGCGTGAGGTCCGCTACCTTCGCACCAGGCAGGCATGTTACCAGGCGATCCTCACGTCCACCAGCCACCCAGCTATCTACATGCCTAATGATCGAATCACCAACTATAACGGCTGTCCTAACCCTTCCCTCATGGGCACATGGCCCTGGAGAAACTTCCTCGGTGCGAGAGGGTTTTACATCACCTGGAGGACAGGTCCTAGTTACAGGATCACTTCCTGCCACACCAGGGTGATGCTCTCCTGTCACGTGACCTCTCTCCTCCATGGCAACAGGGGTGCTGCCAGACTGGAGGTGGGACTTCAGGACTATATCCCTGTAGGTCTCGTCTATGTACCTCTCTGTCTGTCTTATGTTTTCCAAGTCTGCTACTTTAGCCTCAAGAGAACGGACTTGTTCCCTGAGAGAAAAGAGCTCCTTGCACCTAGTGCACACGTAAGACCTCTCACCAACTGGGAGAAAATCATACATGTGACACTCAATGCAAAAGACTGGAAAGCCCCCATCCCGCTGCTGGACTGCTGTCTGCATCTTAGTTTTAAGTTTGTGTCTAGATCTTTAAGTTCTTACTTACTAGGGGTTGCTATGGGTATTTATACCAATAAAACTGTACCTAATACGTTTAATATACCTTGTTCACCTGAAGCTTAATTAATCTCAGGTCCTTAGTGTATGACTGATTTGGGTAATGAGCTTCACCTGAAAGCACCTCCTGTCTTTTAAGATGTGTAAGTACCTATAAAGCTATGATTATCCCAGGGGAGGGAGGGAAATAACACTTATTAAAAGAGGGCTGCTACACAGTACCCTGTCTTGTGCTGCTGAGGTAAGCTAAATTCTGATTTGATTTAAATTATAGCTTTTAGCTGCTGCTAGGCTCTAACTTCTTATGAAATTTAAACTACAAGCTCTCTGCTGGGTACTAAATTTAACCAGAAAGCTCTCTTCTGTGTGTTAAATTTAAACTAAAAGTACTTTGCTGTTACTTGGCCCTGAGTGACTATTAAATTTAAACTACAAGCTCTCTGCTGGGTATGAAATGTAACCAGAAAGCTCTCCTCTGTGTTTTAAATTCAAACTTTAATTGCTGCTACTAGGCCCTAACTGATCCAACAAAAAACAGTGGGTTCACAGATTAAGTAGCTTTAATACAAAGAATTCTTTTTAGAAAATTACCAGAAGTATATACTCACAGTTGCAGATTTCTCTCCAGAAGTAACAGTCCCCCTTTCTAGTCCTTCAAGACAGAGGTTCACAGAGTTCTGGTTGAGCTATTTATGCCTCTGCTGCTGAGGTAATGCTGTGACCAACTTCCTGGGTAATTAACAGTCCTTGCTTGGATAGGAGTCGTCTTTCAAAATGGCCTTTTGATCTGCCACCTGGTGTTAACACCTATTGAAAAGGTCTCACAGGTCTCTTGCCCCCTAGGTAAATGATAAATGGATAAAGGTATCCAAATCTTTTTCTTTTTATTCATGATAAAGATGAAAATACATATTTAGAAAAATTAGAAGATAAAATTTTCTTGCTTTTTTACTTTTCTTGTTTTTGCAACTTGCTTGGGATTTTGCTTGGCTTGTTTCTCCTATTATTTTTTTGTTTGTTTGTTGTCTTTTGTTAATTTTTAGTTTTGTTTTTTTATAATTTTGCTTTTCTGAATTGTGAGTGCCCCTGTGACAAGACCCTTGGGATTTTCCTAGTTTTGCAATGATTTTGGAACTAGATGCATTTTTTCAAATGGCTAGAAATATCTTTTTAGACAGACACAACTGTCACCACTGTGCTTGAATCAGGCCTTTTGTGATGTTAAATTATTTCATTTCAACAAAAGATGGAAAGTGAGCTATGCATGGATTATTAGCAGGTTACACGTCATTAGACGAAAACAAAATTTCCCAAAAAATGGAATCAATCTCACTGGCCAATTTTGCCATTTCTGATCTTTCATCCTTTTAGGTAGAAGGTATAAAGATTTGAATCAGATTCTCAGTATTTATCATTACTGAAATCAGTAAGTTAGTCGATGATTTGCAATATCTATGTCTGTATCAAACTTACATACCAGTAAAAAAGTGTTGAGCAAAGTATTTCCCTATCCCTAGAGGACTTACGATCTGAGGGTTCAATGAAGACAACTTGCACTAGAGCCCAACACTAAAGCTCTTGTGCAGGGTTTCCTAGCACAAGTTTAGCACAGATGTTTTGCACAACAATGCTGTATGCAAACAGTATGCAAATGAACTGTATGCAAAACGTCTACGCTAAACAAGGAGAGCAAACTAGGCACATGTCTATAGGTATAGAAATCTACGATAGCACAACTGTATCCTGTGCACAACCCCCCCCCCCCCCCCCAAAGTTTGGCATTTATGCACATGTGCTCAAATCCAGCACATGCACACAGAATTGTTTAAGTACACTTCCTCTACTGTATTCTTTCCGTACTCTCTTCAGCAAGGCCAAAGAAAAGTTACAATGCAAACATTGAAGATATAGACATAAATTTCTCACCAGCACTGACAGCAGCCCTACGAGCTAACCCTTAAAACTTGCTTGGACCTCATGTTAAAATCTCAGCCTTGAGCACACTTTTACATCCGTGCTCCATAGCTAAATTGCTTCATTACCATCCATTTAAATGGATTTAAATGTGTGGTGCACTATCCTTAGCACAGACATTCATGCATGGATTATGCTTGTGTTAGATTCCTTCCTGTATTCTCTGTCCATACTAGAGCAAAAACTTCTACACAAATATTGTGCTTCTTCCTGCGCCAAAAGCAACACGCTTTTGAACCAAGTTGTGAGTTTGCAGGAGTCAACAGAGGCTGAAATAACTTGCCCACTCTCATAAGGGAAGTCAATGGGATTTGAATACTAGCTTCCCTGGCTCTCAGCCTGCTGCTCAAACCACTAGGCTGCTACACCACCCCTCTGAAGTACCCTTTTCCACTAGAAACTGTAGAATTCTACAGAATTCAAATGAACAGACTCCACAAGAACTCTGAAAATGATTTATCACATGCAAAACTCTCTTCTGCTCATACTGGTTGAAAAATCCCTTCAATTATACATATTTCTCTAATTTCACTGTGTATATTCCAATACATTTTCAGCTGTTGTATTTGACAACCAGGTGGTTATGAAGTAAAATGCACACAAGTAACTTTATTCATTTCTTCAGCGTGGAGGAGTAGCCTAATGCTTAGAGCACTGGCTTAGGAACCAAGAAGGATTTAATTCCCACTAGCACTCTTTGTGGCCTTGGGCAAGCACCTTAACCCTCCATTGTCCCAGAGAAATCCAAGTTATTAATATCCCTGTTTAATGTGCATTACCAAGTTTAGGTTACAAAGTAAACTGTTTTGACTAAATAAAGCAGTATTAAAAAAACTTGCTAAATAAATAAATTCATTTCAACATGATGGTGCAAGCAATGCATTGTTGTTACATATGTACTTTCTGAAAATTAAATGCACATATGTATAATTCAAAATATTCTTGAAATTCCTCTTTTTTATACAATCAAATTTATGCATGTTATGAACTTGCATGCATAGTCTTAGGCAGCTGAAAATCCATTTAAATGCATTCAGCCAATCTGCAGGTGTAATCCGCTTTAAAATTTAGCCCAATGTGTACTGAAATAGCAGAGGGGGGAGGGGAGTTGTTGTTGCTTTTGCTTCCCAGACCCCTGGGAGAGAAAATAACAACCTCTTCAAACATGTAATCTCAGTTTACATCAATTAAAAAAAATCACGCTCATCACCTTTTAATTGTTCAGATACAAAATACGGAGCACAGATGCGTATACCTTAATGACGGGCACACAATGTCCAGACTGATAATAAAATGGCTATTGAGTTCCCAACACTTCCTGACGTGCGGCAATTAAATTATCAGTCTGTGCAATTTGTTAAAGGGGATGAACACAAGTGTAAAGAGTGAGAAACAAAAAAGAATGGAGAGTGCTTGTAGGTTTATGCCCCTGGAGTAAAACGCATTTGCTGCAATCTGTTGTTCCCCCGTGAATAGACGTGTTCAGAGCTCTGTCGAATGAAACTCAACTGCACAGCTCATTTCTGGATTTCAGCCTCTTTAAAGCGGAGAAGCAACGGATAAAGGATTCCAGACGGGATCCCACGAATCCTATCCGCTTCCGCCGTAAGCAGGGAAGCGGAAAGCACGAGCCAGCTGCCAGCTTATGCCCAGCACCGTAAGCGCAACGTAACTACTGGTCGCAGTGGAGCGAGCTAGGACAAAAAGAGAGAGGAAGAAAGACCGAGACACTACCTCAAGGCAGCTGCCATGCTCTGAGACACAATCCTAAAAGAATAATAATGCCCCCGAGGGGACGGGCGAACTCCCTCCTACCCTACACGCCGATAACCCGGCGAGCTTGAGAATCAAAGCGCCAGAAGGGCGTCCGCGCCCGTCACTTACAGTCGCGCTCCCGCCAATATGTCTCCTGCCTCTGAGCGCTCGTGTGAACTGGAACCACTAGGGGTAGGGCAGTGCCCGCACCGCCCCCGCCCCACAATGCACCGCGAGGCGCAGACGTCACATCCCCCGGCCTTACTGCACCTTGGTGGCTCGAGGGAGTCACCAGACGTTCGCTCCTTACCCCACCAGGACATGCTTCCTGATGCGCGGATGTAAAGCAGATTCTGATTGGCCCTTCTGGAGATCTTGAAGCTTGGTGCTGCACGGCTTCTTCTGATTGGCCCCACCCTCCTTGTTCTATTCCTTTCTTTTCTTCCTGATCGCTTGGGCGAGCAGTGCCTCAGGCTGTCTTTGCGCTTGGTGTGTAAAGCTGAGGGTTGGGCTGATGATTACAGTAGCTGCTATATATGTGTAACTAGCTGCTTTTCTTTTACCTTTCTCTATTCCTGGCCATTTCATGTCTTCCTTGAAATATTAATATGGATATGGGTTAACTAGGGTCTACATAATGACACTGCAGACGCTAGATAGTACCATCTTCTCATGCTGTGGTATTGCTCTTTTTTTGTGTGCCATCAGGTCAGTGCTGACTCCTAGGTAACCCAGCTGCCTCTTGACTTTCTTGGCAGTGTTGCCAGGCCTTTTCTTCCGAGGCAACAGAGGGTAAAGTGACTTGGCCAAGGTCACAAGGAGTGTCAGTGGGAATCAAACACTTGATCTTCTGGGTACTAGGCAGTTGCTGTAACCTCTAGCCTACTCCTCCATTCTGGTATTATTATATATCTACAAAATAATGTAGCAGCACATTTTGCACAGGGTTAACTGAATGCTAAATGTGCTGTAGTAACCTTTACCACATGCTGAAAGTGCCAATCCCGTGCTAACCACTTATTGCTTGACAGGGCGGAGTATGGGTGTTGACTACACATTGCAGTTAGTGCAGGGTAAAAGCGTCTGCTGCTGTTTTAGTGTACTGGGGTACTTCTTGCCATGCTAATTGCTGGGGAACATGCTGTGCACATCCCTGACAGCTAGCATGGACCTGTCTTCCATCCTATGCTAATTTCTGATCCCTAACTTGCGCAGAATGCACCTTAATAAACATGCCTCTTAATGTGTTGATTAGGAAAAGACAAATTAAGGCAATTGACTTGTTTTCTGCTGCTCCTCACTACCTTTCCTCTCTTCTCTCTTCCTACACTCCTCCTCAAGAACTCTGCTCTTCTGTAGATCCCTTCTCTCTGTGTTCTTCTCTTCTGCCAATTATAGACTTCCATTCTTCCACCTTGCTGCTCCTTATGCCTGGATCAAACCACCTGAATCTGTGCATCAGGCTTCATCTCCAGGCTGAAAACTCACTTCTTGGAGGCTGCTTTTGGATCCTGATCTGCTTAAGAGACTAATGTGACATAAGCGTTTCCTTACCATTCCCCTAGATATACGAGTCCTCAGCTGTTGAGGTGTCTTTCTTAATTAGATTGTAAGCTGTGATGAGCAGGGACTGTCTTTTACATGTGTCTGTACAGTGCTACATATGTTTTGTAGCGCTGTACAAATAATAAGTAGTAGACAACTTGAGTCATTAATACAAGAAGGAATCTGACTTGCTCGAGGTAACAGGTCACACTGACATTGCAAACTCGAGTCTTGAATTGAAAATCCAGGACTTTTCCTATGTAATGGTTTTGGTGGGGCTTTTTTTGTTGTTTTTTAACACTCTACTTCTTTTCCTGAATGGTTTAACATTGCATGGACAAGTATCATTTTGCCATATGATGCCTCATGCCCAGCTGATTCAGTACTATTTAAACTCAATACAACTTTACTCTTTTTAATTCTGAAAAAGGGTGCAGCTTCCATTACAGAAACCCCCAATATAGCCCCTCCCCCAAATTTAATTGGAGCTGGCGTTAGCTATCCGACAGGCCATAAGATATTTAACAAGAATGGCTCCCCCCCGAGGGAAAACAGTGAAATACTCTAATTGGATGAGAATCATTTCATCCCTTTTATCATCTTGGTCTCCCATTTCTGTACCGTTTTTTACATGCGGCAGCCAGAATTGCCCACAACACTCAAGGTCCTGTTCCACCATGGAATGATACAGAGGCATTTTAATATTCTTTGTGGTCTTGGGCAAGCAACCTAAACCTTCTTACCTCATTGTCCCTCCAGTCCAGTCCACACATGTGGGTTATGCTTGCCTACCAGCAGATGGAGACTGAAAACCACTGGTTTGATGATGTCATGGTTTAAGGGTCTCTGTGCAGCCCTGCTCTTACCAGTATTTCTCAGTCTTCATCAGATGGAGGTTGCTAATCTGTGCAGTTTGAAATGGATGGAAGGACTTTGATAGATGGACGCTATGAATGGGCTGAGGGGTGTAGGTTGGAGAACTCCATAAGCCCTTTGGGGGACAGGAAATAACTACTGTACCTGAATATAATTTGCGAGCCAAATGCAAATAAATAAATGTTCTCTATTCTTTGCTTTGTTGGCTGCTGCCACACACTGAGTAGAAAGATCTTTTTCCTGGGTGTTCGCTCCTGGAGGATAATTTTGTAAACTCCCACAAGTTAATGTGTATTTTTCTATGCATCACTAGCTCCTGTTTTCTAAAATCAAGTATTTGCTTACTTTACTTTATAAAATAGTTATGTAAGTAGCCAAAAGCACACATTGAATCTAGGCAGAGCACTTAACGCCAGCCCTGTGACTGGTGTAAATGCTTATGCCTAGATTTTTCAAGAATGTATATACATTTGCACTCTGCCCACATTATGCCCATGTGCACCCAACAGTGAAAGCACATGTGATTAGCTCAACACGCATACTTACAGAATAGTGATCACCTAAAATACATGCATAAATGCTCATTGAAGTATGTAATTCATTGAAACTATAAGGGGTCTGTTTGCTAAAGTGTGTTAGCTGCTACCATGCTGATAACATGGGATGATTGTGCCATGGTATCAACTAATGTGGGCCAAATATAGATATCTCAGCGATTTTCTGCAATGCCTGCATTTTGTGCAGTAGCTGCAGCCTTGGGCAGGAAGTGAGTAGGATAAGGGTAGAGAGTGGGCATGCACGATTACCATGGATGTAAACACTGCATGGGAATCGCCAAAGTTGCAGGCAGCATGGGTGCATCTAATGCCACCTCAGTGAGTGGCAATAGCTGCAGTGCCAACCACAATCCTTGCGTTTTCACCACGGTACCTGCTGGGAGAATGCTGTGCACGCCCCCAACAGATACTGCAAGGCTTTTGCAGCTAACGCCTGGCGTTACCTGCAAAAGCCAGTTGTGCTTTAGTAAGCACCCCTATGAGTTACGTACATAAATGACATGTAGCTTTTCATAAAATTTCCCTTCAAATGTGAAAGCTTGCATCATGTAGCTCTGATGTGGGTTATTCCTTCACATTAAATGTATCTACCATTTAGATGCTCACTTTTGCAAGGTTCTGCTGCAATTCTTCACAATTTGCATACGATTGGCACTTTGTAGTAGTGGTCATATTTAGCTCATGCTTTTCCAGTAGTAGTTCAAGGCTAATTACCATCAGATACAGTAGGTATTTCCCTGTCCCTGGAGGGCTTGCAATCTAAGGTGCCAATGCAGAAAGCTGGCTCTGAAGTCGCGCGCTATCAACTCTGTATGCCTCTATACAGTGCATTGATAGCACACTACTTCAGTGCTGGCATGCAGAAAGGGGCGCATATGCAAATTAGCCATGCATTAAACTGTGGCGTAAATGGCAGCATTAAACTGGGAAAGTGAGCCAAACACATGCGCACAGAAACAGGGGCACTGTGTGGGTAATTTGTATGTGTGTCCTGACACTATTTTGTTGCCATTAAGGGCTTTCCCGATGCCTGGATCATTTGAGGTGTAGTCAAACTTCTCCTCATATGATCCAGACATCGGGGAAAGCCCCTAATGCTATCAAAATACTGTCGGGGGGGGGGGGGGGCTGGTGCCCTCGACAGAAATCAAATCCTTGGTGGCCCAGCGGCCCCGATCCCCTCCACCCACCCAACTAAAAATAATCCTGGTACCTAACGGCCCAATCCCCCCACCCACCCAACTGGTTAGTTTTAATTGGGCGAGTTGGGGGTTTGGTGCTGCTGGGTCATCAGGGATTTGGCTTCTGTTGGGGGTACCGGTCTCCCCGACAGTATTTTGATGGCATTGGGGCCTGTGTGCGCATGCTTTTCCTTTGCTGTTTATGCGCGCATCCATCTCTTTTCTGTATTTGGCGTGGCAGTAATTGTGTCTAAAAGTTGCGTTATCTGCATGTAAAGATCATGCTAATTTTCTGAAATGGCCCTTCAGTTTGAAGCTGAAGCAATAGAGGGTTAAGTGACTTACCCAAGACCACAAGGAGTATCAGTTGGATTTGAATGCTGGTCTCTTGTCACCAGATCACTGCTCTACAAGACCACTCCAGATTCACTGTGGGGTTTATTATAGAAGCCATTCTTGATTAACATGTGGAAATTCTGGCAGTTACACATGGAAGTAACATCCATGTGGCAAGTCGTGTTTATGTGCTGGCAAATGTCAGACATTATAAAATATGGAGTTAACATAGTGCCATGTTACATTATTATATGATACAAAAATAATTTTAAAAAGCAAGTTTGGACTTCCGGTGATGTCACGGAGCTGATGGCAGCATAGAAGCCTAGCTCCGTCCGAATCCAGAGATTGAGGTGACAAAGCGGTGCCCCAAACGAAACAAAGTGGAAGGGAAGAGAGCGAACACCATGTCGATGGCAGCGAAGAAAAAGCTGGCCAACCTCCAATCCCCATATGCGCGGAAAGAGGCCGCGGAGACGGCTGGCTCCGAAGAGGAGGCCGACGTTGGGAGTTCGGAGGAGGAGGGAGCGGAGGATCGTGGTGAGCGGACGTTAAAGAAATGGCTGAACGCCTTTAAAAGTGATATGCAGGGCGAAATCAAAGCCATGAGGAAGGAAGTGAAGGAGACGCTGATTGCGATTCAAAAAGAAGTGGGATGCCTGGGCCAGAGAGTGGAAGACCTTGAGAGCCACGTGGAGGCCTGTGCAGTGGAGGTGCGTGAAGTCATGCTGCAGCACAGTAATTTGCGAGAGCAACAAGTGGAGATGCAAGAGAAGTTGGAGGAGCTCGAGGATAGAGCCCGACGGAATAACTTGCGTATCCGGGGGGTTCCAGAGGAAGACGCCTATAAAGACTGTGTTGTGGTAGTGCAAAAGCTGTGCAGCCATATCTTACAGCTGGGGGAAGCTTCGGGGGCACAGACCACCACTATTGCAGTGGAGAGAGCCCATAGGAGCCTGGGGCCCAGGCGGGAGCAGCAGACGAGAGACACCATTGCCTGTATGAGCAGCTTCCCCCTTAAGGAACAGATCTTGACGGTGGCGAGAAAGTTCAGGCGGATTGCCTGGGAAGGAGGAGAAGTGGAGGTGTTTAATGATTTGTCCAAAGGCACTCTGGAGAGACGGAGGGCGATGAAGGAGGTCACTGCCTACTTGAGGGGGAAGGGACTACGCTATCGATGGCTGTTCCCCTTTGGACTGTTAGTGTCGGCGAACGGGGTGACCAGGAGGACCAAGACAGCGGAAGAAGCGTGGAAACTGTTGTGAGAGCTGGGATGTGACAGCCTTCCCCCAACGGCGGGGAGCGTTTCCCAGAAGTCCAGTGGTTCTGTACTGGGGAAACTGCCCATGAGTTTGCAGTGGCAACGAGTAGGAGAAAAGGGGAAGAGGTTACAGCGGCTGTCCAGAGAGCAGCAAGGAGCAACACCTGCGCATGATACCTGAGGAGGGAGCGTGGAGAGTCCGGACTGGTTGTGAGCATCGGGAGGTGGGGTGATGCAACTCTAACCACCCGAGTGAGAGACTGGGGACTAGGAGGGGTGTAAAGGGGGTGATGGGGGAGGGGGTTGGTAAAGTACGGGTGTTTTTGGCTATGGTGGGGCTTATAGTTGGGGGGATTGGTGGGTTTGTGGATTGGGGTACGAGGTGTCGGGAGAGGACAAGATGTCTCGGAATGGCAAGGCTGGGGAAGGTGAGGGGGGGAAGGGGGGTGGGGGGGTAGGAGGGGGGTGGGGGGATGGGAAGGAAAAGGGGGATAGGACTCATGGCACAACAGGGGGGACAGAGAGGGGGGGGGGAGAACTGGATAAATGCTGCGTATAGGCACCGTCAATGTCAAAGGTTTGAACTCCCCAGCGAAGCACAGTATGTTGGCAAGGGAGGTGTGGAGGTTTCGGTGGGATGTGGTGATGCTGCAGGAGACTCATTTGCGCAGACAGGATGTGGGTAGATTGAAAAACCGGCATTATCCGGATCAATATTATTCTTGCAATAAGGCGGGGGTAAAGAAGGGGGCGTGGCCATATGGGTGCGGCATGGAAGTGGGATCCAGGTAGAGGGTAGTTTTAAAGACGAAGAGGGGCGGGTGGTGGGGATAAGAGGGAAATTGGGGGGATAGGACGTAGTGATTGTGGTGGTGTATGGCCCGAACGGGAGTCAGAAGGGCTTTTGGAGGGAGGTAGGGAGGTTGATTGAAGGGGCAGGAGGGGGGAAATTGGTGGTGGGGGGGGACTTCAACGTGGTTTTGGATCCTGGAGTGGATAGGGCCCCCAAGGGGGATGGCGGGGAGAGCAGGAATAGGCAAGGCTTGCGATTATTGATGAAACAATTTAACCTGGTGGATGCGTGAAGAGCGCTCAACCCTAAGGAGAGCGCGTTCACCTTCTTCTCGAACCCACATGGCAGTTGGAGTAGGATAGATATGCTTCTCATGGATAGGGAGTGGAGGTGGAGGTGGGGGATATCAAGGTGGTAGGGTGGACGGATCATAGCGCAGTGGAGATACGCTGTCGCAGACAGGGGAAGAGTGGAACGGTGTTTTGGAAGATGAATGAGAGCCTACTTAAGGATGTGAGGATTGTGGAAGATGTAAAAGGGGTTATACGGGAATATCTGCGCTTTAATGACACGGGAGAGGTGGCTGAGGTAATGGTGTGGGAGGGGTTGAAAGCTGTGGTGCGAGGGAGGTTGGTGATGTGGGGGGCCAGGAGAAAGAGGGAGAGGGCAAGGAGGGAGGAGGAGTTGGAGGCAGCATTGAGAGCAGCGGAGGCAAACTTCTGGGAATCAGGGGCGCGGAAGTATAGGGAAATGATGGGGAAAGTGAGGGAAGAACTCAGAGCTTTGCAGATGGCAAAGGTAGATTTTGCATTACAGCGGGCTAGGCAGGTGCTGTATGAGCATGGGGATAAGGCGGGAAGATTGTTAGCCCGGAGGTTAAAGCAGCAAAAAGGGGCAGCAGTAATCTATCAAATTAAGGGGAGGGAGGGCATCATGTATCGGGGGGAGGAAGAGATTAGGGAACAGTTTACAGAGTTCTATAGGACGCTATATAAAGGGGAGGAGGGGGTGGGGGAGGGCGATATTATGGGCTACCTGGAGGGGGTGGAGTTACGAGGTCTTCCGGAGGAGGCTCATGGGGACTTAGAGGCTCACATTACACGAGAAGAAATAGAGAGGGTAGTTAAGGGGTTGGTTGGTGGGAAGGCCCCAGGGTTAGATGGTCTGTCGGGACAGTTCTATAAGGTCTTTTTAGAAGAGGTAGGGGATCTTTTAGATAGGGTTTTCAATGGGATTTTATGTCCAGGGGGAAGTTATCACAGGATATGCTGATGGCAGGGATAACGATCTTGCTGAAACCGGGGAAGGACCCCTCGAGTTGCAGCTCCTATAGGCCTATTTCGCTCCTTAATGTGTATGTCAAAATTCTGGCTAAGATCCTAGTGGAGCGTTTGGCGCGGTGGATGCCAGGGATAGTCAAGGTGGATCAAGTGGGGTTTATCATGGGGAGACAGGCGGGGGATAACATTAAGAGGGCTATAGAGGTGATATGGGAGGCCAGACAGGATCCCGGGGATTTCTTAGTGATGTCCATAGATGCTGAGAAAGCCTTTGATAGGGTGCATTGGGGGTTTCTAATGAAAGTACTGGAGAAGGTGGGATGTAGGAATAATTTTTTGAGGTGGGTACAGGGTTTGTATGAGGGCCCTAGAGCAAGGATTAAAATCAATGGCAGGTACTCGAGAGATTTTGAGCTGGGGCGTGGGACCCATCAGGGGTGTCCGCTATCCCCGCTACTATTTGCATTGGTGGTTGAGCCGTTTGCAGAACATATTTGGATGAATGAAAAGATAAGCGGCTTGGCTAGAGGAGGCCAGCATCATAAAATTTCCTTATATGCTGATGATATTCTTCTGTACTTAAGCAACCCTAGGGAGACTCTGCCAGAGGTGATGGGCGAAGTGGAGAGATACGGGGCCGTCTCAGGCTTTAAAATGAATATAGATAAAACTGAAGTGATGAAGGTGAGGATGAGTCGTGGGGGGGGGGGAAGAGATGTTGAGTAGGCTGTTCCCACTGAAGTGGGTTAGTCACTCGATAGAGTACTTGGGGGTGAGATTAACCGAAAGCTATGAGGAGCTGTTTCAGGCAAACTACTCGCGGATAATAGGGCAGATTTGCAAGGATCTGGAGGGTTGGATGCGATTGGAAACCTCTTGGGTGGGTAGAATAGCGGTATTAAAAATGAATGTCTTGCCTCGGCTACTTTATATGTTTCAAGTATTACCGGTGGAGGTACCGGAGGGCATACTATGGACTTTGCAAAGGAAGTTGTTCAGCTACATTTGGAAGAGAAGGCCCCCACGCATTGCGAGAGTAGTGGTGTATGCGGCCAAAGAGGAGGGTGGGTTGGGGGTTCCCAATGTGAGAGATTATTATAGAGCAGCACAATTGACACACGTTTTGGGTTGGAGGGATGGCAGGGAGGAGAAGCCATGGGCCAGTTTAGAGAAACTTCAGGTTAGAGGGGGGAGGTTAGATGCATGGGTATGGGCGTTGAAGGGAATGAGGGGGGAGCTCGTGGAAGGGACCCCAGCAATGCGGCAGGTGGTGAAGATCTGGGATAAGGTGAGGGAGCCGGAGATTTCTGCTAGGGGCACAGGGTTTTCGGTCATGACCCCGTGGAGGGGGTGGAGAGCCTTTCAACCAGGGTGGGAGGGAGGACGGTTTGATAACTGGCGGGAGAAAGGGCTGGAATGTAGTTTGCAGCTTATTGAGGAGGGAGTGTTAAAGAGCTTTGAGGAGGTGAGTACGGAAATTGGGTTGGGGGAAGGGGATAGGTATGCTTATGCGCAGGTGCGATCTTTCCTTTTAAAAGAGTTGGGAAAGGAAGGACTGGGATGGGAGGCGTCTAGACTGGAGGCTGTTTGGTTTGGAAAGAGGGGTACCAGGGGGTTGATTTCTGGCCTATATAAAGGGGTTAGGGGGGAGGGAAGCACAGGTATATGGTTGAGTGGGAAAGGGACCTGGGGAAGACCTTGGCGGATACAGATTGGAAAGTGATTTGGGATCAAATAAAACGAGGCCCAAGGGCGAATCGAATCAAAGAGAACTGCTACAAAGTGATGATGAGGTGGTATTATACACCGGAGAGATTGAATCAGATGTACCCTGGGACCTCTTCCTTGTGTTGGCGGGAGTGTGGGGAAAGGGAGACTTTCTGGCATATATGGTGGAGCTGTAGCAAGGCTCAAGAATATTGGAGGATGGTGTTGGGGTGGATTAAGGGGAATTTAGGGTTGGAGGTGGACCTGGTGCCAACTATTTGCTTACTATCGTGGTGGGGGGAAGGACGGGAGGAACAAGGGGGTAAAATGGTACTGGCTTGTCTATGTGCTGCGAGGGGGGAGGTGGCTAGGCCGTGGAAGCAAAAAGAGATGCCGGGTCTGGAACAGTTTGAGACCAGACTAAAGGCAATTGTTCTTATGGAAAAACTTACGGCCATCAGAAAGCAGAAGGGGGAGCGGTTCATGGTGGCATGGGGAAGGTTGTGTCATGTACTGGGATTGGGATAAAAGAAGGGGGGGAAGGGTGGGATGGGGGGAGGGAAGGGGGGTGGGAGTAAGGGAGCGGTTTCGGATTGGGGGGTAAGGGAGTGGGTGATTACTGATTAGCTGGGAGGGGAGGGGGTGATAGGGGAGGTTAGTATGGGGCCTTAAAGCTTGTGAGTATTAAGAATAGCAGTTGTATAAGGCCTGTGCAAGGCGGGTGGTGGAAAGAGGTTGGAGGTATACATGTTAAGGGATCTAAGCGGGATAAAATATGAGGGGGGCTTGTGGGGGCCATGTTGGTTGTATTATTTGTATGTTTTGGATGTGTGTGTTTGGCTATGTTTAAACTCTGTTTCTAATAAAAATTGAAAATATGAAAAAAAAAGCAAGTTTGAAAATTGTGAGCAGTAGCACCACTCATTAAAGGGGTTATTTTAGAAGCTCTATGTGTCTGAAAGCTCCCTTTTAGATATGCAAATTACATTAACAGCCCAACAGCCATTTTAGAAAGCTCCAAATTTACATGTGTCCAGTGCATTCACATGCCCAAGGCATTACTGTAAAGATACTATAAAGATGTGTCCGATTTTAGAACGGCGTTGCACATTGGAACTTGTTTGTACACATATCCATGTCTATTCCTGCCCTTGGGCATGAATAGGTATCAGAAAAGTGCTAGTTTTGGTAACCTGATACCTATGGAGAGGAGAAAGCTCTCTCATTCCCTCAATAACACTGGTAACCCGGAAGCCCTCCTCGCCTCCATTCCCCGATTTGACACCCTCCAATCCTGTTCCCCCCCCCCCCAATAACTTCACCAACTCAGTAATTTTTGGTACAAACTTTTGGTCGCAGCTTTATTTACAACCTGTACAACCGGCCCAACACGGGCCTAAGATAACAATTGAACAAAACCCAACCCCGCACCCCTTTACCGGAGGATGCCCCCCCACCCGCCATCTTAGTAGCAAGGCGGAGCATCCTCCTCCCCCCCAAACCCCGCCGCCTGCCTCGCCATCCTAGTAGCAAAGGCCGGCTCCCACCCCCCCGCTACCGGGCCGAGACCCCCAACCGGGCTGTCTCGCCCCACCCCGGGGAGCACTTCGCCCCCACTGCTTGTAAACCAGGTCAAGCCCGCGCCGCTCCTGCGAGCGCTGGCTCTGTACCCCACCACCCCCACCAGCTGCAACATCCCGACAAACCAAAACCATGGGCGGGCGGGCGGGAACGCGACCGATACGCGAGGAGCCGCGGCCAGAAGGAGACGGCCACGCGGCTCCTCGCGAACAGCACCGCCCACCCCATGTCATGCGGGCCAAAGAAATCGCTCCGACGGCGCGCCGAAGCGATTTCAACTGCCTCGCACCGCCCCCCCCCCCCCCCCGACGCACCCCCCCTTTTACCCGGCACGTTGGAGGCCGCGGCCGGGCCCGGGCCCAGGTTACTGTCGGCCGCGGGACCCGGCCCGCGGCCGCGGGCAGTAACACGGGGAACCCGGACGCCCGCCGCGCCGCCAGTCCCCGATTTGACACCCTCCAATCCTGGTCCCCCCCCCCCCCCCCAATAACTTCACCAACTCAGTAATTTTTGGTACAAACTTTTGGTCGCAGCTTTATTTACAACCTGTACAACCGGCCCAACACGGGCCTAAGATAACAATTGAACAAAACCCAACCCCGCACCCCGTTTACGGAGGATGGCCCCCCCCCCGCCATCTTAGTAGCAAGGCGGAGCATCCTCCTCCCCCCCAAACCCCGCCGCCTGCCTCGCCATCCTAGTAGCAAAGGCCGGCTCCCACCCCCCCGCTACCGGGCCGAGACCCCCAACCGGGCTGTCTCGCCCCACCCCGGGGAGCACTTCGCCCCCACTGCTTGTAAACCAGGTCAAGCCCGCGCCGCTCCTGCGAGCGCTGGCTCTGTACCCCGCCACCGGTGCGAGGTAGGCACTATCCTCGCACCGCCCCCACCATAAAGCTGCGACCAATCATTTCCAGCGCTTCCTGCCAATCATTAAGCAATAAGTCCTGACCGACCGGGGACAAGTGTACCCCGTCGGTACGGTACAGTCCTGCGCACTGGGGGTCCGCCCAGGGGTGCCGGACCTGCCATCCACCGGCCTGTTGCAACCAACGGCCAATCTGCCTGTTCACTTTGGCCAGCCCTCTCGACCAGCGTCGTTGAGGCAAGCAGGCCGGCCGAGGGATGATGTCCGACCAGACGATTGCAACGTCAGGCCACTGCTCCTGCAGCGCACGCAGGTCACGTTGCACTGCGCGGATGAGTTGCCGACAAGTCCAACAGGAAAGATCATTCCCTCCAAGATGTATCAGGAGTTCCACCGGCCTCTGCCGCCGCTCCGCGTGCTCTCGAACCACTGGAAGTAGCTGCCACCATCGCATGCCCCGCTCGCCGAGCCACTCCAGCCGGAAATTGCAGGACACCAAGCCCAGGTGTGTACCCAGCGGACGAGTTGAGGCTCTGCGTTCCGCCCAGTAGACGAATGAATGCCCCAGAAGCCACCAAACACCCGGCGCGCTCCGGGCAGCAGCCACTGTCGGCATGTTCAGCAGTAGACCTGAAAGAGAAAAAAAACCGCACTAGACCCCCCCCCCACGCCCACCCCCCTTCCACCACCACAGCTCACAACTGTTCCGGACGCACGTAGCCCTCGTAGGCCCTGGAGCGCCAGCGCCCGATCCGCTGGATCACCTCACTTCCCAGGCCAGCGGCGGCTGCGCTCGTTGCCGCACCTATCCGGAAGGAGTGAGACGCATAACCGCGCTCATCCACGCCCAGCCGCCGCAACGCCAAGCGGAAGACTGCCGTGAATTGGAATTGGGTAACAGCTGTCCCATCAGCATGGCAGAAGAAACACCCGGCCCGATCCGGCCGCTGCCGCCGGTACACCGCCAAGTTCTGCACTGGACAGGATCCCAGACCCGGAATGGCCCTCAGCAGCACCCACCGACCCTGCCCCAATGGGTCAGTCTTCGAGTGGGCCAGGAAAATCCGTACGCGCGCCTCCTGTATGTCCACCTGCTGCACCAGCAAACCCCCCCGCCCCCCTCGTCCGCCCGACGGAGGGACCAGCTCGCTAACTCGGAAGGCCCCGAAGAAGGCTGTGACAAACAACGCCCGAAAAAGGACTGCCTCATACGGAGTAGCCGCCACCTCGGGTAGAACGCCCCAAATACGCAGCAGCAAGGCGTGCGACACGGGGCGACGCCAATCCGGGCAGGAGGGCTGCGCTCGCGCCCACCCGGCTAATAGCCGCTTCACCACATACGAGGCGCTCGGACTGCCCCAGCCCGCCGCCCTGCTAAAAAAGGAGAAGCCGGCCAAAGCCGCCCGTGCTGCCACCCGGGACCAACCACCCTCTTTTGCCCACGCTATGAAAGAACCCGCCAAGATGTCCCCGACTCTACCCCCCCTCCAGCCCCTCCCCCAGAGAAACTCTCGGACCCGCCCATACCCCCGCTGATAAGCCTTCCACGTACCTGGAGCCAGGGAAGACCGCAACAATGAGATCATTCCGGCGTCCCAATTCGCCAAAGGTGCTCCGGCACCACCGCCGCGGTCTCGTCCGCCCCCGGGGCCAACTCCCGAAAACCGCTCCCACTGGAAACGAGACAAAGCGTCAGCAATAACGTTCAGAGCACCTGGCACATGGCGCGCCCGAACCGTGACATTGAGACGAAGACAGGCCAGCACAAACACCCGCATCAACGCCGCCACCCTTGGACACTTTGGCGAATGACGATTAATGACTTGCACCACCGCAGCGTTGTCACACCAGAAGACTACCCGCTTGTCCCGTAGCCTCTCTGGCCATACCCAGAAGGCCACCACAATCGGGAACAACTCCAGGAACGTCACATTGCGCGTCAGCCCACTCGCGGACCAAGCCGCCGGCCACGGCGCTGCACACCACGAGCCCTGGCAGAACAATCCCATACCCGAACCCCTGCAGCATCTGAAAACAAGTCCAAATCCCTGTTGGACAATTCCTCAGACTGCAACACCGAGCAGCCATTATAGTTCGCCAAAAAAGCATCCCACACGCGCAAATCAGCTCGCATCCCCGCAGTCACCCGAATGCGATGGTGCCCACAGCGCACCCCGGCCATCGCCAAAGACAACCGCCGCGCAAACGGCCTTCCCATTGCGACGACCCGACAGGCAAAGTTTAGGTGGCCGACTAACCTCTGAAGCTCTGTCAACGTCACCTTCGTAGCGGAGCCCACCTCAGCTACCAGGAGCCGCAGCCGCTCGACTTTATCCCTCGGTAACCGGACCACAAACTCAACAGAGTCGATCTCAATCCCCAAGAAGGAAATACAAGTCACCGGCCCCACTGTCTTACCCTCCGCCAAAGGGATGCCAAACTCCGCCGCCATACCCAGGAAAAGCTCTAACAAGGATGCACACACTGCGGACTGGGCCGGCCCGACGAACAAAAAATCATCGAGGTAGTGCACTATAGACCTAAGACCGGACCTCCGCATCAACACCCATTGCAGGAAAGAGCTGAAGGCCTCAAAGTACGCACACGAGATCGCACAACCCATGGGCATACACTTGTCATAATAATAAGAATCGTCAAAACGAAAGCCGAGCAAAGGGAAGGCGGACGGGTGCACCGGCAAGAGACGAAAGGCAGACTCAATGTCCACCTTCGCAAGCAAAGCCCCCTTTCCACATTGGCGCACACGCTCCAAAGCCTCGTCGAAGGACGCATAGCGCACTGAGCACAGCTCCTGCGGGATATGGTCGTTCACCGAGGCCCCGAGGGGACAAGAAAGATTATGTATCAGCCGATAACGCCCGGGCTCCTTCTTCGGGATGACGCCAAGCGGTGAAACAATAAACGGCGAAAAGGGCGGCCGAAGGAACGGCCCAGCGACTCTGCCCAGAGCGCACTCCGCCGCAATCTTCGCGCGGGCCACATCCGCCAGCCGCATCACCGAGCGAGCATTCCCCGACTCCAAATCCCAGACAGCCCCTTGAAAAGGGATACGAAAGCCCTCAGAAAACCCCGCCCACAACATCGTCCCCGCCGGGCCATGCCTGGTAGCCGCGTAGAGCTCCAGCCACGGCAGCAACGCCCATATCCTAATGGGGGTAGGCGCCAGACCCCCTTCCAACCCGTCACTTACTTGCCGCCGCCGCCCCTTGCACCGCTCGACGGCTGCACTTAACGGCCGAGTGACCGGCTCCGCACAGGGAGCAAGCGTGCCGAAACTTGCAGTCCGGGAAAGGGCAGGACGTTTTGTTAAAGCGCCAACACAAATCTCCGCCGGGACCGCCCGCCCCGCCCCAACTTTACTCGCCTCGGGCCCCGGGCCCGCTGGCCGAAAGGACCGCAATCCCACCGAAGCTGCCGCGCCCGCCGCCCTAGCCGGACCTGCACCCCCCCCCGTTCCACTCCTCTTTGCCGACATTTGCGTGAGCCAAAGGTTAATATCCTTCATGCCCCATGACAACTGCCGGTTCTCCTCCATCCTATCGCGGAACTCCTCGTCGTAATTAAGCCAGGCCCACCCCTCGTGGGCCTGGGAAGCCGCCAAGATCGCGTCGGCATAAGCCAACATCTCACCATAACGACTCGGGTCCTCATGCCCCCATACGCTCGCCAAACGCAAAAAAGCCCGAGTCCAATTTAACGTGTTCCGCGAAACCTTCCGTACCCTCCCCGCCTTCTCGTCTTCCTTGCGCTTCTTACGACTCTCCCCCGAGCGTTTCCTCCCTTCCAATAGCCGGAAAATATCCAAATAACGCCGCTTCACAATCCGCCGCCTCAACTTACGCGGAACACTCTCCCACAATTCCGCGCAACGCACCACCGCTGATCCCGCTCCCTCACCAACCCGCGGCCCGCCGGTGGAGTCCGCTGAGGAAGTGTCCGAAGACCCCGACGATGTAGATGAAGACGACGCGCTCCTCCGCCGACGCCGTCGGTGCTTCCGCTTTGCCTTGGCTTTACCAGCTGGCGGTGCACCCTCCCCCGACGGCACTGCCCCCCCAACTCCCCCCGCTGTCGTCCCGGAGCACTCACCTGCCGCCGCTGGCTCCGCCGCCACCTGCACACCCGAGGTGGACTCCGTCTGCTCCATCATGGGCGGGCCGGACTGGCCCCCACCCACCGACATCACTGTCGCTCCACCGCCAACTCCGCCTGCTGTCAAGGGCGCACTCCCCGAAACCTGCAAAGGGAGAGGAGAGCCAACACACGGGGACGGAGGCAAACCAACCCCCTGCGAAGCCATCCCATAAGACCCCGCCCCCCAGCCCACACCCCCTCCCTGCACCCCCCCCGAGGACCCCAACCCCCCGACTGCCCAGCCTGAAGCCCCCCAGGGGAGTTGTCCCCCAACACTTTGAAAACCGGCCCCCCAATGCTCCCCACCCCAGCCCCCCCCCCAAGGGCTCCCACCCATTGCCATCCCAGGTACCGGGGACCAAGCCTGCCACCCGTCGCTACGCATTCCGAACCGTCCCCACCCCCCCGGGGCGGGCCCATAGGCTCCTGGAGGAACCGCAACCCACCCCTGCCCCACCGCACCCGAACACTCCGCGCCGTCCCCCACCGGCCCCCGAGCGACGCTCCCCTCCTCAACGCCACCTACCCCAGCACCCCCCCTCGACGCCTCCTCCGCCTCCCGCGCCCCAGGCCCCACGACCCCTTCTAGGGGGCCCACCACCTCCTCCGGCCCCCCCAACACAGCTGCAGGGGCAGGGAGAGCCCCACGCATCCCCACCCCAACCTTCCGCTTACTGGTCCTCCCCCCTACTCCCCGCCCCCCCCCCCACGGCCTACTCTGGCCCCTGGGGCTGCCCCAACCCCGCGGGACCCCCTCGAGCCCCCCCCAGCCCTTCCCCCCGGAGCCACTTTCGCTTTGCCTTTCCCGGCCATGCCCCGGCCTTCCCCCCAACCGTTGAGCAGCAGCCCAGCGCAGGGGTAAAGAACCCGCTGCAGCAACCAGGAAGCAGGTCACTGGCTGCAGGGGTTCTCCACTCCTGCTATTTTATTTCAAAGGATTTATTTGTTAAGTATTTAGTTTCTGTTTGATTTTTTTTTTTTTTTTTGAGATGCCCCGACCGGCTGCCGACCCCCCCCACCCGAATGCAACCTCCCCCACCGCCCCCGGGAGCCAATGGACCCCCCTCCACGAACCCCACTCACCGAGCACAGGAACGCGACCGATACGCGAGGAGCCGCGGCCAGAAGGAGACGGCCACGCGGCTCCTCGCGAACAGCACCGCCCACCCCATGTCATGCGGGCCAATGAAATCGCTCCGACGGCGCGCCGGAGCGATTTCAACTGCCTCGCACCGCCCCCTCCCCCCCCGACGCACCCCCCCTTTTACCCGGCACGTTGGAGGCCGCGGCCGGGCCCGGGCCCAGGTTACTGTCGGCCGCGGGACCCGGCCCGCGGCCTCGGGCATTACTTTTCACTACACTAAAAATACATGCAGGTAAATAAAGAGACCGTTTTTGTGGCTGCCACACTGCTGCATGTCTCCACGTGGAAAATGGCAGGCCAAGTCGTGTATGTGGCCTCAGATGTGTCCGTTCTGAAATGCCATCGTTGGCATGTCAATGTCGCCCAAGCTGCCGCCATCAATATCACACATGTGCAGGTTTCTAAAATTGGCCAGAAACTTGCTTGTTCCTGACCTCTTATTCTGCACGTTCCCATTTGTTTTTGTTTTCCAGAGATTTTAGGGTGGAGATGTGCCCACCATCTCTGCTGCCCTTCCCATGGAATTTCAGATGTTTTGGCTTGGACGTCTCAGATCGCACCTTTAAGACCTTTTAAAAATATGGCTTCAGTCCCTTGGATAGTGTCTATTTATACACTTTTAGCTAATGAAATATGGACCTGGAAATAAATAAATAGGTTCTATGTCTTTCATGTCATGTCTCTAAAGTTGGTCGTCATTTGATTTTTGGGGATTTTATGATTAGGTGGTTCATGCTGTAACCCATATTTCACAGTTGACATGTAACTGTATTTTTGTAGGATTTGCTTGAATATAAATAGTGCAGAATGTGATAAACTTTGAACTGTTTCTAACTTTTGAAGGCAGAATAGAAGTTTTATATTACATTTAATTCATAATTCAGTTATCTTAAAAAACTATTCAGAAACCCCACTCTAAAGTAAGAGTACATCTTAAATTCACTCACCTCACGCTTAAGCATTTTGCCTGCAAAGAGTTAAGGAGTTTCCTTAGGAAATGCAAATGTCAAATGGGGACAGGCTTAACAGGGTTTAACTATCTAGGGCAGTGCTTCCCAACCATGACCTGGAGACACACCCTATCATGTTCCCAGGATGACTGTGATAAATATGTGTGAGACACATTTGCATATGTCTCATGCATATTTATTATGGGTATCGTGAAAACTTGACAAGCTAGGGTTGCTTGCTACCAGGAGAGGGTTGAAAAACACTGGTGTACAGAGGCATGGTAAAAAGGAGAGACTAAGAAAGAACCATATTTTTAAAATGTGCATGGGATGATGACGAGGATCAAAGCAATCAAAAAAGTATTGTCTCTGTATTTTTTTAATGCACTGCATTTCTCTGCACAAAATAACTGTATCATCCATAGATGCAGGAAT
Organism: Ichthyophis bannanicus; assembly: GCA_033557465.1. Lineage (NCBI taxonomy): Eukaryota > Metazoa > Chordata > Amphibia > Gymnophiona > Ichthyophiidae > Ichthyophis > Ichthyophis bannanicus. The sequence continues at coordinate 34,153,892 of CM066050.1, read as the reverse complement.
ACTTTGCACTGATTTTGCAGCCTTAGTTTTTTGTATCAGTATTCAAGAAACGGCAGTGCACTCACCTCCTTCCCATCCTGTTGCTTGGCAACTCAGAAATGTATTTCAATGTGTTTAAATCCGTGATCAAAATCTTTTCTCAGGAGGAGGATATACCACCTTTAGTGGCCAAATTGAGTACATAGCAAGCAAATGTAATAAGATAATTTCACGAACAATGCTTTGAGAAGAAGGCATAAGTGGCCAGAGTCATGGAACCAAAGGATAGAAAACAATGCATGCTACATTAATGCAGCCATTGACTCTGCAACTTGTCCTCTAACCTAAGCCAGGTGGCTAGGGTAAATCTTTGGTGCAAATAAATGTCTCTTTCTATATCTCTTTTCCTTAATTTTTAAATCTGTGTCATAACATATGCAACTACGACTGCTATTTGTACAGCGCTGCAAGGTGTATGCGGTACTGTGCAGCTATGTGTTAAGAGACAGTCCCTTCTCTGTGGAGCTTACATAGTATATGATGGCAGATAAAGACCACTATGGTCCATCTAGTTTTATTTATTATTTTTTTATTTGAACAGTTTTCTATACCGCCCCTTCCAACAATCAGGGGCGGTTTACATAGATCACTTAACGTTAAGGTTACATAGAACAATAATAATTAAACTATATACAGAGAACATTTAACATGCCTTCTATACCCACCGAGATGAGTATAGTGGAGGTTGCGTAATATAACTATATGTATAATAGAATTCACAAAGTGTGTAATGAGCAGAGTGGCTGGGAGGGGAGGGTCAGTCTGGGAGGGAGCGCTAGGCAGTAGTTGGGTTGTTGGATTGTATGTTGCTAGGTTGTATAATTGTTTCATTAATGGAGAGGTTGTTATAGTGTTCGGTAAATAGATGTGTTTTCAATTCTTTTCTGAATGCTTGAAGGTCCTTTATTGATCTGATTGGGTCTGGGAGAGAGTTCCAGAGAGTAGGGGCTGTATAGGAAAAGGCTCTATTACTGGTTGCCTGTTTTGTTTTTTGGAATGAGGATGGGGTTGCTAGTAGGTTTAACTTACTTTTTCTCCTGCTTCTATTTTCTGGTTGGGTTTGTATCTTGGTTGTAAGAAAAGATGGGGAGATACTATTGATAAGTTTGAATGTGGTGTCTAGGGATATGTATTTTATCCTAATGGCCACCGGGAGCCAGTGAAGGTTCTAGACTAGAGGATAGGGGAAATATGATCGGTAAGTCTTGCCTTAGATATGGCTCTAGGGGGTATGTTTACGAAACCGGGCTAACGGTTAACCCGGTTTAGTAAACATACCCCTAGCAGTGACATTCTGGGCTAGTTGGAGAGTTTGGAGGCTCTTTTTAGGCAGTCCTTGTAGTATGCTATTACAGAAGTCCAGATGGGGAGTGATAAGGGCCTGTACTACTGTTTGGAAATCATGGGTCTCTAGGAGGGGTCTGAGATGCTGGATTGTCTTTAGTTTAGAAACATAGAAATATGATGACAGAAAAAGACCACATGGCCTATCTAGTCTGTCCTTCCATATCAACAACTACAACAGTCCCCTTTTTACCTTTAGAGATCCTCTGTGTTTGTATCATGATTTTTTGAATTCAGTTACTATCCTCATCTCTACCACCTCCACTGGGAGACTATTCCATGGATCCACTACTCTTTCCGTAAAGAAATATTTCCGCATATCACTCCTGAATCTATCTCCCTTCACCCTCATCCCATGTCCCCTCGTAGCAGAACTTGCTTTCAATTGAAAGAGGCTCTCTCCCTGAACATTTATGCCACGGAGGTATTTAAACATCTCAATCATATCACCTCTATCCCGCCTTTCCTCTAAGGTGTACATATTAAGATCCTTAAGTCTGTCCTCATATGCTTTATAATGAAAACCACTAATCATTTTAGTAGCCACCCTCTGCACTGACTCCATCCTGTTCACATCCTTTTGAAGGTGCGGTCTCCAGAATTGCACACTATACTCCAAATGAGGTCGCACCAAAGACTTATAGAGAAGCATTACCACCTCCTTTTTCTGCTAGCCATTCCTCTCCGTATGCACCCAAGCATCCTTCTAGCTTTTGCCGTCGCCTTTTCTACCTGTTTAGCTACTTTAAGATCATCAGACACAACCATGCCTAGGTCCCGCTCTTCTTTAGTGGACAAAAGTACTTCACCCCCTATGCTATATTGCTCCCTTGGATTGCTGCAGCCCAAATGCATGACCTTACATTTTTTAACATTAAATCCCAGCTGCCAAATTCTAGACCATTCTTCAAGCTTAGCTAGATCCCTCCTCATGTTATCTACACCTTCCTGGGTGTCTATTCTATTGCAGATTTTGGTATCATCTGCAAAGAGGCAAACCTTACCCGACAGCCCTTCTGCTATATCACTAACAAAGATGTTAAAAAGAATCGGACCAAGAACAGATCCCTGGGGCACGCCACTGGTAACATCCTTCTCCTCAGAGGGAGCTCAATTTACTTGTACTCTTTGTTGCCTCCCACCCAACCAATTTCTAACCCAAGCAGTAACTTTAGGGTCCATCCCTAGGGTGCTCAGTTTGTTTATAAGTCGCCTGTGAGGAACAGTGTCGAAGGCTTTACTGAAATCTAAATACACCACATCCAGCGCTCTCCCTCGGTCCAACTCCCTAGTCACCCAGTCAAAGAAAATCAATCAGATTTGTCTGACAAGACCTGCCTCTGGTGAATCCATGCTGCCTTGGATCCTGTAATCCGCTGGACTCCAGAAACCTCACTATTTTCTCTTTCAGCAGCATTTCCAATAATTTACTCACCACCGAAGTTAAACTAACCGGCCTGTAGTTTTCAACCACATCCTTACTTCTGCTTTTGTGTAAAGGCACCACATGAGCCTCTCTCCAGTCCTTTGGCACCACTCCCGACTCCAACGAGGCATTGAAAAGGTCAGTCAGTGGAGTTGCTAGAACGTCCCCAAGTTCCCTCAGTATTCTAGGGTGTATCCCATCCGGTGCCATCGCTTTGTCTACTTTAAGTTGAGCTAGTTTCTCACGAACACAGTCTTCTGAAAATTGTTCAAGATGTCCCTCGCTTCTGTTCCTATTTGTGGGTGTTTTCTGAGGTTCTGCTCCTGGTTCTTCATCTGTGAACACAGAACAAAAATATTTGTTAAGCAATTCAGCTTAATCCTTATCAGCTTCTACATATTCCTCCCCTGCACCCTTGAGTCTGACAATACCACTTTTGCCCTTCCTCTTCTCACTAATATATCTGAAAAATGTCTTATCCCCCATTTTATTGCATTGGCTATTTCCTCCTCCTTTTGAATCTTTGCCTTCTTGACTACTTTGCTAGCTTCTCTAAGTTTTTCCAAATACAGTTTGTAAAATATAGTTTTTGCTGTTTGCTTGATTTGTGCTGTCATCAAGAGGGATTTGTCTATTGTAATGCCTAGTTCCTTATTGTTCCTCCAGTTTAGTCCTCAACCTCTGGGTAGTGAACCTCCTCCTGCAGCTTGGAGACTGGGCATGTCAAAAACTCATGACATCACTGGACATAGCCTGCTGGTCTCTCCCATCAGCCCCCAGTGTGTCCAGTCTCCATTCAGCAGGAGGACGTAGTGAGCCTAGCTTTTGGGCTCACTTGGGGGAACAGATAAGGAGCATTTAGTGTGACAAATTCTATTCTGATTTTACTTTTGATTTTTACCTTTAATTTTACTTTTAATTCAGTTACCTTTGGTTAATTGGCAGTCAGGGATTAGTTCCCTTTAGTTGTTAGGAGCAATTTTCCTTATATTTACAGTAATTTTAAATTTGAGCCTGGCTCTTTAAATTAGTAGCAGCTCTCGCCTTCCCTCTTTGTCAGTTATTTTCACTTGCTGCAGGCATTCGCCGGTGCAGATCTCTCTCCATGGACGGTACGGGAGAGAGCTCCGGGACCCGTACAGCCACACTGAAGCTGAGTGAGACGGAGCCTCTCCGTTACGGCGGGATTTTAATTTTACTCTGTGGAACTGGCTGAGCGGTCCTCACCGCGGTTGCCAGGCGCAGCAGTGTGGCTTGAGGATCGGTTGAATTCAAGGCGGTAGGAGCAGGCTGCGTCAGAGCCTTGCAGGTAAGGCCTTCGAGCTCTGTCGGTCTGCTGAGGCCTCCTTTTTGCAGCGGCTGTTGTTCTAGGCACCAAAATTTGTTGGCAAAGGGGCGACCATTTTCTCTCTAGGTATTTGGACCGCGTGGCGAGCTGCCTCTGTGAGGAAGCCGAGTGGCGAGCTGCCTGTGTGAGGAAGACGACAGGCAGAATAGCTAGATTTTTAGGTCTAGTGTTTCTTTCTTTGTAGGTTTTTTGAGGCTCGGGGGGTTCCTCAGCCTTAAGGGGGCTGTTGTCAATCCTCTTTATTTTTAAGTTTATTCTTAGTTTTATAGGACAGCAGTTTTGGCATTGATCTCTGATGCCACATGTTCTTTCCCTCCTAATCATGTCTCTGAGGAGCATCTGTTAAGTCCTGGGATATTAGGCAAATTGCCAGCTTTTAGGTTCTTCAAGAGCAGAGCCCTAACTTGTAGGTGGAAGGAGGGACAGGCTGGAAGTGTGCTTTTGTGTATTCTGTAGTGAAAGTTGCCCAAACACCTGTGGTTTCACAGGGATAGGGTTAAGAAACCTTAGGATATAAAAAAATATATAATAATAATGACAGTTAAACTGTCAACCAAGAAGTGCCTGTGCTACGGTCTATGGCCACCAGAGGGCAGCTGGTACACTCAATAGTGCCTTTCTGTGACCGTGTGTTTTGTCGTGGGGCGCCCCGCCTACGCCATTAGAAATATGGGGCTGCTCCACAGCAAAGATTATTTTAGGTAGCCAAAGGGAATGTAAGGTTCATCTGACGTAGTAAAGATGTTCTTACTTATTCCAGCTTCCTAAGAGCACTCATTAACGAAACCAAGTGTAGAGAAATTAAGGCTTTTATTCCCCGTCAGTGCAAGGGTTCAAAATAAGACATTTAGAATCAACAGAAAGTCCTTTGTTTCAAAAGGTACCAGCCTTCAAATCATATGCTTAATTGTTAAACTTCACAATTAATGCAAGGCTTGATTACATGAATTCAGCTCATTCCAATAGCATAGGAATTCTACAAACTTCTTCTAGGTTACACGGTGGCTACAGACTCCTGGCACGAGGCTATGCACAACTCACATTCCATCTGTTCAGGTTGAGACATGGGAACAGTATTTATGCATTCTATCTCCATGGATTCTTCATCAGGGGAATAATCACTGTCCCTGTCTGACCCAGGTCTGTGTGCAATGTCTCTAGGGTCTTGTCTCCAGTACCACTGTGTTCTAAGTGCTTTAGGGATTTTATGAAACCAATCTGGCTTCTCCTTCTTTACAGAGTGAGCACGTGTTTCAACAGGGCCTTTAGGACTCAAGCATTTTATATCATTAATAAATCTTTCATACCTGGAGTCTGGCTCATTTGAATCCACGGAGTTTTCCCTTTCAGAAACTTTCCTCCTGTAACAGGTTCTCTGCCTGTAAGCTTTAGGCAATGCTCTGCTTTCTGGCAGCCTGGTAAAACCTGACGTGGATTCCCTTTTCTCCTTTTTCACAAAGTGCTTTTCCTTTCTTGCCTGTTAACACTTGGTTAGCATTTCTCAGAGATTTCAAGCTTTTCTCTAAACCATTCTCTCTGGTTCTTTGCTTCTGTCTCTCTGCTCTTGAGTCAGGAATGCTGTGAGAACAGGGCGTGGCACATACTCTAACTTCAGAGCTAGCTCTAACAAACTTCCCTTGAACAGCAGCACGCTTAGCCTGGCCCTTCTGAACTTCACCCTTGTGAACTCTGTTCCTTTGGGCTTGCTCACATAGGATTCTTTCACTTACTCCTTCTCTTGGAGCTGATCCTCTTAATAGAGCTGTTCCTCCTTGTGAAGACGTTCCTCTGTCTCTGTTCCTTCCTCGGTCCTTCTCTCCTTGCTCCTCTGCCTTCTCTTGCTCCTCTGCCTTGCTGGCATTCAGCTCTGACTTATAAAGGAATCTTTCCTTCAAGACTTCCGGGGTCATTCCCAGGTGCAAATCATTAGCCCTCTTAGGCTCATTAACTCCTGTATGGTCATTCCTGCTCCCTCTAGCTGTGCCTGGAGGTAACTGCACATCTAGATTCCTAAAAGAAACAGGGTTTCTTTTCAAGTTCTCATCTTTATTGATACCCACATCATGACAGTATGCAGCCATCATCAGATTGATCTCTGCAAGTCAGGGAAGAAATAACCACAGGGCCACTTCATGGGCACTCAGGGGTTAGTGACTAAACAAGCAACTGTAATGTTCTGCAAATCAAGATTATATGACCAAGATTTAAAGCTCTTAACTTCTGTATCGTTTGTTGGGCTCTGGTGCCCTAAAGGCCACCAGATGGCAGTGCTGCTCATGAATCACATATAGTATTCAGTGCCCCCATCCCTGGGGGGGGGGGGATAAAATACGAAATCATATTCCTCATCAGGTTCACACAGGCAGCAACCTCTAAGACCTCCACTTGCAAGGTTGTCGGTGTATCCTACTGCTATTTCTCTGACTGTAGGAAGGCCGGGGGGGGGGGGGGGGGCCGGTGTGATTCATAGCTCCACTTAGCATGCCCTTCCCAGGAAATTCTCATCTATTTCTAGAGCCTGTGCTGTCAGAGCAGGGCTTTAAGCACTTAGCAGGAGCACTGACTCATCTGTGCCATCTTGTTAAAGGGCACGTGCTGAGGGTGAAGAGAAGGACGTCTAGGTAGCACAGTCGGGCTTAGCGCTCCAGGTCACTGGAAGGTTTCATAGAGGAAGTCAATACTCTGTGTATGCTCCATGCATTCAGCCTATGTTCAAGCGTGCTCACTGCACTGTGTTTGGGTGACAGGTGCTGGGTCACCCATATATGTAGATGTGCATTTTGTATATGCTCACAATTTCTTAGGCATGATTTTTGGGTGCACTCTTTGCAGAGTGATACTGCATTTCTTTGCTCAGATTGTATTATCAGACTAAGGTAATTTCTTTAGTAATGGGGGGATGTCGATTGTAATAAAGTGTGTGAGGTCCTCATGGTGTTACATGGGGTTGGAGATGCAGTTGTGGGATCTGCTGTGGAGTGAGCCGTCTGAAGGAGCTACAGTGTCAGTCACCAGTTTCCCTTTCTCTTTGGGCTTTGCTCCCAGATCCTAGCCCCTCTTTCTCTCTGATGTGCAGGACGCAAGATCCCCCAGCCCACTGGACAATCTATTCTCAGCCTTTTCTCAATGCTGGCAGAAGGACTGGGAGAGCGAGAAAGGAAGACCAGGAACCAGCACCAGCTCTGATGTCTCTCCACTGCCAGTGTTTGCTACGGTCACATATTCCCAGTCAGTTATTTGAGTGTACTGATTGCCTACAGGTCAGGGTGGCATAAAGTTGATTACGGTATTTCTATTTCCCTTGTCCCTGAAGGGCTCACAATTTATGTTTTGGTACCTGAGGCAGAGGGTTAAGTCGCTTAACGAAGACCAGAAGGACCACCTGTGGGACCAGAAACCTCAGTTTTTATGGCCCAAGGTTGGTGGTCTCGATTGGAATTCAAACCCTTGGTCCTCTGGCAACTTGCCTCAACCACTAGGCCACACTGCTCTGTGTGAGCTAGCCACAGGGCCATAGGGCCAGGCATAGCCTGTTACTTCCAAGGCAGAGACCTTGGGGAGGTTCCGTTCATAAGGATACGAGAAATGCCATACTGGGTCAGACCAAGCTCTTTCAGATCCAGTATCCTGTTTCCTAGGGTAACCAATTCTGGTCTTAAGGACCTGGCTGGTTTCCAAAAAGACGAATAGGCTACTCAATGCTTGTATCGGGGCAAGCGGTGGATTCATGTATACTCATATTTTAAGGGTTCCGTTGCATGTACAACAGATGTGATGCTCTGTTGGTTTGTGTGCCTTGTAGAACATCTTGAACTGGTGAAAGTTGGTATAAAAAAAAAATTATAATTTTCCAGCTTCTCTCTAATAAAAGATTATGGACCTTTCCTCCGGGAGCTTAGCCAAAATCTTTGTTAAACTCTGCTATGTTCAGAGATCGTTTCACGCAAGGCTCTTGGAGTACACAGGAGACCCAGTGGTCAATCAACCGACTGGAAATGCGAGCGATACGCCGGGTGTTGCAGGCGTTCGAAGCTACGGTGACAGGTCAAGCGGTGTGAGTACTGTCTGACAACTCCGCGGCAGTGGCCTACATCAATCGGCAGGGCAGAACCGGAAGTGTGGCTATAGAGGCCGCGGCAGAGGGTCTGTGTGTGTGGATAGAGCTTTGGCTGCCAGCATTTTCGGTGGCACATGTTGCGGGTAAGGACATTGTGACGGCAGATTTCCTCAGCTGGGTCCGAGTAGATGCCAGAGAATGGGAGTGGCATCCAGAGGTGTTCGCACAGATCGGTCGCATATGGGGACAGCCAGTAATGGACCTCATGGCGACGTTTCACTCTGCGTAAATGGGTCTCTTCTTCAGCAGACGACGTGAAAGGAGGTCGGAAGGCATCGGCGCACTGTTTCAATGGCGGCCGTCGTCCGGTCTACTCTATGTCTTTCCACCGGGGGCACTCATATGTCGAGTGGTTCTGCGTATCGAAGCGCTTCGGGGAAACGTGTTGTTGGGGGCCTCGGGCTGGCCGAGGCGCCCGTGGTATGCCTGCCTCATATGGTTGCTCGACAGGAATCCATGGAGGTTTCCGACACTGGAGATTCTGTTGCTACGGAGTTCCCTTCGAATGTCTCAGGTGCATCGGTTTTTGCTTACGGGGTGGCCATTGAAAGGGCAAGCTTAAGGAAAAAGAGTTGCTCGACAGCAGTCTTTGCCACCTTGCCGCAAAAAAAAAAAAAAAAAAAAAATTAATAGTCTACGTCCCTTGCATATGGCGCATCTTTGAGGATAGGGTGCTCGCGGAGGCACGCTCGCGCGACAACAGTGTCAGTTCCCTTGGTATTAAGTTTTCTGCAGGACGGGTTTGGTAAAGGCAAGTCCTGGAGAGTTCAGTTAGCAGCTCTGTCTTGCTATAGGGGCAAAGGACAGGGAGTGTCTCTCTTGCACAGGTCAATGTGGTACGCTTTCTCAGGTGGTTACCAGACTGTAGCCCTGTCGTAGGATATTAATTCCACCGGGGAAGCTGAAGTTGGTTTTAGGAGCGTTAGCTAGCGCGCCATTGGGACCCTTGCAACAGGCATAGGTTAAGGGTTTTGCCTTGAAGACGGTATGTTTGATGGTCATCTGTTCAGCGAGGCGATTTTCGGAGTTGCAGGCGTTGACCTGTCAGGAATCGTTTTTTGTCTGTCTCCAGACAGAAGGTGGCCTGGCGGCTGGTTCCGTCGTTGTTGCCAAAGGTGGTTTCTATGTTCACCTAACTAAAATGGTCTCTCTTCCAGCGCTAGGTGCGGCGGAGGGGAGCGTATTAAACCACAGTTTGCGCTGTTTGGACGTCAAGAGAGCGCTGCAGCAGTGTTTAAAGGTTTCAGAAACTTTCGCAAGGCGGATCATTTCTCTTCGGGGTGTTCGGAGGGCCCCGCAAAGGGAAGCAACGGTGCAGGAGTCCATTTCTGGATGGATTGGAGCGGCGAGTGTGTCGGCTTATCTTCTACGGGACTGTTTAGTCCCAGGGAGCTTACGAGCTCACTCTACCAGAGTGCAAGCGTCTTCTTGGTCGGAGCACAGTTTGGTTCCGCCAGTGGACATCTGTAGGGAGGCCTCTTGGTTGTCTCTCCATACTTTCAGTAAGCACTACCGCCTAGATGTTCTGGTGGCTAAGGATGCTGTTTTCAGGGAGCCGGTGCTGAGATCCAGCTGGAAAGGTCCCTCCCAATAATTACTGCTCTGATACATCCCAGAGGTTGAGGACTAAACTGGAGGAACGATAAGGAAATAGGAATTACACTTACCTGGTAATTGTGGTTCCTTGAGTGACTCCAGTTTAGTCCTCATTCCCGCCTGGGGATGGGGTCTTAGCAGTGGTTTTTCTGTTGGGGGAAGTGCAAGGTTAAAAGTGGATATAGGCCTTCACTGGTGTTCAGTCGTTTTGATGCTTCCATTTGTTTTGCTCTATATTGTTATATTATGATATTGTTATATATTGTTATATATATTGCTATATTGCTCTGGATTGTTTAGGGCTAGGCATTCGATGGAAAAGAGAGCATGCAGGAAGCAATCCCTTTCCTTCTGGAAGGGGAGTAGTAGGTAGATAGGTTATATGTTCTGCGTGCCCTTGAATATAATGTTAAGTTAAAAAAAAAAAGTTACTGATTTTTTGCTCCTTTGAGTCTGCTTTCTCAATAGTTCACTGGGGGCTGATGGGAGAGACCAGCAGGCTATATCCAGTGATGTCATGAGTTTTTGACATGCCCAGTCTCCAAGCTGCAGGAGGAGGTTCACTACCCAGAGGTTGAGGACTAAACTGGAGTCACTCAAGGAACCACAATTACCAGGTAAGTGTAATTCCTATGTATTTAACCTCATCTTTGATTGGTATGTTTGTGTCATGAAGTTTAAATGTTGTGGGAGGGGTGAAGCTTTGATTTCTTGTTGTGAATAAGATCTCTGTTTTTTTTTAAATTTATGTGCAGATTATTTTCCTTTAGCCAAGATTCAACTTCAATTATGCAATTTGTGATATTATTGTTTGTGGGTTTTTTTTTATATCTATGGGTTTGTAGACCATGATATCGTCTGCGTAGATGTGGTAGTTTATATTGTATTTCCTGAAGATTGAGCATATAGGTTGAAGGTATACATTGAACAATAGAGCAGAGCGCAGAACCTTATGGAATTCCCTATTCTTGAGGGAAGGTGGAGGAGAGTTCCTGGTCCACTTTCACATACAGCGAGCGGTAGGACAAGTAGGATTTAAACCAGTTGAAGGTAGTACCGGTTATGCCTATGTGTGCAAGTCTTGTTAGGAGGGTGTTGTGATCGACATTATCAAAAGCAGAGGATATATCCAGGAACAATAAGAGGTAAGCTTGGTTTACATTATCTAGGCCACAGAGTGGGGTATCAAATAGGACCAGGAGTAATGTTTCTACTCCATGTTATGGACGAAACCCAAATTGGTGTTCATCAAGCGGGGCATGACTATCAATGTAGTCTTGAAGTTAGATTTTTACAACTTTTTCTATAATTTTTGCTAGGAATGGAATGCTAGCAATTGATCTATATGATGTAGGATTGTCTTTGTTAAGGGATCTGTTTTTAAGTATGGGGTGGATTATAGAATGTTTGAGTATAGTTGGCATTATGCCTGATGTTAAGGATTGATTGACAATTTCCACGATGAAAGGTGCTAGTTCGGTTTTTGTTGCTTTAATCCATACAACTGGGCATGGATTCAAGGTATGATGTGGTGGTGTTGATTTTGGTTATTGTTTCTAGGGTTTGTTTTGTGTTGATGAGGTAAAAGGCTTGCCATTTTTCCGGGGTGGAGTGACCTTCTCTAAGGAGAAGGGGGTTAAGGGGTTTTTGGTTTTTAATTTTGTTGCTAGGTGTTTAGCCATTGTCTGTGGGTTAATCTGTGTGTTAGATGTGTGGTTTTGGTTAAGGTTTTTACTAATTCAAATAGTTCCCTGGGGCGATTTAAGGCTTTGTTTAGTATGTTTGTGTGGTAGTCCTTAGTTTGCCAAGCAAGGTGGCTAGAGTGGTTATAACTACAGCTCTGTCCAGGTCACCCCTCTCTATTAAAAAATATTTACTGTAAGTTTGCTTTGATTTTATCCTCTTCCTATTTTGAATTCTGTCAATGTGTTTGCCCCCACCACCTCCATCGGGAGGGCATGCCAAGCATCCACCACTCTTTTCAGTGAAAAAGTATTTTCTGATGTTGCTTTTAAGTTTACTACCTTGCAGCTTCCTCTTTTGTTCATTAATACCCTAAGTATTTAAAAATCTATCATATCCCTTGTCCCTCCTCTCCTCTAGGGTATACATATTTAGGTCTTCAAGTCTTTTCTCATACATCTTCTGGCACAGGCTCCAAATCATTTTGGTTGCCTTCCTCTGAATTTTTTCAAGTCTTTTTATATCCTTTGTGAGATATGGTCTACAATACTTCAAGTGAGTTTTGGAAACCGTATCTCACAAAGGATATAAAAATATTGCCACTAATGTTTATGGATCTTGATTTATATTTTTGTGTGGTTTTAGTTAATTAATTGTTTTTGTTGATTGTAAGCTACGTTGGATGACCCTTGGAGGCTGGGAAGATGGTCTTTAAGGATTTTAAATAAATTAATTACAAAATGCATATAGTTATCAGATGAACACAAAGGTCCTGCTTGATATTAGCTCTTGGAATAGTGCTAAAAGCTAATGAGACCCCACCAAATCACCCCTAAAGCAAAAGTGGGTCAGATGAATGGTTTCAATACATGTAATTCATTGTTCAACCTTCAAGTGGCAATTAGAATTTAATTTGAATATACTATTAGTGTGGGGTGGTAATAGGGATACTTTATTTCATAGACTCAAGGCTGGCCCAGCCACTAGGTGGACAAGGTGTCCAAATAAGATGGCACACTTTGGGGGAGGTGAGGCAGCAATGTGGCAGTAGCAGCAGGCCACACATCAGCATGGCAAGCCTTTTATGATTGGCAAACTGCTGCCCACCCTACCTCCACCAGAAGTGACTCACCAGTACCTAAAAGCAGCACAGTACAGTATGGCAGCGGGCCTTTGACCACCCCTGCATGCATGCTTACAGCCTGCCATGTCTACTTCCTTCGATGTTCACTGTTGCAGGGGGTGGGACTTGCAAGCCTTAAGCGGGAATGCTCAGGTGTTTAAAGGCCCATTGGCTGTGGCGGAGATAGAGTAGGCAGCTATGTTGGGAGCACCAGCAGTGGAAAGTAAGAGGGAAATGCTAAAGACCTTGATGGGAGATAGTGAGGAGAAAGAAGAGGAGATGCGGGACATCTTGGGGGGAGGGAAGATGGGACTATGCGGGACATCTTGGGGGGGAAAGGAAATATGCTGACTCCTTGGGGGGGGGAGGGGTGGATGCTGGACAGTTGAGGGGGTGGGGAGGAGGGGGAGATCCTGGACTAGAAGCAAGGAGAGGCAGATGCTGATGGTTCTCTGTAAATAACATATGAACAAAAAACCACAGAGTTTGGAATGCTGAGGATTATGAGGAGCGGGTTGGATGCTTAGGGCAGTGTGCTGTGGTTGGATGTAATGCAATGACCGGGACCTTGATCAGCTTTTTGTTTTTGTTTCAGATTGGCATTTAAAATTCAGCCGGCTTTTGAATAACTTGATGGAATTTTTCAAGTGTGTTTTGCCCCAACGATGAAGCTAAGGCGAAACACCATATAGGTGTCTACAGTGGTGTTGGGGTTATAAGATGAGATAAGATAAGTACTGGCTATTACTATGTATCTCAAAGCCGATTTTATGAATTGCCTTCTATATATGCTGCGATGTTGATTAGCAAGGTCTGTCTGGTTAAAATGTGTTTTGTGATATAAATTCTTTGCCAAACAAGTTTGTTTAGAGGGAGTTTCTGTTAGGATTGCTGATGTTCTTGATCCTATCCTATGATGACTGTTATAGACCTGAGATCCTTTTTTTCTCCCTCTGGCTGTGATTGTCTATGGACCCGATTCAGAGTTGCGGGTTGCGGGGCTGCACCATCCTGATCCTGTTGCTCCTCCTGCTCTCCCTGCATGGCTGGAGCTGCAGGATGGGCAGAACAGAGGGGGAGGGGGAGGAGGAGAGTGGGGGCAGGCTGAACCGATTGAGGTCACAGCTTTGTACGTCCTGCGGGATCAGAGGGTCGTGCTGATTATTCCTCCTTTGAGGTGGAATAATCAGCTCCGAAGGGGCGATTGGGCTCGGGGCCTGGGCTGGGGCCAGGTGCGATGTGGTCCCCACTGCCCCATCCAGGCCCCAGCTGGCCAGCCATGGGTCAGGCACTGGGGAAGAGGAGGGTCTTAGCTGTGTGAGCCAGGGGCACCTGCGGGGAGTACATCCCTGCAGGTAGACAGGGGCATGCTGGGCCATCCTCAGGCCCAATTCTGTGTACCGCTGGGTCCAGAATCGGGTCTTAACGGGCCAGTCTTTTTCGGGGCTGTCTGGATGGCCCGGACGTGCCCCTTCGTGAATCGGACTCTATGTGTATCACCTAATGTTATGTTGTAGAATGATGTTTTTGATTTGGATGGTTGGGCATCAGATACTCTTGGGAAAGCTCTCCATTGATGGCTTGTTTCTTTAAATTTGCAAGTTTAGCAGTTTTCTTTTCTTTCTTTCTTTCTTTCTTTTTTTTAACTGTTACAGGAAATTCCTATAGCCAGGTGTTTCTGACTATTAAATGAGTAGCTTGTCTCAGGACAAAAGAAAATGAAAGGGGTCTGAACTGAATGATAAACTCTGGGGTCTAAATGAATGCTTGGCATACATGGCTTCATTATCTGTACCAATATTAATTGTTGGAGGGAAAGGTGAAATTTCTGGTAGAGCTAATTTACGGGTTCATTTCATAGTGACAATTTTATTCTTGGATTTCTTTACATAGAAAAGGAGATAAAAGCTGTGTTTATAGGATTATCATATTCTGAAGAATTCTGGAGTTCAAAAGGGCTATCTAATTAGAAGAACCTGCTAACAGATAGTGCTCCTGAATATCCCTCTCACTGGGACCTATCTGGATAGTGCTACTGAATATTTCCTTTGGTGCTTTGGCACTATCCAAATAGTCCCAGGGCGGTCTGTGGGCAGAGCTGTGGAGGAGCCGGCACTTATCTGGATAACAATCTGTTTAACTTAGGACAGCAAAAAAGGTGTCCCAACTGCTATGTGGAATGGTTTTCACATAATAGCTTAATATTGCCACTGTCTAGATAATGCCACTGTTCATTGCTAAATCTAGATATTCAGCGCTGTATTTCTTTTTTACCTGCAGCAGTTGATATGTAAAAAAAGAATGTAGACTGTCATGGGCTGAATATTTTGCCATTATTTGGCAGCTTGACCCCCTTGAAGTTCTGATCCAGCACTTGTAAAGCTAAATTTTCTAAATGTACTATTTTGGTTGGTTTTGCTATAACTTTTCCTTGCCTATTTATTAGGGCCGATTCTATTCATGACGTAGATCTCCTTTGTACGTCTGGGCTGACCTGGACGTACAAAGGAGATCGCGATTCTGATCCCACAGGGGCACATCCAGCCCCACGGAGATCAGAATCGCGAACCGCACTGTATGTGCAGGCTGGGACTGTGATTCAGTCCCGGCCTGCATGTACAGCGTTAGCCTGGCTAACTCAGCCAGGGCTTTTAAATGGAGCCGCAGCGCCATGGTGTCCTGCTGCCATGGCACCCCAGCTCCATTTAAAAGCCGCGATGCTGGCCACTGCCCCAAAAAGTTAATTCCCCGCAGCCCAACCCCTGATCTGGCTTCCTAAGGCCAGAGTCAGGCTGCGGGGGATTAACTTTGTCCCCTCCAGCCACCTTCCGCGCCTCGAATAAAAAAAAAAAACATCCAGGGAGGTTATTCACCAGCCCTGTACGTCCAGGGCAGGCAACCGCCCACTGCCTGCCCACTCTCTGCCCCCGGGCCGCCTCTTCCCTGCCCCCGACTAACTTCCCCGCACAACCGGTGGGGAAGTTATTCGGGGGCCTGCAGCCGCACGAATAGCGGGGATGGATGTCCCATTGGGATGTTCATCTCTGCTATTTTGTGGTTCAGAATAACCCCCCAACTGTTCATATTCTCTTAGATTTGAGTGTTCCCTCAGATCATAGAAGGTCTACTGGCTAGGGACACTACATCCTTGATATGTGTCTACTATGACTTGCAGTACACATTTGCTTTTAGATTTGCAAAGACCTGGTTTCCTACTAAATTTTGCAGAAAAGGTATACATTTTACAGGTCAAAGGTCCTTTGCATAGTAAACTGGTACACAGAAGTAGGATTTCATTTGAAAGTTTAAAGTTCCATTGCTCTGTTAGTAGCCCACCTCATAGGGTATGGTTAATTAGTTAATTCAGTTTCTGCTGCCTGAGAATTCAATCAGTCCCTGCTACCTGAAGAAGTTCTGATCCAGCACATGTAAAGCTAAGTTTTCTAAATTTATTATTTTGGCAGGTTTTGATATAAATTTCCTTGCCTGTTTATTACTTATTTATAATTTTTTAGATATGAGCGTGTCCTCAGTTCATAGAAGGTCTACTGGCCAGGGACATTACATCCTTGATATTTGTCTGCTAGGACTTGCAGTACACATTTGCTTTTAGATTTGCACAGACCTGGTTTCCTATTAAATTTTGCAGAAAATGTATACATTTTGAAGTTCGAAGGTCCTTTGCATAGTAGACTGGTACATAGAAGTAGGATTTCATTTGAAAGTTTAAAGTTCATAGGTCTACTGGCCAGGGAAACTTAAATTCCTGCCTTCCCTACCCCTCACCCCACTCACCACAGTGTTCCATTGCCTATGTAGTCATCATATAGATCAGGGGTCACCAACCTGCGGCCCGTGGGCCGCATGTGGCCCACGAGGTCCCTTCGTGCGGCCCGCGAGGCTCTACCCCGGTTAACATTACGTGCGGCCCGCCAAGGATTCCCGCCATTGTATCCACGCGCTCGCAGCTCACCGACGACCACCTGCAAGCGTCCCTTCTCCTGTCAGTGTCATCTGTGAAGCCGGACTTTAAGCGTTTGTCTGCTAGCATGAATCATCAGCCATCTCATTAAATTCAATAAAGGTGATCAGCTATTGTTTTCATAATTTTGCGTTTGTTGTTTTTTTTCGCGGGGGCGGGGAGAAGGGGGGTGCGGCCCGCGAGGCTCCCGGTAGTCGGCTGTGCGGCCCGCGGCCCTCTGGAGGTTGGTGACCCCAGATATAGATTGATATCTGTCCTCCAAGTAGGTATAACACCCACCTTTTCTCCTTGTCCTAGAACTGCTTTATAACCATCTTAATCAGCATTTCCTCTATTCAATGCAATAGTTGTGCTGCCTTCATTCTAAGAAGAATCTTTTGAAGCCAAAGAGTTTGCCCTATATGTCTCAATTTATCTGCCATGCATAAAGAATTTATTCTATTAAGGGAAGAATTAGCTGCAAGTAAATACACCTCCTCTAGGGTACAAATTGAAAAAAAAATCCACCATCACTCCCACAAAGAATCAAGCAGCCCAGGAACAAATGGATCACATTGGGCTCTGGTAGGTTGCAGCCTGTAACATGGAGACACCCTCTCCGTCAAGAGATATCCCTGCATAATGCCCTCTCTGCCTTGGGAACCTTGAGTTCCCAATTAGTGGAAACTGGAGTGCCCTTAAACAAGAAGAGTAATGCCCAATCTATGAAGAAATCGTCACAAAAGAGGAAACTACTACTACTTGGAGATTCCATCATCAGAGGCACCAACTTGGGGACACAGTTCAAAAGGGAGAAGATAGTCAAGTGCCTCCCAAGCAGGAATATGAAGCAAATTGCTGGCATAGTTAGTGCAGAAAGTGAGCACTCCAAAACTGATGTTATCATCCACTTCGGTACAAATAACCTGGCTGGAAGCAGTACCTCTACAGTTCAGAGGGATTTCCAAATTCTGGGAGAGAAACTCATACCCATTGCTAACACTATAGCATTCTCAGAAGGTAAGGGGGCAGAAAGGCTACATCGCATAATCAACTTTAATACATGGCTCCAAACCTGGTGCAAACAAGGATTTAGATATATAGGCGACTGGGGAAATAGATGGAACAACAAGAGGCTTTACTGTGTTGATGGACTACATCTCTCTGTTGCAGGGAAAATGATCCTAAGTGAAAAATTCAGGCATTATTTGGACAGGCATTTAAACTAGGGAACGGGGGTGACGGATGGAAAAGAACAAGTTCAGGATGTCACTCCCAGTAAAAACATAATAACATTGGAAACAGCCGCAGTATTAACCCACACATCAGTGCCAAGTGGGAAGAAGCGTATTAAACAAAATCCATGCAAAATACAGGCAAGCCAGTCAACAAATGCTGGAAAGCGATGAGCACAAATACTCGAAGCCTAGCCAACAAAGTTCCTGACCTGGAAGCCCTAATGGTGGAAATGGACTTGGACATTGTGGCCATTACAGAAACATGGTGAAATGAGTCACATGAATGGGATATAGCCATAGCTGGCTATAATCTATTTAGAAGAGATGGAGAGGGTAGAAAAGGAGGAGGAGTAGCCCTATATATCAAAAGCAATATTAAAGCTGCTGAAATGCAGGGGATGTGGGGAAAAGAAGAAGCGCTGTGGATTGCGTTAGAAAGAAGAGATGGCACTGTCATCCATACTGGTGTGGTTTACAGGCCTCCAACTCAAACCAAAGAAATGGATAGTGAATTGATTATTGATTTTGCAAAGATAGCCATGAAGGGGGAAGTGACCATATTGGGTGACTTTAATCTACCCGATGTGGATTGGAGTATTCCTTCTGCAAATCTGGAAAGAAGTAAAAAAATTGTGGATGCCTTCCAAGATGCATTACTCAGACAAATGGTGATGGAACCGACCAGGGAAAGCTCAATGCTGGATTTAGTACACACCAATGGAGATAGCGTGTTGAATATCTGGGTGAGTGCTCATGTGAGCAGCAGCGATCATCACATGGTGTGGTTTGAGATAAAAACCAAGGCAGAGTCCAATTACAGCAAGCACAAAGTCCTAGACTTCAAAAATGCTGATTTCCATAAAATGGCCAAGTACCTGAAGGAGGAGTTGGCAGAGTGGGAGGGTTTAAGGGAAGTGGAATTGCAATGGGCTAAACTAAAGGAGGCAATAAAAGTGGCAACAGATACATATGTAAGGAAAGTAAATAAATACAAGATGAAAGGAAACTATTTGTTTCTCCAAAGAAGTGGCTGCACAAATAAAGGCAAAAAACACAGCTTTCACAAAATTCAGAAGTTCGCAAACAGAGGAACACAGAAAAGAATACAGGATAAAGCTAAAAGAGACAAAAAGAGAAATAAGGATTGCAAAATCAAAGGCAGAAGAAAAGATGGCTAAAGATGTGAAGTGTGGCGACAAAACGTTTTTCAGGTATATTGAGGAGAGGAGGAAGATCAGAGGTGGAATTGCAGAATTCAAAAGTGTTGGGAACGGATTTGTGGAAAGTGACATTGAAAAATCGAAAATGCCAAACAAATACTTCTGTTCTGTTTTTACTAAAGAAAATTCTGGAGAAGGACCACCTGTGATTGGCAAATATACAAATGGGAATGGAGTAGATACCACAACATTCACAGAAGATGATGTGTTAGAACAGCTAGCAAAACTGAAAGTGGACAAGGCCATGGGAGCGGATGGGATACATCCCAGGATACTGAAAGAGCTCAGAGAGGTTCTTGCAGGGCCGTTAAAGGATGTTTTTAATAGATCCTTAGACACAGGAGAAGTTCCGCAGGACTGGAGAAGGGCTGATGTGATACCTCTTTACAAAAGTGGTAATAGGGAAGAAGAGACAAACTATAGACCGGTAAGCCTTACCTCAGTGGCGGGAAAAGTAATAGAGGCGTTCCTGAAAGTGCGAATAGTGGACTTTCTCAAAACCAACAGGCTGCATGATCCAAGGCGACATGGCCCTCATCCATACCATATCTCCTAATAGAGCAAGGAGATCCACAGCTACAAACACCCTAAAAGTCCCGAAAGCATTAACAGTTTGCACTTCATCTACAGCCAACAGGGCGTTTAGTATCAGCGCACCAAGATGCTGGAACGCATTACCTCCAGATATCCGGGCTATTAAGGGCCTTACGCAGTTTAGGAAAGCCCTCAAGTACCATCTTTTCAATAAGTACCTCATAGAACCCAACCTCACCCACCGAGACAGAGATGCAACCCACTAAGCAAATATATGGTTTCCCAACAACATGCCAAGAAAGATTCTCTAACCCTTAGTGGTACATTTGTTTCTATAGAATTCATGATCATACAACCTTATGTAGCAATATTTGTAAATAGTTACAAGCTTATGTAGCAAGTTTTGTAAATAGTTTACCCCTGTTATCTAAGTTACTTGCCCTGTTATCTGTAAACTCATACATGTTAACTGTACTGAGCGTTTCTGTTCCATGTAAACCGCGCTGATGCTGAATAGTGCGGTATATAAGAGAATGTAAATAAATAAATAAATAAATAAAATTTTACCAAAGGACAATCTTGCCAAACAAATCAGATTGAGTTCTTTGACTGGGTGACCAGAGAACTAGATCAGGGGCATACGATGGATGTGATCTACCTAGTTTCAGCAAAGCCTTTGATAGTGTTCCTCATAGGAGGCTTACCAATAAACTAAACAGCTTGGGGTTGGGTCCCAAGGTGGTGAACTGGATCAGAAATTGGTTGACTGATAGACATCAGAAGGTGATGGTAAACGGAACTCATTCGGATGAAAGGAAAGGTGATTAGTGGTGTGCCTCAGAGTTTGGTCCTGGGACCGGTACTGTTCAATGTATTTGTGAGTGATATTTCTGAAGGACTGAATGGAAAAGTCTCTTTTTGCAGATGACACGAAAATTTTCAACAGAGTGGACTCCCCTGAGGGAGTGGATAACATGAGGAAAGATATACAAAAACTGGAAGAAAGGTCTAATGCTTGGCAGTTAAGATTTAATGTGAAGAAGTGCAGTGTCATGCACTTGGGAAGCAGAAATCCAAGGGAATTGTATGCATTAGGGGGCGAGAGGTCGTGTGCCTAGACCAGGAGAAGGACCTAGGAGTGATTTGTTTCTGAGGATCTCAAGGTGGCAAAACAGTGTAACAAGGGGTGGCAAAAGGCAGAAGGATTCTGGGTTGCATACAGAGAGGAATTCTCAACAGAAAGGAAGAGGTACCAATGACATTGTACAAGTCGCTGGTGAGGCCTCACTTGTTCAGTTTTGGAGACCGTATCTCGCAAAGGATATAAAAAAAGCTGGAAGCGGTTCAGAGGAAGGCAACCAAAATGATTTGGAGCATATGTGAGAAGACTTATGAGAAGAGACTTGAAGACCTAAATATGTACACTCTGGAGAAGAGGAGGGACAGGGAAGATATGATTCAGACCTTTAAATACTTAAAGAGTATTAATGGACAGATAAACCTCTTCCAAAGATGGGGAAGCTGTAAAACTAGAGGGCTTAACATGAAGCTGCAAGGGGATAAACTGAAAGGCAATGTCAGGGTGGTGGATGCTTGGAATGCCCTCCCGATGGAAGTGGTGGGGGCAAACACAGTGACAGAATTCAAAATGGCATGGGACAGACATAATGGATCCCTTTATAGCAACAGGATAAAATCAAAATAAGCATAACTATCTGTTATATCTGAAGAGATAAGGGTGACCTACATGGAGCGGTGGGTACACCCCTAAACAAAGGCATGGGGAGGGGTGATCTGCATATTGCGGCAAGTGCACCTACTCTTGCCGCCCTGCTGGGCAGACTAGAGGGACCATACTGGTCTTTATCTGTCATCATATACTATGTTACTATGTTGCCCTTTATGGCCCCGAGTCTGAGAGGTGAATAGCGAGGCTGAATGTCGCAGTGGGATGTGCAACCCTGCTATCCATCTGGCCCGTATGCCACAACACTCTCTTCCTATATGCACAGAGCCACTGTGGCAGAGAGTGGGTGGTGTGGGGGTGGGCCAGGCACCCAGGCATACTGATTCAGGTCATGGCCCTATACGTCTGGAAGTCTCCAGGATGGTGTCCAGCTTATTACACTTTGGAGGTGGAATAAGCACAGGACGGCCGTGCAATCTGACCCAACAGCCCTTAGGGAGCAATGAAGGTGTGGAAGGTGAGGCCACACTGCCCTATCCTGGCCCCCGCTGCCCCCACCGAAGATCAGTTGGCGGGGAAACAATGTCCAGCACTACGGTGGGCTGGCCATGCTGCGGGGTGGACATCTCCCTTGGGAATCCAGGGGCACACTGGGCCATCTCCGTGCCTGATCCTGCACCCATGGGAACGTCTGGCTTCCACGGTGCAGAATCGGGTACAATCAATCCCGTCCTGGTCTGGGATGTCTGGATGGCCCAGACATGCCATTTCCTAGATTGTTCAAATGTGAATGCTAAAAAAGCATACATTTAAATGGATAACCACCTTTTAAAACTATGGATGGACTATGCTTTCGAATATTGACCTAGTTTATTCCGGATTGCTCAAGTGACATCCTCAGAATCAGCCACACTTGACACGGGCTCAGCATGTCTTCTTTCTTGAAGTGTACATTTATTTAGTTTAAATACAGTAAATTCTATGAATGGCAGCAGATGAGGATCAGCACAGTCCATCTAATCTGCCCAGTGAGGTAGCGAGAACGGTACTTACCACTCCGTGCGGATTACCCTGTCATACCTTTGCTTAGCATTGTATAAATTTATAATACTAATGCACAGAAATACTTTAGTCAAAATATTTAACACATTTAATATTTCACGTCACCGTTATTTATATTTGTTAAACTGTTGTAGCACTGATACTAAACAGGAATTTACATCTGTCTAATTTCTTCATCACAAAAATCTTTTGGCATATAAGACATTATTTTTCTTTGGGAAAATTGAAATGCCACCTGGCTGTATTACTATTTAAACGTCTGATCAATGCATGAAAATAATGTCTTATACAGCTCAAGCTTTCTCCCAGCGGGAATAAATCCTAGGCAGTGATGAAGAATTTGCAAATGAATTGCACAGCTGCAATAGCTTCTCTATGCACAGCTATCTCAAGATAACCCACTATCTGTTTTTAATCATTCTGAACTAAACTAGGGTGACCTTCATTTCACTTTAATGCTCTTAGGGACTTTTTACTAAAGTGCGATAAGTTTTTGTACTTAACACGCAGTAAGTGCAAAGCCTGTGTGGTAAATGTTGGGAGTTTGGTCATCATGAGGGAGGGAGGAGTGGCCTAGTGGTTGGGGCAAGCTACCTCAGGCCAGAAGGTCAGGGGTCCATATCCCACTAGAGGACAGCAACCTTAGGCCAGAAAGACGGGTTTCTAGTCCCACAGGTGCTCCTTGTGGTCTTGGGCAAGCCACTTAACCCTCCATTGCCCATGTTCCCTGTAAATAGTTATCTCCGAGTTATAATGCCCTGTTCAATGTAATTTCAGTTTGTTCAGTGTAAACCACCTTGATATCATGAAAGCCAGTATATAAGAAATGTTAAATAAATAAATCACGTGCCCTGCATTTATCACACAGACACTTATCACATGGTAAACACATTGGCATATATTGTGGTAACTGGATCTATGCCATATCTATCAATGCAGTTACTGTAATATATAGTGTCCCAATCAAACTGGTGACCAAAATTCCTAATCCAAAAACAAAACAGTTCCAGTTACCAAACAGCTACCAGAATATTTGTCAGAGCTTCAAAAGAGGGCAGAGAAAAGTATCCGCCCCCTTGCTGTAGTAGCTCCCTTTTCATTTTTCATTTTTTCCATTTTTAAAGTGAAATAACATTTAAAATAAGCCAAAAACCACATAGCTCCAAGATTGTGCTTCTCCGTTGCCCGTTTCTCTCATCTGCCTCTTACCTAACTATAGCTAGTTTTCACTCCTTCTCGTTTGCCTTTTCTGGTCTTCTGTCATCCTCTTTTACCTGCTTAGCTAGCTTTCCATTTTCTACTCTGGCCTCCCTAGTACTTCCATTCCTCACCTCTGTCTCATTCCTTCTCCAGCTCCTAGCCCTCCATCTGTCACCCACTTTCTAGTCCCCCTCCCCGTTTGCTCCCTGTCCAGACTCATCTATCTCCTCTATCTCTCACCCCTAATCAGCCCCAGCTCCTTCCCTTTCTCTTATCTTCTTCCCACTTCCAGTCCCATGCTTATGTTTTGCTCACTATCCAGGCTTCCAGTTCTTCTTTCAGATCCCCCATTTCTACCCTCTCTCACCTCCTTTGAAGACCTATCCTCTTCCTTTGTCTCTCACCTACCCCATTGTCCTTTTCAACTGTCTCTCAACTCCTCACCAACCCTCCAGGCCCTTTAAAACCCTCTCCCCTCCCTATATTTCTGCACTCAGTCTCATAGCCCTGCTCATATTCCTCATCTGGTTAGCTAGCCCCCATTGTCCTCCTAATCTCTGGTCCATTTCTTAGTCCCCATTTTCTTCACAGCTAATCCTCTTGCCCCAGTCTTCCCTAAGTCCCCAAGTTACTGCTAACATTCCTAATATCTTCTGTTCTTTCACCCAATTTTAGAATCTCCACCTAAGTCCAAGTCCCTCTTCTCCCACATTCCCATAGCCCAAGTACCTGTCCAGCCTCACCCATTTACTTCCTCTTCCTTACCCCAGCGTCCATACTTACCCCCTCCCTCTCAGTGTTCCCCTGTATGCAACCTTGTTTCTTCCCTTTCCATATACCCACAATAGCTGCCCCTCTCTCTTCTCACCCTCCAAGCTTTTGCCTCTTTTTCTCATCCTACCCCCCAATATCTGCCAGCATCAGCCCTCTTTCAATTCCAGTCTCTCACACAGCCCCAACATCAGCTAATTTCCAGTCCCAGCCACCCAGTCTCAGCATCAACCCATTTTCATTTCTAATTCTGGCCCCACAGCCCCAGCATTAGCTTATTTTCAGTTTCAGCTCCCTCAGCATTAGCTTCCTTCCATTCTCAGTCTCCTCCCCAGAATCTGCCCCTTCTATTATTTATTATTTATTTATTTATTTATTACAATTTCTTATATACCGCGCTATTTAGCATCAGTGCGGTTTACATTATAACTTAACGACCATAACAACAAGCTGTCAGGTTTACATCGAACAGGAGTATAAACATGGAAAAACAGGGTCAACTATATACATAATCTATTTACATTGGAAGGATAGATAAAAGTCAGATAATGCATGTAGGTCTTTTCTAACTAAATTGGGTCAATTCCTGGAGGGTATATCTAGGATCAATTGTTGTCAGGTAAGTGTTGGAGGAACAAGTGGGTTTTGAGGGCCTTCCTGAACTGATATAGGCTGGCTATGGCCCTAATTTATTTATTTATTTATTTATTTATTTACAGTCTCTTATATACCGCACTATTCAGCATCAGCGCGGTTCACATGGAACAAAATGCTCAGTACATTTAACACGTATGAGTTTACAGGTAACAGGGTATAAATAACTTGGATAACCGGGGTAACTATTTACAAAACATACTACATGGAATCATATACACAGAAGATACATAGGGAAACCAGCCCACTATGGGAATGAATATCACACTTGGTGAGTTGTTGATATACCCTAGATTTATCTGGGACTGGTATCAGTGGGTGTTATTGGGCTCTAGGTGACGCCATTGGGTTCTATAAGGTATTTGTTGAAGAGGTGGCATTTGAGGGCTTTCCTAAACTGTGTCAGGCTCCTAATAGCCCGAATATCAGGGGGTAGTGCATTCCAGCATATTGGGGCACTGAGACTGAATGCTCTGTTGGCTGTCGATTTAGTGCAAGTAGTAAGTTCCCTCGGGATTTTGAGGGAGTTTATAGCCATGGATCTCCTTGCTCTATTTGGAGATGTGCTATGGATAAGTGAGGATAAGGATGCCGATGTGAGATTATTGACAGCTTTAAAAGTAATTACCAAGGACTTGAAAACTATTCTAGCTTGAATAGGAAGCCAATGCAACTGTATCAGCAGGGGCGTAATGTGGTCGTACCTGGAGGCTCCATGGATGACTCTTGCTGCCGCGTTCATGGCTAGCTGAAGCGGGTTTAATGTAGATTGGGGAAGACCTTGTAATATGACGTTGGCATAGTCGAAATGGGGTATAACCAACGCCTGGAAGATTGTCCGGAAATCAGTTGGATCAAGCATGGAACGTAGGTGTCTAAGTGAGCGTATCTTGTAGTAAACTGATCTGACTATGTTTCCTATGTGGGCTTTCATGTCTAGGCGTTGATCTAGTGTGACTCCCAAATATCGAATTATTAGCACTTTAAAAAAAAAACACCACACCACCTCCAAAATGTCAGGGGGTAGAGCATTCCAGCATTTGGGTACGTAACAGCTGAAAGTCCTGTTTGTGGTTGATAAGTTGTACTTTGTCGAAGCCTTTGGTATTGCAAGCAAGTTTACAGCTGTTGATCTTCTGGATCTGTTGGGAGGGACAAAGTGGATAAGATGAGTGAGTGAGGAGGCTGAAATACCTTTGATTGCTTTGAAAGCTAATAGAAGGGTTTTGAAGGTGATTCTCCCATTGATTGGTAGCCAGTGCAGCTGTTTGAGAATGGGGGTCACGTGGTCGTATCTGGATGCTCCGTAAAGGATCCTAGCTGCGGTGTTCATGGCCAACTGTAAGGGGGTTAATGTGGATTGGGGGAGACCTTGTAAGATGGCATTTGCAAAATCAAAGTGCGGCAGTATCAGCGCTTGATATATGGTTCGGAAGTCATCTGGGTCCAATAGGGAGCGTAGGTGCTTGAGAGAGCGTATTTTGAAGTAGACGGCTTTGACTATGTTGCTTATGTGGCTTTTCAAGTTAAGATGTTGATCCAAAGTAACTCCCAAATATTTTATTGCATCTTTGGTTTGCAAATCAGCTTCATTGACACTGACATGGGATGGGGGGGTAAAGTAGGTGTCTCTGGTGATGAATAGCACCTCCGTTTTTTTATGTTGGATGCGAAGGTTCTGTGTTTGGAGCCAAGTTGAAACTGCGTTGAAGCAGTCTGTGAGGGGGGTCAGGTCCATGTGAGTTGTGGAGAAGGGCATGTATAATAGGATATCGTCTGCATATATCAAACAATTCACGTTGAATGATCTTATGATATTGCAGATGGGCTGCATGTAGATATTGAAAAGTAATGAGGATAACGATGAGCCCTGGGGTACTCCTTGCTTTTGATGGAAATGTGTTGACTCCTCTGATCCTGATTTCACATATTGCCATCTGTCGTCAAGGTAAGATTTGCACCATTCTAGTGCACTGTTGCAGACTCCCTTCTCCTTCAGTCTTCCGAGGAAAATTTCGTGACTCACGGAGTCGAACGCCACGGCAATGTCTAGAAATATGAGCACAAAACCTTGACGGATGTTGTCAATTCCAGTGATGATTTCATTGAAAAGACCAGTGAGTAGTGTCTCTACCCCATGATATTCTCTGAATCCGTGTTGGCAGCTATCTAAGGGGGAAGCAGCATCGATGTGATCTTGAATTTGCCGTTGTGCTTCTTTCTCAATTATTTTGGCCAAGAGGGGGATGCTGGCTATTGGTCGGTAAGAGTCAGTTCTTTGTGGATCAAGCTTGGGGTTCTTCAATAGTGGTCTAATGGAAGTCTGCTTAAGTGTAGTGGGGAAATATGATGTAGTGAAGGATAGTTTCATTATTTTTGCAATGACAGGGCTGAACACATCACGTAGCTCCTTGATCCAAAAAGCTGGACATGGGTCAGTTTGTGCGGTGGTCCCAGTGCAAGATTCCCCACCATCAGCCCATTTCCAACCCTACTTTCCCCAGCATCAGGCCTCTTCCAGTCTCAGCCCCTCCCTGCATCAACCACTTTCCAGTCTCAGTCCCCCAGACCCAGCATCAGCCCATTTCCATTTCCAGTCCCATTCCCAGACCCAGCATCAGCCCATTTCCAGCCACCCAACAGCAGTCTCCTTCCGGTCCCAGCCCCCCAGCCCAGAATCATTCCTGCCCATTTCCAGTCACAGTGCCCAGCCCCAGCTCTCCCAGCATCAGTCTTCTTCTAGTCCCAATCCAAGTTACCATCCCCACTTGTAGTCCATTTCCACTCACCTCACCCAGTATCAATCTAACCTTCCAGTTCTAACCTCACCTTCAGCCTATTTCCAGTCCCCCCCCCCCGCCACTCCCAACCATTCACCACCTCTCCTCCCTGCCCCCACCTTGCATTAGCCTCAGCTGGTCACCTTTTCTCACACCCTCTGCAGCCATATTAATATTTACATAGTCATGGGAGTGTTTCTTTTTGCTCCTGCATCTGCTCTGTACTACAGTCATTGACATGGCAGCAGTTTTAAAAAAGCAAACAGAGAAACAGAATCAGCCTGTGATGGCTTTTTTAAAACACCATGGTATCGGTGGCTGGAGCAGAACACAGTTGTGGGAGCAAATGGAAATGCTCCCACAGCTGTGAAGGGATGAGACAGGCTTTTTGGCACTCTTAAGCCAGCCTTGCAGATGTTTGAGAGTGCTGGGTGGGGGACTTGTGTTGCTGATGTGAAGGGATTGGGGTGTGCATGGATAACAGGAGCAGCAATTTTAAAAAACTGCTCCCATGCACGTATGGGGTAAAGCTGCATGTTCTTTTGCCCGTGTGCAGCTTTTTAAAATTGCTGTTCCTGCTGGACATGGGGAGACATTGATATGCAGTCCTGCATGTCCTTACATGTATTTTACAAGATGCTCTAGTTTTGTCTGAGACATTTGTAAAACATAGTGGGAATTTTCTACATCCCAAATGGACATCTTAATTCCACACTCTACATCCTGTTTAAATTTGCATTTTTACTGTGTCTGTCACATTAATCAAACTTCATGAGTTAAGGTCTTTCATGTGGGCAAAGTTCACTGTGATGCTACCTTGGATGTTCCCTAATCTACAAAGAGTTTCTAAAACACTAGATGGTGCCAGAGGGTTAAGGCCACTTTACATGTAGACATGTCAGCTATCTGAATATGGCTGTGCCCAAAGCGAAAGGCATGGAAATTGCACATTTCACCATTACAGGTTCTTTGCAAACTGTACCTTTTATATCTGTAGAAACACATGCTGAATGACTTAAAGGCCTTGTTTAATTCTGCAGTATTTCACTTTTTGCAGATACTTTTCCCATGAAATCTTTTTTATGAAAAGTAGAAACTATAGCAACATGATTTCATTTCATTCATTTATTGATTCTATAAAAAAAGCATCTTTCAGGAAATGGAAAAAAGAGCCAAACGACGAAACCTGGAAACAGCACAAGCACTGGCAAGTCAAATGCAAGGCATTGATAAGGCAGGCAAAGGGAGACTTTGAGAAGAAGCTTGCTGCGGAAGCAAAAACGCGAAATAAAGACTTTTTCATGTACATTCGTAGCAAAAAACCCGTGAGAGAGTCAGTTGGTCCATTAGATGATAGAGGGGTTAAAGGGGCACTAAGAGGCGACAAGGCGATAGCGGAGAGACTGAATTCTTTGCTTCGGTTTTTACTGAGGAAGATGTAAGGATGTTACCCATGACTGAAGTGGTATTTAAAGGTGCGGCAGAACTGAAAGAAATATCGATACCTCGGGAAGATTTATTACAACTATTAAATAAACTGAAGAGTAGCAAATCACCTGGGCTGGATGGTATACATCCAAGGGTGTTGAAAGAACTGAAATATGAGATTGCAGACCTGCTATTAGTAATCTGTGAACTATCATTAAAATCATCTCTAATACCTGAAGATTGGAGGATCGCCAATGTAACACCAATTTTTAAAAAGGGTTCCAGGGGTGATCCGGGAAACTACAGACCGGTGAGCCTGACATCAGTACCGGGAAATATGGTAGAAACCATCATAAAGAATAAAATTACTCAGCATGTAGATAGTCATGGCCTAATGGGAGACACCAACATGGCTTTAGACAAGGAAGATCTTGTCTTACTAATCTGTTATGTTTTTTTGAAGGTGTGAATAAACAGGTGGACAAAGGTGAGTCGGTTGATATAGTGTATCTGGACTTTCAGAAAGCCTTTGAAAAGGGCCCTCATCAGAGACTTTTGGCAAAACTAAAGAGTCATGGGATAGGAGGCAGTGTACTCCTGTGGATCAGGAACTGGTTAAAAGATAGAAAGCAGAGGGTAGGGCTAAATGGCCAATTTTCCCAATGGAGAAAGGTGAATAGTGGTGCACGCCAGGAATCTGTGCTGGGTCCGCTGCTTTTTTTTTTTTTATATATTATATTTTTATTGAATTTGTCATGATTACAAAAGTAAACCCTGGAAAAGAACATTCCCTTACATGAAACACAAAAGAAGGTCTGCTGTTTTTTGACATATTCATAAATGACCTGGAAAGTGGAATAACGAGTGAGGTTATCAAATTTGCAGATGACACAAAACTATTTAAAGTTGTTAAAACCCAATAGGATTGTGGAAAATTGCAAGAGGATCTTGATAAATTGGAAGACTGGACATGAAAATGGCAGATGAAAATTAATGTGGACAAGTGGAATGTTATGCACCTAGGGAAGAACAACCCAAACTATGGTTACACAATGCAAGGTTCCACATTAGGAACCACCCCCAGGAAAAAGATTTAGGTGTCATTGTGGATACCATGTTAAAACCCTCGGCCCAGTGTGCAGCGGCGGCCAAGAGAGCAAATAGAATGCTAGGTATGATAAGGAAAGGAATGGAAAATAAAACAAAGGATATTATAATGCCTCTATATCATTCCATAGTGAGACCGCACTTCGAATATTGTGTGCAATTCTGGTCGCCGTATCTTTAAAAGGATATAGCGTTATTAGAAAAGGTTCAGAGAAGAGCCACCAAAATGGTAAAGGGGATGGAAGGATACTCCTATGAAGGAAGGCTAAAAAGGTTAAGGTTCTTTAACCTGGAAAAGAGACGGCTGAGGGGAGATATGATAGAAGTCTATAAATTAATGAACGGAGTGGAACGGGTAAACGTAGATTGATTGTTTACCTTATCAGAATATAGAAAGACTAGGGGACATGCAATGAAGCTACAGGGTAAACTATTTAAGACTAATAAAAGAAAATATTTTTTCACTCAATGTGTAATCAAACTCTGGAATTTGCTACCGGAGGATGTAGTAAAGGCTGTTAGTGTAGCTGGGTTTAAAAAAGGTTTGGACAAGTTCCTGGAGGAAAGGTCCATAAACCATTATTAAGAAGTGACCGAAGATATCAATGCTTGACCCAGTACAAACATTGTGGAACTTGTGTCTCTTGGGGATACTGCTAGATACGTATGACCTAGATTGGCCACTGTTGGAAACAGAATACTGGGCTTGATGGACCTTGGTCTGACCCAGTATGGCATATCTTATGTTCTTAAGTCTGCCTATTGCCATTGGTATCAAAGTGTTTTACAATAAAATTTACAAGCTGAAATCAGTGTACATGATGAGTGTGTGCAAAGTGGATGTGCAGTAATAGACCATGCTAATTCTTGCATTATAACACCTACAGTACGAGTATTCAGTAAAAGGAGGCAAAGTGATTAGGAACAAAGATAGAAAAATCTCATTTTGTTTATAGCTTAGAGGATGGAATATGTTTGCCTTGCAATGTCTTTATATTTTGTACAATACAGGTGGAAATGCGTCTCTACTGCATGCGAGCCTGACTTCTTGGGGTTTCCATTGAAGTTTTTGTTTCCATGTTGCTTTTTCTAATTTGTGGTTATGTATTCTGGCTCTGTCTGTGTCCACTCCTTTTTGAACTCCTAGAGCCCGATATTGATATGGAATGGCTCTGTGATGCTACAGCGCTTAGACGTCACTGCACAGCATGCGCAGCTGCAGAAGCTAACGCTCTGTGATGCTACAGCGCTTAGACGTCACTGCACAGCATGCGCAGCTGCAGAAGCTAACGCTCTGTGATGCTACAGCGCTTAGACGTCACTGCACAGCATCCGCAGCTGCAGAAGCTAACGCTCTGTGATGCTACAGCGCTTAGACGTCACTGCACAGCATGCGCAGCTGCAGAAGCTAACGCTCTGTGATGCTACAGCGCTTAGACGTCACTGCACAGCATCCGCAGCTGCAGAAGCTAACGCTCTGTGATGCTACAGCGCTTAGACGTCACTGCACAGCATGCGCAGCTGCAGAAGCTAACGCTCTGTGATGCTACAGCGCTTAGACGTCACTGCACAGCATGCGCAGCTGCAGAAGCTAACGCTCTGTGATGCTACAGCGCTTAGACGTCACTGCACAGCATCCGCAGCTTCAGAAGCTAACTCTCTGTGATGCTACAGCGCTTAGACGTCACTGCACAGCATCCGCAGCTGCAGAAGCTAACGCTCTGTGATGCTACAGCGCTTAGACGTCACTACACAGCATCCGCAGCTGCAGAAGCTAACGCTCTGTGCTGCTACAGCGCTTAGACGTCACTGCACAGCATCCGCAGCTGCAGAAGCTAACGCTCTGTGCTGCTACAGCGCTTAGACGTCACTGCACAGCATCCGCAGCTGCAGAAGCTAACGCTCTGTGCTGCTACAGCGCTTAGACGTCACTGCACAGCATCCGCAGCTGCAGAAGCTAACGCTCTGTGATGCTACAGCGCTTAGACGTCACTGCACAGCGTCCGCAGCTGCAGAAGCTAACGCTCTGTGATGCTACAGCGCTTAGACGTCACTGCACAGCATGCGCAGCTGCAGAAGCTAACGCTCTGTGATGCTACAGCGCTTAGACGTCACTGCACAGCGTCCGCAGCTTCAGAAGCTAACTCTGTGATGCTACAGCGCTTAGACGTCACTGCACAGCGTCCGCAGCTGCAGAAGCTAACGCTCTGTGATGCTACAGCGCTTAGACGTCACTGCACAGCATCCGCAGCTTCAGAAGCTAACTCTCTGTGATGCTACAGCGCTTAGACGTCACTGCACAGCATCCGCAGCTGCAGAAGCTAACGCTCTGTGATGCTACAGCGCTTAGACGTCACTACACAGCATCCGCAGCTGCAGAAGCTAACGCTCTGTGCTGCTACAGCGCTTAGACGTCACTGCACAGCATCCGCAGCTGCAGAAGCTAACGCTCTGTGCTGCTACAGCGCTTAGACGTCACTGCACAGCATCCGCAGCTGCAGAAGCTAACGCTCTGTGCTGCTACAGCGCTTAGACGTCACTGCACAGCATCCGCAGCTGCAGAAGCTAACGCTCTGTGATGCTACAGCGCTTAGACGTCACTGCACAGCGTCCGCAGCTGCAGAAGCTAACGCTCTGTGATGCTACAGCGCTTAGACGTCACTGCACAGCATGCGCAGCTGCAGAAGCTAACGCTCTGTGATGCTACAGCGCTTAGACGTCACTGCACAGCGTCCGCAGCTTCAGAAGCTAACTCTGTGATGCTACAGCGCTTAGACGTCACTGCACAGCGTCCGCAGCTGCAGAAGCTAACGCTCTGTGATGCTACAGCGCTTAGACGTCACTGCACAGCGTCCGCAGCTGCAGAAGCTAACGCTCTGTGCTGCTACAGCGCTTAGACGTCACTGCACAGCATCCGCAGCTGCAGAAGCTAACGCTCTGTGCTGCTACAGCGCTTAGACGTCACTGCACAGCATCCGCAGCTGCAGAAGCTAACGCTCTGTGCTGCTACAGCGCTTAGACGTCACTGCACAGCATCCGCAGCTGCAGAAGCTAACGCTCTGTGATGCTACAGCGCTTAGACGCCACTGCACAGCATCCGCAGCTGCAGAAGCTAACGCTCTGTGATGCTACAGCGCTTAGACGTCACTGCACAGCATCCGCAGCTGCAGAAGCTAACGCTCTCTGATGCTACAGCGCTTAGACGTCACTGCACAGCATGCGCAGATGCAGAAGCGAACCGGCTAGCACAATATTGCACCGCTACCCGGTTAGCGACCGGCGGGTAAAGCTAGGCTACTGTGCCTAGCTTTACTCACAGGTTGTTACCTGGGCAGTGGTGCAATATTGCCGTTACTCGGTTAGCGACCATCACTGCCCCACAACATGCCCTGGAACGCCCATGATACGCCCCGATGCTAAGCGGTCAGCATCAGGGCCTATAGCACTGTTAGTTGGGGATATTCAGCGGCACTAACCGTGCTAATGCTGTTGAATATCCCCTTCAGCGACATTTACAAAGTGCAGAACCAATGTGGTGGTTTAGGGAGCTGTCAGATTGCAAGGAGAACGATATTTAGAGCTATGTAGTTTCTGATAAAAAGCATGCAGAAGCACAAAGGAAGGTTTGGGTGATTCCTGATAACCTCCTAAATGATGGCAGGAGTCTATCCAAGAGCTCCAAGCCCGTGTTTCTGCTTCATCCCTGGGGGGGTCTTACTAACTGGAAGTTTGGAGCAGCGGGGCAATTGGACAAAGAAACATTGCTTCTGCATGCAACCTTCTGGGGTGACACTGATTCAGCTGATTCTTCTCTGGTTAGCAACATGCTTCTGCAACCACTAAGCTATGCCTCCACTTCACTGTTTTATTCCCTGAAGATTGGGATCACATTTTGCAACTGTATTTTCATAACAGGGCGACTGTAACATTTTGCATCTATATTTTCATAATACGGAGACTGTATTAATGAGGGGATAACACCCCCCCCCCATCCCTTGCCCAGGGCACCTTCTCCCCATGGCACCCGATAACTGCTAATATCCACAGAATGGTGCAGTGGAAGAGGTGGCCATTGGAAAGTGACACAGGTATGTAGACACAGGTCTGGTCGGAACCCACCTATATTTATACCTTCTTGCATACAATGTCTAGAGATGCATATCTGTCCACTGCACCAGGCTACAGTAAATACCAGGACAAGGCTCCAATGCCAGGGGTTATCCATGCCCAACCACAGCTGAGGGTGGCTTGAGAAGAGGGGCCTCATTGTCTTCACAGGTGTCACCACATCCATGGACTGCCATTGACTATGCAGCCATCTGTCCTGCAGTGGGCCACTGCTCATGAACCCACATTGGGCAGCCACTGTGCCCAAAACATGTCCAGAGGGAGGCACTACCACATCATGTCAGGGGTATCAAGCACTGTATATACACCCATAAACAAGGGAGATGGGAAAGAGGTACTCCGTGTAGGTGGGATCTTTAATAAAGGTCTGTACACAGTGGAAGTACACCACAGACAATGAATGCTATGTGTGCACAGCAGACATGAGATTTGCCTTGGAATTATGTTAGCTCTTGCTGAGCATAAGTCTACAGAGTTAAAACACACATAAAAGCTCTGGTCATAAGAAATGTCATACTGGGTCAGACCAAGGTCTATCAAGTCCAGTATCGTTTCCAACAGTGGCCAATAGTCTTAAATGGGTTAAATTGTAGCTTCATTGCATGCCCCCAGTCTTTCTACTTTTTGTTGGTGCAAACAACCAATCTGTTTACTTGATCTATTCCATTCATGAATTTATAGACTTCTGTCATATCTCCCCTCAGCCGTCTCCTTTCCAAGTTGAAAAGCCCTGACCTTTTAAGCCTTTCCTTATAGGGGTATCCTTCCATCTTCTTTACCATTTTGGTGGCTCTTCTCTGTACCTTTTCTAACTCTGCTATAATCTTTTTAAGATATGGCAACCGGAATTGCACACAATATTCAAGGCGTGGTTGCACCATGGAACAAAACAGAGGCATTATAATAAAATTTGTTTTTCATTCTATTTGCTTGCTTGGCCGCTGCTGCACACTGGCCAGAGGGTTTCAACGTATTATCCATGATGACATCTAAATCTTTTTCCTGGGTGGTGGTTCCTAATGTGGAACCTTGCAGTGTGTAACCATAGTTTGAGTTGTTCTTTTCTAGGTGCATAACTTTGCACTTGCCACATTAAATTTCATCTGGACGTCCAGCCTTCCAATTTATCAGGTCCTCTTGCAATTTTTTACAATCCTCTTGCGTTTTAACAACTTTGTGTCATCTGCAAATTTGATCACCTCTCTCGTCATTCCCATTTCCAGGTCATTTATGAATATGTTAAACTGCAATGGGACCAGCACAGATCCCTGGGGTACTCTACTATTCACCTTTCTCCATTGAGAAAAGTGCCCATTTAGCCGTACTTTCTATCTTTTAACCAGTTCCCGATCCACAATAGTATACTGCCTCCAATCCCATGACTTTTTAATTTCACCAAGATTCTGTCATGAGGGACCTAATCAAAAGCTTTCTGAAAATCCAGATACAGTATATCAATCGGCTCACCTTGGTCTACCTGTTTATTTACACCTTCAATAAAATATAACAGATTAGTAAGACAAGACTTTCTCTGGTTAAATCCATGTTGGCTTTCTCCTTTTAAACCATGACTATCTACATGTTCAGTAATTTTATTTTTTGTATAATGGTTTCTACCATTTTGCCTGGTACTGACGTCAGGTTCAACTGTAGTTTCCTGGATCACTCCTGGAAACCTTTTTAAAACTTGGCATTACATTGGCCATTTTCCAATCTTCTGGAACTACAGATGATTTTAATGATAGCTCACAGATTACTAATAGTAGATCCCAAGCCCTTGTTGTTGTTAAGTGCCATTGAGCTGATTTCAATCCATGGCGACCCTCGACATAGCTGTCCTAAACTGTGTTTGGTTTTCAGTCAAGTGGCTAATTGTTGGTAGCGTGGCATCCATAGCTGCTGTTATTAGATCAATTCATTGCATTGCTGACACTGACCTTCAACCTTGCCAAACATAATGTTTTTCTCGAATGATCTTTCTATTCAAATGGGGCCCGATATTTGAAGGGCATTTATACGGTTTACACCCTAGTAAATTGTGTCAATGCCTTAGATGGGGACATTCAATGGCACCTACCTGGTTAATGCCGTTGAATATCGCCGTCTATGTCCCCTGTGTCCCAATGCTATCTGGTTAGTATCAAAGCGTGTTGGGGGCATTCCAGGGTGGAGCAGAGGTGGAGAATGGTGCTGACCGGGCAGCAGCGATATTGCATGCTGCCCGGTTAGCGATTGGAACTTTAATGGTAGGTGAGGAAAACCCTGGTATATCTTTAAGGTGCCGATCGTTAACTGGGCAGCAGTCAATAATGCTGCTGCCCGGTTAGCCTCAGCAGCTTCCTGACCCTGCGGCGATCACCGGATATTCAAAGCTGTTGCCGCAGCATTGAATATCCGGTTTAGAGGTCAGCGGGGAGGACTGTGTGCCTCTTTGGCGCATAGCCCTTCCAAACTGCGGGCAGCTGAAAATCGGGCTCATAATGTTTTTGAAGTATGAAAGTCAAGGTCTTGTCATTTGAGCTTATCTATTTAGTAGTGTTTAGCGCAGACCTTTGCAGTAGTAGTTCAAGGCAAGTTACATTCATATACAGTAGGCTTTTCCCTGTCCACAGAGGACTTACAATCTACGTTTGTACCTAATGCAGTGGAGGGTTAAGAGACGTGCTCAAGGCCTCAAGGAGTGCTAGTGGGATTCTAAATAAAGCCGAGGTTTGATCTCCTCTAGTACCGATTTAATTTTTTTCTTTTATTGTACACTGCCCAGGTATTCTCATGATGGGCGGTCTATCAAGCTTAATAAACTGTAACTGTAACTAACTGTTCATGAAATACACAGTATCCTTTGCAAGCACCATAATTCAGAAGCATCAGTTTTCTTCCTGTCTTTCTTCTTCACTGTGCAACGTTTGCATCCATATGACTTTATTGAAAAACCACACTTTAGAAAAGTCAAATCTTTGCATGTAGAGATATTTCTCTGCATTTCAGAATCTTGTTTAGGTCCTTCATAGCTAGGGTTGCCAACTGGCTCCAGATGCGCCCGACAGGCTTGATCCAGTCCTGGGTTTGCTCCATTGTATGCAGGGACATGTATTCTTGCTTTTCTTATGGAGTGCAATGGAGAAATAAGAACTACAAGTCCCTGCATGCAATGGGGTAAACACAGGACTGGATCAAGCCTGTCGAGCACATCTGGAGCCAGTTGGCAATCCTATTCATAGCCATTCTGCCAATAGCAGTGCAGTATCTGATTACTTGACTGCTTGTTGTTTCTTTATTGACTATTGATCTAAGCAGCTTAAAGTTGTCTAGTATTTTGATTTCTTCTCCATCAAGGATGAAATGATTGATTTTGCCAGTGGTCAGGATCTTTGTCTATTTTATGTTAAACTTCAGGCTCATTTTAAGACTATGGGCCTATATTGAGAGCGATTAATGCGGTTAGTCTCGGGATGTTCAGGGGTCGGCACCCGGCGATATCTGGGCAGAGGTGATATTGAGTTGCGACCCAGTTATTGCTAAGTAGCAAAAGTTAGGCACATTAAAGGCTGTCCTAACTTCCGCCGTCAAAGCTAACCAGGCAGCAGATGAATATCGCCGCTGCCCATTTCGCTTCTTTGCTATCCAACTGGCCTGGATAATCAATGCCAGTGGCTAGATATGACCTTGGCATCGAATATCCTGGTTCAGGTTTCCACGTTAGCCAATGCTTCTGAGTATCCCCCCTACGTTCCTTCATCTTCATACCACAAATACACCAAAACGTTTTCAGGAAAATTCTATTTATTTATACACTTGTCTGATCTGTAAACATGTAAAGATCAGTCAAGGGCATAATGGAATATTTCCTACCAGCATTTCCCCACAATACAGTATTTCAAACACACCTCCTCCAGCATCCCTAAATTTCAACAAACTCATATTATATAAATATATAATATACTTATATATTTGTCATTTTTTACTTAACATATTTTCTTATAATCGCCTGAACTGTCCTGAAATACAGTCTCTCTTGGACCTCATTCAATAACTTTCAAAAATGTTTCCAAAGAGCCAATAAAACATATCCGTAAGAGTAGCAGATTATCACATTCACACTCCTTTTCAAAGTGTGTGGCTTCCTCTTCAACATCCTACCTTGGTCATAGTTTTCACCATCACGGTTTCTTCAGGGATTCCATAAACCAAAATATGGCAGATACCATGGTGTATTTTTGATACAAGAGTTTTTGTCTTGAACTTGATAAGCAGATGTTTTAGTTTGTCTTCACTTTCAACCAGTAAGGTGGTATCGTCAGCCTAGTGAAGATTGTTGATGAGTCTTCCACCAGTCTTCACATCTCTGTTGTCTTCATACAGTCCTGCTTCTCTGATTTTTTTGTTTTGCATATAAATTAAACAGGTAGGGGGAAAATTTGCAGCCTTGTCGTACACTTTTGCTGTTTTTAAACTGCTCTGTTTCTCCTTGTTCTGTTCAAATAGTTGCTTCTTGATCAATATAAAGGTTGTGAATGCCCCTGTGTACAGGTTAAAACAGGCTGTGGGGCCCTGCTGAGCATATGTTTACAGAGTTAAAGTACACATAGCCCCTTTCCCACCCCTTCTTCCACCCTTCCCTGATGTTCCACTCTTCCCATGTCAGTTCGCCACCTGCAGGGGAAGAAGAGAAAACATTTTTAGCTGCTAGCATCTGCCATTACAGCACACAGAGCAATCTTGCCCACCACCTTGCTCTCCCACTATAACGCCCAGCCTGACATTGAGAGGAAGCGAGCTCCTGTGGATACATGCAGGTGTGGCAAAATTTGTTGACAAACCAGACAATGTATACCCCTCACATACGTGAGCTCTTGAAGACCTTGTGCACATCTCTCAAAACCCTGAGCCGCCTGGGCAGCAGCTGAGGAATTTGAGGTAGCATCCCACTTGCCCACCATGAGCTCCCTAGTTTGCATGGGGATGCATGAAGTTTACCCATGCGACTCCACCCCCATTTCTAAAATGGATGACGTGCAAATTTAAATCCTATATACATATGTGCACCTCTGACTCATTTCAGAAGGACACACATGCAAATTGAGGATGTGCAGGAACTATGCCATGTACATTTATAAAGTGGGAACATAGATGTGTGCAGCCCCACTTTAGAAATACTGTGATCAGTGCCATCTCTGTCCACATCATGGCACCCAAACAAAGGTTGCTTACCAGAAAGGACTATTTCTGCCAAGGGGAGGTAGAACGCTTGTGTGAGGTACTTAAGCACTAGAAAGTGCTCCTGGCCATGAGGAGATCCATGTGAATGCTTGTCGGAAACAGAGACTCTGGCTGGGCACCTGTCAGCAACTAAATGCCATCTATCACCATAATTGAGAACCTGAGGACATGAAACAGAAGTGGAATGAGGTCAAGATGAAGACCAAGTTCAAGGCCCTGGAGAGGCCAGATGGCCAACCATAGAACTTGACCAATCTGGAGCAACAGGTTCTCCAAACAATTGATGAGGAGACCATGAGGTGGATTAGCAACCTGGATGCATCAAGAGCCTCACGTAAGCACAGTATCTGCTGCACATCTTTCTACACTTGTTCTCCCCCTCCCTGTATGACCTGCCACTTCCCCTCCACCTGGGTGCTATGTGTAGGCATGGAATAACCTAACACTCCATCACTCCTTGGACATCACTCTTCGGGAGTGTTTGCCTGATGCCCTGACAGGGGTGCATATAGCAAAGGAGATTTGGTTCATAGTCCTCAGAAGTGTTTTGACAGGCATACAGTTTGGTTGTCTTCACTCCCAGAGGCTGGATGGTTGCACTTGCTCACTTCCAGCCTACTCTGTATGTGCAGAGGTCATGACCCACACTGCTTGGCTTTAGTGGCAGGCACCTCTCTCAAAGCGCCCTATTACTGCTAAAGATGTATCAGTACTCTGAAAGGAGTCTCAAAGGGACACATAGACCATGTCCAGGACCTTTACTGTAGAGGTGCATGATCAAGGCCCATCTCTATCCTTTTTTTTTTTTAATAGTAGTTTTTATTCAGTTTTAACATATAAAATAACAATACAAACGATCGTGATATAGCAGGATACAAGCAGATGTTATTGATCAAAATAGCAAAAGAATATAATAACTTGAACAAGACAGTACAATAACGTTAACAAGAACTAGTATCAGTCCATGCCAGCACGCCACCCTCCCTCTCTCCGTTCAATGTGGTTACAGCAGAGACCATTCCACAAGGCAGCCTCCAGCAATCATTTTCATCAAACATAATTTTGTAAAGCTGACCATTTCTTACTTAGTTTACCAGACCATGGGTTCTTGGCTATATAGATCTCTTCGTAGGTCTTATGTAGGATTAAGAGACTCCACCAATGCTCGAAACAAGCTTTGTCGAGATTCTTCCAGTGTATTAGAACTATTTTAAGCGCTATCCCGAGCATTAAGTCCAGCAGTTTACCATCCCATTTCATCAGAGTAGGTTCCAGAGCTATGGATTTATATATCACTATCCGATAAGTGATAGGAGTTTGTAAGTTGAGGATCTGTGATATGCGTTCCCAAACTCTGTTCCAATATATTTCCAGGGATTTACAATGGAACAACATATGTGCCAGTGTCCCAATTTCCATGTTACAGGACCAACATCGATTTCCCTCCTGTAGTGTCCATTTCATTTTCTTAGCCGGTGTAATATGCGCTCGATGTGCTATAAAGTACATCGATTGTGTGAGAGACGCTGCTCTCGTGGCACGTATTTGAGTTCCCCAAAAAGTGTCCCAATTTTCCGGAGGTAGATCTTGACCGGTTTCAGTAGCCCACACCAACTGTATCTTAGAACATGTCTTGTCACTTTTGGATCGGAGAATCGCAACACATCTTGAAACAGCTTTAGCATCTGTTTGTAATTCTTGAAGTTTCTGTCGCAGTGGCCATCCTGTACGTATCAAGACAGGTGACACACCCGCTTTGCTCATGCAGGATCGGAGCTGACACCATTGGAAATAGCATGTATTAGGCAATCGGAATTCCGTTCTTAATCTGTCAAAGGTTTTAAATGCACTTCCATTGATCAGTTGTCCAATGGTGATAAGATCATGTTCCACCCATTTTTTCCATAAGACAGGCTTCCCTCCGATGATAAGGCGCGGGTTCAGCCATATGGGCATATCTGCGGCAAAGTCATCCCCTCCATCGATACATGATGCCAATAATCGACAGGCATGCTGTGTTTCTCGGATAATAGCATTATGTGGTGCAGTCTGGTCTACTACTGTGCCTACCAGTAGCCATGTGGGCAGGGGGGAATGTAGGGCCCGCTCCACACTCAGCCATCTAGGTCCTTTATCCGTGTCGTCAGAGTCGACCCATTGAGCACCCTGCTTTAAAAGAGAGGCAGTGTGTAGCCAGCCGAGATCTGGGAAATGGACACCTCCTTGTGTATTAGGTAACTTCAGTTTCCAGGCAGCTATTCGGGGTACTCGGTTGTTCCATAGAAAGGCTATCAGTTGACTATTCATTTTCTTATAGAAGGCTGTCGGGAAACGTAAGGGTATCATACTTAATATATAGCTGAGTTTTGGTACCAACATCATTTTTATCGTTTCTAGCCTGCCCCACCAGCTCAAATGAAGGGGGGTCCACTTGCAGATGTTATCATGTACAATTTCTTGACACATCTTAATGTTGATTGCGACAGTCTCTTCCAAGGTGGTGCCATAGGTCACGCCCAGGTATCTAAAGGATGACTTCTCATATTGAAAGGGGTATCCACGCATCATTTCTTCGCTGACCTGTTCATTCAGAGGAATAATTGTTGTTTTATTCAAATTTACTTTATATCCGGATATCGCTGAGTATGCATCTATGAGTTGCAGTGTTTCAGGAAGGTCTGATGGTTGTAGAAAAATGAGCAGGTCATCGGCATATGCTGACAATTTACAGGGACCATCAGCTAACTCAATTCCTTTTATGTTTTCCTTCTGTCGGAGCGCTATTAATAAGGGTTCCAGGGCTAAATTAAAAAGCATCGGTGACAGGGGGCAACCCTGTCTGGTCCCTCTTTGCAACTGAAAAGGGGCTGAGAGGTGTGAGTTGACCGCTATTCGAGCTGTGGGTTTGGTATATAACAATTCAACGCATTTTAGGAACTTTTCTCCTATCCCAAACCACCGTAGGGATCGAAATAGAAAGGACCATTCCAGTCGATCGAAGGCTTTTTCGGCATCCAATGCTAGCCCTATCAGGGGCTCGGCCTTGGTCTTGGCAGATGCCAGTACATGTGCCAATAATCTTCCATTATCTGTAGTGGATCTGTTTTGTATAAATCCACATTGATCCTCATGTATCAAATCTTTTAAGATCCGTCCTAATCGGTTAGCAAGCACTTTAGCATAGATTTTATAATCAGAGTTTAGGAGAGAGATGGGTCTGTAATTCTCTATCTTTTGTGTATCCCTGCCCGGTTTCGGGTGAATTACCACCACAGCCTCTGCC
Source organism: Ichthyophis bannanicus (assembly GCA_033557465.1). NCBI lineage: Eukaryota > Metazoa > Chordata > Amphibia > Gymnophiona > Ichthyophiidae > Ichthyophis > Ichthyophis bannanicus. The sequence goes on along the minus strand of CM066050.1, from coordinate 34,110,943 downwards.
AGGGCTCCAATCTCTGGAGATTCATCTTGCAGGCCACTGTAGTAGATCTGTAGCATGGGAGCCAATTGAATGCAATATTTATTATAGAATTCCAACGGGATACCATCTGGACCGGCGGCTTTGCCACGAGCCATCTGTTTGATTGCATCTTGTATTTCAGTTACTGAGATCTCTTGTTCCAGTGTTCGACTTTGATGACTGGTTAATGTGGGTCCTACTATCTTGGAGACAAAATCTTCAAAGGCTCTGTCACTACATTGGGTATCTGAGCGATATAGTTCCTCATAGAATTCTTTGCAGCGGTCTAGTATTTTGTCAGATCTCAGGAGAAGGCCCCCGGAATTGTCCTGCAACGCCGCTATAGCGGTCTTGCTGGTTTTTGGTCTGAGCTGCCGAGCTAAGAGGGATCCTGAGCGGTTGCTGTCATAGTAGTATATACTACGTTGTAGCTGGATGCTACTCAGTGCTTCTTTGTTGAGGAGAGCATTATATTGGTATCGCAATTTTTGGAGTCTAATCAATATCATTGAGTCAGCTCTTTTGGCTAGTAACCTTTCCCCAGCTTTTATTTGGAGTTCCAATTCATCTTTTTCTTTTTTCCTGGCTTTACGCCGTCTAATGGTGTAGGTGGTGATATGAGCTCGTATGGTCGCTTTAAAACCTTCCCACCAGCTCCAGATGGAGGTATCAGTGGGTGTATTATATTTAAAATAGGTCTCAATTTCCCCTGACAGTAGCTGTATAAAGGAGTCATCTGCTAGTAGGGATTTATCAAATGTCCATCTTGGTGGAACATGCTGTGTAACGTTGGTATTCAACACTAGGGAGACAGCGGCGTGGTCCGATACCGTTGTAGCATATATCTCTGCGGACAACACTTGGGGCATCAGCTCTGTGGACAGTAGGAAGAAATCGATCCTTGTTTGGGTATTATGTGGGATGGAATAAAATGTGTAGTCTCTTTCTTGGGGATGAAGTAGGCGCCAGGGGTCTACCAAGTGTAGCTCTGTTATGATGCCTTTAAGAATCGCCTGCGATTTGACTTTGTCTACAGCCCGATAGGGCGTGCGATCTAACAGTGGATCCAAGATGACATTGAAATCGCCCCCTAATATGATATTGGTGTGAGCCGCGGCTGTAACTTCTTTAGCTATCAGTTTGAAAAAGTTAGGGTCATCGAGGTTGGGCGCGTAAATATTGAAGAATGTGTAAAGCTGTTGATTTATTTTCATCGTCACTCTGGCCCATCGACCTAGCGGATCAATCCGTGTGTCGGTAATGGCGGATTGCAGGAATTTGCGCACTAATATTATTACCCCCCCTTTGCGTTGAGTGGCAGAGGCCGAGGCCGCCACCAGGAAGTATTTAGAGGTTACTTTCTGCGATTCAGTATCTGTTAAATGTGTCTCTTGTAAGAGGGCAATATCCGCTTTTTTTTGCTGGCAGTACGCTAAAATCTTCTTTCGCTTGACAGGGCCAGTAATACCTTTTACATTTAACGAAAGCATTAAAAGATCACTAGACATCAACGTTGGGATAAGCTGTCTTATAGGTGAAAGCTATCCTATGGATAGGCCTGCCGCGTACTTGCATTTGCGTGTATGTGGAGGGTTTTGTACTGGACTGGACTGACACAAACAACTGCATAACTGGCAAACATTGTATCGCTAAGGTGAACACAATCCACTGAAACAGTAACCAACCCCGACCTCCCGTTGCCACCCCTACATTTCAAGCAGAAATATCTGTTTAATTAAAACTATTTAGAACAACAGAAATACAATCAATGAGGTGTTTAACAAGGCTTAAGGCATAGGTGTCAAACCTGTCCTGGAGGGCCACAATCCTGCCAGGTTTTGGGATAGCCCTAATGAATATGCATGAGATATATATGCATTAGAGATATCCTGCCAACCTGACTGGTTTGTGGCCCTCCAGGACTGGATTTGGAGGCCACTGCTTTACACCTCTGTCATTTAAGATTGTGAGTGGGCAAGGTGCAGATGTCCAAGACATCAAAAAGGTTAGATAGAATTTGTCACATTCCTTCTCACTTCTCACCACCACCAAAATATTGTCCATTAGACATCTTTTTGGTGGTGGTGAGAATCGAGGATGAATGTGACACATTCTAGCTACCCTTTTCATGTCTAGGACATCTGTACCTTGCCCACTCACCATCTTAAATGACAGAGGTGTAAAGCAGTGGTCTCCAAATCCAGTCCTGGAGGGCCACAAACCAGTCAGGTTGGCAGGATATCTCTAATGCATATATATCTCATGCATATTCATTAGGGCTATCCCAAAACCTGGCAGGATTGTGGCCCTCCAGGACAGGTTTGACACCTATGGCTTAAGGCGTTCTAAAATTTGTGAGAACGCACGGCCGCACCCCCTGAGTATATGCTGAGTTCTCTACACTGCGTGAGAGATCAGAATATTGACCTCAGGTTTCCATACCGCATTTTTCTTGTAGGAAAGTTTTCAGTTTTTCAGCATCAACAAAATTCCTCGTTTCATTATGCAGCGTGACCCGCATGGTTCCTGGGTAGTATAGCCCGTATCTTGCCTGTGCACTTTGTAGCATGGGTCTACAGGCCAGCAACGCTTTTCTCCGATCTACCGTTTGCTTGCTCAAATCCGGATAAAGTGTTACTTTGTGTCCCTGGATTTGCAGTGATCCGGCCTTCCGTGCAGCTTGAAAGATCTGTAGGACCTGTGGGTATCTCAGTACCTTCATTATGAGTGGGCGCGGGTATCGTGTGTTTTCAGCTTTGTGCGCTGGGATTCGATGGGCCCGTTCTAGTTCAAAAGGCCTTGCAAAGACAAGCTGCAGCATCTCCGGTATGGTTTTTTCCAGAAATCCAATCGGATCGGTACCTTCAGCGCCTTCAGGGACTCCAACAAGGCGGATATTATTTCTACGGGAATGGTTATTTTGATCTTCAATCAGATTTTCTATGTGCCGGACTCGTTTGGCCAAAGGGCCCAGCTGTTCTAATGCAACGCCATGCTTCTGGGTTTGTAATTCAACTGCATTAAGTCGAGTGGTGATGGTGAGGAGTTTCTCTTTTACCTCCAGCAAGTCTTCTTGAATCATGTTCAGTGAACTAGAATTGGCTGCAATCATTTCTTTAACGCATTTCAATTCCTGTAGCACTTCACGTAGGCCACCGGCAGTCACTCCCTCTTTCTCTCCCGCGGCCATTTTCTGCGGGGAACCCACTTCGGGTTTGGATCGTTTCGCTGCTGAGCCGGATCCCTGTGGAAATTCCAGCCGGGCAGGCTTCAGGGATGCCATCCAGCTGTATTGCGGTGTTATTGATGTAGGTAGGGGGTACAAACTTCAATGGAATACCGGGATATGTTCAGGATTCTTGGGCAGCAACGGGAGCAAAAATTCAGGCGTCCATTCTGTTCAGTGGCTAGCTCCGCCCCTCCCCATCTCTATCCTAACACTTTGGCCTTATCCCCTATCCATGCATTGGACTCATTGCCACCTTCTTGCTCAATTGCTGTTTCATCATTTTCCACACAGCTTTGGATTGAGACCAGCACACATCTGTGGACAATTGGGCTTTTGATGCATGTGTCTTGCAGTGAGTACAGTGATGGCATGTGTGCAGGTAGCATCTTGCACCCAGTCATCGCCCACTCCTGATGTGTACTGTTTCAGATGGGGCTTGCTGTGGACATGCGGAGTGTGGGCATTAGAGGGCACAGCATTTAGACACTAATCTGCCCATAGCCCTGGCTTTTTCACTTGTATGCTATAGTTTGCATTGGCCAGGGCTGATGCAGTGGGGCTGTGGCCACAACTCAAGAGTGCCGTCCACTTTCACATACTGTAAAACACTACATCAGATGGTAGATATGTGTGGATGGGATATGCACCACTAACATGACATGGGGTGGGTAGACAGCTGCAACATGGTGACTGACTGCATGTCATCTCCAGACTACAGGAGATGGGGAGTCTGCAGATGCTTTGGAGGGCAGCAGCACGGATCTCAGCAGCAAGCCCCATAAAGAGGGTCTCACACTGCAGACCATTACCATCCATGATGATAGTAGCAGGGCAAATGAGGTGGAGGAGCAGGTGTCCAGAGGCCAGGAACATCTGGGCACCAAGGGTATTGATATCACCACTGTCCAGGTAGAGAAGGAAGAAAATGTCATCAAGGGGGCAAGTCTACTGCTTCCACCTTCTTCTCTGTTTGATGATACACAGGCCTCTGGGAATAGTGCAGGATATCCAGCAGCACCCACTGGTCTCAGTATACTCTGAATTGCACCAAAGCCTCCTGCAGTACAATGTCCATCAGGCACAGCATACTGAGAATATCAAGTTTCTGAGACAATCACTTGTCTGTCCAGGAATGTCTCATCCAGTTTCAGGAGAGACAGCCGCAGTCAACAGAGGCCCTAAATAAGTCCATCATTTGGCTGTGCAGGGATCTACAACAATACATGCACCCACATGCCATGGCCACCCACTTTACTGCTGGATGCTACCACAGTGTCATGTGTGTCCCCATTTGCATGGCTCCTGAAGAGGAGGGTGCCTCCACTGTCTAGGGGGTCTGCCACCACTGTCTGGGGTCTGCCCCCTTCCTCCACATCTTTGGACACGCCTGTGGAAGGAGAAACCCATTAACTTTTCTCCCTTTCATGAGGCCTCCCTACAGTCATATGCAGTTGGTGATTTCTCCAACAGCCCTTCAGAGTCCAGTGAGACATGAACTAGCACACCCTCGCTTCTCCATAGGGTCGGGAGGCTGGGGCAGGGGGTAACAGTCAAAGGGACAGAGGCAGAGGGAGAGGACATGAAAAGAAGTAACCCTTGGAGGATTGATAGGGGGCTGTTGAGGAGGTTTAGGCGAAGGCAGAAAGCTGCCTCCTAGTGGGTGCGGTAGGAATGCTGTCCACTTGGGGGGGGTGTGGGTTGTTAGAAACATAGAAATATGACAACAGAAAAAGACCACATGGCCTATCTAGTCTGTCCTTCCATATCAACAACTACAACAGTCCCCTTTTTTCCTTTAGAGATCCACTGTGTTTGTCCCATGCTTTTTTTGAATTCAGTTATTGTCCTCATCTCTACCACCTCCACTGGGAGACTATTCCATGGATCCACTACTCTTTCCGTAAATAAATATTTCCACAAATCACTCCTGAATCTATCCCCCTTCACCCTCATCCCATGTCCCTTTGTAGCAGATCTTGTTTTGAATTGAAAGAGGCTCTCTCCCTGAACATTTATGCCATGGAGGTATTTAAACATCTCAATCATATCACCTCTATCCCGCCTTTCCTCTAAGGTGTACATATTAAGATCCTTAGGACCACTTACTAAAATGGTTAGTGGTCTTCCATATGCTTTATAATGAAGACCACTAACCATTTTAGTAGCCACCCTCTGCACCGACTCCATCCTGTTCACATCCTTTTGAAGGTGCGGTCTCCAGAATTGCACACTATACTCCAAATGAGGTCGCACCAAAGACTTATACAGAGGCACTATCACCTCCTTTTTTCTGCTAGCCATTCCTCTCCGTATGCACCCAAGCATCCTTCTAGCTTTTGTCGTTGCCTTTTCTACCTGTTTAGCTACTTTAAGATCATAAGACACAATCATGCCCAGGTCCCGCTCTTCTTTAGTGGACAAAAGTACTTCACCCCCTATACTATATTGCTCCCTTGGATTGCTGCAGCCCAAATGCATGACCTTACATTTTTTAAATTAACTCCCTGCTGCCAGATTCTAGACCAGGGGTCTCAAACTCAAATTGCTTTGAGGGCCAAATGAGGACTTGTAAAGTAACCCGGGGGCCGCATAAGACACGGGGCCTCATTTGCATAAGGGGCCTCATTTGCATAAATATTTGCATAATGTTACCATACAAAGTGCAGATGTTAATGATGCACATTTCCCAGAGCTGACATATTCCAGTTAATAAATTCAAAATAAAGAGATATTTTTCTACCTTTTGTGCATTTTTTTTCAGTTGCCATAGTTTCAGCCACTTCTGGTTTCTTCGTGTCTTCTGCTAACTCTCCATCGTTTGCTGTCCACTTGTCCTTTCTTCTCTCTTCTGGTTTTTTTCCCATTCTCTCTCTACATGTGCTTTAACATACTAATCTTTCTCCTTTTGCTCTTTCCTCATTCCTGTTTCATCCACTCAAATTTTAGCCCTCCATCCTCAATCCCCACTTACTCTCCCAATACCCGGTCAATTGTAGATTTTTCTTCCCTCCCACACAAAATATTTTTCCCCTCTCCATTTCACTCTCCCAGCCCCATCTCATTCTAATCCTCCCCTAACATCAGCTCCCTTCTAGTTCCAGCCCCACCCAGCATCCACTCCCTTCTAGCCCCCGCATCAGCCCATTTCCAGTCCTATCCTAGCCCCACCATCAGCCCATTTCCTGTCCTAGCTCGCGCCCTCTAAGCCCATTTCCAGTCCTAACTTCCTCCCCTCACAGCCCATTTCCATTCCAAGCCCCCTCCCCATCAGCTATTTGCAGTTCAAGCCCCCCTTCCACTCAGCCCATTTCCATTCCAAAACCCTGTCCCCATCAGCTATTTGCAGCTCAAGCCCCCTTCCACTCAGCCCATTTCCATTCCAAAACCCCATCCCCATCAGCTATTTGCAGTTCAAGCCCCCCCTTCCACTCAGCCCATTTCCATTCCAAAACCCTGTCCCCATCAGCTATTTGCAGTTCAAGCCCCCCTTCCACTCAGCCCATTTCCATTCCAAAACCCCATCCCCATCAGCTATTTGCAGTTCAAGCCCCCACTTCTACTCAGCACATTTCCAGTCCTAGCAACCTCCCCAGTCCATTACCAGTCCTAAGCCCCCCAACAGCCCACTTCCAGTCCTAACCCTCCCATCACCCCATTTTCAGTCTTAGCCCCCCAACAGCCCACTTCCAGTCCTAACCCTCCCATCACCCCATTTTCAATCTTAGCCCCCCCCCATAGCCCATTACCAGTCCTAACTCCCCCCCCCATCAGCCCACCTCCAGTCCTAACCCCTCTCCCCCCCATCAGCCCAGGTAAATTAAAAAAAAAAACAACAACCTGGTTTCTGTTGCTGCCGCTGCCGCTGTGGCAGCAGCAGAATCAGCTGTCCTGCGGCCCCTTCCCATCTGCCCGGTAGAGCCCTCAGCTCAGCTCTATCAACGGCAGCTTTCAGGGCCGCCTGCGAAGAGTGTATTTCCCTCTCGCGCGGCTCTTCAGCCCCGACAGGCTTAACAGAGCCGCGCGAGAGGGAAATGCTCTCTTCGCGGCTTGAAAAGCCCACCACTGATGGAGCTGACTGAGGGCTCTGCCGGGCAGACGGAAAGGGGCTGCGGGACAGCTGATTCTGCTCTGCCAAATTGACAGTTGATTCTGCTGCTGCCACGGCGGTAGTGGCAGCAGCAGAAGCCAGGGTTGGGTTTTTTTTTGGTTTCCTCTCCGTTGCGGGCCGCACAAAGTTCTCTCGCGGGCAGGTGTTTGAGACCCCTGTTCTAGACCATTCTTCAAGCTTAGCTAGATCCCTTCTCATGTTATCCTGGGTGTCTACTCTATTGCAGATTTTGGTATTATCCGCAAAAAGGCAAACCTTACCCGACAGCCCTTCCGCTAAGTGAAAGTCCAGGTAAGTGAAAGCCCCCAGGTAAGTGATACATTAAATACCTTTATGGAAATGGGTAACATATGGAAAGCAGTGTGTATAAATGCCCGTAGCATGGGGAATAAGATCCCTGATGTTGAAGCTTTGGTGGGAGTGTCCGACTTGGATTTACTGGCAGTTACAGAAACATGGTTCACAGAAAACCATTACTGGGATGTAACTATACCTGGCTATACTTTATTCAGAAAGCACAGGGTAGGAAGAAGGGGAGGAGTAGCACTATATGTAAAAAATACTATTAAAGCTTTGGAATTACAGAACTTAAAAGGGAGAGAGGAGGCATTTTGGGTTAAACTAGAAAGAGGGAAAGAGAAATCTATTTGCATTGACGTGATATACATACCTCCCTCACAAGAGGAAGAGGTGGACAGAGAGTTAATTGAAGACATACGCAGCATTGCTAGGAAAGGGGAAGTGCTACTGATAGGGGATTTCAATGTGGCAGATGTTGATTGGCACATTCCTGCTGCAGTATCATCTAGAAGTAAAGAGATCCTGGATTCTCTACAGGGAGAACTATTCAAGCAATTGGTAACAGATCCCACACGTGAAGGGCCATACTGGACTTGGTGCTTACCAATGGTGAAAGTGTTTCTGATGTTATAGTAGGAGATCATTTTGCATTCAGTGATCACCAGATGGTGTGGTTCAGTATTAGGACTAGGGCTGTTAGAATCCATTCAAAGTTGAGGTTCTTAGACTTTAGGAAGACTAACTTTGCCAAGATGGGCCAATACCTCAGGGAGTCGTTAGCGGGATGGGAACAGCTGAGGGATGTAGAAAAATAGTGGGCAAAACTGAAAGGGGATATTTTAAGGGCAACCAACCTTTTTGTTAAAATGGTAAATTAAGGTAAAAGGAAAAGGAGACCGCTATGGCTTTCGAAAGAGGTAGCTGAAAAAGTGAAGAAAAAGAGGGAGGCCTTCATGAAATACAAGAGATCACAGAGAGAGGAAGACAGGCATCTATATTTGGAAAAACTTGGAGAAGCTAGCAAAGTAGTCAGGAAAGCAAAGATTCAAAAAGAGGAGGAAATAGCCAATGCAATAAAATGGGGGGATAAGACATTTTTCAGATATGTTAGTGAGAAGAGGAAGGACAAAAGTGGTATTGTCAGACTCAAGGGTGAAGGGGAGGAATATGTAGAAGCTGATGAGGATAAAGCGGAATTGCTTAACAAATATTTCTGTTCTGTGTTCACAGATGAAGAACCAGGAGCAGAATCGTTGTTGGTGCTGCCATTGGACTGGTAGGGTGAAAGAAGATTGGCTAGAGCTGGTGCTGGGGTCGGAGGAGGAGGTGCTGGGGATGTGGTGGATTTGGGCTGGGAGTGAAATGAGGGTGCAGGAACATGGTAGACATTTTACTATACATGTTTTGTGTATCATAAAATAAATACCTATCTTCATATGAGGTATGAAGTCATCAATTGCTGCAGTGCCTAGTTGGTATGGTTGCCCAATATCCTCCTGCCTTGAGCCTTCACCTCTGCATCATGGTCTGGGTCTTCTTCGTCCTGTTGTTCAGGGAAGGATTGTCAGTGCCTAAGTGCCAGATTGTGGAGCATGCAGCAGGCTATGATATTCGATATACCATGGCAGGGCTGTACAGCAGTTTACCCTCAGATCAGTCAAGGCACCAGAAGCTGCTTGAACTGGCCAAATGTCCTTTCAATGATGTGGGTCCTGTTGTACCATTCCTCTGCCTCCATGTGCAGTATCATGATGGGGTCAGTAACCAGCATCTCAGTGGATAACCTCTATTACTTGCAGATATAGGGGGAGAGAGGACACATATTATTTATTTATTTATTTATTTAATGATATTTTTATACCGCCTTATCAAACAATCAAAGCGGTTTAACAAACAAGAAATATAAAAGCAGTGATAATATGAACATGTAGTAATGATAATTACATGTAAAGTAACATAGTGTGTTTTACAGAAAGATATAAAGCGCTATTTACATTGTGTACTATAATACAACGTGAGCTATAATACAGCTTACTAAATGATTGTTTTTCTCTTAAACATTGAATTAATTATTCAGTTAGACCATAATGCTCAATAAACAGGACAGTTTTTAGTTGTTTTCTAAAGTCTTTAAGGTCCTGAGCTGCTCTTAAATCATTTGGAAGAGAGTTCCAAATCTTTGGTGCCGCAAACGAGAATGCCCTTTCTGTTGTTTCTTTACGTGCTTTTCTAAAGTCAAGTGATGTGTTGACTCTATTGGTAGATCCTAATCTTCTAGGTCTTTTGCTGACGTCTGATTGAATGAGAGTAGCCAGACTGTTTGCAGAACAGTGATGTTTGATTTTGAAAATGTATATAGTGGTTTTATATTTTATACGATAAGCTATAGGTAGCCAATGTAGCTCCTTCATAATAGGAGTTATGTGTTCCTGGCTTGATAATCCGAAGATTATTCGAGCAGCAGTGTTTTGCGCGAGTTGCAAAGGTTTTAGTGACTGCTTATGAAGGCCAAGATATATAGGATTACAAAAATCAAATAATGGCGTGATTAAAGCTTGGCAGACGTTACGGAAGTGGGTTGTTTCGAGTAGTGGTCTTAATCTTCTAATAATCTTCATTCTGTAATATGCGCTCCTGATTGTCTTCCTTATATGTGTTTTCAGATTCATTTCTCTGTCAAGGGTCACCCCAAGATATTTTACTTCAGATTTAATGGGAATAATAGAATCTTCTATCAAGATGTCAGGTGGAGGAGGGAAATCAGGGTTTCGAGATACAAATAAGGCCTCAGTTTTGTTGAAATTGATTTCCATGTTATTACATTTACACCAATCAGACATTTGTAGGAGACAATCTGTAATTCTATGATAGTCAGGGTTATTGATTGACACAGGTGTAAATATCATTATATCATCTGCATAGATGGTGTACTTAATGTCATTCTTTGAAGGGATGTTGCAAATTGGTTGTATGTAGATATTGAATAAAAGGGAAGAGAGGGCAGAGCCCTGTGGAACTCCTTGTAAAACTCTTATGGGTTGAGATGCTTTGTCACCTATCTTTACTTGTAAGTGTCTCTCTGTAAGATATGACTGAAACCATTTTAATGTGGTACCATAAAGTCCGATCTCCTCTAATCTGTTTAGTAATCTTTTGTGATCCACAGAGTCAAATGCCGCGGAGATGTCGATAAAGATCATTATGATGCCTTTCTTAGAGTCATCTATGGTACGGAGTATATTGTCGAAAAGGTAAATCATTAGGGTTTCTACTCCGTGATTTGGCCGAAAACCATGTTGATTATCGTCTAAAGGAGCGTAAATATCAATATGATCTTGAAGTTGAAGCTGAACAGTTTTTTCAATAATCTTAGCTAAAAATGGGATACTAGATATTGGCCGATATGCGGCTGGGTTGTTCTTGTCTAAAGTAGTTTTTTTGGGGATTGGTCTGACAGATGCAAGTTTTAATTGCCCTGGCAATAGACCTTGAGTAAGTGAAATGTGCACCATGTGTTGTATAATGTGAAGGAAGCTTGATTTAGTGGCTTTGATCCATGATACTGGACAAGGATCAGAGGGAGAGGTGCTTGTATTTATTGTTGAAATGATATGGGCTAGTTGATCCTTTGATGGAGGCATGAATGAATCCCAAATCCTATTATGCGAGACTGAATTTTTGTTAATTATAATTTTTGATTCTCTTTTAGAATGAAATTTGTCTTTTAAATAATCCGCAAAACTCTGTGGCTCAATTATTACTTCACTTTCTGTTTTTTGTTCTTTTGTTAGTGTCTTCACAATTTCAAAAAGCTCTCTGGGCTTGTTGATGGCTGAATCAATTAAATTTGTGTGGTATTCTTTTTTTGTGTGTTTAATGTGTTCATCATATTGCTTTAGCGTTGTTAAATATAGTTGTTTTATCTCTGTTGTATTGTGTTTTCTCCATTTACGCTCTATCCGTCTGAGTGCTCTTTTCATTTGACGTATTGCTATTGAATACCAAGGCTTGTGATGAAGTTTATTATTCCGTGGTTTTTTTGGTCTCGTGTCCGTTGCTCTGGCTGCGTTAGAAATAATGTGATTCCAATTGGTTATTTGAGTTTCAAGCTCATCTGAATCAGTGGACATAAGAGGTACTGCTTCTTGGATAAATACATCTCTGTCAAATTTCCTAAAACGTCTATGGAAGCTATAGTTGTCTAGGTGCACATTAAAATTTCTTTTTTGTACTAATATCCCTATTTTAACTAAGTGGTGGTCTGACCAAGGTATTGGGGTAATGTAAGGTGTTGTAACAAGACTTTTTGAAATTATATTATTGGATACAAATATGAGGTCAGGAGAATTACCAAATTTGTGTGTGGAAGCATTAATTATTTGTGTGAACTGTAGGGAAGACATAGCTTGAAGGAATGAATCAGAGTCTCTGTGGCTGATTGACTTAAGATTAAAGTCTCCTAGAACTATTGTGGATTTGTTTGGAGATGTAAGTGCACAAATATTTTCAAGTAATGATGCAAGTTCCAAGGGGGAAGCGTTAGGTGCTCTATAGTGTAGACAAATTGCCATATATTTGTTCTCAATACAGATAGAATTACATTGACGTGAATTATAAGTGCTTTGAATTCTAAATTTTAAATACCTTTTTGCAATTATAAGTACCCCTCCTCCACGTTTTAAAGAGCGAGGGCAACTGTAAGCAGCGTATGTATCAGGGACCAGCTGATTAATAATTACGTTGTCGGTTGGATTTAACCATGTCTCTGTAATGCAAAGCACATCAGGTTGAGCCTCATCTATATGGTCTACTATTGTATGTATTTTGTTGCATACAGATCTGGCATTAATTAATTCAATTTTCAGTAAATTGTGTGAATTGGGTAAAACTTGAGTTTCTTTTGCCCTGTATATAGAATTATCAATTATGTATGTATATAAATATATCCATGAGACAGGGGGAATCCAGATATAGATGTTTGACAGGCATTGGTATTGGAAATGTTGTGAGTGAAAGAGGCATATTGGAAAGAGCAAAATAAAATGCATAGTTAAATTTAACATGAATATTATACTTACTTTTTAGTTGAATGTTTTGCCAGGGTATTATTTTAGTATTGAATGCGCCTATGTTCCACGCCTAAGGGCCACGCCAAAGGGCCCTCTTGCGAGGCCCTCAGGCGCGGGCGCGCCTCAGTAGTGGCAGTTTTTCAGAACTAAGCAGGGCTCTGATTGGCAGGCTGGATTCTGCTGTGTAAAACACTTCAAAGCCAAACAGCTGATGCTGTCCTGATCTCCCCGATCTCACTTGCAAGCCTCAGTAGTGGCAGTTTTTTCAGAACTAAGCAGGGCTCTGATTGGCAGGCTGGATTCTGCTGTGTAAAACACTTCAAAGCCAAACAGCTGATGCTGTCCTGATCTCCCCGATCTCACTTGCAAGCCTCAGTAGTGGCAGTTTATATTAGTGTATTTCAGAGTGTTTCATGTGCTGGGTGGGCAAAGTGCATCTCCTACCTAGGGTATAGTACAAGCTCGATACATGTGCTTATTTAGGTGATGGAGAGGGATGGTGTGGGACTTACCTAGCAGATATCCACAGGTGATATATAGATGTTAGAGTGAGTGAGGATGTAGAAGTTGTGGCAAGAACCTAGAAGATGACATCTGTTATCTCCCCTGTGAATTGAAAACCACCTACAAATTGAGTGGAATGTCTTCCTATTATGGTAGGTAGCCTCCATCCCTTTTGGGGACCCGAGGGCCGCATGGGTGCGATTAATGAGCCTCACTACCAATGGGACATGGACCATCTCATGGAACTGGTTTGCTCTCTCTGTTGCACAGTCTGTGGGAAGGCTATATATTATACAGTGTGGGTTTGAAAGGCCCTCAGGAGTAGTGAGATGCACTGTGAGATGGCTGACTGAATGAAACCCGTAGTACCAGCCAACACAAGCTGGAAATTTTCAGTGGCTAGGAAGGCCGGAGCTGTGATGATCTTAAGGGGGACGGGCATAGGAGGGCCCCTTTATGTGGTAGAGCAGAAGAGCGACTTTAGATCCTGGCATAGATGGTGGTAGGCTGTCTAGTCAAAACAGAGCCTAGTGAGGCACTGCTCATCCATGAAGTCCAGCAATTGGGTCCTAGGCCTGTAGACCCTCTGATATGGGTTGCTCCTAGTGGCTCTCCTGTACTCCCTGTGTGCCACGTGTAGAGAATCAGTCCATGGCTTCTACCTCCCTCCGCCAACACCCTGTATCTCCACCATAAGTACAGACAGCACTGCACATGTACCTCCACACACACACAGAGCAAGGAACCGCACAGAGGCCGCAGGGAACACTGGGGCACATGCAGACCGACAGCAGCCTATTTGAACTATGTAATGGATGTGCAGGCGGATGCGTCGCCCAGGTCATGCCCAGAAATGCCCGTCTTATGCCCTCAGTAGAGATGTGCTGAGATTGACGTGCTGGGTATGGAAACCTCCATCTTGTGGGCTTTCTAAAATGACTTTTTAAGCGTGTGCATGACTTCCATATTTTTCTGCTGCCACGTCCACATTTAAAGCATGAACAGGGCTTCTAAAATAACCCCCTTACTGAGGACTAACCAACAAATAAAGGCATGCTGTCGATTAGTGTGTTAAATCAATTTAGCATGTGCAAAACATTTTTAGGCACATTAATGAACTGAATGCACGGCAATGAATACATCCCCCCATTTGGTAGTCTAGATGAGCTTTATGTTTGTATTTCATATCATATTCTATGTTTTAATATTTTTGTTTTATTGAATTACTTTCTTTCTCTCCATGAAGTCTTAATATTGCTACCTAAAAAAATGTCATTTTCTTCCTTAAAAATATACGTGTTGTACTCATCAGATTTAGCAGCTACTCTTTGCCTGCATAATTCCACCTACACCTGCAGGGCAACCCATCTGATACATGATAGGAAAGCTTTGGGATTTCAAGGCATTGAGCAATTAGCAGTGACTTTTCACTGCTGCTTACAATGGGTTAGAGGAGGAAAAGGAAGGGGCATGACCTTGTCCATTAGAGTGGGCTCATGTCAGAGGATCAGGGGCTAATGTCTGAAAGGCTTCTGTTGTAAAGCCGTCTGGAAAGAGGCACTCCGACTGTTATCAAATGCTGTAAGGAAGCTGTGCATGTGGGTCTAGAAAGTGGGAGGTCAGAATCCAATGTCAAATGAAAACCTGGCGTCTCCTCAAGTTATTTCTTAGCTGTCGTAAAGAAGAAATAGTTTTGGTGCAATTACATTCTGGTTCCTTTCCATGTTTGGTCTGCAGTGTGGAAAGCAGCTTTCTGTAAGGAAATTCTGCAGTTTCATGGAAGCCTGGTTCTGGCTCTTTCCTTTGGTTCTGGTGGCAAGGGCCTAGCTTACCAATGCTTCCAATCTGTGCCTGAGAAAATATAATAGTTACTTAAATTAACTTTCTCATTAATATGTGTCCTCTGTGACTCACTTAAAATAACACGTATATGTAATGATATCTCAGGGAGCCAGTAACGGACTATGAGAGAGCATGGCATAAGCCTAGAAGCTCATTGGCTGCAAAAATTGAAGAGATAGCAAACAATATATATTTAAATGTTTAGAAAGCCATTCTTAAGTCAAAAGGAAACACAAGTGGCGGGGTTCTTCAGGCAGGCTGCAAATAATGCAAAAGCCAGGGGGTTGTTACCGGTAAAACAATATTGTATTTTTACAGAATTCAGGGGTGGAGGTATTATGGTTTATTGTATTGTATATATGAAGTATCTATGTTGTAAAGTGCTTGATATTTTAGTAGCGATGAGTGACATATCATGTAAATAAATTGAAAATGAAATTCAACGTTATCCAGTCAACTTTGTAAGTTAACAGGATAAATGTTTGTTTTTAACTTTTCTCAGCTGCTAAATAGGTAACTTTAACTTGTCAGACATTGAGATGGCGGGCTTATTTGTTTAAAATTAGGACACGTCAGAGGTGTAGCTGGGGTTTTTTTAAACCTATAGTTGGATAGCGGTGATTCAGCCACTATCTGGTTAAAGTTATGTGGATAATTCTTCCGCAGATATAGCAAGCTGAAGATATCTTTATCCGGCTATTTTCAACTGTACTAACTTATCCATAGATCTTTTTAAATATTCATCTAAATATAACCTGGTAAGTTATCCACTCGTCTTAAAATGGATACTAGCAGATATGAATAACAGATGCTTACATAATGTGGCCAGTTTGTCTGGCTGTGCAGGGGGACCTTGGACGTTAATGTTTGGTCAGAAATAATGGTAGCATAGGTAGCTATCTGGGGCAGGATACAAATATAAAATTAAACTAACATCTGGGTCTTTTGGCTAGATTGTATGTACAGTACTAACTAGAAGTCCTAAGAGAAGTGCAGCCCCCGCCACCTCCATCGGGAGGGCATTCCAAGCATGTACCACTCTTTCAGTGAAAAGGGATTTCCTGGCATTGCTTTTAAGTTTACCTTCTTGCAGCTTCATTTCATGCCCTCTAGATTTACAGTTTCCCCTTCTTTGAAAAAGGTTTGTTTGCTCATTAATATCCTATAAGCAGGGCCGTACCAAGGGCTGTGTGTGCAGTGCGGCCGCACAGGGCGCAAGCACAGAAGGGGTGCCAATATCATCACTGAGCTTCCAGAAAGCTCAAAAACAGTGAGTTAATGGATGTGGTTGAGTGGAAGGGAAGGGGGGGGGCCTCCAGATTTGTTATTCGTACAGGGCACATTTCTAGCTTGGTACAGTCCTGCCTTTAAGTATTTAAAGGTCTGTATCATATCCCCCTGTCCCTCCTCTCCTCTAGGGTATACATATTTAAGTCTTCAAGTCTCTTCTCATATGTCTTCTGGCACAAGCTCTAAATCATTTTGGATGCCTTCCTCTGAATCATTTCAAATCTTTTTATATCCTTTGTGAGATATGGTCTCCAAAATTGAACACAATACTCCAATTGGGGCCTCACCAATGACTTGTACAGTGGCATTAATACCGCCTCCTTTTTGCTAGTTATTCCTCTCTGTATGTAGCTCAGCATCCTTCTGGCTTTGGTCACTGCCATGTCACATTGTTAAGTCACCTTGAAATCCTCAGAAACAATCAGTCCGAGGTCCTTCTCCTGGTCCGTGCACACCACGCTCTCGCCCCCTCTCACATAAAATTCCCTTGGATTTCTGAATCCTAAGTTCATGACTTTGTACTTATTCACATTAAATCTTAACTGCCAAGCATTAGACCATTCTTCCAGCTTTTGTAGATCTTTCTTTATATTGTTCACTCCCTCAGAGGAGTACACTCTGTTGGAAATTTTCGTGTCATCTGCAAAAAGGCAGACTTTGCCCTTCAATCCTTCAGTGATATCACTCACAAATACATTGAACAGTATTGGTTCCAGGACCGATCCCTGGGGCACACCACTAATCACCTTCCTCTCGTCCGAGTGAGTTCCGTTTACTATCACCTGTTGTCTGTCAGTCAACCAATTTCTGATCCAGTTCACCACCTTGGGACTCATCCCCAAGCAGTTGAGTTTATTGATAAGCCTCCTATGAGGAACAGTATCAAAGGTTTTGCTGAAATCTAGGTAGATCACATCTATCACATGTCCTTGATCTAGTTCTCTGGTCACCCAGTCAAAGAACTCAATCAAATTTGTTTGGCATGATCGTCCTTTGGTAAAATTATGTTGCCTCATGTAACCTATTGGTTTCTAGAAAGTCCACAATTCTCTCTTTCAGGAGCACCTCCATTACTTTTCCTGCCACAAAGATAAGGCTTACTGGCATGTAGTTTGTCCCCTCTTCCCTATTACCACTTTTGTGAAGAGGTACCACATTGGCCCTTCTCGTCCTGCAGAACCTTTCCCATCTCCAAGGATCTATTAAAAACATCCTTTAAAGGCCCTGCCAGAACCTCTCTGAGCTCTTTGAGTATCCTGGGATGTTCCCCATCTGGTCCCATGGCCTTGTCCACTTTCAGTTTTTCAAGCTGTCCCTGTGAATGGTGTGGTATTGTGATAAGGAAGCTTATCAGGGCCCAGGAAACAAGGATAAAGAGGGGGAATTTACCCTTATCAAAGGACCTGTATTGCCAGGTCAGAGATACAAAACCTCAATTGTACCTAGAAACCAGATTGTACCAGGCTGCAATAGGTTGCAGAGTGTCCCTAGTGATGAGAAGGCGGGGGAAAGCAAGCTCAGAGTAAGGAACCCTTACGTCACTGACTTTCCAAATTACTCAGCTGCCAAGAGGCAAACTGATTTACAACACCTGAGAGGAGAAAGGGCAGGGTTAGAGCCTGGGAGGTTTAAAGCTAGGACAGAAGATTCAGGAAGGGAGAGGAGAAGGAGTAGGAATGCCTACTGGAGGAGAAATGGAGCTGAAGCCCTGAGAACCAAGAGCCCATGCTGGAGGACAAGACAGGGAAGCTCAGACACATGCTGGCCAGAATATGAGGGAGGAACCACTGAACCAAGCCTTGACCCAGGTATGAGTTTTGGAAGCCTGTCTGATGGGGAGCATTACAGATTTGCTGGTGACAGCGCTTGTCCTGATGGGAGACAGTCAGCTAAGCCCTCTGAGCCAGAAGTAGAACCCATGCAGCTAGGAGAACAGGAATTAGTTCTGGAAGAGGATGATTCTTAAATGGGCTGTTCTTTATGCCAAACTTCCAAGCACAAAGAAGTCCTGAGAGGGAATACATCATAAGGGAACCTTCCAGAGTCCAGTACCCTAGAGAGCCTGTATGTGAAGTGAAAACGTTCTTTGAAAAGGAAAATACTTGTGCTGAGAATGTCTGCAGCTGCTTAATTGTTTGCTCATTGACCAGCTGAAGTCAGTGCAGTGCAGAACTTATGCCGTACTCACGGTGGATTTAAGAAGTTTCTTTTGGAACAGAAAAGAGAGCTGTTTATGTGAAGCTGATATTTTTTGTTTTTGTTTTAGACAGCACTGCTAGGCACATTTGCTAGCAGTGGCTGTGGAAAGGACTTTCTGCTTTGCATTGAAAGACTTTACAAGCTGTTTCTGCTTAAGTTCAGTTATATCCTGTTGTACTAAATATTATCCTGGAGAAGAAATCCAATAGGTGACAATTTGTGAACCTTATTTGCGTTTACCTCATAAATAAATTCTGTCAATGCCTTAACTCTCGACCAACTACAAAAGAGTGTTTTTCTGCCTAAAAGTCAAGTGTAACCTGACTGGACTACCTTTCCCAGGGTGCACTTCAAAGTCAGTCAGTCAGGCACATTGCTGAAGTGGTGGAATCTGCTATAACAAGCACGCCCCTCCACACTGCTGTAAGGGGCTATGGGCGTGACAGTTTCTACTCCATTCCCATTTGTATATTTGTCAGTCATAATGTGGTCCTTCTCCAGTAAATACAGAACAAAAGTATTTGTTTAGCATTCTCACTTTCAATGTCACTTTCCACAAATCCATCCTCAGCACTTTTGAGTCCTGCAATTCCACCTCTGATCTTCCTCTTTTCCAGAATATACCTGAAAAGGTTTTGTCCCCACGCTTCACATCTTCAGCCATCATTTCTTCCGCCTTTGCTTTTACTATCCTTATTTCTCTCTTTGTCTCTTTTAACTTTATCCTGTATTCTTTTCTGTGTTCCTCTGTTTGCAGTTTTCTGAATTTTGTGAAAGCTGTGTTTTTTGCCTTTATTTGTGCAGCCACATCTTTGGAGAACCATATAGGTTTCCTTTTCCTCTTGTTTTTATTTACTTTCCTTACATATCTATCTGTTGCCCCTTTTATTGCCTCTTTTAATTTAGTTCACTGCAATTCCGCTTCCCTTATCTCCTCCCACCCTGCCAACTCCTCCTTCAGGCAATTTTTGTTAGTGTTTTTGAAGTCTAGGACTTTGAGTTGCTGTGATTGGACTTTGCCTTGGCTTTTACCTCAAATCACATCATGTGATGATTGCTGCTGCTCACAGGGAGACCCACCCAGACATTTGACATGCTATCTCCATTGGTGAGTACTAAATCCAGCATCGAACTTTCCCTGATTGGTTCCATCACCAGTTGTCTGAGCAATGCTTCTTGGAAGGCATTACTCCAATCCACATCTGGTAGATTAAAGTCACCCAATATAATCACTTCTCCCTTTATGGTTACCTTTGCAATATCAATGATCAAGTCTCTATCCTTTTCCTCAGTTTGAGTTGGAGATCTGTGTTCTACACCAGTGTGGATGATGGTGCCATCTCCTCTTTCCAACACAATCCACAGCGCTTCTTTTTTTCCCTACATCCCCTGCATTTCAACAGCTTTAGTATTGCTTTTGACATATAAGGCTCCTCCTCCTCCTTTTCTGCCTTCTCTCTCACTTCTAAAGAAATTATAGCCAACTATGCCGACATCCCATTCATGTAATTTGTTAAACCATGTTTATGTAATGGGCACAATGTCCAAGTCCATTTTATTTATTTATTAAACAGGTTTCTTATACCACTTTATCATTTCAGTCAAAGCGGTTTACATTGTAATTTAAACTTGGTAATGTACTAAATTAAACAGGGACATTTATAAAGGTCAAGAGCTTTGTTGGCTAGGCTTCGAGCATTTGTACTCTTGCCTTCAGCAATTGTTGATTGGTTTGCTTGTATTTAACTTACATGGATTTTATTCTACTCTCCTCTTCCCATTTGCCATTGATGTGTGGGTTAATGTGGTGACTGTTTCCAATGTTATTATGTTTTTGCTGAGAGTGGTGTCTTGAACTTGTTCTTTTCCATCCGTCACCCCCTCTCACTAGTTTCAATGCTTGTCCTCATATTGCCTATCATTGATAATACCATATCATTGACAATGCACTAGCCCATGATCATCTCTGAATACTCCTGATTGATTAAAATGAGATCTTGGCTCTTGTAACATGAGCTTTGTATGTATTATTCTCAAGAATAATAGAAAATTACCATTCACACGTCTGCCCTGCTTGGCTAATGTTAGGCACTGGTGAGTTGATGAAGGCTAAATTAAGCCTTCAACCAAATCAGATTTTTATTTTTTAACAAGCCATAAAAATTTGACATGATATTTTCAAATCTTACAAACAATAGCTAGATGCCTGATGCTGTTGGCCAAGCCTTTTTGACTTTCATCAGAGCAATGAAGCCTAGACAGTCTTCTGTAGCCAGCTCAGGAATGCAAGACTCGCCCCAACGGGAAATTCAGTTGTGAACAGTTCCCAGGGGCATCAGCCAAAACCCTGTTTTTTTGGTCTAATCCCAAACCACAGTGAACCTTTCCTATTGCACGATGCTATCATTATCTTAAATTGCATGAAATTAGAGAAAGACTGGGCTGGATATGTTTTAGACATGTGTAACTGGAAGCTCGCTTTCTCTTTTGAGGTTGGATAAATGATGCAGGGCCAGATATAGGAACTATTTTCCCACACACATCAAATTTGAGTAACCTCTTAGCAAATCATAGCCATATTACCATACATGACAGAGAAATGTTTCATGCACAATAATCTGCTAGTCTTAAGACAACAATATTTTTGTTATTAATAAATTACTAATTATCTGTTTGAAGTTAATGCAGGACATTGGCTGGATCTTCTGTCCCCTTCTCCCCAGATTATAGCATTATGGACCTTATTCGATAAAGATTTTATCCAGAGACACAGAATGAAAAACGTTCATAACTACATTTCAGTCTAGTTTCAAAGGAGGAAACCAGCCTTCTAAAAGCATGCTGTCTGTGTGTCTGACAGTTTAGTCAGCACAATGAAATCCCTAATAAAAAGGCTCAACAGAGTGCTACCAAGCTTTATGCAGCACTTTACAGAGACACATCATACATAGTCCTTCTTCCCGAGAACTTACAGACTAGTCAAGGCAGACAAGAAAAGCAGGCAGAAATATACAAAAGGATTTTAATTAAAACAGCGAGGATATGATTGGGAAAAATGAGCAAAGCAGCAAAAGATCAGTCCTCTGCTTTCCAATATACAAGAAAAGTGAGAACTGGGGTGGGTGGGTGAGGGGTACGATGGGTGAGACAGCAGACCAATTAATTGGCTTCTCTCCGTTGCATAGCATCAGTTTTACCAATTTCATTTTTCCTGGGGGGTGGGCAATATCTTCAAATGGGTTAGTTTTGCCAGGATATATGGAGTATAATCTCAGTCTCTTAGGTTTACTGCTAATGCTTGGCTTAGTACTTTAATTGTGCCAAAGAAACCTTCCTTCTGGAGTTCATAGAATGCAATATGTACAAGCAGCTTATCAAGATATGCTTATAAATTGATTTTAGAAACATAGAAACATGATGTCAGAAAAAGACCACATGGCCTATCTAGTCTGCCCTTCTATATCAAATACTAAAGTCCCCTCTTTTCCTTTAGAGATCTTCTGTGTTTGTCCCATGCTTTTATGAATTCAGATACTGTCCTCATCTCTACTAACTCCATTGGGAGACTATTCCACGCATGTTCCACTCTTTCCATAAAGAAATATTTCTGAATATTACTCCTGAGTTTATCCCCTTTCACCCTCATCCTATGTCCCCTTGTAGCAGAGCTTGCTTTCAATTGAAAGAGGCTCTCTCCTTTTGTGCATTTATGCCATGGAGGTATTTAAACGTCTCTAGCTTATCTCCACTATCCTGACTTTTCTCTAACGTATATATATTAAGATCTTTCAGTCTGTTCTTATAAGCTTTATAATGAAGACCACTAACCATTTTAGTAGCCACCTTCTGCACTGACTCTATCCTATTTATGTCCTTTTGAAGTTGTGGTCTGCAGAATTGCACACAATACTCCAAATGAGTTCGCACCAGAGACTTACACAGAGGCACTTTAACCTCCTTTTTTCTGCTGGCCATTCCTCTCCCTATGCATCCAAGCATCTTTTTGGTTTTCGCTGTTGGGCAATGTTCCCTTTCATCTGTGCCGGGTTCTCCGCCGACAGTCCCACCGGTGGGGGGAGGGGCGGAGCGATTGATCACACTGCATCTCCCCCACCGGCAGGAATGTTGGCGGCGGACCCAGCACAGCTTAGAGGGAACATTGCCCAACAGCCCTTCTGCAGTATCACTAACAAAGATGTTAAAAAGAATTGGACCAAGGACAGATCCCTGCGGCAGACCACTGGTAACCTCCTTCTCCTCAGAGAGAGCTTTTTTGATCTATACCCTTTGTTGCCTCCCACTCAATCAAATTCTAACCCAGTCAGTCATTTTAGAGTCCATCCCTAGGATGCTCAGTTTGTTTATAAGTCGCTGTGTGGAATGGTGTTGAAGGCTTTACTGAAATCTAAGTACACCACATCTAGGGCTCTTCCTCTGTCCTACTCCCTGGCTACCCAGTCAAAAAATCAATCAGATTTGTCTGATAAGATCTGCTCTGGTAAACACATGCTGCCTTGGATTCTGCAATCCATTGGACTCCAGAAACCTCACTATTCTCCCTTTTAGTAGCATTTCCAATAATTTGCTCACCACAGAGGTTAGATTAACCGGCCTGTAGTTTTCAACCTCATCCTTACTTCCGCTTTTGTATAAAGGGACCACATGTGCCTTTCTTCAGTCCTCTGGCACCACTCCCAACTCCAAAGAGGCATAAGAACATAAGAACATAAGATATGCCATACTGGGTCAGACCAAGGTCCATCAAGCCCAGTATTCTGTTTCCAACAGTGGCCAATCTAGGTCATACGTACCTAGCAGTTTCCCCAAGGGACACAGGTTCCACAATGCTTGTATTGGTTCAAGCATTGATATCCTGGGTCCCTTCATTGAAAAGGTCTGACAGTGGAGCCACTAGTTCTCTCAGTATTGTGGAATGTATCGCATCTGGTCCCATCGCTTTTTCTACTTTTAGTTTAACCAGTTCCTCATGAACACAGTCTTCTGAAAATCGTTCAAGATCCTTGTCACTTCTGTTCCTATTAGTGGGCGTTTTCTGAGGTCTTGCTTCTTCATCTGTGAACACAGAACAGAAATATTTGTTAAGCAATTCTGCTTTATTCTCATCAGCTTCTACATAATCCTCCCCTTCATCCTTGAGCCTGACAATACCACTTTTGCACTTCCTTCTTTCACTAACATATCAGAAAAATGTCTTATCCTCCCATTTTATTGCACTGGCTATTCTTCTTTTTATATCTTTGCTTTCCTGACTACTTTGCTAGCTTCTCTAAGTTTTTCCAAATATAGATGCTTGTCTTCTGTGATCTCCTGTATTTAATGAAGGCCAACCTCTTTTTCTTCACCTTTTCAGCTACTTTTTTTGAGAACCATAGCGACCTCCTTTTCCTTTTACATTTATTTACCTAAACAAAAAGGTTTATTGCCCTTAAAATATCCCCTTTCAGTTTTGCCAATAGCTTTTCCATATCACACAGCTGTTTTTATCCCGCTAACAAATCCTTGAGGTATTGCCCCATCTTGGAAAAGTTAGTTTTCCTAAAGTCTAAAGACCCTCGCTTTTAAATGGATTTTATCAACCCTAGTCCTAATACTAAACCACACCATCTGGTGATCACTGTATGCAAGATGATCTTCCACTATGACATCAGAAACACTTTCCCTATTGGTAAGCACCAAGTCCAGTATGGTCCCTTCACAGGTGGGTTGTGTTATCATTTGCTGGAATAGTTCTGCCTGTAGAGAATCCAGGATCTCCTTACTTCTAGATGACACCACAGCAGGGATGTGCCAATCAACATCCAGCATATTGAAATCATGTATCAGTAGCACTTCTTTCATAGCAATACTGCATTTGTCTTCTATTAAACCTCTGTCCACTTCTATCTGTGAGGTAGATCTGTATATCACACCAATGCAAATGGATTTCTCTTTCCCTCTTTCTAGTTTAAGCCACAGTGCCTCCTTGCACCCTTTTAATTCTATAGCTTTAATATTATTTGTTACCTATAGTGCCACTCCTCCTCCTCTTTTCCTACCCTGTCTTTCCTATATAACATATAGCCCGGTATATCCCAGTCATGGTTGTTCGTGATTCATGTTTCTGTAACTGCCACTAAATCCAAGTCAGCCTCTTCCATTAAAGCTTCAACATCTGGTATCTTATTTCCCATGCTATGAGCATTTATACACACCGCTTTCCAGATGTTGCCACTTTTACCCATTTCTACAGAGGTATTTAATGTTTCACTTACCTGGGGGCTTTCATCACCCATCGCCAACGAATCTAGTTGAAAGCCTCTTCAGTAGATCAACCAGTGTGATGCAGAAGACACTTTGACCCTTCTTGGACAGATGGATGCCACCTCTGCTCTGCAGCCCTTGGAACATCATCCCATGATCCAGGAAACCAAAGCGCTGTCGCTGACACCATCTGTTCAGCCATGCATTCATCTCCTGGATGCGAGTTTCTCTGCCTCGGCCTTTATCCTCAACAGGGAGTATTGAAGAGAACACCACCTGCGCACCTATCTGCTTCATTCTCTGTCACAGAGCCATGAGGTCACTTTTGATATGCTCAGAGGGATACCTAGCAGTATCATTTGTGCCAACATGGATGAGAAACATCAGATAATAGTCAGTAGGCTTGATGAGTCTCGGCAAACTCTCCAGAACATCTCGGATTTTGGCACCTATCAGATAGCATGCCTCTCTGGATATCAAGTCTGGTTGGCATATAGATGCCTCAGAACCTCAGGAGAGACTTACCAATCATCACTATCCTTTGCTTCCTAGTGGCCACTTTGGGGGTGCTCGAGCTTCAGTTCTTCCCTTTCCTGGGATGTTTTCTCTTCCTCCATTTCCAGGGCTGCATGCTGGTTCTTCATTTCAAGGACTGGTAGAGTTGGATTGTTGGTTCTGCAGGCTCTGGTGACTCTTGTCCAACTCTTTTCATTCTGTTGCCTCCCATCTTCACTTCTGTCGGACAGCTTGGATGTTTCAAGAAGCATCTTTTCAATGTACTTCTCGCCGTCTCAAATGCTTCTTAGCCTCACCACCTCTTCCTCTGAGCTCCTCCACTTGTTTTATGAGGGCTTCAGCTCGCAGGCATCCCGCACAAGGAGCCAGTTCTTCGATTGGCATCGGGCTTTCTCTCTGGACAAAGGCAGAAGCTGTAACGGGGGCAACAGTTTTGGCAATACAATTTTCCCCAGCCATCTTTTTGTTAGTGGAGCTTTGGTATCTGTTGAGGTAAATGAGAGAAACCTACCAAAGACCCTAGCTTTTCCTCAGCTGTCCCTTGAGAAAAAAAGCAGTTAACCACTTTTATGAGTGTTCTAACAGTGCTGTTCTATGTCCCTGTGTGTAGCTAATTGGAGAGTTGCCCTATAAAGCAAGAATTCTCACATGGGGTGAGTGGGATTTAACACCTGATGAGGTCAGTGGCTGCAAAGAGCTCGCTTTGAATGGAAAGTTGGAAAAAGAAAATGATGAACTCTAATAGGCAGAGCCTTATCTAACTCCACAAAACAATTACCTTTTTGCAATACAGAAAAAGATGTAGCTTTTAAAAATTAAGACCAAACCCCCTTTAAGAGCTCTCAGGCAAAGGGCTTGTATTTAAAAGTCGCACAGTAGTACCTTGCTTGCAATGGAGACCCTGTTAGGAATGCTCATTTGATTCAATTTTCTTGAAGTCTGTGGCTCCCAGTATGATGGGAAATATTTCTGTGTTTTTCTTGGTACATGACGATCTCCCTCGGCAATGACACCTCTATTAGCAAGACTGGTCTTGTGCTTTTCTCCTTTACCACTATGTTCAGTTTCCTTTATCCAGCTGCTTATCACTTTGAATTGAAATATCTCAGGTGATCAGATCTTTCTTGTTTTGCATAATTCTCACAGAGACATGATCCTAGTACTTTTCAGGTACAGTGATGTTGTAGTATTTACCAAGTTTACAAAGGACGAGGTACGCCACCTTTTATGCCTTTCTGAGCAGAAAGTTTTTCTCATTAGGACTTTGCTGCCAGCTACAAACTGATTAATTGTTTCCAGCTCTTTCTTACAAAACTTACATATGGGGTTTTTTTTTCCGTTTTTTCAATGCTTGCTATGAACCAATCTAATCTGTAATCCGCTATTCTGTGTTGTAGTCAGTCTCTCATGTTTAGGTTTCGGTTCACCTCTCCTTCACCATTCATGCCCACGGGAGCAGCAAGTCCCGTGAGCAGCAGAGCTCTGCATGCAAGGCCGCGGGAGCAGCAAATTCTGCAGGCAGCAGAGCTCTGCATGCAAGGCTGCGGGAGCAGCAAATTCTGCAGGCAGCAGAGCTGCCGACCGGATCGTGCTGGTTGCAGGTTCCGAGGAAGGAAAGCAAGGGCAGTTGTTGGGGACCAGAGAGAGGGGCAGAGAAGTTGGGTTACATTTAAAGGGGCGGTGATTGACAGAGAGTTTGGGGGAGGGGATGAGACTGCAAAGGGGACGTGAGAAAGGGACAGAGTCTGGGAGGGGGACAGCAGGAGAGGGGCAGGAGGGTGGAGGGAAGATACTGGAGGTACTGGGGATGGAGGGCCAGGGAGACAGATGGAAATACTGGACACAGAGGCAGCAAAGGGAGAGGGCAATGAACATAGAGAGAAAACGTTGGAGCAGATGGAAGATGCTGGACAAGGAGGGGTCACAGGACATGGGAGGCATTGGGAGATGGAGGGGTACAGGGAAACTGAGGGGAAATGCCAGATGCAGGGGTGGAATAGGGAGGCAGAAAGGACATGCTGAATGCTGGGGCTAGGGAGGTCAAGGGGTGATACTTGACATGGGACGCGGACACAGAGAATACGCACAGGGACAAGCAAGGAGCTGCATTTTTTTAGATGGATACTGGAAATGGGGGTTATAGGGAGACTATGGGAAGATGCTGGGCATGGGGGTGGAATAGAGGGAAACAGGGGAGATGCTGGACACAGGGGTAATAGGGAGAGAGAGGGGGAGAAGATTGATATGGGGTAAGTAGAGTGAGAGAGACAGAGATGCTGGATATGGGAGTAATAAGGAGGGGGTGGTATGGAGACGGGGGAGATGCTGGACACAGGAGGATAGGAATGGAGATGGGAATAGGAAGGGAGAGGGGGACACAGAAGGATAGAGAGAAAGAGAGAACGGAGATGCTGGATGGAGGGAAAGAGAGAGAGGGGAGAGACACTGGATGGGGAGTGTGAGAGATGTTAGACATGGAGAGGAAAGAGAGAGTAAGCGAAAGACTGGGGAATAATGGACTAGGGAAGAAGAGGTGGGGAATGCGAGGACGGGTGAGAGTTGAAAAGTGGCAGGTAGATGAAGTATAAAAGAGGGGATTGAGGACTGGATAGCAAGAAGGAGTAGTGAAATATGAGTGGACACAGAGAGAAAAATAAACAGAAGAAAGCTGAAAGGAAAAGATCAATATCCAAGATGGAAAGCATTGAAGAAAATAAAAGGAGAGACAAGAAATGGCAGATGGACTAGAGACCGTAGAAAGAGCTAATAGGCAGAAGAAAGCAGAAGCCTCAGATTGAGACCAGCATGATCAGAGAATAAAATGATCAGACAACAAAAGTAGAACAGAATAATTTTATTTTTAATTTAGTAATGGGACTTTGCGCTATCTTTGGGGCATGTTTACTAAGGTGTGTTATGTTAGGATTTTGCAGCTAATGCTGTGTGTTACCTGCTGGGGGTGCATTTCCCCAGCAGATAATGCCCCCAAACTGCAGGGACCGCGGAGCAGCAATAGTGCAGATGCAGCTAACACACCACCCACTGAGGTGGCGTTTGCTACACGATGTCAACGCCCATGGTAATCAAACGTTACAGGTGCTCCCACTCTCTGCCCTCTCTCTGTCCAGGTGCTCATTTAATACACGATATGCAAATAGCGCAGGAAAGCCCTGTACTATCTGCATTTACTCACGTTAGTTGATACCGCCCGGCAATAATCTCACGTTATCACTGCGTTAGCAGCTAATGCACTTAGTAAACACGCCCCTTTATATTTTACACAGTACAGGGAGATGCACCTCTTTCTATTTCTCTGGTGTTGCGCTGCATGCAGCGTCTAGGTTCTTGGGGTTTCAGTTTAATTTTTGTCTACATACTTTTATTTTTAGGTTGTAATTTATTTTGTTTTTGGTGAAGGTCTGTGTTCTGAGTGCGTGACCGAGGCCAGGTATTCTGTTAACATGGAATTTGTACATGTACTGTACTGTAGTAAAGTGACTTGTTCAGATTTTCAAGTAGGTGTCTGGATGTTCTAGGGCCTGCTACAATATTTACCGTGCTGCTTTGTTCTGTGTAGGCTCCTCGTGTGAGTTCTGGAAGCTGCTGCTGATATGGTTTTGGTAGCTTTGCTGCGTAGATCCACAGAGATTCTTGTAGGGTTTTGTATTAATTCACAATATGCCTGGTACTGGACAAAACCAGAATCCAGTTTTTTAAAAATATATATTGAGTTTATGGATGAACGTCCTAGTACTGCTCTGACCCTTGTCGAGGGAGGGGTTTCTGTGGATGCAGAATATATGTTTTAAAAAAAAAAGAAGAACCACAGCACAATTAAATAACAAATAAAATGAATTATAGTGTTGTAATTTGGTGTTATAAACTGCGCTCTGGCTCTTGCTTTTTCTTTTAGCTCCTCGATGTGTGAGCATCTTGCATTTCCTTTGTTTTTTGCAGAATATATATTTACACTAACATCATGCTGGTCCAGTGCGCAGTTTCAGAGGAGTTATATTGGGGTTGCCAAGCCCTTCTTGTTGCTTGACATCATGCAAAACGAGTTCAGAAAGGAGTTTTGGGAAAAAGGGGGCTGAGGTGTGGCCAGCATTAATAGTAATGAGGGAGAGGACGCCGATCTATAGGTAGCAGGGGGCACCAGAAACCCTAGCACCAGCCCTGTTCCTTCACTATGGGCCCAGTTCTATGAGGGGAACGGCCTTGCCTGTATTCTGCCTCTGTCCCCCGCTGCACACACAGAGTTGCTGTATGTGCAGCAGGAGATGGGGTGTGATGGAGCAGAGAATGGGAGGGGCATGGGCGGGACTGACCACCAGATGTACAGGGCCGATTCCGCTCATGCCCTGTATGTCCGGGGGTCACCGGGGGGGGGGGGGTGCCCTGCTTATACACCTCTGAGGTGGAATAAGAGTGGAGTGCCCCCCCCAAATGTGACTGGCAGCCCTCCCGGAGCCCAGGAGTCCCCCCCACAGGATCACCGGGACACGGACGGTGAGTTCCCGCCACCTGATCCAGGCCCCAGGAGCCCCCGCCGGGGTCAGGCGGCGGGAACTCGGGTTTCCGGGGCTGCAGGCAGATGGAGCCGTGGGGAGGATATCCCCATGGCTGTGGGAGCGGCACTCTGGGCCGTCCTTTTGGGCCCAATTCTGACAGCCACAGGAGCATTTTGCTCTTGTGTTTCAGAATCGGGTCCAAATGGGCCATCCTGCATGGGGCCATCCAGATGGCTCGGATATGCCCCTTCTGGAATCGGGCTCCACGTGTATTGGTGGATTCTTGCTCATTCCTTTGGTATGCTTGCCCATGTTGGATGATGGAGCTGGATTCTGGATGTTTACTCATAGCTCATAGACTTCCATGTCTCTTTATGAAACAATACAGGTATTTTATTTTGATCTATATCAATGCTCATCAAAGTGGAAACCAATGAAAATTTGCAGAAAAGTGGTATTGTTAGGTAAAAACCAAGCACTGATCCATTCAGGAAAGTGCATCAACAGAGACTGAGCATTGGCTCGGTGCTGCAGACTATCTTGAAGACCTGGTTTGGATTCTGTAGGCATGTCTTCTGTTTCCTAGGCCAGCTGGAGTTGCAGAAGCATCATTTACAGACCCAGAGGATGGAGAGAGTTCCAGTCATCATGCAGCACTTAATAGTCAGATTTAAGGCCCACAATTTCCGGATTCCAGAGTGAGCTCTGCTATGTGGCCCTTGGCTGAGGTCTGTAGATGTGATCTGCGTGACTCTCTGGATTTGGGGAATCTCTGTGTAGCCCTGTATTCCTGATAAGGTACAGGTAAACATGGACATTCGCAGACCTTTGCATTGTCCATAAGTTATAACATTTGATTCCTTGTAGCCAGGGCCGGCCCGTCCATTGAGCAAGAATGTTTTTTGCACAGGGCCCCGCGTTTCGGGGGGCCCCGCACAAAGAACATTCTGCTTTTTCTTAATTGAATTAAAAAAAAAAAAAAAAGCTGGCCGCTGGCGCCGCGGCGGCATGGAGTGTCCCGCGGGGCTCCCTCTGCCCGGCGGAACTCTCCCGGCGCGGCTGAGCCCCTCTCTGCCGGCTTGCAGATACGCGAAGGGAGAGAGTCTCCCATCTGCCCCTGCGGGCTTAACAGAGACGCGAGGGAGACTCTCTCCCTTCGCGTATCTGCAAGCCGGCAGAGAGGGGCTCAGCCGCGCCGGGAGAGTTCCGCCGGGCAGAGGGAGCCCCGCGGGACACTCCATGGCGCCGCGGCAGCAGCGGCCAGCTTTTTTTTTTTTTTAATTGCCATGAGCCGAGGGGGGCGGGTAGGACTGTCAATGGGCTAGGGAGGGAGGGAGGGAGGGCTAGGGAGGGGGGTTAAGACTGGCAATGGGCTAGGGAGGGAGGGGGGTTAAGACTGGCAATGGGCTAGGGAGGGGGGGGTGTTAAGACTGGCAATGGGCTAGGTTGGGAGGGGGGTTAAGACTGGCAATGGGCTAGGGAGGGAGGGAGGGGGGTTAAGACTGGCAATGGGCTAGGGAGGGGGGTGTTAAGACTGGCAATGGGCTTGGTTGGGTGGGGGGTTAAGACTGGCAATGGGCTTGGGAGGGAGGGGGGGTTAAGACTGGCAATGGGCTAGGGAGGGGGGGTGTTAAGACTGGCAATGGGCTAGGGAGGGGGGGTTAAGACTGGCAAAGGGCTATGGGGGGGTTAAGACTGGCAGTGGGCTGATGGGGGGTTAGGACTGGTAATGGGCGATGGGGGGGGTTAGGACTGGTAATGGGCTATGGGGGGGGGGTTAAGACTGGTAGTGGGCTGATGGGGGGGTAGGACTGATATTGGGTTATGGGGGGGCTAGGACAGGAAATGGGCTGATGGGGAGGGGTTAGGACTTGAGGTGGGCTGATGTGGTTAGGACTGGTAATGGGCTGTGGGCTGATGGGGGGGGTTTAGGACTGGCAATGGGCTATGGGGAGCTGACTGGAAATAGGCTGATGGGGGTTAGGACTGGAAGTTGATTGACGGGGGGCTAGGACTGGTAATGGGTTGGGGGTTGCTAGGACTGGAAATGGGCTGAGTGGAAGTGGAGGCTTGAACTGCAAATAGCTGATGGGGAGGGGGCTTGGAATGGAAATGGGCTGTGAGGGAAGGGAGCTAGGACTGAAAATGGGCTGATGGAACAGCTAGGATAGGACTGGAAATGGGCTGTTGGGGGGAGCTAAGATTGGAAATGGGCTGTGGTGGGGGCTTGAATTGAAATGGATTCATGGAGGGGCTAGAACCGGAAGTAGGCTCATGGGGGGGGGCTTGGACTGGAATTGGGCTGAGTGGAGGGGAGCTATGATTTGACATGGGCTGATGGTGGGGCTAGGAAATGACTAGAAATGGGCTGATGGGGGGGCTAGGATTGGAAATGAGCTGATGAAGGGACTTGGACTGGAAATGGATGGGGGAGCTAGGACTGGAAATGGGCTGATGGGGGGCTAGGACTGGAAATGGGCTGATGCAGGGACTAGAAGGGAATGGATGCTGGGTGAGACTGGAACTAGAAGGGAGCTGATGTTGGGGGAGGATTAGAATGGGATGGGGCTGGGAGATTAAAATGGAGAGGGGAAAAATATTTTGTGTAGGAGGGATGAAAAATCTACAATTGACCAGGTATTGGGAGAGTAATTGGGGATTGAGGATGGAGGGGTAAAATTTGTGTGGATGAAATAGGAATGAGGAAAGAGCAAAAGGAGAAAGATTAGTATGTTAAAGCAGATGTAGAGAGAGAGAGAATGGAAAAAAAACTAGAAGAGAGAAGAAAGGACAAATGGACAGCAGACGATGGAGAGTTAGCAGAAAACATGAAGAAACCAGAAGAAAGTGGCTGGACCAATTGCAACTGAAAAAAAAATGCACAAAAGGTAGAAAGATATCTCTTTATTTTGAATTTATTAACTGGAATATGTCAGCTCTGAGAAATGTGCATCATTAACATCTGCGCTTTGTTTGGTACAAGAGGAAATTAATTTATAGTTTTATTTCTACAGTGTTGTTGTACATTCCAAGTTTGGCTTTTGGGGTTCCCAGTTTAATTATTGCCTTCCTGTTTCTAAATTGTGATTCCTTGTTTGGTGATGGTCTATGTTCTGCATGTGTAACTGAGCTGAGGTATTCTGTTTATGTAATTCCTATTTGACGTTGCCACTTGTTCTCTTTCCCCAGTATTCTCTGAAATGTATTGGTTTAATATTTGCAGTGTTGCCTTTTGATAGGTAGGGTATGGTGCTTTGTGAGTCATGGTAATGCTGTCAGGATACGGCGGGTTTGCTATGGGTTCTAAATGGGCAGCGTTTGTAGTAGTTCCTAATGTGCCTGGCGGTTGGCACTGGATTATAGTAATGTAGAAATCTTTTAGTCTTTCTTTATCCATACACTCATTAAGAGACATGTTTACTAAAAGTTAGTGAATGGTAACATTATGCAAATATATATGCAAATAAGACCACATATGCAAATGAGGCCCCGCACCAAGTCTCCGCACATGGCCCCTCACCCCCCTTGGGCCGCCCCTGCTTGTAGCCAAACTTCTTTCAGAAGATATAGAGACTACGAGGAGTGGCCAAGATCCCATTCTTCTGATGTAGAGAAAAGAAACAAAACTTAGGGCCCCATTTACTACGCCGTGGTAAAATAGTTTGTTTCATGTAAAACTTTACTGGGGGATTCACCACCCTGCTGTAATACTGGGGGGGGGGGTATTTTTGAAAGGGGATCATCTGGTAGGGTAGATAGTCTTTTAAAAGCATTGACCCGATGCTCTCATGGCTAATATAGTTTGCAAGGTTTAATGCAAGCTGCATTATTTATTTAGCATAATAATGGGCTGCTTTATTTATAATTGCATACTTCAGATCTTAATTATTATTTTAATGTGTGTTGTAGTAAAAGATCCCACATTAAGTTGCATTATCGGATAATAACACACTTTTTTGCAAACTAACATGCATGATTTCTATAACACAGCTTAGTGAATAGGGACCTTCGCGTGGCTGGCTTCACAGATTATTGCATATCTCACTGTTTTTACTGTCTTCCGCTTCTACCTTTCTCTTTGTTAGTAAGCTTCCTGTTATATAATGTTTTCCAAAAGTATTCCATGAACTATCTATGATATTATTGCAACAGACAAGAACACATAATCTAGAGCTTAGAACATTTTAGAAATCTCTCAAGGGCTCAGATATACATGTCCCATTGACCAGGGACATCTTGGTGTGGCAATGGTTTGTCTATAATTTGTCTCAGTTTAAAGATTTACAACATAAATTCACTCTGGCTATTGGATCTCTGCGTTTTACTTATTTTTCAGTTATTTCAGTATACCCTTCCACTTCTGCATTGAGCTTACCACAGCAATGACTGGGCTAAGTAAATTGAGAGGAGGATATAAAACAAAGAAAAGCAACACACACACCCTCCCCCCCCCCCCCCTCGGTAGTTGCAAATGAAGGCTTTTGGCACTGCAGCCAGTAGAGGTTGGGTACAATTGGGCTGGAAGTCTAAAGGACATGGACATTTAATCTAACAGTTCAGTCCAATTTCTATGGCAATGACACGTATTCTACAATACCATCCTTATATAAACCTGAGGTTGCAAAACACCTTCTAACTATACTATTTTGTTCGAATTATTACTCTTGTCCTTTCTGACGTGCACCAGCAGGTGGCATTCAAATCTTTGTTGGGTCTTTTAAAACTACTTTTTCTGGTTGTCTGAAGTTGGACCTAAGCACTTTATGGAGAGCAGTTCAAATGATGAAAACGCTGACATTGAATGTCTTTTTTTTAAATCTAATCTTATTGTATCACACAGTAACATAGCATAGTAAATGACTCTATTGCAACCTGGAATTACATAATTTGGCAATCCTTCCTCCATGTTTTTGAAGTGAACAGCAGATTTCGAGTTTGTTTCTCTGGTAAGCATCTCTCTTCCCAATCAGTCTCATGCAGTGTACTGAGCGCAGACTCCGGACAACCTTGTGCCTTGCAGATCAGAGCAGTGCTGAGCTCTGTGCAAAATCCCAGAGTACTTCAGGTTTTTCCTAAAATAGAAAAGGATTTCTGCAACAGAAGCCACAAGGAGAGTGGTGAGAATTAGGAAAATGTCCAAGAGAATTAGGAGACAATGAAAGAGAAGATTGGGGGGGGGGGGGGGGAGTGTGTGAGAGAGAGAGAGAGACAGAATTAATGGAAGACTGAGAGAAGAATAGTGTGAAAGTTAGACACTGGAAGGCTCAATTTGCCTAAGTTAAAACCTAAATAAATTAGAAATGTAGGTAGGTACTTTTGATTTATGGTGCGAGTGCTGCGCTATGTTACTCTCACGGTTCTGTCGTGTTCCTGAATGTTGCAAGTAGTGATCCGTGACGTGCCAGTTTTCACAGTGTATTCGCTCATTAAAAATGACTGCTCAACAGCTTTTAAAAATCTCAAGCGACTGAACAGAATTAAACGATTTTTATATGGAGATACACAGTGAGCATTCTTGTGAAGCGGCATTTTAGAAGGGACATCTAGAAAACAATCTAGGATGTCCAAAGCCAAACGTCCAGAAATCATGGGAGTGGCAGCTATGCCTTCTGTTGTCATCTACACTCCGGAAATGAACATAACCAGTTCTGGATCTGGGCCCCACGCACATATCAAGGCCAGGTATATGCATGGGTATAGGCTATTTTGTAAATGTAGACATCCTCGAAGTGCACACCCACAGAACTGGCACTTAGACACCCCGGCCTGGGTAGGTGATAAGGGGACCCTCTAGCATGTCCTGCAGAAACTCAGACGTGCAGTGGTGGGCCAGTAATATTTTTGTTGTTTGGATTTACAGACAGATTTTTTTGGCCAGGAATTATTAACTGCTGCCATGCAAGTGCATTTTGCTCTTCCCCCTGGAAGCACTGCAGCCATGAAACGAGAACATTTTTGGACCTTATTCTTGGTCAGGAGCACATATAGGCATGGACGCTTCAACAACCAGATCCTGAAGTGCTTGTGGCATTCTCAAATCCCACCACAGCGTACACCTTCCTTGCTCCGCCCAAGGCACGCCCCCACCACTCCCCCATGTTACCTGGACATTTTTGAGTCGGAGACGCCTGGTTTTCTGAAATGACACCGCCCCGATGCTCAGAACATAATGGTGAGAGCCGGAGGGGGGATCTGGCCAGACGGCTTGTGTGGCTGTACGTCCCACCTGGACGTGCAGCCCCACAACCCGCATCCCAGAATCAGACCCTGTTTGTTTTCACCTTAAAACATCCAGAGAGTGTAGAGAATTAGGTAACTAACTTTAGATTATAATATCCCACATTGGAATTTGAACCCTTGTAAGCTACTACTCTAACCATTGTTATTACATATCTTGGTACTGAAATACTCTCCTGGGGACGTCTATGTAGACAGTTGATACACATGCATATCGGGCGCATTCCCGTTTCTGGAATTGCCTGAACTTGCATGTACCTGCCTTATTTTTCAAACATTCTGGTTTTGACGTTCCAGATTGCACTTTGACGTCCCATTTGAAATGTGCCTCTTAATGTTTTTTTACCGTGCCATGCTATAGCCTCCAAAACAGTTTGTGGTGGAAAATATATCAGAAAGCAATAGATAATAGGCTTCGCAAGACTTTCACCATATCCAAAATACCTATGAAAAGAACTTTATTTCCTGGCCGAGACTTGCAGTCTGCACTATGCACACCCCGCCCCTGCTTGCATATTGTTGTTCTCACGCGGGATGCTTTGTCTCGGCAAAGAATTATTTAGTGGCTTTCTTATTACATCCCATTGCTTCTTCTCGTGCAGACACAATGGGCCTGATTCTGCACTGTATACCTCCTGGCCGCCCTGCATTCTGCAGTGGATGGAGAGTGGGTGGAACTGGCCCCCAGACGTACAGGGCCAATTCAGGTCACGACCCTCTACGTCCAGGGAGCACCGGGGGGGGGGGGGGGAGGGATGGCCAGCTTATTCCACCTCGGAGGTATAACTGTAAAGTGAAAATGCCTGACAAGAGCCCATCTGAATTAATGGGAGATTCCAGCAGACTAACCAGTCTCTGTGAAGAATGCTTTCGGCAGATGGATAGCCTGCATCCATTATCATCCTAATGCAGACAGAATTGCTCTATACCGAACTCCATTGTTTGGTATCTTTTACAGCCTCTTACACTTCTCAATTCCTTGGTGTGTTTATGCACCAACTTCAGAATCTGAGGCTCACCTGTTCACCCTATGATGGTTTCAACCAAACTGTTAAAAGTGACAGATACTGAAGTCCAGTGAAATCTGTGTGGCCACTGCCTTTGCCTGATTGTTTAGTATATACAACGGTACCAAATAAAACAAAACTGCAGAGAGATCATTTGGACCACCGGAACTGAAGTGTGCCTGTAGCTTTCTGTTTCGTTACAAGGTCAGAGACTTATCAGCCTTCACCCCCCCTCTCCCCCCCCCCCCCCAGTATGTTCCATTTACTTCCATCTGGAAAACAATATCAGGCCATACCGTGACCTCTATTAGTTTGGAGACAGGCTAACAGGTGACAGAATAGTACCAATCTCACTTGCTCACTCAGTTCTCTTTAGTTTAAGAAGTCAGTAAGTATATGTATTTTTTCTGTTTAGAGGAATCTATATTTCTATTACTTACCATGGCATGATAGTTGATTGATATTATTGTTACAATGTACTCAGTTGAAATATACTGTCTGTTATGTTACCTGTAAACCGACTTGAATTGTAGAAAGTCGGTATATAAAAACTGTTAAATAAATAAATAAATAAATATGTCTCCAGTGTCATTGCCATTCAGATAAAAGATTTAATGGTACATTTTTCATGTCTCAGGCTTAGTGTTGTGCACTGTCATGCGGAGGACATGAGTGTAAATAGCGTCTGGGGGGAAGGAATCTTAGCTGTTCCACAACAGCACCACTTAGTGGCCAGATGTCTGGAACACGATTCCAGGATTTGAGAGAACCTTAATGGCCAGTCCCCCAGCCTTAAACATTTGCTGCAATATCTGAACTACATGAGGTGAGAAGGGATATCAAGAGTGGAATAATGCCAGGTAGTTGAAAATTAAGGTGCCAAATCCCGGCCCAACCAAGATGGAAGGCAAAGGGAGGAAACATCTCGGCCAAAAAATAAGCTCTTTCTATGTTTAGTTTTAAGTGAAAAATAAGCTCTTTCTATGTTTAGTTTTAAGTGAAAATGAAACCTTTTAGTCTAAAATTAAACATAACTGGGGAACATTAATGATTTTGGCATGATACCCTTTAAAAAGTCACCTTTCTGGCTAATTCTGAAGTAATAACACTGGAATTCTATAGCAGAAGATCCCTGTTCACTTTCCCACGTATTGATTCTTTAGAGGTGTGATTATTAACCTACGTAGGTCATTGACAATAATTATTCAGGTAGACTTGGTGGAGGCCACGACTTATCTCTAAGAGTGAACAACAAGGAGTGGATCTATTCTTTGGAATCTGCTGGCTACTTCCTGGTGACCTGGATTGGCCTCTGTTGGAAGCAGGATCCTGGGCTCAGCGGTCCTTTGATCTCATTCAGCATGACACGTGTTCTTAAGTAAAGAAGGCTTATGAGATTGTCAGGTCTGTGTGTATTTGTGTTCCCTCAATAACTTTTGCATTTGGTGTCATGTTCACACCAAATTTTCAGAATACCTCAGGGGATCCCACAGATTTTTGAAAGCGGTAGTTTTGGGGAGATTCACATATATATAGGCTGAAGTGTATACAGCTTCTTGTTTTTGCATGAACTCACACAGTAGCCAATTCCCAGTAACCCCTTCCATAGCTGTTCCTGAAATAGCAGCTACTTCAGGGCCCAGAGATAATAAAGGCCAAAGCAGTAAAGGATAAGCAGGATACAGGAAAGATTTCACAATCCCATAAGCATCATTCTGTTTAATCCATAGCAAAAATGTACATTGGTCCAACAGCAAACAGTTGCTGCAGATGAAGGGTTTCTTTTTGCAGTGTTCTTGGGCTTATTACTTTTCATTATGATACAGTATAAACAATGGTTGATTTTCTGCCAGGTCAAGTCAGGCCACCAACCTGGAACCTTTCTGTGTTCATTAACTTGGAAGGCGCTGTGAGAATTCTCAAACTCCCAGACCTGCACTCTCAGACTGCTGATCATGCGCGTTGTTAGATCAGTCCAAGGTTTTGATGCTTTGTGAGTTTAAAAATGTTTGCAGTCTTGGTCGGTGTGGGGAGCGGGTGACTGGCAAAGCTTATCTCACTAACCATAAAGGCAGGTATAAGTGCCCATATTACCTGTGTCTTTTGGGGAAACTGCTAGGTACTTGTGACCTAGATTGGCCAGTTGGAAACAGAATACTGGGCTTGATGGACCTTGTTCAGACCCAGTATGTGATCTTATGTTCTTATATTAGTATATATGTTAGAGTTATCTATTTAATTTATTATGGGTTTTTATTTTATTTAATTTATTTATTTGGCTGAACTTTTATACCACTTTTCGCGAATGTCAAAGCGGTGTACATAGAGCTTTGAATGGGTTAAATAACATTTATATGGAACAATAACTTTATACAATAATGATTAATGATCAGAGAATTAATGCCATGATATTAGGCAGGGGCCTGTTGCCTTTAACTATGTACAATGTGTTCTTCATAGTGGGGGAGGATCTCCAGGAACAAGCAGGAATGAGTCTTCACATATGGGTACGTCGGTACCGACGGAGCCTGCACGGGAATGCTCCCCAGCATCCAATCAGAAAGCTTTTGGGAGCATCCCTCGTGCCTGCGCACTGCCTTCCCGCCTTTTCCACTGCCTCTCCTCAGTTTTCGTTTTTCCGCGGAGCCGGCAGGACGTCCTCCTGTCACCGCAGAAACGTTTTTCTTTAAATTCTTTATTTCTTGTTTTCTTGTGGTCGCGGCTGTTTTTCCCGCCACCACCGGTACCGCCGGTGGGTTTTTCTTTTCTTTTTCTTAAACTCAGAGAGATTTTTCCCTCTGTTTCTGTCTTAACTTTTTTGGGCCTACAAGGCCTCTCCATCATGGAGCCTTCTTCTCCTAAGAAGTGCCTTCACTGTGGAAACACAGTTTTCTTTTTAGACTCCAATGCCTGGTGTCTAACCTGTTTGGGTTCTGACCCTTTTTCCCCTGAGCAGTCAGGCTACAAAACTGTGAGAAGAAATTCCCTCTTTCGAGTTTCCCTCAATACCATTTTCCCTCCCGGAGTGAGGGCACCGGCCTTTTCTTCTCTACAGGATCAGGTAACCCACAAACAGTCTGTTAAGACTAGCCAATCCTTGAGTGGTAGGTCTCATGCCAAGCATGATGACGGCTCCGGCCTTGCCCTCAAGACCCCATTGGCATTAAAACCCCGGCGGGAGTCTCCGGGCTCCAAAGCATTTCAGGGGTTTCAGGTTGTTCCTGGGGCTCACCTCTCACAGAACATACCTGAGCCATGCTCGGTGGTGGCATCCGCTTCGAGCGGTACCGATACCCCGGCATCGGCACCGGTGTTGAGTGTTCCACTCTTCACCAGGGATCGTCATCTGGCGTCCTCGGTACCTTCGGGACCGATCGATATGTTCCAGATTGACTTTCCTGTATCTGAACCATGCTCGGGGGTGGCATCCGCTTCCAGCGGTACCGATACCCTGGCACCGGTGTTGAGTGATCCACTCTTCACCAGGGATCGTCATCTGGCATCCTCGGTACCTTTGGGACCGATCGATACGACCCAGATTGACTTTCCTGTATCGGCAACATCGCCGATACCACCACCGACGTCGGTACCCTCTAGACATGCATCGATAGACTCGCTCCCTTCGATGCCGAGTCTGGAATCGATATCTAATCTAGATGACTGGGTACCGACGCGTCTTGGAACCGACCCTTATCGTTTCCGGATACGCAGTACCGAGGATATTCACCAAGCGTTTCTGGTTGCCTCGGTACCGATTGAGCAGCCTCCGATGACTGCTTCGATGGCATTACCGTCTCCGATTCCGACTCAGCTACCGGTATCGGTATCGATGTCGGTTCCTGCAGTTACATCGGTACCATCGATCCTTTCTATGCCTAGTTTGGAATCGATACCTGGCATGGACGATGCAGTACTGACTGCCTCAAATCGTGACTGCCAGTACCACTATCCATCTAGTGGGGTTCTTTTTCTGCACCAGACCAGTACATCCTCTGGTGCTCAGGCTACTCCTTCAACCTTAGCCTACCCAGGGATAGTTCCCATTGGAGATCCCTCTTTTCAGAAATTTCTCCTTGACATGGCAACATTCCTTGCTATTCCTATCCCTGACTGTGATCCTACTCGAGGCTCTCCTGCAGAAAAGGAAAATATAATGCTTCCTTTACATCATTCTTTGTAGGATCTTCTTCTGAGAATATGGGAATCACCTTTAAGGGTTCCCTCACCTTCTACAGCAACTGATGTTCTGTATCAGGTGCCCCCCTTTCCAGGGTTTCAAAAACTCAACTTCCCCATCATTCCATTGTAGTGGAATCAGCAATGAGGAAGGTAAAAAGCAAGAAGAAACATTCTTCTTATCCGCCAGGTCGTGCATCTAGAGCACTTGATGCCTTTGGACGTCAAACCTTCCAAACATCTATGCTGGCATCAAGGATTATCTCTTATATATTTTATATGAGTCTATCTCTCCAGGAGGTCACAAAAAAATTATCTCTTTTGACGCCTTTTTTATCAGAGCCTAAGGCTGCAGACTATTCCTTGCTTCTTTAGTCATAGCCAGAATATCTCTTGATTTCTTTCTCGTGCTTCTCTTTTGAGTCTGTTAGCAGATCCTCTGCTATTGCCATTGGAGCACGTCGTAGAGCCTGGCTCCAAGCTTCAGACTTGAGCAGATGGGCACAACACACACTGGGTAATTCTCCTTGTACTGGAGAAAATCTCTTCAATAAGGAGGCTTTACGTCAGGTTGCTCATTGCTCCACTGACTTCCCTGGTTCTGGAGACCATCCTAAGCCTTCTTCTTCCCCAGGAGGTAGGAAATGTCCTTCCAAACCTTCTTTCCCTAAGAAAAGAAGGTTTCACTCTTCTCCTGCCCATCATCCAGATGTACCCAAGCAGGGGACACCTCGTCCTGGTCTGAAGAATCCAAACTCTAGCCAGTCTGAGCATACCCAGCAACCATAGGTTCCTGAAGGTTGCAACCTACAGTTAACTTCTTCTTAGCAGAAGTTTGTTCACTGTTTTTTCTTTAAGGCTCTACACGTGGTTTCCCTTCTTCAGTATGCTAAGCTGTCAGGATATTCTTGTCCATGGGTTACAGATTTCTCCTCTTCTTCCTAACAAGAAGAGAAGTTACAACTATCCCAACATGAACATTTTTTCCTTCAGCTGACTCACCATATGGTAAGTCACCCTTCAGTTACCTGTTTTCTCTACCCTCTCATCCAGGGTTTCCCCTGAATGAGTGGTACCATACTGAACAGCTTCTCTAGCCTTTCATTCCAGTGTAGATTTTTTTTCCTTGAATAAATTCTCTGGACAGCTCATCAGACAGGGACAGGAATATTTCCTCTCCCTTTGTCTGTTCTCTCTGTTTTACACAGGAAGATTCTCTCTGCTGTCTCTTTCAGCTGCTGTTCATGCAGGAGTCCACTGATTGAACTACTGGTACTTTCCCACAAGTTTCCAGTCTGTCTTCCACTACTTTTGTCTAGCCTTAGTAGTGATTCCAAGATAGTCCTCATCTATCTTGGATAATCCTACTCACTTCAGGCTTCTCACATTATCTTCTTTTTGGCCATCTCCATTTCCTTGGATGTGGCAACACACCTGACTTACAGTCAGTTTTATCTTCTAATTCTTCTGCATAATGCTCTCTGCAATCTTCAGAGAAGCTTTCTACTATGGGCCCTTGCTACAGAGCATTGAACTTTGTCTCTGATGGCTTTTCTATATAGTAGAAAAAGCTTATCAGTCATTCTCCATGACTGTGAGGGTTCTCCACACCCTCTTGTCTCCTGTTATAATACAGAATATAAGCTTTTTCTGCGTGAATGTCCAAGGAGTTCCCAATCCTGCAGGAACATGCTCTTTTTTCCTTACAGCTTGGCCTCATGCTATCCTACTCCTCATGGACAGCACATATTCTACTAGTAACGCATGATACCCCTGTGTCCCTCCAGTGGGTCATCTTGGTATCTCCTTCTATGCGTTTCTGTCCATTTACCATGTCAGAGTTCTACAGAACTCACGACTTGCTCTCTACAGACTGATATTATCCTCTGTTTTTTCACACAACCATCCTGGTTATTTCACTGGATAGCATTCCTGCACCCTCTTAGCCCGCAGAAATAGATTCTCTATATATCTTTCAAGTAGGTTCCACCTTCTTGTTATTAGATGAATCTTTCCCCTTCACATCTCCCATGTGAATGCTCTTATGGGGCTTAGTTGCAGAAATGTATCTTCAGACTTATATATTCATGTATGTATATATCTATATATTTCTATACATACATATGTCTGTAAGCTGTGTGTGCATAAGTTATGCCCCTATATATATATATCTATATCTATATATATAC
The DNA here is from genome assembly GCA_033557465.1 of Ichthyophis bannanicus. Classification (NCBI taxonomy): domain Eukaryota; kingdom Metazoa; phylum Chordata; class Amphibia; order Gymnophiona; family Ichthyophiidae; genus Ichthyophis; species Ichthyophis bannanicus. The sequence continues at coordinate 34,067,487 of CM066050.1, read as the reverse complement.
ACATATCTATCTATATATATCTATATCTATATATATATCTATATATATATCTATATATATATATATATATCCCTCTATATATGTATCTGTCAAGATGCTTTTTATAGGTCGATATGTATTTACATACTATCTCCCTGTCTATGCTATAAAGGTTTTTACCTTCTTAGAAGTGCCAGACAGTGGGCTTGCATATTTGCATACTGTCCCTCGGTATGTGGGGGCTGTTATGCACACAACCACTACTGTGGTACTAACAGCTTCCACTTTACTCTAGGTCTCGCTATCCCTGAAGCATCATGCTTCGATATTTTTCCTATCTCTCACCAGCTAGGAAAGACAGTGTAGATCTTCAGTAGTTCTGAGTTTTCAGCCCTTCACACATCTGTTCTCCTTGGAAATACGGGCTTTTTTCCATACCCCTTCTTCCCTCCAGGACTGGGCTAGTTGTCCAAATCGGTCAGTCTTCTTCTTTTACTCCTCAATGTTAATGACTCTGTAGCTAAAAGAGTTTTCAGCTTTTTCCCATAAAGCTTTCCACTGAAGACCTGCCGTTCTTATACTACCCCAGTTGACACCTGGATCACCTGCCAATTCCAGGTTTGGACCTTCATCCTCACTGCTGTGAGGTCACCTTGAGGATTCCTCTACTGAATCTCCAGTAGACTCCATCACGCTCTCTACTTCCTACAATCCAGTAGGTAAGCTCCATATTATGATTGTTCATTAAATAATTTTAATGGTACTTATCATACATACCAAGGACTCCTCTCCTGTAGTCCTTAGGTTCGCTGTTTTTTCTTGCAGCTCCTCTCTTTTTAACTCCTACCCACCATCCCTTATGTGATGCCGGAGATCCATGTGTGGGAAGTGCAGTCCTGATCCAGGGACACACATTTTATGGGATCTCCCCCTGGCATCTATAGCTAGGGAGTCCCCATATGTGAAGACTCATTCCTGCTTGTTCCTGGAGATAGCACAGTTACTTACCTGTAACAGGTGATCTCTGGGAACAGCAGGAATAAGTCTTCACAACCCACCCACCTCCCCTAGGAGTTGTATCTATCTATCTATCTTCCTTTCCTCTTTCTCTCCTTTTGTCTCAGCTATGAAACTCAACTGAGGAGAGGCAGTGGAAAAGGCGGGAAGGCAGTGCGCAGGCGCGAGGGATGCTCCCAAAAGCTTTCTGATTGGATGCTGGGGAGCATTCCCGTGCAGGCTCCGTCGGTACTGACGTACCCATATGTGAAGACTTATTCCTGCTGTTCCCAGAGATCCCCTGTTACAGGTAAGTAACTGTGCTTTATAAAAGGGGGGGGGGTTAAGTGGAGATGGGTCCGAAGTGGAGGGTAAATAGGTGGGTTTTGAGGAGTTTGCGGAAGGTGCTGAGGTCCTTGGTATGTCTTATGGAGTTGGGGAGAGAGTTCCTGGATGTGGGAGCATAGAGCTCAAAGGATATGGCACATGCTTTTTGTTATTGATTGGGGGGTGGTTGGGGTGTTCCTTGTGAAGAATCTTCGTGGTCTGTTTGTCTGTGGAGGGGCAATGAGGGTTTGAAGGTAGGGGGATGATTGGTGGTTGAAGGTTTTATATATCATTAGGAGGGTTTTGTGTTGGATTCTGCTCTGCAGTGGGAACCAGTGAAGGTATTTGAGGATGGGGGCGATGTGTTCGTATCCAGAAGTGCCTTAGATTATCCGAGCTGTCGTGTGGAGGGCTGTTTGCAGAAGAGTGAGCAGTGATTTTGGTAGTCCATGGTATATTGAGTTGCAATAGTCAACATGAGGCATGATGAGGGTTTGTAGGGCCGAGCAGAAGTCTGGTGGAGGAGAGGGCAGAGGTGCTGGAGTGTTTGGGTTTTGTGGTAGATTGCTTTTGCTGTGTTCGTTATTTGTGTCTTGAAGGTGAGGTGGTGGTCGAGGGTAATGCCCAGGTATTTTACTTCAGGTTTGATTTGGATTTCTGTGTGGCTGAGAGTGATCAATGAGGGAGGGGTGAATGATTCATGTTTGGTGACAATTAAGGATTCATTTTTATTGAGGTTTATGGATAAGTGGTTTGTGGCCATCCATTTTGAGACGTCTGTGAAGCATTGTTGTATCTCCTTGAATGATGATGTGTTCAGGTTGAATGGTGCATATAGCATGATGTCACCTGCATTGATATGATAGTTGATGTTGTGTGACTGGATGACAGTGCATAGGGGCTGCATGTAGATGTTGAAGAGAAGTGCTAAGAGGGTGAATCCGTGGAGGACACCTTGGGTCTGGGTGTATGGGATTGATAACAGCAATCCAATCCTTGCTGGAGCCTGTTGTGTAGGTAGGCTTTGAGCCATCTTAATGCAGCATCTTGAATTCTTATTGACTGTAGACGTTGTAGGAGGATGTAATGGTTGATGGTGTTGAAGGCTGCTGAGATATCAAGGAATATGAGTATGAAACCTTGGTGAGTTCTGAATTCCTTTTATGAGGTTGTTCATAAAGGGAGTTAGGAGGGTTTCTACTCTGTGGTGCATTCAGAAGCCATATTGTTGTGGACCAAGCAGGACATGGGTGTCGAGGTATTATTGCAGTTGGTTTTGGATGGTCTTCTCAACTACTTTGGCTATGAATGGTAGGCTTGCTATGGGTCTGTAGGAGGAGCCATCGGAGGGGTCTAGGTGGGGTTCTTTTAATAGAGGGCAGATTGAGGAGGTTTTTAGATGGGTTGGTATATCCTTCAATAAAGTGTTTTACATATTACCATACTTGTGTGTAGGCCTAGTTCTTGGTTTCCGCTTCTGGTTTGGCTTTAATCCAGCTGACTGGGCAGGGGTCCAGGGAGATGTTGTAATGTTGAGGGATGAGATGGTGCTTTCTATGTTTTCAGTAGAGATGTGTTAGAAGGTGGTCCATGAGTACACTGGTGGGGTATGTTATGGTGGTAAGCTTGTTTGGGCTGTGAGTTGAGAGTGGCGTGCGGAGTAGTAGTCATCCAGTTGTTGAGGGGTCATGAAGCTGTTGAATGTATTGTCGCAGGGTGATTTTGTGAACTCTTTTACTAGGGAGAAGTTCTCTTGGGTGGTTGAGTGATTTTTGGATTAGTTTGGTGTGGAGCTTGGAGATGTTTGTAGTGAGGTTGTATTCCCTCAGGAGGGTCATGTAGCAGGATTGGTCTGTAGATAGGCAAGATTTCCTCCATTTGTGTTCTTGTCTGTGTAGTTGTGATTTGAGTTTTCGGAGGTCTTGGATGTGCCATGGGGCCCATTTGTGGGCAGAGGTCTATAGGTGGGTCGAGGTTGAGCTGATTCACTGATGGTTTGCTTCCAGGAGATCATAGTTGTGTTCAGGTCCAGAATTTCTGTATTGAGAATTGGAGAGATGTGGGTGAGGAGGAATTCTTTGTTGAATTGCTTGAGGCACCTCTTGTGCTGATTGGGAGGTGAAGTTTGTTTTTGAGAAGCATTGATGGGGAGATGAAAGATTATTAGGTTATGGTCTGACCAGGGTACTAGGAGGATCTGGTCAATGTGGATTAGGTTGTTGCTTATGAAGATGAGGTCGAGGGTGTTGCCTTTGTTGTGAGTGGGTGAGTTTACAATTTGTGAGAAGTCCATTGCTGCCATGGCTTCCAGGAAGGCTGATGCTTGTTTTGTGGGGGCTGATTGGAGGTTGAGGTCTTGTATAAGAATGAGGTCTTTGTGTTTCTTGTGATTTTCGAGAGTGGTGGAGTAGGTCAGAGAGATCATTGGTTGGGGCAGATGGAGAGCAGTAGACAAGGCAGATGGTAAGTTGTTTGGGTTAGAATACTTTTGGAGTATAAGAGTTCCCAAGAACACATAGATCACTTCTTCAGATTCCATCCATCCTATTTGATCTGGAAAACCCCTTATTTACTGAGTTTGAAAGTGTGTGTGCAGAGGAGGAGTAGGGAAGTTGGCTGGAAGTTAAATGGAATGTAAATCAAATCTAAGTGGTATGCAGTGGTAATCAATATTTGAAATAAAGACTGGAGTGCCAACTGTGTAAACTCTCCAGCTACTGATTTGCTGATAATATCGCTTTTTTACCAGCTCATCTAGACTCCACGTAACGTGAACAAGCTGTTTCTTCTATCCTTCCTCTTCTTTTGAAAGCCAGTAGCCAACCACTTCTCGTCCCCCATTCCCACCCCCGCTGCTTGGACTCGCTGCTAGCTCATCTAGCTCTTAAAGGAATGGCTGCTCTGATTTTTTATTCAATTTTCAAGAAGTCATTATGAGGGCAATCCAAGCAAGGGAGTCTCCTGGAACAGCAAAGATGACCACACAAGGTATAAAAATGACACCACTCCCCATAGATTGAAATTTGTACTTCGAAAATGTTTGTTCACTGCTTGTTGGAAACAAAGCCTAAAAGAAGAACAAAGAAATGAGAATACAACCTGCTAAAAGATACTCAGCCCAATACTTAGCGGCACTAAATGGTTACTGCCACTGAATATCCCCACAGACTGTGAATAAAATGCCTGGTTAAAAGTGGGCAGTCTGCAATGGACAGGGGAAGTGACAACTAAAGAGTGGACAATTAAGAAGAAGAACCTTACATATGTAAGTCACCAAGTTTTTCCCAAATATAGATTTGGGAGTGGAGGAGTAGCCTAATTAGAGCACTGCCTTAAGAATCAAGAGACTAGAGTTCAAGTCCAACTAGCACTTCTTGTGGCCTTGGGCAAGTCATTGCCTCAGAAAAATCCAAGTTAAAAAAGTGAAAATAATCCATTTCAGTTGCCAACTTGTATGTTTATTCGTTGGATGTATTGAAATATTTAGATTCTGCTCAAATGTTCTTTGTGGATTGCATTAAAAAGTAACAAAAATGATTTGGGGTGTGTTTATTAAACTACTACTACTGCAATATTAATCATTTATAAAGCGCTACAAGGTGTACGCAGCGCCGTACAAACACATAAAGAAGACAGTCCCTGCTCGTAGAGCTTACAATCTAGTTAAGTCAGACAGTACAATACAAGAGAAATAAGGGGTTCAATAGGGAGAGGAGACACAAGGGGAACAAGAGATTAGGATCTCAAAGCAGCCTCAAAGAGGAAAGCCTTTAGCATGGATTTGAAGAGGGGGAGAGATGAGACTTGACGTAAAGATAGAGGAAGTTTGTTCCAGGCATAAGAAGCAGCAAGGTGAAAAGACCGAAGTCTGGAGTTGACAGTAGAAGAAAAGGGCATAGAGAGAAGGAAGCCAGAAGGGGAGCGGAGTTCACGAGAAGGGGTGTAAGGAGAGAGGAAAGGTAACTTGAACATTTGTTGTTTTCTAATTTTATTGTTTTTGGTTATATGATGTTACATGTAAAACAAACTCTGCTTTGTTGATGATGTTTATTGTGAACCGCAACTGATCTATGGAAGATGCGGTATATAAGTGATTGTTAAATAAATAAATAAATAAAATAAATAAATAAATAAATAATAAGGGGTAGTGAAGTGAATGCACTTATAGGTTAGAAGGAGAAGTCTGAAATGGATACGGAAATGGAAGGGGAGCCAGTGAAATGATTTCAGAAGAGGGGTTATATGAGTGTATCGGGGCTGGCAGAAAATTAGCCGCACAGCAGAATTAACTGCTAAGAATTAACTAAGGGGCTTGTTTACAAAGCAGCGGTAGTGGTTCGCGATCGCAGCCGCGGCCCCATTGAAATCAATGGGGCCGCAGGCTCCGATTACGATCGCAAACCGCTACCGCGGCTTTGTAAACAAGCCCCTAAGAGTTAGCTGCGTTAAGAATTGGCATCTTAGAGCACGTTGCCAAAAATTTGCTCAGGAGCCACTCCCAGCAAGTCCTCATGCAGTTAGTATGGTGGGAAACACCTCACCGTGCTAAACTGGCAGTAGCAATTAGTGCTAGTAAGGTGGCGGGAAGGGCACCCATGCAAATTGCAACATTGATGATTAGCACGTGCTCAAGACCCTTGTGCTAATCTCAATGTGTAGGCAATGGCCACTCAGCTCCAGCCTGCTCAGTCCTCACCTATTTGCACCTTTACCATGCTGGCATTTTTAGTACGAGGTAACGCTTACTGCAACCCTGTGCTAAACCCTGCACTAATTGTTAGCACAGTGTAATAAATATGCCCCTTAACAAACATTAATATAAAAGTCAGAACACAAAATACTTCCTGCTTTAAAAAGTCTTAAATTTAATCCCATAGAACTTTGAAATGGTTTGCTTATAAATCCCTGATAAACACCATGACAGTGGAAATGCTAGCCAATACTGACGAGATAGCTGATAACTTGTAGATAACTGAAGCAGTGCCCCTAAGCTGCCATTATCATCGAAACAAATATTATTTTATCTTTGTAACATCTGTTAGAAACCTCTCTGCCGAGCTGTGGTTTTTCTACATGTACTGGGGAGTGTTATGTTTCGACTCAGTTTGTTAAATGTCTGTTGGCGATGGCGGAGCTACTATGCTATTGGGTAATTGGGGTTAAGCAGTATAAAAGCTTTTGATCTAAGCAGCTAATCAGGGACTGCATACCCCTTGTTGTCAGGCTTTTTGGCCAGAAATCCTTCATTTTGAAAACAGTGGCAAGGAATGCATTGCTGATCCTTGTCCCCCTCTTCAGATGCAAAATATGTGCACATATGGCTCATCTCCATCCTTGGGGGGAGTGTCTACCTAAAGTCCTTCTAGAGATTCAGATTGTATGACAAATCATGTTGTAGACTAAGACAATGAGAAAGGGATGACACATTTGCATCACTGGCCCCAGACAACAGCTTTCTTAGACTGAAAGAGAAGTCTGCGGCATCGCTCGCTCGGGCTCTGACCCCGACTTCTCAATTTCCCTATTGTTTGTGTACTGCAAGCTATTTACTTTCCAAACCATATGGTTCATTGAAGTTTCTGAAGATGATAAAAGTTTTAAGACATAATTTTTGACAAGTTGAAGCACTTCCTGGTGAAAGAAAAGCCAGGGTCTGGCTTTTTTAAGTTTCTAAAAGAAATGTATTTTGATGAAACTTATCATTTGAAGACTTTACATTTATGTGTAGAGAGTTTTAGCAATAGATAAAATAAATGAATATTCTACAGAGGAATAGCTGCTTTGGACTTTTAAGGAGAAGTTGAGGGACAAGCTAATTTATTTAATGAACTTGATCAGTCTATTCAGTAAATGCAATTTTTACTGGGGGAAAATTAGGACTCTGTGGCCACACAGTGGAGATGTGCACAGGGAAGAAAAAATTTAATTAGCTTACGACTTTTTCATGAATTTTTTCTGATTCCTGGGTGTTTTCTTGGTTTCAAACATTTATTTGGCTAGATCATTTTTAGTGCACAGAACAAATCATCAAAGAAGCAGGACTGTATGAAGACAATCAAGGTGTGAAGATTGGTGGAAGAGAAGACTAATCAATAACCTTTGCTGTGCTGATGATACCACAATACTGTCTGAAAGTGAAGACAATCTGAAACATTTACATCTCAAAATCAAGGAACATAGTCTTAAAATGGGTCTGCACCTTAATATGAAGAAAGCAAATATCCAAACAACTGGCAAAATCCATAAATTCATCATTGATGGAGAAGAAATTGAAATAGTTGACAACTTTAACCCGCTTGGATCAATAATCAATAAAAAAATGACAAGCAGTCAAGAAATCTGACAACACATTGCTCTTGGCAGAATGGCCATGAAGGACTTAGACAAGATTCTCAAGAACAGAGACGTCTCTCTCAATACAAACATTTGATTTGTCCAAGCCATGGTATTTTCAATAATGTCATGTGGATGTGAAAGTGAAAAAGTTAGACAGGAAGAAAATTGATGCCTTTGAATTATGATGCTGGTGTAGAATACTGTGTGTACCATGGACTGCATGAAAAACAAATCAGTCAATACTAGAGGAGACCAAACCTAAACTTTCTTTAGAAGCTCAGGTGACAAGACTTCAACTTTCATACTTTGAATACATCATGCAAAGAGAGAGATCATTAGAGAAAGACATTATGCTTGGCAAGATAGAAGGTCAACGCAAAAGAGGAAAGCCAGCAATGAGATGGATCGATATAATAACAGCAGCTATGGTTGCCACTCTATCAACCATGAGCTGTCCGACTGAAGACAGAACACAGTTTAGGACAAATATCCAGAGGGTTGCCATGAGTTGACACCAACTCAATGATACTCAACAACATCAACACATTAATTTAGCATGCACTAACCAACTAATTAAGGCATGCTTGACTCCTGGACGGTAAATGCATGACAAGCCTAAACTTAATATTGCATGATTTACATATGCCAGTCTTTGGAAAGAAAGGTAGCATGGCATATCTTCTTCATTAACCTTTGGGGGGGGTGACACTCCCTTTCTAAGGTCTGAATATGATTAGGCAATGGATTTGGTTCTGCCTTTTTTCTGGAAAAGATCGTTGTTCTCTGCAGTTTAATGTTAACTTGATGAAATTACTGTATAAGGGATAATGTTTACTAAATTACACTAAGTTATCACGTGATTGGACACAATTTTAACATAGAGGCACGTGCCAACCCTAGAGCAGGTGTTCATCTGTCCCCCTGCCGTAAGCGTGTTGCAACCATGCAGCACCATGCTAATCCGGCATGCAGCGGTACCAAACACCACCCACTGAGGTGGCATTCAGTGCATAAGAACATAAGCTATGCAATACTGAATCAGACCAAGGGTCCATCAAGCCCAGTATCCTGTTTCCAACAACTGCCAATTAAGGTCACATGTACCTATCAGGTTCCCAAAAAGGTACACAGATTCCATACTGGTTATCACAGGGTAAGCAGTGGATTTCCCTGATCCTCTTTCATAATGGTTTATGGACTTTTCCTCCAGGAACTTGTCCAAACCTCTTTTAAACTCAGCTATACTAACAGCTTTTACTACATCCTCTGGTAACGAATTCCAGAGTTAGATTACACAATGGGTGAAAAACTATTTTTACTGATTAGTCTTAAATGTGCTACATTGTAGCTTCATTGAGTGTCCCTTGGTCTTTCTACTTTTTGAAGGAGTAAGCAACTGATTTACGCTTACCTGTTCCATTCCACTGATGATTTTATAGACCTCTATCATATCTCTCCTCAGCCATCTTTTTTCCAAGTTAAAGAGCCCTAACCTTTTAAGCCTTTCTATGCTAATGGCAATAGCTACAGTTACTATGCACCAGACACCTGTGCTAACTGCATTTCGCCATCCATGCCCCCACTCCACCCCCCTAAACCTCATTCCCCACCCACTCATGTGCTAACCAATTATCATGGGATTTTTGCTACAGGGCCCTACACTTTTAGCATGACGCATTTAGCACACGGCAAACTCTGCACTAACCAGAGTGGAGGAGTGGAGTGGAGGAGTGGCCTAGTGGTTGGGGCAAGGTACTTCAGGCCGGAAGGTCAGGGGTTCAAATCCCACTAGAGGACAGCAACCTTGGGCCAGAAGGACTGGGGTTTCTAGTCCCACAGGTGCTCCTTGTGGTCTTGGGCAAGCCACTTAACCCTCCATAGCCCATGTTCCCTGTAAAATAGTTATCTCCAAGTTATAATGCCCTGTTCAATGTAATTTCAGTTTGTTCAGTGTAAACCACACTGATGAAGAATAGCACGGTATATAAGAGAATGTAAATAAACCATTGGCGCAGTTAATGGTATCTGCCATGTTAACAATTCATAGGCTTGCATGTGCCAAAATGTTTCAGGTTCATTTTTGTTCATCAGAATATACTCATTCTCCAGGCACAATAAAGAGCACTGTTATACCCTTGATTGAAGAAAAGTATTTCTATCAGGAGGGATGAGCATGGAGTGCTGACAGTGGAAGGGGAAACTTACCTAGCCAACCAGATAGCCAAATCAATCCTGGCTATCATAGGATTAAAGATTGCCTTCACATCTACCATCTTCTATTACTATACTTGTCAAGTCATCAACTTAGAAACCCTTACATTGTTCTGAATTGCTGACGTGCTTCTTCCGCCCTGGGGAGGATCTTCCCCTGTATGTAAGGTTCTTCTGCTGGGACAAAGTCCTTAGTGCCAGGACTCTAACCTGTGGGCACAGAACTTAGCTGAATTCATCCCACTCCTGTGGCCTGGGCTTGTGCCTCCTCTTCTGCTTTTGTGTTAGCTTTCCTCTGCCATTTTAAGGCCTTCCAGGTGATCTCGGTGCTGTGATAGTCTCCTTGTTATTTTACTCTTCTTGAAGTACCTTGGTTTGCTTCCATCAATTATGGAGCTGCTTTGCCTCTTTCGCTGTCTTGGGAAGTGTTCATTGCACGCTTTCCCTTCTGATGGTGGTTTCTAGTACTCATCCTGTCACTATCCGTACTGTTTGCTCCTCTTCTGATGCCCTAGGTGGTACACTCTTGATGGCTTTTAGTGCCGTTAGAGATGCCTGCTTGAAATGGCAAGCATCTCTAATGGCACTAAAAGCCATCAAGCGTTACTAAAATCGGGCAGAGACATAAATGTCCCTGATGTTTCTCAGCATTTTCTGCCCTGGACATCCCAAAATTGATGGGCATCCCTTCTAAAATGTCTCTTCAAAGTGACATATGCAGGGTGACTATTTTCGTTTATTGTATCATTTAATAAAGTCATACCTCTTGTTATTCCAACCTTTTCCATTTTGTCAGTTAGAGGTTGTGATTGCTTGTTGAATTTGAAAGGGGATGAGGGAATGAGAGCACCAAAATGTCCTGGATGGCCATGTTAATGAAATTTGAATACGGATGAATATACAAAAATATTTTTGGTGTTATATGTCCCACCGCTTTGACCCGGTGAAAAGCGGGATATAAATACAGTTAAATAAATAAAATCAAATAAATATTAAAGTACTTTGGCAATCTCCCTTTTCCGTTAATTTAAGTAAAAAGATGAACTCAGGAGGCAAGCATTAGCTAAATTGGCCAAAATGTGCTAATCCACAAAGATAGGGTACGAAGGTCTTCAAAATATTCTCAAACAGACCCATGAATGCACTACGACCACAAACCTCCTATTGGAGCTGTGGAACCAGATGCAGTTGCCGGCTTTGAAACAGCATTCACCATATCACTCATAGCCACTTCATCAAATTTCCCTTAGGGAGTGGGTCACCTCTATGAAGATAGAGGATAAGTGTTGGAAAGCAAGCAAGTCAAACAGAATGAAATTAAAAGGACCGGGGGGAGAAGGTAGGGGGAAGAGACATGTCTGTTTCTTTAAGATCCTGGTTTTGCTCCGAGCCTTTCAAATATTTCAGAACAGAAGGAATGGAAGTGCGGAGCCTAGAGACCTAATGCCTGAACAACTACAAAGGAATTGGTTTCCATAGCTGTTGTAAGCATGAGCTTTCTGATCGGTTTCTTTTTTTTTCACTCTTACGAGGATGAAGGGGGAGCCCTTGCAATGTCGAGAACCACATTGTTGTACAACTGAAGCACTGAAGTAAGGAATTAATTATCATTCACAAGCAATGGTCCTATTCTGCCTTGCTCGATTTTGCTTTAAGGCTGATAGAGAGAAAAAAATCCCTCTTGTGGCTGCAGCACCTCTACAAAGCCATGGGAAAGGATTATACCAAGGATTAACATTTTAAACTCCTACCAGACTTTTTGACTCAAAGATCCTTGGGCAGTAATCATATTACTATCTCCAGGATTATTGGTTTACCAGATACAAGACTGAGTTTAAAATCAAATTAACGAAAGGTGCTTTCTTAGGGCTTTTCTAGTTGGGTGGGGGGGGCACAGCTTAAGGATGGAAGATAGTGCAAGCTGGTCTATGGCTTTCTTGTCTTCAAACTACTGGGCTGCAAGAACACTACATGGTTCTTTTATTCTCTCATGCCAGCTCCTAATTCCTGGTAATTTATCTCATATTAAAACTTCTTTAAGTAAGCATGAACAAGAATCAAGCACCTGCTATGCAAATGCGAATAAATCCAGCCCAGTTTTGCCGGGGACCCTTCTGCAGAGAGAGGCAGAGCATGTTCATTCACCCTACTTCAAATGGCGGGGTTAGCTCACTGTTCATATGTAAACGGACTTCCAGCCCTGACAGATTGCTAAGCACTGCACATTTTTAAAAAACGCTGATATTTAGATGCATCACTATTTCGCTGTCAAGCCAAAATTCAAAAACTGGCCTTGAAGGGAAGCAAAATCTTAACTTCAAGGCCAGTTTCTTCACTTTTTTACCAGAGTTTTCCACAAAGTCCAACTTTCTCACCATTATGACAATTAGCTCCATATCTTGAAAACTTTCAAAAAGGTTCCAAAAATGCTTCTGACGAGCTGTAAGCGGATGGAAACATTTTAATGGAAAACAAACAAGTAGAAAACCATTCAGCATTTTGATGCATTTTGCATTTTGTTTGATAGCACTCAAAAAATTATGCTCAGTCAAGCACTGTTTTGCTTTGTGTATATGGGGAAGGGGTCAAAAGGAAGACATTTCAGAAAGCGTGAAGGGCAACAGGAAAATATTAAATGTTTTTCGTTGAAAAACATTACCAACATGTTGATCGCTGCTATACAAATGATCCTGTACTAAGTAAGTGAACTCATTCAGAGAAGCAGCTTCTCCAAGCACATTATTATACTGGTCTTTCCTGTTGGCTAACATGGATTAGTATTGTTTGAACGTTTGAAATTGTTGCAGTATCTCACACGGCTTTAAACTGAAAACCACTCCCATCTCGTGCAGTCCTAATCCTATCAGGGAATGCCTTGCAGAAGCTGCATTTTATTGAAGATCACAAGGCAGAGGCCACTTTCTGACCCAACAGGAATGCTAAACATAAGGGCCTCTTCAAATGAAGCAGCTTCATCCTTTGACCAGTTCTCTGTTACTAAGCTCTGTCTTGTAAAAATGTTATTTTTATCACTTTATAGGGGTAGTAAAGTTGCATTGCCCTGGCCGTGGAGAGAATTAGGGCCTCCCCATCCCTCCCACCAGTGCCACACACATGCACACCCTCATACACACAATTTACTCCAAAGACTTGGGAACTAACATCTCAGTCAATACCCTTTACGAATGTCGGAATTTTAGAAAATGTCCATCAAGTGCCTTTATGATAATAAAGCTCTGAACAGCTGGTCAAAATCACAGAAGTACATTAGCTCGCAGCACAGTTTCGAGTAAGCTTATAAGAGATGCAAGGCTATCTAATCAGATGTGACAATGGAATCCACTAGGCAGTGTTTCCAAGATGTTTTGAAATGTCATAAACCTTTTCTAAAGAATTGAGAGAAGCTATACATCCAGTATACAAGTAAAGCAGAAGAAAAAAAAAGCACCTTCTATATTCAATAAATATTAGGCTCATCCAAGAACAACTGTAAAACTTTTGTTTTCCTCTAAACATCAGAAAGCAAAACGTGTTTCTCCTTCAGCTCAGGTGGGGATAAATAGAAAAAAAATCCCTTTGTCCAAACAATTGATGAATACTATAATTCTTCATTGCCCATTTATAGTCTGGGAAAAATGACGAAGAAAAGGGGAAGACAAAAAGTTATAGTAAAACGAAATATGGGCCAGAAGTAGCTTTCTTTCCTCATGCTGTGAGTGTTTGAATAAGAAGACTCTCAAGGACTAACAAGCAAAAAGAGAGCTCAAGACAAAAGAATTTGAGAAAAAGGTTTGGAGAGAAGACAAGGCAAGGGAAACTGAAAGGAGAAAAACACATTTACAATGGAACAATACTTGTACTAATCGCTTTGATATATTATACAAGCCCAGAGACCCAAAACATTGTGTAATTATTTATAAATGACTTCTCCACTCCTGTGTATAATACCAGAGAAAGAATAAAACTGCAGGCTCCCCTCTAAACTATTTCTAAATAGACAGGGTTGAAAAGAAGGCAGGAGGGTTTGAAATAAAATAATTAATGGTTGATTTTACGGTTGTCTTACTTAAACATTTTAATTGCTGCAAATAAAAATGCATCTGCATGCCCGGCGGACATTGCACGACTGCACATTATTAGGAAGAAAAAAATAAAATGATACGCAGGATAAAGGCAAATTGAGGAATCGAGATAACTCGGAATCAGTTCTGAAATGAGAGTGGCAAAGGGAATAGCTTATTTCAAAGAATGCAAAGAGATTTCATAGGCCGCAATGTTCCAGCAGAAATAACACATGACAGGAATATGGAGGGGAAATTTTCAAGGTTCGTAAGGAACGAGAGGAGCACAGGCCAAAAACCTTCATTTTGTTTCGTTTTTGTTTTTCATTTTTTCGTCTCATATCATGTCCCGTTAATAGTGTGCACTATTACTAGTGGTGCAAACCTCTCCAGGGCATCCAACTGTTGCCTAGTTTTAGGCACCAGCAACATCTGTAAATGTCGGTATTTTACTCATTTACACACATAAGTGGTGACTATTGACTAGAGTTAAAGTAGGTGCATCATTTGCATTGCACGTACTTTCATTGCCGCTTATGCTATACTTGACTCCATCAAATAAGAGTAAAACAGGCACGTGAAGTCCAACAAAGGTTTCTGTGTTAAAGTTATTTTGTAAAAGCAACGTAAGCACCTATGCACCTTTATAAACTAGGCTCCTAGATCCAGCTCCAACAGTACATAAATGCTGACGCACAAATTTACACCTGCTCTGAAGATGCAATGCATGTTCTCATGTATTTTATAAAATACACACATATCACCAAACAGGGCCAGTGCTGCCATCAGGTGAACTAGGTAACTACCTAAAGCACCAGTGGCTGAAGGGTGGCCTATTGCTACCACTGCGGCCCCTCTCCAGGATGTGCAGCAGCAACAATGCTTTCCAAACAGCACCATAGCGCTTAGTATCACCTCTGGTATTGCGCTGCTTTCCTGCTTCCACCCCCTCCGATTCTACTTCCTGTTTGCAGGAGGATGGAAGTGGCTGCGGCAAAAAGACTTCATGATCCCAAAGGAATGTGTGGTCTTCTACTGCTTGATCTACGCAAAGGAGACATGTTCTTTTAATGAGCCCTGAAAAAGCCCCAGTTTGTGGGTGAACGCACCAGCCAGGTTGGCTGCTGTTATAGAAGATTGTGGCTTTCCTTTGGGATAACGGACAGTTACGTTTTTGGTATATTTCTTCTGATCTGCCATGTTGAATGCAATATGGACTCTAGTGAGTCTGGACACATACAGCACATAAAACTAAAAAATACTGATTTTTGAAGCAATCATAAATCTAGACATACCGTGAAGAATTGAGCTCCGCTGTTCATGTTTTATGATATTAGGGCCTACATGGTGGTGCAGTTAACTGGGATTAAATAATATTTGTATATTTTTTATATTTATTTATTTTCATGCAAGGTTAAAGTGTTGTAATTAAAGCCTTTTTGAATTACTTGTGGCATTTTCTCCAAATGGGTTAGTTTTGCACATACCATAACAGTCGTGAACCTCACTTCTAAGCCAGAGTGTGATCTGGCATTAACCTTTAAAAAAGAGATAGAACAGCTTTTAAACTAGATAATAGGGGAAAGCCAACAGTCGCCCAAAAGTGGATGGCTCGGAAGAATGTATCCTTGAAGGATACTACCAAAAGCAGAAAGGTTCCAAAAAAAAGTAAACTAGCCCAAATGCCCTTGAGTATGGAGCAGACAGAACTTAAAGATCCCAAATTACCCATGCCTATCAATAGCCAGATTAATATGAATAAAATACAGTCTCTAAAATGCTTGTATGCAAATGCTAGAAGTCTAAAAAATAAGATGGGAGAGTTAGAATATATAGCACTAAATGAGAGGTTAGATATGATTGGAATATCAGAGACATGGTGGAAGGAGGACAACCAGGGGGACACTGATACCTGGGTACAAACTATATCGTAATGATAGAGCTGATCAAATTGGTGGAGGGGTTGCGCTCTATGTTAGAGAGGGCATTGAGTCAAAAAGAATTAAAGTTTTGCAGGAAACAAAATTTGCTGTAGAATCTCTATGGATTGAAATTCCATGTAAAAGGGGGAAGGCGATGGCAGTGGGGGTGTACTATCGACCAGCTGACCAGAATGAACAAATGGATAATGAAATGCTCAAAGAAATCAGGGAAGCTAACAAAACTTACAACACTGTAATAATGGGTGATTTCAATTACCCCGGTATCGACTGGGTCAGTGTCACGGCAGGACATGCTAGGGAGATAAAGTTTCTAGATGAAATAAATGACTGCTTTTTGGAGCAGCTGGTTCATGAACCGACCAGAGGGGAAGCCATATTGGACCTAGTCCTTAGTGGAACACCAGATCTGGTGCAAGAGATAAGGGTGTTGGGGCCACTTGGCAATAGTGATCATAGCATGATCGTGTTTGATTTATTTAGTGGAGGATGGATGGTAAGGAAATCCACAGTACTACCTTTTAACTTTCGAAAGGGAGACTATGGGGCATGTTTACTAAAGTCCGCAAATTTGCGCGCCGCAAAATAGCGCACGGCAACACGCCACTGAAACGCGCATAAACGCGTTTAAACGCCCCGCACACGTGCGTGTCACCCCTGCACAGGTACGCGGCACACCAACGGGCCCCGTACAAGTGCGGGCCCGCAAATGTCCGATAGAGGTGTGGAACGGCTAAAGGAGGGCGGAGGAAGGCTCCGGAGGGGCGGAGGGACGGGGTCAATGGGTGAAGAGTGGGAGGGGAGAGGGTCCCCGCACAGTATCGGGCTCGAATTTGCATGTAAAAACTACCGCGAGTGAAACACTCGCGGTAGAAAGCATTTAAAGGGAAGAGAAACCATTTCCGTCAGCAATGTACAGGAAAACCGGGGAAACCAGTAAAACGTGAGCAGTGTGATACATGTGCACAGCACAAAAGTGCACATAAAAATAGGAAATGACCACAACAGAACTATTAAAAATAGTAATTCAGCTGGGGAACAGTGATAGTGATGGGCAAATACAGAAAACACACCCAACAAAGCTCCAGAAAAAAGAAATGAATTTTGGAAGGGTTTACGGAGCGGAGACTCTTCCAAACAACATTTCCTGTTGTGGAGCTGTCCTGGGAGTGTTTGCTATGGTTGCCCATTAATATCACTGTTGCCCAGCGTGGTGATATTGTTTCCCCCAGTTCCCGTGGTCATTTCCGTGGTTGATGTGCACGTTTGTCACCAGACAGGGTGCATATGCCCACAGTAAAATTGCGTAGAGCAGAGTTTGTGACTCCATCCTGCCAGGCTTACTACCTCCAGGGGCTGCACTGTCTCTGTGTCCATAGTGTGGTGCAACGGACAAAGTCAGTACCTCTAGGACCAGAGGGTCAGAGGTTCAAAACCCAGCTGGGGCACTTGCTAGCCCAGTCCCTATATTTTACCCACCACTAAACACAGATAGCGCAGACACCCCTGTATTGCAGGTGACATAAGCATGGGGAAAACACCCATATTTTACCCAACAACGCACACACACCACAACAATGGGCATTACCCACAGCCAAGTACCCCAAATGCAGTCCCGTACTGCCACATTCCAATCATGTCACCTGCTTTTTATGGGAGGAGCTCATGCCAGCATGTTGGCAGACGAGTACATGTGGTGCAGGGGGCAGTGGCTGCTAGCGGCAGAAGACAGAGGCCTAGCTAGCCATGTGCAGGCTGCCACCATCCACTGCAACAGACAGGCCCTGCCGGATCCACAGTCATGGACATGCCAGGGAATCCACCCAATCTGTGGCTACACAGTGGTGCAGTGCACGCAGACACTGCATGCAAGAGCAGAAGGTCACAGGTTCAAAGCCCAACTGGGGCAACTGCCAATCTTGCCCACATATTTCTCCCCCAAGTAAACAGTGATAGTAAGGGCACACCTTTCCTGGCGAGGACATATGCAATGGCAATACGTCTATCTTTTACCCCACTGAGCAAAGACACCATGAACAGGGCCAGTACCCAGAGCAGAATCACCCAAATGCAGTCCTGGTGGGGCACACACCAGTCAGGTTCCATGATGCCACTCATACAAATGCCTGTGCTGTATATCTATGCACCACACCCATGGTATGTAGATGTAGCTCATGCATATCCATGAGGGACAGCAGGAAAACCAGAACAGTGTGATGCAAACCTGGACTGGAGTTGGGAATCTGTGCCATAAAGCAGCAGCCATCAAGGGCAGACACACCCACACCCACAGGCCTCATTGGCCAATGTCTCCTGGAGAGGCAGACCATTGGACCCTGCATGCATCTCCCAAAACTAGCACTTGCATAACTTACCAATGTCACCCTACACCTGAGGTATACGGTACACAGCTCTGAGACGTTTGCTAGGAGCACAGGCAGCTAGATATCCATACGTTACGCACATACTGCTAGTTGACCCCATCCGAACAATCTGTTAGGTGTTTGCGGTGCGTGCTCCAGGCCTGGCCTCTGACGGTGTTTACCACCCTGGGGAGTGACCCCCAGCTGTACTGCGTACCATATCCATGCCTTGCCGTGCTCAGAACCGGTTTGGTGGGCAAGGCTAATTACTTCCTCAATAGTAGCACCATGATGGCATAGGTGTGGAAGTGTGTGTCTGGCTATACAGTGGGTGTTGGCTGCAAGCCCCTTCCACAGCCCACACTGCCAGCACTGTTGCCAGTATTGGCCTGCCAATGTGCATAATGAGGTGCAAGGTACCATGGGTATAGCCAGGACAGGGTAGCCTGGCCAGGATGCATCTGCACCGGGCATAGGGCACTGGCAGGGACATTGTAGGGTCCGGCCACCACCTACACAGACAGGGTGGCCAAAGCATGTCCTTCTGGGAGATCACGCTCACCCTGACTGTGCAGTGACCACAGCATGGCTAGGCACCCCCATAGTGCTATACAGTATTTCTCTCATGTGATAGATATGGGTTTCTATTTGGGGCCCAGTCACTGATTTATCTGCTTGCTGTGTATGTTGGCAGACCAGTTCTGGGTGCATGTGTCTCCATTGGGAACATGCACTATGGAGTAACCAGCAGACTGTTTGTAGCTGGTATGTGTCTTGCTGGAATGGCTTGCAGGGTGCAGTGGCTGTTGGCTTGCTGCAGGGGAATATCTGGTGGTGGGGTACAGCTTGCCTTATCCTGGTCCTATGTCTGTCTGCTATTGTGTTGTGGCTGTGTGTGGGATGGGGGTGGTGTTCATTCCTCAGCAGGACTGGGGTTGATGTTGCCCTCTACTGCCACCTTTGCAGGGAGGTACAGTGTGGATCTCTTGATGGGAGACCATGTTTGCTGCTGCTGCTGCGGGGGGGGGGGGCCCTGGTGGGGGGTTCCCAGGGGGGTGCTGAGCCTGACTGGGATATCCATGATGTTTGTGCAGAAACTAGCTAACTTACACATTAACACTGCTTTGAAACTCCCGCTTGGCCTCCATCAGCCATGGAAGGTGTTGTGGACCTGGTCCTGGGCGCCTCATTGCACACTCAGGGTGAGCACAGAACCCACACGATGTAACGGTGTGTAGCTACTCTGTGCCAGTAAAACACCCGGTCAGTGCCCCCTACCAGGCCGAGGTGCTGTGTGGGTGCACCCGGTCACTCCCCCCAACAGGGCCGAGGTGCTGTGGGGGTGCATTACCCATCTTGTGTCCATCTGTGGACAGCTAATTTGCATGTGCAGTGCATCATGGGTACGTGTGGCCTTACCCTATCCTGTTTACACCGGCAGACTGTCTGTGAGGTGACGTGCAGGCTATCTGCAGCCAGCCAGGAACTTGCTTACAGCTATGGAGTTGTAGCTCAATGGTTACATCACTCCCTGTGCAGCCAGAGGTCATGGGTTCAAACCCACAGTGGGGTTCTGTGATAGGGGTGTCCACAGCATCTTTTTAATTTACTGTACATATGTTGCTGCCAGCAATAACACCCTCTGAGGGCGCTTTATGGGGCGCCGTATACGGCACTTTATGGTTGCCATCCATATAGGGTGCACTATACATTATCCTGTGTCGCAACATACATGCTGCCCTATAGGGGACATTCTAGGGTGCCTTGGCGGACGGTGCACTGTCACATGTGCCTTATGGGCTGCCTTATGTTAACATGCTGTGAGTGTGCGTTTTCTAGTTGTTATCACAAAATAAAATTAGTGGGCCTACTACAGCACTCCACAACATAAAACATACTGCCTCTGCTAGTCTTTTTCAATGGGCATTGTGAGGGATTGAACCCCTGGTCTCTGCACCATTGGTCAGTGTCACAACCATTGTACTGTGGCTCTGTTCCTGTGCTTGAGCAGCAGCGCGCAGCCTTGTAGCCATCGGCGCGCCGTCTTGTGGCGCACAAAATTAGCAGTGCACCGCCTTCTGCCGCGTAACATTAACAGCGTGCCGCCTTATGCCGCCCAACATGGGCATGCCCCTTAAAATAATGCCTCAGCCAGCTGTCTTCAATGGGCACTGTGGGGAATTGAACCCATGATGCCTGCACGAGTGGTCAGTGTCTTAACCATTGTGCTATGGCTCCATTCCTACTATTTGCACATCAGCGCGCCACTTATCCCTCCCACTATTGGGCTGCCCCCTCACACATCAGCGCGACGCCTTCTGCCCACAGGCTCGCCGCCTTCTGTTGCCCCATTTTATCAGTGCGCCGCCATCTGCCGCCCACAATGAACAGTGCGCCGCCTCATGCCGTATAAAAAAAGAGTGCGCCGCCTTCTGCCGCCCATAATCAATATACCTCCTACACCACTTTTGCCCATAAAAGTTGATGCCTCAGCTGGTCCTTTTTCATTGAGCGCAATGGGGGTTTGAACCCCTGGCCCCTGCACCATAGGTCAGTGTCTTCACTGTTGTACTACGGCTCTGTTGTTTGGTTATGCAGCAGCGCCCCACTTAGCCTTCCCACGTGCTAATGTGGGCCCCGCACATTTGCGCGACGCACACACGTACGGTCCGGTTTTTTTTCTTTTTTCTGCCTGGCCCGCCCACTCCTTATATGGCACCAGCACACTAACGGGAACCCGCACAGCAACGGTGTTTAGTAAACATGCCCCTATGATAAAATGAGGAAAATAGTTAAGAAAAAACTAAAAGGAGCAGTTGCAAAGGTTCAAGACTTACAACAAGCTTGGGTGTTGTTGAAAACTACTATCTTGGAAGCCCAGACCAGCTGTATTCCACGCTTTAAGAAGAAAGTCCAAAAAACTGCCAGCATGGTTTAAAGTTGAGGTCAGAGAGGCTGTTGTTGCCAAAAAAGCATCTTTCAGGAAATGGAAAAAAGAGCCAAACGACGAAACCTGGAAACAGCACAAGCACTGGCAAGTCAAATGCAAGGCACTGATAAGGCAAGCAAAGGTAGAATTTGAGAAGAAGCTTGCTGCGGAAGCAAAAACACGAAATAAAGACTTTTTCAAGTACATTCATAGCAAAAAACCTGTGAGAGAGTCAGTTGGTCCATTAGATGATAGAGGGGTTAAAGGGGCACTAAGAGGCGACAAGGCGATAGCGGAGAGACTGAATGAATTCTTTGCTTCGGTTTTTACTGAGGAAGATGTAGGGATGTTACCCATGACTGAAGTGGTATTTAAAGGTGCGGAAGAATTGAAGGAAATATCGATACATCGGGAAGATGTATTACAACTATTAGACAAACTGAAGAGTAGCAAATCACCTGGGCCGGATGGTATACATCCAAGGGTGTTGAAAGAACTGAAATATGAGATTGCAGACCTGCTATTAGTAATCTGTGATCTATCATTAAAATCATCTGTAATACCTGAAGATTGGAGGATCGCCAATGTAACGCCAATTTTTAAAAAGGGTTCCAGGGGTGATCCGGGAAACTACAGACCGGTGATTCTGACGTCAGTACCGGGAACAATGGTAGAAACCATCAGAAAGAACAAAATTACTCAGCATGTAGATAGTCATGGCCTAATGGGAGACAGCCAACATGGCTTTAGACAAGGAAGATCTTGTCTTACTAATCTGTTATGTTTTTTTGAAGGTGTGAATAAACAGGTGGACAAAGGTGAGTCGGTTGATATAGTGCATCTGGACTTTCAGAAAGCCTTTGACAAGGTCCCTCATCAGAGACTTTTGGCAAAACTAAAGAGTCATGGGATAGGAGGCAGTGTACTATTGTGGATCAGGAACTGGTTAAAAGATAGAAAGCAGAGGGTAGGGCTTAATGGCCAATTTTCCCAATGGAGAAAGGTGAATAGTGGTGTACCCCAGGGATGTGTGCTGGGTCCACTGCTTTTTGACATATTCATAAATGACCTGGAAAAGGGAAAAACGAGTGAGATTATCACATTTGCAGATGACACAAAACTATTTAAAGTTGTTAAAACTCAAGAGGATTGTGGAAAATTGCAAGAGGATCTTGATAAATTGGAAGACTGGGCATCCAAATGGCAGAAAAAATTTAATGTGGACAAGTGCAAAGTTATGCACCTAGGGAAGAACAACCCAAACTATGGTTACAAGATGCAAGGTTCCACAATTAGGAACCACCACCCAGGAAAAAGATTTAGGCGTCATTGTGGATAACATGTTAAAATCCTCGGCCCAGTGTGCAGCGGCGGCCAAGAGAGCAAATAGAATGTTAGGTATCATAAGGAAAGGAATGGAAAATAAAACAAAAGATATTGTAATGCCTCTATATTGTTGTATGGTGAGACCGCACCTTGAATATTGTGTGCAATTCTGGTCGCGTATCTTAAAAAGGATATAGCGTTATTAGAAAAGGTTCAGAGAAGAGCCACCAAAATGGTAAAGGGGATGGAAGGATACTCCTATGAAGAAAGGCTAAAAAGGTTAGGGCTCTTTAACCTGGAAAAGAGACAGCTGAGGGGAGATATGATAGAAGTCTATAAATTAATGAACAGAGTTGAACGGGTAAATGTAGATTGATTGTTTACGTTATCAGAATATAGAAAGACTAGGGGACATGCAATGAAGCTACAGGGTAAACTATTTAAAACTAATAAAAGAAAATATTTCTTCACTCAACGTGTAATCAAACTTTGGAATTTGTTACCGGAGGATGTAGTAAAGGCTGTTAGTGTAGCTGGGTTTAAAAAAGGTTTGGAGAAGTTCCTGGAGGAAAGGTCCATAAACCATTATTAAGAAGGGACCCAGGATATCAATGCTTGACCCAGTACAAGCGTTGTGAAACCTGTGTCTTTTGGGGAAACTGCTAGGTATGTACGACCTAGATTGGCCACTGTTGGAAACAGGATACTGGGCTTGATGGACCTTGGTCTGACCCAGTATGGCATATCTTATGTTCTTATGTTCTCAGCCTCTCAAACGTACTGTAAATACTTGGCATAGTATTTGAATCGTGCCAAATAGAGTTTCCTTCTGGAGTTTGTAAGATGCAACATATATGGATAGTTTGTCAGGATGTACTTGGAAATTCTTCTTTATCAAGCCTGTGGCTCCCAATACGATGGGAAATATTTCTGTATTTTTCTGCCACATTTTCTTGGTCTCTGATTGCATTTCTTGGTACTTCAGGATCTTCTGCCTCTCCACACAATTCACAGAATCATCATTTGGAACCAGCACTTCTATTATCAATGCCGTTCTGGCGTTTTTCTCCTTTACCACTATTGTCAGGTTTCCTCACATCCAGTTTCTTATCCATTGGAATGGGAATGTCCCAGGTGATCATAACCACTTCATTCTCAGTAATTCTCTCAGGGTCATGATCCCAGTGCTTTTCAGGCATATTGATTTTGTAATGTTTACAGAGTTTCCAATGGATGAGGCGGGCTACTTTGATGTGCCTTTCTGTATAGAAATTTTCCGCCATTAGAACTTCACAGCCACCTATGATGTGCATCACTGTTTCCAGGTCTTTCTTACAGAATCAACTTCTATCTGTTTTACCAGTTTTTTTCAATGCTTGTTGTAAACCATCTTGTCCGTAATCCACTGTTCTTGTCTGCAACTATCAATTTCTCATCCTTCGGTTTTTGTATTGCCGGTATGAGGAAATGGGATATCTCCAGAATACCTGTGCAGAAACTGGAAGCAAGTTCTTCAAAGAGCTTGAAGGCAACGCTTGGACCTGATATCAGATGATAGAGCACTTAATATGGAATAAGAAGTCTGGCCAGAAATTCAAGAAATTGATACAATACATCCTAAGGTGATAGTTTCAGTTCTGAAAGGAACCTTCTCCAGTCTAAACTCGGGTTCTCAACCCAATGCTCCGAACACATGGAAACATAGAAACATGACAGCAGAAACAGACCATATGGCCAATCTAGTCTGCCCTTCCAGAACACACACAGCCAGCCTGATTTTCAGAATATCCACAAATCAATATTCCTGAGACAGATCTACATACATTGCCTCTATCATTTGCAGATTTATCTGGTGCATCTTTATTGTGGATATCCTAAAAAGCCAAACCCAAGGTGAAACAGTACTAGTTCCATTAATTTCTTGACATATCGTCCTTCTCAACAGCAGGGTGGTATACACTAAACACAAGGCATTAACTAACATATTACATCCGAACTAGATAATCATGAAAAAAGAAAATCAAAAAAGCATTAGGACTACAGATGATAGCAATACAAACCTCAAATTAAGCAGAAAGCATAGGGATGGATGGCAATGAAAAGGCTGAAACTATGACAAAACCCTCCCTAGGAACAGAAAATTAATACTTTTAGAAAAATAACATGGACCCCAGTTCAAACATATGCACCTGACTTGTATGCTTGGCAGAGAAACAAGTCAAATTCATAATTTTGACTAATTCAAACATATCTAACAGTACATATGTGATACCTAAATAAGTGTGCACTTGAGGAAATTATTTGTACAAGGCCCCTAATTAACTATATCACAAAGTTTTCAACTTGAAGAGCTTTATTATGCTTATACATCTCAATAGCCCACTTGAGTTTCCTGGAGTTCTCCAATTGTGTAACATCTATGTAGTAAAAGGACCTCGGCACTCTTTTGGAGCCTCCAGCAATTGAAGTGTAAACTGACTCCAAAGCTTAGTCCCATCCTCTGGAAAACCACCTGATGTTCATCTGTAAGTTTTACAGCCGCTGTCAGTCCCTCACAAAAAGGACATTTTTCTGCATTGCATCTATATCATATGACAAATTTACTGAAGAATCCCTCAGTTTGTTATCTGAACTCTAATTATGGGTTTTTTTTGGCCTTCGTTGTGCAAAAAAAAACCCTTTAGCTTTTAAAGACATGTAAATTACTTCTGCAATGTGTGCTTCAAGTCAGTCCTGATTTATAAATATTTAGTTCAGTCTCTCTCTTCTTGGGCAGTTAGATTATCTATTAGTCTTGTTTCCAAAAGATATTTTCTATAGCATGGAAGAAATCTTTTTTGAAAAAGACTGTATCTTCTAATTAGATCCTCCCCCCACCCCCAATACCTTATATTATATTGCATCTATTACCTCTTTTCAATATGTTTCTTGGTGCAAACTACAAATGCTGCAAAAAAAGCAACTGATTAAATGGCAGAGGCATCATTCAACCTAAGATAACGTTTGAGGTTTGAGATATGATACCTCCTACGTAAACCCTACAATTAATTAGACATTTTAATTATCCTCTTTAATTCATTATACTTCTATTTTTATGTATTAAGTTTTAGTATATTTCATTTTTAAAATGAATTGTAAGCCAGGCCTAGCCCTGAGTCCCTGTCAAAAGACACACTTTATGTATTTCTTAAAAGCCCTTTGGGGTTTATGGACAATGCCCCAAGACCCCACCCCCCACTCTATCTGCAGAGTCTTCTTGAAGCAAGAGACAACCCAAGTCGATCCTGCCCAGTGCCCCAGTGGTGCTGTTTCACAAAATCGCACTGGTAGACCCAGTACCATTGTGAATTTGCCCTACAAGAAAATTTTTACTGGCCTTGCAGTCAGCCAGCAATATTTTGTTGCGTGGTAAATATTACATTTATTATTTATTAACATTTCTTATATACCGCACTATTTGCCATCAGCGCGGTTTACACAGAACATAAACATCTGACAATATACATATGTCTGGTCATTACATTTAACAGGAAATGGAACTTGGAGAACCGGGTAATAACATAGTAACATAGTATATGACGGCAGATAAAGACCAGTATGGTCCATCTAGTTTGCCCAGCAAGGTGGCAAGAGTAGGTGAATCTGCCGCTCCATGCAGGTCACCTCTCCCCATGCCTTTGTTTAGGGGTGTACCCACCGCTCGTGTAGGTCACCCCTATTTGTTGAGATATAAGAGATACAGTAGTTATATTTACTTTGATTTTATCCTGTTGCTATAAAGGGATCCACTGTGTCTGTCCCATGCTATTTTGAATTCTGTCACTGTATTTGCCCCCACCACTTCCATCAGGAGGGCATTCCAAGCATCTACCACCCTTTCAGTGAAAAAGTATTTCCTGACATTGCCTTTCAATTTACCCCCTTGCAGCTTCATGTTATGCCCTCTAGTTTTACAGCTTCCCCGTCTTTGGAAGAGGTTTGTTTGTTCATTAATACTCTTTAAGTATCTAAAGGTCTGAAATATTGAAAATCGCAGCAACCTCTAGTCCACCAATGATGTACTACTACAATTGAACATTTGTATAGCACTACAAGACGTAAGCAGCACTGCACAGACACATGTAAAAGATGGTCCCTGCTCATCAGAGTTTACAATCTAGTTAAGACAGACAGCACAGTAGCTGTAGACATGGGATACATCTAGGGGGAATGGTAAGGAAACTCGATGGAGATCAGATGAGTCAAGATCCAAAAGCAGCAGTGAAGAGGTGAGTTTTCAGCCTGGATTTGAAAAGGGTCATGGAAGGTGCCTGACGTACAGACTCAGGTAGTTTGTTCCAGGCATAAGGAGCAGCAAGGTGAAAGGAGTGAAGTCTGGAGTTAACAATAGAAGGGAAGGGCACAGATAGAAGTGATTTGCCAGAGAAGAATGGAGTTCCCAAGGAGGAGTGTAGGGAGAGATAAGAGAGGAAATGTAGTGAGGAGCTGCAAAGTGAATACACTTATAGGTCAGCAGGAGTTGTTTGAACTGTATGCAGAAATGGATAGGGAACCAATGAAGTGACTTGAGAAGAGGGATAATATCAGCATGCAGAGGCTGGCGGAAGATTAGCTGTGCAGAAGAGTATTGAACAAACTGAAGGGGAGAGAGATGATTCAGAGGGAGACCAGCAAGGAGAAGGTTACAATAGTCTAGAAGGGAGGTGACTAAGGAGTGGATAAATATCTTAGTAGTGTGTTCAGAAAAGAATGGGCAAATTTTATTGATGTTGTAGAGAAAAAAAATGATAGGTTTTAGCTATCAGTTGGATGTGTGTAGAGAAGAAGAGAGAGGAGTCAAAGATGACCCCAAGGTTGCGAGCTAATGAGACAGGGAGGAGTAGAGAGTTATCCACAGAGATTGAGAAATGAGGAAGGGGGGTTTAGGGGGAAAAATAAGAAGCTCAGTTTTGGCCATGTTCAATTTCAAGTGGCGGTGAGACATCCAAGCAGCAATGTCAGAAAGGCAAGCAGAGATCCTGGCCTGGATTGTCAGAGAGATTTCAGGTGTGGAGAGGTAGATCTGGGAGTCATCAGCATAAAGATGGTATTGAAAGCCATGGGAAGAGATGAGTGCACCGAGGGACTGGGTATATAGAGAGAAAAGGAGTAGACCCAAGACAGATCCTTGGTACATCAACTGAGAGTGAGATAGCAGTAAAGGAGGATACACCAGAACAAACACTGAAAGAGTGATAGGAGAGATAAGAAGAGAACCAGGATAGCACAGAGCCCTTAAAACCAAGCAAGGACAAGGTATCAAGGAGAAGGTTGTTGTCAATCGTGTCAAAAACAACAGAAAGATCAAGAAGGATGAGGCTTGAGTAAAGGCCCTTGGATTTTGCCAGGAACAGGTCACTGGAGACTTTGGCAAGAACAGTTTTAGTAGAATGTAAAGGATGAAAGTTGGATTGTAGAGTATCCAGATGGGCTTGAGCAGAATGCAAGTCGAGGCAATGGTGGTGTACTGCACGTTCAAGTAGTTTAGAAATGAAGGGGAGGAGGGAGATGGGTCAATAGTGAGAAGGACAGGTAGGGTCTAGTGAGGGTTTCTTGAGAAGAGTGACCACAGCATGCTTGAAGGCTGCAGGGAAAGCTGCAGTGCAGAACGGTAGGTTGAGAATATGAGAGATGGAAGGGACTACAGTGGAAGAGATGGAGCTAAGGAGACGGGTGGGAATAGGATCAGAAGAGCAGGTAGTGAGTTTGGATGAGGAAAGAAGGTGAATGGTTTCCTCCTCGGAGATCATAGAAAAGGAAGAAAGTGTGGCAGAGGCAGGGGAAGAAAGTTGAGAGTGAAGAGTGGGGGGAGGGGAAGTAGCTGACCTTAAGAAGTAGCAGTAGGGAGGGTCAGGCATGACTGAGGATTGCTCCTGCCCCTTGAAGATTTGATGAATAGGTGAGATGGAAAGTCCTAGGGGTCGGGAGTACTGTTGTTGTTGTTAAATGTTGTTGAGTCAGTGTCAACTCATGGTGACCCTCTTGATAGTTGACAAAAATTTGTTCGATCTTCAGCCAAGCAGCTCATTGTTGATAGAGTGTTATCCATAGCTGCTCTTATTGTATTGATCCATCATTGCCGGCCTTCCTCTTTTACGGTGACCTTCTACCTTGCCAAGCATTATGTCTTTCTCCAATGATCTCTCTATTTGCATGATGTGTCCAAATTATGAAATTCGAAGTCTGGTCATCTGAGCTTCTAAGGAAAGCTTAGGTTTGATCTCCTCTAGTACTGACTGGTTTGTTCTTTGGGCAGTCAATGATATACACAGTATTCATCACCAGCACCATAATTCAAAGGCATCAATTTTCTTCCTGTCCATTTTTTTCACTGTCCAGATTTTGCATGCATATGACATTATTGAAAATACCATGGCCCAGACAAGTCAAATCTTTGTATGGAGAGAGGCATCTCTGCCCTTTATTTATTTTATTTATTTACAATCTCTTATATACCATGCTATTCTGCATCAGTGCGGTTTACATTGAACAAACTGAAAATACATTGAACGGGGCATTATAACTTGGAGATAACTATTTTACAGGGAACATGGGCAATGGAAGGTTAAGTGGCTTGCCCAAGACCACAAGGAGCACCTGTGGGACTAGAAACCCCAGTCCTTCCGACCCAAGGTTGCTGTCCTCTAGTGGGATTTGAACCTCCGACCTTCCGGCCTGAAGTACCTTGCCCCAACCACTAGGCCACTCCTCCGCTCTTGAGGATCTTGTCTACAGTAGGTCCTTCATAGCCATTCTACCAAGAGCAATACGTCATCGGATTTCTTGACTGCTTGTCCTTTCTTTATTGATTGATGATCCAAGTAAGTTAAAGCTGCCAACTATTTCAATTTCTTCTCCATCAATGATGAACTTATTGATTTTGCCAATTGTCTTAACTTTAATGTGCAGACCCATTTTAAGACTATATTCCTTGATCTTGAGAAGCAAATGTTTCAAATTGTCTTCACTTTCAACTAGTAATGTGGTATCATCAGCATAGTGAAGGTTGTTGAGTCTTCCACCAATCTTCACACCTCTGTTGTCTTCATACAGTCCTACTTCTCTGAGGATTTGTTTGGCTTATAAATTAAAGAGGTAGGGGGAAAGTATGCAGCATTGTCGTACACCTTTGCTGATTTTAAACCATTCTGTTTCTACTACTACTATTACTCCTAGTTCTGTTCAAACTGTTGCTACTTAATCCATTTAAAGGTTGTGCAAGAGAACAATCAGGTGTTGTGGTATATCCATGCTTCTTAATGTGAGGGAATATTAATTTTTTAAAAAATTAAAACAGGTGTGTTTTTCATGGGGTGGGGGCCCACACTTGACATTTTTTTGCTTTCCATTGTTTTGCGCTATTTTGCTTGTCCTTTGTATTTTGTTTCAAATGAAATAAAATAAACAAGAAAACAAAAAAAGAAACAAAAAGCAAAACCAAATGAAAAATCTTTGCATATCTTTAATGTGCATAAGATAAATTTACTTATACTGGGCATCCAGTGTACATAAATTTATCTCACGCATGTTCATTATAAATATTCTGAAAAAAACAATGGATGCAGGGGCAACAAGACAGGCTCAGAAAGCCCTAATTTAAGTTTCTGTTTCAGGATAGAGGCATAAAGACAATAGTATATTATAGATTTAAGCACATAAGAATGGAACATTTTCAATTGGTCTGCAAAGTTGTACACTATGGGGGTCATTTTAGAAACCCTATTTGTGAGCTAGATGTCGGAAAACAGGCACTTAAACATGCAAATCATGGAGACGTCCCTGGAGCCATTTTTGAAGCAGGCTATATAGACATCTGCAGTCAAGAACATCCATGTCACACGGGGGCCTGGCAGCAGCATGGCCAGGGCATTCCAGTAAGAATACACATGTTCACCTCATTTCAGAAATGACGAGCACATCACAACCTACTAGCGGTAAGGTCCACATCTATTCCTGCTTCAGGGCATGAATAGGCATCAGAAAATCTCTCTTTCGGTCACTAAAACACCTAGAAGGAGTAGAGAAGAGGGTACTCTGATATTCCCCATACTTTTCATAGTCATAAAGAAAATGCAAGGGAAATGAGGATAATTGTTTTCTGGTCAGGACGCTAATGCATGGCTTCGCTTGCAAAATAGCAGGCAGGGACGTGCATGCAACATGGGATAGACATCCCTGTCCTAAAGTTTTGTCATGGGGACGTCTATGTGACCATGGCCACCGCTATTTATTTCAGGCACATGCAAATTTCCAAAATCGGGCTGAAACTTGCACATGGTCAGCTCCTTTTCATATGTTTTGACCTGGACATCCCAGATTGCACTTAGAGGTCATTTCTAAAATGTGCCCTCACATGTATGTACTCCATGTACTTTATATCTACATATGTGTAAGGATATGTGCCATTTACTCACATAATAAACTATTTTCAAGGAATTATGCACGTGAATGGGTATTTATGCACATAGTTTAATCGGTCATTATTCTGTAAGCATGGGCAAAAGACTACACTATGGCCCTGAGTCAGAGAGACGATTCGTAGAGCTGTAAGACCCGGCAGGATGTGCAGCCCTGCAAGCCATCCTGCCCCTATTCCCCCTCAGATCCCCCCCCCCCCACATGGCTAGAGCAGCAGTACGGGAAGAGCCGGCGGGTGGCAGGAGGGTGCGGGCCGAGGCAGCAGGACGTACAGGGCTGATTCAGCTCATGGCCCTGTACGTCCTGCAGAGTCAGGTGGTACGTGCTTATTCCACCTGAGAGGTGGAATAAGCAGCATCTACCGGGCGATCAGGGCCTGAATCCTCCCCACCCCCAGTGTGTATATATGGGGAAAATGCCAATTTCCAAGAATTTATCTGCTGTCATATACTATATTACTGTGCTAAAGGACTAAAATAAATATTAAACAATAACGGGGATAATGGAAACCCCTGTGGCACACCTGTCGTACAGAGAACCTTTGATATTTTTTCCATTAAACTTCACTTTAAAAGATCTATTTGTCAAAAAGAGTTGCACCATTTTAAAGCTAAATCATTCACACCCAACAAACACAGCCGTGCCAATAATAATGTGGGAAATTGTATCGAAGGCTGAGGATAAATCTAACAAAACTAAATACTTCCATCTCTGCATCTCATCCAATCTAACAAGGCTGAGGATAAATCTAACAAAACTAAATCCTTCCATCTCTGCATCTCATCCAATAAGGCTACTACGACTGTTTCAGTACGAAAAGCAGCCTTAAATCTGGATTGACAATCATCTATCCCTCCTATCTCTTTCATATATGCCTTTAATTGGGAGGTCACAATGGATTCTAAAATCGTAGCAATACAAGGCAAATTAGACACTGGCCTGTAATTATTTACATCATCTACTGCCAAAAAAGTTTTCTTTAAACTGGCTAGATTAAGGCCTGTTCTGTTTCAGCACAGAGCGGAAGACACCCTCCTGCAAAGACTGAGCTATCATTCCATGTAAATATAAAAACAATTGTCCGGGAGGGATTGAAAAAACAGTGTTGAACAAGGATCAACAGGACTAAATCCTACCATGATTAACTTCTGCAAATATTCGTCCGATGGGACAAAAAATTTCAATAACTTCTTATCCTTCAAAATAGCCATATTTCCCTCTTCTAAAACCTGCACATTCATAAATTCCATCTGAATAACCTCAATTTTATCCACAAAAAATTGGGCTAAATCTTCACTATTTAATTTTGATTGGACTATCTCATACACGCCCTCCTGATAACTCTCTAACAATTGAAAACAATTCCCTACCTGCATCCTTTGAATCCAAAATTCTATTAGTAAAATTATCTTTTGTTTAACCTGTGTAACAACTACCTGCAATGTGTGACTTCAAATCAATGCTGACTCCTGGGTTTTCTTGGCAGTGTGACAAGAAGATAGGCCTTTCTTCCAAGGCAATGGAAAGTTAAGTACCTTGCCCAAGGTGTACCAGTGGGAATTGAACCCTGGTCTCTTGGTTATCAGCAGTCCAAAAAAAAGAGCACCAACCCTGAAGACTATAGCGTACAGATAAAGGAGCAGAGTGATGGATCACACCATGGAATGGATCGTAAAATATATTTATTTAGTAGATCAGATGTCCTTTCCTACATGAGCCATGTTTCAGCTGGTGGAAGCCTTCATCAGGGGTAATGGGACCTTTATAAAAACAAAGATTATAAACATATGTATATAAAATATATATATATATATATATATATATATATATATATATATATTGTGATGCTGCAGACCCTCTGAGAAGAGAAGAAAATATTTTAAACGCAGGAAAGGTCGAGCACAGGCTGCAATATTATGAGGAACCTGATAGGGGGAGCAAGAGGGACCTCCGAGGAACTGAGGAACCACACCTCCTAGGTCATGAGGTAATGCCAGCCAGCTTCCAATCAAGGAAGAGAGGAGTACCTCTTAAAGAGAGTCTGGAAGACTGGAGGGCAGAACAGGCAGGACGGCCAGGGGAAGGAGGACTGCCAGGAGAACCAGCAGAACCACCAGGATGGGCAGGACATCCGAATGAATGGGCAGGATATCCAGAAGAAGCAGTAACCCCTGGACAAGGGTTTCGCAGGAGGCAGCAGCAGCCGCAGTGGCTTGAGGAAAGAAGCAGCCCTGGAGAAGGTGGGAAAGCTCCATTCAGAGTGGGTGCTTTTCGTACAGAGAGGCAAAGGCGTGGCTGTGACTGCGGTCTAAAGCCAACAGAAGGACAGTTGGAGAACTTAAGGCCTATTGCTCAGGCCAGGCAGGATCCCAACCGGAGCTGGCCTCAAACCTCAACGGGAGTAGACAAGCCAAGGAGAAAAGGTAACCCATGTTTAACTGAAAGCAGGTTGCAGACTGCTGGTGTATGGGGAGGACAGGGAGCAGATGAATACTGTCCGTGTGAAACTGCCTATGAGATAAGGTGCAAGAAACACGTACCGAATAAGAAACTTGTTAATGACAAAGCTTTACAGGAAGCTAAGGTAAAACACTTGCAAAAGGAAGATAGTTCACAGTATAGGAGGGCGCAGGACCGACGCCCTGCATTCAACCCTGAGCATTGGGAGGTTGTACAGAGGATATATAAAAAGCCTGATTACAATTTGCCAGCAAGTACTGACTCGGTTTCAGAGGCTTCAGAGGGGGAACCGATGCAGGTGGAATTTGCTTCAGATACCGAGATGGACTGTAGTTATTGTAAGACAGGAAGTCTGGAGTCCTTGCTTAGCACATAAGCTCTATCTTGGGGAATAGAGACTGTTTGTTTTGATACACCCTTTATTGTGAAGATAACAGCTTTGCTTTAACGTCATGTTTTACTTTTTCTTTAACCTGAAGTAAGGAATTTGTGTTGATGTTTTTTTGTCCAAGCATATGAACCTTTTTGCAAGAAAAGGAAATAAATGCCTTTGTTTCCCTCCACTCGGACCTTTGTATTCTTTGGGATTTTGGTAACAAAGGAAGCTACCAGGGCTGCAAGTCCCAGGGCCCTGTAAGACATTAGCCAAACCCAACCTCAAATGTTTTTATGTCCAACCTACCTCAGTCCATTACGCTGCCAAGGTAGGCCTTGTGACATAAAATGGCGTAGCTATTGGATTTTTTTGTTGCTTGGAACCTACGTCGGCACAAAGAAAAGAAAAGAAAATTCCTGAGTTGAAAAAAAAGAAGGAAAGCCCAGATTGAACTGCTGGAGAGACAAGATCCGGAGCGGATCAGCTAGAGAGATCGGATCGGAGGGAGAAAACCCGAAGGGGAGAAAACCCGAAGTCCGGAAGGGAAGGTGAAAATCCTGAAAAGAAAATCCTGTTGCCAGCCCGAAGCAGAAGAGCTGCAGAGCGGGACAGTCACTAACGTTCCAGAGCTGACTCAACACTTAAGTCAGGTAGAATGTAATTAGGCCTGACAAGTGTTGGATGCCAGGGAAGTTTTGAAAAAAAAAAAAAAAAGATAGAGCAAAGAAAGAGAGTTTAGGAGAGCCACACTTGGTTTTTTTCTCTTTGTCTCTTGTTACAGGTTCATCATGGAGCCTCAGGATCTCTGTGCCTGGACGGCACATCAATTTGACAAGCAAGCTGAGGTTGCCCTGAAAAACCAGGCCCAAGCATTGCAGGCCATGCAAGCGCAGCAAGTGCCAGTCTTGCAGACGATGGAGAAATGGTTGGATCAACAGCGAGAGGAGATGGCAAAGGTCAACTCGGAGAGGCTGCAGGCTACCGGACCGGCCAACCCAGGGACTGGACAGTGGTCATATAATGATCTGGTGGTGGGAAAGCTAAGCCCTAATGATAACGTAGACGACTTTTTAGACTCATTCAGTAGGATTGCTCGGTCAGCTAATTGGCCACCCGAGCAATGGGCCATTCGATTGGCAGCGTCCCTTACAGGGGAGGCGCTAGCTGCGTACAGGTCAATGCCCCCAGCCCTAGCCAACACCTATGAAAGGTCATCATAGCTATTAGGGACCGCTTAGGCCTTACACCACTAGCCTATAACAAGATGTTTAGAGCCACGTCCCTTAGGGCTGATGAAACACCAAAAGCCCTTGGTCATAGGATAAAAAGCCTAGCACACAAATGGCTACAGCCAGAAAGAAAAAATATAGATACATTAATGGATGCCATAGTATTGGAGCAGTACATGTCCGCTGTGCCTAGTAGAGTACAGAACTTTTTAATTTTACAAAATTGCTGTACTACTACGGATGCCATAGCTCTCACCGAGCGATACTTAGAGGCAGAAAGAGTCACCCAACCTAGGGTAGGGACTCCCAAATTGGCCATAGGAATGGAGGCACGGAGAGTTGGAAGTCCTTCACGACCTCCATATGGTAATTTGAAAAGTAATACACCGCTAATAAGAGAAAATGTCAAAAGATGCTATGCTTGGGGTAAGAAAGGTCACTTAAAAAGTGAGTGTTATTCTCGCACGGCTCTTGTGGGAGAGGCCCCAAGGACAATGCGGGAAGGTTTTGTACTAAATGTAAAAATTCATGGAGTCAATGTACAAGCACTTCTGGATTCAGGAGCTGACCAGACCATGATTTCGAAAAGGTTATGGTCGGTGATCAAGGATCAGGGATTGTCAGTTCCTGAACATCCAGAAGGAAATGTTAAAATAAAATGCATTCATGGAGCGGCTACCCGCTATCCTGTTTATAAGTTGTGGGTTAAAGGATTGGGCTTAGAAAAAGAAATGCTAGTAGCAGTTGTGCCTAAGTTGCCACAGGAGTTGGTATTGGGCCGCGATTGGCCACAATTTCGGAGAAGTCTTAAAGAGGTCTTATCTCCACCCAAGGTGCCAAATTCCACTTGCACTCGGCATGAGCCTACTGAGAACCCCAAGCCACAACCGAATAACCCTAGGAAGGCTACAAGCCCTATAATTCCTAGCCCTCTTTGGAAAAAAACGAAGAAGTCACCTTTTAAAAGAACAAGCAGACTCCCCGAAGAAGTTTGTCTTAAAGTTTTGCAAAACTTCAGAGAAAGCACATAGCCCTCAACGGGCATCTGCACAGGCCGCGGGGTATGACCTCCATAGCGCTGAGGACCAGGTGATCCCTAAACAGGGGCGTATGTTAATTTCTACAGATCTCCAGATAGAGCTACCCCAGGGGTGCTATGGGAGGATAGCACCGCGATCCGGGCTTGCGGCCAAGCATAGCATTGATGTGGCCGCCGGGGTAGTCGACCCAGACTATAGGGGCATATTAAAAGTTCTTCTATGCAACTGTTCAAGCGAAGACTTCAAGGTCCAAAGAGGAGATAGAATAGCGCAATTGATTTGCGAACGTGTGGGATTTCCCGACCTTGAAGAGGTCGCCATGCTTACGTCAACGAGCCGGGGAACAGGAGGTTTCGGCTCTACGGGGAAGAGAGACCTAGAGGGCTTCATCGCTGTGGGAAGTGAACCCCCAGTCCCCGTATAGAGGAGTGCGGAGAATCCCCTAAGCCGAGGATGGGGGAGGAACTCTCCATAAGGCAGAAGCAGGACTTGACCCAACTCTTGGAAGCGTATAGGGATGTGCTAACTCCTATACCAGAAGAAACGGGATTGGTCGCGCACGAGATACTCACACCACCGGGAAAAATTATTCGGCAATGACCATATCGGTTGCCAGAAGCGAAAAAACAGGAAGTCATCAGTCAAGTACAGGAGATGCTACGATTAAACATCATAGAAGAGTCGCATAGTCCTTGGTGCAGCCCCGTGGTACTAGTACCTAAGCCAGACGGAACTATGCGCTTCTGTATAGACTTCCGACAAGTGAATGCCGTGTCTACTTTCGACGCCTACCCGATGCCTCGGATTGAGGAACTGTTAGACTGGCTTGGGCAGGCAAAGTTCCTTACCACTTTAGACATGACAAAAGGCTATTGGCAGGTCCCTTTAACACGTGATGCTAAACCCAAGACTGCCTTTAGCACACCCCTGGGCCTGTTCCAGTTCCGAAGAATGCCCTTCGGCCTGCACGGGGCAGCGGCCACATGCCAGCGTCTAATGGACATCATTCTTCGGCCCTATCAGACTTTCGCAACAGCCTACATGGACGATGTCGTGATCCACAGTACCACGTGGAAGGAATATCTCCAGCAAGTGGGAACAGTATTAGAAGCCATGAGGAAGGCGGGATTAACGTTAAACCCGAAGAAATGCACCTTTGCGGCCAAAGAGGTCAAATATTTGGGTCACCTGGTCAGACGGGGCACGGTGCGACCGCTACTGGACAAAGTGGAGAGTGTCCGGACGTTTCCCGTACCGCAACACAAAAAACAACTGAGAAGTTTCCTTGGCCTTATCGGCTATTACTGACGCTTCATACCGCACTTCGCAGAGGAAAGTGCTGTTTTTACGGAAATGTTGCAAAAAAATGCCCCAAATACGATACAGTGGTCAGCTGAGGCAGAGACAGCCTTTCAAAATTTAAAGGAAAAATTGTGCCGGGTCCCCATATTGCGTGGTGTTGACTTCCGGCAAACCTTTCTCTTACAGACGGACGCGTCCGAAACAGGTCTGGGTGCTGTTCTCTCGCAAGTACAACAAGGTGCAGAACACCCCATTATGTTCCTTAGTAGGAAACTATCGTTGGCTGAGAGAAAATATGCAACAATTGAGAGGGAATGTCTCGCCATTAAATGGGCCATTGAAGCCCTCAAATTCTATTTGACAGGCAGGAAGTTCATTCTTATTACGGACCATGCCCCTCTGAAATGGTTACACACCATGAAAAATGAGAACAACCGCTTAACTAGGTGGTACATGGCTTTGCAGCCCTATGATTTTAGAGTGGAGCATCGAGCAGGGAAGCTGCATTTTAACGCAGATGCTATGTCACGTATTACGTGCTGCGGGGAAGAGGCTTCACCAGCCCGTAATATTTTAAGAGGGGGGATGTGTGATGCTGCAGACCCTCTGAGAAGAGAAGAAAATGTTTTAAACGCAGGAAAAGTCGAGCACAGGCTGCAATATTATGAGGAACCAGATAGGGGGAGCAAGAGCGACCTCCGAGGAACTGAGGAACCACACCTCCTAGGTCATGAGGTAATGCCAGCCAGCTTCCAATCAAGGAAGAGAGGAGTACCTCTTAAAGAGAGTCTGGAAGACTGGAGGGCAGAACAGGTAGGACGGCCAGGGGAAGGAGGACTGCCGGAAGAAGGAGAACGGCCAGAACCGGCAGGAGAACCAGCAGAACCACCAGGATGGGCAGGACATCCGAATGAATGGGCAAGATATCCAGAAGAAGCAGTAACCCCTGGACAAGGGTTTCGCAGGAGGCGGCAGCAGCCGCAGTGGCTTGAGGAAAGGAGCAACCGTGGAGAAGGTGGGATAGCTCCATCCAGAGTGGGTGCTTTTCGTACAGAGAGGCAAAGGCGTGGCTGTGACTGCGGTCTAAAGCCAACAGAAGGACGGTTGGAGAACTTAAGGCCTATTGCTCAGGCCAGGCAGGATCCCAGCCGGAGCTGGCCTCAAACCTCAACGGGAGTAGACAAGCCAAGGAGAAAAGGTAACCCATGTTTAACTGAAAGCAGGTTGCAGACTACTGGTGTATGGGGAGGACAGGGAGCAGATGAATACTGTCCGTGTGAAACTGCCTATGAGATAAGGTGCAAGAAACACGTACCGAATAAGAAACTTGTTAATGACAAAGCTTTACAGGAAGCTAAGGTAAAACACTTGCAAAAGGAAGACAGTACCCAGTATAGGAGGGCGCAGGACCGACGCCCTGCATTCAACCCTGAGCATTGGGAGGTTGTACAGAGGATATATAAAAAGCCTGATTACAATTTGCCAGCAAGTACTGACTCGGTTTCAGAGGCTTCAGAGGGGGAACCGATGCAGGTGGAATTTGCTTCAGATACCGAGATGGACTGTAGTTATTGTAAGACAGGAATCCTGGAGTCCCTGCTTAGCACATAAGCTCTATCTTGGGGAATAGAGACTGTTTGTTTTGATACACCCTTTATTGTGAAGATAACAGCTTTGCTTTAACGTCATGTTTTACTTTTTCTTTAACCTGAAGTAAGGAATTTGTGTTGATGTTTTTTTGTCCAAGCATATGAACCTTTTTGCAAGAAAGGGAAATAAATGCCTTTGTTTCCCTCCACTCGGACCTTTGTATTCTTTGGGATTTTGGTAACAAAGGAAGCTACCAGGGCTGTAAGTCCCTGGGCCCTGTAAAACATTAGCCAAACCCAACCTCAAATGTTTTTATGTCCAACCTACCTCAGTCCATTACGCTGCCAAGGTAGGCCTTGTGACA
The DNA here is from genome assembly GCA_033557465.1 of Ichthyophis bannanicus. Taxonomy (NCBI): domain Eukaryota; kingdom Metazoa; phylum Chordata; class Amphibia; order Gymnophiona; family Ichthyophiidae; genus Ichthyophis; species Ichthyophis bannanicus. The sequence continues at coordinate 34,028,201 of CM066050.1, read as the reverse complement.
ATATATATATATACATATAATCTCAAATTATATAAAGTAAAACAATTATATAAAACAATGTAAAAAAGCAATTAAAAGCAGTACGTATTATGAAGGTTACTCAAATAAAATAGTGAAATGTATAATAAATAATACTGAAATAAACAAGAAACATATCAAATCATAAAACATAAAGGAGAAACGTCAAAAAGCCATTTTTAAAAATATAGCCAACCAAAACATCTTGTAAAGTATGGTTGCATGAGAAAAGAGACTAAGAGGGGTATGGAGTTATCTAGAAAATCATAGAGAGGAAATATTCACTTCAGAAAAGCAAATATGTCTCAGGATGGATATAGCCCAAATTATTTCAAACGTGCAATTAGATAGTACTCTGGAAATAGTATTCAAAAGAGAAGCAATAATAAAATAGTAGTAAACAATAAAGCCTCTCTCCACTTATCCCATAATTGTCAATATGTCTCAAAAGAAAGAATGAATAAATACATCAACAAACTGGGAACCCTCATCATACCACAAAACTCATTGCTTGAATATACTGCAATAAATGTGTGGCAAGGGAAGTAACCAATAAAATATAGCTCCACACTTGTACCAATCACCCAATGTCATATATTTCTATGTGCGCATCATGGATAAGCCATAAAACAAAATATGAACACCTCCAAAGTGGATGAGAACACTGAATTTTTTACGGGTATGCATGCAATGTTTCTACTTAGTCTTTTATTTGGATTGGTTTTCTGTTTTATTTTGACTATTTAATGACTTTTTGTCAAGTTTTAATCAATATTTCTATTCAGCGTTCTCATCCGTTCTGGGGTGTTCATATTTTGTTTTATGGCTTCCCCTCAGTGTTCGTTAACATATTGTAAAATACAGGGAGTATTAGGGTAGCTCCTTCTCTACACCTTCCAGATGATGGCCTGACAAAACAAGAACTTTTCAGATGCCTGTTCCTGCCTGGAGCAGGTTTAACTTTAGACATGATTTGGGACATTTCTGGTATCAGACTGGCTTATCCAGCTGTTAGGAATTCCCTGGCCATGCCTCCGCCATGCCCTGTTCATACTTGGACGTCTTCGTGCTGGGGACATCCACAGACCAAGCTTCTAAACTGGCTCCGGGGGAGGTCCCTGGGAATTGGTCATCTGCATGCTCCCTAAGTATCAGAAAGAAAATTCAAGCTGCAAAGATTCTTAGCTTATGCCAGGTCTCACCTCTATGAAACATCTAAAATAAAAAGATCAGATTTGCCAGTTCAGAGCTTATCTTCCTGTAGAGATAAGGAGTAGCAAATTGTTAAAATAATGTGCGACAATCAGAAAACTCAATGTATGGAGTTACTTGCACCCATGTTAATTGTGAATATCGCTACCATGCGTTAGGGTATGTTTCACTGCAGTAACTGCTGGGAACATATTGGGCATGCTCTAACTTCGCACAACCACTGCATTTACCGTGGATTTATATTTACTCAAAGCGCACAGTAAGTGCAAAATCATGCCACACCTTAGTGAAAGAGCCCCTAAATCAATTAATGTCTACCAAGGATTGTGATAATAGAGTTTTATTGGTTTTTTACTTCCATCTCATGCTGACACACTGTGTCTGAACAGCTGATAACCAATAATTTACTTGCAGAATGCATGTTCAATGAGTCTATCCTTGCCATAGGCTGTTAAATAAAAATACATTGAGGCTCATATTTACTAGGCAGTACGAACTCTTAACACACGCTTGAGTGCATGCTAACCAGCTTGTGCAGATCCATGCTAACAGCTAGCATGCACCCAAAACAGACAGCACATTGCTAGTTCCATGCTATCTGCTTAGCGTGTGATGTGGAGGGAAATGGGTGGGATAGGGGCGGAGAGTGGGCATTGACTCCAAAGCACAGGGTTACTAACGCGCATTCATCATCAATGTTGCAGTTAACATTGATGCTCCTAAAACTTCAGTGTGTGGCATTAAGTGCATCCACGTTAAGTGTGAATGATGCTGGCACACGTTAGGGCATGAATCAATGTGGTATATGCTGGAAGCATGCTGTACATGCCCCCAACAGGTAGTGCATGACTGTTGCATGTACCACACATTGATCTTTACTCTCAACCTGCAAAAATTAGCACTGTTTAGAAAACATCCCTAAGAGTGTAAGTAATAATCCAAAAAGGGGCAATTCTCAAACTCACTGCCTAGGCATAAAGTTCATGTGTGTCATTGAGTCGATACAGACCTTAATTCAATGTATTTTCATTTCTGGCCTCAACAGAGAAAACTAGATCAATATAAAATCAATATTGACGGCCTATCACAAAACACAATAAACTAACAGATATAAATCAATGCAAAACAAATGTAATATTAAAAAACAAATTCAACTTAATTACACAATTATTTCTGAAACAGTCAGGTTTTCTGCCCATGGATGAAACAAAGGGGTCAATATTTAACTGCAGCAATCAAATTTTATTGATGCTGGCCACCGAGGTCAAATAAAACCTAAATATTCAGGTGGCGGCACTAAATATCCAGATGCAGCAGTTGCCGACATGGATATCCAGATAGCAGCGCTATTCAGCCTACTATCTGGATAGCAGATACTGTGGCATAAAATTATGATAGTCCTTTTTCTGGTTTTAACTTTATGCAGTTGGTTATCTAGTTAGTGGGACGAATATTGCCACTTACCAGATAACCCTGAGCTCCACCCCAGCTCTGCCTACCAACCCCGTCTGGTACTATCAGGATAGTGAAGAGGCAGACAGAATACCTCACTGGTTGGCACTTATCCAGTTGCAGGTCTTGCTAACCAGATAAGTACTTTTGAATCCTGGCTCCAAAAATTCTTTGGCAGTTCATTCCAACAACTTGGAGCAACTCCACAAACTGTTCTGTCGAGGGTAGCTTTCAGATGAAAATCCCTAGGTGTCAGCAGCTTTGGTTGCATCAGGCAATCGCAAATTACATTCGGGTATATATCATTCCCTCAGGTCACTCAAGTAGGCTCCTGCAAGGCCACAAAGGGCCTTCTATTTACGAGTTCTATTAACGAGGGAAGTGGAATTGCAATGGGCTAAACTAAAGGTGGCAATGAAAGGGGCAACAGATAAATATGTAAGAAAAGTAAATAAAAACAAGAGGAGAAGGAAACCCATTTGGTTCTCCAAAGAGGTGGCTGCTCAAATAAAGGCAAAAAACCACAGCTTTCGCAAAATTCAAAAGCTTGCAAACAGAGGAACACAGAAATGAATACAGGATCAAACTCAAAAAGACAAAAAGAGAAATAAGGAAAGCAAAATCAAAGGCAGAGGAAAAGATGGCTAAAGATGTGAAGTGTGGCAACAAAACGTTTTTCAGGTATATTTGGGAAAGGAAGAAGATCAGAGGTGGAATTGCAGTACTCAAAAGTGCTGGGAACAGACTTGTGGAAAGTGACATTGAAAAGCGAAATTGCTAAACAAATACTTCTGCTCTGTTTTTACTAAAGAAAATCCTGGAGAAGGACCACCTGTGACTCCCAAATATAAAAATGGGAATGAAGTAGATACCACACCATTCACAGAAGATGATGTGTTAGAACAACTTGCAAAACTGAAAGTGGACAAGGCCATGGGACCAGATGGGATACATCCCAGGATACTGAAAGAGCTCAGAGAGGTTCTTGCAGGGCTGAAAGGATGTCTTCAACAGATCCTTGGAAACAGGAGAAGTTCCTCATGACTGGTGAATGGCTGATGTGGTACCTCTACACAAAAGTGGTGATAGGGAAGAAATGACAAACTACAGGCCCGTGAGCCTTACCTCAGTGGCGGGAAAAATAATGGAGGCACTTCTGAAAGAGCGAATAGTGTACTTTCTCAAAACCAACAGGTTGCAAGATCCGAGGCAACATGGCTTTACCGAAGGCGATCTTGCCAAACAAATCTGATTGAGTTCTTTGACTGGGTGACCAGAGAACTAGATCAGGGACATGCGATGGATGTCATCTACCTGGATTTCAGCAAAGCCTTTGATACTGTTCCTCATAGGAGGCTTATCAATAAACTCAGTAGTTTGGGGATGGGTCCCAAGGTGGTAAACTGGATCAGAAATTGGTTGACTGACAGACAACAGAAGGTGATGGTAAATGGAGCTCACTCGGATGAAAGGAAGGTGATTAGCGGGGTGCCCCATGGTTCGGTCCTGGGCCCGGCACTGTTCAATGTATTTGTGAGTGATATTGCTGAAGGACTGAATGGAAAAGCCTGTCTTTTTGCAGATGACACAAAAATTTGCAACAGAGTGGACTCCCCCGAGGGAGTGGTTAATATGAGGAAAGATCTACAAAAGCTGGAAGAATGGTTTAATGCTTGGCAATTAAAATTTAATGCGAAGAAGTGCAGTGTCATACACTTGGGTAGCAGAAATCCAAGGGAAATGTACGCGATAGGGGGCGAGAGGTTGGTGTGCACGGATCAGGAGAAAGACCTTGGTGTGATTATTTCTGAAGATCTCAAGGTTGCAAAACAGTGCGACAAGGCGGTGGCAAAAACCAGGAGGATGTTGGACTGCATACAAAGAGGAATTACCAGCAGAAAGAAGAGTTGGAATACTGTGTTCAGTTTTGGAGACCATATCTTGCAAAGGATGTAAAAAGACTGGAAACTGTTCAGAGGAAGGTGACCAAAATGATTTGGAGCATGTGTCAGAAGCCTTATGAGAAGAGACTTGAAGACCTAAATATGTATACTTTGGAGGAGAGGAGGGATAGGGGAGATATGATTCAGACCTTTAAATACTTAAAGAGAAATAATGAACAAACAAACCTCTTCCAAAGACGGGAAAGCTGTAAAACTAGAGGGCATAACATGAAGCTGCAAGGGGGTAAATTGAAAGGCAATATCAGGAAATACTTTTTCACTGAAAGGGTGATAGATGCTTGGAATGCCCTCCCGATGGAAGTGGTGGGGGCAAACACCGTGATGGAATTCAAAATGGCATGGGACAGACACAGTGGATCCCTTTACAGCAACAGGATAAAATCAAAATAAACTGAACCATCTAATTTCTCAACAAATAGGGGTGTCCTACATGGAGCAGTGGGTTCACTCCTAACCAAAGACATGGGGAGGGGTGGCCTGCACAGAGTGGCAGGCACACCTACTCTTGCCTTCTTACAGGGCAGACTAGATAGACTATACTGGTCTTTATCTGCCATCATTTACTAAGTTACTATGAGTTAGCATCTTAAAGTGAATCCTAGCATGAACTGTGAGGATTGGTGATGGACTCAACAGCTTTCGCTATGATATCACATTACTGGCTGAAAGTGAAGACAATTTGAAACATTTGCTTCTCAAGATCAAGGAATATAGTTTTGAAATGGGTCTGCACCTTAATGTTAAGAAGACAAAGATCCTACCAACTGTCAAAATGAATAAGTTCATCATTGATGAAGAAGAAATTGAAATGGTCGACAACTTTAACCTACTTGGATCAACTATCAATAAAGAAGCAACAAGCAGTCAAGAGGTCCGACGATGCATTGCTCTTGGCAGAATGGCTATGAAGGACCTAGACAAGATTCTCAAGAGCGGAGATGTCTCTCTCCATACAAAGATTTGACTTGTTCAAGCTATGGCATTTTCAATGATATTATATGGATGTGAAAGTTGGACGGTGAAAAAGATAGAAAGAAAATTGATGCCTTTGAATTGTGGTGCTGGGGACGAATACTGTGTATACCATGAACTGCCCGCAGAATAAACCAGTCATTACTAGAGGAGATCAAACCTAAGCTTTCTTTAGAAGCTCAGATGATAAGACTTCGACTTTCATTCTTTGGATACATCATGTGAAGAAAGAGATCATTAGAGAAAGATATCATGCTTGGCAAGATAGAAGGTTAACACAAAAGAGGAAGGCCAGCAATGAGATGGATTGATACAATAACAGCAGCTATGGGTGCCAGTCTGTCAACAATGAGCCACCTGACTGAAGATCGAACACAATTTAGGACAACTATCCAGAGGGTTGCCATGAATCGACATTGACTTGACGGCACTTAACAACAACAACAGCATGAACTGGTAACTAATGTCATTTTGCCAAAAATGGAGTTGTGCCCAGTTTTCTACTTGAAAATTATCCCAAAGAAACAAATAACCAACTAGTTGTGTAAGAGATGAGTAATATGTAAAAAGGCCAATTAGGATCTGTGTGCCTCTGGCCCATCCAGATATCCAGAATCTGGACAGGCCAGAATTGCACCCGATTCTGATTCCACAGAGGCTACATGTCCCTGCAGAATTGCACCCGATTCTGATTCCACAGAGGCTACATGTCCCTGCAGAATTGCACCCGATTCTGATTCCACAGAGGCTACATGTCCCTGCAGAATTGCGTGCACCCGGTCTGGACAGGCCCCCAGATGTCCAACCACTTACCCAGCTAGCCCAGCCAGGCTCCTGCATCAAGCCGTGGTGTTGTGGCACCCTGTTGCCATGGCACTGTGGCTCCATGCAGGATCCACGATCCCCAGCAGACCCCAAAATGATCCTTTCCCCCTGCCTAATCCCAATTGGGCCTGCTGTGGCCAGGGTTGGGCTGCGGGGGAACCCCCCCTGCACCCCCTTACCTCCTTTTCCCTGCCTGGAGCGAGAGTTGGCTGCCATCTAGGGAGACTTATTCCACCTCCGAGATGGAATAAGTCCCCTGTCCAAATGGCCGACCCTGGACATAGAAGACTGACCCTGGAATCGGCCCTGTACGTCCAGGTAAGGGGTCATGCCTCTGGCCTGCCCTCGCTCCTCCCTCGGCCCGCCCCCTCCAGTCCCTGTACAGAGCTCCCCACATAGCTCTGCTGTAGATACGGGGAGCTCTGTAGGTGGAATCAACACCCTGTCATTTAGTGGAGATATACGTCGAACCTGGACGTATATCCCCACTAAACGTGGGTCAGAATCTACCCCAAAGTGAATGCATCAAATCAAGCAACAAGCATAAATGTAATAAAGCCTTCTATGCACATTGGAGGGTCATTTTAGAAGCCCTATTCAAGCTTTGGATGTCTGAAAACGGGCATAGAGACATCCAAAGTCATTTTAGAAGCCAGATCTGTGGATGCCCAATTCTGAATGGGGCCACTAATGAAAAAAACTCCGAACAGTGCTGCATACTTCTATTACCCAAACAACAACACTCACCATTCAGTACTCTTATACAGTTGTGGTCAACATTATTGGCACCCTTGCATTTTAGATATGCTGTGTACAATATCTTGAGAAATAATTGGAAATATTCCAACTGCATGTCATCATAATATTTTAATAGTATGTTCAAAGGTATAGAACAAAAAAAAGATGTCTGTGCACCTTAGACAGTAATTTCTGAGAAAAAAAACCCTAAATATTACCTAGCTAAGATAAATGGCACCCTTCATTAATATTTGGTTGCACAACCCTTGGCAGTGATGTTAGTCTCCAAATGTTTCTTGTAGCCATCTATAAGTTTGTCTGTTGGTAGTTTCTCCCACTCTGCGATTTGTTCCGGCTCATGAATGTTTCCAGGATTCCTTTTACTAGTGGCAGATTTCAGCTCTGTCCAAAGGTTCTCGATTGGATTGAGATCAGGACTCATTGCTGGCCAGTTTAAAACAGTCCATTTGTTCCTTTTTAACCATTTTAACCACAAGCCCCACACTTACTAATGTATAATTTTAAGAATGTATTATAGTTCAGTGTTACAATGTTCTTCTGTTTGCTCACTAACCATAACAATCTTATAATATTATAATTATTAGAAGGTTCTATGTATAGCCCTGTTGCCCATTTTTGTTCTCATGTAAACCACTTACACTTGGAGATACAGTGATACAGAAAAATTGCTAAATACATTATTTTGTACTTTTGGATGTATGTTTTGAGTCATTGTCCTGTTGGAGGACTCATGATCTTTGACTCAGACCTAGCTTTCTGATTCTAGATAGGACATTTGGTTCCAAAATACCATGGTAGTCATCTGACTTCATGATGCCTTTAATACAGTCCAGGCCTCCAGTTCCTGAGGCAGCAAAACAGCCCCACAATATTATGGAACCACCACCATATTTAACTTTAAGAAGGGTGTTTTTTCCTTATAAGCTTCATTTCTTCGACTGTTAAGTATATCGCTGGTCTGCATTGCCAAAGAGCTCAAGTTTTGGTTTCATTTGTCCACAGAACATTTTCCAAGGATTGTGGTTTCTCAAGGTGGATTTGGGAAAAGATCAGGCATGCCTTTTTATGTCTGTCTTTGAGCAGTGGAGTCCTCCTTGGCCTTCGCCCATGAAGTCTTTCTTTGTTTAGTGTGTGGCATATGGTACAGGTTGAAACCAACACTCCAGATTGCTCCAGTTTATCCTTAAACTTTTTGGATGTTGTATGTGGTGTTTTTCCAAAAGTTCACACTAACCTTTGAAGACTTCTTGGATTAATTTTCCTCTTTCCACCACATACTAGGAAATTCTTGACAATTCCATGAACAGTAGACTTCTTAATAGCATTGCGAACTGTAGACACAGGAATTCCAAGGTCTTTGGAGATGGCCTTGTACCCCTTTGAAGTCTGATGCTTGGTGATAATGACTTTTCTGATGGTTTCAGGCAACTCTCTTGTCTTCACTATTGTGAAAATGGAACAGGGAGTGAATGTGGCCATTTTAAACATTAGAGCCATCATTCAAGTCTTGTGAGTAACAACAATTTATCACAAGTGTGTCTAATTTTACTGAAATGGGAATGTTGTTCTTCTATTCAAACTGATTTGAATTGTTTATAAGGGCGCCAATAATCATGTCCTAGCAATGTCCCAGTTTTTATACTATTTCCTTTTTTAAGTGGTCTTGTTTTATTTGATTTTTTTATGTGTCAAATATGTGTGCATATATAGTCCAAAGCCATTTCACTGGCTACTTTTGTTTAGGAGATTTTGGACATTAAGGGTTGAACTGCAAGGGTGCCAATAATGTTGACCACAACTGTAGTATCTTATCATATAAGTATCTTGTGATAAAGGACCTCAGCTTGGTGTGCCAATGCTGCTCTAGTCATTTAATGGAACATGTAAAGTCAGCCTGACAGAGTGACATTGGCACACCAAGCTGAGGTCCTTTTTCGCAAAACCTTTTAAAGTTTATGTTTCGGAGGCGCTTTCTGGGATAATATAGGAGCACTGACTGTTGCTGTTTGGGCAATTCTGAATGGGGGCATGGCAGGAGTGATCCCAGGAACCTGGACATCCCAGCCTAATCTCAGAAGTGTTAAAAGTGCTTGCATGGGCTGATAAGCATCCACCGAGGAGAAAGCACTCCACCATCCCCAGTACTCAGCACAATGTCAATAATGGGATTTGAACCCTAGCTGCCCTGTTCCTAGCCCACTGCTGTAATCATTAGGCTATTCCTAGGCATCCAGATTCTGGAATGTGGTGCTGGGAATGTTCCCCTTAGCGGGAACGTCCATGTTTGTGAACTCATGTCTGCACCTGGATGTGCTTGCATTTTTTTTTTCAGACATTGCCCTTGGACATCCCTTCTAAAATCCCCCTCATTATTTTCCTCTGATTCAAACACACCTCTAGGATGCTGCCTCACCGACAACAGATGCTTTCTGGCAGATTGAGGGAGGAAATTCTTCCCTCCCAAGGTGTACAGTTGTGAATATACAAACTGAGTTAAAATAAACAAATTCTTGGGAGTCAAGCTTCTTATTTTGTAGTAAAATTATTTTTCTTACAAACATAGTATTTTAAAGGTGTTCCAGAAACTAACTTTCAAGCTCAAAACTGATAGGGCTTGATTTATTGAAGAAAAAACTATGTTAAATCAAATCCTGACTGCATTTGACCTGTTGCTGGATCTGATAGGTCCATGTGTCACAGACCTCATAAACAGTGCCTAAGAGAAATTACCATGTTGTTCAACTGGTAGCATGTAGCTTCCCAGACATTCAGTAATACTACATACCCTCACTTAGACATGAGGTTCATGGTATTTGCAAAACTAACCCATTTGGAGAAATTTCCCTGAAAGAAACCTGCTTTAAAAAATGTTTGTTATGGAAAAGGCAATGTTCAAAAGCCACTTTCCTATATAAATACTTGTTTACCTGGGAAGAAGGAAGGAGTGTACTAGGGAAAAAATGCCCTTTTGGTTGCTTTTACATGGGTTTTTCTCCCTTTTTCATTCCATTTCATTTTTAGTGCATGTTAAAACTATTTGGTGTCAAAACTGAAATCAAAAACTCATCTGGCAAAAACCTAAGTTGAAAAAAACAAAAACAAAACTGAAACACAAAAATCTAAATACTCGACCATGTAAGGGGTACAGTTTTCTTTTAAGTATTTGGCTCTGCATGGCCTGAAATGCTTGTGCAATCAACAATTACATTGTGGAATTATTTTTATGTTGATTCAAGGAATCTGGATTTCTTCAGTGCAAACTGAGCTATGAAACGTCTCTACTGTTCTTCAGTTTCTATTTGCAAGCAGGCCCTCTGCTGAAATTGGTAATTTTCTGAAAAATTGATCACTGATTTATGTTTGTAAATAAAAATGTATGGATTGTAAGACTTTGCATGTTGGATTGCAAAGAGTTTTATTCAGTGTCAATGAAATATTCACCAAAAATAAAATCACACATATTTTTTCGTATTTACATTTTTTCATATTTACATTTTTCGTAAAGGGACCCTTTTGTTAAAGTGCAGTATTTTTTGCCTCTAACGTGTTATGAAGCACAATCAATGCACATGTTCCCAACAGCTGCCATGCAGCCAAGCTAGAGGGCGTTCTGGACTTGGCAATGACCACGGGTATAACTAGCGCCACCTACTACAACATTGACGAGCAGTGTTCGATACTGATGCCCTAGCTAACTGCAATGTGCAGTCAATGCCCGCTCTCCCATCACGCCCCATCCCATGACAAAGAGTTAACACATGTTTTGGCACTCAATAACTGTCCCGCTTGAGCAATAAAAATGCCACAGGTCCACAGAAGTGGTTAACATGCACTAAAATGCAAGTTAACCAGATAACACTCTTTAGCAAAAGGGCCACGAAATGAATAACAAATAACAGTAAAAAATGATCAAACCCTCAAAGGGCAATTTTGTAAAGTCCCACATAGTTAACATGCATTTTTCTGTGCATCACTAGTGCCTATTTTATAAAGTCAAGTATTTGCATACTTTATAAAATAGAGGCATAAGTGGCCAAACACACACATTGAATCCAGGTGCAAGCACTTACATCAGCTTTATGGCTGCACATGAAACGAGTGTCAGAAGTTGCAAAGATGTCTTACATATTAGGACATGAAATGTACGAAGCATGAACCAAGGGAAGTTGGAGGTGGTAAAGAATGAAGTGGAACGTGTACAACTCAATCTGTTGGGTGTCAGCGAACTGAAATGGACTGGCATTGGTCACATTGCACCTGATGATCACATGGTCTACTATGCTGGAAATGAAACACAAAGAAGAAATGGTGTTGCATTTATAATTAAGAAGAAACTTTCAATGCACTGCATGTAATGAAATACAGTGCAGTCAGTGAATGCATAATTTCTATTCGTCTACGAGGAATAGAATTTCTATTCATCTACGAGTAAGCCCATCAACACAACTATAATTCAGGTATATGCTCCAACAACAGCTGCAGAAGAGGATGAAGTGGATGAATTCTATGAACAAGTACAAGCTAAAATTTACAGAACATGCAAACAGGATATCCTGATAACTGGAACGCAAAAGTAGGCAACAAAGAGGAAGGCAAAGCGGTTTGAAAATATGGACTTGGCAACAGAAATGATGCTGGAGAAAGACTGATAGAATTCTGTGAGACCAACGATCTATTCATCTCAAACACCTTCTTCCAGCAACACAAGCACCAGGGCCGGCCCGTCCATTGAGCAAGAATGTTTTTTGCACAGGGCCCCGCGTTTCAGGGGGCCCCGCGCAAAGAACATTCTGCTTTTTTTTTTAAAATTACATTTAAAAAAAAAACCTGTCTCTGGCTGCTGCCGCTGCCGCTGCCGCGTCCGTCGCAGCAGCGGCAGAATGGAGTGTCCCGCGGGGCCCCTTCTCCTCGTTGAGCCCTCTGCAAGGGCTTTCAGATTCGCGAAGGGAGAGTGCTCCCTCGCGTCTCTGTAAAGCCCGCAGGGGCTAATGGGAAATTTCCCATCTGCCCCTTTAGACGCGAGGGGCTGATGGGAAATTTCCCATTAGCCCCTGCGGGCTTTACAGAGACGCGAGGGAGCACTCTCCCTTCGCGAATCTGAAAGCCCTTGCAGAGGGCTCAACGAGGAGAGGGGGCCCCGGGGGACCCTCGATTCTGCCGCGGCGGCGACGGACGCGGCCGCGGCAGCCGCCCGCGCCTGGTTTTTTTTTTTTTACTTTGCCGGAAGGGAGGGGGTGGGGGGGTTAAGACTGGTAATGGGCTGGGGGGCTGATGGAGGCGTTTTGGAATTGGGGTGTTGGTGTGTTAGGTCTGGAAATGGGCTGGGGGGGGGTGTTAGGACGGGAAATGGGCTGGGGCTGAGGGGGGCTGACAGGAAATGGTCTGGGGGGGGGTTAAGACTGGTAATGGGCTGGGGGCTGATGGAGGCTGTCTGGAAATGGGGTGAGGGGGGTTAGGACTGGAAATGGTCTGGGGGGGTAGGACTGGAAATGGGCTGGGGGGGGGTTGAGACTGGTAATGGGCTGGGGGCTGATGGAGGCTGTCTGGAAATGGGGTTGTGGGGGGGTTAGGACTGGAAATGGGGTGATGGGGGGGGTAGGACTGGAAATGGGCTGGGGGTTGATGGAGGCTGACTGGAAATGGGGTGATGGGGGGTTAGGACTGGAAATGGGCTGGGGGGTGGTTAAGACTGGTAATGGGCTGTGGGCTGATGGGGGCTGTCTGGAAATAGGGTGATGGGGGGTTAGGATTGCTAATGGGCTATGGGGGGGTTAGGACTGCTAATGGGCTATGGGGGGGTTAGGACTGCTAATGGGCTATGGGGGCGCTAGGACAGGAAATGGGCTGATGGGGAGGGGTTAGGACTTGAGGTGGGCTGATGTGGTTAGGACTGGTAATGGGCTGTGGGCTGATGGGGGGGTTAGGACTGGCAATGGGCTATGGGGGGCTGACTGGAAGTGGGGGGTTAGGACTGGTAATGGGATATAGGGGGGGCTTAAACTGAAAATGGGTTGATGGGGGGCTAGGACTGGTAATGGGTTGGGGGATTGCTATGACTGGAAATGGACTGAGTGGACGGGGAGGCTTGAACTGCAAATAGCTGATGGGGAGGGAGAGCTAGGACTGAAAATGGGCTGATGGAGCAGCTAGGATAGGACTGGAAATGGGCTGTTGGGGGGAGCTAAGATTGGAAATGGGCTGTGGTGGGGGCTTGAATTGAAATGGACTCATGGAGGGGCTAGAACTGGAAGTAGGCTCATGGTGGGGCTTGGACTGGAATTGGGCTGAGTGGAGGGGAGCTAGGATTTGACATGGGCTGATGGTGGGGCTAGGAAATGACTAGAAATGGGCTGATGGGGGGCTAGGATTGGAAATGAGCTGATGAAGGGACTCAGACTGAAAATGGATGGGGGAGCTAGGACTGGAAATGGGCTGATGCAGGGACTAGAAGGGAATGGATGCTGGGTGAGACTGGAACTAGAAGGGAGCTGATGTTGGGGGAGGATTAGAATGGGATGGGGCTGGGAGAGTAAAATGGAGAGGGGAAAAATATTTTGTGTGGGAGGGATGAAAAATCTACAATTGGCCGGGTATTGGGAGAGTAAGTGGGGATTGAGGATGGAGGGGTAAAATTTGTGTGGATGAAAGAAGAATGAGGAAAGAGCAAAAGGAGAAAGATTAGTATGTTAAAGCAGATGTAGAGAGAGAGGATGGAAAGAAAACTAGAAGAGAGAAGAAAGGACAAATGGACAGCAGACGATGGAGAGTTAGCAGAAAACATGAAGAAACCAGAAGAAAGTGGCTGGAGCAATTGCAACTGAAAAAAAATGCACAAAAGGTAGAAATATCTCTTTATTTTGAATTTATTAACTGGAATATGAAAGCTCTGGGAAATGTGCATCATTAACGTATGCGCTTTGTTTGGTACAAGAGGAAATTGATTTATAGTTTTATTTCTACAGTGTTGTACATTCCAAGTTTGGCTTTTGGGGTTCCCAGTTTAATTATTGCCTTCCTGTTTCTAAATTGCGATTCCTTGTTTGGTGATGGTCTATGTTCTGCATGTGTAACTGAGCTGAGGTATTCTGTTTATGTAATTCCTATTTGACATTGCCACTTGTTCTCTTTCCCCAGTATTCTCTGAAATGTACTGGTTTAATATTTGCAGTGTTTCCTTTTGATAGGTAGGGTCTGGTGCTTTGTGAGTCCTGGTAATGCTGTCAGGATACAGCGGGTTTGCTATGGGTTCTAAATGGGCAGCGTTTGTAGTAGTTCCTAATGTGCCTGGCGGTTGGCACTGGATTATAGTAATGTAGAAATCTTTTAGTCTTTCTTTATCCATACACTCATTAAGAGACATGTTTACTAAAAGTTAGTGTTTGGTAACATTATGCAAATATGTATGCAAATAAGGCCACTTATGCAAATGAGGCCCCGCACCGAGTCTCCGCACATGGCCCCGCACCCCCCTTGGGCCGCCCCTGACAAGCACCAACTTTACATGTGGACTTCACCCAATGGATTGCACAGGAATCAAATTGACTACATCTGTGGAAGACAATGATGGAAAAGCTTGATAAAATCTACAGTACAAAGACAAAACCTGGAGCTGACTGGTACAGATCATCAATTACTAGTATGCAAACTCAAGCTGAAGTTGAAAAAGGGCAAGTCACTTATGAATGTAGCAAAATATGACCTTGAGAATATACCACCGGAATTTAAAGACTGCCTGCAAAATCAATTTACTGCTTTAAATACAAATGACAGAGTTCCAGAAAAGTTATGGGATGACATCAAGAAGGTTGTGTTGGAAGAAAGCAAGAAGTCTCTACAAAAGGTGAAAAAGCAAAAACGGCCAAAATGGATGACTGAAGAACCTCTGAAAATTGCACAGAAACACAGAAAAACTAAAGCCAGAGGAGAAAGAGAGGCAATCACAGAACTCAGCAGAGATTTCCAAAATGCAGTAAGACAAGACAAGGAGAAGTACTAAAATGATGTATGCAAGGAAATATAATCAGAAACCATTAAAAGAAGAAGATTGGCTTTCCTAAAGTTACGAGTGTAAAAGAAAAAATTCCAGCCTCAAATTGGAATGCTACAAGATGCTCAAGGATCCACTTTGAATGATCCTGAGAAGATCAAGAAAACGTGGAAAAAATATACAGTCATTATACCATAAAGATCAAGTAGACCAACAGCAGTTTCAACCTGTACCTTATGATCAGGAACCATAGTGATAAAAGAAGAAGTCAAAGCAGCATTGAAAGTCTTATCAAAGAACAAAGCACTGGGCATTGATGGCATTCCCATTGAAGTATTACAGCAATTGGATGAAGCTGTTGCCAATTTACAAGGCTCTGCCAGGAAATTTGGAAGACAAATTCATGGCCAACAGACTGGAAAAGATCTGTGTTTATACCAATACTGAAGAAAGGTGACCTGACTGACAGTGCAAATTATCGCACAATCACTCTGATCCCACATGCCAGCAAGATTCTACTCAAGATCATTCAGCAGAAACTATAGCCATACCTGGAATGAGAAATGCCTGAAGTGCAAGCAGGGTTCAGGAAAGGGCGAGGAATGAGAGACATCATTGCGGATGTGAGATGGATCATTCAAAAGACAAAAGAATACCAAAAGGATATCCATATGTGTTTTATTGACTACAGCAAGGCTTTTGACTGCATAAACCATGAGAAACTCTGGGCCACATTAAGAAGCATGGGTATACCAGAACACCTGATAGTTCTCTTGCACAACCTTTACACTGATCAAGAAGCAACAGTTCATATGGAACTAGGAGAAACAGAATGCTTTAAAATCAGCATTTTTGTATGACAATGCTGCATACTTTCCCCCTACCTATTTAATTTATATGCAGAACAAATCATCAGAGAAGCAGGACTGTATGAAGACAACCAAGGAGTGAAGATTGGTGGAAGACTCATCAACAACCTTTGCTAGGCTGATGATACCACATTACTGGCTGAAAGTGAAGATGATCTGGAACAATTGCTTCTCAAGATCAAGGAATATAGTCTTAAAATGGGCCTGCACCTTAACGTTAAGAAGACAAAGATCCTAACAACTGATAAAATCAATAACTTCATCACTTGTGGAGAAGAAATTGAAATAGTTGATAACTTTAACCTACTTGGTTCAACATTCATTAAAAAAGGACAAGCAGTCAAGAAATCGGATGATGCATTTCTCTTGGTAGAATGGCTATGAAGGACCTAGACAAGATTCTCAAGAGCAGAGATGTCTCTCTCCATGCAAAGATTCGACTTGTCCAGGCCATGCTATTTTTAATAACATCATATGGATGCAAAAGTTGGACAGTGAAAAAGATAAGAAGAAAATTGATGCCTTTGAATTATGGTGCTGGTGACGAATACTGTGTATTTCATTGACTCCCAAAGAATAAAACAGTCAGTACTAGAGGAGATCAAACCTAAGCTTTCCTTAGAAGCTCAGATGACAAGACTTAGACTTTCATACTTTGGACACATAATGCTTGGCAAGGTAGAAGGTCAATGTAAAAGAGGAAGGCCAGCAATGAAATTGATCACTACAATAACAGCAGCTATGGGTGCCACTCTATCAACAATGAGCCGCCTGACTGAAGACCGAACACAGTTTAGGTCAACTTTCTAGAGGGTTGTCATGAGTCGAAACCGACTCAATGGCACTTAACAACAACAACATGGCTGATGTAACTGCCTGTGTCTAGATATCTCAAGAATGCATGTAAAGTATGGCATTTTATAATTTATGTGCATAAATTATCGTATTTTACAATTTATGTGCATAAATTAAGTAAATGCAAATACCTAGATATATCAAGAATGCATGTAAATAAAATGCATATGCACATAAATTATAGCATTTATAATTTATGTGCATAAATTATGCACATGCAAATATCTAGATGTCTCATGAACGCATGTAAATTATAGCATTTTGCAATTCATATGCATAAATTATAGCATTTTATAATTCATGCAGGTAAATTTGTGCTCTGCCCATATGTAAGGCCACAGTGTAAGTATTTTTATTTATTTAATTTATTTATTTATTTATTACTGCTTTATCTTACAGTCGGAGTGGAGGAGTAGCCTAGTGGTTAGAACACTGGCTTAGTAACCAATCAACCAGGGTTCAATTCCCACTAGCACTCCTTGTGGCATTGGGCAAGTCACTTAACCCTCCATTGCCTCGAAAGAAAGGCCTGGCAATCTACTTCCGGTGACACTGCCAAGAAAACCCAGGAGCTTCTGGGTCGCCAGGAGTCAGGACTGACTCGAAGGCACTAATATATATCTATCTATATATCTTACAGTCAAAGCAGTTTACAGAGAACTCAACATGTATAGTTTACATTGAAACATTCAACATGTGTATAGTTTACATTGAAAATTGTAAATGTATATATTTACATTGAAAGGTGGTTATGGACATTTCAGCCAAAAACATAGAACATTAATGCTGAGAAACTTTCTACTTGTGATTGAGAGCCATTCCTCTGGAGGGGATCAATGGTTCATGGAGTACACATGGTAGTGCTGAATGTGCATTGAATTTCAACTTCTGTGCTTATTAGGTTTCATCTTCAAAGTATTCTCTGAAATGATGCATCTTGAGTTTCTTTCGAAAGTCTTTGATTTCTGTTGTTGATCTTATATCTATCAGGAGTGCGTTCCAGATAGATGGAGCATATAACGAGAATGCTCTTCTGCTTGCAACTTGTATGTGCAATTGGCCCAACATGCACTCTTACAGAATACTGATTACTTAAAGTGTAAGTGTCCGTGCCCATTGACACACAAAAACTACTAAAATATCATGCCTTAAGTGCATAAATGACAAGTAACCTTTAGCAGCTCCTTATAAAATTACCACCTTGGTATATGTATTTTTTTTTAGTTTGATATCATCTTCATGATATTTTACCGTAAGTTATTTCTCGGAGATCTTAAAAGGGCCAGCAGTCCCTCCAGGAAAAGACAGGGCAGGATTTGACACCCATAGGCAAGACCTGACAGTAGATTCCCAAGAGCAGGAGAGGGAGGGGTTGTCAGAGGTAGCAAGCCAAAAGAGGCTCAGAAGAAGACCACACTGACACAGTTGGGTCCCTTTGAAGCAGCACGTACATATACCCTTAAAGTAAGCAGTAACAGGCTCTTCTGTGGCTTGGGTATTTAGAGCCTTCAAAATTGGACACCCGGTAGTTGCTCATGTTGCTAATGCCTAAATCCAGGCCTGGGGAAATATATTTCCTTCTTATTCAATAATCTCAAATTGTGCTTCCATCCACCAAAATCATCTTTGACATTAGTCTTGCATTTCTACGCCATGTATTAAACTCACCCCCTCCCCACTAAAAGATCCTTTTAAAAAATGTACTTGTAGGTCAGTTATTTCTGAACGGTTACAAAGGAATCTTCAAATTTAAATCATTTGCAAATATTTGTTTTCCTTGTTAGTCAAAAAGAGTCAGGCACCAGATTAATCATGTCAAACAGAAACACGTATCCTGAGACCTCTTAAAAAGGACACCTTAGAAAAATCATGAAAGTTTTTGTTGTACTGAGGTCTTGAGCTGGAAAGAACGCTGGATTTAAAGCAAGGCAAACCACTTTTATAATTCTCAAAGTTGTTCACTTTAAATAAAGCAAGGTAAAAGTTCCTGAAGCTACACATTTTTAAGCCACTGCACTTCCAGCAACTTACAAATATGGGATGTAGTTAACGTGGCATTGTATTTGTGAATCCATGCATGATGATGGAAATAATCCATGGTCAGGTCCAGTTTCACCCAAGGTCGCTTCAAAATATTCTGTTTCATGAATAAAGGAAATAAACACTAGGGCACTGTTGCCATGCAGCTCGGAGCCATTAAAAAGCTATTGAAAGTTTGCAATTCACAATGAAAAACATTGGAACATTTTGCAGCCTTGACTGCTTTGTGTTTGAGACAAATCGCTTCTTTGAGTTCTGGCAAATCTTTAACTGCCTTTTTATTATTTAGACCCTCAGGGAAAGCAGACATCAGAATGGGAATTTGCCCTAGCTCCATTCCATAATGACCTTCGCCACATCTTCGTGTCATCTTTCCCATACCTGACAGTCTGCTTGGTGAGCATGACAATCTCTGCTGTTTGTTTTCACTGTACATGTCTGAGGTTAGTCTTTCTCTGTGCACGTGCTCTTCTAAGTCAGAGCCCTTCCGTCCTAGGGCACAAAATTCTGCATTAACACTACCTTATATAAACCTGCGGGAACTGACTTTCAAGTTACCTCTAAACCATTAAAAGCTGAAGCTGCTCTGAACAATTTTCTTAAAAGTCATTGAACACTGTACCTTAAACTGTAGGTATCCACCCCCTCCCCACACCCCCAAAGATTCCTTTTTGGAGTGCGCCTCTGCCCCAGGGCTAATCACTTTGTTCTTCCTTTTCTCCTTTTAATGCACTAATGAAACGCAAACAAGTAGGCTTAGGCTAGTGTTGGTTCACGTGGCTAGGAAGCAGCTCTGCATTCTCATTGGCCAACAGTAATTATAGGCACACTCCCAGGAGAGCAGAGACCCTTGGAGCATAAATTATGCAAATAAGACAGAGTGCAGCACGGGGCAGACCTGATGCCTTGATTCATTCATTCTGCACCACTGGGAGGAAAAAAAAGGGAGGGGGGGTCTATTGTTTTACAGGGTATATAAGGTATCTGAGGCCAGTCGTGTGCCAAACTCACTGCTCACACGAGCTGATAGCAGCAGAGATCACTTAAAAGACAAGAGCAGTCGCGTGGCCCTTTTAAGACATCAAGAGGTGAAGCCTTGCATCCTGCATCCAGTTACACTTGGAAACTTCTTCAGTGGGCTACAACCTGTGACTGCAAAGTAAGTAGAAAAGTGTACAGTGAACTATATACTTATGCTTCACTAAATATATTTGTGTGTGTGTATGTGTGTGTGTGTGCACGCACACATGTTAATTTATGTTGCTATTTTTTTTTACTTTGTACTTATTTTCAATTTCCTTCTCTTTTTCATTCTTTTTGTATTTTTTGCAAGTACCCAAAAACTTGTTTTTTTTCTGTTTTCAAAGACTAATGCTATTTTTTGCATCTTATTTGTCTCTTTTTACAGAATGCCTTCTAAGATGGTAAGCGTCTACTGTCCCTTTGAAAGCAGCAGTGACCTGCCTTTCTCCCTCCTGGATGAGGATGACTGTGACAGCCTACAGGCTTCCTCTCCCTCCTCCCCAGCAAGCACAACTTCTCCTGTGCCAACACCTCAGAAGTCTGAGGAGGAGAAAGAAAAAAGAAGGAGAAGGGGCCGGTCCAGGGTGAAAAATGAAGCAGTGCTTCACACCATCAAGAAGACCAGAAGGATCAAGGCAAATGACCGGGAGCGGAATAGAATGCACAACCTCAACTCAGCCCTGGATGAACTTCGAAGCATTTTGCCAAGTTTCCCTGATGACACCAAGCTAACAAAAATTGAAACACTGCGCTTTGCCCACAACTACATCTGGGCACTCTCAGAAACCCTCAGACTGGCAGATCAATCTCTAGATAAGCCCCAGAAAGATCTCTTGCTACCTGGATACCTAAGTCCTGCAGCCCCGCCCAGTCCTGGAAGTGATGCGGGATCCTGGATGTCTACTGCTTCCCCGGCATCCTCTTCCTCCTCCTCCCTATCTATGTGTGCCTCTAACCCAAGCAGCCCTGCCACCTCAGAAGACTATTGTTATGGACATACAGAGAGTCTCTTCAGATTTCACTCCCCCCCAGAAGAAGTCATCCAGGACACCTCCTGCTTTGCTCAATATCAATAGACTTAGTAATGCATTTTGGAGGCTGAAGCTTCCCTTTCTGGTCTTGGCTCAACTGCCTTACAAACCGAATCATATTTTTACTGATCTTTGTGTACTGTAGAATACCATATAGTTTCAAAGGGGATGTTTTAGTTTTCAAAAACAAAGTGCATAGAGTCACCTTAAAATCCAAAAATCATATTAAATAGCGGCACATTTTCTCATTTTATACCAACACACATGCTGTACCCAGGCTCTGTTTGGAGACCCCTGTAAATGTGTAGACAAACTCACATCTATAATAGAGTAAAGCTTGTCAACATTTTGCTGGACTTTGCCTCTTGGTGTTGCTGTTTTTTCCCCCTAGACATTTTCCCTTTCTGTTTTGCACTTTCTGAACTCCACAAAATCCTTCATTGTTGCTTCTCTTCAGAATGACCCAAGTTCTGTTCAGTGTGATTCAAAAAAGAAAAACAAAAAGACAGATTTGCTGCTTCAGACAAGGTGAAAAGTCAATTTTACAATTTGTAGAACTCTAATGAAGAAAAATGAGCATGAAAAATTGGTTTGAACGCCCCTTGATGACACAATGAAAAGGTTTGAATAGGACTGCCATTAAATAGGACTGAGTCCTCCAGACATGAGGTATTCAGCAGTTAGCCTTGATATTACTCTAATTTATTCAAAATGTTTCATTCAAAGAAAATGTATATTTTGTATATAAAGAGTTTATTCTATTATTATGTACATCTCTTCAAAGTTTTAATTTTTTGTACTGAAAATGCTTTGTGTGAATAAAAGGTTTTACATTTTTTACACAAGTTTCTATGTAAGTGTTCATTTTTTTAAAACGGGGACTTTCAGTCTCTATTATCATAAGGCAAATCAGGCATTAACCCTTCAGAAACAGTGCTTTTAAACTTTGAAAGCATTAGATCAAGAGTACTTTTTAAATATTTTCAGATGATAACTGTCCCTCCCCCCCACACACACACAGACACCTAAAAAATGGGGTGTGCAGCATAATTAGCATGCAGAATTATGAGACCTGATTTTTTTGTACTATTATTTCTTCCCATAAAACCAATACAAAAGGGTGACCCAAAAGAAATTACACCATTCTTGCTATAAAAATTAAAAAATGGTAAAACAATAGTGTTCCACGTGCAAGAACCTCTGCTGTTACCTTAGGTGCTGCAAATTAGTTTCTAGGTCTCTTCAAACAAAACCTCAGACTGTGACAGATTTCTAAGAAGAGGGATTAGAAGGATCAATAAACGTGACAGTTGGGTTGGGAGCAGAGAGTGACAGGTGGAAGGAGAGCTGAGCGCTTGTTTATGAAGGTTCCACTTCTGTCATGCTGAAAAGATAAATTCAGTGTTGACGGCCCCTTTTATTTTGTTATTATAATTTGGTGGCCCCATTTCCATCTTAAGCGTTGCAATGAAAAATCTGTTTAAAAAAAGGGGGCTGAACCACACTTCTTAGCATAGCCGCTCACCCTGGGTGTTGTGTTTTCATTCAATCAGTCCAAAGGGACACTGTTGTGCTTAGCACTTACAAAGAGCTGCGGGTAGCTTGCCAAACTCAAATCAGTCACCCAAGCCCAGCAGGGTGCTTTTCTATTTTTTTCTTTTTTTGAGTGAAGCATGCTTATTTGTTAAATGCACCAACTGACTTTTCCAAATACCTGGGCATTCAGGATCATTATCAATAGCATTGTTTTCGAGTTAAGCATTGAACCACTAAAGGAAATTATTTTTTGTGTCCCAGGCATCAGGAGCCCCCAAGGTAACGTTCAAATTTGTGCTGATAAAGTCGCATCACCATGTTCATATTTAACAATGAGTCCATTCTTTGAAAATAATCAGTGTCTGAAAAGCATCGGCTTTTTAAAGAATCTGTCAAGAAATGCTATTACAGTGCTTCACCAGAAGAACCCATAATATTTAAAGAGTGAAAGAACACAGATCTAGTTTTTGGGGGCTAGTTACTAAGTTGTCCTAATGTTAATGTGTATTAACTAACTGTTAATGTGTGTTATCAGTGACTAATTAAGAGCCTCTTCTACTACAGCCAGTTTATTTATTTATTTTATTTAACATTTCTTATATGCTGCCTTTCATGATATCAAGGTGGTTTACATTGAACAAACTGAAATTACATTGAACAGGGCATTATATCTTGAAGATAACTATTTTACAGGGAACATGGGCAATGGAGGATTTAAGTGGCTTGCCCAAGACCACAGGGGAGCACCTGTGGGACTAGAAACCCCAGTCCTTCTGGCCCAAGGTTGCTGTCCTCTAGTGGGATTTGAACCCCTGACCTTCTGGCCTGAGGTAACTTGCCCCAACCACTAGGCCACTCCCTCCCTTGTTAGCTGGTTAATGGGCATTTTAATGTGCAGCTACAGGCAGCTGGAAATGCTAACACCCGATCGTGTCTGACTTTGCATGCAAAAACGTACGTTAATCGGTGATCACTGGATGGGGGGAGAATGGATGGACAGTGGGCGTAGAGAGCACATTACCCCTAGAACCAGGGCAAGTGTTGTGTGCTCTGTGGCAATGTGGCTCTTAATGTGGCTTTACCTAACAATTCCTCTATAGGAGTTGTTAAACGAGCCCAACATAGTGAAGCACGTTAGGAAAGCCCTTCACGCATTAGCCGCCAGAGACATACTGAACATGCCGCCTTTAACATTAAAGAGTGTGAGATCAGCACATTAATGGCAAATCCATAGCAGGCTTTAGTAAAACGGGCCCTCAGCTCCATAGAATAACATAGGACCTACACTAAAATAACATGCATTAATGGTGAATTAATGCGTGTTAATGGTGAATTAATGTATGTTAATGTTAGCTTACCTTAGCGTCTAGCCCAGGGGTGGGCAAACTTTTTGACTCGAGGGCCGCAATGGGTTCATATATTGGACCCGGGGGCCGGACCAAGAGTAGATGGACAGTGTGTATGTGTGAATTAATATTCACCAAAGAAGAGAAGACATTATGCAGGGATATCTCCTGATGGATAGGATGCCTCTGAGCGCAATAACTGTCAGTGGTATACTTCTTACATTATTGTACAAGTCTTGATACTTTTTGATCGCACCTCATATGCATAGCACCAGCAAAGAAGCATGTATATTTGGCATTGTGCATAACTGGAATAACCATTTAAAAAGACAAACACGAAAACAAGAGAGTGACATCGCTGGCAGATGCTTTTAAATCTGTGCACTTGTGGGGAACTGATTAAAAGCCAACTTCCAAAAGTCAAACTTTTTGCAACTGAAAGATACTTTTGAATGCCAAATAGTTAAGTTACAATTCCCCCTTCAAGCTCTCCTCCACAACAGGTAAAAACAAAAATTTGCCAAGAGATGTATGTGACTTGAAACAGGTTTAACTGTGTAATGAAGGATTTCCCAAACTATGCATACAACACATGTATGTCTGCATGCTGCAACTTACATGTACAACTACATACATACTGATTTAAATATGTAAATATGCTTTTTACATGTGCAAACGTCATGCAACTCTTCTAAATGTCTTTGGATAATCCATAAGCACTGGTAATACAAATTAAGCCTAAATAATCTGCACTGAAACACCAGATACAATCAAGGCTGAAAGCGCACCCGTTTTTTTTTTTTTTTACCTTTATGGAAGGCCAAGGCTCAACTTCTCACGTTCTCACCCTTTATCTGCATGACACAATTATAAAACAAAATGACTGCCGGGCGCCGCATGGATCGCTCCTCACTAGCAGGCGCGCGGAAAGGCAGTTGACGTCATCTGACGTGACGTCAACTCCCTGCCTGCGCCTGCATGTACGGCGGAGGGGCCGGATTAAAAGGTCCGCCGGGCCGTATACGGCCCGCGGGCCGTAGTTTGCCCACTCCTGGTCTAGCCCCTTTAATTCGATAACATCATTGCTACATGGGGAACAATACAATTCATGTCATTATTTAAAATGTGATTATTATATGAACATGTTTTATTTCTCTGTAGTTTTTTTAGCGCGTATATTAATAAAAGAAAACTTTACCAACATTTGCTAGGGATGTAATCTCATACCTGAAGTAATTTATTCTTTGAGTAGCTTGTTTTTTAAGAACACTGTTAAGAACTTTCAGCATTCAAGTGGATTGTAACTTAACATTTAAATATATGTATATATATATATATGTGTGTATATATATATATATATATATATATATATTTACAAATAAAACAATAAGGATGTGCACAGGCAAAAGCTTTTTGCTTGTATTTAGAAAATTTGATGTTTTCCCCAATTATTGTTAATTTTTTGGCTCATTTTATTTATGTTAATCAAATGTTATTTCCCTGCATCAGAACCTTTTAGTGAATAGAAATCAATTGTACACACATTAATTTATAATCCATTCATTTATAATCCATTAATGCATTAATCCAAATTTTTACTCATTAAAATTTTTAAGATGATTTAACCAACTGTGTTAGTGCCGAATGCGCACTAATGAATGAATATTCCTAGAAAATAAGAAAGAAAGTGGAGCCTAAAACTTACAGAAACCAATGTCTTACTATCTACTCCCCCTTTCCTGTGATACTCCCTTTCTTCAGAACCTATCTAGCTTTATTGGCTATTATGAGAGTGATTTTATCTGTAGATTTTATTTTCAAAGAGTACTGAAAGTTTGGATATTGCCGAGCTTTCAGTTATTGTCTAGCAAGATGTTAAAGTGAAATACATACTGTGCTTTCCTGGCTACTTTCCTGCTTTGAGCGATGTAGAGAAATTTGAATTCTTCTATATTTCCAGTACTGTGGGATTCACTCAAAATTGAGTGCTTTTTCTCCTGAACAAAAACAAGACAGCCAAATTGGACACAGTTCTCTGGAACCTAAGAAAGAAACTTCTTTATCATTCTCCTTTACAAAAAATGAAATAAGTAGCAGTATAGGATGTGCAGTGACAGCTTTTCAGTTCCCATTATGTTTGAGAGCTCCTGGAAGTGATTCAGCTCAGGCTTTTGCCTTGAGCTTATTCAATCGCTATAGTCTAGAGTAAATCCGCTATTTGTGATTGCAGCAAGGGGTCCATCCAGTCCTGTTGTTGCTGCACGCGTCAAGAAGGAAGCAATGGGGATTTTTTTAAGCCCCCAGGAGAAGCGCACCATGCAACAAATTCCAAAAACACACTAGTGTCCTGCTGCACACAACACGCCAGTCCAACTTTATCCCAAACTGCCAGCTGTATGCAGACCAGTTGATCACGTGCAAAGGGGACAACGTGGACCCTGAATACTGCTTATACCAAGGAAAGAGTCTATTAACACTATCAGTTTCCAGCTCCACAAAAATCTCACATTTTAACACATTTGGCTTAATGAAAGGCATTCAGGGAATTTGCTTTTGTGTCATATTCTGTGTGCCTCAGACTAAACTTCCCGAGAAAATTAGGAACCATCATTCGATGCCACCCGCACACTCACATACCTATATTTTCTCCAGGACCAAGCAGGAAGTCAGTCCTCACTTATGGGTGACGTCGGCGCCGACGGAGCCCTCGCGGAGCAATTTTCCCCAGCTTTCGCAGAAAGCCTTTGGGAATTGCAGCGCGCATGCGCGGTCCCCTTCCCGCCTAGGGATGCCATCTTGCTCAGTCTTCTTTTTTCCGCAGAGCCCTACAGACGTAGTTTGTTACCGCCGCTGAAAAAGTTGATTTCTTTAGTTTGATTTCTCGTTAAATTTTTTCTCGGTTCGTGTGTCCTCTTCCCGCCGGGCTTTTGAGCCCGTTCACGTTTTTTATTTTTATTTTTATTCCAACTGGCGTTCCCGCCACTTTTTCCTTCTTCCCTGGCAGCGCGGTCTTTCGACCTTGCAGGGGTCCTTTTTCCCCCGATGGCTGCCAGCGGGTTTAAAAAGTGTGATCGTTGTGTCAGACTCATGTCTCTTACTGACACGCATGACTGGGGGCCGAGCATGACCCTATGAGTTGCGGCCCGTGCAGCAGGATGTCCTCGAAGGCCCTGAGGAGTCGGCAGTCGCAAAGGGATCGTATCTTCTCTGACTCCGCGCGGACCTCGTCAGAGGCCTCGACGTCTCGTGGCTCCGGCTCGAACCATCGTCGGAGTTCTTCTGAACGGGGCTCCCCCGGCCGGGAACACCGGCGGGGGAGAGGCCTTCGAAGCTTCCTCGTCTCGAAGTGGAGACTCCTGGACACGTGAGTGATATAGTCCTCCTGGACTCCCCCACGGATGAACCAACGTCGGGCCCAACGCCGTCGGGGCCCGAGTCGGCGGATGCTGGGTCTTCTGAGCTTGGTTTCAGACTGACGACCTTGGAGCGCAGTATCTCTGCCTTCATGGACCAGCAGCGGGCATTGATCACCGGCCTCGCCAGTGCATCTGCCCCGACCACCGGGACGTCGACGCCCAAGTCGACCCCAGAGGCCGAGTCGATCCTCGAGTCCATACGAGCTCGAGTCGATCCTCGACCTAGGTCTCCCTCGGCTTCCCGTTCGGGACCGAGGTCCTCGACGCCGGCCTCGGTGTTGGGGAGGAGGTCTCCGGGCCCCGCACACACGGAGCCGCTCGACTACTCCTCAGAGGAGTCGGGCTGGGACACGGAGGAGGACGAGTCACCCGGTTCCTTTCAGACCCGGTGCGTCCCCTCCGACGCGGCCGAGTCGGAGCCTCGGAGGCGGTCCCCCCCGGAGGATACCCGGTTCTCCGATTTCGTGAGGGATATGGCCAAGGCCTTGGCTTTTCCCGCGGATCCGGAGGAGGAACCCCGAGCCGAAGAGCTCGAGGCCCTTCAATATGACTCCCCCCTGAGGGAGGCCTTTACTGTACCGGTTCCCCTGATGCTGGAGGGGCTTCTCTTCCGCATGTGGGAAAGCCCGGCCTCGATGCCGGTGTTGAGCAAGCGGGTCGATTCCATGTATCGAGTCCGCAAGAGCCCCGGGTTCCAGAAGGCGCAACTACCGCACCACTCCATGGTGGTGGAATCGGCCATGCATCGACTTAAAAGTCAAAAGATGCACTCCTCGGTGCCTCCGGGTAAGGAGGCCCGGAATCTGGATGCCCTCGGTAGGAAGTGCTTCCAGGGCTCTATGCTTGCTTGTCGGGTCCAGACATATCAGTTGTATATGGGTATGTATCTCCGCGACCTGGCGAAAGAAATGGCGGGGTTTTCCGCCGGTCTCTCCGAGGAACCCTTGCAGCGGTTCCAAGCCCTGTCCACAGGGATTCGAGAGTGTTCGAAGTTCATTTCTCGAGTGGCCTATGATGGCTTCGAAGCATCGGCTCGAGTAGCCGGAGCCGGCATCGGGGCTCGCCGCCAAGCTTGGCTTCAGTCCTCCGACCTCGAGCCGTGGGTGCAGGACAAGTTGGTCGATGTCCCTTGCAGAGGGGAAAACCTCTTTGGCAAGCCCATGGCCGACAAGGCGGCGGAGCTCACCAGGACTCGCCTTTCCAGAAAAACCTCTGCTCCTTCTCAGAGGAAGAAGGGCTCGAGAAAAAAGCCCTTTTACCCGAGGAAGGTGTTCGCTTATAAGCAGCACCACCCACACTATCAGGCCTCGACAACCCCTCATCAGGGGCAGCAGCCTAAGGGGCAGGGTAACGGATCCCGGAGGCAGAAAGCCCCCAAGCCCACCACGCAGGCCCCGGCCCAGCAGGGTGGGGTTTTTTGACTATGCCAGCATAGCCTCTCCCCCCAGGGGCCCTCGCTCAGCACGGGGGGCCGGCTGACCCACTTTGCTCACAGGTGGTCAGCCGTAACATCCGATGCCTGGGTGTTGCGGGTGGTTCAAAAGGGCTACCTCCTACATTTTCACCAGGTGCCCCCCCCTACCTCCCGGGGGAACCTCCCAGACCCCCGCTGCACAAGGACGTACTCCTTCAGGAGCTGCAAAGTCTGCTTCAGGAACGGGCGGTGGAGCCAGTGCCCCGGCATCTGTGCGGTCACGGTTTCTACTCGAGGTACTTCCTGGTGCCAAAGAGAACAGGAGGCCTCAGACCCATTCTGGACTTATGCAACCTCAACAGGTTCCTGCAGCGGGAAAAGTTCAAGATGCTTACCCTTGGAACCCTACTGCCCTACCTCCAGCAGGGAGATTGGCTATGCTCCTTGGATCTAAAGGATGCTTATACCCACATCCTTATTCACCCGGACCACCGACAATACCTAAGGTTTGTGGTAGCAGGGAACCATTATCAGTACCGAGTACTGCCCTTTGGCCTATCCTCCGCTCCCAGGGTGTTCACGAAGTGCCTGGCAGTGGTGGCAGCCTTCCTAAGGCTTCAAGGCCTCTTCGTCTTCCCATACCTGGACGACTGGCTCATTCGAGCATCGTCTGCTCCAGAGGTTGCCCAGGCCACCCAGCATACGGTGGCTCTGCTTCAGCACTTGGGCTTCGTCATAAACTTCGAGAAGTCCGCTTTGCTTCCCTCTCAGGACCTCGAGTTCATAGGGGCGCGGCTGGACACTCGGCAGGCTCGTGCCTTCTTGCCTCTGGAACGGGCCAACAGGCTTATGGCTCTAGCCGGCAGGTTCAACAGCGAGTCGCCGGCCCCTGCCAGACAGTTCCTGCAACTGCTCGGACACATGGCCTCCACGGTCCATGTCACTCCGAATGCCCGTCTACATATGAGACCTGCTCAGTGGAGCCTTCGCACTCAGTGGCATCAGTCCACAGGGAGACTGTCGGACCTGATACAGATTTCCGACCGTCTGGTCTCCTCCCTGCAATGGTGGCTTCACCTGCCCAACCTAGTGCTCGGCATGTCCTTTCAGTCGCCCCCACCGTCCCGGGTGCTCACGGCAGATGCCTCCCTCCTGGGCTGGGGGGCGCATTGTCGGGGGACATGCACTCAAGGCCTTTGGACACCTTGGGAGGCCGCCCAGCAGATAAACTTTCTAGAGCTACGGGCGATCCGCCTAGCTCTGCGGGCCTTCTCTCACCTGACGTTCGGTCAGTCCGTACTGGTGCAGACGGACAATCAGGTTGCCATGTTCTATGTGAACAAACAAGGGGGCACGGGCTCCCTCCTTCTATGTCAGGAAGCCCGGAGGCTGTGCTCTTGGGCTGTCAGTCACGACATCCTCCTCAAAGCGGTTTACCTGCCAGGGCAGGACAATTGCCTGGCAGACAAACTGAGCCAGACTCTGCTGCCGCATGAATGGAAGTTGAACCCCGCGGTGGCCCAGCAGATCTTCCGCCGGTGGGGCTCTCCCACTGTGGATCTCTTTGCCAGTCCCCTGAACAGGCAGCTCCCCAGATTCTGCTCCCGGCACCCTCACCCTCTTCGAGTGGCGCCGGATGCTTTCCTCATCCCGTGGTCCACGGGTCTGCTGTATGCCTTCCCTCCCACACCACTGGTGTCCCGGACCTTGTTCAAAGTTGTCCAGGACAGGGCCTCCGTGATCCTGGTAGCGTCCCGGTGGCCGAGACAACCGTGGTTCCCTCTGCTTCTACAGCTAGCGGTGGACACCCCTCTTCCCCTGGGGTTTCAGCCCGATCTCCTGACCCAGGATCAGGGTACTCTTCTGCACCCCAACCTCAGGGCGTTGCACCTGATGGCCTGGCTGCTGAAAGGGTAGTCCTAGCCCCACTGCTTCTACCCCCGGAGGTGGAAGCCGTCGTCCTAGCATCTCGGCGACCTTCCACCCGGAAGTCTTACGCCCTCAAATGGCGTCGCTTCTCGGTCTGGTGTTCTCAGCGATCTGAGGACCCCTTCGCCTGTCTAGTATCAGTGGTACTGCAATATTTGCTTCACCTCTCCGATCTAGGTCTCAAATCCAATTCTGTCAGAGTCCACCTCAGTGCTCTCTCTGCACATCATTCACCGGTTGAAGGCCAGCCTCTCTCTTCGCACCCCTTGGTGGCGCATTTCCTCAGAGGCCTCCTTCTGCTTAAACCTCCGTTGCGCCCTCCAGCTCCTGACTGTAATCTCAACGTGGTTCTGCAAAGACTTACCTGCCCGCCTTTTGAACCCATGGCTACCTGCCCTCTTCGTTTCCTCTCCTGGAAAACTCTCTTCTTGGTAGCCCTCACTTCCGCGAGGCGCGTAAGTGAGCTGCAGGCCCTAGTGTCGGAGCCTCTGTACACTAGGTTCTACAGGAATAGGGTGGTCCTGTGGACCCATCCTAAGTTCCTTCCAAAGGTGGTCTCCCACTTTCACATCAATCAAGAGGTGGTTCTTCCGACCTTCTTCCCCAGGCCGCATGCCAGCCGAGCTGAGACTGTCCTGCACATCCTGGATTGTAGAAGAGCCTTGTCCTTCTACCTTGACCGTACGCGGGAGCATAGAAAAGCGGTTCAGCTTTTCGTGTCTTTGATCCCAATCGGTTGGGGGTGCCTGTCTCTAAGCGCACTCTGTCCACCTGGGTGGCCGACTGTATCGCCTGGCCTCTCCTTGGAAAGCCGCGTCACGGCTCATCAGGTCAGGGCGAAGGCCGCGTCCGTGGCTCACCTCCGCTCTGTTCTGTTGGCAGACATCTGCCGGGCCGCTACTTGGTCTTCAGGTCAGACTTTTGCGGCTCACTACTGCCTGGAAAGGGAGTCCCGCAGGGACAGTGCTTTCGGTCAGGCAGTCCTCCACAATCTCTTTGAGGTTTAGGCAACTCCTACCCTCCGGCTCCGGTGTTGGCTACCGGCCGGATGCGTATTCAGAGAAGATTCCTTCCTTCTGTACTGCTGAGCTTCAGGAAGCTCTTTAGGCTTGAGGTCTCCGGTAGCCTTAAGCTTGGGAGTCCCATAAGTGAGGACTGACTTCCTGCTTGGTCCTGGAGAAAGAGTAGTTACTCACCTGTAACAGGTGTTCTCCAGGAGCAGCAGGAATCAGTCCTCACTACCCTCCCTCCTCCCCTTGGAGTTGCAGTCATTCTTATTGCATATCTTGCAAATTTTTTGCTGTCTTTCCGCTATGTCATCAGACTGAGCAAGATGGCATCCCTAGGCGGGAAGGGGACCCCGCATGCGCGCTGCAATTCCCAAAGGCTTTCTGCGAAAGCTGGGGAAAATTGCTCAGCGAGGGCTCCGTCGGCGCCGACGTCACCCATAAGTGAGGACTGATTCCTGCTGCTCCTGGAGAACACCTGTTACAGGTGAGTAACTACTCTAACCTAGTCATGCTACCTACTGTAGTACAGAAAACTAATATTTCTAGTATTTTGCATATTAACTAGCCTGGGTTAGCCATTAATGCAGCAATTACTCCACGCTAACAGTTAATGCAGGAACAATGCTAACAGTTCGCATGGCACCTTAGCAGCTAATGCAGAACAGGGCGAAGAATGGGTGGAGGATGGGTGGAGACTGCACCTTACAGCTACCGCCTCTCAGCTATTACTGTGGCAGAAAACAAGGTATAGATAACACCAACTGAATAGGTGTAGCTAACGGCATTGCATTATCTGCCATTTGTTTAACGCTAGTAAAGAACATTTCTCTGCCTTAACTGAATGGCAAAATGTCAGGAATACCTCCAATGGTTAATGCATTCATTTTCACTGTCAACCCATGGGAACTACAAAATCTTCCTGCATTTTGGTCTAGAGTTATTAACGTCACTGATTAGCATGCATTAACGTTATTTTATTTATTTTATTTATTTAACATGTTTTGTATCCCGCCTTTTCCTTCAATCAAAGCGGTTAATACAGCACAAAGTTAAACAAAGGTGAGGGAAACATACATTGCATTATCATTACATCACAACAAAACACTAGGAGTACAAACAGGGAACACAGTACATAACTTACATTACATTACCTTACATTAACTACAAACAGCATATCGCTGAACAGAATGAGCATATAGCAGCAGATAGTGGGTCCCGCACGGTCCACCGCCTAAGGGCCACGCCAAAGGGCCCTCTTGCGAGGCCCTCAGGCGCGGGCCCGCAAGGCACGGGCGCGCCATTGCTGAAGGGATTCTAAATGATTTGAAAAGTGCTCAGATTGGCTGCAGTTTTCTCTCACACACAGTTCCCAACTAAGTAGGCACAGCTGATTCTCACTCACTGCTCACAGGATCGTTGGAGCCTTTGCTGAAGGGATTCTAAATGATTTGAAAAGTGCTCAGATTGGCTGCAGTTTTCTCTCACACACAGTTCCCAACTAAGTAGGCACAGCTGATTCTCACTCACTGCTCACAGGATCGTTGGAGCCTTTGCTGAAGGGATTCTAAATGATTTGAAAAGTGCTCAGATTGGCTGCAGTTTTCTCTCACACACAGTTCCCAACTAAGTAGGCACAGCTGATTCTCACTCACTGCTCACAGGATCGTTGGAGCCTTTGCTGAAGGGATTCTAAATGATTTGAAAAGTGGGTTTGTGAAGTGGAGAAGTAGCCTACTTGTTATAGCAGGAAAGCTGGTTCAAATCCCACCGCCATTACCTCAGGTACAAAGTGGCCCTTTTGCTAAAGGTTAATGGGCAATGATGAAGTTAAGTGCCATTGTACCCATAGAAACTAAAAGGTTGTGAGCAGGGCCAGAGCTTCCATTACACGATCTAGACAGTCGCCTAGAGCATCTCCAGGGGTACCTATTACCACCATTGTTGCTCCTTTTCAGGGCTTGCAATGGCAGCAATAGTTAGAAACCCTGAGGGTCTTTTTTTTAATATATTTAACAATTTAAACAATTTTACATCCAACAAAATTGAATGAAAAGGCAATACTAAAGAAACAATAATCAGCTAAATGCTTTAACATACAAGTCATCAGAAGTAAAAAATAGACCAAAGCTTTACCACTAGTGAGGCAAGAACAGGAAATAAAAAAAGTAAAGGCGCATCCACACCAAAGATAAAGGAAAAAATCCTAATTCTAGCAGCTACTGCCCAGGAGCTGCCCCATAGCCATCCTTAACTAGAGGTTTCTACAGGGTCAGCCACCTAGCCACAAGAAGCTAGATAAATTGTTCAGGATCAAAGAAAACAAATTACTTAGCCTGCCAAGAAATCAAATATTTACAAGGAAATATTAACTTCATAGAAGCGCCAAGTTTAGTGGTCCTGGATCTCAGAGCTGGAAACTCCCGGCGCTTCTTTTGTGTATCCCTAGATACATCAGGAAACACCTATATCTTAGATCCTAGGAATAACGTTGACATATTACAAAAGAATAACCGTAAGACAGTGTTCCTGTCTGACTCAAAAGAAAAGCAAGCAATCAAGGTAGCCCTTTCCGTGATGACCTCCATGGATAATCCAAGAAAGGCAGTCAAATTCCCAGTACTGGGAGTAAGAACAGGCTCAGGACTTCCATTCCCACTCCCTAAATGGGGATTGAGCAATAAGTACTGAGCCCAAACAACTGGCGGAACCATTTCCCCAGGAATTTTCAAAATCTCTCCAAGATATTTCTTTAACATGTTCACAGGTGGAATCAACAAACATTTGGGCTTACTTGGGCTATGAGAGTTGCTTTCATCATGCAAGCTGCTTCTTTGGTTTGCTTGGCTTTGGACTCCGTTCCAATACTTTTGGCCTCTCTGAACTTTATCCCTTTGAGTATACCTCTTTTGGACTCTGTCCCCTTGAGTTGGCTGCACATGGAAGCTTTTCTGTTCCAGGCTTCTCTCACTGCTCTGGCTCTGGCCTCTGCCTTCCTCTCCTCTCTTGCCTTCGTCTCTGCCTTCCTCTCTTCCGCCCCTGCTCCTCTCACTGATCATCTGGTTTCCTTTATAAAGGAATTTCTGGTTTGCCCATTCTGAGTTTGAGGACAGGTGAAACTGCTTGTTACTAATGTGATCAGTGCTAGAGCACATTGCTTCAGGTACTGTGTAAGTGTTCATGCGCCCTCTGGCTGAGCTGCACTGGAACTGCGCTCTCTGCCTTTTCTGAGTTCCATGAAAATCAGGAGTTTTTTTCAACACTGTTTCTTTTCTAGCTCCAGCCTCATGACAACGTGCTATTTGTTAGCAGAGATCCAGCGCCACCCCAGTGCTACATTTTGGGGCTGAACAGGCTCCTTTACTAAACATACCTCTAAGTGCCCACCTGATTTGTGAGTAAACCTATGCGCATCCAATCTGTGCACATGGAAATCAGCTCATACTGAGTAAAGGAGTCCCTGGGGGAGGGGCTGGAAATGGGTTCGCGTTCATATGCCTACTTTTCAAAAAATATACATAAGTGTATGAATTAACCTGGAAAAGGTGTGTGTGCACAAGAGCCTGTGTGAATGAAGTGCATAAACCCCCTGGTGTAATATTTAGGACAAAACCATATTCACATACTTTCTTTCTGAAACTTTTTCTAATTACATGTGCATTCCTTTTATGCATGCAGAGTCATAACAGTACCCATGAAGGGGGTAAGTGTATAAGCGGAAGCATCGTTTAAGGCGCCTAGGTTGAGCCTATTTAATAAAGACATGTTTGTGCCTACTCGTCTTTACGAAATGTTAGTGTAGGTGGCATAGTGCTTGCCTACATTGCAGGTGTGGACATTTACAGCTGGTACAAAAAAATATTACCATTTCCCTGCTTCGTGTGTTGTACAGGCCTGTTGTGGGGGCAGTTCCAGCTTTTGCATGTTGTGAGGGTATCATCACTGTCATTGTACCAACTGTCATGTGGCCTGGTACAACTAGCCAGACGCAATGAGCGCATAATGCCGCTGGCTATGAATATGCACAGAATACAAAAGTAAACAGCAGGGAAATCATGTTGCAAATGTTTGTTGCCTACAGAGCTGTAGGATATGCCCCCCTCTGCCAGCACAGGACTGGAAGCTGAAGCACCTGAAGCATTCTTCAGTGTGGTGTCTCCTAAGTCCATGTTCCCTACATATCACCACCTGTTCCAGAACTAGAACGTGATGTACAGCATGACGAGGTGGTTCTGTGCAACAACCACACAAATGCAACCCAACAAACAGTACAACACACAAACCAGGGCCTCATGCTCCAAGAGTGGTGCCACAGGGTCAATGACAGATGGTGAGAATGGGGTAAAAAAAGAGAGGTACAGAACAGGGTATGGATGAGATAGGGAGGACAAGGGGGTTAGGGAGAGTGGAAGAGAGGGGATGAGGGGCTGGGTAGCAGAATGAGGGGGATGGTATAAACAGGCATGGATGAGTAGGGATGGGACACAGTATGATGCAGATTGGGAAAAAAGAGATGAAGAGATGTAGCACTTAAAGTGGCCACAAATACCACTCCTGCAAGGGTGGGCAGGGGCCCTGGGAACAGCTGTGTAATTGGTAGCAGTGGAGGGTCAATGTGGGCACCAAATGGTGCAGATCTGATCACATACCTCCCTCCCACAGAGACTTTGGCATGCGCCTGACACTGAAAGCACTGAAGTGCCAGTTCAGGACCATGCTGTGACCGAGGCCTGAGCTCCTCCAGCACCTCAGGGAGGAGGTGGCAGCATCCACAGGTAAGCCAGCAACATGGCATGGTACATACCCCCCCCCCTAGAAATACAACAAATGACATCATGTATGGCTTCAACTTATTGATAACAGCAGATATGTTGTTAGCCTAGCATGTGTGGATACATGACTGCCCAATGGAGTGTGCATGTACTGTTACCATTGTGTGTACCAGTCTGTCAGCTCTTTCCATCTCCTGCAAGCCCTACGTTACACCCATCATATAGCCCACTGTCCCTCTCTTCACAGCCAGAGAAGCTGAGGAGAAGGTGCCGAGGGAATCAGCCAGGCAGCCTCCCCAGCCCAGACTGCCACAACCACCATCTTTAGGAGCATCCTTGGGGCAGCAAGCTCCAGCTCCAGATCCAATCTCAGCACAAACACCACCGCCATAGCTGCAAACCACCCTCACAATCAGCACCTCTGAGAGGGAGGAGGAGGCCACTGCAGAGGCCCCAGATGCAGTGGCAAAGGAAGAGGAAGCAGAGGAAGAGGAGGACGCAGAGAAGGACCTGAATGAGAAGAAGGAGGAGAAGGTGGTGGAGGAGGAGGAGGAGGACTCTGAGATGGAGGAGGAAGAGGAGGAGGCCGAGGCAGTGGAGGAGTTGGGGGGAGCACCAGGGGAGGGGCTGTGTGAGGTGCATGCAACCAAGGTGGCGGTGGATGATGGGGAGGGGATGGGGCTGCTGAAGCAGGCACAAATGTCCTGCTAGGGACAAGGGAGTCAGGCAGGTCAAGGAGGAAGGCCAGGAGGAGCCTGAGTTGTCAGCAGAGTCTTCTGCACGTGAGCAGACCCCCACGGCCCCCCTGCACCATCAGAAACCATCATGGGTGTGTCAGATGGGCTTGGAGGCTCTGCTGACACCCAGGCTCCTCCTGCACCAGTAGGACCCAACTATGCCTCCTGCAGACCCTGTCCCAGGTACCTCTTTTGCCTCTCCTCAGGAGCTGGTGGTTGTTATGGGCACTGGTGGAGGAGCTGTAGCTCCTGAAGAAGGTAGTGGTGAAATCTGCAGGGGTCATCTTCACAGGGCTACAGACCATAGCTGAGGCCCTGCAGAGCCACAGCCAAGGTTCCCTGGGGCCCTAGACTGATCTGGGGAAGGAGGGGTGGCAAGTGTGGGAAGGCTGAGGAAGGGCTATATTAGTAGGGCTAATGGGGGGAAGGAGGGGAATGGGAAGGGGGGTGTTGTTGCAATAAAGGCCATTTATTGTAAGTCACCGTGTTGTCATTGCCTCCTGCAACATAGGCAGGTGTCTGGCACATTGGGGTGGCAGATATTGGTTTGCACTGTACAGATCAGGGTCTGTGGCAGCTGCTCAGCCAGTGTTGGGACCTGAGTGTTAGCACATGGTATGTTGAGGGTACAGGCCAAGGTGGTGGCCAGGACAGCAGTCCCATGGAAGCAAGGCTGAGGGACACCATATAGTGTTGGCTAGGGAGGTATGAGAATGGAGAATGCTGGAAGCTAGAGTGTAGGTGCAGTCTGGTGAGAATGCAGTCTGCTGATGGGACCTGCACATGTGGGTGGATGCATTGTCACACATGTACCTGGGCATAGGTGTGGTACAACAGAGGTGAGAGCATGGACCACACCAGTTGCAGCCTGGACACAGGCCCCAGGTAACATATATGTGCATGCCTATGTATGCAGTGTGGTACTGTAGTGGGATATCCATGCAATGGGCAATGGGATGGGAGTGGGCACACAGCATAGGGGGGCCACATGGGTGCTCATGTAGGTCACATGGACTCCTGGTGCTGTGGGCCAGACTATCCAGTGATTATGGCATACCTACCTGGGCCCTGCCATAGGCAATGGCTGTGTCCTCACTGAACAATCAGCATACAGTTCAGGGGCCTACTGTCAAATGGCATCTACTGAGGGTAGGTACCACTGCCTGCACATGGTTGGGGCATGACAGAGATGTCTGACCGCAGGATCTGTCCCTGTCTGGGTGTCAGGGTTGTGGAAGGACCTGGATATGGGCCACTGGATGGGAGCCACAGTGCAGTGACAGACCCCTACACACATCGAAACAAAGTGCAATAATTTGGGTGGTGAAACGGGGTCCAGGGCATGCTGCACCTGGCTGCAACCCTGACAAGCCACAGAGGTGCCTCCAGGATTCTGGGAAATCAACATGGTTATTGGTTCTGCAGGAGCTCACTGCCACAACTGTGTAGTACTGTTGGGGGCCATGGGCTACACTTCTTCACGCTGTCTCCCTGGCCTCCCAAGTCAGGCACCTATGTGGCATGTCGTGTACCTTCCCTCTAGGGCCATAGCTCCGAAGCACATCACTGTCCCCCATACACAGCACTCCAGTGCCTAAAGTTGTGTGTCATTCTTTGAGTGCACACAGCCTCCCTGTGCCCTCATCCCAGATCACACTTCTAGCTATACACTTCTGTGCCTCACCCAGCAGCCACATACCTCATAGAGTACAGGTAAGTTCCTCCCACTATATTGGTCCAGTGGCCCACATTCGCCCACCCATGCCTAACAAGTGGGAGCACGGTCTGGCTGCCTGGTGCATGACCAATTACACAGCAGTTGATACCTCAGCATATCATGCTGTGATGGTGTCGTTGGATGGCGGTTCTGAATATGGATGTCTAGCATGCCATAACCAAGAGTCTTCTTGCCCAGTTTTATCTGTTAACTGCATAGTAAATGATAAATTATATTTACCTGATTTTGTTGGTTAACCATGTAGTAAACAAGATATCCCATTTACCCAGTTTTGTTGTTTAACCGTGTAGTAAACAAGATATTCCACTGAGCCAGTTTGTTGGTTAACTGTGTAGTGAACAAGATACTTCACTTACCTGGTTACCTTGGCTAACCCATGAACTGCAGCACCTGAATATCCATGGTTAACCTTTTCCATGGATATAGTGGCTCCTGGCACACACCATTAGTGCCGATATCCGGCTTTCCAGTGCATGAATCATACATGGGTTTCTCTTATCCTTTTGGGCGGGGTGTGTCCGAGGGCACGGCCTCATAACGGCGTATTTTAAGAATTTTCCACAGGTTGCCTTCTGTCTCCCTCATGGTTAGCCATTCAGACACCATAGCCAGTACACACGGCCATGAAATACACCCATAAGATTAATTTCACACCCTCAGAGACCTCCATGGTCCTGGGGCTCATCATAAAAGAGCATATCACCTTTTCTGACTCTGAGGATGCCAGCACACAACAGTGTGGTTGGCAGGAGATCTCCTGCAAAGTGAATGCTGTGTATAACCACAATCATGATGTGGAGGACCTGAAAAAGAAGTGGCGGGTACTACAGAAGTGTGCAAAGGAGAAGAAGACAGCTAACAGCAAGCTTCCTCCTGAATGGCAGAAACCCCTGAGCCCCCTGAAAGAGCAGGTGCTGCAGTTCATGGATGACATCAACACTGTTGGCATTGTGGGTCATGTTAGCTCTGCTCCCGCCACACAGGAGGGTGAGTAGCTCCTGCTCCCTGGCTGGTGTGTCACATGCTAGATTGTTTTGCCTTAAGTCACAGGGTATTGGGTTGTCATCCCACTCCCATGTAGCACTGCCTACCCTCTCGTTCAATCCTGGCCCCAGCATGCTATCCTCCATGCCCTCCCATGGCTCATCCTGACTGCCATCTCACCTGACTGCTACTGACTCACCTGGCCATCCCCCCCCCCCCCCACCTGTTCA
The DNA here is from genome assembly GCA_033557465.1 of Ichthyophis bannanicus. Lineage (NCBI taxonomy): Eukaryota > Metazoa > Chordata > Amphibia > Gymnophiona > Ichthyophiidae > Ichthyophis > Ichthyophis bannanicus. Next base: position 33,988,085 of record CM066050.1, on the reverse strand, counting down.
TAGACAGAGATGCAGATATGTTTTCATGTGTCCCTTTGGTGGGTCGGGGGGGTTTCTTGTACCATCAGGTAAAAACTGTATGACGCCACTGTTGTCCCTTGGCAGCTGCATCTGGGACTCCATTCTGTGCATCCAGAAGCACGACACAGCTGTTCTTTCATAGGTGATGTGACTCATATCTGAAAAGTCTGGTTGGGGACAGTTAGGATGAGTAAGGGGTATGCCCCCACAGTAGACCTCATGGCATGTTTGGATATACGTAGGGATGAGGGACAGCAGGGCTCTTTACAGTGTCTGCTCACTGTGCTCTGGGCACATGTGCTGTGCACATACAGGTGAGAAGATGATGTAATGTAGCCCTTCCCCTTCATGTCCTGCTTCTTGATGTGTAGCTCATTGTTAGCCAGCTGCCACCTTGGGCATATGCTGTAGGAATCTGTAGTAGGCAGTGGCTATGTTGCCATATAAGCACATTCACGCTTTGTAGCTTTTTGCAGGCTGCATGTAAAACCTGGACAGACATGGATTCTGTGCAGTCCTCCTTTACATACTGGTGATGTATGCCACCTCTCAACTGCTTGCAACACATTATAACTGTACCTCTCACCCCTATCTGGTATGGGGATATGGCTACAGTGGCAGGGAGCTGCACCGGGGCGACCAGCCCCTCGCTTATCAGGGCTGGTGTGCACTCAATGCATTCCCTCCCCTGTTCCATTGGCTAATACCAAGGTCTGACCTGTGTTCCTCTCCTACAACCCAGCCAGAGCAGAGTTGTTAACGTGTCCCAGCACGCCTTTAGCACATGCTAAAACCAATATTAACAGCTAACACCCTTTAGTAAAAGGGCCCCTGAGGGAGAACACTTTTCAGGCAGAAAGTTTGCACACATAAACTGCTATTTAGAAATGTAAGTGGCTCTGAAAATTAACCACTCCCAGGGCCTTATTGAAAAAGGACATGTTTGCAGTCTTTTTCTATGAATAAAATCTTTCATGAATTATATTCTAAGACTCTACTTTTATATGACTCTGTTTAGCAAAGGAAGTAAGCGCAAAGCATGAGGATCAGACGCTTTGAGGGAGGCTATGGGGTTTGGATGCATTGTGTTGGGGGGGATCAGATATGATGGGGTGAAGGGGGGGGAGATAAAGATGCAGGAATGGAAAAGTGGAAAGGACAGCCAGGTCAGGGTGGGCATCAGTGGGTGTGGAAGACCTCGAAATTACAGCTACCCCTGCCAGCAGTCACTTATATATGCCTTGCAGTGGGTGTAAATTCTGACGTCTACATTTTTTGCCAGAGATGTGGATTCCTATACGAAATAAGGAATCCATGATTATACTGCAGGTGTGCCCAAATCACTCCCTCTCCCTGCCCTCACTACACCTCTAGGTTTTTTAGACATGGTAAGCATATCCACATCTAAAATGCCAATCTACACACATAAATGCTGCTTTTTAGAGGCGAGGATGCTTCCAAAATAATCCCCTTAGTGTGCACTCAGAAACTGTAAGACAAACCCCAAGGCTTACGCAATGGAGAGAATGTGATCGGGAGAGTCGACGGAGGATATTACATGTATGCTCTGGTCTTTAACCCCCTTTTTCTCCATTCTCCTCTAAGATGCCAGCCCAAGCGACCCACATATCCCGTCGTCGGCAGAAGCTAGCGACTGATCCTTTAGCAACATTCTGTGCCAGCAAAGGATTGCCTCGTGCAGTGCCAGAAGTGTCTTTCCTCCAGCCCCAGGGCCCCTGCCCATCGCCTCCATAACACTCTCAAGCATATCGCTTTTCTGACTTATTTTTTTCTTTATTTCTCACTGACAAACAAAATCTCTCTTTGTTGAGGGACTTTTTTCCAGGGGGCAATGACCATTTTCTGCCCTACCCCATTCTTCTCAAGTCAACCCCATTACCCTCCCCTCAACACACTGAGCCTATGCGCTGTTCCATGCACGTCTTTTTATGACCAGTTGATCCTTTTCCCACAAACACAACGCTCCAGGTCACTGAAAAAAGAAACGGCCATCAACATTAGCCCTTTTTCTTGTTAGCCTCAAGTAAATTAAAATATACATTAAATTTAACTTTCTGACCCAAGAGCCTTAGACTTCCCTTTATTATCTAGAAATGGGTTTACTTTGATATTCACTTTGAAAACAGTTCAAGTAATAAAATGTGTCAAAGTTCAGCATGTATTTTAAATGGCAAAATTGTTGTAAATTTCAGCTCAAGCAGTTCGGGTTTAACCTCTAAACTGACTGTAATGACAGATGGGGTCATGGAGGCAACGCAACTTTTCCATTTACATGGGGGAGAGTGAAATGAATCACAAACAGCTTTTTAATGCATACATGCAATTTTGATTCCCAACAATAAGCACTCTTATTGCTGTGGGTAATGGAAGGAGATCCATTCATTACAATATACCCAACTGTTTCTCTGGAATAGGCTGAAACTGGCTATTATCTGACCCAGCCTTTGAAAAACTTTTTTGACAAAGTGGTAATTAATAAAATAAAATACTCTTATGATTTGCTTCTTGTAACATCCAGGGTGGCATGCGTTTAATTGCTTGTGGCAAAAGCACCTTGATTTTGTTGTATTCTGGAAAGAGGTGAAGGATTGTTCTTGTATTTGTTATGAGAGGGATTACTCCAAGGAAGTGAACTGATAATAACAATAATATATTAATTTATAAACCACATTTGCTAATGATGATCACAACAAGATGGTGTAGAGTGGTCAAAACATTTAACGATAAATGCATAATTCATTCCCCATTCATTTAAGTTGCCCTCTAAGTCCAGCTGATTCTCAGAGTCTGACTAAGATCATTTGGTCATGTCATATACAGCAGCAGATTGACTGTCAGTTTTTGCATGCTCTTTGTAGACGGTGCCGTTAGCTTCTGTCCAGCAGTAATTCCAGGATGCGGTGTACATGAGAAAGGAGAGGAGCCACTTTGCTTCCATTAGTCTGGCTATGTGGATTTGATTATGGCTGCACTACTCTACCCTGATGACAATTCCTACCAAATTCTCCTAAAACTAACTCTCTCTTTTGAATAATTAGTCCTTTACTATGCAGTGCAAAGATGTGAGGCTACAGTATGAAAGGCAGGCTGAAAAGAAAATCGAAGCCTCGGAGTTGTGGAATAGTGTGATGTGATGTTCGTGAAGGGAATGGTTCTTAATTTCCATCGCAGTTGCTAAGGGAGTAATGAAACAAACTTCTTTTTGGATCTTCCTTCCAACTTTACCATCCATGCGACACTTGCATGACACCTAAATAATAATTTTGATGTCTTTTAAAAATGCAGAAATATGTGAGGGTCTTGTACCAAGAGCATTAGCTGACAACCCGTGTTCTGACAAACACTGAATGCGCGTTGGGACACGTCGTCAGCTAGCACAGGGCCATGACAAATAGTGCGGGAGGATTCCTGCGCTGTGCAACCCACGTTAAGGTCATGAGTGGGTGGAGTAGGATGGAGAGTGGACATGGTGTGTTCCATGCAGTTAGTGCAAGGTTCACACCACAAGCTAAGTCCATTAGCGCAGGATCACTTAACACCAACTCAATAGGCGCAGTTAAGTACAGCCAAGCTAATATAGTTGCACTAAAGGACAGGGCTCTGCATTAACTGCTAGAGAAATGCTTTCCACATCCCTGACAGTTAACACAGTGGTGTTGCACCTAACGTGCCATAGTTTTGGGGCTTTGGGTACATTTGGTGCAATGTCCTGGCATCCAATAGTAAAAGGGCACTTTTTTTTCTATATTTTAATCACTCCTCCAATTGATGTACTTAGATTTCGGTAAAGCCTTTGATGCTGTTCTGCGTAGGTGATTTATAAATTAATTGAGCACCCTAGGGATGGACCCTAAAGTTACTGACTGGATTACAAATTGGTTGAGTGGGAGGCGACAAAGGGATCAGGCAAATGGAGCTCACTCTGAGGATAAGGATGTTACCAGTGAAATGCCGCGGGGATCTGTCCTTTATCTGATTTTTTAACAATTTTGTAGGTGATATTGCGGAAGGGCTGTCAGATAAGGTTTGCGTCTTTGCGAATGATACCAAAATCTGCAATAGACACCCAGGAAGGAGTAGATAACATAAGAAGGAATCTAGCTTAACTTGAAGATTGGTCAAGAATTTGGCAGCTGAGATTTAATGCTAAAAAATGCAGGGTTATGCATTTAGGCTGCAAAAATGCAAGGGAGCGGTACAGTGTAGGGGATGAAATACTTCTGTCCACAAAAGAAGACCGGGACCTGGGCGTAATTGTTTTTGATGATCTTAAAGTGGCTAAACAGGTAGAAAAGGTGATGGCAAAAGCCAGAAGGATGCTTGGGTGCATAAGGAGAGGAATGGCCAGCAGGAAAAAGGAGGTGACAGTGCCTCTGTATAAGTCTTTGGTGAGACCTCATTTGGAGTATTGTGTGCAGTTCTGGAATCCACACCTTCAAAAGGATATAAATAGGATGGAGTCGATGTAGAGGGTGGCTACCAAAATGGTCAGTGGTCTTCGTTATAAACCATATGAGGGTAGACTTAAAGATCTCAATATGCATACGTTAGAGGAGAGGCAGGATAGAGGAGATATGATAGAGATGTTTAAATACCTCCGTGGCATAAATGAACAGAAGAGCCTCTTTTGATTGAAAGAAAGTTCTGCATGAGGACACACAGAATGAGGGTGAAAGGGGATAGACTCGGGAGTAATATGCAGAAATATTTCTTTACGTAAAGAGTGGTACACGTGTGGAATAGTCTCCCAGTAGAGGTAGTGGAAACAAGGACAATATCTGTATTCAAGAAGGCATGCGACCAACACAGAAGATCCCTATAAGAAAAAAGGGACTATAGTAATTGGTATGGAAGGGCAGACTGGATAGGCCATGTGGTCTTTTTCTGCCGTCATGCATCTATGCTTCTATTTCTATGCAGGAGGGCCAGGTATGAGCTAATGAACATAGTTAAATGAGGGGTGGGATAATGGAATGTGAGAAAACATATTTTACTTCTTGCTTTGAGCCTTAGCTGACAGAGGGTACAGGCTCAGTGGGCTTCCTCCTCTATTCCCAGATATGAGTCATTCCATAGAACTGAAAAAGAAGCCCATGCAGATGGGAATGAAAAGCTGATAAAGCATTGCACATTTAAAAGCAGAATATCCAAAAATCGCTTCTAAAGGATGTTTATTCCGTTTTTATGAGAAACGCAAGGCCTCTGAGTCCTGCAATGATTCTTTTTCCTAGAATTTTTTTCGCCCCAGATTTGGGTGAATTGAGCCCTGAGTGGAACTGCAGCTGACCTGAGACTCCAGATCGCTAGACCACGTTTCCAGGTGCTTATGATGTCACATGAGATTGAAGCAACTGGATCCTACTAGATGCATCATGTTTTCAACTAAGCGTTAGCTTTAAACTGAAATTAAATGTCACTGGATTAAAAACGTCGCCAAAGTATTAAAAATCATCAAAGCATTTGTTGAAGTATTGCATGTATTTTGTCAAGATTGATTTGGACAGTATTGTTTCTGTGACATTTGTAATATAACTAAAAAGTAGTTATAATTATTATATGCTAAACTGTGGTCATTTGATCAAATCATCTGTGAAAAAATAATTGCATCTCCAGGGATTTTAAAAAGCAGAATAAAGTCCCCAGTTACAAACACTAAATACAACTTTTGGTTATGGATCATTATTTATGAATATGAAATACTGGACTATATTAATTTCAAACAAGCACTTTAAAAACAGCTTAATTTATAAAGGTTTCCGTAATTATACAATGAGAAAGAGTATTTGAAATCGAATTCCTGAGGCAGGACTAGAGCCTGGCCACATGGAGCAATACATATCTCAACTGGATTTTCCTGCACCTGACTTGTGTGCAAGAAGATTTTGTCTGAGCTCTGAAGTAGCCTCCAGGGGATGAAATTGAGAACGGTCCATGGAAATGCTAAGGTCATCTGAAGTCACTGGGTCCCAAGACACTGGACTTCAATCTTGGACTAAAAACAAAACATCAAAACACCCTCGATTCCTCCACTTTGCTCCACTGTGCGCTGACATTTCTCCCTCAGGTACAATATGATGACCTGTTCTGTACTGAAACTCATGCTGGATTCCTCATGTATTTATTTCTTTATTTTATTTAGCTATATTTATTAACCGCTGCCCAGACTGACGGTCAAAGAGGTGCACAAAATGAAGATCACATAAACAAAACTTTATAAAACACATCATAATGAATGCAAAACATAAAAAAATAAACCATTAAAACAATTATCTTGACCTACCAAGTACAGGAGATTGAAGAAAAGCACATCGCATAAAACCTCATCTAGATATGGTCCACCAGCAGATCTGATGAGAGCGAGGCCCAGGGGGAGGGGGCGATACGTGACACTAGGACCTGTGAGTATCTGAAGGGGCCCAGCCCCAGCCTGCCTTGTTATTTTTTATTATGAACAATGTTAGTGCATTACAGATTTTCAAATTGCTGGCCTTTTGGAATGGCTATCATGGTAGTCACAATAACACAATTAACATGGTCATTTACTTTGTTTTGACATTTATTACACTGGTACATTAAAAACAATTTTCAAGCATTGTAGGGGGCCCAGAAAGGTTGTCTGCCCTGGGGCCCATGCTGGCTCTCAGCACCCCTGTCTACCAACTACCTGTACTAATAAGAACAACATACACCCATTGCAAGTACACATCATCTCACCAACACTTAACTTCACCTCAAGATCCCACCACATCATTCTACTAATGGTCAAATAACAGGAAAAAAAACTGGTTTCAACCTTCTTTCTAAACTTTAAATAGTTCATCATACATCTTTCATTTGTAAAATAAAAAATCTTCTATATCAGAATATAACGATGGAATGAATTCATTTGCCTATGGAATACAGAAAACAAATGGCCTTCTAGAAAATTATCAGTGTTATTGATATAAAAGGAAGAGATACGCCCATGAGATTTTTGAAACTTGCACATACACTCAAAAGATCATGAGAGTTGTATTAAAAGAACTTAGCCATCTTACCGCAATGTTGAGTAGCATTATTCAGATATTTATTTGTATCCCGCTGCTTCCAGTGATCAGCAGCGGTTGCTATACATGGTAAGGTTGGTTGTACCGGCCAGTAATTAGGGGTATGTACAAAGTGATTTAGGGAGGGGGGGTAGCACACAGCAAACAGGGTTACAGATTTACAGCTGATTGATGTTAAGATTTCATACAAAGTATTTATATACATATTTACACAAGCCTGACTGTTAAGACTTCACATGGGATCATTATAAACATATTTACACATGCCTGAATGCATTTCATGAGGTTAAATTGAAATGTGATTGGAAGAGGTGCGTTTTAAGTTTTTTTCTGAAGTCTTTTAGATCACAGATTGCACGCAGTTCACTTGGCAACCGGTTCCAGAGTGCTGGAGCTATAAATGAGAAGGCCCTGTTACTGGTACATGCATTAACCTTTCTGAAGGACTTCGGGAGACAGAGGGTATTGAGGTTTGCTGTTCTTCTGCTTCTGTTGTTGGGTAGATTGGATAGTAGGCTATTGAGATGTGAGGGCGCTACATTCTGGATGAGTTTGAAGGTAGTGACTAATATTTTGTATTGAATGCGGGCCGAGATGGGGAGCCAATGTAGCTCAATTAGGACAGGCGTAATGTGGTCAGAGAGACTTTTTTGCATAATGATTCTGGCAGCAACATTTTGTGCCATTTGCAGAATATTTATTGTTTTTCTTGGTAGGCCTTGCAGTATGGCATTGCAATAGTCCAGGTGTGGAATGATGAGGGCTTGTGCGACAGATCTGAAGTCGGCATGATCGAGTATGCTACGTAGGGGCTGCAAGACTCTTAATTTGTGGAATATAGCCCGGTTGGTAATTCGAAGATGCTTGTCCATGTTTAGGTTGCTGTCCAGCATTACTCCTAGGTATTTTATCTCTGTTTTGATGTTGTAATTGTTATTGTTCATGGTAATCGTTGCCGGGGGGACGAATCCTGGTTTCCTGGAGATACACATTGCTTCTGTTTTCTTGTGGTTAATGGTCATATTATTGCGTTGAAGCCAGATTTGAAGCTCGAGTAAGCATTTTTCAAGGTTGCTGAGGTTTGGGCTATTTACGTCTAGTTGCGTGTAAAGCATTAGGTCATCTGCGTAGATATGGTAGTTGATGTCGTGGTCCTGGAAAACCTTGCATACAGGTTGTAGGTATAGGTTGAATAGGAGGGAGGAGAGGGTGGAGCCTTGTGGAATGCCTTGTGTTTGCGGGAAGGGGGTTGGTTTATCATTGTTGAATTGGACCTGCTGCATTCTGTTTGTTATGTAAGAGGAGAACCATTTTAGTGGGGTTCCTGAAATGCCCATGGACTCGAGTCGCTCTAGTAGTGTGGGGTGATGCACTGAATCGAAGGCTGCCGATATATCTATGAATATGAGCATATACATCTTGCTCTTGTTTTCCAGGCCTTTGAGTAGGTTGTCCAATAGGGCTAACAGGAGGGTTTCTACGCCGTGATGTTGCCGAAACCCGTATTGATGCACATCAAGGGCGTTTGTGTCATCGATGTGGTCCTGTAGCTGCTGCTGAACTGCCTTTTCAATAATCTTGGCGAGGAAAGATATGCTTGAGATTGGGCGGTAGGAGGTTGGGTCGTCCTTGTTGAGTGCCTTGTTTTTCAAAATGGGTCGTATGAGTGACTTCTTGAGAAGTGATTGCATGAGTCCTTGCAGTAGTGAAAGGTTCACTATGTGAGAGATGTGCTGTGCCAAGTCTTGCTTGGTTGCCTTGATCCAGGAGGCTGGACAGGGGTCAAGAGGGGAGGTAGTGGTTTTTAGGCTGGTAATGATGTCTTTTATCTGCTGGTCATTCACTCTCAGGAAGGTTGACCATTTTCTGCCCTGGACAGGTTTTCCCTGGGTGCTGAATTTTTGTAGGGAGTTAGCTGAGTCCAGGTTTGGAGCGAGGAGGGCAGGTGCCGTGGGGCTAAGTTTGCTGGCATAATGATCTGCTAGCCGTTGGGCAGTTATAGAACCGCTGGGATTGTTGCCCCTGATATCTCCACAGACCAGCCCAGCACTATCTGGTTAGGGCAGGGGCGGTCCATGGGAGGAATGGGGGGCACTATCAGTGCTAACTGGATAAATGGTGACTTTATCCAGTTAGTCCGATATTCGGCTGGGATTAATCCACTGAACTTAGGTCATTTCAAAAGCAGGTGCAAGTTACAAGGCCGATAGCTACTGGCTAAATCGTCGCTCAGTCCAGATATTCAGCAGCCGCTCCTAGATACTACTGCTGAATATTTCACTGTTACTCAAACGCCATTTTGATATTGCCCATTTTGAAAATCAGCCCCGATAAATTTATATTTCATTATACTACTTAGGGCCACGTTTACTAAATTTATTTATTTACTATTTAGCTCTCGCCTTTCCAGAAGTAGTTCAGGGTAAGTTACATTCAGGTACTGTAGGAATTTCCCTGCCCCCAGAAGGCTTAAAATCTAAGTTTGCACCTGAGGCAATGGAGGGTTAAGTGACTTGCCCAAGGCCACAAGAAGTACAATGGGATTCAAATGCTGAGGTTTCTGGTTTCCCTAACCACTAGGCTACTCCTCCACTCTAAACTGTGCAATAGTTAGCATAGGGTTTATCACACCGACAGCACGGGCAGCATGGTAAAAGTCCCATGACAAACTTTAGCATGGGAAGAAGTAATAACTGGGTGGGTTAGGGGCCGAATGTGGGCACTGATGGCACATCACGGTTAACATGACGTCTTCAGTGACTGGCAGTAAGTGCACCCAGGCTAGATGTGTTGACCGGTTAGCGTGGTGAGGTGCATCTCCCCACGGTAACAGCAGGGGGACATGCCAGGCATGCCCCCAACAGCTAGCATGGGTCTACGCCACCTCCCATGCTAATCTGGGGGCTTACTGCATGCTAACAGCACAGTTTAATAAATATGCCCTTTAATAAAATAACAGAAGGCAAATCTAGCTGCATATTGCGCTTATGCTGAGTATCTAAAATAATTCTAGCTTTGAGTGAAGTAAGTTAAGATCATTGAGGCTATATGAGGAAAGCAGCAGGCACTTGCCTACCAGTCATTATAATAATGAGAATATTAACACTGCAGTTCTTATACGGTAGTTCTTTTGTCCTGTCTGAGACTACTAACTGTGAATACAATTATTGACAAATGAATGGTTTGGGTAATGTGGCATTCCTCATTCTAAAGGTGTTCATAGGAGTTAAACTTGCATAGGAATTGCTACTGGGAAATGCCCCCACAGAATTCAGTAGCAGAACAGTCCATCTGCAATTTCAAGGTAAGAAGCAACCACTTGAAGGAAAATGAGGTCGGGGCATATCAGCAAATCAAACAATTTGAGTGGGAGTGAAATTGGCCATATATATGAAATTTGGAGTTCTTTTCTTTTACAATTTTAATTTTGGAGTCTATCCTCCTGTAGGTTTTATTGTAAACCGCTCTGTTGACTCGAAGAGCAGTATAATAAAATTTTAATAAAACCATAAACCACATTTTAGAAAGGCCATATATGTGGTTGCTGTGACATCCATGAAAACATCTTACGTTGTATGTTCATTTTAAAGGGAAGGGTGGACATGTGTAAGTCCATTTTGAAATTAACATATCTCCACCTCTCACCATAAACATGTCTGTCAAAAGAAGCCAGGATGTGCAGGCACACATGTGCAGTGGAAGACGCTATTTTAGAAACATACACATGGGACATGTCAAGATGGAGATCCTAGCAACTTGAATGCACATATGCCAGCATTTGAGAATGCACACATCTACATGAACATAAGAGCATAAGATATGCCATATGGGCCAGATCAAAGGTCCATCAAGCCCAGCATCCTCTTTCCAACAGTGGCCAATCCAGGTCACAAGTGCCTGTCAGTTTCCCACAAGGTAGACACGCATACATGATTCCTCGACATTTTGCAAACCTAGACATCCCACTGCTCTTCATGAAATTTGGATGCTGCAATATTTGCCAAACATAGATGTGGTGGGGGAAAGAAACAATGGTGGATTAAGGGGAATGTCCATTTAATACCTCTTGTAAACGTCAGTCAACACAAACACTTTCTAACAACCTAAATACACCGAGGGCCTGGGGTGAATTCACCCGAGGATAATGGCTACCACTAACATGTAGCCCCTATGTGAAATCAGAGCTGCAAGTGTCTTTTCCCCGCATCCACTGCATGCCCCAGACATATCCCTGGTGCAAACAGAAGCAACAAAGTATCTGTAAAATACACAGGAGCAAAGAAACAGATACCAGGACTAGCAGAAGTTCAGGTTTGAACAAACCCCTTTTATTAATGACCCCTACGCGTTTCGGCCACCGGCCTTCTTCAGGGGGATATCATGTGAGGAAAAAAACCTCAAAATAGATTAAAACAAATAAAAAAAAAAATTAGAACACCATCAAAAAATCAAATGGTAAATAAATAATCAAATAATTAAGTAAATAAATAAATAAATAAATAAAACCTAATGTAAACATGCAAAATGTTATACATGAATAGTAACATAGTAACATAGTAAGTGACGGCAGATAAAGACCAGCATGGTCCATCTAGTCTGCCCAGCAAGATGGCAAGAGTAGGTGCACCTGTCGCTCTGTGCAGGCCACCCCTCCCCATGTTTTTGTTTCTGTTTAGGGGTGAACCCACCACTCCATGTAGGACACCCTTATTTGTTCAGACGCTAGATAGTTCAGAAGTTAGATGGTACCGTTTATTTTGCTTTTATCCTGTTGCTGTAAAGGGATCCACTGTGTTTGTCCCATGCCGTTTTGAATTCCATCACTGTGTTTGCCCCCACCACTTCCATCGGGAGGGCATTCCAAGCATCCACCACCCTTTCAGTGAAGAAATATTTCCTGACATTGCCTTTCAATTTACCACCTTGCAGCTTCATGTTATGCCCTCTAGTTTTACAGCTTCCCCGTCTTTGGAAGAGGTTTGTTTGTTCATCATTTCTCTTTAAGTATTTAAAGGTCTGAATCATATCTCCCCTGTCCCTCCTCTCCTCCAAAGTGTACATATTTAGGTCTTAAATAAAAATAATAATATGGCATGAGGCCAAATTTAAAATGAAAAACATCAATAAGTTATAAATATGTGTGCTATAAAAATATGTATAATAGAATATTAATATGTGTATAGTAAAACTATTATATATCAAACATATTTGTATGTAAGAAAAGAGATGAGGAGGATGCAATATGGCAGACAGATCAAAATAATAAATAATAATAAATAGTGAGCATAAAACCATTATGTATAATAATGTGTTATGTAAACACCAATACCTTCAGGTAAAGTCTTTCGTGCAAATAAAAGACATTGACCACTGGAATAAAAATATATATAAAAATATAAAAAAGAGAACAGATAAATCAGCTTAATGAACTAAAGTAATAAAACACATTTGCAACACTTGTATCTCGACTAAAATTGTATGAAACACCTGGATGAAATTCCCATGAGAATGTTCATAAAAGCTAAGGGGACCTCTAAAAGCAAACAGAGCTGGGACAAGGGAGGAGCTCAAATATAACCAAGTTAATGCTAAATATTTGACAAGAGATTTTGAGATTTCGTGATTACCTAAAAAGCTCTTTAAAAAACACTCCAAAAGATTACCCCCAGACGGTTATCAAAATAGATACTAACAAAACCAAGATACCTTCAAAATCCCCAAAAAATTTTTTATTTTATTTTTGTTGGACATAAATCACGAGGAGGAGGCACTGTGAACCAACCCCCAAACGCGATACATGTCCCTTTTATTCAACCACATGGGTTCAAACATCTAGACTTTAATCGCTCCAAGGCTGTATAACAATGAAACAGCAATTTGCACTTATCTTGTAAGCACACGCAACGTGCATGTTTCGGGGGACAAAACCCCTGTATCAAGCGCTCCGAACTCAACTCTGAAAAGAACTTGATCCACCATGAAACTGGCAAAAAACGCCGAAAAATTGGCCATTTAAATTGAGGATACCAGCTAAAGTATTGGCTAGCAAAACCTGCCTCTCAGGAACACCAACCAATCACAGAAGGGAAACCCCACAAAAAAAAGGGGGAACCCCTAACGTGAAAGGATGACCTCACATCACTCCCAGCCAATCAATCTCGCAATTCAGTCCCATAGGAGTCACTGATTGTAAAAGGAATATCCACCGTTGTTCAAGCCTCCGAAGTTTAAAGGTGCGATCACCCCCCCTAGGGTCAGCTGGAACATGATCAATCACTGTCCACCGCAAATGTTGAAAATCGTGTTGAAGTGACAAACAATGTGAAACCATCGGGGCTGTGAGAACCTGGTTACAGAGGCGACTAGCATGTTCAATTAAACGGATTTTAATCTGCCGGGTGGTGCTACCAACATATCGCAAAGGGCAAGCACAATCAATAAAATAAACAACATGAGTTGACATACAAGTCGTTTGCCAATGACGATGGAAAGTCTGACCCGTATGCAAGTCGTTCCACAAAGTGCCAGGAATAGTAGTAGCACAAAATCGACACTCCCCACAAGACTCATGAATCCCAGTCCGATGTTGGGGGTACAGTTAAAAAACACTAACATTATTGCTGCCAGAATTGATTTCATTCCCAAAAGTGCAAACTATACAATAAAAAAAAAATAATAAAATATCTTGTGCCAACACATATTTATAATTTATTGATGTTTTTCATTTTAAATTTGGCCTCATGCCATATTATTATTTTTATTCATGTATAACATTTTGCATGTTTACATTTGGTTTTATTTATTTATTTACTTAATTATTTATTTACTGTTTGATCTTTTGATGGTGTTCTAATTTCTTTTTATTTATTTGTTTTAATCTATTTTGAGGTTTGTTTCCTCACATGATATCCCCCTGAAGAAGGCCGGTGGCCGAAACACGTAGGGGTCATTAATAAAAGGGGTTTGTTCAAACCTGAACTTCTGTCAGTCCTGGTATCTGTTTCTTTGCTCCTGTGTATTTTAAAGATACTTTGTTGCTTCTGTTTGCACTACCTTTTGGTTAGCCATGTTCTCCTCGTGGAAGGAGGTCCTTAGCTACAATGAGAAAAATCTACAAGATATGTTACCAGAGGACCCCTTCTTTAACCAGGAAGACATTAGCAGTGGTATTGAAGACATTTGCACCCTTGTTGCACCCTTGTGCACCCTTGTTGTATGTAAACCGCACTGATAACAAATAGCGCGGTATATAAAAGTTATAAAATAAATAAATAAATAAATAAATTTGGGGAGTGACTGTGCAGTCTACACAAAAAATGGTGAAAGAAGAGACGCACGCCTCATCACTCCTAGAAAACTGTCACCATAAGATCATTCCAAGAGGCCTGAGGGTTCATAAAGCTCCAGGAATGTATCGGGATGATGAAGAATTTTTGGCCGATTGGACAAATATTAAACAAATGTTCTTTGGATCTTATGATCTTACTTATTAACACATCACGTCGAAAAGCAGAATCTTTGCGCACCGAAGTAGGCCTAAAATTAGCTATGTTGAAAGAAACAGACAAGAATTTTGAAAAGTCAAAAAATGATTATGATAAAAACGTGTTAGAGTATAAGAAATAATAAAAGATAGAAAACTTAAGGAATTTAAAAGAGATGAAGAGGATTACAAAACTGGTAATGTATATTTTTGGACCAATGAAACAATTGCCCTAGAAGTATTTCCAGGAAAAGAAAATATGATCCCAAGCATGACAGGTATAATAATAATAGATCTCGATATCCCTCAAACACAGGAAGTCCAGAAAACAATAAAAAAAGGAGTCGTAGTGATCATTTAGACCCTGTTGACTCCTCTGCCCCCCTGTTTTCTTCTTACCCACCTCTGAACCAACAAAATAAACACAAGCAGGATTTTTGTATGAACAATTTATGGAAAGGTGGAGGGAACACACACAAGAAAGAGTCCTGGTTCCAAGACAATCCACATTCTTACAAAGATTCTCCCTATCACATACGAAAACCAATGGAATTTCACTCCCGAGGGAGAGGCAGAGGTCAGTATCACCAATACCAATCAGAACACTAGAAGGAATTTTTAATCTTTCTAGTTATGAGCTTACTTCTTTGGAGATTTCTGTTTTAAACAAAGGACTTTCCTTTGTTCCTACAAAAAAATATGACCCCTTTACCACACAAGTGGAGTTATTCAAGTTTTTTCGGAAACTTCAAATAAGAGTTTTTTGACAATCACACGATAGGACCGCATGATGTTTTCATGATCAGTAGACCTTCAACCTGGGTTCCCCCCAAAACGAATAATGCGATGATAGAGGCCTTTCAAAAGGTAGTATATCATGAAATACAGAAATTATATGATGAGAAGAAACCACACACTTATTTTAATTTAAGTCGGGAGGAAAGAACAGCATTGTTGCAACTTAAAAATAATTATGAGATCATTATCAAACCAGCAGACAAAGGAGGAGCTCTTGTCATTCAAGACAGGGACTCTTATATACAAGAGATTTTGCGACAAGTAAAAGATACCACCTACTTACTATGTACGTTTAAAAGATAATCCTACTCAAGTTCTCAAAAGTAAAGTAGACACACTAATTTATGTAGGCCAAGATTACCCCAAAAGAAGTCGAGTTTTTAACAGTAAACAATCCTGTAATGCCAACGATATATGTCTTACCAAAAATACATAAATTCTTAGTTAATCCACCGGGAAGACCTATAATATCAGCAATTGGCTCTCTTTTTGAGCCTGTTTCCAAATTTTTAGATGTTTTTCTTCGTCCCTTTGTAGAACTCACTCCTTCATACATTCGAGATTCATCTCATATGATACAATGTTTAAGTATCTATCAAGGAACTCATGATGGAATTTTATTGATAACTTTGGACATAAAATCATTATATACCAATATACCTCAAGAGGCAGCCTTAACAGTTTTAGAAAGTGTCCTTATTACAAGATCTTTTTGTTTTCAAGAACTATATTACCATCAAGTCAGGGGTGTTGCCATGGGGTCTTCCGTAGCACCCGATGTTGCAAACCTTTATGTTTCAAATTTTGAAAAAGTTTTTCTTACTTCACATCCATTTCAAAAGCAGGTACATTTATGGAGGCGTTATATAGACGCCTTATTTTATATTTGGGAAGGAACATGTGGTCAATTACTTGCATTTATTAATTGGCTAAATTCTTTAGAGTCCCATTTACAATTTGAACATACATATAGCCCCGGACAAATTGCATATCTAGACATCTTAATTAAGAATACGCCAGATGGTTTTATTACTACTCTTGTTTAGAAAACCTACTGACAGAAATTCATTACTACATTTTAGCAGTTTTCACAATCGCTCCTTAAAAGAAAACTTGCCAGTAAGTCAATTTTTAAGAATTCGTAGACTATGCACTACTGATGGTGATTTTGAAAATCAGGCCATAATAATGAGTAATAGATTTTTAGATCGTGGATATCCAGTGAAATATGTTGAAAAGCATTACAACGCGCGCGTTCTTCAGACAGGGAGTCTCTTTTGAAACATCACACTCATGAGAAGACTAACAGTATAGTATGTGCGCTTACTTTTTCTGCTTATTCAAGAAAGATTACACGAATTTTAAGGACTGCATGGCACATTTTGGAACCTTTACCTTTTTTAAAAAATACTAAGTTAATAGTGGCTTACAAGATGTTTTTCATTTTAAATTTGGCCTCATGCCATATTATTATTTTTATTCATGTATAACCTTTTGCATTTGGTTTTATTTATTTATTTACTTAATTATTTAATTATTTATTAATCTGTTTCTTTGCTCCTCCTCCAGACATATCCCTGACACACCCGGACATGCCTCCATTTGACTTGGGCATGATAGTTGTAGAGACATATACAAATGGGCAAATCACGAATAAGGCTTCTAAAATAACCTCCATCAGGACACTGGTTTATCATGTTCAAGAAATCAACAATTGAACTGCAAAACAGATAAATCACAGAATAAGCATGCCAATCCATAATTCATAAATTCATATATTTACAGTATATCTACAATACAGCTCTTATTTTGCATAACGTGGAGTGATATTTTATAGGGCATCCAAGTGCAATCTAGAATGGCCAGGGCATGATGTGCAGAAAAACACCCGGAATGTCTATTTCAGCCCGATTTTAGAAATATAGAGGCCCCTGATGTGGATACTCGCCCTGGCGTCCACATATGCATCCCTGTTATGAAACTGTGGGGTGAGGATGTCCATCTAATGCAAGGTAGAAAACATCCTAAAGAGTAAAATTACTCAGCATGTAGATAGTCATGGCCTAATGGGAGACAGCCAACATGGCTTTAGACAAGGAAGATCTTGTCTTACTAATCTGTTATGTTTTTTTGAAGGAGTGAATAATCAGGTGGACAAAGGTGAGTCGGTTGATATTGTGTATCTGGACTTTCAGAAAGCCTTTGACAAGGTCCCTCATCAGAGACTTTTGGCAAAACTAAAGAGTCATGGGATAGGAGGCAGTGTACTATTGTGGATCAGGAACTGGTTAAAAGATAGAAAGCAGAGGGTAGGGCTAAATGGCCAATTTTCCCAATGGAGAAAGGTGAATAGTGGTGTACCACAGGGATCTGTGCTGGGTCCGCTGCTTTTTGACATATTCATAAATGACCTGGAAAGTGGAATAATGAGTGAGGTTATCAAATTTGCAGATGATACAAAACTATTTAAAGTTGTTAAAACCCTAGAAGATTGTGGAAAATTGCAAGAGGATCTTGATAAATTGGAAGACTGGGCATCAAAATGGCAGATGAAATTTAATGTGGACAAGTGCAAAGTTATGCACCTAGGGAAGAACAACCCAAACTATAGTTACACGATGCAAGGTTCCACATTAGGAACCACCACCCAGGAAAAAGATTTAGGCGTCACTGTGGATAACATGTTAAACCCCTCGGCCCAGTGTGCAGCGGCGGCCAAGAGAGCTAATAGAATGCTAGGTATCATAAGGTAAGGAATGGAAAATAAAACAAAAGATATTATAATGCCTCTATATCGTTCCATGGTGAGACTGCACCTTGAATATTGTGTGCAATTCTGGTCGCCGTATCTTAAAAAGGATATAGCGCTATTAGAAAAGGTTCAGAGAAGAGCCACCAAAATGGTAAAGGGGATGGATGGATACTTCTATGATGAAAGGCTAAAAAGGTTAGGGCTCTTTAACCTGGAAAAGAGACGGCTGAGGGGAGATATGATAGAAGTCTATAAATTAATGAACAGAGAGGAACGGGTAAACGTAGATCGATTGTTTACGTTATCAGAATATAGAAAGACTAGGGGACATGCAATGAAGCTACAGGGTAAACTATTTAAGACTAATAAAAGAAAATATTTTTTCACTCAACGTGTAATCAAACTCTGGAATTTGTTACCAGAGGATGTAGTAAAGGCTGTTAGTGTAGCTGGGTTTAAAAAAGGTTTGGACAAGTTCCTGGAGGAAAGGTCCATAAACCATTATTAAGAAGGGACCCAGGATATCATTGCTTGACCCAGTACAAGCATTGCGTAACCTATGTCTTTTGGGGAAACTGCTAGGTACATATGACCTAGATTGGCCTCTGTTGGAAACAGGATACTGGGCTTGATGGACCTTGGTCTGACCCAGTATGGCATATCTTATGTTCTTATGTAAGGTTGCATACAAGAACATCCATCGACATCGAAAAATGGAAACGTCAGCCCAAATTCCCCAGCAGTATTTGTTGTCAAGATGGATAACATAAGGGAGATGAGTGTACCTCCTTCTCCATACCCTCCACATGTTTGGCTGACAAAACAAGCACTTTTCCAATGCCTGTTCATGCCTGGAGCAGGTATAAGCTGTGACATAGCTCGGAATATCCAGTACATTACTGGAATCAGACGAGGATATCCAAGTTCCTGGGAACACTCAGACATGCCTACACCGTGACCCGTTCTGCCTTGGACATCCTTGCGCTGGTTCGTCTACAGACCCGACCTCTAACATGGCTCTGGAGACATCTCTGTGCTTTGGATATCTCAATGCTCATTTTCAGACATTCAAAGAATGAATATGGCTTCTAAAATAATCCCCACAATGTATACACATAGGCCCCTTTGCTGCTCCATATGCTTGGAACAGACTACCTGTGTCATAGAAACATGATGACAGAAAAAGACCACAAGGCCCATCTAGTCTGTCCTTCCATAACAACAACTACAACAGTCCACTTTTTACCTTTAGAGATCCTCTGTGTTGGTCCCATGCTTTTTTGAATTCAGTGTCGATGCATCAGGCTCCTTCTCTGGCCTTATTCAAGTCCAGGCTAAAGACCCACTTCTTTGAGGCTGTTTTTGGATCCTGATGCTCCTCATTCTCTTGTCCACCACTTATGTGTATCTTATCTTACTCTAGTCCCCAGTTCTATGATGTTTTTTCATCTTGATTGGATTGTAAGCTCTGATGAGCAGGGACTGTATCTTATATCTATATGTACAGCACTGTGCACACCTTTTAGCGCTATACAAATGATTAGTAGTACCAGCCCTTTCACATAAAAACATAACTATGCCTGAGGCATGTTGCTGATCTGGGTGATTTTTCAGCTTTGAGATTTTGCATATGTTTATGTTTATTGTATTTGCTTAACCACCTTTCAGAGGGACCAGCAAGGCGGTGTACAATTAATAAGAGTATAAATAAAATAAGAAGAGGAAAAGAACTTCATAAGATCATAGGACAGAAAAGGCAGGCATACAAGGAGTCATGCAATCAGAAAATGGGAAATAGGGGACACTAGGGAATAGAGAAGGCTAAATGGGCTTGAGAAACTAAGGGAAGGTGCAGACGATTGTCATGGATGTCAGGGAAGGCATAGTGGGGAGAAACGAGTCAGAGAGATAACTGGGGGAACCAGAGAGCAGTACATGATGTACGAAAGTGAGAGGTTTGTACTGAATGTGAAATTTTACAGGGAACCAATGGTAACGGATGAGGAGAGATGAAATATATTCAAACCGAGAAATAAAGGAAAGGACACGGGCAGCAGTATTTTGAATACCAAAGTTGGTGTAACTGGTATTGAGGAAGACCAAGGTAAACGGCATTGCAATAGTCTAATTTTGAAATAACAAGAGTAAAAAGCAAGGTAGACAGGGAGGGGAAGATGAGAAAAGGACGAACTGCATAAATTTTGCAAAGGGAGCAGAAAAAGCGACATACCACAAACTTGCAAACAACATTCTCAGTAAACAGCATTACACCAGCCCCCTCTGCAGGAAAGCTAGTGGAGGATTCCCATGCAGCTCCCACCTGCTTAGCAGGAATGTTGCTTGCAAACAACTTCACAGACAAAAAGTAGCATGCACAAAACACCAGACCAAGTACATCAAAATTTGCATACATAATAACATGAGTTATCCTATTTACAAAGCCATTCGTACTTTGGTATATCAGCCCATCGTGCATATATTATTATTATTAGCACTTAGCTCACACTTTTCCAGGAGACAATGAAGGCAAGTTATATTCAGATTCAGTATTCATTTATAGATATAAAACAAAACAAATTATGTAAAATACATGAGTGTATAAATGCTGCATGATAGAATGTGTATATGAAACACTGTGTGAATATTTATAATAATTGTTTTCTTTTTACAAATGTGAAGTGCAGTCTTTCCTTCAACAAGTACCTATGGAGGGACTATTATAAGGAGGCGCTTACTTTAAGCATGAGACTAGACACCTAAAATGGGCAATATTAGTCATTTACACATGTACGTTGTCCCCCGCAGCCCCCTCTGGTGGCGGCGTAGTGGTTCCACCGGGGCTGGGGAGCGCATAAGATAAGGGGTATTAGGGTTGGCCTGTTGCGAGGGTCATGAGGTAGCGGCCCTCTGTGCCAACCTCGTTGCCAACTTCCTAATAAAGCGACTTTCAGCCAAGTGTAGGGAAAAAGGAAAAAGGCATTTATTTCACCTTTACGCAAAATGGTTCAAAATATGCGGTTAAGACAATAACAGGGCTGTATCATTCCTTGTATCAGGTTCAACTCACACAAAACGTTCAAAATAACATTGTTAATCTTCACAGAAACTTAAAACATAAAGCATCCTGTATTCACTTCATACATTCTGTTGCTCCAAACAGCTTAAAGCTTTCCTACTGTACAATATATACAATCCATGGGTTCAACTGCCTCATCAACCTCAGATTCCCCTGGCATCCATTCCATCTCTGAGGGGTCTGAGTCTGAAACCTCAGGAGGGTTGAATTCGGGCTTTCTAAAAGCATGCCATACTGTGTTCCAATGCTGGTTTGTCAGCTTGGGGCGTCGGTTTTTGGCTATGGTATAGAACCCTGGCTGTTCATCTGCTACAGGTTTAAAAGTTCGCTTGTCCCAGCCTTTAGCATTACTAGCTTTCTTCTTGGAGAGATTATCTGTTACTTTTTGCATAAAAGTGTCCTTATCATACAGATAAAACTCATTCTTTTGTTTCTCTCTTGTGCTAAGTTTAGGCAAGCAATCGCAGGCAACAACTGTTTTTACCTTTAAACTTCCTGCAGTCTCTTACAGGAAAGGCTTGAGGCCTAGCCTGATTGTCCTCCAATTCTTGCTGGCTCAAGTATTCACAGTGTATCTTTCTTTCTTTAGAATGGGGAGAAACTTCTCTGAGGCATGGCTGCAGCTGATGCGTTTGTCCTTCACTTCCACCCCTGTGGCAGTTGGCTAATGGCCGCGCCCTCTCAGCTCTTCCCTGTTCCCCAGGCCTCTGAGTTTTCCATTCCTCCTTCAGGTTACTTCTATAAAAATCTTTAAAAGTACCTTTCTCTCCTTGGGTATTCTTTTCAGCTGGATATCTCTTTCTCAGATTGTATCCCAGCCCTTCTCCCTGGATAGGGCCTGCTCTCCGGCCTGCTCTCTGGCCTTCCTCTAGGCCTGCTCTTTGGCCTTCACCTCGGCCTGCTCTCTGAGTTATTCCTTGGCCTGCTTCTCGGCCTACTCTCTGGCCTGCTCCCCAAGTTGCTTCAACTCCTCGAGCTGCTCTGGGTCTGAGACCGACTCCAACTCTGACTCTGACTCCGCCTTTGACTCAGACTCTGACTCCGACTCAGCTCTGTCCCTGCTTAAATCGGGACTAACTGATTCTAGGTCCTGCCCATAGAGGCGTGGTTCCTCTGCTTCCAGGCTGGCTCTCCTGCTCCCTCTATGTGGACCTTCAGGAAATTGCATGTGAAGCTTGTTTTTTTCAACATTTAAAACTTTTTTTTTTCTGCCAGAGGGTCCGCTGTATCACACATCCCCCTTCTCAAAATATTACGGGCTGGGGGAAGCTCTTCACCGCAGCACGTAATACCTGACCTAAAGTCGGCTTTTCTCTGCTGCTCGCGACCCTGTGTGACTTGCTTGCTGTTTACCGGCACCCTGTTGAGGTGATATCTATGCTCGGTATGCGTCCACAGCACGTCCCGTTCCTGCCAAGGTCGAAGAAGATTGGCATGGTAGACCTGTTCCCATCCTTTTGAGTTTCACACAACATAGGAAGTGGTGCCCACCGGGTGTACTACGGTATGGGGACCCTTCCACTGGTACTCAAATTTAGGAGCCGCGCCAGGTACTAGAACCACTACCTTCTCCCCGACCTTTAAATGTCTTGGTTTCGTCCGTCTGTCGTAGTAGTGCTTCTGTTTCTTTTGGCTCTCTTTAAGCTTCTCCGTAGCAAACCGAGAAGTTCACTCAAGGCGTGTCCTTAAGTCTCGCAGGAATAGAGGTACACCTCTTTCCTCTTCCACTGGTTCAATCCACTGCTCTTTCAAAACGTCTAGTATACCTCTAGGCGAGCGTCCATACATGAGCTCGTATGGTGATGTACCCAATGAGCTTTGCTTTCTTTCCCGGCAGGCATACAGTATGAAGGGTAGCATGGTGTCCCACTCCTTCATTTCTCCGTTCAAGGCTCGTCTCAGCATCTGCTTTATGCTTTGGTTTAGACGTTCTACCAATCCATTGCATTGGGGATGGTAGGCTGCCGTCTTTACATGTCGGATCCCGAATGCCTCCCCGACTTGGGCGAGGTATTTCGATAGAAAATTACTTCCTCTGTCTGTCAAGACTTCTTGTGGGAATCCGACCTCACAGAACAATTTGACCATCTCCGCTGCAATCAACTTAGCGGAGATATTCCTTAGGGGCACTGCCCAGGGGAATCGCGTGGCCTGGTCAATGATCACCAGGATATATTGAAAGCCGCGCGGAGTCTTGATAAGGGGTCCGACGATGTCCATGGCCAGTCTTCTAATGGGCTCCGCTATTACAGGCATCGGGACTAGCGGCACTCCCGCTGGTCGGTGCGTTGTAACCCTCTGGCAGGACGCGCAAGACTCGCAAAAGCGGGTGGTCTCCCGGAAAACGCCTGGCCAATAAAATCTTGCTAAAATTTGGTCCAGGGTGCCTTGTGAGCCTTTATGGCCTCCTGTGGATGGTCATGGGCTAGTCGCAGGACAGATAGCTTAAATTTGCTTGGGACGACCAACTGCTTACGGATCAGTCCAGTCCGCAAATCTTTGCTTTCTCTGTACAAAATTTCCTCATCCATTATAAACCTGGGGTACGTCTCACAGTCTTCCTGGGCCTGTTCGATCGCTCGAACCAACGCAGGGTCCGCCCTCTGCTCCATTTTAAAGGAGGGAAATTTTTCTATTACCTCTGCGGGTATCCAAGGCATACCTCTTCCTGCTTCCAACTCGGCTCTGCCCCGGGATTGGCTTTTCCTCTCTCTCCTTCGTTCAGCTTTAGGTTTTCTTCCCTTTCGTGCCGGGTCCCCTATTAGCTCGTCATGCGAAGGGAGATCTTCTAGAGCAGCTTCTTTTGAACAAGAGGGCCTCTCACCATCCTGAGAATGGGCCCTCGTAGAGACTAGAGCCTTAGCTTCCCTTGTATCTCTCTCCATACCATTCAACTGGGGTATGGGAGCTTCCGCCCGATCAGGGTGCATGCCAGTGGAATCTGGTTTAACTTGAGGCAAAAACCCTTCCTTCAACGTTTTTCTAAATTGTGGCCAATCCCGGCCCAGGACCAAGTCCTGCGGTAACTTTGGCACCACTGCCATTGGCATTTCTTTTACAATGCCCATACCCTTTATCCATAATTTATAAATGGGGTAGCGTGTGGCTGCTCCATGCATGCACTTAATTTTCACATATCCTTCGGGTGATTCTGGAACCGAGAGTCCATGATCCTGGATGGTCGACCATAACTTCTTAGAAAGCATGGTCTGGTCGGCTCCAGAATCTAACAATGCTTGTACACTTATACCATGTATTTTCACATTGATCAAAAACCCATCATGCATTAGTCTTGGTGACTCTCCTACCAAGGCAGTTCGTGTATGACATTCATATTGTACATGTCCCTTCTTACCACAAGCAAAACATTTCCTCGAATTTGCTTTGTCTAGGGGCTTATTACTCTGCCACCTACCACCTGGAGGACGTGAGGGAATCCCCCTTCCTTGTGCCTCCAATCCCATGGCAATTCGTGGGCTTGCGCTAGGCTGTGTCACTTTTTCAGCCTCTAAGTACCTCTCCGTGAGTGCTATGGCCTCTGTGGTATTGCCACAATTCTGGAGCATCAAAAAGTTTTGCACTCTACTAGGTAGGGCATTCATGTACTGCTCCAAAATTATCGCATCCATGAGTGTACTTGTGCTCTTCCTTTCGGGCTGCAACCACTTATAGGCTAGGCTACGTAACCTGTGGCCTAGTGCCTTAGGTGTCTCATTTGCCTTAAGCACGGTAGCTCTAAACATTTTATTATACGCTACTGGCGTAAGACCAACACGATCTCTAATCGCTGTTACCACATCAGGATATGAATTCGCTAGTTCTGGGGGCATCAACCTGTAGGCCGCCAGCGCTTCACCCGTGAGTGATGCCGCTAGGCGTATTGCCCACTGCTCCTCGGGCCACTTAGCCGAATTCACAATCCTAGCAAAAGTGTCTAAAAAGTCATCAATGTCATCGCTCGGACGGAGTTTACCGATCATTAAGTCTGAACAAGACCAGTGTCCGTGGTCAGGGTTTACCCGTCCGGCGAGTGATGTCTTCTCCTCTTTGCTCCGAGCCAGTTCCTCCCGCTGTTGTGCAAGCCATGCGCTCATAGTTTCTATGACTGGCCGTTGCTGCGCTTGCACCGCCTTCAGCGCCTGCTCCTGGCTCTGTTGTGCCAGCTCAGCCTGTTTGCTGAACTGGTGTGCCATCCAGGCACACAGTTCCTTGGGCTCCATCATACCTGTTGGGAAATAAACAGAGACAAACCCAAGTGCGGCTCTTCACAATATTTTTTTTTCACACCCTCTCTTTTTTTTTTTTTTTTGACTTCCCCAGGTATCCAACACTAGGTAGGTTTATATACCCCTTACCTTGCTCTAGTGTTGCATCAGCTTTGGGGAATATATGTAGTCGTCCAGGGGTTGCTCCACCACTCCTGGATTCACCAGAGGATCTCCCACCTTCAGGATTTTTTTTTTCTGTTTTTCAGCTCCGGTCCGGATTTCAGGACTCCGCTCCTTGTTTTTAACTCCGGTCCAGCCTTTTGTAACTGCTCTGCTCCTGGTTTTTCTTCCTCCCATCCAGTTTTGATGCAGGACGGTCCAGGTTTTACTTTCAGCCTTCTTTTTTTTCTCAAAAAGGAAAAAGCTTATACTTTTCTTTTGTGTAGTTACCAATACAGTCCTGTACCCTTGAGGGTACCGCAAGATCCTCAAAACTACGCCACTTATGTCCCCCGCAGCCCCCTCTGGTGGCGGCGTAGTGGTTCCACCGGGGCTGGGGAGCGCATAAGATTAGGGGTATTAGGGTTGGCCTGTTGCGAGGGTCATGAGGTAGCGGCCCTCTGTGCCAACCTCGTTGCCAACTTCCTAATAAAGCGACTTTCAGCCAAGTGTGGGGAAAAAGGAAAAAGGCATTTATTTCACCTTTACGCAAAATGGTTCAAAATATGCGGTTAAGACAATAACAGGGCTGTATCATTCCTTGTATCAGGTTCAACTCACACAAAACGTTCAAAATAACATTGTTAATCTTCACAGAAACTTAAAACATAAAGCATCCTGTATTCACTTCATACATTCTGTTGCTCCAAACAGCTTAAAGCTTTCCTACTGTACAATATACAATCCATGGGTTCAACTGCCTCATCAACCTCAGATTCCCCTGGCATCCATTCCATCTCTGAGGGGTCTGAGTCTGAAACCTCAGGAGGGTTGAATTCGGGCTTTCTAAAAGCATGCCATACTGTGTTCCAATGCTGGTTTGTCAGCTTGGGGCGTCGGTTTTTGGCTATGGTATAGAACCCTGGCTGTTCATCTGCTACAGGTTTAAAAGTTTGCTTGTCCCAGCCTTTAGCATTACTAGCTTTCTTCTTGGAGAGATTATCTGTTACTTTTTGCATAAAAGTGTCCTTATCATACAGATAAAACTCATTCTTTTGTTTCTCTCTTGTGCTAAGTTTAGGCAAGCAATCGCAGGCAACAACTGTTTTACCTTTAAACTTCCTGCAGTCTCTTACAGGAAAGGCTTGAGGCCTAGCCTGATTGTCCTCCAATTCTTGCTGGCTCAAGTATTCACAGTGTATCTTTCTTTCTTTAGAATGGGGAGAAACTTCTCTGAGGCATGGCTGCAGCTGATGCGTTTGTCCTTCACTTCCACCCCTGTGGCAGTTGGCTAATGGTCGCGCCCTCTCAGCTCTTCCCTGTTCCCCAGGCCTCTGAGTTTTCCATTCCTCCTTCAGGTTACTTCTATAAAAATCTTTAAAAGTACCTTTCTCTCCTTGGGTATTCTTTTCAGCTGGATATCTCTTTCTCAGATTGTATCCCAGCCCTTCTCCCTGGATAGGGCCTGCTCTCCGGCCTGCTCTCTGGCCTTCCTCTAGGCCTGCTCTTTGGCCTTCACCTCGGCCTGCTCTCTGAGTTATTCCTTGGCCTGCTTCTCGGCCTACTCTCTGGCCTGCTCCCCAAGTTGCTTCAACTCCTCGAGCTGCTCTGGGTCTGAGACCGACTCCAACTCTGACTCTGACTCCGCCTTTGACTCCGACTCTGACTCCGACTCAGCTCTGTCCCTGCTTAAATCGGGACTAACTGATTCTAGGTCCTGCCCATAGAGGCGTGGTTCCTCTGCTTCCAGGCTGGCTCTCCTGCTCCCTCTATGTGGACCTTCAGGAAATTGCATGTGAAGCTTGTTTTTTTCAACATTTAAAACTTTTTTTTTTTCTGCCAGAGGGTCTGCTGTATCACAACGTGTATGTGGCTACATAGGTATGTACATGGGTTCCTAGACATTAATTTGATGGTGGTAGGTGAGCACATGGGCAGAGTGTGGATGGAGAATGCACATACGTACATAAGTTATGTATTTCATAGAAACATAGAAATATGATGACAGAAAAAGACCACATGGTCTATCTAGTCTGTCCTTCCATATCAACAACTACAACAGTCCCCTTTTTACCTTTAGAGATCCTCTGTGTTTGTCCCATGCTTTTTTGAATTCAGATACTGTCCTCATCTCTACCACCTCCACTGGGAGACTATTCCACGGATCCACTACTCTTTCCATAAAGAAATAGTTCATAGAAACATAGAAATAATTTCATTTCCTATTTTACATACACTTTCCTCTGCTGTTTGTGATAGCTTAACAGAATGGATAACTGGAAAAATGAAGTAGTTGCTAATTTTGTGTAAGGGTTATTTATACTTGCTCTTACCTTAATTCCTGTCTATGATCTTGTTTCCCCCCAGAGGACCATTTTTGGCTATTGTTATGCTTTTCCAGCTGTTAGGAGCAGAGGAGTAGACTAGTGGTTAGAACACTGGCTTGGTAACAAAGCAACCAGGGTTCGATTCCCACTAGTACTCCTTGTGGCCTTGGGCAAGTCATTTAACCCTCCACTGCCTCGGAAGAAAGGCCTGGCAATCTACTTCCGGTGACACTGCCAAGAAAACCCAGGAGCTTCTGGGTCGCCAGGAGTCAGGACTGACTCGAAGGCACACATTGCATTTTTTGCTACTGATCTGTACTTTAATACTGTCTTTTTTTCATACTTGATGCTTTATTATAATCGTAAAGCATTTTGAATGAAGTAAACCACTAAAATGGTACATATAAAATGTTTAAGAACATAAGAACTGCCATACTGAGTCAGACCAAGGTCCATCAAGCCCAGTATCCTGTTTCCAACAGTGGCCAATCTAGGTCATACATACCTAGCGGTTTCCTCAAAAGACACAGTCATTGATATCCTGGGTCCCTTCTTAATAATGGTTTATGGACCTTTCCTCCAGGAACTTGTCCAAACCTTTTTTAAACACAGCTACACTAACAGCCTTTACTACATCCTCCGGTAACAAATTCCAGAGTTTGATAACACGTTGAGTGAAAAAATATTTTCTTTTATTAGTATTAAATAGTTTACCCTGTAGCTTCATTGCATGTCCCCTAGTCTTTCTATATTCTGATAACGTAAACAATCAATCTACATTTACCCGTTCCACTCCATTCATTAATTTATAGACTTCTATCATATCTCCCCTCAGCCGTCTCTTTTCCAGGTTAAAGAGCCCTAATCTTTTTAGCCTCTCTTCATAGGGGTATCCTTCCATCCCCTTTACCATTTTGGTGGCTCTTCTCTGAACCTTTTCTAATAATGCTATATCCTTTTTAAGATACGGCGACCAGAATTGCACACAATATTTGTGGGCTTCCTTTGCCCCCCCCCCCCCTCACCAGCAACCTACTGGGCTCTTGGAGCTACAGAAGACTACATTCAAAACAATGGGAAGGTTATATAAAAGACAGCAATAAAATACACACATCTATATACAAATACACCAAAGCTTTAGTGGAGAGAAACAAACAGAACCAAGTTCTCCTTGTTTACTCTAACTAATAGCCATGGTTCACTTTATTTATAAGGCTCTTTTAGATGATACAGCATAATTTCACTTTATTATGACACGTCAATTATTACGTCTCTATCACATCATAGGTCAACTTTAATCAGTGTGGGTCAGTATGAGGAGACATACATGAATTCCAAGACATAATTGTTTACTGCTGACTGGGTTGGTGTGAGGAGACATACACATATTCCAAGACATAACTGCTTGATATCTAAAATTGTTTACTGCTGACTGCTTGGTATCTACTAATCCCTGAGACTGCAAGGCTAGAGTACAAGCTGCCCTTTCTTGTTTACAGGACATGTAAACCTTCACTTAGTAAGCAAATATATGAAGTTTTATTTCTAAGCAAAGTTCTGAACAGAATTAACTCTTTCTCAGGTTTAGTCAGTCTAATAGTGTACACTACCCTGTACAAACGAACATGCTTTCAGTCCCTCCTCTGATTCTGTAAAGAATCATTTCTAAAGTAAGGAAACTCATATATTGCCATTGAAAAGAATTAAAACTAGATTCTGGGTCAATCCGTAACATCAATGTAGGGGTCAGTGATTCTACTGATTTCTTACAGGAAGCTGTGAAAAGTGAAGAGGTGGAAAGAACCAAGTGCTGACATAGAGAAACAGCCCCAAGGTACATAGAGGATTAATACTCCTAGAATGAGAATTCCCAAAATACCAAGCAAAGATGCTAACATGCCTTGCAAAGGCCTGGATAATGAATTACAAAATGTAGAAACAGAATCAAAGAGAGCTGAAAAGGAACTTACATAACTCTCACTTGAAACAAAAGTACGGTTGCTAACTTTTTCTAATAGGCCTTTCACTATTTTTCCATTATTATCAAGCATACTACAACAAAAATCAACTATTATTCCACACACACCATTTTCCTTTGCTAGGAGAAAATCTAAAACCATTCGGTTCTAGGCTGCATAAGCTGACACTATGTTTACTGGACCATGCAATACACACTAATTGCCTCAGTAAGAAGCAGAGCAGCCACTATAACTTCAGCCTGAGGGGATACATCTCTTTTTCTTCCTAAAGATTTGTTCAGGATTGATAACAAATTAATAGTAAAGTTCAATGCACTATGGGGTATCCATCAGGGCTATATAGCAAGCACCTGACCAACCTCTGGGAGGCTCTGTATATACAAAAGTACCACACACACAACATAATCTTCTCCTAAAACCACTAAGCTCTCTGCTCAGATTATCAAATTCGGAGGACAAGATATTCTGTATATTCTATATATTCTGTATACAATTACTCAAAACCACTTTAACTCTGGTTAGGTATGCCTAGGTCAGAACTAGAGGCATCCAAAAGGGTAGCCAGAACTACACACTTGGTTCCCGTTAACTGGCATTACTTGTAAATTACTGAAATATAGGAACCTGTACATGGGATCTTCATACCTATATCTTTAATTATTCTAGGTTCTGTGTTTGTATATGACCATATGTCACAAAACTCCTCAAAGGTCTTAGGCCTAACTCTTGATAGAAATCCATGCTGAATAGCTGTCACTGTTGGAAG
The DNA here is from genome assembly GCA_033557465.1 of Ichthyophis bannanicus. NCBI lineage: Eukaryota > Metazoa > Chordata > Amphibia > Gymnophiona > Ichthyophiidae > Ichthyophis > Ichthyophis bannanicus. The sequence continues at coordinate 33,957,449 of CM066050.1, read as the reverse complement.
GCAAACAGCAAATTATGATAACTTGAAATGTTTCTGTCATCAAGTGTAAATGTGCCTCAAAAATATTTGGATATTCCTTCTAACATCCTCATGATTCTGAATGTAATACTGTTTCATTAATAATATGCCACAGCACAACTAGGACCAGATTAGGAAATATGCATAGCCAATATGCATAGCAACAAAAATATTCTAAAACAAACTAAAGATATACCTACTCTTCTGAATACTTTTCTTAAGATGATGAAGAGATATACTCTGTGTTTAGCCTGCAAAGCACATTTCAGATAACAAAGCTTATCTATAGAAAATGTTCCCTCCAAAGGAAACTGTAAAAGCACATTATCTTTAGTCACTGCATACCAGTGCACAACATAATTAGTAGCCATATCTCCATACTTTTCACGCATACAGTAAGAAGAGCTACCTTTCTGAAGAGCTAAACTCATAGCCCTAACATGCCATTCACACCATTGAGACAAATCCTGTTCACCTAACAGATTGCTCATTGCTGGCACCATATAATACTCACAAACACCTTCCGCCCTTGCCAGGAATGTTGAAATCTGTAGAACGGACACGGCACCAACTGTGGGCTTCCTTAGCCCCCCCCCTCACCAGCAACCTACTGGGCTCTTGGAGCTACAGAAAACCACATTCAAAACAATGGGAAGGTTATATAAAAGACAGCAATAAAATACACACATCTATATTCAAATACACCAAAGCTTTAGTGGAGAGAAACAAACAGAACCAAGTTCTCCTTGTTTACTCTAACTAATAGCCATGGTTCACTTTATTTATAAGGCTCTTTTAGATGAGTGGAGGAGTAGCCTAGTGGTTGGGGCAAGGTACTTCAGGCCGGAAGGTCGGTGGTTCAAATCCCACTAGAGGACAGCAACCTTGGGCCGGAAGGACTGGGGTTTCTAGTCCCATAGGTGCTCCTTGTGGTCTTGGGCAAGCCACTTAACCCTCCATAGCCCATGTTCCCTGTAAAATAGTTATCTCCAAGTTATAATGCCCTGTTCAATGTAATTTCAGTTTGTTCAATGTAAACCGCACTGATGCAGAATAGCGCGGTATATAAGAGAATGTAAATAAATAAAATAAATAAAAATAAAATGATACAGCATAATTTCACTTTATTATGACACGTCAATTATTACGTCTCTATCACATCATAGGTCAACTTTAATCAGTGTGGGTCAGTATGAGGAGACATACATGAATTCCAAGACATAATTGTTTACTGCTGACTGGGTCGGTGTGAGGAGACATACACATATTCCAAGACATAACTGCTTGATATCTAATAATTGTTTACTGCTGACTGCTTGGTATCTACTAATCCCTGAGACTGCAAGGCTAGAGTACAAGCTGCCCTTTCTTGTTTACAGGACATGTAAACCTTCACTTAGTAAGCAAATATATGAAGTTTTATTTCTAAGCAAAGTTCTGAACAGAATTAACTCTTTCTCAGGTTTAGTCAGTCTAATAGTGTACACTACCCTGTACAAACGAACATGCTTTCAATATTCAAGGTGCGGTCTCACCATGGAATGATATAGAGGCATTATAATATCCTTTGTTTTATTTTTCATTCCTTTCCTTATAATACCTAGCATTCTATTTGCTCCCTTGGCGGCTGCTGCACACTGGGCCGAGGGTTTTAACATGTTATCCACAATAACGCCTAAATCTTTTTCCTGGGTGGTGGTTCCTAATGTGGAACCTTGCATTGTGTAACCATAGTTTGGGTTGTTCTTCCCTAGGTACATAACTTTGCACTTGTCCACATTAAATGTCATCTGCCATTTTGAAGCCCAGTCTTCCAATTTATCAAGATCCTCTTGCAATTTTCCACAATCCTCTTGGGTATTAACAACTTTAAATAGTTTTGTGTCATCTGCAAATTTGATAACCTCAATCATTATTCCCTTTTCCAGGTCATTTATGAATATGTCAAAAAGCAGCGGACCCAGCACAGATCCCTGGGGTACACCACTATTCACCTTTCTCCATTGGAAAAATTGGCCATAAATAGATAAATAACCAATGAAGCATACGTTAAGAGCACGTTTAGAGCATATGAACGCTACTGAAAACATGAACATGCTTTAGTCTATCTGCCTCCTACTGTGGCCGGGTGGAGGCAGGATTTGATCCAGGTCATGCTATGCAGGCCCGTACCTAGCCCTGTGCGAGCGGTGCGGCCGCACAGGGTGCAAAGGCTTAAGGGGCGCATTTTAGCTGTCTTCCGTTGCCTGCCGCCGCCACTTTTTCTTCTCTCAGTGGCGGCAGGCAATGGCAGGACAGCTAAAATGCACCCCTTAAGCGTTCCACCGGCATGCTAAGCAGATCTCTCCCACCCTACTCTTGCAAGGAGGGAAAGATCTGCTTAGCATGCCGGCGACTTTCACATCGGGCGCGCCTCTTCTCTCCTGCCGTGGGGGGGGGGGGGCGTGCCCCCGATGTGCAAGTTGCACAGGGCGCGATCTTCCCTCGGTACGGCCCTGATGCTATGCATACTGGAGAAAGGCTCATAGAACTCACCTTGCCAAGTTTCTCAGTTCAGTATACACACTAGTCAAAAAAGATGATTTATTATTTATTTAATAATGATTTCTTGCAGCAATTTTATAAAAGAGAATTTATCCAACGCGAAGATTCAAGAACTTGAATAAGGCAGAACAGCAGGAAAGTCCTTATAATTCTCATACTGCACCCATGCATCGCTATAGACTTATAGACAATACACCACGTAATTAATGATAATGCACAAAGATACGTCTACACAGTACTCAGAAAGAGAGGAAGCTGGCAGATAAACACATCTTGGTTCACCCAGTATGCCCTTTACTACCTTTCTATTGTGCTGCTATAGACTCTCTCCATCTCTTCCCTCCCTTGGTCTGCCACTAAATCTCTTTTGTGTCTTTCCAAAGCAAGAATAAATCCTGTCACTGCAGGCAGTAGGATGCATGTCTCCTTTTCGCTCTAAATTCATACAATCTCAATTCTATGCCTTAAAATCATTATAGTGGTGCTTTAATTCTAGTCTGCAATATATATTCATACTTAGCGTTCACATTATCTACAGAATGCCGTCTGCCTTAATGCATAAAAAGTGGATGAAATATAATACCATAATTATAGTTTCCAGATACTCCAGTGACCCATGAAAATCAATTTGTATAGTAAGCAGAGATTCTGTGGATGAAGGCAGGTGAGATCTGAATGACAGTCTGCAGGGCTCGTTTAAGGCTAGCAAATTCAGCACACAAAAAAAAGAGAAACTGGCAAGGAAAAAGGTTGATAATGTTGTAAAGTCTTGGCTGACTACACTTTATTGTCAAGCAAAAGTATCAGTGATCAGTAATGTAGGCCATTTACAGAAATGCCTTTCATTTATTTATTAACAACAATCTGAATCATTTCAAAGAATGGCAAAAGTATTCTTTCTCTGAAAGGGTAAAGAAAACCTCAAACATGCTTGATTGTATTTTTGATATATATATGAAGAAAGAGAAAGAGTAGTCTTGCATCAAAATGTTTGCTGTTTAAAACAACTGATTTCATTAAAAAATACATATATGTATGCGCACGTGCACGCACAGACATGCAATCTTCTGGAAAACACTGTTCTGTTTATACATGATGGACATTATTTGAAATAGTAAATGCTATAGTTTTACTAAGAATTCATGATTTTCATCAAAACTAAAGAATTTAGTTGAAAAATATAAGGTTTTGCCAAGAGATCAGGATTCAATTCCCAATGACACTCCTTGTGACCTTAGACAAGTCACTTTACCCTCTATTGCCTTGGAAGAAGAGGCCTGGCAATCTACTTCCAGCCATACCTCACCGAGAAAACCCAGGGGCTGCTGGGTTGCCAGGAGTCAGCAATGACTTGACGGCACTTAAAAAAAAAATCTATCTATACACACAAACACACAGGGATTATTATTTTCTGCATGTTTAATCTGAGGAGATCCTCTTTCCTCTTCAGTTTTGTGTTCTTTTAAGGAAAGCTTCCCACCTAACCTTTGGCGGAACTGTCATTGTTCGTGAATATTTTCCCTGAGAAATCATTTATTTTTGCCTTTTATTAAAATGTTCATGATAGCCTTTAATCTCAAATCCTCAGGCTAAAAATAAAACTATATTGAAATATAATGCAAAAAAGTGTAAAGCATCAATTTAAAGGTCCTTTTACTAAAGGGCGCTAAGCAGTTAATGCAGAAGTTAACAGCTACCATGCAGGTGTGGTAATACTGTAGATACCCCATGTCTGAGCCACTTAGCGCTAAGTTGCCTGCATGGGTCATGGCGGAGAGTGGGCCTGGACTGTCCATTGCATTTAGCGCACAACAATTACTACATGCTGTCAATGTTGCATTTAGCACAGGTGCGCAAAATGGCACTTCAATAGGTAGTGTTAAGTGCACCCATGCTAATTGGAAATTGCCTTAATGCATGCTTAAGGACTTTTCCTTGTGGTAAATGCAGGGGGAAGTCTGGACAGTAATCGAACGACGTTTGTACTTACCACACATTGAGTTTTGCTCCTAATGTGTACTAAGAGCAAAAGCTTACAAGTATCTTAATAAAAAGGTCCTTAAATGTGATATAAGTAGTGAGATTTTTATAAAAAGTATAAATCACTTGGCGGTCAGGTTTTGCTGGGTTTGTTTTGTAAACATGGCCTACGTTTGCAAAACAAGCAATGCTCTCAAAATATGCAAAAAATATTTGTCATTTCTGGCTTTGCACAATTTTTTACATAGGACCAGTTTTTAAAAAAAATGTGCAAAATAGTCTACTATGTGAGAAATTTTATGTAAATTCATTAATAATGTGCTGTCCAGAAAAGTATGAAAAGCAGCTCATTATTTCTAAAGTTTCTGAAAACCAGCTCATGTTTTTCCCCAAAAAAGAAAACTATGCCTCATGTGGTACAGTTATCTTTGTTTTCTGCCGAGTCCCGTTGCTATTTTTTGTGGGTAAGTTTTCTATAGAGCCTGTTAGCATCCATGGAAAACGTTTCTGCGTGAAAAGGTCATGGATTAGCACATCAGCCTTTCCATCTTCAAGAATATGCTTCCATGGCAAAAAATGAATTTGTGGCAAATAATTTACCTTCAAAGGGAACATTTGTGCACATCTGTCCTGGCTGTAAGTCGTTTCATATTACTGCTTCAGTTTGACCATTTTGGATTAAGAATTTAAACTAGGCTAGCACCAGACATCTATTTCCTTGCCCTTTGAGCGGAAGATTAGAATATCATAGTTCAATGTTCTGATTGTCACAGTGAACATGTGCACCTGCCTCAAAAGAGGTGTAAATTTGCACAAAATCGTTTATATTCTACTGGGGATTGTTCTGGGAGCCTATTTTATAAAGGCAGTTAAGCATTTATGTTGTCTTTATAAAGCAAACCGAAACAAAAACCTAATAAGTTAAACACACTAAGGAACCATCAGAATTGAGTGACTAAAGGAACTGATGCCTCACTATAGTAGCTCAAACAATTTAGTCATGAGCCCCAGTGTTTTTTTATTTTGGCAATTGTTTAGTTTTAGCAATTGTGCAAATAGTCCCTTTAACGATGAATAATGCTGAAACTCAGTGAACATCAAATACATGTCAAAAATAAAAACTGACGTAACAAAACCGGGGTAGCACGGACCCGGTGCATCCCCTCTTCATTTCCACCATTTTAGCAAACACCCAATTACAAGTCTCCCCCTCCCCTTTCCTATCAGTTCCTCTCCAGGTATACCCACATAAACACATGGCACGCATTTGGAAATAAACTGGTTACCGCTTTATTGTATTCAACAAGAACTTATAAAATACAACCAAACATAATATCGAACAATAACAACCCACACCGGATCTGGTAGCTCACCAGCCATATTATTAGCAAGGTGATACCGTCTCCACCCTCCACCGCGATCTCGCCATCAGCAAACCCCCGTCCCCAATGCTGACCTTGCCATATAACTAGTAAAGGTAGGCAAGCTTCCAGGTGCACCCTTCCAGTGCCACCCCCATCCAGGATTGTCCGGGCTGTGATTGCCCGGCCATGGCCCAACAGTAATGCTCTAAAGGCTCTGGATCCCGGAAACCTCTAGGAACCCGCCACCAGAGCAGGGCGAACGTTACAGCCACTGCACCATCCCCCTAAAACTGTGACCAGCAAGCATCCCGCCAAACAATCAATTCCAAGGCCTCCTGCCAATTATTAAGAAACACATTTTGACCAACCGGTGACAGGTGGACACCATCCTGCCAGAAAAGGCCTGCACACTCAGCATCCACCCATGGGTGCATGATCCGATAGCTCCCTTGCTTGCACACCCAATGTCCAATCTGGTGATTAATCTTAGCTAACTCCCTTGACCAGCGCCGCTGGTCCATACAGGAAGATTTCGGAATGATGTCTGACCATAACAAAATAACCCCATTGAACAACCATGAAACCTCCGCTAGGTCCCTTTTTGTCGCCCTGATGAGCTGCTTGCATGTCCATTAACAAAGATCATTGCTCCTAAATGAAGGAGAATCGCCACCGGGCAACTTTGAACCCAATCATGATGTTGCAACAAGGGTAGGAGCTGGCTCTAATGTAGGCCACGCTCGCTAAGCTACAAGATGGACACGTCTGTCAAAACAAGGCCAAACGTAGGCCCCACAAGTAGCACCACAGCTCACTGACCAGACCAGTGTACAAACGAATGACCAATCAGCCAACAGTGCAGGAACCACCGCCACATATCTGAAAAAGAGAACAGAATTAAGAACTAAACAAAGATGGCCATCCCGTTCCTGAACTCATAATGACCATAGCTCGTGAAAGCCTTGGAACGCCATCTGCCGATCCTCTGTATAATGTGGTTTGACAATCCAGCAGTGGCCACACTGCTAGCGGCACCAATGCAAAAAGAATGAGAAATGAAGAAACTAGGTTCTTCACCCAAGTGCCATATTGCAAGTCATAAAACAGCTGTGAACTTAAATCGGGTCAATGAGCGGGAGTCCCGGTGCACAAACAACAATCCCCTGCCCTCTGGCCGCAAAGCAAAATAATATTGCATACTAGCCACAGGGCAAGTAATAATACCTTCAATTGTGTTCAGAACCACCCAAAGCCCTTTTTCCAACTGGTCCATTTTTGATCTGGCCAACAAGATGCGTAGTTGATTAATTTCCACTTGCACGTGCTCCAGCAACATGCCATCGCCAGCAGACACAAAAGAGGAGCTTGCTACCAGCTCACTGACTTGGAACATCCCAAAGAAGGCCAAGCAAAAAACTGCCTGGAATAGGGCAGCCTCATTACATAATCGTAATAGCAAGTCATGAGTAATCGGACACCCGGAGTCGTATGGAGTCTGTGAGGATTGTTCCCACCTTGCAGCAACCAGAGGAGAATCCCTCTGAAGAGCTACCCCAGCCAGCTGCTCTGGAGAAAAAGGAAAAAACAGCCAAATGAGAACAAACATCCAACTTAGAAACCCCATTGACCTTAGCAAAAATGACATAATGGCCCAAGAACTGCTCAATTACCTTGCCATGTTGCCAACCTTGAGTCGACAGGAAAGAAGTCACATTGTCATAACCCCTGTAATAAGCGGACCAGGTAGCCGGCATCACTGACCACTTCAGAAGATTCAGGATTCCAGCAGGCCAATCTGCCAAAGGTACCCATCCACATCTGCTTCTGGCGACAAAGTCCGGAACTCAGCCCACTTGAAATGGGAAAGAGAGTTAGCAATTTTGTTATCAAAACCAGGAATATGCCGAGCCCTGGCAGACACATTCAAATGCAAACAAGACAAGATGAATGCACGCATTAAGGCTGCAACTCATGCATAGCATGGTGAATAACAATCAATCACTTCAACCACTGCGGCATTATCGCATCAGAATATCACTTTACAGTCGTGCAACCTGTCCGGCCATAACTCTAATGCAACTACTATCGGAAAAAGCTCCAAAAAGGCAATGTTGCGAGTAAGACCTGAATCATGCCAAATCTGTGGCCAATGATCAGCACACCAAGAACCTTGAAAATATATACCAAAGCCAAAGCCACCCGCAGCATCGGTTTACAATTGCAGGTTTGCATTGGAAGCCTCAGCATCCTGGAAGACAGATGTCCCATTGAAATCCGCCAAAAAGGTATCCCAGACCTGTAAATCCTCATGCATACTCTTAGTCACGCTAAAGTAGTGGTGTGGCTTAGAAACTCCTGCCGTGGCCGCCGACAACTGCAGAGAAAATAGCCTGCCCATTGGAATGACTCTACAAGCAAAATTCAAGGAACCCACCAGATTGCATCTCCCACAAGGTTACCTTGCTGGAGACCCCCACAGCTGACACTAACGCCCAGAGTTTAAACACCTTTTCAGAGGGAAGATGCACAATCATCTCCACTGAATCCAGCTCGATACTGAGAATTGTGATCTTTGCTGAGGGGCCTTCTGTCTTATCTGCTGCCAAGGGGATGCCAAACTCACAGGAGAAAGTGAAGAACCCTTGAAGGACAGCACTGCAGCACGCATCCGAATGAACAGATTCCATGAACAAGAAATCATCCAAATAGTGAGCCACATTTGGGATACCTGTCTGTTGCACCAAAACCCAATGCAGAAAAATACTACATTTCTCAAAATAGGCACAGGAAACAGAGCAACCCATTGACATGCAATTGTTTAAATAATAAGCACCCTGGAAGGAGAAACCAAGCAGATGGAAAGCGGACGGTTGGACTGGAAGTAAAATGGAAGGCCAACTCAATATCCACCTTGGCTAGAAGAGCCCCCAAACCATATTTTTGGACCAATGAGACTACACAGTCAAAGGACGCATAACAAACTGCACACGAAGCCCTGGGGATATGATAGTTAAATGAATGCCCCACAGTTCATAAGTTGTAAACCAAGCAGAATTTCCCTCATTCCTTCTTGGGAACCACTCCCATTGGAGAGACCACCAAATGCGGGAAAGGCCGGTCAACAAAAGGGCTCTCAATCCTGCCCAAGCCCAACTCAATTGCTAACTTATCATGTACCACTGCCGAAAAACGAAGATGCATTGTGCGCCAAAAGTGAGCACACTTTTCCCTGCACAGGTATAACATAGCCAAATTGAAAACCACTCTCCAACGCAATACCGTCACAGCACTGAGGGTAACGTCAGAACCATGGCCGCATGGCCTCGGCTCTGAGTGGCCGAAGGAGCTGCAGAGGCCCAATTTCAGCTTCACATAACTGCTGAGTGCCCACCACAACACAAGGAGCAGAGGTGGTAGAATTTACAATCAGGGAAGGGGCAGGCAGACTTGATAAACTGCCTGCAGAAATCTCCTGCCCCACCTCCAACCGCTTTTTGTTGTGACATAATAGCCCTGGGTTGAAAGGAGCGACTCCAGCACTTGCTGCACCTACCCTGGCTGACATATGCGTCAGCCAAAAATTGATGTCTTGGGTTCTGCAAGACAAATGCACATTCTCTTCCATCTTGTTCCTAAATTTTTCATGATAGTTCAACCAGACCTGCCCTTCATGAATCTGAGAAGCCTCTAAGACAGAATCCACATACACCAAGACAAGCCCATACTGATCAGGTGCATGATGTCCCCACATGCTAGCTAGACGCAAAAAAGCCCTGGTCCAGTTTACCACATTACGCGAGACCTTCTTAAGCCTGCCATCCTTCTCATCTTCTTTCCTCTTTTTCCTGTCTCACCTGACTATTTTCGCCCCTCCAGGAGGCGTAAAATATCAATGTAACGCTGCTTCTGAATTTTCTGGCATAGGGCAAGCGGAACGCCATCCCACAGCTCCAAGAAAGTGGCCAAGTTGGTAGCCCATCCCCTCAACGGGAGCCGTGCTAGCTATGGCTACCCCCCCCCCCCCCACCCCTGTGGAACCAGAAGAAGATGAAGATGAATTGGAAGAGGAGGTGGAGGAGGAGGAATCTGAAGCTCACCTGTGCTGACGTGGCCTTACCCACCACATGCTCTCCCTTGTTGTGCCCTCAACCCGCCGCAGAGCCCTCCTTTCATTCAGATGACATCTCACTTGTTGTGGCAGACACAGCAGCTGGCACTGAAACAGGAGCAGGCACTTCTGGTACGTGAAACGGAACAATGCCGCCACTTGCGTTGTACTCAACATTCACCTGCTGAGGCCCAAGTTGCCCAGGAGCTCTACCGCCAACCAATTTCATTTAACCTCCGTCCCCATGATCTTGGCAATGCTGTTACACCAGCAGGACCTGCAAAGAGACCAAAGAAGAAAAAGGGGCAGGGGAGAACGGCAGCTGCCATGCAGTAGAAGAAGCCCCTGACCACAAAGACCTGGAGGGCCTGGACCCCCCGAACAATGTTCTCAAGCAGCACCCCCCCATGGGCATATCCAGCCACTGGGCATATCCAGCCAGCCAGGTGGACAAGCAGGAGGTCCCGTCCAACCCCATCCACAAAAGAAGGCCATCCTCCTGGCAGGGGAACTAAATCCACAGTCCCCCAAAAATCCCTCTGTAGAGCCAAAGGCTACCAGGAAGCCCACATAATGCAGTAAGTCAACTGGGCTACCACTGCCGCAGGGCTCTGCCATAACCTCATGAGAGGCCCAACTCTCTCCCCTCACCCCTGAATCTCAAACGTGCTACTAATACTCTAGAGGGATTGAACCTCAGAGGGATCTAAACCACTCCCAGCCCCAATGCCCCTTCCACCTTCAAACAAATACCACTAGACCAGGCCCCAGGCCATGCCAGACTGATGCCCCAGGGTAGGGGAAACCCTAGCCCTGCCTTTGCCTCTTCTCCATGTAGACCTGGCTATAGACCTCCCCCTACCTCTCCCATGCCCACCTACCCCATCCAAAATGAGCCACGACCCTCCTGGAGGGACCTTGTTAGCCCAGGGCTGCTCAGAACTTACTCTATCATATACTTCAGCCCCAGACATCAGAGGAGGCCCCTCAGAAGCTTGCCCTGCAGCCACCAGCCATTCATCTGTCAGGGAGCTGGATACCTCTGAGAGAAGGGCAGCCATAGCGCCCCCCTGCCACCAAAATTCTTCCCTGCTTTGCCAGCATGCATCAAGGCTCCCCCATGACACAAGGAGCCTTCCTCGACAGGATTCTTTGTTGTTGTTTTTTTAATTGAATACTGTAGCGCAAGCAGGAGGGGGGGGGAAGGGTTCCCTGCGAGTGGAAGCAAAGGCCGCCCTTCACAGAAGCAGCAGAAATGGCACATAGCGCTCTTCCGCTGCAGCAGCCAGAAACCAGAGAGGAGGGAGGCAGCCAACACGAAAGGTAGGAAAGGTCGCTTGACCCCTTCCTCTCCTTCTAGCAGCCCCCCATACCATTTATGGGCTCCTCTCTCAATACAGAGAAGGGAGCCAATGCATTCAAATAAAGCCGATCGGCCCGCTTATCTCCCACCCACCAACGAATTAACAACTAAGTGGCCCTTTGCCCCACTCCTCCTAATCTGGCGAAGGCCTTGACCACAGGCCAAGGGGCCCCACATCGGGCCATGCACCCGGTTAAAGGCAGCTGCCTTGGGACTCTTCCCCATAGCCTGAAAACCCACCAGCAGCTTCTCTTAAGCAGGCTGTTCTTTTCTTGTCCAGTGAACTCACTACACATTAGCTGAAAACGCCTCACTTCTTCCCCAAATTCTTCCATACTTGAAGCTGCATTTGGGGGGAATTTGTAAGAGCCTTTATAAAACAGACATAAAATCGCATGCATTTGGAAAGATTTATGGGTGCCCTGCTATAAAATGACCCCCAAATGGGTATGTCACACAAAAACATTAAACCAAAATCTGTGATCGCTTACTACAATCCTCTTCTCAGGTAACTACTTTCACCAAACACTTTTGAAATGGGTTTAAGATTAGTTTGAAATACATTTGAAGAAAAATTTAAATGAGAATTGCCCTGCAATCATACAAAGCAACTGACGAATATGAAAGTTCTGTACCACACACATTTCAGTTGCACAAAGCAGGCCAATGGTATAGTCACTGTCTTGGATTTCCTTCTCCCATTTCCCCTTTTCAAGGTGAAAATGAACAAGATCTCATGTACAAGCAAGGTGCCAGTAAAATGCCAAACTTGACTAAAATAATGGTACTAACAAAACGGCATGGCAAACCAAATGTGAAATTTCAGATCTGATTTAAGAAGTCTAATAAGATGAACAAAGGAGAAGGGATAAATCACTGGTTTTCTTCTAGCGGAGCCGGTAAAGTAATAAAGACAACATCTGGGACATGGAAGATGTAAAGACCCATTTTGCATAGGACGTCCAGATTAGAAATAGGACACCCAAGACTAGACAGTCACAATTTTCTGCTTGTTTTCTAAAAAGCTTGTAAAACTCAGAGCCTTTGCAAAATGTGTAGGCCTGTAGGAAATGTACACGTATTTCAGAAAACATGCAGTAGGAGCAAATATGTTGTAAAAATACTCATTCAAAAAGAAAGCATTATTATTGGGCAGCTCGTACATGTAAGCATCGATTTCTACAACCTACACGTGTAAGGACAAGCAAACAATGCAGTACAGCCGAACACTGCTTACAAGCAAAGAATACTCTGCTATTGTTGCTGGAGGTATTGTATTTATTTATTTATTTGGCAGGTTTTATATACCGCCTTTCCAAAGGTCAAGGTGGTTTACATAGAACTGAACTCAACATAACACTGAACATGCATGAACACTTTTGAGGCTAAATATAACATGTAACATTATAACTTCATATAAAACAGCTAATTACAGATTGTGGGATGGATAGGAGGCCTAGGTCAGGTTACATCCACAAAGAGTTCTTTGAACAGGAAGGTTTTCAAGGACTTGTGGAAGGCTTTGAGATCAGGGGAGATGCGAAGGTTGTGATAAGGAAGCTTATCATAGCTCAGGTAGGAGCTATAGAAAAGATGATGTGACTCTGAACAAGCAACCTGTCAGTTCTGGTAGAAGCAAGAAAACAGAGTTTTCACATAAAAGACTACCAGTCCCAGAATGCACCAGGTTTCCAGCAGCCATGAGAGGGGCTGAAGTGAGAGAATGTGTGTGCAATCAAGAGAGCTATGAGGTAATCCCTAAGCACTCATCTCAAAGGGCAGGGCCTGATTCAACACAGCTGCGCTGTGTTAGGGAGCAGCACACATTAGGACAGAATAAGAATAGAGCTTATTCTTCAGATAACAGCTTCAAGGAGAGTTTCAGCAACAGTTGGAAGAACAGCTTCAGCAAAAGCCACGCAGATAGAGAGAGAAGGAAACTCTCTGGAAGGAAGAGAAGAAAGGCCATTGGAAGGTCTGGGAGATTCCAAGGCAGTACTCATACTGGGAGGTATTCCAAAAGCCAGCAGAGTCCATTGGACTGGATTCAGCCAGAGGAATGGAGTGGCAGAGATAGGAATCACCAGTGGCTACCTGGAAGAGAGAAGACTGCATGTGGAAGGGACTTTCAGACCAAGGCCAGAAGGTATGTGAGAGGAGATCCAGTGTCCAGGGATCAAGATTGGAAGGCTGGACATCAGAATTGGATTACATATTGGCCAGGCTATACAGAGAGGAATAATGATAGCAGGAGAGGCTCAGGTATGAACACTGATCCAGACCCTATCTATAATAGAGAGTGGCAGCAAGGGAATGAGCATTCTCATGATAGTGCCTTAATGAAAGACTCGTCTGTGCCAATGTATGATAGTGACCATATGCTGATTGATACAGCAGATGAAAATACAGTTTATATGGACTGTTCTCTATCTAAATGCTATTACTAGTTTTCTCTGAGCAAACACATCAGCCATCACAAAGAAACCTAACTTTGTTCTTTATTTCCACTGCAAACAGCTCTTAAAGCAGGATTTGGGCTCACACAGTAGCAGCCAGCCAGCTAAAGGCTTTCAGCTGGTCCATTGATAGTAATTAGGGCTGCACCTGATTGTGTGTGTGAGCAAGGGAGAATCACGGCTGAGATCGGCGTGGAAAATAAGCAGAAGTTAACCTAACCAGCAAAGTTTATTCTTTTCTTTGTGCTTTTGTATTTTGGTAATTATTTGCTAAGAAAACATTAGCTAATTGCCTGACAAACTGAAGGTTGTTTCTGGTTTACTTTGTGACTTTTTGTTATCCATTTAAACACTGCAAGCAAGTAACCTCATTTATAGTGCTATCAAGCATACATGTGCTGGGTGAATTAAACCCCATCAATAAAAGAAGTATTTTATTGATCTTACCACTTGGTTTCACAACTCAAATTATTGTCATCAGCTGTGTTTGGGAGTGAATGAACTACAATACCCACAATACCTTGCAAGAATCATATGAATATATGCATCGTCAAGATTGTGTAAGTTCTCACCCTAGGCAGCCGTCTGACAAGGTCCAGTGAGAGTGAGTTCCATAAGTTGGATGCATACAGTTTAATAGCATGAGAATATGTTGCCTTAGATCTTGAGGTTAGATCTTTAGGGAGGGTAAGCATGTTCGTAGCTGTGCTCCTTCTGAGGCAATTGTCTGGAGGTCTACGTGGGTGGCTCCATAGGTATTGTGGGCTACAGCTATGGAGGAGTTTGTATGTGATTACCAGAGTCTTGTAAGTAATTCTAGATAAGAAGGGTAGCCATGATTGCACTTCGTATGGAAAGGCTGCAAGGATATTGACCCTTGACCGAGGTGATTTGCTGAAACACGGCCATGTCAGATCATCAATAAAATGCATTCATTGTGTTCTTTGGATCTTCGGGCTTGGTTTGCTCGCTGCTCTGTGTTTGCTTCTCATTGGACTAGCAGAATAATTCCTCTATGTTTGTTGTAGGGATGGTGACACAAGAGCACAACATGTACTTATACAAACTCATGAAAAGAATAAAGTGAAATAAACCATACTTTAATGAGCACCCTAGGGATGGACCCTAAAGTTACTGCTTGGGTTAGAAATTGGTTGGGTGGGAAGTGACAAAGAGTACAAGTAAATGGAGCTCACTCTGAGGAGAAGGATGTTATCAGTGGTGTGCCCCAGGGATCTGTCCTTGGTCCGATTCTTTTTAACATCTTTGTTAGTGATATAGCGGAAGGGCTTTCAGGTAAGGTTTGCCTCTTTGCGGATGATACCAAAATCTGCAATAGAGTAGACACCCAGGAAGAGGTAGATAACATGAGGAGGGATCTAGCTAATCTTGAAGAATGGTCTAGAATTTGGCAGCTGGGATTTAATGTTAAAAAATGTAAGGTCATGCATTTGGGCTGCAGCATAAGAACATAAGAATATAAGATATGCCATATTGGGTCAGACCAAGGTCCATCAAGCCCAGTATTCTGTTTCCAACAGTGGCCAATCTAGGTCATATGTACCTAGCAGTTTCCCCAAGGGACACAGGTTCCACAATGCTTGTATTGGTTCAAGCATTGATATCCTGGGTCCCTTCTTAATAATGGTTTATGGACCTTTCCTCCAGGAACTTGTCCAAACCTTTTTTAAACCCAGCTACACTAACAGCCTTTACTACATCCTCCAGTAACAAATTCCAGAGTTTGATTACACGTTGAGTGAAAAAATATTTTCTTTTATTAGTCTTAAATAGTTTACCCTGTAGCTTCATTGCATGTCCCCTAGTCTTTCTATATTCTGATAAGGTAAACAATCGATCTACGTTTACCCGTTCCACTCCGTTCATTAATTTATAGACTTCTATCATATCTCCCCTCAGCCGTCTCTTTTCCAGGTTAAAGAGCCCTAACCTTTTAACCCTTTCTTCATAGGAGTATCCTTCCATCCCCTTTACCATTTTGGTGGCTCTTCTCTGAACCTTTTCTAAAATCGCTATATCCTTTTTAAGATACGGCGACCAGAATTGCACACAATATTCAAGGTGCGGTCTCACCATGGAACGATAAATAGGCATTATAATATCTTTTGTTTTATTTTCCATTCCTTTCCTTATCATACCTAGCATTCTATTTGCTCTCTTGCCCGCCGCTGCACACTGGGCCGAGGGTTTTAACATGGTATCCACAATAACGCCTAAATCTTTTTCCTGGGTGGTGGTTCCTAATGTGGAACCTTGCATCGTGTAACCATAGTTTGGGTTGTTCTTTCCTAGGTGCATAACCTTGCACTTGTCCACATTAAATTTCATCTGCCATTTTGATGCCCAGTCTTCCAATTTATCAAGATCCTCTTGCAGTTTTCCACAATCCTCTTGGGTTTTAACAATTTTAAATAGTTTTGTGTCATCTGCAAATTTGATAACCTCACTCGTTATTCCACTTTCCAGGTCATTTATGAATATGTCAAAAAGCAGCGGACCCAGCACAGATCCCTGGGGTACACCACTATTCACCTTTCTCCATTGGGAAAATTGGCCATTTTGCCCTACCCTCTGCTTTCTATCTCCACAATAGTACACTGCCTCCTAGCCCATGACTCTTTAGTTTTGCCAAAAGTCTCTGATGAGGGACCTTGTCAAAGGCTTTCTGAAAGTCCAGATACACAATATCAACCGACTCACCTTTGTCCACCTGATTATTCACTCCTTCAAAAAACATAACAGATTAGTAAGACAAGATCTTCCTTGTCTAAAGCCATGTTGGCTGTCTCCCATTAGGTCATGACTATCTACATGTTGAGTAATTTTATTCTTTATGATGGTTTCTACCATTTTTCCCGGTACTGATGTCAGGCTCACCGGTCTGTAATTTCCCGGATCACCCCTGGAACCCTTTATAAAAATTGGTGTTACATTGGCGATCCTCCAATCTTCAGGTATTAGAGGTGATTTTAATGATAGTTCACAGATCACTAATAGCAGGTCTGCAATCTCATATTTCAGTTCTTTCAACACCCTTGGATGTATACCATCCGGCCCAGGTGATGTGTTACTCTTCAGTTTATCTAATAGTTGTAATACATCTTCCCGATGTATCGATATTTCCTTCAATTTTTCCGCACCTTTAAATACCACGTCAGTCATGGGTAACATCCCTACATCTTCCTCAGTAAAGACTGAAGCAAAGAATTCATTCAGTCTCTACGCTATCGCCTTGTCGCCTCTTAGTGCTCCTTTAACCCCTTTATCATTTAATGGACCAACTGACTCACAGGTTTTTTGCTACGAATGTACTTGAAAAGGTCTTTACTTCGCGTTTTTGCTTCCGCAGCAAGCTTCTTCTCAAATTCTCCCTTTGCCTGCCTTATCAATGCCTTGCATTGCAATCCAAGGGAGCAATATAGTATAGGGGGTGAAGTACTTTTGTCCACTAAAGAAGAGCGGGACCTAGGCGTGGTTGTGTCTGATGATCTTAAAGTAGCTAAACAGGTAGAAAAGGCGACGGCAAAAGCTAGAAGGATGCTTGGGTGCATATGGAGAGGAATGGCTAGCAGAAAACAGGAGGTGATAATGCCTCTGTATAATTCTTTGGTGCGACCTCATTTGGAGTATAGTGTGCAATTCTGGAGACCGCACCTTCAAAAGGATGTGAATAGGATGGAGTTGGTACAGAGGGTGGATACTAAAATGATTAGTGGTCTTCATTATAAATCATATGAGGACAGACTTAAGGATCTTAATATTGTCACCAGCAGGAGCTGGACTGTGGCCTAAGCTATCAGCCAGGCTGCTGGGCCTGACCTTTCTTATAGAAAGTTGTAGTTGTGAGTCAAGTGGTCAGGTTTTTCAAAAGGATTTTTATTCCCCTCCCGGGGTTGGATTTTCAAAAAGGTTATAATACAAAAAACTCAGGATACAACCATACTTCTGGTAAACTGAAGAAAACTTAAACATAGCATCTTATTTACATTCTCTTATATACCGCGCTATTCTGCATCAGTGCAGTTTACATTGAACAAACTGAAATTACATTGAACAGGGCATCATAACTTGGAGAACTCTTTTACAGGGAACATGGGCTATGGAGGGTTAAGTGGCTTGCCCAAGACCACAAGGAGCACCTGGTTGCTTCAACAGAAATCATAAATCTCAGTATAAATCTTATCCGATATGCTAGCTGTCTCTTCTTAGCTCTCTCAGCACTCACGAGGCACTCTTATCCTGGCTTCAGCATAAGGAGGAAACCATATCGGATAACAACAGCGTACAATACATGGCTTCATCGCATGGGCTTTCAATACCAGCCTCTGTAATCATAGGCTCACACTTTGCTTTATCATTTACAGTATTCTCATTAGAACAGAAAGTTTGCACCTTTCTTAGTCCCGTATCTCTATCAGTGCTCTCTGAATAGCCCTCTTCACAGCAAGGCAAATAGCTGTCATATAGCTTGTAATAGCAGGAAGGAGAGACACCTCTTTCTCTGAGTAAGCTTTATCCTTAAAACTTTTAAACTTCCTGCCTTTTACATTTGGCTGTAAACCATAACACTGTTCTCTTCTATTATATGAAGATTTCTCCCTTGGAAATCTTTTGCAGGGTTTCACTGGCACACACTCTTCAGGGTCAGACATACACACATCTTCAATAACATTTCTTTCCCTCTCTAGGGTTTGTAACTGTTTTAAGCTGCCATGCTTTTCAGATACATACGGTTTGCCTTTTGCTGCCTCCCATTCATTCAGCACAGCCCGGTGCTTAGGAAATTCAAGCTGCGTCAGAGGTAAGTGCTTCTTACAGCTGACCTCTCTGGGTGAAACTCTCCTTGTTTCTTTCTGTGAATTTCTTTGTGACTTCCTGCTAGAAGTTTCAGGCAGTTCTGACTCTGTGTCTGTATTTCCTGAATATTCTGAGCTTTCTTCTGAGTCCTGCAAGTCTCTCGGGTCTTGCCAGTCTTGCAAGTTTCTCGTGTCCTGCCAGTCTAATTCTGACTGCACTGAGCATTTTTTATACAGCTTCCTGGGCGTTCCCTTGCACAGGTGAAAGCCGTTTTCATCAGCAGCTGGGGAATGCTTACTAGCTAGGCGTGACTGCAGACCTCGTGTCTGAGTTTGTTTACGTTGCCTATGGTAACTGGGAACCTTGTGACTTGCCTGCCTGTCAGAATCTAAACTGCAAACAGCAGATTTCTGTGCTTCTGAGGCAGAGGGCAGATCTTCCGTGTTACAATATGTACACCTTAGAGGAAAGGCGGGATAGAGGTGATATGATTGAGATGTTTAAATACCTCCATGGCATAAATGTTCAGGGAGAGAGCCTCTTTCAATTGAAAGCAAGTTCTGCTACGAGGGGACATGGGATGAGGGTGAAGGGAGATAGATTCAGGAGTGATATGCGGAAATATTTCTTTACGGAAAGAGTAGTGGATCCGTGGAATAGTCTCCCAGTGGAGGTGGTAGAGATGAGGACAGTAACTGAATTCAAAAAAGCATGGGACAAACACAGAGGATTTCTAAAGGTAAAAAGGGGACTGTTGTAGTTGTTATGGAAGGACAGACTAAATAGGCCATGTGGTCTTTTTCTGTCATCATGTTTCTATGTTTCTAATAGCCCCAGGCTATATACAAAGTACCAGCTATAGGCAAGGTAATGAGAGGAAAAGACCTCAGCTACCCCCGAGCCTAAACACATTCAACTCATAAAGAAAAAGGAGGGGTATCAGCAGCCGGCACTGAAACAGGAGCTGACCAAGTCTGACTCAGTATATAAATGGTCTGAAAAACTCTCAATAATTCAGCAGGATGGTGTTTCGCCGGTCTGGCTTCTTCAGGGAGTTAGATGGTCTTCCCAGCCAAAAATCTGTAAAACAAAAAAGTAACCATCACCACAAGAATGGTACCATAGTTGATCAACTTTCCTTTCTAATGTGTAGAAAAAACAAACGAAATTCCCAAAAAGGACAAACAATAACTTTGTGAGCAGACGTTCTTACAGCAAGGCAGTGAGAGGCTGTTTCGGTTATCGCAATCAGTGTCCACACCAGAATGCCAATAAAAACCCCGCTGTTCATGCGCTATTAAAGGGAAACCCCGCTGACATCATATACTTCAAAATCTGAGCAAAGCACATACCCGAATCAGTCAATCCAACTGGATCTCGAGCAGATGAGCAAAAACTAAGCAAAACCAAAGCCAGAGCAGATGCGAAAATTAGTAAATGAAAAACAAAACTACCCTCTTCCATCCCAAACAGCAAAATTCAAAAACAAAACAAAAAATGAAAAAGAAAAGGAAAAAAGAAAAATGAACAGTAAAAATACAGAGACATGCCCTCCAAGCCATGTGGTTCCAAAGTGTTTAAACGAAAAATCCATTTATTTACATTCTCTTATATACTGTGCTATTCTGCATCAGTGCGGTTTACATTGAACAAACTGAAATTACATTGAACAGGGCATTATAACTTGGAGATAACTATTTTACAGGGAACATGAGCAATGGAGGGTTAAGTGGCTTGCCCAAGACCATAAGGAACACCTGTGGGACTAGAAACCCCAGTCCTTCCAGCCCAAGGTTGCTGTCCTCTGGTGGGATTTGAACCCCTGACCTGAAGTACCTTGCCCCAACCACTAGGCCACTCCTCCACTCCAATCTGCGCAATCACAATAAGCATTTTGTGAAAATCACCTCCATAAACTGATAACACAATTGAACAATAATAAGACATCTCAGTTCCTCAAAAGTTTGTCTTTTCTCTGAACAGTGCTTGACCAGAGGAACCCCTTCAACAAGATGGTGGAGTTTACTACAGTGTTCTGTACGTCGTATTCTCAATGACCTGAAGGTCTTACCCACATACGCCAAACCATACGGGCAAAAAAATCACATATCCCACTCCAGTACTTGCGCAAGGGTGGCGTAGCAGAGCAGGTATCATCGATCGTTATGATCAAGGGCACGGAATGTTTTCACAACTGGACAGACAGAGCATTGACCACATCTTCTATGGCCTGCTTTCTCTGAAATGATGGTGTCAGAATTTACAATCGCAGATGGACACAGCAGCTCCTTCAAATTATGTCCTCTTGTATAAACTGTGTTTACATTCAATTGTTGTAAACCAGGCACTATGCGAAACATCCTAAAATGTCGATGGACAGCCCTCGAGAACTGGTAACTTAAGGGGCTGAATTGGGTGATAAGATGTACAAAGTTGTCATCACCCTCAGAAGATTTGGCTCTCGAGGACAGTAACCAGGCTCCATCATTAAACTTGACCCACAACTGTGCCTTATGTATCAGTTTAGTGGGGTAACTGTGCTGGTGAAAAGCAGAGTTCGAAAATTCAGACTGATGTTTATACAACTCCAACATAGAACAATTTCTGCGATAGTGCAGAAATTGAGCTAAGGGTAGGCTCTCTTTAAGCCGCGGTATGTGAGCACTGGAATAATGCAAAAAAGGCTTGCTTATGCATAGGCTTCCGATATACAGATGTTAACAGTCAATCAACTTGTCGAAACAGGAGCACATCCAAAAAAGAGAATCTGCTAGAGTGAAAATCCAAAGAAAAATGAATATTAATGTCACAACTGTTCAACCAACTGTGAAAGCTCACTAGTTGGTCACTTGAACCTTTCCATATGCATGGCGGGGTTTTTTGGCTTTTTGGTGTAGGCACTGATTGCGATAGCCGAAACAGCCTCTGACTGCCTTGCTGTAAGAACTTCTGCTCACAATGTTAATGTTTGTCCTTCTGGGGAATTTCTTGTGGTTCTTCTACACATTTGAAAGGAAACTCTTTTCCTCTCAAATATCTTGCCTAAAGCTGGTACTCTGTATATAGCCTGGTGCTATTAAAGTATGGTTTTGCCTGATTGATTGGCTTAGTGAGGAGTTATTTCACTTTATTTTTTCATGATTTTGACTCCTTGCGAGGAGATACGTTATTTTTAGCTTACACAAACTTAGCCAACAACTTATATTATCCTTAGTAGTCAGGAAAGTCCAATGACTGATACCATTTATTTGACTGACTGTACAGAGCTCTTTCATGTATCCCTTCCTAAAACACAGAACCCCACCTTGCCATTTGGTGTTGTTTGCTTGTGGTCCTTTGGCACAAAGTCAATTAGACCTTGTTTGTGTACAGGGATTGTGCATATTCTCTAAAGAGGATTTGGAGGTTCTCTTCAAGAGATTTCTCACTTGTTTTTAGATTATTACATTCTTCCCATTCCCAAATTTAAAAATATCTTTTAGCAAAACATTTTGCACCTAACAGCAATTTGAGGCTATTACCGAGAATAATGATTTGTTTCACAAATAATGGATTAAGCTCCTTGGGCAAAGTTAATTGGACATATTAGCAGAATAATCTACAATCTGCTTGTTTTGCCTCTTCGTGCATGGCAGATGTGTGTAATGTGCAACTCCTTACAGATTTTTCTACTAAAACCGATATTTTAAGAACTGCCTGCTATGTATAGAGCACAGTTACAAGATGTTCCTTCTTCTTCTCTCGAATCTCACAAAAGCCCAGGATGGCAAAAAATCTCATCAGTCCAAAAAGAGGCTTAATTAGGTTTACTAACCATAAAAACGTGGCATGTACATAGGGGAAAACTTCTTGACTTGTTTTGGGATCATTTGGACTTTTTCTGATTTCCAGACATTTTTGGTTCATTTCACAATTTGCTCTAATAAAAATATTTAATTAATTAATTTATTTATTTAACATTTTTATACCGCGATTTCCTAAAGATCAATTGTGGTTTACAAAGAACAACAATGAATTGTACAAAGAATACAAATTCAGTTTACATGGAACAATATCAACTATGTACAGTAAAAATAAACAATGTAACAGGATATTTTAACTATATACATGGAGGTCTTGTCTTTGTGTTATTGAGGTAATCAGTCTGATGGGGGACACAGATTAAGTGGGAGGCAAGTCTATGTAGTGTTTGGGAGTTATGTTATAGAGCCAAAGTGTTGTGAGAAAAGGTAAGTTTTACGTTTTTTTCCGGAAGGAGGATAGATCTGTTGTGGCTCTTAGGCTATCTGGGAGTTTATTCCACAGGGTAGGGGCGCAGTAGGCAAATGCTCTGTTTGTTATTTTTTTAGTTTTACACATGAAAATCAATTTTTTAGAGCTTTACACATGATAATCGACTCAATACTCATTGATTTGTAGGTTAACATGCGTTAAATCAATTTAGCACAGACAGTGAGGTTATTTTAGAAGCATCCCCACATCTAAAAATATGTAACTAAGCATACATGTGTTAATGCCATTTCAGAAAAGGGGCTTTTTAAACGTAGGGATTGTTACTACATTTAAATCCCTGGAGGCGTAGTGAGGATGGGGAGAGGGAGGGGTTTGGGCAGACCTACAGTATAGATGTAAATGCCCCATTTCATATATGGGATCCATGTCTACACCATAATAACTGGCACCACAAAACAAGAACACATCACACCTACCCTAAAAGACCTCAACTGGCTACCAATCAGCTCCTGCATTAGATACAAGACAATCATTAACATATTCAAAATCAAGCAACAGTCGTCAGCTTTCAGCCTACACCCACTCATACAACCCGACAGCAGCACAAGACCGAGGAGGAGAGGCACATCCAACCGTGTCAAGACCCCTAAAGACATCAACAAGGTATGCAAGGTCACCGAAAAACGAGCCTTATCAAAGGCGGCACCAACAATCTGGAACGCCCTCCCTGATGAACTACCGTCAACAACAGACATGAAGGACTTTAGGAAACTGTTAAAGACAACCCTCTTCATAAAGCACTACGGTGACGTCACTTAAACGGTGCAACAGACAATACCCCAACTCAACACTCCGCCCTAGCGACATGATTTAGTACTAAAGTAAAGTCCTGATGTACATAGTATTGTAAATAGCCCATGCTGTAAATAGCTCACCAAGAATCAATGTCCATCTACACACACACGCACTCACAGCTCAATGCATGCACACACTAGACACTGTACCTTTTGATTGTTTGCTGTGTAGACCGCCTTGATTGTAGGAAAAGGCGGTATAGAAATCCATTTAAATAAATAAATAAATAAATACAATTTATAGATATCGTCATTTACAGTTGCCCGAGGCATATATGAGTACCTGCTGGCAGGGGCGGATATAAATGTCAAGATCTTACCTCCATTACTCCCCATCCTGGCTGTCCTCCTTGATGACCCTTTGCACCTCGATTTCCCCCCAACCTCCAACCACATTCGATCCCTCCTACTGCCCCCAAGCCATCAAATCCCTCTACTCCCTCCTCAAGCCATCTGATACTCAGCTCCAGTCAACACTACACCTGGCAGTAAATGTTCTACCACAAAACCCCTACCAGCAACATCCACCTCCCCCCCCCCCCAGGTCCCCTCTAGCACCTCCATCTCCCAAGCCTCTTCCCAGGGCCAGTGGTAGGGTCTCTGGCACTCCCCTGCAATCTATACATCAGCGCCCTCTCCTTCATTGCTATTAATGATAGGCTACACCCCCATCCCAAAACTGCTTTGTGAACTCTGTTCGCGTGATACTAGTATATCTCCTTCAAATCAAATGTTATAACAAGAATATTACAGTGAGGAAGCAAATGCCTAGCTGGAATAAAAACATGTACTGAGGAGTAAATATTTAACATTGTATGAATAGGCTGTGATATTCAAAGGGTTAATGTGATTGAAGCAAACAAAATCAATGTATTTATTTATTTAACTAAAAAACAAGGTCTACAAAGATTACAATCCTTTAGCTTTCCGTGCCTCTCCTCCCGCTACATATACTACCACCGCTCTATCTCTGCATATATGGTTGCACAGCTCTTTTATAAATCTGACAAATAAGGATGAGGTGATAAAAGCGTTACCATAACTGGGTTTAAAAAAGGTTTGATAAGTTCCTTGAGAAAGTCAATAGACTGCTAGTAAGACAGATGTGGGGAAAGCCACTGCTATCCTTGGGTGTAAGCAGCATGGAAGCTGGGGTGAGCACTAAGAAGCAGGACTCAGTCTCCAAGCTGATATCAGCAGTCCCAACAGAGACGGTGGCAACATCAGTGTAAGAACCACCACTTGGCTGAATGTTGAGATTTCTTTGAGAGTGCTGCTTTGCTGATGCCTGTTAGGGCTAGTGCAACTTGTGAGGCACACAGAGACTTTTCTGGCATTGCAGCTAGGCTGGCCAAAGTGGAAAGATCACTCCATAGGCTCCCATGAAAGCTAGTGGTGGTGCTCCTTGTAATGGACAGGCAGTGATGCTAACCACAAGCTTCAAACACTGCGCTATTCTGACAGACCAACTCACTACATCAGAAGCTCCCCCCACTCCCTCTATTGTCTGTGGCTGGCTGCCTGGCTGGGACATAAAGGGAAATATCACCCTAACAGTGTGCCATGAGAGGGAAAGAGGGAGGTCTGGTGTGTTTGGTGCCCTTCAGCAAAACTGAAACAAGTTGAAAAGTACGCACTTCATAGTATGACCAAATGATGGATTTCTCTCACTCGCAGGATCTGACTTTCAAACATTTCATCTGTATGTGTCATAGGAAGTGTCTAGGGGGTCTTCACACGTGTGTAGGTGTCAGTGAGTATGTGTGTGCTTT
Organism: Ichthyophis bannanicus; assembly: GCA_033557465.1. Taxonomy (NCBI): domain Eukaryota; kingdom Metazoa; phylum Chordata; class Amphibia; order Gymnophiona; family Ichthyophiidae; genus Ichthyophis; species Ichthyophis bannanicus. The sequence continues at coordinate 33,931,939 of CM066050.1, read as the reverse complement.
CTGTGTGACATGGAGTTGCTGGAGGCTACATATGCATGTGCGTGTATCTGGGTGCCATGGTGCAGTATGGAGGTGGGGTGTCTGCCTGTGTGTGTGTGTATGATGTGGGGGTAGAGTGCCTTTGAGTGTGCATGCTGCATGGGGCAAGTGCCTGTGTGTGTATGGTGCCGGACTGGGGTGCCTCTGTGTGCTGCCAGGGTGGGGTACTTGTGTGTCTTCTGGTGGGGTGTCTCTGTGTGCATGTTTATGTGCTTCCGGGGTGGGTACCTGTGTGTCTTCAGGTGGGGTGCCTCTGTGTGCATGTTTGTGTGCTGTCGAGGTAGGTACCTGTATGTCTTCTGGTGGGATGCCTCTGTGTGCATGTTTGTGTGCTGCCGGGGTGGGTATCTGTGTGTCTTCAGGTGGGGTGCCTCTGTGTGCTGCCGGGGTAGGTACCTGTGTGTCTTCTGGTGGGATGCCTCTGTGTGCATGTTTGTATGCTGCCGGGGTGGGTACCTGTGTGTCTTCAGGTGGGGTGCCTCTGTGTGCATGTTTGTGTGCTGCAGGGGTGATGTGCCTGTGTGTCTGGTGGTGGCCTCCTTCACTTCTGCAGCCCATGGGAGCAGCCTGTCCTGCGGGCCAGAAACTGAATTACTGAATGTGATCCCTTTGGTCTGCAGGACAGGCTGTTCCCGCAGACCGAAGAAGTGAAGCCAGCAGTGATGTTGTGAGCACGGGAGCAGCCTGTCCCACAGGCCAAAGGCGTCACATCTAGCAGTTCAGTTTTTGGCCGGCGAGAAAAGCGTCTCTTGAGGGATGCAGAAGTGAAGGAGGCTGCGATTGCTGCTAGCATTATTAGTGCCTGCAGGAGCAGCCTGTCCCGTGGGCCAACAACAAACTGCTGGCCGCAATTTTGGTGAACAAAGGTGCCCCCTGATGTGCAACACTGGCCCTGCCCTTCTCCAGGTTTATCGAGGATCCCTGTTACCTAGTGCTTATCATGTGCTGGGTTCCAAAATGGTGCTGATGGCCTCTAGTGATAATCTTGCCATATTGCCGTGACATAATCAGCTTCCAAATAAGTTAGACAAAAAAAGGAACTCACTGAAAACAGACAAGCTAAAATGAAGGTCAGATAGTCTATAAATAGGGCTTCTGATTTTAGGTTTTAACTGATAAACACTACCCCATTGCAAAAAAAGTAAAATAGTTCATTGAATAAACAACAGAAAAACATTACAGCCTCTAGTACTCTCTCACCCTTCCCTTGGTTTGTCTAGTATGCTCCACTCAGTTCTTGTGCCTTTTCTGTGTTACTGATTCTTAAGAGAAACAAACATACATAGAAACATGACAGCAGAAAAAGACCACACGGCCTATCTAGCCTGCCCTTTCATATCAACCATTATAACAGTCCCCTTTTTTCCTTTAGAGATCCTCTGTGTTTGTCCCATGCTTTTTTGAATTCAGATACTGTCCTCATCTCTACCACCTCCACTGGGAGACTATTCTATGCATCTACCACTCTTTCCGTAAAGAAATATTTCCACATATTACTCCTGAGTCTATCCCCTTTCACCCTCATCCTATGTTCATTCATAGCAGAGCTTACTTTCAATTGCAAGAGGCTCGCCTCCTGTGCATTTATGCCATGGAGGTATTCAAATGTCTCAATCAAATCACCTCTATCCCACTTTACCTCTAAAGTATATATATTAAGATCCTTAAGTCTGTCCTCATATGCTTTATAACGGAGACCACAAACCATTTTAGTAGCCACCCTCTGCACCAACTCTAACCTGTTAGATCCTTTTGAAGGTGCGGTGTCCAGAATTGCACACTATACTCCAAATAAGGTCGCACCAAAGACTTATACAGAGGCACTATCACCTCCTTTCTTCTGCTAGCCATTCCTCTCCGTATGCACCCAAGCATCCTTCTAGCTTTCGCTGTCACCTTTTCTACCTGTTTAGCTACTTTAAGACTATCAGACACAATCACACCCAGGTCTCGCTCTTCTTTTGTGGACAGAAGTACTTCACCCCCTATACTATATCACTCCCTTGGATTGCTGCAGCCCGAATGCATGACCTTGCATTTTTTAACATTAAATCTCAGCTGCCAAATTCTAGACCATTCTTCAAGCTTAGCTAGATCCCTCCTCATGTTATCTACACCTTCCTGGGTGTCTACTCTATTGCAGATTTTGGTATCATCCACAAAGAGGCAAACCTTACCCAACAGCCCTTCCGCCATATCACTAATGAAGATGTTAAAAAGAATCGGACTAAGGACAAATCCTTGGGGCATACCACTGAAGTTCATTTACCTGTACCCTTTGTCGCCTCCCACCCAACCAATTTTTAACCCAAGCAGTAACTTTAGGATCCATCCTTAGGGTGCTCAGTTTGTTTATAAGTCGTATTTGATTCCAGCAATAGTACTTGTGGCATGAAAACGCTGATAAACTCCAATATTTTTACTCTCAAAGAATTAATTAGCTGGAAAATAAATACCTAAATTCGGTTACTCTGATCCTTGAAGCACCACCCCCTCCCATAACAATCCTGTAAAAAGCATAATTGGACATGATACTTCCAAATATTAAACTTTTCTTTGTATGTGTGTATCCGCTCTTACAGCAGGTAAAAGTATGTGCTGATGGCTCTTTGAGTTTATGTGACTGTCAGGATCTATTGTTTTGCTTTGACTGCTGTTGTCACTATTTGATGCCCCTCAGAAGCTTCCATCCCTAGGCAACTACCTAGTCTTGCCTAATCGTTGAGCCTGTCCTGTCTAAATTTGCAATTTAAAAAAATCTAAGGATAGGCATTCCATCTATAAAGCAGTAGTGCATGATTAATTGTGTCAAACACTGAAGAAATATCAATGAACAGCATAAAGCAGGCAGAACAGTGACATGGCGGGCACAAGGGTCCTAGTTGAACCTTCAGCCTTTGACTCTCCCCTCTCGAGATTTCAAATTAAACACAACGATCACAATCATTGTAAAAAAGGGTAACCACCTAGTCTTCCTAATGACTGAGCTAGCCCTGTCTGGTGATAAAGCAAAAATTCACAAGTAGATTGCAATAGAATTTCAGGACTACTTCCAGGTCAAAATCCTTATTGATGATCATCTAAGACATCATCAGAATCAATAAATTCCTGGCTGCAAACCAATTTTTTGCCCTTTCTAAAACTGCCTCCCTTATTGTCGTTTTCATGCCATAGAACTTAGAATGACTGCTTTGGTTTTCTTTCAGTTCAAAATTACTAATTGATTCCACAATAATGAGAAAACCTATTTTTTCAATTTAAAATGAATTTTCAGTCCTTAATATAATTCTATCCTAATTCTTAACAGCAAAATTTGACAAGCTAAGCATAGAAGAACCTCTTATTTCTTCGTCCAATCAAAGATTTCTCAGTCATCTTAGTTTTAAGTGGCCAAAACCTCCATTCCACAGAATCAGTGAAGACTCCTTAAGTGAAAAAGTGCTTGGTTGGCAGAGAGAGTCATTTATTCACTTGACGTCTTTATCTAAATTACCGAGGCTTTTTTAATAGGTTGAGAAAGGGGTTGGTATTTACTCAATTCTCTTATAGTTTTCCCATCTCGCAGTCATTGTGGAAGTAAGGTTCTCAGATCTAATGTTACCAGGAGGGAACAATGTCCTCTTGATAAGTCAAGTGGCAGCTAATTAGCTCTGAGTGGGGCCTGAAGCAGGCAGATCCTCGTTACCTGAATTGATGCGGATCATCACCTGCGGCACTCTCCTTGTCACAGGCTAAATGGGAAGCACTTGCTCAGATGCTCAGGGCTCACAGGAGCGTATCAGATGCATGAGCTATGGCAAACTGTACTGTCAGTCACTGAAAAGGAGAGCAGCTGCACACTCCTATCGACTCAGTAGAAGCGTCGTCGTGTGTCGTTCCCTCCTACAGGAGCTTGTGGAAGAAGGGAGATAAAAATCTCAGAAATTCAATACCAGTGGCCTCCACCAGAGATAAGCAGCTGGGATTTCTACCATTCGCAGATAACCTAGGCACCCCAGCACCTGCTTGGGGCAGTGGTATCTAGAGCTATACTAATGGGATACCACACATGATTTTAAACACAATAAAGGACCAATCAACCTTTTTATTAAGGTATGAGTGCTCATCAGCTCACAGATTAGAACTGAAAACAATTATAGGTCCTTTTTTAAAGTCATACTTAGGATGAAAAATTTAATGTGGATTTGGCAAATGGGGATACTTTATAGAGGATTATCTGTTTACCATTTGTAGGTTACAGCACTCAAGCAGAGGTATGCAAACAATTTGAGACTGTGTTTGCGTCAGGCAAATTTCAGTTTGGTTCAAGTTTGATTGGGATTTTGGGGGGGGGGTTTCCAATGTCCTTGAGGAAAATTCAAAAGAAATCTAAAGTAAATATGGAAAACAAAAACTTCAGAAAAAATTGACCTCCAAATTTTGAAAACTATGAAACAGATCCATCAGTTTGATGAAATACTCTTCAATAAAGCCAAGGAAAGAGTTGAAAAGTCCACTCTGAAAGGTTTGATAAACCATTTCAACAAATCTTATGTTTTAAGTCCTCTAAGGAGAGGGAAATGTGTTCTGTACCTGAAATAAACTCACGTTGAGTTGCACTAAAAGGTCATGAGCTAAATTTAAAAAGAAATGTTCATTCTTTTCCCAGGAACATCAAATTCCTGGATGATGCTCTTTGAAAGTAGACACAGGAAAGTTTACTAATGGATATGCCATTTGCAAGTGATCGTGGCCTGGGATTAGCACAACAGAGGCATGCCCGGGACGTTCTCCTGCAGTTAGCACATTGCAGCCATGCGGCATTGTGTGAACTGGCACAGAGGTGCACTTACTGCCATCCCTTGGGAAGACGGTAAGTTCACCCACGCTAAGGACAGCAGTCGTGGTCAGCATGCACCATTGTCACTCGTACTAAACGTGAGGAGCTGAGACTGCCCACATTCCACCCCTAACCCACCCAGCCCCTGCTGCATCGAATGCTAGGAGATTTGTACTGTGGTGCCCCGCACTAACAGCAAGACACATTTAGCATGTGGTAAACCCTGCGCTAACCTTTAGCACAGCTTAGGAAACATGCCACTAAGTTCTGTACATAACTAGGGCTTCCACCAGAGGGGGCTCTTGATCAGGGGAGTGGGGACCCCAGAAGGGGATTTGGACTGGGGGGGTTCTCTTTGGGTGGAGTCTGGATTGGGGGACAGGAGATCAGATCAGGGGGTCTTGATTATGGGGGATTTCTTGTGAGAGGGATCGGATGAGGGTGAGCCACAAAGGGGTTTTTAAAATTGAGCATGGGCAGCTGTCACGCTATTTGACTGCCATTAAGTGCACTTGCATTATCAGCAATCCTTTCAGCCAGCACAATGTAAATTCTGCAAGCAAGCTGTCATTGGTGGCCATGCTGATCTCTACCCAGAACCTTCTCAGCTCCCACCTCAACTGTAAGCACTTAGCATGGGGTTTTTACTGATGGTAGACATTAGCACCGCCCTTCACTAACAGCATGCAATAAAACCCACACTAAGTGCTTTCAGCATGTTAGTAAACATGCCCTATGTTAAAGTGAGTAGTGGCGTGCCTCAGGTACCAGCATTGGGATGGGTACTGCTCAATGTCTTTGTGAGTGATATTTTAAAAGGGGAAAGATTGTCTTTTTGCAGAAAGCATGAATATTTGTAGCAGACTGGACATCTCGGAGGGAGCTGTCAACTTGAAAAAAGATCTGCAAAAATTAGAATGGTATAATACTTGGCAGTTAAGATTTAATGCAAAGAAGTGCAGAATGATACAGTTGGGATGAAGAAATCCAAAGGACTTGTATACGCATGGACCAGGAGAGGGATCTCGAGGTGGTAGTGTCTCAGGATCTCAAAGTGGTAAAACAATGTGACAAGGTGGTAGCCAAAGCCAGGATGCTAGGCTACATGCAGAAATGAATAACCAGCAGAAGGAAAGAGGTATTAATGCCACTGTACAAGACATTGGTGAGACCTCGCAGATTTCTGTGTTCAGTTTAGGAAACTATACCTCGAAAAGCAATAAAAAAAACTTGAAACAGTTCAGAGGAAGGTGACCAGGGCCGGCACTACCATTAGGCAAACAGGCAGTTGCTTAGAGCTGTGGCCCTCTGGGGTAGAGCTGCCAACTGACCGTTTTTTATACTGTCATGCCAGCTGCCGGCAGAGCTGTAAAAGTGGCTGTGGAAAAGCCGTTTTTTATAATGAAGGACAGCTCAAGGGCCCCTCCCTCCCGAAGATTAGTGCTGGTGGCACTAGCTCTGCCCTGCAGTCCAGTATCTCTGCTCCCCTCTCCAACCCTGTTTCAGCCCTTTCTCTCCCTTCCCGGAGCCCCGCCTGCCTCCACTGCTGCTTTTCGTTTTGTTACTGTCAGCAGCGACTGTCAGCGACTTTAAAAGAAAAAAAAAAAAGCGCGGGACTGTGCATCATTCCATTCGTGTACATGGCCTGGCCAGTCCTGCTCCCTCTGATGTTGCATCGGGGGGGGGGGGGGGGGGCGGGATCGGCTGAGCTGTGCACACAAATGGAATGATGCACAGTCCCGCGCTTTTTTTGTTGCTGTTGAAGTCTCAGTTCATGACCTTGCCATTGTCACTGCTGCCGGCAACACAAGGAAAAGGGGCAGCCGTGACAGGAGGGGACTCCGGGGAGGGAGAGAAGGGGCTGAAACCGGGCTGGAGGGGGAAGAAGAGATAATGGACTGCCTGAAGGGGATGGGAGATGTAGGGCTGTGAGAGAGGGAAATAGATGCAGGACTGTGGACTTTGAGGAGGGACAGGGGAGATGATGCCAGACTGTTGGCGGAGGCAGGAATTGGAAAGGAAAGGGAGATATGCAGACTATTGGGGAGAGGGAAAGGAAGGCTAGGTGGGGATATGCTGGCCCGTGCTAAGGGGAGGGGGCGATGATGCTGGATGTAAGGGGAAAGGGAAGAGGGGGATGCTGAACTGTGGGGAATGAGACAGGGAAGATGCTGTATTGCAGGTGGGAGAGAAGAGAGAGAAGGGAGAAGCTGGGCATGGTGGAACCATGTGGGAGAGGTTAGCATGGGGAGCTTGGCAAAGAGATGAGTGAGAGGTGGATGGAAAGTTGGGGAGGTGGCTAAAGGGGGAAGTCAGAGACTGGGTGGGATAAGAAACAAAAGAGACTGGAGAGAATGACTGACGGAAGGAGATGGGAAGTGGGAGACAGAAAAATGTAGATGAGGGCTGGGAAGGGAGTGAGTATGGAGGGTGTAAATGGAAGGAGAAGAGGGAATTGGTAAAAGACATAAAAGAATAAAATACTCGGGAAGGATAGGAAGAGGGGAAGATAGGTTGGGAAAGAGAAAAGGAAATGAAAACGATAGGTGAAAGGTAAAGAGATTAAGAAATGGAGAGTGAGAAGGAGTGTGTAATTTGAATGGATAGTAGAAAGCAAAGAAATAACAAAAAGAGCTGAAAGGAAAAAATAAATGTCAAAGATGTAAGGGAGGAATGGACGAAGACAGGAGGAAAGAGAAAAAATGGCAAATGGACAGCAGGAAAAACAAAGGAAAGCAGAAGAGAGAGACTTGGACCAACGCAACTGGAAAAATAAAATGCCCAGATAAATAAGGTAATAAATATTTTATTTTGAATTAATTAATTGGAATTTGCCATCTTTGGGAGACATCTCTTATAGTTTTGCATTTTGCATAATACAAGAATAAAGGCGTTTGTTTATATTCTTCAGTGTTGCACTGGAGTCTGACTTCTTAAGGTTTTCAGTAAAATGTTTGCCTACCTATGTCTGTTTCTAACTTGTGGCCCCTTGTTTTTATTTTATTTTTATTTATTTCTTTTTTTATACCACGCTCTTTAGAATCTGTGTGGTTTACATGTATACTAACAGGTACTTTTTTATTCCCTTGTCCCCGAAGGGCTCACAATCTAAGTGTACCTGAGGCAATGGAGGGTTAAGTGGCTTGCCCAAGGCAACAAGGAGTGGCCATGGAACTAGAGACCCCAGTCCCTCCGGCCTGAGGTTGCTTGTCCCCATGCGGGAATTGAACCCCCGGCCTTCCAGCCTGTTCTGTATCTGCTTCTGTGTTCTGCTTATGTGACCGAGGTGCGGTATTATGATAATTTGTAGTTTGCCATAAGCTCTGAGCTTTTTGCAGGATTTTGGAGTACTTCATCATGTATCTGGCAGTTGGCACTAGAGGGAAGGTGTATAGAAATCTACTGCCCTTTCTCTAACCCAATGCACATGTAAGTGGTGTTCAGACACTTAAGTTAGTGTTGGGACAAAAGTGAAACCTGTGAAGGGATCCATTAGAATGTGTGGGGGTGGGGGGCAGCACAATAATCATGTGCACAGGGATACAGAATATAGGTTTGGATTTAATATAGTATGGGGAGAATGTGTGTGTTGGAGGTTTGAAGAGGGGACTGCGATTTAGTGGGGGTTGAATAGTGCAACCTCTTGTACTCCTCGCCTCTTCTTCACAACCCTGATGTGGCAAGCAGGTGCTGAAGCTTGCACTGCTGCCATCACTGCAGTTATTTTGGAGGGTGAGGCAAAGGGTTGGGCAGGGGCTGGGCAAGTGTTGGGGCAGGGGATGGGGCAAGGGCGGGGCACAGACGTGACATATGGCAGGTTTTTCTCTTTCAAAAAGTTGGCAACTCTACTCTGAGAGTGCCCTTTGCTACTGCTGTCGCCCCTCTCCGCAACCAACAGTGGCAGAAATAGTCACAAGCAGCTCCATGGAGCTTACCTTCAAGCTCCAGCACCCCGGGGCTGTTTTCTTCCACCCCTGTCAACTCTTGATGCTGGCTTCCTGTTTGTACAGGAAGTCGACATGCAGGGCTGTTTGCGGCTATTGCCACCGCTGTTGACCCCGGAGATGAGCATCAGCAGTGGCAATGGATGCCATGGGGGGAGGGGGCACAAGGGATGAGGTTCACCTAGGGCACCTCATCTCCTTCTGCCAGACCTGAAGGTGACCAAAATGATATGGGGTCTGTGCTAGAAGACATATAACAAGAGACTTAAATATGTGTACCCTGGAGCAGAAGAGGAGCAGGGAGTTATGATACAGACACTTAAATACTTAAAGGCTAGTAATGAATAAACAAATCTTTTTCAAAGAGAAGCTGCACAACTAGAGGACATGAAATGAAGTTGTAAGGAGATAAACTCAAAAGCAGCATTGGGAAATACTTTATTTGTGGAAAGGGAGGTGGATGCCTGGAATGCTCTCCCAGTGGAGGTGATGACGGAATTGAAAAAGGAAGGAACCCCTTGATAGCAAGAGGATGACATCAAAGCAAATTTAAATAACTTTACACTCCAAAAAAATAGAAGGGTTAACCTGCATGGAACAGTTAGTAGAACCCTAAACAAAGGCATAGAGGGGAGTAACCTACATGGAACAGCAGATACAACCCTAGTCACCTCTCTGGCAGACGAGATGGACCATGCTGGTCTTTATCTGACATCACTTTCTATGTTACAAAAAGAACATGAGAACATAAGATATGCCATACTGGTTCAGACCAAGCGTCCATCAAGCCCAGTATCCTGTTTCCAACAGTGGCCAATCCAGGTGCCTGTCAGGTTTCCAAAAAGGTACAGAGATTCCATGTTGCTTATCCCAGGGTATACAGTGCATTTCCCAGGTCCTCTTTGATAATGGTTTTCCTCCAGGAACTTGTCCAAACCTTTTTTAAACTAGCTACACTAACAGCTTTTACTACATCCTCCAGTAACAAATTCCAGAGTTTGATTACATGTTGAGTGAAAAAAAAAATTTCTCTGATTAGTCTTAAATGAGTTACATTGTAGCTTCATTAAAGAAGTAAACAACCCATCTACGTTTACCCATTCTACTCCATTCATTATTTTATAGACTTCTATCATATTTCCCCTCAGCTGTCTTTCTTCCAAGCTAAGGAGCCCTAACATTTTAAGCCTTTCCTCATGGGAGTATCCTTCCATCCCCTTTATCATTTTGGTGGCTCTTTTCTGTACTTTTTCTAATTCTGCTATATCCTTTTTACGATATCGTTACCAGAATTGCACAGAATATTCAAGGTGCAGTCGCACCATGGAGTGATACAGAGGCATTATGATGTCATCCTTTGTTCTATTCTCCATTCCTTTCCTTATGATTCCTAGCATTCTATTTGTTTTCTTGGCTGCTGCTGCATACTGGGCGAAGGGTTTCAATGTATTATTCACGATGACGCCCAGATCCTTTTCCTGAGTGGTGGTTCCTACTGTGGAAGCTTTCATCATGTAAGGGCAAAAGCTTCTGTTTAATAAACCGTGCCCCCAAAAGTCTTTAATTCTGGCCTTATGCCTGCATCCTCTTCTGTGATAGCCATACACTTAGAAGCCAGGTATCAAATTACTTGTTTTAAGCTAGGAAGTTATTTGTGGTTCTATGTGGTCTTTTATCTCTACTGTATCTTTAAAAAATTATGCCTGAAAAAGGAAAAGAGATTAAAAACGGAAGGAGATTTTGATTGATTATTTAGATCCATTAAAAGAAGTACAACTGTTTCACTGATGATGTCATTACTTCTGCGATGTTTGGACTTTTTCTCATTTCACAGAATAAATCAAGCAATCCCATCTATTAGAAAGGTATACATTGGGATTTACTACTACCTGAAAAATCTGAATGTCGTATCTGAATATTTGCAGCAATGTTCACTGTTTTATCTTTATTCCCTAATAAAAGTATTTTAAATGTAAACAGACCCTATAGAATGTACTTGTCTAAAGAAAAAATTAAAAGGAAAAATAGGCTTACAAATGTTATTGCATTTTTTAAATGGTAATAAGACATCCGTTTATATGTGCACTTCACTGTACCTATATTACATATTGGGCATATTTATAGGTTCGTTAGTGCATTTGCAAACAAACCAATGTGCAAAGCAGAGCAGAAGATAGCAGGATGCAATAGGATGATGGGAAGGTCAGGGTCTTTCACATGAACTTGAGCAGGATCTACAGAGGGAAGAAAACTGGTGCTGAGAAGAGGCGTCCTGCTGTAGTGAAGAAGAGGAACAGTCTGCTGTCGAGCAGGTCTGAATTTAGGCATAAGCACATAGGCAACTGCCTAGGACATCATAATTTGAAAGGACCAAATACCCAGGCTAAAGAAGAGCCTCTTCCCTCTTACTTTAGGGGTATGTGCATGTGCTGCTTCAAAAGGGTGTCACTGTGGCACCATGGCCTTCCTCTTTATTCTTCTGACTCTCCAGTCTCTTTGGAATCTGTAAGATCTCCTCCCTCGCCCACTCTCGGGAATCTGCTGTCTGGTCTTGCCTATGGGCACCAACATCTTATATCCGGCCCAGTCATCGAGAGACCAAACCTTGCAACATAAGAAGAGGCAGCCTGCAGCAGTGAATTCTGGAGGAGTGTGCCACAGAGTGGGAAAGGGACAGTTTGAGGGGAGAAGGGAGTTGAGGAGGTCTAATTAATTCAGAATGCTGCAGCACAACTGATAGAGGTTTGCAAGTAGCATGACCATATCACATACTTCATCCAAAAATACACTGGATACCAGTACCCTACAGGGCCAAATTTAAAACACAATCTCTGATTTTCAAGGACCTCAGACGAAATTAGCAAGAGCACCTAAAGAATAAGCTAGCCTTTTACATACTTTTGAATCCTCTAAGGTCCTCTTGAGGAGCATCCTTTATTGTACCCTCATCAAAGGAAACCACATGATATGACACTCTATAGTGAGTCTTCTCAGGAGTAGCTCCCACACTCTGGAACTCACTCCGAGAGAGGCTACACTAACTCAAGACCATCTCTATATCGGGAAGCAGGTGCAAGCCTTTGATGGTTTTGGTGACTAACTATCCATTGTTCATACTGCATCTGGACTAGCTTGTTGCACACTCTGTAATTAAGACAGTTCCATTTACCTTGTTCAACTGCACATATAATCTACCCTCAACCTAACTACCCACTTTTATTTATCCTTTTGCTTTTCTCTTACCCCTTCTCCTACCTTTGTTTTATGCTAACAGTCTTCTGCTTCCTGTTTCCTCAGCCCACAACCTTGGGGTCATATTTGACTCCACCCTCTCCTTCTCCACACATAGCCAACGGATAGCTAAAACCTGTTGTTTTTTCTCTATAACATTAACAAAATTTGCCCCTTCCTCTTTGAACATACTACTAAAACTCTTATCCACTCTTTGGTCACCTCCTGTCTTGACTATTGCAACCTCATCCTTGCTGGTCTCCCTCTCCTCTTCAATCTGTTCAGAACTCTACTGCACGGCAAATCTTCTGCCAGCCCCGATGCACTCATATAACCGCTCTTCTCAAATCACTTCCTTGGCTCCCCTTCCTCTTCCATATCCAATTCAAACGTCTCCTTCTGACCTATAAATGCATTCGCCCTACTGCCCCTCACTACCTTTCCTCTCTCCCTACACCCCTCCTCCTGAACTCCGCTCTTCCTCTGGCTTTCTTCTCTCTTTGCCTTTTTCTTCCCCTGTCAATTCCTGACTTCAATCTTTTCACCTTGCTGCTCCTTAGGCCTGGAACCAACTTCCTGAATCTATACCTCAGGTCTCATCTCTCCCATTTTCAACTCCATGTTAAAAGCTCACCTCTTTGAAGCTGCTTTTGGATCCTAATTCCCTTGTTCTCCTTTCCCTATTTAAACTCCTTGTTTCTCTTATATTGTACTGACTGTCTTGAGTAGATTGTAAGCTCTAACGAGCAGGGCCCGTCTTCTATAAGTTCTTGTATAGCGTTGTGTATGCCTTGTACATTTTGTATAGCGCTGCGTACGCCTTGTACATATTGATTAATAGCAGTAGTAATAGTAATATTATAAGCATCATATATGTGTTATATGAATGTTCTACTGTGCTGTTTTATGTGTGTTTCACTGTTTCATGTAAGTGCTATTACTATGATTTAATTTGTCTATCTCCAGGTTTACCACATTGTTGTAATTGTGAATTATGCTGACATAGGACATTTTATTTATTTATTTATTTTATTTATTTAGACAGTTTTGTATACCACCTTATCCTTCAATCAAAGTGGTCACAACACAATAGGAAGTATACATTTAACAGGAGGGGATACGACTCACAAACGTAAATACTATGTGCTTATAGGTCCAAATGGGTATGGGTAGTTGGGGCCAAGTGCTGTAAGTAGATGTTGGGCCACTTGGGTGGTATCTAGTGTTTGGCAAAGAGGAGGGTCTTGAGTGCCTTACGGAAGTCTTTGGTGTCATTTAGGGTCCTTAAGTCCATAGGGAGGGAGTTCCACAATGCAGGCACCAGTAGCAAGGGAGCTCTCTTAGTCTTGTGATAACCTGCGGGTGTGCTGATCCTGTTGCCATTGTTGGTTCTTCTTGATCTGTTGCTGACATCTCTGGTTATTATATCCTGGAGCGCATCTGCCGAGCAGTGGTGGAAGATTTTGAAGATGTTCAGAATTTTTTTCAATTTAGCCCTTGCAATTATTGGGAGCCAGTGTAACTGTTGTAAGACGGGGGTGATGTGTTCAGATCTTGCAGTGCCTGTGATGATACGTGCTGCAGTATTCTGTACCATCTGAAGTAGGCGAATAGTCTGCTGGGGGAGGCCTTGGTATAATGAGTTTCTATAATCAAGCAGTGGGGTCACCACTGCTTGGCAAGCTGTGCGAAAGTGGTCTTGGTTAAGGATTGGTTTGAGTTTTCTGATGATCCTCAATCGGTGGTAGGCTCTTGCCGCAATTTTAGTAATGTGAGATTTTAGGTTCAGAGCTCTGTCCAGGATAATACCCAGGTACCTCACTTCATCCTTGACTGCTCTAGTTTTGCTTAGAATGCTGATTGTTTGTGGTGGAATGAAGGTGGAGTCTCTAGTGATGAAGTCCAATTGATTTTACTACAGTTTACCTGTTTCTACAATGTAAGTTGTTTATGTCAAATTATAACTGTTGGAAAACAAGAGCCCTTGGAAGGAAGAGAGCTTTATTACTAGGGGTCCGCCCTACATGTGTTTCAGCCAAACTGGCCTTCTTCAGGGGACTGTAACCACTAAAATCATAAAAATACACATGAATTCATTCATTTATTTATTAGTACTTAGTTCATGCCATTATGTTGAGATGCGGTTGGTATTTCCCTGTCTCTGAAGGGCTTTACTAAAGCACCTGATGCGTTAAGCCACTTTTCTGGGCCTGCAGTAAGTGTTATCATGCAGGTGGAATGATTATCACATGCTGAAATGCATATTAACTGTGCATCACAAAATTGGGCAGGGTTGGGGTGGACAGGAGGCATGGACTGCACATTATGGTTAGCGTGGATGCCAGAAGCATGTGCTAACCACCAACTTGGCAGCACAGAAATGTCCCTGGGCCCATTTTAGAAAGCCAGGTATATAGACACCCATGTAGAATGGGGGCGCCATGGAGGCATGGCCCGGGCAGAGCAATGGGATGCATGTCGCAGAGGGATTACAGAAAGCACCAGCACATCTGGCCCTGGTTGTTGAAGTGTCTATGACTATACTTGCTTCTGACCACCAATAAGGTGCCAAAAAGTGCTCGTTTCATGGCTGCAATACTTCAAGGAGGGAGAGCAAAATGCGCTCTCATCGCCACAGTCAATATTTCCTGGCCAAAGAAACCTGCATATTATTGGCCCACTGCCGCACATCTGCTTATCTGAAATGGCAGGCCGGGACATGCAAGTCTCATAACATAGTCGCCGCTCTTCTGAAATACCCTGGCCAGCACATTCAAGTACCCATTTTTGAAGCCATGCAATTTAGCAACATCCACATTTGTTGCAATTTAGCAACATCCACATTTGTGCATGTACCCAAACTTGCTATCAGTGCAGGCCCATTGCCAGAACTGGTTAGTGGGATAGTCATCTTTCAGGGCCATTTCTGGATCCTGATCCACTTAGTCTCTTATGTGTTTCGTTGCCATTTCCCTAGATGTATCCTTGTCCTCAGCTGATGTGTTGTCTGTCTTGACTAGATTGTAAGCTCTGATGAGCAGGGACCGTCTTTTACATGTGTCTGCACAGCGCTGCGTACGCTTTGTAGCGCTAAAAATATGATCAGTAATAGTAGTAGTAGCAGTAGGTATATCCTGATTCCTCCTAGATGCCCCTTTTAAAATCCTACTTTATACAAAATAGAACATGATTTTGTGTTAGTGTCACAGTTTCATTTTAGTGCATGCTAAAACAAAATAGCATGTACTAAAATATAATAAAACCAAAATTAAAAAAAAAAACATTTTCCCCTCTTCTAAACCGTCATAACGTTTAGCTCACAGTCAACTCGTTTATGGCCCAAGTAATTTGAGAGGCAATCAAAAAGACCCATTGAAATTTTGTTTTTAATTTGTGTTTTAAATCTTTCACAAATCTTATAAACGGTAATTATTTTCTTCACACAATATTTTGCATTGCTGCTATATTTTAACCAGCCTGTAATAGAAATCTAAAATCAGGACAAAATGGAAGCCATATTTATGGACATTCGCAATTAAAGGGAAAACTTGAAACTTCAGCGCCATATCCCCTAACTCAAGAAACACGTCAGTTTGCAATTTACACTGCTATGTCATAAATTAAGGAATGCTGCACACAAGCCTTCCTTTCTGAGGCGTTAAAAATTACGGTGGGTTTACCAACCCTCCCCCCTCCCTATCACTGGCACCCCACCACCATTTTCTAAATGCTGAATTAGTGCCATTGAGTTCCATTCTATTTTCCTGTAAAGCTACCATGAAGCAAAAGTATAAATCACACTTTTAAGTGGGTCCGGCACCCAGCTCTCACAAAAGACAGAGAGTAGAGAGAGAGAGAGGGAGAGAGGTAAGGCCATAATGTGAAATAGTTAAAAGCTTATTAGAGCCGTTCAGAGCAGTATGATTTCCACTTTGTCTCAGAACACCCCAAGCCCATCCTTTCATGCTATTGTGAAAGCAGCAATTCAAACCTCCTTTTGTCAGCATGAATAGCCCCTCTTAAAGCTCCTTTATACCAACATATTCCCTACAGGCATAGGCCCTTTAGCTCTATTACTGATTTACCCAAGTATTCATCCCTTACCTTCTGCTTTTCTTTTTCACTTACTGCAGATCCTGATGACACGAGACCTCGGATTCCCTTTTTTTTAGCTCACTTAACTGTGTAGCCCCAGAGCAAGCCACTACTATATATCTCACCAGCTTTCTGCTGGCAGAAAGGAAAAAAAAAAAGACTTTCCAAGCAATTGATTCCTTCTCCTGCTCTATGCGGGCCTACATTTGTTTAGCACAAACGACTGGACAAGAGTGACCCCCTCTTCCCATTTTGAAAAGTTTCCCTCTCACTCTTTCTAAAAAAAAACAAGTGAAAAAATTTAAGTGCGCCTATTACGTCTACTTACTCTAATTAGACTTGCTTTGAAACCCTATTCAGAGGCACTGAAAGGCCCCACTTTCCCTGAATTGCATTGTATAGTCATGTTTGCAGAGACATTTGCATCTGTTTGTGGTTCTGAAGATAGCAATGCTTGCTGTCAAGGAAGCAAAGGCAGCAATTATGGCCTTCTTTTCTTCCTCTTAAAATTATGTAGCTAGAGATGAGTTTAGGGTATTGAAAAATCAGAAAGAGTTCAAAGATTTGAAGGATCATACACCAATCCACATTTAAATATGCAATTTCAGGCAGAAAATCTTCTAACTAGATTAAACCCAGATGACACAGAAACAGCAAAATAAAATCTGCATTAAAAGTAAATGTTAGGCCCCCTAACAGGATAGAAAGTGTGAAATCCATGCAGAGGTCACAAGAATAGACGGCGACACAGCTCCTTTTTTCATGGGCATACGGCCTTGACCATTTCACTCTGTACCCATTGAGATGATCATCTGGAGTCTCTCTAGATATGAATGGGTGCACAGTAGATATACACAAGTCATGCCAACTCTTTAAAATGTCCTGCCAGCTAAAACAGTTTAAACTAAATTTTCTCCAAATGATTTATGATCGCACACATATTGAACCACAGCAATTATGATAAGTTTCTCTTTCTTTTGCTTTCTTTCTTCCTTTTGTTCCCCTTTCTTCCAAGGAAGCCCAATCTAGTCACACTAGAAGCCAAGAATTGCCATGTTGAAGCTAACAGACTATAGCTCATCAGAAACAAATCAGGTTTATGTAAGCAGACTGGCGGTGGTCAGATACCATCCAGCAAGATCACAGTGACCCAAGCAACCAGATGTTTTGGCCAACATCCTCAGTGGGTTTTCAGCAAATAGTTTCAGTAGCTATTTAGATACTACAAAGCTTGGTAGTTAGATGTGAGAAACTGGGCTAGGTTGGGTGTTAGGTTGAGTATGAAACCGTATATGCTTATCTATAAAGAATGACAGCAAATTATCGAGGAAGATGAGTTCTTCAGATTATAATTTATTTTTATGCTCCTTGTTTTATTTTTTATGCTATTAAATATAAACTATTTTGTTAAATTTTGGAAAAAGCAATATAGCCAGTAAATACATTTGTTAGCTGAGATATATCCTCAACAGTATGGACCAGGATAACTGGACAGACGGATCTTTATGTTCCGTCATCTCCTTTTTCATTATGTTACTGTGAATAAAGGAGCCTAAAGGATGACTACTCTATTGACTGAATGCCAAAGGAAAGACTATCTTTGACCTACTGAAATGCGGTATGATTGTTCTGTCTGATGATCAATGCTAAAGCAATACCACAGTCTTGGAGAGGTGGAACAGCCTCAGTATACTACACACTCATATTGATTAAAAAAAAACTTCCAAAAGCACAGACTTTAGTAACCAACATCTATGTTCAACAGCTCTCCCTCTCCTTAGTAAGTTCTAGTGATCAAAGACCCCATACACCTTTCGTACTTGAAATAATTTAATAATAAGTTCTCTAATACTGCTATGATCAAATTGTTAGTAGATAGCTGCTTGCTTTAAAAAAAAAAACTCCTCTGGAGTAGCTGCTTAAATAACAACGTCTTCATTGCTGCAATAGTCACTGAAATGTTCTAAGTTTCTTCCGTGGCCACCATGGTCCGATAGCTATGGAAATTCTTGAGTTGCACATCAATAGCAGCGGAGTCTGGATAGTTACTTCAATAGCTTTAATGCTCTGGTAGCTGTTTTGTTTGCTGAAATGCTCCACTAGCCACTTCAGTGCTCCAGTGGCTAGCTTGATATCTATGCTGATAGCTTCAGACTTTGACAGTTATATCTTAGCAAATATCAGGGATATCAAATTTAAAATGTGGCATTATGCTATCACCAAATTTGATTAAGTGTTACATTTCATGAAATTCAGTAAAGGCCTATCCTGACCTAAGGAAGAATGTTTTAACCTTCCAAAGCTAGTCCAAAAATGTATTATGTTAATCTAATAAAAAGAAATCACCTTTTTTTTTTTTGCTTTGTTTTATTCTTAGCAATCATTAGAGCGGAATAATACGGCAACCACATTACTTTGGCTCATGATGTTACGAAATCTCCAATTTGCCAATAGGAAGCCACCTTACTGCTGAATCGAATAGGTGCTTCCTGTCATTGATTTGGATTTCTTACTCACCCTTTTCCCAATCTCAGCTCAAGACATTCAGGTATACAAGTTATTTACCTTCCCAAGTGGACTTACCATCTAAGTTGTACCTGGGACAGTGGAGGGTGAAGTGACTTGCCCAAGATCACAAGGAGTACCAGTGGGAAAAGCAAGACTTGAACCCTGGTTGATAGTCTGCTTCTCTAACCATTATCTTTCTGCACTAAAACCTCCAAATTAATGCATGGAAAGCTTATTTATTTCCATTTTTTAGCTCAAGCTTTTCCAGCAGTAGGTCAAGGCAACTTACTTTCTGGTACAGAAGGTATTTCCCTGTCCCTCAAGGACTTACAATCTAAGGAGTAAAGAATTGCTGTCAGTGTTTTTTTTAATAACTCTGTATACTGCAGTTAACTAAAATTCAGATATTCAGCACCAGTATCTGGATAGTGGTTGGCACTGAATATCCAGTTTGAATGCTGGTACTATTAAAGCTCGCTATCAGGATAAAGTTAGGATAGTCCTTTTGCTGTCCTAGCTTTATCTGGACAGTTAACCAGTTAGCGAACTAAGGGTCCCTTTTACTAAACCCGTTAACCAGTTAACGTGTGTTTTAACATGCGGCAACTGGCAGTCGGGAACACTAACACATGAGTGCTTGCCTTTGCACGCTAATACACACATTAATCAGCGATCGTGGGATGAGGCAGGGAATGAGCGGAGAGTGGGCGTGGAGACCGCATTACCATTAACGCCAGGGCTATTGTTACACAGTCACCTGACTCCTCTTTGGAAGTTGTTTGGAAGTGAACCTGCCTTAGCGGAATGCACATTTGAGTGGCCCATCACACCTTAGCTTCCAGGAGCATACTGTTCATGCCCCAGACACTTAACACGGAGGCTTTGCAGTTAAATGCAGATCCTTTGATAACCAGATAACCCAGAATTCCACCAAGCCCACTCATGACCTCCCCCAGCACTATCCAGATACTTCCGAGATGTGGCACTATCTCTCTGGCTAGCACTTATCTGCTGAACAGTTTCTCCAAACCAGGTAAGTGCTTTCGAATATTGGCCACTAAGGGCCTGATATTCCAAGCATTAGGCATGGGCTAGGCCATGAAAAAGATGACTTACCCATGTAAGGATGCATAACCGGGTATAGCAGATATTCAACAAAACAGCTTGCATCAAAAATCCACCAAAACCAGGCAACACTTACTGGATATTCACGAGGGCCTAACAGGGCGTGGTGGAGGCATGGTCCCATCATACCCGTGTATTCAAACACATTGGGTGACGCCAGAAGACGCTATAAACTGCGTAAGCCTAGGCGAGGGTTTGTGGTGGAGGCGTGGTCCCATCATACCCGTGTATTCAAACACATTGGGTGGCGCCAGAAGACGCTATAAACTGCGTAAGCCTAGGCGAGGGTTTGTGGTGCTTAGGATGCCGGGAATGCTAGCAGCTAACTCATGTGCTAGTGAAACCATGTATTATGGAGAGATGCAACACCAGGAAGGCTATCTGCTAACCCAAGTAGAAGAGAAACCACACAGGACCACCAGAGATGCTATGTGGGCACTGCACAGGATTCTCCAGAGGTGGAGACGCACCCAACGAGCCCGGGAACAGAGGAAGGTGCAGCAAAATATTGGGATACATCCGCAGGCAATGGCCCAGCACCTCAGGCACAGGTACCGGGCCCCACATGTGCACAGGCCCAGGGTAAGCTACCTGCAACTCACAGAGGAGGAGGTGTATCAGCAGTACTGGTTTGACGGCAGCACAATCACCAAGCTGTGCACCATCCTCAGTGGGGACTTGGAGCCATCCACAGCCAGAAGTCAGGTACTGCCAGTGGCAGTGAAGCTCACCATCATCCTTGGCTTCCTGGCGACTGGGAGCTTCCAGCATGTCGTCGGAGCAATGATTGGCATTACACAGTTGTCAACGTGCCACTGCATAGATGCTGTCTCCAGAGCCCTGTGATGAATGGGGTACCTCATCACATTCCCCAGGACACCACTGGAGCAGCAGGAGATGATGCAGGCTTTCTATGATATTGCAAAACTTCCATCAGTCCTCAGCATGATTGACTGCAAGCATATCATACTGAGGGCTTCCAGGCAGGACCAGAGAGCCTAAAGGAACTGGCACAATTACACATCTATGAACTTGCAGGTGGTGGTCAATGCCAACATGACCATCATCGACGTGTGTGCAAGGTACCCAGGGTAATGCCACGATGCCTTCATACTTGCCCAGTCTGGCCTGGGACACACAGCAGCTAGTGGACGTTTTGGAGATGCTTGGTTGCTTGGTGAGTGGACACAGCTGTGAGCCGCCATACAGGTACACAAACCACAGTCGAAGTACTGTAATGTAATGTTGTACCCATACATGTAGGGAGATATGTGGGAAGTGTGTTATGTGAACCATGATAGTCACTATGGACATATGCGCTGCGTTGCCATAGATACATGTTGGCAGCAAGCAATGTTGCACATGGGTGGAGCAATCTGGAGACACACCTGGGCTCTGAACAGCAGTCACGCACCAACATGGTGCACCCGGCATAGCTGAAACTGTCTCCAAAATGCCTAGTCACATCACAACAACCCATGAAGACCTCAACCTTGATGTCCGCCATCCCACCCTGCAAGCCCCATCACACTCTGTACAAGTGCTATGCTGATATGTGTATCCCCCTATGTTCCACAGGTGACTGTCGATATCTCCTCAGGACCTGGCTGCTGATACCACTGTGACACACCCAGCCCCCCCTGGAAGAAAGCTACAGTGCGGCCAACCAGAGGACCAGGACTGTCATGGAAAGAGCCACTGAAATCCTGAAGAGCTACTTTCAATGCCTGGACCAGAGCAGGATTTTCTCGGCATGCTGCATATTGCATAATCTGGCGAGGCAGCGAGGCATTCCAGATCCCAAGCCCAAGATAGCAAATGACACAGATGCTGCAGAGGCAGACGATGAGAACGTGGCATAGTTGAAGAGCCAACTGCTGGCCATGGCACCGGCCAACCAGGCCCAACTCATCTGGGAGACATTCTAGTGACCGTGATGACACGTATTATCCATCAGTAAGTGACTTTATTACACCACAGTGAGTTAGAGAGGTTAGGAAGCCCTCCTATAACCTCCACCCTCCAGCTCCATATCTGGCCATGGATTCTCCCCAACCTGGCACTGTGACGCAATGGAGTAGTGTCCAACATGGAACTCGCTGCATCCTCACCCTCCCCTGTGAGGTAGCCTGCTGCACATGGGTCAGTGCTACCTGGTAGTGCCTGTGGTGCACCCCCCCCCCCCCACCCCAGCCCTAGCCCCCTGAGCCTGCATAAGGCCAACCAACTGGCGTACAGCCTAGCAATGGTAGACCTCTGCCTCATCAGGACTGAAGTTAGTAGTTCTCCTGGACGCTATCAGCCCAGCCAGAGGGGGCTCCTGCACAGGCAGCTGGCCAGGCCTCCCTGCATGGCACTGTCACTGCTATACAAGTGTGGTGAAATGGTGCTACAAAGGTAGATTTCCACAATACCCGGATGGCGGTTCAGGACAGATGTTTCCTTCCCTGTTATTGCACATACATTATTGGGTTCTGGGGTGGCCCTCATCTGTTTGAGGATTGTGTTGTGTTCTTCAATACCGGGGAGCCTTGCCCTGGTCACTCTCGCCGCTTGGGCTCTTACATGGGTAAACCAATATCCTCTTATTGTGCTTGCCTGCCTATGGTATGTTACACCCCTGCTGCCATGCTTTGTTAGGCTCTCATTTTCAGTGCCTGCCCTTGTGAACACCGTTTAATACAAGATTCCTGCTCTTTTCTTGAATGGGTATCTTTATCTGGGTAGGGACTGCATTGCCACCTCATTCGATATTGGGCTCTAAGTTTTTTTTGTACCAGAGACAATGGAGAGCACAGGGAGCATAAGTGGGATTTCAACCTTGGCTTCTGCGGTTCCCAACCCACTGCTCCATTCACTAGCTACTCCTCCAAACTAGATTTATGCACAATACAAATTTTTTGTATATATTAATCACATTTTACCCACATTAATTTCCAAAACAAACT
The DNA here is from genome assembly GCA_033557465.1 of Ichthyophis bannanicus. Lineage (NCBI taxonomy): Eukaryota > Metazoa > Chordata > Amphibia > Gymnophiona > Ichthyophiidae > Ichthyophis > Ichthyophis bannanicus. Next base: position 33,909,230 of record CM066050.1, on the reverse strand, counting down.
GAAAAGAAGTCTTAAAATCAACCAAATGTGAAAACGGTAAGAACACGAAGCCAAGATTTATTTCCTTGCACACCCCTAATATATTCCAACAGTTCATATTCCTCTTTTCAACATTAGTTTTGAAAGAACATATAAGTCCAACGAGAGAAAGGGGATTATCCGCAGAATGACACAGTCCAACTTCAGGGCAGAGACAAACCAAAGCTCTGAAGTCTCCGCTCTGAAGTTGGACTGTTTTCAAAGAACATAACAATATTTAATATTGCAAGGAATAAAATACAAGTTTAGACTTTGGGGTGGGGATAATTTTATAAAGCATGTTGTACACTCATAAAACGGTTCCTATGAGATTGCATGTGGAATGTATGCAGAAAAATTCAAGCGTGTTTTTCTTTTAGACATTCCCAGGATCACAGTGTGAGTGAACTGCGATGGATACATGTGTTTTAGACAATCCATGAGTACACGCATAGGGACTGAGACTATAAGAGGGTGAGCAAAGAGGTTCGTGCTTGAAATGTGCGTTAAGTGTGTAAGTCCCTATTCTGCAGGACTTGCACGTGTGAATGGGCACTTACATATGTGGTCATGGGTGATCACTGTTCTGCAAGAGCACATATAAGTCCTAGCCAGGACGGCCCAAGGATTTCTGCCGCCCTAGGCAGAAACCCTGGCTGTGCTGCCTCCACCAAGCCATGTCACCTCCCTCCCTCAGCTGCCGCCACTGATTCCATCTCGGGGGCGGGAAGGGGAGGCAGCAGTAGTATTTCAAAAGGCAGTGGCCTTTTGTTGCGCCTTTCTTCCCTGCAGCTGCAAAAAGCCACCACTGTTTGAAATACTGCTACTGCTGCCTCCTCCCTCCCATGACAGAATTGGTGGCAACTGCTGAGGGGGGGGGGGTGGCACGTTTGGTTATATGTGCCTCCGCCGCCCACCCAGGCCAGCCACCCTAGGCAACCGACTAGCGAATGGGCCGGCCCTGGCCTCAGCATACATATATTCAGTAGAGGTGAGCATGGGGGAAAAGACAGGGCCTAAATATACACTGGTAAGTTATAGACACAGGTCATTGTGCCAGTCTAGGCATGGGCAGATGAGCCTGTTCTACAGCAGGGGTAACTGCTATGACTAGACTGAGGCGCATCTATAAAGTAAAGCCTGCACGTGCTTTATTTTATAGGATAGGCACCAAATACACATGCAGCAATGCAACTTGCCTGCAAGCGTGATCGTAGAGTTACCCTCATAGTGTAGATGTACTCATTTATACCTTCTTCAGGGCAGATGTCGGCTTTTGCTTAACTGCTAAGTTATGCAGTTCCAGGAGGGAGATTTTTTTGGCCGGTCTTGGTTTTAAACTTGTTTTTGTCGTCCCAAAATATACCCATTGAACTCAGTGCTGCAGGTCCCCATAATGCACCAGGATGGTGTTTCCTCATTTCCCCCTGGAGAGACCATCTTTCCCGACACTCTATATTCACTCACTCTGGATGAGCAAGCCGCAACCTGGAATGAGAACCTGGCTGCAGCATTAAATACCCCCTTTTCACCAGGTCCAGGACCTTACGCTCACTCCATATTTGGTTCCATTCTGGCCTTCATACACTCCACCAAGTATGTCACACTGTAAGAGCTTGGTGGAAGCATAAGTTCAAAGATCTGTTAGCCAAATTAAAATCGTGCTACAGCCATTGTAAACTTAGCATCACTTTAGCAAAAAAGAACCACTATTCCCCTTGCCATCCAAAAAGCGCAAAATCGCCCACAGAAGCTTTATACAGTTGTTTCCCAGCTTTTTCAGCTGAGGCCTCAGCCTCCTCTGATGTTTGGTAGAGTCCATCCCAGGCAGCTTGGCCCGCTACTTCAGTAGGAAAATTCTAAACCTTCAACAGGGTTTTACAGTAGATCCCTCTGCCTCAATCATCCTACTAGTCCTGGGGCTGTGGCCGTTGCCCACACTTGGTCTGCTTTCAATTCAGTTACCACAGTATCCCTAGCCCAGATTATCACCTCCATCTGGACTCCATTCCCTCTCAGTGGTTAGAGGAGACCTTGCTGGGTCTCCTACCAGTCCTCCTATTAACAACAGCTTATCTACTGGCTCAATTCCTTCATTCTGGAAACAGGCAATCATATGCCCCCTTCTTAGGCATAAATCCTTGGACCCCACTGAACCAGCCAATTTCTGACCTGTTTCCAATCTCCCATTTATATCGAAAATCCCTGGAAAAGCTGTATTTCCTCAATTGTGGAATCACCTAGAAAATAACAATGCCCTCCACCCTTCCCAGTCCGAATTCTGACTGGGCCATAGCACAGAAACCATCTTGTCATTCCTACTCAGTGAAGGGCATGGAGCCCTGGACAATGAAAGAATTGTTTTAGCCATATCCCTCAACCTATCTGCAGCTTTTGACTTCATCAGTCACTCTATCTTGCTTGCCCGTCTGGCTGCTATTGTCATCTGTGACACTGTTCTGGTTTGATTCACCTCTTTTCTATCCAGCCACCATATTCAGTTTCAGCTGAGTCTAACATGTCAGGCTTAAACTCATTGACCTGCAGGGTTCCCCAGGGCTCTGTGCTGGCCCCCCTTCTATTTAATATCTACCTGGACCCGCTCACATTTCTTATCTATGAGTCGCCTATCACAGTATACTACTACGCAGATGACATACTCCTGGTAGCCTTCACCAATTCGTGAGCCCCCGATCCCTATGCACTTAATAATTGTTTGGTTGTAGTATCCACCTGGTTAAGAGAGAACCAACTGAGACTTAATACCTCTAAGATCTTTGCCACCTGACTCACGGCAGCATCACCGCTCCCTAACTTTCCCCCATCCTGAATGGCCAATCTGTTCAACTCTCTCCCTATCTGAAGTACCTTGGTGTTTTTCTTGACTTGGAACTGTCCTTCAAAAAACAAGTTAGTCACAAAGTCCGCTCCTCATTTCATGCACTGCATCACTTCCGGGCTTTTCATCCCTTCCTGGATCCCACAGCCCAACACACACTTGCCCTCAGTTATATTATTTTGCGCCTAGAGTATTGTAATCCTGTCTACACTGGGCTTCACCAGTCTGAACTGAAATGACTGCAAACTATACAAAACACTACAGTCCGTATCCTCTGCCGAGCAGGCAAATTCGACATTACCCAGCTTCTATTTCAACAACATTGGCTTCTCATCCGTTATCGCATTAACTTCAAAATCCTCACCCTGACCCACAAGGTATTATACACAGACACTCCCACCTACCTATCCTCTCTGATTTCCTTCCATGCCACAGCTAGAGCCTTGCGCTCAATTCATGATAATCAGTTGGATGTTCCCTCCGTCTCCCGTGCCGAGTTGGAAACCACCAGGCACACTGTCTTCTTTTTCTTAGCTCCCATTCTCTGGAACACTTTCCCCCTTGCCCTGCACACCGAACCATCCTACAAATCCTTCAAATCAGCAGTGAAAACTCATATGTTTAGTGAGGAATTCCGGGATGACCCGTACATAGTGTGATGGTGGGCCAGCGTCTACAACCTGCAATCCTGTAACTCGTAAACCTTAGCCTGGAATCACTTCTCTTACTATTGCTGTCCTTTACCACTCCTCTCTCCTTATGGATTGTAGCTCCTTTCTTGTAGCTTCAAGCTTATAACTTTTATTGCAAACTGCTCTGCTGCTGATTTAAGGACAGTATATTAAATGAAAATAAACCTATATCTAGCAATGATCCAAAAATCATCCTTCTGGATTGGGCAACTTTGAAGCTCTACTGGGGCTGGGAGCCTGTTTTATAAAGCTTATAGGCGCTTATGTTGTCTTTATAAAACAGGCTTTAAAAAGGCATCTTTTTGGACTTCTCACATAGGTGCCCAATTTATAACATTACCTCCTGGAAGCTGAAAAGAGCCAACAGCTTCCATCTTTTCCCAAAATATTCTAAATTCTATATTTCATTTAGAACACCACAGCTCAGTTTTCTTGTTGAATTTCTTCCTCAGTTCCAAAATAAAAGCACAAGACCTCCTGCCTTTTTCCTCCCTGCTGTCCTGGGATGGCTTCCCCCTCCCCCACCCCCACTCCACTTTGTTTCCTTTGAGAATATGCCGTGTTTGTGTTCCTTTTTCTCTCAGATACAATGGGCCGCTCCATTTCCTAGGACTGTGGTCACACAAGCTTCAGATCTTTGCAGAGTGAAGTTTCAGGGGGTCGGAGGTCATCCCAGAGCATCACTCACAGACAAAGTCCCTTCAGCTGCTAATGTAAGCTGTAGTAACAGCGCTCTCAAAGCACAGCCACTTGAGACTACCTACAAGCCACTCAGACCTCTCTCAGGGCTTATAATGTTGATTCTTCTGTCATTGGATCCAACCTCACTTTAAGCCCCCAAGGTATGGGGGTGCTTAGAGGCATTCATTCAAAGAAATAAATCTTATTTCTACCATTCATGAAGATAAATATACACCAAACAGTAAAATTAGAAAGACCTGCTATTCCATTGAACTGCAGAAAATCATTACATTTTTTTAAAACCGACAGGAATGTATTACGGTCAATACGAAACTTGATTTTGACAAGTGTTTGGTGAAATAAACACCGCTAGCGTTCCATGCTGCCTTCAGATGAGACTCTGGAAAGAAAGAGGACATGGCTGTATTAAAAGCAAAATGTCTGGTGAAATTGCTTTAAAAATACTCAGTACAAAATGGACATTTTTGTTTTTAAGCCTATAGGTCACATTTCTACAATTCAAGCCAGTAAAATGAATAAAAGTCAAGTTTAAAGAATTGTAAGCGTAGAGAAAAATAGACTGCAACTGAAAATAGTATTAAATTGCCTCCATGCATCACAATTGATGCATTGTTATTGTAAATGACGTATTATTTGCGATGATGTAGTATTACTGATGTATTTTATCTTAAAGTGCTTCAGGTTGAATTCATTCAAGGAAAGTGATCTATGTAAGGATATAATAGTGGTTCCTAAAGCTGGTCTTCAAACAGGACTAGCACAATAAATAATAAAATAAAAGCCAGTCTGTCATGCTGCCATAAAAGGAGTGTCCCGCCCCTTGAGTTGATGAGCTCGGGGGAGATACATGCACAGGGACAATGATATCAGCACACACAGGCGATGCATAGCAACAGAGAGGGTGGCAGTGGCAAGAAGACTGACCAGCATGGTGGCTGCATCAGTGGTGGCAAGTAGAGGATGGTATCAAGTGGAGGAATGACGGGAGAGACAGCAGACGATGGGGGGGGGGGGGGCATACGTAGTGTCACCCCTATTCAATGTAAACCCAATGTGTGTAACCCACCACTTTGAATGAGGGAGAAAGTGGAATACAAATCTGGATAAATAAATAAAAGATAGGACAGAATCCAGGAAGTAAAAAGAATGGAGGGGACCTGGGGAGGGTAAAAGACTGTAAGAAGAGATAGAGAGGAGTGAAGCTAGAGGAAAAACAGAGAAGGGAGAGAAGCTGGTAGAAGGAAAGAGAGAGAGAGAGAGAGGTAGGGGTGAGGTGGTTTGGAATGGGAACAAAGAGAGGGGAGAGCAGCTAGAGAGCATAGAAATGAGGAGAAATGCTGGTGCAAAGTACAGTGTTATAGCCCTACATCCTGCCCCCTTGCCTTGCCAAACTGTGAATCCAATCATTTTAAATGGTAGATATATACATAGACAGACAGATAGATATGTGCGTGTGTGTGTGTGTACACCATGGTGACCTCAGGGCCAGTGCTACCATTAGGCAAACTAGGTGGTCACCTAGAGTGCCAGCCCTGCAGAGGCACCCATTGCCACTGTTGTCACCCCTCTTGGGACCTGCAGAGGCGGCAATGGGCACAAACAGCTCCACAATGCTTACCTTAAAGCTTCAGCACCATGGGCCTGTTTGCTTCCGCCTCTCTCTGACACCCAGTGCTGACTTCCTGTGAAAACAGGAAGTCGGCATTGGGCATTGGAGATGGGCAGAAGCAAACAGCCCTGCTGTGCTGAAGCTTTAAGGTAAACATCATGGGGCTGTTTGCACTCATTGCCACTGCCGCTTCAGGTCCTGGAGATGGGCAGCAGTGACAGCAATGGATGCTGCTGGGTGGGGGGAGCAAAGGGATGAGGTTTGTCTAGGATGCCTCATCTCTTTGAGCCAGCACTGGTGAACCTGTAGATAGTTGTCCTAAATTGAGTTTGGTCTTCATTCAAGTCGCTAATTGTTGATAGAATGCCATCCATAGCAGTTATTATTGTATTGGTCCATTGCATTGCATGTCTTCCTCTCAAGCGTTGACCTTCCACCTTGCCAAGCATGATCTTTCTCTTCTCATGATGTGTCCAAAGTATGAAAGTCAAAGTCTTATTACATTGGTCAACAAATATTTACAAAAGTCATGTTACTGAAATAAAAATAGTAATTTCTTATCAGTTTTTATATGCTGAACACGAATACGACAGTGAAATTGAAAAGTTGGCTCTCGTTTTTTTGTAATCTACAAGAATTAATGTTTACATCATGAAAAGCATGTCAATAGTAAATATAATAGGCCTTCGGTTAATACCTGTAAAAAAACAAGTCATAGACTACTTCTTAGATTTTTTCGCCTGTCTCTTGTACAGCTGTTCGGGAGCTTCTCTGGGGAATGTCCAGCAGTAGTCAGCCAGCATTGTAGTGGACCATTTTCCCTGGTATCTTTGCTCCATCGTTGCAATATCCTGGTGAAAACGTTCGCCCTGTTCATCATTAACCATACCACAGTTGTCAGGAAAGAAATCGAGATGGGAATCAAGGAAATGGATCTTTAGAGACATATTGCAGCCAAGTTTCTGATACTGCATCAGCATGTCTTCTACTAGTTCCTTGTAGTTTTCTGCCCTAACATTCCCAAGAAAGTTTGTTGACACTAGGCAAAAAGCATTCCATGCTTGTGTCGCATCACCCTGCAGCAAGTTGTTGAACCGGTCATCTTTGAAGAGCTCTCGAATCTGAGGACCCACAAAAACTCCCTCTTTAATCTTTGCTTCGCTGAGTCGAGGGAATTTTTCATGCAGGTATCGGAAAGCTGGCAAAGTGCGGTCCATGGCTTTCACAAAGTTTTTCATCAAACCTAGTTTGATGTGAAGGGGTGGTAGCAGGATTTTGTGAGCCTCAACCAGAGCTGGGTGCTAGATATTCTTCTCTCCAACTGTTACATTTTGTCTGTGATTCCATTCCTTCCGCAAGTAGTGCCAATCCCTTGCTCGGCTATCCCACTCATATAAGAAACACATGTATTTTATATATCCCTGCTGCAGTCCCATTAAAAGGGCAACTACCTTCAAGTGACATCTCGGTGGCGGTTGCTTTGGATCTTTCAGCTGCCTTTGATTTAGTTGACCACTCTCTTCTTCTTCACCGGCTTCGGGATGCTGGCCTTTGCAGCACTGTACTTCACTGGTTTCACTCCTTTCTATCTTCTAGGTCTTGCGCGGTCCTTTCCCCTTCCCCTTCCTCTTCCTCCTCTGATCCTTACACTCTCTCTTGTGGGGTCCCTCAGGGTTCAGTTCTTGCTCCTCTCCTCTTTAACCTCTTCCTAGCCCCCCTTGCGTCCCTGATACAGCAGTTTGGTATTTCTACTTTTCTATACGCAGATGACATTCTACTGCTCCATCACACTTCCCCTTCCTGTCCTGATCTCTCTATTCTTGATTCATGTCTCACTGCTGTTGCTGGCTGGCTCTCTACCAATTGTCTCCACTTGAATCTTGCTAAAACTATTGCGATCTGGTTCACTCACGGAGGTCCTTCCCCCACTCTGGCTCCTTCCTTTTCTGGTTCCCCTGTACCTCTGGTCTCCACCTTCCGGTACCTCGGTGTACTTTTTGACTCTGATCTATCCTTTCACTCTCACATATCACATGTCACTACCACATCTTTCTTTTTTCTTCGTCAGATCCGTTCTATTCGTCCTTTTCTCTCCCCCTCAGCTCTCGTCACCTTGGTTCTATCCTTAGTCATGTCTCGGGTGGACTTTGCTAACTCCCTCTTTATCGGTCTTCCAAAATCTCAACTTACCCGTCTCCGTCGTATCCAGAACACTGCTGCACGCTTGGTCACTTGTTCCTCTCCCCGGGATCACATAACTCCTTTGCTTTTTCACCTTCACTGGTTGCCTATACCTTTCCGGTTTACTTTCAAGCTTCTGATACTGACTCACAAAGCTTTTCACACTAGCACTCCTCAATATCTAACAGACCTTCTTTTCTTTCACTCTCCTAAATACACTCCCCGTTCCTTTCACCTCAACCGTCTTACCCTTCCTGCACCTTCTCGTGCTCACTTGCAATCTACCCGCTCCTCCGCTTTCTTTTTTGCCGCTCCTGCCCTGTGGAATGCCCTCCCTCCCGCTCTCCGTCTTGATCCACAATTCACCAGCTTCAAACAACAGTTAAAAACACATCTGTTCTCCTTGGCGTTTAATGTTCCCTCTCCTTTTGTATGATACCTCTGCCCTCCTTTCGTTCCTCCCAGCTTACTCCTTGTCTATGTCTTGTCCTGTCTCTCTTGATTTTAGCTGTCCTGTCAACCATTGTATTTCTTTTCCTTTTCCGTTGGCCTTGGCCTCCTTTTATTGAATTTTAAATGTACACCGCTTTGCTTTCCATGAAAGGCGGTTTTTATCAAGTGTAATAAAACATAAAACATAAACATAAACAAGTCACCACAGAGGTGCCAGCTGTACTTGTTATAGTTAATGGAAGTCAGTAGATGCTTTAAGTTATCGTATGTCTCTTTCATGTGGATGGCATGTGCTACTGGAATAGATGGAAGACGGTTTCCATTGTTCAAAAGCACAGCCTTCAGACTCAGTTTCGTATAAATAGTCTCCAGTCTTGTGGGTCATGAGTGATTTTTAAGGCATTCATGAGCCTTTCAATATCGGAACGGAATACCGGATTACTTTCCTTTCCGACTGCGTATAGTATGCTGCTGACGTCAGATGGCTTCCGCAGCCGTCTGGCAGTAGTATTGCATTGCATCAGAAAACAGAGTGGTGGAGTGGCCTAGTGGTTGGGGCAAGATACCTCAGGCCAGAAGGTCAGGGGTTCAAATCCCACTAGAGGACAGCAACCTTGGGCCAGAAGGACTGGGGTTTCTAATCCCACAGGTGCTCCTTGTGGTCTTGGGCAAGCCACTTAACCCTCCATAGCCCATGTTCCCTGTAAAATAGTTATCTCCAAGTTATAATGCCCTGTTCAATGTAATTTCAGTTTGTTCAATGTAAACCACCTTGATATCATGAAAGGTGGTATATAAAAAATGTTAAATAAAATAAAATGATGCAATCAACTCTGGATGATGTGCACATGCTGGTATTATGCAATGTGATGCAATATTACATCATTCAAGGCTTATCTGGGATGATGTTGATGTCCTACTGGATAAATTTACACAGTGAAACATTAAAATTGAACTACATGCAATATCTTCAAAACGAGAGCCAATAAAATTTTTTTAATGTTATATTCGTGTTCAGCTCACCAAGATACTACAGATTAGGGCCTTTTAAAGTCAGTAATGATTTCAATGTTTACCAGTGTTATTTAAGCTTCTAAAGAAAGCTTAGGTTTGATCTCTTCTAGTATAGATTGGTTTGTTCTTCAGACACTCCATGATATACACAGTATTCTTCACCAGCACCATAATTCAAAGACATCCGTTTTCTTCTTCACTGTTCAGCTTTTGCATCCATATGATGTTACTGAAAATACCATGGCCTGAAATCCTGAATCCAGCTTCAGCTTGAAGCTTCCCCTCCTCCATATTGAAATGAGTCTGGTTATCACTTCCAGGCCTGCTATTTATGCAGTGCTACCTGCAGATAACTTAGCCAAAGCAAGGCACTTATGTTGTCGGCATTGCATAAGTGCATTTGAATATCAGCTGCATATATAGATATAGAAAGATAGAGACAGAGAGAGGCACTGGGTCTAAGAATCAGGTTAATTTGCATATTTCCATCACAACCGAAGATCAGGTCTGTCTGTAGATCCAAAGACTTTTCATTGGGAACCGTTGCCTTAGTACTTACAGTAGCCTTTCTGCTTCTTCTATACGATTTACCATTCATACCTGCTCATTTCATTTATCACATTTGCTTTTGGGTGGTAAATATAGAAGGCAAAGTTCAGAATCTTTTTATAGCGTACAGCAGAGAGACATTGCTATAAAAGGGCTACCCCACAATCTGAGAATATCAGCTGTACGTTCAAGGCTGGTGCAACGATATGAGGCACCTTATGCCAACCTCATCCTTTGAGCCCTTCTGCTTCCACCCTGCCCCCAATGCCATCACTGCCACCATTCTCCAGCACCTGCACCTGCAGCAGCAATGGTTTCAAACAGACCCATAGCACTTACCTAAACCTCTGGCGCTACAAGACTGTGCTTCTGCTCCCTCCGATACATGATACTGCCTTCCTATTTGCAAGGGTGCGTCCAAGTGCAATCTGGGATGTCCAGGGAAGAATATGCAGGAAAATGCTAGGGACATCTATGTTTCAGCCTCATTTTAGAAACATGGATGCCCCCAAAGTGAACTCCCACGCTAGTGTACATATAGGCATCCCCACTACAAAAACGTGGGGTGAGGAAGTCTATCTCATGCTATTTTGAATACAGATACATCCATCAGGGTTGGCAAGATGAAAATAAGAGCCTTCATTCCCCATCAATGTTTGTTGTCGACATGGAAAATATAAGGGATACGTGTATACATTCTTCTCCACACCCTCCTCATATTTGGCCGGCAAAACAAACACTTTTCTGATGCCTTTTCATGTCTGGAGCAGGTATAACCTTTGACATGGCTCAGGACATGCAGGGTGGTTCTGAGATCAGGCGAAGGCGTCCATGTTCTTAGCACCCCAGACACACCTACTCCCACTGTTCCAACTGGGACGTCCTTGGTGCCAGGGACATCTAAAATGGTTCTGGGGATGTCTCCATGTTTTGGACATTTGTATGCCCGTTATAGGACATCTAAACACTAATAGAGCTTCTAAAATAACCCCCTAAATTTCATGTGCGTTAACACATTCTGGGGCCTATTTATTAAACTGCGGTAAGGTTTTGCAGTTACCATATGGTAATTACCAAAAGTAACATGCAGTAACTGTGAAAGCACTGTGTTAACTGAACGGCAAGATGTTGGGAACACACCCAACAATTAATGCAGAGAAAATATATTTACTATGCATAAATTACATTGCAGATAATACAATGCAGGTAGTCATGCCCTACTGAAATGGTGCTAACTGTGCCGTCTTATCTGTCACATTAACATGTTAAGTGTAAGGTGCAGTCTGTACCCGTTCTGTACTCATTCAACTTTAGCTGTCAACACGGAAATTCCTGCATGTTAGCTGCTAGGATGCAGCATTAATCGTTATTTGCTGAGTTAACAGCTAACACAGCTTAATAAATAGTCCCCTCCTAATAAGTAAGGAGCTATTTAGCATAATTTCTCAATTTCTTATCTTAAGATTGATTTTGCTGATTAATTTTAAAACAAGCTAGCCAATGGGTGTTAACAACACGGTTAAAGTGTGTTAACTCCTACCATAGATTATGTAGGCATTTAAAGTGCATTAATGTACACGTTGGCCCCAAAATTTGTATGGGCTTATAAGGTTTATTTTCAGATTCTTTTAAACCATATTTTATAGATGAAATGAGTGATCCAAGACTACACATTCCAACTGTAAATTAGCAGAAACTTACTGGCATGGGGAAAGTGCAAAGGTGACCATTTTTTTACATTTTATGGTTCATTTTATAAGGTCATTAACATGCAAATGTGGCAGTTTACACATATTAATGGCCTCTTATAAAATACCAACCGGGCATCAAAGTACATATGTACTTTGCTGGTAGGCATAGCTGGGGGCGTGGCCTGGGCAGCAGATAGAGTTCAAAAGTACATGGGTTAATTCTACTTTAACTTAAGTACATACTTGCATACATTATGTGGGTTCATTTACACCTCCTATAGAGCAGATGTAAATCTCCATGCCTACTTTTAAGGTGCAATCCCTGCCACTTATGCTAGTATTTTATAAAGACAAAAGGCACCTATGCGTCTCTAATATAGACTTAAAATAGGCACCTGCTTACCCTTATCTTAGAAAATTATTCTTTTTAAGCTGCCATTACACTCTCACCAGGTTTACAAAATATTAATTTTAAGTAGGTACCTATTATGTGGAGGACACAAAAACTCAGTTATCTTGTCAGGCGATTTGTACCCTAGGGGCCAAAGAGAACTGGGCCTTGATTACACTAAAGAGAGTTTAGCAAACCAAGCCGATATCAATACCCAGACAACATGAAGGACTTTTTTTTTTTTCATCAAAAGGATACTTCAAAATAGATTTTTGTTATTTCATTATACAGGACAGGCAGGAAGTCTGAATGCTGAATGTTTCACATAGTACATGAGGAGATTTACTAGCACTGTATTTTTCCTTTCAAATTGCTTTGCATGTGAAGCTCAATCTGCTATGCGAATTCTTTGCTTTTAAGAGACAATTTCCATGGGGTAAACTTTAGGTCAGCAAGTCATCATAAGAGTAGATGGTGGGGGTCTTTAAACAGTAGTCTACTATTGATCAACAGCTTCCACTGCAGCTGGAAGCCATCTGCAAAAACTCTCTGAAGTTTTTAAGGCCTTACTCTTAACAGAACCTGAGCAATTCGCCCACATCTAGATAATGTGCTCAGGTTTCTGTACAAGGAGTAATAAATGTCCTCCACATCAGTGCAGCCTCCTAAAGCTAACATTGTTAAAGGGGTGGGGAAAGACTGACAGAGTGAAGGAGAGGTTCATTAATCATTGTGGTCTAGTTGGCCTTGCAGTGTTTAGCTAAATAAGAAGACATTGTCATTTTAAGTTTTCATATACCGTGTTTCCCCGAAAATAAGACCGGGTCTTATATATATTTTTGCTCCAAAAGATGCATTAGGGCTTATTTTTTTTTCATATACAGCTTGACAGCACAGAATGAGTGGCGTTGCAGCTCCCACCCGCAGAAATGATGGAAGTGGCCCGCAGCACAGCACCGGCACCCGATCAGCGTTGGGGAGTGGAGCAAGAGGAAAGCTCCTCCCCGGTCCACCCACCGAAGCCAGTCAGGCCACAACAGCACCATCTTCCAAAGAGCAGAGCGCCCTTGGTGCGAAGGAAGCGGCCCGCAGCTCAGCACCGGCACCTGATCGGCGTCGGGGAGTGGAGCAGGAGGAAAACTCCTCCCCGGTCCACCCGCCAAAGCCAATCAGGCACAAAGCACCAACAACTTAAAGGAGAGCGCCCTTGGAGCGAAGGAAGAGGCCCGCAGCACAGCACTGGCATCCGATCGGCGTCAGGGAGTGGAGCAGGAGGAAAACTCCTCCCCGGTGACCCCCCCCCCAGGTTCCGAATCTGTCAGACATGATCTGCACTAGGTCTTATTTTCGGGGTAGGGCTTATATTATGGAAATCTCAGAAAAACAAGCTAGGTCTTATTTTCAGGATAGGTCTTATTTTCGGGGAAACACGGTAGTAACTATATGTGGCAGTAAAACCTACTAAGCTACCGTATGGTTCATTAGCTATTCTTTGATAGATGGAGAATACCTAGAAGGCTAAAAATAATGAACCAAAGGATCTTTCAAAAAGGGATTTTTAGGGAAAATCATACGAGCAAGTCTAAATTCACTAGGTTATTTTGGGCACAGTAAACTCATCTCAACCATCAGAGGGGGCCTGAAAGATCATGTTATTTTCAGCACCATTACTTCTCCATTAAATATTTCTGGACATGGCAGACTTGAAGTCTATTTTCCATTTTGTCCATCCATAAAAGTTACTTACAAATTCAGCTTCCTCACTCAAGGAACCTGATGACATTTATATTGCTAGTGAAATAGCTCCACAATCAGAAACACTAAATTGCTTTTAAGTATAGAATTTTTTTTAAGTGCTATCAAGTCAATGCTGACTCCTGGTGACCCAGCAGCCCCTGGGTTTTCTTGGCAAAGTATGACTGGAAGTAGATTGCTAGGCCTTTTCTTCCAAGGCAATGGAGAGTAAAGTGACTTGCCCAAGGAGTGGTAGTGGGAATCAAACCTGGATTTTTTGGGTATGAGGCTGTTGCTCTAACCACTAGGCTACTCCTCCACTGTTTGGACCAGAAGGATTTTCAGTGTTGATCTCAACAATTAAGAAAGAATTTTGAACAGAGGGGATACCCTACAAAGATAGTTAAAATTGCTTACAAAAGAGCTCTGTATATGAATAGAGCATTGCTATTACAGTCTAACCCAAATAAAGGAGGGGATGACATGAAGATTAATTTAGTTACCTCATTTTCACCATATAGTGGTAATATTAAAAGAATTATAAAGCGTCATAGCAATATCTTAGCTGCAATTCCGGGATTGCAACAACATACAATACGTTGTGTATGGACGAGACAGCGTAATTTGAAAGAACGTCTGAGCCCAGCACAATTGCGCCCTTTCACCGCACGATCCAGCATCAGCTCCCCAGTCGGGGTCGAGCAATAGGAGAGAGCGTTCCCGCTCCTGCATCTCCGGCCCAATCCGGGCCGTGGGAGGACCCAGAGGCTCATTTTTAAAAGCAGCCGCGGGCAGGAGAAGGCCCTTTCACCGCACGATCCAGCATCAGCTCCCCAGTCGGGGTCGAGCAATAGGAGAGAGCGTTCCCGCTCCTGCATCTCCGGCCCAATCCGGGCCGTGGGAGGACCCAGAGGCTCATTTTTAAAAGCAGCCGCGGGCAGGAGAAGGCCCTTTCACCGCACGATCCAGCATCAGCTCCCCAGTCGGGGTCGAGCAATAGGAGAGAGCGTTCCCGCTCCTGCATCTCCGGCCCAATCCGGGCCGTGGGAGGACCCAGAGGCTCATTTTTAAAAGCAGCCGCGGGCAGGAGAAGGCCCTTTCACCGCACGATCCAGCATCAGCTCCCCAGTCGGGGTCGAGCAATAGGAGAGAGCGTTCCCGCTCCTGCATCTCCGGCCCAATCCGGGCCGTGGGAGGACCCAGAGGCTCATTTTTAAAAGCAGCTGCGCGCCCCGCGCCTTGCGGGCCCGCGCCTGAGGGCCTCGCAAGAGGGCCCTTTGGCGTGGCCCTTAGGCGGGGCACGATAGGCAAAAAAGAACACTGACCGAACGCCTCAACATCTCAGCAGCCTCGGGCAACAACTCAATAGCAAATCGTTATCTGAGACTCATACAAAATCGAGCAACTTGAGCTCCCTCACGGTAGAGCTCGCTCCCCCGCTGAATTGGATCCCTCTCCGAGAACAGCAAGTATACCACACAACAAAAAGGAACTATGTTTTAACCGATATCTTGCACATCCCCTAAAAGCCTTGCTTACTATTGTTAGTAACCATAGGTATCCCAAATCAGTTATCAGCAATCAGTTAAATATCCTAAGTAGCTATAAAACATACACTGTTCATATTAATAAGATATATTGTTGCCAGTACTCACTAGTGGTAATCTACTGCTCCCAGTAGCCAGATAGAATTTACTGT
Organism: Ichthyophis bannanicus; assembly: GCA_033557465.1. NCBI lineage: Eukaryota > Metazoa > Chordata > Amphibia > Gymnophiona > Ichthyophiidae > Ichthyophis > Ichthyophis bannanicus. The sequence continues at coordinate 33,893,658 of CM066050.1, read as the reverse complement.
TGTCATTACCTTGAAAGATATACTGTTGTCAGTAGATAGACAGATATACTGTTGTCATTACTTTGAAAGATATACTGTTGTCAGTAGATAGATAAACATACTGTTGTCATTACCTTGAAAGATATACTGTTGTCAGTAGATAGATAAACATACTGTTGTCATTACCTTGAAAGATATACTGTTGTCAGTAGATAGACAGACATACTGTCATCACCACCCATAAATTTGTAAATACTGTCTTCTCAGCATACAATACGACACACTAGCCTGTTTATCGGTTACACAATATACCAGCTAAGATTCAATCAGCTCTAGTGTGCCAAAAACCTCCTAGACTCGCCTCCTGCAAGCCTCCTACCTCTCTGGGTTAAAAATGGAAGACATAATCATCAGGTTGATATGCCTATTCCTACTTAGTATAGCACTACCATCCAATATATTGGCCCTCACCACCCCACAAAACCACATTCCTATTGTTCTACATAGTGAGAGAAAATGGTCAGGAGACCCCTATTACAACTCACGTGGGGCCAACCTCCCGCACCACAGCCTTCTATTACAAATCCCACTACAACACAACAAGAAAACCAGACAATCTAAAAATTTCTACCCTAGTAGCATGAAGTGTGCACTTATAAATGCCCGCTCACTTCGAAACAAGTGGCCAGCGATCACAGACATAATAATATCCCATAAACTAGACATTCTCATGGTAACCGAAACATGGCTCTCAGCGGAAGACAATATCATTCTCAATCAGCTGCTCCCACCTAACTTTACAGCCTTCACCGGACACAGACAGAACAAAAAAGGCGGAGGAGTAATTATCATCACCAAAGCCGACCTACAGTTTAAATTGGACGAATCCAACAGCAACAACCATCTAGAAACAGTATCAATTTCAAACAACGTATGCTCCATAAACCTGGTCTATAGATCACCATCAGGAGATCCAGACGACCTAGCAACCATAATAAATCTGGCATCTTTCACCCAGGGCCCAAATAAACCCAATTGGATCGTAGGAGATATCAACCTACCATCATTACAGGACACCCAAGCAACAGCATTCCTAGATGCCCTAGAGAACCTCGGATACAAGCAAATGGTGAGAGAATCTACTCACGAGAAAGGCAATATCCTCGACCTCATATTCGCACCACAGCTAATTTTGGATCAACCACAAAACATAGTACTATCCATAACTGCAGTCCCATGGACTGATCACACACTCATCACCTTCCAGATGCCTACCACTAACCGTTCACACAAGACAATAACGGATAAAAGCAAGCCCGCTAACTCGGCTACCAGAAGTTTCCAACCATTCAACAGAGAACGCATTCTTACTGAGATTAGCACACTCTTTGATGACACCTCACTAAGCTTAGAAGAACTGATCTCCTCCTGGAACAGAAAACTCAGCACAATTGCTATCCGCCCTCCAAGGAACAAGAACCCAAAAAAGAGATCTACAGCCCCATGGTTCACAGCGGACTTAAAAGCCTCACTAACCATTCTAAGAAGGCTAGAAAAACGATGGAGGAAATCACGCACCAGCTGCGACCAATCAGCTTACATCCAACACCTGACAGAGCATCGTAGAACCATCACAGATAAAATCAGACAACACCACACAGACACCCTGAAACGGTCACTGAATAAACCTCATGACTTGTTTAACTTAGTTAAAACAATTACCAAAGAACCAACACCGGAGCACCACAGCATGATCCACCCACAGGACTATGCAATTTATATGCAATCTAAAATGTGCAAAACTAATAGAATATTAATACCGGAACCTCTTGATGAACAAGACTACCCAGTATCTCTGGCATCCTTCTCCACTCCCTCAAAGAGAACCATTGAAGATACCATCCTAGCACTAAATACATCCACTGCGCACACAGACCCTTGCCCTGCACACTGGATAAAGGACCTGCGTTGTGACATATCATCAATTATAGCAAAAATTTTAAAACCATTCCTTCACCACCGGCTCATTCCCAACTACGCTCAAGCAGACCTCTGTAAGACCGCTGTTGAAGAACACCAAACTCGATCCTCAGAAGGTAGAATCTTATAGGCCCATATCTAGCATACCTATGCTAGCAAAAATCATCGAGAAAGTAGTGCACAGGCAACTACAGAATCATATAGACACCTCTGCTCCACTTGATCCGGCTCAACATGGCTTCAGAGAGTCACATGGAGTAGAAACACTACTTACAACACTCCTCAACAACATAATCTCAGGTATGGATAACGTACGCCAAGGTTTCGCCCTTGTCTTTCTAGACATAGCAGCGGCCTTTGACTCGGTATGCCACGAAATTCTCATCTGCCGGTTAAGAGAAAAAGGCATCTGCGGAACAGCACTCGAATGGTGCAAATCTTACCTGTCCGATAGATGGCAGCACATCCGAATTGACGGGGATACATCTGAACCATTCCAGCAAAGTCAAGGTGTACCTCAAGGATCCTCCTTATCTGCATTGATGTTTAATATATATTCAACCCCTCTGCGACATCATCAAATCCTTTAATGTAAGTTACATGATATATGCAGACGATGTGCTACTATATATGCCAATATCACTGGATTGCCTGGATCTCACACCACTGACTAACTGCTTTGACGCCGTAGCAGAGTGGCTCCTATCACAAAACCTGAGAATACAACACAAAAAGACGGAAGTCCTTTTTGTCTCAAGGAACACTAACTTCACACCTCCTAGTTGTATTAATGTAAAGGATGCCCAGCTCCAAGTGAAACCTGCAATACGTTACCTTGGAGTAACACTGGACCAAAACCTTGACATGAAGAGTCACATAGCCAACACAGTCAAGGCAATCTACTTTAAAATCAGATCCCTCAGACACCTACGCACACTACTTGAACCAGAGGATTTCCGTACCATTTATCAAGCCCTTATTCTTCCCCATTTCGACTTTGCAAACTCCATTCTACAAGGGCTACCCCGGTCCACCCTGAACCCCCTGCAACTGGCCATGAATAGTGCAGCGAGGGTACTCCTCGGAGCTTCTAGGAGAGACCACGTGACACCACTCCTAAAACAGCTACACTGGCTTCCCATTCAAGCAAGGATCAGTTTCAAGACTGTACTGCTAACATTTAAAGCGACCAAGGGGCTCACCTCTGCTTCTCTCTCCAACCTCATACAACCACTTGCACCAAACAGGCCAAGAAGAACAGCAGAAATGAACACACTAGCTACCCCAAAGGATTCCACAAGATGTGCCAGATCAACAGCCAACAGAGCCTTCCGACTCTACGCCCCCATTTTATGGAACACCTTACCAGCACAAATCAGAGCAGTACCAAATTTGAGTCAGTTCAGAAAGTCATTGAAACATTTCCTCTTCCTTAAATATCTCAATGACAGCGCAGAAAATAACTCCCAGGTGAATAGCAGGAGTGGCCAGACAGACAGACCATCGCAACAGGCCAATTGCACAATGTAAATACAAACAGTTCCATGTACTGTTGTACCACCTTTGTATATAGTTAACCATGATATCTCTTGTCAGATAACACACCTTTGTATATAGTTTCCCCTATTTGCCAAGTTTATACTTCCTGTTAAATGTAATGACCAGACATATGTAAATTGTCGGATGTTTTCTGTTCAATGTAAACCGCGCTGATGTCTAATAGTGCGGTATATAAGAATTGTTAATAAATAAATAAATAAATCCTAGATCCCTCAGAGATTGAGGAACCTGGCCACAGAATTTGTGGGAACTGTACCATCTGTTCCATAACTGAAGAAAGAACGACGTTTGAACATCGTGGCATTATTTATAAACTTCGACATTCTACAACATGCACCTCCAGTTCAGTGGTATATAACATTACTTGCCCTTGTGGCTTGCGCTACATAGGAAAAACTATTCGAATGTTCCGCACTAGAATGATTGAACACCGGAGCAAATTACACAGCAAAGTTCTTGAAGCTCCTTTGGTAGCGCATTGTCTACGACATCAGCATGAATTTAAAGATCTAAAATGTTTCTGCCTTGAGAAAGTTGAATCAGGGCAAAGAGGAAAATCACAACAACAAACTTTACTCATCCATGAACAACGGTGGATCTATAATCTGAACACAGTGTCCCCGAAAGGTTTGACTAGTACGATTGAGTGGGGAGGCTGCGTTTGAACACACTAATGTTAGCTTTCACTTTATATATATTCCCGGGAGCAATAGACAGAGATTCCTGTAATGATAAAATCAGAAGTTGAAGTAATATTGTAAGGATTTACATCCGGTTTTTATGGATTGAAGTCGGGGACACCGTGAAGAGTGTTCTCTACGTCATTGCTGATGTCAGTAGGCATACTATTCATTAGGATCCAAGCGAAGTAAACCCGCATGCGTGGCGTTTTTTGAGAGCTTTTGATCACACGAAGAAGAGAGTGCAGCCGAGATAACTAAGGTATGGTCCCTAACACATATGCCAGCATAGAAAAAAGGTTTTTCTTTTATATATCATCATTGCTAAGGTCTGTTAATACACTTGTTGTTTCTCTCAGAAAATATTGAAAGTTGAATACCTATACACGCCAGATAATGGAGCATCAGTCATTACATACAGTGCTTAAACGATAACAAATTCCCCCTGAAGAAACTCATCTGTGAAACGCAGTAACGGAGCCGGGTGTTGGCGTTGGGGAGCGTTACATCTATTCAGATAAGCACGATTAACAATATTTTTATGTCTATTCAACACTAACCACTTCAGGGGGAACAGAATACATAGGTCGTTGATGCAAACAGGCACTAAGGCAAGGACTTTGTCTGATTAGCCAGTGCCAGGAGAAGTCTGAGACCTTTGTACCCCTTTTCAAATATCTATCTCTACATGTTATAATCAGTTTACAAGAAGTTAACTTGACTTAGAAGCGACAGGCACTTCAATCTGTCGGTAAAGCTTGTGGACGTTGTACTATAACTTATATATGGTGTTGAATAATTGACTAATATTAGAGAATATAACTTTTGATAATTGGAGGGATTACCTATATTTTTCTTCAGCTTACGACCCTCTGTAAACTGACGCGAAGAATTAGTGAAAAATAAAGCAGGCATATCCAGTGCAACATAATTTAAAAAATGTGGATGTGCCCCATATGGATGTCTGCAGGAGCATCTACATAAACATTCCCAGAATAGTATTTCAGAACCTGGACATCTAGGAATAGCCCGTTAGTGGGCTAGAAACAGAGAAACCAGGGTTTAAATCCCACTGCTGCTATCATTGTGATTGTACTGAGGATGATGGAGCACTATTTCCTCTACACCCTCTGCATGTTTTTCACCCAGAACAAGCACCTTCCTTATGCTTATTTGTGCCTGGAGCAGGTCTAAACTTAGAGGCAACTCCAGACATTTCTGAGAGCAGGCAGTGGCATCCAGGGTCCTGAGAGCACCACACCCCCATTCAGGCTTGGATACTCTCATGCTGGAGATGTTCACAGACATTACTTCTAAAATGGTTCTGGAGATTTCTCTATGCTTGGGACATCTCAATGCCCGTTTCCTGCATCCAAAGCATGAATAAGTCTTCCAAACTAACCCCCATAGTGTACATGCAAAACAATCCAAAAACATGCTAATGCATGTGTGTGTGTCGTCAAGTAAATGCTGACTTCTGGAGACCCAGACCCTGTTTTTTCTTTGCAAAGTGAACGCGGAAGTAGATTGCCAGGCTTTTCTTCTAGTATGTAATGGCATGTAAATCATGATCAATGAGGTCAACTAGTTGGCAGACAGCGCCAAATTATTCAAAGGTCATGGGATAGGAGGCAGTGCACTATTGTGGATTAGGGACTGGTTAAAAGATAGAAAACAAAGAGTAGGGATAAATGGACAATTTTCTCAATGAAGAAAAGTGAATACTGGAGTACCCAAGGGAACGGTGCTGGGCCCTCTGCTTGTTAACATATTTATAAATTACCTGGAAATGGGAATAATGAGTGAGATGATCAAATTTGCAGAGGACACAAAATTATTCAAAGTTGTTAAAACACAAGAGGATTGTGAAAAATTGCAAGACGACTTTGAAAAACTGGGAGATTGAGCGTCCAAATGGCAGATGACATTTAATGTGGACAAGTGCAAAGTCATGCACTTAGGGAAGAAAAACTCAAATTACAGTTACACGATGCAAGGTTCCACATTAGGAATCACCACTCAGGAAAAGCATCTGGGCACCATCGCGGATAGTACGTTGAAACCCTTTGCCCAGTGTGCAGCTGTGGCCAAGAAAGCAAAATTCTAGGAACCATAAGGAAAGGAATAGAAAATCAAACCATGAATATTATAACGCCTCTGTAGTGTTCCATGGTGTGACTGCACCTTGAATACTGTATGCAATATTGGTCACCATATCTTAAAAAGAATATAGCAGAACTGGAAAAGATACAGAGAAGAGCCACCAAAATGGTAAAGGGGATGGAAGGATATCTCTAAGAGGAAAGACTTAAAAGGTTGGGGCTCTTCAACTTGGAAAAGAGACAGCTGAGGGGAGATATGATAGAGGTCTATAAAATAATGAATGGAATGGGTAAATATAGATCAGTTGTTTACTCCTTCAAAAAGAAGAAAACTAGGGGACATGCAATGCGGCTACAATTTATTTAAAAGGTTTTTTTATACCACTTTATTGTTTCAGTCAAAACAGTTTACATTGTAACTTAAACTTGGTAATGCACATTTAACAGGGACATTGATAACTTGGATTTTTCTGAGGCAATGGAGGGTTAAGTGACTTGTAGGCATCTTCACCTCTTTAACCACAAGTGTAGGCACCAAAACATACTGGGGTAAAACATCAAGGGGATTGCTGTGGGAAACCTTCGCTACCTCCTGCAACATCGAGAGAGCTATCAGTTTCCCATCTATAGTTACATCAGGTTGGGTGGGTGGCATCTGTAAACCCAAAGATAACAAAGAGTCACTCTAGGGTGGTGTATTCACGAAAGCTAGAGAGGTATACCCCATGGGAATCCGCTGAACATGAACATCCATCGGGCCGACAATTCTGGCGGCCTTATCACTTGCAGGTTTAGGGCCCCTCTTCTTCCTCTTTCCGATTAAGTGCAATTCGAGACAAGCTCTAACCCACCAAGCTCCATGCTCCTCGTGTCTCCAAAGGGGCTTCTAAGGGGCAGAACTTGCCCCTTAAGATACGATACTCCCCTTTGGACTTGCACCAACAGGTTCATGCCCACGGCCACGTACCACAGCAGGGCTAAAGGTTTTATAGGCCCCTACTTACAGCCACTGATATCAGCAGTTACAGCAAGTGCTGCGGGACAACAGGCTCCTCTGGAACAGGTAAGCACAATAAAGTCTAGCATGCCCAACTGTTCTCAGCTGGGCCAAAGGTTTTATAGGCCCCTATGGACAGCCGCTGACATCAGCAGTGATGGCAAGTGCCGCAGGATAACAGGCTCCTCCGGAAGAGGTAAACACAACAAAGTCCAGCAGTCCTCATCTTTATTTATTTAGACAGTTTTGTATACTGCCTTATCCTTCAATCAAAACGGTCACAACACAATTTGGGGATACATTTAACATGCGGGGATATGAGACACATACACTAATACATACAGGAAACATGGGCAATGGAGGGTTAAGTGGCTTGCCCAAGACCACAATGAGCATCTGTGGGACTAGAAACCCCAGTCCTTCTGGCCCAAGGTTGCTGTCCTCTAGTGGGATTTGAACCCCCAACCTTCTGGCCTGAAGTACCTTGCCCCAACCACTAGGCTACTCCTCCCACACATCTACTATTTCTCCTTCAGATAATGATGTTACCTTAAAGGATATATGGACTGTAGTCACCAGGACTGAGGCAACTATCAGTTTTCTCCTAGGAGACTGTTGCCAGGTTCTCTGCACAGGACTTTAAATTAGCTGAGGTGGATCAACATTTAGAGAAAGTGTCCTCGCACGTGGGCACTTTGCAAGATGTTATGTCTTCCACTGTTAAAGATAGCTTAATTATTCATCAGTAATTAGAAATTAAGGAAAATATTTCTAGATCCAGGAATTTAAGGTTTTTGAATTTTCCCTATGCATGATATGTGGCCCCCTTGATATTACTTAAAAAATATATAAATGAATTTTTGTTATTTGCTGAAGCTGAGGATGTTAAAGTGGTTAACATTTACTATTTGCCGAAGGAGTCTAGGGCGAGGAGTGCTGAAAGTGAGGACTGGGAACCGATGTTGGAAAAGAGTCGGGATGTTTCTGTTTATATAGTCTTCTCTTGATGAAATCCCCACCCGTGCAATGTTATTAGTTACCTTTTTTTCAGTGTTGGAGAAAAATATTATTTTAAAGTTGTTCTTTTCAACAACAATACCAGTTGTTTTATGGGCAGAAATTGAATCTATTCCCTGATGTAGCCCAAGCTACCCAGATGTGCCAAAAGACTTGTTTGGCATTAAAGCCTCGGGTATTAGAATCAGGTGCTTTTTTTCTTTCTCAAATTTCCTTGCAAATGCTTGGTGCTGCAACAGGGAAAGCTTCGTGTTTGCAGACCCATCTCAGTTGTAAATGTTTCTAGATGCTAAATGAGATATTGGTTTAACAGATCCCTGGTGAGATTTGTTTTCTTCTTCTTTGGATACAGTCTGGGTAACAAAAGGTGTCTATAATATTTGTATTTTCCTGCACTTTCTTTATCTGTTTTCTTTATTTGTCATGGCTCCCCGCAATGTGGACTAGATATGTTCAATATTCTTTACTAATGCGTTATTCTTTTTTCTTATCATTTCGTCTTTGTCATATTTCAATGGATTGTGTTTGAAATATTTAATTTTAAAAAAGGAAAGGAATAGAGAATAAAACAGAGAATATCATAATGCCTCTGGATCAATCCATGGTGTGGCCACACCTTGAGCATTGTGTTCAATTCAGGCCGTAGTAGAATTAGAGAAGAGTAGACTAAAGAAGATGGAATGATTCTGCTATGAGGAAAGGGTAAAGAGGTCAGGGCTCTACAGCTCGGAGAAGAGACGGCTGAGGGGAGATCTAGAAAATCCTGAGTGGCGTGGAACAGGTAAGCGTAAATCAATTGTTTACTCTTTCAAACAGTACAAAAACTAGGGAACACATCGTAGAGTTACTAGGCAGCACATTTATTCAATGCATATTTAAGCTTTGGAACTCATTGCTAGGCAATGCGGAAAGACAGCTAGCGTAACTCAGAAAAGGTTTGGACAAGTTCTTGGAGAAAAAGTCAATAGGCTGTTAAGGTAGATCCGAGGAAAGCCCCTGTTCATCCCTGGGGGTAAGTGGAATGGAATCTAGCTACATTTTGGGATCCTGTTTGGCCATTGTTGGAAACAAGATAGTGGGCTTTATGGACCTTTTATCTGACCATATATAGCAATTCTTATATTCTTATGAAGAAATGAGACTTCAGTGAGCATATATTAAATAGTGTAATACGTTCTTATCCATGAACAATTTTGTAAATGCTCAGTATGCAGTGCAGGATTGCCAATTTGTCACTGTAGATACAGGGGAGATATTCAAAGGGATTAACATGGTTAACAGACCTGCTAACCATGTTAATGCCCTTGTCTGGGAAATTCAGCAGCACTAACCTGCTTCATGCTGCTGAAAATCCACGGGTCCGCCACTGCACGCCCTAATGCTAACCAGGAATCGTCCTGTGCTATCATAGCCTCATGCCAGCTAGCAAAGTGTGTTTCAGCGTGCCCTCAGCCCGACCCAGAACATGCACCACCAGCTAGCACCCTTAGTAAAAGAGCCCCATTGTTCCCAGAGTTAACAAATCATTTTACAATTGTCTAGGTAGTAAGTTATCAAAATGTATAACTATTTGTAGATATCTTTCATTTTATTTAATCAGTCCTGAGTTAGTGTAATGAGAATTTCTTGCAGACTGGGGCCTCTGTGCATTAAAACATGCCAAATGGCCTGCAATGCACAAAAATGATGGGGCAAGAGACTTTGGTTAGATGGTTAACAGATTCTTTCATGTTGCTCAATGGCTTTGTACTCTGACATGAAGGCAGGTAAAGGGTATCCTGGATCTTGACTACTTTGTATTATTTTACATGATAATTTTAAATGTCTTAGGTTTATGTTGATTTATTGTTTTATATTTCATATGTGCATTGATTTGTTGGGTTTATTGTCCCTATGTTATTATGTTGTGCTTTAATGTTATGATGACTATTACACTATATATCGTTCTTGGCTTAATGTGGAAGAGCAATTTATAAATTTGATAAATACAGATATATAAACCAAAGAACAAGTTTTGTCACTTGTGCCTATAATTTTTGCTATATTTCCTTTCATTCCATTAATGCTACTGGCATTGTCTGGGATAGTTTCCCTTAGGTCATTTACTGATCAACAGAGATCTCCTAAGCACAAAAGAAAAGGAATACTGGAGAGCTTGGAATATATAGGATGCAAGTGGACAGCATTGCAACTTCCAACCTGCTGCCCCTAATAATTTCTAATTATTTCAGTGTTAAAGAGTATCATCTGGAACTGATGCGATCAAAATCTTAGAAGGATATGGGATGCACAGAGCAGAAAGTGGTTGCCTTGGGGAGTGTAAGGGCTGAGCTGATCAAGAGATTCGCATTCATCTTCAAATGAGAAAATCCCCTGTTTGCCTTTTTCAAGGCACCGAACAAGAAGTCAAAGCCTCTTTAAGTCAACAGCATGATCTGCCTTTTTGAACCAATTATTATCACAAGGGTTATTGGGATAAAACATCAATTGCTCTGTCACTTACCTGTCAGCAGTATGTGTTTGGGGTAATTAAGAGAACCGTAGATGGCTCTAACCTTATGATGTTCAGGAAATCCGTCTTTTCAACTAGCTGAAAGAAACCCTGGGACTCAGATACCAGCTGCACTAGGCTGTATTAAATCTATTTCTTTTCTCTTACTGTAACAGGCAAAACAGTTCCCTAACATATTATGTTTATGTTTCCATCAGGTCTCCAAATCTGACATTTCACCCCATTTTATTTATTTCCAACCCTCCGATCTCCAGCTTCTATAGACAGAGAATGATTTTTTTTTAAACATCTTTTATTAAACATTGTGACATACAGGATAAAAGAAGGCAAAGCCATTAACAGTTTCAGAAGAAACACAGTATCACAAGAAAACAGCCCCCCCACCCTTCTCCAACCCACTTCCCGCCTCTGGCGTTGCACAGAAAAGAATATACAAAACGCCTCCCATATTGATCAACCTGTCCCCCCCCCACTTCTAGTGCAACACCCTTATACCCCATAATTTACCCCTCAAATAGGGAAGCTCCCCAATTAAAGCTTCCCAAAGCATCCTGTATCAGGAAACACAATATAACTTATCCTATAAGAAACATACATAACTTAAATGGCTCCCAAAAGGAGAAACTTAACGAACCCATAACACCCAAACTCTGTGTGTGTGTGTGATTGAGATGCCCTCCCCCCCTCCCTTGCACCATTCACCTCCTCAGTGTCCCAGCCTCCCTTCCAAGAAATCATCCCAGATCTTATGAAACATCCATTCTTTTCCACGCAACCGGTACGTCAACCGATCAAAGCGTACCGCTGCTGCCACTTTTGTCTCCCAATCCGCCTCCGTGGGGCCATTCACACTCCTCCATTTCCCAGGAATTGCCACTCTCGCAGCCAATCTCAGCTTATCCTCCAACATCCCCCTCCATTTCCCTTTGCCGGACTCAACTGGTGAACCCAATATCCACTCCGGGCAATCCTGGAGCGACCCGGGCCCCCACCTGTTCTCCATCGACCCCCCGATTCTCCCCCGCACCTTTTCCCAAAAGGCCTGGATAACTGGGCATACCCACCACATGTGGAGAAACCCACCAGTCCCACCACAGCCCCTCCAACACTTATCCGAAGATAGCCCTCCGGCCAAATACAACTGTCGGGGAGTACAGTATGCTCCATGTATAATTTGCAGTTGCGTTTGTTGCCAGGAAGACACCCAGGTACACCTGGTTATCTTCGCATAAATCCTCTCCCATACCTCCTCCTCCAGTTCAGCCCCTAACCACTAATGCCAACGCACCCGATGCAAGGCCTGATTGTGATCAACACTATCTTGCAACAACACATTATAGATTTTAGCTATGATCCTTTATCCCCCTTCCCCTGATACACCACCGTTTCCATCTGCGTGCTCTCTCTACTGATCTGGGACTGTACATCCCCTGTCATAAGGAGATGGCGTAGTTGAAAATATTGATAGAAGGGGATTCTCTCCTGTACCTCTTTTTCCAGAGCACTATGGGACTTAAGGACCCCGTCCACCACGAACTCATGAAGCTTTTCCAAACGGCCTTCCACCAATTGCCGCCCTTTCCTAACCCACCCTGCCTGTCTGAATGGGAGGAACTCCCCAATAGTAGACCACGGGGAGAAAGGGCTTGGAAACCATCCCCTTCTCTTTCCCAGGACACTAAGCTGAGCCATAGCATCCAAAAAAGGGTGCCCGTGCCGACGCGTACTCCCCTCGCGATCCCCGTCCACCAACCATTTAGCCAAGGAAGGGGTCCCCATCAGCGACCTCTCCATTTCCACCCAGGCCATCCCCCCTCCCCCCCATAGTGGTCCCGCCAAGCCCGCAAAATACAGGCCTGATGGTACCACCGCAGCGAAGGCAGTCGAACCCCACCTTGGTCTTTGGACGGAAGCAGGCCCTGACGGCCGATGCGTGCCTTCCTCCCCCCCCAAACAAACCTCAGTAACCTGCTATCCCACTGCTTCAGCAACTGCCCGGGATCTGAATGGGCATCTGCGAAAAGAGAAACAGGAATTTCGGCACCACAGTCATTTTAAGTACCTCCACCATACCCCGCCAACTCAGCTGCAGAGGGGCCCATCCGTCCATCAGTGAGGTAATCTGCCCCATCAACGGTCGGTAATTCAGCTCAAACAACTGGGAGGGATCTTCCGAAATTCGCACGCCCAGGTATTTAATAACACCCTGGGACCATTTAAAGGGAAAGGCCAGAAGAGCCCCCTTCTGCAACCCCCCCAGAGCTTGAGCCTCAGTCTTAGACATGTTCCCCTTAAAGCCTGACACAGCCCCAAACCTCTCCCAATTCCCGCACTAATGCGGGCAAGGACTCCTCCGGGTGGGACATAAAAATCAACGTATCATCCGCATAGAGCAGGATCTTATGCTCTGTCGCCCCCACCACCACCGGCCGGATCTGTGCCTGTGCACGAACCCTAATCGCAAGAGCCTCAATGAACATGGCAAACAGGAGGGGCGACATAGGGTAGCCCTGTCTTGTACCCCTCTGCAAGTAAAACCGGTCCGAGACCTGGTCGTTCACCCAGATTCGCGCCTCCGGACAGTGATACAACGCTCTCACCCCCTGAATAAAGCCTGCCCCCAGTCCCATCCGCCCCATTACCTGAAACAGAAAGTCCCACTCCACCCTATCGAAGGCCTTTTCTGCATCGAGCGCCACACAGAGCGCAGGTGATTTCCGCACTCGAATATGATGGAGCAAGCCCACCGCTCTTCGAACATTATCCGCAATCCGCCTTCCTTTGATAAACCCGGTCTGATCCGGGTGGATTAAATTGGGCAGGATGCCCTCTAGTCTGCCCGCTAGGATCTTTGCGTATAATTTGGCATCGCTATTAATTAAGGCAATGGGGCGATAATTCTCGCATTTCTCCGGAGGACGACCCTCCTTAGGAAGGACCACAATATTGGCCTGTGCCATCGACTCCGGAAGACGTTCTCCCTTCAATAGACCGGAGAACATCCGAGCCAAAAACGGGGCCACCTCTTCCCGCATCATATGATAATATTCTGCCTGAAACCCATCCTCTCCAGCAGCCTTACCCTTAGGCAATTTTTTAATCCCTCCAAGCACCTCCGATACAGAGATCGGCCTCCCTAGCCAGCGTGCTGTATCCTCGTCCACCTTAGGAAAGTCGAGACCCTCCAAGTAGTCCGCTATCTCCTCCATACTAATCCCCTCCTGCCTCTTGTATAACTCCTCATAAAACACCCGAAAGGCCTTACAAATGTCCCGACTGGCCACTGCCTGGTCTCCCTTCCCACCGACAATCTCCTGCACAATCCTACTCTCCCGCTTCTTTTGTAGCTGACGCGCAAGCAATTTCCCTGCTCTGTTCCCGCCCTCCATAAAGTTCCGCTTAGTGGCTCTCATCAGCCGCTCCACCTCCTCCAAATCCAAGGAATTAATCTTTGCCCTAATCCCGAGCATTTTCTGACATACCGCCCGGGACCCACCCCCGCTATGATCCTTCTGCAGCTGCCCCAGTTCCTGCATCAATTGCTGGCGCGACTCCTCCCTTTCCCGTTTCTTCTGACTCCCAAATTGAATCATTATACCCCTCATATAGGCCTTCCCACCATCCCAAACCGTCGCATCCGACACCTCCCCATTATCGTTCCATTCCAGGTAGTCCCTCCACGCCTTCCGAAACCGAGCCTGCCCTTCCTTAGATTGATACAACAACACGTTGCCCCTCCACCCCCTCCCCCTCCCACACCTTTCCCACACCACTCCCCCACCACCATCCCATGGTCGGAAAGGGTGATCGGGTGAATCCAAACATTCACCAAAACCCCCAGTTGGGCGCGTTTCCCAATAAGTAAATCCATTCTCGAGTAGGACTCCTGTTTCGCTGAATAGCAAGTGAATTCCTGCCCCCCGGGATTCTCCCACCGCCAAATATCCACCAGCTCAAAGTCACCCAGACACCGCTCAAGCTCTTTACCCTCCTTCCCATGCCTTTTTGGACAAAAATTGGAGCGGTCATTAGCCCCCACCACACAATTCATGTCCCCCCCCATAATCCAATCCCCTTTGGCTTTACCTCGAAAGTCTCGTAACGCGTCGGAAAAGAAAGAACCCTTCCGCCCATTGGGAGCATACACATTGAGGATGGAAACCTCTCTCAAGTCCACTCTTCCCACCACCCAGACCACTCGCCCGTCCGCATCTCCTCCACTCTCATATGGGATAAATCTCACCCTTTTGTGTATCAGGATCACCACCCCACGCTTCTTAGAATTATAGGGTGAGCCATATAAGTGCTCAAAACCCTGTGCTTTTAGCTTCTCTTGCTCCGCCTTAGTCAGATGTGTCTCCTGAATCAGAGCCACGTCCACTCGCAACTTATTGAGCTGAGCAAGAACCCGCTACCGTTTTATGGGACTGTTAAAACCCCTTACATTATAGGAGGCGACTCTGACGCCCCCCACCCTAGACCCAGTCATACCCCCAATCTTTCCCCCGCTGGGCTACCCGATAGAGCACAGACATCCGCCACACACACAATACACAATCAACAGCAAACAAACAACCAACACCCAACACTTGCGCCATCCTCCTGCGGACGTCACAATTTTTAACCATTTTGACCCCCAATAGCCTTCTCAGTCACCCACCCACCACTTCCCCGCCGCACCACCCCCCCCCAGCAACCAACTACCCCCGATCCCTCACTCACACACCCCTCATTCCAAACCCTCTGCCATGGTTGCCAATACGGGGGGGGGCGCTACCCTCCTCTACAGCCCCAACACACATTGCAGATACCCTCTTCGCCCCCTCCCATAGCCCCCCACATTAATCCCACATCTCCCCGTAATCCCCTTCAGAAAAAACAGTAGCAACACCTGGGTCATCCCCCCCAAAACTCAGGATTCACCAGACTCATATACATGTCCTTTGTTCTACTCAATCCGGCCCCGCCGATTCCTCTTGGCCATCCTCTGCCACTGAGATGCTGTGCGTGGGGCCATCTCGCTCACCCGGAGAATTCCCCTTCTGAGATTTCAAAAAATTTTCCAGGGCCTCTTTCGAGGTGAAGAAGCACCGCGTGCCATTCACCACCATGGTAATTTTTGCTGGGTACCAAATCGCCACCTTTATGCCTCTCCGGGCGAGATTCTCCTTCAATTTAATCAGGTCTTTTCGGTGTTTGACAGTCTCAGACGCGAGGTCCGGGAACACATAAACCTTCCAGTCCTTGTAATTCACGAATTTAGATTTCCTGGCCGCTCTGATCACATGTTCACGATCTTGGAATCTTAGAAGTTTAACAATGAGCGCACGTGGCGGCCCGGTCGGCCCAGGCCTGGGCCGCAGTTCTCTGTGCGCTCGCTCTATCTCGAACGCGGGAACGGATGGGGCCCCGGGGAAGCAGGTCTGCAGCATGTCCGCCACGAATCCAATAGTGTCCTCCCCCTCCACTCCCTCGGGCACACCAAATATTCGCAAGTTAGACCGGCGATCTCTATTTTCCATGTCCTCGGTCTTAGCGTGTAGCCAACTGAGCTGCTGTTGCAGTGAGCCCACCATGCGCTGCATTGAGGCCTGAGAATCCTCCGTCTGACTCACTCGAGCCTCTACCTCCTCCAATCGGTGCCCCAGATCAGCGAATTTCTCCTCGAGCTTCTGAGAGACTCGCTCCACTATCTCATCCTTGGAGTCTCTGATTTCTCTCAGCACGGCCTCCAATGTGGTTTCAGAAGCATCCTCACCTGCACACACATCTGGGCCCTCAGAACCGCCGGGAGACTCCGGCGCTTGCAAGGCCCGTGATCCCGCTGCCACTGCCTTCCCACTTTCGCCGCGTACATATCCTTGATCGGATTGTTGGGTTTTGGTTTTGCCAACTTCGGCATGCTTTCAGGGCTTTTGGGAGCTGTATCTACCCGATTTATTCCGGGCGGGTGGAGAGCTCTCTCACATGCGTCTCCTCTCCTCCGTGGCTAAACCGGAAGTCAGAGAATGATTTTTATAAGTCATCTGTGTGTGAAAGCCATGTAGGAGCCTGTTTTAGACTATTTTAAAAAACGCACAGGAGAATGTTTACTAAAGCGCGCAGGGCCCTGCGCTAAAACACCCGTGCTAACTGGGCAGCATGCGTCTGGGGAGTGCCTGAGCGGGACGTGGGCATTCCTGCCACAGCACTATTAGTACAGGCCTTGAAAATCTGAACTTCTGGCGCTTGTTGGAGAGAAACTACCACCAGCACAATGGGTGACTGTACAAGTTCCCCACAGTGGAAGTAACGCAGCAAGCTGTGCTAAATGCTTGGCTGTCGCCACGCCACCCCCCCCCCCCCTGCATCTAGCACAGTGCCCCGCACTAGTAATTCAGCTCAAACCCATGTTACTAGCATGGGGCTTAGTAAACTTGCCCCATAGGCACCTATGTGTCTTTGTAAAATACTAGTAGAAATCCTGCAGAAATAGTGCCTAGATCGAGGGTGCTGCTTGAGAGCAGGCATAAAAGTTACTGTGTAAAGTAGATGCATACATGTATATTTTATAAAATATGCACTTAAATTGCAACTGCCCATACTCTGCATAACTCCTCCCCTGAACACACCTACTCTAAATTCGCATGCAAGTGCACACTTAATAGCACTGCATATATCTTTACATGTGAGGTCATTTTAGGAGGTCTTTTATGAATGCATACTAAGATTTACATGTGAAAAATCCTCTATAAGCTTCCATCCATAGAGTAATCTAGTGGGTAGAGCAGAAGGCTGAGAGCCTGAGATTCCAGGGTTCCAATCCTGCTTCACCTACAGATGCTCTTTGTGACCTTGAGCAAATCATTTTTCTCTCCATTGCCTCAGGTACAACACAGATTGTAAATCCATTTGGGCAGAAAAAATAACTCATGTACCTCAATATGTACGTTGCATTGAGTTCAGATTTGGAAATGGAAAACAATTATAATGTCAGCTCTAAACTACAATTTTTTGTGGTGGAATCGAAATACCATGCTGAAAAGTCAAATACCCTGGACTCCAGAAAACATTCAAATGCAAGTCACATCTTAATGCTGACAAATTTTAAAAAGCTTGTCCCATAGGTTCAGCCTGTTTTAGATATGAAAAAGTGCTTTTATAAAATTGTGCAACTCCAGACATGCATAAAAATTACCCACAAGGAAAGCAAGCACCTACTTTTATATCAGCTGCGCACAGGTGTTACCATGGGCAAAGTTTGAGCAGAGCGTAGGCAGCATTGTGATGCACGTGTGCATTTTAAAGAGCCCATGAACAAATTTACACCTTCTTTTGGAGCAGGGTATAAAATTGTGCATCACCATTCGCCCGCAATTAGGACTGCTTCTTGGTTAAGTGCTTCTTTTTAGGACTCGCAGAGGCATCCTATTACATCAAATCCTATAAAACTATTTTTGTCTTAAGTGCTTTATAGATGTAACAGAGTTATTATGATCCAGGTATAGTTTTTGGACTATGTGCCTTGGAAGGACATATGGCTCAGTTGATGCTGGGATTTGAACCTCTGACTGGTGAATTTTAGACAGATGTTACAGAAAAATGCTTCAGGCAGCAGGCGTCCCCTCGCCAGACCTACTTCTTTTTCCTTTAATTGTCTCTTGTTGGATCAAGCTGCTGGATGTTTGCATTTTGACCTTACCATAGCCTATGGCATCACAGTTTAAAGTTATGACCTAACCTCACAGATTTGGTGTTAGCACAGTTTCATTTCTGGAAGTCCAAATTCTTTCTCACCATCAATTCAGAAGCTAGCCATCAAACCCAAACTACATTACATAGTTACCTACAGAAGCCTTTGCGGGTCATAATGCCTCTTACAATTTTTTCCATGATCAACACCGCAGCTAGACTCTGAATTACAGAAAGCTGACTCTCAAAGACACATTCAAGCCAGATTGATTATATCAAGTACTATTTGTCATTTGCGCAAGAAGAATAAAGTGTTGAGATACTGGAATTCATATTTATATTCACTGCATACTAAACTAACTGATAATTGCATAAGTCATTCGCTAGCAGTTGTATATTCCTACAAGTCATAAGTTAAATCAGCCAATGTAGAACTTTTTATTGAATTCCTGTACTTTTCATTATGAAATGTGCCGGGAATCGCTTTTCCGAGCCCCTCCAGGGACTGACTGCGTGAACAGTGGTTCTCCATTAAAAATGCTGCCTATCAGTGAACTTTCTTCCCTCTTGCAAGGGTGGGCATAGTAGCATTTTTCCTCAATTCACCAATCTATTGGTTTGGTGTAAAAAAAAAAAATGTTACTTTAGAAATACTAGACATAGAAGCTAAAATCTTTGTATGATTTATACTAATTAGAGTCCATCAAAAATGAGAAAGTAAAGAGATGTGCATCAATTCACCCCCCCCCCCCCCCCAGGCCCCACTTTCCCTACACCCTGAATCGCTTTTCCTCAGCAGCTTAGAGCACTTCACTGTTGCACAGTGCATTTAGTTCCCCAGCAAATAGAGGACAGACTAAACCAGGAGTGTCAAAATGCAATTGTGCAGGGTCGCAAATCAGTCACGTTTTCAGGATATCCCTAATGAATATGCATGAGATATAACTGCATGTACTGCCTCCATTTTATGCACCTATATCTCATGCATATTCATTAGGGATATCTTGAGCACCCGACTGGTTTGCAGCCCTCCACAATGCAGTTTGACACCCCCTGGGTTACACAGTAACATGGATAGTCAGGGAGGAGCCAGGGCCGGCCCGTCCATTGAGCAAGAATGTTTTTTGCACAGGGCCCCGCGTTTCAGGGGGCCCCGCGCAAAGAACATTCTGCTTTTTTTTTTAATTACATTTTTAAAAAAAACCTGTCTCTGGCTGCTGCCGCGTCCGTCGCAGCAGCGGCAGAATGGCGTGTCCCGCGGGGCCCCTTCTCCTCGTCGAGCCCTCTGCAAGGGCTTTCAGATTCGTGAAGGGAGAGTGCTCCCTCGCGTCTCTGTAAAGCCCGCAGGGGCTAATGGGAAATTTCCCATCTGCCCCTTTAGACGCGAGGGGCTGATGGGAAATTTCCCATTAGCCCCTGCGGGCTTTCCAGAGACGCGAGGGAGCACTCTCCCTTCGCGAATCTGAAAGCCCTTGCAGAGGGCTCGACGAGGAGAGGGGGCCCCGCGGGACACGCCATTCTGCCGCTGCTGCGACGGACGCGGCAGCGGCAGCAGCTAGAGCCAGGTTTTTGTTTGTTTTTTTTTAATTTGCCGGAAGGGAAGGGAAGGGAAGGGAAGGGGGGGGGGGGCTGATGGAGGCTGTCTGGAAATGGGGTGATGGGGGGTTAGGACTGGAAATGTGCAAGGGGGGGGGGTTAGGACTGGAAGTGTGCAAGGGGGGGAGTTAGGACGGAAAATGTGCAAGGGGGGGGAGTTAGGACTGGAAATGTGCAAGGGGGGGGTTAGGACTGGAAATGTGCAAGGGGGGGTTAGGACTGGAAATGGGCTGGAGGGGGTTTAGGACTGGAAATGGGCTAGGGGGGGGTTAATACTGCTAAAGGGCTGGGGCTGATGGAGGCTGACTGGAAATGGGGTGAGGGGGGGTTAGGACTGGAAATGGGCTAGGGGGGGTTAAGACTGCTAATGGGCTGGGGCTGATGGAGGCTGACTGGAAATGGGCTGGGGGGGGTTTAGGACTGGAAATGGGGGGGGGGGGTTAAGACTGGTAATGGGCTGGGGCTGATGGAGGCTGTCTGGAAATGGGGTGATGGGGGGTTAGGACAGGAAATGGGCTGGGGGGGTGAAGACTGGTAATGGGCGGGGGGTTGATGGAGGCTGACAGGAAATGGGGTGATGGGGGGTTAGGACTGGAAATGGGCTGGGGGGGGTTAAGACTGGTAATGGGGTGTGGGCTGATGGGGGCTGTCTGGAAATAGGGTGATGGGGGTTAGGATTTCTCATGGGCTATGGGGGGGGTTAGGACTGCTAATGGGCTATGGGGGCTCTAGGACAGGAAAAGGGCTGATGGGGAGGGGTTAGGACTTGAGGTGGGCTGATGTGTTTAGGACTAGTAATGGGCTGTGGGCTGATGGGGGGGGGGTTAGGACTGGCAATGGGCTATGGGGGGCTGACTGGAAATGGGCTGATGGGGTTAAGACTGGAAGTGGGCTGATGGGGGGTTAGGACTGGTAATGGGTTATAGGGGGGGCTTAAACTGAAAATGGGTTGATGGGGGGCTAGGACTGGTAATGGGTTGGGGGATTGCTATGACTGGAAATGGACTGAGTGGACGGGGAGGCTTGAACTGCAAATAGCTGATGGGGAGGGAGCTTGGAATGGAAATGGGCTGTGAGGGAAGGGAGCTAGAACTGAAAATGGGCTGATGGAGCAGCTAGGATAGGACTGGAAATGGGCTGTTGGGGGGAGCTAAGATTGGAAATGGGCTGTGGTGGGGGCTTGAATTGAAATGGACTCATGGAGGGGCTAGAACTGGAAGTAGGCTCATGGGGGGGGCTTGGACTGGAATTGGGCTGAGTGGAGGGGAGCTAGGATTTGACATGGGCTGATGGTGGGCCTAGGAAATGACTAGAAATGGGCTGATGGGGGGCTAGGATTGGAAATGAGCTGATGAAGGGACTCAGACTGAAAATGGATGGGGGAGCTAGGACTGGAAATGGGTTGATGGGGGGCTAGGACTGGAAATGGGCTGATGCAGGGACTAGAAGGGAATGGATGCTGGGTGAGACTGGAACTAGAAGGGAGCTGATGTTGGGGGAGGATTAGAATGGGATGGGGCTGGGAGAGTAAAATGGAGAGGGGAAAAATATTTTGTGTGGGAGGGATGAAAAATCTACAATTGGCCGGGTATTGGGAGAGTAAGTGGGGATTGAGGATGGAGGGGTAAAATTTGTGTGGATGAAATAAGAATGAGGAAAGAGCAAAAGGATAAAGATTAGTATGTTAAAGCAGATGTAGAGAGAGAGGATGGAAAGAAAACTAGAAGAGAGAAGAAAGGACAAATGGACAGCAGACGATGGAGAGTTAGCAGAAAACATGAAGAAACCAGAAGAAAGTGGCTGGACCAATTGCAACTGAAAAAAAATGCACAAAAGGTAGAAATATATCTCTTTATTTTGAATTTATTAACTGGAATATGAAAGCTCTGGGAAATGTGCATCATTAACGTCTGCGCTTTGTTTGGTACAAGAGGAAATTGATTTATAGTTTTATTTCTACAGTGTTGTTGTACATTCCAAGTTTGGCTTTTGGGGTTCCCAGTTTAATTATTGCCTTCCTGTTTCTAAATTGCGATTCCTTGTTTGGTGATGGTCTATGTTCTGCATGTGTAACTGAGCTGAGGTATTCTGTTTATGTAATTCCTATTTGACATTGCCACTTGTTCTCTTTCCCCAGTATTCTCTGAAATGTACTGGTTTAATATTTGCAGTGTTTCCTTTTGATAGGTAGGGTCTGGTGCTTTGTGAGTCCTGGTAATGCTGTCAGGATACAGCGGGTTTGCTATGGGTTCTAAATGGGCAGCGTTTGTAGTAGTTCCTAATGTGCCTGGCGGTTGGCACTGGATTATAGTAATGTAGAAATCTTTTAGTCTTTCTTTATCCATACACTCATTAAGAGACATGTTTACTAAAAGTTAGTGTATGGTAACATTATGCAAATATTTATGGAAATAAGGCCACTTATGCAAATGAGGCCCCGCACCGAGTCTCCGCACATGGCCCCGCACCCCCCTTGGGCCGCCCCTGGGAGGAGCTATCCCCTTCCAGTGTCCTGAGCAGCTAGGGGGAATCCCCTTTTAATGTTACAACCTAGGTGGATCTTCCTCCAATGTCATGGAAGGCCAGGGACCTTCAACTCTGATGATATGGCTCTAGCGCACCCCCCTCAGCTTGGAGTCCCAGAAGGGTAACCACCTTGTCCACCGTCTTCTGATAACCACAGGCATACTTCTCACCAGGAATACGTTTGTTTATTTATTTATTCACCTTGAAAAAAGCATGGGATGAACACAGAGGATTTCCAAAGGAATAAAGGGGACTATTGTAGTGGTTGATATGGAAGGGCAGACTAGACAGGCCATGTGCTCTTTTTCTGCAATCATGTTTCTGTGTTTCTTGATTAATGCCTTATCAAAATACTCAAAGTGAGTTACCATATTACAAAGCTTTTGCAAATAGGACCTATGGTCTTTACAAAATAGAATAGAATCATCTCTCTACTCATCGCCAAAGAAGAATTGTGAAACCATTCAAACTTAGAATGGAGCAGGTGCCTTTCAACCTTGTTCAAGTTTGACATGAATTTTGGACTTTCCCCAGATCTATTTTCCCTGGCAAATTTAGGGAAAAATCTGAAATAATACAAGGATCTTTGTAAAATTCATAAAGGATCCACCAAATCAAGAAATCCAGTCCATGATGAATTTGCCACAAATGTAGGGCCTGATATTCAAAAAAAGCTGAGCTCCTAAATTTGTGCCCTATTTTCAGCCACACTTAGGAGCCTTTTTCAGCTGAAAATTCATACTAATTTAGGACTTTAAAATGAATGCTTCTAACTTTAGGCTGCCATTCATTTATCTAGATTTAAGAGCCTAGTTTAGGTCCCTTGTATTAAAAATTAGTGCTAAGCTCCTAACTGGTTCTAAATCTTCCCCCATTGCCATACACTTTTTATGCTCCTAAATTTAGTTTAGTGAAATTTTAAGTAAAAATTTAGGCACTCAGCCCTAGTAAATTTTCAGAGGCAAATTTACAAGTATATCTCTCAAAGTTATTAACAGGGCCCGATTTTCAAAAGGCTTTTACACGGTTTACAGACCAGTAAACCATGTACATGCCTTAAATGGGGATGTTCAACGGCAGTTACACGATTAGTGCCGTTGAATATCCTCTAACTGCTCTACGTGCCCCAATGCTATCTGGTTAGCATTGGGGCATGTTGGGGCGTTCTGCGGTGGAACGGAGGCAGAGACTAACGCTAACCGGGTAATGGCGATATTGCAACACTACCCGGATAGTGATCTGCAGCTAAAAGTAGGCCAGCTTTTGGCTCGCCTAGTTTTAGCCGCACATCGCTAACCGGGTAGTGGTGAAATATCACCGCTATCCGTTTAGGCTCCACGGCTGTTTCCTCTGTGCGCTAAACCCAGATATTCAATGCCATTGCCGCAGCATTGAATACCCGGGGTTAGGGGTCAGTGGGCGGGGCTATGCTCCGTAGTGGCGCATAGTCTGTCAAGATGAATATCGGGCCCATAAATCCTTTGAATATCAGGCCCATAAATGTCATTTTAAAAATATTTTGGTGAGCTGATTTTATGAAACTGTGAAATTGTTTTGCAAGTCTGGTGAATCAGGCAACTCTTTTTTAAAAAGAAATTATCACATCTCTGCTCACAATTTTCATTTTCCTGGTTCCGTCTGCCCATAAATGGGCTTATTTATGATGCCTGTCTCTCCTCTCACAAACATCCAAAATACCGCTAAAGCTTAACATTGCTAAGATATGCCCCCTCCTTTCTGAGCATGCTAGCATCATGCTCATCTACTCTCATATTTTCTCCTACTCAGACTACTGAACCATCTTTCTCAGAACCATCTTTCTCTACGACATCCCATTCAAAATTCCACTGTATGCCTTATCTTCCTGCAACATTACTACAACCATTTCTATTTCTCAAGTCACTCCATCAGCTCCCCATCCACCTCTATGTACAATTAAGGCCTTTCTCCCTAAAGCTTTCCTTACGATCTCTGTTTATTCTTCTAATCTAAAGTCTCCTCCATTGCCGACTATGCACTTTTCACCTTATTGGGCCATACACCTAGAATACTATCACTGCAACTTATCATTTCTGTTTTTTTTTAAATTTAATCTTTATTCACATTTTCACAAGGTATCACACCCTGTTAGGAAAACAGTGGAAGATGGAAAAAAAAAGGAAAATACAACTTACAATAGACAAAGAAAACAATAAGTCATCACATTGACAAGCCTTAAACTTAGGAGAGAGGAGACAGAAAACAATTACTTGAAACAAAAATGTCTCATAGGGGCAGACCACGAGGGGCAGCAAGAATCTACAAATAAGCGGTATTACATAGCATCCTGCACATTAGTTACTCTAACCTGATGCAAACTAATTAAGGAAGAAAGTTGTACAGGCTGGTAGAATACATAATTAACAGAGGAAAGACGTGGAGGCCAATTCTATTCAGGACATCCTGCCCCTGTACGGCCTGAAAGAATCTCGGTGTGAAGCAGTAGCAACCGATTCTGATCACACGGGGACTAGATGTGCCCGTGGGATCAGAATCGGGTCTACTGGCCTGAACTGCAGTCTGGGCCTGATTCTGTCAGGCCGGATGCCCAGCAAATGCCCAGCTAGCCCAGCCAGGCTCCTGAATGGAGCGGCATCCTGTTTCCATGCCACCACGGCTCCATTCAGGAGCCGCGATCACCGGCCGACAGAAACATGTGTTTCCCTGCAGCCCGACCCCCGAACGGGCCTTCCAAGGCCAGGGTCGGGCTGCAGGGAACCCCCTACGCCCCATCACCTTGTCCTCAGGCTCCTGCATTGCAATCCCCCGCCGTCCAGGGAGACTTATTCTACCTTTGAGGTGGAATAAGTCCCCCGTCTACAATGCAGACCACGGACGTTCAAGGCCAACCTCTGAATCAGCCCTGTACGTCCAGGGTCCGTCGCCGCCCACTGCCCGCCCTCGCTCTTCCCACAGCCAACAGCCCACCCCCCTCCCGCCCAAGAACAGAGCTCCACGCATAACTCGACTATACATGGGGGGAGATCAGTTCCCAGCAGCGCGATCCAGGCATTTAGTGGGTCTGGACGTCTAGATCGACCAGAATGACCCCCTAACTAAACATTTGCAGGGAAATTTTTAAAAAACGAGCCCCCCAGCTGAAGAATGGTGGGTTTTAACAAAAGGAAATCCCAGCATCTCCTCTGAGTTTCACGAGAGGTCCAGAAACATATTAATTGTCAGACCACGAAACACGATGCTACGCTTCTTAAAGAACATACACAATAACCACTCTCAATCCATGGTCAAGGCAAAAGGAGACCAGCAAAAGTAGCAGAAACAAAAACTGGGAATCAGAACCCTGCAACACTGCTGAAACATCCGTTGAGGGGTCCCTCATAGATTTCCATGCGGCAGGAAGATAATAAGCTCGCAACAACAGTGGACGGGACTCTATAGGGACACCCAGGATCTCCACAAGGTAGGCCTTAAACGTATCATGAAGGCAAATTAATGCCTCCTTAGGAAAATTTCCCAACCATAGACTGGATGTCTGGAGACATTCTCCAATCTCCAACTTGAACTTCACCAAAGTAATATCTTTCACTTGAGTAGACACACAACCTTGTTGAGAGTCAATTTTCATTTCCATCTCGGCAACCTCTAACTTGACAGCGGAAACTGCTTCAGTATTACCAGCAATAGATAATGTGTTGGATTGCTCCTGAATCTGAAGCAACTGCATGTACGATACCAATGCCACTTATTATTTCTATAGCACTACAAGGTGTACACAGCACTGTACATACAGATGTAAGACACAGTCCCCGCTCATCAGAGCATATAGAGTTATGAAACTTTCCAGTGATGTAAGATAAACGATTGCCTGGGTCAGGTGAGGCATCTCTAACTTCTAATCAGTACTTGGTTGACAAAAAAAGCATTTTAAAGATTGCTCGATACTTAGAAGAAAGATTTATCTGTCTTTTCATCCTAGTTTGTCTATCAACCTAATATGCTCTTCTTTGTTTTTTAATCTAACAAGCATTGATTTCCTAGTTAATATCTTTCACAGGATCTACGTTGCCCAACCTGGCACATGGATTAATTAACATTAGTTCAATAAAGCAATTTCCTCCTCATTATCCCCAAAGGGCTTCATTCCAAAATGAACTGGCTGTTCCTTGGCATCACACTATCTGTCATCCTTGACATCACAATAGGAAGAGAATGGAGCAGCCCAACTAGAGCGAGCTACCTGATGGACACATGGGAAATGATCAGCAAACTTCTCAAGGCTCTGGCACCGGCATCCAGTCTTCAAGTTACATACTAATGCAGGCTAGCTGGGCGAGCCTGGTTGTGTCCTGCATGAATGACTAACAAATTGATGTGCTACCATTAGCATCTGTCTGCTTCTCATTGTATCTAGTGTTACAACCACGGTCACATCTCAAACCTAAGTCATCACAATACTAGAAAAAGAGCTTTTATCATTTTGATGTTGGAAGTTTCTTGAGTCTCCCCATTTCAATGTTTGCAGTTTCTGCCTCAGTGGATCACATCTGCAGGAAACAGTAACAGAGTGAAACCCTAAATACTTGTGCTTCAGTTTATTACAAGTTTTCAGGGAGGGTTTTTGTATTGGTGATGTTATCCTAACAAGAATATGTAACAAAATGTATAAAACACACAACGGGAGGAATGTAAGATGCTCGCTACGTAGATGGCAAGGAACTTGCACAGTGATCTGCGCATTGTATATTCTGTTTCACTTGTGGATCAATAAACAAATTTAAACATAAAATTTCATTTTCAGTATGTGCTATTTTATATCTGCAAGCCAAGCCTGGTCACAGTGGATGGCAAATTTAAAGTGAACTACATAATTATTAAAACTCCATCACACCAATGTAGTTAACATATTGAGAATAATTCTATGAGGTCGCCTAGGTTTGGAAGTAGAGAAGGCACCTATTTTCAGCCTACGTTATAAAGATAAGTGCCTAGGGGTCTGCACACAGTAATTCAAAATTTTGCACTTTTTTGTGATATTTTATTTCTGTATTGTATTTTAAATTATCGCTCGAAAACAATATGTTTTGTTATTTTGACAAAGCATCCTGAATTTGCATAATTCAGACCTTTTGACACAGAATTTTGAATTTTGTGTGCAAACTTCCAGCAGAAATTGTTTTTACCAAATCCTGTTCAAGTTGTGCACTTAAAGCACGGTAAGCGCAAAGCCTCTGCGGTAACTGTCAGAGGGGCATGACCAGCATGTTCCTGGCAGTCAACATGCAAATGCATACATTAATATGCAGCACAATTAACCACAGGTGCATCTACTGTAACGACACCCATAGAGGTATCATTAGGTGCACCCATGCCACATTGATGGTGAGCACGCACTAATGACAGCCACACTGACCACAATACGCAGTCAACACTTCCGCCTCGGACCCACCCAGTCCCTGCCCCATTGCATGATGGTTGATTAACGCATGCCTTAGTGATCACTCGCTGACATGTCCATGTTAGGTGTCATCGTTTACAGCAAGCACGCACTAAAATGTGCATTAACCACCCAGTAGGCTTTAGTCAAAGGGCCTCTATGTGTTTCTATAAAATACTAGGGGTACATCAGCAGAAAGCCACAGACATTTACCCCACCTTGGGAGCAGTCATAAATGCTAATGCGTAGACCACGCCTCTGCCCACATTCTGCCCCAGAACATACCTATATGCAGGTCGCATGCAAGCACTGCCTTCTATAGTAGGTACTTTTCTGCATGTAACCTGGAGGGAAATTTTATAAAAGCCTTTTTATGTGCAAAAAGCGTTTACAAAATTACTCCCTTTCTGGATTTCTACACAAATTTTTAGGATCCTAGTTATGCACATGAGTTCTCCCCTGTAATAGATACCTACCATAGTGGTTTGCAATCACTTTCTAAATGCTTTCCACGTTCTCATTATATACTTTCTCTCACTAGCCGTTTTATTTAAATATTTTAAATAATGCAGCACTGAAAGGCTTAGAGACCCTCAGTGAAATCTTTTCTTTCTCAGAAAGCAAAAGAAAAGGAAAATATGGGGAAGGTCATCAGAATTTCACATCTCTTTTTCACAAAGTCAGAGGGAAAGAAAGAGCGAGCACCAAGAAAATGCAAGATTAAAATGAAATCAGAGAGGAGGAAATAAAATAAGACATTAAATGTGAAAAGGACCGGATCTAATCACGCTCTGCACGGCTTGGCAGTGTAGCTTTGCTATATCCCTCTGCCCTGGGCATCCACACTACCACGGATACCTGTGGCCTGTTTTAGAAGACGATAGGTGAGGATGTGGAACAACGGCTGGCATTCTCCGAGAAAATGATGTGAAGTGAAACAAAATTAATGTGAGATAGACACAGACGGTGAACGTGCTAGAAAGGTATAAAGAAAAGGTCTAGAATGGGATGAGAGGTGATGTGATTGTTGTCCAGGTTAATACAGGTTTAGGATATGCCAAAGTGATTTCAAAATGGCTGAAAACATAGCAGTGGATCTTAAAAAGTAGCTTTTGCATGCAATACACTCTTAATACATTGAAAAAGAATCTTCAACTAGTGTTATGTAATAAAAAAGCATTACAAAAATCTAAGTCTTAACCACTGTGTGGTTGTAGAATCGATCTTACCTAGGAAAATGCCAAGTTTAAGTAATGATAGATATATTTGAGTCCAATGGTTACCGGAGAATAAAAATATGGGTAATTTTGTGAACAGATGTTTGCAAGCAGCTCTGATGCTGGATGCTCTTAATGAAGTGTCTAAGCCATGAATATTTGCTTTTTTGATGTAGGCTGGGAACCAAGAAAGCCAGAGTCCAAATCCTACTGATGCTCCTTGTGGCCTTGGGCAAGCCATTTTTTAAATTTATTTATTTTTTATACTGTGTTATTTAAAATCAGTGTGGTTTACATGTATACTAACAGGTACTTTTTATTCCCTTGTCCCTGAAGGGCTCACAATCTAAGTGTACCTGAGGCAATGGAGGGTTAAGTGGCTTGCCCAAGGCCACGGGACTAGAGACCCCAGTCCCTCTGGCCTGAAGCTGCTTGTCCCCATGTGGGAATTGAACCCCCAGCCTTCTGGCCTGAGGTAACCTGTCCCAACCACTGAGCCACTCCTCCCTCTAACCCTTCCTTGCTTCAGGTACATTAGATTGCAAGTCCCCTCCAGTACCAGGGAAATACCTACTGTACCTGAATGTCACTTACCTTACTGACCCAGAGCTTCTTATGGTTTATACCACCAAAAGCCTTGCTGTAGTCCATAAAACACATATGGATTTCTATGATGATGTCTCTCGTTCCTTGCCCTTTCTTGAACCCTGCTTGCATGTCAGGCATTTTTCATTCTAGATTTGGTTGTAATCGCAACACCATTTCTTCTGTCTCTCATTTCCAGCATAATATACCATGCGATCGTCAGACGCAAAGTGCCCGATGCCAGTCCACTTAGTTTGCTGACACCCAACAGATCAAATTATATACGTTCCATTTCATTCTTGACCACCTCCAACTTCCCTTGGTTCATGCTGCGTACATTCCATGTCCCAATATGTTAGATATCTTTGCAGTTTCTGACTCTCATTTCATGTGCAGCTATATCAGCAGTCAGACTTCCCGAGGGCTTTGATCCAACCACATCATAAATGCTGGCTTTACTCTGAAAAGTCTTCAGCTCATCCCCAGTTGCCACTTGAGGGCCTTCAGACCTGGGGGTCTCATCTTCCACCACTATAGTGCAATTTGTTATGTTGTGACTATCCATTGTTTTTTGTGGCAAGATACAGAATTAGATTGCCAGGCCTTTCATCCATGCAGGTAATGCTAGTGTTGTTGCCATTGTCACAGAAATGTGACCCTCCACCGCCAACATCATCCCATTCTGCTGCTGCCCAGATGTGTGATTTGTCTTAGTCTGGCACTTCAGCTGAGACCTGTCCATCTTGGGAGACCCTGACGGTAGTTAAGCTACCGATAGCTTAGCTCTCAGCATCACTAGTATACACAAGCCCTCGCAGCAAGCTGCAAACTAAGTGAGGGTTTAGGCCTTAATGAGTATGATAAATAGTGCCTGGAGAAAGCATACCACACTATTTAGCATGCACCTGCTGAAGCCTCATTTGCATCTGATATTCCTTGATTTACATGACCATACATACTCATTTTAGCTAATGCAATGCAATGTGTGCCTTTGAGTCAGTCCTGACTCCTAGCGACCCAGAAGCTCCTGGGTTTTCTTGGCAGTGTCACCAGAAGCAGATTACCAGGCATTTCTTCCGAGGCAATGGAGGGTTAAGTGACTTGCCCAAGGCCACAAGGAGTGCTAGCAGGACTTGAACCCTGGTTGCTTGGTTACCAAGCCAGTGCTCTAACCACTAGGCTACTCCAATACTTAAGTGCATATACACACATCTTTTCAGACCAGTTTGTGCACATTGAGGGTAATTCAGATTCTAAGAGGCATGTTTACAAAGAGGTTAATGCGTATTGAATAAAGTTAACATGCGCTAAGTGATGCAAGTGCTCATTCATTTCTATGGGCCGTTGCAGCACTAAATGCACATTAACTTTACTTAGTATGCATTGACCTTTAGTAAACATGCCCCTAAGTGAAAAATTCAACAAAATATGGGCAGGCATTTAAACTAGAGAAAGGAAATGAAACAGGGAAGAAAACAAGTTCAGGAGGTCACCCCAGCAAAAGCATCAGAGCAATGCTGAAAATAGAAAGAGGTATCAACTTAATTCACATACCAAAAAAAAGGGGGAGAAGAGCTGGGAATAAATACCAGGCAAAATAAAAGCAAGCCAACCAAATTGCTGGAAGGCAATGAGCATAAATGCTCAGTCTAAGCAACAAAGTCCCTGACCTGGAAGCCCTGATAGTGGAAATGGACTTTGACATTGTGCCTATGATGGCGTAAAGATGGCTCAATGAATCTCATGAATGGGATATCGCCACATCTGGCTATAATCTATTTAGAAGGCATAGACAGAGCAGAAAAGGAGGAAAAGCAGCCCTCTATGTTAAAAACAATATTAAAGCAGCTGAAATGCAGGAGATGTAGGGAAAACAGAGATGATACTACCGCACACACTGGTATAGTCTACAGACCTCCAACTCCAACAGAAGAAATGGACAGAGACTTCATCAAAGATATTGTAAAAGTGATAATAAAGGGAGACGTGATGATACTAGATGATTTTAATCTATCGGATGTGGATTGGAGTATCCCATTTGCAAATCTGGAAAGATGTAGCAAGTGAACTTTCTGGAATCCAATCGATTACAGGAGTAGAGGCAACAGAAGATCATTACTACTACTACTACTACTGAGCATTTGTACAGAACTACAAGACGTATGCAGCACTGCACAGACATGTAAGAGACAGTCCGTGCTCATCAGAGCTTACAATCTAGTCAAGACAGACAACACAGTAGGTGTAGTCATGAGTTACATCTAGGGGGAATGGTGAGGAAACACAAAGGAGATCGGGGGAGTCATGATCCAAAAGCGGAAGGAAGAGCTGAGTTTTCAGCCTGGATTTGAAAAGGGTCAGAGAAAGAGCCTGACATACAGACTCAGGTAGTTTGTTCTAGGCATAAGGAGCAGCAAGGTGAAAGGAGTGAAGTCTGGAGTAGGCAATAAAAGAGAAGGGCACAGATAGAAGCGATTTGCCAGAAAAGCGAGGTTTCCGGGGAGGGGTGTAGGGAGACATAAGAGAGGAAAGGAAGTGAGGAGCAGCAGAGTGAATGTACTTATAGGTCAACAGGAGAAGTTTCAACTGGATGTAGAAATGGATAGGGAGTCAATGAAGTGACTTGAGAAGAGGGGTAATATGGGCATGATGAGGCTGGCGGAAGATTATTCGCACAGCAGAGTGTTGAACAGATTGAAGGGGAAAGAGATGATTCAGAGGGAGACCAGCAAGGAGTAGGTTACAATAGTCAAGATGGGAAGTGATTAAGGAGTAGATAAGTGTCTTAGTAGTGTGTTCAGAAAGGAATGGGCGGATTTTGTTGATGATGTAGAGAAAGAAACGGCAGGTCTTAGCTATCAGTATAAGTCACTGGTGAGGCCTCACTTGGAATACTGTGTTCAGTTTTGGAGACCATATCTTCCAAAGGATGTAAAAAGACTGGAAATGGTTCAGAGGAAGGCAACCAAAGTGATTTGGAGCCTGCGTCAGAAGCCTAATAAGAAGAGATTTGAAGACCTAAATATGTACACTCTGGAGGAGAGGAGGGATAGGGGAGATATGATTCAGACCTTTAAATACTTAAAGAGAATTAATGAACAAACAAACCTCTTCCAAAGATGGGGAAGCTGTAAAACTAGAGGGCATAACATGAAGCTGCAAGGGGGTAAATTGAAAGGCAATGTCAGAAAATACTTTTTCACTGAAAGGATGGTGGATGCTTCGAATGCCCTTGCGATGGAAGTAGTGGGGGCAAATACAGTGACAGAATTCAAAATGGCATGGGACAGACACAGTGGATTCCTTTACAGCAACAGGATAAAATCAAAACAAACTTAACAATCTAATTTCTCAAGAAACGGAGCGGTGGGTTCACCCCTAAACAAAGACATGGGGAGGGGTGACCTGCATGGAGCGGCAGGTGCACCTACTCTTGCCATCTTACCGGGAGGACTAAATGGACCATACTGGTCTTTATCACTGTGTTATGTTACTATGTTATCAGTTGGATGTGTGTGGAGAAGGAGAGAGAGGAGTCAAAGATAACCCCAAGGTTGCGAGCCGAGGAAACAGGGATTAGAGAGTTATCCACAGAGGCTGAGAAAGGTGGAAGGGGAGAGAAGGTTTTGGGAGGGAAAAATAAGAAGCTCAGTTTTGGCCGTGTTCAATTTCAAGCGGCATTGAGACATACCAAGCAGCAATGTCAGAAAGGCAGGCAAAGATACGGGTCTGGATTGCCAGAGAGATTGTTGGTGTAAAGAGGTAGATCTGGGAGTCAGAAGCATAAAGATGGTACTGAAAGTCATGGGAAGATTTGAGTGCACCCAGGGACTGAGTATAGAGAGAGAAAAGGAGTGGACCCAAGACAGATCCTTGGGGTACACCAACTGAGAGCAGGATAGCAGCAGAGGAGGATCCACCAGAACAAACACTGAAAGAGCGATGGGAGAGATAAAAGGAGAACCAGGATAGTACAGAGCCCTTAAAACCAAGTGAGGAAGGGTGTCAAGGCGAAAGTTGTGGTCAACAGTGTCAAAAGTAGCAGAGAGGTCAAGAAGGATGAGGACTGAGTAAAGGAAAAAATCATGCCAAATGAATCTGATTGATTTCTTTGGGTGACTAGAAAACTGAATAAAGGGCATGCAATGGATGTGATCTACTGAGATTTCAGCAAAGCCTTTGATACTGTTCTTCATAGGAGGCTTATGAATAAACTGAGCAGCTTAGGGATGGGTCCCAAGATGGTAAAGTGGATAAGAAATTGGTTGATTGATAGAAAACAGAAGGTGGTGGAAAATGGAATTCACCCAGAAGAAAGAAAGATGAGTAGTGGAGTGCCTCAGAAAAACGTTCTGGGAGAGATGCCGTTCAATGTCTTTGTGAATGATATCAAAGCACAGAATAGATTGAAGGCAACAACTTCCGCAATGAAGAAATCAATCACAGAACAAGGAAGCGAAAGGAGACCATGGAATACAAAGTTCTTTAATGAGGCAAAGCCCGACTCTGCCAGGTTTTAGCACAGTGGTCTAAAATATACAAATATATACAATAACTAAAAATAAAATAAATGTCTTAAAGCAATAATCATAAAAACATACTGGAAGGACATACCAAACAAAAAAACTTCTACTGTGAACATACCAGACTAGTGATATTGTAGAGTTTCTCAGAAGTAAAAGCTAATGGGAATAGCGCACTTCAAAAAACATATTAACATGATAAACATATAGTGGAAGAGAAATCCATATAAACAAAAATTTTAAAAAATAATTAAAAAACCCCAATAAGGCATTATAGAACATATGATGATATTTAAAATAACATCCAAAATACTTAATTATGATAAACAATGGAGTATCTAATGCAACTTTTACATTAGCCTACAAACTGAGCACAACATAAAAGCAAAATAAAATTATTTTAACAACCATGTGTTGCAGAGAAACTTGTACAATACCAATCCTTCGGTAACAAATTCCATAGTTTGATTACACGTTGAGTGAAAAAATATTTTCTTTTATTAGTCTTAAATAGTTTACCCTGTAGCTTCATTGCATGTCCCCTAGTCTTTCTATATTCTGATAACGTAAACAATCGATCTACGTTTACCCGTTCCACTCCGTTCATTAATTTATAGACTTCTATCATATCTCCCCTCAGCCGTCTCTTTTCCAGGTTAAAGAGCCCTAACCTTTTTAGCCTTTCTTCATAGGAGTATCCTTCCATCCCCTTTACCATTTCGGTGGCTCTTCTCTGAACCTTTTCTAATAACTCTATATCCTTTTTAAGATACGGCGACCAGAATTGCACACAATATT
Source organism: Ichthyophis bannanicus (assembly GCA_033557465.1). Lineage (NCBI taxonomy): Eukaryota > Metazoa > Chordata > Amphibia > Gymnophiona > Ichthyophiidae > Ichthyophis > Ichthyophis bannanicus. The sequence goes on along the minus strand of CM066050.1, from coordinate 33,858,481 downwards.
CAAGGTGCGGTCTCACCATGGAACGATACAGAGGCATTATAAAACCTTTTGTTTTATTTTCCATTCCTTTCCTTATGATACCTAGCATTCTATTTGCCCTCTTGGCTGCCGCTGCACACTGGGCCGAGGGTTTTAACATGTTATCAACAATGACGCCTAAATCCTTTTCCTGGGTGGTGGTTCCTAATTGTGGAACCTTGCATCGTGTAACCATAGTTTGGGTTGTTCTTCCCTAGGTGCATAACTTTGCACTTGTCCACATTAAATTTCATCTGCCATTTTGATGCCCAGTCTTCTAATTTATCAAGATCCTCTTGCAATTTTCCACAATCCTCTTGGGTTTTAACAACTTTAAATAGTTTTGTGTCATCTGCAAATTTGATAACCTCACTTGTTATTCCACTTTCCAGGTCATTTATGAATATGTCAAAAAGCAGCGGACCCAGCACAGATCCCTGGGGTACACCACTGTTCACCTTTCTCCATTGGGAAAATTGGCCATTTAGCCCAACCCTCTGCTTCCTATCTTTTAACCAGTTCTTGATCCACAGTAGTACACTGCCTCCTATCCCATGACTCTTTAGTTTTGCCAAAAGTCTCTGATGAGGGACCTTGTCAAAGGCTTTCTGAAAGTCCAGATACACTATATCAACCGACTCACCTTTGTCCACCTGTTTATTCACACTTTCAAAAAAACATAACAGATTAGTAAGACAAGATCTTCCTTGTCTAAAGCCATGCACGGAAAAGTCAGTACAACCCTAAACAAAGGCACAGAAGTGGGTAACCTGCATGGAATGGTGGGTACAACTCTAAACTAAGGCATGAGGGGGTGACCTGCACAAAGTGGTAGGTATACCTCTCGCCACCTCACTGGACAGACTTGATAGACCATACTGGTCTTTATCTGCCATTATTTACTATGTTCATTTACTATAATTTCATAGCAAGGAACCTTGGTTTAGAGGGCAGGAAGGGACCAATTTTGACCCTATTTTATAAAAACACATAGGTGCTAAGGTGTCTTTATGAAATACAGGTATGAATCCAAAAGTAATCACAGCTATGCTGAGATTATGGACATGTGCGCCTGCTCTCACATAGACATAAATGTCCGCATTAAGAGAACATGTAGATCAGTGTATTTTCTCATCAGCGTCGCTGGTACTGCACTCAGAACATATCTCCAGCTATGCCTAAAAGGACTCTGATTCATTTTATACGAACCATTTTCTATGCATATGACTTTATGAAATTAGCCTCACTAGATTCTTTGATCATAGCATGTTATGTTTTTTTTTCTTTTTGCTACATTTTAGTGCCTGGGCCCCTTACTGTTAGCTTTTTATTTTCCCACTTTATCTGAATCCAAGTTAAGATTTTCAGGTGCTGCAGATCTGCGTATCAACTGAAAAAGAAAGACATTTTCAGATTGTCCACGGCAGGACGAAAATTGTGCATACGTTTTTAACAAGTTTTGCACCTGCCTTCAAAGCAAAACACACATGTACTTTCATTTTGAATCTTGCTGTGGGCATAGAATTTGAAATGAAAATATGGACACAGAGCTGAAAATGCAATCTCCCAGCCTAAACACGCCCCAGGGAAGATCTTCTCTCAGTGTGGCTAAAGGTGCATGCACTATGGAGAAATGTGCAGGATTTTAGCCATATTGAGGGAGAGCAGTTTTCAGATAGCCAATCAGAGGATAATGTTATAGTGGCACAAGCCAGCATGTACTAACAATAGGCATGGACAGGGTCGGAGTTTGGGTGGAGTGTGGGCAGTCACAAAGTATAGTCTATAAAATGCATGCATGCGCGTGTAAAGTCGGGGCCGATATTTACACCTGCTCTTAACCAGGCAGAATCTAGACATAAAATAGGCACCTTCCTGCCCACTTAACACAGTGGCCTTTTATAAAATTACCCCCTTAGAGGCTGATTTTATAAGGGAACCACCTAAAGATATGCACCATTTATGCACGCAAGTCCCTATTTTAATGAGCACTTAGGCGCTCGCTTTAAGTGGCTGCTATTCAGTAAGCAGGCACATTGGGTATGCACAGAGGTGGAGCTTGGGCAGATGTAGGCAAAACCTAAATTTATACTCCTAAGTTATAAAATACTATTGCATGTTTACTTGAAAGATCTAGACACAGGCATTTACACTTGCCTTAGAGCAGGTGTAGTGCCCATTTTTCTTTATAAAATAGACTCAGGAGAAGCGCATTTTGAGTGCCTAAAACTAGGCACCTGGTTATGAAATTACCTTGCACTTGGCCATAAAGTACTTTCCCTGAGCAAATTACAGTGAAAATTGTCTTCCAAATGCCTTGCCTCATTTCAAGCATATGTAGCTCTAGGCTTTTAGGCAGAGAAACTGAAACAAACATTCCTAAGTGCTCTCATCTCTCCCCAAGCCAGACGCATCATACTTTCTTGCATACTATGAATGAAGAGAGAGCTAGAAGAAAAGGAAAGAGGTGTGGCTCACTCAGTGATCACTGACAGGTCAGCAGAAGCTCCTGCCATTAGCCACACTAAAAAATAAAACCACCATCCACAAAACCAAAAGTCATACATTTTGTTGTGTGTACATAAAACACAATGAGAATTCCGTATTTTCCCCTTCAGCCATGACACATTGGATTATTCTGCCTCGAATTACCCCATCTGTCCATTAGTTTCCAACCTTTTTTTTCTCTTTCCTTGTTTCTGTCACCCTCCCCCACCCTCTATTCCTGCCTCCTCCTTTCTCTGGGTTTCGCTCGGAGTGTAAAAGTAGCGGGGAGGGGGGGGGGCTTATTAAAAACAGACCCTCCCTCTCTCCCCCCAGCAGCAGGCTTCCAGCCAAACTGCTCTTGTATTACTTTTTGATGAGTTTTCAATTTAGGCCTGTAGACAGGAGGAGAAGGCGACTTGGAAAAAAAAAAGCAACAGATGGGACCAATTGTGCTCTCTAGGCAAATTAAGGAAGACATCTGTAGCAGCAAAATACTGGTGGTCTAAAGCAATTAGTCCCCTGTGAAAAGGGGCCTCTCGGAGCCCTCCTCCATCCAATCGAATTCAGGGGAGTGCTCGCGTTACAATGCCCTTGACCACAATTCAATGGCCCAAAAAAATGAGAGAGAAAGATTAATCCAGGAGGAGTTAGGAGAAGGGCTGGAGTTGCTAGGCTGAGAAGGGAAAGCTATTTAAGTTTCTGCCTCTACTTGTTCCATTTCTTTCCCCACACATACCTGTTTTTTTGTTTCATAGTGGCTGGAGAGATCTATTTTGCATGTATGTGAACCTATATTGTAAAATGCCATGGAATCTGTAAATTGCTCAGAGACCTCAATGTTTCACTGGTTTGCTTGAAAATAATTGAGCGTTGACAGAAGCCTCTGGCCCAAATGATTCCCGAAATAAAAACCGACTCTGTCATATAACAACACTCCTTCTGCAAGTGGTAAATACAAAGATTGCTCTGATTTAAAAATATATACCTTTACAATTGGAAAAGGAGACAATGGCTAATTTAATCCGGTGGTGTGGTCTCCCAAATGTGTTCTAGTCCTCTACAAGGTCAGGAAACCTAAAATGGACATTTCAGGAAAAAATAAACAAAAGACTTTACCCTGATTCCTTTTTTGGAATGAACCCCAGTGGCTCTTTTTGCTTCATGCATATTTATGAATGGTACATCTCAGTTCATGGGAGGTCAGACCACCTTTAAATTACACCTCTTGGCTTTGTTCAACTGAGCACAAAGCAGAGAGATACGAAGAATGTCTTTCCAAACCAGGGCATGTCAAAATTCATTCAAAGATTTCAAAGAGAAAATTAAGCTTGTATTAACTTGATATCTTCTACATTTTACTGAAGAAAACCCTCTTGTGCGCAAAGCTTTAAGGGTTTACTGGTGCTTTCTGTTAGGGTAAAAGCTTGATCTTGCTAAAGTGAAATAGGAGAGACATTTGGCTAATCACAAGGATTAAATAACCTACCTGTGCCAGGGGAAAAGAAGGATTAGCACTGGATGTGAGAAAGGAAGGTCTTAATATGGTTTCCCCCCAAAAAAGTGAATGTTGAACATTTATTCTGACAGTGAAAAAAGGGCAATAAAAATAATTTAGCCTGTACTTTATCTTCATGTCTTAGCCACATAGAAAGGGGAACAAAGAACATATGCTAGTTTTTTATATTTGACTAATGCCCAGTTTTATTAAATTTCATTAGGGGGCTTGTGGACTAGAATGTGCTAACATTTACCATGACAGGACTGTGCTGCTACCATGTGCTAAAACGGCTTCGCACATGAGGAGGTCAGTACTGGGGGGGGGGGGGGGTTAGAGGCGGGGACTAGGCATTTTGACTGCACATTGCATTTAACACAGGGATGAACAGCGCATGCTGTCACCTCAATGGGTGGCGTTAAGTCCACCCGTGTAAATTGCAATTGCAGTTTAACATGGTGAGGCGCTTCTTACAGCAGTAACGGCAGGTGGACATGAAAGGCACACTCACAATGATTGGCGTGGTCCATTTCACCTCCCGTGCTAATTTTCACCTCTTAACATAAGCTAAGGTAGCGCACTTTGGTAAATATGTTCTTATGTGTTTAATTTGGGTTTTTGCTCACATGAAGAGTTAAGATGGAGCATTACAGTTAGCGCACATTAAACTGCCTTGTAACGGAGAAAAGAAGGGAAAAGTGCCTTGCGGTTAACAAGGGTGTTGTTAATAAATGTGACAGATAAACAGTTAACCACACCACCAGCAAGTTTGTGACCTCGGCATTAATGCATGATAGCAACCCCATGATCCTAACCTGGCTACTTACCCCCAAGTGCTAGGAATGACCTCTGCAATTACCACTGCGGTTATGCAGCTACCTAAGGTTAACCTTTGCAATTAATATGTGCTAAAGATCAGAACATGCACTGCTAACACATGCTAGCAGCCAGGATTGACTCCATGGTGGGCCTAGGCAAATAAAAGCATTGATCTCCCCATTGTAATATTACTATTATTACTACTACTGAACATTTGTATAGTGCTACAAAACATATGCAGGGCTGCATAGACATATGTAAAAGACGATTCTTGCTCATCAGAGCTTACAATCTAGTCAAGACAGACAACACAGTACCTGTAGACATAGGATACATTTATTTATTTAACAGGTTTTATATACCACTTTATCATTTCAATCAAAGCGGTTTACATTGAAACTTAAACTTGGTAATGTACATTAAACAGGGACATTAATAACTTGGATTTTTCTGAGGCAATGGAGGGTTAAGTGACTTGCCCAAGGCCACAAGGAGTGCTAGTGGGAATCGAACACAAAGGACAGCAGGTGAGTCAGATACAAAAGCAGCAGCGAAGAGGTGAGTTTCCAGCCTGGATTTGAAAAGGGTCAGTGAAGGCGCCTGACGTACAAACTCAGGTAGTTTGTTCCAGGTATAAGGAGCAGCAAAGTGAAAGGAGCAAAGTCTGGAGTTAGCCATAGATGAGAAAGGCACAGATAGAAGCGATCTGCCAGAAGAGCGGAGTTCCCATGGAGGGGTGGAGGGAGAGATAAGAGAGGAAAGGTAGGGAGGAGCTGAAGAGTGAATGAACTTATAGGTCAGCAGGAGAAGTTTGAACATGGCCAAGACTGAACTTCTTATCTTTCCCCCTAAAACCTCCCCTTCTCTTCCTCCTTTCTCAGTCTCTGTGAATAGCTCTGTACTCCTTCCTGTTTCCTCAGCCCGCAATCTGGGGGTTGTCTTTGACTCCTCTCTCTCTTTCTCCACACATATCCATCTGATAGCTAAGACATGCCGTTTCTTTCTCTATATCATCAGCAAAATCCGCCCTTTCCTTTCTGAACACACTACTAAAATGCTAATCCGCTCCTTGATCACCTCCCGTCTTGACTACTGTAACCTACTCCTTGCTGATCTCCCTTTGATTCATCTCTCTCCCCTTCAATCTGTTCAACACTCCGCTGCACGGCTAATCTTCCGCCAGCCTCGTCATGCCCATATTACTCCTCTTCTCAAGTCACTTCATTGGCTCCCTATCCGTTTCCGCATCCAGTTCAAACTTCTCCTACTGACCTATAAATGCATTCACTCTGCGGCTCCTCACTACCTTTCTTCTCTTATCTCTCCTTACAACCCCCCTCGGGAACTCTGCTCTTCTAGCAAATTGCTTCTATCTGTGCCCTTCTCTTCTACTGCTAACTCCAGACTTTGCTCCTTTCACCTTGCTGCACCTTACGCCTGGAACATACTACCTGTGTCTGTATGCCAGGCACCTTCTCTAGCCCTCTTCAAATCCAGTCTGAAAACTCACCTCTTCGCTGCTGCTTTTGGATCTTGACTCACCTGATCTCCTTTTTCTTTCCCCTTGCTTTATCCCTTCCTACACCTTCTGTGTTTGTCTTGACTAGATTGTAAGCTCTGGTGAGTAGGAACTGTCTCTTACATGTCTGTGCAGCACTGCGTGTGACTTGTAGTGCTATATAAATGCTCAGTAGTAGTAGTAGTAGATGTGGAAACAGATAGAGAGCCAATAAAGAGACTTGAGAAAAAGGCTAATATCAGCATGACGAGACAGGCAGAAGAATAGCCACGCAGCAGAGTGTGGAATAGATTGAAGGGGAGAGAGATGATTCAGAGAGAGACCAGCAAGGAGTAGGCTACAATAGTCTAGATGGGAGGTGGATAAGTGTCTTAAGGGAATGGGTGAATTTTGTTGCTGTAGTAGAGAAAGAAATGGCAGGTTTTAGCTATCAGTTGGATATGTGTGGAGAAGGAGAGAGAGGAATCAAAGACGACCCCAAGGTTGCAAGCTGAAGAGACAGGGAGCAGTAGAGAGTTATGCACAGAGACTGAGAAAGGAGTAAGGGGAGAGGAGGGTTTAGGGGGAAAAATAAGAAACTCAGTTTTGGCCATGTTCAGTTTCAAGTGGCGGCGAGACATCCAAGCAGCAAGGCAGACAGAAATCCTGGCCTGGATTACTGGAGAGATTTCAGGTTTAGAGAGGTAGATCTGGGAGTCATCAGCGTAAATATGATACGGAAACCATGGGAAGAGATGAGTGCACCAAGGAACAGGGAATAGAGAGAGAAAAGGAATGCACCTAAGACATATCCTTGAGGTACAACAACTAAGAGCGGGATAGCAGTAGAGGAGGATCCACCAGAACAAATGCTGAAAGAACAATGGGAGAGATAAGAAGAGAACTAGGATAGCACAGAGCCTTTAAAACCAAGCGAGGACAAGGTATCGAGGAGAAGGTTATGGTCAACAGTGTCAAAAGTAGCAGAAAAGTCAAGAAGGATGAGGATCGAATAAAGGCCCTTGGATTTAGCCAGGAACAGGTCGCTGGAGACTTTGGCAAGAGTTGTTTCAATAGAGTGTAAAGTACAAAAGCCAGATTGTAAAGGATCCAGGAGGGCTTGAGGGGAGAGAAAGTTGGACCACAGCATGCTTGAAGGCTGCAGAGACAGTTGCAGTGGAGAGCCTGAAGGGACAACAGTGGAAGAGATGGAGCTTAGGTAACAGGTGGGAATGGGATCAGAGGAGCAGGTAGTTAGTTTGGAGGAGGAAAGAAGGTGTGTGGTTTCCTCCTCAGAGATCATAGAAAAGGAAGAGAGGATAGCAGAGGTAGCGGGGGAAAGTTGGGAGTGAAGAGGGGGAGGAGGAGAAGTAGCTAACATCATAGGGAATTGGAGTGTGATCTAGTGGATTTTGTTATGGAAGTAGTCAGCCAGGGTTTGGACAGAAAGGGAAGGAGGGATCAGAGGCAGAGGCACCTTGAGGAGAGAGTTGAGAATTGTAAAGAGACAGCAAGGGTCAGAGGCAAGAAAGTTAGTCAGATGGACATAATAGTCTTGTTCAGCGAGTGCTAAGGCTGACTGGAAAAAAAACAAGCATGAATTTGAAGTGTAGAAAGGCCGCAAGGATGCAGGATTTGAGCCAAGCATACTCAGCTGAATGGGCACAGGAACGCAGATAGAAGGTAGTGGAAGAAAGCCAGGGCTGGGGTATAGTATTCCTTACAGGATATAGCATGGGTGGAGCAAAAGCATCCAGAGCAGAGGTGAGTGCAGCGTTCCAGGAAGTTACTGCCTCATCAACAGACTCAAGTGATACAGTGGAGGAAAGAGGTGATGAGACAGTGGAGGAGAGAGCCAAAGGGTCAACAGCATGAAGATTTCTAAAGAGGTTGGAGGAGACAGGGTGAAGTTGAGACAGTGAGTGATGAAGAGTGAAGCTTAGCAGGTGATGGTCCAATAAGGGAAGAACTTTGAGGGTAAGCAATTAGAGAAGAATACAAGGTTTAGGCAGTGGCTGGTGAGTAGTGAGAGTGCTGGTGAGTGGGAGCATAAGGGCAAAGCTAGAATGAAGAGGTAAGAGAAAGGAGCTTTAAACATAAGGGTCAGAGGAGTTATCAACTTGAATGTTAAAGTCCCCAAGAATAAGGGAGGGGGAAGATGGATCCAGAAAGCAGGAAAGTCACAAGTCAAAGTCAGTGAGAAAGATAGAGGTGGACTTGTCAGGAGGTCGATAAATAACAGCTAACCGGAGAGCTAATGGAGTAAAAAGGCAAATAAAGAGATCATGAGTAAAGGCAAGTTTATTTGAGATGGGGTGTGAATTCCAGAAGGCACATGAGAAAGGGAGAGAGGAAGGATATAGGAGAGGGATATCAATAAGATTTGAGCTGTTGCATGAAGATCTGCTCTGGGGGTGTGACAAAAGTCTAGGTGGGACGAGAGTTGGGGTTGATAACTCCGGAAGAGAGAAGGAGAAGGCGTAAAAGAGTGTGGGGCAGAGAGGAGACAGCATGGCAGTAACAAGGGTGAGGTTGTTTTAGAGAGGGAGGAGATGGCTGAATGGGGGGGGGGGAAGTGGGGGAGCTCAAAAGCTAATGATAGGGTAGAGGACAAGATGGTGGGGGAAGTGAGGATGGTAAAGGGGAGATAAGGGGGGGGGGGCTTGAAGGTGTTGGTAGGAGGGAAGACAGGTAGGGAGTATGAGCAATAGGAAGAGAAAGTAATGAGGAGCCATAAGAGAGAGAAGGAGTGAAAAACAGAAGTCAGAAGAAATAAGGGTAGGTGGGAGAGAGAGATCACAGGGGATTAGATGCACCTGTGAACAATCGTGGCAATGAGCACAAGGCGGCTATAAGAGACTGAATGCCATGGGATGGGTGGGTAGAGGGATAGGAGGGAGGGATAAAAGTTATGAGGATATGCATAGACAGGTACAAATGGAGATAACTGAACAAATGTACAGATAAATAAATAGCACACTAACAATGACAAAATAAATATATCAATAGATACACAGGGCTCACAGGCTGGCAGGTAAATGTGCCCAAACTGGCAGCAAAGCAGGTAAGCATCTTCTCGGTGCTGAGGCAGAGAGAAATCAGCACACAAGAAGAGATGGTTAAGCAAAGTCTCATGAGAGGAGAGGGAAGGGGTTAATCACTCAGGGAGAGTAAAGCAAGGGACAAGAAGATGGAAAATGCTGGATAAAACACCAGGACAGAGAAGAAATAGCTAATGGATTAAATGTTATCTTGGCTTTAAAAGACAGAGATTAGAAAGTTGCAAAAGGTTATGAGGATATGCAGAGACAGGTACAAACGGAGAAAACTGAACAAATGTACAGATAAATAAATAGCTCCCACAAATGTGGCCCTGCATGGTCTTGACAGCAGTAGAAAAACAAGAGATGAGGTAAAAGGTTCTTCCTGCTGATTAGAATTCATAGGGGGTAGCGAGGATATTTATTTATTTTTTACATTTATCAACCTTACAGTTGAGTCCACATCTTGCGGTATACAAATATCAAACCATAACAATATTTATAAAATCAAATGCAGAGCAAGACAGATCAAAAATACAACCAATGCCTCTCCCCTCCTTACTTCCCTTCACCACCATATACCTTCCTTAAAAAGAAGGTCTTCAGCCCCTTATGAAATGCCTTCAGGTAATCTATAAATCCTAATTCCCTTGGGAGGACATTCCAAAGAAGGGGAACTTGAAGCGAAAATGCCTTGATACAGTGATGAGCTCTCGAATCACTCTCACAGGAGGTACAATCAGCAGGCAATCATCTGGTGAGCCAAGCACTATCTTTGGAATATAAAGGCACAACTTACAGTAGATGAAGGTACCCTGGGGCCATCCTATGTAAGACTCCCAGAAAGCCAATGGAGCTGTCAAAGGGCAAGTGTAACATGACCATATTTTTCTCAGCCCTTTTATGAGCTTAGCCGCTGAATTTTGGATCTCTTGAATCCAGTGTGATCCCTCTGAGGATTACCTATCGGCCGAGCATTACAATAGCCCAGACATGGCATTATTAAAGCCCTACGTACTGCCGATGCTGGCATCAGTGGCTCTGGTCCCACCTCATCTTTCTTTCTACCAACAGCTGACTTACCAAAGCAAAGCTACCTTTGCAGCCACCGAACTAGCAAATCTGGGAGGGGCCCTCACAGATATTTGAGCCCTAGGCACACTCTTTGTTTGCCTCTGTCTTAATCCTGCTTTGCAGGTCAGTAAATAATAGCCTAAGGGCTTTATTCATTTAATGCATCCATCATCTAGAGGTCCGCTGCAAACAGCAAACTTCTGATATGTTTTTATCTCTGAATGTAAGGCATTACCTGCCATCAAAGTCTAATATCTGGCAGAGAATCCAAACAGCCAAATCTCAATATTCAAATCAGGGGAGGGATGATTGTATAAGTCACCCCTTTATCAAGGGAATTAAAATGAGTAAATATAGGACAGAGTTGTAAAAAGTGATAGGCTTTTGCAAGACTGAATCTGTTATCTTAAACTTGACATTCTTTCCTGAAATCAGCAAGTCTATTCGATGTCTTGTCTGTGAGTCTTAACTAGATTGTAAGCTCCTTAGAACAGTCTCTTACATATATCAGTACGGCTCTGCATATGCCTAGTAGCTCTTAAATGATAACAGCAGACAGAAATAGTTTGTGCTCTGACCAACAAGATCTTTTCAATCTGACCGCACTGCTGCAAAGTCTGCACATACTGTTTACCCACCAGTTTCAGTGAAAGTATAAGTGCAAATTGTTACACTTTGAAAAATAAGAAAACAAAAGAAGGTGGCCTTCCGCAGAAAATAAAAGTACAGCAGAGGGCAGAAACCATGGCCAACCAGACGATGAATAATCAAAACAACTTTATTGAAGACCCAACTTTATAAGTTTCGGCCAGAGGCCTTCATCAGGGGTCCGCTAGTTCAGGCAGGGAACTTCTGAAGGCGCGTTTCCGCTTCTGGCGCAGTTTCACCCGCTGATTCGCGCTGGACCCAGGCAGAGGTTCCCTGCCTGAACTAGCGGACCCCTGATGAAGGCCTCTGGCTGAAACTTATAAAGTTGGGTCTTCAATAAAGTTCGTTTGATTACACTTTGAAAAATGTCAAAGGAAGAAGTGCCTGCTGAGATTTGTACCACTTTTTTGACCTAAACAATGCAAATTATTTGGAAAATCTGAAAGGTTACCTGGAGAATCTCCCAGCTCTCCATAGTGAGGGCAGTTTTTAAAGCCATGTTGTTGTTGTTGTTGTTGTTGTTAAGTGCCGTTGAGTCGGTGTCGACTCCTGGCGACCCTCTGGATAGCTGACCTAAATTTTGTTCGGTCTTCAGCCAAGCGGCTCATTATTAATAGAGTGGTGTCCATAGCTGCTGTTATTGTATCAATCCATCTCATTGCCAGCTTCCTCTTTTGCGTTGACCTTCTACCTTGCCAAGCATTATGTCTTTCTCCAATGATCTTTCTCTTCGCGTGATATGTCCAAAGTATGAAAGTCGAAGTCTTGTCATCCGAGCTTCCAAGGAAAGCTTAGGTTTGATCTCCTCTAGTACTGACTTGTTTGTTCTTCAGGCAGTCCACGGTATACACAGTATTCATCACCAACACCATAATTCAAAGGCATCACTTTTCTTCCTGTCCATCTTTTTCACTGTCCAACTTTCACATCCATATGACGTTATTGAAAATACCATGGCCTGGACAAATTGAATCTCTGTATGGAGAGAGCCATCTCTGCTCTTGAGGATCTTGTCTAGGTACTTCAAAGCCATTCTACCAAGAGCAATACGTCGTCGGATTTCTTGACTGCTAGTCCTTTCTTTATTCATTGTTGATCCAAGTAAGTTAAAGCTTTCAACTATTTAATTTCTTCTCCATCAATGAACTTATTGATTTTGCCAGTTGTCAGGATCTTTGTCTTCTTAACATTAAGGTGCAAACCCATTTTAAACTATAACCTGGGTAAATCAGCTATCTGAAAAGTACCCTAAATCCAATCAAAAGTATATCTGGGGTTCCATAGTGTGTGCGCCTTTAGCGGCGTTGAAGGGAGGCATTCCCAAGATTAAAAATAGCATGCATGGGCTGTATTTCCAAACCTCCACAAGTCATTGAACTTTTACCCATGCAAAAGGCAGCTGCATGAGAAAGTACGCGTTTTCTTTTGAAAATTAGGTTTAAGGTCCATGAGGCTTTTGCATTGAGTCTGAAAATTGCAAAAATTCCCTCTCTTCCAATTGTTCTTATACTGATGGCTAGCTACATTGCTGTGTTTGAATGTGGAATATTCAGTCAAGCAGCCAATCCATAACTTTCCATGATTTGAGGATTTTCAGCAGCGCTCTGCCTTCATGTGTGATCACTGATAATTCCGGCATAATGTTAAAGGGATAACACATCCATTTATTCTCATTTTTGCTTTTTCTGTGTTCCTGAATGTATAGGTTATTAGGAGAACAACTGAAATTTGCTGCTCTCTGTATGACTCTTACCTCTGCCCCAGGACCACCCCAAATCCATCACCGTAGTAAAATGAGTAACTTTGGTCATGTAGCAACACATAGCTAACAGCTACCCTATAGATGCTGCAAGTTTTTCAAAGGAGAATATGTATGCATTCAGGTGCTGTCGACCACAGAGCTGCTTTGCAGTATTTTATTTATTTAATTTTCTTATATACCGCGCTATTTGTCATCAGTGCGGTTTACATTGAAACAATACAACAATTGGTCAGATATAACAGACCTATTACAAGTAACAGGAAAATTAACATGGAAGTAAACAGGGAAATCATTTATATTTCTAGAAAATACATGTTGGAGATATATAAAATCTATACAGTTAGTTAGGGTAGGTATGAGGTTAAAAGGATGGGGAGGGGAAGGGGTGTTTAGGTGTTTGAAGTGTGCGATGAAAAGGTGGTGTTTAAGGGCTTTTTTGAATTGTTTGATGTCTTTAATTGCTCTGATATTGGGAGGGAGTTTGTTCCAACATCTAGGAGCATAATTCGAAAAAGCCCCATTGATGGATGATTGATTAGCTTTTAAGGAAACTTTTGGTATAAGTAGTGTGTCAACAGCAGGAGATCTCCTGGACCTGTTATTTGTTGTGTGTATGATGAGATCAGAGATGGAATCTGGAGAAATATTATTGAAGGCCCTAAAGGTGGTAAGGATGGCCTTATATTGGATTCTACAGTTTATTGGTAACCAATGAAGCTTCTCTAGAATGGGGGAAATATGCTCACACTTTGATGATCCGCAGAGGACACGAGCAGCTGCGTTCATGGCTAATTGTAGAGGATTAATAGTTATATTTGGTAAGCCATGGAGTATTATGTTAGCATAATCAAAGTGCGGCGTGACTAGAGTTTGAAAGATGGTGCGGAAGTCATCAGACTTCATCATAGGTCTCAGATGATGAAGAGTTTTTATCTTGAAGTAAACGGCCTTTACGGTGCGTTTTATATGTTCCTTGAAGTCTAACCTTTGATCCAGAATTACTCCTAGATATTGAATATTTGATTTGACTGGGAGATCAGCATCTCTGACTTTTAGAATTGATGGAGGGGAGAAAGATTTATTCCTTGTGATTATTAGAACCTCTGTTTTTTTAAAGTTAATATGGAGGTTTTGAGAGAGAAGCCAATCAGTTATTGAATTAAAACAGTTGATTAGCACTGTATAGTTTGGGTATGATACAGATATTGGTGAGAATAATAGCACATCATCCGCATACATAAGGCAGGATATACCAAAAGAGCGTGCGATGTCACAGATTGGCTGCATATAGATGTTGAACAGCAGCGCAGACAAGGAGGAGCCTTGTGGTACACCTTGTTTCTGCTGAAAGGGATTTGAAGTAGCATTACCAATACGAACTTGTTGTAATCTACCTTCCAGGTAGGATTTGCACCAGTCCCAAGCACGGTTCTTGATTCCCTTCTCATGAAGTCGCTTTAGTAGTTGTATGTGATCCACAGAATCGAACGCAGCAGCTATATCAAGAAATATTAGAGCAAAGCCATTTTTCAGATTGTCAATGTCGTTGATAAGTGTATTGATTAATGTTGTTAGGAGAGTTTCTACACCGTGGGCTTCCCTGAATCCATGTTGACATGGATCTAAAGGGGAAAATGAGTCTATATGCTGTTGTATCTGCCTGAGAGTTAATTTCTCAAGTATTTTGGCTAGAAATGGGATACTAGAGATTGGACGGTATGAGTCCTCCTTCTTTGGGTCAAGCTGGTTGTTTTTCAGCAGTGGTCGGATGTATGTATGTTTGAGAGCATCTGGGAAGACACCAGATTCAAATGACAGCTTCGCTATGTTAGCTATAAAAGGGCTGAGTTCTGTGCGCATAGATCTTATCCAGTGTGCTGGGCATGGGTCAGATGGTGAAGTTGTCGTGTTGATGGAGGTAATAACTTCATTTATGGTTTTTACAGAGGGTGGTGAGAGGTTGATGATTGAAAACTGCGGAAGGGAAGTTTGGACAGGTTCATGTTATGATGTAGTATTTGTTTTTATTGATTTGGAATGGATGTAGTTCGCATAGGCTTGGGGCTGAATCCCTTCTTGTTGTGGCGGAGATGGTTGATTGATAAAGGACTTTACTAGATTAAATAAGTCTCTTGGTTTATTCAGAGAGCGGCTGAGGATATCAGCATGGTATTCTTTTCTCTTAGCCCAAATTGATTCACGATGTTGTTTAAGATGTTCTAAGTAGGTGGTTTGGTCAGAGGAATTACGTGTATTTCTCCATTTTCTCTCAAGCTTTCTGAGGTGGAGGAGAGAGGTACGTAGTTCATGTGAGAACCATGGGGCAGATTGTTTTTTAGTAACTCGGTTGTCAGATGTTGACTTTTTGATCAAGGCTGGGAGTTGCGTGTATGAGGAGAGGGTATTGTTCCAGTTATTTACAATATCATTGAGATTATCTGATAGTTTGGCAAGCTTTGGGAGAGCATGGTTTTTGAAGTCATCACTGTCTAGTTGCTTGAATCTTGTAGATCTTTTGCATCCAGTTGAGTTTAGACAGTAGTCTAAGTAGTATATCAACGCTGTATATTTTTGCTCATATTGTTCAATAAAAACAGTGAATAAAAAAGTGACTCAGAATTGTAAAGAAATATAAAAACTATCAGGAGCTAATGTGATCATTTCACTGCATGAGATCTTTTCCAATAAGATCCTTCACCTGTCCGTCAAACAGGAGGAGACATGCTTTCCTCTAGCCCTATCTTCCTGCTAGGATGAGTAAGCAGGTGCCGGCTGCCACCACTGAGCACTTATATTGATAAGAAATCTTAGCCTGAGGTCCAGTGCAGCTCAGTTTCACATTGGAGTCCTCTCTTGTCCTGCAGTTACATAAGGCAACCTCTCTCATGAGCACAAGTGTTCTATTTGCAAGAAGGGAAAGCAGTTCCAAGAAGTGATTTCAGAAGAATCATACCAGGTTACATGTAATTCTGATGTGTATAAATATGAAGGGTCACATTTTCAGAGCTGCAGCTGGATGGCTAAGGGTAAAGCTACAGAAATACTGCATGAAGGTAAATTTTAGATAGTACATGGAGACTGGAATGGAAACGTCCCAGTCAGGACATGCACAGTTCTAGCAGTATTTTAGAAAAGGCTCTGACAAACATGGAGCCTTTTCTAAAACATGTATAAGGAAGTGCAGGTGTACTTGCTGACATATAGAGCCCAAGAAACCATTTTATTTATCAGGATTTTTTAAACCCAGGAGCTTCTGGGTCGCCAGGAGTCAGGACTGACTTGAAGGCACACATTGCATTGCATTTATACTGCTTTATCAATTCAGTCAAAGTGGTTTACATTGTAATTTAAACTTGGTACCTTGAATATTGTGTGCAATTCTGGTCGCCGTATCTTAAAAAGGATATAGAGTTATTAGAAAAGGTTCAGAGAAGAGCCACCAAAATGGTAAAGGGGATGGAAGGATACTCCTATGAAGAAAGGCTAAAAAGGTTAGGGCTCTTTAACCTGGAAAAGAGACGGCTGAGGGGAGATATGATAGAAGTCTATAAATTAATGAGCGGAGTGGAACGGGTAAACGTAGATCGATTGTTTACCTTATCAGAATATAGAAAGACTAGGGGACATGCAATGAAGCTACAGGGTAAACTATTTAAGACTAATAAGAGAAAATATTTTTTCACTCAACGTGTAATCAAACTCTGGAATTTGTTACCGGAGGATGTAGTAAAGGCTGTTAGTGTAGCTGGGTTTAAAAAAGGTTTGGACAAGTTCCTGGAGGAAAGGTCCATAAGCCATTATTAAGAAGGGACCCAGGATATCAATGCTTGAACCAATACAAGCATTGTGGAACCTGTGTCCCTTGGGGAAACTGCTAGGTACATATGACCTAGATTGGCCACTGTTGGAAACAGAATACTGGGCTTGATGGACCTTGGTCTGACCCAGTATGGCATATCTTATGTTCTTATGTTCTTATGTAATATACATTAAACAGGGACATTGATAACAGAATGTTAGACTAAATGGAATTTTTAATCTTGCACATATCAGCGTATGCAAGGAAATTCCATTAAAGAATATCGTAGGTAAAGAATAGTGAACTCAAACTTAGCCCCCTCTCTTGAGAAAAAAGAAAATAAACTTTTTACACATGTGAAGACCTCTGCCTTTTTTTTTATTTTTGTATCAAAGTAACAGAATAGGGCAGTGGGAGAGCCCACGGCATCCTAGAAGTGCACTAGGGTAATTTTATAAGGTTTTTCTCCTGCAAATGTGGCCATGTACTGGACATGCTTAAAAGGCCTTTTGTAAAATATTGACTGGCTTAACTGAATGCACCTTGTCCAGAAGGCGTGTACTTTGCCAATAGATGGGGACATAGTCTGGTCTGAGCATGGGCGAGGTCTAACTATTACACATTGCTTGTAAAATACTTTAATCAACGTGCGTACTTGTGAACTTTATGAGCGAACATTTACACTTAATTGCAGGCACGGGAATTGGCACTCGCTCTCAAGCAAGTGTAAACACCCATGCCTGCAAATAAGGCGTGATTTCTGTCACTTATGTTAGCATTTTATTAAGACGCTAACGGGCCTCTTAGCCTAGCGCCCTGTTATAAAATTGCCCTGCGTGTGTCATATGAGTGTATAGATAGACGTCACACTCAGGGGCATGTTTACTAAAGCACGTTAGGTTTTTGCAGCTACAAAAGCCATGTGTTATCTGTTGGAGAGATGCATAGCAATTCCCCAGCGGATAATGTACTCAAAGTGCAGAGAACACGGTTGGGCAGCATCATGGATGTTGCAAATGGTACTCAATGAGGTACCACACGCTACTGAGTCCCATGGTAACCGCGCTTTGCCGGCAATCCCACTGTACATCCTAATCCCACCCACCCCTGCAGATAACGTGCTTTCTGCAAATACCACAGAATAGCCGGGTCACCTGCACTTGCCCCGCGTTATCTGTCACCGTGTCCAGATAACATGTGTTACCTGCCGCGTTGTTGTGTGGCCACATTAGAAAACCAGCCCCTCAGTTTATTTATTTATATCTTTTTCTTAGGCTAGCTTTCGGAGCTAATAACCCCTTTTATCAGGTCAGAACACAATCGGAAAAATATTCAAGAAATGTCTTAAGTTAGTTCAATAAGAGCTATCGCCTTATGTTTTTTTGGCTTTTTTTAGCAAATCTTTATTTCTGCACATTTCCTTTACTAATACAGCAACCATGCTTCTTTATCCTAGATAACTTTGGCCCAATATTCAGCAGGACTTGTCCGCTTAGTAGCATCTGCTAACTGAATAAATCCTGCAGTCCGTAGTATGATCTGAATAACATCCAGGTACTTCCAGCATTGTGCAGGAGTAGTCAAGGGACAGAGTGGGAAATTATTTGGATAGCGGTGATCCTCAGCACTGCTATCTGTGTAACTGTCCATACCACTTAGGATAGCAAAGAAGCTGTACTAAGTGCTACGCAGAAAGCTATCTGGATAGCGTGATGAAAATTGCCACTATCAAGATAACACAGGACGGTCTGCGCTGTATCTGGATATTCAGCGCCCGTTACTGTCTGCGTTCTGATGCTGAGTATCGGGACTTTACTTCAAGGCCACAGCCAGCATTTTTAAAAAATGCCAACCGCAAGTTTAAATATTGGCATTTGTATTTTGTACTTCATATTTTTATGTTGTAAATGTGTTGCTTACATGAATGGCGGTATATCAAGCCAAATAAACTAAACCCCAGTCTGCAAACTCCTGAGCTGTGTTATGAAGCAAGATCACAAATGACCCTCTGCCATAAAAAGTTAGGGAGGTTCACACACTGCAAATGTTGGATCAGCCCATTTCTAGTACACAGGAGACGTAGCCTACATACGCTATCACTAAGGTTACCAGATCTTTTGCAGGTAAAATCTGGGACACTTGTTATCCGAAGCAAGGGAGAGGGGAGGAAGAGAGAATGAAGGACACATTAGTTCCAGGTTCGAGCAAAAGGTATGAAAAAGTGACGAGGAGTTATTACCTGCTTCCCCATCCATCTCCTGACTGCAACAATATCACTTCCAAGCAGACAGATCAACGGGGAACTAGAAATAGTGATGCATTTCCCCCATCCTATGCAAAATATAAAGAAAATAGATGTAAATTCTAAGAAGCCTCCCTCCACTGGCTACCAAGGCCTTAAATGTTCACAAAACACTATAACAAAGATAACCCAGCACCTGCATTAGACAAAGGCTAAACAGGTCTCAGTCTTCAATAAGCAAAAGCCCTTAACACATACAGACAACACATACCTTTGATAACCTCACAACTTATCTCCCTTCACCCCATGTATATATACTAAATACAAAACTGTATATAGTTTAATCTGTTCTGTATTATCTCACATTGTTTAGACTGTACACGCTATATATATATAATATGATGTTCCTGTAAATATGTTCTGTTATAATATGTAGTTCCCTGTAAAACAAACTTGCTTTGTTAATTGTTGTTCACTGTGAACCGCATCTGAACTTTGGAAGATGCGGTATATAAATGTATGTATAAATAAATAAATAAATAAGAACAGACATACCAATCACTGCACTGGAAATAGAATTATTTTTCTACGGAAGTCATTCCAGATGGCGAAAAGTGCCGTGTTCGTGCGGCCCAGATGTGTGTCGAAAATCTCCTCCATCATATGCTACACCCATCGGGCTCTGCATGTTCGCAGCAGCCTGTGTACGTTCCCCAGCACCCAGACGAACGTGCAGGATATTCCTGTCTGAAGGTGGTATAAGGGCACGATGTAGCACCATTTGTGGGCTGAACCCCACTGCCTCCCATGGCGATGTCTGGCTGTGGCACCTGACGACATGATCCTGGCCATATGTGTCTACGGCAGCGATCGGGCACCAGTATGCAGAAGCCATTGTGGAACATGCTATTCTGTGTTGCAACAAATAAGGGAAGGAACCATGGTTACAGGACGCTACTGCACACGCGTACCAGCAGTAGCGTGGTTGTGTGGAGACGGGCAGGTTTTGCTACGTCTACCATTGTGGAATCCAGTGAGCACCAGCCCATCTATCTCCCCGATTTTGCCATAATGGGTGCGTCTAGACCCCGCTGTTGTGGAATCAGGCCTAACTCACGCCTAACCTTAGCACCTTAATACAACCAGAAAATGGTTAGCCTACACAATAGCCCACATGATAACCATTTACCTGCACCATCCACACGAAATCACTTACAATATCCAAACGAGTTTAGAGTATTGTATATAGTATAAAGTATATAGTATAAAGTTAACCTGTACATAGTTCTCCCGGTTATCCCATGTGTTATTTTTCCCTGTTCTTTGTAAACTCAATGTTGCCTGTATGCATTGTAGTATGTTTTGTTCAATGTACACCGCGCTGATTATAATAGCGCGGTATAGAAGAAATGTTAAATAAATAAAATAAATAAATAACTCGGCCCCGTCTTCGATTTTGCTGTGCCCACAGCCCAGGCGTTCATGGCATGGAATCTGCCTCCACGTGCCCCTATTGCTGGAACTGGGGACAGGAAGCTGCCAAACAGGTGGAAGTTGGGTACAGAATCAGGGTCAATCCCCGAAAGTCAAAGATGTCAGGTAACCTTAGTTAACACTGCAGCAAACATTTTTTCTGCATTGGTGAAACTTGTGGCAATGATGGAAAGAGTGCCATTTACAGATTAATAACAAACTCCCCCAGGTCATAGGACCTCCATTTCTCTAATGCGCATGCAGCTGAATAATACAGAATAGAATATTTTTATCATTATTTTATTTTTTCACTCACACCATATAACACTGAGTTTATTCTTTGCCTCGTTGCTCTTGCTGATTAAACTTAAATGCTTATTAAACTGGATAGCCACAAAGCTTACTTTAAATCCTGTTATGTCAATAAATCAAATTATTATATTTCTCCTCTAGTTGGCTCTGAAGATTTGTTCAAGTGAAAATATTAATCAAAGAGAAGGGATGCTCTACTGGTCTGGGCAAACCAAAGAGCAGAAAACAGCGCCACCTGCTGACACTGAGCCAGCACAGCATTTATCTCAGCCCTGGCTTCAGAAAAGAAGTATTTCAAATGTAGGATCTTGTATTTCTGTTCAGAAAATATGTATGTTTTATTTTATTATTCATTCTTATCATTTTTCTGTTTTGGGCATAATGATAGAAGTGCATATATATTTTATTATAGTCTTTCTGATCTTGCTGGGAAAATATATCTTTATCTATTTATTTTATTTTTATTTTATTTATTTAATGCTTTTATATACCGCGCTTTTTAAAATCAGTGCGGTTTACAGATAATATTTTGTGCAGAGTAGGAAGAGCCTGCTTTGCACTTACATTGAACAGGTAATACAACTTGGATTGATAACAGGGGAGAGTATATACGGCTATATACAGACTATATACAATGTGGGTGGGAAGTCGCTATGTGGCTATAGCAACATGGCTTTCCCTGAGAGCTATGTACAGGGATGTAAATTATCTATTGGGTTGACTGTTCTCTATTATCTCTCTATATTTATGTTTACATTTCACTTTATTTAATACACCGCATATCTGAAACAACCTACACGGGTTACGATAAAAAAGATGTTATGTGGACTATATGGTTTCTTGGTTTATGGTTTTATTTAGACTTGATATACCGCCATTAGAATAAAATCATTGTAATTTGGGTTTCCTTATTGACATATTTGATTAGAAATTCAATTCAATTCTTTTTTCTTATTTGGAGTGGAAATTCCAAAATATCACAATAAAAAAAGAACAGGTATTAATAATGCCAGAAAACAAAAAATAGGTACAATATTTTTGGAAGATCCTTAAAATAGGGTCTTTTTCCTTTTTCTCATCATACTAAATTTGCTTGGCCCAAGGATTAGATGATCACAGCAGCACTAAGGTGCCTGCGACCTGTCCGTTGGCAAAATACAGAAGAGATTTGCCATAACATAGTCTGAAGCCCTTCATTACACACTGAAATGACATTAATGACATTTCGGAGGTACGTTTCAAAAGTCATTCCTGCGCGTTTGCACCAATATATGTGCATAAATGACCTCTTATAAAATATTGACTGGCGTGAAAGTGTACACTTTGGCATCAAGATGCCGTGGGCATGCACATGGACAGAGTTTGGGCAAAGCATGGGTGTAGCACGTTTGTAGATTATAAAATGCAGCAACTTACGCTGATACTTTAACAATATAGGTCAGGGAATTTACACCATCTCTAAGGACGGTGCAGATACCCAACCTGCAATGTAGGTGTGTATTAGGCTATTCACACCAGTATCTAGGTGCCTACTTGTCTTCATAAAATAGGTTTAACATAAGTGACTTTAAACCTGTTTTAACTCGGTGTCCCTTTATATATTTGCCCTCCACAGGGCCAGATCTAGTAAAGTGTTCTTCCACAGACATGCAGTCTAATGCAGCTAATGCATATTAATAATGCACAGATAGTAAAGCAAATCTATTCTTATATTCTTATCCTATTTCATTTTAAGGTTCACAGACTTACATTTCTTTCTGATATTTAATAAATAAAACAAGAATAAAAGATGACACCTTTTTATTGGACTAACTAATGCAAATTTGATTAGCTTTCATAGGTTAAACCTTCTTCCTCAGGTCAGGACAGTAGATGTATCCCTTAGAAAGAAGGCTTTAACCTTCAAAAAGGCTAGTTAAACACATATTGTTCATCCAATAAAAAGGTATCATCTTATATTCTTTTTTTTTGTTTTATTTATTAACCATTAACATGGACTAACATGGTAACTACACAACATATTTGTAAAGTTGAGGCCTTAGTTTTGTATATCAAAATGAGATAGAGCATTATGAGGCAAGATTTATTGGTCCCTGATGATTCAGATTTATTTGGTAAATTGACTGCTGGAATATCAGTCTGAGATCTGCAAATATAGCATAGCTTTGGTTGTAGACCATCATGCTACATGTTCCTTTCCTGTAATTCCAGGAAGTTCTGTAGTTATCCTTGGACATGTTTCCAGAGAAGTCCCAAGGAGTAAATTGCTAAATGGCGTGTCCAATTCACTTGGATTTTCTGCATCTATTCCATGGATATTTCACCACCGAAATAATGGAAGAACAACCAAAACTATCATGGAAAGCAGTGAGTGACTTAAATCCCAATGTAGGAAGAGATCATCTCTCTCTGAACAGGATATAATAGACACTTCAAGAATAGCTGAAAGTATTGCTGGGGACCACAGCCATTCTTTTGTTAAGGTGTAATCTTTACTGCATGGGGTACAGATTAGCTTGTGTAACCCCCAGTGAATTTATTCCACATCACATTTATTCTGCTGTTTCAACACTTTATTGTGGCATCAGTGCTAAGATTTCCAAAGTGTCTCTCCGGCAACTCTCTCCCTCTGACTGTATGAAAGCATAAATGCTGAAGACTAACCATTCCTTTCAAGGATCAAACGTGAGCTTGAAACTGCAAAAGACTGAACAAGTCAGCTGTTAAGATATTTTCCAATGTTAAGCCTCTTTTCCTTTCTGATGTAGCCCGTTCAGTGCCTAGGAACTTAACAAAGAACCTAGCAGAGACCCTTCGGGAAAGAAGCTTTTTTTTTTTTAATTGTGGAGACTTCTAAGGATTAAAAGACACAAAGGTTGGTGTCTTGAAAATGCCACTTCTGACATGCTGCAAGGAAGGGAGCTTAGACGTTTGCTTCACTTTTGCCCTTCTACAACTGAGGGGAGAGCAAGGGTGGGGTGCGGGAAGGTTGGGAAAACGAACTGGACATGATGGTCTTTGTTACCGTGATGGTCTAAAACCCTCCATGGGTGTTGTTCGGTGCACCTGTGTTAAGTATGCCACATGTTAAGATACTGAACTGCATGCTAGCTGTCGGGAACATGCTGGTCACGCCTCCAGCAGTTAACACAAAGGCTTTGGCAATAGTTTTCGTGAAGGAAAGAGGTCTTCCAGATGGCAGAACATTGGACTATCAACGGGAAGTTAATATGATAAAAGTGTATTAATATCATAGACTGTGTGTACCTGCTCTTCGTAAGGTGCAACCAAATTTAATGTTGAAAAATAGAATAAGTGTCCATATATTTGAGATACAAGGGATCCAAGTGGTTCGATGGGCTCTGGGAGAAGTATTGTTAGCAGCTCAGTTGGAATTAGGGATAGGGCTACCGTTAGACAACATACTGCTATATATTTCAAGGTGATACAGTGCAAGACAAACCTTCCTATGCTTTGGTCAAAGAAAGACATAAACAAAGTCACACATGCGAGAAGATTTTGAAGTGGATGTCAAGTTCCACAGCAAACCGTATACTCAGATGAAGTTGGCTTTTCTGACAGTTCTTTTTAACCTTCAGACAAATGATCTTGGTACTATTTTCACACATAAACTGGACCAAGGTCATAAGCTAAGGTATCTGACCTTTAAGAAATCACACATTGCCATGGGTAACTTCGTAGAGAATGCACAGTATGTATTTGTACTTTCTTAGCTATAATGATGTATTGATGTACAGAAATTCAGGTGTGGATTCTAAGAAGATGATGATGATGATGATGATGCCATGTCCAAAGCAATCTGATCGGCTGGAGCACAGTCTGTCAGTCCCCTACTGTGAGTAAGTGCCTTGTTAAGAGCAGATTGCTTCTCGCTTGGCTTTATACACAACCTTTTACACATTGCTGCATGTCATTAAAATATCTAGTTTAACCACTAGAGGTCCTTTTAGGCCGTTGTAATCAGGCCTTCGTTTGTAAACATACTTAACTACTTAAATGAGATTTAGAAGAATAAGTAAAACTGCTAAGTTAACTGATTTTTCTGTCATTTCCTGTAGAAGATTGATTACAGAAGCAATGTGATGAACGATTTCTCGGATTCCAAACAAAATTGCATATGGCTCAACTGGTATCATAACAAAAAGAAAATGGTAGCATCCATTAAATATACATGCAGTAAACTACTTGCAATAACTGTCAATAATTCAAAGTACTATTACTACTATTAATCATTTGTATAGTGCTGCAAGGTATATTCAGCACTGTACATATAGGTATAAGACATTTTCCCTGCTCATCAGAGCTTACAGTCTAATCAAGACGAAAAAACATCACAAAACTGGGGACTAGAGTATGGCAAGATACATATAAGTAGTGGACAAGAGAACAAGGAGCATCAGGATCCAAAGCAGAAACAGAGAAACATGACGGCAGAAAAAGACCATATGGCCTATCTAATCTGCCCTTCAACATCAACTACTATAGTCCCCTTTTTACCATTGGAGATCTTTTGTGTTTGTCCCATGCTTTCTTAAATTCAGATACTGTCCTCGTCTCTATTACCTCCACTGTGAGACTGTTCCATGCATCTACCACTCTTTCCGTAAAAAAATATTTCCACATGTTACTCCTGAGTCTATCCCCTTTCACCCTCATCCTATGTCTCCTTGTTACAGAGCTTGCTTTCAATCGAAAGAGGCTATTTTCCTGTGCATTTATGATTGAGACGTTTAAATACCTCCGTGGCATATCACCTCAATCCCGCCTTTCCTCTAAAGTATACAGTACATATTAAGATCTTTAAGTCTGTCCCTATATGCTTTATAATGAAGACTACTAACTATTTTAATAGCCACCCTCTGCACCGACTCCATTCTGTTTATATCCTTTTGAAGGTGTGGTCTCCATAACTGCACACAATACTTCAAATGAGGTCACATCAGAAACTTATATAAAGGCACTATCACCTACTTTTTTCTGCTGGCCATTCCTCTCCCTATGCACCCAAACATACTTCTGGCTTTTGCAGTTGCCTTTTCTACCAATTTGGCCACTTAAGATCATCAGAAACAATCACGCCCAGGTTCCACTCTTCTTTCGTGGACAAAAGTACTTCACCTATACACTGTACCGTTCCCTTGGATTTTTGCAGCCCAAATGAATGGTCCTGCATTTTTTTAGCATTCTTCAGGTTTAGCTAGATCCCTCCTCATATTAGCTATTCCTTCCTGGGTGTCTACTCTATTGCAGATTTTGGTATCATCCACAAAGAGGCAATCCTTATCAGACAACCCTTCCACAATATCACTAACAAAGATGTTAAAAAGAATCAGACCAAGGACAGATCCCTGCTGCACACCACTAGTAACATCCTACTCCTCAGAGTGAGCTCCATTTAACTGTACACTTTGAGGCACATTTCTAATGGGACATCCAAGTGCAATCGAGGAAGTCAAAGCCAGAATGTTTAAAAAGAAAGGCAGACACGTGCAAGTTCAGGCACAATTCCAGAAACATGGACGTACTGGATATGCACATGTATCAAATGTCTATATAGATGTCCCCAGGAGAACATTTCAAAACCAAGATGTCTAATAGCATAATGGTTAGAGTGGTGGTTTAAGAGCTGGGTGGTTAGGGTTCAAATCCTAGTGTGTGACTTTGTAATCTAAAGCTAGCTGCTTACTTCTGCATCTTTGCTGGATGTTTTAAGGTGAAAACAAACACTGTCCTGATATCTATTCATGCCTGGAGTACGAATAAACATGCATGTGCCTGCAGATGGCTCTGCTGCTTCTGGGATCGAATGGGGATGTGTAAGTCCATTGCCCCTCCCCAGACATGCCTCCACCACACCCCTATGCCTACTTGAACTTCTCCTTACTGGAGATGACTAAACCTTTCAGAATGACCCTCTAAGTCACCTCCCACTCAACCTATTTCTAACCCAATCAGTATATTTAGGATCCATTCCTAGGGTGCTCAGTTTGTTTATAAGTCGCCTGTGCGGAACGGTGTCAAAGGCTTTACTGAAATCTACGTACATCACATCTAAGGCTGTCTCTTGCTTCTACTTCCTGGTCACCCAGTCAAAGAAATCAATCAGATTTGTCTGACAAGACCTGCCTCTGATGAATCCATGCTGCCTCGGATTCTGCAATTCATTGGACTGCAGAAATCTCACTATTCTCTCTTTTAGTAGCCTTTCCAATAATTTACTAACTACAGACGTTAGACTAAGCATCCTGTAGTTCTAAATGTCATCCTTATGTTCGCTTTTGTATAAAGGGATCATATGTGCCTTTTTCCAGTCCTCTGGCACCACTCCTGACTTCAAAGAGGCATTGAAAAGGTCAGACAATGGAGCCGCTAGAACGTCCCCAAGTTCCCCCAATATTCTTGGATGTATCCCATCTGGACCCATCACTTTGTCTACTTTTACTTTAGCAAGTTCCTCACAAACACAGTCTTCTGAAAATCATTCAAGATTCCTGTTGTTTCTGTTCCTATTTGTGGGTGTTTTCTGAGGTCCTGCTCCTGGCCCTTTATCTGTGAACACAGAACAGAAATATTTGTTAAACAATTCCGCTTTATACTCATCAGTTTCTGCATATTTTCCCCTTCACTCTTGAGTCTGACAATACCACTTTTGCATTTCCTCCATGCTAACATATCTGAAAAATGTCTTGTCCCCCCATTTTATTGCATTGGTTATTTCTTCTTCTTTTTGTATCTTTGTTTTCCAGACTACTTTCCTAGCTTCTCTAAGTTTTTGCAAATATTGATACTTGTCTTCCTCTCTCTGTGATGTCTTGTATTTTATGAAGGCCACCCTCTTTTTCTTTACCTTTTCAGCTACTTCTTTTGAGAACTATAGTGGCCTCCTTTTCATTTTACATTTATTTACCTTTCTAACAAAAGATTTGTTGCCCTTAAAATATCACCTTTCAGTTTTGCCCATTGCTTTTCTTCATCCCTCAGCTGTTCCCATCCTGCTAACGACTTAACATAGTAACATAGTAAATGACGGCAGATAAAGACCAGTATGGTCCATCTAGTCTGCCCAGTAAGATGGCAAGAGTAGGTTCACCTGCCGCTCCGTGCAGGCCACCCCTCCCCGTGTCTTTGTTTTAGGGGTGAACCCACTGCTCCGTGTAGGACACCCCTGTATGATGAGAAATTAGATAGTTAAGTTTATTTTTATTTTATCCTGTTGCTGTAAAGGGATCCACTGTGTCTTTCCCATGCCATTTTGAATTCTGTCACTGTATTTGCCCCCACCACTTCCATCGGGAGTGCATTCCAAGCATCCACCACCTTTTCAGTGAAAAAGTATTTCCTGATATTGCCTTTCAATTTACCCCCTTGCAGATTCATGTTATGCCCTCTAGTTTTACAACTGCCCCATCTTTGGAAGAGGTTTGTCTGTTCATTATTTCTCTTTAAGCATTTAAAGGTCTGAATCATATCTCACTTGTCCCTCCTCTCCTCCAGAGCGTACATATTTAGGTCTTCAAGTTTCTTCTCATAAGGCTTCTGACACATAAGGCTTGGTCGCCTTCCTCTGAACAGTTTCCAGTCTTTTTATATCCTTTGCAAGATATGGTCTCCAAAACTGAACGCAGTATTCCAAGTGAGGCCTCACCAGTGACTTATATAGTGGCATTAGTACCTCTTCCTTTCTGCTGGTAATTCCTCTTTGTATGCAACCCAACATCCTCCTGGCATTTGCCACTGCCTTGTCGCACTGTTTTGCCACCTTGAGATCCTCAGAAATAATCACACCAAGGTCTTTCTCCTGGTCCGTGCACACCAACATCTCGCCCCCTATCGCATACATTTTCCCTGGATTTCTGCTTCCCAAGTGCATGCCACTGCACTTCTTCGCATTAAATCTTAACTGCCAAGCATTAGACCATTATTCCAGCTTTTGTAGATCTTTCCTCATGTTATCCACTCCCTCAGGGGAGTCCACTCTGTTGCAAATTTTTGTGTCATCAGCAAAAAGACAGACTTTTCCATGCAGTCCTTCAGCAATATCACTCACAAATACATTGAACAGTGCCGGGCCCAGGACCGAACCCTGGGGCACCCCGCTAATCACCCTCCTTTCATCCAAGTGAGCTCCATTTACCATCACCTTCTGTCCTCTGTCAGTCAACCAATTTCTGATCTAGTTCACCACCTTGGGACCCATCCCCAAACTACTGAGTTTATTGATAAGCCTCCTATGAGGAACAGTATCAAAGGCTTTGCTGAAATCCAGATAGATGACATCCATCGTATGCCCCTGATCTAGTTCTCTGGTCACCCAGTCAAAGAACTCAATCAGATTTGTTTGGCAAGATCGTCCTTTGGTAAAACCATGTTGCCTCGTATCATGCAACCTGTTGGTTTTGAGAAAGTCCACTATTAGTTCTTTCAGAAGCGCCTCCATTACTTTTCCCGCCACTGAGGTAAGGCTCACGGGCCTATAGTTTCTTCCCTGTCACCACTTTTGCGAAGAGGTACCACATCCGCCATTCTGCAGTCCTGAGAAACTACTCCTGTTTCCAAGGATCTGTTGAGATATTGTCCCATCTTGGCAAAGTTAGTTTTCCCAAAGTCTAAGACCCTCACTTTTGAATGGATTTTATAGTCCTAGTCCTAATATTGAACCACATCATCTGGTGGATGCAAAATGATCTCCCACTATAATATCAGAAGCACTTTCCCCATTGGTAAATGCCAAACCCAGCATGACTCCTTCACATGTGGGTTCTGTTACCAGTTGCTGGAATAGTTCTTCCTGTAGATAATCTAGGATCTCCTTACTTCTATTTGACACTGCATCAGGGATGTGCCAATCAAAATCCAGCATACTGAAACACCTATCAGTAGCCCTTCTCCCTTCTATGGCAATACTGCATATGTCTTCTATTAAATCTGTGTCCACTTCTTCTCCCTGTGAAGGAGATCTGTATATCACACCAATGCAAATGGATTTCCCTTTCTCTCTTTCTAGTTTAACCCACAGTGCCTCCTCGCTCCCTTTTAAGCCCTGTAATTCTATAGCTTTAATATTCTTTTTTTACGTATAGTGCCACTCCTCCTCCCCTTCTTCCTTTTCTGTCCTTCTTGAATAAAGTATAGCTTGGTATAATTACATTCCAGTCCTGGCTGTCCATGAACCATGTCTCCATAATCACCACTAAATTCAAGTCAGCTTCTTCCATTAAAGCCTCAACATCTGAGATCTTATTTCCCATGCTATGGGCATTTATGCACACTGCCTTCCAGATGTTCCCCTTTTACTCATTTCTACAGAGGTAAAAGGGGTAGATTTTTAGTCTGAATTTGAATAGGGCTAGAGAAGGAGCCTGACGCACCGACTTAGTTTGTTCCAGGCATATGGACAACAAGGTGGAATGAACGAAGTCTGGAGTTGGCAGTGGCAGAGAAGGGCACAGATAAAAGGGATCTGCCAGTGGAGCGAAGGTCCCGAGGAGGAGTGTAGAGTGAGATGAAAGGAAAGGTACTGAAGAGCTGCAGAATGAATGCACATGTAGGTAAGTTGGAGAAGTTTGAACTGGATGCGGAAATGAATAGGGAGCAAGTGAAGTGACTTGAGAAGAGGGGGTTACATGAGCATAGCATCACTAATGGAAGATAAGCCATACAGATAACCTTTGAACAGATTGAAGTAGAGAAAGATGATTCAGAGGGAGACCAATGAGGAACAGGTTACAATAGTCAACACGGGAGATGACTAGTGAATGGATGAGGGTCTTAGAAGTATGGGTAGAAAGGAAGGGACAAATTTTGCTAGTGTTATAAAGAAAGAAGTGACAGGTTTCAGTTATTTGTTAGATGTGTGCAGAGAGAGAGTAGAGCCAAAGATTACCCCAAAGTTGTGGGTTGAGGAAACAGGGAGGAGTATAGTATTGTGTTATCTACAGAAATAGAGAAGGGGGAGGTGCATTTATGGGGAAAAATAAGGTGCTCAGTTTTGTCCATGTTCAGTTTCAGATGGCAGTGAGACATCCAGTCAGCAATGTCGGATAAGCAGGCAGAGATCCGGGCCTGGATTTCTGGAGAGATTTCAGTCACAGAGAGGTAGATCTGAGAGTTGTCAACATAAAGTAAATGGGAAAGAGCTCAAATGTCAAGGTGGGCAACACGCCTACAAGCAATCATGTCATCGTCTCTCTTTTTTTCCCAAATACTCATACATGTGCATGCGTGAGCATACTAAGAGGTAGAGAGACTGTACTTATCTTGTCCAACACAGCCCAGGATAGTCCAATTGTCATGCCGCATGAGCTTCTACTTTCTAGATCAGGGGGTTCTCAATCAGTCCTCGGGACATATCTAGCAGTCAGGTTTTCAGGATAACCACAATGAATATGCATGAGATAGATTTGCATGCACTGTGATAAGTCAATGGTGGAAGCTATGACTGTACAAGTTGAAAGCTATGGTCAAAAGAAGCAGGTAATTAACAGAGAGGCCTCTGGATAGGAGCAAGTGAGAGGAAAGTGTAACAAGCCAATTCATGTTTGGAAAATATCTAAGAAGATTGAACCTGTGGATTTCAAAAAAGAAAAAGTGTCAGGTAAGCTATCATTTGAATCTTGCTTGTGATACAGTTTTCCGTTTGTAGTGTAGCTTTGCCTTGATGGGGTTGGGTATTGCACTGACCGACTTCCCATTATTTACCCCAACAACTGTAAAGTCTGCTCTGGAAGATCCGGAATCTGTTCCCGAGATTCTCAAACCATGAGGAGTAACTTGCATCTAACACAGTCCCTTCAAAGAGCTATAGAATGCCTTAGAGAAGTTTTTGATAGACAGACTGCCAAGAGTGGAGAACAACATACCTTTGATACATAGAGAAGAAATAAAAGTAGATTAATATGTGCTTTATAGTATTGGAAGCACTAGGACATGACAAACCGATGGTAAATCAAGACTATATTGTTAAATTTCAGTTAGGATTTAAATTACTACCTGTGCACAGATACATTTTGAGGATAATTTTATAGCAGAGTGCTTACGTTTGGAAGTGAAGAAGGCGCAGAGGGGCCTAAGTGTATTAATCAAACACAAGAGGTAAGCGGTCAGAAATAGCAGCTAGATTGAAGCCATGGTCATTAATACCGCCATGAAAGCAGGTGCAAATATTAACACAAAAGTACGCACATACCCACACATTTTATAAAATCACGACTGCTCCTGCCCACCCCCCAAACACCATCCTAGAATGCGCCTACGCACATACTTTTATGCATGTAATCCCTGGGGCAATTTTATATAAGCCCTTTTATGCACAGGTAAGGCCTTTATGCATGAAAACTCCTTTTTAAAATGACCTCCTTTGTGGCTTCTGCATTCAGAGCAACCTGAGAGATGCTTTGCTATTACAATTCTACAGTATATAATACTGACTGATGGAAAAATTATTGACGGCAGGTAAGGTTTATACAGATATTATAGAGTCTTACTCCTGATGCCTCCCACATATTCACTGGTCCAGTTTCATGACGTAGGGATAGGGTAAAGGGAGTTCTTGAAGAAGGACCGGGGGGAGGGGAGGGGGAGCGTAGGCAAGTCAGTCAAAGAGGTAGAAGTAATTTTAGCAATCGTGAACTAAAAAAATAAAACTCCACACATTTATTTTCAAAATTAATCATTATTCATACAGAAAAAAAATTACATCTGCTACACTTCCTTCAGACTTTGGACAGTCATACTATAGGATGAGAGAAAGCAGAGACGATTTTAATTCATTGGGTTCATGCATCTGCTAGCACTTTCCTTGTGAGGTTAACAAAACAGAAGCGGAATAGCTCAAGCGTTAACTGACTGTGAATTTGATAGAATACCCCCCAAAAAATGTGCAGGGAAAGATGAGAAAAATGGTCTGTGGCCCAGCTGCGCGACGGACTAAGCTCAGTAAACCGCTCCCTGTCTGCAGGGACTTCTCAAACTTTTATTTTGCCAGAGCATGCGAAGTATCCACAGATTGGGCGCTGTCCAGGTGAACTCAGCTGTGTCAAGAGGCTGCAGAACACCATAGAAAGAATGACAGAAAAATGCCAGCAAAGAACAAAAGAGAGAAACATGAAACCAGCGTTGACATGAAGCCTGCGAGACAAAAGGGGCCCGGGCTGCCTTTCTTGTGCTAATCCTGCCATAGAAATGGGAGCTGGTCGAGAACATGAACCACAACATGGCGCCTCATGTCCCCATTCTCCCACTACTACCATTAATCACTTCTATAGCGCTACAAGGTGTACCCAGCGCTGTACAGGCATATAAAGGAGATGGCGACTTGCTGAATCCCACCCAGCATAGTGCTGCTTGATCATTTGAAATACCTCGGCATAAACGTACACCCTTCATGTTATTTAGTTATTTTTTTCGTGAACTTTTTTTTTTATATGTCTTCAAATCAG
Organism: Ichthyophis bannanicus; assembly: GCA_033557465.1. NCBI lineage: Eukaryota > Metazoa > Chordata > Amphibia > Gymnophiona > Ichthyophiidae > Ichthyophis > Ichthyophis bannanicus. The sequence continues at coordinate 33,825,355 of CM066050.1, read as the reverse complement.
AGGGGAAACTTATTATTAATGTTTGTATTTCTGCTATGAAGAAAGCATGAATACATGATTATAGAATTATTATCTATCAGATATCTTAAGCAACCACCCGACAGTCTGATTATGCTAGAGCAAATGGATCGTGAGTGCGTTGACCATATTTACGGGCTTGCATTAGACACAGGCAACTGCCTGGGATGTCACATTTTGAAGGCATGCAATACTCAGGCCAAAGAGGGGCCTTGTACTGTACTTCAAGGACTCAGAGATATAACAATCTAACCTGCTTCTTCTCCACTTCCTTCAGCCCTGCTTTTGGGCGCCAGAATCTTAAATACGGCCCTATTAGTACATGAAGCGGCCATGCACCATGGGGCCCATTGATCAAGCCACATTACCAACAACACCAGGGAACCAAATCAAACTGCTCTCTTACCCTCTCTGGAGTTCTTCTGCTTTCAAGTTTTGTTCTGTCCACTTTCTCTTTCCTGCCAACTGACTGTTCTCCATTTTCTGTCCAGTTGTTGTCTCTCTTATATCCACTTCTTTGGCTTTCTTCCACCTTCTACTCATGTGCTATGAATAGTAGAAGCCAGAAGAGGAAAAGTTCTCAATTTGTAGGGTTGGTGGGTGAAAGATGCCTGCTTGGTGCCCAGGTGTTCTCTGCGAGTAGTATGATTAAAGCTTAGCTGTCATCTGGATATCAATGTATTTTATTTTTAAATTCTGAATACTCTTTGTGCATTTTTTAAAAAAAGGAGAGAGAGGGCAAGCTCATCACACTTGGGATCAAATGTTGGTCCTTCTGTGGCCTCGTATTTGAATCTGTAGTATGTCTGTCTGTAGGAAATATTCTTCATTCTGTAGCCAGTACCATTTTGAAAATCGCTGCTATATTGTCCTATAAAACAGGCTGCCATAATCACATTTATTTTATGAATTTATTTGGAACAATGAAGAGAGAATCTTCTTGATGTTAACATAAGAGCATAAGAAAAGCCATGGTGAGTTAGACTATGGTCTATCAAGCCCAGAATCCTGTCTCCAACAGGCAGTTCCAAAAAGTACATTCGTTTCTTGGTTTGACTCTGAGCGGGTGATAACCTTAGAATTTGTTCAGATAGATAAGGGTTAAATATTTTTGCACCTCTTCTGTTCACTGCAGTGTAGTTCTCCGGCTTTGCTTATCCACATTCCAGTTCAACAATACAGTCACTTAACTTATCTGAAAATATCATCTTTGTTCATTCTGTTTGTAGCTCAGCAAGGGCGTGCCAGTTCCCAAAATCTAGTCAAGAATTTGAAGTTAGTTCAATAGAAAGATAAGACCTTTCATTATTTTCTTGATGCATGTTGACTTTTATTTCTGACTAGCCTATAAATACGCCTTCACGAGTATTTCTGAGCAGTATTGTCAGCGATTGTAGTACATACAGTTCCTTGTGAAAGTTTCATCCCCTTGGTGTTTGACCTGTTTTGTTGCATTACGACCTGGAATTAAAATGAAGATTTGGGGGTTAGCACCATGTGATTTACACAACATGCCTACCACTTTGAAGGCGCAATATATCCTTTATTGTGACACAAACAATAATTAAGACAAAATAAAAACAGAAATCAGGATTGTGCATAGGTATTCCCCCCTCCTCCCCCCCCCCCAAAGTCAATACTTTGTAGAGCCATCTTTTGCTGCAAGTCTTTTTGGGGTATGTCTCTATTAGCTTAGCACATCTAGCCACTGGATTTTCACCCATTCCTCAAGGCAAAACTGCTCCAACTCCTTCAAGTTAGATGAGTTGCGTGGGTGTACAGTAGTCTTCAAGTCATGCACAGATTCTCAATTGGATTGAGGTCTGGGCTTTGACTAGGCCATTCCAAGATATTTAAATGTTTCCCTTTAAACCACTTCAGTGTAGCTTTAGCAGTATGTTTAGGATCATTGTCCTGCTGGAAGGTGACCTTCATCCCAGTCTCAAATCTCTGGCAGCCTGAAACAGGTTTTCCTCAAGAATTGCCCTGTATTTAGTGCCATCCATCGTTCCTTCAATCCTGACCAGTTTTCTTGCCACCACCATGCTTCACTGTGGGAATGGTGTTCTCGGAGTGATGGGAAGTGTTGGGTTTGCACCACACATCACATTTCTCATGATGGCCATAAAGTTCAATTTTCATCTCATCTGACCAGAGAACCTTTTTCCATGTGTTTGAGGGGTCTGCCATATGCTGTTGTGGAAACTTCAAATGTGTTTTCTTGTTTCTTTCTCTAAGCAATGGCTTTTGTCTGGCCACTCTTCCATAAAACCCCGCTCTGTGGAGTGTACTGCTTAAAGTGGTCCTATGGACAGATACTCCCATCTCCACTGTGCAGCTCCTTCAGTGTTATCCTTGGTGTCTTTGTGGCATCTCTGATTAATGCCCTCCTTGCCTGGTCTGTGAGTTTCTCTTGTCAGGTTTATAGTGGTGCCATATTCTTTCCATTTTGTTATAATGGATTTAATGGTGCTCCGTGAGATATTCAGAATTTGGGATACTTTTTTTTTATAACCCAACCCTGATCTATACTTCTCCACAACTTTGTCTCTGACCTGTTTGGAGTGCTCCTTGGTCTTCATGTTGCTTGCTCTGTGGTCTTGCAGAGTCAAGGGCCTTTCAGAACAGTTATATTTATACAGGCATCATGTGACAGATCATGTGACACTGATTGCACACAGGTGGACCCTAATCAACTAATTATGTGACTTCTGAGGTTAATTGTTTGGACCAGATCTCATTTAGGGGTTTCATAGCAAAAGTGATGAATACATATGCACTCACAACTTTTCAATTTCTGTTGTTTTTCTCTCTATATAAGGTATTTTATTGTCATTCCAGTTCACCAAGTTGGACTATATTGTTAGGTCCATTACCTAACATCCATATGAACCTCCATTTTCATTCCGAGTTGTAATGCGACAAAACAGGACAAAAACCTAGGCAATGAATACGTTTACAAAGCGCTGTACGTCTGCATGCTCCCTTTGATCTGGACTTTATGTTATTTCTGGATTACCTGCATCTCCAACTTTGGGATTTCTGTCATTATAGATCAAGATAAACTGACAGCGCCTGTGACTGACCTCAGAAATCTGTTCTGCCAGTAACAATGGGGCACGTTTACCAAAGTGTGCTCAATTAGCACATGATTGGGCTACGAAACTAGCATGGCATTAAATTCATCCACGCTAATGGCAACAGCCACAGTTAGCACGCGACAAAGACACCAGCGCTGTATTGCGCCAATGCCCACATTCCATGCCTAACCTGCCCAGTCACTGGCCAATTGTGTGTTAATTCGTGTGGGATTTTTAGCATGGGGCCCCACACTGTTAATATTGCGGTAACGGTTAGTGCACTTTAGTAACCATGCCCCAATGTGAGAAATTGTTCATTTTTGCAAAAAGTGCAGTGGAAAACCATAGAATTCAACTGCTGATGAAACTGTCTGCAATAATCATTTACAGAAGAATTTCCATGCAAAAACATGGAAACATTTTGCAAAATATGGCAGTTTTGCAGAAATGTTTACATTAAATTCTAGGGCAGAGACATAGAATTTGCCATATTGCGTCAGACCAGTGGTCCATTAAGCCTAGTATCTTGTTTCCAGTAGCATCCAATCTAGGTCACAAGTATCTCGCAGGATCCCAAAGAGGAGATTTTATGCTACGTATCCCAGGATAAACAGTGGATTTTTCCCAGTCCACTTTAATAATAGTTAATAGACTTTTCCTCCAGGAACTTGTCCAACCCTTTTTTAAACCCAGCTACACCATCAGCTTTTACTACATCCTCCTGCAATGAATTCCAGAGTGCAATTTTGTGTTAAGTGCAAAAACATTTTCTCCGATTAGTCTTAAATACACGACTTTGTAGCTTCATTGCATTTTCCCGAGTCTAATTCATGTTCACCCGTTCCACTCCACTCATTATTTTATAGATCCCTATCATACCTCTCCGCAGCCGTCTCTTCTCCATGCTGAAGAGCCCGAACCTCTTTCAGCTTTTCTTCATCGGGGAGTCTTTCCATTTCCTTTATCGTTTTGTTCACCCTTCTCTGGACTTCGTCTAATTCTGCTCTATCTTTTTTGAGATGTGGCAACCAAAATTACACAATAGATTTGCGGAAAGTAGTTAATTTTTCTGCAAAAGTTGATGAGTCTGGCTTCTGCTGTTTTTGCTTTTCCAGCAAACTTACATGTCTTTGATATATGGAATCTATAAACATGTGACACCCTCCCCTCCCCCCATCCTCATGCCAAAAACACTGGAAACAAACTTCTAACACTTTTAGGATACGCACTTTGGAGTGAATTGTGGAAGACTTAGGCGCTGCTGACGTATCTAAGTGGCAGATTCACATGTGCAAAAAAGGGCTATATGAGAAACTAGAATTCATATATGTGGCAGAATGCAGAAATTTAAAGGAGGCATATTCTGAGTAGGGTTTGGGTTGTCCTTCAAAGTATATGTGCATTCCATCTTTTAGCGTGGCAATGCACATTAATCTCAGGAGAATGGCCATGTCAGCATTCATCAGGCACAAAGAGAGCAGCAGCTCTTGCAAAGCTGAGCAGGAAACACACGGAGCAAGAGTGTAGATGACACAAGCGCTTTTATTGGGATCCCCATAAAAGCGCTTGTGTCATCTACACTCTTGCTCCGTGTGTTCCATGTCAGCATTCATACCTGTTTCCACTCATAGCCCTTGAAATGGAGGAGAGTTTGAGGGTAGAGTAGTGCTCACTTCTCCGGCATTCAAAACCACCATCTCTTGCAAGAAATTTGAGTTTCAAAGGATGACTCCTTCATCAGGTGGCCACAGATATGCTATCACGTAGTTACTCTCCAGGATGCTCTCCTTGTATAGAAGTGAGTCTTGGCTTCTTTCTGCATTTTTATTCTGTCCCTAGTCACATCTTGATGATGCCACTTGCTTGACTGGTTCTCTGATGATGCACCCTGGCTACTTGGTTCTTTTAGAACTATCTTCTCTGATTGGTCCACTGCACCTTTTTAGACTATGTACTCTCACTCTTGGATGGGCAGTCCATAAGAGTTCTTGGGTGTTATACTTTCTTATCTCCTGTTACTATCATTTTTTCCTGCTGTCTCTTCCTCTTGAATTTGTCTGTTCCTCTCTGTTCTTTGAAACTAAGCAAGGTTGGGCCTTTCTACTCTGCGTGCTGGAATTCGGGAATATCTATCTTCTCTCATAATATGGCATGGCCCTGCGGGAGCTTTGCGCTCAATTCATGGCAATCGCCTTTCTATTCCTTTGCTTGCTCACATAGCAGGTGGCTTTCTTTATTAAGGGGGTCATTCTGAACCCACTATTCATGCCACTGGTTGTGCTGGGAAGTTAGTTGGGGCAGGGAAGGTGCAGCCCAGGGGCGGAGAGTGGGCGGGCAGTGGGCAGTCGCGGGTCCTGGACATACAGGGCTGATTCTAATGTCGGCCCTGTATGTCCAGGGCCAGCGAAATGGCCAGGGAAGCGGAGGTGGAATAACTCCCGTAGACATTTTTATTTTACATTCGGGACACAGAAGGGGCTGAGGGGGGGGCAGGGGACATTCCCCACAGCCCAACCCTGGCCTTCAGATGCTGGATCAGGGGTCAGGCTGTGGGGAATTTGCAGTTTTGGTTGGCAGCCAGCATCACGGCTTTTAAATGGAGCCGCAGTGCCATAGCAACATGACTCCATGGATCCATTTAAATGCCCTGACTGAGTTAGCAGGGTGCAGTCCTGCACGTGCAGGCCGGACAAAATCTCTGTCCCAGCTTGCACGTGCAGAACTGTTCATGATTCTGATCCCGCAGGGCTAGACGTGCCCCATGGGATCAGAATCACGATCCTCTCTGTGTGTCCGGTTCAGACTGTACACACAGAGGGGATGGACCTGCGGGACAGAATCGGGCCCTAAGGTTCCTTTATTATGGACCTGCCTTCTACTACATCTTTGTTTAGAGCTTTCATACTGACAGTTCCGTGCTTCCCTCAACATTTACTTATTTGGGGAGGCATTTGGGCCTCCTCTATGGTTTCTATTTCCTGCTCGTGTCTCTCTATTCTGTCCTATTATTATTGGAGCTCCTTCTGATCTTAGTTTCCAAATTTTGGCATGTTTGTAAAGCGCCTTGATTGTAGACAGAAAGATGGTATATTAGGAAATAACAAACCATAAATTTCATCCTTGTTCTTATCTTGATCCTGTGCTTGTTCAACCTCTTTCCATTTGGAAACCAGAGTCTATGTATACTCTGTGGGGAACACCTCAGGCTTAGGTTTTATGTTTTGGCAGCTTCGTAGTACTGGAGGGCTCAACCTGAAGAGAAAGGGGGTTGTTACAGCTGATCATGCATGACCTTGGCTCAGGGTCCCTGGTGTTCCTCACAGTGCTGGACATGTGTAGGTCGAAAAATCACACCTCGCACATGTAGCAAATCCTCTAGTGAAGCTGCTATTTTTTGAACATTTTAATTTGTGAAATGACTTTTTCTTTGTATGTCATGACAATACACGTGTTTTTTCAGTCGCGTTATATGTATTTTATAAAAAGACTCAGCATTCACCAAATCTTTTATAAAATACTAATATACTTTTAAATGCACAAACCTAAATATCCATTTTGCAACCTACAGACTCTATACAAAATAATCCTATTAATTAATAGAAAACAACATTCTGCCATCTGTGTTTCAAAGTGTTGAAAGAATTCAAGATTCCCCAAGAAAATAAATTAATAACATTAAAATCTTCAAAGCAGCTATATCCTCTGGTAACGAATTCCAGAGTTTGATTACACATTGAGTAAAAAGATATTTTCTCATATTAGTCTTAAATGGGTTACATTGTAGCTTCATTGCATGTCCTCTAGTCTTTCTACTTTTTGATTGAGTAAGAAACAGAGCTATGTTTATCTATTCCACTCCATTCATTAATTTATAGACCTCTATCATATTCCACCTCGGCCATCTCTTTTCCAAGTTGAAGAGCTCTAACCTTTTTAGACTCTCCGCATAGGGGTATCCTTCTATCCCCTTTACCATTTTTGTTGCTCTTTTCTTTCTAATTCTGCTATATCCTTTTAAGATATGGCAAACAGAATTTCACACAATATTCAAGGTGCGGTCATACCATGGAACGATACAGAGGCATTATAATATCCTGTTTTATTTTCCATTCCTTTCCTTATGATTCTTAGCATTCTATTGGCTTTCTTGGCCACCGCTGCACACTAGATGGAGGGTTCCAAGCTATTATACATGATGACGCCTAAACGTTTTTCCTGAGTAGTGGTTTCTAAAGTGATATCTTGCATCGTGTAACCAATGCTTGGGTTGTTATTTCCTAGGTGCATAACTTTGCACTTGTCCACATTAAATTTAAACTACCATTTGGATGTCCAATCTTCCAATTTATTAAGGTCCTCTTGCAATTTTTCACAATCCACTTGTGTTTCAACAACTTTGAATACTTTTATGTCATCTGCAAATTTGAACATCAGAACATAAGATATGCCATACTGGGTCCGACCAAGGTCCATCAAACCCATTATCCTGTTTCCAACAGTGGCCAATTTAGGTCATACGTACTGTGATAAGGAGAGTGCAGCCCAGCCAGGGAAAAGTGAAAAAAGGAAGAATTTTTCCTCTTTGCGGGGGATGGGCACACAGGATCACATAGTCCACAGCAGGAACCTGGAGAGAAACCTAGAGGGCAGACCTAGCTGGAAGTCACGCCCACACTCCAGGTCAGCCACAGATAGGAGTGGGAGGTACAGAAGGGCGGAACCAGGAAGGGAGTTGCCCTGCTCAGTGTTTGAAAGGGAGCAAACAAACACTAGAGAAAGAGTTGGTTGGAGGGCTGGTTCGAGAGTCGGTTGGAGAGTTGGTTGGAGAACTGGTTCTAGAGGTGGTTCAGAGTGCGGTTGGAAGCATGGTTGGAGAGCTGATTCAGGAGTTGGTTCAAGTGCTGGTTGGAAGCATGGTGAGAAGCATGATTGGAGATACAGTTCCAGTTGCAGTGGCAGTTGTTGTCGGAGTTGCAGTCCAGGCCTAAGTGGGAGTTGCAGCTCAGGTTCCAGTCCTGGTTCCAGAAGGTACAGAGGGAACAGCCCTGTAGCCAAAAGGAGCAGCAGAAAAAGGAACCGCTATAAAGACAGCCAGAGAAGGTACAAAGGAAGCCACCATACTCAGCGCAGTAGCCACCGAGGATATAGGGAAGGTTCCAGGTGGAGAACCACCTACCCTAGCAAGAGAGTGGGAAAGTGTTACCACAGGTCTCTGCCCTACGCTGAGGCAGAGGGAGTCCTGACTGGCCAAAGCTCTAACCAGGAGAATATTGCACAAGAAGCCCAAGGTAGGAGAAGGGAGGCAGCAAGGCCTTCTAAGTATGTTTATTCTTCTGACTCTGATGAAACTGTTATGCCTCAGATAACACAGCACAAAAAGAAATGTTGTACCAGGAAGGTTAAGCAAGAGCAACCCATAGGAGACCTGCCTAGAGCAGGGAAGGCAAGAAAGTGGGAGAGGTTGTTTAACCTGTTAAAAAGTCTAAAGCAGAAAGTTCCTGAGCGGTACCTAGCAGAACCCTGCTACAGCTCAGCAGAGAGTATGGACATTGAAGTCAAGGAGGCTGAGGTAAATTCAAATGTCTCAGAGATGGAATGCGATGCCTGCACTAAGGTAAATTAGTGTGAGCCAGAAACACTTGATATTGGAATTCACTGTTGTTTTGTTTTGGACATTTGTTACTGGAGAAGTATCCATTATTTTCTTTTGTCTGGAGAGTACATGTGTTTGGGAGAAATTGTATCCACTTACCTGCAAGGAAGCTGAATAAATTCCTGTGCGCTTTATAAACCACTCGGCCTCGTCATTCCTTACACAACTACAACCCTAGGAAATAGAAGAGGTGATCACACGTCCCTACTAGGCGGCCGCCTGGTAGGGGTGCGAGCGTCACAGTACCTAGCAGTTTCCCCAAAAGATCACCTCACTTGCTAGTCCCATTTCCAGATCATAGAAACAGAAATATGATGACAGAAAAAGACCACATGGCCTATCTAGTCTGTCCTTCCATATCAACAACTACAACAGTCCCCTTTTTTCCTTTAGAGATCCTCTGTGTTTGTACCATGATTTTTTGAATTCAGATACTGTCCTCATCTCTACCACCTCCACTGGGAGATTATCCCACGGATCCACCACTCTTTCCATAAAGAAATATTTCCGTATATCACTCCTGAATCTATCCCCCTTCACTCTCATTCCATGTCCCCTCGTAGCAGAACTTGCTTTCATTTGAAAGAGGCTCTCCCCTGTACATTTATGCCACGGAGGTATTTAAACATCTCAATCATATCACCTCTATCCCGCCTTTCCTCTAAGGTGTACATATTAAGATCCTTAAGTCTGTCCTCATATGCTTTATAATGAAGACCACTAACCATTTTAGTAGCCACCCTCTTTACTGACTCCATCCTGTTCACATCCTTTTGAAGGTGCGGTCTCCAGAATTGCACACTATACTCCAAATGAGGTCGCACCAAAGACTTATACAGAGGCATTATCACCTCCTTTTTTCTGCTAGCCATTCCTCTCCGTATACACCCAAGCATCCCTCTAGCTTTTGCCGTCGCCTTTTCTACCTGTTTAGCTACTTTAAGATCATCAGACACAACCACACCTAGGTCCCGCTCTTCTTTAGTGGACAAAAGTACTTCACCCCCTATACTATATTGCTCCCTTGGATTGCTGCAGCCCAAATGCATGACCTTACATTTTTTAACATTAAATCCCAGCTGCCAAATTCTAGACCATTCTTCAAGCTTAGCTAGATCCCTCCTCATGTTATCTACACCTTCCTGGGTGTCTACTGTATTGCAGATTTTGGTATCATCCGCAAAGAGGCAAACCTTACCCAACAGCCCTTCTGCTACATCACTAACAAAGATGTTAAAAAGAATCGGAGCAAGGACAGATCCCTGGGGCACACCACTGGTAACATCCTTCTCCTCAGAGTGAGCTCCATTTACCGGTACTCTTTGTCGCCTCCCACACAACCAATTTCTAACCCAAGCAGTAATGTTAGGGTCCATCCCTTGGGTGCTCAGATCATTTATGAATATGTTAAAAAGCAGTGGGCACAGCACAGATCCCTGGGATACTCCACTATTCACCTTCCTCCATTGAGAAATTTGGACATTCAGCATTACTCTCTGCTTTCTATTTTTTAACCAGTTCCTGATCTAGAAGACTACACTTCCTCCAATCCCATGACTTTTTAATTTCGGCAAGAGTGTCTCATGAGGGACCTTGTGAAAGGCTTTCTGAAAATCCGGATATACTATATCAACTGACTCATCTTGGTCTATGTCAAAAAAATATCAGGTTAGTAAGACAAGACTTTCCTTGGCTAAATCCGTGTTGACTTTCTACTATTAAACCATGTCTACATGTTCAGTAATGTTATTCTTTATAGTGGTTTCTACCATTTTGCCTGATACTGACGTCAGGCTCACCTCTGTAGTTTCCCGGATCACCCCTGGAATCCTTTTTAAAAATCGGGTGTTAGATTGGCCACTTTCCAATCTTCCAGTACTACAGATGATTTTAATGATAGTTCACAGATTACCAATAATAGTATACTAACTGGTTCAGGTGATTTGTTACTCTTCAGTTTATCAAATAGTTGTAATACATCTTCCCGGTTTATCGTTATTTCTTTCCATTCTTTCAATGCATCACCTTTATATACCATTTCAGGCATGGGTAACTTCCATACATCTTCTTCAGTAAAGACCAAAGCAAAGAATTCATTCAGTCTCTCCGCTATGGCCTTGTCCTCACTTACCCTTCTATCATCCAACTGACTCTCTCACAGGTTTTTTTACTACAAATCTATTTGAAAAAGATATTATGCGTTTTTGCTTCCATGGCTAGCTTTTTTTTTTAAATTCTTTCTTTGCCTGCTTTATCAACTAACTTTCCACTACTTAAGTTGCTTCCCGTTTTCATCATGTGGCTTCTTTTTTGATTTGCTGAAAGATGCTTTTTTGGTAACAACTGCCTCTCTGACCTCGCCTTTAAATCAGGCTGGCAGTTGTTTGGCCTTTCTTCCATTTTTATTAAAACATGGAATAGATCTGTTCTGGGTTTCCAAGATTTAAACAACACCCATGCTTGATGTAAATCCTTAACCTTTGAAGCTGCTCCTTTGAGTTTTTTCTTAACTATTTTCCCCATTGTATCATAGGCTCCCTTTTGAAAGTTAAGAGGTAGTACTGTGGATTTCCTTGCCATCCTTCTTCCATTAATTAAATCAAATGCGATCATGCTAGGATCACTGTTGCCCCAAAACTATTAAATCTTGCACCAGATCCTGTATTCCATTAAAGACTAGGTCCAATATAGCTTCTCCTCTTGTCAGTTCATGAACCAGCTGCTCCAAGAAGTAGTCATTTATTTCATCTAGAAACTTTATATCCCTATCATGTCCTGCTGTGACACTGACCCAGTCAATACTGTGTTGTAACTTTTGCTAGCTTCCCTGATTTCTTTCAGCATTTCATCGTCCATTCATTCTGGCCAGGTGGTTGTTAGTACATCCCCACTGCCATCGCCTTTCCCTTTTTATATGGAATTTCTATCCATAGAGATTCTACAGTGTTTTGCCTCCTGCAAACATTAATCCTATGTGATTCAGTGCTCTCCACCAATTTCTTCTACCCTATCACTCCCTGTACAACAAGAAGAATACAATTGTATATAGTTATATAACTTATATGTACAAAGTTCTCCCCTATGTTGTATCCAATTAGATTTCCTGTTATATGTAAACTCACGACAGCCTGTTGCTATCGGTGAGTATTTTATGTTTACTGTAAACCGCGCTGATGATAAAAGTGCGGTATATAAGAACGTTAAATAAATAAATAAATAAAATAAAATATAGTTAGTACCCAGGTATCACAGGTTGTCCCCCTTCCACTAGGTCTCTGACATGCCAATCATATCTAACCTTTCATTTAGTGCTATATATGAGGTGCGATCAAAAAGTATCGAGACTTGTACAATAACACAAGAAGTATAAAACTGAGAGTTATTGCATTCAGTATTCTTCAAAGTAGTCCCCTCCAATAAAACACACTTCCTCCAACGTTCCTGCCACTGCTGGAAACAAATTTGAAATGCCTCTTTCATTATGCTGTGAAGCTGTTGTGTCAAATTTTGCTTAATGGTCTCCAAGTCATTGAATTTCCTTCCTTTCAGTAGTAATTTCAGTTTTGGAAGCAGGAAAAAGTCATAGAGTGCAAGATCAGATGAGTATGGAGGCTGACGGACTTGCTTGATTTGGTGTTTGGCCAAGAACTGCTGGACAAGAAGTGATGCGTGAGCTGGGGCGTTATTGTGATGAAGCAACCATTCACCATTCCTGTGCAACTCTGGCCTCTTATGACAAACTGCATCTCTTATACAAGTCAGAACTTGGATGTAGTACTCCTTATTGATGGCTTGGCCTTTTGGAGCATAATCATTATGAACAATACCCTGGTAATCAAAGACAACTGAGCATGACTTTGACATTGTTCCTCACCTGACATGCTTTCTTGGGTCTGGGAGAGTTTGGAGTTTTCCATTGTGATGACTGAGCCTTAGTTTCTGGGCCATAACCATAAACCCATGATTCATCACAGGTAATAGTCTTTTTGATGACATCTGAGTCGTTTTTAACACATTCCAACAACTCCCTGGCTACAGATAGTCTATTTTCTTTTTGGTGAGAGGATAGGAGTTTTGGCACTAATTTTGCAGACACACATCTCATCCCCAAATCGACAATAAGAATGGACTGTACCAACCCAAAACTAATGTCCATTTCTTTCAGCAAGCTCCCTGATAGTCAATTGACAATTTGAGCATATTTCAGCAAGCACTGCTTCATTTTTATCTTCATTCCTGCTCATGGATGGCCTTCCAGAACATTTGTCCTTGTCAATACTTTGGTGGCCCTCTTGGAAACATTTGTATGAGTCAGATTCTAGCACGACTCATGCATTCATCACCAGACACTTTATGTAAATAGTCATAAGTCTCTTTGCATGAATCTCCAAGTTTCTGGCAGAATTTAATGCAAATTTGCTGTTCAGTTTTTTTCACTCATCATAAATCTGAGAAACTGCTTTTACATGATGCCAAACATCACGTAATATAGCCATTCTACATTCTGTACATGTAGAGCACATAACTAGGTCATTGCATGCTTAATAGTATTGTGGTGTGACATATTGTTATATAGCTACACAACAAGTCTTGATACTTTTTGATCACACCTCATATTCTAGCTCTCTCATCTTATTTTTTAGACTTCTAGCGTTTGCATAGACATTTTAGAGGTTGTATTTTATTCATATGAATCTGATTATCAGTTGATGGGATAATTTGGAATCTTTCAGCTCTTGTACTTAAGGGCATCTGGGTTACTTTTATCTTTATTGGAACCTCTCTGTTGGGATGTCCTAACTTCCTTCTTTTGCTAGCATCCTTCAAGGATACATCCTTCTAAACGCTATGCTTTTGGGCAACTATTGTCTTTCCCCTATTATCTAGTTTAAAATCTGCTCTCTCTTTCCTTTTTAAAAGGTTAATGCCAGCAGTCTGGATTCATCCCGGTTAAGGTGGAGCCTATCTCTTTGGAAAAGCCCCTCTCTTCCCCAGAATATTGGCCAGTTACTAAAAAATCCAAAACCCTCTTCTTTTACACCATCGTCTTATCCGTGCATTGAGACCTTTGGGTCCTGCGCTTGGAATGGGAAGCATTTCAGAGAAGACGAACCTGGAAGTTCTGGATTTCAACTTCCTACTTAAAAGCTTAAATTTGGCCTCCAGAACCTCCTTTCCACAGTTTCCTATGTCACTGGTACCAACATGTAGCAAGATAGCAGACTCCTTCCCAACACTAAAACCTTGTCTATGTGTGGCATGAGGTCCGCTACCTTCGCACCAAGCAGGCATGTTACCAGGTGATACTCATGTCCACCAGCTACCCAGCTATCTACATGCCTAATGATTGAATCACCAACTATAATGGCCATCCTAACTCTTCCCTCATGGGCACATGGTCCTGGAGAGCCTCCTCAGTGCGAGGGGATTTCACATCTCCTGGTGGATAGGTCCTAGTTACAATATCACTTTCTGCCACACCAATTTGATGCTTTCCTTTCATGTGACCTCTCTCCTCCATGGCAATTGAGAGGCTGCCAGACTGGAGGTGGGACTTCAGTACTATGTCCCTGTAGGTCTCATCTGTGTACTTTTCTGTTTTCCTTATGTCCTTCAAGTCTGTTATTCTAGCCTCCAGAGATTGGACTTGTTCCCTTAAGGCAAAGAGCTCCTTGCATCTAGCGCACACTAAAGACCCCTCACCAACTGAGAGAAAATCATACATGTGACACTCAATATAAAAGACTGGATAGCCCCCATCTCACTGCTGGACTGCGGTCTGCATCTTAGTTTTAACCCTTTCAGACCTGAATTTTTTCACAGACACCATATATATATATATATATATATACAATGAATAACATGACGTCCATTACAGTGGACATACGGTCTGAAAGGGTTAAGGTTTTGTTTAGTTATTTAAGTTGTTTAAAGTTACTAGGGATACTTGTACTGATAAAACTATACCTACTAAGTTTAAGGAACTTTGTTCATCTCAAGTTTAAATTTCAGGGCCTTAATTAATCTATTCCAGGTGAACCTGAAAGAGAATTTGACCACCTCTCCCACTTTAGTAGGTCTAAAAGCCTAGAAAGCTAAGATTATGCCTGGGGTAGGTGGAGGTCAGGGTGAGTGAGAAAGAATTAACACTTAGTAAAGGCTGGCTTGCTACACAGGTCCCAGACTTGTGCTTCTAAGATAATCTGTTAACAATTTCCTGGGTGATACACACAACCCTTGGTTTGATAGAAGGAACCTTTCAAATTGCCCCTTTGATCTGTCGCTTGGCTTTAACACCTATTTAAAACACCTAT
This sequence comes from Ichthyophis bannanicus, assembly GCA_033557465.1. Lineage (NCBI taxonomy): Eukaryota > Metazoa > Chordata > Amphibia > Gymnophiona > Ichthyophiidae > Ichthyophis > Ichthyophis bannanicus. The sequence goes on along the minus strand of CM066050.1, from coordinate 33,810,290 downwards.
TTAAAACAAACCCCACCTAAGAAAACACCCATCCCTAGTGTTCTTATATTCCCAGCCTATATTATTTATTATCTCATGTATATATTTCAACCCTGTTGTTGTAATTATTATCTCGTGTATATAGTTCAACCCTGTTAGCCAAGTTGGTACTCCTGTTCCTTGTAAAACCAAACAGATTGTTGTCTTGGTCGTTTTGTTATATTGTAAACCGCGCTGATACCGAATAGTGCGGTATATAAGCAACTGTAATAAATAAATAAATTCACAGATCTCTTGCCTCCTAACTTGAAGGCGTCTTTGTAAAGATCTCTAGAAACAATTTCTTTTTTTTCTACTCAAAGTACATTTACCCTATTCTTCCTTCTGTGCTAAGCTATACTCTGATTTGATTTAAATTAAAAGCTCTCTGCTGATACTAGGCCCTGACTGAGTTTTAAATTTAGGATAAAAGTTCTATGCTGATACCAGGCCCTTCACTGGGTTAACAAATACACTGGATTCTAAATTACATAGATTAATCAGCTTTAACCCAAAGAATTACCTTTCCCCAAGATTTAGAGAATTTCCCAGAAGTAATACTTACAAGTGCAGATTTCTTTCCAGCAGTAGCAATTCTGATGCTATCTGGATAATGGTAGTCTCTGGGATTATCTGGCTAGTGCAATATTCAGTCCTCTAACCAGATAGCAAACTGTATACGTTAGCTAATAGCATGAGTCCTAACTTGATATTCACTGGTAGTGGCTGAACAGTGCCACCATTCTCGTCTAACCAGTGTGATCAGTGGTGAAATGGTAGTCTCTGGGATATCTGGCTAGTGCAATATCTGGTTCCGTTATAACCAAGGTTTTGTACATGTAAGCCATAAAGTACGTAGTCCTAACTTCACTATCCAAGTTTAAGTTTCCTGTTATAATGGATAGCACACCAGTGTCTTCTGATTGTGCAGCTTCTGTTACTTGTAAACCGCCGGTAGATATCTAGATTCTAGTGCAGACTATCTGGTTCCGTTATAAATGCCACGGTGGAATATGAATACTGACCTAATAGTTCCCAATGACTTTAGCCCAGTGATTTTTGAGACATTTGAATGGTGACTTTATAACAGATTATCTAGGTTGGGAATTCAAGTAGGCACCTAATTTGAGGCTATTTTGTGAAGACTCACAGCTGTCTATGGGCCCGATATTCTAAAGGCATTTACACGTTTACTGACTTGTAAACCATGTAAATGCTGCTGAACAGGATATTCAACAATGCTGACACAGTTAGAGCCGCTGAATATCCCCAACTAAGGCTGCTGTATGGCCCGATGCCAAACACTTAGCCTCAGGGCATGTTGTGGATGTTCTGGGCATGTCGTGGGTGGCGACAGTTGTTAACCAGGTCCTGCAGGAGCTAACCAGGTAGCTGTGCAATATTACTTCTATCCAGTTAGCTTCTGCGGCATCAGAGGCTCTGCAGTGATTCTGGATATTCAATGCCGGGGTCGCATATGACCCCGGCATTAAATATCTGGGGTTAGAGGTCAACAGTGACAGCTATGCTCTGTAACAGCACATAGCTGTCCCAATTGAATAATATCGGGCCCTATGTGTCTATATGGTTTATTAAACTACTTGATATATATAACGCCTTTCACACGTGTGAAAGCGGTTTACAATAAAAACACACACTAAAATAAGAAAAGGAAAAAGAACATCATTATTGAAATAGAAAAGTAAAAGTACAGAGGGGGAAGTGTAAGGATGCCGAGGTACCAGGCCCAACATCTGAGAGATATATTATTCAGAGTAGATAGTGTCGTAATGTTATTTTAAATCAATGGTAATGTTAAATGCATGTTGGAACAAATACGTTTTAATAGCAGCTTTTGACTTGGGGAGAGAGGCTTCCAGGCGAATTTCAGTAGGAAGGGGATTCCAGAGGGAAGGGGCCAAGAAGAAAAATGCTGAGTTGCAGGTGCTCTTGCGGTAGGCTTCTGATGGAGATGGTAAAAGACGATTTGCATGCAAGGAATGCAGAGAACTAGTGGATGCATGTAGTATAAGGTAAGAGGAAAGATATGCTGGAGCGCCAGAATAGAGGATTTTGTGAACACTAGCCAGAAGTTTATATTGTATACGGTTTGGAAAAGGAAGCCAATGGGATTTAATGTATAGTGGTGTCACATGATCATAATGGGATGAGTGATGAAGACGACGAATTGCAGTATTCTGAATGGCTTTCAGACATTTGAGTTGATATTGAGGTAATCCTGAGAAAATGCTATTGCAGCAATCCATTTTAGAAATGACAAGGGATAAGAGAAGTGCAATGATAGCGGACTCAGGAAGAGAAGAGCGAATAGAACAAATTTGTCTTAAGGAGTAGAAACAATGACAGGCAACATGACTAATATGCATATAGAAAGAGAGCGGGATCAAGAATAACTCCAAGGTATTTTAAAGTCAACTAATGTAATAGAAAAGCCATTTATGGAGGGGGATGCGGATGGAGGTGTCACAGAGCCAGAAAGCCAAAAGGCAGAAGCCTTAGAAGGGTTAAGCTATAGACAGTTGGTTTCAAACCAAGAGGCGACTAATCTAAGACAAGAATTTATAGGAGAGAAATCCAAAGAAATAGGGTTTGTGTGAAAGAGCTGCAGAATGTCATCTGCATAAAAATATGCGGAGACACCCTGCTGCTGAATGACGATAGCAAGAGGGGCAAGGAAGACATTAAAGAGTAAAGGGACCTGTACAGAACCCCGGGGAACACCACAAACGGCCTTATAAAATCTGCTGAAATGGCAGCTAAAATGCAGCCGTGTATGTTCATAGCACCTTCGGAGCTGGTGTAAATGTATGTGACAGAAGGACATGCATAGGTGCATATTTTATAACCTATGTAATACTTTATGACTCCACCCAAACTCCACCCCTGAATACGCCAACATGTGGCTCTCTTAAAAGTACGCACCTTTTTGTCACCCTGTGCACGTTCACATGCTGATCTGTAGGGTTATTTTATGAGGCCTTTTGCGTGGGTAAAATGGGATTTACGTATGAAAGCCTTCATAAAAATCAAAAAGTTAACGGGAGCAATATTCAGCCACACGGCTGCTGTCTAAAGATCAGCAGATAAGATATCCGCTTATCTTTATGCCATATCCATTTAGATTGGACCGCTGTCTATATAGTCCTATATTTAAACAGATCTTTTACAAATTTGTTTTAGTTCCCCCTTGGAGCTATCACTGACCATTCTCTGTATCATAGAGCTTCAGAATATATTCATGCACCTTTTCTAGTACAGTAACAGTTGAAAAAAGGTTTATTTTTTAGACATATTTTATTGCTTATTTTTCCACTTGTCATAAAAAGAAATATTTGCATGCAAACTTTAAACATTTAAATACATGATAATTTAGCAGTAGACACAATTACAAAAAATGCTTATGTTGACTTCTCATGTTGTATATACAAAGATACATAGCATTAGGATTTTCTTTTTATAAAACAGGAATGCCCTCATCTTGCATTAAAAAATTACATAATATAATGAATCAGTATTATTGCTTTTTAAGTACCGCAAGGCATCTCCGGGACACTAGAAAATGTTTCTGCTTTTTATATTTTCCTTGCTTCATGCTTTCGTACCAGCTTTATACTAAACAAACAATCCTTCCTCTGATCTGGTTATTATCAATAAATATAACATTATTGTTTGTTCATACAAATGGTTGCAGATATGATGGGATACTTGAGAATTTACTTTTTCTGGGCAGTATGAAGCTTGACTGCCAGCAGACAATTCTGGAAGACCGCTGGTGTATGTTGGGGAGTGCTGATGCAATGGATGATAGTGACATCAGTATAACGGGGTTCAGTAACCTGGGTCTTGGACAGGGATCTACCTGATGGGGACATTTTGCCAGAGGATGCTTGAAATTGAGGTCCAAAGCACATCCCATCTTGCTCGGCTGTGGCAAATGGAACGCTCATGTATTAAAAAAGGGGGAGGGGACCTTTTATATTACTTGGTTGGCTCAGGCATTGATCCTTGTTAATAAAGTTGTGGCTTTTGATATCCAAATTACATAATCTGTAAAGCATGATTGAGAGATTATGCTGGCGTATGATGTGAAGGAGAGTATATGTGAGAGAGTGGCCAAATACTCCTGGTTGTCCCTCTTATGATACATGGAAGCAAGATCTTGCTGATACTGTTGTTGCCATAGTATATGAGCATATAAGATCAGCTTGAAGCATTGCTCATAGTATAGAATAAGAGCTTGCTCTAAGCATTCGATTTTGGTACTCATCTGAAGGTAAATCTGGTACCAGGACCCTACCGTGGAGGGCAATCTGAAAGGAAGGAACACTAATCAATAATATATTTTATCTCTATTGAGCTTATAAAGCCCACATGCATGCTAAGTGATGTATGAAATCCACACTGAAAGGGTCTCATTAATGAACGGCACATGTATTCCAAGTTTCCGCACTAAGCAGACAATAGTACAACCCTGAATATACGAAAATGGTTTGAACTCTAAAAACCTTGGTTATAAAATGTAAAAAGTGACCCTCAGTAAAAAGTGCTTGACAATAGCATATGAAATCTTGTGTCCGACAAAGAGAAGTCATTGTCTGTGAAGTCCATCCATTAAAGGCTGCCAACCGCATTTTCTTTTCTCCACGTATTGGTTTTTACTCTGTGTAAACTCTGTAAAGTAGGGAAAAACAAAAAAAATATTCATATCAAACCGCTTCATCTTCATTTTCTATGACCTGGTAATAATATATACAGCAGGCATTACCTTTTTTTTTCAGATCATAAAAAGAGTAAAGCAGGTGGTTCTCTTGGGCTTCCCCAAATCAAGACCCCACAAGACCATCCCCCACAATACCACCCCAAGAAACACCCCCAACCTGTACCCTTTCCTGAACAGAAAACCCCCATTCACCATAAGATATCCTCCGCACCCCATGATTCCTGTTCAGGTCTCACCCAGGGGTTTTCCCCGATTGTCAGGTTGACTGGAGGCAGAGCAGTCTCCTCTACTACTGCCCTAGTGGTGGTCTAGCAGTCTTACCATTAGGAGGCCAATCGCTATAGCAGGAGTGATTACCTTTATATGGCGGATTCACCCTAGCACTAGTACTGCAAAACTACAGCTAGGAGTCAGAGCCACCGTTTTGAAATCCAGCATCTCTGGGATGGGAGCAGACGGGGATTGCTCCTGCCTTGGTCCACTAGATGACCAGAGAAACCCCCAGGCAAGGATCAGAGTATGGTGTTTGGGGGGGGGGCTTCTCTTTAGCGGGGTTTTCTGTTGGAGGTGGCTCTTGGGAGGGTTGCTGTTGAGGATGATCTTGGGAGTGAAGGAGATCTTTGCTGGATCTTGATCTTTGGGGTAGGATTATCTTGGGGGTTGCGTGGAGGAGTGACCTAGTGGTTGGAGCACTGGCTTGGTAGCCAAAAGACCAGGTTTTGATTCCCACTGGCACTCCTTGTGACCTTGGGAAAGTCACTTAACTCTTCATTTTCTTGGAAGAAAGGCCTGCTCACACTGCCAAGAAAACCCAGGAGCTGCTGGGTCACCAGGAATCAGCATTGATTCACAGGTACACATTGCATTGCATCTTGGGGGTACTCCCTGGAGTTGGGGGGGGCAGATCAGATCAGGCAGGAGGTGATCAGATTGGGGGGGGGGAGGGGTTAGATAGTGCCACTGCAACAGCAGTATAGCTTTTGCACTGAGCCTATGTTACATGGGTTGACAGATCTCCCAAGCCATGTAATGTGGGCCCGTGTGGTAAATACCTGCCCTGTTCAGTAAATACAGGGCAGATGCTGGTCACACACCCCTACAGTTCCCACACAGGCTTTGTACTTACTGCACCTTAAGTTTTAAGGTGTGGTACAAACAGGCCTCACTGTATACATGAATTTTCATTTCTGTTTCACAGATTCGGAGCTACGTTTCACCTCTAACAACCTGGAAGAGACTCTACTCAGTTGCTTGTTTGTGCCACAGGAGAGTGGACGCTCACTTCTGTATAACAATACAGTGTATGTTGCAATCGTGTTGGCAGTGGCTTGCACAGGGATGTGCTTCAGGGGAAAATACGTGCTTTGATCTTCTGCTAATACCAATGTTAATGCAGACATGTGATGATTTATACCTACAGAAGAATCCTGTCGCTGATAAGTTTATTCTTTTTTGTGACAGAGGATTGGTTTGTAAATGGGCCTGCAGAGAAAAAGTCTTTGCATGCGACTGAATCTGTCAACACAGAGCTGCACCATGTTTTGAAACATCATTACTGATTCAGGCATGCTGAGGGGACTAATTAGAGGTGACAGTCTTCAAACAAAGAGCAAGAACTCTCTAGATACATACCAAAACTACTTTAAGTTCCTTGCAGAGGTAGGGCATGGATGTGACTGGCAAAAGAGAGCTGTAAAATGTTGTAATCTGAAAACACTGCTCAAAATTTCACCAAACTCCTAAATTTAGGAGCCTAAAAAGTGGGAGATGACAGGGTTGGGAAGAAAAGTCGGGAGCTTAGCACTAAGCACTGAAATTAGGCTCATAAATCTAGGGAAATGACTGCAGGCCGATCTTTAGGAGCATAGGGCCAGAATTTCAAAACAGTCACAGCTCGAACGCCATTGCAGTCAACTGGGGTATGAAAATACCAGTGGGAGATTCAATAGCGGATCCAGACGGGAGCTGCTGCTGAATACCCTGGTCGAGTGGTGCCATCATCCGGAGAGCGTGAGTTCCAGCCAGCACTTATCTGGCTACAGGAAGGACCCAACCATTAGGCAATACTAGGCAGTTGCCTAGGATGACAGCTTCTGGGGAGCAGCAAACCACAGCATCAGTCAAAGCCAAAGAAAGGATTCTGAGAGCCCCACATTCAAGGGGCCCTCAGCACATTCCTTTCCCTGCAGGAAGAGCGGGCACACCCACCCACCTATATGCAACTCAAAGTTTCATATTTACAAGTCTGATGCATTTCTGGCAGCACCGTTGTTGGAAGGGAGGTGTTCTGAGCATCATAATTGTTGAGTTTAATTATCAAACTCTTGGGGGGCGGGGTATAAAGCTGAAGGTTTGGCTAAGGTGCCCACTGCTTGCACCGGCTCTGGGGCCAGCCCTGTCCAAATAGCAACTTCATGCAGCCTAAATTATCCGATGTGCCGGCTGGAAAATCTGCTCTCCAGATAGTGCCGGTACTGCCCTCACTCAGCCCACTAACTGGATAGTGCTGGGGCGGCCTGTGGATCCTGAACATCCACCCAGCACCACTACCCAGATAGCCTCCTAGTGGCCATCTCAATAAGTATTTCGAATATCGCTTTGACTCCTAATTTTAAGTGGATTTTCATAAGAAAACTTAGGCTCCTATTTTGACTGAAAACAGGGGACACATTTAGGCACCTAGCTTAAAAGTCTAAGGACCCGATATTCAAAGTCTGTAGCTGGCCAACCAATGGGAGGCCGGCTAAGGGTGCCGACCTCAATATTCAGTGGCATTATCAAAATAGCACTTCTGAAAATCTCTGCAGGCAGCCCCAGCACTATCCAATTAGTATAGGGATGATCTGTGGGCAGATGGAAGGTGTGCCGGGCAATTATTGTTAGCCCAATATTCAGTCAGGACTTCTGCGGAAAGCATGGTCCTGGCTGAAGGTCAGGCTAACGATATAAAAACGCTGTCACTCATCCGGTTAGCACTGCGCAGCCGTGATATTCAGGACCAGCTCCGACCCAGAATCTGCCGCTGAGTATCCTGCCACTATTTAAGCAGCACAGCTAATGGCCGTGGTGTTTCAATGTCGGCTGCTCTGACTATCAGCCCCTAAATTTAGGAGCTCAGCTTTTGTTGAATAACGCGTCCTTTATTGATACTATTTTTAAATGCATCAATCTTTGCTTTAAAATGTAGCTTTATTAATAAAGGTTTGCTTAATTATCCAATTTGGAATAAAACATATCCTTCCTTGAACCTGTTCTTTGAATTAAACATTAGAACAGCCTCAGTTAATAAGTCAACATTATATAGCATAGTAACCAATGGCACATAATAGACACATCTAATGGCATAATTTCTTTGCAATTTTTATACTTTCAGCTCTTAAGATCTTACGTAGATGAGCTTTGCAATCACTTAGGCCTCTTCTTTAGATTAAGAGGGTGGTAAACATCTAGAAGTGACAGTTTAAGCATACATGAAGGCAGATCAGAATAGACAGGCATAAATGGGCAAACTAGATGGACCAAGTGGTTCTTGCCTAACAGGTTTCCATGTTTTCATGTGACCCTTGTGACAAACTTCAGGACTGCTAATACTTACCTCCACTTCTCTTCCCATAAGGTATACCATTTGAGCAATTTCTGGGTACTGTGGAGTTTGGGATGCAAGCAGTACTGCTGGCCTCTAAATCTTGACGTTTTCTGCGTGGTTACACTGAAATACAAGATAAACCATCACAGAACAACCTTGTTGTTTTACATGATTAAACTTTCAAAGCTTTAGAATTCTTTAAGAGTGGCATGTTTACTAAAGGGTAACACACATGGAGTGGAGGAGTAGCCTAATGGTTAAGAGCCCTGGTCTGCAAACTCAGAAATGAGGGTTTGATTCCCCCCTAGCACTCCTTGTGACCTTGGGCAAGTCACTTAACCCTTCATTGTCTCAGAAAAATCCAAGTTATCGATGTCTGTGTTTAATGTACTTTACCAAGTTTAAGTTATAATGTAAACTGCTTTAACTGAAATGATATAGCAGTATAAAAAAACCTGTTAAATAAGTAAAGTTAACACACCTTAAGTGCTGCAATGGCTGGGCAGTGGAAGCACTTAATGCATGTTTACTAAAGGTAAACACGCCTTAAGTAAAGTTAACATACCCCTAAGTGTATTTAAGTCTCTTGGAGACCAGGTATTCGACTATTACTTGGGTTGCCCAAACATGGATTCCATACACTCAGAATTCAAAGTTCTTATGCAGTACAATAATTTAACAGGAAATAAAGACGGGTATGATGACTAACGTGTTACATACACAGAATAATTACACAAGGAAGGTGATAAAGAGGAACCTAAACAAGTCTGCAGTTCAGAAACTTTACCTTCTGTGAATATTCTAGATTTCTAGCAAATCAAAGGTCAAATATTCTGTTGAATTGTATTTATTTTCAGGAATTTGTAAACGTATTTTGTGGTAAGTGGTCAATAAACTAAAAAAAAACACCCTGTATGCTATTTACTAAGCTATGCTGCTGGGGCTTTCATTTTATTGCACAGTAACTGCCAAAATTAATGTGCGGTACATGCAGTAACTCTGCGTTAACCAGTGGGGATATTTCCAGCATTTTGCTGCACAGTTAATGCAGAGAAAATGTTGTTGCTACTCTTTAACTGCAGAGAAGATAATGCACTCCAGTAAGCTACATCATGTGAGGTGGTATTAATGCTCCACCTTAACAGCAACTACATGCTAATTATAAGGCAGAGGCCCCACCCCATGCCTCGCCCCCTTCCATATTAGCTGTTTAAAGTAGGAATTACCATGCATTAACTGTTAAGAAATGTGTGACTGCACCACAATTCCCACATTAAACAGCTAATGCAGCTTAATAAATAGCTCCTAAGTGCACAAATAGCCGAAATAAAAGTGTCCCTTGGTGAATTTTACATTTCATCTTCTCCTTTTGGAAGACAGCGTCCGCCGTGTATTCTCGTTTACTCAGGAAAATATGCTCATAAATAGACTGGCTTCAGTTTTGGAAAATCAGTGTGGTAGAATTCTTACTAGGTTTTACAGTGCAAAAACATTTTTTGGTCCAGTTTTGGAAAATGGCATTTCCCCCCAGTTTTAATTCATTGGTTTGGTTTGTTTCACTTATTTTTGTTAATAAAAATTTGTAAACCCATATTAGAAATTTTCAGTGTACAGAAATTGATTGTACACATGGTAATTCATAGGCTACTGCACAGTAACTTGATTTGGTGTGCATTTTTAGACACTTCAATGACCCGAAAGCATGCTAACGAACACATATCCTTAAAAAAAATATATTTGGGAGGCATACTGCACATTTGTTTTAACTGATGTTATCACAATTTTTTTTTCCTGTAGTTTAGCACCGGAAATAGCTTTTTATATACACTTAATTGCCACCTTGCCTTCTAGCATTCCATGTTTTAAACCAAGGCATGATCAACATCTGCATTTTAGGGCTTAGGAATCTATTGACATTCTCTGTGGATATTGGACTACACCAATAGGAGAAAAAAACCTTATTTAGCTTTCCTCTGGTTTTCCCAATTTGGATATGTTGGCAAATTAATTTGTTTCTAATAAAAAGGTTCTTTGCATCCCATGCCAGATCTCAATAGGTAGGTGCCAGGATCATTTCTTAAATGTTCAGGAGTTCATGAAGTTAAATATAATTGTTTACGCTACTGAATATGTTTATAAACAGGCAAAATAATTCATAGGACATTAGAGCACCTTACTAGTGGAAGTCTGTTTTTATGTTTTCTCGCATCTTATTTGCAGCTGCTACGAATGCAATAGGGTTGAAAACAATTAGCCTGACCGTTTCCAAAAACAAAGATATATTTTGGCTCTTAAGATGGTTATGTCATCTTCGCTTTTCCAGGAAGAAATCAACCTCATTCTGAAACAGAGCCTTAAGCGTTAACCCTGCCTCTGACTTCAGCTGTCTCAGCTGAGATAAGATAATATTTATGGAATTGCTCTCTCTCTCTTGCCAAATCTTGCCCACTGTTCAAACAAGAACAGCTGTCTTTCTCTGAACTCTCACACCTCCTTAGGGAAAACAACTTTTGACTGCTTCTGTTCTCCCAAAGACAAACTCTTGCTGAAAGTCAGTCTAAATATGCAGTCGATATGAACACAGCAACCACCGGAGAATAGAACTATACAACTTCTCAACAGTTAAGCCCGAAAAGGTTTCAGGGCTTATCAGCAACTGTTTGCCTGTTCGTTCTGGCAGAGATAGAACTAGCATTTTCTCGTAGTTCATTTCCCAAATATTGCTGCAGCAGCACGCATTGCATATAGACTTTTTTGTTTTCAGAAAGCGATGGCTTTAGTCTCCTTGTTTGATTCAAAGGATGCTTGCGGGCATTGTGGGACAATAAAAATAGGTCTTCTTGTGACCAGTTTTAGGATACCTTGGGTTGCACAACACATGAGATCTTGCACTGAGGAAACAAAAGGGAAGCGGGAAATAGAAGTCTTTTTAGGTGATGTGGTTACAACACAGACGTAAATGTCCCTGACAGGAAAGATGTGGCATTAAAAAGTAGACGCAGAAAAAAAAAATTACATACATGGCCATTTTTTCCTTGCAGAAGGGATATTTTGGCTTGATTTCCAATTTCTGCACATCTGAATGTCTTATCTTTGGTCCCTTCCTTAAACATTTGCATTTGGACCCTGCAGAAGAGAGATTACAGAACATCCTTTTGATCAGACTGCTTTTTGTCATCCACAAGGCATTGGTTGCGATGGTTTCATTCATTCATTCACCTATAAAATGGACTACCAAGGATTTGAAATACAAACTGGCTTTAGTTAAATAAAGCTAAAGTGGCTTTAGTTAAATAAAGTATTTAAGAACCAAAAACCTATGCCTGCAATGGCAAAGGAAACAAACCCCAGATGTTTTAAGAAATGCTCTGCTTTTTAAGAGAAGCCTCACAGCTGTTCACACTGAAAATTCCAGTTCATTCAATTCAAAGTACCAAGTCAACCAAGATTTCCACTGCAAACTTTACAAAAATAAAGTCGGTCAAACTATTGTGTAGAAAACCTGGCGCAAAGTGATGATAAATTGTAAGAGTCGGATATTAGGAAAGATGGTGGTGTTAGTTCACAGACCACACTTGCTCACCTTCCACACTGATGGAGCAAATTGCTATCACCAGCACCAGCACAGCTATCACCACAGGTTTCATGGCTAGACCTTAGAGATTTCTTTGGCAAGTTCTTCTGTTCCTTATGCTTTAAAAACCACCGTTCAAAGTCGTGGGGCTCCAAGGCTGCTTCCGATCTTCCCAGTCGCTGAAGTTGCTGCTGCTCCTACCACAGTCCGCCGCTTGGCCAGTCCCTGGCTCCTGTGTGAGCTGACTGCTTGCTTCTAGTCCTCCTTTAAAACAGTTCCTGCTGCCCCCAGTATACACGCATTAATATGCATAGCAACTGAACGACTCACAGCAAGTTCCCCGACCAGAGGGGAGGGAAAGCAAACCTAGCTGCTCCTATCTGAACAGAGGGATTTAATGAAGTAGAGAAAGTGACAGCATCTTTGCCACATTTAAAAACAGAAAAGTGTCAGGTATCTTGTGTGAATGTGAAGGATAAAAAAAACTTTCCTCTTATAAGCGAGAAAAGCAATTCACTTTTCACAATGTTTTTGGACTGGATAGTAAATAGTTTACATATACATATTGTGTTCTTTTTATTGATCTTTTTTGTAGGAAAGGGTGACTTAAAGCATATCTAGTTGAGTGGAGGAGTGGCCTAGGGTTGGGGCAAGGTACTTCAGTCTGGAAGGTTGGGGGTTCAAATCCTACTAGAGGACAGCAACCTTGGGCTGGAAGGACTGGGGTTTCTAGTCCCACAGGTGCTCCTTGTGGTCTTGGGCAAGCCACTTAACCCTCCATAGCCCATGTTCCCTGTAAAATAGTTATCTCCAAGTTATAATGCCCCGTTCAATGTAATTTCAGTTTGTTCAATGTAAACTGCACTGATGCAGAATAGCACAGTATATAAGAGAATGTAAATAAATATCTAACGGGGCAGTTTCTTCAAATGTCTAAACCTCTGTGGTATGCACCATGTTAATCTGAAACTGCACTACCTCTTTCTCACTTAATTGAATGTATTTAGAGTTTTTAATTTAATATATTTTTTAGCTTTCCCTGTATTTTCAGTTGTATAATACTGCTGCACCCCATTGCATTCTTCATGTGTTATTTCTTCACAACCTTCACACTTCGTTTAAAGGCGGAAATCATGGGTCTAAGTTAAGAGGGTCTAAAATAAAATATAAGGACATCACCCGACCTGACCGACGACCCTCTCTTCACCCTACCTTGCCCCCTATCCATGCTGCCTCCCACCTCCCACTCCCTGCAATATGTATATAGTTCCTGTACATAGATCTTATTGTATATAGCTCATCCCATAATCATCTTTTACACTGTCAATTCTAACTGCATGCCCACACCCACGCACTTTTTGATTTGTTTGATGCGTAAACTGCTTTGATTTCAGGATAAAGGGTAATCCTTTTAAATAAATAAATAAGAGCCACAAAAGAGGAAAAGTGCATTCTGGAAAGTTTGGACTTGGGCAATTTTGCTCAGGCAAGGTAAACTTCCTTGTTTGACAACTCCATGCTGGCCTGTCCAGTTTGCTTGGAACAGAGGCTGTAAGACCAGAAGGGGTTGAAATTCAGCAGCAGTGGTCAGAGCTTGGCCACAGTCACTTTAGAAGCAGATATTCAGCACCTGAGCCTATCTGGCGTGAACTAGCCACTCCATAAGCATTTGGTTCCAGGACAGAAAAATGTGGCACATGAATCACTTTCAACACAAGAAAGATTTTTGCCTCCTCTTCATATAAAACTTAGACTGATGAATAAAACTTTGTGAAAGCGATGAACAAAGAAGGTGAAGGATTTTGATATTTGAGACAGACGTTTCCAAGAATAACCGATGCCAAGATTAAGGAAGGCATTTTTGTAAGTCTACAGGTCAGACTGGGCATCAATAACAAGCGATTTGAAGATCTGCTAGTGAGGCCTGAGAAAATCACATGGAAGGGATTCAGGGATGTTGTTGAGAATTTTCTTGGCAATTAGAGGGCACCAAACTGCATCTAGCTGGTTGACAACATGCTTCAAGCCTACAAAACCATGAAGTGCTACACGTCGCTGAAGATTCATTTTCTTCATTCACCCTTGGACTTCTTCCCTACTAATCTTGGTGCAGCGACTAACATGGTGAAAGGTTTCACCAGCACATTGTGACGATGGAAAAGCAGTATCAGGGCAACTGGAACCCATCAATGCTGGCCGACTATTGTTGAACACAGACGAGAAGCAGATACCGAGTACACATGAAAATCAGGAGCAACACATTTTTAGCTCAGATGAACTAGTGCAATATGTCAGCATCACTGTGTGATTAAACATGCTAAGTTCAGTCAAAATTTAATTTCGTGTTTCTCCAAATTCCTACATGATACAGTCAGTCAATCTGAAATTATGATAGACGGCTTCAAGCTGAATACAAATACAATCACCAAAATTTGTTCTGAAAGCTTAACTTTAACAAAATTAATTGTCCGGTGTTATTGATGTCACTAGTAAATAAGAAAACCTGTCAAAAATTATGGCACATGGCATTACTCCTATGGACCTCACCACCCACCCTGCCCTTAGGCCCAGCATGAAAATAACTTTGTAGCCGGCCACTATGTTGTGAACGTTGTCTGCCCCCAACACTGAAAACACCTTGGGGCTGATTTTGTAAGAGCTGTTGAAGATCTGCACCACTGATGCATGCAAATGACGTATTTTCACCAACTTACACATGTGAATGAGCACTTACGCATGCGCATTAGGTGTCGCTATTCTGCAAGCACGTGCATAAGTCTGATTGCGCCTACTTTCAGCATGGACATGCATAGGGTAGAGTTTGGGTGGAGAGTAGGCAGAGTACAAATTTAAACATATAAGTTAAAAATACTATAACTTACCTGCGTTGGTGAACAATCTAGACGCAGGCATTTACGCCTTGCCATGGAGTAAGCATAATGCTGCACCTAGTTTGACGTGCATTCTGACGGCCCCATTTCTGTGTATTTCACTTTATAAACTAGGCCCCAAATACATGTGCGAGTTTACCCTCCTGATGTCCCCAGTGTCTTCTGCCAAGATCTGCTTTTTGGGTTACTCTGTGAATGAGATGGGGAGACTGAAAACTGCCCCTTCCAGGCTATCTACACGTCTGTGCTGCAGCTGAATTCGAAAAACAGCAAGCAGTAAACATATATGGATTATACTATATACATTGTTAGCCTTACAATAAATACTATTTCTTCTAAAACAAAGTTCATGTTCTTTTGTGAGTTTTAGGAACATTGATGTTGTAAGGCATTGGTTTCAAAGACCGTCTATTCGCCCATCATTGAACAACTTGTACCTTTCGGTCTGCTGTAAATGTGTCAACATCCTATTCCATTTCCTTCACCGGTTAAAAGAGTTTGTTTGAAAAGAAATCATATACCTACATCTCTAGCATATATCAGGCACATATGAGTGGAGGAGTAGCCTAGTGGTTACAGCAGGGACCTAGAATCGGAGAAAAGAGCTTTCAAAGTCCACTGATGCTTCTTGCACAAGCCACTTAACCCTCTACTGCCTGAGGTACAGTACAAACTAAGACTGTAAGAGAGAAATAACTGCTGCACCCAAATGTAACTCACCTTGAGCTGCTACTGGAAAGCCAAGAGACTAATCAATACATGAGTAGCTGAGAAACCCCATGAAATAAATGGTTTTCCATGGGAAGCACTCTTTTGAGTTAAACAAACATTTATTAAATCTGCTTCATCAAGAATGTGTCATTCTCTTTGGCTTCAAATATTTGCTTTTGTTTACTTTTCGTCAAATTTACATTTGATTTAGCTCATGCCTTTCTCAAAGTTCAAGGCATCTTACCTTCAGGTATTTTCCTGTGCCTAGAGGGTTTACAATCTGGGCCAGTGCAGAAAACCTTAGCACAGCATTTTTATAGCGCTTTTCCCACACTAGGCTCGCTCTATGATGCAGAAAGCAAGCTAGTGCTCAAAAAAATGCCAGAAAAACTACCACACTAAATTGCAGCTCACTGGGCAATGAAATCTCATGCAAAGTGCTGCATATTTAATTGCTTTGAAACTTGGTGCAGTTTTTAACATTTATGTTGGATCTTTACACCAGCTTTGGGCAGGTGTAAAGATCCATTCGGGAGCCAAAAGATCATCTGGCATGAAGTCTGACACTAACTCAGATGATTCAGGCATTGGGGAAAGTCTCCGAAGTCATTGGCACAATGCTGGGGGACTGATGAATATGCATGAGATAGATCTGAATACAATGGAAGCAGTGCACGTAGTTCTCTCTCATGCATTTTCATTGTGGATATCCTGAAAACCTGAGTTGCCTGGGGGTCCCAGAGGAATGGATTGAGAACCACTGGTTTAGATGCTGTCAATAATAGGGTCATCTATGCCTGGAAAGGGGGTGCCCTATGTTCATCAGGTTCCAAGTGGTGGGGGTACCAGTAAGAGACAGATGTTCCGATGGGAAACTGTACCTGGCAGTCAGTATTCTCCTGAACAGCCTATGCAAGAATCCATCCCTGCAGCAAGCCCACCTGCCCTGAGTAGGGGCCATCACTGGCCCTCAGGGATGTGCAGACATGCTGGGGAGGGGAGGAAGGGTGCTAGAGGGAAGGATAAAAGAGGAATGGACAGAGCCATGGCCTCTTATTCATGCCTCCCTCAATGTTGTCACAATGAAATTAGTTACTGATTTGGCAATGGCTTGTCTCTTTCCCCTCCCTCTTTATCAAGCAATGGTCTACAAGTCAGACTTAAAGGGATGACATGCTAGTGAGAGCACGATAGGCATTAGAACTTGGGACATAGAATAGAAGACTGTGTCATGGACACAGCAGTTGGCTTATGCAGTTTACAGGCTCTTGCCCTTTAAGGAAAGGTCCTCAAAGTCTTGACAGCTTAAGACCTCAGGTGATCCTAATCTGCCATAGCTGGTAGGCGTTAAGTCATTATTGGGGAGCACAGGGAGGCTTCATATATTTGCAGGCATCCAAATAGAGACTTTATAAGTAAGATTTGCCTTTATAATCCCCAGGGTCATGGCCATAGCTTATTTATCAGAGCAGCAGCAGGTTTCATGGCCACTCCAAATCTTATATGCAAAGGGATGATCTCAAGATTTCTCTAAGGTCAAAAGAATTTCTCTATCATGACTGGTGTAAGTCTGCCATCTGCAGCAGCTGGGTTATGAGCGGATGCATGCTAGGAACTCTGGTTTGGTCAAAAGATGTTGGTGAATCAGAGAATTATCTGTGTACTGATTGCTTCTCATGTCATTGTGATGGAGGACAAGGGAGAGTTGGGTTGGTCACAGTTTCCCCTGGTTAATGCAAAGAAACCAGAACATAAAGGATAATAGGAGCATTCATTTGTTAGTGTACATTCAGTTCATTAGTGCACTCTAAAAAATTTACCATGTGCTAAATTGATTTAAGGAACACTAAGCCAGTTTAGCTTGTATTAAAAATTCCCTGTTAAAATGAATGTCTAACACAGTGGCATAAGTTCTAAACAGGGGACCGCAAGCAAACGTTTTCTGAAGGGCTCCAAGTGATAGTAGCAGCAGCAGCGCTGCTTGCACAAAGGAAACTTTGTTTAACTATGGGCATTTTTTTCATATGGTAGCTCTTGTCGGTGTAGTTTTTGGTTGACAGATTTCAGATATCGATTAAAAGACAAGAAGCGCCATCCAGAACTAAAGAAGCCCACTTTCCAAGATGGGTGGGCCTGTGTGGGCCATGCACATGGCTTTGGTGGAAATCTTTACACTTCTTTCCTTATGAGTTGTAAATGGTTAAAAATCCGGGGAAGTGGGAAGAGGGAGGAGACATAATAGTTATGTTCCTTAATTTGCAGATAAAGCAGAAATATGCAAACAGGGCTACATTTTGAAACACGTCTTCCTACCTCTTAGGATAAGGTGTGGCTGTCCATATAATCACCTGTGATCCTATTGTTTTTAGAACTTGTGTTGTATAAATGGAATGGATTCAGTAGAAGTGTTTGACTCAAGATAGGATCACCTGAGTGCATTAAGAGGCTTTTTTTACTAGGTGTTAGCTGTTAACATGGCAATTAATGCCTGCTAAGATTTAATACAAGGCCTCAGCAAAATGAATGATAAGTTCCACGTTAACAGTTCATGCAAAACAGGGTGGAGAACAGGTGGTGGAAGCTGCGCTTAATATGCAGCAAGTTGAAGTGTGTTAATTGATAAAAGAGCAGATAACCAAGACACAAATAATGCCAACTGAATAGGTGCAGCAAATTGCATTGTGTTATCTTATATTCAGTTAACACACGCCATTACTGCACTGTAGTAAATCGGCCCCGGTGTGTGGCAATCTATGTTGGAATGAATTCCTCTGTTATAAAGCAGGGGTTCTCAACCCAGTCCTCGGGACACACCAGGCCAGTCAGGTTTCGGGGTAACCACAATGAAATATGCATGATAGAGATCTGAATACAATGGAGGCAGTGCGTGCAAATCTGCCTCGTGCATATTCATATTGTGGAGATTCTGAAAACCTGACTGGCCCGTGTGTGTCCTGAGGACTGCGTTGACAACCACTGCTCTAAATTAGCCTGTTTCAACTGAATAAATATTTTGAGGTCAATGCTCAAAAGGATTGATGTGATTAAGTATGAAGTTAACTACATCAATAATTTTCTTTAAACTGGGGCCAGCTGATGCATATCTTTTGTGCTAATATTTCATAAAGATACATAGATGACAATGGGGTCATTTTGGAAGCTCTATTCGTGTTTTGGTCGTCATAAAATGGGCATAGAAACTTCCAAATCATAGAGACGTCTCCAGAGCCATTTTAGAAGCCGGCTGTAGGGATGTACCCAGCGTGAGGATGTCCAAGTCTGAACGGGGACATGGCGGAGGCGTGACTGGAGCATTCCCAAGAATCTGGACAGCCCCGCCTGATCTCAGAAATGTCATGGATGTCCAGCATCTCCCCTCAGCCGTCTCTCTTCCAGGTTAAAGAGCCCTAACCTTTGTAGCCTCTCTTCATAGGAGTATCCTTCCATCCCCTTTACCATTTTGGTGGCTCTTCTCTGAACCTTTTCTAATAACGCTATATCCATTTTAAGATACAGCGACCAGAATTGCACACAATATTCAAGGTGCGATCTCACCATGGAACAATATAGAGGCATTATAATATCCTTTGTTTTATTTTCCAATCCTTTCCTTATGATACCTAGCATTCTATTTGCTCTCTTGGCTGCCGCTGCACACTGGGCCGAGGGTTTTAACATGTTATCCACAATGACGCCTAAATCTTTTTCCTGGGTGGTGGTTCCTAATGTGGAACCTTGCATCGTGTAACCATAGTTTGGGTTGTTCTTCCCTAGGTGCATAACTTTGCACTTGTCCACATTAAATTTCATCTGCCATTTTGAAGCCCAGTCTTCCAATTTATCAAGATCCTCTTTCAATTTTCCACAATCCTCATGGGTTTTAACAACTTTAAATAGTTTTGTGTCATCTGCAAATTTGATATCCTCACTTGTAATTCTCTTTTCCAGGTCATTTATAAATATGTCAAACAGCAGCGGACCCAGCACAAATCCCTGGGGTACTCCACTATTCACCTTTCTTCATTGGGAAAATTGGCCATTTAGCCCTACCCTCTGCTTTCCATCTTAACCAGTTCCCGATCCACAATAGTATACTGCCTCCTATCCCATGACCTTTTAGTTTTGCCAAAAGTCTCGGATGTCTTGTCAAAGGCTTTTCATATTTGTGAAAGTGTGTCTGCACCTGGATATGCCTGCTTTTTCCCCCCAGACATTCTGGCTTAGATGTCCCAGATTGCACTCAGACATCTCTTCTATAATTGCCCTCCACCTGTTAACCTTTTTTTCAAGAAACAGATGAGGAGCTGAACAGTAACCTGTAAAGGGAGAGAACAGGAGATGCTGGGTGAACAGAAATTCATGGAAGGAGGAGGCAAAAAGGCAACATTCCCTGCCCTTGCTTCTCCCTATAGACTGGACATCTTCGGAGAAATCTGCAGGGAAGCAGCAGTGGAAGTCTTTTTGCAGAATGGCATAAATCCATAACATGATCACAGCTTCTATACACCAAAGGCTTTGTTTTCAATGGGCAGAGATACCTCCTCTAGAGCAAAAAGGCCCATAATGCTGTCAGTTCCACTTCCCAAAACCTTCTAGATATGAACCACATATTTAAAGCTTTAATACTCTGGGATAGGAAAAGAAGAAAGGGAAATTGTTAGTTTAAAAACTATGCTTATGACCCAGAATCCCAGAAGATTGGGAGGAGATGAAAGAATCTCCATATTGTTCAAAGCACAATATGTGCTTAGTTTCATTTTTCATTGGTGACGCGTAAAAAGAATAACAGGAGTGCCTGCTATATTATCACATCTGAATAATTTGCTTGTGAGATTTGCAAACCATGAAGGATGCCAGAGAGATCAGGTCGATAGTATCCCAGTTCGACATGCTCCAAAGGCAGATTCAATATATGTTAGACTATCTGCTGTGATTCATATGAGTAGTTCTACATACTGTACATTATTTGTACATCTCAAGAAATATTGGCACATCTTTTGAGGTAGGATTTCAGCTTCACCTATAGTCTTGGCTGTTTGGCTTTGTGACCTATGAATGTGTAAAGCATTGTGGATTGATGGTTTTGTAAGGGAGGAGATTGTGTGGGTGTTTGGCAGCAAAGCTCTGGTGCATAATTTATGGCTAGTTTTTAATTTCCTGGTTGAAATAGTGAAGAATGTCTTTATGTGCTTAAGAAAATATTATGCGTGCTTATGGTTAGAACTAAAGGTCACTGGAAAGAAATTATTGAGTACAAGAAGCCACTGCAATGAGAAATCTTCATACAGGAAGAAGGGATGGATTTTGCAATATTTTTATATCTAAAATTTTAGATGCTATTTATCATCAAAATTCTAGACAGTTTATAACAAAACAGACATTATATACATAAAGGCACATTTTAGAAAGGACAATGGGATGCAAAATGGGCCATCCAAGTCAAAATGTCCAATCTACTGTGGGAGGGGCAGCTGAGGTAGTGGTCACGTGTAAGCGCCATATAAAATCAACCTCTCTCCACCCTGAAACACACAAAAGATGAGTTACATAAAAGCGAAAATGGGGACGCATAGAGGTATGGGTTAGACACGTGCAGGATGTCTCCGTATTTCACACAATTGCACGTGTCATATATGCTTGTCCTCCGAATAGGAGACATAGAAGTGCAGGTGACCCTGTTACAGAACGCACCCATTTCTCCTCTACACATCCCGGCACTGCCATTTTGCAAATGAGGACGTGAAGCAGTGTGAGAGCTTGGAAAAGTGCTTTTTTAAACTTACTGGCAGGTATCTTTGGAGCAGTGAAAAGTATTGGAAGAGTGAACGGGCATTCCCCTCTTCATCTTACTGTTGAGTTGCAGAAACAAGTGCCCTTTATAATCCTATTCGTGCCCTGGAGCAGTTATGACAAGGGATGTCCCAGACATGCAGTGCTGGTCGGAAATCTCTGCATGTGTATCTTTATTGACCCTCTCAAGACACCCCCCCAGACACGCCCTTAGCCCACTTGGACGTGATTGTGTCAGACATGTGTCTTCTAATACAAAGTAACCCCTTAGGTCCGGACACTGCAATCACACAAAAAAACCAAACCTAAAAAACACGCGACCCACCTTAAAAATCCCAGAGAACATATACAGCAACCAAAAAACGCCGTCAGAGCAGCTGTGGTCTAAATTCCTAATGGCCACCATGGTGATCGGCCATTAGGAATTTAGACCACAGCTGCTCTGACGGCGTTTTTTGGTTGCTGTATATGTTCTCTGGGATTTGCACTTGATACAGGGCATAGGAGCCCGAAACGTGCGCGTCGTGCATTTGGACTGTATATACCAGCATTTGATTGAACGTGATGAACTGAGATAAGTGGATTTTATCATTAATAAGTTTTTGAAAAATTAAAGTTTTTGGTGAAGAACCTTACTTGAGAAAAAGTAGTTGCCCGCTTGGAGGAGGTCATTTTCCATTTCGACCTTCCTACGGTGTAGTTCCGACAAAAAAAGTTTATTAAGGTGGGTCGCGTGTTTTTTAGGTTTGTTTTTTTTGTGAGACATGTGTCTTCAGCATTTCCATCTGAATGCCCGTTTTCAGATGCCAGATTTCTGAAATGACCCCAAAAGTCTTTTTCTTACATAAGCAAAATACAAATTGTTCAGGATTTACAGGAATATGAAAATCTTCACGAATGAGCAAGCTCATTTAATTAGGCCACTCTTCCTTAAATAACCATGCTTTGAGATTTTCCCTAAAGCCTTTAATAGAAATTTTCAGGGCGTGTTTACTAAGCTGGGATAATGGTTAGAGTGTGCTATTTGTAACTAGGTCCTATTGAATAACATGGGACTTAGTTACAAATAATGCATGCTAACCATTAGCCGAGCTTAGTAAACATGCCCTTAGAGTCTGAAGTAGCAAATTCCAGGGTCCGAGACCAGCTATGCAAAATGTGCAGCCTCGGGTGGCTGCCTCTCGCAATGCGCAATGAAAGAACATTCAATAAACCTGTTCTTCTTGATCATAATGTTCATATAGGTTGGTATATTTGTAATGGGGTGATCAATGGTAATGACTGAAAACCCTGAAATTTTAAGACATTACTACAATTTCAAACTTTGCCTGTGATCCTATAGGAAGCCAGTACAAATTTCTCATGATTGGAGTTATTCTTTCCTATGTTTTTTCCCCATTATAGAAACATGACAGTAGAAAACAACTATATGACCTATCCAGTCTGCCCTTTCATACCAACTATACAGTCCCTTTTTTCCTTTAGAGATCTTCTGTGTTTGTCCCATGCTTTCTTGAGCTCAATTTTTCTTTGCCTGGGTTCAGTCTCAGCCTACTGAATGTTTGAATCCTATATTCTGGGAGCATTTAAAGAGATTTTTTGACATCCTCTTTCTGCCTTCTGTTTCCAGTCCATTGGATCCCTGTCCTATATCCTTAGATACCTTTAAGGGCACTTTAGCTCCCAAGGTATTATTTATTTAGACAGATTTGTATACCACCTTTTCCTTCAATCAAGGTGGTCACATCACAACACAATTGGAGGGTTACATTTAACATTAGGGTACGTGTAAACATTTAGACAGTATAGTTATGTGACAGTATTTAGACAGTACAGTTGAGGTAACATATAACAAAGGTATTTACTAACGTGGTGTGATGAATTTGTTCGTGTGAATGGGGTGGGTGGGTGTTTAGTTGGCGGTGATGTTAGTATTGCTGTTTGGGTAAAGGATGTTGCTTGAATGCTCATAGGTTTCTATAAATAACCATGTTTTGAGGTCTTTGCGGAAGTCTGTGAGGTCTTCTAAAGCTCTCAGGCTCATTGGTAGGGAGTTCCATATTGAGGATGCCAGTAGTGATGGTGCTCTTTTTGAGGTGGTTTGTTTGGTTTTGTGATAGCCTGCAGGTGTGCTGATCATGTTGTTATTATTGGTTCTTCTTGGTCTATTGCTGATGTCTCTTGTTATAATGCTTTGGAGTACGTCCACTGAGAGGTGGTGAATGACTTTGAAGATTATCATGATTGTTTTGTATTTAGCTCTTGCCACCATTGGGAGCCAGTATAGTTGTTGTAGGACGGGAGTGATGTGCTCTGTCCTTGGGGTGCCTGTGATGATGCGTGCTGTAGTGTTTTGTACCATCTGTAGTGGGTGTAGTGTCTGGTGAGGAAGGCCTTGATATAGTGAGTTTCCATAATCAAGCAGTGGTGTGATGAGTGCTTGACATACTGTGCGGAAGTGGTCTTGACGGAGCATTGGTTTGATTTGTCTGACTGTTTTCAATCGATGATATGCTTTGTTTGCAGTTTTGTTGATGTGAGATTTTAAGTTCGGAGCTCTGTCTAGTGTTATGCCCAGATATTTAACTTCTTCTTTGACTATTATGTGTTTGTCTAGGATGCTTATGATTTGTGGGGGTGTGAATGTGGAGTTCCTGGTGACGAACATTGCCTCAGTTTTCTCATAGTTGACTGTTAAGTTGTTGTCTATGAGCCAGTCATTCATGTCTTCGAGGCATTTTGTTATTGGTGTAGTGTTTAGTGCCAGTAAGTTGACTGGAGTGTACACCATGATGTCATCAGCATAAATGTGGTAGCATAAATTATGGTTCTTGATGATGTTGCATATGGGCTGTATGTAGATGTTAAAGAGCATTGAAGATAGGGCTGAGCCTTGAGGTATTCCCTGCGTGACGGGGAATTGTAGGGATTTCTTTTGATCGCATTTGACTTGTTGCATTCGCCCTTCCAGGTATGATGTAAACCACTTTAGGGTATTCTTGCATAGTCCTATATGTTGTAGGCGTTGCAGTAGCTTAGGGTGTGACACGGTATCGAAGGCCGCCGAGATATCCATGAACACTAGGAGGAAGCCGTTTTTTATGTTGTCAATGCCTCTTAGGAGATTGTCAAAGAGGGAGGTGAGTAGTGTTTCCATGCCGTGTTGGGGCTTGAATCCGTGCTGATGTATGTCCAGAGGGGCATTGATATCTATATGGTCCTGAAGTTGCCTTTGGACTGCTTTTTCCACGACTTTAGCAAGGAATGGCAGGCTAGAGATGGGACGGTATGATTTTGGTTCGGATGGGCTCAGATGGCTATTTTTAATTATTGGTCATATCATTGCATGCTTTAGGGATTGTGGCATGTATCCTTGTTGGAGTGAATCCTTGACGATTTTTTGAATGTGATGAGAGAGCTGGCCTTTTGTGGCTTTGATCCATGACACTGGGCATGGGTCCGATGGTGAAGTTGTTGTGTTTAGACCAGATATAATGTCTTCTACTTGCTGTTTTGTTGGTATGTTGAAGCTCTCCCATGTTTGATGTTTCTTTTTTATCGTGTGATCATTTGTTTGTTGTGAGGCAGAGTTTGTTTGGCTTGTGTTTTTTGACTTCATGTAATCTGCATATTTTTGTGGGTCAAGATGGTTGGTGCTTTGTTGCGTGTCATCCTTAGTGAGCTTTTGGATAATGCTAAAAAGTTCTCTTGGTCTATTGGTAGATTTCATGATTAGGTCGGTATGGTGTTGTTGTTTGCATTCATTTATTAGATTGTTATACTCCTGTTGTTTGTCTCTGTATTGTGTTAGGAAGTTGTATGACTTGTTCCGTCTCCATTTTCCTTCTAGTCTTCTTAGTGTGCGCTTTGCAACTCTTATTTCTTGTGAATACCATGGGGCATTGGATCTTTTGCAAGTTTGTGGTTCATTGTTGGTTGGGGCAGATGCTGCGTTGGCTATTATTGTGTTCCACTCTTCTATATTAAGATCCAGGGTGTCTTGTTCCTGATGAAGTTGTGGATTGATTTCATTGATGAATGAGTCTTTGTCAAATGTTTTGAACCGTCTAATTATTCTTTCATCTTCTTTGCGTTGGGTGGGGTTATTCAGGGTCATGGTGAATTCAATTACACAGTGGTCTGACCAGGGGACTGGGGTGATTATTGGTTTTGTAGTTTTGTTCTGTTCCACCAGTTGTGTTGGCATGAATATCATGTCCGGAGTTGTACCATGTTTGTGTGTTGGGGCGTTAATTGTCTGGCAGTATTTTAGTGACTCCATGGCTTTTAAGAACGTTGCAGTTTCTCTGGTGGGTGCGGATGCTAGGTTGTAGTCTCCTAGTACAACTAGAGGTTTGTGTCTTCTATTGTGTGTGCATATCATTTCAATTACTGTGGATAGGTGTTCAGTTGTGGTTCCAGGTGGTCTGTATGTGAGGGAGATGGTTAGGTATTTGTTGGCTATAGTGAGTGTGTTGGATTCAATTGTGTTAGTGGAGGCAATTGTTTTGAATCTGAAATCCTTTCTGGTGAGTATTAGTACTCCTCCTCCTCCTCTCTTTTGTGCTCTGATGCAGTTGAATGCTGAGTATCCTGTTGGGGTTACTTGATTTAATATGACCTGGTCTGAGTCGTCTAGCCAGGTCTCAGTGATGCATGTTATATCAAGCTTCTTGTCTTGGATTAGGTCAAGGATAGTATTTGGTTTGTTCCTGATAGATCTGGCGTTTAGTAGAGCACATCTGATGTTTGTTGATATGATTGGGTTTGTATGTCTATTATTTGTGAGGTGAGAGGGTGTGTTACGTGTGTCCCTGTATGGTTTATGAGCTGTATTCTTTGCTTGTTGGCGTTCTTTATATATGTGTGATGGTGGTGTGCATCTAGATTGGTTGGTATGTAGGTTTATCAGGGGTATTTGTTCGTTTAGTCTGATGCTGTATGTGCAGAGTGCAAACATGTGGAGGAATGTGAGGTAGGCCATAAAGTAGTGGGTAGTGGAGGGCATTTTACAACATGTATTTGCTGACCTGGGTTGTAGTTTGTTGAATGGGGTAGCAGGCTTGTGTAGCGTGAGTTGTTTACGAACCAGGCTATGCAAATTGTTATTTGGCTATGCAAATTGGATAGCAAGTTCTATGCAATTAATCTACAAACAGTTGATTGCCCAGGCAAGGTATCAGTATTAAATTTTAAGCAATTAATCTACAAGCAGTTGATCAGTTTACAAGCAATTGGTTGTTGAGGCAAAGGTCTATGCAGTTAATCTACAAGCAGTTGGTTGTTAAGGTAGGTTCTATGCAATTAATCTACAAGCAGGTGATTGTCCAGGCAGGGTTTCATAATTAGGTTCTATGCAATTAATCAGCAAGCAGTGGATTTTTCAGGCAAGGTAACAGTGTTATGTTATGCAAGCAATGGATTGTCCAGGCAGAGCAAGGCAGCAGACTTAAATTACAATTGGTGATTTGTCCAGGTAGAGCAAGGCAGCAGATTTAACTGACAATCAGTGATTTGTCTATGGAAGGAAAGGGTAAAGATCACCCACCGGCTGGCAGCCTCCCTCAACTGGTGGCAGTCCCCACACCTTCTCAGAGCAGGAATGCCCTTTCAAACACCAGCACCACAAAAAGGTCCTGACAGATGCCTCCCTGGCAGGCTGGGGCACACATTGTGAGGGCTATTGCACTCAGGATAACTGGTCCCCAGACGAATCTCTGTTACAAATCAACCTCCTCGAGCTCAGCGCCATCTTCCTGGCCCTACAGGCCTTCCACTACCTCCTGAGCAACCTCTCGGTCTTTATAAGATGGACAATCAGGTTGCCATGTTCTATGTGAACAAGCAGGGAGGCACAGGCTCCTACTCCCTCTGTCAGGAGACAGTAGCCCTCCACTCCTTTGCAGTGCACAACATGCTCCTGAGAGCAGCGTACATGCTGGGCCAGGGCAACCTCCTGGCGGACAAGCTCAGCAGGATCCTTCGCCCACGCGAGTGGCATCTGGATCCCAGAGTGGTGCAGAGGCTCTTCCGCCTCTGAGCCAAGCCTTGACTGAACCTGTTCACCTCCGTGGACAATGCTCAGCTATCCAAATTCTGCTCACTTCAGCCACACCACAGACAGGTGGCAGTAGATGCCTTCCTGGTTTCATGGTCGAAGGGCCTGCTTTATACACTCCCACCGACCCCTCTGATAGCTAAATGTCTCTTTAAAATCCAGAGCGACAATGCCACTGTGATCCTGGCTGCTCCCAGATGGCCCAGACAGCCCTGGTTCCTCCTGCCTCTCTCTCTGATAGTGGCGCCTCCAGAATCGTATTTCCCATGCTACAGACATTCTTACACGCTGCTTTCCAGATGTTGCCCCTTTTTCCAAGTAATGCATATTTGAATGGTGGGTTGGAGATGTAGCATAGACTGGGCTCAAAGATATATGCAGAGAATAGCAGAGCAATTGAGCTATTGCAAATACAACTACTCAGAAGTTAGGTCTACCATTTCCATAGCACAGCTTCTGAGTTTAAGTGCCAGTATTGTGCACACATTCAGGCGCGCTGCTGGATGGAAGGGTAAAGATAAGCACCTGTGTTTAACTTTGGGTCATGTTCACTAAAGGGCATGCCGTTAACATGCATTTGAGCCACAAAGCTAGGGTTGTGGCCTGTGTTAACTTCTGGGGGGTGCATCCAATCCCCTGTCATCAGTGCATTGGAAATGCACTGCACCAAGCTAACCAGCACATGTATGCACTTACTGTTAGCTCTGATGGCAACATGTGTGCTCAGTATGTGTCCATAACATCCACGCTAACCGTGATGCGTAAACACCCAAGCTCTACTCCTAACATGCCCAGTCCCTGCCCAATCATGTGATTACCAGTTAGCGTGAATTTTTTACTGTAGAATCCTACGCTGATAGTGCAGTGCACTTAGTGCACAGCAAAACCTGCATTAACTATGTGGTTTAGTAAAGATGCCCTTTAATATGAACATAACATAAGAGATGCCATACTGGGTCAGACCAAGGTCCATCAAGCCCAGTATCCTGTTTCCAACAGTGGTCAATCCAGGTCACAAGTACCTAGCAATTTCCCCAAAAGACACAGGTTTCACAATGATTGTATAGGGCAAACAGTGGATTTCCCAGGTCCTCTTTAATAATGGTTTATGGACCTTTCCTTCAGGAACTTGTCCAAACTTTTAAAACCCAGCTACACTAACAGCTTTTACTACATCCTCCGGTAACGAATTTTAGAGTTTGATTACGTATTGAGTGAAAAATTATTCTCTTATTAGCCTTAAGCAGGTTACACTGTAGCTTCATTGCATGTCCCCTAATCTTTCAACTTTTTGATGGCATTAAACAATCGATCTACATTTACTCGTTTCACTCCATTCATTAATTTATAGACCTCTATCATATTTACCCTCAGCCGTCTCTTTTCCAGGATGAAGAGCCCTAACCTTTTTAGCCTCTCCTCATAGTGGTATCCTTCCATCCCCTTTACCATTTTGGTGGCTCTTCTCTGAACCTTTTCTAAAATCGCTATATCCTTTTTAAGATACGGCGACCAGAATTGCACACAATATTCAAGGTGTGGTCGCACCATGGAACAATACAGAGGCATTATAATATCCTTTGTTTTATTCTCCATTCCTTTCTTTATGATTCCTAGTTTTCTATTTGCCTTCTTGACTGCCGCTGCACACTGGGTGGAGAATTTCAGCTTGTTATCTACAATGACACCTAAATCTTTTTTCCTGGTTGATGGTTCCTAATGTGGAACCTTTCATCGTGTAACCATAGTTTGGGTTGTTCTTTCCTAGGTGCAGAACTTTGCACTTGTCCACATACAATTTCATCTACCATTTGAATGTCCAGTCTTCCAATTTATCATGGTCCTCTTGCAATTTTTTTATAATCCTCTGGGTTTTAACAACTTTGAATAATTTTGTCTCAGCTGCAAATTTGATTACCTCACTCATTATTCCCATTTCCAGGTCATTTATGAATATGTTAAAAAGCAGCAGATCCAGCACAGATCCCTAGGGTATGCCACTATTCACCTTTCTCTGTTGGGAAAATTGGCCATTTAGCCCTACCCTCTACTTTCTATCCTTTAACCAGTTCCTGATCCACTATAGTACACTGCCTCCTATCCCATGACTTTTGAATTTCACCCGAGTCTCTTATGAGGGACCTTGTCAAAGGCTTCCTGAAAATTCAGATACACTATATCGACCGACTGACCTTTGTCTACCTGTTTATTCACATCTTCAAAAAAATATAAGAAATTAGTAAGAAAAGACCTTCCTTGGCTAAAGCCATGTTGGCTGTTTCCCATTAAACCATGACTATCTACATGTTCAGTTATTTTGTTCTTTATAATGATTTCTACCATTTTGCCTGGTACTGATGTCAGGCTCACTGGTCTGTAGTTTCCCAGATCGCCCCTTAAACCCTTTTTAAAAATTGGCATTGCATTGGCCATTCACCAATCTTCAGGTATTATAGATGATTAATGATAGTTCACATATTACAAATAGTAGATCTGCAATCTCATATTTTATTTCTTTCAATACCCTCAGATGTATACCATCCAGTCCAGGTGATTTGCTACTCTTTAGTTTATCATCTTCCTGTTTTATCAATATTTCTTTCAGTTCTTCCGACGTATCACCTTTAAATATCATTTCAGTCATGGGTAACTTCCCTACATCATCTTCAGTAAAGACCAAAGCAAAGAATTCATTCAGTCTCTCCGCTATGGTCTTGTCCTCACTTACCCTTCTGTCATCCAACTGACTCTCTCACAGGGTTTTTTACTACGAATCTATTTAAAAAAGTTTATCATCTTCCTGATTTATCAATATTTCTTTCAGTTCTTCTGATGCATCACCTTTAAATATCATTTCAGTCATGGGTAACTTCCCTACATCATCTTCAGTAAAGACCAAAGCAAAGAATTCATTCGGTCTCTCTATTATGGCCTTGTCCCCTCTTAGTGCTCCTTTTACCCTTCTATCATCTAATGGTCCAACTGACTCTCACAGGTTTTTTGCTATGAATGTACTTGAAAAAATTATTATGTGTTTTTGCTTCCACTGCAAGTTTTTCTGTTCATATTCTCTTTGCCTGCCTTATCAATGCCTTGCATCTAACTTATTTATTTATTTATTTTTCTTATATACCGCACTATTATAATCAGTGCGGTTTACATTTGAATAGAACATACAAGAATGTAACAAGTTACATCGAGTTTTTACATTGAACAGGGAATGTAAACATGGAGAAAGGAACAAGGGAAAACTATGTACAAATTATATACAAATTATATAAATAGGGATACTCTTACGGATAAATAAAGATAAGAACCTTACCTAGGGCTTGGCTGGTGGGTTAAGGAGGCAGATAAGGAAGGAATGGTTAGCCATTATCTACAGGAGGATGATCTAAGGGATGGGCTGGGTAGGGATGTGGGGTGGTGGCTGTGTGAGTGTCAGGAATGGTGTCAGGGTAATATTGTAAGAATAGATGGAATTTGAGGGCTTTTCAGAATGGTGCAAGGTTTGAGATGGCCCGGATTTCAGCTGGGAGGGCATTCCATGCCATAGATGCAAAAATGGAGAAGGCTCTACTTGTTGTTGTTTTCTTACATTTTATCAACAGTTTTGGGACTTCAAGTTTATTCAACGAGGTAGATCTCCTGGTTCTGTTGTCTGGAGTGCTATGGAGAAGATCACTGATGGGCGTGGGGGGATGGTTCTTGAGGGCCTTAAATGTCATGACAAGGGTCTTAAAATGGATTCTGGCCCGCAACGGGAGCCAGTGTAGGTTCTTTAGAACTGGCGTTATGTGGTCAGATCTTGAGAGCCCTGATAGTACCCTTGCAGCTGAGTTCATGGCAAGACGTAGTGGGTTAAGAGTCGACTGTGGGAGTCCAAGTAGAATAATGTTGGCAAAGTCAAGGTGTGGGATGACTAAAGCTTGAAATATTGATCGGTAGTCGGGGTAGTCAAGAAGTGGGCGGAGATGGCGTAGCGAGCGGATCTTATGATAGATTGCTTTAGTTGTGTTTATGACATGTGCTGACATGTCGAGACGCTGATCGAGGGTGATGCCCAGGTATCGAATTGTAGATTTGGACTTCAGTTCAGTGTTATTGACTAGAAGTGAGGAAGGTGGCATGAATTTGTGGTTTCGCAAGATGAATAGTACATCTGTTTTGTTATGATTAATATGTAGATTTTGAGAGAGGAGCCAATCTGCTACCGCTTCGAAGCATCTTATAATTGGAGAGAAATCAGGTTGATCGATTTTAAACTGCGTACATTAGGATGTCATCTGCATATGCAAGGCATTGGACGTTGAAAGAACGGATTAAAGCACAAATAGGCTGCATGTATATGTTAAACATTAATGCAGAGAGGGAGGATCCCTGAGGTACACCTTGCTTCAGTGAAAATGGTTCAGAGGTCTTGGAACCTACTTTGACTTGTTGCCATCTGTTGCATAAATAGGATTCACACCAGGCTAGTGCTGAGCCTTGCAGACCTTTCTCTTTGAGGCAAAATAAAAGTGTTTCATGATTCACTGAATCAAAGGCGGCTGCTATGTCTAAGAAGATGAGGACGAATCCATGGTTGATATTGTTGATTCCTGTGATTAGGTTGTTGAAGAGGGTTGTGAGGATGGTGTCGACTCTGTGAGCTTCCCTGAAGCCATATTGGGATGGGTCCAGTGGTGCGACAGTATCAACATGGTGTTGTATTTGCCGTAAGACTACCTTCTCCATAATTTTGGCAAGCAATGGGATGCTCGAGATTGGTCAATTCTTATGCTCGAGATTGCCAATTCTTATGTTTCCAGTTTGTTATTTGTTATTTGCTCATTTTTTCATTTCCTGAAAAATGCTTTGTTCGCTACAACAGTCTCTCTGACCTCACCTTTAAACCATACTGGCAGTTTTTTTGGACTTCCTTCAACTTTTCTTAAAGCGTGGAATACAGGTGGTCTGGGCTTCCAAGATAGTACTTTTAAACATCCATGCTTGATGTAAATCTTAAAACTAAAAGCAGCTGCTGCAAAGGTTATTCTTAACTTTTTTCCTTATTTTATCATAGTCTCCCTTTTGAAAATTAAAAGGTAGTACTGTGGATTTCCTTGCTGTCCTTCCTCCATTTATTAAATCAAACTGATCATTCTTTGATCACTATTACCAAGTGGCCCCAACACCCTTCTGTTGCACCAGATCTTGTGTTCGGCAAGGACTAGGTCCAAGATGTCCTCTTCTCTTGTTGGCTTATGAACCAGCTTCTCCAAAAAGCAGTCATTTATTTCATCTAGAAACTTTGTCTCCCTAGCATGTCCAGCCATGACACTGACCCAGTCGATACCGGGGTAATTGAAATCACCAATTATTACTGTGTTGTAACTTGTTAGCTTCCCTGATTTCTTTGAGCATTTCATCATCCATTTGTTCATTCTGGCCAGGTGGTTGGTAGTATACCGCCACTGCCACCGCCTTCCCCTTTTTACATGGAACTTCGATCCATAGAGATTCAACAGTATATTTTGTTTCCTGCAAAACTTTAATACTGTGTTACTCAATCCCTTTCTAAAAGAGCGCAACCCCTCCACCAATTTGATCTACTCTATCATTGTGATATAATTTATACCCAGGTATCACAGTGTCCCTCTAGTTGTCCTCCTTCCACCACCAGGTCTCCTTCTCATTTAGTGCTATATATTCTAACTCTCCCATCTTATTTTTTAGACTTCTAGCATTTGCATACAAGCATTTTAGAGGTTGTATTTTATTCATATTAATCAGATTATCAGTAGACCATTTCAAATTTTTAAGCTCTGTCTGCTCTGTAGCTAAGGACATTTGAGTTACTTTTATCTTTATTGGAACCTCTGTCGATATGCTCTAACTTCGATCTTTTGCTAGTATCCTTCAAAGATACATCCTTCTGAACCATGTGCTCTTTGGCAACTATCAGCTTTCCCCTAGTATCTAATTTAAAGGTGCTCTATCTCCTTTTTAAAGGCTAATGTTAGCAGCCTGGTTCCATCCCGGTTAAGGTGTAGCCCATCCCTTTAGAAAAGCTCCTTTCCACAGAATGTTGCCCAATTCCTAACAAATCCAAACCCCTCTTCCTTATACCATCATCTCATCCACTCATTGAGACTATGGAGCTCAAGGCCTGCTTTTTGGGTCCTGCGTTTGGAACGGGAAGCATTTCAGAGAACGCTACCCTGGAAGTTCTGAATTTCAACATCATACCTAAAAGCCTAAGTTTGGCCTCCAGAACCTCCCTCCCACACTTTCATGTCATTGGTACCAACATATATCAAGACAGCAGGCTCCTCCCCAGCGGTATCTAAAATCTTGTCTAGGTGGCATGTGAGGTCTTCTACCTGTGCACCAGTCAGGCATTTTACTAGGTGATTTTCACATTCTCTCCTGTCACGTGAGCACTCTCCATCCTGGCAACATGGCTGCCAGATTGGAGGTGGGACTTCAGTAATACATCCCTGTAGGTTTCATCTGTATACCTCTGTCTTCCTTATGTCCTCTAAGTCTGCTACACAAGCCTACAGAGATCGGACTCACTCTGAGAACAAAGAGCTCCTTGCACCTAGTGCACATGTAAGACCCATCACTAACTGGGAGAAAATCATACATGTGACACTCAGTGCAAAAGACTGGAAAGCCCCCATCTCGCTGCTGGACTACTGTCTGCATTTTAGTTTTAAGGTTTTGTTTAGGTATTTAAGTTGCTTACTTAGGTATAGTTGTATTAGTATAAGTATCCCCAGCAAACTTAATATGTATAATGGACTTTGTTCATCTCAAAATTAATTAATCTCAGGTCCTTAATTCTATTCCTGCTGAGAATAACCAGCTGCACCTTAAAGTGAATATGGGCACCTCCTTCCCTTTAATAGGTTTAAGAGTGTATAAAGCTAAGATTATCACTGGGATGGGCAGGAGTCAGGGTGGGTGGGAGAGAAAGAAGGCTTAATAAAAGTTGGCTTGCTGCCTAGTGCCATGACCTGTGTTTCTAAGGTACTTACCAAGCAAAGCTTTGCTGTGGGATTGCTGTGGGATTTTCTGTGTGATTCACACATCCCTTGATTTGATAGAGTGGGCCTTTCAAATTGCCCCTTTGTTCTATCACCTGACTTTAACACCTATTTTAGACAACTTCACAGATACTTTGCCTGCTAACTGGAAGGCCTCTTTGTAAAGGCCAATGGAAACAAGTTTATTTCTTGCTACTCAGACTATTTATTCTACTCGTATGCTAAGCTATACTCTGATTTGATTTAAATGAAACGCTCTCTGGTGGTACCAAGACCTGACTGACTCAGCAAAAACACTGAATTCTAAAATACACAGATTTATCAGCTTTAACACAAAGAATTCCCTTTTCCCGCAAGATTTAGAGTATATACCAGAAAATAAATACTTACCAGTGCAGATCTTTTTCCAGCTGTAGCAGTCCCTTTTGGTAGTCCTGGCTGGGCCTGCTGAAAATCTAGCCCAGAACATTAAGTACAAAACTGTAGAGAAGCTTGAAGACTGTTATTGTCAGCTTTCATCACACTTTTTAAAGTCCTCCTTATAACCCCCCTTTTTTGGTTTATAGTGCAGCAGAAATGCTTTGTAAAAATAGCTTTATAAATAGTTGTGGATTATGGCGAAACAAGGAGTTGCAGTAGAAGCAGAAAAAATGTTGAAGAAACGGTGATCATAAACATTTGCGGTAAACAGTGAGGGAACAGGAAATACCCAACATTAAATTAAGTTTAAACCAATGTATCATTACATGTTATAGAAAACTTTTCCTTAGACCTCTGGTTGATGACATGGAAGGGTTGTCTGCATTTCATTAAGCAGGACATTCCTACTAATAGATTTTCCTTTCCCTTTATCCTGGGACCTTTTTGTTTTGTTCTTTTGGCAGGGAGGAGTTTCTTCCACCCCCCAAAAAACTGTTTGTGTTAGCATTTTTTATAAATGTCACTTCTAATTACAGGCTTCTTTTCCTAGGTGTTTATAAATGTATTTCCCAGTTAATTCGGTATTTTTGAGGGTACAAAAAAAGTCAGATGCTTAGATGCTAATATTCTGTGCCATAGTGAACAATAAAGTAGTCTGGATAAGTCTGGATAATGTGTGATGTGCAAAAGCTGAAAGCTGGTTGTTTCCATGGAGCTGGGAAGGGAAATATTAAAGTGGTATCACTAGGTTTTTCTGATAAGTGTATAAATGTGATCGATCTGTGAGTTAAAAGTAGGGGGTTCATTATTCTGGATTCAGGGGATTCATATCTGATAGAGGTGTTTGTGATATTTTTTATTACAATTAAAATTGAATTATTTGATGCATGGTCTTTGTTGTAACCCACCCTGAATTGTTCTGATAGAGACAAGATAGGTAATGTAATTTAATCTAATTTAAAACATGTAACTGGATATTCAGCAGGTTAAGGTTGAGGGTAAGTCCTGCCATCACATACCTGGTTAAAGTTAATGAGATAAACTTATGTAGTTAACTGACAGCTTGATAGTCATGTGTCCAGACTTACCAGGATACAGTTGATCTGGCAAGGATGTCCAGTGAAACTAAATTGGAGCCTTTGGAATGGCCCAAGTGTTATTCTTCTTTACTCAGATTAATTTTGTATTGCCAAGGAATTCGCCAGACAAAATTTCTACTCATTAAGGATTGGGGGAGAGGATTTTTAAAAATAAAGTCTGTGGGTAACTCCAGAAATTACTAGCACAAATCTTCTAAAATATTTTTATTGTATTTTGGCCCACCTTTTTGGAAGCTTCTAAGTGACTAACAATAGTAGACTGATTTTTAAATCTAGATAGTTAGGGACCCAAATCTATGTAAATGATTAGCAGGTCTTAATTTAGAATCTGTGGAGCCCGATGCTGAACCTACGTGAAATGCTGAGCCATTTTGAAAATTGATTCCTCTGATATAAACAAACAGAACTGAAACAGAAGCAGGAATCTGGCATCTGATGACATTCAAGGCTTTAAACAGAAGATATTGAAAAGGGACTTACTGTAACTAATTACGATCATTAAAATAAATCAATACAAGAGCAAAAACCATTTTCTTCTGTTTTTGTTTTTTCATATTGTTGAATGTCCGGTCGTCAGACAATTAGCCTGTTCTGTTGCACAGCCTACACTTTCTCTGGTTGGTTCACTCAGCAGGAGGTTGTTCCCCAGCTCCCTCAAGTAGCATCTCTCCTTCCATCCTATTGTTTTTCTAGCACTTGTAATGACTTGGTTAACAATGACCACCTTGTATTACCAAGGCTTTGCCTGACCCTGCTCCTAGGACAAACAAAAGCTTTTGAATTTCAGCCTTTGCTTAGCTACACCCTGCTGCCACCTGTCACAGCCATTCTGTTTATATATATTTTTTTAAGAATACAGTTTAAAGTCCTGGCTTTTCTTCAGTCAGGCCTTGCTGCAATTTCCCTCTGCTGCTCTGAGATTTAAACAAGTAATTAAGGGTTTGGCTTCCATGGCCAGGACGAGCTGCTTCCTCACACAGCAGCTACTGGCTTCAAATGGGTCAAAAATAGTTGTAAAGGCCTGACTTTGCTGCTCTCACTAACTTTTTAATCAGTTTTGCAGGCTTGGCTTTCTGGGGCCTGGCCTAGCTACAAACTCCAATGGCAGTTTTAATTTTTGCTTCTTGACAGAAGCCACTTTTTTTGATGACCTGATTCTCCTGATTCCAGATACCTGAATGTAGCAAGACCTGCAAGGAATCCAACTCACTGTCCTGTACAGTACTGGCAATCCCAGTTATCAAGCTGGTGAGTTGCTCTTCTTAGGTTGTCATGTACTATGCTGGATCCTAACCTCCCATTGTTTTACATCTATGCAAGGAGAACTTCATTTAAGCTAGAGCAATTAATTTAATGCTGCTAAGGACACTGAAGTTTAATGGGACAGTTTATAGATTGACCACTGAAACAAACCCTGCGGGTGCTTTTTTTCTTGTTGACTTGCCATCAGGTTTCAAAGGAAAAGGAGAAATGTACATTCTCTTTTACACTTGGCATGAATACAAAGTACCCGTGTATGTCTGCACTTAACTTTTTGCATAGTAGGTTTTGCACGGAAAATAGCATATGTAGACATAAACATACACAGGTCACTATTTACATGCTGTGGTAAGAGTCTTTTTAAAAGGCAGCCGTGGCATTTAAATCATTCACGCATATTTAACACCTCCATATGTATATCGGTGGCACTGAATACAATTTATTTATTTAACAGGTCTTTTATACCGCTTTATCATTTCTGTCTGTATCCAGATAATGCCAGGGCAATGTGTAAGAATTTTCTATAGCACTCAGTAGAGTGCTGCTGAAAAGTCACATAAAGGGCACTTTGAGGATATGGGCTAACTGTTAGCATGTGGCATTTGTAACTAGGTCCCATTGAATAACTTGGGGGCCTAGTTCTACAATCCCTCATTGAGAAAACACCAAACAGATCCAGAAGAACAAACACTCTTAATATTCTACATACCCCTTCAACAATTACCAAGACTAGCCACACAACTTCCAAGAGAGCCCTCTCCCTGTTTGCCCCAACCCTCTGGAATGCACTACCACAAATGACCTGGCAAATTTCAGAAGAAAACTGAAAGCCCACCTCTTCCTTGGACACTCTATAGACCCTGCTTTACCACTCGGCTGAGTAGACCTTTCACATCCTAAGCAAAATTCACCCCACCCTCCCCATTCACCCTCTCCTATAGTTACCCATGTAACTTTAAGAATGTATTATAGATTCAAAGTTACTATGTTCTGCTGTTAACTCACCTTTATAATGTGATAATGACAAGGTTCTATGTAAAGCCCTGTTGGCCATCTTTGTCGTCATATAAACCGTTTAGAATTGGAGATATAGCAGTATAGAACTGCTAAAGAAATAAAATAGTTACAAATAGCATGTGCCCTCATTAACCTGACTTAGTAAACATACTCCTTACACATTTAACAACCACTGTTAAACATATAAGTGCTTTTAAATATTGGCCCAACAATCTACAGACATTATCCTTCCTTAATGACTTTGTGTTCTCTTTAAAGCAACACGCACATCCATCAGTTGCCTGATGTTGGCATATTGCATAGTTCCCATATTGATCCACACTCTCAAATTAACTTTGCTACAAATCAAGAGCCACAATCATTTTGAACTTTCACCTTGAAACATTCTCAAAATCTGTAAATATTATCCCTAGTTCAGAGAAATGGGGTTTAACCTGACTGGAAAGCTTTGTCTCGAGATCTACTTGAGGATACAAGTTGGATTACAGTCCATTGATCACTCATTTCTCTGGCATGGAATTTAGCCATGTTCTTTATATCATACTTATGTTGAGATGGTTTAGAGATGGTAGGTAATATTAAAGAATGTCAATAGAAATTCTTGTGTATTTACATGAGTTTACTCTGTGATTTTTCGTGCAGAACACCAGTTGTTGCATAGCAATAAGATTTTCATTTGCATATTTTATGCAATCTCAGCAGAATGCAAGACTTCTCAGTTCTGTCAGTGGCTCGTGGCCAAGTAGGGTGTATTTTCTTGGGATAACAATTATGATAATATTTTAGCTGTTGAGAAAGTTTGTGTCTCCTTGAAATTACAACCTAAGTGCTTGCGAACATACTAGTATGCTGCAATTGTGTGCTAAACCATAAACCATAATGAAATTTTTTCGGCTCATTAAAGATGTGAAAATTAGTCACATTTTTCTTTGACATAACAACTAGCTGGAAAGCGTATGATGGTATTTATTTACATGGCTAAATCAATGTTCGCATTAATGTAGTTTCCCATGAACATAAGGAGCTTGCTCTTTTTTTTATCTACAAATTGAGTTAATTTGTTTTAATTCTGCTTTACATTATGGGGCTTGTGCAAAATGTTTTTTAGCATACATCTATAAAAAATGCAATATACCTGCTAAAATACCATTGATCGTAAGATACACAGCAGCTTTTAGCACATGCACAAAAATGTAGCCTTGATTAGGAGCTTGTTGTTGTTAAGTGCCGTCAAAGTGCTTACTTTATTAGAATGAGTGCTAACACAAAATCTAATGTAAGCATGCAAACTAGCATATAAATACTAAGGGGTTCTATGATGTCAAACCTAACATACCCATAATGCTCAGCACTGTGTTACGTGTCAAGGGCATGGAAAGCAGGTTCCTGGCACTTAAAAGGGTGCACCCTGCCCTAACACAGCCTAAAATTAGCATGGGTGCACTTACTACCACCTCCATAGGTGGCGGTAAATGCACCTTGTAGTTAGCATGGGGTGCGCTGACTACAAATTGCTTGCCCTGTCCACTTTCTAGCCCTAACCCACCCATTTAATATCCCAACACTGCAGTCAAGTTACTGTGGAAATCACGTTAACTGTGCTGGCCTTGGACTAGCAGTCACCGCACGTCACAGAACAGGGTTAGCGAGTGCTGTAACCTGTGCTAATTCTTTAGTGCACTTTAATAACTTGGCCCCTAAACTTTATCATTTGTTTTAAAATGATTGTAAACACGCAGATATATTATGATATATGGTATATCAAGGGAAGCACACTGCACACAAATAGCATGGGCACGATAAGTGGCAGGATTAGTTCTTCGCTCCGCCTCCTGCTTCCTAAAGGAAGTCATTCATGAACGTGGGTTGTGGAGCTGCATGTCCTGGCGTCTGCACCCTAGGTCCCTTCCTGCCCTCCCCGCACATCCCGTGCTTTAAGATGGGGAGAGCCGGCAGGGAGCGGGAAGAGGTAGGGTCTGGGCAGACAGGGGGTGGGCTAGCCCAGCAGCACGTACAGTGCCGATTCAGGTCACAGCCCTGTACATACTGCCGGACCCATAGGGACATGCTGCTTATACCACATCAGAGGTGGTATAAGCAGCAAAAACCTGGCAATTAGGCCCGGGGAACCCCCTCTCCACAGGGCTGGGGTCGGGGGCAGAGGGTCCCGACCACCCGATCCAAGCTCCGACTGGCCACCCATGCATTGGGTGGTGGGGAAGAGGGCTGGCTGAGCCGTGGCGGCCAAGGGTGCCTGTGGGGAGGATGTCCCTGCAGGCAGGCAGGGGCATGCTGGGTCGTCCTCTGGGCTGATTCGGCTGCCGCGGGAATAGGACCAGAATTGGGTCCAAATGGGCCTTTCTTACCTGGGGATGTCCGGACGGCCCAGACATGCCCTTATGGGAATCGGGCTCCACGTGTATAAAAGAGCCAGATACATGCACTTCTGCTTGCAGGTGCTAAGAGAAGAAGCGAGAGAGCCACTAGATTCCAGGAAAGGTTAATAAAGAGAACAAAGATGCATAAGCTATCCTGAGAGCAGCCATCAGAGAGGGAGGAGGAACAGCTGTAGGAGGAATTGGAGTCGGAGGCAGTACAGAGGCAGATGCAGAGCCTTCACAGATGTTTCACTTCAAACAACCAGAAGGCAACAAGACTCTGGAATAGTACTTGAAAACCCAACCATGCTTTCTGCCAAAGACCGCAATAGAAGAATCCTGGTGTTCATGGAGCGAATTTGACAATAAATAGTGGCAGATATCTCCAGCCTTGATCCTCAAACACATAAAAAAACCCAATATAGACTTCAAAAGGGACAATCATGAAGAGTCTGCAAAGATTCAGGGCTTTTGCTGGAAGAAAGAAGATGGCAGCAACTATTCAATGTTGGAGGTGCCTCTTCATAGAAAAGCTTGAGTCCAGATGCCATCAGCTGAGGCCCTGGAGCAAGAATTAACAGCACAGAAAGAACAAGCTAGCGTTACTAGTATTGGGAAAGCACTAATTAGGAACACATAGCAAGAGTCCCTCTGGAGGTAAAGGGTTTAATGTGGTAATTAAAGGGTCAACACATGTCTGATGATTGACAGGGCACTGGAAACCCATCCAGCATGTCCTAACCGCCATCCGAGTCCTGACCCTTCCTATCTCCACCTACACAGACATTTCCAAAAAGAGGAAATCTCCAAAAGCTTAAAAGTGAACAGGGGAAGCTTTTCCTACCACTTCTCTGTTTCCTGACTAAAGCCTGTCCAGCCATTGAAAATGCAGGCAGCATTAGCTTGAAACTTAAAGTGGTAATTAGTTGCTTTGGATTTTAGCAAAGAAGCCCTTTGCAGTAGATTCGCACTGAACGTGGATTTTAGAAATCGCTCCGATAATTTTTTAATGCAGGGCTTATTTGCATACCTGCGGTAGTAAGCTAATTTCTGAGTCCCCGTGTTAACCAAATCCAAGCTAATTGCTTTACTGCTTTTTTTATGTTATCTTCACATCAGGGCCATGGAGCTAATGGCCTCAGCTCGCAGTCTGGGTGGCTTTTACCTCGTCTTTCAACACGTTCGGTAGGCTTATCCTGGGCATGCTCTTCTCTTGCAATGTGTCAGCAGGAACAGCTGTTTTTACAACGGAACATGCCCAGAAAAGAGCGGTGCCACTCGGGGTTTTGAACTTGCAATTGCTCATCCTGATGCATGTGCG
This sequence comes from Ichthyophis bannanicus, assembly GCA_033557465.1. NCBI lineage: Eukaryota > Metazoa > Chordata > Amphibia > Gymnophiona > Ichthyophiidae > Ichthyophis > Ichthyophis bannanicus. Next base: position 33,768,391 of record CM066050.1, on the reverse strand, counting down.
TTGCAATTTTGCAACCTGTAACCTATACGTGCTGCTCCTCACAGATGTAAATGCCATATTTTACAAAACCAGACAGAGCTACAGAATGCTAAGCATTGCACTTTTGAGGTGGCTTTTAGCAGAAGGGAAGGGAATTGGGCTTAGCTCAAGCCTGTCTCAGAAGTTCCAGAAAGGTTACATTCAGTCATGGTATTTCCTGTCCCCAAAGGGCTCACAGTACTTTAAGCTTTTGGCAGAGACAATAGAGAGCTAGAAACTTACCCAAGATCACAAGGAACAGCGATGGGATTTGAACCGGGCTTCCGGCATCTGTAATTCATTGTGCTAACCACTAGGCTACTCCTTCACTCCCAGTGGCAGAGAGCTAAGTGCAATTCCCCCATCACTCCTCCAAACTCCAGGTGCAAACAAGTACTTAGCTGACAAGCATTCTTTAGGTGCAAAGGTTCCAGTCTAGATTTGAAGTAGACGTGCTTTTCCTTTTAAAAACACACATCCTTTTCAGGCTTGTCCAAATCACATCTAGAACATGCCCCTTCGAGGAATGTGTGCCACAGTCATACACATCGCAGCTTTTATAAAATCATTGTCCAATCTACATGTGTAAACCTGCTATTTACATGACCTCCTTTACATATAGGGGCCAATTTTCTAAGTGGCGTGTGGGAAGTTACATGCAATTTACACAACCTGTTTTACAGGGCCTATATATGAATGAGTACTTATGGGTGTGCTTTGTACTGTTGCTCTTTTGTAAGCGTGCACTTAAGTCTTATTATGTGGTCTTTCAGTTGGGGTGTGAATGGTGCAGACCTTGGTTAGAGTCTAGGCGGAGCCTAAATTGACATTAGTAAGTTATAGAATACTATGATTTACGCATGTTGCCATCTAATCTAGGCATGTGTACAGTTGCTCGTGCTCTAGGGCTGGCGTAATGCCGCTACTAGGTTAAGGCGCCTCAGTACGCCTCTATAAAGTATGCATTGCTTCTCTTTATAAAAAAAGTCCCAAATACACGTGTGGAAATGCTCATTGACTGCGTGGGAGTTCATAACATTAGCTCTTCGCATACATGAATGGTGGCACTTCTGTGATAACTGATGCTGAGAATGTGTCAGTGCTGCGTATGTCTTGTAGCGCTATACAAATATAATTTACTTGGCATAGTTTAGCTTAAACAACTATGAAATATTTTAATGGTGTTTTAGAAGCTGTGGAAGCCTTTTCATGTTGAGACACATCTTGGAGCCTCACCCAGAAAAAAGAGTTGCAGTACTCTGACTCCAAGGCATCTTTTAATGTTCAACATACGCTGCAAAACCAATTATCTTTTAAAAGCCGGGGTAAACTTGGGAAATACATAAGATATATTAGTACACCATGAAATCGAGGCAATAAAGCTTAATGTGCCTGATAAAGGCCTTGTTTACACATTGAAAATAGCATCCTATGCAATAAATGCTACATTAGGTAAGCTAAGATAATCTTCCAGTTCAAAATTAGCATGTCCTTGAATCTAAGTGAGGGACGGTCAAATACAAATGAAGTTCTTTCTCTATCCGGTCTCACCTCTGCGATTCTTCTGTCATCACCTTACTCCTGGCTTTGATCACCTCACGCTTAGATTATTGTAATGTCATTTACTCCGGATTACCATAATATCAATTTAAGCGTCTCCAAGCTGTCCAGAGCACAGCTATCCGTCTGCTTCATCATGCCACTAAATTTGATCACGTTTCTCCTTTGCTCATTAAGTCCCACTGACTTCCCCTCATACGCTGGATGCAGTTGAAGCTCCGCCCTCACCCATAGGGTCATGCATTCTGGCTCTCCCCACTTATCTATCCTCCTACATTATCCCACACACCTCCCCCTGGATCCGCCGTTCAATTCACGCAAATCGCCTCCATCCTCCTTCACCGTTGCAGGCTCGTTTTGAATCCACCTGACACTTGACTTTATTTCTTGGGACCCAGACTCTGGAATTCCCTTCCCACCAAACTTCACCTCGAATCCCCATACCCTAAATCCAAGTCCTCCCTGAGAACACAGCTGTTTCAACTGGCTTTCGATCTTCCCCCACAGGTTCTTTAGGATTCTGACTCTTGACCCCTTCGATTACCCCCATATTTCCCTCCACACCTCCTTTTTTTAACTTTCCTATAATTTTAATTGAGTTCCTTTCCTTTTGTTTTTAATTTGTTTACTGCACACTGCTCTGATTTTAATAAACCATAAGCCATAGGTTTTACCTGGCTTAGGTAAATGGCCTGATATGTTGCCCATCACTTGCTATTTACTATGGACCTGATAAAGGCAAAAGGTTAACACTTGCCATGGACAAGCTATTAACTTCTTATGGTGCTGTGCAAAGGTCAATTGGCAGGTGGAATTTTCTCCTAATCTTTCTGTAAAGAATGTGCCCATCATCTCCCCAGCACTATGGGGGGAGGAGGGGGGACAAAGATGTTAATGCTCCCCAAACTAATGCCCAGAGCCTTGGAGGAGAAAGAGAAAGGGTGGGGTGGGGAGGAAAGGAGAAACCTCCCTTGCTCCATGAATACTCCAGCCCTTCTAGTAATTGGAAGGATCCAATATGGCCCTTGACCCAAAAAGGTTTGGGAACCACTGCCTTAAGTCCATCATGTAACTTTCTGGTGTTCAGACTGAAATTTCTTTGAGAAATACAACGACAATTTCAAATTTCAGCAACATCACACAGCGATATAACACTGGTTTAGCTCTAGTATTGATGGTGACGTGGATGTATCTACTCTGTTTTTTTTTATGCCATGTAAATATGGTGTTTCAGTTCTATTTTTGTTAGGGCATCTGTGGAAAGACTGCAACACTGGCCTTAAATGGTTAAGGATGAAGAAATTTTGGTGTGTTGGCCTGCTGTACAAAAAGACATAATGTCCTTGTGTGCCACTGAGTCAATGCTGATTCTTAGTGACCCTCAGTTTTCATGGCAAGGTGTGATTGAAAGTAGATTGCCAGGACTTTCTTCTGTGTAGTAAGCCTACATCACCTGGTCTTCCAAGATGGTTTGCCATCCAAGTAGTAGCCAAGCCCAACCCTGCTCAGCGTCTAAGATCAGACTCATTCAGGGCAGTGGAGTTGTAGATTAAGATGTGATATTGCTATTTATACGAATTCTTTTGGCTTCCTAGCATTCTGCAAATTTTCTAATACTCTGGACTTTAAAACAGTGGTGTTTCAGTGTTGGCCTCTTTCACAAGGATTTATTGCAAGATAATCATCCATTTCTCTATTTTCCATGCAGTATCTCATGAAACAGTGAGAGCTATTGTATTAGCCAGCAAGTCACAAATTATCCCACCGTCCTTGGATATGACTGGCCCACAAAGGACTGGGCGAACCATCAGAAAGCTAGGCGGCAGGTTCGGGGGGGGGGGGGCAGCAGCAAAGAGAAGGGCATTCAAAGCTAAACAAAAGATTCTGAGAGTCGGGGGTGAGGGGAGGGTATAAGGCTTAAGGGGCTTAAGGTTAGCCTAGGGTGTCAACTCCTTAATTCCACTCTGGGGCCAGCCCTGGGTCCATACTATGATGCCACAAACATTCCCACACCACATGGATCAGTAAATGCAAATATCAGCTGCTGTTTGATCCTGATCCTGGCTACTTGTAGGGTTTTAGAGAACTTACAGTATAGGGGAGCAGTTCAAAGAATTAAACAGAGTAATTTTTATAAATGGGTGTAAATAGTGTGCACATACTCTTCCCTTAAATGGCTTTTAAAATTGCCCTCATAATGACAGAGCAGACATTACTTGGACCATGGGGGCCACCTTTTTCCTGAGATTCCCATGCAGATGCCTGGTGCACTTGTAGGGGGTTTGTTCTGTTTTTTTCTGCCCCTCTTCAATTGGAGGATTTTGTTAAAAGGAAGGTTAGTTGCCCCTCTGCTCAGTGGTAGTTGTTACCTTATCTATTCTAGTATTAATTTTCCGGGTGTCAGATGTTACCTTGTTTTGAAAGAAATTCTTCTCTCCGGACAGGATATGATTTCCTTTCTCCGTGAGGTGGTTCTGTAATGGTTTGATTTTGTACTGTTATTTGATTTCTACCTACTTTCGGTGCTAATTAACTTTTCTTTTTCTTTGTAAAAAGTTGATCAATTTCAATAAAAAAAAATACAGAGCGATATTCAGGCCTACTATGAATGAATGTTGCATAGTCCATCTTGTCTTGTCTTGTTTTATAGCACATCAAAGATGAAAAACATCAGATGACTTGTGAGGTGCTGCTAGCTCTTTGACCTGAAGAATATGCCCCTCTATTCAGTAACATTTTTTTCCAGTTAAGCTTGGACTATGTCCATGTCTTTCTGTAGAAACCCAGTACTAATTCATGGTATCAAGGAAGGAGAATCTTTATTTGACACAACTTAAGCCCAAACGCCCAACACAGGCCGTGTTTCGAATCCTCTTCGTCAGGGGAATTCAGGCATACTACATCCATAAATACATGAACAAACAATAAAAAAATAAATAATAAAATATTGTTCATAAGAACTCATAATCACACACATAAAAGATTACATAAAAACAACAAATGCACAAATTAAAACCATAACAAATGGTTAAAAGTCAATGATAAGAATAAATATAAAACATTGATAAAAATTAAAATATTAAAAAATGTTGTCATGCCCAAAAACAAAATGCCATGAAAAAAACCTACAACAATACATGTGAAATATGAACAAGAATATAAACTATAAATATAATATCTTATAAAATAAATAAATAAATATAAACTATATTAAAAATATAAATATAATATCTTGTAAAAGAAATAAATAAATAAGGGTGTGACTACTGGAATCAACCCATAGATTCTTAAAAAACAGTACCTTTTCAACAGATTCAAAATGATTGTATGAACCTTGTGCTAAAAAAGGGAGGAGAACGAGAAGAAGAGAAGCCTGTGTCAAGGAACATAGTGATCAAACGAAGCAGGAGTAGTATGATAATAATATTTCCAGCAAGAGTGATATTGGAAAAATACCTTATACATAATGATTTCAAACAAATTACTATAGCATTATGTAAATGAATAAATTCCTAAGGAGGAGGAACCACAGAACGGTGGCGAATGAACCAATGATAAAATGCTCCAAATATGAAATGCCGTTTAAAACGGATATATTTGCACACTTCAATGTAAAAACCTTTTAAACGGATATACTTACTTATCTTTGTTAAAAAAGAGGCTTCAAAATGGTAGTATCTAATAAACAACGGGTGTATTTTTAAACTTTTAAATGGTAAATCAGTGTATATATTATAACACAAGACCTTTTTAAAGGATATAAGAGCCCAAAGAAAGAAAACTTTTCTTATTGATTCACGATATAGTTCTTCAACCTTTAAAAGCCATAAATGAATGCTATTCCCAAGAGCTAATAAACAGAGTGCATTCAGACTACCTGTCCACCTCCCGTCTGAAAACTGAAGACAAAGCATGTCGTGTAACTATAATGCTGTGAATCTAATATCCCTTGGAAAAGCGTCAAAACTATATGTTAACTAACATAGTACATTAAAGTGTTAAATCCATCCAAAAGTTAACATTTTGTTTGAGGATCGATTTAAAAATGCTGCCGTAAGGAAAACCCCTTCTATTATTGCAAGAACCTTTACCGATATAGTTGATTGCAGCCACCAAATTATATCCGACAACGTCTTTTCTTGTACATCAGACTATTTACAGCGAGGGCACAGTGTTGCTGTTGCCCGTCAAAGTTTAGTCTAACTATAAAAAATGCTGGCACTTGTGCGTTAAAGAAAAGAAAGTGAAAACCGCGGGAAAACATGAAGGCATTTGATTGGAGGATCTAAGACCAATCGTATGTTTAAACAAAAGCCCATACAAATAGAGTATCGCTACAGCCATATGTCAGTCTTCACTAAAACCCTTTCATACTGTATCACAAAAACCCTTTCTGTGCTTAATTCCTGTACAGAACTATTAGCATTATTAAATCTTTGAAGTGTCAAAAAAGATCAAGAGAGAACTAACCATCAAATTGACCCAAAAATTACACTCCATCTGATCCTAGTGTCTAAAAAACATTGGGCATTCCAACATTTTTTAATACTTTAATTTTTAGCAATGTTTTATATTTATTCTTTTTTCTTTTTTTTTTTTTTAATTTATTTATTTATGCAATTTTTACAATACACCAAGAAAGGCAACAACGCACTCTCTTGAAGAAACAGGTTATTCATTTGAAAACAAAGCCATAGTAAAAAGAAAAAAAAAATTCTCATTAGTAAGAAATAGGAAAAAATAAAATGAATAGCCAAACTAGTCCACAAAAAAGGGGGACAATCCAAGAATTAATACACAATACCAAACTTTAAGAAGAAAAAAAAAACAGCACTCCAGTTCAGAATCTATATAACAGAGTACATTTAGGAGGAAACAATAGAGCATACTGCTCGTCGAGCACTAATAAAAGTCAGCAGCTGGGAGGGCTCAAAAAACACATAAGAAACTGCCTGGTATTTCACCAAGCATTTACAAGGATGTTTGAGAAAAAAGAGTCCCCCCAGCTGCAAGACCCCAGAACGTAACAAAAGAAACTCTCTACGGCATTTCTGCGTCTCCCTCGACAGGTCAGGATAAATACGGACCGCAAATCCATGAAAAAGCAATTTCCGTTTACGGAAAAAGAGCTTCAACAGCCATTCTCAGTCTGATAATAAGGCAAATGTTACCAAAAGAGTAGAAGGTTCAAAAGAGTCAGAACCAGTATTTTCCAAAATATCAGTAACATTCAATACATCCCCATGCAACAAGCCACCCTCTTGTACTTTTTCAGAAGTAACAGACTTTGATTTAGGTAAATAGAAAACTTTCACTAAAGGGGGCATCAAGTCAGGTGTTACCCCTAAAACATCTGATAGATAATCTTTAAACATATCTTTTGCACAAATGGAGGGTGACCTGGGAAAATTAACTATTCTCAAGTTACTAGCTCTTGAAAGATTCTCTAACTGCTCCAACTTCATATGTAACGTCATAGAGTCTTTTTGAGAAATAGCAAATTGATCTTCCAAACTAGAAAGTCTATTCCGAGAGTCCTCTCCACTCACGCGAATATCAGACATCTTCTTCTCCAAAACAGAAACCGCTCCCATAGTAGTCGTAACCTTAGTAGCTAAAGAGGACATTCTGGGAAGTAAAGCTTCACCTAACGAGGCAATAGCAGACCAAATAGACTCTAACGTGAAATTTGCAGGACGCTGCAGAGAGAAAGTCGACTCCACATCCAACGCCGAATCAAGCAGTTCCATGTGCGGCAATGAATCAACCCGCGGAGTAGAGGAGACCTGCTCTGCGTGCCCACCTCCTACTAGCACCGGTGTTAGCATACCCGGGAGCTTGCTCCTAGCTCCACTGTTCAATTCAAACGACACGCCACTTCCTGGCTCCTCCGAGGCTCCTGCTACCCCCGACACTGCAGAGGAGGGAACCTCCAGGAAGCCCTCAGGTAAGACGTGTGTGCAAAGAACCTTCGGTGCCAGACTCATAGCCGGGGAAAGTGATATCACCGAGGCAGTAGCCGAGCTATCCATCTCCGGCATAACCGCCAATCAGGCTTCTCTCCCGGTCGTGTCTGAACTCCGTGTAGGCCGCTGTAAGTAAAGGTCCAAAGGGCCAGAAACTGTAGAAACGAGCGTCGAGGCAGCAGAGGGCTGGGAGGGCAACGGCCCCGACTTGCCTTTTCGCTTCCTTCCCATCCGAGAAGCGAGCTCACACAGCAAGGAGTGTTGCAGCCATATTGGAAACGCCCCCTACCCCCGTTTGACGTAGGTTTCTAATTCTATATTTATTCTTATCATTGACTTTTAACCATTTGTTATGGTTTTAATTTGTGCATTTGTTGTTTTTATATGATCTTTTGTATGTGTGATTATGAGTTCTTATGAACAATATTTTATTATTTATTTTTTATTGTTTGTTCATGTATTTATGGATGTAGTATGCCTGAATTCCCCTGACAAAGAGGATTTGAAACACGGCCTGTGTCTGGCGTTTGGGCTTACGTTGTGTCAAATAAAGTTTCTCTTTCCTTGATACCACTAATTTGTACTGGGTTTCTTCTGTTTACGTGGTACCGTGCTTCCTTGGTGGACCCCATGTCTTTCTGTAGTACTGTCCAAAAAGAGAATGAAAATAGCCAGTAATTGCTCATGATCTGAAAGCTAGATTCTACTGCATTCAACATTTCAGAAATAAATACATCTGAAGCAAGAGAATGTCAACACACGCATTAAGTAAAGTTGAAAATGTACATAGCCGTGCTGGTCTGCCCATTATCACTTGGATCCTTAGATGCCATTAAATGGATGAAAAGCCCAAACAATATTCCTAGCTTTCAGGACATTTTTAGAGGGCTAGCTGAGTTATTTTGGAGTACCAAAAACCAAAGACCAGCTACACTGACCAGCAAAGTGCATGCCTTCACGCCGAAGCACATACTTTTACGCACATCGGTATTTTATAAGAGGATATTTACGCATCTATATGGGGCCACATGCATATGGGAATGACTTTAGCTCCTATCTGCCACAGGGCCTGTACGAGTAAAGTGCTAATATTGTCAACTCAAGCTAATTAATTCTGGAAACAAACATATGTCCCTAGGCACTTTAGTTACACATCTTTTATCAAAATATTTTGAGTAGAGACACTTGGAATGCACCAGATTTTAATACAGTTTAACAAATCTTTGGACCATGTGGCTTGTGTTCAACCACTCAAATTATTAAATGATACCTGCTCTACAATCTGGTATCTTACATATATTGTTAAATATAGATGTGTCTGCAGGCTTTTGTGCTTTGCAGACACACAGCTTTCACAAACTGGTCTGGAAAAATATGATATAGGTTTTTGACCCCCCCAGTACTGGAACAATTTTGAATGTTTTTATGATGTGCAGACTGCTGTATTGGAAAGTATTTTATAAGCATCTGTGATAGTATTTGGCTTTTTAGGGCATGCTTTGCTTAGTAAAGTCAACAATGATTGATTAACTGCATTGCAGAGCCAAATCATCTTGCAGTCTTTAGTTGCCTGCAATTAATTAAATTAATGTACTGGGCAAAGTTTTCAATTAGCAATAATTGTGTTTTGGATAAACCTTACTAGCTACAAAAGTTAAAATTAAAAAAAAATATATATATATTATATATATACCACACACATATACACACACACACACACACACACATACTGGGCTAAGAAAAAATTTAGATTTGTGATTTACAGAAAGAAATTTGTTTATATTGATGCTTTCTGCCTCCAGCAAACTAGGACAACAGCTAAATCTTCACCGGAATGTATTTACTTATTTATTCATTCATGTTATGAAAATGTACAGTAATTTCAATAAGGTATGCAGATGATACGGCTAGAGAAAAAAAAAGACACTTAATTTGTGATGCTGATAATAAAATCGATTGACACAAATTTCTTTGTCATTTTTATAGACCAAATGATGGAAAAATATTGAATAGCAAGTGTTATGAAAGCAGATATTCAATGGATATTACACACCACACACACACACCATTTGTGCCAGCCTGGAAAAAGATATTTGAAGAGTATAAGAGGAGAAACTGTAGAATTTCCATTAGTGCCCTTCATCATGCTTACAGTCATGTTTACAAAAATGTAGCCACCCAAATGCAAATGCTGGCCCAAGCTCCCCTGGAAAAACTGCTTTTTAGGGCGAGTGATAAACGCCCTTCTGGGGACCATATGCTCACTGTTTACAAACAGTTGCTCTATTCTAATCTCTACATTATACAATATGACGATCAAACCATTTCTCTAGGACTCACCTCAGTGTAATTTTTATTTTATAAACATCTTTACCCCCTCTCACACATGAATTTAGCCACAACACATACATTGAAACTTAGACTATACATGCATTTTAATTTCTCAACTAAGTTTCTCTCTCCACCATAAACACACCCATGTAATTTTGAATCCATAGGACTGCATAAAGACAAAGATATCATTTAGCAACTACACTTCTCCATTAGCAAGCATGGCTCGCCCATGACTACTCGGAAGAATAACTTGCATTATTATATACAGTACAACTAAGGGCCGATATTCAGCAGCAGTGCTCAGTGCTTTTAAAGCATCTGGCCGCTTCAGCTTTGACTTAAACCTGACAGCATCTGAACTTATCCAGCATATGGTGCCAAATATACAGTTTCACCAGACAGAATGTATGGGGGGGGGGGGGCATTCGGAGCCGCGAATAGCGGTGTTGGACGTGTGGGCTGGATGTCCAACCTGTGTTTAGCTCCTTACCCGATTCCATCACCAGCGTTCCCTGCATGTACACAGCATTTGTGCAGGGAGCGCTGTACGTGCGCAGGAGGGGCAGGGGCAGAGCAGGGGACTGAGCAGCTGCCGGAACATACAGGGCCTATTCAGGCCAGGCCCCTGTTCGTTTCCCAGCACCAAGCTGCATGTCTGGCTTATTCCACCCCAATGGTGGAATAAGTCCTGGGGACCTCTCCCTAGTGTGCCGCACATCCCCATACCCCATCTCTGTGGTCTTGCAGTGCCCCTGAAGCCATGATCCAGGCCATAGGGTACGCTGGTGCAGCCCAGATAGTGGTCTGCAGGTGCTTCTCTGTGGCATGGCATTCCGAGCCTTCATATAGACGGCTTATTGCCATTGTGTGAGGACGCCACTGCTCCCTTGCCCCTGCAGTAGCTTTCTGGTGTGGGGATGGGCAGCTCCCCATTTGTCGATCTGCTCGACATTTGGGAATTGCCAGGACATGTATCTCCATGATTCTGCAATCATAGGTGCATCTGGGCCCTGTGGTGCCAGAATCGGGTCTATCTCGGCCTGTCCATGTTTTTTGGCTGGGCAAAGCAGCCAAACATGTAGCGACCAGAATCGGCCTCCATCTGTTTAGTGGTGATATATAGTCACTAACTAGCTAGTAAAAAAAGATAGTCCTAACTTTGTGTGGCTTAGCTATCCGGTTAATGACTGAATATTACTGCTAATTGGATAGCTGCTGGGACCCTCCCCCCCCCCACTCTACCCAACAGACTGTTCTGGTTTTAACCGGATGTCTCCTATGGTCTGTGGCGATACTCAGTGGTACTGGATATCAGGATTGCTGTAGTTTAGCCAGTTGGCAGGTCCTGCTAACCAGTGAAATCCTTTTGATTATGCCCCCTTGAATTTATATTCAAACCAGAAAAATCACCAAACTATCCCTCAAAACCAATTTCAATTACTTTTTGTCGGAATGCATCGAGGGAGGCTAGGCATTGAAATCCAACCACACCAGACGATGCACTCCCTTTTAATCAAATTTTTAATCAAAGAAAATTCAAAACACTTAACTTGCAATGTCCCAAACTAAACTGAATTAGGCAATTCCTGTTGCGGTATCAAATATAGAGCACGAGGTGAACATTTCGGGATTCTAATCCCTGTGTCAAGTGCGATTTCCATCCAGTAATTTGAACCGCCATAAGACACCGAGATGTAACCATCAGCAGTTTTCAAAGGGTACGTCACTTTCAATTGGCTAAACAGTCAATCCTTCAAACAGGAACCTCCAATCAGACAATGGGAGAACACCTACAAAAGTTTCAGAATTTTTGATCGATGTTACTTCTGTCGAAGTGTTTTCTAGCAACCATTCTCGGTGCACATAGGTAGCACGACGATAAGCTGTCTCTACTATTTTCACCGGATATCCTCTGTGAAGCAAACAAATCTTCAAATCCATTGCATGATATTTGAAATCTGAAAGTGAAGAACAAAGTCGACGTAATCTAAGAAATTGTCCGAACGGAAGTCCTCTCCGCAATGCACTTAAGCATTTGATAAATGTAATGTATGAAAACTCTGGTATTTAAGTAGACTATTTCTTTGTACACTTTTCCAATATAATGAAGTTTTCAACGATACCCCATCCTTAAATATCACCATGTCAAGAAATTCTATTTGATGTTGTTTGGCATGTGCAGTAAAAATAATATTAGGTTCAAATTATTCAACCATGAAATAAATTCTTGGAATGAGTGGCAGTCCATACAAAGAAAGTATTGTCTAAAAATCTCTTCCAGAAAGATATATGGATAAAATGAGAGGATGTGCATCGAGAATGGTTGCTAGAAAACACTTTGACAGAAGTGACATCAATCAAATATTCTGAAACTTTTGTAGGTGTTCTTCCATACATGAATTTTAGTACAGATGTGGTTAACATACTTAAAAAATATTGGCACATTCTGGGATTACACCCTTGTTTTCAGAAATCTCTTATGGTAGCTTTTTCTTGAGGATCGAATTTACAAGATCATCTGGTTCATTCTGTAGCTCCTGTAGATAGACCACCTTCCCCATTTCCAGATAATCTAGGTCATTTTCCTTGTAATTCATGTGTGCATAGTGCAACAACATTGACGGGTAAGACCTGGGTGCACCCTAAAACAGGTCATGCTGTTCAACGTAAATGGATGACTAACTTTTGTAGTATACATTTTACAATATCCATGTTTGCTATTGTACTGTATGTTGGCAGAACTTCAAGAGTGATAAAAACTTGATTGAATGAACATGCATTACGCATTCATCAACGAGTGATTTCTGCGCCGATAGTTGACCATTGTATGACATTTAATCATGAGTTTAACGATTTAAAATGCTTGATCATGTTCCACCGGACCCTAAGTGAGGCGATCGTATCGCTCAGCTACAAAAGCAGGAACAAAAATGGATTTTCAGCCTAAATACGGTTCACCCCTTAGGGTTAAATAAAGAAGTTGAATGGCATACTTTGCTGTGAGGTCATCGATGACATAGAGGAATTCCCTTGATGTTGTGGGGTTTTCCCATCGTCTGATTGGAGGTTCCTGTTTGAAGGATTGACTGTTTAGCCAATTGAAAGTGACGTACCTTTTGAAAACTGCTGATGGTTACATCTCGGCGTCTTATGGCGGTTCAAATTACTGGATGGAAATCGCACTTGACACAGGGATGAGAATCCCAAAACGTGCACATTGTGCTCTACATTTGATACCGCAACAGGAATTGCCTAATTCAGTTTAGTTTGGGACATTGCAAGTTAAGTGTTTTGAATTTTCTTTGAATCAGTATTTGATTAAAAGGGAGTGCATCGTCTGGTGTGGTTGGATTTCAGTGCCTAGCCTCCTGACAAAAAGTAATTGAAATTGGTTTAGAGGGATAGTTTGGTGATTTTTCTGGTTTGAGTGTTATTTATTACCAAACAAGGGATTCTTTGTGATTGCCCTTGAATTTATAAGCATTCAAAGTGCTGCAGACACAGGGTTCATATGCTGCCTACATATCATATATTACTTCTGATAGCTAAATACTTATATAAGCCCCATTTTGCATATGTCAAGGGAAGAATTGTGATGTCCGGATGAGGATGTGTTGAATTCCCCCTCTGTCTTTGCTGAATGCTGAGCCTCTTGTAAAATACTTGTATTTGTTGGCATGTACAGGGAGAGTGACAATTCTAAAAATAAAATAGAATCCTGAGCTCAGAAATTAGTGTTATTATAGCCAAGCGTCAGGGGTTCCTGGCTGTAGCAAGTAGATAGTAGATCCCAAGTGAAAGGGATGGGGGGGGGGGGGTTCAAGCTGTCCCACCCAACTAACAGTCACAACCCTCTCCCCACCCTGGGACACCCCTGGTCCTTAGCAGGGATCTCTGCTGTTCTCATCACATTGGGCACGTGATTCAAAATGGTACCTTTGATCCCCTAGTGGCAGCTTTCTGGTACTACTGCTAGGTGGTCAAAGTTCCAAATTAGGAGGATGTGGTAAAGAGAATGGGCGAGTTTGTTTGCCATCTGCTCAGGGTTGTTTATGTTTTGGTCTGGTAGCTGCTTATGTCTCCAAGGTTAATTACAACCCATGCTGGGAATCCTATGCTTTCATTCACAACTACCTGGGGAATTTTACCTTTTATCATAGACACAAATTGGGTTATTTCAGCAGTAATCTGGATGCTGTGAACTATGAACTAGGGCTCTGGAAGTGCAATAAATCCATCTACCAAGTGTTACCCTTGTGGATGATCTCTTTCTGCCCCTCAGGTGCTGCGAGTACTGTCCCTCCCCTGCCCTAAGCAACCCAGAGAGCAGAAGACCCTCCTCATGACAGCACATAGCTCTGCCAATGAGCCACCTCAGTTTTAGACGTAGGCGACTAAGCATGAAAACCACGGAGGTGGACAGCCCTTGACAGATTTCCATTAAAAAGTATTTAGACAAAAGGCTAAATAAAATGACAAAAGTTTAAAAAGCATTTACTGCAATGTCAAACCCTCTGGAAGGCTACAATAGATTGATCTCTCTCTATTCACAGATTTTTACAGGCATTGACAGCAAAATAGAGAGAGGGGGGAGGCAGAGGAGCAGAGCGGAGCGGTGGGAGAAGGGACCAGTTTTCTTTCTGCCTGATACCAGTTCCTCAGTTCTCATCCAATGATTGTTTTAGCTAACTTGCATGCTAATATTTTTGTATGATGCTTAGATTTTAAATGTTCCTCTTCCATGCACACAATGAATTTTGCCCTGTCCTCATACTTCGGAAATGAAAAGCTCTGCTTGGAAATTTAGTACTGCAGCTATAAAATCTGGCTGTAAGAAAACAATAAATTGAACTTAATAAAGCTCTGTTCCTCGAACCTTAGGCTGATCCACATGTAGCATTTTTATACCCAGCAGAAATAAACCTACTATGTGTTTTGACTATTGATTTTTAAGTCTTTGTTCTCTAGGAATCAGAAAACATTTTTTGGATCTTACTTTGTTGTATTCTGTGCAATTATGCTGAATAACATTTTATATTACTGTTGCTCAATGATAAATAAAATAATCAATAAAAAAAAAAACCATACATAATGGGGGGTCATTTTAGAAGCTCTATTCACGATTTGCACGTCTGAAAACAGCCATTCGATAGATGTGCAAATCATGACGATGTCCCTGAAGCCATTACGGAAAGCCAGGTATATACACTTCCCCAGCGTGATCACGTCCATGTTGCGTGAGGGTATGGTGGGGGCATGGCTTGAGTGGACCTATGGAGATGCACGCCTCTGCAGAATTTCAGAAACACGCATGCATGTCTGATCCTAGTTATACATTCATTCTATACCTGCTTCTGACCGTGACTAATAAAAACATGCTCTTTTTGTAGTAGCAACACCTGCAGGGAGAAGAGAAAATTGCTCTCACCAGCACAGTAATTTTTGCTGGGCAAACAGTACATTCCTGTTACTTAAAAGAGCTTGCTTCTGCTGTTCCTCCCTACCTTTCCAGTCTTCTCTACGTACACCCCTCCTCGGGATGGCCACTCTTCTGGCAAATCGCTTCTATCAGTGCCCTTCTCTTCTACTGCCAACTCCAGACTACCTGAATATGTACATCAGGCTTCATCTCTGGCCCTTTTCAAATCCAGGCTGAAAACTCTCTTCGAGGCCGCTTTTGGATCCTGATCCGCTTAGTCTCCCACATGTTTCCTTACCATTCCCCTAGTTGTATTCTGTCCTCAACTGTTGTGTTGTTTGTCTTGACTAGATGTAAGCTCCGATGAGCATGAACTGTCTCCTACATGTGTCTCTACAGTGCTGCATATGCCTTGTTGCTCTATACAAATGATGAGTAGTCATAGCGGTAGTAATACTTGCATTTTACTGCCTCACTGATGCAAGTCTGAAGGACAAAAATAGCTGGCTGTAATCTGCAGCATGGACGCCTTCAGCCTGACATACCTTAGTGGTTACGTCTACGTTTCCATGTCTGTGGCTCCGTATCTCAGAGACACCCATATTTCCAAAATTAGCATGTACCTGGCCTATTGATATGGATGTGTCTGGTGGGTTTTGATGGGCGCACAGACCTCTATCCTTCAGGATGTAAGCGGAGCTATTATAAAAGGCACTTACATGTGACCACCTTCACTGCTTCACTCCCATGGTATCTGAAACCTTTTAGCCTAGACATCTCAGATTTCACTTAGACGACCTTTTTAAAATGTGCATTCATTTGTATAATCTCTTCCAAGTTACGTTTTGATTTTCCCGTCTTGGGCTAGCTCTACCGTCACTACCTACCTTGCTAATGTGATAATTCCTCACAATTTTGCCTCTCTCTGAATTGTGCTAGGTATTTAGAAATCCAGCTAATTGTTTCCCACCATTTGGCTCGAGGGTTATTGTCTCATAAGCTAATAAGCCACTTTACATTTATCAAATGCTTAAGTGCATTTACTTGACCAAACATGCTAGTCTGTTCCAAGGAAATTCAGATACTTCTTGAATTTAGCAATCAGATGGGTAGAAACACTGCTGGGAAGCAGGCAGATGATATTTGTCTGCTGTACTTTTCCATGGCCATTGTTTTATTCTCTCAAGAGTATCAAGTTTAAAGGAAAACTTTCGATCTATGGATGACGGGATTAATGGCACTCACAACAGCAGGGTGGACTTTGTCTTTGATGACCTCTCAGAGCATGTCTTTCATTACCAATTTTCTCAGTAAAATCTTATCTTCTTTCTCCTATTGAATTATTCTCATGCTAGTTAATATAGCAACAGTCATATTTATACCATCTTCTTTTACACTTCCAAGCAAGATGCAGCTCGCCTATTCTCTAGTTTCATTCAAAGCATGAATATTTTCAATAAAGTGAACTGAGGGAGTTGAGTTGCCACTTCTGTGTTTTGCAGTAGTAATGGCTTGTGCAAACTAAGGCCACTAGCATGCACCATCTGATAGAGGATCAATAAGAATAGAGCGCACAAACTATTAGTGAGTCCTAAATAAGTAGGCAATCATTTGAGTTTAACCTAATCTGTGAAACTCAATGAATGGCTCAGGGCAATAACAGTAGCAACCAAGACGAAAAACGTAGGCAGTGTATAAAACTTTTATTGGTCCTTATATAATAAAAAAGGGGGGCCAAACCCAACACAGGCCGTGTTTCATGGATACTTCGTCAGGGGTGAGGCACACCACAAACTTGGACCAAGTGCTAGCACAGCACAGAATAATCAATCTGCTGTGAGATGATGAATAAACAATATGCGTAAATGAACTGTTAGACACTCTCATTAATAATCGCACATGGTATTACTAAATAAAGCCAGCAAGTGTACCGCTTACAATTTTCATTTTCATTGTAAGCGGTACACTTGCTGGCTTTATTTGGAAGATCCATTCATGCGGTTGGATTATTCATCCTCCTTGCTGGCGGTTTAGTAATACGTTTACCCGTTCCACTCCATTCATTAATTTATAGACTTCTATCATATCTCCCCTCAGCCGTCTCTTTTCCAGGTTGAAGAGCCATAACCTTTTTAGCCTCTCTTCATAGGGATATTCTTCCATCCCCTTTAACATTTTGGTGGCTCTTCTCTGTACCTTTTCTAATAATGCTATATCCTTTTTAAAATACGGCGACCAGAATTGCACACAATATTCAAGGTGTGGTCTCACCATGGAACGATACAGAGGCATTATAATATCATTTGTTTTATTTTCCATTCCTTTCCTTATGATACCTAGCATTCTATTTGCTCTCTTGGCACAAAAGAAAATAGTAAAAAGGCTAAACATTTTTTAAAAGAAAGATATTTGAACAGGAAAAACGTTTTCAATAAAATTGGTTTTTAATACATACTGAAAAATATAAAATTATATGTAAATTTAAACAAGTCTACTGTAGAATCTCAGAAAACTGCAGAGGCATTTTCTAGCCCTTGCTGCAGAATCTACTGTACGTACGCAGGGGCTGCCAGAATAAAACTAGGGACCTTACTTGGTAGCTTTTTTCTAGAACGTTTAGCATTTAGAAGTGGCCACACTGGTCTAGATTTACTAATGGCACGACCACACATTATTTACTGCAGGCCCCATTATGTGCAGTGGGATCTATTTATTAACAATGTGTATTAATGCCATTAGTATGTGCTATGATGATAGTGCACTTTAGTAAATCTAGCCCACAGAAAGATCTGCATCTCCTACGCACACAAGTCCATATTTTCCAGGAATTGCGCATGTGCATGGATACTTCCACAAACACTTTGAACGCTTGAGATTTGGTAAGTGCATGCAGAAGTGCCCGCATGCTGATACTGGGTAGGGCTAAGCATTGCATGGGTGGAGCATAGGAGCAACCTCGAAGGGCACATATCAGGGATGGTCAACTCCAGTCCTGGTGCACCACGATGCAGCCTTGTTTTCAGGATGTCCCTAATGCAGAGCTTCCCAACGTCGGTCCTCGGGGAACCCCAGGCCAGTCAGGTTTTCATAGTACCCACAATGAATATGCATGAGATAAATCTGCATACAATGGAAGCACTGCATGCAGATCTATCTCATGCATATTCATTGTAGGTACTCTGAAAACCTGACTGGCCTGGGGTTCCCCGAGGACCGATGTTGGGAACCTCTGTGCCTAATGAATATTCATGAGGTATATCTGCACCAATTGTCTCCCATTGTATGCAAATATACCTCATGAATATTCATTAGGGACATCCAGAAAGCCAGGCTGGATTGTGGTGCACCAGGACTGGAGTTGGCCACCCCTGCATTATATGATTTATACCCATCCCGATGCTGCTCTAGGGCAGGCACAACTGATGCGTCTAGAGCAGAGGTTCCCAACTCCAGTCCTGGAGGGCCAAACACCATTCAGGTTTTCAGGCTGTCCCTAATGAATATGCATGAATACATTTGAATACAATGGGGGCAGTGCATGCAAATGCATCTCATGCATATTTATTAGGGACAGCCTGAAAACTTGAATGGTGTTTGGCCCTCCAGGACTAGTGTTGGGAACCTCTGCTCTAGAGTATGGCACATTCGTAGACTGTTATTTTATGAAGTGTGCAGACAAAGCCTCAACAAGAGCAGAAAAATACACCAACTCAAGCGATGCTATCAAAAAATGACGACTAATCTAGATTCCAAAAATAGAAGAAATGAAAGTGATGGGCATCAGTATAAAGTAGTATGCAAATTCAATATGGGTCATGAAAGAGCCATTACAAACTGAACCATGTAAAACATCAAGCGCCTTCAACGTAAAATATACAAAACACACTTATCTTCAGAAACATATACGGCTACCAAGCCTCAATACAGCATCATAACACCAGACAAATACGCCGACGCTGGCATCAGGAGATAATCTATAAATAAAACACCACAATTAAATGTTAGCTCACCAATAAAACCAGCACTGACAAGTCAAACCAAACAAAACCTAAAATACACTCACACCAGCAGTCACAGAGGTTAAAAGAACTTACTTCATAGCACTGACATCGCACTATAATCCACTGGATCGGAGTCACTTTGTAGCCATCTTAACACAGGGAGACACTATTTCTGCATCTCACCACACGGACCATAAAATGGTGCCTAAATAGCCCAGTAATCTAAACCAAAAGGCAGCCAATCAGAACATAGCCCAATGATATTGAATTGACCCACAGAGCTATACACAAGCCAAACAAAGGCACCAACTAGATTTTATTTTATGTCATCAAGTCAGTGTTGATTCACTGGTGACCTAATTGCCTTTTTTTCCAAGTCAATAGAGAGTAAGGTGACTCACCCAAGTAGTGCCTGTGGGAATCAAACTCATGAGTGTGTGGGTACTAGGCAGTTGCTCTAACCACTAGGGTACTCCTCCTCTCTAACAACTAGATAGCATCCTCAAAATAGCACATCTCCCCAATCAGCCAGCTGTATTTAAACCTGCCAGAACACCTTTCTGGCAAAAATAATAACTTCACTGAGATACTACAACAAAAGAACATCATCAAAAGTTCATTCACAAACAACCATATAACAAAAAAACATTACAGAAGCCAGAAACAAAAGCCTCTAGTATAAACAGATCATATCACACATAGGCCATTAAAACAGGCATGGCAAAAAACTCTCCACTTCAACATACAGTAGATACAAGTCGATGCCCATATTCAACCTCTCAGGAGTAACTGTTTTCAAAACAAAAACCTGCACACGTCCTCCCCCTTTACACCTGGGAAGAACATGATCAATTGCAAAAACTAAAAGTTCATCAAATGTACAGTTTGTCCAGCAGACACAGAATGTTGGACAATAGTAGCCTCCATAACTTTACAATTTAAACGACTCCTATGTTCAAGAATTCATATTTTTAATTCTCTAGTAGTCTGACCAACTTATAATAACTTACATGGGCATTTAATGATGTAGACCACACGTGTGGACTTACATGTAGTATGTCACCGCAACTTTTACAATGGCCTATTATGAGAAAACTCTGTCAGAGACAATGACTGCACAAATCTGACATTGTCCGCATGAAAAATGACCAGCAACACTGTTACTCAAATATTTCTCAGGAGGAAACATTGATGGACACAAAACTTCACAAATGTTCCTGTTCCTAGAGAATATTGCTCTAGTTTGTGTCTGCTGTAAACCTGGCACTCCTTTGATGAACTTTCAGTTTTTAGAATTACTCATGTTCCTCCCAGGTGTAGAGGGGGAGGACAGGTGCAGAGCCTTATATGTAAAGAGCAAAAATGGATTTTTAGTTTAAAACCAGTCACACCCGGGGGAGGGGGGGGGGAGGAGGGGGTTGAATATGAGCATCAACTGGCATCTATGTTAAAGTGAAGAGTTTTTTCCCCATACCTTTTTTAATGGCCTATGTGTGATTTGATCTGTTTACACTAGCGTTTTTTTGTGTACCAGTGTTTCTGGCTTCTGTAATGTTTTTGGTTGATAATTATATGGTTGTTTGTGGATGAACATTTGATGATGTTCTTTGGTTATAAAATCGCAGTGAGGTTATTGTTTTTGTCAGGAAGGTGTTCTGGCAGCTTTACAGATGGCTGATTGTGGAAATGCACTATTTTGAGGATACTAGTTAGGTGGCAGAGTGGAGGAGTAGCCTAGTGGTTAGAGCAATTGCTTAATACCCAGGAAGCTCAAGGGTTTGATTCCCACTTGGTGCTCATTGGGCAAGTCACTTTACCCTCTATTGCCTTGGAAGAAAAGGCCTGGCAATCTACTTCCCATGATACATTGCCAAAAATACCCAGAGGCAACTGGGTCACCAGGAGTCAACACTGACTTGATGTTATAAAAAAAAAATCAAGTTGGTGCTTTTATTTGGCTTGTGTATAGCTCTGTGGGTTGAATCAGTATCATTGGCTTGTTTGGGCTATGTTCTGATTGGCTACTTGGGCTGTGTTCTGATTGGCTGCTTGGGCTGTTTTCTGATTGGCTGTCTTTTGGTTTAAATTATTGGGCTGTTGAGGTGCCATTTTATGGTCTGTGTGGTGAGATGCAGAAGTAGTGTCCTCCTGGGTTAGCTACAAAGTGATTCTGATCCAGTGGATTGTAGCACGATGTTAGTGCTTTGAAGTAAGTTCTTTTAACCTCTGTGAATGTTGGTGTGAGTGTATTTTAGGTTTTGTTTGCTTTGACTTGTCAGTGCTGGTTTTGTTGGTGAGCTCATTGCAGTGTTTTGGTGTTTTATTTATAGATTGCCTCCTGCTGCAGCTTACATTGCAAAATGCTGCCAGTATTGGGTTATTTGTCTGGTGTTATGATGCTGTATTGAGGTTTTGAAGCCGTGTATATTTTTGAAGATGTGTTTTGTATATCTTAAGTTGACGGCACTTGATGTGTTACATGATTCAGTTTATAGTGGTTCTTTCATGGCCTACATTGAATTTGTATATTTTTTACTGATGCCTATGACCTTCACTGTTCTATTTTTGGAATTTAGATTAGTCATTTTTTGGTAGCATTGTTTGATGTGGTGCATTTTATAAAGTGAGACATGTGAGTGCACTTTATTAATAGGATGGCTGTGTGTCTGCGGGGATGTATGTGTGTGGTGTTATAAAATTATCTTCTATGCATGTAATTTTGTAAGGGGTTGCCTACTTATGTGTGTTTTAAGGTGCCTGTGTTAACCCTACTTGTCTTTATAAAGTGCTGGTGTAAGAAACCTCATGCTCACCTACATTGCAAATACATTTACAGCAGCCCTGGAGCCAGTGTAATGCCCACACCTATATATAAATTATAGAATTTTATAATCTGAGCCCGATTCAGAAAGTGGCACATCTGGGCCTTCTGGACAGCCCTGAGCAGGATGGGTCCATTAGGACCCGATTCTGTAACATGGAACAAAATGTTCTCATGGCATACAGAATCGGGCCAAAGGATGGCCCAGCGTGCCCTTGCATGCCTGCGGGGACGTCCTCCGTACAGGCTCCCCTGTCACCTATGGCACTGACCCTCTTCTTCCCCACTGCCCGACCCATGGCTGGGGACCTGCCTGCCCCCAGCTTTGGCCTTGGCTTCTGGGAGGAGGGGGGTTCCGGCTCCGATTGGCAGGTTCATGCTGCTTATTCCACCTTTGAGGTGGAATAAGCAGCACATTCCCTCTGACCCCGCAGGATGTACAGGGTCATGACATGAATCAGCCCTGCACATCCTGCAACCTTGGCCTGTCCCTGCTGTGCCCCCTCCTGCTGTCCACCAGCTCTCCCCATACTACTGCTCTAGCAGTGGGGGAGGGCCTGAGGGAGAATAGGGGCAGGACGTCCTGCCAATTGCCTCTCTGAATCAGGCCCTATATGTGTACTTGCATGCTTCAGACATCCTCTGCTTAAACTCCATCAAAATGCATGTGCACTAGTCATGCCACTAGCAAAGTCCATGCTCTGATGCCAACGTATATAGTTTTGCGCCAGTCGGTTGTTATGATCCTATGTGGCCACATGCATGTGAGCATAACTTTACAAAACTACATCCATAATAAACTTATGATAAGTATACAATACTGATGTTTTTCTTACTAGAATTATTAGCTCAACTTATGGCATGCACTAATGTGTTAGCCTTGACTGAGATTAAATGGCACTTTAAGAGATGGTTCCTGCCTGACTTCCAGGTAGGCATATGTATTCAGTTATCATGCCTTAAAAACTTGCGGCCCAATATTCCAAAGCAGTTACACGGATTACAGACTCATAAACTGTGCAACTGCAGTTGTGCTGCTGAATATTCCCAGATACCGTCGCTATACACCCCGATGCTACAGTTAACATCAGACGAACAAAATAGGATACTCTGTAAATCTTATCATGAAAGTATACCTTATATATTTATTTATTTATTTATTTTATTTATTTATTTAACAGTTATTTATATACCGCTCTTTCCCATGTTTCAAGTGCGGTTTACATGTAACAGTAGGTTAATTGGTATGAGATATACCAGGACATTTTACATAGAACAGATAATTATAAATTACAAGGAAAATTGTAACATTACAAGTATAACATATTAGAACATATATACATTGCTAGTTAAATTATTAATCATCATGTAAATGAGTGTGTAGTATGGTTAAATTAGTGTATTAGTGTCGTTTATTTTTGAAAATAGGGTATATAATATTAAAAATAAATGTTAGCCTGTATCCCTTTGAGAATATATATATATATATATATATATATATATATATATACTGGAATATATATATATATATATATATATATACTGGAACTTGATGAGATCTAAATAGATCAAATCTCAGAACTAACTCACAGTGTTTAGTATGACTAAAGTAGCCAGCAAAGGTCTCAGAATTAGCTGCAATCGTTGACTTTGATTCTCCGTCAAACGAATTGCTGCTACCAAACATCAATGACCTTATTTATACATGGCTACAAGCCTTTTGAATTTTCTGACCCAAACGTTTTTTAAAAATTATTTTGAAAAACAGTGCTTGACTTGCATGACTTCAACACAGGCGGCGGTTCCTTTCAAGTGCTTCTAAATGCTGACCCCGACGCTATTCAACGTGCGGTTTATTGGCGTTTCACCCTTATGGTTTCCTCAGGGGAACGTATAAACAGCACTTAGATCCAACTGACGCCGTTCTCCAAAAATCTCTCGCCAATAAACCGCGCGTTGAATAGCGTCGGGATCAGCATTTAGAAGCACTTGAAAGGAATCGCCGCCCGTGTTGAAGTCATGCAAGTCAAGCACTGTTTTTCAAAATAATTTTTTAAAAACGTTTGGGTCAGAAAATTCAAAAGGCTTGTAGCCATGTATAAATAAGGTCATTGATTGGTAGCAGCAATTCGTTTGACGGAGAATCAAAGTCAACGATTGCAGCTAATTCTGAGACCTTTGCTGGCTACTTTAGTCATACTAAACACTGTGAGTTAGTTCTGAGATTTGATCTATTTAGATCTCATCAAGTTCCAGTATATATAAGGTATACTTTCATGGTAAGATTTACAGAGTATCCTATTTTGTTCGTCAAGATTTAACTCTGTATAAAAGACCAAAATTGCATTTGTTACAGTTAACATCAGGGCATTCTGGGGGTGTTCCAGCGGCAGTACTTGCGGATAACCGGTCAGCGGCGATTATTCAGCCACTGCTCGGTTATCCTTCAGTGGTGAAAGTTAGGTGCAGAAAAAGCTGTCCTTACTTTTCCCGCTGAGGGATAACCGAATAACGCCACTGCCCAGTTAGCTTCTGTGCAGACCTGGATATTCTATGCCGGTGGCCGGATATGGTCCTAGCATTGAATATATGGGTTAACTCTTCTGTAGTGACCACTAGGTGCTGTACTCGTGCTAGCCACTGCTGCTGAATATTGGACCCTTAATGCACGTTAATCTATGTTACGTCAGTAAGCTTGTGTTAAGTTCTAATGCATATAAAATAAAGCAAATGCATTAAAACAAATGAAAGGGCCTTTGCTCTGGTTTTCAGACCTAATGCAGAAATAGTAAACTGAAAATTTTAGCTCTGTGCACATTCCTCTTCCAGGAGATGAGTTAAAATATCTTGATTGTAATCTCATGGAAAGTTTGTATATAGATGTAAACAAGACAATTATTCCTTCCAGAAATAGAAATGGTATGCAGTTTCTTAGTAAACACACTGAACTGTAGGCTTACATGAATACAGTTTGGATAACATAATAACAACTGAGAAGTAGATAATAAGGTGGGACAATTTAAGAGCTGTGACCTACCCATCAGTGCCCTGAAATCATTAAAGCAATGTCGTAAATCGGAGCAGAATGAGGGAGTAACCGAATGGTTAGATCAGCAAGCTAAGAACCAGGGAAGCCGGTGTTCAGACCTTCAGGAAGTCACTTCACCCTCTGTCTAAGATATCAACTCAGAAGGCACTTTTAAGAAGCATTTTTGAGTAAAACGGTGCATTATGCGGAGACATAGGGCCCGATATTGGAAAGGCATTTACAGTTTAAGTGCCGTCGAGTCGGTGTGAAGTCGGTGCCATCAAGTCGGTGACCCTCTGGATAGTTGACCTAAATTTTGTTCAGTCTTTAGTCTAGCAGTTTATTGTTGATAGTGGTAACCATAGCTGCTGTTATTGTATTGATCCATCTCATTGCTGGCCTTCCTCTTTTACAGTGACCTTCTACCTTGCCAAGCATTATGTCTTTCTCCAATGATCTCTCTCTTCACATGATGTGTCCAAGGTATGAAAGTCAGTCTTGTCGTCTGAGCTTCTAAGGAAAGCTTAGGTTTGATCTCCTCTGGTACTGACTGGTTTGTTCTTCGAGCAGTTCATGATATACACAGTATTCGTCGCCAGCACCATAATTCAAAGGCATCAGTTTTCTTCCTGTCTATTTTTTTCACTGTCCAACTTTTGCATCCATATGATATTGAAAATATCATGGCCTGGACAAGTTGAATCTTTGTATGGAGAGATATCTCTGCTCTTGAAAATCTTCTCTAGGTCCTTCATGGCCATTCTACCAAAAGCAATACATCCTCTTGACCGCTAATCCTTTCTTTTTTTTATTGTTGATCCAAGTAAGTTAAAGCTGTCAACTATTTCAATTTCTTCTCCATCAATGATGAACTTAGGATCTTTGTCTTAACATTAAGGTGCAGATCCATTTTAAGACTAAGTAAACTGTGTAAATGCCTTAAATAGGAATATTTGATGGTTAGTGCCATCGACTATCTCGATCTTTGCCCTTTACATGCCCTGATGCTATCTGGCCACTCCAGGGCCCTCCCAATGCATTTGCGGAAGAAAGGAGTTCAGGTTTGGACGTTTTACATTAGGAAGTAGTCCAAGAGCGGACCAAGGAGGGTCGACTAGGTTCTGGTTAGTAAAAAAAAAAAAAAAAAGACTAGGCGGTTAAGCAGTCTGCATCCTGTGTGCGTTGCGGAGGCGGCTCTGACTTCTGCTCTCTTTTCCCAGTAAGGGAGTAGGGGGGTAAGGGTCAGTTTCCGCGAAAGAAGAAAAAAAATCAAGTAGGTAGGGCGCAGTCCATTAAGAAATCTATAGGGAATCGGAACAAATATTAAGAACTTGTTTAAGGGTTGTATAAGTTCACAAAGTTTGTTTTGTGTCTTCAAGTTTCGTCGAGTTGCATTAGTAAGAAGGTGTAGTTCAAAACGAGCTGCTTTGTCAATAGAAGACTGAGTCTAGGACACCAGAGGGAGCTGTATAGGGTAACAGCAAGACTTGGTGATTCAGTCCTCAGCTGCTGGAAGGGATTGACTACCTTATGGTGCCTGGACTGGCCTGGAGAGAACTTAAGGAAATATAATTAGCAGGTAAGGACTAATTTCTACTTAGGGCAAAAAAAAAGAAATTGGGAGCTTAGCACTGATTTTCAGCACTAAACATTTAAATTAGGCTCAAGTCTAGGCAAAGGGTTGGCAGGCTGATATTTAGGAACATGAATTTTCAGCTGAAAACTTAGGCTCCAAAATGTAGCTGAAAATAGGGCACAAATTTAGGAGCCTAAATTTTTAATCTTAACTTTTTTTTGAAAATTGAACCCTCCATGATTAGTGACTTTTTTTGTAAAATAAGCAAATCGTGAATGTCTTGACTTGGATGTCCTTTTCCCAATTTAGGTAATCTATACAAAACGGGGCTTAATGTTGAATAAGTAGAGACCTGTGATTTTATTTATTTAGCTGAACTCTTATACTGCTTTTCACCAAGTCAAAGTTGTGTAGATTTAACTCAGATATAGGTTTACATAGAACAGGAACCATTTACATTAACTTGATGGCATGCATGTGAAACTGGAACTATTTACAGGTAGGACGGCATGATGGGAGCAAGCTGAGGTTAGGTAGCTTGTCCAAAGTGTTTTATAAACGGGTGAGTTTTTAGCAGTTTCCTAAATTTGGTGAGATCATTGGAGTTTCTGATTTTATTAAGGAGAGATTTCCAGAGGGAGGGTGCGCAGAGTTCGAATTAAGCTTGGTTATTTGTAAAACAAGTCTGCTAAATCATTCGCCATATAAACAAGTGTGAACACTTCAGTCTTGTACATTCTCCTTTTCTTTGGGGAACTCCTGTCAAAACAAGACAAGCTTAGTCTTGTCTAGATACAGGATAAGAGCATATCAAAGCTCTTCTGACTGCTGTGAGTGTCCTCCAAAGCGTCTTCCCCCAAAGCTATGCTTCTTTACATTAAATCATATTCTGTTCTTTAGATAACTTAATAAGCAAGAATATTTTTTCGTTCTTCAATGCTGACTAATGATTTTTATACAAGACTTTTTCTGGATCCTAAATAAGGACTTTATTCCATACAAAACGAATTATTCATGGCACCTGTTATTATCATAGTATGTTTTTATTATAACTTTTATCTTAAGCATTTGGTATGCCGCCTTTTGGGAAGTTTCAAAACAGTTTACGCAATTAGTTTGTCTGAAAGGAACGCCATTCTTGGTAGAGTAGGAAGAGATGGTTTTCATATGCAGAACAGAGGGCACGTAAAGGAATATAAAGGGTAATGAGCGATGCTGTATATGGCGGAGAATTTGAATGCGGTGCTTTGAGCGAGATACAAAATGTTAAACTGTATATAAGAGGGGAAGCTAGTGGTATTGAATCAACTGTGGAAGTAACATAGTCATATCTACTGGCATGAGCGAGGAGATGGACTTCATTGTTTTGTAACGATTTTAAGTGCTTCATTTCAGATGCTTGTAACTTAGAACAAACATTACAGCAATCCACTTGCCCGATATTGACAGCATGTATCAGGGTGTTTTGTGCAGCAGTATCCAGAAAAGAGTGAACAGTTCAAAAGTGGTGGAATGCCAAGAAAGTTGATTTTAAGGCTTGTGAAAGAATAGCTCGGAGTATAAAATTACCCCAAGATACTTAAAGGAGTCTGAGAGGAAATGAATGTCCAGTGAGAATTGGGAGTAGCAGTTAGATGGGTCAGCTGGGCAGTAATCAGTGTAGCACTGAAAATACATTTTTTAAACTCCTGAGAGCCCTATTTTCCAATGGTTTGTTTTAAATATTCGAACTAAAGGGCTAGACATATCACTGCTGTAGGAGTAACTATAATTCTTTGAGTTTTACTTCTGGGATTAATATCAGGGGAGATGTCTCAGAATAAATTTGGTTGTATGTCTCAAGACGATGTTTACATTTTCTCAGTTGAGCATGATTTAACCAGTTGAGTATGGCAGTTTTTGTGCTCATTTTAAACAAATACTTCCCAATTTTCAGCGTTTTTGGTGCTCATTTCGCTGTTCATTTGCACTGCATAGTTTCATTTTTTAAGTATGCAAATGAGTCAAATGCCTGCTCATGAATTCCCACCCTTGAAGCGGCATTTTAGGAAGAATCTGCCAGGAGGAAGCTGGGATGTACTGGAGCAGTAAAGGGAGGCATATGTAAATACCTTCTGAAATCCCCCGAAAGATGCACGTCCCCGCAATCGGTTCTGGAGACGGGACCATGCATATAACAAGGCCAAGTATGGACACATTTGCAGGCAATTTTAGAAATGTGGACATCCCTGAAATGCACGGTCACAGAACAGAGTGCACGGACTTGCTGTTTCAGAATAGGGCCATCTAGGCTCTGATACATGCACGTCCCAGCTGGCCATTTCTGATCTACAGATGTCAGCGGCGGGGCAGTAAAATAAATGGACTGTTAACATGCAGGGTTTTTTTGACCTGGCAAAATTTACTCTGCTGGTGAGAGCACATTTTGTTCTCTTCCCCCCCCCCTCCCCACTGCAAGTGTTGCTACCAAGAAACAAGCACTTTTTGCTATTTAGTCATAGTCGGGAGCAGGTAGAGACTTGGGTGTGTCAACAGCTAGTGCCAAGCATGCTAGAGACATTTTGTAATTGCACCGTGAGGTGTATCTTCATAGCACCGTCCAGACCAGGCCACTAACATGCCCCTTGTGACTTGGATGTGATCACACTGAGGACATCTTTGTGATTTGCACAACTGAATGCCTGTTTTCAGACATCTAAATCACAAATAGAGCTTCTGAAGTGACCTTCTTCGTATATGGGACAAAGCTTATAGCAAACCTCTACAAGTACAGATCAAATTGACTAAGAACATATACAGCGCTTTTGTATTTTAGATGAATCTCTTCCTGTTTGATTAACCCATTTTGGACCAGCGTATGTTTTACATACATAAGGTTTCCATACTTACTACTCAACTGTTTACTAATTAATGGTTATAAATTTAATGGAACTATGTTATGCTATTATCGTTATGTCAAAAAGCATTATATGCAGATTTTTTATCTGCGATCTAGTTTACTAGGTATTCGAAGTTTGCTGATTTTGACGGTACTGGCGGTTCAACATTAAAAAATCACAAAAAAATAGTAAGTAGCTTATAATGCTGTAATAGCTACTATTTTGCAAATAAAAGTATTTGTAGACTTTAGAAAATAGGTTTAAATAACTGTAAGTTACTTAGTGTCAGTGTTATTGGTGCATATATCGGCCTTGTATGTTTTTCATACGCTGGGCTAATATGTTGTCGAAATGAATTGCTGTCAAGCATTCTGTTCTAGGTGTTTCAATGGTGCAATATCGACGCACTGCATCAGAAGTGTTTTCACGTGTATCATATTCCGCCGTCAGAATGGACTGTTGACAAACTATATTATATCATAATAAAGTGTTTTAAATGAAAACTGCAGTTTCAATAGTATCATACAGTATGTTTATGTCAATGAATATTGGAACTGAATCCTATCTTTTCTGAAGACGGACAATATACTATATTGGACCAGTGTATGAAAAACATACACTATGTGGAACTTCTATTTTCTGCAAAGTTTTAATATTTTTTATTATTGCCGGTATTTTATAGTTGTTTGAGTATAACAAATCTAATAAATCATCCAGAACAGAGAGAATATGTGAGCTGTCCAAAACGGGTTAAGCTAATTTTTGAACTTTAAGAGTTCAGTCATTGAAGCTGTTCCTTTCCTTGCTGATGTGACACAGCCGTTAATGGGGCAGCCGCAAAAGAAAAGCAGCAGAAGTGCAGATAGGGGGAAGAGCAGTCAAATCCCAAAGCAATCGGGCAACAATTATGGTGATATTGATGATCTGTCCTAAACCTTCTATTGCATTTAAAATGTGAGGAATAGAGATTCTCTTATTGGTCCATTCCACTCTTTCAGTTCTGTGCTGAGACTCCAATGTTAAGGTCCATTCCAACACTTGCTTAGATGTCAATCGTTGACCATCCTAGTAGACAGAAAATGTAAGCAAGGGTCCAACTAGAGTCGGATTTTCTGATTTTGTACTCTTCCTGGACAGATTGCAAGCAAGTAACACACCCCATGAAGATTTGCTATTTTCTATTTTGTCAGTTTGGTTCTTAAATAGGTTCTTTATAAAATGATCTGAAAATTATTCCTACCATTTTCAGGTGAATCCAGGGCGCAGGGTGCCTGGCTCATATTTATTGCTTAATCAGCCTTAAGTGAAATCCTAACCACTGACCCATCCTCAGTCAGCTTCCTGATTCCCACTCGCTGACCTTCCACACCCCAATCAGCCTCAGCATTGCCCCTATTCCCCCAATCAGTGGAATCTGATTCACCCTCCCATCCCCAGTCCCCCTGGTGTGTTAGTGGTAGGGAGGAGCTATCACCAAATGCTTCTGTCCTGTTGTCAGTCCAGGTTCAAAATGGCAGCTCTGACCCCTATTGGTTGTCCTTGCTAGGGGTCATTGCTAGGGGTCAAGCTGCCAAATAAGGACAAGATTTGAACAGTTTGCTTGCCTATTTTTTTGTTATCACCCCCAAAGCCATGCCCCTAAGAACACCTCTTACAATGCAGCTAGAAGCATGTCTAGCCACAGCGGGGCAGTTTTCAGACATCTAATTAACACAGGTAAAATGTTTTTGCTAACATAAGTGGCTTTGAACAATGTTCTCTGCAGAGGTAATTTTAAAGATTTTTCTGATTTACATATGCAAAGTGCTGTTATAAAATTGTGACTGCTTATGAAGATAAAGAGGACTATTTTAGAAGCCTTATTCGTGCTTTGGCTGCCCAAAAATGGGTATAGAGATGTCCAAAGCAGACATCTCCAGAGCTAGTTTAGAAACTGGGTCTGAGGACGTCACCAGTATGAGGGTGTCCATGTCTGAACAGGAGAATGATGGTGGTGTGCCTGGGGCATTTCCAGGAACATGGATGCCCCCCTAATCTCAGAAATGTCACGGACGTCTGTCATAGGGTCTAAGTTTAGACCTGCTCCAGGCACAAACAGGCATCTGAAAAGGGCTCATTTTGGCTGAACCTCCAGAGGGTGTAGAGGAAACTCAGCACAATCTCAATGATAGCAGCAGTGGGACTGGAACCCTGGATTCCTTGGCCCACTACTCTATCCATTAGGCTATTCCTAGATGTTCAGGTTCTGGGGATGTCTATGTAGATGCCCCCACCGACATGCATATCGGCCACATCCATGTTTGTGAAATCATGTCCGCACCTAGAAGCGACTCCTTGTTGTGTTTCAGACATTCTGGCTTAGACATCCCAGATTACACTTGGACATCCTTTCTAAAATTCCCCTCGACAAGTACATGCTTTGGAAAGTGTCTCTGCGTTACACAGTTTCTCAGAGGTGGAGTTGCAATGTTCACATGTATTTTATAAAATGTGTTGTATACACAAGCACAGATTTACACTGTTTTTGCAGCAAGTGTAAATTTGTGCACTGGCTTTTGTGAGCTATTGGTTATGATTATGTGTGTCTATTTTATAAGGCCTATAGGTGCCTGGTCCACCTTCACAGCATAGGCACCTTTTTGGACTTCTCCCATAGGTGTCCTGTTAGAAAATCAGGCCTTGTGTGTCTATGCCAAAATGCTTAGTATACAGGACGACTCGGAAGTTGGAATTAGAAAAAACACAAAATAGCCAGAAAAGGAAGCTTTTAATCTTGATTTCTATTGTGTTCTAAACATGTGTCTTTGCCAATGAGCTCTAGAGAGTGACACTTGGATCGGTGAAGATGCTTCCACAGTGCATGACTTGACTACCTTTCAGCTGTTTTAGAGCTGCAATGTTTATAGATAATACAATAGTTATACTATGAGATGTGAATAGCTTCTCACTGACCCTCATGATAATATAAACATACCAAGTGTGTGTAACATTGTAAAAAGCAAAAAGTAGCAAATTGGTAGCAATAAAACAATTATGTAACTCTATCATAACAATGCGGTCATCAGTTTGATAGTATGGCAGCCTGGTAGCCATGTTAGTCCAAGAAAAAACTGGGGGCCTGATATTTAAAATGATAAATGTGGATAGCAGACCAACTACACTCACCATGCTCTACAGATCACCCTCCTCCAGACCTGATCTCTCCACTATCCTTGACACAATATGCATACATACTAGCAACCAGAGCAGACACATCTGCTAGGAGACTTCAACATAGCCTCACTAACTAAACAAGTAGCCACAGGATTAAGAGACACCATGAAGGACCTTCAATTTGTACAAATTGTCTCCAACCTCACCCACATTAAAGGTGGAACACTGGACCTCATTTTTACCCCTATCCTCCCAGCAATCAGCACCAACCTCACAACATCCTCCATTTGTATAACACCAAGCCACTGGTCTGACCATCAAATCACTTTCAAACTCTCCCAACAAAGAATGCAAAAGCAACAAACAATAGACACTCGTGTCTCTTGCAGGTTCCATTCAGCAGCCAGGACTTTATCAGCAAAATTACTCCATTGCTCAATTCTCACTCCCCAGATGACCACATAGACTCTCTGATATCCAAGTGGAATACCACCACCATCTCAGCCGCTGCTAAAGCACCACCAATGGTCCATAAATGTAAACGTCCAAACACATCCCCCTCGTACTCCTAGAACCTAAAAGACCAGAAATCTAAACTATGCCAAATCAAGCACAAATGGAGAGCTTCCAATAACACTAACATGCAAACATTGTACATAAAGGAGCTAAATACTGCAACATCATCTACAAAGCAAAACAAGAACCGCTTAGATCAGATTTGTGGTATAGAAATCTAGCTAAATAAAATACACAAACTCATTAAGACCTATCAACAAACCAAGGGAATTATTTGATATAGCTAATAACAAACATGAAATTTCCAATAAACCCACAGCAGACGGCTCAACATCTTCAAGCTAACCATGGGACCCAGACACACCCTCAGCTCAAGCTCCCCTCCGCAGTTGGTGACTCAAAACAGGAACACATATGGAACAAATTAAACCCCATCAGCCACAAGTGCACAGGCAGTTTACTTGTGGCAATCAACACTGCTACTTCCCCCCTTGACCCCTGCCCTGTATCCTGGATTAAGATGGAAAAGATCAGATTCATACCCTACATACGCAACATGATAAATGACTCATTAACACAAGGATCCCTCCCCTTCCCACTCGAGCAATCCTCCATCTGTCCCATCCTAAAGAAACTAAACCTGGACCCTGCCTCCCCAGCATCATACAGGCTAATCTCTAGCATCCCACTCATTGCTAAAATGATCAAAAATGTTGTTCAAGGGCAGTTACAAGACCACTTGGACGAACACCATCCCCTAGACATCACCAACTTGGATTCTGCCCCAACACAGTGTGGAAACCCTCATGATCACCCTGATCAATACACTAAAGGAACCAAACTCAAAACACACTGCTTCATACTCCTTTTTCTTGGACATATCAGCCACATTTGACTGTCTCACACCAACTCCTACTAAATCAACTCTACAGTATAGGAATTCAAGGAACACGCCTGAAATGGTTCCACTCCTACCTATCAGACCATGTACAACAAATTAAAATGGGCACCCTCACATTACCACCTCCTCCTCAATCAAGGAGTACTGCAAGGATCTGTACACTCCTCACTCCTGTTTAATATCTACCTACAACTCCTCTGCAAAATCATCAAACTTTATATCAACTAAATATGTCATCATCTTCACCCCTTTCTCCACAAAATCACCAGACTATACTAAAATCTCCGACTGCATTTCAGCAGTCAACCTCTCGCTTAAAGAACACAATCTCAAATTTAATCCCAGCAAATCTGAAGCTCTCCATATCACAAATACATTTCAATTATAAACAATACCTCACTCACAGTTAAAACACAAATCAATTATCTGGTCATCAGTCTAGACCAGGGATGGGCAAACTACGGCCCGCGGGCCGTATACGGCCCGGCGGACCTTTTAATCCGGCCCCCTCTGCCCGGCTGAACTCTCCCGGCGCGGCTGAAGCCCTCTGCTCCGGCTTGCAGATACGCGAAGGGAGAGTGTCTCCCTCGCGTCTCTGTTAAGCCCGCAGGGGCAGATGGGAAATTTCCCATCAGCCCCTGCTTCCCATCAGCCCCTGCGGGCTTAACAGAGACGCGAGGGAGACACTCTCCCTTCACGTATCTGCAAGCCGGAGCAGAGGGCTTCAGCCGCGCCGGGAGAGTTCAGCCGGGCAGAGGGGGCCCCGCGGGACACTCCATGCTGCCGCGGCGGCAGCAGCCAGCTTTTTTTTCTATTTTAATTTCCATGAGCCGATGGGGGGGGGGGGGTAGGACTGGCAGTGGGCTGTGAGCCGATGGGGGGGGGGGGTTAGGACTGGCAATGGGCTGTGGGCTGATGGGGGATATCCCACTTCCTGATGCTTCGGCACGCAATAACTGCAGATTCATGTGAGGTGATTCAGAATCTTAAATCTCGCTCATATCTTGCCCACCCCAGATGAAGCGGGTGGGACAGCCCCAACTTTGGCTACCATGCTTCAGAAACCAAAAGACCCACCCACAGAAGGAAGTAGGGAGGCATGGTCTAGTGCAGGGATGGGCAAACTATGGCCACTAAAATTGAAGGTACTATTTTATGAAAGAAATACATTGCATAAAAGTTTTGTAAAATAACTCTTTTTATGCTTTTCTACCTTAAATTAATCTAAACATTTAATGTTACAAATTTAAATTTAATTTATATTAATTCACACATACACACCGTCCATCTACTCTTGGTCTGGCCCCTGGGTCCAATATATGAACCCATTGCGGCCCTCGAGTCAAAAAGTTTGCCCACCCTGCTCTAGACCAAGAACTCAACTTTCAGCTGCAAATAAGCCGAATTATCAAATCTGTCTACTTCAAGCTTTGCACCCTAAGGATTCTATGCAAACTCCTCTCCCCAATGGATTTCCGAGCCGTCTGTCAAGCAATAATCTCCCCAGCGTTTGATTATTGCAACTCCTATCTACTAGGGCCTTTACAAGAGCATACTATACCCCCTACAACTAGCCCAAAACACAGTAGCTAGAACCATATTGGCAAAATCTCAACAGGTTCACATTACCCCACGCCTCAAACAGCTTCACTGGCTCCCCATCACAAGCAGGATAAAATACTAAATCATTCTACACATCCACATCTGAACAATCAGTGGATAGCCTCACCCCCCTAGTAGCGAGCAACTCCAAAAGAACCAAGAGATCTGCCACAATCAATAAACTGGAAATACCCACTGACAGACCCTCATGCAGCCAAAGAACCAACAGCTGGGCCTTTTCTCTATACTCCCCCCTCCCTTTTGGAACTCATTTCCACCACAATTAAGATCCATCCAGTTAACCAGCCCATTCCATAAGGACCTAAACTCTCCTGTTCCTAGAGCATTATGGATCTAATACTGACTAAAGAACACCCGGCAAAGCAATAACCACACCCCATCGACAAACTGTGAAAAGCTAAACCTTAAATGTTTGTTGTTTTATCTGTTTATCTGTTAGATATGTTCCATGTAATGTGCACCTTATTGTTCAACTGTTAACGTTTCTGCACAGAGTTACCTGTAAACTGTCTTGACTAGTAGAAAGACGGAATAGAAAAGATGTTAAATAAATAATACTAAGTGCACTAATCGTGATGAATGGCATATTCAGCAGCACTAATACAGTTAGTCCAGCTGAAGATTTACAGGCATTCTGGGGGGTGGTACCCAGGGATAACCAGACAGCGTTAATCAGCTGCTGCTCAGTTATCCCTCGGTGATAAAAGTCAGGCACAGTAAAGGTGTCCTAACCGCACACTGATTCACATGCTAACTGGCTCTTGTACGTTGGAGTGGAGAAGTGGGCAGGTTAGGGGTGGAGAGTGGGCATAGCAGTTAGCACAGGGTACATGTTTATGTTTATTAAAACATCATGTACCACCCTTCATGGGGGCACCAGAATAGTATACAATATAAAAACATAGTTCATTTAAAAGCTAGAAAGGAACTCCAATAAATAACAACAGAAAAGGCAAGGAGCAGAGAGGAAAAGAGGACAAAGATGAACCGTCAGTATTGCAATTAGCACAATCCTGATATTTACTTTCACTGAATATCTCCACAGGGCACAGAAAAGACACCCTGTTAAAAGTGGGGTGGTCTGTGGGCGAAGTGGCAGAGGTCCTATCTGCTATCAGAATTCAAAATGGCACGGGAGAGACACAGTGGATCTCTTTATAGCAACAGGATAAAATCAAAATAATTATCTTATATCTCAACAAATAAGGGTGACCTGCATGGAGCGGCGGGTGCACCCTAAACAAGGACATGGAAAGGGGTGACCTGCATGGAGCGGCGGGTGCACCCTAAACAAGGACATAGAAAGGGGTGACTTGCATGGAGCGGCGGGTGCACCCTAAACAAGGACATGGTAAGGGGTGACCTGCATGGAGCGGCGGGTGCACCCTAAACAAGGACATGGAAAGGGGTGACCTGCATGGAGCGGCGGGTGCACCCTAAACAAGGACATGGAAAGGGGTGACCTGCATGGAGCGGCGGGTGCACCCTAAGCAAGGACATGGAAAGGGGTGACTTGCATGGAGCGGTGGGTGCACCCTAAACAAGGACATGGAAAGGGGTGACCTGCAAGGAGTGGCGGGTGCACTTACTCTTGCCACCTTGCTGGGCAGACTAGATGGACCATGCTGGCCTTTATCTGCCATTATATACTATGCAAAGAGAGAAATCATTAGAGAAAGACATTATGCTTGGCAAGATAGGTCAACGCAAAAGAGGAAGGCCAGCAATGAGATGGATCGATACAATAACAGCAGCTACGGGTACCAGTCTGTCAACAATGAGCCGCCTGACTGAAGACCGAACACAATTTAGGATAGCTATCCAGAGGGTCGCCATGAGTCGACTCCGACTCGACAGCACTTAACAACATGATTAATGGTGCTATTCAGCTGCTGCCCAGTTATCCTTTGGCGGTGAAAGTCAGGCACAATAAAGGTGCCCTAACCACCCACACTCACCATACTAATTGCCTCTCATGCATTGGAGTGGAGCATGGGCAGGTTAGGGGCAGAGAGTGGGCATTGCAGTTAGCACGACGTCCATATTTCATGCTGTCAATGTTTTAATTGGCATGAGCCCAATGTTCAGTTCTATTAAATATCCCCACAGAGCACGAAAAATACACCTGGTTAAAGTGGGGTAGTCTGCGGGCAGAGTGGGTGAGGTTGTTTCTTTACCTTTCCCCCCTTTTTTTATCTTCTGTGTTGTCTGTCTTGACTAGATTGTAAGCTCTGAGCAGGGACTGCCTTACACATCTGTGCAGCGCTGTGTATGACTTGTAGCGCTTTACAAATGCTCAGTAGTAGTAGGTCTCAGCTGCTGTCCGATATTCATCTGCTAAAGGGATAGCTAAAGTTCATAGATTGCCAATGGATATACATCTGCATTTTGCTATCCGGTTCGCAGCTGAATATCGCCGCTAAACAGATAGGCAATGCCCGATAAGTTCAGGTGTTGAAAAACCAGCTGTAATTAAAGTGGTCACAGCTTTAAAGGTGCTGACTGCCGCCGCTGAATATCGGCTCTGTAACTCCCTATTTCTGATATATTCTGTTTTGCTACAGAAAAAATACACAGGGGGGCATAGTCAGTGGTGGTGTCTAGACAAAATTAAAACTCATAGCCACCACTGCTATAACAAAAAACAGATATTCAGCAGCGGAAGATATCTGATTAGCAGCGATATTCTGCCATTAACCGGATAGATCTCAGCAGTGTCATTGAGCTGTCCTTAAACTACTCAAGCTATTGAATTTAGAGGTTGACTTTCACTGCTAATTGGATCAGTCTGTGGGGATATTCTTTGGCACTAACTGGTTATTGTTGATGCTGAATATAATGCTCCCCACATTTAAAAAAAATACGGTCACTTTCCTTTCTCAACTACCACCCTGAAGTCAATAATGAAACCAACAAACGAAATGTCGTCACTTTCTTGGGCTTTAAGCTATTCAGCTACCAATTACAGATATAAGCTCCAATATTTAACCACTGACTAACTTTATAAAGAATCCATATGCTGATAGCGACCAGGTCTCAGAGTCAATTACGGCTGAACACTGAACCTACTTGTATGGTGCAGTGAGATGCCCTTAACACATCAATGACCTGTGAATGTCGCTATTACTAAATGGCTTTCTTTTATTGCTCAAATTATCTTTTATCGTTGTATTTTTCTTATCTATTTTTTCTTACAAATGCCGGTTTTTGCTACCCTATAGTATGCTGGAATGACAGTTAATCTGACTCCAATGGTATGATAACATCGGCATCCAGCCGTCTAAATCATTGAGTGTTCATCTTCATGGAACGCGACCTTAACTCGCAATTCATTCCACCGGATACCACCGGTAGTTATTGAATTAAGTACTGAGCTTCAATTTCCAGCAGTAGGGTTACGATACATTGGCGGCATTAACCGGTATGAGTGTTTGATATCTTCAACGCATTTCTTTCACGGCTGTGATTTTTTGTGTATTCCCAACGCATATAACAGGCGCCATAGCGTTTCACATAGTGCGTTTCCTCAGGGGACACCTTAAACCAAAATAGAAGCAATTATTTTAAACCTAAATGAACTGCATTGAAAAAGGGGAAAAAAGTTAGTCCTTTTCCTCGATGAGGTACTCACGATTCTCCTCTGCTGTCAGTTCTATGCTTGAAAGAACGCCGCGCATGCGGGGTCGGAAACACTTCCACCTTTTTAATTACCTCGCAAGGGACCAGATGAAAATTCTCCTCTCCTTATTGAGTGGTGATTTTTACTGACAGATGTTCCACTCAATGGATGAATTCAAACCATTAGGAAACACTGTATTTAACCTGAAAATCCATTCTTGTTCTCTGCCTAGAAGAGTCTGATCTTGAGACTTACCCCGCTCACCTCGGAGAACCTGATCTATAGAAAAACATTTAAGTGTGGCAAAACAGTGATGTTGTTCAATACAATGAGCCACCATAGGGGCCTGTAACACTTTACAATGAATTCTACTCCGATGTTCTCTCATGCGGATGTGAAAAGCTCGATTGGTTTTACCAATATAGAGCATAGGACACGGGCAAGAAATCCCATAAACTACATGAGTGGAGTTGCACGTTGTATGATGTTTTAGATGATAGACCTTTCCTTGGTGTGTAAACTGTTGTTTTTCCCAAGTGATGTCACAGATGGTGCACTGACCACACTTATAATGGCCCAGAGGTTCCAATTGGGACTGTCGTATAGATGATCGCAATACCGTGGGGGATAAGATCTCCTTCAGGTTCTTGTGTCTCTGCCACACACATCTAATATTTAAAGTTTTCAAACCTAGGGTACTTCGCAGGACATTGTTATATTTCTTCAAAATCTTTTGAATCTGTATGCTTAAAGGGGAATATTTTGTTAACAAATGAACTGTCTCCCCCAAAGCAGACTCCACTTTTTTTGTCTGTAACAGTAACTCCCTATTCGTATAAAGGGCTCGATGGTATGCCCTATCTACTACCCTTAAAGGGTAGCCACGAACCATAAATTTCTTTTTCAGTGTTTTAGCTTGTTGTTTATACATATTAACATCTGAACAATTTCTTCGATAACGAAAAAATTGAGACACTGGGAGACCCTCCCGAAGTTTACATGGATGAGCACTTGTATAGTGTAAAAAACTATTCCGATCTGTAGGCTTTTGAAATACTGTGGTTACCCATGATTCTTGAGTTCACGAAATACTAATGTCCAAGTAGGTGATAGTTGAAGTGTTAGATGTAAAAGTAAACTGTATATTGACGTCACAAGCATTGATCCATCTAACAAATTGTTGAATATGTGATGCTTCTCCCTCCCATATCATAAAAATGTCATCAATGTAACGCCGCCACACCTTGATATTACTATAATACGGAGATAGTGAAGACATCCAGCACTGTTCAAATTTAGCCATATAAAGATTGGCTATTGATGGGGCGCATGTCGCGCCCATGGCTACCCCGGCTATCTGTAAATAAATTACATTTTCAAAAATGAAAAAGTTATTAAATAATACCAATCGTAATAGGTCTAAAAGAAAATGCAATTGTACATCAGAAATATCTCCTCTACTAATCAGGGCTTCTTCCACAATTTCAAACGCTGCTTGTTGAGGGATGCTGGTGTACAATGCAGTTACATCGAGAGTAACTAGATGTATGTGTTGAGCTTTTACCCAGTGATTGTTATCAGCCAAGATGTTCAAAAAATGCTTAGTGTCTTGCACATATGACGGGATGTTAGGAATCAGAGGTCGTAAATATGAATCCACGAAAATGGAGAGAGGTTCAAGGATTGTTCCTCTTGTGGAGACGATAGGTCTTCCGGGAGGTCGACTCATACTCTTATGTATTTTAGGTACTAAATAAAATTTAGCAATAGTAGGATTCTGCTCGTAAAAACTGCCATTCCTTATGGGAGATAAGTTTTAATTCTTTTGCCCGTGTTGTTAATTCTTTAATTGTTTGTTGTAATTGTCCTGTAGGATCATTTTCCAATATTCTATATGTCTTAGTATCTGATAATTGTCGGGCTGCTTCCTGTAAATATTGATGTTTTTCAAGTATAACTATTCCTCCACCCTTATCTGCCCTTCTTATTACCAAATCTTCTCTTAATTGTAATTCTACTAAAGTTTGAGACTCATCCCGTGAAAGAGTGTTATATTTTCGTGGCTGCCGTTGTTGTAACACATGAGTTATATCCTTCAAAACTAATTCTTTATACATAGTTATCGCTAAAGGTGTGGGACCTGGTGGGATCCACTCGGATTTCAAAGGTAATGCTATACGATGTGACTCAGATGTTTGTCCTACTGACAAAGGATTAACTGCAAAAAACGCCTTTAATGTTAATTTTCGAAGAAGTTTTGAAAAATCAAGATGAAATTGAAAATTATCAAAAAAAATTGTGGGAACGAATGAAAGACCTTTAGCTAATATTCTAGATTGAAGATCTGTAATTTCTAACCCTGAGACATTTATAATCGGCGTGCTTGTGACGTCAATATACAGTTTACTTTTACATCTAACACTTCAACTATCACCTACTTCGACATTAGTATTTCGCGAACTCAAGAATCATGGGTAACCACAGTATTTCAAAAGCCTACAGATCGGAATAGTTTTTTACACTATACAAGTGCTCATCCATGTAAACTTCGGGAGGATCTCCCAGTGTCTCAATTTTTTCGTTATCGAAGAAATTGTTCAGATGTTAATATGTATAAACAACAAGCTAAAACACTGAAAAAGAAATTTATGGTTCGTGGCTACCCTTTAAGGGTAGTAGATAGGGCATACCATCGAGCCCTTTATACGAATAGGGAGTTACTGTTACAGACAAAAAAAGTGGAGTCTGCTTTGGGGGAGACAGTTCATTGGTAACAAAATATTCCCCTTTAAGCATACAGATTCAAAAGATTTTGAAGAAACATAACAATGTCCTGCGAAGTACCCCAGGTTTGGAAACTTTAAATATTAGATGTGTGTGGCAGAGACACAAGAACCTGAAGGAGATCTTATCCCCCACGGTATTGCGATCATCTATACGACAGTACCAATTGGAACCTCTGGGCCATTATAAGTGTGGTCAGTGCACCATCTGTGACATCACTTGGGAAACACAACAGTTTACACACCAAGGAAAGGTCTATCATCTAAAACATCATACAACGTGCAACTCCACTCATGTAGTTTATGGGATTTCTTGCCCGTGTTCTATGCTCTATATTGGTAAAACCAATCGAGCTTTTCA
Source organism: Ichthyophis bannanicus (assembly GCA_033557465.1). NCBI lineage: Eukaryota > Metazoa > Chordata > Amphibia > Gymnophiona > Ichthyophiidae > Ichthyophis > Ichthyophis bannanicus. Next base: position 33,725,833 of record CM066050.1, on the reverse strand, counting down.
CATCCGCATGAGAGAACATCGGAGTAGAATTCATTGTAAAGTGTTACAGGCCCCTATGGTGGCTCATTGTATTGAACAACATCACTGTTTTGCCACACTTAAATGTTTTTGTATAGATCAGGTTCTCCGAGGTGAGCGGGGTAAGTCTCAAGATCAGACTCTTCTACGCAGAGAACAAGAATGGATTTTCAGGTTAAATACAGTGTTTCCTAATGGTTTGAATTCATCCATCGAGTGGAACATCTGTCAGTAAAAATCACCACTCAATAAGGAGAGGAGAATTTTCATCTGGTCCCTTGCGAGGTAATTAAAAAGGTGGAAGTGTTTCCGACCCCGCATGCGCGGCGTTCTTTCAAGCATAGAACTGACAGCAGAGGAGAATCGTGAGTACCTCATCGAGGAAAAGGACTAACTTTTTCCCCCTTTTTCAATGCAGTTCATTTAGGTTTAAAATAATTGCTTCTATTTTGGTTTAAGGTGTCCCCTGAGGAAACGCACTATGTGAAACGCTACGGCGCTTGTTATATGCGTTGGGAATACACAAAAAATCACAGCCGTGAAAAATGCGTTGAAGATATCAAACACTCATACCAGTTAATGCCGCCAATGTATTGTAACCCTACTGCTGGAAATTGAAGCTCAGTACTTAATTCAATAACTACCGGTGGTATCCGGTGGAATGAATTGCGAGTTAAGGTCGCGTTCCATGAAGATGAACACTCAATGATTTAGACGGCTGGATGCCGATGTTATCATACCATTGGAGTCAGATTAACTGTCATTCCAGCATACTATAGGGTAGCAAAAACCGGCATTTGTAAGAAAAAATAGATAAGAAAAATACAACGATAAAAGATAATTTGAGCAATAAAAGAAAGCCATTTAGTAATAGCGACATTCACAGGTCATTGATGTGTTAAGGGCATCTCACTGCACCATACAAGTAGGTTCAGTGTTCAGCCGTAATTGACTCTGAGACCTGGTCGCTATCAGCATATGGATTCTTTATAAAGTTAGTCAGTGGTTAAATATTGGAGCTTATATCTGTAATAATGAAACCAAGGCTTAAGCAATAATCAAACGTGTCCATGAGTAAAAACATGTGCACTGCTCAATAACGTGTACTCCGTTGCCTGCAAATAACAGAGGCAGTCCTAGGGTCCAGGAAGATGTCTGGGCACTGAACAGTGTGTGCGCTGTTTTATACAATCCGAACTATGCACTTCATTTCTGATGGAAAAATGACTTGCAGATAAAGCAGGAAAAAATCTCTGCAGGCAATTTCTCCAGGGTCGGTAAATCAAAAACCTGAAAAGACATTTGCTTTGATTACACTGTGTAACACAATTTTTGTTCCTGGGCAGTCACTGTTATTTCCTAATTGCTTATAACTTAAAAGTATGGAAAATGGTTATTTATTTACATTCTCTTATATACCATGCTATTCTGCATCAGTGTTTTTTATAATGAACAAACTGAAATTACATTGAACAGGGCATTATAACTTGGAGATAACTATTTTACAGGGAACATGGGCTATGGAGGGTTAAGTGGCTTGCCCAAGACCACAAGGAGCACCTGTGGGACTAGAAATCCCAGTCCTTCTGGACCAAGGTTGCTGTCCTCTAGTGGGATTTGAACCCCTGACCTTCTGGCCTGAAGTACCTTGCCCCAACCACTAGGCCACTCCTCCACTCTCAATAAGCTTTGCTTTTGTGAACAGGAGACTGATATTTGTGAAATTTATGTATTCCCATTGTTAAAACAGGCTTACTTGTGCCTTTTTATTCACATAAAATAAAAAATACACAGCATATATTTACTTATATTTAAGTTATTCAAGAAAGACCATAACATTTAGAAGTCAGTAGGTTTTTGACATTAATGATTTTATTGTAAATCACTTTCACGAATAAGCCCCCAGATGTAGTCTCCCATCATGTTATACTGTCCTTGGTAGCGGCGTTCAAATTTCAGTATATCCTGTTGGAAACATTCATCTTACTCCACTGAGTATGCTCCCATGTTCTCACAAGAGGAAGAGGTAGACAGAGGTGGACATACGCAGCATTGCTAGGAAAGAGGACATGCTACTGATAGGGGATTTCAATATGCCAGATGTTTTGGCACATTCCTGCTGCAGTATCTAGAAGTAAGGAGATCCTGGATTCTCTACAGGGAGAACTATTCAAGCAATTGGTAACAGACCCCACACGTGAAGGGGCCATACTGGACTTGGTGCTTACCAATGGTGAAAGTTTCTGATGTTATAATGGGAGATCATTTTGCATCCAGTGATCACCAGATGGTGTGGTTCAGTATTAGCACTAGGGCTGTTAGAATCCATTCAAAAGTGAGGGTCTTAGACTTTAGGAAGACTAACTTTGCCAAGATGGGCCAATACCTCGGAGTCATTAGCAGGATGGGAACAGCTGGGGGATTAGAAAAACAGTGGGCAAAACTGAAAGGGGATTTTTTAAGGGCAACCAACCTTTTTGTTAAAATGGTAAATAAAGGAAAAGGGGACCGCTATGGCTTTTGAAAGAAGTAGCTGAAAAAGTGAAGAAAGAGGGGAAGCCTTCATGAAATACAAGAGATCAGAGAGAGGAAGACAGGCATCTATATTTGGAAAAACTTAGAGAAGCTAGGAAAATAGTCAGGAAAGCAAAGATTCAAAAAGAGGAGGAAATAGCCAATGCAATAAAATGGGGGGATAAGTCATTTTTCAGATATGTTAGTGAGAAGAGGAAGGGCAAAAGTGGTATTGTCAGACTCAAGGGTGAAGGGGAGGAATATTTAAAAGCTGAGAATAAAGTGGAATTGCTTAACAAATATTTCTGTTCTGTGTTCACAGATGAAGAACCAGGAGCAGGACCTCAGAAAACACCCAGAAACAGGAACAGAAGCGAGGGACATCTTGAACAATTTTCAGAAGACTGTGTTCGTGAGAAACTAGCTCAACTTAAAGTAGACAAAGTGATGGGACCGGATGAGATACACCCTAGAATACTGAGGGAACTTGGGGACGTTCTAGCAGCTCCACTGACTGACCTTTTCAATGCCTCATTGGAGTCGGGAGTGGTGCCAAAGGACTGGAGAGAGGCTCATGTGGTGCCTTTACACAAAAGCAGAAGTAAGGATGTGGTTGAAAACTAAAGGCCAGTTAGTTTAACTTCGGTGGTGAGTAAATTATTGGAAATGCTGCTGAAAGAGAAAATAGTGAGGTTTTTGGGGTCCGGCGGATTACAGGATCCGGGGCGGCATGGATTCACCAGAGGCAGGTCTTGTCAGACAAATCTGATTGATTTCTTTGACTGGGTGACCAGGGAGTTGGACCGAGGGAGAGCCCTAGATGTGTTGTATTTAGATTTCAGTAAAGCCTTTGACACTGTTCCTCACAAGCGACTTATAAACAAATTGAGCACCCTAGGGATGGACCCTAAAGTTACTGCTTGGGTTAGAAATTGGTTGTATGGGAGGCGACAAAGAGTACAGGTAAATGGAGCTCACTCTGAGGAGAAGGATGTTACCAGTGGTGTGCCCCAGGGATCTGTCCTTAGTCCGATTCCTTTCTTTTTAACATCTTTGTTAGTGATATAGCAGAAGGGTTGTCGGGTAAGGTTTGCCTTTTTGCGGATGATACCAAAATCTGCAATAGAGTAGACACCCAGGAAGGTGTAGATAACATGAGGAGGGATCTAGCTGAACTTGAAGAATGGTATAGAATTTGGCAGCTGGGATTTAATGTTAAAAAATGTAAGATCTTGCATTTGGGCTGCAGCAATCCAAGGGAGCAATATAGTATAGGGGGTGAAGTACTTTTGTCCACTAAAGAACAGCAGGACCTAGGTGTGGTTGTGTCTGATCTTAAAGTAGCTAAACAGGTAGAAAAGGCAACGGCAAAAGCTAGAAGAATGCTTTGGTGCATACGGAGAGGAATGGCTAGCAGAAAAAAGGAGGTGATAGTGCCTCTGTATACTATAAGTCTTTGGTGTGACCTCATTTGGAGTATAGTGTGCAATTCTGGAGACCGCACCTTCAAAAGGATGTGAACAGGATTGATTCGGTGCAAAGGGTGGCTACTAAAATGGTTAGTGGTCTTCATTATAAAGCATATGAGGACAGACTTAGGGATCTTAATATGTACACCTTAGAGGAAAGGGCGGGATAGAGGTGATATGATTGAGATGTTTAAATACCTCTGTGGCATAAATTTTCAGGGAGAGCCTCTTTCAATTGAAAGCAAGTTCTGCTACGAGTGGACATGGGATGAGAGTGAAGGGGGATAGATTTAGGAGTGATATGCGGAAATATTTCTTTACGGAAAGAGTGGTGGATCCGTGGAATAGTCTCCCAGTGGAGGTGGTAGACATGAGGACAGGAACTTAATTCAAAAAAGCATGGGACAAACAGAGGATCTCTAAAGGAAAAAAGGGGACTGTTGTAGTTGATATGGAAGGACAGACTAGATAGGCCATGTGGTATTTTTCTGTCATATTTCTATGTTTCTGTTTCCTTGAATTTATCAAGATGAGCATCAAGGATATGGACTTTGAGAGACATCCTGCAGCCTATTTCACTGTAATTCTTAACCAGAGTCTCGAACAGCTCTACATAATTTTTGGCCTTGTGATTTCGCAAAAAGCCACAAACCACTGCAACAAAGCTGTTCCAAGCCACTTTCTCCTTCCTAGTAAGCAGTTTGGGAAATTCCATTCACTCAATCTTTATTTGTGGTCCAACAAAGACTCCGCTTCGACCTTTGCCTCAGACAATTTAGGGATGAAGTCTTCAAGGAATTTGAAGGCCTTCGACATTCTCTAAAGCTGTGACAAATTGTTTCATAAGGCTCAATTTGATGTGCAGTGGTGGCATTAGCACCTTCTGTGGTTCACCAGTGGCTCCCACTTTACATTCTTTGTCCCAACAGAAAATTCAGTTCGCTTTGGCCAGTCTTACCTGTGGTACTGTACCGTGGTGTCCCTGTTGTCCCAAAGACAACGTTAGCAGGGGAACTTGGTAAAATGGCCTTGGAGACCCATCAGAAATGCCACCATTTTAAAGTCTCTGATAACCTCCTAGCCGTACTTGGCATTCTTCAAGGTTTCTAGCAAGATCTTGACGCTCCTGTAATCTGAGGCTCACTGAGTGAGTTAGGGGAAGAGACAGATGTTCCCGTTATGTAGCAGCATGGCCCGACAGGCATGCCAAAATATGCCTTGTAAGCTTCACACATCTTGGCAGATGCTTCCACAGGTACATTTTTACTCTTGTCATGATAAATTTGCCACAGACATAGTAAAATGCGTCTGCCGGATGCTTACAGCCTCTTGATTCCATGTCAGTTCACTTAAGAAGCTAGAATGAAAATAAACTGGTGAGCTTGAGACGTGTCACTCGCTCCTAGGTTTCCAGACAGTAAGGAGGCTGCTGAACAAGTGTGCTCACTCTGTGCAAATCCATTGTTTATATAGACGCGAGGCAGAAGTGACTACAGTCACCAAAAGGCTTTTATTAAAAGTTCTCAAAAGTCATACAAAGTTCCAAAGGTTTTGCAACGTTCTGGAAAGCTCTAGAAAGTTCTAGAATTTTCCAAAAGGTACTTCAAGTTTATTTTGCACTAAATCTATCTAGAATGTCCTGCAAAATAGGTAATTTTCAAAAATATCACTCTCCTGGTCCCAAAAGCAATGTTTGTGGGCCATAATTGCCATTTCCTATGGTTTAGAGACATAAGATGTCAGAAAATAACACTTATTACCCAGGAACAAGAAAAAAGTAAAAATTTGGTACACAGTGTTAGTACTAATCTCGCAAGTAAAATTACCACTGGAGTTTGCAGCAACACAGGCAGTTTTGATTATTGCCACATTAGGCAACAGGTTACTAATTAGTTTTAGTATTAATTCCAAGTGTGTTAAAGGAGATCTTCACGAGACTGAATCTGGAAAACTGAGAAATTAGTTTAAAAAATTTATAAGTAAATGGACATCAAACAACTGGAACTATTTACTAGGAAGTTGAAACAGATTCAGTGACCAACAAGTCTCATTCTGAGTAAACAGTCATGAGGTATGAGTCTTGGGATTACTAAAGATTATGCCACTAATCGAAAGACTTAGACCTGATTCACTGTACTATTTTCTCATAGGCCCATAATTAGAGAACAGCCTTAGTGAACCAGGCCCCTAATCATGTATGGTAAAAAAAAAACAAAATTATATTGCGGAGTAATATTGCCTTACGCAACAGCGGTATGAATTGTTGCTCATGCTGTACATTCACAAAATGACATATTAAAAGCTGGAAATTTTCAATTTCTCAAACTCAATGCTTTTCTCTTTAGTTTCTCAACATTTTGCAATTTTACCATACTTCATTATTGGATTACCCTCGAGTCTTCAGTAGTTTCATCATTGCTCATGCTTAGTAAACTTGTCCCGTGGTTTAAATCATAAAATACACATCTTTTAGTTTAAAAATTACTTCACATGGTATCTTAGATCAGTTCCTTGTGGTTGAAAATGGCAAATCCTTCTGTGAGCCCATGTAGTTCTTGAAACATCTCAGATATGCACAAAAATATCTTTCCTTTGCAAAGCCTTTGTCAGAGCCTAAACCTGTCCAATTCTAAAACAAACTATAAGGAATGTGGCTTTGAAAGTAGAGCTGTAAGATATCTGCAAACACATCCAGGAGGGTTTCTTTGACTCTGGTTTCCCAGCCAGACATACGTATTTTTCCTGGAATAATGCAATCTGGGAGACTGACTGCAAGCTGCGATAAATTTAAGCTGCAGTCAAATGCAAGATTTTACCACTCTTTAGCAACTTCCTGCTTTTATCAAAATATAAAAGTTGGGAAATATAAAGTATCAGGATAAAATGTCACACATGGAAGGCTGATGGTTGTGCCATACCTTCATACAAGAGTCTGTGTACACCCTGAGGCAGATGGAGCAGATTACATCTATCCTCAAAGTTCAGAAGGCAGGAAAGCTGAGCAATGGCAGCGGAAAAGCTGAAACACGTAAATGGATTCAACATTTTAGAATGTTGCTGGAAAGGTGCAAGCTTCAGATGCATATTCTACTGCCAAAAGGCATTTCGGTGGTTGCGGCCCAATGGAACATTCTACTTGGATTTGCCATACTATAGAAATCACAGAACCAAGATAGCACTAGCATCTTAAAAAGAGGGACGTGACAAACTGCTAACACCTTTCTCACGAGCAAGGAAAATCTATTGTTCATGGTCTTAGTGTTTTCGATTGCCGCAAGGAATACACAAAGGCATGTCTACTGATCTTAGGTGTGTGCGTATGATCATTCACCATGGAAAACTGAAACTGCAGATCTGGCAGTGGAGGAATTTGATACTAGTTAGAAAACAACCACCCCTTATTCAGTTATAAGCAGGCAACGTCCAACTGCCCAAATCCTTTTGCCATCAGTCATGTGGTGCTTAGTCCTTTGACGTCTTCACACATTTTTCCATTTTGAGGTACTGTATAACTTTCACTTCTCTCGTATCGTGAATACAGGCTCTTATTTCAATTGCCCACTTCATTCTTTTCTGCTTTGGACTTCAGCTTGGTATGAAGTTAAGTTCCCAAGGCAGGTTTTCTTTGTGATGGGATCATAGTGACTCCAATATTCTTTGCTATTTGCTGTCACTGAGGAAGGCTTTGCATTGCTGTCAAACAGTGAGCTGTCCACTTGGCATCTTGCACTTTCTTTGGCTTCATAGACTACTAGGAGGGTGCCTGCATAAATCTTCCTTCATTTCTCAGTCAAACCTGTTTCTTTCTGATGACGGATTTTACTGCATTTGTTTATATTATGACTGGAACTAAAGACATATTTCCTTGTTAGAAGCTGGTTGACTGATTTACTTTAGGGTCCATCCCTAGGGTGCTCAGTTTGTTTATAAGTTGCCTGTGTGGGACAGTGTCAAAGGCTTTACCGAAATATAAATACACTGCAGTAAAGCCTTTGACACTGTTTCGCACAGGCGACTTATAAACAATCTGAGCACCGTAGGGATGGACCCTAAACTTACTGATTGGGTTAGATATTGGTTAAATGGGAGGCAACAAAGGGTACAGGTAGATGGAGCTCACTCTGAGGAGATTATCAGTGGTGTGCCACTGGGATCTGTCCTTGGTCCAATTTTGTTTAACATTTTGGTTAGTGATATTACAGGACTGTGGGGTAAGGTTTCCTTGTTTGCAGATGATACCAAAATCTGCAATAGAGTAGACACACAGGAAGGAGTCGACAACATGAGGAAGGATCTAGCTAAACTTGAAGAATGATCTAGAATATGGCAGCTGAAATTTAATGCTAAAATGGTTAGTGGTCTTCGTTATGAAGCATATGAGGACAGACGAGAGAAAAGGTGGGATGGGGCAATATGATAGACATTTAAATACCTCTGTGGCATAAATGCACAGGAGGGTCTCTTGCAATTGAAGGCAAGCTCTGCTAAGGGGGAGGGGGGTGGTGGGGTGACATAGGATGAGAGTAAAAGGGGATAGACTCAGAAGTGATATGCAGAAATATTTCTTTATGGAAAGAGTGGTAGATGCATGGAATAGTCTCCCAGTGGAGGTGGTGGACACGAAGACAGTATCTGAATTCAAAAAAGCATGGGACAAACAGAGGATCTCTAAAGGTAAAATGGGGACTATTGTAGTTGATATGGAAGGGCAGACTAGATAGGGCACGTGGTCCTTTTCTACCATCATGTTTCTGTTTCTGTTTCTAAGCCAGTCGCAATATAGCACAGATACAGTAGAAGAGTATTACACCATTAAAGCCAAGTCTTCGTCTACAAATAAAAAGTATAATTAAACTAAAAGATATACTTGCATAGATAGAGGCCAATGTACTATTGTGTAAAAAGGTTTGCACCAATAGGGCTTTGGCTAAACCCAGACTAGCATGTATTGTGATAATGCATACAATTTCAGATTTTAACCTAGGAAACCCAATTGACGTAACTTTTCACATTTGCTGTGGGGGTTATTTTAGAAGCCCCTATTCATGCTTTGGCTATCTGAAAACTGTCACTCGGATGTCCGAATTACAAGCATGTCCCTAGGTCCATTTTTAAAAACCAGGTGTGTGGACTCTCTGGCATGAGGATGCCCAAGTAGAATGGGGACAAGCCATAAGTGGTCTGGGTGGAGCAGCAAAAATGCATGTCATGGTGCAAGAATGTCTAGCCCTGGTTGTTGAGGCGTCCATGCCTATACCTGCTCCTGACCACAAACATGGTGCAAAACATTACTCATTTCATGGCTATAACGCTTGCAGGATTAGAGCAATATGTGCTTTCACCACCACAGTTAATATATTCTGGCCAGCGAATCAGCTGTGTAAATACATACTCCAAACATATTATAGCAGGCCAAGTTTCTGAAATGTCTAGTTGGGATACGCATGTCATTGAACATGGATATTCCTCTTCTGAAATATGCAAGCCAGACATCCAAGCACCTGTTTCTGTGACCATGCACTTTGGAGACATCTACATTTCTCAAATAGCCTACAGTCATGTGCATACCCGGCCTTGCTAGCTGCACAGGCCCATCCCAAACCCTGCTGCTGGGATGGTCATCTTTCGAGGCGGGTAAGGTGTGATTTCAGATGGCACTTGTACTTGCCTCCCTCCACTGCTGCCATGCCCCTAGATTTTTGGACATTCTGCTCTGAACATCTTAGTTTCTCCCTAGCAGAAAGGAAATGGAGGAAAACCAAAAATGAAATGGACAAAACGCAATACCTCTATGAACTCACTACATACCACTCAGAGACCGACAACGCGAAGAGAAACTACCACACCAAAATCATCATGACAGCCATAAACAAACCTCGAGAACTCTTCCAAATTGCCAAAAAACTGACAAAAGCACCGAGCAATTCTGATCAACTCCCAGATATCCCCCCGGATCTCCTGGCCCGACAATACAAACAACTTCAACAACCTCAACAAACACACCACTGTGCTGAAACCACAAAGACAAATCCATGCACCATCATTGACACAGACTGGAATACGTTTGATACAGCATCAAAAGAAGAGATATCTTCCACCATCTCTTGTCTGAACACCACTACCTCCCTGCTAGACCCCTGCCCTATGGACTGGATAAAGAAAACCAAGGAAGACCTGAGTGCTCCACTAACCCACAACATAAATGAATCCTTTAAGCAAGGATACATGCCGGACGCCCTCAAGACAACAATCATTCAACCAACCATGAAAAAGAACAACTTGGACCCCCTGGACCCCACCTCCTACAGACCAGTTGCAAGCCTCCCCCTCACCGCCAAGATAATAGAGAAGGTAGTCCAACGCCAGCTTCAAGATCATCTGGACATCAACGACATACTAGACCCCCAGCAACACGGTTTCCGGCCACTACATGGAGTCGAGACCCTCATAACCATTCTAATGAACACCCTCACCATAGGAACCCAAGAGAAACAATCTGGATACATCTTGATCTTCCTAGATATATCAGCGGCCTTTGACACAATCTCATGAAATCCTCATACGCAGACTTCAATCAATTGGAATCAAAGGCACTGTACTCCAATGGTTCAGGTCCTATTTAACCAACAGACAGCAACGGATCCGCACCTTCACCGCAACCTCACCCACCTACCAGCAACATCAAGGAGTACCCCAAGGATCCACCCTGTCAGCCATGCTGTTCAATATATATCTCCGCCCACTCTGCTCAGCCATACGCACCCACAACATCAACTTCCACATATACGCTGACGACATAATGCTCTACGCACCGATTACAACCACCAACCCAACAAATGATCAGCTATCAGCCTGCTTCACCGATGTGGCCAACTGGCTACAGGAAAACAACCTATCCATCAACATAAAGAAAACTGAAGCCCTTATAGTGACAAAAGAACCAGACTTCAAACCACCTACCCATCTCAACATGGGGACCACGAAAATTCAAATCCAGCCTCAAATAAGATACCTAGGTGTAATCATTGATCAAGCTCTCACCTTTAAACCTCAAATCAACAAGACCGCCGGGACGATATTCCACAAAGCTAAAACTGTACAACGCCTCCGACCCCTCCTAGAACCTCACGACTTCAGGACAGTAATGCAAGCTGTGACACTCCCTCATCTGGACTTTTGCAACATAATCTACCATGGACTTCCCGCCTCACAAACCAACCCCCTCCGAACTGCCTTAAATACTACAGCAAGGATTATTCAGAATGCAAAAAAATGGGATCACATCACCCCAATACTAAGAGACCTCCACATCCTCCCACTTGAAGCAAGAATCAAGTACAAAGCTATACTGCTCACCCACAAGACTATCCACCAAACACGGAACACCTCACTCCAGCCCCTACTGCCTCGCCCATCCCACAACAGACCAACCAGACATTCCTTCAATAACTCCATCGTTGTCCCCCACAAAAGAACCAAATCCACACAACGGACCTGCAACAGAGCTTTCGAACTTTATGCTCCATCCCTCTGGAACTCTCTGCCAAACCACATCAGAAACAACGCTGACATCACATCATTCAAGAAACAGCTCAAAACAATCCTGTTCCGCGAACATCTCTGAACAGAAAAACCACCCTATCCGCATGAACTAATACTTAGATACAGCAGAAGCGTACATGTCTATGTCCACCCCAAATCTATAAATGTGGCCCCCTGGTGACGGCCCTACCCTATAAAAGATTTACACCTCCCCCCCCTTTTTGTTATATGTTACACTGCTTTGACCCGGTGAAAAGCGGTATATAAATGCAGTTAAATAAATAAATAGGCGTCCCATTTAACATGCCACTTCACATGCAAAACTGTTAGTGCAGAATTAATGAGCTTCTTTGATGCAATGCAAAGTGGGTCATTAAAGATGAATTGGTGAAATACCTGTGCACAAACATGGCTTTGCATACCAGTTTTCCGAATGTTGCTATGAAGCTGATGGGCAGTTTCATGTGAAATATTGCTACATATGCATATCTGCCGCAAAAAGGCTCATAGTAACAGCAGTGGCAGATAAGGACCAATTAACCTACCTACATTGCTCTAGCTAAAAGTATCTTAGTTGTAAACCCTACAAACTTAACTGTATCCAGGCATTCACTTGGTTTTGTCATCTCTCTTTTTGGCCCTCTATTGTCTCAGGTGTACTGTACCTAAATCAGCTCCTAAGCTGAGTAAAAGAAAAGGGGGGCTTTTCTCCTCTCCTGCTTTTAGTACCAGCTTCTGTAGCTGTCCAAGTGTTTAGATCCTATCACAAATTTAATATGGTGACGCCTTCATTTTCAATTCCATTTTTGATGGAACAATTTAAACCTCCTAAAAATTTGAAAGTTTTTATTATATCTCCCTTTTACCCTCTTCCCTCCAGCAAGCATATTTGCAATTTTCTTTAGCCTTTCTGTCTAGAGTTTGGATTAGGGATGCAATTTTTTTTTTTTTAAGCAAAGCAGAAAGGTCCAGCGACATTTCCTATTTCATTGTGGAAATGGAACAAATAAAACCTAACAAACTGAATTTTGTTCATTTTTATTGTGCCTCTTAAAGGTAAAACCCTCATAGGATATTTTTTCTATTCCCCTGCTCCCCAGCTCTGTCTTCACAGGGCAAGAACAATCCCCAGTCACTCCTTCCCCATAGATACTTTATGTGAAATTGCACTCACTAATCCATTTAGAAATATGGCATTAGCATAAGATGTGGACAGAGGAAGACTGAGTGGGATGGGAGGAGTCCGTAAATGAGGTAAGCCTGGAGGGGCTGATTTTTAGTTTTGATGATGCAAGTTTTTGTTGGCAGGAAAAGGGGGGGGGGGACAGGGCAGTCTAGAGTTGACTGCTTTACTTTTGAAAATGAAATGAGAAAAAAATTCATTCATTTTCCTTTTTGTTTCTTTATCAAGGCAAAATAAAAGCACGCCCCTACTTACTGCTCCACCTGTGCATAGTTTTGGTTGCTCCTGCAGACATGCACAGTATTAAAGGTACAGGGGTAAAAATGCAACGTGTACTGGTGAGATGAGAATGCTTCCACTTTAAAGTGAAAATGGCTATATGTTGCAATATTCATAAGTCTTTTTGCCTCCTCCTGGGCTTATTTGCTTGCTCAGTATCGGTGCATAGGCCCATAATTAGGGTTAGCATGTAGCAGCATACATAGTAACAGCAAATGATGGCAGGAAAAGGCCAGTTGGCCAGTTTATTGCAAAGCATGCCAGTTAAGTGTACAATGCATGTTTTCAATGACCCTGAACAGTATCAGCTTTTCTCAAGGCTGTCTGGCAGGCTGAGAACATGCAATTCATAGTGGCTGGGTCGAACTAAATAGACCAGTCTTAACAAGGCTATGCAAATAGATTGAAGCATCATTTTTTATCTTCTCTTCCAGGTTTGTAGGACTGTGGATTTGTGAGCATTTTGTTCATTTGGGTGCTTAAAAGTCTAGGGCCCAATATTCAAAGACATTTAAATGGTTTACAGACCTGTAAACCATGTAAATGCTGCTTCAAGGGATATTCTGTGGCACTAACATGGCTAGCACTACCAAATATCTCTGAGTGGCACAGCTACAGGCCCCGATGCTAACTGTAGCCTCAGGGCATGTCACGGGCTTTGGCGAGCAGAATGGAGGCGGTATCCATCGCTAACCAGGCAGCACCGATATTGAGCCACTGCAGGTAAAGATAGGTGTGGGAAAAACCGGCTTATCTTTACTCATGAGAGCTAACCAAGCAGCAGCTCGATATCAGCGCTGCCCCGTTAGCTTCCATGTCAGGTGGCGCTGTGCGGCAGACCCAAATATTCAATGCCGGAGGTCGGATATGCCCCCTGCAATGAATATCCACGGTTAAGGCTCAACGGCGACTGCTATGCGCTTTAGAGGTGCATCACAGATGAATGTCGGGCCATTAAAGCATGTGCAGATCTTTTCTACGTGCACATAAGTACAAATTAACGTGCATACAATTGTTTTGCAAACTTTAAAAAGTTCTAGCATGTATACAATGCTTACCTAAAGAACGAATATTTGAAACAAACATGAAAAAATGTCCCAAAATCAGGAACATTTTGTTTTAAATCAGCACAAACTGAACTTTTTTTCTTGGCTGTGCACACACCTATAGTTTTTGCTTGTAAAGACATATTTGTGTATTTCTCTTGTTTAGCGCCCACACTGTCTTTTTAATTTATATTTGGTCGAGCAAAAGGTATAAAAAAATAGATCTAAGCCCCTATTCATCTTTCCAAGTACAAAACAATCAATAACCTTGAAGTACAAATATTTGGAGCATTAATGAACAAACCTTTTTCAAAGACAGGGAAGCTGCAAAACTAGAGGACATAACATGAAGCTGCAAGGGGTAAACGGAAAGGCAACATCAGGAAATACTTTTTCACTGAAAGGGTGGTGGATGCTTGGAGTGCCCTCCCAATGGAAGTGGTGTGGGCAGATAGTGACAGACACAGTGGATCCCTTTATAGCAACAGGATAAAATCACAATAAACATAACTATTTCTTATATCTCAACAAATAGGGGTGACTTTCATGGAGTGGTTGGTACATCACTAAACAAAGGCATGGGGAGGGGTGGCCTGCATGGAGCGGCAGGTACACCTACTCTTGCCATTTTGCTGGGCAGACTAGATGGACCATGCTGGTCTTTATCTGCCATCATTTACTATGTTACTATGTAACCAGGAGCCCAAATTTTATGCAGATTCCAGTGAATGGAATTATCTTGTGTTTAAAAGTGCAAGAATGCAGTTCATAGTGTTGCATGAATTGTTTGATCACAGAAGAGAAATTATAAATTGTTTTTGCTATTTTCCCAGCAACAGTAAAGTAACACATGCAACCATTTATGGTAAACTATTCTTAGGCTTGAATTTTTTCTATTAAGGATTGGCTGCAAGGCTAGTCCTGCTGGCCAGGTGCCACAATTTTTTACTCGTGGTACATGCTTCCTTTTTACTCTGCAAGATGGGGGATTTTAAAAAGCATGTCCAAAACAGGGCTTAACGCTCAGAAGTAGGTTTTTATAAAAAATACCATCACGATACATTTGTAAATTTGCAGGTTAATTTTATAACAGGGCCTCTGTGTGCATTTCACCCCATTTTATAAGGCTACACAGATGGCAAAATTACTTGAGCAAATCCGCAGAAATCATGGTTAAAAAGATGCCTGTTTGGAAGCAGGTATAAATGTTTGCATGTACTCACCTTCACATATGTTATAAAGAGTGCACAGAAATCACGGTTCCACCTGTGTCTTTTGCCCAAACTCCGATCCCTGTGCACGCCTATGTGTAGGTCATGTAAACATATGCACCTTTCCGTCATTGCATGCACATTTAAATGTGTACCCCTTGGGATAATTTTATAAAAGCCCTTTTATGTGTTAAAAATCCTATAGAAAATGACTCATTATGGGGAACATTTTAAAGGTCTTAGTCATGATGTAGGACATCTGGAAACTAGCACATGGACGTTTCTGGAGCCATTTTACAAATCTATTTATTTGAAAGGTTTATATACCATTTTTCCAAAGATCAAGCAGGCTTGCATTAACCATAACAGAACTTTCCAGAGAACAAGGTTAATATAACACAATAAACATAATGAAACTGTACAGCTTTACATATAACATGTGAAGGGTAAACAATATGTAGGGACTTAAGTGGGATTATAAGGGAAGGAAATGGGGGGGGGGGGAAGGATTGGAGGTTACATGGTTGGGGTTGGGTAGGTTACAGGGATGGGAGCAAGTGGTGTTTGGCATTTAAAGCTTCAGGTTATAGTTCTCAGTTTCTGATGATGATATAAGTCAAGTGTTATCTCCAATTCAAAACTTGGAAAATCAGAGAAACTTAAATCTTTGTTTACTGAATTTTTCACAGTTTTCATTGTGCTCCCCTAGGGACCTGCTCATTTGGTTCCTTAAGGAGCTGTTTAACTATCCTGAGTCGGGGATTCCTCCTCTTCAAAAGATTTATTTCCTCCCCTCAATGACTGGTAAGGACGCTTTGCTGAAAGCTGATACCTTTCGGATAGAGGTGCCTTCTGACTCCTTGGACTTGGGGACCCCGTCTGTGTAAGAGCAGTCTACTGAGGTGGTTGAAGCTAGGGCTACTTTGTTGGTATCTTTCGTATTTCTTCAGGATAAGGAAACTATCTGTTTCTTTTTTTTTGGGGGGGGGGGGGAAGAGTACAGATCTTCCCAGATGTGTCCAGGTGGACTCAATCTAGGAGGAAAAAATTTCTGGAATGCCGCACTGAGGTTTTAGCTTTGGGTGCGAGTTTCCAGTTGAGCTTTCCTTGTAAATGTGTACTTGGGTATCAGAATAAGATTTTTCATTTCTTCGAACCATCTCAACTGCATTTTTTCTTAGATGCTAAGCAATTGTGAATTCACCTTATGGTAGTATTATGGGGTTTATAAGTTGTATTTGCTTTACATCCTACTTTTTTCTTAATATTTTTCTTTGTGACCGTTCTCCTATGGTGTATATGTTCTTGAATCCTCCCTTTTCTTCTATTGTGGACTGTTAGCATTTGTAATGATGGTTGCTTTATGTTCTTTTGTGCTTATTTTTTGCATGTGCATGATAGATTGTGATATTCTTTTTCCAAGGTTTATTGTAAAATTTAATTAAATACAAAATTTAAAAAAAGTGATATCTCCAAAATGCTCTTTAAGCAGGTAAGTTTTCAGTAGCTTACAGAAGTCTACAAGGTCAGTAGTTGCTATAAGATTTCCAGGTAGTGTGTTCCATATGCTAGGCACATAAAGGAAGAATGAGCAGAAACATGTGGTTTGGTTGAACTTTGTAAGGCCGAAGAAACAACAAGTAGATATTGTACAGGGGCTCTTCTGTGACGATTATTAGGTGACTTCCTTAAAGAGTGTAGGTATTGAGAGGATAGTTTTTGATAGGTTTTGAACATTGTCATAATGATTTTGTATTTTATGTGGCTCATCAGCAGAAGCCAATGTAGCTCTTTAAGAATAGGTGTGATATGGAAAGGTCTAGGAGTCTTAATGAGTATTCTTGCAGCTGCATGCTGAACAAGTTGAAGTGGGTGTAGGGAGTTTTTGGAATCCCCTGGAAGATCGCATGGCAAAAGTCAAGGTGGGAGAAGATCACTGCCTAGAAGACCAATCAGAAATCATGGGTCTCAAGGAGTGGGCACAGTTGTTGGAGGGTTCTAATTGTTTATCAGCTTGTAGATTGAGGTAATTATCAATTGTTACTCCAAGGTATCGGGTTTCATGCTTGACCGTGAGCTTTGCGTTATTAGCTCTCAGTGAAGTTGGTGGGGAGAATGATTGATTGGTCTCTGGTTATGAAGATTACTTCTGTTTTGCTATAACTTATGGGTAGAGAATGCTCAACCATTGGTTTATTGCATTGAAACAGTTTATTGTTAGGTTCATATCAACAGAGAAAGGAGTATATATCATGTCGTTGGCATAAAGATGAAAGAAGACACCATGATGTATGAGATCAGATAGGCTGAATGTAAATGTTAAATAAGAGGGCGGATAGAGCTGAGCCTTGAGGTACTCCTTGCTTTTGAGTGTATGGATCAGAGGTGTTGGGTTCTGATTGTATAAATTGCTGGCATCCAGATAGGATCGTAGACATTTTAGAGCTAGATCTTGGATTCCAAAGCATTGTAAGCACTGTCGTAGAATAGTGTGGCAAAAGCCGCAGCAATATCTAAGAATATAAGGACAAATCCAGATGCACAGGGGAAGGATTTGGACTGGGTTAGCACTTACTGCTACTATTAATCATTTATACAGTGCTACAAGGTGTACTCGGCACTGTACAGATCCATATAAACATCGCCCCTGCTCATCAGAGCTTATAAGAACATAAGATATGCCATACTGGGTCAGACCAAGGTCCATCAAGCCCAGTATCCTGTTTTCAACAGTGGCCAATCTAGGTCATACGTACCTAGCAGTTTCCCCAAAAGACACAGGATCCAGAATGCTTCTGTTGGGTCAAGCAGTGATATCCTGGGTCCCTTTTTAATAATGGTTTATGGACCTTTCCTCCGGGAACTTGTCCAAACCTTTTTTAAACTCAGCTACACTAACAGCTTTTACTACATCCTCCGGAAACATATTCCAGAGTTTGATTACACGTTGAGTGAAAAAATATTTTCTCTTATTTGTCTTGAATAGTTTACCCTGTAGCTTCATTGCATGTCCCCTAGTCTTTCTATATTCTGATGATGTAAACAATCAATCTACGTTTACCTGTTCCACTACTTTCATTAATTTATAGACTTCTATCATATCTCCCCTCAGCTGTCTCTTTTCCAGGTTAAAGAGCCCTAACCTTTTTAGCCTTTCTTCATAGGGGTATCCTTCCATCCCCTTTACCATTTTGGTGGCTCTTCTCTGGACCTTTTCTAATAACGCTATATCCTTTTTAAGATACGGCAACCAGAATTGCACACAATATTAAAGGTGCGGTCACACCATGGAACGATAGAGGCATTATAATATCCTTTGTTTTATTTTCCATTCCTTTCCTTTATGATACCTAGCATTCTATTTGCTCTCTTAGCCATCGCTGCACACTGGGTGGAGGGTTTTAACATGTTATCTACAATGACGCCTAAATCTTTTTCCTGGATGGTGGTTCCTAATGTGAAACCTTACATCATGTAACCATAGTTTGGGTTCTTCCCTAGGTGCATAACTTTGCACTTGTCCACATTAATAATCAAGACAGACAATACAATAGACTCCATGGCCAGGCTGGAAACCATGTTGCTGCAGATCAAGTGGTGCATTGGAGTCAATATGATCTTGTAACTGAAGTTGAACAACTTTCTCCATTATTTTCACCAGAAAAGGGAGGCTTGATATTGGCCTGTATGAGTTTGGCTCTGATAGATCTAGCTTGGGTTTCTTAAGTATTGAGTGTATGGAAGCAGTTTTTAGTGTGGTGGGTATATATCCTTAAGTAAATGAAAGCCGTAACATCTTGCATATGACTGGGGCTAACTCTGCTCTTGCCATTTTAAACCACTTTACTGGGCAGGGATCAAGTGGGGATGTGGTAAGGATTCTAATATATTCAAGATTTTCAGGTGAGATGTGGTTGAATGCTTGTAGATTGCCAGTAAAGGTCTTGATGATATCTTTGGGTGTACAATGAGGGGAATTAAGCTGTTTGGAATGGAAGTATTTAATCAGGGTTTGTGATCCAGGAATGGTCTGAGAAACTGTATGTTCTCTTTTACCAAAGATCTTACAATATTGTAAGTAATCTGAGTGTATGTCCATTTTCTTTCAAGTTTTCTGATCTTCATGTTTTTAAGACCTTTAGTGTAGCATTCCATATTCCTATGGTGGACCCCAGAAGGGTGGGGAGGGTGTGCAGGGCCAGTTGCACTGATGGCCAAGTGTTGGCAAATCTAGATTGTTGAGGTTGCTCTCCAGCAGTGGGAAGTGGGATAACAGTGTCAAGTTGTTTATAGCAGCAGTAATTTGAATTGTTAGTGGTTTTGATATGACGGGATCATGTGGGGGAGTTAAAAGGAGATTGTATAGTGGTCAGACCATGGTACTTGTGTAATTTGAGTGTTAGAGAAGATGGATCACTCAAAGAACTGATAAGGGACGAAGATTAAATAAAGGGTATTACCTTTATTATGCATGGGACAACATACTATATGAGTGAAGTTTAAATAGTCCATCGCATCGGTAAAAGTTTTGGCTTGGTTCTGTGGCATAGAGGATAGGTTTAGATCATCCATGAGAGTCAAAGGGCAATTAGGATTTGTTTGGATACAGATCAATTCAAGGAGAACTGCAAGATCATCCTAATGATGATTAGAGACATCTCCGGTGAGGGAATGTCCAATTAGGCAAGGGCATGGTCGAGGCGCAATGAACTTAGATGTCCCTGTTCAATTTCAGAAATATCCAGGATATCTGCAGGCTTGTCTAGACATGCTCCAGGCACAAACAGGCATCAGGAAAGTGCTTGTTGTGTCCTTTAAAACATCCAAAGGGTGTAGATAACTAAGGGCCTGATTTGCATTTAGGCAGACTATGCATGGGTAACTAGGGCAGTTACCTGTGTAAATGCCTTTGAAAATCAGGCCTTAAGTGACTAGTGTAAGACCACAAACACCCACAGTGGGATCTGAGCCCGGGCCACCCTGCTCCAAGCCCTCTAATTTAACCATTACACTATTAGACATCCACATTCTGAGCTGCTAGTCTGGGGATGTCTATGTAACTGTTTCTATGGTGCACAGGGTTTCAGGATTTGACTGGGTTAGCATTTACTACGGCTGCCACTATTTATATACATAGAAACATAGAAACATGATGACAGAAAAAGACCACATGGCCTATCTAGTCTGTCCTTCCATAACAACTACAACAGTCCACTTTTTACCTTTAGAGATCCTCTGTGTTGGTCCCATGCTTTTTTGAATTCAGTTACTGTCCTCATCTCTACCACCTCCACTGGGAGACTATTCCATGGATCCACTACTCTTTCCGTAAAGAAATATTTCCGCATATCACTCCTGAATCTATCTCCCTTCACCCTCATCCCATGTCCCCTCGTAGCAGAACTTGCTTTCAATTGAAAGAGGCTCTCTCCCTGAACATTTATGCCACGGAGGTATTTAAACATCTCAATCATATCACCTCTATCCCGCCTTTCCTCTAAGGTGTACATATTAAGATCCTTAAGTCTGTCCTCATATGCTTTATAACGAAGCCCATGAATCATTTTAGTAGCAACCCTCTGCACCGACTCCATCCTCTTCACATCCTTTTGAAGGTGCGGTCTCCAGAATTGCACACCATACTCCAAATGAGGTCGCACCAAAGACTTATACAGAGGCATTATCACCTCCTTTTTTCTGCTAGCCATTCCTCTCCGTATGCACCCAAGCATCCTTCTAGCTTTTGCTGTCGCCTTTTCTACCTGTTTAGCTACTTTAAGATCATCAGACACAACCATGCCTAGGTCCCACTCTTCTTTAGTGGACAAAAGTACTTCACCTCCTATACTGTATTGCTCCCTTGGATTGCTGCAGCCCAAATGCATGACCTTACATTTTTTAACATTAAATCCCAGCTGCCAAATTCTAGACCATTCTTCAAGCTTAGCTAGATCCCTCCTCATGTTATCTACCCCTTCCTGGGTGTCTACTCTATTGCAGATTTTGGTATCATCCGCAAAGAGGCAAACCTTACCCGACAGCCCTTCCGCTATATCACTAACAAAGATGTTAAAAAGAATTGGACCAAGGACAGATCCCTAGGGCACACCACTGGTAACATCCTTCTCCTCAGAGTGAGCTCCATTTACTTGTACTCTTTGTCGCCTCCCACCTAACCAATTTCTAACCCAAGCAGTAACTTTAGGGTCCATCCCTAGGGTGCTCAGTTTGTTTATAAGTCGCCTGTGAGGAACAGTGTCAAAGGCTTTACAGAAATCTAAATACACCACATCTAGAGCTCTCCCTCGGTCCAACTCCCTGGTCACCCAGTCAAAGAAATCAATCAGATTTGTCTGACAAGACCTGCCTCTGGTGAATCCATGCTGCCTCGGATCCTGTAATCCACTGGACTCCAGAAACCTCACTATTTTCTCTTTCAGCAGCGTTTCCAATAATTTACTCACCACCGAAGTTAAACTAACCGGCCTGTAGTTTTCAACCACATCCTTACTTCCGCTTTTGTGTAAAGGCACCACATGAGCCTCTCTCCAGTCCTTTGGCACCACTCCAGACTCCAATGAGGCATTGAAAAGGTTAGTCAGTGGAGTTGCTAGAACGTCTCCAAGTTCCCTCAGTATTCTAGGGTGTATCCCATCCGGTCCCATTGCTTTGTCTACTTTAAGTTGAGCTAGTTTCTCACGAACACAGTCTTCTGAAAATAGTTCAAGATGTCCCTCGCTTCTGTTCTTATTTGTGGGTGTTTTCTGAGGTCCTGCTCCTGGTTCTTCATCTGTGAACACAGAACAAAAATATTTGTTAAGCAATTCCGCTTTATCCTTGTCAGCTTCTATATATTCCCCCCCTGCACCCTGAGTCTGACAATGCCACTTTTGCCCTTCCTCTTCTCACTAATATATCTGAAAAATGTCTTATCCCCCCATTTTATTGCATTGGCTATTTCCTCCTCCTTTTGAATCTTTGCCTTCTTGACTACTTTGCTAGCTTCTCTAAGTTTTTCCAAATACAGATGCCTGTCTTCCTCTCTCTGTGATCTCTTGTATTTCATGAAGGCCTCCCTCTTTTTCTTCACTTGTTCAGCTACTTCCTTCGAAATCCATAGCGGTCTCCTGCTCCTTTTGCCTTTATTTACCATTTTAACAAAAAGGTTGGTTGCCTTTAAAATACCCCCTTTCAGTTTTGCCCACTGTTTTTCTACATCTCCCAGCTGTTCCCATCCCACTAATGACTCCCTGAGGTATTGGCCCATCTTCGCAAAGTTAGTCTTCCTAAAGTCTAAGATCCTCACCTTGGAATGGATTCTAACAGCCCTAGTCCTAATACTGAACCACACCATCTGGTGATCACTGGATGCAAAATGATCTCCCACTACAACATCAGAAACACTTTCACCATTGGTAAGCACCAAGTCCAGTATGGCCCCTTCACGTGTGGGGTCTGTTACCAATTGCCTGAATAGTTCTCCCTGTAGAGAATCCAGGATCTCCTTACTTCTAGATGATACTGCAGCAGGAATGTGCCAATTAACATCTGGCATATTGAAATCTCCTATCAGTAGCACTTCCCCTTTCCTAGCAATGCTGCGTATGTCTTCAATTAACTCTCTGTCCACCTCTTCCTCTTGTGAGGGAAGTCTGTATATCACTCCAATGCAAATAGATTTCTCTTTCCCTCTTTCTAGTTTAACCCACAATGCCTCCTCTCTCCCTTTTAAGCTCTGTAATTCCAAAGCTTTAATAGTAGTTTTTACATATAGTGCCACTCCTCCTCCCCTTCTTCCTACCCTGTCCTTTCTGAATAAAGTATAGCCAGGTATAGTTACATCCCAGTCATGGTTTTCTGTGAACCACGTTTCTGTAACTGCCACTAAATCCAAGTCAGCCACTCGGCACTCTACAAATACATAGAAAGATGGTACCTGCTCATCAGAGCTTACAATCTGATCAAGACAGACAATACAATAGTTGAGAATAAGCATACAAATAGGGAAAAGGTACGAAGACGCAAGGAAAACAAGGGAGCAGGATCCAAAAGCAGCCACAAAGAGGTGAGCCTTTAGCATGGATTTGAAAAGGGGAAGTGATGAAGCCTGATGTAAGACTCTGGTAGTTCCAGGCATAAAGAGTGAGGTGAAAAGACCGAAATCTGGAGTTGGCAGTGCATAGAGAGAAGGCCAGTGGAAGAGCAGAGTTCATGAGGAGGGGTGTAGAGAGAGAGGAAAGGTAGTGAGGAGCAGCAAAATGAATGCTGAAGGAGAAGTTTGAATTGGATATGGACATTTTATTTATTTAGCTGCATTTATATCCTGCTTTTCACTGAGTCAAGGCAGTTGGGGGATACATTTAACATGAGGGGATATGAGACACATGCACTAATACTTACACAGGGAACATGGGCAATGGAGGGTTAAGTGGCTTGCCCAAGACCACAAGGAGCACCTGTGGGACTAGAAGCCCCAGTCCTTCTGGCCCAAGGTTGCTGTCCTCTAGTCGTGTGATTTGAACCACTGACCTTCTGGCCTGTGGTACCTTGCCCCAACTACTAGGCCACTCCTCCCTCCCTTTATTTAAAGCTTTCCTATACTGTGCTCTTTAAAATCAGTGTGGTTTACAAGTAACATTTCTTTGTACAAAGCAGGATGGATCTGCTTTGTACTTACATTGAACAGGTATTGCAACTTGGATTTAGAACTGGGGTAACTATATACAAGCTGAGCAATGTGTCACTGAGCTGTTGTAGCGACATGGCGTGCCCTAATAACTATGTACAGAATTGTCAGTTATTTACAATTTAGATAGTTGGGCTGATGAGTGCAGTTGCCTCAACCTGATTAGGGTGTGCTGGTGGTGTTGTCAAGGTGGGTGGGGGTATGGCGGGTGGAGTTGTATTGTTGGGATGTGAGTAATGTAGAAGAAAAAGATGGTGCTTTAATGCCTTCCTGAATTGGGTGAGGTCAGTGATCGCTCGGATAGTGGTTGGGAGGTCATTCCAGCAAGTAGGTGAGTAGAACACAAAGGCTCTGTTCTTTGTTGCCTGAGAGCATTTTGTTATTTCTTTGGGGATTACTAGTGTGTTGGTAGCAAAAATCCTTCTGGATCTCTTTGGAGGAGTGGGGTGGAGAAGGTCCGTTAGGGAGGTGGAGGATATTTTGTTGATGGCTTTGAAGGTCAGCAGTACTACTTTGTAGGTGAGCCAGAAGTTGATCGGCAGCCAGTGTAGGTCTTTTAAGATTGGGGTTATGTGGTCTCTTCTGGAGGCCCCATATAGGAAGCGGGCAGCAGCGTTCATTGTCAGCTGTAGTGGGTTCAGTATGTTCTTGGGGAGTCTGTGCAGGATAGCATTGGCATAGTCGAAGTGGGGGGTTACAAGTGCTTGGAAAATTGTTTGGAAGTCATCTGGCTGCAGCAAGGGTCGGAGATGCTGAATTGTTCACATCTTGTGGTAGATTGCCTTGATGGTGTTTATATTGCGCTTTCATGTCGGTGTCGGTCTAGCGTGATACCCAGGTAGCGGATGGTGGGTCTGCTTGGGAGCTTGGCATCTCTCATCTTCATTGATGTGGGAGGGGAAAAGGCTTTATTTCTTGTGATGAATAGTACATTTGTCTTGTTGCAGTTGATCCTGAGATTCTGTGAGTGGAGCCAGTCAGTGACAGCATCTAACTAATGTCGAAGTCAGGTTGGTCGATGGCGAATGGGGTGAACAGCAGTACATCGTCCGCATATATCAGGCAGGAGATATTGAAGGAGTGGATGATTGCACATATGGGCTGCATATATATATTGAACAGGAGGGCAGAGAGTGAGGAGCCTTGGGGGAACTCCTTGTCTTTGTTGAAAAGGCTCAGAGGTCTTGGAGCCCATTCGTACCTGTTGCCATCTGTCTGTTAGGTATGATTTGCACCAGCTCCAGGCTGAGCCATGGATTCTCTTCTCATGGAGATGCGTCAGGAGTTGCTCATGGTTGATGGAGTCAAACACAGAGGCGATGTCCAAGAAAAGAGCGTACTCTCTTCTGATGTTGTCAATCCCTGTGATTAAGGTATTAGTGTGGTGAGTAGCATCTCAACGCCATGAGATTCTCTGAAGCCGTGCTGGCATGGGTCTAGAGGGGCAGTGGTCTCAATGTGGTGCTGGATTTGACATTGGATGACCTCCTCGATTATCTTGGCTAGCAGGGGAATGTTTGAGATTGGTTGATAGGGTTCTGCCTTCTAGGGATTCAGTTTGTTGTTTTTTAGAAGGGGCCGGATGGACGTCTGAGGCTTGATGGGAAGGTTCCTGTTGAGAAGGACAGGCCTATGATCTTGGCTAGGATTGGGCTGAATTCCACGCGCAGCGATCTTATCCAGAATTCTGGGCAGGGGTCATTTGGAGCAGTAGTGGTGTTGATGGCCATGATGTCCTTGATGCATCTCTCGGATGGTGGTGTGAGTGAGGTGAGCGGCATTAGTCGTTGTGGGTTGTGACTAGGTGTGGGTTTCATGGCTGCATTGGCATTGCTGGTTTTGGCTTGTAAGTCTGCGAATTCCTGAGGGTGCAGTAGACTTGGTTGGGTGAAGGTTCTTTCGTCAGGGACTTCACTATGTTGAAGAGGTCCTGAGGTTTGTTTAGAGAGCATTGCAGGAGTTCAGAGTGGTGTTCTTTCTTTTTCTCTGAGCTTGCTTCTTGGTGTACTTTTAAGTGGGATGTGTAGGCTGACTGGTCGACTGGAGACCGGGAGCGTCACCATCTTCTTTCTAGCTTACTGAGGAGGAGTAGTGAGGTCCATACTTCTGCAGAGAACCAATGTGCTGATTTCCTTCTTTTTGGTGGCTTGTCTGAGGCAGGTGGCTTGTCTGAGGACGTGCGAAGGAGCTCAGGCTATTGTTCCATGTAGCTATCATTTCGTCCAGGCTAGGTGATGTCAGCTTGAGATTTGGAAGGACTCCATTGAGGATCTCCTCTTTGTCAAAGAGCCTGAATCGTCCTGTGGATGCCGGTAAGGCATCAGTTGCCCTGCTGGGTGAGTTGCGATCTTGATGTATGGGCATCTGAAATTTGATTAGACTGTGGTCGTACCATGGGACAGGGGTGATGGCTAGGTTGAAGCTGTAGTTCGGGCTTATGTCTGGCCATGGGATGAAGACAAAGTCCTGTTTATTTCCTTTCAGGTGGGTGGGTGTATCGACTATTTGTTCATAGCCCAGTTTGTTTAGTGCTTCAAGGAAGACTTTAGAGTGGGTACTTTGGAGAACTGGCAGGTTAGGCGCCCATTACCCAGTTTGGTATGTGTGTGTTCTTCGGGTTGCAGGCAAAGTCAATTATGGTTGAAAGGTCCTCAGAGGAGGAGGATGGGGATCTGTAGATTAGGTTAATGGTGTTGTATTTGTTGGTTATGGTGACTGTATCCAGGTGTGTTGTGCTGTTGGAAGTGAGCAGCTGAAATTGGAGCTCTGTCTTTACTAGGATGAAGGCACCTCCGCCTCTGTGGTTGGCTCTATGGCAGGTGTGGATTGAAAAGTTGGGAGGGATGAGTTGGTTGAGGAGGACTGTATCTGAATTGGACAGTAGGATGTCTAGATCAAGGTGTGTTATAAGGTCGGTGATGGCTGGCCATTTCTTGCGGACCGACCGTGCATTTATATGGGCGCATTTCAGGTTGCAAGGATTTTGGGGCTGCGCCACCTTGGCATTTGCAGGGTGTTGGAGTGATATGTAGAATAAGGGGTATGTTTACTAAACTGGGCTAACGGTTAACCCGGGCTATCTGCCACTAGATCCCATATTATTCAATGGGACCTAGTTGCAGATAGCCCGGTTTAGTAAACATACCCCTAAGTGTGGGTGCAGGGCATTGGTAGGTTTCTGTTGGTTGACAATGGGTGCTGCCGTAACATCTTTCCTAGGCTTTGTAAGATAGGAATGGGGTTGTGGTTGGAGGTGAGAGTGAGGGTCGGGCGGTGTTAAGGTGTACAGTTTCCAGTGATCCATTAGGGGGCCACTGTAACATCTGGGGCTGGTTGGCTTTTGTCCAAC
The DNA here is from genome assembly GCA_033557465.1 of Ichthyophis bannanicus. Taxonomy (NCBI): domain Eukaryota; kingdom Metazoa; phylum Chordata; class Amphibia; order Gymnophiona; family Ichthyophiidae; genus Ichthyophis; species Ichthyophis bannanicus. Next base: position 33,698,536 of record CM066050.1, on the reverse strand, counting down.
CGTACATGTTGAAGGACCATCGGTAAACATAGTAACCATTTCCATCCTCTTGCTCTGTAATAAAAGTAAGGATACATGGTTGTGGAGCTCGAGGAGTTTTACCACCTTGCACAACTCCACAAACCAGTGAAAGTTCACCTTTTCCTTCTTCGTCTACTTCCTCATCTACCTTCTCCTCTTCTTCCTCTTCTATAAGTGCCTTAAGACATTTTTCCCTATTTGTCAGGTTTAACTCCCATCTTCTAAGGTTTGCGGTACCGATGGTTCACTTCTAGTCTCGAGTCTTGCCCTTTGGACTAGCCACGGTGCTACGGACCTTCACCAAGGTAATGGTCATCGTGGTGGCGGCCCTATGCCAGGAAGGAATTCTGGTACACCTGTATCTGGATAATTGTCTCATCAGGGCGAAGTCCAAAAGACTCCTGCGAGGCAACGGCAAGAGTCCTCGAGCTGTTACAGAGCTTAGGCTGGGTGGTCAATCTGACCAAAAGCCAGCTGCAGCTGCTTCAGTGCCTAGTTTACTTGGGCACTCAGTTCAACACAGCAGCAGGCATTGTCTCCCTCTCGGAGGAGCGCATTCACAAAATACAACAACAAGTAGGCAGATTTTTGTGCAAGATAAAGAGAAAAGAAAAGGAGTGGAGTGCAGTCTCCTGCAGGATTGTACATAGTTGATGTTAGCAGTTTCATTAGGGTATGCTTAGGCTGCTTGGTTATTAGGCGACTGGATGCTGGGGATGGAGGGGGAGCTCTTCTACTGGGTTATCAGATTCCTGACAAGCTCAATTCTCAGCTGCTGGAGAATGGTGACTACCCAAGCGTACATGGATTCCCTGGACGGGCCTGGAGTCCTTACCTGCTAATTTCTCCTTTCTGGGGCAAAGTTATGGCTTGGCCAGTCAGCACTGACAGGGCCATGCTGAGCCAAATACCTCCATGGCTCCGTCCAGCCGCTGCCTGCTCTTGCCCTGCTACTGTCGTCCTGTTTTCTCCACGGTGTCAACGGCAGCAGCAGAGCAGACCCAACTTTAAAATGAAAATGAAAAAAAAACAACAAAAAAAACCACACTGGTCTTTCGACTCCACACTTTAAACAGATCTGATCCCTCCCTGCTCTGATTTTGCATCAGAGGTGGGAGGGGCCAGAACTGCGGAAAGACCAGGTCTGCTCAGCTGCTGCCAGTGCTACCACAGCTGAGAAAACAAAGTGGCGGCAGTAGGGCAACAACAGGCAGCCAAAATGTACCCCCTAAGCCTTTGCGCCCTGTGCAGCTGTACCGCTCGCACAGGGCTAGGTACGGCACTGAGCACTGATATTCTGAGCTGGCAGGTAAGTTTAACTGGTTAACTAAGTCTGTTGAAATAGCAGACCAAATGCTAAGCTAACAATTGTTTTCTTTTAACTTTAGACCGAATAATCAGCATCAACCTAAGTTTCATGTAAATTGAATCCACTTTTTTCGTTTTGTTTTGAACTAGAGGTAATTTCACGTCAAATGAAGACAGCACTAACAGCTTCTATTTGACTCGATTTGCATGACATGTCATAAGATTTAGGGAAATGCTAGGGTCATTTACTTTACAAGCAGAAGAATTTGCTATGCATTAAGGGGGTTATTTTGAAAGGACTATTCATGCTTTGGATGTCTGCAAATGGGCATGCAGATATCCAAATATCGTTGGCAGTGTGAGGAGATCCAAGCTTCGAAGGGGATGTGGCCGAGGCATATCGGGGGCATTTCAGACAGGATGGGCATGCATGGCCGATTTTAGAATTGGCATTCATGCCTGTATTCAGCAGCAGGAGCATCAATGTCTGTTCGTGCTCGAGGGTATGAATAAGCATCAGAAAAGCTCTTCTGCTATCCTGACACATAGGGCATAGAGAAGGAGGTAAACGGATATCCCTTATACTGGTTTTCACTTAGAATAGTCACATGTGTTCGTATCAGCCTGCCAATGCGCATTCCCCATGCAAAACAGCGGATGTCGATGTGCATATTATACTGGATGGTCAAGTTTTTGTAGCAGGGGATCTATGTTGCCACCTCCATGGCTGTTCTTGTCAGATATCCAAGTTTTAGCCTGATTTTAGAAACTTGAACAGACGTTTTCCCGGATGTCTTGCTCTGGACATCCCAGATTCAACCTGAATATCCTATATAGAATGTCACTTCATGTCTCTAGTATGCACATTGCATGCATGCCATGTGCCATCAAGTCAGTGCTGACTCCTGGCGACCCAGCAGCCCCTGGGTTTTCAAGGCAGTGTAATGAAGTAGATTGCCAGGCCTTTCTTCCACGATAATGGAGGGTTAAGTGACTTGCCCAAGGCCACAAGGAGTGTTAATGGGAATCAAACTCTCATCTCTTGGGTACCAAGCCAGCGCTCAAATTACCAGGCTACTCCTCCACTCCAGTATGCATGTTAGAGCTCCTTATAATATAGACACATATCAATGAAGAAATGCCATAAGCAAATTCAGTTATAGCAGGCGTATGGGCAATAAAGTGGCATACTCTTCTTCATGCACCATTTAGCACATGCTAGCTAAGACTAAACCACCCAATATTCGGCTCGTGGCAGTCAACATTCTTTTTTAAACGCTAGCCACCGCAGGCAAATGAAACCAGATATTCAGTGATGCCCAGGTAGTGACTTCTGCAGAATATCCCGTTTCAGCAGTGACTACTACCGGCTATTCGGATAGCCAGACTGTACAATGTTAGACCTGCTATTTTTGGTCTAGCTTTATGGAGTTCCTTTTCCAGTTAGTGGACTGAAAATTGCCATTAACCAGATAAAATATTATATTGCCCCCCCCCTCCCCTCAACCACGAACCTCCTTGACACCATCAAATAGTGCTACAGCAGTTAGAGGAAATATTAAGTGACACTATCCAGATAGTGCTGCTGAACATAGAGTTCAGTGGGGTTTAGCCAGTTAGGGATAAAGCCTTTTAAATATCGGGCCCCAAAACGTTAACACTTACCTCAGGGCAGTGTAAATGTTTTGCTCATATACTATTACAAGGAGAAAGCCAATAGCATGGATTGAGAGGTTATTGAAGGCGATGGGTCTGTTTGAGCAAAAGATAATGAAATAGAGGAGAGATAAGTGATGGAAGAGAGAAAGGTGAGATACCAACATAAACAAATGAACGTGTCCAAAAACATTCCACACTTATTTATTAAGAGATCTATTTTGAAATGAAAGAGGCACTGATGACAAATGTTTAAACAACCTACACTGCAGAGTAACTGTACAACAAAGGTCCCATCCCACAAGCTATAATCCTATGCCATGAGTGTGCAGAGAATTTACACCTGTATTAAGAGTCTTGCATAGCCTCAGCTGGTATTAACAGCCTGCAAAGCAATAGTTGAAGCCAAAACAAGGCTGTAGCGGTTGAAGAGGAAGTCCATCCCAAAGGGTATCTATTGGATACTCATGAGACAGCCTCATCCCACCCAAGGCTGGATGCCTCTTACTAGCTGAAAAAAGTGCCGATACTTGGTACCATCACGTACCCCTCAAAAAAAAAAGTTGTGTTAAAGCATATATTACTCCAGCAAAAGGAACGTGCAGGTTTGTGTTACCCAAGCTTAAAGTTATTAATGGAGGGAGGTGGTAGGATGAAGATATTCAGACCTATTGCAGTAAGTGGATGATTTATTGTTTGTTTTCTTCATGCCTGATATTCAGTTAGGATTTCTATTTGTGTGGTCCCCATTAACAGATACATTTATCCAGACAGGGGTTGAATACTACCTCTTTCTGACTGGAGAAATGTTTGGCTCTGGTCCCAGAACACCCCTGACTGGCTGACTAATGGTCAGATGTCAAAATGTCCAGCAACAATTTATTCCTTGGATGGAATGAAATAAATAAAAGCATGCTTCCAATTAGCATTTCTTTTCATGAGTTCATATACATGCTTTAAGAGGTGAATTACTAATGCACATAAAAACCCCTATGGCAGTGATGGCTAACCTTTTTGAGCCCGAGTGCCCAAACTGCCGCACAAAACCAAAGAATTTCCTCAAAGTGCCAGCACGTCAATTAAACCTTAACAACAAGATTTTAGTATCTAAAAACTCTTTATAAAGTTGCCTGAACTATGTAACATCATTTGTAAAGGTTGGAATCTTTGTATTGTCAGAGAATCAATTTGATTCACAATCCTATGGTTTTCATTTCAATTTATTGGCAATTTATAATGTTTTAATGATTTCATTCAATTTAATGAATTTAGGAAGAATTTGATTCAGTTACACAATATATTTTAAATGTATTATTCACATAACATGTCAAATGTATCCTGAGTAAAAAAAGATAAACTTCTTAAAACTGTTAACTGTGTCATGACTCGGTGTGTATTCCCAAAGAATCTATACATGAAAAAATTAATGTGATGTTTGTTGTTGCATGCATGCTGATAACTTGTCAAAGAGATATCTTTCTACCTTTTGTGCATTTTTTTTCAGTTGCAATTGCTCCAGCCACTTTCTTCTGGTTTCTTCATGTTTTCTGCTAACTCTCCATCATCTGCTGTCCATTTGTCCTTTCTTCTCTCTTCTAGTTTTTTTTTCCATTCTCTCTCTCTACATCCGCTTTAACATACTAATCTTTCTCCTTTTGCTCTTTCCTCATTCCTATTTCATCCACTCGAATTTTACCCCTCCATTCTCAATCCCCACTTACTCTCCCAATACCCTGCCAATTGTAGATTTTTTATCCCTCCCACACAAAATATTTTTCCCCTCTCCATTTTTTTTTTTTGAAACTTTTATTTTCATTTTGCAACAAACAAAAGAAACAACACACCAAAAGAGACAAAACAAGTATCCAATAAGGAAAAGTAAACCCATTACCCCCCACCCCGGTGCTTCTTCTCTACCCGTTTGTATCAGCATGTGAGCGCTTCCAATTAACAGTGATTATACATCAAACGATCAAAAAAAAAAAAGTATCCACAATACAGCATGATCATGAGACAGAGATATATACAAAGTTAGACAGTCAGATGAGAGCATTTAGCAAAATGTACATATTCATTGAACATCTTCCGTTAAGACCAATAAGAAGGAGTCTGAACGGAGGAAGCGCACAGACGAAGTATTTGTTCATATTTACTGTAGAGACAGGCATGATTCCACCATTCATTGAGGCTCAGATGGGAACTAATTTCCCAGTATTACTTAATGAGGGAAACAGCAATGCCAAGCATAAAGTTCAAAAGGAGATAAGCCATTTCTTGGGAGAGGGGGGATCCCCGCAACTGGGCGAAGTCCCTCTATCTTCCAGGAAAGGGACTCCTGAGAGTGCAATATAGACTAAATACGACCCCAGACCCGACGCCAGTTATACTGTAGTGCGGGATATTCATGCATAACATGAAATGAAGTAATAAACCAATGGCCACAGGACATGTCCAGCAACCATTACCCTGAGTAGTGTTCCATTTGTCTAAACTGTGAGGAGTGTAAAAACACCGGTGGGCTAGAAAGAAGAGGGTCTGAGTGAGTGAGGCGGGTCGGAAACCCGTGTCCCTCTGCTCCAGATAAGGCTCCATTGCTCCGAGGTTAAAGTCACATGCAATTCTCTCTCCCATACTTTCTGCGCTATAGAGGTATCTCTAGTGATAGCATTACATAAGGTTTAGTAAAATTGGATGCTACACCCGGTAAACTACCGAGAGATCGGAAGTTTCCAATCAACCTTATGCGGAGAGTGCCGATGGCGGGAGTACTCTAGTGCTCCGAATGCAATGCTGAGGTTACACTGACCAGAGTCGGGAGTCGAAAGGTTGCATAGGAGTATTAAAGGCACCTAAAGTGTCGAAAAACATTGGTGGATAGTGGGAGTCTAATGGGAGAGTCATACCAGGGAGTAAGGTAAGAGGAATCGGTGAACAAAGGCCCGCTACTATATCTAGCCACACAGGTCTGCTCGGTACTGGAGCTTCCAACCACCAAGCACCTTGTTTGAAAAGAAAAGATTGAGGGAACACTTGAGTAAAATCGCCACCAAGTATTAATGGAGCATTGGCGGAGGCCGAGGCCAACTGCGCAAGACTTGCATAGTGAGCAGGGTTGTCCACATTCTGGACATAGTGCAAATACACGGGAATTCACTATCTCCAACCTTAAGGTGTACACGGGCCCATCTACCCTCCATGTCAGCGCTAATATCAGGTACAGTAGCGTGCAAAGACTTCTGAACCAGAATGACTATCCCGTACCATTTGGAAACGGTGGGAGAATAGGCAGCTACCATGTGAGGCCTAGCATTGAGTTTCAGTGTTTCAGCAGAGTGTAATGCGTTTCCTAAAGAAACACCTAATCACCGTGCTCGTGGCTAAGATAGCTAAGGATTTTCTTTCTGCTGAGTGGACCAGCAATGCCTTGTACGATGAATAATAAGATTTTACATGAGGCCATTCAGAAAAGTTAAAATTCTGAGCATGATAGCACACATAATTTCACTGTATCCCTCAAACTGACTGTATCTGGCTGTACACATGACATAGGAAAAATAAGCTAATATAATACAATGAAGCGCCCCACATTAACAAAGAAAACCGCAGTACGGTAGAGGAGAAGCAAAACCCCAAAATTACTGGCGACCATGTGTCTGCGGGGAGAAACCCCAGAGAAGGCCGAAATTGAAAAAACATATAACCTGTAGGACTGTGCGTGCTCCGAATCCGACCGAGGCACACATCATGAAGGGATAGGAGACCAAAGACAAAGTCATACAGAGAAAGAAAGAAAGTCCAGGCTATTTCTGTGCTGGGCTATGACCGCCGCATCGGGCCCTTCAAAATGGCGGACAGAGCCGGCAGATAAGAGTCCAAGATTTGGGATTAGCGCATCTGTTCTGCTTCTTTGGAGTCCAAAAATGTTGATAATAGATCAGGATCCTCGAACGTCCTGGTCTGGTTGTGGAGAGTCACTCGAAGCTTCGCTGGATACAACAGGCCAAAGCGAGCCTGTAGCTGTTGAAGTCGAGGGCGAAGAGCAAGGAGTTTCTTCCGATGGTCAACGGTAGGCTTTGCCAAATCAGGAAAGAAGGAGACCTTACGACCTTCATATTCCAAATGATGATTCGCTCGGGCAGCATGTAAAATTTGTTCCACTTGTTGATATCGTAGCAAGCTAAAGATAATAGGCCGGGGGGTCGTGCGGTTGAGCGCCATGCGGGCAGGAACACGGTGTGCTCGATCGATTTCCAGTTCTCTGTGAAAAGTGATCTTCAGCAAGGAGGGAAGAGTTTTGAGCAAGAATTCTCTTATATCTCCTGCTTCCACCCCCTCCGGCATTCCGAGGAGCCTCACATTGTTGCGACGGGCGCGATTATTGCTATCTTCCAACTCCTTTTGAAGATTCTGTATCTGGCGCTCAGCCTCGTCCAGTTTGCCCAAGCGCACCTCGTGCGAGTCGAGGACCCCCGCCATATTGTCCTGCCGTAATGAAAGACCTTCAAGTCGGTCTTGGAGCACTCCAAAGTCTTCTCGCATGGCTCGAAGCGCTGCTCCATTAGACTGCACCAATTCCTTCACGCGGCGTATTTCCTCCAAAATCTCCAGGTGCATTGCGGGGTTTTCACGAAAAGGAACCATCTTCTGCGGGGAGGATACCTCCGTTTTGGAGCGTTTTCCGTGAGAAGAAGAAGGAGACCCGAAGTCCAAGCGCGCTGGTTTGTGGGCCGCCATCCCCCCCGAGGTGCCCCGGTCAGCTCGGAGCGAAATAGTAAATTTATATAGGTATTAAGTCAGGATTCTGAGTAGGCCTCTCGGGAGCTTCAACGCAAAGCGTCCTACCCGCTGGACATCAGGCTCCGCCCCCCTCCCCTCTCCATTTTACTCTCCCAGCCCCATCCCATTCTAATCCTCCCCCAACATCAGCTCCCTTCTAGTTCCAGCCTCACCCAGCATCCATTCCCTTCTAGTCCCTGCATCAGCCCATTTCCAGTCCTAGCCCCCCATCAGCCCATTTCCAGTCCTAGCAACCCCCCAACCCAATACCAGTCCTAGCCCCCCCATCAACCCACTTCCAGTCCTAACCCCATCAACCCATTTCCAGTCAGCCCCCCACAGCCCATTACCAGTCCTAACCCCCCCATCAGCCCACAGCCCATTACCAGTCCTAACCCCATCAGCCCACCTCAAGTCCTAACCCCTCCCTATCTGCCCATTTCCTGTCCTAGCCCCCCATAGCCCATTATCAGTCCTAACCCCCCCATAGCCCATTACCAGACAGCCCCCATCAGCCAACAGCCCATTACCAGTCTTAACACCCCCATAGCCCATTACCAGTTCTAACCCCCCCAACAGCCCACAGCCCATTACCAGTCCTAACCACATCAACCCACCTCAAGTCCTAACCCCTCCCCATCAGCCCATTTCCTGTCCTAGCCCCCCCATAGCCCATCAGCACTCCTAACCCCCCCAGCCCCCCCATAGCCCATCAGAACTCCTAACCCCCCATAGCCCATCAGCACTCCTAACCCCCCCCAGCCCCCCCCCCAGCCCCCCCATAGCCAATCAGACCTCCTAACCCCCCATAGCCCATCAGCACTCCTACCCCCCCAGCCCCCCATAGCCCATGAGCACTCCTAACCCCCCCAGCCCATCAGCACTCCTAACCCCCATAGCCCATCAGCACTCCTAACCCCCCCCAGCCCGCCCATAGCCCATCAGCACTCCTAACCCCCCCCAGCCCATCAGCACTCCTACCCCCCCCCAGCCCCCCCATAGCCCATCAGCACTCCTAACCCCCCCAGCCCATCAGCAATCCTAACCCCCCCCGCCCATCAGCAATCCTAACCCCCCCCCCAGCCCCGCCCAGCCCCGCCGAGGGAATTTTTTTTTTTTTAAAGCTGTCTTCTCCCGCTGCCGGGGCCGCCGCGGCAGAATCGAGTGTGCCGCGGGGCCCCCCCCCTGCCCAGCACAGCCTGCCCTCCCCCTCTATCCGCTCTCTCGTCGCAGCTCACAGTGACACGCGCCGGCTTTCAGAGAGCGAGGGAAGAGTTTCTCCCTCGCTGCTCTGTTAAGCCCGCGGGGGCTGATGGGAAGTTCCCATCAGCCCCCGCGGGCTTAACAGAGCCGCGAAAGGGAAACTAATCCCTTCGCGCTCTGAAAGCCGGCGCGTGTCACTGTGAGCTGCGACGAGAGCGCGGATAGAGGGGGAGGGCAGGCTGTGCTGGGCAGGGGGGGCCCCGCGGCACACTCGATTCTGCCGCGGCGGCCCCTGCAGCGGGAGAAGACAGCTTTTTTTTTTTTTTAAATTTTACTTGCGGACCTTCCCGCGTGCCAGCTGCAAGGCCTTCGCGTGCCACAGCTGGCACGCGTGCCATAGGTTCGCCATCGCTGCCCTATGGTATTGCAGTAATGCACATTAGTTTTAACACAGGTAATGCATTTGAAATGTAAAGGCACATTTTACATAATTATTACAATTATGCTGGCCATTTAAAAACAATTCTGCTAAACATGGAACCATTTCTAAAAGCTGATAAACCATTATTAAAAGGGACTCTGGAAATGCACTGCTTGCCCCGAGACAAGCCTTGGGAACCTGCCAGGTACTTGTGGCCTGGATTGGCTACTGTTGGAAACAGGTTACTGGGCTCAATAGACCTTAGTCTGATTCAGTAAGGCTTTTGTTATGTTATTGCTCCTCCTGCAACCCATACGTGTCTTTTAAGAAGAGCATTTCAAAAAGATACATGTGGGACAAATCAACAGGGGAAACCTGGCAATCTACACTCCAGTGCTGTATCTGGGCCATTTTGCCGATTCTCTTCATTCTAGAGGACACTCTTGCCCCATTTCAGTTTGGAGAGCGAAATAAACATTGTAAAGGAGGACCCAAAGGAGCCCTTTTAAATTCGGGTTCATGCCAGAGAACAGATATACATTTGGACATAGATGATTTTGGGCTCCCCCCCCCCCCATGTACCCCTTCCACTTTGTGTACATTTCACCCTTTATAAAACGACCATTGACATGTGGCCTGATTCACCAGTGTGTATGACTGCTTATACATAGGGTTGCCAACTGGCTCCAGATGCGCCCGACACGCTTGATCCAGTCCTAGGTTTACTCCACTGCATGCAGGGTCATGTAGTTCTAATTTTTCCATTGCACCCTATAATAAAAGCAAGACTACATGTCCCTGCATGCAATGGGGTAGACCCAGGACTGGATCAAGCCTGTCGGGCGCATCAGGAGCCAGTGGGCGCATCTGGAGCCAGTTGGCAACCCTACTTATACACCTTTAGGTCCGGAATAGGGCTTCTAAAATATGAATAAGCCCCACTGGATACAATGGGATCTGCATTAGAAAAACATGTTCGTCCACAGTGAGCTCACCGCAGATTGCTGCACATTCATGAATAGTCCTGAAAGTGAACATTAAGGGGTTGATCAGAGATTGAGCCAGGGTTTTTGATTCCCCTGCCAACTATAAATCAGCCCCCCTGTCCTAACAGCCTTCCCCCACCGGAGTTGCTGCCGCTGCCTCTCTACATCTTCAGAAGGAAATCTGGTGCAAGTCTGTCTCCAACCTCACGAAACTTGCACCAGAGTTCCCTCCTGCACACATGACTTCAAGCTAAAGCGACGAGCCTGACATGCAGAGAGCCAGCACAAGAGACCAGTGCTTGTGGCAGCCTTTGACACCTATCAAAAACTGCTGCCTCCCAAACATTGCTCCCCCCCTGCTGTTTGCTGATCTTACTATGTTGCACTGGCCCGGTCTGGACGGCAAATGGGAGGTTTCCTGGGCTGCATAGCATGGTGATGGGGAGAGCATTTTTATGGACGGAAAGGGATTCCGTAGGATGGTTTTAGGTTTTAGGTTTAGGAAGTTCCCATCAGCCCCCACGGGCTTAACAGAGCCGCGAAATGGAAACTCTCCCCCTCGCGCTCTGAAAGCCGGCATGTGTAACTGCAGCTGCAAAGAGGGAGCTGATGCAGGGGAGGGCAGGCTCTGCCGGGCAGGGGGGGCCCCACGGCACACTCTATTCTGCCGCGGCCCCGGCCCCGGCATCAGCAGCAGACAGTTTTTTTTATTTTAAATTTTCCCTGGGCTGGGGGGTGGGGGGTTAGGAGTGGTGATGGGCTATGGGGGAGCTAAGCCTGGATATGGGCTGATGGGATTAGGACTGGTAATGGGCTATGGGGGGCTTAAACTGAGAATTGGGTGATGGGGGATTTAGGACTAGAAATGGGCTGATGGGATTATTTATTTTATTATTTATTTATTTATAGTCTCTTATATACCGCACTATTCAGCATCAGCGCGGTTTACAATAAACAAGGAGTTACACAATTCAACGGTACTTTGTGTTTACAGAAAAAACAGGAAACAGGGATTAGGACTGGGAGTGGGCTGATGGGGAGGTTAGGACGTAATGGGCTATGGGGGGGCTTAAACTGAGAATTGGATGATGGGGGGTTAGGACTGGAAATGGGCTGTTGTGATTAGGACTGGGAGTGGGCTGATGGGGGCTTAGGACTGGTAATAGGCTATGGGGGGCTAGGACTGGTAATGGGTTGGGGGGATTGCTAGGATTGGAAATGGGCTGAGTGGAAGGGAAGGCTTGAACTGCAAATAGCTGATGGGGAGGGGGGCTTGGAATGAAAATGGGCTGAGTGGAAGGGGGCTTGAACTGCAACTAGCTGATGGGAAGGGGGCGTGGAAAGGAAATGGGCTGAGGGGAAGTGGCAGGCTTGAACTGAAAATACCTGATGGGGAGGGGGGCTTGCATTGTAAATGGGCTGAGTGGAAGGGGGCTTGAACTGCAAATAGCTGATGGGAAGGGGGGCTTGGAATGGGCTCATGGGAGGGAGCTAGGACAGGAAATTGGCTGATGGAGGGGCTAGGATAGGACTGGGAATTGGGTGTTGGGGGGAGCTAAGATTGAAAATGGGCTGTGGTGGGGGCTTGGATTGAAATGGACTCATGGAGGGGCTAGAACTGGAAGTAGGCTCATGGGGGGCTTGGATTGGAAATGGGCTGAGTGGAGGGGAGCTAGGATTTGACATGGGCTGATGGTGGGGCTAGGAAAGGACTAGAAATGGGCTGATGGGAGGCTGGTATTGGAAATGAGCTGATGAAGGGACTCGTATAGGACTGGAAATGGATGGGGGAGCTAGGACTGGAAATGGGCTGATGGGGGGACTAGAAGGGAGCGGATACTGGGTGGGGCTGGAACTAGAAGGGAGCTGATGTTGGGGGAGATTAGAAGGGGATGGGGCTGGGAGAGTGAAATGGAGAGGGGAAAAATATTTTGTGTGGGGGGAAGAAAAATCTACAATTGGCCGGGTGTTGGGAGAGTAAGTGGGGATTGAGGATGGAGGGGTAAAATTTGAGTGGATGAAATAGGAATGAGGAAAGAGCAAAAGGAGCAAGATTAGTATGTTAAAACAGATGTAGAGGTAGAATGGAAAAAAACTAGAAGAGTGAAGAAAGGACAAATGGACAGCAGACGATGGAGAGTTAGCAGAAGACACAAATAAACCAGAAGAAAGTGACTGGAACAATTGCAACTGAAAAAAAATGCACAAAAGGTACAAAGATATCTCTTTATTTTGAATTTATTAACTGGAATATGTCAGCTCTGGGAAATGTGCATCATTAACGTCTGCGCTTTGTTTAGTACAAGAGGAAATTAATTTATAGTTTTATTTCTAGTGTTGTATATTCCAAGTTTGGCTTTTGGGGTTCCCAGTTTAATTATTGTCTTCCTGTTTCTAAATTGTGATTCCTTGTTTGGTGATGGTCTATGTTCTGCATGTGTAACTGAGCTGAGGTATTCTGTTTATGTAATTCCTATTTATTTATTTTATTTATTTGCAGTCTCTTTTATACCGCGCTATTCGACATCAGTGCGGTTTACAATGAACATAAGAGTTGCACATCTCAATTTCGTGATTTGTGCTTACAGTGAAACAGGTATAATAACTTGGGTATACATTAAACAGGAAAATTAAACTTGGGTATGCATTAAGCAGGTATAACAGGTAAAATAGGGTATAAATAACCAGTCCCTTGACATTGCCACTTGTTCTATTTCCCCAGTAGGTCATGTCTTGTTGTTCTCTGAAATGTATAGGTTTAATATTTGCAGTGTTGCCTTTTGATAGGTATGGTATGGTGTTTTATGAGTCCTTGTAGTGCTGTTAGGATACGGCAGGTTTGCTATGGGTTTAAATGGGCAGTGTTTGTAGTAGTTCCTAATGTGCCTGGCGGTTGGCACTGTATTATAGTAATGTAGAAATCTTTTAGTCTTTCTTTATCCATACACTCATGAAGAAGCATGTTTACTAAAAGTTAGTGTATGGTAACATTATGCAAATATTTATGCAAATGAGGCCCCTTATGCAAATGAGGCCCCACACCGAGTCTCCGCAGGTGGCCCCGCACCCCCCTTGGGCCGCCCCTGCTTGTGACCTTGGGCAAGTCACTTTACCCTCCATTGCCTCAGAAGAAAAGGCCTGGCAGTCTACTTCTGGTGATACACTGCCAAGAAAACCCAGAGGCAGCTGGGTCGCTAGGAGTCAGCACTGACTTGACGGCACTAAAAAAACAAAACATATTTAACTATAGGAAGTGTGTATTTTTTCCCCTTATAAGCTTCATCACCTGTAAATGTATCATTGGTCTGCATTGCCAAAGAGCTCAAGTTTGGTTTCATCTGTCCACAGAACATTTTCCCAGAAGGGCTCTGGTTTCTCAAGGTGAGTTTGGGCAAAGATCAGGCGTGCCTTTTGATGTCTGTCTTTGGGCAGTGGGATCCTCTTTGGCCTTTGCCCATAAAGTCCTTCTTTGTTTAGTGGACAGCATATAGTGTGGGTTGAAACCACCATTCCAAATTGCTCCAGGTCAGCCTTAAGCTCTTTGGATATTATACATGGTGTTCCAACTGTTCGCACTGTTCTCCAAAGAGTTCCACCATGTCCTAGGAGGTTGTTGATTGGTTCTGTGAGCATAAAACCTCTTATTAAGATTGCAAGCTGTTGTTAAGTGCCGTCAAGTCGGTGTCGACTCATGGTGACCCTCTGGATAGTTGTCCCAAACTGTGTTCGATCTTCAGTCAGGCAGCTCATTGTTGACAGACTGGCACCCATAGCTGCTGTTGTATTGATCCATTTCATTGCTGGCCTTTCTCTTTTGTGTTGACCTTCCATCTTGCCAGGCATGATGCCCTTCTCTAATGATCTCTCTCTTCGCAAGATGTGTCCAAAGTATGAAAGTCGAAGTCTTGTCATCTGAGCTTCTAAAGAAAGCTTAGGTTTGATCTCCTCTAGTACTGACTGGTTTGTTCTTCGGGCAGTCCATGGTATACGCGATTCGTCGCCAGCACCATAATTCAAAGGCACCAATTTTCTTCCTGTCTTTCTTTTTCACTGTCCAACTTTCACATCCAGATGTCACTGAAAATGCCATGGCTTGAACAAATCAAATGGTTGTATGGAGAGAAATATCTCTGTTCTTGAGAATCTTGTCTAGATCCTTCATAGCCATTCTGCCAAGAGCAATGCTTCATCTGATTTCTTGACTGCTTGTTGCTTCTTTATTGATAGTTGACAACTTTAACCTACTTGAATCAACTATTTCAATTTCTTCTCCATCAACGATGAACTTTATTCATTTTGTCAGTTGTCAGGATCTTTGTCTTAACATTAAGGTGCAGACCCATTTTAAGACTATATTCCTTGATCTTGAGAAGCAAATGTTTCAAATCGTCTTCACTTTCAGCCAGTAGTGTGGTATCATCAGCATAGCAAAGGTTGTTGAGTCTTCCACCAATCTTCACATCTCTGTTTTCATACAGCCCTGCTTCTCTTCTGATTTGTTCTGCATATAAATTAAATAGGTAGGTGGAAAGTATGCAGCCTTGTTGTACACCTTTGCTGATTTTAAACCATTCTGTTTCTCCTAGTTTTGTTTGAACTGTTGCTTCTTGATCAGTGTATAGGTTGTGCAAGAGAACATTCAGGTGTTCTGGTATACCCATGCTTCTTAATGTGACCCAGAGTTTCTCATGGTTTAGACAGTCAAAAGCCTTGCTGTAGTCAACAAAACAGATATAGATATCCTTTTGGTATTTTTTTGTTTTTTCAAGAATCCATTTCACATCCACAATATGTTAATGGTTCCTCCTTTTCCTGAACCCTGCTTGCGCTTTAGGTAGTTCTCGTTCCAGGTATGGTTGTAGTCTCTGCTGAATGATCTTGAGTAGAATCTTGCTGATCAGAGCGATTGTGTGATAATTTCCACAGTCAGTCGGGTCACCTTTCTTCAGTATTGGTATAAACACAGATCTTTTCCAGTCAGTTGGCCATGAATTTGTCTTCCAAATTTCCTGGCAGAGCCTTGTAAGTATGGTAACAGCTTCATCTGATTGCTGTAATAACTCAATGGGAATGCCATCAATGCCCGGTGCTTTGTTCTTTGATAAGGTTTTCAATGCTGCTTCAATTGCAAGCTGTTGACACAGGAATACCAAGGTCTTTGGAGATGGCCTTGTACCCCTTTGAAGTTTGATGTTTGATGATGGCTTTTCTGATGATTTCAGTCAGCTCTTGTCACCATGGTGAAAATGGAATAGGGAATCAATGTGACCATTTTAAATATTAGAACCATCATTCATTGTTTGATTCAAGTTATATGACAATTGATCACAGGTATATCTAATTTTACTGCAATGGGAATGTGGTTTTGTTCACTGATTTGAATTGTTTATAAGGATGCCAATAATCATATCATAACTAACAAAAAATCATAAAACCCCAAAAATTTACCACTACCGTATCCTTCAATTAAAGTGACTATGAAAAAGATCCTAACATATGAGTCTATCCTTAAATTTTTTATTGAATTCCACTTTTTTTGTTGGATCACCCACCTTGAGAGATTGCTCCCTCTTGAAGTGGGTCCTCCTTTTTAATCATAATATTCATAAAAACTGTGAAACAGCTTTTTAACATGGGTTAACACTCACTTGAATGTTCCCACAAAAATCCCCAACAAACTTCACCAATCTATTTTGTCGTGGTCCATAAACAAATCTCAGGAGATAAACATCTCAGAAACATCACTTTCCTTGTTGCCGTCAACTATTTAGGTCCATGAAATGAATCACTGAATGGTTTAAGACCCCAGATTTCAAAACTGAAACTTAATTTCTCCCCAGAATTATACTTAACTGAGGGCCCCATGAAGCACAGTGGGTCTAAGTTGCCAAATCCAAATCCAAGTCATAGCAGCAATCAGGAACCGCAACACATGCTGTGTTTCAAGCCTTGTAAGCTCATGGCTCTTTCTCAAGCATCGTTTCCCGATCATCTTTTCGGTTCCGGTTTTATCCTTCTGATTTGAATCAACATCTGAGCTGAATCCTGAAATATTTAGGCATCCAATAGATCTTCTTATAAACTCATTGCACATCCCCCTCTGTGTCACTTAGGTTACAAAACACGTCACTTTTGAGACTTCTTCGGAAGATCGCAGCTCTGAATCATCGGGAGAACAACAGCAAGGAAAAGTAGAGAGATGAATGCCTTCTCGGGTTTCTTTGGGTTTTCAGAGAAACCACCCTCACAGTCGCCAGCCACAAGGATGCCCACAGGCAGACAGATGGAGGGGTCAGTCGACAAGAGCATACACCACGCAACAGTCATTAACATATCATGAACAACATTGACTGAGGATCAGATGCAGGTTTTATCCTTGGGATTATCGTTTGTCCCTTCTCCCAAATATGACCCGTTCCAAATGAGAGTGGCACTCTATCAATTTTTTAGGAAATTGCATTAGCTTTATATTTTGAGTCCTCTCCAGTTTTGATTCAAGATAACGCAATATGTTATAATCCCTCATGTTGGTATGCACTGGTCAGCATGGATACATCAATACAAACCTTTCAAAATCTGGTGCTATGGGATTTGGAGAGGTTGGAAACTTCATCCTATCGGAATCCGTCAAATGTCTCTAGGGGAGAATTTCGGGCTCTGAGGTCATTATCCGATATGAGTCATGTGACCATTCGTTGAGCAGACACAGGAGGTGCCATAGTAGTGCTGAACACTGATTATACAGCAGAGGTTTTGAAGCATTTGAGTGATCCCAAGTACTATAGCCCATTGTCATTGGATCCAACTAAAGGTATACAACAGGAAATTTATGTACTTCAGAGGCTTTATGTTCAGGTTGGATAACCAAGAAGGAATGGAAGTTCCTTAATGTTAAACATCCTAAGGTTCCAATTTTTTACCTCGTCCCCAAGATACATAAATCTTTAACACACTCTCCGGGGTGCCCGATTGTCTCCTGCAGGTTTTCTGTGTTGGAACCATTGTCTAAATTTTGTGACAAATGTTTTCAACCTTTGACCTTAAAGATAGGAGTCCTTAATATATGACTTTATCACTTCATTTCATTATTGGAACCTTTATTGGCGTTGGATCATTTTATAATAGTGACCTTAGATGTTGCTGCACTATATATACCCTCTACTGCAAATGCCCTCAATAACTATTGAGAAATTCAGCTAGATAGGGTTACTACTGCAATTACTTCCATCTTCAATTCAAATTTTCCTTCTTCTTTTCTCTTTTTTTTCCTCTTTTTTTTCTCCTTTTTTTAACCTCTTAAACTCCAATCCCTACAAATATAGATAAAGTGCAGGTCTCAGACTAACACTGGCAGTGCTTTTTGTGTACACCAAAAGCAGCATACCTTCACGCATCAATGACCTTCAAGCACTTATCTATTCATAGAAGAATTACAATGTTTCAGAACTCCCTACTAGACTTTTTCTTCAATCATTATCATGTTTCACTTATCCATGTTATTTAATATAAGATTGTGCTTATCTTCTCATTCTGTTGGTGATTAATCTCCCCGACGCCACCAAATGGATACCGCAAAAATGCGTTTCGTTTCCTTCCTGAGGGGGGATTGAATTTATCACAGCACGATCTAAAAAACAACAAAGAAGTGATGAGCATACCAGTATAAAACTTACAATCGCAGACACAACTTATCACTCTGTGACCACAGCGTCTACCTTGGAATGGACCGTGGTTTTCCTACTCACTCGAACCTTCAAAGCTTTATCGGACTAAGTTCGTCCTCTAGCGAGCAAAAGAACGCCGCGCATGCGGAACAGCTCTGTGTGAGGGGATTTAAATAATGATGTCATAATCAGCAGCCGCCAATCTGATGGCTCATCTAATAGTAGTTTCACTCTCGCAGGTTACCTCATAGATCACATACACGCTCGCCATTCAATTGAATTGTTCAGACCCATAACGCCCGTCGTGGCCAGTCTGAAGATCCATTTTTGCTCTTGTATTAATAGCGTTTGTGCCCGCGATTTACCATTCTTCCCAACTGGGGTCATTTCAATTGCGAAGCAGCGTAGATCTTCAAAACAATGACCTTCGGTGACACAATGCGCTACTATTGGGGCTTCTAAAGTCTTGCACTTCAACTTACTACGATGTTCTGCCAATCTAATTTTTAGCTGGCGTTCTGTTTTCCCAATGTATAAAAAATCACAAGGGCATCGGATCGCATACACAACATGGTCTGAAAGGCACGTTGTGGTGTATTTTAAAGCATATGTTTTCCCACTATGTGTGAAACTATTCCGCTCTTCCATCACAGCACAAATAGTGCAGCTACCACAGGCCCTGTGCCCTGGTGTAACTTCTTGAGATACCTCTTTCTTAGATTTTAATCGACTGGGGCTTAACTTATCTTTCAGATTAAAATTTCTCTTCCAGACACATCTAATAGTCTTGTTTCGTAACGCTGGTACCGTGGTGAGGACATTACGATGTTTCTGTAGAATTTTTTTAATAGCTCCACTTAATGGGGAGAATTTCGTCACGAAATTTATGGTGTCCTCATCCTCTATTGTATTGCGTGGTTTTGATTGAAGCAGCAGTGCTCTATTGCAGTATAGCGCCCTCTTGTAGGCTCTCTGAATTATTAAAGGGGGATAACCCCTCTCTTGGAAATCCCTTATTAAATTCTTCTCTTGTAATTTGTATTCTGCAACTGTGGAACAGTTTCTTCTGTATCTGATAAATTGGGATATTGGTAAGCTGTCACGTAACTGTTTCGGGTGATGACTGGTGTAATGTAGAATAGTGTTTCTGTCCG
The DNA here is from genome assembly GCA_033557465.1 of Ichthyophis bannanicus. Lineage (NCBI taxonomy): Eukaryota > Metazoa > Chordata > Amphibia > Gymnophiona > Ichthyophiidae > Ichthyophis > Ichthyophis bannanicus. The sequence goes on along the minus strand of CM066050.1, from coordinate 33,679,347 downwards.
TTGGTTTTTTATATATAGATGTTAGCCAACCTCCCGGGCCCTTCTGTACTATCACATCCAAGAAAGCTATTTTATAGGTATGATGAGTGGACGTGAACTGTATGTTGGGATCTCGAAGATTTAACCATTCAGTGAATTGTTGTAATTCACCCACTGAGCCTCCCCATAACAGAAAAACATCAATGAATCTTCGCCATAGAATTAAGTGGTGTTGATATTGAGAATTGTTTAACCACTGGCGTTCAAAATTCTGAAGAAAAAGTCTAGTAGGGAGTTCTGAAACATTGTAATTCTTCTATGAATAGATAAGTGCTTATAGGTCATTGATGCATGAAGGTATGCTGCTTTTGGTGTACACAAAAAGCACTGCCAGTGTTAGTCTGAGACCTGCACTTTATCTATATTTGTAGGGATTGGAGTTTAAGAGTTTAAAAAAAAGGAGAAAAAAAGAGGAAAAAAAAGAGAAAAGAAGAAGGAAAATTTGAATTGAAGATGGAAGTAATTGCAGTAGTAACCCTATCTAGCTGAATTTCTCAATAGTTATTGAGGGCATTTGCAGTAGAGGATCTTTAACCCTCTGAAAATTAGACCTAGAATAGTCGTGTAGCTGCACTATATACAAACATCCCACAGCAGGAAGCATTGGATATTTTGGCGGCATTGCCTATAATATTACCACCTAGGATCCCACATAGTTTTGTAATGCAGTTGTTAAATTTGGTGTTAGAAAGAAATTACTTTCGATATGATTTGGTTTATCAGCAACGGTATGGCATAGCGATGGGGGCAACAGTGGCTCCGTCGGTGGCAATGTTTTATATATGTCTGATTTTTAAAATATTTATATGAATCGTTTTGGAGGGTTAATATTCTTTTATGGAAACGTTTCCTAGATGACATCTTTTATATGGACAGGATCTTTGTTAGATCTTCAAAGATTTTTGGATTGGTTAAACACATTGAAAAGTAACTTACAGTTTGCATCTAAATATCATATGGATCATATTGAATTTTTGGATCTGTTAATTTACAAAAAGGATAATCGATTCTGTACAACATTGTACCGGAAACCTGTTCAATGTAACACTATTGAAATACACTAGTTACCATCCAGGCCCTTTGCGGCGTGGGCTTCCTCTGGGCCAGATTCTTCAAATACGCCAATTATGTACTAATACAGCTGAATTTTGCAAACGTGTTGGAACTAAAATACAGATACGGGACAGAGGATATCCAGATTCATTACGTCATCAAGCATATAAATGGGCATTGAATAACCATCCCGAGTGGTGGCAGGATTCAGGTGATTCTGAACAAACAGCTTTTGGTTTTGAAAACGTTTTGGGAGTGCTTCCCTATATGCCTAATACAACTGCAGTCACACATATATTGAAGTCCCATTGGTCCATTCTATCCCTACATGAGTGCTTTCAGAAGCCTTTGATGTCGGCATTCTTTAGGGGGGCCAATATTGGGGACACCATCATGGAGGCTTTAGGGGTAGAACCCCAGAGGAAGGGTCATTATGCCTGTGGATCATGTGATTTTTGCACTTCTGCATTGGAGGGGGATACATGTTGTGATCCACGAACAGGGGTGATTTATAGATTTCATCATGCCACCAATTGTTTAAGCTCATCAGTGTATATGATTATATGTCTCTGTGGATTGAAGTATGTGGGGATGACGTCGAGGTGTATAAAGAAGCGACTTCAAGAACATCGCTCTTGGGTAAAAACTAAAGTACTGGGAGCACCTATAGTGACACATTGTGTACAAGCACAACACCCCTTTGGGGAATTGCATTGGTTGATATTAGATCAGGTGCTGATTTTTACATGGGGAGGTGATCAGGCTGCAGTGTTACATTCCAAGCAACAGCGCTGGATTTTTCAATTGCACTCGATTGTCCCCGGGGGGTTTAAACTCTGATGTGGAGTGGTGGTCATTATGCTAAGTGACACAGAGGGGGATGCACAATGAGTTTACATGAAGATCTATTGGATGCCTAATTATTTCAGGATTCAGCTCAGATGTTGATTCAAATCAGAAGGATAAAACCAGAACCGTAAAGATGATTGGGAAACGATGCTTGAGAAAGAGCCATGAAAGGCTCGAAACACAGCGTGTGTTGCGGTTCCCGATTGCTGCGACGACTTGGATTTGGATTTGGCAACTTAGACCCACTGTGCTTCATGGGGCCCTCAGTTAAGTATAATTCTGGGGAGAAATGAAGTTTCCGTTTTGAAATCTGGGGTCTTGTTAAGCCATTCAGTGATTCATTTCACGGACCTAAATAGTTGACGGCAACAAGGAAAGTGATGTTTCTGAGATGTTTATCTCCTGAGATTTGTTTATGGACCACGACAAAATAGGTTGGTGGAGTTTGTTGGGGATTTTTGTGGGAACATTCAAGTGAGTGTTAACCCGCGTTTAAAAAGCTGTTTCACAGTTTTTATGAATATTATGATTAAAAAGGAGGACCCACTTCAAGAGGGAGCAATCTCTCAAGGTGGGTGATCCGACAAAAAAAGTGGAATTCAATAAAACGTTTTTGGGGATAGACTCATATGTTAGGATCTTTTTCATATTCACTTTAATTGGAGAATAATCATGTCATGGCAATGTCCCAGTTTTTATACTATCTGCTACCATTTCCTTTTTTAATTGGTCTTGTTTTATTTGATCCTTTTATGTGTCAGATGTGTGCATATATAGTCCAAAACCATTTCATTGGCACGTTTTTTAAGGAGATCATAGACATTAAGGGGTTGAACTGTTAGGTTGCCAATTATGTTGACCACAACTGTATTATGGTTTGTGTTCTTGGTATCATGTGGCAAATAAGTGTGAAGCAAAAATAAAATTAATTATCGATACACATACAGGTGGATTCTTGAAAGCATCAACTTTTAGCATCTGCAATTTCAAATTCAGATAATTCAGATAATTTGAAATGTCAGTCTATTGAGTCTAATGATCCTGAAATTACTTTTTAATCATCACTTCCAACTGTCTTTCTCTTTGCAGGTATAATTACAGTCTGCGTTGCATTCCTAATTAGGAGAATTTAACTACTGGCTTCCTTCTGCCTGCTGTTTCGTTGTTTTCCTTACATACTCTTAAGAGATTTTACACTGCTTTTCTTTATTGGTAGAATGATGTATGAACATAAGAAAATGTGACTCGTAATCAATGGAGAAACATTTCCAGAGTGTTCTATAAGGACACGTTTTCTATTTCTTTCTTCATCTGACACCTTTGTTGTCCATAAAACAATAATGTGAATTTGCTGCTGTTCTGCCTATTCATGTGCAGTTGGGAACAGGCAATGTTCACAGCTGGTGTCAAGTGCTGTAATTTTACAAAAATGTTCTTCAGCATACAAGTTAGAGACACGCTTTCATTTCCAAGGGGAGCATAACTAGGTTAGTAATTGATTGAGGGGCACACATTTTTTTCTTTCCTTAGTGCATAATTTCTAAATTCCTATAGGCATACAGTGCTAATAAAATTGTGAACTAGGCTCAAAACAGCAAACTGTGCTATGCTCTAGTGCAGCATTTTACTAGAACTTTTCCTGTGCTAGTCTTGCTCCCTGATTCAAGCTAGCACAGGAAAATGGCGAGCAAAGCAATGCACTAAAGCGTAGCCCAGTGGGCATGATCGCATACAAAAGAATTAATTTTTAATTGTCCCCAAAGTAAAGAACTACACGGAAACGTATCAGCTTTTTACTCTTCTTTTAATGCTGGAATCTTCACAGACGCTTTGGAAAGGCATAAAGATGCAGTGAAGTATGACACACATGACCCAAGGAGGCCCAGAGCACTGATCACACATTCCCACCCCTCCAACCCAACACCACTGAAAAATCATTGATGGCCGATGGCTTCCCCAAAATATTCCCTGTTGTACCCATGGCCTCTACCTCCCACCCACCTGAACCACAAAACATTCCCTTGTGACCCAGTGGTCCCTAACCCCCAACTCCTGAGTCCCCAGTAGCTCTGATGCCCTCCCTGTCCAATACCCACAATACCTTCCAATTGGGAGGCAGGAGTTTGTTTATGTTTATTAGAAAGGAATGCCAATAAAATAGACAGGAAAGGAAAGGTAAAGTGATGCTCACATGCTCCTGCCCGACCTTACTATCTTGAAAAATGGCACCTGATCCCAAACCATGCATTGTAAGATGCACCACGTGGGTTCAGTCTGCCATATATGGCAATTTTTACCTTATTGGATGGCTGACCCCACCCAATGCTTCCCAGGATGCACCACACGGAGTCAAGTTCCACCATTTTCCAAAATGGTGGGATGGAGACAGGAGCATGTGGGCATTGCTTCCATTCTCTGAGTAGGTATTGGGAGGGAATTTGACAGTGGGCATTGGAGATACCTGGAGTTCTGGTGGGTGGGGACTAGGGGCCACTGTCACAATGGAACTTTTTTGGGGGGGAGGTTAAGGGGGTGGAAGTAGGAGCAGGGGACACTGGATCACCAGGGAAATTCTTTTGCTAGTTATGGGGGGGGGGGGGGGGAGGTAAGGGGTTCTGGGCTACTGGCAATCAATGAATTTTTAGTGGTGTTGAGGTGGGGGATGGGAATGCATGATTGGAAGTCCATCATCTGAGTTGAGTTAAACACCTGACCTCAGATCACCTTTTTTTTTCCTATCAATCCAACACATGCATGCAAGTGCCAAGCTGCTACGCAGACCCCTATGTGCATATAGGTGGCTTGCCCTCCTAGTATAACAGACTTTTTGTGCATAGCTCATTTGCATGCTGTTTGCTTCCAGCATTGCTGAGCAAAACTTCTGTATTACATTTGAGTTATGAAACCCTGCACTAGAGCTTTAGCGCTAGCTCTAGGCTACGTTTCTTCATCAAACTCCCAATGGGACTCTGATCTGGATTCACTAAAGCTATTGAATCAGCCAGATATGTCTGCATGTATCAGGATGTTGCTAATTAGGTTACAATTAAACATATTAAAAGATTGAGGTACAGTTGTGGTCAACATTATTGGCACCTTGCAGTTCAACCCCTTAATGTCCAATATCTCCTAAAAAGAAAAGTGGCCAGTGAAATGGCTTTGGACTACATATGCACACATTTGACACACAAAAGAATCAAATAAAACAAGACAAGTTAAAGGAACTAGTATTAAAAACTGGGGCATTGCCAGGGCATGATTACTGGCACCCAATTCAAATCAGTTTGAATAGAAGAACTACATTCCCACTGAAGTAAAATTAGACACACCTGTGAACAATTGTCAGTTCTCACGTGACTTGAATCAACCAATGAATAATGACTAATGTTTAAAATGGTCACGTTCATTCCCTGCAAGACCGTACCGAGCCCTGTGCGAGTGGTGCGGCCGCACAGGACGCAAAGACTTAAGGGGCGCGTTTCGGCTCTCTGCCGTTGCCTGCCACCACCACTATAGCCTACCTAACAAAAGAGATCACTCAAACAGAAAGAAATTTTTGTCGGAGCTGCTGCCATGAAAACTTACGCTCTCTCGAGGCAGAATGCTCCTTTTTAATCAGAAATTTTTTTAAAGGGATAGCAACACCCCAAAATACCCAAAAGGATATGAACAACCCATAGGGTACAAAACCGAATGTGAAGATGAGTCCTGTGATAATAAAAGGCTGTAGCCTGCACTCCACAATATAGCTGCCAAATATTAACCACGGGTACTTAGCTCAAGTCCAGGCTCCTGTGGGTCCACCAGAAAAAATTCAAAAGCAGCAGGAGTATCGCCTTCGACGAGGGGAACCTTCCACCACCGTCAATGATCTGTAGTCCAAACAAATGCGTTGGTGAACAGTATGTTGACACAACGTTGCGTTTCGGGCGTATACATTTCTCAGCCCTTCTTCAAAACCACCACTATAGCGGCAGCGAGCCAAAATACGCCCCTTAAGTCTTCTCACCGGCACACTGAGCATGTCTGGTCTCTCCGGGAGGGTCCAGATCTGCTTAGTGTGCCGGCGAGTTGCACATCAGGTGCGTGCCTCTTCTCTCCCGCCCCCATAAAGTGGCTAGATGGAGGTGTGGGAGGGGGGCGCACACCCGATGTGCAACTCGCACAGGGCGCTTTTCACTGTCAGTATGGCCCTGATTCCCTGTTCCATTTTCACAATGGTGAAGACAAGAGAGCTGCCTGAAACTATCAGAAAAGTCATTATCACCAAATATCAAACTTCAAAGGGGTACAAGGCCATCTCCGAAGACCTTGTGATTCCTGTGTCTACAGTTCACAATGTTGAGACGTTTTCTGCTCTTGGAACTATCAAGACCTCCCAGGATGTGGTGGGAAGAGAAAAATTAATCCATGAGGTCTTCAATGGTTAGTGTGAACTGTTTGGAAAAACACCATGTGCAACATCCAAAGAGCTTAAGGCTGACCTGGAACAATCTGGAGTGGTGGTTTCAACCCATACATATGCTGTGCACTAAACAAAGAAGGACTTCATGGACGCAGACCAAGGAAGACCCCACTGCTCAGAAACATAAAAATACATGCCTTGTCTTTGCACAAACCCACCTTGAGAATCCACAGTCCTTTTGGGAAAATGTTCTGTGGATTAATGAAACCAAACTTGAGCTCTTTGGCAAGGCAGACCAGCGATACATTTACTGGCAAAGAAATGAAGCTTATAAGGAAAAAAACACTCTTCCTACAGTTAAATATAGTAGAGATTCCATAATGTTGAGGGGCTGTTTTGCTGCCTCAGGAACTAGAGGCCTGGAACATATTAAAGGAATCATGAAGTCAGAGGGTTACCAAGGTATTTTTGAACAAAATGTGCTACCTAGTGTCAAAGTTAGGTCTGCATTGAAGATCAGGGGTCCTCCAGTGGGACAATGACCCAAAACATACATCCAAAAAGTACAAAAGAATAGTTAAAGTAAAAAATTGGACTGTTTTAAACTGGCCAGCAATGAGTCCTGATCTCAATCCAATCGAGAACCTTAGGAAAGAGCTGAAACATACTGTTGGTAAAAGGAATCCTGGAAACATTCATGAGCTGGAACAAATCTCAGCTAAAGAGTAGGAGAAACTACCAGCAGAGAGATGTATGAAACTTACAGGTGGCTACAAGAAAACATTTGGAGGCTATCATCTCTGCCAAGGGTTATGTAACCAAATATTTGGTTAAGGGTGCCATTAATCCTGTCCAGGTCATATCTTTTTTTTTTTCTCAGAAATTATGTCTGTTGCACAGACATTTATCTTTTTTTTGTTTTATATCTTTGAACATACAACTAAAATAATGATATAGTTGGTAGGTTTCCAATTATTTCTCAAGATATTGTACACAACATACCTAAAATGCAAGTGTGACAATGTTGACAACTGTAAGAATGCTGAAGGGGGAGGAAACTTCACAGGCCTAAGACAGTTCCAAGGGTTCTGAGGGTTAGTTAATACGCTGCAGTAAAATAACAATTCCTGCAGGAAGTACAAATTTGTGTTGCAGTGGCTGGGAACATCACATGATCATGGCTGCAGTAACATGGATAGTTTGCTAAGAGTCAGGTCCGATATCTCTTAGAAAGGCCAGCCGTAGGATGTTACCCCCCTCGACATTCCTGGCATTCAATCACCTCCCCCCCCCCCCCCCAACCACTGACCCTCCCAAACTCTCCCTGAATTCTCTGCCATCAAATAAGCAACCCTCTTCTTCTGAACCCTTCCCTGATACAAATCACAATCCTAGCGTACTATGAATTCCTCCTCTGGCATGACAGTACAAACCTCTACCCCCTGGGTGACCATTAGAGGTCAAGCTGCAAAATAATGGTATGCACCTCTTATTTGGCAGCTGGATTCCTAGTGCCAATACCACAATATCACCACAAGGGGGCAACCAGCACTGTTTTGAACTTAGACACTGATTGGGTAGGAGTGTCTGGAGATCACTCTTGCCTTCCCACTAGCCACCAGGGAAACCCTAGATAGGTGCTGGGGAGGTTAGAAGGGGTCTTTGTGTCATTACAGGAAGATTGGAGGTGGGGGGTTGTGCTTTCAAGTTATGAGAGTTAGGAGAGGTTAAGACAATCCCCAGTCTTCAGGCTGTTCATTAGTGGCCTTATGCTCCCAGGGATGGAAAAATAACACTAGCTCAAAGCTGGCATTATTTTTCCATGAAAAATGCAGCTTGAGACGTTAAACAATAGCTGCACTATTCAACTTGCATAACAATGAGGTGCTTTACATGCATTTACATCTGATTATTATTTAGTTTGTGGTAAACTAAAATGTGTTAAGGACAAATATATGATATTTTGACGTGGAGGGTAATTTAATAAGCTGCACCTAGTTAACATGTGTTCTCATGTGTCTATTTTATGAAGTCAAGGGTGTGAGTACTTGACATAAAATACAAGCATTAGTGTGAAAGGAGTGCATGCAAGAACTAGCACGCTAGCTCCAGAGCTGGTGTACTGTCTGCAAATGCATGTGTAAATTAAGGAATTTTATAATCTACACATGTAAGTATGGACTCCGCCTACACACTGCCCATACTCTGCCCTTGGGCACACCCACAGTGAAGTTCATACCATGTGATCACCTTTTGCACTGGTCAGTATTGTATAAGAGGCCACATGTATGCATTAGGAGGTCATTAATGAATGCAGGTTGTAGGGCTGCATGTCCCAGCGGAATGAGCAGCTCCGCAAGCCATCCGGACTCTATTCCCTCTCCGGCTCTCCCTATACATCCTGTGCATCAGGATGGGGAGAACGGGTGGGAGCAGGAGTGGGCCAGCCCAGCAGCACGTACAGGGCCGATTCAGGTCAGGGCCCTGTACATGCTGCCAGACCTGTGGGGATGTGCTGCTTATACCACTTCAAAAGTGGTATAAGAAGCACTTTTGGCCCAGTCGGGCCCAAGGATTCCCCCCTCCCAGGGCCGGGTGCAAAGGGTCCCTGCCACTCAATCCAGGCCACGGCAGGCCAGCCATATGTTAGGCGGCAGGAAAATGGGAGGCCGGAGCCACAGATGTTGGATGCCTGCAAAGAGGATGTCCCCACAAGCGGAAGGGGCACACCGGGCCATCCTCAGGCCAGATTATGGCTACACACGAATGTTTTGTTCCCGTGGACCAGAATCGGGTCCACACAGCCCCATTTTCATTGGACGTCCCCCTCTGTGAATCGGGCTCTAATGATTAAAATACCAACATTTACATATGTACTTGGCACCTAGATCTAGGTGACCCCTTATAAACTTACCCCCTTAACATGCACTAAATGTAAAAAATCCTCTATTATTCCCTTAGCGCATACTTGTAACTACCCCTTTCATGTCGGATAAAGGCTGAGAAAGTTAACCTTTTGTGACATTCCAAAGTATTTGATCATTTTAATTTCACATCTTTTGCATCTTGATTGTGAGGTCATGATCTTTCCTTGAAAATGTTTGCCTATAGAGGTGCCCCTTTCTTCTCTTAAAGATGTTATTTTGCCCATGACAGCTGAGCCTTTCTTCACCGGCCTGATGCATACAGCATGGCTCTCAAACTTTGTAAGAGGTAATGAAGAAATTGCTTGTCTGCCTACTTTGGTTTTCTCCAGCATTTTTCTTTTGCTGGTTATGAATTATTTTGTACAGTATTTATTTTAGTGGGAATCTATATTTTGATGGGTTATCACATTTAGTTTGCACTTCACTTTAATTATATGTGAGGAAGTGGCTGGCTGGTGGGCATGGTGGGGTATTCATGCCTGAAAAACAGCCCCCCCCCCCCTAATTATTATGTTGGAAGGACCTAGCGGCACTTGCCATATATCTTTAGTTAATTCTGCTTGGCTAGGCTTATTTGGAGACCTGCAATAGTAATTCGGAGCTTAATGCTAAGGCCAGCTGTGGCAGCTCTTTAATTGTATATTCAGCTGCGCCAGCCATTTAAAGGATGCCAGTGAATATACATCTAAACAGTGACAATGTCTCCATTTCTATGCATGGTTGGCTTGCTTTTTGCTGGCCTAACTTACGCATAGAAGTTATACAGAGTGACTGAATTTCACAGCATGCCCCGACCCACCCCACCTCCAGGTCTACGCATACTGTAAAATTATGTGCAAATTAAAGACTCTTGCGGTTAGCGTTGGCACCAACTGCGTGTCTTTTTAAGTATCAAGCCCATGGTGAGTGGTTATTCAATGGCTAGTTGGTTGGTTGGCCTTGGTTCAGATACAGTTTTGCAGGTTGTTTCCCACATGCTAATTGCTTGTTTGTTAATCAAGCTTCAACTTATGATGTTAAAGCTTTCAACCTATATTCATTGGTGGAGGGCTTGTGAGGGAGAGGGTGATCCATCCCCACTATGCCTGTTGAGTTTACGAGGACCTGTTTGTATTTGGTGCGCAGAACCCAGGATCAGTCATTTTAAGATACTTTGGCACAAAACAAACAAAATAATTCTTTGTGGTTACAAATAGTCGAATTTGAGAACCAGTGCTTAAAAAAACAAGAGTGCTTTTTATTCATTTTCTTGTAGCATTTTGAAATCTCAATTTTAAAAAATGTTAAAACTTAAAAGAGATGTATTTAAAGATGTTTCTAATATAGCGTTTTCACAAATGACAATTACTAGGGTTCTGCATTTTTATTTGGGTCATTTTGGTTTCACTTTAATTGACACTATTTTGTTTGTCTTTAAATTTAAAATAGTATGCTCTGAAATGAATCAAATGACTGAAATGGAAAGAAAAAAAACAAATGAGAAAATAAAAATGAAAAATGTCCATTGCATACTGCTAACACACAGCACACACACTGTTCTTCTCCATTGGCGTCTACAATGATTAATAACATTAACAGGAATATGACCAGAAAAACAAGCATAAATAACATAGTAACGCCAACTATGACAGTGCAGTCAAACATTTTGAAAGCATGTAGTGCAGATTAGAAATCTCCATGAGAGTTCATGGGCATGCTATGGAAATGGATATTTATCTAAGAGGCTAAACATTTCTGAGCTTATTTTTTCCTGCGTTTTATTTTACGGGTAGTTTATAGGTTTTCCTTGGATGATATGCAAGATGTAGGAATAGGTTTCTTGAAAAACTAGCAATTGATGCTTCGTTCGTACCTTGCAATAGGAAATGAGAGGCTCCAGTTTCCCTGGGACATGCTGCATAAAGAATACTGTGCCGGTCTTAAGTCTGAGTACACCGAGCCATCACACCTTATATTGCAGAAGTCACTTAAAGAAGGACACTTATATATTTTCCTTTGAAATAGCATGCACGGCCTATGGGGAAGGAACTTCAATACTTGCCGAGCTGCTCTCTTTCTAGACCTTTTTCTTAAGCTGTCTTTTGTAGTCGGTTAACGCAAGTGCCGTCTGTTTTCTGCTCTGTCTGTAATAGGCTCATTTTGCCCTTTGTTTTCTGCTGTAGGGGCCTTTTACTGAAGCCCATTAGGGTGCTGTACTTAACACACATTGGTTGTCACATTACACATGTGCAAAGACTCTACGTACGTTAACCATTGGGGTGCACCACCAGCATGTTCCTGGCAGTTACTGTACAGATGTGAACCCTAACGTGAAGTGCAATTAATGCAAGTGCTTTGAAATCAGACTCATTCTTATGGTAGTCACTGGGGCATGTGTAGAGAGTGGGCTGCAAGTCTGTATCAACCTCAAGAGGCATGGGTGTCCATTCCCCTGCCACTGGTACATTCTGAATGTGGCGCACTGTGGAAACTGGCATGCAGGTGCTTGAGGTGGCATTAAGTGCACTTGTGCTCACAGCAACATTTGTGGTGATTTTGTACCCATAACGGCTACACTAACAGTGATGTGCTGTTATTGACTGTTCTACCCCTAACCTGTTCAGTCCCCACCTGATGGCACATGAACTGGCTAGCATGGGATTTCTAACGAGGGGCCTAATGCTAACTTTTAGCACACGGCAAACCCCATGCTAATGATTAGTACAGTTTAGTAAACTTGCCCCATTGTTTTAATATACACTATTAGTTTTAGGGTAATTTTAGGCACCCCAAAATATACCTATTTTTAAACCTATTTTATAAGAAAAGGTAGGCACCTACTTTTTTAAAAAGTACCAGTGTACGTGGCCAAAAATGTACCTTAACACTAGAAGCCCCAAAGTGCGTCAATTTACGCAAATGTATCTTCAAAGTTGTACACCAGCGCCACTGCTAGAACCATGTCAGTCATGTTCCATGACTTTGTTAGCAAGGTCAAGATGTTCAAATATGTGCATCGAAAATTGACAGATGCACCACCTAGCGGAAAAATGAATTTATACCTAGAAGCCCCAAGGTACGTCAATTGACGCACTCAGTTGTCTTGGATGCGTCAATTGACATACTTTGGGGCTTCTAGGTATAAATTCATGTTCCCACTAGGTGGTGCGTCTCAATCACCGTTTACAGTTTTACTCTGACATTACAAACACACGATGATGTCATGCAATGATGTCACATACTGCACGTATTTAACAAGTAAGTAACTTCACATTAATTCACATCTGCATTTCATGCTAAACGCAATCGCCGTGATAAGTCAATTGAAACACTTTGGGGTTTCTAGGTAAAATTCCTTTTGTGGCTTCTAGTGTTAATATATAGTGCAATCACTTACACCAGCCCTAGAGCTGATATAAATGTCTGTGCCTGGATTTAGAAAGAACGTATGTTAAATTCTCAGATTTTATAATCTACATGTCTACTTTTGTGTTCCTCCCATGTATATGTCCACAGTGGAAGTATGCACCATGTGATGATGCAGAGGGTTTAAACAGTAAGAAAAAGGGTTTAAAACTGCAGCTTTCCTCAAATGCACACATTAAGGCTTGCAAGGAAGGGGTTAAAGCACAAGCCCAGAGAAACTCTCTGCACAGAAAGGCAGTGAGAGAGCCACACCCCAGCTCCAGGACAAACAGGGGAACTGACGTAAGAGGCAAGGGGGCGGAGTCAAACCGGATAGGACAGCCCTATGCTCTTAACCAGGAAGTAACAGAGAGTTAGTTCGAGTTCGAGTGGGAGAAGGAGTCTGAGGAGAAGTTCCAGTTCCAGTTCAGGTGAAAGCTCGAGTCGGAGTAACACTGATCTTGGAAGGAAGAGAGTTCGTGTGAGAGCAGGAGGAGTGCCTGGGAGAACAGGAAGTGTTCAGGCAGGGGACTCCGGACCTGACTTTGACCAAGTTGCAGAGAGAAGCAAAGGAAGGAGCAGCCATTGCCAGGCTAGCACACGGTGCTGGGAGAGTTGCCATCCAGACTGCTTTGAGACACGGAGGTCTCTGAGAAAGCAGTGGAGAAAGCTTCCTCTGAGAGAGAGAGGTCACCACGAACCAGACAGCCAGGAGAAGCAGGTGGGAAGCTACTTTTATTCTCATGGGGAGAGGCTGGAACCCTTACCCAGAAGAGATAGCCTTACTTCCCTAGAGTCTTCCCTAGAAGCTGTGAACAAAGGTGAGAGTTTGAGCAAGTATAAAGTTCTGTATGATAAGCTGCCTAAGCGTTCCAAAGGCAGGAAGCCTGATACTAGCAGAAGCTTAGAAACTAGCCCAGCTGTTCTTAACTCATCAGCTGATGGTAGGCTATGCCGACAGAAGCTAAAGCTAGCCCCTGCTAAGCCAGTGATACGAGAGCAGTGCAAAGACAGAGACTTGCCTATTTACCAACCTTTGCAACCCAGACACACTAGAAGAAGATTAAGCCAGTTGAATTCCTTTAACACTACTTTAAAGGAGGCTGCTGATTCTAGCTACATTCAGATACCACGGAGGGAAAAGAATAGTAAGTGGAAACAGCTTAGACACCATTTGGAACAATGGAAGCCTGTTGATCTGCAGTACCCTGAATTGAATCATAAGACGTCTGACTCTGATGTTGAATCAATGCAGTTGGGTTCAACTAAATCAGATAGCTCTTATTCTGAGATGGAGGCAGACTGTGCTTTGTGTTGCCAAGAGTGAAGCTGTTGATATTAATGTATATGATAAGTGCTGAGAAGTTATTTCATGCTATTGAGTTTGCACGGAGAGAAGCAGCGTTCTGCTGGAGTGAAACTCAACGTCTTTAAGCAGCTGTGAATTGTGAACGCTATGGAAGTGATTAGCTGCAACTAAAGCTGTTCATAAGTGAAGAGAAGTTGAATTAACCTTGTATATAAACTGACAAACCCTGAGAAGGATCAGGTTGGACTTTATCACCTTTGGACTTTATTCTGGCATAAGAAGTATCCACCTTTTTGTTTCTGGTTAGGGGATGGTAGATGACAGAATCCTGTGCAACAAATAAAGTTTTTGTTATCACACAAAACCTTGGCTGTCTTTGTTTGGGCCACAACTACAGGGATATCCCAAGCTTCAGCACTTACAAGGATAATCTGGCACATTTCCCACTCTTCCAGGCAACCGCCTATACACTGAGAAATGGGGTGTGACAACCATCAGATCGACACATGCACTTACAGTGCTGCCATCAATGAGTGGCCACTTGTACATGTAAATGACTAAAATCATAGGCATCAGAATGGGGTGGGCCAAATGGGCCCTGGCCCCTCAAAGATTTTCAAGCAGACCAGGCAACCAGTGAGGTTACGGATTGCATCCATGTGCCCTGTGATAAGAAAGCTTATCATAGCTCAGGAAGGAGCTATGGAAAAGGTGAAGTGACTCTGAACAAGCAACCTGTCAGTTCTGGTAGAAATAAGAAAACAGAATTTTCCCATAAAAGACTACCAGTCCCAGAATGCACCAGGTTTCCAGCAGCCATTAGAGGAGCTGAAGTGGGGAAACATGTGTTCAATCAGGAGGGCTATGAGGTAATCCCTAAGCACTCATCTCAAAGGGCAGGGCCTGATTCAGCACAGCTGCGCTGTATTAGGGAGGAGCACTCATCTAAGCAGAATAAAGGTAGAGTTTATTCTACAGAGAATCATCCTCATCCTGAGAATCAGCTTGAGCTTGATCATCAGTTTCATCTGAAGGATCATCAGAAGCAGAAGCCAAACCGGACGGACAGAGAGGGAAAGAAACCCTTTGGAAGAAGGAAGAGAAAAGCCTTTGAGAGGTCTAGAAGAGTCCAGAACAGTACATATACTGGGAGGCATTTCAAGGCCAGCATACACCATTGGACTGGGGAAAGCCAGAGGAATGGTGCTGCAGAGCTAGGAATCTCCAGACGCTACCTGTGAGGGAGACGGCTGCACGTGGAAGGGACCCTAAGACCTGTGCCAGAAGGTATGTGAAGAGAGATCCAGTGTCCAGGGATCTGGATTGGAAGGCTGGACATAAGTACTGGACTGCATACTGGCCAGGCTATATAGAGAGGAACTCTAACAGCAATGGAAGCTCAGGTATGAACACTGATCTATGCCCTAGCTATAACCTTGAAAGACAGCAGGGAAACAAGTATTCTCCTGAAAGTGCTCCATTGAGAGATTCATCTGTGCCAATCCATGATATTGAACCCATGCTTGTTGAAGAAGGGGGAATGATTGCAGATGAAGAATGTGTTTATATGGACTGCTCTCTGTCCAAACTCCTTTGGTGATTTTCTGTTACAAAGTACAGCAACCATCACAAAGAAATACAAACTTGTTCTTTAATCTACTCAGAAAAGCTCCTGAAGCAGGATTTGACCCACACAGTAGAAAGCAAGCCAGCTAAGGGGTTTCAGCTGGATAACTGCTAGCAATTGAGCCTTACCTAATTGCTTGTGAGCTAGGAGAGAATCACTTCTGAATCTAGGTGGGAAGTTATCAGAAGTTAACCTGAAAAGAACAGTTTTTTTCTTTCTTTGTGGCTTTTCGTTTGTTTGATATATGCTAAGAAAACATTAGCTAATGCCTGATAAGTTAAAATGTTGTTTTCCTTATTTTGTTTTTTCCAAGTTAAACACTGGAAGCAAGTAACCTGATTTATGTGTTTCCAAGCATATCTGTGTTGGGAGAAATAACCCCATAAATAAATATCTTATTGGCTTTAACACTTGAGCACAACTAAATTATTGTCAGCAGCTGTGTCTGGTGTGAATGAACTGCATTGCCCACAATCCCTTGCAAATCATATAGATATATGCACTTGCCAAGACTGTGAAGATTCTCACCCAGGCAGCCATCTGACAGCCCTCTGCTCGCACGTTATTCCTGTCATAGTCCAGCTAGCATCTCTTCCTCCTGTAGTAGCCAATTCATTTGGATGTGACATTGCGGCTCTAATTGCTTCCTGGAAGACTGTCAACAGGAAGCGATTAGTGCTGTTGCTGCTGCTGCTGCCCCAGTCCTGCCTGCCTCCCACTGTTGGGAGATTGTGGCAGGCCGAATGACAATACTGTGTTTTGCCAGGCCTGTGTGATGCTGCATCCCTGCTTGAAGTGCTCTGAACCCTGCCCTCCCTTGGGGGGTGGAGCTTGGGGGAGGAGCTTGGCCCTACCAACCAAAGAAGCATTCCACTGCCTCTGACTAAAATACAAAGATTCTTGCCACCTAAATCTAGGTGTCTCCTTATAAAATTATGCTCTAAATGACTTTAACACCTTTCCAATAGTAGTTCAAGGTGAGTTACATTCAGATACAATAGGTATCTTTCTGTCCCCAGAGGGCTTACCATCTAAGTTTGTACCCGAGGCAATGGAGAGTTAAGTAAGTTGCTCAAGGGCACAAGGATTGCCAGTGAGATTCAAACACTGATCTTTTTGGTGATGAGATTATTGCTCTAACCACTAGACTATTCCTCTTCAACAGTGGATACATCCAGAATAAATAATTCAAAAAGGAGTCAAACATCAAACAATATTCTTGCACAGATGTAATTTAGGAATAATATGAAATTGTGCTGAAAGTTGCATGGTTATTGTCATGGGAATGTCTACAGTTATGTTCAGATGCCACAAACGGGCCTGGAACCAATGGCAATCTGTAAATATTTTCTTTCTAAAGCTGGATTAGAACTCGCCACAAGCTAATTCTCAGATGCAAGTTTTCACGTTTTCAGGTTTTGGATTTTGACTTGCGTAAAAATAGTTTAGTTTAGTTCAGCTTATTTTATGTAGAGTTCTGATATACTGCCCCCTTGTACATACCATTAAAGCAGTTTCCATAAGCATACTGTATGCATGGGAAAACAGTAATTATAAAAACACACATTGACACCCAAGTCACTGATGTCATAAAATAACAAGACCAACAAGAAATAAAAACAAGTATAAAATGAAAATAAAACAAAAAACTGACTTTAGGGAAAGCTATCGGTTGTTGCCGAATGCCTTATAAAAGAAAAATGTCTTCAAAGCCTTGAATTTTGCAAGTGAGGAGTCGTCAAGAAGGCTAGCTGGCAATATATTGCACAAGGCAAGAGCCAAATAAAAAATGCAGTATAACACAGCCCATTATACCTTGTCCATATGTTAGATGTCTTAAAAGATTTTTGGTCAAAGATCTAACCTTTGAACTTTCAATCTGTTCCATTGCCATCAGCTTTGATCAAGTGGCAGTTTATACTTCAATGTAGGATGGTCATGACTACCATGGGGAAAATCCTCTGGTTTCATCTCATCTAACCCAGTAATCCTGACGGTGTCCAATCCCAAATTATTTTATGTCTCTAAAATTGGCACAGAAATTGTAATTCTTCAAAATCTAACTAATTACAAGGGAACCCATCCATGCTCACCCACATGGAATCAGACGTAGCTTATACATCATTATACAGTACTTAAACTAAATAGGAATGACGGTTCTAAAAATCTTTAGGTGGCACTTTGACCATTACAGACCTTGGGTAATCATGGTCCCACCAAGCTGCTCATGACATTATTGGCAAGGTACTTCTACTGTTTCCTGTTACGCTCAGTAGGGGTCATCCATCCAGATAGTAGTCAGTCTTAGCTCGGCTTGGTTTACTGTGATGTGACAAACTTGGTCTCTCCAGATGACATGTTGCTAAGGAGTATCCAACAGGTTCTTGGGCTGCGATGGGTCACAGAATGTAAGAACCTGATCACAATAATTCCTCTTTCATGAGAACACAATTCCATTATATTTTTTCTTCATCATTTTTCATAGAAAACAAAGACATGAACTTTGCAAATGATCGCTTTGAACATGGGATAATGCAAACAAACAAACAAGAAGTCACCGAGCCAATAATGCAATGCATGAAGTTCATGAGACTTTCAAATACAAATATTTCATTTATTTTTCAATAACATGATATGTTGACGACAGCTCACCTGTGCAAACATTTGTAATATTTACCCTTCTCCTCCGCACTCTATTTTTTAGTCTTTGGAATAAGAGCATTTTCAGAGGAATAGCTGTTGGTCTGGAGTAGCAAAAATGACAGGGCAGATGGCAACTTGCAGAGAAATCAATTTATTGAGGCATGGGTTGCTAGGAGTCAGCATTGACTGACTGGAAGGCACACATTGCGTTTGCAAACTTTGAAGACAAGAGTCCATTTAAATGTATGTCGTGCAGTTCCAGAGGTGCCTTCTCTTTTCTTATATTGATGCCTAGAAAGTGCATAAATTATATAATTTCTTATTATCCAAATACAGAGATTGTTCCTTACTGCTATTCTTAGAGAGGTTCAGAATGTTGCCACCACTAAAAGGCCCGAACAACAAACATTTAATGACTAAGAGAATTGGAGCTTCATGGCTGTCAGCCTATAATTAGGGTTTCTGAAAATGACAGCCCTTAATCACTAATTAATAGAGATTGGTACCATATAATGTCATTCAACTGTCCATGCTTTCTGTAAGATCAGGTGCGGAGCTAAAAATGCATGCCATGTGATCTATTTAAAGAACAAGAATGCACAGTTACATTCCAAAAATTTACAAAGATTATGGAAGACAACCCAACAGAACAAATTATAATTTATTTTTTTCAGGGCTCAGGATCCAATATGTTCTAGAGTAAAGGCAAAGTAATGTTGTAATTTTCCGTGCATGCAAAGAAGGCAGGAATCAGTAGCTCAATATAAGAGAGAAAAAATTATGTAAAAGTGTCAGTGATGCCTCTGTAAGCAACTGAGAAATGATTTTGCGAACAGGATTTCTACGCTTGATGTACCCTCTGGGCACCATTATTATTTGGCAGAAACTCAAGCGTGGATGTTTTTTTGGTGGCTGGCCCAGTGCTCTGGAATTCTTTAACAGCCGAGTTATGAGCAATTACAAGCACTGAGATATTTGATAAGAAAGTAAAGGCTTTTATTTTTCAATAAGGGGGCTATTCTGAGCCACGAATAGTGGGGATGGATGGCCCGACGGCTTCTCCTGCCCCCGAATAACTTCCCCGCCGGTTGTATGGGGAAGTTAGATGGGGGCAGGAAATGGGCGGCCCAGGAGCAGAGTGGACGGGCAGTGGGTGGTTGCTGGCCCTGGACTAATGTCGGCCCTGGCCCAGATTCTAATGTCGGCCCTATATGTCTGGGACTGGCAAAATGTCCGGGGAAGTTATTTCACCTCCGAGGTGGAATAGCTTCCCTGGATGTTTATTTTAAGCTGCTGGGGCGTGGATAGGACGGTGGGGGGGGGGGGGAGGCAAGGATTTATTCCCCGCAGCCTGACGCTGGTCTTAGGAGGCTGGAACAGGGATCGGGCTGCGGGGAATAAACACTTTAATTCCTTATCGTTCCTCCAGTTCAGTCCTCTACCTCTGGGTTGTCAATCTCCTCCTGCAGCTTGGAGACTGGTATGTCAGAATGATGACATCACTGGATATAGCCTGCTGCACTCACTCCTTCATCCCAGTGTGACCAGTCTCCATGCAGCAAGAAGACTTGACGAGCCTTAGGAAGGGGGCTCTCTGGAGGGACTAATAAGGGACTAGGTGTTAGGGTGTCTAATTTGGTTCTCTGGTGGTTGTTTTTTTTTCTTTTGTTATTTGAGCTCTGTTGCTTTAAAAAAAAAAAAAAAAAAAGATTTAGGATCAGCACTCTGCTGCCGGCATTCTTGCTCCCGGCCCCTGCACACTCTATGGGGTAGCTTCTTAGGGGGCGAGTTTTGTTTCCGCTGGTGCAAAGAGGTCCTCTCCCTCCGGACGTTTCGGGGGAGAGCCCTGCTTTTTCAATTTGGGTTCTCAGTCATCGGAGCTGTGCCGGCGTCTCAGAGGCTGCACAGGTTCCCTGCTGCTGTACTCGGGAACGGGGGTTCCTTACACAAGACAGCTATTTCAGGCTCCGGAGCAGCAGTCCTGGCCGGTAAGCTTTCCACCGGCGTCAGGCTGCTTGCCCAGGCGGCGATCTTGCGCTTCTCCGGTCCTTGTCCAGCCGCGGTTTTCTTTTGGCGCCTTTTTCTCTGCCCGGTAAGTGTAGCAGCGGCCATTTTGGATGCTGCGGAGCAGCTGCGTGTTCCCCAGAGGGGCCCTGATCCTCTGCAATTTCACAGTAAGGGCGTTCTTTTATAATTTCTTTTATTTCCTTTGTTTATTTCTTTGGTTTCATTTCTTTGATTTCTCATTAGTTTGGGGCGGTTTTCGTACCTTATTTATACCTGTTTCAGCCACTCCACAGAGAAGGGGGGGGGCAGACGGGGGGGGCTCTTTTTCACAGGGAATAGAGAGTGTGGAGCAAGCATGATTACAAACTGATAGTCTGCAGTGGCACAGGCGGTACTGTTCATTTAAAAAAAAAAAAAAAAAAAAAAGCAGGCTAACAGGGAAGTTAAGATTGCCTTATGGCTGCCAGGCCTCAGTGCCTTGTTTGTGGCACTAGGAGGGGCACAGTAGCGGATACTGGGGTATGCCGGGGGTGTGCCACCCTCTCCTCTACAGTGGAGCAGCAGATGGAGTCCAAGGAATCCCCAGAGGCGCAGGGAGTATCCGCAGGGGCGGGGGTTTCGTCCCCGCGGTCACCGGCACTTGGGGCAGTGTTGGAGGAGTTGCCTGGAACCTCAAGCACTTCTTTGACAGCCCAGGCGTCGGGTCTCGGGGAGTTCAGCCCCGAATTTATTTTGCTCATGCATCAGGCCTTTTTCCTGCATCGCCAGGGCAAGGGGTCTGACGCTGGAGCGTGGACATCCCAAGTTCAGCAGCTAGAGGCGGTCACTGCGGTGAGCGAGGCTCCGCCACTGCCTAAACGGGCACGGACGAAGGACCCGGCATCAGAGAATGAGTGGCCGGAAGCCCAAGACCCAGATTGGGATCAGGAACTTGATGCGCAGGACCTGGAAGAAGGAGAGATTCCTGAGCCTGAGGATCAGGCTAAGATAATTAGGGTTTTCTGTAGAGAAGAGCTGGCGGCCTTAATCATGGAATCTTTGCAGATGTTGAATTTGGCTAAGCAAGCCGCAGTGGAGGAAGAAGTCGAAGATCCTGTCATTCAGTCAGTTCGGCAGACGCAGTTGGTGTTTCCCGTACACAGAGTGGTCAACAGAATGATTCAAGATGAGTGGGATAAGCCAGAAGCGGGCCTACGGGGCATACGGATGCTGAATAGGCTGTATCCCTTAGCCGATAAGGATAAAAGGTTCCGGGCTCCGCGGGTGGACGCGGTGGTACATAAGAACATAAGAACATAAGATAAGCCATACTGGGTCAGACCAAGGTCCATCAAGCCCAGTATTCTGTTTCCAACAGTGGCCAATCTAGGTCATATGTACCTAGCAGTTTCCCCAAGGGACACAGGTTCCACAATGCTTGTATTGGCAGTTACTAAGAAGACCACCATTCCAGTGGAAGGTGGTGTGGCCTTACGAGATGCCCAGGATCGCAGGGTAGACGGCTTACTGAAGCAGACCTTTGAAGCGGATTCTCTGTCGCTGCAGGCCTCCATTTGTGGTGCTTGGGTGGCCAGGGCATGTCTCCGATGGGTCCAGCGACTGCGTCAGTCTTCGAATCTAGCTACCGAGGAATTGAAGGAGCTGGATTGGCTGGAGTCTGGAATGGCCTACTTAGCGGATGTGCATTACGACTTGATCAGGGCGCTAGCCAATAGTACGGCGTCTGTGGTAACCGCTCGGCGATCGGTTTGGTTACGGAATTGGGCGGCGGACGGACCGTCTAAGTCTCGTCTTAGTAAACTTCCCTTTAAGGGTGGTTTACTGTTTGGAGAAGATTTGGATAAGTTGGTGAAGGATCTTGGAGTCTAAGGCGGGTAGGCTTCCGGAGGATAAACCGAAACCAGGAAAGTCTGCTCAAAGTTTTCGGGATTTCCGAAAGTTTCGCTCGCCGCGGTTTGGTAGTTTCCAAAAGGGCCGGTATCAATCTCGGGCCCAGGGATTTTGGGGGTTTCGGGGGTGACTAGGGGGTTCTCCTCAAACCCTGCATCCGCATCCCGTAAGCCACAATGAAGTGAGGCGGGTCCCGGCGGAGGGGCCTCCTGTAGGCGGGCGGCTTCGGGAGTTCCTCTCCGCTTGGACCCACATCATGTCCGATCAGTGGGTGTTAGAGATTATTCAACACGGCTATGCTCTGGAGTTGGCTCGACTCATACGAGATTCCTTTGTTATGTCTCCTTGCAGGGGACCCAAGAAATCGGCAGACGTTCGCGCAACATTGGAAAGACTGCTTTTTCTGGGGGCTGTGACAGAAGTGCCCGAAGCCGAATGCGGCATGGGTCGATACTCAATCTATTTCATGGTGCCCAAGAAAGGTGGAATGTTGCGGCCCATCCTAGACCTCAAAGCCGTAAACCGTTGTTTAAGGGTGCTGCATTTCCGAATGGAGACATTGAGATTGGTCATAGTGGCAGTGCGTCGTGGAGAGTTTTTAACGTCTCTTGATCTTACGGAGGCATATTTACACGTTCCCATCCGGGAAGCTCATCAGAAGATTTTGCGGTTCGCGCTTCCTTGGGGGGCACTATCAGTTCCATGCCTTGCCTTTCGGCCTGGCAACGGCACCGCGCACCTTCACCAAGATCATGGTGGTGGTGGTGGCGATGGCGTTGCGCAAAGAAGGCATTCTGGTCCACCCTTATCTTGACGATTGGTTGATTCGAGACAAGTCTCTGGAAGAGAGTGTCCGGGTGACAGACAGGGTGGTGAAGTTTTTGCAGAGTCTGGGTTGGGTCAATCCGGTAAAGAGTCACTTGACACACACCCAAGACCTAGAATATCTCGGGGTCCGGTTCGATACGTTGTCTGGCCAGGTGTTCCTACCCCACAAACGGGCCGAGGCCTTGCGGTCTCTGATTCGGAGGTTTCTCTCGGTAACTGCGCCATCGGCTTGGGATTATCTTTGGGTACTGGGTACCATGGCAGCGACGTTGGAAGCGGTGCCTTGGGCCAAGGTGCATATGCGGCCGTTGCAGCGTGCTCTGCTTCGCCGATGGTTGCATCAGTCCAGTTCGTTGAACAAGCGTCTTCCTTGTCCGCTCAAAGTCAGACGGTCTCTTCGATGGTGGCTTCACCGGTCATCGCTGGCGGCCGGCATGCCGCTGGACCAGCCTGACTGGATTCTGTTGTTGACGGATGCCAGCCTGGTAGGTTGGGGAACTCACTGCAGGAGTCAGTTTGCGCAGGGGCTTTGGTCTCCCCAGGAGACGTCGTGGTCGATAAACCGTCTGGAACTGCGGGCGGTATTTCAGGCTCTTCAGGCGTTCGAGGAGGTGGTGCGGGGGCGCCCCGTGCGAGTGCTGTCCGACAACTCGGCGACTGTCGCATACATCAACCGTCAGGGCGGCACGGGGAGTGCCGCAATGGAGGAGGAGGCGGACGAGTTCGCGTGAGTAGAGATTCGGTTGTCCGCAATCTCGGCAGTGCACATCGCAGGAAAGGACAATGTCAAGGCGGACTTCCTCAGCCGAGTTCAAGTGGATGCCGGCGAATGGGAGCTACATCCCGAAGTTTTCCAGCAGATAAAGGCTCGCTGGGGAACCCCGATAATGGATCTGATGGCAACGTTCCAGTCGGCGAAGGTCGGTCGGTTCTTCAGCAGAAGACGGGAAAGGATGTCGGAAGGCATAGACGCGCTCTTGCATCGGTGGCTGTCGAAGGCCTTCTGTATGTCTTCCCCCCCCTTGGGCGTTTATAGGCCGGGTGGTTCAAAAGATCGGAGCTCACTCGGGAAAGGTTCTTTTGGTGGCACCCGACTGGCCGCGGCGTCCATGGTATGCGGACGTGGTACGTCTTCTGGACGGCGATCCCTGGTGGCTCCCGGAGAGGGCAGATCTGTTGATTCAGGGTCCGCTTTTCATGCCCCAGGTGGATCGGTTCTCGCTTACGGTATGGCCATTGAGAGGGCTAAGCTGAGCAAGAAGGGTTACTCATCGGCGGTAGTGGCGACTTTGCTTAGAACGTGGAAGCAGTCCACTTCCTTGGCATATGTGCGGATCTGGCGGATCTTTGAGGATTGGTGTTCACGGCGTCAGGTTTGGGTGGCTGCGGTCTCCGTCCCGTTGGTCTTGGAGTTTCTGCAGGATGGTTATGATAAGGGTCTTGCAGCCAGTTACTTGCGCGAACAGTTGGCAGCGCTTTCTTGTTATAGGGGCAAGGTCAACAGGGTGCCGTTAGGGGCTCATCCAGATGTGGTTCGCTTTCTGAAGGCGGTTTCCAGGTTGCGTCCGGCACGTAGGGTGAGCGTGCCGCCGTGGGATCTTAATCTGGTCCTGGTGGCGTTGTCTAAGTCTTCCTTCGAGCTGTTGCGGCATGCGTCGCTGAAGGATTTGACGTTAAAGACGGTGTTCCTGGTGGCGATTTGTTCGGCTAGACGGATTTCGGAGTTGCAAGCATTGTCTTGTCGGGAACCATTCTTGTCTTTTTCTAGGGAGAAAGTGGTTTTACGTCCAGTACTGTCCTTTTTGCCTAAAGTGGCGTCTCCGTTTCATTTAAATCAGGCGGTGTGCTTGCCCGTTCTAGGGTCCTTGAGCAACGGCGACGCTGATCGCCGTCTCCGGTTTCTGGACATGAAGAGGGCGTTGCATCAGTATTTGAAGATCACGGAGTCATTCCGCAAGTCTGATCAGTTGTTTGTGTTCGGTGGAGTGCGCAAGGGTGAGGCGGCAGCTAAGGCTTCCATCGCTAGGTGGATTAGAGAGGCGATTGCGTCTGCTTATCTGCTTCACGATCGGGTGGTACCCGTGGGCTTGCGGGCACATTCCACCAGAGCGCAGGCGTGTTCCTGGGTGGAGCACAGTTTGATTCCCCCAGGTGACATTTGTAGGGCGGCGACTTGGTGGTCGTTGCATACTTTCAGCAAGCTTTACAGGCTGGATGTTGCAGCGGCTAACGATGCTCGTTTTGGGTCAGCGGTAGAGGACTGAACTGGAGGAACGATAAGGAAATGATAATTACACTTACCTGGTAATTGTAGTTCCTTGAGTGACGACAGTTCAGTCCTCCTTCCCACCCAGATGATTCGAGGGGGATATGCGCTGGCTGAGGGGCCACTGAGTGTTACAGGTAGGTCTGTATTGGTTTCCTTGATTGGGGGGTTTCCCTTTCTCTGTGGCAGGGGTGGACGTAAAAGCCTTGCCGGGGGGGGGGCAGTTTTTGTTTAGTGTAAGCTAGGTTCAATGGTTATGGTTCAAAACTTATTTGTTGCTCCTTTGAGTCTGCTTTGTTAATAGTTCACACTGGGATGGAGGAGTGAGTGCAGCAGGCTATATCCAGTGATGTCATCATTCTGACATACCAGTCTCCAAGCTGCAGGAGGAGATTGACAACCCAGAGGCAGAGGACTGAACTGTCATCACTCAAGGAACTACAATTACCAGGTAAGTGTAATTATCTTTTGGCAACCAGCATCACGGCTTTTAAATGGAGCTGTGGTGCTATGGCAACATGATGCCATGGTGCCGTGGCTCCATTTAAAAGCCCTGACTAAGCTAGTCAGGCTGTGCATGTACGTACAGGCCGGGACTGAATCGCAGTCCCCGGCCTGCACATACATGCTTGTTTGCGATTCTGATCCCACGGGGCTAGACATGCCTCGTGGGATCAGAATCACGGTCCCCTCTACTCGTCCGGTTCAGACCAGACGTACAGAGGGGATCTACATCCAGGGCAGAATCGGGCCCTAAGTGTTTTGTTTGTTTCAACCTAATTTTAGTTTTAGATTTAGCTTTAAATTCTTATTACTGAGATAACTGTAGTAACTGAGCAATTACCAAGATTTGATGAATGTGTCAAGATATTTGAGGTTTTATGGTCATAAGAATATCACAAATGCCAAACTGGGTCAGACCAAGGTCTATCAAGCCCAGTATCCTGTTTCCAACAGTGGCCAGTCCAGGTCACAAGTACCTGTCAGGTTCCCAAAAAGGTACACAGGTTCCACAATACTTGTCCCAGGGTAAGCAATGGATTTCCCGGGTCCTCTTTAGTAATGGTTTATGGACCTTTCCTCCAGGAACTTGTCCAAACCTTTTTTAAACCCAGCTACACTAACAGCTTTTCCTACATCCTCAGGTAATGAATTCCAGAGTTTGATTGCACATTGCATGATATTCAACTGGGCATGGCTAAGTGCTGTAGCTACTTAACCCTGCCGCTGATCCCCAAACCCTGGATATTCACTTCTGCAGCAACAGAAGTGAATATCTGGGTCTGGCTGCGCTGCCCGGAAGCCGCCAAGGCTAACTGTGCAGCATCGATATTGGATGCTGCACGGTTAGCCTCGGTGCCTATAAGATAGGCTAGGAAAATTCTTGCCTATCTTATAGGGGTGAAGCGCTAACTGTGCAGCTTCTAATATCTGTGCTGCATGGTTAGTGCCAGTCTCTGCCTCTGCTCCATCCAGAATGGCCCAGCACAACCCAGGGCTAGCTGGCTGGCATGAGGGAGCATAGGGGACTTGGGGATATTTGATGGCAGTACCCATATATGTGCCATTAAATATCCGGTTAGCAGGCATTAACACAGTTAACTGGCTGTAATCGTGTAAATGCCTTTTGAATATTGGGCCCTAAGTGAAAAAAGATTTTCTCTAATTACTCTTAAAAGGGTTACATTGTAGCTTCACTGTGTCATCTAGTATTTCTACTTTTTGATGACGTTTACCCGTTCCACTCCATTAATTTATAGACTTCTATCATATCCCCCCTCAACCTGTCTCTTTTCCAAGTTGAAGAGCTGTAACCTTTTAAGTCTCTCCTCATAGGGGATATCCTTCCATCCCCTTTACCATTTTGGTGGCTCTTCTCGGAACCTTTTCTAATTCCGCTATATACTTTTTAAGATACAGCGACCAGAATTGCACACAATATTCAAGGTGCGGTCTTACCATAGAACAATAGAGGCATCATAATATCCTTTGTTTTATTCTCCGTTCCTTTCCTTATGATTCCTAGCATTCTATTTGCTTTCTTGGCCGCCACTGCTCACTGGGCGGAGGGTTTCAATGTATTATCCACAATGATGCCTAAATCTTTTTCTTGAGTGCTGGCTTCTAAGGTAGTATCTTGCATTGTGAAACCAAATTTTTGGTGGTTCTTTCCTAGGTGCATAACTTTGCACTTGTCCACATTAAATTTCAACTACCATTTGGATGTCCAGTCTTCCATTTTATCAAGGTCCTCTTTCAATTTCACACAATCTTCTTGCGTTTTAACAACTTTGAATAATTTTGTCTCATCTACAAATTTGATCACCTCACTCATTATTCCTATTTCCAGGTCATTTATGAATATGTTAAAGCGACGGGTCCAGAACAAATCCCTGGGGAACTTTACTATTCACCTTTCTCAATTCAAAAAATTGGCCATTTAACCCTACACTCTGCTTTCTATTTTTTAACCAGTTTCTGATCCATAATACTACACTGACTCCAATCCCTTGACTTTTTAATTTCACCAAGAGTTTCTTATGATGGACCTTGTCAAAGGCTTTCTGAAAATCCAGATACACTAATTCAACTAACTCACCTTTGTCTACCTGTTTATTCACACCTTCAAAATATAACAGATTAGTGAGACAAGACTTTCCTTGGCTAAATCCATGTTTGCTTTCTCCTGTTAAACCTTGACTATCTACATGTTCAGTAATTTCATTCTCTATAATGGTTTCTACCATTTTATCCAATCTCACTGGTCTGTAGTTTCTCTGATCATTCTGAAACCCTTTTTAAAAATTGGTATTACATTTGCTGTTCTTCAGTCTTCCAGTACTACAGATGATTTGAATGATTGATAGTTCACAGATTAGTAATGGTAGATCTGCAATCTCATATTTCAGTTCTTTCAATGCCCTTGGATGTGTATCATCCGGTCCAGGTGATTTGTTACTCTTCAGTTTATCAAATAGATGTAATACATCTTCCCGGTTTATTGATATTTCTTTCAATTCTTCCAATACATCACCTTTATATACCATTTCAGGCATGGGTAACATTACTATATCATCTTCAGTAGAGACCAAAGCAAAGAATTAAGTCTCTCCTCTATGGTCTTGTCCTCACTTAGCGCCCCTTTTACTCCTATATCATTCAGTGGTCCAACTGACTCTCACAGGTTTTTTCTATGAATGTACTTGAACGTTTTTATTATGCATTTTTGCTTCCACGGCAAGCCTTTTTTCAAATTCTCTTTGCCTATCTTATCAATTCCTTGCATCTTACTTGCCAATGCTTGTTTCCTGTGTTTGACCTTTTCCCCATAATGTTTAGTTTTGATTTGGGAATCAAAGTTCATGTATTTTTGTTTATATTTTTTGTAATGCATTATTTGTTTAGACTATGCTTTATCTTTAGAGGCACATTTACTAAACTGTGCTAACCGTTAGTGTGAGGTTTACTGTGCGCGATGAGTGCCACACTGTTAGCATGGGCACTGTGGTAAAATCCCACACTAACCAGTTAATGCACATTGGGGTGGCGACTGGGTGAGTTATGGGCAAAGCGTAGGCATCAAAGGCACCACAGATAGTGCGGGCATCATGAGGGGTGGCAGTAAGTGCGCCTGAATGCTATTTAGCATGGTGAACCGTGGCTCCAATGTGCTCATGGCAGGAGATATGTGGACATGCCTCCAAAGAGTCTTGGGGTCGAATGTGCACAAACATCACACGTTTTAGTAAACATACCCTCCCGATGCTCTCCCGATGGAAGTGGTGGAGGCAAACAGTGACAGAATTCAAAATGGCATGGGACAGACAGTGGATCCCTTTATACCAACAGGATCAAATCAAAATAAGCATAACTATCTCTATCTGAACAAATAGGGGTGACCTACACTGAGCAGTGGGTACTCCCCTAAACAAAGGCATGGGGAGGGGTGAACTGCACGGAGCAGCAAGTGCACCTCCTTTTGCCACCTTGCTGGGCAGACTAGATGGATCATACTGGTCTTTATCTGCCATCATATACTATGCTACTATGTTACTAAATAGATTATATTGGATTATGTGTGCTTTATTGTACTCCACTGAGAATTGTAAATTGAATGGCATATAAAATGTAAAGGCACATTTTATATAGGATGTGGAGATTGGAATTGTGACCTAGAGGCCACTATGTCTTCAGTTCTGACAGTATTTTAAAAATGGCTCTGCTGAAGATAGCCATTTCTAAATTAAATATCCATGTTTAGTGGGAGGAGCAATCTTGCAAATATGCACATGAGAAAAGTGGATGGCTGGACCCTGGCAACTTACATGTGTAAGTCTGGAATTTCAGAACAGCATGTGGAAATGTGGGAACTTATATGTGTATGCCGGCATTTTGGAAACCTAGATATGTAAATGCCATTGATTATGGAGGACTCTTGTAAACAACATTACATTTTGGAGGAGGAAATCAACATTGGGCAATTAAAAGAATATCTCCTAAGACCTCCTGTAACAGGATAGCCAAAAGAAGCACTTTTGGAAATCCTGTCTGTGTCTTGGGGCAGATGTAATCTTAGATGTGGGCAGTTCTCCTGTATGATTATATGTGTATATGTGTGTATATGTATATGTAAATTTTTGCTCTGCCCATGCCATCCCTGAAATGCCCAAGACATCTCCTTGCCATACATTTAAATACTTAAATTTATTTCATTTATTCGGTATTTTACCTGTCTTTACAAAAACCTCAAGGCAGGATATAATGTAATCATTTATTTACATTCTCTTATATAACTGAAATTACATTGAACAGGGCATTATAACTTGGAGATAACTATTTTACAGGGAACATGGGCTATGGAGGGTTAAGTGGCTTGCCCAAGACCACAAGGAGCACCTGTGGGACTAGAAAATCATAAAATCAAGGAAACTCAAAATCATAAAAAAAAATACAATAGAATAAATAATAAAGATAACATGGCTGGGGCGAAGGCATTTCAACCCTGGTCTTTCTAAAATCCCAATTTAAAGGTGGATACGGCTTGCTTGTTTTTCTGCTGCCACAATCGTATTTAAAATGTGAATAGGGCTTCTAAAATAAGCACCTTAACAAATAACAAAATAGATGAAAAACGTATAAAATGTCCTGTGTAAATAACTCCAATATTTCAATGCTTTCAAATGTGTTTGCACGTGAGCCCTATAGCAACTTTTGGTAAAACGTTTGTCTTGCAGTAATAAAATTACATGAAATTCATCTTCTGTTTTGTTTTCAAAAATCTGCAGTTAATAGGAAGTGACCTCCACCCCTGCACCCATGTAAGGCCAAAATAATAAAAAAGGTTCTCTTGGACCTAGTGCCTTCTGGCCCCATATCCTTCCCCGGAATCCTCACTATGCATTTTGTGATCTGTGGGTCATAAGAACATAAAGCACCATAGTGGATCAGACCAAAGGTCCATCGAGCACAGCATCCTGTCTAACAGTTGCCAATCAAGACAATTTGCTTCATTTTTATTTTGAAAACAAAACGAGACAAAGTGCAATGGGAATATTGTTGAGATTTCCCATTTCATTTCAAACTAAAGCACATCCCTAGAGGAGAGGGGTGGGATGTTGGAGATGAATAAAATAAGGATCCTGCATGCATGTGGAGAAGGGGTGCTTAAAGAAGGTATCATAAGGCAGTCAGGATTATGGCTAGCAGCTGGAATATATCCTTGTAAATGTATGAAGTAGGAACTGAGCCCCTTTAGGATATCTCCTTGGGATTCCTCTTTGGAAAAAGCTTGCCCAGAGGTGTCCCATTCCTACTGTAGGCTATCATATTGGGTTGGCTCATGATGGCTTAACAGTGACAGAACCTCTTATAGCTTTGGAATGAGTTTCATTGCTGTCATAGTATCTTGGGAGGGAGGGGACATTGTTTTTTTTCAAAGGAATAAATTTAATTCTCCTGTTTTGTCAATGGCTGCTAGATCACTGTGTTCCCTGTGTGATCTGGTGTCAGCATGTTAACTCTCATAATCATATTTTCTGTAGCTTGTCAATCTCAGCTGAAAGGTCAGGAAGGAGCTATATCTATAGGTCAATATTCAGAAGCACTTATCTGGATAGCAGCATCTGCTACAGTAACTGGATAAATGCTTCTGAACAGGATAGAGGGATAGCACTGCTGAATATTCTTAGACTGCCTTGGCACTCTGTGGGAGAATTATCTGGATAATGATGATATTCAGCACTGGTATCTGGAAAATTATCTACATATCAGGAAAGGAGTCTGGATAGCTATTTGGATAGTGGTGTGGAATATTGCTGCTATCTGGATAGCACTTGCATTACCTGCCCTATCTCAATATTCTGTGTCAACCACTTTCTAGGTATCGGTGCTGAATATAGGCAATATTTTTAGCCACAGCTGCCAGTGTTTAAAGAAAACACTGGCATGGCTCAATAATAATCTGTCAGTTTATAGCTCAATGGTATGGGATTATGCCATGATCTTAGCAGATGGTATGAAAGACATTGTATTCTCCCAGTGCTAAAAAGGCATCAAAGACAACAATGATCATCAGAGTCATGCCATTCGGTTGTAAACTGGGGAATATGCCATTAGAGACAGTAAAACTACTATGCTTCCTGTTCTGTGGAGAGGAATACTTGCTGGTAGCCTAGCATGCTCCAAATTATACACGCTGAGAGGTTAGCACTTGGTCTGAGGCAAGTGGTAAATTTTAGGTCATAGTACGAGTCCACACCCAGAAGCCAATCTTCAAAGCTACTTATCCACATAGCAGGATTTGCTACCTGGATAAATGATGCTGACAGGGGCCAACCCTTGAATTGGGAGGGAGGGGAATCATTGCAAACCACCCTGGTGCTATCTGGACTGCATTGGGGCAGTCCACGGGCAGAGTGAGGGTGGTCCTCAGTTATTCAGTTAACAGTGGTATTCAGCCCACTAAGAGGGGTATTCTATCCAGTGAATATCGGGGTTGGACGCCCAGGCTGGATATCCAACCCGCATTCGGCTCCTTACCCTGATTCAGACACCAGCACTCCCTGTACGTACGCAGTGGTTGTACAGGGAGCACTGTACATGGGTGGGAGAGGGTGGTGTGGGAGCAGAGCAGGGGAGTGACCAGCTGCCGGAACTAACATACAGGGCCTATTCAGGACAGGTCCCTGTACATACCCCAGCACCAAGCAGCACGTTTGACTTATTCCACCCCAATGGCCTCTCCCCTAGCTCACCACACACCATGTGTGGCCTCACAGTGCCTCTGCAGCCACAATCCGGGCCAAAGGGGCACCAGTGTAGCCCAGACAGTGGTCTGCAGGGGCCAATGTGCGGCATGGTGTTCCATGTCATCCCGTGGATGGCTCATTGCCATGATGCGAGGATACCACTGCTTCCTTGCTCCAGCAGTGGCGTCCTGGCATGGGGACAGGCAGCTCCCTGTATGTCAATCTGCTTGGCATAGTGAAGTGCCCGAACGTTCAGCTCCCTGATTCTGCTATTGTGGGTACATCCGGGTCCCATGGTAGCAGAATCGGGTCTCTCTGGCCTGTCCACGTTTTGGACGGGCAAAGCAGCTAAGCATGGGGGGACCAGAATCTGTCTCCACCCAGATAACTAACTTTACCAGTTTAGCTGGCTGGATAGTGGGCTTTATACAGTATTGCTGGTATCCAGAAAATGCCGTAATCCGTGCTGAATCCAGACACTACCTGTCCACTACCTGGATACCAACACTGAATATCCGGATTTATTTCAGCTGTGTCTGCTGGTGTTTAAAAAGACATGCTGATATCCCTGGCTGAATACTAACCATCAAAGTGTGATGAGTAAAGGAAGCCGCACTATTTAACGTGCTCATACTAAATTCTTATTTGCATATGGATATTCCTTCATTTCGATGTGCAGATAGGCTAAATTTAGCCAAAACATGCCAACATATAGCTTCCTTGTATCACATACTGTTTGTAGCACATGCCAATTGCTCTTAAGTAAGCTAATTGAAGGGCCTTTAGTCCTTTCCATTTTTCTGCAAATAATTTCACAAAAGCAGAGCCCTTAGCCCTGTAAAGTTAATTTCATCTGCCAGGTGACTGAAGTCTTTTGGCCTCCAGTCTCTTGTAGATTCACCCAATTTTTTCTGAGGCGATATTGTGTTGGGTTGTCTTCTGGTTTCTAAGAAATATGGTACATAGTTCATTTTAGTCAGCACTAAAAAAAAAATCATAGAAACCGGATTAGCTACAGCAGAGATATTGGTGATTAAAGGTCTGAAAAGATTATTTACATTCCAATTCAGGTCCAACATGTCATTTCAGATCTAATATGCAATTTTGTACCAGTGTGGATTGTGATGTGATATATCAATATATTTATTTTTTGAAAATTTTGCTGAACATCTGCTATTAATTTAAAGCAAACAATACAAATGAACATCTGCATCTGTTTTAACTTGCTTTTTTCAGTCTTTGCCAAAGAGGAGAAGAAATGCTGTAAAAGTGATTGATGCAGCTGTCATGAAATTAACTAAATTAGTGGTAATTTAATGTAAGGAATTTCAATAGACTTAAACATGCAGGTACTGGCATTATTTTTAAGCCATATAGGTGTTAAAATGTCTTCCTGCACATTATTCAAACACATTTACAAAATCAGGCTTTCACTTTAAGTTAACTGGTAATATTTTTGAGGCGACAAGTCTTCGTTATTGTCCAATCCACAAATGAGAAGGATTCTCTTGCACTGTAATACTTGGGGCCAGATTTATTCATCTTTTCCTCTATCGTCACAGAATCAACAACAAATCTGAATAAAACGGGGATATCCTGAAAATCTGAGTGGTTTGTGGCCCTCCAGGACTGGAGTTGGAGATTCCTGGACTAAACCAATCATTTTGAAGTATATATTCTTCAAATTTTAAAATGATATTTCTGCCCAAGATATTTACAGTTATTTCCTCCTTATTCACTACTGGTAACTACTAAAACCGGAATAGTTTTAGGATCACCGGGACAGGCTTGGGAAGCTTGTAAAATACGGTGACCAGATTGCTCCATGTCATAAGGGATTGTTTTACACCATTGCATATAAAGGCCTATTTACTAAACCATTATTAGCTGTTAAAGTGGCAAATAACTGTATGGCGTGATCTTCCATGCAGCTAGCGTGTTAATTTTTTTTTTTTTTTTTTTTGCGTGTGTTGGAAAGATTCCTGGTAGTTTTCCTAACAGTTAACAGAGGTGCTGCAGTTACCTTGTGTTAATTATGGAAATTACTATACGGTAACTACAGAACCACACTGCAAGTAACTAAATTATTATGCATATTATGGAGCGGGAAAGGACAGGGAAGGGCTGGGGTGTCATTAATACATGTTTGCTAATCTGACACAACATGACCATGGCGTTAACACATGGAAGCAAACATTGACCCATATTAGCAGTATGGCTGCCTTTTGCCAAGTACTAGAAATGCCCCCATGCATTTACTACAGCTGCTACAGGTTAGCTTTCATATTTAATGTGCGTTAGATGCACATTAATAAATTGGCACCTTAAGACCTTATTCCAGTTTCTCTAAAAGCAGCAGGTTTACAAGCCCATAGATGCAGTGGAGTGAAAATGACGTGGGGCTATCTGATGCCCCTGTGGATCTACCTTTCTCCTCATCTCTCCCTAGACCCCTCCATGGGAACTCTGCTCTTCTGGCAGATCCCTTCTCCAGACTTCAATCTTTCCACCCTGCTGCTCCTTACGCCTGGAACAAACTACCTGAGTTTTTATGTCAGACTCCATCTGTGGCCCTGTTCAAATCCAGGCTAAAAACTCACCTCTTGAGACTGTTTTTGGATCCTGATCCTCTAGTCTCCTGTTCACATCCTATGTGTTTCCTAGTCCCCAGTTGTTGCGTTGTCTGTTTTGACTAGACTATAAGCTCTGATGAGCAGGGACTGTCTCTTAGCAGCAGTAGTAAGATTAAGGCTGAGCAACTCAGCTCTGTTCTGGGTCTCTGTAGGTGTGGAACACAGCAGTCTAATTCACGATTTTATTCTGTTTTCCAAGTCATGACTTTGAGATGAGATGGAGCTGCTGATTTCCTAGACTGTCTTCAATTTGCTGTCAAATGCAACAGGGCGATGCAGCAACAATAATCTTCCCCCTTTTATGGCCCCCTTACTGCACTGATGCTTGTAAAACAGCAGATTTCTGGGATGCTTATTATATAGCCAAATCAATGGTTGACACTAGCATTCAAACAGGAGGCCCGAGGATTCTTTACTTTGACCGAAAATGCAAATGCACAGCTGATGCTAATCAGGACACAAACTCACTCATGCATATATTTTCTGCTCAGCGTTATAGCTAGGGTTGCCAACTGGCTCCAGATGCGCCCGACAAGCTTGATCCAGTCCTGGGTCTACCCCATTGCATGCAGGGACATGTAGTCTTGTTTTTCTTATGGAGTGCAATGGAGAAATCAGAACTACATGTCCCTGCATGCAATGGGGTAAACCCAGGACTGGATCAAGCCTGTCGGGCGCATCTGGAGCCAGTTGGTAACCCTAGTTATAGCACTACATTGATCTTGTTTATACTGGACTCTACATTCAACCAGTTGATCTATTGATGCTTCTATGTCTGTTTACAGCTTTTTTTTTTCTAATAAGTTGGGATAAGAAAGCGAAGGGAGTAGGCTTTATAGCAAGGGTGCACAAGCTCAGTCCTTAAGGGTCCCAAACAGACCAGGCTTTTGGGATATCCCTAATGAATATGTATAACTAGGGGATGTCCTGAAAACCTGG
Organism: Ichthyophis bannanicus; assembly: GCA_033557465.1. Lineage (NCBI taxonomy): Eukaryota > Metazoa > Chordata > Amphibia > Gymnophiona > Ichthyophiidae > Ichthyophis > Ichthyophis bannanicus. Next base: position 33,643,301 of record CM066050.1, on the reverse strand, counting down.
CCTGTTTATGGTGAACATTAAGATGAATAGACCACAAATTTAGGATCCTAACTTAAGGAAATCAGCTGTTACTGACTATCAAGGGCCTGCAGTATGTCATTAATTCGTTCTGCATTGGAATCTGTAGAATGAGCCACCCAGCATTGCCTTCAGTGAGTCATGCTTTAATTCATACCCCCTGCAAAATCAGACATGGATTTAAAGACAAACCGATGGTATAAAGCTCTAAATAAAACAGCAGCATCTTCTTCTGCTAACATCAGTTACAACTGTTTCTGATTTTCTAGGAAATTAAAGGTTTAGCTCAGCCTTTGTTTACTGGCCTTGTTTTCTGCATATACCATATCTTTCTACTGCATTGCAAGCAAGTATGCCTGGTTTTCATGGTCTCACTGTTCTCTGTAGATAGAACAAAGCTAATGGATCTGAGACCAGAACGAGTAGCAGTCTTTCTTATAGCTTACGTTCTACCAATCAAAGACATAAAAGCATACAGAAAGATTAATCCTTTTCCTGATTTTCTACTATTTTGCTGAAAATTTAAACATTATTTGCTTATGTATAATAGATGCTGCTACTAACTCATCAGTATGAATGTTTACTGTTGCTGTGGTCCTAATTAGTAGGGATTAATAGCTATGGTGAAGGATACTTTTGTATCTGTCTTTTTCATTTTTACAATAACACAACTCAGAATCAAATTAGGGTTGTATTCTCAAGAAAAGCCATAGTTGCTTAATATCATAGAGCAATTGAAGCCTTCTTCTCTTATCTCTCCCTACACCCCTCCTTGGGAACTTCGCTCTTCTGGCAAGATCCCTTTTAGCTGTACTCTTCTCTGCTACTTCCAAATCGAGGCTTCGCTCTTTCCATACGGAACAAACTATTTGAGTCAGTATGTCAGGCTCTATTTCTGGCTTTATTCAAATCCAAACGAAAACCCTAGCTTTTCAAGGCTGCTCTTGGATTCTGATCTCCTTATTCTTCTACTCAGCACTTGTGTGCATATCATTCCCTTAGATTTACCCTAGTCCTTAATCTGTTGTCTGTCTTGATTAGATTGTGAACTCTGTAACGCAGGGGACTATCTTCTGCATGTATATGTAGAGCGCTACGTCTGCCTTGGAGTACTGTATAAATGATTAATAGTAGTAGCGATAAAGCTGGGCTCAATGTAGCTTCACGCAGATGTTTTGCTGTCCAACAACTGTTTTGTATTCTAAATCCTTAGACCTGACCTATGTCACAGTGCTGAGAAAACTTTTGTGAATCTCAAATATAACAATGAGAATTAAAAGTTCCTACCACTATACCATCGTTTTATTGAAACCAGTCTTTTCCTATGCAATAAAAAGGATATATAGTTTAAATAACTTCTGCCTTTAGTGAAGATTGGACAAGGCAGAATAGAAATACAAAATTTAATTTAAATGTTTCTTCAGATGCTATAATGTACAAAGTAAGAACAATAAGAAGAAGAATTCAGAATCATTCTGTGAAATAGTTTCCGTAACAGAATAAATTGAGTAATTGGAATCAGGCACTTGAGTATTGAATAAACCACAATGCAGTGTAATCCTACATGGCTGAGTTTGGACATCCTGTCCTATATAAAGGTTCAAATGATACCATGCTAGGTCTTCATCATAAAAGTGAGCAGGAACTCATCATGCCATGATCAAGTTTCACAGGACCAGTGTAACGAAGTAGTGGATGTTTGTCTGAACAGGATTACACAACCATTTTCACGCACTTGAGTCTCTCTTCATCCTCTGTCAAATATAGTCTAAAAATGAAAAAAGACTACAGTGATTTTACCCATCAGCAATTCCAAACCATAAACCATATCCTGCCAAAGCTCATGCCACTATTACTATTTATCAATTGTATAGTGCTCCAAGGTGTACATTACACTGTAAATCCCTGCTTATCAGAGCTTACAATCTAAGACAGGTCGCACAACAACTGCGGACTAGTGAAATTCAAGGAGGAATAGCAAAATACAGATACATAGGAGAATAAGATTGGGATTCAAACGCAGCCTTGAAAAGGTGGGTTTTCAGCTTGGATTTGAATAGGGCCAGAGAAGAAGCCTGGCAGACTAACTCTGTTTATTTGTTCCAAGCATATGGAGCAGCAAGATGGAATGAGCAAAGTCTGGAGCTGGCAGTGGCAGAGAAGGGCACAGACAAAAGGGATCTGCCAGAGGAGCGGAGTTCCTGAGGAGGGTGTAAGGAGTGATAAGAGGAAAAAGAGCATGCAGCTGCAGGATGAATATAAGTCAGAAGTTTGAATTGAATGTGGAAACAGGAAGCGAGTGAAGTGGCTTGAAGAGAGGTTATGTGATCATAGCAAGACTGGCGGAAGATTAGCTGTGCAACTGAGTTTTGAACAGACTGAAGGGGAGAAAGATGATTCTGAGGGGGAATGGAAAGCAGCAGGATGCAATAGTCTATGGAGGGAGATCACAAGAGTGCGGATAAGGGCCTTAGTAGTGTGTTCACACACGCACATGCACGCTTGCAGATCCAGACAGTCCCCAAAATACACACTCACACACTAGCAAACCTGAAAAATCATCCACAAAACCACAAAGAACCCCAGACTAACATTTGAAGATCTGCAGACTTCTCTCCCTACGACTGATGTGAGGGGCCATGATTCAACCATCAGGAAAACATTAAACAGGAATGTTTATGGAAAATAGCTAGGAAGAAACCACAGGTCTCTAAAAAGAATATTGCTGCCCACCTTAAGTTTGTCAAAAAGCATCTAGATGATCCACAAGAGTTCTGGAGTAATGATCTATGGAGAGATGAGTCCAAAATGAATCTGCTATTGAAATAAGAAACCAAACCTTGTCAAAGAGACAGTCATCCTGACTCTCAAGCATGGTGATAGGAGTATCATGGTGTAGGATGGCTTAGCTTCATCAGGGCTTGGATCACTTGCCTTTATTGAATGAATCCTGAATTATATTTTATAATATCAGACAATTTGAAAAGTGTACACTAACGTGTGGGGGGGAGGGGGGTTCTTAAGTGTCTCATTAGAAGTGTCGGAGAACGTGTGTGTGTGTGTGTGTGTGTGTCATGGGGAATATCAGGGGTTGGGTGTGTGCTATCTGGATGTGTCAGGGGTTGTGTGTATGTGTTGAGGGATGTGCCCGCATGTGTGTCATTGGCAGTACTGAGGGTGCGTGCATTTGTGAGTAAATCATGGGGAGTGTTGGAGTGCGTACGCATGTGTGTATGTGTCAGGGGCTTCTGCAGACATGTGTGTCTCATGGGGAATGTTGGGGACTTCTACATGCATGTGTGTCATGGGCAGTGTTGGATGCTTCGTGCATGTGTGTGTGTCTCTCTCTCTCTCATGACCCCCTTCCCGGGCTTCCTCCAGTTTCTCTCTCTCTCTGACCCCCACCCCCCCAACAATATTGCACACTATTGATGGCATAGAAAAACCTATAATTTTTCTTGTCGTTTCAGGTTAAAAAACACATGAAACGACATGGGAAATGCTATTGACATTTCACATGAAAGCACATCCCTACCAACAATATCCAGTTTGGGTTGCTAGTAAGTATACAGCACATTTTAGAGTAGATGGAGTCCTGAAGTGCACCCACAGGATGGTGGCTTTCCCATGTCTACCCGTCTAATAATTATTTAGACTTTTCCTTTGTGAATGTGTCCGAACCGGCTATGTTAGATGCCTGAATCACATGGTAAAATGTAATGCTTATTAATGGCAAAAGCCTCTGTGATATTTTCTAGTTAATGAAGGGTGTGACTGGTATGGAGGGGTGGGAGGAAGGCGCTACAGTACTTAGTGCTACAGTGGCATTATTGCAAAAGCAGTTAACTGTACCTCCTAGAGGTGTAGTTAAATTTCCATGGTGACAGCCTACTTTAGGTTAACATGCGTAACAGCAACATGTTATCTTCTATACTGTGTTTCCTCCCATTTATATAAAATTCTATGCTAGGTGTTTGACCGAGGACAAGTGTTAACAGTATTTACTGAACATAATTTTTTAACTCATGTTAATCACCTAACAAACATAAAAACCTAGCTCACTTTAGTAAACAAGTCCTCTTTGGGTACGTTTTTTCAGTTTGTCCTTACAGATGACATCCCTTTCCAAGGATACCCACTGCATTTCCTTTGACTGGTTTCAGATATTAGACAATGGAAGAATGGCTTTTCATATCAAGAAGAAATAGCACAGCGGGTAAGGGTTTTTTTTTTTAAATAAAGTTGATGATATACTGTATATGATTTTGAGGAAATGCTGTTCAAGATATCTGTACAAGGGTGGTGTGTCTCAACATTCAAAAATAGGGCATCCATGTTCCCCTCATTTAATCACTGGGGACTGATGTGAGGAAACCTGACATAGTGGTAAAGGAGAAAAACAGCAGAGGCATAGATTCGTGAATCGTGTGGTGAGGGGAAGATCTGAAGTACCAAGGAATGCAGTCAGACCAAGAACATGTGGCAGAAAGATACAGAAGCATTTCCCATGATACTGGGAGCCAAGCGCCTGATGAAGAGGAATTTCCAATCACACTTGGACAAGTTGCCTATACATGTTACATCTAGGCTCTTTGGCATGATGCAAGCATTAGCAGTAAATGTGAGAGAATGACATCATACTCCTTCTACTTTGGATTACGATAGGTTCATAACCATCATGGTATGCACAAAACGAATCTAAGAATTTATTAAGCTGCCCTAAGAGCATACTAACCTTAATACAACAGAAAAAAACTCTTCCTTATCGTTCCTCCAGTTTAGTCCTCTATCTCTGGGTTGTGCACCTCTTCCTGAAGCTTGGAGACTGGGCATGTCAAAGTCGTGACATCACTGGATATAGCCTGCTGGTATCTCCCAACAGCCTCCAGTGTGTCCAGTCTCCTTGCAGCAGGAGGACATAGTGAGCCTAGCTTCTGGGCTCACTTGGGGGGAACAGATAAGGAGCATTTAGTGTGACAAATTCTATTCTGATTTTACTTTTGATTTTTACCTTTAATTTACTTTTAATTTTACTTTTAATTCAGTTACCTTTGGTTAATTGGCAATCAGGGATTAGTTCCCTTTAGTTAGAAGCAAATTTCCTTATTTACAGTAATTTTTAAATTTGAGCCTGGCTCTTTAAATTAGTAGCAGCTCTCGGCTTCCTTCCCTCCTCAGTTATTTTCACTTGCTGCAGGCATTTGCTGGTGCGGATCTCTCTCCCTTGACTGCAGGGGAGAGAGCTCCGGGACCCGTACAGCCACACTGAAGCTGTGTGAGACGGAGCCTCTCCGTTGCTGTGGGATTTTAATTTTACTCTGTGGAACCGGCTGAGCGATGCTCGCCGCGGCTGCCAGGTGCATCAGTGTGGCTTGAGGATTGGAAGAATTCAAGGTGGTAGGAGCAGGCTGTGTGGCTTTCTGCCCTGCAGGTAAGGCATTCAGGCTCGGTCGGTCTGCTGAGGCCTCATTTTTGCAGCGGCTGTTGTTCTTGGCAAAGGGGCGGCCATTTCCTCTCTAGGTATTGGACCGCATGGCGAGAGTTGCAGTGAGCTGCCTGTGTGAGGAAAACAGGCAGAATAGCTAGATTTTTGGGCCTAGTGTTTGTTTCTTTCTTTTGTTTGTAGGGGTTATTTTTGAGGCTCAGGGGGTTCCTCAACCTTAAGGGGGACTGTTGTCAATCCTCTTTATAAAATAAATAAGAATAAACTTAAAAATAGGACAGCAGTTTTGGCATTGATCCCTGATACCACATGTTCTTTCCCTCCTAATCATGTCTCTGAGGAGCATCTGTTAAGTCCCAGGATATTAGGCAATTTGCCAGCTTTTAGGTTCAAGGGCAGAGCCTTAACTTGTAGTTGGAAGAAGGGACAGCCTGGAAGTGTGCTTTTATGTATTCTATAGTGAAAGTTGCCCAAAATTCACAGGGAAAGGTTTAGGAAACCTTAGGATATAAAAAAAATAGACTGACAGTTAAACTGTCAACCAAGAAGTGCCTGTGCTACGGTCTATGGCCACCAGAGGGCAGCTGGTACACTCCATAGTGCCTTTCTATGACTGTGTATGCAGCCATTATCTGCAAGTCAGGAAAGAAATGCCACAGAGAAGCTGTAATGTTCTGAAAATCAAGATTATATGACCAAGATTTAAAGCTCTTAACTTCTGTATCATTGGTCGGGCTCTGATGCCCTAAAGGCCGCCGAATGGCAGCGCTGCTCATGAATCACATATAGTATTCAGTGCCCCCATCCCTGGGGGGTGGTGGTAAAATACAAAATCATATTACTCATCAGGTTCACACAAGCAGCAACCTCTAAGACCTCCATTTGCAAGGTGGTCGGTGTATTCCACTACTATTTCTCTGACTGCAGGAAGGCCGGGGGAGGTGCCTGTGTGTTTCATAGCAACACTTAGCATGCCCTTTCCAGGAAATTCTCATCTATTTCTAGAGCAGGGTTTCATTTCATTTCTCTGGTTGTGGTTAATTCACAGCGTTAGGGGCTGTGTTCGAAAGCTTGGGTCCCACGGACTTCGGTGGGATTTCAAAAAGAAAAAGAAACTCGCTTTAGTGAGAGAGCCTTGTTCATTTTTAGTTAACTCTGTTGATTTTACTTTTGATTTTTACCTTTTGTGTCCTGAATCCCAAGGACGGGACACTGTTTGCTTCCAGGGGTTCTACTTTCTATTTTGCTCTTCAGCTCCCTGGCAGACGCAGCAGGCTGGCAGGGGGTGTGCAATGCCTCCTGCAATGCAGAATCCCCCAGGATAAGGGGGGAAGGACAACTGGGTGCAGCGGGGCCTGGTAGCTTCTTGCAAAGCTATAGGAGCAGTTTGGGTCATTTTAGCTGATCTGCTTTGATTTCTCATTGGAGTTGGCGGAAACTTGGTTTTTGGAGTCCTATACTTTAAAAAAAAAAAAGAAGAGAAAGGGGCATAGCTATGTTGATTTACAAGAATCTCCTTCCGCTATCCATAGAAGGTTCTATAAAGCGTTAAAGTCGGTTTATATGGCAGGGTAATAGTTTTGCTTAGCTGCTGTGATATAGCGCTATGATCCACTGTAAACATTCAAGTCAAAAGGAATTATGGTGATAACTCTCTTGGACAGGTGTAACAGTTGCTTGGGTGAGCGCCATGGCCAGTCCACAGATGTGGAATGCTCTGCCATAAGCATTATGTCATGGGAGGGGTTTTTATAGTTGTGTGGTTTCTCAATGGAAAATTGTTCCTGTTTAGTTTGGCTTTGCCCAAATTATAAGATTTTACGGTAGATTTGTAATGTCTTAATTTTGGCTATATGTGGTTTAATTTTACATATGGAAAAGGCATCTCAGCGGAGAGATGTTGCAAAATAGAACTTTGAAGCCTTTGAAGCTATCTATGCTCCCATTCCATTTATCAGAGGTTCTCCAGTACGGAGAGTCTCTGCTAGTGTTCAGCGAATGCCTTAATAGGGGGCCAGAAGCACGCAGCCCGGCTAGTTCTCTAGCAGCAATGGCAGCGGCTCACTCTAGTAGGCATACTTCATATGCTGGGCTTACAAGATGGCTGTGAATGTGGAGTCAGCCTGGAGGAGGGGCCTTGCGTTCTCTGGACAATGCCCTGCATACACTGAATCACTTCAATTCGATCAGCTACTGGCAGGACACAAGGCACTCTCGCATGCTTTTTTTGCTTCAGTGGTCTAAAAGTGGAGTCTTTACCAGGTGGTATAATGGGAACTTGTCTGCAGTTTCTCAGCTTCTTCATTGCTGACTCAATTGCCACTGTGGCATGAGAGCTGTATTTCATATCACCAGGTGTTAGTTGAACTTAAAATATAAAGTCCATCATTGTGCAGTCAGACGGAATGGGGTGTTACTCTAGCAGGAAGGCCGTGGATTAGTATGCCTGTGTTTGGGAGTTCTTTCTACTTCATATTGTTGGCACGGAAAGAGTGTCTCTTAACATATGCTGAAGGAATTTTTGGTTAAGAGGTGTCTTTATAAAAAATAAAACCAACCAAAAAAAAAAAAGTCTTCAGCTGTCCTGAATTCGCCTGTTCTTGATTGACATTTTGAGGCTAAGCAGGGGCAGGCCTGGGTACTACGTGGGTGGGTGCACACCTTGCACTACCAGGGGGTGTGGACTCACTGTATGGAAGAGAGCCCTAGTAATCTTCTTTATCGCAAGACAGGAAAGTAGATGGTTCACTGAAGCGATCGTTGGGGGCAATGCTCTGGCCTTACAAGCTCCCATTTGTGGAGCCTGGGGAGGCGAGAGCATGCTTCAGGTGGTCGCAGTGTTTACGGCAGTCTACTCGCCTGGAACAGGAAAGGATCAGGGAGTTGAATCGACTAGAGCCTGATTTGCTTTATGGGGCAAATGTGCATTATGGCTTAATTCAAGCGCTAGCTAATATTATTGGCTTCCTTGGGGTTCACCCGGAGGTCTCTCTGGTGGAGGAATGGGGCAGCTGATGGTTCGTCCAAGTCAAGGGTCAGTAAGCTCCCAATTAAGTCTTTGTCTTGTCCTTTCCCTGTGGGCTCTCATAGGGCAACTAGTTGGCGTATCGAGGCTTTCGGAGAAAGGTACTCTTGGTAGCGCCCGGTTGGATGAGACGGCCGTACTAGGCTTTTCTCATTTTCCTACTCGACAGGCTTTTCCTAGAAGTTGTCGGTAGTGGACTTCTGCTGCGGCTAGGTCCACGACAGATGTCTCAGGTGGATCGGTGCCCGCCTACGGTTTGGCCTTTGAATGGACGGGGCTGAAGAAGGGTTATTCTGCGGCAGTCTTCGCCACCTTGTTGAGAGCAAGGAGGCAGGCTGCTTCTGCTACATAGGTCCGTGCTTAGCGCCTTTTGGAAGGCTGCTGTTCACGGCGGCAAGTCTGGGCGACAAAGGTGTCTGTATCCTTGGTCTGAGTTCTCTGCAGGACAGTGTTTGAAGGAACTAGCGGCCAGTTCCTTAGAGGATCCAGCGGGCAACTGTTTCTGGCTGTAGAGGTTCTGTGAAGGGAATAGCGCTAGGTGCTCGGATCGATGTGTAGCGTTTCCTTAAGTTGGGATCCGACTGCGCTCCTCAAGGAGAGTTCGGGTGTCGCCAGAGGATCCCGATTGGGCCTTAGAGGCGTTAGCTAAAGAGCCCTTTGATTCTTTACTCCAGGCGTCTGTAAAGGATTTGCTGTTATAGACAGTGGCTTTGATAGCTCGTTGTTCGGTGCGACGAGTTTCGGAGTTTTAGGCGTTGTCATGTAATGAGCCGTTTTCACCCTTTCTGGATAGAGGGTGGTGTTTGCGAGCAGTCCTGTCGTCCTTCCAAAAGGTGGTATCTGATTTTTCTCCTGAGCCTATTGGTTTCTCTTCCAGTTCTCAGTTTTTCTGGAAGGGGAGGTTTTTATTCGTAGCTTACGCCGATAGGAAACATTAAATGCAGGGTGCGGCGTTCGTTTTTTTGTTTTTGTGTGCTGGTTGGAGGTCCCCACAAAGGGAAAGCAGCAGCGAAGGCGGCCATTTCACACTGGGTTAAGGCGGTGGTTGCCTCAGCTTTCTGGTGGCAAGGTTATATGATTCCGGGGGGCTTTCTGACTCTTGCTACCAGGGCACAAGCAGCTTCATGGGTGAATCACTGTGTCATTCCACCAGGGGGGATTGGTAGAGCAGCTTCCAGGTCGTCTCTTCATTTCCTCAGTAACCACTACTGCCTAAATGTTTTGGCAGTAAAGGATGCCTGTTCCGGGTCAACGGTGTGGTGAGTTGGCTGGATAGGTGCCTCCCAATGATTACTGCTCTGTTACATCCCAGAGGTAGAGGACTAAACTGGAGGAACGATAAGGAAATAGAAATTACACTTACCTGGTAATTGTCGTTCCTTGAGTGATGACAGTTTAGTCCTCATTCCCGCCCAGGGGTGTGATTTCTTCAGAGTTTATTTTCAGGCGGAGTGGAGCGTCAATCTCAAGGAGTAGACAGATCCTTTCAGTTTCTAGATCGCAGTGAGTATCCCTCTCTGTTCTTTCTTCCTTTTCTCTTATTTAAATGAGGTGATGGTATAGGATACGTGTTTGCATAGGGGGGACATGAATGTAAAGTTAAAAAAAAAAAAAAAAAAGAGAAAAGAAAATATAGGACGGATATGGTTAAAAAGGCTCCTCCGGTTGAGGAATGGGGAGTTATTTAAAGTTATGGTATAGTTACTTATTTGTTCCTTTGAGTTTGCTTTGTCAATAGTACACTGGAGGCTGATGGGAGATACCAGCAGGCTATATCCAGTGATGTCACGACTTTGACATGCCCAGTCTCCGAGCTGCAGGAAGAGGTGCACAACCCAGAGGTAGAGGACTAAACTGTCGTCACTCAAGGAACGACAATTACCAGGTAAGTGTAATTTCTATTTAGTATTTATCAATAATTTTAAATAATTTTAACACACGCATGCACTGAAAGTACGGTTAGCAGAACATGAATATAGCTTATCTAAAGCAAAGGTGGAAATGGTTTTTATAATACACTGTAGAAGATTAAATCACACCTTTGATGAATTACGCTGTATAGTACTTGAACATGTGCCACCGAATGTACGTGGAGGTGATCGTGGAAAGTTTGGATTTTCAGGTTGAACACCTTGGAACCTGCGGGTCTTAATGACAAGATAGAATGGTCATTGTTTTTTTAAAAACAATTAAATGTAGGTAGGCTGTAGAACCAATCGCACACTACTTCGTAGTATTGAGCGAAGTTGTCATAATGTAGAGCGATTAAGTTGCAGGTGTAAATGAGCGATCTTGTTGGTGAGGGGGTCTTTAAATAATGTGACGTTAGATGCTATAGCTAACTTCTGAATTAGTCGTCGTGACTGTTTTCAAGCTCCTGAAGAAGCCTCTGTTGAGGCGAAATGAAGGCTTTTATCGTTAGCTTTATTTATTTTATTGTATTTATTTAATGCTTTTATATACCATGCTCTTTAAAATCAGTGTGGTTTACAGATAACATTTTGTACAGAGCAGGGAGAGCCTGCTTTGCACTTTGAACGGGTAATGCAACTTGGATTTAGAACTGGGGTAACTATATACAGTCTAAGCAGGATGTCACTGTGCAGTTGTAGCGACATGGCTTATCCTAAGAGCTATGTACAGGGATGTAATTTATTTACAGGGTTGTCTGTTATTTACAATTAGCTGGTCGGGGGTATGGCGGGTGAGGTTGTGTTGTTGGCCTGTGAGTAGTGTAGAAGAAAAAGGTGGTGTTTTAGTGCCTTTCTGAATTGGGCAAGGTCAGTGATCGCTCGGATGGTAGTTGGGAGCTCATTTAGAGTTATTGCATTCTCTTTGACGTTCATAAAAGTGGTATTAGAAAATTATTTAAGTTTAAAATAAATGATAAATACTAAGTTTTTTCTGTTGTATTAAGATGCACAAAACTAACCCATTTGGGGAAATTGCCCTCTCGCCAGAAAAGCTGACAGGAAGACTCCTCTTAGACTTATCCTGCGAGCAGCTTCTTTAGTTTCTGAGGACTGCTGACACAGCAGGAGCTGCCTTCCTGCCTTGTCTCAAAATGCTGCCTGATTCCTGTTGGCTTCTTTGGACTGGAGAGATGAGCTACAGTCTGACCCAGGGTCTGGCCTAACATAAGATTATTATTTTTGTTTGACAAAATGCAAAGAATATAATTTTGTAGGAAAATTTTCCAAGTCTGAGAATTGAACCCTAAACGATGGTTCAATATTGTCTAATTTCATGGATTTCTGATACCATTGACTCTGGTGCCTAAGCATCCTAATTCCCTCATATACAGGGTGCTGTAGTTGCTCAGAATTGTTTTCCTCAATTTGAATGATAAAAGCTGAACGTGTGTTGGGGAGAAGGGGGTTGTTTGCTTGTCACTGCTATTAACTCTGTCACTTTATGGAATTAAGCTGACATGAATGTATAAGCAGAGCTGTCAGCAATTAACTCTGATGAAATCCTCATGGTAACGCATTTTTAAGTCGAGCAGTTTTTCCATTATATCATCAGCTGTCTAAATATCATAGTGACCCCGTTTTGAAAAAAATCACACTACAATAAAGCTGGGGAGGGGACCAGCAGGAGAAACTCAGGGCTGTAGAGGGGGGTTGGGAGGATTTTTTTTGTGGCTTTTGCTCTTGAGGGTGGGGTTTAAATGCCAAGCAAAAATGAATTAAATGTTTTTTTTGTTTTTTCTTTATAGAAAGACACAATACATTTTGTTAAAATGTTCTATTTCATTTCCACTGAATGCACATTCCTAAAGAAAATGTGAAAATGTTTACTTAGCATGAGGGGTTCAGATTAGGGTACAAAATTGGGAATGAGGTGAACTAGAAGCTCTGAAGAAAAGAGCGCAGGTGTACACAAGCAAGACCATAAAGTCATTTGCCTATCACACATCTTGCTGGGTAATCGCTCCTAGGCCATGAAACTTTTCCTAACAATTAATTAATATGCATACATTCTTTCAATGTGTACTCTACCCTTTTCAGTCGAGGGAGAATAAATGACAAGTCATGCTGTCTGGCAAGCTTTTCAGAAGAATTCACCAGAATATTCCATATCAAACTACTTTGAACAAAGCTTGCATTAATCCTATGCATAAAGCATGTTGAAGAAAGAAAGCAATATGCGTTTAATTTTTATAATCATATATTTTTAATATCAAATTCAATTTTTTGTTCATACTTTTTTTCATTATTATCTTTTCTTTATTTTCTTTATTTTAGCTTTTCTATGCCGTGCTATTTGACATCAGTGCGGTTTACAGTTAACAGTTTTGCACAGGACAGGGGGAGGTGCCTTGTGCTTACATCGAACAGGACATAATAACTTGGATTAATAACATTGAACTATTTACATCTGAACAATTATTATCGTATTTGACATCTTTGAAACATCAGGGCGGTTTACAATATGGCAAAATGCACAGTGGCCGTGGCAAGAAACAGAAGGGAACTACAGTTATCGACAGGAAAATACACATTCACACCAGAGGAGAGGAAGAAGAAAGGAGGGAACAAAGAAGGGGACAGGAGATTAGTATCTTCAAGGGTCAGGGGAGGGAAGGTCATAAGCTGAACAGAAGAGATGTGTCTTGAGGAGACCTTAACTTTAGGGTATGACTGTTCTGGATGGAAGGCAGAGTAAAGTGAGTTCCACAGGGAAGGTCCTAGAAATAAAGTGGGTCTGTTCCAGATGAGCATGTGCTGGGGAGGGGAGATGTAGTCGATTTACATGTACAGAACGAAGACTGCAGAGTGCAGAATGGAACTGCAGGATGTCGGCCAAATACTGTGGAATGTGTGTGTGTGTGTGTGTGAAGTGCCTTATGGGCAGGGGCGGCCCAAGGGGGGTGCGGGGCCATGTGCGGAGACTCGGTGCGGGGCCTCATTTGCATAAGGTGCCTCATTTGCATAAATATTTGCATAATGTTACCATACACTAACTTTTAGTAAACATGCCTCTTAATGAGCATATGGATAAAGAAAGACTAAACAATTTCTACATTACTATAATCCAGTGCCAACCGCCAGGCACATTAGGAACTACTACAAACACTGCCCATTTAGAACCCATAGCAAACCCGCCGTATCCTAACAGCACTACCAGGACTCACAAAGCACCATACCCTACCTATCAAAAGGCAACACTGCAAATATTAAACCAATACATTTCAGAGAACAATAATACATGACCTACTGGGGAAAGAGAACAAGTGGCAATGTCAAATAGGAATTACATAAACAGAATACCTCAGCTCAGTTACACATGCAGAACATAGACCATCACCAAACAAGTAATCACAATTTAGAAACAGGAAGACAATAATTAAACTGGGAACCCCAAAAGCCAAACTTGGAATATACAACAACACTGTAGAAATAAAACTATAAATTAATTTCCTCTTGTACTAAACAAAGCGCAAAAATTAATGATGCACATTTCCCAGAGCTGACATATTCCAGTTAATAAATTCAAAATAAAGAGATATTTTTCTACCTTTTGTGCATTTTTTTTCAGTTGCAATTGTTCCAGCCAATTTCTTCTGGTTTCTTCGTGTCTTCTGCTAACTCTCCATCTGCTGTCCATTTGTCCTTTCTTCTGTCTTCTTGGGTTTTTTTTTTCCATTCTCTCTCTACATCTGCTTTAACATACTAATCTTTCTCCTTTTGCTCTTTCCTCATTCCTATTTCATCCACTCAAATTTTATCCCTCCATCCTCAATCCCCACTTACTCTCCCAATATCCGGCCAATTGTAGATTTGTCTTCCCTCCCACGCAAAATATTTTTCCCCTCTCCATTTCACTCTCCCAGCTCTATCCCATTCTAATGCTCCCCCAACATCAGCTCCTTTCTAGTTCCAGCCCCATCCAGCATCTGCTCCCTTCTTGTCCCTGCATCAGCCCATTTCCAGTCCTAGTCCCCCATCAGCCCATTTCCAATCCTATCCTAGCCCCACCATCAGCCCATTTCCAGTCCTATCTCCCCCATCCATTTCCAGTCCTATCCGAGTCCATCCATCAGTTCATTTCCAATCCCAGCCCCTCATCAGCCCATTTCCAGTCTTATCAGTTCCTCCATCAGCTCATTTCCAATCCCAGCCCCCATCAGCTCATTTCTATTCCTTTCCTAGCCCCACCATCAGCCCATGTCAAATCCTAGCTCCCCTCCACTCAGCCCATTTCCAATCCAAGCCCCCCATGAGCCTACTTCCAGTTCTAGCCCCTCCATGAGTCCATTTCAATTCAAGCCCCCACCACAGCCCATTTCCAACCTTAGCACCCCCAACAGCCCATTTCCAGTCCTATCCTGGCCCCTCCATCAGCCCATTTCCTGTCCTAGCCCCCCCCCCACTCAGCCCATTTCCAGTCCTAGCTCCCTCTCCTCACAGCCCATTTCCATTCCAAGCCCCCCTCCCCATCAGCTATTTGAAGTTTAAGCCCCCTTTCCACTCAGCCCATTTCCATTCCAAGCCCCTGTCCCCATCAGCTATTTGCCGTTCAAGCCCCCCTTCCACTCAGCCCATTTCCAGTCCTAGCAACCCCCCATCCCATTACCAGTCCTAGCTCCCCCATCAGCCCACTTCCAGTCCGAACCCCCTATAGCCCCTTACCAGTCCTAACCCCCCCCCCATCAGCCCACTTACAGTCCGAACCCCCTCTAGCCCATTACCAGTCCTACCCCCCCCATCAGCCCACTTCCAGTCCTTACCCTCCCATCAGCCCATTTTCAGTCTTACCCCCCATCAACCCATTACCAGTCCTAACCCCCCATCAGCCCACTTGTAGTCTTAGCCCCCCCATAGCCCATTACCTGTCCTAACCCCCCCATAGCCCATTTCCAGTCCTAATCCCCCCCATCAGCCCACTTGTAGTCGTAGCTCCCCATAGCCCATTACCTGCTGTAACCCCCACATAGCCCAGTTCCAGTCCTAACCCCCCCCAGCCCATTACCAGTCCTAATGCCCCCCACAGCCCATTACCAGTCCTAACCCCCTATCAGCCTACTTGTAGTCTTAGCCCCCCCTAGCCCATTACCTGTTGTAACCCCCCATCAGCCCATTACCTGTCCTAACCCCCCATAGCCCATTTCCAGTCCTAATCCCCCCATCAGCCCACTTGTAGTCGTACCTCCCCATAGCCCATTACCTGTTGTAACCCCCCCATAGCCCATTACCAGTCCTAATGCCCCCCACAGCCCATTACCAGTCCTAACACCCCCATCAGCCCATTTCCAGTCTTAGCCCACCGCCCCATAGCCCGTTTCCAGTCCTAATCCCCCCATCAGCGCACTTGTAGTCGTAGCCCCCCATAGCCCATTACCTGTCATAACTTCCCCCATCAGCCCATTTCCAGTCTTAGCCCCTCCACAGTCTATTACCTGTCCTAACCCCCATAGCCCATTCCCAGTCTTAACCCCCCCCCCCCCATCAGCCCACTTCCAGTCCGAACCCCCTATAGCCCATTACCAGTCCTAACCCCCCCCCCTCAGCCCATTTACAGTCCTTACCCCCCCTCCCCATCAGCCCATTTACAGTCCTTGCCCCCCCTCCCTCCCTCCCTCCCCATCAGCCCATTTACAGTCCTTACCCCCCCTCCCTCCCTCCCTCCCCATCAGCCCATTTACAGTCCTTCCCCCTCCCCCCTCCCCATCAGACCATTTACAGTCCTTACATCCCCCCTCCCTCCCTCCCCATCAGCCCATTTACAGTCCTTACCCCCCTCCCTCCCCCCCTCCTCCCTCCTCCCATCAGCCCATTTACAGTCCTTACCCCCCCTCCCTCCCTCCCTCCCTCCCCATCAGCCCATTTACAGTCCTTACCCCCCCCCTCCTCCCCATCAGCCCATTTACAGTCCTTACCCCCCCATCAGCCCATTTACAGTCCTTACCCCCCCTCCCTCCCCATCAGCCCATTTACAGTTCTTACCCCCCCTCCCACCTTCCCCATCAGCCCATTTACAGTCCATACCCCCCTCCCCCGCAGCCCAGTTACAGTCCTTACCCCCCCATCAGCCCATTTACAGTCCTGCCCCCCCTCCCCATCAGCCCATTTACAGTCCTGATCCCCCCCTCCCTCCCTCCCCATCAGCCCATTTACAGTCCTTACCCCCCTCCCTCCCTCCCTCCCTCCCCATCAGCCCATTTACAGTCCTTACCCCCCCTCCCTCCCCCCCTCCCCCCCATCAGCCCATTTACAGTCCTTACCCCCCCTCCTCCCAATCAGCCCATTTACATTCCTTACCCCCCCATCAGCCCATTTACAGTCCTTACCCCCTCCCTCCCTCCCCATCAGCCCATTTACAGTCCTTACCCCCCTCCCTCCCCATCAGCCCATTTACAGTCCTTACCCCCCCCCTCCCCATCAGCCCGTTTACAGTCCTTACCCCCCCCCCATCAGCCCAGCTAAGTTTAAAAAAAACCCAGAAACCGGCTGCTGCTGCCGCTGCCGCCGTGGCAGCGGCAGAATGGAGAATCCCGCGGGGCCCCCTGTCCTGCAGTCTTCTATGCGGCCTCAGCGCGGGCTTTTCAGAGCCGCGCGAAGGGAGAGTTTCCCTTTCTCGCGGCTCTGTTAATCCCGCCGCGGCGTGATTAACAGAGCTGCGAGAGGAGAAGCTCTCTCTCTTCGCACAGCTCTGACAGCCGACGGAGGCCGCATAGAAGACTGCAGGACAGGGGGGGCCCCGCGGGATTCTCCATTCTGCCGCTGCCACGGCGGCAGCGGCAGCCGCAGCCGGTTTATGATTTTTTAAAACTTTGCTGGGATGCAAGGTGTTTTTTGCACGGGGCCCCCTGAAACGCGGGGCCCTGTGCAAAAAACATTCTTGCTCAATGGACGGGCCGGCCCTGCTTATGGGTCAGGATCAGATGTTTATAGGTGATATGGTGAGAAACAGGTAACTAGTGTAAATTAATGAGATGAGGTGTGATGACTGTAATGAATGGTGTGGGAGAGAATGCTTGTGACAGTGTTTTGAATTAACTGAAGGCGGTGAAGCTGATACTGGGGGGAGGTCTGCAAAAATATTACAGTAGTCAACCTGGGAGATCACCAGAGAGCAGAAGAGTGGTGAGAGAGGCTGGGGACAGTACAGCATGGATTTGACAAAAATAGAAGAACAGCAAGTGAGAGCAGAGATGTGGTCATGGAAGGATAAGTCCAGATCCAAAGTTACCCTGAGATAGTGAAAAGATGAAACCAGTGGACTCGGGGCATCAAGAAGGGTGGGCGATAGTGTAGGGGGGAAGGGAGTTGCTGAAAGTAAACAACATTGCTGAGGTTTTAGAAGGGTTAAGATGGAGGTTCGTGGACAGTCAATTAGCTACATGAGACAGGCAGGTATTGAGGGGTGAGAGGTCTGGGCTGACGGGAGGAGTGTGGTGGACAGAATGTCATCAGCGTAGTAGTAAGCCGAGATGCCAGACTGCTGTACCAGAAGAGTGAGGGGAGCCATAAACATGTTAGAGAAGAGGTGCGAGAACGGAACCTTGAGGGACCCCACAGTGTAAAGCCAGAGCGTCAGAGGTGCAGGAATCATAGATAATAGAACAAGAGTAGAGGAAGGAGTGAAACCAATGAGGAACAGTACCCCAGAGACCCGCATCTCTAAGATGAGAGAAGAACAGTGTGGTCAACTAGATCGAAGGCAGCCGAGAGGTCCAAGGAGACAGCTAAGGAGATATTTAGCATTAAAGAGTCTGGCTAATTTTACTGCTGGGAGTCGGTGGCATTTTTAAATGCTAGCTGCCACGGTTAAATATATTCCAGCTATTCAGCACCGGTATGCGGATCCTGGTCAGGGATGACTATCCGGATTCAGCAGTTAGTGATGGGTCAGGATAGTGGCGATAGTCAGCCGTTATCTGGATAGGCTACGGGCATAGCACTTCAAACTGTGGTTTTGCTCTCCTAAGTTATGTTGATTACTATCTGGATAGTAGTGCTGAAAATCACTGCTCTTCCGATATTATCGTCCCAGCAGTACCCACGCTCTGCCCCCAGAGCGCCAGTGTGCTGTTGAATATCCCTCTGTGGGGCTTATCCAGTGACTAGGTGCTTTTAAATATCAGGCCCAATGTTACTATTTTCCTTTTCTTGCCAAATATGCAGAATGTTCCATGCTTATTAATTCAATTTAAAACAAAGCATTTATTTATAATCTAATTAATTTAATGTGCAAGATTGATGAGGTACATGTTTGAAATAGGAATGTTGAGCCATCTGATCCTTAATTTGGAATTTGGAAAACACACAGGCAAATGTTGTTCTCAGCACTGTCCAATAAACATAATCACAAGTTATATTAAAACAATATGATGCAGATGCCCTGTGTATATCTGAAGACTCAAATAAACTTCCTTTACTTAGGATTTTTGGTTCGGCCCCACTCATAATCCTGTAATATATTATCACTTTTATTTAAATATGCATCAACCTCATCCTTTATCTTCTATGCCAACATCTTGAAATTATGCATGGATTTGCTAAGAAGCCTAAAAACTAGCCTATGCTTCAACCACTACACTTTCTCACATAGATACTGTTAAAACCATTTATACTGTTGAAATCCATAAGAATAAGTGACTTAGCATTGAAAAAGGGACACATTATTCATGTTGTATGGATTAATATCTTGAACCGTCATAATTAAAAATTGATAAAAATAAAAAAGGACCATCAAGTAGAGACAATGGGCACAATATTCATTTGCAATGGCTTTGTCCTCTAAGGAGCATAGCCATCACTGCTAAACTTTAACCTGGGGCTATATCCAGCCATCGGCATTGAATATCTGGGGTTGCCGCATAGCCGCACACGGCGGCGGAAGCTGATCAGGCAGCGGCTGACTATCGACGCTGCATGGTTATCTTGGGGCATTCTGCCGCCAGTGCCCAAACACGCCCCGATGCTAAGCAGTTAATATTGAGGCATATAGCGGCATTACTCAGGGATATTATTGGCACAACCGTGCTAGTGTCACTGGATATCCTGTTTAGGGGCATTTGCATGGTTTACAGCTCTGTAAACTGTGTAAATGCCTCTGAATTTTGGGCTCAATGAGTCTACATAATCTTTCTAGACTGACCACTCTATCCCTTCCATTTAATCATCTGTTCTGATAATGATTGTGTTTCTGTTATTTATTGTGTGTTTGTTGTACCACCTTGAACTTTGTGACTAGGCAGTCTATAAAGGTTATAAATAACTATTCCTTAGTTACAAGTGGCTTGTAGTGAATCCCCCAGTGACAGTATCTCCTCCAAGTCCTTTCAGCTTTTACATCCAGAGATGGGATCCTGGCAACATGAGCCTGGGGATTTTTTTCCCATAATTCATAAACACAGTAGTCTAGACATTGCAGTGACAATTGTTAGCCATGAGTCATCCACTGAGGCTCCCTCCTTACCCCTGGAATCATGGGTCCTGAATCCTACCACAGGATATCACTCTTGACTCCCTATCTCTCCTCCCTCCCTCCTGGAAGGTTGCGAATACTGCATCTTCACCATTCCCAACCTCAGATTTATTTATTTTATTTATTTATTTAACAGCATTTCTATACCGCCTTATCTTACAATCAAGGCGGTATCACAGCAAACAATCAAAAGGAGTGAACGTGTTTTTCATGCAGTGAAGGTTATATCGTGAATTGTGTGTAAGATGTGTTGTGTGTTTGATTAGGTTGAGCTATGTACAATGTGCGCTATGATACATCGTGTGCTATAATACATTTTCTATACATTGAGTGTTAAGAAACATCATGTGCCGTTATACATTCTCTTATCAGCGGGTCGGGGGGGGGGGGGTATGTTGGTTGTTTTTGGTAGTTAGATCATGTGATGTGTCCATAGTGTTCTTTGAATAGCGTTGTCTTCAGCTGTTTGCGAAAGTCTTTAAGGTCTGTCGTCGATCTCAGATCATCTGGGAGGGTGTTCCAGATTGTTGGGGCAGCCAGGGAGAGTGCTCTTTCTGTGGTGTCCTTGCATGTTTTTCTGAAGTCTCTAGGGGTGTTAACTCGGTTGGAGGTTCCTTTTCTTCTTGGGCATGTGCTGGTGTCTGGTTGTATGAGGGTGTGCAGGCTGTTGGCTGAAGTGTGTTTGATCTTAAATATGTTTATGATTGTTTTGTATTTGATGCGTGAACTGATTGAGAGCCAGTGTAGGTCTTTCAGGATAGGTGTGATGTGTTCCTGTCTTGTTCCGGTTATTATGCGGGCCGCCGTGTTTTGTGCCAGTTGTAGTGGTTTGAGTGTTTGTTTTGCTAGTCCAAGGTAGATTGGGTTGCAGACGTCCAGTAAGAGGGTTATTAGTGCTTGGCATACTGTCCGGAAGTGCTCTGTGGCGAGGAGGGGCTTTAAGTCTTCTGATTCTCATCCTGTAGTATGCATTTTTGATTGTTTTGCTTACGTGTGGCTTGAGATTCAGTTCATTTTCCAGGGTCACTCCGAGGTATTTTACTTCCGATTTTATTGGTATGGTTGTGTTTTGTATCTTGATGTCCGGTGGGTGGATGAAGTCTGGGTTACGAGTGATGATTAGTGCCTGTCTTGCTGTAGTTGATTGCGAGGTTGTTGTTTTGACACCATTTTGTCATTTGTGTGAGGCAGTTTGTTATTTTAGAGTAGTCTGGGTTGTCAACTGAGATAGGTGTGTATATCATATCGTCTGCATAGATTGTATATTGAATGCTGTTCTTTTTCAGGATGTCGCATATTGGCTGGATGTAGATGTTAAACAGTAGTGCTGAGAGGGCCGATCCTTGTGATACTCCTTGTAGGACTTTTATGGGTCGAGAGGTGTTGTGGCCTACCTTGACCTGTATCTGCCTGTCGGTTAGGTATGAGTGGAACCATTTTAAAGTGGGACCATGTAGCCCAATGTTTTGAAGTCTTTCCAGGAGCGTTTTGTGGTCCACTGTGTCGAATGCTGATATGTCAATGAAGATCATGATACCGTTATTGGTGTTGTCTATGGTTCGGAGGATGCTGTTGAAGAGGTAAATCAGTAATGTTTCGACTCCGTGGTTGGGGCGAAAGCCGTGTTGGTTGTCATCTAGTGGTGCATGGTTGTCAGTGTGTTCCTGTAGTTGGTGTTGTACTGTTTTTTCGATGATTTTTGCCAGAAAGGGTATGCTGGATATAGGTCGGTATGCTGCTGGGTTGTTCTTGTCGAGAGTTGTTTTCTTTGGGATCGGTCTTACTGTGGCGAGCTTTAGTTGATTTGGCATGAATCCTTGAGTGAGGGAGTTGTGCACCATGTTGTGTATGATCTGGATGAAGCTTGATTTGGTGGCTTTGGTCCAAGACACTGGGCAAGGATCTGTAGGAGCGGTGCTTGTATTGATTGCGGAGATGATGTAGGAGAGCTGCTCTGTTGATGGTGAGCAGAATGTGTTCCAGGTCTTATGGTGTGAGTTAGACTTTATGGGTGCGCTGTGTCTTGTTTGTTCTGCAGAGTGAAATTTTTCCTTGATATAGTCAGCAAATATTTGCGGGTCTATTTGTACTTCATCTTCTGTCCTTTGCTCTTTTGTGAGGATTTTCACGATTTCGAACAGTTCTCTGGGTTTATTGATGGAGGTATTTATCATGTTTGTATGGTATTCTCTCTTTGATTGGTTGATGTGTTCATTGTATTGTTTTTGCTTTGTTAGGTATAGTTGCTGGTTTTCAGATGCCTTGGTTTTTCTCCATCTCTGTTCTATCCTTCTGAGTTCCCTCTTTTCTTGTCGTATGGTTTTGGAGTACCACGGCTTGTGCTGTAGTTTGTTGCAACGGTGTTTCTTGGGTCTTGCATCTGTTGCTTTGGCGGCGTTAAATAGAGTGCTGTTCCAGTTGGTGATTTGAGCTTCCAGATCGTCAGTTTCTATGGTCAGCTGTTGTATCATGTCCTGTAGGAACATGTCCCTGTCGAAGTTCTTGAACTGTCTTTGTGTGGGTGTGTTGTCAGCTCGTTCGTTTAGATTGTCTTTTTGTATTAGCATCTTTATCTCAATTAAGTAGTGGTCTGACTATGGAACTGGGGTGATGGTGGGTGTTGATATTAGTCCTCTCGAGGTTAGGTAGTTGGTTGCGAAGATGAGGTCTGGGGATGATCCGTGTCTGTGCGTTGGGGCATCGACTATTTGGGTGAACTGAAGTGCAGTCATCGCTTGAAGGAAAGCTTCTGCGTCTTTGGTGTTGGTGGACTTAAGGTTGAAGTCTCCTAGCAGTAGCGTGGGTTTGAGTTGCGGTGATAGTGCAGACTGCTTCGAGTGTTGAGGCTAGTTCGTCGGGTGAGGCTCTGGGTGCTCAGTATGTTAGGCAGAGTGCCATGTGTTTGTTCTCGATGGCTGATTGTGTTACATTGTTGTGTCAGTGAGACTCTGAGCTTTGAACCTTAGGCTCTTTTTTGCAATTATCAAGACTCCTCCTCCACGTTTGTGGGTGCGTGGGCAGTTGTATGCTGTGTATGTGTCTGGTACCAATTGATGACATAAGTACCATTCTCCTAGATACATCCTAATCCCCAGTTGTGTTGTCTGTCCTGACTAGACTGTAAGGTCTTAGGAGAAGGGACTGTCTCTTACATGTCTCTGTACAGCACTACATACGACCTGCAGTGATATATAAAAATGATAATTAATAGTAGACAACCAACTCAAGAATTAATTTAGGGGTCTTCTGCATAGCATACCAATCCTGAAGTCTCTTATTTACTAAAGAGCAACAAGATTTGAGCCATCATGAGAATTGCCAAAATTAATGTGCAGTGACTGCAAAACCTCTAGCTGTTCAGGGTGTTCCTGGCAGTCTTTCATTCAATTGGTGCAAAGAAACAGTTTGAATGTGCATTAACTGCATTGCAGATCCCAGGAAGCAGCTAGCTGCACCTATTCAGGTGGTGGTAACTGCTCTGCTATCTGGCACATTGATGGTGAATGTGTGGTAACTACTTCCTCGTCCCCGCCCATGTTCCACCCGTTCTCCGTCTGTTCCACATTAGCTGTGAATGCGGCAGATAGCATGGCATCTTCACAGTTAACATTGGTTACCTATTAATGCAACACCTGCATGAACTCTTAGGGAATGCTATCTGCCACAGTGACAGCTAATGCAGCTTAGTAAATGGGGCTTGTATTTTATGCTATGTGCTGCGTCCTCGTGTCTTGTTGTTTTGTTATATTCATATTTTGCATTTGTTGTATAATTATAATCCACTGAGGGCTGGGTTTCCACGATAAGTGGAAAACACATTTCCCAATAAAAGAATAAATGCAAGGCAGTCCTATCTTTTAGAATTTGCATGGAAAGCTGTGATGACTCACTTTGTATAATGTTAGTTTATTCTTTTCAGAAATCTTCATACTGCCTTTTCATGATTTACCAGCACCTGGAAAGCCACACCACCACTCAGTGGCATGCAGGGGTAACCTAGTGCTTAATGCAGTAGCCTGAAAACCAGGCATCGGGCTTCAAATCCTGTCAATTCACACTATAACCTGAAGCAACGTGTAAGCAATTGCCTTGAATTACTACTGGAAAAGTGTGCGAAAGTTTTCTAGTGTTGGGCTTTTCTACTTCACAGAAAGTAATGTCCAATGCAGGAACAGAAGTACTATGGCATATATTGCACCTAAAGCATTTAGCATGTTCACAAATTGCAATAAACACTCAAGCTACTGGAACATTTTAGAAGTGGCTTATTTTTGACTAAGTTCTGATAGAACTCTGTTTTGCTCTTGTCAAGAAGACCTGCCTACGGCAGAAGTTACACCTGGCAAGATGAATTCTGGCTTAGAACATTCCCGGAGAAAGACTAGGAACAAGGGAACCTAAAGGAGAAGGATCTGGTCTCAGTTATGATGTTTACCAAAATCTTTTTCTAAGAACTTATGTTTGAGCTCTGAGGGGACCTGGCTTTTGTTTTTTTTTTCTATAAAACATGGATAAATGATATTGCAGCATGGAGTCTTTGCTTGCCAAGCATATCACTTCCTTTGGGCTTCGTAAACAGTTTATAAGCCATGCCTTTCTCGGTGTTGCCTTTCCATTAGAGTCAAAACAGATTTGTGGCTTTTCTGAGAGCCCCATAAACTCTTTAAACAAGGATTTTTGGAAAGGAGATCATTGGTATTAGCAGCCCTATGGAATCCCTTGAAAATTTACAATAAAAGGATTAAATAAATGTTTGGTTTCTAGTCAAGAGGTTAATACAATATCTATTGAGGATCTCATGTTTGCAGATGGAACCATATGGGAGGTGATAAAAGGTTCTCTGCATGTAAAACCAGTTTTCCATGTGCATGGCATGTAAGTTCATGATCACGTGTGTTTATACACGCACCTCACATAGGCATTTCCAGGGGTGTCATCCTGGCAGAGCGGAGGTCGAGTTAGAATGCGTACATGTATCAGAAAATATTCAGGTCCGTGTGTAAAATACTTGCATGCCCTTACCCCAAATTAGGCGCAGGTTTAAATTTGTGAGTTTCAATTTGAACATAGTCTGCCCCCCTTTTTATTTCCTGAAAATGTTCTAATGTTTCTTATTAGACTCCGTCCATTAGTGTTTTAAACTTGTAATCCTTAATCTTTATGGCAAAAGAAGGTTAGTTATGGCAAGAGAAATAGACTTCTGAATTTCTTGTCATATCTGGTCTTTGTGTCCTGCACAGATACTGATCTTGATTGACGAGCATTGGTTTGACATGTAAACATTAGCTTCTCTTTAGATGACATTTTTTTAAGATGTCTGTCTAAACAGTGAGAGGGCAACTGTCAAACCGCCTGCACCCTGTGAAGTCCAGTATTGCCGGATGAAGGGCTTTTGGCACAATGTAGGAAAATGTATTTACTACTACTACTAAGCATTTATATAGCGCTACCAGGCACACGCAGCGCTGTACAAAGAGAAAACGCACAGACAGTTCCTGCTCAAAGGAGCTTACGATCTAGTAAAGACAAAGCAAGAAAAGGTGAAGGATAAGATAAGGACAAGGGCAAAGAGACGAGAGCAGTAGAAACAAGACAAAGGAAAGAGGTAAGAACTAGTGTAAGAGGAAGTAGGATAGGCAAAATAAAAGAGGAAAGAAGGAGAAAAGCAAAATCAAGAACCAGAGGCGAAAAGATGAGCTTTTAACTTAAGTTTGAAGAGGGACAAAGAAGATGCCTGACGTATAGACAAAGGAAGTTTATTCCAAGCGTAAGGAGCAGCAAGGTGAAAAGAGCAGAATCTGGAGTTGGCAATAGAGGAGAAGGGCATAGCAAGAAGCAACTGGGAAGAACGGAGTACACGAGGGGGGAAATAGGGAGAAATGAGAGAAGAAAGGTGCTGAGGAGCCACAGAGTGAATGCACTTATAGGTCAGAAGGAGAAGCTTAAAGTGAATATGGAAACGGATAGGGAGCCAGTGAAGAGATCTGAGGAGAGGAGTGATATGGGCAAAACAAGGCTGACGGGAAATCAAATGTGCAGCGGGGTGCTGAATAGATTGAAGGGGTGAGAGATGAGTCTGAGGGAGACCAGCAAGGAGCAGGTTATAGTAATCAAGATGGGAGGTGATTAGGGAATGGACGAGGGTTTTGGTAGTGAGTTCAGAGAGAAAGGGCCTCCTAAGTCCAGGGTCAGGCTGCGGGGAGTGTCCCCTGGGCCCCCCCCCTGCCCCATCCACACCCCGACAGCTGCAAAACTAAACGTCCAGGGAGGTTATTCCACCTCTGAGGTGGAATAACTTCCCCAAACATGTCGCCAGCCCTGGATGTACAGGGCCAACATTAAAATCAGCCTTATACATCCAGGGCCGCTGACCGCCCACTCCCTGCACAGACTCCGCCCCAGACCACTCATTCCCTGCTCCCGTCTAACTTCCCCGCACAACCGGCAGGGATGTTATTCGTGGCTCAGAATAACCCCATTAGAGATCCTGTGTTTATCCCATGCTTTCTTGATTTCAGATACAGTCCTCATCTCTAGTACCTCCACTGGGAGGCTATTCCATGCATCTATTACTCTTTCCGTAAAGAAATATTTCCTCAAAATACTCCTGAGTCTATCCCCTTTCACCTTCATCTTATGGCCCCCTCCTTGTAGAGCTTTTTTCAACTGAAAGAGGCTCTTCTCCTTTGCATTTATGCATAGAGGAATTTAAACATATCACATCTTCCCTCTCCCACTTTTCTTCCAAAGTATACATATTGAGATCTATAAGTCTGTCCCCATATGCCCTATGATGAAGACCATAGACCATTTTGGTAGCCACACTCTACACCAACTCCATCCTGTTTACATCCTTTTGAAGATGTGATCTCTAGAATTACACACAATACTCCAAATGAAGTCTTACCAAAGACTTATACAGAGGTACTATCACCTCCTTCTTGTTCACCATTCGCCACCCTATGAATACTAGCATCCTTCTGGCTTTTGCTGTCATCTTTTATACCTGTTTAGCCATCTTAAGATTATCAAACAATCACTCCCAGGTCCCGCTTTTCTTTTGTGGACATAAGTACTTCACTCTCTATACTGTACACCTCCTTGGATTTTTGCAGCCCAAATTCACAGCCCTGCATTTTTTAACTTTAAATCTCAGCAGCCAAATTCTTGACTATTTTTCAAACTTCATAGATCCTCTTCATGTTATCGAAATCTTCCTGTTTATCTACGTTTTTGCAGATTTTGGTGTCCTCCACAAAGAGGCAAACCTTACCCAACACCCTTCTGCAATATCACTTAGAAAAATATTAAAAAGAATCAGATCCAGGCAGGATCCATGCGGCACACCACAGGTAATGTCCTTCTCAGGGTGAGCTCCATTAACCTGTACCCTTTGTCACCTCTCATTCGGTTTCTAAATCAGTGAGTCACCTTAGAGTCCATTCCTAGGGTGCTCGATTTATTTATAAGTTGCCTGTGTGGAACAGTGTCAAAGATTTTACTGAAATTTTAATACACCACATCTAGCGCTCTCCCTTGGTCCAACTCTCTTGTTACTCAGTCAAATTAATTCTATTTTTCTGACAAGATCTGCCTCTAGTAAAACCATGCTGCCTTGGATCCTGTAATCCACTGGATTCCGGAAACCTCATTATTCTGTTTTAGCAGAGTTTCCATTCATTTGCTCACCACAGAGGTCAGACTAACCGGCCTATAGGTCCTCATGCTTACTGCTTTTGTCTAGAGCAGTGGTTCCCAAACCAGTCCTCGGGTACCCACAGGCCAGTCAGGTTTTCAGGATATCCACAATGAATATGCATGATAGAGACCACGAGTACCCTTCTCCAATCCTCTGAGATCACTCCCGACTCTGACAGTGGAGTCACCAGAACTTCCCTAAGTTCCTTCAATACTCTTGGATGTATCCCATCTGGCCCCATTGCTTTGTCTACTTTTAGTTTACCTAGCTCCTCACAAACAGTCTTCTGAAAAATGTTCAAGATCTGCTTCACTACTTTTCCTATTTGGGGGTGTTTTCTGAGGTCCAAATCTCAGCCTTTCATTTGTGAACACAGAACAAATATTTGTTAAACAGTTCTAATTTGTCCTCATCAGCTTCTATATATTCCTCAACCTTTGAGTCTGAAAATACCACTTTTACATTTCCTCCTCTCATTAACATAACTGAAAAATATTTTGTCCCTCCATTTTACTACATTAGTTTTTCTTCCATTTGTAATTTTACTTTTTTGACTAGTTAGTCTTTTAACTTTTCCAAATATTTATGCTCATCTTTCTCTGTGATCTCTTGTATTATGAAGGACACCCTTTTTTAGTCATGTTTTCAGCTACTTCTTTTGAAAACCATAGTGGCCTCCTTTTCCTTTTACATTTATTTACTTTCCTAATGAAAAGATGTATTGCCCTTAAAATATCCCCTTTCAGTTTTCTCCATTGCTTTTCTACATCCTCTAGCTGTTACCATCCAGCTAACGACTCCTTGAGGTATTATCCCATCTTGAGAATTAGTTTTTCTAAAGTCCAGGATCTTCACTTTTGAATTAACCATCTCCGGTAAACACGGCCACTGATGTATCTTATATTGGGTTTTATACATAGATATTCATTTCCAAAGCCTCACAGGATTTGTTTCTGAGGACGGAAACAACACTCAACTTCACTATCTAAAATCTTTGGTCGTTTACAAGGTTTCATGTGCTCTAAAACATGAAATTACACATTTAATTTCATTTATCACATAATTCAATGAAAAGAAAAAATAGCCATTCACTTATGTTAAGCTAGGCAAAAAAAGGAGATTAAATGGCATGTTTACTAACCAGTAGTGCAGGTTTGACATGGCACTGTGCTTACAATGCTGGGCTCTGCACTAAAAATAACATACTAACTGGTCAGTGAGTGATTGGGTGAACTGGGTGGCTTAGGGGTGCAATGTAGGCATTGAGGATACATCATGGTTAGTACAGGCATTTTGGGCTCATGCTAAATGTGCCTGTTGCTATTAATGTGGGTGTATTTAACATCACCTCAATGGATGGCATTAAGTGCGCCCATGTGCCAGTTAACGCGTGGCTGAGTTAGCATTGTGCTGTTGACAGGGGGATGCATGCACCCCCCACATTAGTACAGGGCTCTGTACTAATTCGGCAGCACAATTGCACATTAACAGCGCACACTTTAGTAAACATTCCCTTTGTGGTAGGCTATGGCCTAGAATAGCCTATAAATGTACGTAAACGTGTGAGACACATGTAAGCTAGACCTGAGTCCCAGCTCCCACCTAATAAGAATGCTGAGATCAGTATAAGTTAGAGAAACTGCTTTAAACTGCTTTTTGATAAGGTTGTATGAATCCTTTGTTGAATATTCTATGCTGATGACAGACATATACCAGTGCTCTGTATTCACACATTTTCTAAGCCTAAGCAGTGACCTTGTAAGAGAAAAGTATCAAAGTTTAGAACTGTGCCTTTGTTAGAGAATTCTGAGCAGGGGGAACAGAGTACTGGGCCCACAGAAAGATCCTAATTGGATGGGGGCAAGGGTCAGTAGGACCAATAGAAAGTTTGTCTGTATTAAACTGAAGAAGAAAGGTATAAAAGGTGTTTACTGGACTGCATTGCTCAGACCATTTTGATTGTGACATTTGCCTGAGACTTGTGCACAATAAACTGGCTTGGATCTTCGAACTGACTCCTGGTTTTATTCATTGCATGCACTTCGCTGCAACATATTCCTGGTGCATTGGCCGGGAAGGTGGGGTACGTGAATGGTGCGCAAGTGAATATACCATGTATTACCACCTCTAGGTTTGGTCCGGTTGGGACCGCGGCCGACTGACAGCGGAGAGGACCCCAGGCGCCGCCGGTCACCTTGTATCAGAGAGGGTTCTGCCCTGCCTCGGCGGCCTGCCGGGTCCGATCGGCCAACACCTCTGAACCCGAGGGGAGTCCAGGATTCAACCCAAGGAGGGACTGGTTGCGCAGCGCATTAGTGGCCGGATCCGGTGAGTAGCAATTTGTCTGGTTCTTAGTCAGTTAGCTATGGGAAAGTCTCGCATGCACGAGACTAATACGGTTTAAGGTAAAGAGAGCCTGATCACCTCTCAGGGTGTGGCCGAGTACTCCTTGCATGAGAGTGCGCGAGGATGAAACCCCACTCCTCATGAATAAGTAAGTAAGGTAGGCCTTTATGGAATTTTGGGAACTCGGTGGCATGCCTGTCTGTTTGAATGAATGAGAGGTCTTGCAATACAGACCAAGTGAAAGCGGACTCCTGAGTAGTGCAGTTCATGGCCGGGCGACCGCGCCCAGGTCGCGAAAAGGAGGAAGCGTTTGGTGTTTGTCCCCCTTGTTGTTTCGTGGGCTGTACGGACCCCTTACCTACAGCCATACTACCCGCCCTCTTTGTCTGTTGTTTTGTGCGTCATAATGGGAGAAGCGGGATCTGTGCAAACTCCGTTGAACTGTATGATCATGAATTTTAAGAAGGGATTTAGCGGTGATTACAGGATGAAAATGTCGCTGTCCCAATTAAGAAAATTATGTGGTAGGGAGTGGCCGGTGCTGGACACCATGTGGCCACCAGAGGGTACTTTTGATGTTAGAGTTGTATCCCGAGTGCATGGGATAGTGCGTAGGAATTACCCTGACCAGTTTCCTTCTATAGACTCCTGGCTAGATATCTGTGAAAGGCAACCTTCTTGGATGAAGCGTTGCTGTGAGGAACAGTGTAGGATAATGTTAGCAACTACAAAGGGGGTCCCGGGGACAAAGGGGGAAAAACCTCCCATTTACTCAGCCCCAGAACCTGCAGAAATTCTAAATTATCCACCCCAATTCCTGTATAAGCCAGTCCCATCAGCTCCACCATTACCCTGAGCAGAGCCTGAGGAAGAGAGAGCCCCTCCAGCTGACATGACTCCACCCCATCAGTCACATCCATCGCCTGAAAGAGAGCAACCCCCTTCCCGAAGTAGGAGTCCCAGTCCCGAACAAAGTTCTCAAAGTTCCCCGGCAGGGCTGCCATCACCTGAAGGAACAGCCAGCGGGGGATCATCAACTGCCAGTCCAGGGTCACCCCTTAGTCCAGGCTCCAGCGGAAGGGTCTCCGCTGGACCCGCAAATTTGCACTATGCCCTCCGAAGCAGAGAAACGGGCCCGAAAGAAGTTCGCCAGATGCCATTGCACCAATTCCCAGGATTGCCTATTCTAGATGATGGGGGTCAGGTTGTGGTTGGGCCAACTAGTCTCGTTTATGTGCCCTTTTCTACCACAGATTTATTAAATTGGAAAACGCACTATGCCTCTTACACTGAAAAACCCCAATATTTGACAGAATTAATGTCTAGTATCATGCAAATCCACCAGCCTACCTGGTCTGATTGCTGCCAGCTCTTGGCCACCCTCTTTACTACTGAAGAGCGGGCACGAATAGTGCAAGCAACTACCCAATGGCTGGAAGAGAACCCTGTAGACAGGAGAGACCTAGATCCCCGACGTGCAGCGGCTGTAGATTTCCCGAATGAAGACCCAAGATGGGATCCAAATAGTGCAGATGGAGATAGGGCCCTCACCCGCTTCCGCCAGGCCCTACTGCAAGGCCTGAGGAGGGGAGGCCAGAAAGCCATGAATGGTGGGAAGGTAGCAGATGTTCTTCAGCACCCAGACGAAAGTCCGGCTGCCTTCTATGAACGATTAACTGAAGCTTATAGACTCTATACCCCATATGATCCAGCAGCCCAGGAGAATTTACGTATGGTAAATGCTGCTTTTGTGAGTCAGTCTCAGGGAGACATAAAACGAAAATTGCAGAAACTGGATGGATTTGCAGGCATGAATACAGCACAGCTAATGGAAGTTGCCCAGAAGGTATTTGTGAATCGTGATCAAGAATGTAAAAGGGAAAGTGAAAGAAAGATGAAGAAGAAAGCCGATCTGCTTGCTGCAGCTCTAGTTGAAGGACGTGGAAGATACCCAAACAGAAGGACTCGAGGATGGGGAAGGGGCCGAGGGAGCGCTCGGTCCCCCTTAGGTGCAAACCAGTGCGCCTATTGTAAGGAAGAAGGACATTGGAAGAATGAATGCCTGAATATTGGCTCCACCCCCTGGAGAGGGAGGGGGAGCACCAGGAGAGCAGGGGGCTGGTTCCAGCAATGGGGAGGAATGCAGCGCGCACAGTTTCAGCAGGAAGAAGCCGCTGTAGAAGGAGTGGCAACAACCGAGGACTACTATGTAGATGAGGACTAGGCCAGACCGGGCTCCAAGTTTTCCCTGGGTCCCTAGGAACCTATGGTCAACTTAAAGATTGGGGACCAGTACATGGACTTCATGGTGGATACGGGGGCCAAACATTCAGTAGTGGCTAAGCCGGTGGCTCCCTTGTCTTCCCGATCTGTCACTATTGTTGGCGCCACTGGAACTAGGAACACAAGACCTTTCCTGCAGAACCGTGCTTGCGAATTAGGGGGACGAAAGATAGCACATCAGTTCCTGTACATACCTGAATGCCCAGTTCCCCTTTTGGGCCGAGACATGCTTGCTAAGCTCCAGGTGCAGATATCCTTTGTTGGAGGAAAAATGGAGATGACTGTAAATTCAGAATCTGCTGGCCTGATGGTGCTGACTGTCCCCCAAGAAGAAGAATGGCGGTTCTATAGTCCACTTTCATCCAAGGCAGCTAGCCCCAGTATACCCACTAACATCTTAGCTCCGCCCGGAGTGTGGGCGGAGGATAATCCTCCTGGCCTAGCAAAGAATATAGCTCCTGTGCTTGTCACCCTTAAACCGGGAGCTGAACCAGTGCATGTGCGACAATGTCCTCTCCCACGACCAGCAATTGAAAGCATTCATTGTCACCAAGAAATTACTACAGTATGGACTCCTGAGAGAATGCCAATCGCCCTGGAACACCCCCCTCCTCCCAGTCAAGAAGCCTGGGACAGGTGACTACTGCCCAGTGCAGGATTTGCGACGAGTGAACAGTGCAATTGAAACCATACATCCAGTAGTACCAAATCCTTACACCCTCCTGGGACTGATTCCATCAGAAGCTACACATTTCACCGTTCTGGATTTAAAAGATGCCTTTTTCTGTATCCGCCTGGCATCTGCCAGTCAACTCTTGTTTGCATTTGAATGGGAAAACCCCACTACAGGAAGACGAGGTCAACTCACTTGGACTCGCTTGCCTCAAGGATTCAAGAATTCACCCACTATCTTCAGTGCAGCTCTCAACCAAGATCTTTCAAACTACTCTGTAACTCCAGGAAGAAGAATCTTACTTCAGTATGTAGATCATTTGCTTATAGCCACCAACTCCAAGTCTGAATGTGTGCAAGCCACCAGTGATCTCTTGCACCTCTTAAATGAAGCCGGATACAAAGTCTCAAGAGCCAAAGGGCAGTTGTGCCAAATGGAAGTGAAATACCTGGGATTCCATCTATCTAAAGGAATCCGAAAATTGGGACTTGAGCGGAAGGAAGCAGTGTGCTGTATCCCAACCCCCACCACCAGAAAGCAGGTGCGGGCCTTCTTGGGAGCTGCGGGCTACTGTCGGATATGGATACGCAATTTTGCACTCTTGGCCAAACCCTTGTACCAAGCCACGAAGGGAGTGGAACGATCACCCATGGAATGGGGCCCAGAACAGGATAAAGCGTTCAAATCACTAAAAACAGCATTAATGTCATCGCCAGCCTTGGGCCTACCAGATATGCAGAAGCCATTTCATCTCTATGTCCATGAGTCATGTGGAAATGCATTGGGAGTTTTGACTCAGCCCCTTGGATCCTGGCAACGAACTGTAGCCTATCTGTCAAAACAATTGGACTCTGTTGCCAAAGGATGGCCACCTTGCCTAAGAGCCGTAGCAGCCACAGCCCTCTTGGTAAGCGAAGCGGACAAGCTCACTTTGGGGCAGAATCTTCAAGTCACTGTACCACATTCTGTTTTAACCCTAATGGAACACAAAGGAAACTACTGCTTCACCAACGTGTGGATGTTGAAATATCAAAGTATGCTGTGTGAAAATCCCCGGCTGCAATTGAGTGTCAGCCAAACCTTGAACCCTGCTACTCTACTGCCGACTGGTCCAGGCCCTCCTGACCATGATTGCCTAGAAGAAATGGACACTGTATACTCAAGCCGCCCAGACCTAACTGATATCCCCTTGAACAACCCAGAAAGAACTTTCTTTGTGGATGGAAGCAGTCTTGTAATAAATGGACAACGATGTGCCGGTTATGCAGTGGTGACCCTGGACATGGTAATAGAATCATCAGCTTTGGCCCCAGGAACTTCAGCCCAGAAGGCCGAATTAATAGCCCTTATTCGAGCACTAAAGATAGGGACTGGGATCCGTCTGAATGCATACACAGATTCCAAATATGCCTTTACAACATTACATGCCCATGGAGCTTTGTATAAAGAACGCGGATTGATAACCTCGGGAGGCAAGTCCATCAAGTATGGCCTAGAAATATTGACTTTATTGGAAGCAGTATGGGCCTCCAAACAAGTTGCTGTAATGCATTGCCGAGGCCACCAGACTGGAGATGGAGAAGTGTCCTGAGGGAACAGATTCGCCGATGCCTCAGCCCGAGAAGCAGCAATTAAAGAAGAAATTTCTACCCCCAATATTGCAGTTCAGGCAGCCATATTTCCAGTACCTCTCAGTGCTTGGACACCATGATACACTCCAAATGAACTGGACTATTATTGTCAGAATGAAGGGGGGCAGTTATCCGAGACTGGATGGATAGTATTACCACCACCCGAGGGAGGCTCACCCCCTGGTATGACTGTGATCCCTGAAGCCCTGGGTCCAGCCTTTGTCCACGCCTTCCATCAAGCTACACACTATGGAAAAACTGCAATGGAAAAAGCTCTGAAACCGTATTTCTGTATCTCATTATTGGGAACCTTAACTGCCTCAATAGCCTGAAAATGTATAGTCTGTGCAAAGAATAATGCCCGACAGGGTCCTGTCCTACCTCCAAGAGTTCAATCAGTGGGAGTAACCCCCATGGGAAATATCCAAATAGACTTTGCAGAAATGCCACGAGCAAATGGATATCACTACCTACTGGTTCGAGTTTGTACTTTCTCTGGGTGGGTGGAGGCTTTCCCCACCAGAACTGAAAAAGCCAGAGAAGTCACTAAGGTTCTGCTTCATGAAATCATTCCCCGGTTTGGAATACCTTTGACCATAGGGTCAGACAATGGGCCCTCCTTTTTGTCCCAAGTAACTCAGCAGCTAGCTCGTGCTTTGCAAATACAGTGAAAGTTACATACAGCTTATAGACCCCAGAGTTCAGGGAAAGTAGAGAGAATGAACTGAACCCTGAAGTCCCAGTTGTCCAAGCTCTGTCAGGAAGCTCACTTGAAATGGCCTCAAGCTCTCCCCATAGCCCTTCTCAGAGTACGTTCAGCCCCCACTAAGTCATTAGGAGTTTCCCCATTTGAAGTTTTGTATGGAAGACCCCTGCCCATAGTTCAGGGAATAAGGGGGGATATGAATCAGATTGGATCAGAAATCACTAGACAAGAATCGTTGGCTCTAAGTTCTGTCTTGCAGGATCTCCATACCTGGGTGCAAGACCAGTTGCCTATCAGTCTGACTGAGCCATTGCATCCCTTCAAGCCTGGAGCCTCGGTGTGGGTTAAAGAGTGGAAGAAGACACCGTTGGCACCTCATTGGAAGGGACCGTATGTTGTTCTACTGTCAACACCCACAGCGGTTAAAGTGGCAGAGATCAATTCCTGGATTCATCAGTCGAGTCAAACCAGCAGCAGTTTCTGAAAGTCGTCCTTGGACTTCGATCACTAATCCTGCAGTACCATTACGACTCACACTACGAAGAGAATAACCAACCTTCAACATCTCAGTTATCTATTACCAAAGACTAAGAGACTATGATCATGATCACTTATTACTGTTTCATCTTTGCGGTAGCCCTGGGTCCCCTGGAGACAACTCTTGCTTTGCCTCCTTGTGCAGCTTGTATAACCACTACCCGAACTGGGATGAAGATCACCCAGACTTTACTTTATCACTCTTACTACACTTGCACTGGTAAAGTCAGTCAGTGCATGTATAATGGTACCGAACTGAATGTTTGCACGAATGGAAAGACTCGTACCTGTTTTAGACCCCGACAGAATCCTTCTTACTATGTCTTGGAACTACGATGGAATGATGAAGATGGAGCCCTCATAAATGCTACAACTCAACTCACTGATCCCACCAGACCTGGGTCCCTGTATTTTGATGCTTGTGATCTGATAAACAGAAATGACTATTATAGGTGTGGATCATGGGAACAAGCTTACTACTATGATGACAAGTACATGTGTCCCGAAGGTGCATACAGATGGGGAATATGCACTGGGGTACATTCTCCAACAACTTATGGAAAACCATCAAAAGATGACTATTTCTGCCCAAAATGGGGCTGTGTGTACTATGCTACCTGGTCTGGTAGCCCTACTGGACAAACTGGAGATAATCGTAAGGCTACTTTAGAAAGATTACCTCTACTGGAACCTAAGAAGTGCAAAAAGGGTGCCTGTAATCCTCTACGACTTCTCATCCTCGACCCAAGCCAGTGGAAGCAGGGATTCCGATTCGGCTTACGTATTGCAGGAAGTGGAACTGACCCCGGAACTATTGTATATTTCCAGCTTAACACCAAAACTCATGTCTCTTCACCTTACCGAATACATCATGCCTTCTATGAGGCCATGAAAGCAGAGTTTGTGATTCCCCACGCTTCTCGAAATCTGTTTATTGAACTAGCTGGAGCTGTAGCATCCAGTCTCCATGTCTCTGACTGTCTTTTCTGCGGAGGAACTCAGATGGGAGACCAGTGGCCCTGGGAAGCACAAGAACTGAACTATTCTGTACCATACAACCAAACAGATCTACATAAAGCTACCAGTGAATGGGTCCTAGCTAACCCCATTATTGGTAACCTATGTTTTGCTCGAGCTGGACCACAGTTGACTATGCTAGTGGGGCAGTTGGTCTGTTTGAACCAGAAGTACTATAATGTAACTACCAAAAAGACATCCTGGTGGTCAGGAACCAATGCCCCAGAACCCTCCAACCCTCTGATCATCTACCCTAGCCTCGCCAGGTTATGGAGAAATCTCGCTTCTCACAATAACTGGCAAGCTCCACCTGGACTATATTGGATCTGTGGAACTCGAGCATATGCTAGACTCCCTGCTAACTGGGGAGGTGCATGTGTTTTGGGGACAATAAGACCTTCTTTCTTCTGCCCGTTTCCCATGGAGAACGACTGGGTTTTCCTGTATACAAGAATCGACAGAAACGAGAGGCCTTGAAAATAGGCCAATGGGACAAATGGGATGCAACATCTGAAGAGTGGCCACCGGAGAGAATCGTTTCCTACTATGGACCTGCCACCTGGGCACAAGATGGCTCTTGGGGTTACCGCACCCCTGTGTATATGTTGAATCGTATTATACGTTTGCAAGCTGTTGTAGAAATAATAACTAATGAAACTAGTAGAGCACTAACCCTGTTAGCTAAACAAGCCACGCAGATGCGTACAGCCATTTATCAGAATCGCTTAGCATTAGATTATTTACTTGCTGAAGGAGGAGTATGTGGAAAGTTGAATTTAACTAACTGTTTGCAAATTGATAATGAAGGACAAGTTGTAGAAGATATAGCCAATCATATGAGAAAACAAACTTATGTACCAGTCCAAACCTGGCATGGCTTGCAACTCGATGGATGGTTTGGTTCTCTGTTTTCAGGAATGGGCGGCCTGAAAACACTTGTATTCATTGTCCTATTCATATTGGCTATTTGCTTGTTTCTCCCATGTTTCCTACCCCTATGCTTACGCATGTTGAACTCAACTATTGATAGTGTTGTTGAACGTAAGGCAGCTACAAAGGTATTAGCTATGTGGCAATATTCCCTTGTACCCCAACATGATGCTGATAGCCATGTGTAATGTGTGATTTGATTCTCACCCTCTCTCACTTATGGGTGAGAATAATCAAAGGGGGGAATGTGGTAGGCTATGGCCTAGAATAGCCTATAAATGTACATAAACGTATGAGAGGCCAGTAAGCTAGGCCTGAGTCCCAGCCCCCACCTAAGAATAAGAATGCTGAGAAAGACCAAAGTCAGTATAAGTTAGAGAAACTGCTTTAAACTGCTTTTTGATAAGGTTGTATGAATCCTTTGTTGAATATTCTATGCTGATGACAGACATATACCAGTGCTCTGTATTCACACATTTTCTAAGCTAAGCAGTGACCTTGTAAGAGAAAAGTATCAAAGTTTAGAACTGTGCCTTTGTTAGAGAATTCTGAGCAGGGGGAACAGAGTACTGGGCCCACAGAGATCCTAATTGGATGGGGGCAAGGGTCAGTAGGACCAATAGAAAGTTTGCCTGTATTAAACTGAAGAAGAAAGGTATAAAAGGTGTTTACTGGACTGCATTGCTCAGACCATTTTGATTGTGACATTTGCCTGAGACTTGTGCACAATAAACTGGCTTGGATCTTTGAACTGACTCCTGGTTTTATTCATTGCGTGCACTTCGCTGCAACACCTTTAGTGATGTCGGTTTTTATAAAACAGATGAGATTTCATGAATGCAAAGATTGACTGGAGGTCCTTTAGCTTAAACCTCTATCTCTGTCACATTGAAGTCACTGGCTTCAGGTTTATGTTAATTAGTTCTCTGCAGTGCCCTCCATATGTTCAATTTCTTTGGTAGCCTGAATAGAAATTCCATCCAATGCTGTGACATCTTGTGTTGTGCTCTGTTGACTTGAAGAGATCAAATGATTCCTTCACAGAAAAATAAATTGAGCATCGAAGCGCACAAAACACAGCTGTTTTGAAAGTTTCTGAAGGTACTGGGTATGCCAAACTTTCAGGAGAAACTAGGAGCAAATTAATCTTCTGCTACGTGTCTAGATGTTTTGTGTATTATTGTAAATTTAGGTGAACTTTTTACCTCAGCCATAGCACAATGTAGGAAGAGTAAAACATCTAGCATTGAAAATGCTTTATACTTATTTGCCTTTGAAAGTATAATTTTTTTGTCTCTTATATTTCTAGAGCCAAGTGGAGGAGTAGCCTAGTGGTTAGAACACTGGCTTGGTAACCAAGCAACCAGGGTTCAATTCCCACTAGCACACCTTGTGGCCTTGGGCAAGTCACTTAACCCTCCATTGCCTCGGAAGAAGGGCTGGCAATCTACTTTCAGTGACACTGCCAAGAAAACCCAGGAGCTTCTGGGTCTCCAGGAGTCAGGACTGACTTGAAGGCACACATTGCATTTGCATAGTTTTAGAGCATTGTCATGCCTCTTCCACTCTGTTCAATCAGATGATGTCACAGTGCTCTAGAACTACATAACAATTGTACCGTGATGTATATATTGTTACAGGTCTATTATAGCAACAGTGAAAGAAAGGAATATATTCATGAATGATTTAATCTCCTTGAGAAAAACAAATTGAAAAGAGCACACTTACAGAGTGGCAAAACAGTATGCTTCCCCATTTGCAAACTCAAAACGTCTGTGTGTGTGTGGGGGTGGGGGGGGGTGAGAGTTCGGAAAGAGTATCTTGGTATGGTAGTGGGGTTGTAGGAGGCATCCTTATAACTTGTGTTACACACTTGCTATGATATATATTTGTATCTAAGTGTGTATGGGAAGGGCTGGCCCAAGGGTTTCTGTCATCCTTGGCAGAAACCCTGGCCTTGCTGACCTCTCCTCCAGCTGCCTCCGCCCTCCCACCCCAGCTAATGCTGATTCCATCTTGGGAGGGGGAGGCAGGTAGTGACAGTGATAGTATTTCCAAAAGTGGTGACTTTTTGCTGCCATTTTCTTACCTGTGGCAGCCACAGACAAGAAAGCAGCGGCAAAAAACAGTCTCTTCTGGAAATACTGCTGCTGTCTGCCTCACCTTCTTGAAATGGAATCGGCAGAATCTCGGGGGGGGGGGGGGAGGGGGCAGCCAGTCATGTGTGCCGCTGCTGGCTCCCAGCTGCGCTGACCGACCTAGGCAGCCACCTAGATCCCCTAGTGGACGGGCTGGCCCTGTGTAACCAGGTGTGTGTGTGTGTGTGTGTAGTGTGGGGGTGGGATGCAGGGCTGCAGTGCGTGTGTGTGCGGTGCGGGGGTAGGGTGCCTGTGTTTGTATGTGGGTGTGGTACAGGGCTGGGGTGCCTGTGTGTGTGAGAGTGAGTGAGTTGCCTGTTTGTATTTATGAGTGAAGTGCCTGTTTTCTGCTGTGTTCTGTTCACGTTTTGACATATACATATTATGGCCTTTCATCCCCATGCATTCATCCCTTCAACCCCTTGCGCTCTTCTTTCTACTCCTCCAGCCCCTCTCCTGCTATCTCCCC
This sequence comes from Ichthyophis bannanicus, assembly GCA_033557465.1. Classification (NCBI taxonomy): domain Eukaryota; kingdom Metazoa; phylum Chordata; class Amphibia; order Gymnophiona; family Ichthyophiidae; genus Ichthyophis; species Ichthyophis bannanicus. Next base: position 33,602,950 of record CM066050.1, on the reverse strand, counting down.
CCCCCCACTCTGTCCACCTTCCCATACTCTTTCACACTCAACCCCTATCCTCCTCTCCCATCCATTCTTCCTTTCCCAAGCCCATTGGCCCTTTAAATGTCTCCTGCCTTCTCTGCATCTCCCTCCTCCTTGTGTCTAACATTTTTCGTGGCTTGCAGGCCGACCCAGTGCTGTGCAGTGTCCTTTCTTCATTTTCCAGTGGGAGATGGGATCCTTGGCTCAGACTGTAGCAGTCTTTGCTGCGATGACACCCTCATTGCTCCCTGCCTGACTTAATCTGAACCCATAAGTGGTCATTTTGGAAGACCTATTCATGCTTTGGATGTCGGGAAAACAGGCGTAGAGACCTCCAAAGCCATTTTAGAAGTAGGTATGTGACTGGCATTTCCAGGAACCTGGATGTCCCACCTGATTCAGAAATGTCCAGTGTTGTGTCTGTTTAGAACTGCTCCAGGCAGGAAGAGGAATCTGAAAAGTGCTTGTTTTGGCTGAAAAACATTCAGATGATGTAGAGGTTAAACTCCATCACCCCCAGTACTCGGTACAATTTCAGTGATAACAGCAGTGGGATTTGAAGTCTTGCTTTTCTGTCCCTAGTTCACTACTGTATCCATTGGGCTATTTCTAGACATGGGGGTTTTGGAATACTGTTCTGGGGATGTCTATGTAGAGGCCCCTAAGACTTCTGTATTGCACATGTTCACATCTGGACGTGCCTGCTTTTTTTCGGACGTTCTGGCTGAGAGATCAGATTGCACTTGGACATCCTTTCGAAACTCCGCCTCATTTGGGTTTTTTGTGCAAAGGCAAAGAGCCCCATGCGTACAGACAGATAAAACACACAAATGGACAATAGACATTATCAGTTATGCAAGAGGTGCTTTAAAATCTCAAAACTCTCTCTCAAGCAAATATTTATTTATTTTTATTTAACAGGTTTTTAATACCGCTTTATCATTTCAGTCAAAGCGGTTTACATTGTAACTTAAACTTGGTAATGTACATTAAATGGGGCATTGATAACTTGGATTTTTCTGAGGCAATGGACATTGATTCTTTTGGGCTTGCAGATTAACTCAGTACATTGATGGAATCTTTATAGGAGTCTGAGGCATGAACTACATTGACTCGTTCAAGACCATGGAGGTTGTTTCAGAAGGGTCAGACTTGCTTATCTCATGTTCCTACGGACTTCACTGATGCATTGCTGTTACTCCACTAATATACCACCAGCAATGCACCAGTAACAGCAGGAACATGAGATAAGCAATAAGCTTTTGATATTTCAAAGTTGTAGTATACGAGAGACATATTCATTTTTTTGGCGGGGCATTGAAAGGTATAGAGGCGACTGCATATTTCTTGTTTTGTGGACAAGCCTTGAATGATTTATGTTGGAGGTTTTTTAGACCTGTGATGTGGTACAGAAGAGCCAAGACCATTGTCATGAAAGTATGAAGCCAGACGTTGTTTGGTTCCTGAGACCGAGGTCTTTTTTCCTACTATTACTGGAATATTCATCAATTAGACTCCAGCTTAAAGCGTGAGTGGAAGCATTTTTTTGGATAATTTATATACGCTTACACTTTTTATTGGGTATTGTTTGAAGCTGGGTCATACCTCAGAAAGGTTGTCTGTCTGTATTTAAACCTGCTTCCAGGTGTACCCAAGTGTCCGCTAACAACACTTTTCTATGTTTCTATGAGAGGAATGGCTAGCAGAAAAAAGGAGGTGATAATGCCTCTGTATAAGTCTTTGGTGTGACCTCATTTGGAGTATAGTGTGCAATTCTGGAGACCACACCTTCAAAAGGATGTGAACAGGATGGAGTCGGTGCAGAGGGTGGCTACTAAAATGATTAGTGGTCTTCATTACAAAGCATATGAGGACAGACTGAAGGATCTTAATATGTACACCTTAGAGGAAAGGCGGGATAGAGGTGATATGATTGAGATGTTTAAATACCTCCGTGGCATAAATGTTCAGGGAGAGAGCCTCTTTCAATTGAAAGCAAGTTTTGCTACGAGGGGACATGGGATGAGGGTGAAGGGAGATAGATTCAGGAATGATATGCGGAAATATTTCTTTACGGAAAGAGTAGTGGATCCGTGGAATAATCTCCCAGTGGAGGTGGTAGAGATGAGGACAGTAACTGAATTCAAAAAGGCATGGGACAAACACAGAGGATCTCTAAAGGTAAAAAGGGGACTGTTGTAGTTGTTGTTATGGAAGGACAGACTAGATAGGCCATGTGGTCTTTTTCTGTCATCATATTTCTCTGTTTCTATGTTTCATCTGGATTGTGCTTCTCTCTAGCATTTAAACCCACTTTGAAGATCCACAATGTGAACGCTGGAGCTTGGCTCCTTAGTGGATTGCTTTTGAGCATGCAGCTTGTAAAATCTGCAACTTGCACATCTAAAGTTTGGCACATCACCTGTGCAGGTTGCAAACTTCACCTCTACATAAGCAAGTGCTGACATTTACACACAGAGCCCTGAGTGAGTCATTTTTTTGAATGTGTTTTTTGGTGTGTTTTTTTTTTTTCTTCTAAAATTGGACTGTTCTGTAAACACCACCAAATTCAGGTGTATTTTCCCACAGCCTTATCAGACTGATTTTATAAGGGGTGCGCTCCAAGTTATGCACAATTTACAGGTGTACGTCCCTATTTAAAGCATTTAGGTGCATGAATAAGCAGTCGGTATTCTGTAAGCACACATATAAGTCTCATTAAGAGTACTTTCAGCTAGGGTGTGCAGGGGCCGACAGTTACATGCCTAAGTTATAGAATACAAAGTCTTACGCACAATCCCATCCAGTCTAGGTGCGCAGTTATGCTTGCTCTAGGGTAGGTGTAACTGCTGTGACTAGGTTAAGGTGTGTCTGTGCGCCCCTATTTTATAAAGTAAAGTATGCATGCGCTTCTCTTTATAAAATAAGCCCCAAATACATTTGTGGAAATGCACGTTAACTAGGCAGGATTTTATAAAATTATCCTCTACATTTACTTTCTATATGACTGTGTTCAGTTTCGGTAAACCTTTTGGGAAATGCACTGCAAATTTTGAACATCCCGACTTGGATGTTCCTTTTAATAGTTATATGACTTATATAATGTGGCCTTCATAAATGCTTATCTATGAATGAATTATTCTGTGGGATTTAATATTTATTACTAGCAATGCTTTTTTTGTGGCGGTATGGCGTACCGGAAAATCTTGAGCCAAAAAAATAAAAAATATTAAGTACCTATATCTCATTGCCGTCTCTTTCATTTTGATTTTGAATTTTTGATACATTTTATTTTTTAAATTTTATAGATGGGCCAAACAGGAATGTGTCTGCTTTTACTATAGCTGCGTTTTTCGTTAACTGTTTAGACTGTTGACCATTCACAGCCAGATATCATATTTCATCTAAGCAACTGTAGCGGACCTGCCACAAATAGACTAGGATGGCCTAGGGTGGCTATGATCTTATGTTCTTCTCTGAGCCGAATCACTGCTTGTAGTCGATCATATCGGACCTTCCTGTTAAATGTTAAGGAAGCAACTGTAATATCCCGTCTACAGGCAACGGGGTGACTGCACTCTAAACAGATTGGAGCTGGACACAGTGGCTCTAATCCACAGACTATAGGCTGTTCTCGATGGTTGCATCTGACGATCGCTATAGTGCGTCCCGGTTAGATATTAACTTTGTATCTGTGTGACCTTAAGGTGAACGTTGTCATGTGTAGACTAAATAAATCCCTTTTCCCTTTAGTAGGGAAAACCTACTACTGGGACTAGGGGCGACTGCGATAGCCTCTTCTCCCCTAGTCTTAGGGGAGAGTCCTGTTGAAGAGGCAGTATCATAGGGCACAAACAGAGGGTGAAGCCTCTTCTGCTCAAGTCACTCGGGGAGGGCCCTAGTGAGAGGCGGAAGCCCTGTGATTGGAACGGCCCTGCCATTGAGGAGCAACGGCGAAGGGCAAAGGTTGGATCCGCCCCGACAAGAGCCGTTCCAATGCGAGCCCGAGGGAAGGCGAGTCCGGAGAAGGCTTGCCACGACCTCAGTGTGGCCGGTTAGAGTCGCTACACCACGTTGTGATTCGTCAACAGTCTACTCTTAACAGTTTACAAAAACAACGCATTTTATCAATGTCGCCTGATGATGTCATTGTTTATGCATGAGCAGTTTTAACAAAATCGGGACGTCGCGTCTGATGAACATTTTGTTGAAATTTGGCGTTTTCTATAACATTTTAAAGGTTACTTAGTCGAGGCATACTTTAATTTTGCAAATGAGAAAATGCACAAATTGATCAGTTTTTAGAGTTTCCTTAGGCATGTTTAATTAAATAGGCTATTGCTCGAAATAAGTGTACTGACAACTGACTCCTGAGGAATGCGTACCGGCAAATATCTTTTTCCAAAAAAGCACTGCTTACTAGACATGGTCCTTTAGTGTCTGAAATAGAGAAATAGCCAGAACTGATTTTTGGTGGGGCCTGAGGTCAACTTAGGTAGGCACAAGGCAGTGCAGATGTTGACATCATTCCTTTCATTGGCCTGTGCTGGTCTGACTCCAAAGTGGAGGGGCCATAACCTGCCCTTGACCATGTTCCTGGTTTGAAATCTGTAAGCTTTAAGCTGTATTGCAAAACAATATTAACCATAAAGAGAAATCAATATTTCTACCATGTAAAGACACCTGTGAAACCTTACAGAAAGAATTGCCTGTATAGTGTATGTAATTTGAAGAAGATTACCCTACAAGTACACTGTCAACAGTTCAAGCCCCAGCCGTGATCACCCAACAAAAATGACCACAATACATGATTTGTATCTAATTTGAACCATACACTAAAAGGCTTCCAGCTGGTCACTATTTCCATCAAATGTTCAAAGGATGAAGCCTCAGTCCTAATGGAACTTGAGAGGTAGAGGCAAGGTGCTTGAGGGACCTGCCATATCTAATTGGTATTGCCTGTGAATTCTAAAAAGGTCACGATCATCACAGGTCATTAGCTACAAAATCTATGATATAGTTTAGCTCTTTAAATTAAACTAAATAGTTCCCATTTGACTCTAATAGATATTAGGTTTGGCAGATTTTTATGAACAAGGCAACCACTAGTTCTACTCAAAGGAAGTACAGCAGGCACATCGAGAAAATAGACGATGCCACTGGACTGGTTGATTAATGATTACAGGCTTGAAAATGAATCAGTGGAAATATTATACCAGACATTTGCAACTCACCTTTGCAGCTAAGTCTGTATAGCTTCATCCACCACTGGTCCAGTTTGCCTAGTCACTGAAAGGGCAATTTGCAAACTGCCCAAGGTGTTTGTAGATCTGCGGATACTTAGAAAAGATGGGCTGTAAAGAGGATCTCAACACACATAATGAAACCTCCGCTTCTACTTTCCCTCCCCAATATTACCCTGCTCATTGACACTCACACAAAGGAGGGATCGGTATTCAAAACACATTTGCATGCCATTAAATGTGTTTGCCCAAGGAACATCTTTGATTTATTATCCCTAAATATAACTGGGCAACAATTTGAGATGAATTGATCTAAAATGTCCCACAAGCACCATAGGAGGCTTAAAAAATTGTCTACGTTTTCAAGTAATATTTTCTTAATGCAGTGTTGAATTCAGAAATCTTGTTTTGTGGGACATGGATGGAAGTGTCGCAAAGTTATGACTCATAGTCAGTGTTACCAGTGGGGCTACATGACAGTAGAAGGATGAGCGACGTCTGATTATGTTCTCTTTGCATTAATGGACTTGTAGTTTTGATTGTTTATGAAAAAGAACTACAAGTCCCAGCATGCAATGCATAGAAAAGCAGGATAAACTCAACTTCTTCCTACTCACAAAAGTAATAAAAGTACAAACACAATATATTATGAAAGTATAAATTGACTTTTTATTAATAACTCATTTATAATGAAATAGGAAATATCAGTGGCATTTTTTTTAATGAAACAAAAGAAAGATGAAGAAAATGGTCAGGCAGCGCCATTTTGGAATTTGGCACTGGAAGCGACTAGGTACCCCGCGTGCTCTCTTTAGACTTGTGGTTCTAGGGCAAGATGCTGGGCATAGGATCCGAGGAGAGGAAAGGAAAGGAAGGTGGCAGGCCTTGGGGGAGAGGGGGGATTTACTGCATCATGCAGACAGTATGCATTACAATGTTCATTTGCAAAATGAAAGGAAATAAACTCCCCACTACATCTTCTTTTGGAGGTGGGCGGGGGGGCATACCTAAGTTTATTGGAAGGAAAGGCAGTGACCCATCCAAGGGATCTGCCTGAATTCAGCACTGTTGAAATGCTGTTTAATAAAGCAGGCCGGTAAAATGAACTTATCCTAAATTAGCTGATTTGGGAAAAACAAAGGGAATCCTGGTTCTAATTTTACTGCTAACGAGAATCCTTAACAGTGGAAATATGAAATGAAAGATGAAATGTAATTCATAAAAGCAATTCTGGGAGAAACATTGGCATTTGTTGGAATGGGAGGGTGGATATGTGGGGGTGGGGGGAGAGGGGATCAGGAAAAAGCTTGTGGAAGGAAGGAGAGGAAAAGGATGGTACGATATAGCGCAGAGGCAGGTAAACAGTAATCCTGCTGAAGCAGTAAACTTTGGCAAAAACCCCACCTGCAAATTTCTGAAGGGATAGAAACTGCCATGGAAACCAACCCAGGTGGAATGCATTACGCTTGGGAAGATATCCAGGCCGTAGCCTACATTATGTGTTATATCACCACTAGACAATACAGCAGTTTTATATTACACAGTACTGTATCTAACCAGGAATAAATTCCATAAATATACATAAACAGTCTCAATGCAGAGTCTGCAACATAGACGGCAGATTTCCACTTGTGGAAATGTATTTAAATTCAGTTAATCAATTACTGAGATGCAAAATTATGCAGAGCAGTCAACTATGAGCAAATAGGAAAACAGCAAAATTTACTTTGCAGTGCAGATTTCATAGGGCTAGATTTTGCAAAATGTCCTGTGGAACATATGTGTATTCTTTACGGGGGTTGATTTGCATATGTCCTGGTAGAAAAATAGCATGTGCTAAATCTCCTGTAATAAATTCTGTTTTTCATAACTTAGCACATTGGTCTCTGTGTCTTATTCCAAATGCATCAACTAAAGCGTGTCAAATTTTGTGCACCGGTTGTGATTATCCTTGCATTTGTTTTATGAAAAACATCCTGGTAGAACGTTTCCGAAGTAAACACGCCTATGAGCACCGCAAACATAGTCAATGAAGTTATGTAGCAACAGTTTATTGCCTTTAATTTTGCATAAAATTTCACAACCATAAACTTCCATTTGCAAATCAAAAAATGTCTGAGTCCTTTTTGCGGTCAAAAGAGAAAATTGTGCTCCTGAAACCAACTTACATGCATAGATTTACAGTACATATGAAGTGGAAATGATTCAGGGTCCAAATGGGCACGGATCTAGGCAGAGGCAACATAGCCAACTGCCCAGGGCAACAGATTTTGAAGGCACCAAATACTCTGGTTAAACCGGAACTTGATTCTACTGGCTTTAGGACAGTGTTTTCTGATCTCTTGGGAGAGAAATCACTCTTTCTAATTAATCATCTGGAAAACTACTATGTAGTTGCTAATCATTTAAAAGTGGTTGGTGGAGTTGCAGGAATAAGACTACAGTATCCCTGATCAAAACACGGCTGTGTTGGGTCCTTCTATTGTTATCAAGAAATTGATTTAATAAGGACTATTGTAATTTTACTATCAAGATTTCTGTCCCTTTTGTGTTTCTCACTCTTCCCATCCACTGCAGCTGCATTTTAGCTGTGATGTTTATTTATTTATTTATTTAACTATTTCTTTTATACCGCCCCTTCCAGAGATCAAGGGCGGTTTACATATAACAGATTAACAGTCTTGTACACAATTTGTACACATTTTACATAGAACAGTAGAAATCAACTATTTACATTGAACAGTAAATATAAACTTTGTAGGTATTGTAACAAAAACAACTTGAAGGTATTAAAGCAAAATCTTTGTAGGTATTAAAGCAAACATATCAAACTTTGTACAAAAGTATATTTACATCGTGTAGTGTGTGTGGTGTATGGGGTAGAAATTGTCGTAGGTGCTGGAATTTAGTTCCTTTTATTTTTGTCATGTTTGGGGCGTGTGTGGGGGGGACAGGCTTGTGGTTACATTGTTGGGGTTAAGGGAGTTTGTGCATGGGTGCCCACATTTGTAGTAGAGCTGGCTTTGGGGGAGTAGGGGATTTCGAAGTGTTCAGTGAACAGGTAGGTCTTTAATTCTTTTCTGAATTGGATGAGGTCTCTTATGGTGCGAAGTTCAATAGGGAGGTCGTTCCAGAGTGTAGGAGCAGTGAATGAGAATGCTCTAGAGCTAGTGGTATTCTTGGTTTTACAGATGGCTTTAGGTATGATGAGGGAGTGGGCTGCGTTTTGTCTGAGGGTCCTTGTCGATGTTGGAGATTGCAGTAATGTGGTTAAGTGTGAGGGGGCTATGTCGTTTATGAGTTTATAGGTTGTTAGGATAATTTTGTATTTGATTCGGCTGTTTATAGGAAGCCAGTGGAGTTCCAGCAGTATTGGGGTTACGTGGTCTGTTAGGCGGGCTTTAGCAATTACTTTTGCACAGATGTTTTGTGCTCTTTGTAGAAGGTATGTGCTTTTTTGAGGGAGGCCTATTAGGAGACTATTGCAATAGTCGAAGTGAGGGGTGATCAGTGTACTTACTACGGATCTAAAGTCTTGTGTTTCAAGGAGTGGCCTTAGGTGCTGAATAGTTTTGAGTTTGTAGAAAATGGTTTTTACTGTTTGTTTTATGTGTGGCAGCATGGATAGGGTGTGGTCTATTATTACCCCTAAGTATTTTACCTGTTTTCTGACAGGTATTGAAGTTTTGTTGATTGTGATTGTTTCCGGGTAAGTGTTCTCAGTCATAGAAGATCTTGTTACAAACATTGCCTCAGTTTTTTTGAGATTTATGCTGAGGTAGTTCGTTTCCATCCAGGAGGTGGTCTCGGCCATGCATTTGGATAGAGAGTCATATGTATGGTTTTTAGTGGTTATGGGGATAGCTAGCATGATGTCATCAACATATATAAAATGGTTAATCCTGTGTTTTTTAAATATGTTTGTTATCGGTTGCAGATACAAGTTAAATAGGAGGGCTGAAAGGGCTGATCCTTGGGGTATTCCTTGTCCTTGGGGGAATGTTTCTGATGTTTGTTGATCAATTTGGACGCGTATTAATCTATGTGAGATGTAGGATTTGAACCAGTTAAGGACAATCCCGCCTATTCCTAGGTTTTCTAATCTGTTGATCAGTGTCTGGTGATTAATGTTATCAAAGGCAGCAGAGATATCTATAAATAGGAGTAAGAAGCCTTGGTGTTTGTCATCTGTGCCCTTTTATAAAGACAGATATGTGGCCATGTATCTTTAGAAGAGCCTCAGAAAAGGTGCCTATTGGTCTCCTAACCTAGGTTACCTGCTATAAAATGACCCTTATGTATGACATGAATGTTTGTTGAGCCTTTGTCCACCTGTCTGTGCACTGATCTATATGCATGTCTGTGTACATATGTACTGATTGATGCACGCAGTGAGACAGGGTGGTACAAAAACCTTGGTAGCAATGAGGTCCCTAACCCTTGCAGACTCGAGATAAGGGCCAAACCCAAGGTTAAAATGAGGCTATCCGCAGCGATGGAGGCACAGACATAAATAGCATGTACCCAAGAGGACTGCAACATTCACTTCCACCCAAAGAGAAGCAACCCCTCAGTAGATGCAAAGAATGAATAGGATGGTCCTGAAAGCACAGATAGTGCTGAGATGGGCGCGGAAGTGACGGAGGGGAAGAAAGTAGAAAGAAGGAAAGAAAAAGGCAAGGGAATGAGATAATGTGGCTTCACTATCTTCACACCCCTTCTCTGCCACTTATACATGCCCCAATCCCTCACACTCACACACTGATCCTTGACACACACACCCAACCCACCTGCCACTCGGAGTCCCTAGCTCCCACTCACACAAACAACTCAGCCACCCACTCACTCAGCAGAATGGTTTATTCCAATTTTTTATACTTAGTTGGAGGAAGCATTCCTGGGGGCATGTTTTGGTGATGTTTGAGGTCTCAATCTTTGCTTATTATTTCTTAGTCAAAATTTGTCCTTAGAAAATATTGGTGCAAAGGCGGCAGTTCTTTTCATTGTGAGATTGCACTTTTCCCTTAAAGTTACTGTGGGTAAAGGGTCTAGTGGACAGCAGCACACGTGGACTTTGAGCTTGGGAGGACTGTTTGAAACTTGCGTCCTCATGGGGAAACATTTTCTGACTGCATTTTGGTGCAATGCTCAGTTACGTTTCACCAAGATTTCACAGGGAAAGTGGACTTTGGATTTAGATTTTAGGTTTTACGTTTGCTTTTGAAACTTGCCAGTGAGTATAAGACACCCTGTGGACTAAACAAGCGAACTCTCAGCCACTGACTCCCACAAACACCTGCGGGAACGTGTGCTAACACCATTAATGTGCACTATTGCATAAAATGGAACCTATAGTTCAATAACATGCATTGACGTCAATAGTGCGTGGATCCAGACCCTTACTTTACCTGGTTAGCACTGTTGTGCTGATGTGATCTGGAGGAAAAATAATGTGAGCTAGCAGTGCCACCTCATGGTAAAATTGATTATTACAGATCAGAATTCTCAAGAGTTTTTTCTTCCTTCATTAATGATAGGGACCTGATTCACTGTAACAGCTCTTCTCCCTATCTGTTTCTGCATCTAGTTCAAACTTCTCCTGCTAATCTACAAGTATATTTATTCTGCTGCTCTTAATTGCCTCTTGTATCTTATCTATTATTTTGTTCTAGCTTTCCCAGAGTAGCTTGAGAGCGGTGCCAGTCTGCAGCTTAACCCCTTCCACTCATGCTTATGACCCCACTTGCCATTTAGTTTGTCTCTGTTAATTTTCCTCTCTAATTGTTTATGGAGTTATTTTCACCTCTTTTATATCTTTTTGATTTGATGTGAACCATGCCACAGGCGGTATATAAAGTCCTATAATAAACATAAATATAAAGTATGGCACACCACCTTCAGTGAGCCCAATCTCATCTGATTCTTGTCCTGGTTAGTAATTGAATAGCAGACCACCTTGAAATACCAGATGCTGAACACTTACTGTGTGGAAGAAGGACCTGGCAATCCACTTCCAATTACACCTTGCCAAGAAAACTCAGGGCAGGGGGACAACAATCCACAGCGTCACTTGGAGATGGCATCAATTCAAGGGCATACAATGACAGACTTGATTCATAAAGAACTTTCTCCTATTGCAAAAGTCTTTTATAAATAAAACTCTATGTAATTGATTTTTAAAAGTGAGCCAAATAGTCTGGTCATTGGTCAGAATATGATATATCTCAGCCATTTGAACTGACCAAAGTGTGATTTTTTTTTTTTTGTTAAGGAATGTTTGTTAGTGCACATTTGATTCATGTTAGCGCATGAAAATTTGATTCAATGTATGTTAATCTATGAATTAACCCGTGTTATGTTATGAAGTTCTAGCATGTATTAAAACATTTTTATTTAACTGAATGTCTGAGGAGCCAAAACATATCACCCAAAAATTAAAACAATCTCTGAAAGTGAACAAAAAAATGTTTTGCTTCTACACAACCCTATTTTTTTTTGCTAAATGCATAATTTAGAGTATATATATGCCAGTTTAATTAGAATTTGCAGAGTTTTTATGTAAAAATAAATGCATAATTTTTTAAAATTAATATAGACAATTGTTCAATTGTGATTTAAAAAAATAGATACCTTTGCAATGATAAAAAGTCAAGTTACATAACTGCTATGCATGGTAGATTACATAATATATTTACATCTGTAAATATAAATACTGCTGTTGTGAAAAAAGTCACACTTTGGGCCTTTTTACTAAAGGGTGCTATGGTGTTGCGCCTGAAGTGCCCATAGCAGTCCAGATTCTAGAGAGTTATATGCAATACATACCATGTGAACTGTCAGGGCCATGGAAAACATTTTCCCAGCAGTTAACGTGGTTCACTCTGCCTTAATGTGAGCCAAAATTAGCCTGGGTACACTTATTTCCCCTGAGAAGGTGGTGGTACATGCTCTTACACTAATTGCTTACATTGCAGTTAGTGTGGGGCATGCTGAGTGCAAGCTACTCACCCCGCCCACTCTCCTCCCCTAACCTGCCCCCATGCAACCCCAATGTGTGTCATACAGTGCAGAAATCAGGTCACAGGAATTGTGCTGACCCCATGCTAACAGCAGGGCCGGCCCGTCCATTGAGCAAGAATGTTTTTTGCATAGGTCCCCGCGCAAAAAACATTCTGCATCAGCCCAAGTAGATTTTAAAAAAACAAAAATGGCTGCTGCTGCCGCCGCCACGGTGGCAGAATCAAACATCCCGCGGGGCCCCCCCCCCCTGCCCGGCAGAACCCTCCCTGCAGCATCAGCTCCCTCAGTGTCGGCTTTCAGAGCCACAAAGGGAGAGCTTCTCTGACCTCTCGTGGCTCTGTTAAGCCCGAGGGGGCTGATGGGAAATCCCATCAGCCCCGGCGGGATTAACAGAGCCGCGAGAAAGGGAAAGTCTCCCTTCACGGCTCTGAAAGCCTGCGCTTTGGGAGCTGATGCTGCAGGGAGGGCTCTGCCGGGGAGGGGGTCCCCGCGCGGGACGTTTGATTCTACCGCTGCCACGGCAGCAACAGAAAGCCTGTTTGTTTTTTAATCTACCTGGGCTGATGGGGGGAGGGGGGTTAGGACTGGTAATGGTCTATGGGGGGGGGGCTAGGACTGGAAATGGGCTGATGGGGGGTTAGGACTGGTAATGGGCTATGTGGGGGGGGGCTAGGACTAGACGTGGGATGATGGGGTGGTTAGGACTGGTAATGGGCTATGGGGGTGGGGCTAAGACCGGAAATTGGATGATGGGGGGTTAGGACTGGTAATGGGCTATGGGGGTGGGGCTAAGACTGGAAATTGGATGATGGGGGGTTAGGACTGGTAATGGGCTATGGGGGGCTAAGACTCAAAATGGGATGATGGGGTTAGGACTAGTAATGGGCTGTGGGGGGGGGGGCTAGGACTGGAAATGGGCTGATGGGGGTTAGGACTGGTAATGGGCTGATGGGGGGTTAGGACTGGTAATGGGCTGATGGGGGGGCTAGGACTAGAAGTGGGATGATGGGGAGGTTAGGACTGGTAATGGGCTATGGGGTGGGGCTAAGACTGGAAATTGGATGATGGGGGGTTAGGACTGGTAATGGGCTATGGGGGTGTGACTAAGACTGGAAATTCGATGATGGGGGGTTAGGACTGGTAATGAGCTATGGGGGTGGGGCTAAGACTGGAAATTGGATGATGGGGGTTAGGACTGGTAATGGGCTATGGGGGGGCTAAGACTCAAAATGGGATGATGGTGGGGTTAGGACTAGTAATGGGCTGTGGGGGGGGGGCTAGGACTGGAAATGGGCTGATGGGGGGGTATGACAGGTAATGGGCTATGAGGGAGGCTAAGACTGGAAGTGAGCTGATGGGGGTTCCGGCCTGGCAGTGGGTGGCTGGGCGGGGGGCTTAGGATTGGTAATGGGCTATGGGGTGGCTAGGACTGGTAATGGGCTGGGGGGGTTGCTAGGATTGGAAATGGGCTGAGTGGAAGGGGGCTTGAACTGCAAATAGCTGATGGGGACGGGGGCTTGGAATGGAAATGAGCTTAGTAAAAGGGGGGCTTGAACTGCAAATAGCTGATGGGGAGGGGGGCTTGGAATGGAAATGGGCTGTGAGGGGAGGGAGCTAGGACTGGAAATGGGCTGATGGGGGGGGGCTAGGACTGGTAATGTGCTACGGGGTGCTAAGACTGGAAATGGACTGATGGGGGGGCTAGGACTGGAAATGGGCTATGGGGGGGCTAGGACTGGAAGTGGGCTGATGGGGGGGTTAGGACTGGAAGTGGGCTGATGGGCGGGGGGCTTAGGACTGGTAATGGGCTATGGGGTGGCTAGGACTGGAAATGGGCTGAGTGGAAGGGGGGCTTGAACTGCAAATAGCTGATGGGGATGGGGGCTTGGAAGGGAAAGGGGATGATGGGGGGTTAGGACTGTTAATGGGCTATGGGGAGCTAAGACTGGAAATGGGCTGATGGGGTGGCTAGGACTGGTAATGGGCTGGGGGGGTTGCTAGGACTGGAAATGGGCTGAGTGGAAGGGGGCTTGAATTGCAAATAGCTGATGGGGATGGGGCTTGGAATGGAAATGGGCTGAGTGGAAGGGAGGGCTTCAACTGCAAATAGATGATGGGGAGGGGCTTGGAATGGAAATAGGCTATGAGGGGAGGGAGCTAGGACTGGAAATGGGCTGATGGGGGGTTAGGGCTAGTAATGGGCTATGGGGGGTTAGGACTGGGAATGGGCTGATGGGGGGGTTAGAACTGGAAGTGGGCTGATGGAGGATTAGTACTGGTAATGTGCTGTGGGGGGCTAAGACTGAAAATGGGGTGATGGGGGTTAGGACTGGAAGTGGGCTGATGGGGGGTTAGGACTAGTAATGGGCAATGGGGGGGTTAGGACTGGAAATGGGCTGATGGGGGGTTAGGACTGGTAATGGGCTATGTGCGGGGGGGGGGGGGCTAGGACTAGAAGTGGGATGATGGGGAGGTTAGGACTGGTAATGGGCTATGGGGGTGGGGCTAAGACTGGAAATTGGATGATGAGGGTTAGGACTGGTAATGGGTTATGGGGGTGGGTCTAAGACTGGAAATTGGATGATGGGGGGTTAGGACTGGTAATGGGCTATGGGGGGCTAAGACTGAAAATGGGGTGATGGGGGGTTAGGACTGGAAGTGGGCTGATGGGGGGGCTTAGGACTGGTAAGGGCTATGGGTGGGCTAGGACTGGTAATGGGCTGGGGGGGTTGCTAGCACTGTAAATGGTCTGAGAGGAAGGGGCGCTTGGAAAGGAAATGGGCTGTGAGGGGAGGGAGCTAGGACTGGAAATGGGCTGAGTGGGGGGGGGGGCTAGGACAGGAAATGGGCTGATGGAGGGGCTAGGATAGGACTGGAATGGATTGTTGGGGTGCTAAGATTGGAAATGGTCTGTGGTGGTGGCTTGGATTGAAATGGACTCATGGAGGGGCTAGAACTGGAAGTAGGCGCTTGGGGGGCTTGGATTGGAAATGGGCTGAGTGGAGGGGAGCTAGGATTTGACATGGGCTGATGGTGGGGCTAGGAAAGGACTAGAAATGGGCTGATGGGGGGCTGGGATTGGAAATGAGCTGATGGAGGGACTCAGATAAGACTGGAAATGGATGGGGGAGCTAGGATTGGAAATGGGCTTATGGGGGGCTAGGACTGGAAATGGTCTGATGCGGGGACTAGAAGGGAGTGGATGCTGGGTGGGGCTGGAACTAGAAGGGAGCTGATGTTGGGGGAGGATTAGAATGGGATGGAGCTGGGAGAGTGAAATGGAGAGGGGAAAAATATTTTATGTGGGAGGGAAGAAAAATCTACAATTAGCCGGGTATTGGGAGAGTAAGTGGGAATTGAAGATGGAGGGGTAAAATTTGAGTGGATGAAATAGGAATGAGGAAAGAGCAAAAGGAGAAAGATTAGTATGTTAAAGCAGATGTAGAGAGAGAATGGAAAAAAAACTAAAAGAGAGAAAGGATAAATGGACAGCAGACGATGGAGAGTTAGCAGAAGACACGAAGAAACCAGAAGAAAGTGGCTGGAGCAATTGCAACTGAAAAAAAATGCACAAAAGGTAGAAAAATATATCTCTATTTTGAATTTATTAACAGGAATATGTCAGCTCTGGGAAATGTGCATCAAACATCTGTGTTTTGTTTAGTACAAGAGGAAATTAATTTATAGTTTTATTTCTACAGTGGTGTTATACATTCCAAGTTTGGCTTTTGGGGTTCCCAGTTTAATTGTCTTCCGGCTTCTAAATTGTGATTCCTTGTTTGGCGATGGTCTATGTTCTGCATATGTAACTGAGCTGAGGTATTCTGTTTAATTCCTATTTGACATTGCCACTTGTTCTCTTTCCCCAGTAGGTCATGTATTGGTTTAATATTTGCAGTGTTGCCTTTTGATAGGTAGGGTCTGGTGCTTTATGAGTCCTGGTAGTGCTGTTACGATACGGCGGGTTTGCTATGGGTTCTAAATGGGCAGTGTTTGTAGTAGTTCCTAATGTGCCTGGCGGTTGGCACTGGATTATAGTAATGTAGAAATCTTTTAGTCTTTCTTTATCCATACACTCATTAAGAGGCATGTTTACTAAAAGTTAGTGTATGGTAACATTATGCAAATATTTATGCAAATAAGGCCCCTTATGCAAATAGCCCCCCCCACCCCTTTGGGCCGCCCCTGGCTAACAGTGCGACCACAGTCTGGGGTTAGTGCACGCTGTAACCCACACTGACTGCTCAGAGTCCTTTAGTTAAAGGGCCCCTTTGTTTTCCTCTTCCTCAGAGCCAGTTATGGTATACAGAGAAGAATGGGGGAGGGGTCATTTCATAACAGTGGGGCATATTTACTAATGTGCGCTCTTGGCATAGCCTTTTCTGCGCAGTAAATGTGCCGCACTAAAAGTGTGGGTCCCATGCTAACTGGGTAGCACATGATTGGATAGGGATTGGGCAGGTCGGGGGTGGAATGTGGGCATTGACAGCGCATCACAGCGCAGGTGTTCTGGCTGCATGCTAACTGCAAATGGTGCAACTATCATGAGTGCACTTACTGCTAGCTCAAGGGGTGGGATAAGTGCACCTGGGTGCCATTAGCATGGTTCAGTACATTAGCAATGCACTAAGGGCAGAGGCCTCCTAAAATGAGCACAGGCCTCCACGCTAGTTTTGCAGCTCAAATGCACGCTACTGGCGCATCCTTTAGTAAACATGTCCCACCATTATTGTACGCTATCTACCTTATGCAATCTGCCCTTCGATAGATAATGTACTCACATAAGAGCATATGAACAAACGTTAAGCCATGCTGAGTTAGATCCAGGTCCATCGAATCCAGCATCCTTTCTCTGACCATGGCCAGTCTAGTTTCAGTATCCAGCAAATCCCAAAATATAGATCCATTTCTCATAGGTAATTTCCAAGGATGACTAATGGTTGTCCTAAGTCTACCAGGCTAAGAATTTCTTACGGCTTTTTACTTCAAGAACTTGAACCTCCCCTCTTTTGAACCCCCATTATGTCAGTCACATCCTCAGGCAACAGATTCCGCTGCTTAATTATGTTCTGTGTGAAAACATTTTTTATTTGTTTCAATCTGCTGATCTTTAGTTTCCATGGAGTGTCCTTTTTGTGTTCAAAAGGCTATAAAGCTGTTCCCTATTTAACCATCTGAGACTACTGCTGGGGATCATAGGGGCCCTTTTGAACCCAAGCACCTGAGGGAGAAGGAGTGGCAAGGAAAACCCCTGGTAAGAGCCAGGGGTGTCTGTGTGTCAGGATTAAGGGGATGTATTGAGAGGTCTGGGATGGTATTGGGGCGTGAGAAGAGCTGTGATGTTGGGGTATAAATGGGCTGGGAGGGGCTGTGATGCTGTTAGGATGGCGGAGGGTCTGGTGATGGTGTCAGGGGGATTGTTGGGATTCTGCAAGAAATTTGATCTCCCCTCTGGCCCCTTTACCAACTAGCAGACCCAATTGGAATTTGCTATCTGGCTTGCTGTACCTAGAAAACCATAATTGTCCTGGCTACAGCAATGCAATGCAAAGTTGTGAAATGGGGATTCTCTTTTGTGTCTAGGATAGGACTGGAATGGGCTGATGGAGGGGCTAGGACTGGAAATTGGCTGATGGGGGGCTAGGAGAGGGAGGACTGGAAATGGCTGATGGGGGAGCTTGGACTGGAAATGGGTTGATGCGGGGGCATGGGAGAATGGGACTAGAAGGAAGTGGCTGCTGGGTGGGGTTTGAACTGGAGCTGCTGATGGGGGATGACTAGAAGGGGGTGGGGCTGGGGGAATGAAGATGGAGAGAGAAAGCATAGTTACTCACCTGTAACAGGTGATCTTCGGGAACAGCAGGAATTTAGTCTTCACATATGAGTATCGTCAGCACCGACGGAGCCTGCGCGGGAACGCTCCCCAGCATCCAATAGGAAAGCTTTTGGGAGCATCCCACAGCGCCTGTGTGCTGCCTTCCCGCCTTTCCCAACTGTCCCTCTCCAGTTGAGTTTAAAGCTGAGGCAGAGAGGGAAAGAGAGAGATACAACTCCTAGGGGAGGTGGGTGGGTTGTGATGACTAAATTCCTGCTGTTCCCGGAGATCACCTGTTACAGGTGAGTAACTGTGCTATCTCCAGGAACAAGCAGGAATGTAGTCTTCACATATGGGGACTCCCTAGCTACAGATGCCAGGGAGAAGGTCCCAGAAGTTGTGTGCCCATATGAAAGGGCTCCACTTCCCCCCATGGATCTCTGGCATCCTACCAGGGATGATGGGTAGGAGTTGATTTAAGTATGGAACAGGTGTTGAAGAACAGCCTGACCAAGCAAGGCATCCTGGCGGGAGTCCTTGTCTAAGCAGTAATGGGCTGTGAAGGTATGAACCGAAGCCCAAATAGCTTCTCGACAGATGTCGTCGATAGACACAGAGTGAAGATGAGCCATAGAGGCTGCCATGGCTCTCACATTGTGAGCTGTGACATGGCCTTCAAGAGGAAGGTTCTTACTCTCATAGGCAAAAGAAATACACTGTGCAATCCAGCTGGACAGTGTTCTTTTGGAGACTGGAAGTCCCAAATGATTAGGATCAAAAGCAACAAAGAGTTGAGAGGACTTTCTATGTTGCTGTGTCCATTGCAAGTAAAAGGCCAAAGCCCTTTTACAGTCCAAAGTATGAAGATTCCTTTCTGCATTTGAGGCGTGAGGCCTTGGGAAGAATACAGGAAGGTAAACTGCTTGGTTTAAATGAAAAGGTGACACTACCTTTGGCATAAAGTGTGGATGAGTCCTAAGGACTACCTTATCATAATGGAACCTTGTATAAGCAGGATCAGCCACCAACGCTTGCAATTCACTGATGCGACATGCTAATGTGATTGCAATAAGAAAGATGACCTTCCAGGAAAGGAATTTCAAAGAGGTAGTAGCTAAAGGTTCAAAAGGTGGCTTCATGAGCTGCCCAAGAACCAGATTTAAGTCCCATGCCACCGGTTGTGGCTTAATTGGGAGGCTTAGTTAAAAGAAGGCCTCTCATAAATCTCGCTATGAGAGGATGAGAGGATGAGAGGAAATAGGTTGTCCATTTAGAGGCTTGAAAGAAGCTGCAATAGCACTCAAATGAACTCACTGAATTGGTCTTAAGCCCCGCATTAGATAAATGAAGGAGATACTCCAGTAATGATTCCAGAGGTATCGCAAGAGGGTTAAGACCCTTCTGCGAGCACCATATGGCAAACCTTTTCCACTTGAATGCATAAGAGCGTCTTGTGGAAGGCTTCCTGGAAGCATAAAGGATATTTTTTACCTGCTGAGAAAGGTTAAGACCGTGAAGTTCTAGGCTTTCAGCAACCAGGCCCTGAGATGCAGAGACTGGGGATTGGGATGCCACAGCATCCTGTCGTCCTGAGAAAGGAGATTTGGAGCAGATCCTAGCTCCGGAGGCGGAGCTTGAGAGAGATGTAAGAGCAGAGTGTACCACATTTGCTGTGGCCAATGTGGAGCTATGAGAATCATATGACCTCTGTCTCTCTGAAGCTTGAACAGGGTTTTGGGAATTAGGGGAATGGGTGGAAAGGCATACAGGAAATCCTGGCCCCAATGGAAGAGGAAAGCATCCCTGGTCTGACAACCCTGAGCCGGAATTCTGGAACAGAACCGGGGAAGTTTGGCATTCAACGGACTTGCAAAGAGGTTTATGTCCGGGGTTCCCCAAATTTGAAAACTTTTGGCCATCTGGTCTGCATTTGTGTGGAAGCAGAACTCGACTGAGTCTTTCTGCCCAAGAGTTTTGAATGCCTGGAAGATACACCGCAAGGAGATGAATCTGATGCTCTCTGGCAAGGGCCCATAGTCGCAAAGTTTCGTTGCATAGCGACAGAGAGCCTGTTTTGCCCTGCTTGTTCACATAGAACATGGCTACTTGATTGTCCATTTGAACTAGGACTGTCTTGTAGCTGAGCTGGGTGTGAAATACTCGAAGAGCAAGGAATATTGCTCTGAGTTCCAGGAGATTGATGTGTAGATAGGCCTCTTGTGGAGTCCAGGTACCCTGGGTAGAGAGGCCTTGCAGGTGGGCTCCCCAACCCACCTGTGAAGCATCTGTTAGAGTGGCTTGGGGTGGGGGTTGCTGAAAAGGAGACCCCACCAAAAGGTTTTGGGGTGACTGCCACCATTGGAGGGACAAAATAAGGCGATCTGAGTTTGCTATTTTGTCTGACAGGCAACCTGACGCCTGAGTCCACTGAGTGGATAAAGTCCACTGGGCTGCCCTCATATGGAGGTGAGCATAAGGAACCACATGCACGGTGGATGCCATGTGGCCTAGCAACTGTAACATTTCCCGAGCAGTGAGGTGAGGTTTTAGCACTGCTTGGGAAACTAACTGCACAATGTGAAGGCAGCGGGGCTGCGGAAGGTAGGCCCTTGTGTGTCTGGTATCCAGCAGAGCTCCTATAAACTCCAGGGACTGAGTGGGAGCAAGGTTGGATTTTGGGAAGTTTATGACAAGTCCCAAATACTGAAGGATGCGCATTGTGTGAGAGAGAGCAACCCTGGCCTCTGGCTCTGAAGGGGCTCGAATGAGCCAGTCGTCTAAGGGAAGACGAATATTCCTAGGGTGCGGAGAAATGCTGCCACCACAGCCATGCATTTTGTGAACACCCTTGGTGCAGAGGCCAGGCCAAAAGGAAGAACCCTGTATTGGTAGTGCTTCCCTTGAAACAGAAAGAGAAGGAACTTTCGATGAGTTGGATGGATGAGAACATGAGTGTACGCATCCTTGAGATCAAGAGAACAAAGCCAATCCTGACTCTGAAGGTATGGCAGCAGAGTTCCTAGAGAAATCATTTTGAACTTCTCTTTGAACAGGAATTTGTTCAATTCTCTGAGGTCTAAAATGGGTCTGTGTCCTCCTGTTTTCTTTGGAATAAGGAAGTAGGGGGAGTAAAACCCTGTTCCCCGTTAGGGAATGGGTACCTCTTCTATTGCCCCTTGGGCAAGAAGCACAGTGACCTCTTGACCTAACTGGTCATTGAGAGAGGTCTGAGAATTGAACTGTCTTACCATTGTAGGAGGGGGCATGCTGAGGAAATGAAGCTTGTACCCCTCTCTTACAATAGACAGAGTCCAATTCTCTGCTGTTATCTGACCCCATCTTGGGGCAAAATGACATCACCTTCCTTTTATGGTGGAGGGTTCTGGGCCGTTCAGGGCCAGGAAGGCAAAGTTCTCTAGATAGGAGTCAAAGCCCCTGTGGAGACTGAGTCTGCTGAGCCAGTTGAGGCTTAGCTGCTTTTGTCTATTGTTGCTGCTGTCCCTTTTGGGCAGACTGACCTAAACGATGCCCCTATTGGGTAAAGGAGGGATAAAACCTCTTCTTCTTACTGAAGAATGGTTTCTTAGAGGATTTTTTCCTTGCAGGATCAGCTGTAGATTTAGACAATCTATCCAAAGTGATATTGTCGGCATCTATCTCATTAGCTTTTTCCTGCCAATTCTTGCCAAAGAGATTCTCTCCTATGCAAGGAATATTCCCTAGTTTATCCTGTACCCAAATTTCCAAGTCAGATGCCTGGAGCCAGGCATGGTCTAGTGGTTAGGACAAGGTACTTCAGGCCGGAGGGCCAGGGGTTCTAGTCCCACCTGGGGACAGCAATCTCAGGCCGGAGGGAGTGGGATTTCTAGTCCTATAGACACTCCTTGTGGTCTTGGGCAAGCCACTTAACCCTCCATTGCCTATGTTCCCTGTATGTATTAGCGTATGTCTCATATCCCCTTGTGTTAAATGTATCCCCCAATTGACCGCTTTGACCCAGTGAAAAGCAGGATATAAATGCAGCTAAATAAATAAATAAAAATAAAATAGATAAATCCTACGTATGGCAATGGCAGAGATTCTGCTTTTGCAGTCAAAAGCTGCACAATTCACAAACTTGGAAACATCCTGAGCATGTTTGACAAGGGCGAGATAATCTTGCCTCTTATCAGGAAGGAGAGGGCTCAAACTCTAAATCTCCTGTGATCTCCTTAAGGAACATTCCCATATATAAGATATAGGAACTGATCCTAGCAGAAAGCATGGAAGCCTGGAAGGTTTGACGTCCATAGGCATCAAGAGTCCTACACTCACGTCCTGGAGGATTAGATGCATGCCTTTTTGCACTGTGGTGAGGAAACCACTGCTGAACCTAGAAATACACAGGAAAATGAGTCCTGTCACTTTAAGGCAGAATGTATCAAGGGTTTCCCTAGTAACCAAGAGTCTGTGACTCAGAATAGTCATCCCTAAGCCCCGCCCACAGCAGCACGTCAGGGAGAAGCTTGACCCTAGTCACATGTGCTGGGAGCAAGGTGTGGCTCAGGAGGAAGGAAAGTTTAAAAAGCTGATATGCAGTAACACAGACGGAATGAGAGGTGGTAAGAAGGTGCCACTCTTGAGACGGAGAAGCAGCAAGGGAAGAGAAGGACAAGGAGAAAGACAAGGAGCATGGAGAGCAAGTGAGAGAGTGCGTGCAGAGCATGAAAGGCAGAGTGTAAGAAACACTGGAAGCCGAAGAGAGAAGCTTGATGAGAGATTGCCAAGCACAGCTGAGGAAGCAAGGAACGAGAGGCTGGTGCAAGCAGACGAAGGTGCTGCAGCTGAGAGACAGCATGACTGGCTTGCAGAGCAGAGAGAGTTTCTAAATACCTCAGAATCAAGGTAAGTGTGTCCTTCTCAATTCCTAGACAGGAAATGCCCACGAGAATTAGCTATAGAAGGGAAAGCTAATTCTAGTTATAGACAAAGTCCCAGGATAAAGGGAGACAGTTTATCCAAGCACCAAGTAGCTCACTTAACAGAAGAGCTACTGCAAAAGCAGGCTCTACTTAAGAAGTTAAATTAACTAATAGAGAAAGAAAATAGCCAGCTCTCTGTTCAGATACCTTTTGATGTAAGTGAGAGAGATAGTGTAGAGGAAATGGACATAACAAGTGTGGAGAACAGTACCATGGATTTACAATGTGCTATATGTCAGGTCTCTGATGTGGAAGAGTCCTAGAGAGCAATTGTATGTATGCCGTGCTTAGGAAGCAGCCTAATTCTGAAGACGTCACAACTGAAAGAAACAGCTGTGTTCAACTGATAAGGTTGAGAGTTGGATGTAAATGTTCAAGGGACATTTAAAAGTTTATTTTGCTGCCAGAAGTTTGTTCCTGCAAAGGAGAAAACCTTTAAGAGTTTAAAAGTTTTGGAAAGTGGCAATTTTGATTTACAAGCAAGATTGTGCCTGTTTCTTTGAAGTTTGGAATAGAAAGCAAGTTATTCCTGTTTCTTTTTGGAAGCTGTACTGTAGATTAAAAACCTCCTTTATATAATTTACCCCTCGCGTCCTGTGTATGAAGGAACCCCTGAATACATTGAATAAATTTCTCTGTCTTACGCCTGAACCCTTGAGTCACAACTCCTTGCTTTAATATAGGACTACAATTCCCAGCAGCCCTCATGGCAGCCATTTTGAGGGAATCTTATTTTAAAGCCAAAAGGCGACCTCACCTGCTGCCAGTTACCTACCTGGCCAGGCGGGGGCGACAGAGTGGCGTAGTTGGCAGGATTGCCGAGTGGGCCACACCACAGAGGAGTAGTTGTTTGGATGCCGAGTGGGCCACGCCACAGAAGAGAGCGTAATAGTGTGGATGCGGAGCAGGCCACGCCACAGAGGAACACAGTTCGCTGGATTGCAGCTGGAGCACGACTGCGCACCAGGAGAACGCATACAGCGGATTCCAGAGTCTGACAGAAGGACGCCGGAGACTTGCAAGCGGCTGAGACTGAGAGTCCAGAGTTCCTGCAAAGCCGGAGGGTCCGGAGACCTGTCGAGGTCCTACGCTGTTGCTGAGCGAGACGCACCACTAGTACCAGGTACACCGTATTTAACTAGGGAAAGTTAAGGATACTGGTACTGGGTGGGGGCGATAGCAGCAGGTAGAAGGGAACGCATACCTAGTGTTGGGAATCGCACTTGGGTGTTCTGTGTTTGTTTCATTCTACAGGAAACAGAGACAACGATGGAGACACAAGATATCCTTGCATGGGCAGCAGCGGAGCTCAAGAGGCAAAGAGACTTATCGTTGGAGCTTCAAGCACAAGTGGCTAGTCAACTGCAGGCCCAGCAGAAACCGCTGGTGGAGCTTATGGAGGCCTGGGTGAAGGAACATAAGAAACCACCAGAGCCTGATCCGGTTACCACAGGTTTTTCATTGGGATTAGCCCATACCTTTGGACTCGGGTCCAAAGAGACCCTTAGTTTTGGACAATTAAGAGATGGTGAAAGTGTAGACGCATTCTTGGATGCATTTGAAAAAGTGGCACAAATAGCCAGGTGGCCACCCGAACAGTGGGCGGTAAGGTTAGCTGTCTCACTTACTGGTGAGGCATTGGCAGCCTACCAAACCGTTCCCGCTGAGTTGGCCAATGACTATTTGGAGGTCAAGAGGGCTATAAAAGATAGGCTCGGCCTAACTCCTATAGTCTACAGACGCCAGCTTAGAAATGCAAGATTGCGCGTGGATGAGACACCACGAGCGCTTTACCACAGATTGAAAATGCTGGTAGTTAAATGGCTAGAACCAGAACATAAGTCGGTGGAAACACTGATCGATGAGCTCGTTCTGGAGCAGTATTTTGCAGCAGTACCTGAAAGGATGCAAAATTTCTTGATGTTACAAAGATGTAAGAACACAAGAGAGGCTATAACTATGTCAGAGCGATTCCTAGAAGCTGAAGTGATAGCTAAGGATAAGTCTGCAGCCTGTACTAAAATGTCTGTAGCTATGTTGAATGTGGATAGCAAGAATGTACAGAATGTTGGTGTTCCCACTAATAGAAGGATGCAAGTGAAGCGTGCATGTTACCGGTGTGGAAGTGAACAACATTTAATGCGTGAGTGTAAGATGAAAACAGCCCTAGTGTTGAGTGACCCTAGTAAGAAAGGGGAAGGCTTTTTACTGGAGGTGACAGTACAAGGCATACCAGTTAAAGCACTGCTTGATTCCGGATCGGATCAATCAATGCTTTCCAAAAGATTGTGGAGAAGGTTAACAGCCCCAGGTTTAAAAACACCTCAGACACCCACGGGCAATGTAAACATTCGGTGCGTTCACGGAACGGCGTGTACCTATCCTGTTTACTCTGTCCGCATAAAAGGGTTGGGCATAGAGAGGGAGGTCCCGGTCGCTATTGTTCCCAGGTTACCCCAGGAGGTAGTCCTCGGGCGAGACTGGCCCCAGTTTCAACGAGGTGTGCAACAAGGGTTGGGGGTGAAGAAAGGCTTAGTGTCCACGAGAGCCCAGTCCCAAGCCCAACAGGCCCTAGAGGAGGAGCCCCTAGAGGGGGAGGCGAAGGTTCTACCCTCTCAGGAAGGTGTAGGGACAGCTCCTATAAATAGAACAAGTAAGCCCAAGGCAGGTGCTACAATGGCATTCTTAAGGCCTTTGTTTCCGAAAGATGGAAAGGGGGTGAAGCACCCTGAGAAGCGACTAAGGTCTCAAAATAGGGAGGAGATCCAACCAGATATAGGTTTATCTTGGGTTCCTGAAGAGTTAGCGGCAAAATTCCCTTCTTTTGCGAAAGCTCAAGAGGCAGATCCTGCTCTGAATTATGCTTTCAAGTTTGCTAGAGAGGGACGGGAGATATTGCCCAGATTCCTAACGTACCAAGGCATTCTGTATCGGGAAAGTCGAGATCCCTTTACAGGAGACACACAGAGACAATTAGTGGTCCCACATCCTTAACATGAGATCATGCAAGATGTCATGAATAGGTAAGGTAGCTGCCTCCTTGGGAGTTTTAGGGTATTGCAGGATTTCTAATTCCTTTGCCCTAGGCTCTTTTTCAGGAGCCACTGTGATGGAAAGACCTTGAGCCACATCTTGGATAAAATCCTGAAAGGGCATATCCTCTGGTGGAGACATCCTACGCCGAGGAGAAGAAGAATCCTCAGGAAGAAGTACTCTGATATCGGCAGAACTTTCAGAGTCTTCAGACTCATCTGAGAATTCAAAGTATCTCCGATCCAGGTGATCATGCAAGGCATGGTACCGGTACCGATCGAAGTCGGCATCGGAGTGGTCCAGTACCGACCTGTCGATACCGGATGGATACGCATGACTCGGTCCCGGTAGAATACCTACCGATGTCGATGCAGTCAGTGCTGGCACCAGAGTCGGTGCCGGTACCGGTTGAATTGTCTGAAGCGGTTCAAGGGCATTGAGGCTTTGAGAAGAGCCACCAGACTGCGTTCAATAGCCAAGAATCTCTGGTCTATCAACGCTGCCGATGCTTGGGTATCAGTACCGGAAGAAGCGGCTGGTACCTCAGAGCATGGCACCAGTAGTTCTGCCGAGGTTGAAGCCTCGAACATCCTGGAGCCCCGTTAGTGCTTTGGAAGCTGAAGCCTCCCGCCGGGGCAATTTTGCCGGTGAAAGTCCCTCAAGGGCAACACCAGAGGCATCTCACTGTCTAGAAGGAGATCTACCCTTTGAGGACTGGCTAGATTTATGTTTAGTTACCTGAGATCCATGGGAGGAAGACGAAGCCCTGGACGACGTTGATGTCACGGAGGCTGCATCGGAGGGAAAAAGGGTGCTAAGCTTAGCAGCTGATTTCTGGCAGCCCCTTTTCGACATCATCCCACAGGCAACACACTCCGAAATAGAGTGGTCAGGACCTAAACATTTGAGGCACCACTCATGGGTGTCGGTGACGGAGATGGTACCGCCACACTAAGAACACTTTTTAAAACCCGAAGCGGGTTTTTCCATTCTGAAGGAAAAGTTGGGCTTAGTGCCCAAAATGGCGCGTGGCACCTGAGAAAAAATTACTGGAAAGACTCCAGAAAAAAGATTTTTTTTTTTTTTAAAAAAGAAAAGCAAGAAGAACCGGCAGTACCGGTGTAGCATCGAGGGAAGGCAGACGCGACCACAAAAAAGAATAGAAGGGATTTTTTTCTGCAGTGACAGGATGTGCGACCTGTCAGCTCCGCGGAAAACGAAGAACTGGAGAAGGACAGTTGGGAAAGGCGGGAAGTCAGCATTCAGGCACTGTGGGATGCTCCCAAAAGCTTTCCTATTGGACGCTAGGGAGCGTTCCCGCGCAGGCTCCGTCGGTACTGACGATACCCATATGTGAAGACTACATTCCTGCTTGTTCCTGGAGATAAAGATATTTTGTGTGGGAGGGAAGAAAAATCTACGATTGGCTGAGTATTGGGAGAGTAAGTGAGGATTGAGGATGGAAGGGTGAAATTTGAGTGGATGATAAAGGAATAAAGAAAGAAATGGAGGAAAGAGCAAAAGGGGAAAGATCAGTATGTTAAAGCAGATGTAGAGAGAGAATGGAAAAAAATCTAGAGGAGAGGAGAAACGGACAGCTAGCAGAAGACACGAAGAAACCAGAAGAAAGTGACTAGAGCAATTGCAACTGAAAAATAAAATGGCCAAACAAAAGGTAGAAAAATACTTTATTTTTAATTTATTAACTGTAATATGTCAGCTCTGGGAAATGTATATTGCTAACATCTTTGCGTTTTTGTTTAGTACAAGAGGAAATTAATTTATAGTTATTTCTCCAGTGTTGTTGTACATTCTAAGTTTGGCTTTTGGGGTTCCCAGTTTAATTGTCTTCCAATTTCTAAATTGTGATCCCTTGTTCTTTGTTTGACGGTCTATGTTCTGCATGTGTAACCGAGCTGAGGTATTCTGTTCATGTAGTTGCTATTTGACAGTGCCACTTGTTCTCTTTCCCCTCTAGGAGATGTATTGGTATTCTCTGAGATGTATTGGTTTAATATTTGCAGTGTTACCTTTTGATAGCTATGGTTTGGTGCTTTGTGAGTCCTGGTAGTGCTGTTATGATATGGTGGGTTTGCTATGGGTTCTAAATGGGCAGTGTTTATAGTACTTCCTACTGTGCCTGGCGGTTGGCACTGGAGTATAGTAATGTAGAAATCTAGTAGTCTTTATCCAGGCGCTCATTAAGAGGCATGTTTACTAAAAGTTAGCGCATGGTAACATTATGCAAATATTTATGCAAATGAAGCCCCACGATGAGTCTCTGCACATGGCTCCGCACCCCCCTTGGGCCACCCTTGCCTTCCAGTGAAGGACTGGGAACCACCGGGCTAGAAGCTAGTAATCACTCATTAATCAATAAATTATGTGCCTTGTATAGAAGATTTTGCAAAATTGTGTTCCAGATTTGAATGAATTTAACATTCAGCAGAGCACTTAGGGGCAGGTTTACTAAGCTGCACTAGATGTTAATGCATGTGGGAGTGAACGCTAATGAGACATGCTAACAGTACACACGATAAACAGACAGCATGGGGTTAAAGTCAACAAATAAGATTCTGGGACCAGATGGTTTAACCATGGAATTTTCGCACTGACCTTAACCCCAAAGCTCAGACAGCTCTATCAGTCTTTTACTACGACCTCTTGAATCTAACTTCTCTGATGCCGCTGGTAGTACTTTTTGCCAAGTTGAGTCGAGATCCTAATAACATAGGCTACTATAGACCCATTTCTTTACTAAATGTGCATTATAAGATCCTTGCAAAGGTGATGGCTATGTGGCTTAGTCGAGTAATACATTTTCTCATCGATGAAGAGCAAAATGGGTTCATTAAGGCTAGGTATATAGGAAATAATGCCCGAACTTTCCACAATCTGATTATTATCCAAGCAGATTGCTAGGCCAGCGGTGGCACTTTCTTTAGATGCAGAGAAGGCTTTTGACTGTTCTGAATGGTCTTTGCTATATCATGTTTTGGACTGCTTCGCTTGTGGTGCAGCCTTTATCGACTGGGTCAAGGTTTTGTAACTTCCCATGATCCAGGATAGTGGTTAACGGCCTTCTATCTGAGGTTATATCCCTTGGGTATGGAACTTGGCAGGGCTGTCCTCTCACCTTTACTTTTTAATCTCGCACTTGAGCCTCTTCTAAAAATTAAATGTAACCTAGATATCAGATGCATCAGTTCTGAGGGGAAGTATTGGAAATTGGCTGCTTATGCAGACGATATTCTGTTTCGTTCAGATCTTGCAGTTTCCATAAGATCTTTTAAACCTGGTAGACGGTTCTCCATCTTTTCTAGATTTAAAATGAATTGGGGGAAGTGTGATCTGCTTCCTCTGAATGATCTCGTGTCAAGAAGTGATCTTGAAGCTGATCCTTTTAAATGGTCCTCTATGGGCATTAAGTATCTGGGCTTATATTTTTGTAATTCACCAGAAGATACAATCAAACTAAATGTGATACTATTATCTCTGAGCCCCCCCACATCTGTCTTGGTGGAGCAGATTTTACACCATTAAAATGATGGTCCTTCCTGGCATTGTTTACAAATTAGTTATGCTCCCTGGGTTTTGCAAGATTAAATTTTACACCGAATTGGATAAATCCTTGCCTGCCTTTTTGTGGAAAGGTAAAAAACTGTGCATCGTGCTATCTAACTTGAAACTTCCTAGGAGGAAAGGAGGGGTAAACTTTCCTGATTTTCTGAATATTATGTGACATCGCTATTATGATATGGGATGTGTTGGCTGCAGAATGATTTGTCCCTCCTTGTAAAACCCTTCAGGCTTCAGGATCTGCCCATAATGAAGATACGATGTCAAAGGTTGAAGGCTCCACATATCATTAGCACCATTGAGGCCTTCAAAGAACTGGACAACTGCTGTACAGTTCCATATTCTAACTCTGACACTTCCTCTCTTTGGTTTAATCCTAATATACGTATTAAAGGAAAAACTTTTGGAAAGGGTGGTTTGAGGGTTTGTACAAAATTGTTCAACTTTTTAAAGGGGGTATCATGATTACAAAACCTGTTAAATAAATAAATGAAATTGCAATCTGGTATACAGTGCATACAATATAGTGTATGCACAACTGTGAAAGGCCTCCTTAGCAATGTGTAAACAATTGCACAAAGTGGGAGATCTCTGTAGAGCAGGGTGGAACATTTGCTTTCCAGCCCGAGACTAAATGCTGTGAGCTAAGTACCTCCAGATTTTCAGATGTTTGTCCATCTTGGAAACTTGGCAAAACTGAAGCTGAAGGGATGTGATTGTTGATGCCAACAGAATGTCAACTTTAGCAAAAGTGCAATATGTCTAAAATGAGAGGATCCATATTCCACTTTGTAGCCTAC
Organism: Ichthyophis bannanicus; assembly: GCA_033557465.1. Taxonomy (NCBI): domain Eukaryota; kingdom Metazoa; phylum Chordata; class Amphibia; order Gymnophiona; family Ichthyophiidae; genus Ichthyophis; species Ichthyophis bannanicus. The sequence continues at coordinate 33,572,484 of CM066050.1, read as the reverse complement.
AGGACTTGTGCTGTGCATTCCAGTCTGATGAGCCCTACCGTTCTCTTAATTAGCCATTTTGTCCTGAAAGAGTCTTGTTAGCCAGAGCCATTTTTACTGCAGAAAGCCCCCCCTGACAAATGGGTTGCCATTTTTTTTCTCTGGGGCTTCCTCAGCTGATGAGAATTAGTTTGTTCTGACCCTAGAAAATCTCTAGTAAGTGTTAGTACCAGAGAATGCAGTGGGAAAGAAAGCTAACAACATGGGGAAAGGTGGTAGGAATTGGATTTCTTTAGCAAGAAGAATGGAGGACTAGCTGCTAGAGGAGTGTGCACCTTTTGGGTTTGACATCTACGCTATTGACGTGTCCTGCAGCAGCCATATGAATGAAATGTGGCGAAACTCGTGTTGATGTTTGTCTTTTTATAGAATTCTTCAATTGGCATCTAAGTAATTTTTAAATGCATTTGAAAAATGAAAATTAAAATGTTTTATATGTGGGCCAATGAAAGATAGTAATTGGGGGATTGAGTAGTTTGTGTCTGCCTAGTACACCGATTAAGGTGGCAGGGACCAGGCTTCCTCATCTGAAGCCCTTAAACGCCTACCCAGGGTATCATGTCTATCGTGGTGCTTATATTGTGAAACTTATTATTCTGGTCCAATTTTTGGTAGTATATTCTAAATGTGGGTACCTTTTTGGAGTATGTTTGGCTAGAGTGTTGTGAGCAATTCGATTGTACATGTATAGATTTGTAGGTTCATGCACATACAACCAATTTTGCATGCACTTTATGTGTCCAAATAAGCCAATGAATTCATATTCTTGTTCCCACTGACAGAATTGTTTGCTGAAGCTACATGATATCATCCTCTATGGGTGCTGGCATAGGTAGAAGAGTGGCCCAGTAGGCGTTTGTGTCATTGAGCGCAGATCGGATGCCTCGGCCTGAGTTAGGACTTCAAAGGACACCAGATTGTATATGTGCTGCAGCAGAGCAGGCAGATGCCTTTCCAGAGTCAATTCAAAAGAAGTGGCAATGATATTAATGGTGAAGGGACAGCAGAGAAAAGTGGTATTGAATTCAGAAGCAATGTGGATGGGGTCATCTGATGGGCTGATAAGCCATGGAGAGAGGTTGCCATAGGTGAGTCCTGGTGGTACCTTGTGGCCTGCCCCCAGCAGTTAGTGGTTTTCCCCACCAAATTTGGCAGTTCTCTTCATTAGACTGGGTGCAGTTATGTTAGAGTAATCTGGGAAGCAATCAAAAAGTTAGAAAATGTATGTGTTACTTTCCTGGATGCTTTCTCGTTGGATATGGCTTCCCATCTCCAGAATTAAGGTACAAGTGTGAAGTGTAATTTGGTGCAGACTGGAGGACAATCTCAACAACTTGGAGCCAGGCAAAATCTGGAAGAAGCAAACATCTGTGATATCATGCCTTTACCTATAAGAATAGAAAAGCTGGATAATTTTGCTAGGTGACAATTTAAGAAACCTCATTTTTGCCCAGGATCCACATATCAAAGTAATGAATGGTTGGTTCAGAATGTTGCAAGACGCAGAAGTTGGCACGACACAGTCCTGCGTTTCAGGTTTCACAATTTACAAATTCTGCTTCAGGTTTCTTTTCACCAAAGCTGCATTTTCCTTACTGTACAGACGCCGCTGTGCCAGTTTTTCAGATAAGTACATATTTGTGAGGACAAGTTTCAATTCTTACTGCATGTGATTAAAAGGACGTGACCTTCAGTTATGGCAATAGTCCTTACCTGGCGGTCATTGTCCAACAAAAAGAATTTTGTTTTCTAACAGTGTGGCAGTCACAACAGGGAGTTGCAACATTCTGAACCAATCATTCAATACTTTGATTTTACAGGGTGGGTTGTGTTCTTTGAGGCCCTTGAATATGTTCTGACTTGGTCAGGATCCACGTATAGCACCTGCAGACATTTTAAAAGCTATCTGTTGGAATTTTTGGGAATTATGCCTTCGACCTCTAAAAAATGTGATCTGTATAGCAGGTATAGGGGTCTACTCTGAATGGACTATCTATAGAAAGTCTAAATTGGCCACAGGCCTTGGAGGTTTTGGAAGATTCTATTGGTGCAAGATCTACCTTTCTAGGGACTTTTGCCTTTGAGGTAGAGGCTGGACTCAGACAGGAATAAGGTATAAAGTATGGGTTTTCTATTATGTAAGTGTGGGTTCTCAGAATGAAGGTTATTTCTTCAGATGCACCATGAAGTTTTTATCTTCTGTGTTTCCTTTGTAAATATTTGCACTCTTTTTTTGACCCTAGGCAGCTAATGGAATCCTAGTCATCATACAGGAGTGACCTCTTCTGGCCATATTTAGAGCCCATGATTGCAGAGTTCCAGAAAGAGTCCTAGTGCATGACCCCTCCAAGAACTGTCCTGCAGTGAATACTTTGGCAAATTGGGAAGGAAATTAAATAGAGAAAATAGCCTGTAATTGTTGCAAAGGAAGGCTCCTGGCTTCAGAACCAGATCTGTTTTGCTATTGAGATGGAGGGTCAAAAGGGCAGGAAGGAACTTCAGGGTAAAAAAAAAAAAGCACTTAAGTGAAATCGCAGGCCCTGATTTAGGATTTACTTCCATTCGTTGCAGGTGACGAGCCTAGAGTGAACAGAGATACATTTTTCTCCAGCATCCATGGCAGTCTTCTCATCGCCTCTCCGCTTCTATGCTGCCTGTACTTTCTCTCGTCTTGCATACTGTAGAAGACTAGGAGCATCTTGAAGTGTTAAGTAATAATTTAGTGCATGTGCTAGAATCCAGCATGTCTCCTACATAGACTGGAGGTAGCTGCCAGATAAAAGTCATAGTTCAACTTATCCAGCAGATGTTTACAGAACCCAAACGAGTCACAGAGGCTTAAGGTCCCCTTAAGAAGGGGAACAAATAAGTTACTAATTCTTCACATGCAATTTATTACTAGGGAAGATTTGGACCTGAGAATTATTTTACAGCTCTTAAGAGCTGTAGGACATGAACCTGCTAACGTCTTAGAAAGGGGTCAATGGATCTTGCTACCCTTGTGCACACCACCACTGGATAATTCTGATGCTGATGCAATAAAAGGAACCACAACTTGCAAACCATTCCATTTGCCCAGACAATTATTAACCTACAGTGCTGGTCGCTGAACTCAGTCAGTCCCTTGACTTATTTACCTGCACCCATGCTTGGTGTCAGCTGACTTATTTTTACTTGAGGCTTTTGAACTCTTCCCGGATGCAACTACACTGTCTTCAGCTATCTGCTTTGCTGTTGATATTACTGTAAGTCACTAAACTAAACTTGACGCTCATAAAAAAAAATTAAAATGGATTATAGACATGAATCTTGCCAAAGAGTCAAGGTGATGCAGATTTTATGAGCTGCTTGGCTATTATTTTACAGATTTTTTTTTTTTGTAATCACAATCGGGAAGCAAACCCAGGAGACACATTTTGATCTGAAGGGTTCTGTTAAGACCCTGGTACTGTGAATGTGCAGAGGGCTGGTCGAGGGATATCTACCCCTTTCCTTCAGAAATAAGAAGCATGTATGGGCTATGAAGGAAAGCTCTCCTTCCCTCTACTCCCTCCTGAAGAGAAGAGGGAAGGTTTTCCTCAGACCATTTTGTTTAACAAAATTTGATCTACTGTTTTTCTACACGACAAAGCAGTTTACAAGGAACTAAGTTTTACAATGAACAAGTTATGAACAGCATTTAGAACTTTTACAAAGAACATTTTGTGAAACTTAAAACAAGCAAAACTATATACGAAGGGATGGAGGGCTGGTGTGTAGATCCCTCCACTGGGAGGAAGCACAGTGAACTAGCCCCCCCCCCCCCCATCTACCCAGGAAGGAGGATGAGGGCTTCTACTTGACCAGTGAACACCCCTTCTCCTATTCCTCATAGTGGGAGCAAGAATTTAAGCAGTCCCAGGGAATATGAACCAACACGGCCAAGCTTTTTCAGTTAGAGCCTGGGATGAGATTAAGGGGTCTTTCTCCAAGTAGCCACTTTTGCATCAACCTGCTCTGCTGGTAAACGTTTTTCAGCGCAGCAACCATTTTTTATGGTATCTAAAATGCATACAAAGATATGAGAACAAGAGACAGAAATTGCAATACAAACATTACGGAAAAGCTTTGTGATACACAATGGATAAAAGATCTTAATTACTTAGAAGAACAAGTAGCACAACAGAAATATTGGCAGATACAAAGAGTGGCAGGGATGTCTTGGGAATGCAGAAACAAGGACAAGAGCAAAAGGGCACCATACGGACGTAAAGGGATGAGGGAAGAGATTAGGTCCCAAAACACAGTTTAATACAGCCATATTAACCTTGGTGTGCTCTGAGATTTAATTTAGAATTATTGACCTGCCCTTCCTTTAGAATAGTGGACAAGGTGAGACGAAGGCTGCTAGTGTTTTCCATCGCTGGCCTGTGAGCTTGGAATGAGCTGCTGCTACCTGAATGATCTTTTTTGGATGTGCACACTGTGGCCAGTGTATTTTTTTTAAATGCCAGCAACTCTGTAACAAGCAGCACCAGTCTGCTATATGTATTCAGATAGCTATATGTAGAGCACACTGAATATCTCCCCTCTGCCCACACTTTATCCACACACTGCCCGGGCACTATGAGAGTAATTTTATAAGGGGGCACCTAGTTAAAGTGCCTATGTTAAGCCTTTATAAAATACTAGCCTAAGTGGCAGAAATTGTGCATTGAGTTAAGGGGCTAATGTTTACGGCACTCCCTAGAGCTGGTGTAACTGTCTGCACCTAGCTGTCTACAAGAGAATGCATAAATGAAAGTATTTTGTAATGTATACGTGTACTTGTTTGCTCTGCCCAAGAGCATGCCCACTGGCTAAGTATGCACTATCAAGCAACGCACATATGTTTACGTCATCCGTTAGTTGTCGTCTTGAAGATTGAGTAATGATTTGTCCTTGGTGCTTGAGTCTATAGGTAACCTGTGGAGCTGCTTCAAAGTTGGAGTAATATGATCATTTCTTGTGATTCCTGCAATTATTCGAGCAGTTGTGTACTGTACTAGTTGTAACTGGAACTTGGCTTGTTTAGGGAGTCCTTGATATATCACGTTACAGTAGTCTAGTATTGGCATAATCATAACCTGACACACTGTGCAAAAGTGTGTCTGGTCGAGTAGTGGCTTGAGCCTTCGCACTTTATTCATTTTGAAGTATGCTGCTTTTGTGGATCTGGAAATATGTGTTTGAAGCGATAGGTTCTGATCCAGGTGGATGCCAAGGTATTTTACATGTTATTTCGCTCTTATATTGTTATGCATGAATTTCAGGGACCCGGAGGGGGTAAAGGATGTGTTCCTGGTGACAAAGAGCGCTTCAGTTTTTTTGTTTAATTTTTTATTTATGAAATTTTACAAATAAATCAAGAAAGGTCACATAAGACCAATCTTGAAGCAATAGAAAAGACATTCAGAAAACATCCACAAAAAAACCCCAGGATACAATATCAAGAAGTATAACTTAGATAAGTACAGAATGCCTAATCTCTCCAGCCCACTATCAAGGGGGAATTAACCTAGTAATTTAAACTCTGTAGAAGAAGAAAATGCATACAGTCATAAATCGGACCCAAAATCCTATGAGTCAATAGAGGCCTCCAGACGCCTGGCGCTAATGAAAGCCAACAATTGGGAGGGCTCAAAAAAAAAATATAAGAAAACGTCTGGTATTTCACCAGACATTTGCATGGATGCTTAAGAAAAAAAAGCCCTCCCAATTGCAAAACCCCAGGTCGAAGCAGCAAAAACTCTCTACGCCGCTTCTGGGTTTCTCTTGATAAGTTAGGATATATACGTACTGAAAGCCCACGAAACAATTTTTTGCTTCTGAAAAAACAGTTTCAATAACCATTCCTTATCAGATAACAAAGCGAAGGTTATCAACAACGTAGATGGTACCTGTGATTCAAAACCAGAACTTTCTAATATATCTGAGACATTCAAAACATCCTCCTGAGTTTGGTTAACTCCTGTAACACTTTGAGCCAAAACACGCTTAGCTGTAGGTAAGTAATAAATTTTTACCAAAGGGGGCACCAACTCAGGGGACACTCCTAGTGTCTCCACTAAATATTTTTTAAACATATCTCTAGGAGAAATCAATGGAACTTTAGGAAAATTAATAAGTCTCAAATTATTAGCTCGAGATAGGTTATCCAAGTGTTCAATTTTCATCTGTAAAGACTGAAAGTTTTTCCTATGTCCCTCTTAGTGTTCCTCAAGGCTCACTGCCTTGTTACGGACATCAACATATTCCGTTTGAAGCATGGAAACCTTCCTCTCCAATTCACTCACCAAAGCTGTAGAAGCGTTCACCTTGTTAGCCAGCGAAGATACTTGAGGCAAAAGAGCCTCACCCAAGGTGACAATTGCGTTCCAAATGGCTTCCAGCGTAAAATTCTGCAGTCTCTGCAGAGAAAAAGCCACTTCTGATTCAACAAGAGATGTAACAGGCTCCATACACGCCAAGGATATTGAGCGCTTCAGTTTTAATGTCGTTTATATTAAGGTTTGTTTGTTTGTAGCCAGTCTGCCATTGCTTTCAGGTATGCCATTTGATTAGAGAAATCGGGTTGATCTACATTTAAAAATGTGCAAAGACATAATGTTATCTGCATAAATTCTATACTGTATCTTGTAGAGAATGATAATTTTACATAGTGGTTGGATATAAATATTAAAGAGGATGGCAGAAAAAGCTGATCCTTGTGGGATGCCCCATGGTTGATCTATTGTGTCTGAAAGGCCCTTGTTACATTTTACTTGTATTTTCCTATAGGATAAATAAGAGGCAAACCATTTGAGGGTAGTGCCATGGAGCCCTATTTCCTGTAGCTGTCTCAGCATATTATGATTAATTGAATCAAAGGCTGCAGTGATATCGATTAAATATGAGAAGGAAGCCACTTTTAATGTTATCTAGACCTAGTAGAAGGTTGTCCAAGAGTGAGGTGAAAAGTGTTTCCACACTGTGTTGGTATTAGAAACCATGTCGGTTTTGGTCAAGTGGAGAATGGTTATCAATGTGATCCTGCAGTTAGTATTGGATCACTTTCTCAATCATCTTTGTCAGGAATGAGAGACTTGAGACTGGACGATAGGAGTTTGGATCCTTGGGGTCAGCACTTGTATTTTTTAAGACTGGTCAAACTATTGCATATTTGGGCATGGCAGGTACATGTCCTTGACCGAGAGATAGCAGCGTGATGTTCCGTAGAATAGGGCAGATTTGCTTAATCGTGATCTTAATCCAGGAGACTGGGCATGGGTCTAGGGGTGCTGTGGTTTGTGTTCATGCTCATAATTATCTTCTCCAGGTGTTCTAGTGAAGGCACACGGAAGGAGCACCAAAGGTCCCAGGAGGGGATCGTGGATGGTGTGTCTATTGCGGAGGATGGAGATATTTCTCGGTTGAGCTTGAATTTAAGTTTGAGGGAGTCTGCTATAAGCTGTGGGTCAATCATGTCTCCCTCATTGGGCGAAGTCTGGTCTTTGAGGGAGCGAACAATTTTTAATAACTCCCTTGGCTTATTGAGGGATGTCATTATTAAGATGGTGTGGTATTTGCTTCTTGCATATATTGATTTGTTGTTGGTAATCATTAAGTGTTGTGATATAGTTTCTAAGGCCGTCTTGGTTTTTGGTAGATCTCCATTTCCACTCTAGTCTGTGCAGAGTCCTCTTTGTAGTGTTGATTTCAGCGGAGAACCATGGTGCCAAGTAATTCCGGTTTGTCATAGTCCTGGAAGTAGCAACGGCAACATTGTGGAGTGTACTGTTCCAACTGTCAATTAAATCATCCAGACTTGTCCAGAATTGACCAGACTGATTCGCAATACCTTCTGAATTTAATATTCGGTGGTACTATCCACACAGTGCCAAATATTATTTCTGATTGTCTCAGTACTATCCAGATAGTGCTGGTGTGATGTTGGGGCCAGCTGGGTTGGAACTGGCATTTATCTGGATAGCTACAATTTTCAGTGCCACTATCCAAATAACAATTTGCATAACTTAGAACAGCAAAAAAGCTGCCTTAAGTGCTATCTGGAGGAGTATTGCCACTGAATATGTGGCTTTTTGGCAGCTAGAGCTCAAAAACAATGCTGACCACCACAGACGGAGTATTGACCCCTTTCTGTTCATTTTCAGGTTATTTTTGTACATTTTCCTCCGGGTCATTCTGAACTCCGTTTAGCGGGTCTGAAAGTCCAGGCGATTTGTATGGGGAGCTCTGGTTTTGAGAAGGAGGGGTCAGGACAGAGGCAGAGGAGGGCGGGCAGTGGGTGAAGAGTGACCACAGACATACAGGGCCGATGCAGAGGAAGGTGGAATAAGTCCCCCTGGATGGAGATGGATCGTGGCACGGGAACTGGGGATGCAGGTGAGGGGGGTGCAGGAGGTTCTCCGCAGTCCGACCCTGGCCATGGAAGGCCAAATCGGGGGTCGGGCTGCAGGGAATGAAGATTGTATTCTGTGTCAGGGGTTCGCCGCTCCTGAATGGAGCTCTGGTGCCATGGCAACAGGACGCCATGGCACTGTAGCTCCATTCAGGAGCCTGGCTGAGTTGCTGGGTATGTGAGCTGGACATGCGGCCGATCGGAATTGGGGCACGGCCTACATGACCAGGCCGTAGACCAAATTCTGATCACGTGCACATGTCTAGCCTCCGTGCGATCAGAATCGGGTCTACCTCTGTACGGCCCAATTCTGGAGGAGACGGCTAGAAGAGAATGCCCCTCTTTGTCTATTCGTTTCACAAATTTGATTTAGCAGAAATGTTTGCACATTAGAAGTCTTTAATGTGCGTTAATTGACCCACACATTAATTCATTGGGTACCATCCATTAAACTGAATTGGCTTGCATTAATTTTTTCAAGGCTCAGTAACGAAGCAAATACAAACCCCATCCGAAATCCATCCATTAGCCTCACACTACTACTGGAAAAGCATAAGCTGGATGCAACTAAATAAATAAAAGAAAGTTATGCAGATTTTCAATAGCAGATGGAAAAATGCTGAAACTCCATGGCTTTCTTATCTATTTAAAGCTGTGCTGCTCTATACCCTTTACAACTTATAAAAATAAATTATGGGGTCAATCAAAAGGGTTTTTCCAGATAGCAGGACCCACTAACCAGCTAAACCCTGACAATCTGAAAAATCAGTGCAACAGCTGCTGAATATCCCCACAGCCTGCCTCAACAATGTCCGATTATAATTAGTTTTGGGGTGGTCTGTGGGCGGAGCTGAGGCAGTTCTGGCTACTCTCCGGTTAGTGGTGATAGACAGTCGCTAGTCAGGAAATCTGTATAAAACTAGAATCGGTCCATGGCTGTCTTAATTTTATGCAGTTCTTATCCGGTTAGCGGCTGAATATCACCGCTGAGCAGATAGCAACACTGACCGCTGGCAAATGCGGATATTCAGCACCAGACACCAGAGAGACTCCGACTCTGACTATCCAGGTTTACTTTCAGGCGTTTTAAGAACGCTGATTACCACTGCTGTACGTTCGGTGGCTGAATTTTGCTGCTAAACATAACCTTTATGTGCACCCTTGCCTTGGCCCAAACCACCCTCCCCTTACATACATACAACTATGACAGATACGTTAAATATGTTAAAAAAAATGTTAAATAAATGTGCATATCCTGCTTGTTTCTTTTTTAAAGTGCTTATGTGTTTGGTACCACTATCAAATGAACAAATGCTTTTCAGGATTGCTCTCCTAGAGTTGCACTGGAATCAATGGAGTTCACATGAGTTTTCGAAATACTAAACGGTTGAAATGAAAGGTCATTTCAGCTTTCCTAAACCATAGCAATTGGCCAAAGTGTGTCCTGTGCAATACATACTCTGCATGCCAGTAATTCCCAGCCTACTCCTGGAGAAACGTTTTCAGGAGAGCCACAACGAATAGATTTGCATTTGTTGTTGGACCCCCCTTCCCCCACACAGTGTGTTTGCAAATATATCATGCATATTCATTGGGGTTATCCAGAAAGCCAGACTGGCTCAGTCTGTTTAAAGGAGAGAGTGCTGAAACACTGATTTACGGCAAAGGTATAACTGACAAGAGAATAGAGGGCTGTTTTCTGTTACTGTGCCTTTAAGAACTGAAATGATGTCACACCAAGTTCAGAGGCTTTCTGACAGGCTTGAAATTGCAGAGGTTAAAGGCAGAGGAGTAAGCGCACAGAAACTTTACAAAAGAGCTCACCAGCAACAGACTCAAGAATTAGAAGCTCGGGGTGCATTTGGGTGCCATTCGTGAGAAAAGGATTCAGAAGAATTTCAACACTATGGCCACACACATGCGCTGTGAATGAAGCTAAATGCCATCTGGCGTCTTGCAGGAAAGACTGAAGGGATTTTATAGCTTGGAAATACAGTATGAGCAGTTTTCAATTGGATGATTTTGTAGCTGGCTGGATAGGGGGTAAGTTATGGAACAGAAATATTTAGAGGCTTTGAAATGGAAAAATGTTTATTGCTGAGCTATATTTTTATTGATTGAAGCTACAGTAGGTTTCATGACATGCACCGCTCGTCCTGGCTATGGTATGCACTAGGTCTCTGCATGACTAAACCATACACAAGTAATAACATTTTTTCTGTAAAGCAAATTATAGAAATGCACTTTCATTATTTTATGTTTGGTTTGTTTTGGGCTCCATAAAAATTTTAGTTTGCGCAAAATCAATTGTGCATGCAGAACCTATGAATTAACACATTCAAAACATTCTAATGCACATACAGAAAAAATAATTAGTTAGTAAACTGATAGTATGAAATAAACCAGAAACACCTAAAAATCGAAGAAAAAGTTGGAAAAGTCCAAGAACGAATTGAAAACTTTTGCGTCGTGCATATCCCTAGTCAATTGCTGAACTTTGCTATTTTAGATTTCTTTATTGTCATTGCTTTCTGTTTACTTCACAATTTCTTGGCTTGTCTAGCAGCTTTATTTTAATCCACAGGGATCGCAAGTGTCATGGTAGGACATCCTCTGGATACCGTGAAGGTAAAGCTGTTTTTTTGTCATTTCCATGCGGATCCACCTGACTCACAGTAAATGTAAAAATAATTTTGAATCCTGAGTCGTGTTTTATTCTTTCTTCTGCAATTCTGAGTTCAATATGCCACTGGTTGAACCCTAGCAATGTCTCATGGTAATATTGCTAGGGGTCAAATTGACATATAAGGGAGAGGGGGTCTCGTTTGGGGATTTGGGCTTGGGGGAATTTCTTTGGGGTGACAGCAAAGGAGTGTGGGGGGGGGGGTCTTGAGTGGTGGCCATGAAAATTTGCAAAGATACCAGCCCCTTAATGTGGCTCCCTGGGAGCACTGGGCTATGTACTGGTGGTCCGATGGTCCCAGGAAGCAGAATAGTGTAGCTTTGAAGGCTGATCACAAGTCGTGCTATTCATTTACCATGGGAGTCACTGAATTACTTGCAGGTTAGTGACTTCTGTGGCAAATTAAGCTGCAGTAAAATGCAAAACGTTACCTCAGCTTAGAACAAAAATCCATAGATGCCATTTACACATGTAAATAGAGGATTTAGAAATGCAAGCTGGCATGTATGCATGAGAAAGTGTTTTAAGACAGGTGCTGTTTATGATATGGAGAAGCACAGAGATTTAAAGGGGGCTTGCTCTGGATGTTTAGGCAATCCTTCAAAGAATGCACGCCTTCCCTATTATAGAACAGCAATACACATATATCTTTGAGTCACACATCTACTGGCTAACTTCTCATTTGGAACTGAAATTTGGAGGAGGGAAAATGCACAAAGAACTGAAACTTTTCTGGCATTCAAAATCACCTCCTTTTGCCAAAAGCTTGAGCTTTTTTAACTCTGCTCCTTAATCAGCTTTTCACAGATGTGCAGGGTTACAAATCCATCAATTAAATGGATTAGAAATCATGCTTATTACCCACAAAACGGCGCCCTGAACATATGATTATATGAAATCTCTTCTTCTGTTGTGTATCATGTCAAGCACGTGTGTTTCTTTGGTAGCATTGCAAATATTTATGAAAGGCTTGGTGCTCATATGCCAAAAGTCATCATGGGTGAATGAATGAGGTAAAGTATACTGTGAAAATACTATTTCCCTTCCTCCTAACTAAAACATACCTCTGGGAATGCCTCCTTATAGTCCGGTTAAATGTACACGCCATACGGAAGACCTTACAAACCTTTAGAGGGCTACTTACTAAGGTGTTCTAATGTTAATGCATGTTATTTTAGGGCAAGCCACATTATACAATGGAACCTAGTTACCAATATCCCGCGATAAGAGGGATGGCGGTCAGCTAAGGGGACAGACCGCGACATTCGGCGCCATTATCTGGATAGTGCTGCAGAATATCTCTACAGACTGCCCTGGCACTATCTGGTTAGTGCAGGGGCGATCTGCGGGCAGTAGTGGTGCTAACTGGGTACGTAATTGATTGGCACGATTGTCAGTGGCCCTTAGGGCTGCATGAAAGCAGTGCTAGGCTGCAAACTGGACAAGCACCAGGTGAAAATTGCGCTAGCCAGGTAAATGGTGATACTTACCGGGATATTCAGAGGCAATACTGATGCTGAATTTCCCACTGATATTTACATGCCATGGCTGATGACCGTAGTGTTTGAATATCGGCAGTTTTGAAAATTGGGCCCAGAGTTATGGCAGGTGTTTAAGTGCCAGCATGTCCGCGTGCGTGCACTCGTGGCCTGACAGTCCTGCTTCCTCTGATCAAACTTCCTGATAGAAGAAGCAGGAGCAGCAGGCCACGAACGCAGGTGCTTAAAGGCCTGTCACTGCGTTGACAGTAGCTTGTTGTGCTATTGTCTTTGCAGAATGTAGAGGGGATGTGATGCCGACACCAAGGTCTGTCACCCTAGACAGATACCCCATCTGTCTGGTGGACAGGCTGACTCTGCCGTGGACCTGATATTCGGTGGCACTAATCTCGTTAGAAACACCTGCTAGCCAGGTAAGTGCTGCTGATTGAGATATTCAGTAACACTATATGGAGAGTGCTGCTTGATGCCTTTACAGACTGCCCAGACACTATCCAGATAGCTCTGGGGCAGTCTATGGGCAGAACTGGGGTAGAGCCAGGCATTAACTATATACTGATCATATTCAGCATGGGCGTAGTTTGAAACATAGAAACATAGAAATATGACGACAGAAAAAGACCACATGGCCTATCTAGTCTGTCCTTCCATATCAACAACTACAACAGTCTCCTTTTTTCCTTTAGAGATCCTCTGTGTTTGTCCCATGCTTTTTTGAATTCAGTTACTGTCCTCATCTCTACCACCTCCACTGGTAGACTATTCCATGCATTTACCACTCTTTCCGTAAAGAAATATTTCCTCATATCACTCCTGAATCTATCCCCCTTCACCCTCATCCCATGTCCCCTCGTAGCAGAATTTGCTTTCAATTGAAAGAGGCTCTCCCCCTGTACATTTATGCTACGGAGGTATTTAAACATCTCAATCATATCACCTCTATCCCGCCTTTCCTCTAAGGTGTACATATTAAGATCCTTAAGTCTGTCCTCATATGCTTTATAATGAAGACCACTAATCATTTTGGGGGGTAAAGGGGTGGCATTGCCCCCCCCCCAAACAAGTTGCCCCAACTCTGGCCACGATGCTTGTCTGCCCGTGGGGATCCGATCTCCTGCAAACATATAGTAGGGGACTATGCTGCTATTGTGGCCATCCCCTTCTCTTCTGCCTGTGGGAGGTGAGATCTCCATGGGCAGACAGGCAATACGGCCATCATTGAGGCAACTTGTTTAGGGGTAAAATGCCTGTGGCAGAAGAGAAGGAGATTGCAGCAAAGTCCCCTTCTATCTGCCCGTGGGAGATCAAATTCCTCTCAGACTGAAGAGAAGGGGCAGACCAGAGGCAAGCATTCTGCCAGTGGGGATCCAATCCCCCACAAAAGAAGAGGGTGGCCTGGTGGCCTGCAGCACAGTAGGTTGTGTGTATGGCGGTGGGGGGGAGGGGGAGGAGGTGGCACTGCGATCAACATAGGGGGAAGACTATGGTGAGAGGCTGTGCTGCCTGCATGTAGGATCAGAGAGTCCTGTGCATTTCATGCTACTGCTCAACAAAGGTGAGGTAAAGTGTCACCGGCCTCCTCTGTTTCTTGTGTTACACTGCATGCAGAGCCTGGCTTGTTGGGGTTTCAATTTAATTTTATCTGCATATTTCTACAAGTTTATTATAATTTATTCTGTACTTGATGATGGTCTAAGTGTGTTTTGCCTGTGTGACTGAGGCCAAATGTTCTGTTAGCATGGAGTTTCTATGTAGGATCTGTAGTAATCCGACTTGTTCAGTTTTCCGACTAGGTAAAAGGATGTTCTAAGATACACTTCAATATTTATGGTGCTGCTCTTTTCTGGGGACATGCAATGAAGCTACAGGGTAAACTATTTAAGACTAATAAAAGAAAATATTTTTTTACTCAATGTGTAATCAAACTCTGGAATTTGTTACCGGAGGATGTAGTAAAGGCTGTTAGTGTAGCTGGGTTTAAAAAAGATTTGGATAAGTTCCTGGAGGAAAGATCCATAAACCATTAGTAAGAAGGGATCCAGGATATCAATGCTTGACCCAGTACAAGCATTGTGGAACTTGTGTCTTTTGGGGAAACTGCTAGGTACATATGACCTAGATTGGCCACTGTTGGAAACAGGATACTGGGCTTGATGGACCTTGGTCTGACCCAGTATGGCATCTCTTATGTTCTTATGGGTAGGCTCCTTATAGTGTTAATTTTAGAAGTTGGTTTCATTATGGTATGACAGATTTGCATCATAGGTCTTCAGTGACTTTTGTAGGGTTTTGTGTTATTTCGCAATCTGCCTGGTACTAGAGAGGTTGGTACTGGAGAATCGGGTTTTTTCCTTGTACGTTAGGTACTATACAGATGATTACTAGTAGTAGTTCTGCTCTATACCTACTGTTGGAGGAGGGGTTTCATTGAATGCAAATAGATGTTCAAAAAAGAGAACCACAGCAGAGTTTCTAGCATCAAAATAAAATTAGTTATAATTTATTTTGATGTTAGAAACTGCGCTGTGGTTCTTTTTCGTGTTCCTTGGTGTGAGAACATCTCCTTTGTTTTTTGCAGAATATGTATTTACAGGTGTCGGTGGTTTTTCATCTTAGAGTACCAAGCTAAATAACTAAACAGCTACAATGTTTGCTGTATTTTAGTTATATAGCCTGGAAATATATTTTTCCTTTTTATGACAACACCATTGAAAGAGAGTCTCTGCTCCCTCTTTGAGTATCATGGGGCGCCAGCTCATCTTTTGCCTGTTTGTTATATTGGCTAACTATCCATGTAGCATATTTTTTAGTTGCTGCAGCTGACCGCGCGGCTTAATGTTGACCCATTAAAGAAAGCGTATGCAAAATTAAGTGTACATTATAAACTAGTTTTCCGGGCCATGCCACATAGTAGTAAGTGGAACCGACATTTCAACCATTGTGCTGTGGCTTTCTGGAAAACTGCAGAGATCATGACAGTAGTTGCAGAAGCCCAAGAGAACAAATCTGCAGACACAATTATACTTGTAAAAAAAATGCTGTTATGTGCTTACATTTTGTTATTGAAACAAATGTGTGTGAAACAAAAAATATTTGAAAATTGGGAAAATTTCATAAAAATTAAAAAACAAACTTTTTAGTTGTGCGCATTCCTATAAATCAGCAAGTTGATCTTCTGGCCCTAGACTTTGAAGAAAATGGGCAGTTACTGGTCCTCTTGAGTGAATTTTATGTGTTAAATAAATGTCCCAAATATTCCATATATTCAGTTCACTCACTGGTACTAGCAAGCTAACCTGTTGCTCCTTAAATTGCCAAAATGACAGTTTCTTTCATTTTTTTATCCTAGTTGTCAAGATACTAACATATAGCCACAAAACCATACTCACAAACCTGCTTTTGTCAGAACCCACCATAGCTTTGACCCCTGGTGCTCACCAGTCTTCCATCAACATGCTTGGCAAGATCTTCCAGGGCCTAAGTATCTACTAGGGAGCTGTTTGCAAACTCCTCATGAACGGGACACAAACATTGGTTGTGGATCTTCTGACAGTTAACAATGTGGAAAGGTAAACAAACAGCTAACAATTAATAACCAGACACCACTAAACAAGCACTTTAGATGCAGCAAAGAGAACAAACAGCATTAAGACTCAATGGTACAGTATGTATATTGCCCCAGAGAATAAATCATAGTGCAATTAAGGGAATGCAGACATGCTGGTGGTAGACGTTTCCCCTTAACTGATAGAGGACACTTTGCAGGATGAGCAAATAGGAGAGAATCTGAAATAATAGATAAGACCTGGGGACAGCAAATACGAAGGTAGAACAAGGTGATATGGCTGCTGTGATATACCACTGGGTTATGGAGAAATTAAAGTCCACAGCATTAAGAACATAAGATATGCCATACTGGGTCAGACCAAGATCCATCAAGCCCAGTATCCTGTTTCCAACAGTGGCCAATCTAGGTCATACACACCTAGCAGTTTCCCCAAAAGACACAGGTTCCATAACGCTTGTATTGGGTCAAGCAGTGATATCCTGGGTTCCTTTTTAATAATGGTTTATGGACCTTTCCTCCAGGAACTTGTCCAAACCTTTTTTAAACCCATCTACACTAACAGCTTTTACTACATCCTCTGGTAACAAATTCCAGAGTGTGATTACACGTTGAGTGAAAAACTATTTTCTCTTATTTGTCATGAATAGTTTACCCTGTAGCTTCATTGCATGTCCCCTAGTCTTTCTATATTCTGATGACGTAAACAATTGATCTACATTTACCCGTTCCACTCCGTTCATTAATTTATAGGCTTCTATCATATCTCCCCTCAGCCATCTCTTTTCCAGGTTAAAGAGCCCTAACCTTTTTAGTCTTTCTTCATAGGGGTATCCTTCCATCCCCTTTACCATTTTGGTGGCTCTTCTCTTAACCTTTTCTAATAATGCTATATCCTTTTTAAGATACGGTGACCAGAGGTACACACAATATTCAAGGTGCGGTCGCACCATGGAACGATTGAACGACTGTTTTTTTATACATGGCCCCAGGTTGGCCAGTGGAGCTGCTATTTCTTCCCTAAGTTATTTCCGTATCATCGGAGGAATCCCATCAGGCCCCATCACTTTGTCCACTTTTAATTTTGCTAGCTCCTCGTGAACACTGTCTTTGGAAAAGCGTTCAGGTTTTACCTCATTTCAGTCCTAGTTGTGTTTGTTTTCTGAGGTCCCTTCCTGGCTCTTAATCTGTGAACACAGAACAGAAATATTTGTTCCTTATCGTTCCTCCAGTTCAGTCCTCCACCTCTGGGTAGTGTACCTCCTCCTGCAGCATGGAGACTGGGCATGTCAAAACTGTGACATCACTGGATGTATCCTGCTGGTCTCTCCCATCAGCCCCAGTGTGTCCAGTCTCTATGCAGCAGGAGGACGTAGTGAGCCTAGGTGCTGGGCTCACTAGTGAAACAGATAAGGAGCAGTTGTTAGGATTAGTTTAGTTTTGTGGGTTTTCTTTTCTCCCCTATCATCAATTTTATTTTGGTGCAGTTTCTTTAAAAAAAAAAAAAAAAAAGGATTGATCCAGCTGTCCGGGCTGATCCTTAGCGGTCGAGGAGAAGGAGAAACCCCGTTTTCCGTGTATAGATGCAGCAGTGTTACAGTCACGAGAAAGTTGATTGTTCCGGTAGAAGGCAGTGCGACCTTGAAGGAAGCGCAAGACCGGAAGGTGGTCGCGTTATGGAAGCAGGCTTTCGGAAGTTAATGCTCTCATCACAAGCTCCTATTTGCGGTGTTTGGGGGATGAGAGCTTCCCTGAGGTGGGCGCAACATTGCAGCTGCTGTCACAGTAGGTGCAGGAGCGCTTAATGGAGATGACACGGTTGTAATCAGGTGCTTGAGAGAATCCGAAGGCGGAAGGCTGCCGGAAGATAAGCCTAAGCAGGGGAAGTCCCGGCCGCCTACGATAGATCAGTTTCGGGACTTCAGGCGATTTCGTACCTCTCGACTGGGGGGTTTCCAACCAGGAAGATTTGCTGCAAGAGCACAAGGGTTTCGTGGTTCTCGAGGAGCAGGGAGGGGGTTCTCAGTTGCCTCCTCCTCGGCTGCCCGAAAACCTCAATGAAGCAGTGGCAGACCCAGGGGAGGAGTTCAGCCGATAGAACAGTGTTGGGAATCTCTTCCTGCCTGGGTCCGGATAACATCCGACCAATGAGTATTGGAGTTAATGCTCGAAGGTTATCCTTTCAAATTTGTTCATCCGGTACCAGTCTCGTTCATTCGTCTCCTTGCAAAGGGACATCAGAGAATGTTCGCAGTTTGGCAAACATTGGATCGTCTCTTACAGCTAGGAGCAGTAATGCCGGGGCCACAGGATTTGTATGACAGTCGTGCCTCTAGTTATTTGGTAGTACCGAAGAAGGACAGGTCTCTCCGTCCTATCCTGAATATCAAGAGTGAATGGCTGTCTAAACATCCC
Source organism: Ichthyophis bannanicus (assembly GCA_033557465.1). Lineage (NCBI taxonomy): Eukaryota > Metazoa > Chordata > Amphibia > Gymnophiona > Ichthyophiidae > Ichthyophis > Ichthyophis bannanicus. Next base: position 33,553,864 of record CM066050.1, on the reverse strand, counting down.
TCGAGCTTACAGAGGCGTATGGCACATTCCTATCAGACCGGTTCATCAGAAATTTCTAGGTTTGCACTCCCGTGGGGGAATTTTCAGTTACAAGCATTGCCCTTTGGCTTGGCAGCAGTTCCGCACACCTTCACCTAGGTTATGGTGGGGGTGGCGGTGGTACTGCGAAAAGTAGGAATTTTAGTTCTCCCATACCTCGGTGTTTGGTTGGTTAGGGCAATATCCTAGGCCGAGAGCGTTCAGATTACAAGCAGAGTAGGGAAGTTACTTCTGAGTTTCGGCTGGGGGGGGGGGGGGTGCAATGCGGCCAATTGCCAGCTGGTTCCGTCTCAGGTCCTAGAGTACTTAGAAGTACGTCTCGGCACTTGTTGAGCAGTATTTCTGATGGATCAGCGAGCTCAGGCCCTTCGGCATCTAGTACACATGTTCGTATCTACACCGGCTCCGCCAGCTTGGAGTTGCCTTCACGTGCTAAGGACAATGGCAGCGAATCTGAAGGTAGTACCATGGGCCAGTGTTCTCATGCGTCCTTTTCAGAGGTCCCTACTCTGGCATTATTCGCACCAGAACGATTCTCTGAACAAGTGTCTTTCCTATCCCTTGCGGGTCAGGTAGTCCCTTCAGTGGTGTTTTCGCCAGGAAATCTTGAGATAGGAATGCCACTGGAGCAACCGCAGTGGATCCCAGTGGCGACGGAGGTAAGTCTTGCAGGCTGGGGACCCCATTGCGGGGATCTCTTCATGCAAGGAACTTGGTACAAGCAGGAGGCCCACTGTTCGATCATCTGGAATGGCAGGTGGTGGTACTAGCACTTCAAGCATTCGAAACCGTGGTGAGAGCTCGAGCAGTGCGGGTGTTGTCGGGCAGCTCCGCGACAGGGGCTTACCTCAATCAACAGGGGGCACAGGATGCGCCACCATGAAGGAGGAAGCAGGAGCTGTGTGCTTGGGTGGAGCCGCGACTACAGGCAAGCTCGGCAGAGCACTTTGTGAGAACGGATGATGTGATGGCAGACTTCTCAGCAGAGTCTGGATGGATGCCGGAAAATGAGAGCTGCATCCGGAAGTGGTTGTGCAGATTGTCGTCAGGTGGAGTCCTCCAATGGATCTCATGACAACCTTTCAGCCAATCAAGGTGAACAGCTTTTACAGCAGAAGACGAGGAAGGAATTCGGAGGGGTTCGATGCTCTGGGGCAGCAGTTGCCATCACCCGGTCTTCTGTCTTTCCTCTGTGGGCGCTTATAGGACAAGTGGTTCAACGCATCGGGGTGCATTGGGGGAGAGCAGGGTTAGTGGCACTCTAGGTAGTTTCTCCTTTTCACATGAACCAATTGGTTTAGCTGCCAGTACTAGGCCCTATGGAGATGATGCTTCGGATCATAGCCTGTATTTGGACTTAAAGAGGGTTCTGGGTCAATACTCAAAGGTCTCGGAAACGTTTTGTAAGTCGGAGCATCTAATCATTTTGTTTGGACGTCCTCGGAGAGGGGAAGCGGCAGCAAAAGCTTCCATCTCCAAATGGGTCAGGGAAGCGATAGCGTCTGCTTTCATTTTACAAGGGCATCAGGTGTCCGTGGGGTTACGGGCTCGCCCTACCCAAGTGCAAGGGTCTTCATGGGCGGAGCACAGCTTGGTGCCACCAGTGGAGATGTGCAGAGCAGCTTCCTGGTCGTCTCGCCATACCTTCAGTAAACACTGTCGCCTGGATGTTCAGGCGGCGAACGTTGCCTGTGTCAGGTCGGCGGTCTTGCGATCACGGTGGATAGGTCCCTCCCAATGATTACTGCTCTGTTACATCCCAGAGGTGGAGGACTGAACTGGAGGAACGATAAGGAAAGAGAATTTACACTTACCTGGTAATTGTTGTTCCTTGAGGAATTCCAGTTCAGTCCTCAATTCCGCCCGGGGATGGTTTTCTCGCAGGTTAGTTCGGTTTGGGAGGAGTGTCAGGTACATTGGGGTAAGAGCCTTTAGTAATTTCAGAATCGCGGGGGTTCTTCTACTCTAGTCTTTCTTTCTTTCTTCTTTCTTATGTGGTTCAGGAAGAAAGAGGCGGTTAAGAGAAATAGTTCCTTCTTAATAGAGGGAAATTTAGTTTATGGGTTAAAGTTGAATTTGAAAGTTGAATTTAATGCTTTAGCTACTTATTTGTTGCTCCTTTGAGTCTGCTTTGTCAATAGTTCACTGGGGCTGATGGGAGAGACCAGCAGGATACATCCAGTGATGTCAGTTTTGACATGCCCAGTCTCCATGCTGCAGGAGGAGGTACACTACCCAGAGGTGGAGGACTGAATTGGAGTTCCTCAAGGAACAACAATTACCAGGAAAGTGTAATTTCTCTTTAAGCAATTCCACCTTATCCTCATCAGCTTCTACATATACCTCCCATAATGCCGCCTTTGTACTTCCTTCTGTCACTAACAAACCTAAAAAAGTCTTGCCTTCATGTTTTACTGTGAGTAATTTTTCTTCCATTTGCATCTTTGCTTTCCTCACTACTTTACCAGCTTCACTTAGCTTCTCCAGATATTGCTGTTTGTCTTCCTCTTTTGGCCTCCTTTTTCTGACTTTATTTTCCTAACAAAAAGGTTCATTGCCCTTAAAATATCTCCTTTCAGTTTTGCCCACTGTTCTACTTCCCTCAGATGGTCCTAGCCAGCTAATGACTTCTTGAGATGCCCCATTTTTGCAAGGTTAGTTTTCCTGAAATGTAAGACCCTTGCTTTTGAATGAACCATCTCCAACCTTGTCCTAATTTTGAAGCTCACCATCCAGTGATCATTGCATACCAGATACATTTGAAGCACTCTCCCCTTGTGTAAGCACCAAATCCAGTATTGCCTCCTTCCCCATGGGTTCTGTTACCAGTTGCCAGAATAGTTCTCCCTGTAGAGAATCTAGGATCTGCCTTCTTATTTATTTATTTAAAGTCTTTTCTATACCGCATTATTCAATAACAGTGCGGTTTACATACAACAGTATCTTATACAGTGCAAACAGGGCTGCTCTGTATTTACATAGAACAGGTACTATAACTTGGGCAATGCTGGGGTAACTATTTACAGAGTATACATAAATCTTTACATGCTGTTATTTACAAGGTGTGCATAATCAAGGCTGGCGCCACTACTTCCAGGGTAGGGGTATATACATGCTGCTATTTACAAGTAAGCATAGTCAATGCTGGCGCCAATGAGCATGGATGCCTCATCGCGTGCTGTGTGTGTTAATGTGGCAGGCCTGGCGGTGGGGGGTGGCTGTTAGTGCGCTGTCCTCCGAGTAGTGTTTGAGGAAGAAGTGGTGCTTCAATGCCTTTCTAAATTGGGCCAGGTTGGAGATTGCCCTTATGTTGGGTGGAAGGGAATTTCAGCATCTGGGCGCATAGAACCTAAATGCCCTGTTTGTTATTGCCTGCGTGCATTGTGTTATTTCCTTCGGGATTACCAGCGTGTTGACTGCTGTGGATCTTCTGGATCTGTTAGAGGGCATAGGATGGATAAGCTCCATGAGGGAGGTGGAGGAGAGCCTGTTGATGGCCTTGAAAGTCAGTAGTAGGGATTTAAATGAGAGTCTGCCGTGGATGGGGAGCCAGTGGAGATGTCTCAGGATGGGTGTCACGTGATCCTTCCTGGAAGCACCGTGTAGGACTCTGGCCACAGTGTTCATTGCGAGCTGGAGTGGATTAAGGGTGGATGAGGGAGCCCTTGTAGAATTGCATTTGCGTAATCAAAGTGCGGGATCACCAGCGCTTGGAAGATTGTCCGGAAGTTATCAGGCTCAAGCAGGGAGCGTAGGTGCCTGAGTATCCGGATCTTGTGGTAAACTGCTCTTACTGTGTTGCTTATGTGGGCCTTCATGTCCAGGCATTGATCTAATGTGACTCCCATCCTGAGACGGATTGTGGATTTGGTTGTTAGTTCTGCTTCCTTGACCTTTAAGGAGGCTGGGGGGGGGGGGGGTGAAGCTTTGGTTCTTCATGATGAAGAGGACTTCTGTCTTCTTGTGCTGTATTCGAAGGTTTTGAGTCTGGAGCCAGTTTGATACGGCGTCAAAACAGCTTGTCAGTGGAGAGAGGTCCGGCTGGTCTGTTGAGAATGGCATGTAGAGCAGTACATCATCGGCATGTATCAAACAGTCGACATTGAAAGATCGGATAAGGGTGCAGATGGGCTGCATATATATGTTGAACATCAGGGCGAAAAGGGAGGATCCCTGCGGTACACCCTGCCACTGGTGGAATGGTTCTGATGTTGTAGCACCGGATCTTATGTGCCACCATCTGTCAGACAGGTATGATTTGCACCAGCTTAGGGCTGCGTCTCGAATACCCTTCTCCTTAAGTCGTACCAGGAGGAGCCCGTGGCTTACTGAGTTGAAAGCAGTGGCTATATCCATAAAGATGAGCGCAAACCCTTGTCAGGTGTTGATTCCAGCGATTGTTATTGAAGAGGGTGGTGAGGAGTGTTTCAACACCATGAGAATCCCTGAATCCGTGTTGGCAAGGGTCCAGCGGAGCAGCGGTCTCGATGTGGTATTGTATTTGGTGTTGGACTTTTTCAATTATCTTGGCAAGTAGTGGTATGCTTGATATAGGCCTGTATGAGTCAACCTTCTGGGGGTCCAGTTTGTTGTTTTTCAGCAGAGGTCTGATAGATGTGTTTGAGGCTTCGTGTGAATGAGCCTGTTGAGAATGACAGATCCATGATTTTGGCTATGAACGGGCTAAATTCGCTGCGTAGCGCCTTTATCCAGAAGGCAGGGCAGGGGTCAGTTTGTGCGGTGGTGGTGTTGATAGCAGCAATGGTGTCCTCAATGCTTTTCTTGAGGGGGGTGGAGAAGGTGGACAGTGGTATTGGATAGGGTGACTCATGTGCGGCGGTGGTTGCTGAGGACTTAATGGTCTGGCATAACTTTGATTGCAAGTAGTCCGTGAATTCTTGAGGTTGGATCTCGCTTGCTTGGTTGGGGGATGGTTCTTTTGTTAAGTTATTGACAAGACTGAACAAGTTGTGTGGTTTGTTTAGTGATCGTTTCAGTGTGTCAGTGTGGAATTGCCTCATCTTTTCTGTCACTGCTTTGCGGTGCTTTGTCAGGTGCAGGTTATATGCCGTCAGGTCTGCAGTGGAGCGTGATCGACACCAGCGTCTTTCTAGCTTCCTTAGGTGGAGGAGTGATGTTCGTAGTTCCGTGGAGAACCAGGGTGAGGCGGCTTGTTTCCTAGGGGATTTGTCTGAGGGTGGAAGTTGAGCAATAGAGCTGAGGCTATTATCCCAGCTTGAGATCAATTCATCGAGATCAGGTGCTGTCAAGGAGAGAAGCGGGAGGGATTTACTCAAGATATCTTTGTCAAAAGGTCGGAATCTTCGTAATGGTGCTCTGGGGGTGCTGGCTGGACTTCTGTAGCTCATGTGGCAGCGGTTGTGCACAGGAATTTGGAATCTGATTAGTTTGTGGTCCGACCAGGGGACTGTGATAACGGACAGTATGGGGTAGTGGGTTGGGTCAATGGCTGTCAGTGGGGCGAATACCAGGTCCAACTTGTTTCCTTTCACGTGGGTAGGTTCGTTGACTAGTTGTAACCTAGTTCCTTGATTGCCTCAAGGAAGGCAGAGGCTTGAGTGTCTTGCAGGGCTGGCAGGTTGAAGTCGCCTAGTAACCAGCTTGGGGTGCATGGGTTCAGGACGTTGCACGCAAGGCCGATTATTACTGAGAGGTTGTCAGGGGAAGCTGACAGGGCTCTGTACAGTAGGTTGATGGAGCAGTGCTTGTTGGCTATGGTGATTGTGTCAAGTTGTGTTGTGCTGGTGGCATTGATTAGCTTGAATTGGAGTTCTTCTTTGGAGAGGACGAGCAATCCACCCCCTCTTCAACCGTCTCTATGGCATGTGTGGATCAAAAAATTGGTGGGTATGAGTTGGTTGAGGAGGACCATATCATCGCTAGATAGCCACGTCTCCGTGACCATGAGTATGTCGAGGTCATAGAGGGATATCATGTCTAGGATGACTGGCCATTTCTTACTTAGTGATCGTGCATTTGAGGGCACATTTTAGGTTTTGGAGGTGGGGTATTTCACTTGTTTGACTTTCTTGGCATGTTGCAGTGCGATGTGTAGTAAGTGAGGGTGTTGTGTGCACATATCATCCTTTGCCTTGTGATGGGGGGCGCTCGACCATCTCCTCCCATGGCTCCGTGGGATTGATATGTGATTGGAGGTAGGAGATAAGGCCATTGTATTGCTAAGCCATCCAGAGAGGAGGTAACAGCAGACTAGGGCCGTGAGGGAGGGCATCATTTTGGGCATCAGCACTGTTGCCGCAGTCAGGAGACTCCTATGGGCTGGCAGGTAAATCAGGCAAAGAGGTTATACTATCACAGGTATTCAGGTACAACAGGCACAGGCAAGCAGGTGCAATAGGCGCACAGAACTGGCACAGGCAGATCTCGCAGGCACAGAGTGAACTAGCACAGGCAGATTTCATAGGCACAGAATGAAGTAGCACAGGCGGATATCACGGGCACAGAATGAGCTGGCACAGACAGAATACAGGCACAGAATGAACTAGCACAGGCAGATATCCCTACTTCTAGATAACACTGCTGCAGGGATACCCCAATCAACATCTGGAAATTGAAATCTAACAGTAGTACTTCCCCTTTGATAGCCATATTGTGAATGAACATAAGAACATAAATGTCATACTGGGTCAGGCCAAGGCCCATCAAGTCCAGTATCCTGTTTCCAACAGTGGCCAATGCAGGTTCCACAGTGCTTGTCCCAGAGCAAGCAGTGGATTTCCCGGGTCCTGCTTTTTTATATGCATATATGAATCTCTCTAGCATAACAAAATTCTTTACATGCCTTTAAAACCTTGCTTTTGATTCAATAGTGTTTTCCTTGGTATGCCCAATAAACTTCACATTGGAGACTATTTGGCATGCTGTAGTATCCTTGGGGGAAGCTTTTCTCTCTCAAGTTTCATGCTTAGTTTTAAGAGTTGCAACTAACGTAGCTGCAATTGTGCAGGCAGAGAATAAGGTGGACACGAGTCAAACTCAAGTTGTGGAGTTATAAGCAAGGGTGGTTGCCCTAGAGGAGCAGTTTTTTGGCTTACTCTGCTGGGGTTACTGCTAAACTGGAGATTTTGGAGACTGTCTCATGCTAACAATCTGAGATTAATTAATTTCCCTAGGCTTCTGACTATTTCTGCCAGAGACATGCTAAAGGTGTATTTGACTGAAACTTTGGCTGTCCCCTCCGAAATGATCCCACCTATTAAGGTTTACTTTTTTCCAAGTGCTAGGAAGGTTTTGGATTCAGTGGGAATTGACGATCAAAATCAAGTTCAAAGGGTTGAGGCTTTAAATGTGTCAGATATGTTGGAGACCTCAAATGAAGAAGTGCCTGTTCCATCTACTTTGCTGATAACTTTGGCTCTTCTGTCTGATAAAGAATGGCTTTTAAAAGCTGTTTTGTAAAAGAAGTTTGTTGTTTCATGGTTTATTGGTAAAAATGTATCCTGATTTGGCCAGGGATACCCAGTGATGCCGCAGGGAATTTTTATTGCTGTGAGGGCTCTTTTTTCTTAAGCACTCTTGAAAATGTTTAGTTAAATACCATTCAGTTTTATATATTTTATGAACCCTCCCAACTGATAGCCTTCATCAATGCTAGACATTTAGAGTCCTCGATTATGCTTCCATCTGAATCCTCATGATGTTGTATTGTATGTACACTGGTTATACAGTACTGTACTTCTTTCTTACTTTGTTTTATGATTTCTGGGTAATCTCCTCTCCTTTAGTTGTAGCCTGGAGTTAGCAGACCTTTGTGTTTATAAAAATTGCTTCATTTTGTTTGCTATTTGTTTTCCTGTGTTCTGCTCTTTTCTGTTCAAGAAATGTTTTTAACTTCCTTGTTAATGTATAAACTGAATAAAGGTAAAATAAAAAAAACAAAAAAAACCCTTGGTTTTTCAGATGATAAATAGTCAAATATAGACCCTTAGTGGATAGTGATAATTGTTTTGGTATAGAAACATAGAAACATAGAAACATGATGACAGAAAAAGACCACAAGGCCCATCTAGTCTGTCCTTCCATAACAACAACTACAACAGTCCACTTTTTACCTTTAGAGATCCTCTGTGTTGGTCCCATGCTTTTTTGAATTCAGTTACTGTCCTCATCTCTACCACCTCCACTGGGAGACTATTCCACGGATCCACTACTCTTTCCGTAAAGAAATATTTCCGCATATCACTCCTGAATCTATCTCCTTTCACCCTCATCCCATGTCCCCTCGTCGCAGAACTTGCTTTCAATTGAAAGAGGCTCTCTCCCTGAACATTTATGCCACGGAGGTATTTAAACATCTCAATCATATCACCTCTATCCCGCCTTTCCTCTAAGGTGTACATATTAAGATCCTTAAGTCTGTCCTCATATGCTTTATAATGAAGACTACTAATCATCTTAGTAGCAACCCTCTGCACCGACTCCATCCTGTTCACATCCTTTTGAAGGTGCGGTCTCCAGAATTGCACACCATACTCCAAATGAGGTCGCACCAAAGACTTATACAGAGGCATTATCACCTCCTTTTTTCTGCTAGCCATTCCTCTCCGTATGCACCCAAGCATCCTTCTAGCTTTTGCCGTCGCCTTTTCTACCTGTTTAGCTACTTTAAGATCATCGGACACAACTACGCCTAGGTCCCGCTCTTCTTTAGTGGACAAAAGTACTTCACCTCCTATGCTGTATTGCTCCCTTGGATTGCTGCAGCCCAAATGCATGACCTTACATTTTTTAACATTAAATCCCAGCTGCCAAATTCTAGACCATTCTTCAAGCTTAGCTAGATCCCTCCTCATGTTATCTACACCTTCCTGGGTGTCTACTTTATTGCAGATTTTGGTATCATCCGCAAAGAGGCAAACCTTACCCGACAGCCCTTCCGCTATATCACTAACAAAGATGTTAAAAAGAATCAGTATGTAGACCTCCGCAGAGACACCATTTCTTGGAAAACAGAGGAGCTACTGTAATCCAAAATCCTGGCTTAGTAATATATATACTGATGTAAATGTAATGGACTTGATTAAAAAACAAATAAATCCTAGGTCAACTTTTTTTTTGGTTAAGATCCAAGCATATGACTGGAGATGTGAGCTGCGGACAGTCCTTTCAAGTCTTTTGGCAATGAATGAGACCCTGTAAATATGTGTCCCCAGCTTTGTTGGAGACATAGTGATTTAGTGATCCTTGTGAGGAGTTTCTGCTTAGAAAAGAATTACTGTAAATTTTGTTGCAGTCTGTGAATTTTAAAGGATTTCTCTTTAGGAAAAGTATCCACTAATCCCTTAAAATGTTGTAGAGCATTCCAGAAAATATACACCAAGGGCCCAATTTTCTAAGGCCTTTACATGGTAACTTCCCTAGTTACCCATGTAAAGGCCTTATCTGGGATTTTCGAAGGGCACCTACACGTGTAGTACCCTTCAAAAATCCAAGGTATGTCCCTAACACGCCCAGATCAGCATCGTGGCATGTTGGGGGAGGGGGGGTCTGGGAAGAGCGGAAGTGGGCCATGGCACTACCCATGTGGATAGTGATGATTGTTTTTGTTGTAGACCTCCATAGAGACACCACCTCTCCTATCTTTAAGGTGCTGGGGCTAACCATGTAGCATCGAAAATCGGTGCTACATGGGTAGCTCCTGTGGCTTGCTGTCTGTGTGGTGACATCCAGATTTTCGATGCGGGGGCTGCATATGGAAAAGCCGGGTTAGGCGGGAAGTAGGCGGGCTAAGTGCCAACGCCGTGCATAGCACTGCCAAGCTCAAATTCGGGCCCCAAATAAATATGAACCTATTTAAATTGGGTATAAAAAGATGAGTTTAATTTGCTGACTGCAGGAGGCAATTGCATATAGTTTACTAATCATAGTACGTGGAGAATGGAATTGAGAAGGAAGTGCAGAAATGCACCTGGACCGACATCCACCTGCAGCAGGAGAAGCCATTTTACAAATTTTACACATGGGAAAAATTGATGGAGAGAATCTAGCAACTTACATATGTAAGTGTAAAAACCTGCAGGTGCCAGGAAGAAAGTGTAAATTTCAACATGGAGGTTTTTGGGCTTACTCATGCATTCCCTATATGAAATAAGTGCAATCAAGGGCAGAACATACAGAGAAACGCCAGGGACTTCTGTTTTGTCCTGATTTTAGAAACCCAGACACCCCGACATGGACACACATGTCAACATCCACATGAACGTCCCCACTATGAAACCATGGGACGGGGATGTCCATCACATGCAAGATTACATATGGGAACATCCATTGGCCTGGCAAAATGGAAACACAAGTCCACATTCCTGCAGTGTTTGTTGTCAACATGGACATTATACAGTAAGGGAGATGAGTGAACCTCCTACACACTCTCTGCTTGTGTGGCTAACAAAATGAGCACTTTTCTGATGCCTATTCAGGCCTGGAATAGGTAAAAGCTGTGACACAGCTTGAGGACATTTAGAGCATTACTGAAATTGGGTGAGGATGTCTAAGTTCATCGGAACGCTCCAGACACGCCTACACCATGCCTCCTTTCTGCCTTCGATGTTCTTGAGTTGCGGACGTCTACAGAACCGGCTTTTAAAATGATTCCGGGGATGTGTCTGTGCTTTGGACATCTTAATCCCATTTTCAGATGTCCAAAGCAAGAAATGGGTTTCTAAAAACGCCCTAAAAGGCATATTACAGAACTATCAGGCTTATTCTGTCCTGGACATATATCCACTCTGTACGTCCGGTCTGAGCCAGACATACAGAGGGGATCGCGATTCTGATCCTGCAGGGCACGTCTAGTTCTGTGGGATCAGAATCATGAACAGTCCTGTATGTGCTGGCTGGGACTGCGATTCAGCCCGGCCTGCTCATACAGGACTGTCCCAGCATCGCGGCCGCCTGACTTCAGGGACTCATTCCCTGCAGCCTGACCCCTGATCCGGTTTTCTAAGCCTAGGGTCAGGCTGTGGGGAATGCCTTCGGGCCCCTCCCTGCCCAATGCATGCACTGGGCTGCCGATCCTTTATGTACGAGGCTTGGATTGGGCAAGGAGGGGCCCTCGGAGGTGGAATAACTTCCTTGTACAAGTCACTGGCCCTGGATGTACAGGGCCGACATTAGAATCGGCCCTGTACGTCCAGAGCCAGCGACTGCCCACCGCCTGCCCTGCCCCCACATCCGATCCTCCCCTTCCCCACCTAACTTCCTTGTGCAAGCGGTGGGGAAGTTAGACGTGGACAGAGTAGACACGAATATCGGGGATGAGAGTCCCGCGATTTGTGGCACAGAATCGGGCCCTATGTTGAGATTGGAATTGAGATATCTAGGTCACAACATACACATTACCAGTAGTATTTTAGAAAAGGCTCTGCTAAACATGGAGCTTTTTCTAAAATACTGAATATGGAGGTGCAAGAGTGCACATCTATGTGCCAATATGTGGAGCCTGAGAAACCATTTTGCAATTGTACATGTGGGGGGGGGGGGGGGAGGGGAGCGAAGAAAAAACATGGTCAACATACATACGCAAGTGCTCTATTTCATAACTCCCACATGTGAGTTTTGGCACTTACATGTGTATGGTAATCCTTTTTTAAGTTTACGCAAACACATACCACCAATTCATCACAGATACCGTTATCTCTATGTAGTCTCACTTTTGAGGAGGAAGTAAACAAAGAAATATTAAGGAGGATAACCCCATTAATCCCTCCTGTGAAGAGCTGGATGAACCAAGCACTTTTTACAAACATAACATGCCAGGTGTAAATCCCAATGTGGACAATTTTGGTCATACATGTGTATTCTCTGTCTGAAATAGGAAATAGACATATCGATTTTTACACCACCCAGGCCACTCTCTAACCATCCCTGACATGCCCTCTTGAAATTTTGACCTAGTTAGGACATCCACGTGTAAATTCTACCCTGTTTAAAATTGCCCTTTACATGTGAACGCCCATTGCATGGGTATGTGCTGGTAGTTGCACATGTAAATCTTGAATAATGCTTCTATAATAACCTCCTTAATATGTGAACACAGAAACGTGAAAACATCAGAGAGGTATGCCAACATCTGTATGTATTTATTTTACCAGTGTCTCTAAAGCTGAAATGGCTCTGATTAATGGCTGAGTGTTCTTTGTGAATGCTGGGAAAGGAGAGAGATTACAAAAAAGAAGTTACAATTTGAGAATTCATGACTATAAAATCTATAAATTCAAGGAATTCAAAAATTGTTTACCGGATTCTTCTTTAAACACAGCATCTATTAAAAGGCACACAGGATCCAAAACATACAAACAAATTGCCTGTACAAGTGGAAAAATAAACACAATCAAGTACTGGAGGAAAAAGAGCTCAGGGTTGTATATGCCAACGCAATGGCGCAGTGTGAAAATACATAGTTTATCCACTACGGCCAGTACTGGCTCAGCACAGTGGTTTACACACACCTTTTAACATCACAGGTCATAAAAAACCTCCAGCAGTGTCATAATTATTCTGAACTTAACTGATATATCCCTATAGCAAAGCAGGCATACATCACATAGCTTCATCAAACGGCATCAGCAGGTCCAGTTTCACCAAGACGGCTTCAGGGAGCCAAACCATATGCAAAACTCCAAGCACCATGGACATCAAAATGCTTCAAGGAAAAGGGGAAAAGAAGCACTAAGAGGGGACAAGGCCATAGCAGAGAGACTTAATGAATTCTTTGCTTCCGTCTTTACTGATGGAACACAAAAAGCGATGTGGTCAAAGTAAAAGTGATAACAGTTTGCCTTTTATTGAAAAAAGCCCTGCTTCTTCTTTGACCACATCGCTTTTTGCACTGTGTTGCTCTCATTTGGACTCTTATGTGTATGTGTACAGCTCTGCATATACCTAGTACTGCTATATCAATGATTAGTAGTAGTATGTAGACATTCCACCTACCCTATGTATAGTCGGCAATATTGAGCTGCTATCTAAATAGCTATATGGTTTAATTTAGGACAGCAAAAAGGCTGGCACAACTTGGACCAAAAAGCTACATGGATATCAGCTGAATATCACTGCTATCCAAAGAGCCACTATCTAGATAGCAGCACTGGATATATATATATAATATTTGAACGCAGCGACTGGCGTTTAAAATATTCGCTGACTTTGATGTCTCCATATTGACTCTTTAGAAACTAGTACTGATTAGGGATGTGCATTTATTTTGAAATGACGTGAATAACATAGTGCAAAATGCAACAGCCTGTTTTATTATTTCAAAACAAAATGAAAAGTCCCAAAATTCATTTTTTGTTCCCTTTAGTTTTCTGCTTTTAAAAGACACAAATGGAAAAAATTCTGTATAAGTTATGCTATTTATAAATGAATGTTAAACCAGAAACCCTCAAATACTAAAAAAAACAAACAAATAAAACTGTAAATGTCCAAACACTGGGTCTATTTTGAAACATATTGAAATAGATGCCTTTCTGTTAGTACTCTTTTGGGAAAGTTTCTATATTAAGAATAAAATATTGAGGGGGTCTTTTACTAAAGGTCACAAAAGTGTTGTACCTAATGCGTCAATAGCCCAAAACCATGGTGTGCTAGATGCAACACAACTTTGTTAACGGGAATGTGGACAGCATTTTCCCAGCCGTTAACGCAGAGGAGCTGGGAAAGTAATCAGGAAAGCCAATGTGCGTAAATTAAATTATTTTTAAATTTCAATATCATATATTGGGCACCCATAAGAATTCCAGCAAAAATATTATGAATCATCCTCTCAAAGTGGACAAGTCTATGGGACCAGATGACATACGCCCCAGGATACTGAAAGAGCTCAGAAGATCTTGCAGGGCCTTTAAAGGTTGTTTTTAATAGATCCTTGGAGACAGGAGAAGTTCCACAGGACTGGAGAAGGGCTGATGTGGTACCTCTCCACAAAAGTGGTAATACGGAAGAAATGACAAACTACAGGCCAGTGAGCCTTACCTCTGTGGTGGGAAAAGTAATGGAGGTGCTCCTGAAAGAGCAAATAGTGGACTTTCTCGAAACCAACAGGTTGCATGATCCAAGACAACATGGTCTTACCAAAGGACAATCTTGCCAAACAAATCTGAGTTCTTTGACTGGGTGACCAGAGAACTAGATCAAGGCGTGCGATGAATGTGATCTACCTAGATTTCAGCAAAGCCTTTGATACTGTTCCTCAAAGGAGGCTTATCAATAAACTCAACATCTTGGGGATGGGACCCAAGATGGTGAACTGGATCAGAAACTGGTTGACTGACAGACAACAGAAGGTGACGGTAAATGGAACTTACTCGGATGAAAGGAAAGTGATTAGCGGTGTGCCCCAGGGTTCAGTCTTGGGACCGGTACTGTTCAATATATTCTTGAGTGATATTGCCGAAGAGCTGAATGGAAAAGAGGTACTAATGCCACTGTACAAGTCGCTGGTGAGGCCTCACTTGGAATATTGTGTTCAGTTTTGGAGACCATATCTCGCAAAGGATATAAAAAGGCTGGAAGCAGTTCAGAGGAAGGCGACCAAAATGATTTAGAGCCTTTGTCAGAAGACTTATGAGAAGAGACTTCAAGATCTAAGTATGTACACTCTGGAGGAGTGGAGGTACAGGGGAGATATGATTCAGAACTTTAAATACTTAAGAGTATTAATGGACAAACACATCTCTTCCAAAGATGGGGAAGCTGCAAAACTAGAGGGCATAACATAAAGCTGCAAGGAGCTAAACTGAGAGGCAATGTCAGGAAATACTTTTTCACTGACAGGGTGGTGGATGCTTGGAATACCCTCCCGATGGAAGTGGTGGGGGCAAACACAGTGACAGAATTCAAAATGGCATGGGACAGGATAAAATCAACATAAGTATAACTATCCCTTATATCTGAACAAATAGGGGTGACCTACACAGTGCGATGCGTACCCCCCTAAACAAAGGCATGGGAGGGGTGACCTGCAAAAAGCAGCAAGTGCACCTACTTGTACTACTTTGCTGGGCAGACTGGTTGGACCATGCTGGTCCAAATCTGCCATCATATACTATATTACTATGTTACTATCTTAGATCTAAAAAAGGGGGGCATCTGTGGCCTTGAAAAAACAGTTCATATATCAACATCTTTGAATAATCTCCAGGATGGCCCAGTAAGAGGAAAACTTCCAGCTTTCTTCAGGATTGGCACTTGAATTATATTTACATATGAACATTGTTCAGTTTCTCACTTCTCATTGTTCATTAATTTGTCTTGCAGACTCGCTTGCAAGCTGGAAAAGGATATGGAACTACACTTAACTGTATTCTGATGGTGTATAGAAATGAAAATGTAAGTACTAGGTGTAAGGTGGTAATGTGTACAATATAATAATGTTGACGGATGTTATAGTAACCTAGTAATTTCTTTGGATCTAGCTTACACCTTTTCATTGGTAGCTCAAGATGAATTATATTCAGGAACAGCAGGTATTTCCCTAAGGACATAAGAAATGCCATACTGGGTCAGATTAAGATCCATCAAGCCCAGTATCCTGTTTCCAATAGTGGCCAATTCAGGTCAAAAAGTATCTGGCAGGTTACCAAAAAGGCACACAGGCTCCAAAATACTCATCCTGTAGCAAGCATTGGATTTCCCATGTCCTCTTTAATAATGGTTTATGGAACTTACCTCCAGGAATTTGTCCGAACCTTTTTTAAACCCAACTACACTAACAGCTTTTACTACATTCTCCTGTAATGAATTCTGGAGTTTGATTATGCGTTGAGTGAAAAAATATTTTCTCCTATTAGTCTTAAGTGGGTTACGTTGTAGCTTCATTGTATGTCCCCTTCTACTTTTTGATGGCATAAACAACCAATCTATGTTTACCAGTTCCACTCTATTCATTAATTTATAGACCTCTATCATATCTCCCTTCAATCATCTCTTTTCAAAGTTAAAGAGTCCTAACCTTTTAAGCCTTTCCTCATAGGTATCCTTTCATCCACTTTACCATTTTTGTAGCTCTCCTCTACCTTTTCTTATTCCGCTATATCCTTTTTAAGATATGGCGACCAGAAAGGCACACAGTATTCAAGGTGCGGTCTCACCATGGAAAGATACAGAGACATTATAATATCCTTTGTTTTATTCCCCTTTCCTTTCCTTATGACTCCTAACATTCTTTGCTTTTTTGGCCGCTGCTGCATGTTGGGTGGAGGGTTTCAATGTATTATCCACAATGACGCCTAAGTCCTTTTCCTGGGTGGTGGTTCCTAAGGTGGAACTTTGCCCTGTATAACCATAGTTTGGGGGCTTCTCTTGTAGGTTGTCAGACGGCTGCCTGGGTGAGAATGTTCACAGTCTTGGCAAGTGCATATATCAATATGATTTGCAAGGGATTGTGGGAAATGCAGTCCATTCACACCAGACACAGCCACTCACAATAATTAGTTGTGCTTGAGTGTAAAGCCAATAAGATATTTATTTATGGGGTTATTTCTCCCAACACAGATATGCTTGGTAGCACATAAAACAGGATACTTGCTTTCAGTGTTAAACTTGGAAAAACAAAATCAGGAAAACAACAGTTGAACTTGTCAGGCAATCAAATGAAAAGAATAAAGACCTGGTTGGTAACAAACTGGTCTTTTCTGTAGGCTCTAGCTAATATTTTCTTAGCAAGGCTCTAAACAACAAGCAAAACCCACAAAGAAGGGAAAAACTGTTCTTTTCAGGTTAACGTCTTATATCTTCACACATAGACTCAGAAGTGATTTCCTCAGAGCTCACAAGCAATTAGGTAAGGCTCAATTGCTAGCAGTTATCCAGCTGAAACCCCTTAGCTGGCTTGCTTTCTACTGCGTGGCCCAAAATCCTACTCAGGAGCTTTTCTGAGTAGATTAAAGAACAAGTTTGTATTTCTTTGTGATGGTTGTTGTACTTTGTAACAGTAAATTACCAAAGGAGTTTAGACAGAGAGCAATCCATATATTCACAGCCTGTATCTAAGACCGCTCCCCCATCTTCAACAATCATGGGTTCAATATCATGGATTGGCACAGAGGAATTTCTCAATGGAGCACTTTCAGGAGAATACTTGTTTCCCTGCTGTCTTTCAAGGTTATAGCTAGGGCATAGATCAGTGTTCATACCTGAGCTTCCATTGCTGTTAGAGTTCCTCTCTAAATAGCCTGGCCAGTATGTAGTCCAGTTCTTATGTCCAGCCTTCCAATCCAGATCCCTGGACACTGGATCTCTCTTCACATACCTTCTGGCACGGGTTTTAGGGTCCCTTCCACGTGCAGCCGTCTCCCTCACAGGTACCGTCTGGAGATTCCTAGCTCTGCAGCACCATTCCTCTGGCTTTCCCCAGTCCAATGGTGTATGCTGGCCTTTTGAATGTCTCCCAGTATACTACTGCTCTGGACTCCTTTAGACCTCCCAAATGCTTTTCTCTTCCTTCTTCCAAAGGGTTTCTTGCCCTCTCTGTCCGTCCGTTCTGGCTTCTGCTTCTGATGATCCTCCAGATGATGAAGACGTCCAAGCTGAGGATCTCCAAGCTGATTCTGAGGATGAGGATAATTCTCTGTAGAATAAACTCTACCTTTATTCTTCTTAGATGAGTGCTCCTCCCTAGCACAGCGCAGCTGTGCTGAATCAGGCCCTGCCCTTTGAGATGAGTGCTTGGGGATGACCTTATAGCCCTCCTGATTGAACACACGTTTCCTCACTTCAGCTCCTCTAATGGCTGTTGGAAACCTGGTGCATTCTGGGACTGGTAGTCTTTTATAGAAAAATTTGGTTTTCTTATTTCTACCAGAACTGACAGGTTGCTTGTTCAGAGTCACTTCACCTTTTCTATAGCTCCTTCCTGAGCTATGATAAGCTTCCTTATCACAAGGTGCATAATTTTGCACTTGTCCACCTTTAATTTCATCTGCCATTTGAACGTCCAGTCTTCCAATTTATCAAGGTCAATTTTTCGCAATCCTCTTGGGTTTTAACAACTTTGAATAATTTTGTGTCATCTGCAAATTTGATCACCTCACTCATTCCCATTTCCAGGTCATTGATGAATATGTTAAAAGCAGCAGACCCAGCAAGATCCCTGGGGTACTCCATTATTCACCTTTCTCCATTGAGAAAATTGGTTATTTATCCCTACTCTCTACTTTCTATCTTTTAACCACAATAGCACACTGCCTCCAATCCCATGACTTTAATTTGACCAAAAGTCTCTGAGAGGACTTATGATCTTTCAGGCTGATGTAATAAATTGCATTAAGGTTAGCATGCTAGATTACTTCTGGTTTGTGCTGAACTTCTGTGCACTAAAATTGCTTCCCATGTAGCAAAGGGTGAAAAAGGATGAAAAATATGCATTAATCAGGAACAATGTGCTGTTCCAATCGGTGCAATTAGACTCCTACGTAGGAAGTGTGCTGGGGTTTTGCACCTAATACACATTAACTGTAAAGGTTAGGGTGCATTAAGTGCAAAACCTCTGTGGGAACCATTGAGGGAATCCCCTGGACTTTTGGGAGGGCAACAATACTGCAAATGTGGAGCAAAAAATGACCATGTGCTAACAGCCTGGCTGATAGGGCAGAAGGCAGATAGCTGCTCATCTCAAGATGGCATTAAATGTTAACTGCGTTTTCTTTTTTAGCAGTGAACATGCAGCTATGACCCCTGTGTTAACTGCAGGGCACAGCCCATACCCATACCTTGCACATGCCATGCCCCTACTGCTGATTTTCTTGTTAGCTCTTCGAGGTGTGGTCTCCAGAATTGATCTCAGTACTCGCCACCTTTTTCCTTCTGGTCATTTCTCCATCTATGCACCCAAGCAGCCTCCTAGTTTTTGCTGTTGCATTTTCTACCTCTTTGGCTTCTTGGAGATCATCAAATATGATCACTGTCAGGTCTCACACTTCTTTTGTGCATAGATGTATTTCATCTACAATACTGTTCCACTTCCTGGGATTTTTACAGTCCTTATGTATGACCAGCATTTTTTTAGCATTAGATCGAGTTGCCAAAGAGTTTATCTGAATAATTTTGGGAGTCACTCAGTAAAATGTTTGATTTAGAAAATCCTTCTCCCTCTCCCTAAACTGTATCTGGTCTTCAGCCAGGAGACTAATTGTTGAGAGTGACATCCATAGCTGCTGTCGTATTGATAGAGCGCTTTGTCGGCCTTCTGCTTTTGCATTGACTTTCAACCATGGCAAGCATGATGTCTTTCTCTAATCTCATCATTTGAGTTTAAGTTTGATCTCCTCTAGTACTGATCCATTTGTTCTTCAGGCAGTCCATAATATACACATTATTCTTCACCAGCACCATAATTCAAAGGCTTCGATTTCCTTCCTGTCTTTCTTCACTGTCCAACTTTCGCATTCATATGATGTTACTGAAAATATCATGACTTGGGGAAGTCAGATCTTTGTATGCCGTTCTGCCAATGGGTGCTAGTTATAAAGACAAGTAAAATACTTCTGTATTTGGCAGAGAGTACGCCTTGCATGTGTCCATGTTCATGTATATGTTATGTACCCTACACATATAGATTAAGGCATTTTATAATCTACATACCAATGTGCAAACTCCATCCATGCTGCCTCCAGACTAAGGGGCATGTTTACTAAACTCCAAAATTGTGCAGGGCCGCGGTAGTGTGCCTGTGCCATATAAGGAGTGGGTGGTTCAGGCAGAGAAAAGAAAAAACCAGGAGACAGCGACCGTACTTGTGCGCGTCGCGCTAATGTGCGGGGTCCACATTAGCGCGTGGGAAGGCTAAGTGGCGCGCTGCTGGGCACAGAAAAGAACAGAGCCGTAGTACAATGGTGAAGACACTGACCAATGGTGCAGGGGCCATGGGTTCAATCCCCCATTGTGCGCAACAAAAGCTTTTGTCTGAGGTAATAACTGTAATGGGTTAAAGTGCTGTAGGAGGCATATTAATTTTGTGCGGCATAAGGCGGCGCACTGTTAATGTTGGGCGACATTAGGCGGTGCGCTGTTAGGTGTGGGCGTCATAAGGCATAGCACTGTAAATAGTGGGCATTAGGCGGCGCGCTGTTAAGTTTGTGCGGTTTGGGCGGCAGAAGGTGGTGCGCTGCTATGTCATGAAGGCCTAAGGCAGTGCGGCAATGTCCAAACACAGGAATAGAGCCACAGCACAATGGTTAAGACACTGACCAATGGTGCAGGGATCAGGGGTTCAAACCCTTGCAGTGCCCAATGGAGACAGCTGGCAGAGGCATTATTTTAGGAGGCATTTAAATGATGGGCGGTATAAGGCGGTGCGCTGATGGGCATAAGGCGGTGCGCTAATGTTTTAGGAGGCTTTTTAAGACTGGGCGGCATAAGGCGGCGCGCTGATGTGCAATCACAGGAACAGAGCCACAGCACAATGGTTAAGACGCTGACCAGTGGTGCAGGGATCAGGGGTTCAATCCCTCACAGTGCCCAGTGAACAAGGCTGGCTGAGGCATAACATATTATGGGGATGAGTGCTGTAGGAGGCATATTAGTTCTATTTTATTTATCAGTACTAGCAAACTCACTCTCAAAGCGTGTTAACATAAGGCGGCCCATACGGCACATGTTAAAGTTCACTGTCCGCCAAGGCACCCTAGAATGTCCCCTATAGGTCACCATATATGTTGCGTCACAGGATAATGTATAGTGCACCTCATATGGACGGCAACCATAAGGTGCCCTATAGGGTGCCCTATAAAGCACCCTCAGCGGCACCTTATGGGTACAGTACGCTGCGGGTGTTTTTGCTGGCATCAACATATGTACATTAAATAAAAAAACTTTGGACAACCCTAGCAAATTAACCCACTGTGGGTTTGAACCCATGACCTCTGGTTTCTCAGGCAGTGAAGTAACCATTGGGCTACAGCTCTATAGCTGCCAGCAAGCCCCTGGCTGGCTGCAGAGAGCCTGCACGTCACCACACAGTCTGCTGTGGTAGCCAGGATAGGGTTAGGCCACCCGTACCCATGATGCACTGCACATGCAAATCAGCTGTCCACAGATGAACACAAGATGGGGAATGCACCCCAACAGCTCCCCGGCGTGGTAGGGGGAAGTGGCCGTGTGCACCCACACAGCACCTCGGCCTGGTAGGGGGTACTGACCGGGTGTTTTACTGGCACAGAGTAGCTACACACCGTCACATTGTGCGGGTACTGTGCTCACCCTGAGGGTGTGAAGAGGCGCCCAGGACCAGGTCCACAACACCCTCCATGGATGAAAGAAGCCATGCCAGAGCTCCACAGCAGTATTAATCTGTGAGATAGGTAGTGTCTGCAGAAACACCTTGGATATCACTTTCTGTCTTAGTCAGGGGAACCCCTTATGGACACCTAGGTGGGCTATGTACCACCACCCAAGGTTGAAAAAACAGGGTCTCCTATCAACAGATCCACATTCTACCTCCCTGCAATGGTGGCAGTAGAGTGGACCATCAACCCTGGTCCTGCTGGGGAACAGACACCCTACAGGGCAGTCAAAGCAGCTCTATACACCTCCACAACACAATATCAGACAGACATTAGGCCTGGATATGCTAAGCTGCAGCCCACCACTATCTGATATTCTCCTGCAGCAAGCCTTCAGCCGCTGCACCCTGCAAGGCGCTCCATCACAACACAGACCAGCTGAAAACAGTCTGCTAGCTAGTCCTGGTGGAAATGCATGCACCCAGAACTGGGATGGCAGTGCACACCAGCAGATAAGTCAGTAACTGGGCCCCAAAAGGAAACCCATATATATCACATGAGAGAAATACTATATAGCACTATGGGGGTGCCTAGACATGCTGTGGTCACTGCACAGTCAGGGTGAGAGTGATCCCCCAGCAGGACAGAAAGAGGTCACCCTGTCTGTGTAGGTGGTGGCCGGTCACAACAATGTCCCAGGCAGTGCCCTATGCCCTGTGCAGATGCATCCTGGCCAGCCCACCCTGTCTGAGCTATACCCATAGTACCTTGCTGCTCATTATGCACATTGGCAGGCCAATAATGGCAACAGTGCTGGCAGTGTGGGCTGTGGTAGGTGTTTTGCAGCCAACACACCCTGTATAGACCAGGGGTGGGCAATCTCGGTCCTGGAGGGCCGCAGACCAGTCAGATTGGCAGGATATCTGTAATGCATATATATCGCATGCTTATTCATTAGGGATATCCCGAAAACCTGACTGGTCTGCGGCCCTCCAGGACCGAGATTGCCCACCCCTGGTATAGACAGACACACACTCCCACACGTATGCCAGCATTGTGCTACTATAGAGGAGTCTATCAGCCTTGCCCACCACACCAGTCCTGAGCCAGCACAGGCATGGATATGGTACGCAATACTGTTGGGGGTCACTCCCCAGGGTGGTGAGCACTGTCAGAGGCCAGACCTGAAGCACACACCGCAGACATCAGAAAGATTGTTATGATGGAACTCAAAGAGCAAACTGTGCTTAACGTAGGAATGTCTATCTGCCAGTACTCATAGCAAACGTTTGAGAGCTGTGTACCATATACCCAGGTGTAGGGTGGCATTGCTAAGGTTTGCAGGTGCTAGTATTGGGAGATGCACGCAGGGCCCAATGTCCTGCCTCTCCAGGAGGCATTGGCCAATGGGGCCTGTGGGTGTGGGTGTGTCTGCCCCTGTTGGCTGCTGCTTTACGGCAGAGGTTCCCAACTCCAGTCTTGGTGTGCCTAACACTGTTCGGGTTTTCCTGCTGTCCCTCATGAATATGCATGAGCTACATATACATGCCATGGGGGTGGTGCATAGATATGCAGCACAGGCATTTGTATTAGAGGCAGCATGGAACCTGAATGGTGTGTGGTCCTCCAGGACTGCATTTCGGAGACTCTGCTCTAGGTAATGCCCCTGTTCATGGTGTCTGTGCTCGGTGTGGTAAAAGATAGACGTATTACCAATGCGTATGCCCTCAGCAATAAAGGTTTGTCCTTACTATCACGGTTTAGTTGTGGGAAAAATATGTGGACAGGATTGGCAGTAGCCCCAGCTGGGCTTTGAACCTGTGACCTTCTGTTCTTGCACACACTGCCTGTGTGCACTGCACCACCGTGTTGCCACAGATTGGCTGAATTCCCTGGGAGGTCCATGACTGTACATCCGACAGGGCCTGTCTGTTGCAGTGGATGGTGCCATCCTGCACATGGCTAGGCCACTGTCTTCTGTGGCTAGCAGCCACTGCCCCTCCACCACCTGTACCCTTCCGCCAACATGCTGGCATGTCCTTATCGTAGTAAAACCATATGACCTGATTGAGTTGTGGCACTCCAGGCCTGCATTTGGGGGACTCGGCTGTAGGTAATGCCCATTGTTATGGTGTGTGAGCGGTGTAGGGTAAAATATGGGTATTTGCAACATGCTTATGTTCTCTGCAATAAAGGAGTGTCTTTACTATCTCTGTTTAGTGGTGGGTAAAATATGGGGACAGGGCTGGCAGGTGCCCCAGCTGGGATTTGAACCTGTGACTCTCTGGTCCTAGAGATACTGGCTCTGTCTGCTGCACCACACTGTGGCCACAGAGACAGTGCAGTCCCTGGAGATAGGAAACCTGGCAAGAAGGAGTCGGAAGCCATGCTCTGCACATTTTTACTGTGGGCTCGTTCACCTTGTCTGGGGACAAAAGTGAAAATACACCAAGAAAATGCCTGCAAAAAAGGGGGAAAAAAGATAGCCAAGCTGGGCAACAGTGTTATTAATGGGCAACCATACAAAACACTCCAAGGACAGCTCCAATAGCAAGAAATGATTTTTGGAAGGGTTTCCACTCCGTGGACCCTTCAAAAATTCATTTCTAATGTTATGGAGCTTTCCAGGGAGTGTTTTTTATTGTTGCCCATTAATATCACTGTTGCCCAGCTGAAGTACTATTTTTGATATTTTTGCTGTGGTCATTTTCGCTTTTTATTTGCACTTTTGTTCTATGCACATGTATCACACTGCTCACGTTTTGTGGGTTTCCCCGGTTTTCCTGTACATTGCTGACGGAAATGGTTTCTCTTCCCTTTAAATGCCCTCTACCGCGAGTGTTTCACTCGCGGTATTTTTTACTTGTATATTCAGCCCCGTAAATGTGCGAGGAGCCTCTCCCCTCCCCTTCCCCGCCCATTGCAGCCGTCTCTCCGCCCCTCGGGGGCCTTCCTCCGCCCTCCGTTAGCCTTTCCACGCCTCTATCGGACATTTGCGGGCCCGTACTTATGCGGAGCCCGTTAGTATGCCGCGCACGTGTGCGGGGGTTCATCGCACGTGTACGGGGCGCTTAAGAGCACTTATGTGATGCTTTTAGTGCGCTATTGTGCGGCACGCAATTGTGCGGTTTTTAGTAAACATGCCCCTAAGTCTCCATTTACCAGCAAAATATGTGCCTTCAGGCAAAAATAGTATATTTATATTGGCTGTTAAAACATAAAAACATAAGATATGCCATACTGGGTCAGACCAAGGTCCATCAAGCCCAGTATCCTGTTTCCAACAGTGGCCAATCTAGGTCATACGTACCTAGCAGTTTCCCCAAAAGACACAGGTTCCACAATGCTTGTACTGGGTCAAGAATTGATATCCTGGGTCCCTTCTTAATAATGGTTTATGGATCTTTCCTCCAGGAACTTGTCCAAACCTTTTTTAAACCCAGCTACACTAACAGCCTTTACTACATCCTCCGGTAACAAATTCCAGAGTTTGATTACACGTTGAGTGAAAAAATATTTTCTTTATTAGTCTTAAATAGTTTACCCTGTAGCTTCATTGCATGTCCCCTAGTCTTTCTATATTCTGATAACGTAAACAATTGATCTATGTTTACCCGTTCCACTCTGTTCATTAATTTATAGACTTCTATCATATCTCCCCTCAGCCATCTCTTTTCCAGGTTAAAGAGCCCTAACCTTTTAATCCTTTCTTCATAGCAGTATCCTTCCATCCCCTTTACCATTTTGGTGGCTCTTCTCTGAACCTTTTCTAATAACGCTATATCCTTTTTAAGATATGGCGACCAGAATTGCACACAATATTCAAGGTGCGGTCTCACCATGGAACGATATAGAGGCATTATAATATCTTTTGTTTTATTTTCCATTCCTTTCCTTATGATACCTAGCATTCTATATTGCTCTCTTGGCCGCCACTGCACACTGGGCTGAGGGTTTTAACATGTTATCCACAATGACGCCTAAATCTTTTTCCTGGGTGGTGGTTCCTAATGTGGATCCTTGCATCGTGTAACCATAATTTGGGTTGTTCTTCCCTAGGTGCATAACTTTGCACTTGTCCACATTAAATTTCATCTGCCATTTTGATGCCCAGTCTTCCAATTTATCAAGATCCTCTTGCAATTTTCCACAATCCTCTTGGGTTTTAACATCTTTAAATAGTTTTGTGTCATCTGGAAATTTGATAACCTCACTCATTATTCCCTTTTCCAGGTCATTTATGAATATGTCAAAAAGCAGCGGACCCAGCACAGATCCCTGAGGTACACCACTATTCACCTTTCTCCATTCGGAAAATTGGCCATTTAGCCCTACCCTCTGCTTTCTATCTTTTAACCAGTTCCTGATCTACTTCCGGTGACACTGCCAAGAAAACCCAGGAGCTTCTGGGTCGCCAGGAGTCAGGACTGACTCGAAGGCACACATTGCATTGCATTGATCCACAATAGTACACTGCCTCCTATCCCATGACTCTTTAGTTTTGCCAAAAGTCTCTGAGGGACCTTGTCAAAGGCTTTCTGAAAGTCCAGATACAGTATATCAACTGACTCACCTTTGTCCACCTGTTTATTCACACCTTCAAAAAAACAGATTAGTAAGACAAGATCTTCCTTGTCTAAAGCCATGTTGGCTGTCTCCCATTAGGCCATGACTATCTACATGCTAAATAATGTTGTTCTTTATGATGGTTTCTACCATTTTTCCCGGTACTGACGTCAGGCTCA
Source organism: Ichthyophis bannanicus (assembly GCA_033557465.1). Classification (NCBI taxonomy): domain Eukaryota; kingdom Metazoa; phylum Chordata; class Amphibia; order Gymnophiona; family Ichthyophiidae; genus Ichthyophis; species Ichthyophis bannanicus. Next base: position 33,527,820 of record CM066050.1, on the reverse strand, counting down.
CTGGTCTGTAGTTTTCCAGATCACCCCTGGAACCCTTTTTAAAAATTGGTGTTACATTGGCGATCCTCCAGTCTTCAGGTATTACAGATGATTTTAATGAAAAGTCACAGATTACTAATAGCAGGTCTGCAATCTCATATTTCAGTTCTTTCAACACCCTTGGATGTATACCATCCGGCCCAGGTGATTTGCTACTCTTCAGTTTATCTAATAGTTGTAATACATCTTCCCGATGTATTGATATTTCCTTCAATTCCTCTGCACCTTTAATTACCACTTCAGTCATGGGTAACATCCCTACATCTTCCTCAGTAAAGATTGAAACAAAGAATTGATTCAGTCTCTCCGCTATTTCCTTGTTGCCTCTTAGTGCCCCTTTAACCCCCTCTATCATCTATCATCTAATGGACCAACTGACTGTCACAGTTTTTTTGCTACGAATGTACTTGAAAAAGTCTTTATTTCGCGTTTTTGCTTCCGCAGCAAGCTTCTTCTCATATTCTCCCTATGCCTGCCTTATCAATGCCTTGCATTTGACTTGCCAGTACTTGTGCTGTTTCCAGGTTTCGTCATTTGGCTCTTTTTTCCATTTCCTGAAAGATGCTTTTTTGGCAACAGCCTCTCTGACCTCACCTTTAAACCATGCTGGCAGTTTTTTGGACTTCCTTCCACTTTTCTTAAAGCATGGAATACAGCTGGTCTGGGCTTCCAAGATAGTATTTTTTAACACCCAAGCTTGATGTTATTTTATAAGATGCTATTTATGCACCGATGTGCCTTCATACATTTGGGAATGACTATAAAATTATCTCCAATGTGGCAGAAATAAAAAAAAATGCCCTTAAAATATCATTCATTATTTTCTGCCTTTTCATGACACACAATCACCTTAGAAATTTTGTTGAAACTTCTTATGTCATTTTAAACAACTGTAAATCCCTAGTCTGCATAAATTGGTGACCCAGTGTTTTCATGTAAATCAGAATATTTATTTTGACTATGCACAAAACTGCTTAGGTGTCCGTCTAGGAATGAGTTGAACAACACTGCACTAAACAAAGGAATTTGCACTGAGTCGATATAGTACATTTGCTGAGTCATGTGCTATTGAAGTATTGAGAAGGTGTGTGGAATACGCGCTATCCACATGCATTTCTGAAGTAAGGAAACTCAAAGAATGGGTGCGTGTGCACGAGATCATTTTGTTACATCTGTTGGTTTGCTGCTTCTCCGGTAACTTTTGTATTTCATTGCTAGGTTGCTGGGTTCTTTAAAGGGATGTCTTTCCCATTGGCTAGCATTGCTGTCTACAATTCTGTGGTCTTTGGTGTCTTCAGCAATACTCAAAGGCTTATAAGTCAGCATCGCTATGGAAACCCAAGCCATGCTCCTGACCTCTCAGATTTGGCTGTTGCTAGCATGGCAGCAGGGTTTATTTCAGTAGGAATCGGTGGCCCAGTGGACCTGGTAAAGATAAGGCTACAGATGCAAACACAAACTCCACTTGCAGGTAGGAAGATGATCTTGTTTTTTAGGAATATGATATGGTTTCAGTCTTGGAGGGAGACGTTTGACTCAGTCCTGCTATATTCATTTTGGAGGATTGTGGTATCTGTAGGCCCTGTTCTTGCATTTGCAAAAAAGCCCTAGGATTGTTGGATTGGAAAGAGAATGCCGAAAAGCCAAGGCAGGTCTAAAGTCTTCCTCCTCAAAATTGGGTCACGGGTGGTCTTTTTATGCTGTCTTTGATTTTCATTCTTTAATAAGACGTTTTAGAAAGCGATATACATATTCTAAATTGGTGGATGATAGTGTGGTCTTTGAAATTGCAATAAATGCAGAAACATGACCAATAACATTAGCCAAGTCAATTTCTTGTACACAACAGGAGACACATTAATGTGCTAGTTAGGGATGTGTGATTGTTTTGAGACAAAAAAGAAAAAAATACAGTGGAACAGCTTTGTTTAATTTAGTTTCAAAATAAAATGCCTATATGAAATTTGTTTTGCTTTGAAATAGCACACACTATTTTTCAAATAGCAGAAGCTATGTTTGATGCAAAGGAACCCACAAATACAATGAACGGAAGGACTCGGCCCCCAAAACAAAACTAATGTTATGGAAACCATGGCTATGTCAACCCCCATTGGTGGTTTCCTGTCTCCCAACTTTTTAAATTTTGCTCTATAGAAAGAATTTCCATTTTGCTTACCACCAACCTTGTTGCATTTGATGTGTCTTCAGAGCAAAACGTATACAAATATCTCGCTCTCTCGCTCGCTCTCGCTCTTGCTTGCTCGCTCGCTCTCTCGCTCTGGCTCTCTCTCGTTCTCTCTCTCTCTCTCGCTGTCTCTCTCTCTCTCTCTCTCTCGATATCTATCTGTCTACCCAGTCCTCGGGACACACCTATCCACTCAGGTGGTTATCCTGAAAATCTGACTAGCTAGGTGTGTCCCGAGGACTGGGTTGAGAACCACTGGGGTATACGTGTCTGTGTGTGTATATAAAGAGTGAGAACATGATTTTAAGTCATTTATGTGTGTAAACCAGAGAGTTATACACAGAACTAGACAATTGTAGTTAGATGTTTGGTATGTGCTTAAAGTTACACATGTATAACTTGTACACATGCAACTTTACCCATGTCAAGTGAAAAAATAACCTAGGGTTTGCATTTATGTGCATACTTTTGAAAATTTACACATGTGCTTAAAATAGCCCAGAAAAGTTGTGCATGCCAGAGAGCAGGTGAAAATATAAGCACGTACAGTCCCGGGGGTGATTTTCAAAGCAAGAGCAGGTGAATACTTTCATTTTGAACATTTGCCAGTACCTGCTACAAAGAACCATGTGCGTATGATTCATGACTCTCATGTTTGCAACCACTGAGTACCTGAGTTACACAAAACCCTTTTCCATGATATTAAGGTTATTAGATGATCATCAGGAATCTGCTGTGTTGATCTGGGTTTTGTTACCCATTGCATACAAATGGATAAAACCAATAGAGGTTTGCATTAGTTAGTGCACATTAGGTTTGTGAGTATGCCTTAATTTTGGGGCAAAACCAAAAGAATCATGAGCTCAAATTTAGTACTTGTATGTATGTAAATGCATTAATGTTGGAAGTTTAGCCTTGAGGAAACAAAACAACCTCTCGTGGCAACACTTCCGTTTTACTCAATTTTAAAGAGCCCCACCGGAGCTTTCAAACGTAGATAAACACCATATAGTTGTGTGACCTACACCAAAACGTGTGCCAAAATATGTCAATTTCAACAGTTTTGCATATCAATTTTGCATAACAAAAACCGCTGGTTTCCATCAGCTTTTGATCAAAGCCATAGGATACCAGGGAAACACCCAGATGAGTCCCATGGAGGATCATAAATAAGGTGAAGGTCCAGGTATGCTGTTTTGGGGGACCTCTGCTCCTAGAGAGGCCCTGTGGGGACAGTCTGATCTTGGGAGAGGGGGGGGGGCCTTTTGGGAAGGTGATCTTTTGGGAGGTTCTTATTTTGGGAAGATCTAATCTTGAGAGAGGACTTGATTGTAGGGCTTTGCTGTCCAGGGTAGGAATGTCGATGAGGGGGAGGACTATCCATAGGTGAGATCAGACTCTGGATTGGTTGAAGGGATTAGATCACATTGGGGAAATCAGATCAGGGGTGGGGGGCCTTTGATGCAAATTTTTTTTAAGTACTTGGGGCAGCACTGAGGCCTGCATACCATACCTCAGCAGGCGGCACAGGTGCACCCGCACTGTTTGCAAAGGCATGAAACATGGGGCCTGTGCCCTATGTAGTAAACAGAGGGCAGATGCTGGCATCGCCCCCTGAATTTACCACACAAGCTTTGCACTTATCATACCTTAAATTTCATATTTAAGGTAAGGTAAGGGCACAATCGTACTGCCCCTTAGTGTGCTAAATTTATTTAGCATGCACTAATTGACTTAGCAGACCTTAGTTTGTCAGCATGGTTAATTAGACACACTAAACATTCCTTATTAAAACGAATGCATGGAAACTAGCTGAAAGACCCCAAAGTCAGGAAGCATTTGTGAACCCCCCTAAAAGCGAACTGCATTTTTCTTGCCTGTACATATCCCTGAAAACCATCACTGGCTCACTTGTTGCAGGTTTCTTTAAAAACCATATTACCCGTTTACAGCTAGTTACTAGAATGCGTTACTGTGCTAACATTGCTATTTTACTACTAGTCCCTAATCACTAATGACAGATGCTAAGCTGGTAGTGCACACTTAGTAACTCTAGCTATAGATACAACCCTAAGCAAGCACTGCAGCATAAATTGCAAACATGACCATATCGTCTGGTAACTCTATCTAGCTAACAGGACCAAGGAGCTCGGATGACTGCCGGGCACATTCATCCACAGCAGCTCTCATCTTCCAGTCCTGAGCAGTGAATTCCAATGACTTCAGCTACACTGCTGAGGCTGCTGAGCCACTGAGCCTTTAGCTACCTTCTATTTTTTTAAAGCAGATAATTTTAGCTCACTTAAGAATTATTAACAGCACCTGATTGAACAATATTTTTTTAAAGGAGGCCAACAGCTGTATTTTTTAATTCAAGATACAAATAGGCTCTGAGATTTGTGGCCAAAGGTTGTGGTAAAAGCTGTAACATAACTGTGCTTAAAGGTTTGGACAAGTTCCTGGAGGAAAAATCCATAAACCATTATTAAAGTAGACTGGGGGAACTGTACTGCTTATCCCTGGGACTAGCACCATGGAATCTCATCCTACCAAGTACTTGTGACCTGGACTGACCAGGATATTGGGCTTGAAGGCCCCTTGGTCTGCCTAGTATGGGAAATATTATGTTCTTATGCTCTTATTTTTAAAGAGGATCCCCTTTAAAAAAATATTCCTCAAGTTTTAAAAAGTACCTAGATGTTCAGTGCGGTGCAGAAGGTCTAGATATTCTTTTTCCTATTTTCAGTAGATTTTGTGTACAGTGGCACTTCAATATCCTTCTCTACGCATAATACATTGTGTTCTGTGGGGAAGGCAGGTAAGGAGCATTCCAAGGGTGGGACTGCAAATGCACGGAATCTACATGCATAGGAACCCTGTGATGGGATATATAGAAAGTTACCCGTCCCTCTCCAAAGGGATTATCAGCAGTCCACTTTAACAGGCTAAAACTCAGAACTCAGAGCTGAGCGGGTGTGACTCAGCCAGAGGGATTAAGAAGCCAGCTATGTGCACAAGGCAGAGGAGAGCCCTGTGGAGGCAGAAAGCTCTTTCCAAGTTTTCATTATCATGAAAAGTATAGGGGATATCACAGTACCTTTGTCTCTATACCATTCAGGTATTAGGATGGCAGAATGAGAGCTTTTCTGCTGTTCATGCTCTTGGGCAGGAATAAATCACAACAAAGTAAACCCCCAAACAAAAAAGTAGAATGACGATACAATTGAAGAAGAAAGATAGCGCCACTAGAGCACTGAAGCAATAACAAAGTCTTAAAGTATTTTTTGCCGAACAGTTTGTGTGGAGGAATTAACCTCACATTAACAGACTTTCCATTTTAATAAGTTTTCATTTAACTTTGTTTAACTTAGTGTAGAAAAACATTTGAAAGATTACTGAATCACTTATCCGAAGCCGAGACGTTGAAAAACGCAGGGAATGCAGTCTGGTGTCATTGACACAGTACCGCATTTTGAAACAATTTTATTTATTTATTTACATTCTCTTATATACCGCGCTATTCTGCATCAGTGCGGTTTACATTGAATAAACTGAAATTACATTGAACAGGGCATTATAACTTGGAGATAACTATTTTACAGGGAACATGGGCTATGGAGGGTTAAGTGGCTTGCCCAAAACCACAAGGAGCACCTGTGGGACTAGAAACCCCAGTCCTTCCGGCCCAAGGTTGCTGTCCTCTAGTGGGATTTGAACCTTCGACCTCTGGCCTGAAGTACCTTGCCCTAACTACTAGGCCACTCCTCCACTCAATCCATTTTGAAAGGTTCTGCGTCAGGAAATCTTCTAGAATTGCCCCATAGTGTTGTGTCAAGTCCACTCTTTTCATGTGTATTATCCAAAATGTTTGTGACAAAGGCCTGACGCTCTTCAACAGGGCCCTGTACATCCATTGGCTGTCTGCTGCATGCCCAGCAGATTCCACCCCAAATGTGGAATAAGTGCCAGGAACGGTGTTGAACGCAGTCTGCAGTTCACTCTACACCTTTGTAACACTGCAGGAGTGTCCTCATTGCCCGATTCTGGCTTTGGGGATCCCCCGAGGGTCAGGCGGTGGGGTGGTAGGGCCGCTATGCTTTGGAGGCAATCGGGTGCTCCAGCTGGATGTGCTGGTGCCATGGTGATGGGACGCCACAGCACCAGCATACCAGCCAAAGCATTGTGCGGACAGGACATGTGGATGCCGGGATGGCTACCATGACTGAATCTGGTGCATGCTGGGTCATTCAAGTGCTTGATTCTGCAACCATGGGAACGTATAGCTCCTGCGGTTGTGGAATCTGGTACAAAGTGGCCCCATCAATATTTTGGGTGTCCAGATGGCCCTGATGTGCACAGATCAGAGTCAGCCTCTTTGTGTTTGTTTGTGATTTGTGTATTGTTTGTAATATATTTTATGCAAGATTTATTATTTCTTATGCTTTAATGTAATCTGCTTAGAACAGACAGTAATTAGTGGAGTATTAATGTTTTTAAATAAAATAAATACTATTCGATCCATTAACTTACCCGAAATGGCACCAGATGATTACTCACTTCGTCCACTGCCAAATTAGGCTTCTTCACCTAGGTCAAAGAAGTACATATTTCAGTACTGTAGAAAATTCAGCTTCCTTCATACCGGCATTTACAAGATGAACCAACCTGGGTATCAATAAATCCACTGAAATCTGGACTATACTTACGATACAGAGTCCAGTATAAGAAAGGTCAGTTTCATTTATCCCAACACCTCTTAAACTAGGTGCCCCTTATAAAATTACCCTCATGGGAGATAGTTTTATAATGAGCTGCATAAATTACGCTCCTTCAAAGCATGTAAGTGACGTATTTTCAATGATTTACATGCGTTAATGGGTCTTCATGTGGTCGCTATTCTATAGGTACGCGCATCAGGCTGATGACTCATACTCTCACTGTGAGCATGCACATGGGCAGGGTAAAGCACAAATCTACGCATGTAAGTTATAAAATACTGTGACTTATGCGCACGGGCATCATTTACAGCCACTCTAGGGCTGATGTGAAGTGCTTGTGCCTACATTTAATGTGTGTTTCTGGACACAGACACCCCTATTTTATATGGAAAGTAGGCGCCTTGCTTTTCTTTATAAAATAGGCTTAAGATAGGTGCATTCTGGATGCCTAAAACCAGGTACCTTGTTCTGAAATTATGCTCACGATTCCTCCAGTTGGGAAATAACTTCTAATGCTGTTCAAATGTATTTTATTTTTATCTCAGTTTGTGATCATTTATTTGTGTGACTTAATGCATTAGTCAGAGAATGAGAAAGGAAGAGTAAATGTGAGAACATCAGACACAAATCCAGTAGTAGTTCAGTCCGTTTCACCATTGAATGACTCCTTTTCCATTCTCTGTTTTCTTTCCTAATCGCCAGCAAACATAACCCTTGGTCCCAGGCCTATGGGATTTTCTGAGCAGCCTGCATACAGAGGGCCAGTTCACTGTCTTGGTACCATTCTACAGCAGGAGGGATTAGCGGGCATATATAGAGGAGCAAATGCAATGCTTCTGAGGGATGTGCCTGGATATTGTCTATACTTCATCCCTTATTCGTTCCTCTGTCAATGGAGCATCCCAGATGGGCACACTACAGCAAACGCCTATTCCGTGTGGATGGCCGGAGGGATTGCAGGTACTGCTTGTGAAAACATACAATTTTTCAAGCATTTAAGAGAAGGGATACCTTCTAAAGGACCAACAGATCTCTTCAGATGGGACCATTAGTAGAAGAAGAGAAGGAAATGTCTGTCTAGAGTACACAGAATGTAGAATTTATTTAGCTGATAGAGTAATAAGCTCAATCTGTTCATGTAACTGGAAGGTGCAACCCTAGATGGTTTAATAGAAATGAGTTTCAGAATATTAACTCATTAACAACCAGTGTGTCAGCAGTGCTAGACTTTAAGAGGCTGATTTTATAAGGGAGCTGCATAAAGATACTTGCCATTTACACATGTTCAAGGACTCTCATATGTGCGTAAATGAACACTCGTGCATGTTTTTTTGCTGGTGACTATTTGAAAGCATACGTGTAAGTCCTATAGCATGTACTTGCAGTTTGGGGTGTGCACAGGAGCAGATTTTGGGCAGAGGGTAGGTGGAGTGCAATTCATACTATAACTTACATTTCTGACAAATCTATGTGTGGGTGTTTAAGCTTGTCATAGAGCAAGAATTGTCATGATTAGTTTCAAGCATGTTTTCACATAACTTATGTCCCTATTTTATAACATCTAGTCACACATACTTCAGTTTATAAAACAGGCGCCCAATTCATGTGCAACAACACACGCTAACTGCACAGGCATCTACGATATGACCCTCAAGGCTTTAGAAGCGTGTAAAGCATGTTTTACATGTGGAAAACGGTTCTTATGAAATTGCACAGCCAAATAAGCATGTAACAAGTAAGCAAGCAGGATGAATGCACCTGCTGTCATGTAGACCGTGTATAAATGTTTCCAGGGGCACAATTTGGGCAGAACTGGGGCAGAGATGTCACACATTTACACATGATTCAAAACTGTGACTTGGACAGTACCAAGAATGTATCAATCTTGATATTTATTTTGGTCATGTTTCCAAAGTGGAAGTTCACATTTTAACCCTCATTCTTAGAAAATGGTACACCGGGGTCACAGTCAAAGAAATAGATGCACTCATGACTGATAAGGTTTGGCAGGCTGTATCAGCTAAGACCTAAAGGATCAAAGATCACAAAGCAGTTTTCATCAGGATCGCTAGTTTTTGTTCTCTGCCCTCCACCCGCTCGACCATCCGACCATCTCACCGGACTTAACCTTCTGAACAGAATTGGTATTTATTGACTACAGCTTGTAGTAATCTTTCAATGTTGTACTGCGATGGTTCACAGTAAACAATTAGAATGCGAGTAAAATGAGACTATGAAAGGCTGGTTTTCAAAGGAATCTAGACAGACAGTGAAACAGGCAAATTAACATTGCCAAACGACTCTAGAATTTCAGGAATGGGTTAATCCCGTGATGTTTTCATCCCATTGTATGCAGGGACTTTTGGTTCAGATATCCTGTTGCATTCCTTAAGAAAAACAAGACAAAAAGCCCCTGCATTCATATTGAGTTACTGCAGGGTAGTGATTCCTGTGGTGAACTAAACTGTGGTAGAATCTAAGATTTTACCATACCTTAGTTACGTTCCCCTCTTAAGAGTTAATGCAGATTGCTTGAGTGGGAGGCGACAAAGGGTACAGGTAAATGGAGCTCACTCTGAGGAGAAGGAGGTTACCAGTGGTGTGCCCCCGGGATCTGACCTTGGTCCGATTGTTTTTAACATCTTTGTTAGTGATATAGCAAAAGGGCTGTGGGGCAAGATTTGCCTCTTTGCGGATGATACCAAAATCTGCAATAGAGTAGACACCCAGGAAGGTGTAGATAACATGAGGAGGGATCTAGCTAAGCTTGAAGAGTGGTCTAGAATTTGGCAGCTGAAATTTAATGTTAAACAATGCAAGGTCATGCATTTGGGCTGCAATAATCCAAGGGAGCAATATAGTATAGGGGGTGAAGTACTTTTGTCCACTAAAGAAGAGCAGGACCTAGGCGTGGTTGTGTCTGTTGATCTTAAACAGGTAGAAAAGGCAACAGCAAAAGCTAGAAGTTTGCTTGGGTGCATAGGTATAGGAATGACCAGCAGAAGAAAGGAGGTGATAATGCCTCTGTATAAGTCTTTGGTGCGACCTCATTTGGAGTATGGTGTGCAATTCTGGAGACCGCACCTTCAAAAGGATGTGAAGAGGATGGAGTCGGTGCAGAGGGTTGCTACTAAAATGGTTAATGGTCTTCATTATAAAGCATATGAGGACAGACTTAAGGATCTTAATATGTACACCTTAGAGGAAAGGCGGGATAGAGGTGATATGATTCAGACGTTTAAATAACTCCGTGGCATAAATGTACAGGAGGAGAGCCTCTTTCAATTGAAAACAAATTCTGCTACGAGGGGACATGGGATGAGGGTGAAGGGAGATAGATTCAGGAGTGATATGCGTAAATATGTCTTTACGGAAAGAGTGGTGGATTCGTGGAATAGTCTCCCAGTGGAGGTGGTAGAGATGAGGACAGTAACTGAATTCAAAAAAGCATGGGACCAACACAGAGGATCTCTAAAGGTAAAAAGGGGACTGTTGTAGTTGTTGATACGAAAGGACAGACTAGATAGGCCATGTGGTCTTTTTCTGTCATCAATTTTCTGTATTTCTATGTCCCTATTTCATGCCTGTTTCATAAAGTAAGGTATGCAGGTACTTCACTTTATAAAGTAGGGGGGCAAGTAGACAAAACCTCCTTGACAGACTTGCCAGAAGCACTTAAAACTGCTCTATGGAAGGTGTAAATGCTTGCACTTAGATTTTTCAAGAACATTTTATTTATTTTTTATACCGTGCTCTTTTAGAATCAGTGCGGTTTACATGTATACTAACAGGTACTTTTTATTCCCTTGTCCCTGAAGGGCTCACAATCTAAGTGCACCTGAAGCAATGAAGGGTTAAGTGGCTTGCCCAAGGCCACAAGGAGTGGCCATGGGACTAGACCCCAGTCCCTCCGGCCTGAGGTTGCTTGTCCCCATGTGGCAATTGAACCCCTGGCCTTCTGGCCTGAGGTAACCTGTCCCAACCACTGAGCCACTCCTCCCTCCCTAAACATGCATAAGTTTATAGTGTGTTATAACTTATGTAGGTAAATTGGCACTCCGTGTATTTTCAGAATAGCAACTGAGCACATTATGCATGTGAATCACTAAAATACCATTATTTACACGTGTTCACACATGTGTAAGCATAAGTATGCCTTATAAAATAACTGTCTAAGTATGTTTTCAGCAAAAAAAACCTTAAAGAATGCAACTGCAGTTAATTTCATTTAGGGTTTGCATTTTGTGATGCAATTATGTATTTGTATTTAGTAATTAATGCAGAAGAGAACCAGGCAATCTGAGGTTTTCTGAAGAAAGCAAAACAAGTTGTGCTGCTTGTCAATGTTGTTAATTTACTACCTGCTTAAACTGCATATAACTGAGGTTTTGTCTTGCTGAGAAATAATTCACAACACATTTCAACTAACTGTGTCTTATGTACCAACATTTTTTAGTTTTTGCTGGTATTTTTTTTGAAGGTGTGAGAAATGTCTGCCTGAAAATAACTGGGAAACTGGAATCTGAAGAGCAGTTCCAAGTAATTTTATTCACTGTGACCTGACACAGCCATGTTTCAGCTTTAACATGCCTGCGTCAGCACAGTGTCACAAATAAAACATTAAAAATACATATAAATAAAGTTCAAAAATATAATACATAAAGAATGCATACCAGGGAGCAAACTGGAACACACAAAAAACGAAAAACAACAAAAGGGGGAAAAAAAGAAATAAAAAAACATTAGCAATATAAAATAAGTGGCACCTTTAAGAACATAAGAACATAAGAACATAAGAAATGCCATACTGGGTCAGACCGAGGTCCATCAAGCCCAGTATCCTGTTTCCAACAGTGGCCAATCTAGGTCATACGTACCTAGCAGTTTCCCCAAAAGACACAGGTTCTGCAGTGCTTGTACTAGGCCAAGCATTGATATCCTGGGTCCCTTTTTAATAGTGGTTTATGGACCTTTCCTCCAGGAACTTGTCCAAACCTTTTTTAAACCCAGCTATACTAACAGCCCTTACCAGGGCCGGATTTACCTAGAGTGAGGCCCTACGCCAACAAAAATTGTGGGCCCCCAGCAGGGGCGGCCCAAGGGGGGTGCGGACCTCATTTGCATAAGGGGCCTCATTTGCATAAATATTTGCATAATGTTACCATATACTAACTTTTAGTAAACATGCCTCTTAATGAGTGTATGGATAAAGAAAGACTAAAAGATTTCTACATTACTATAATCCAGTGCCAACTGCCAGACACATTAGGAACTACTACAAACACTGCCCATAGTAAACCCGCCGTATCCTAACAGCACTACCAGGACTCACAAAGCACCATACTCTACCAATCAAAAGGCAACACTGCAAATATTAAACCAATACATTTCAGAGAACAACAATACATGACCTACTGGGGAAAGAGAACAAGTGGCAATGTCAAATAGGAATTATATAAACAGAACACCTCAGCTCAGTTACACATGCAGAACATAGACCATCACCAAACAAGTAATCACAATTTAGAAATAGGAAGACAATAATTAAACTGGGAATCCCAAAAGCCTAACTTGGAATGTACAACACTGTAGAAATAAAACAATACATTAATTTGCTCTTGTACTAAACAAAGCACAGATGTTAATGATGCACATTTACCAGAGCTGACATATTCCAATTAATAAATTCAAAATAAAGAGATATTTTTCTACCTTTTGTGCATTTTTTTCAGCTGCAATTGCTCCAGCCACTTTCTTCTGGTTTCTTCGTGTCTTCTGCTAACTCTCCATCGTCTGCTGTCCATTTGTCCTTTCTTCTCTCTTCTAGATTTTTTTCCATTCTCTCTCTACATCTGCTTTAACATACTAATCTTTCTCCTTTTGCTCTTTCCTCATTCCTATTTCATCCACTCAAATTTTACCCCTCCATCCTCAATCCCCACTTACTCTCCCAATACCCGGCCAATTGTAGATTTTTTATCCCTCCCACACAAAATATTTTTCCCTTCTCCATTTTACTCTTCCAGCCCCATCCCATTCTAATCCTCCCCCAACATCAGCTCCCTTCTAGTTCCAGCCTCACCCAGCATCCATTCCCTTCTAGTCCCTGCATCAGCCCATTTCCAGTCCTAGCCATCCATCAGCCCATTTCCAGTCCTAGCCCCCCCATCACCCCACTTACAGTCCTTAACCCCCCATCACCCCATTTTCAGTCCTTAACCCCCCATCACCCCATCACCTCATGAATGCACCAAAATATGACCTTGAGAATATACCACTGGAATTTAAAGACTGCCTGCAAAATCGATTTGCTGCTTTAGATACAAATGACAGAGCTCCGGAAGAGTTATGGAATGACATCAAGAAGGTTGTGCTGGAAGAAAGCGAGAAGTCTCTACAAAAGGTGAAAAAGCAAAAACGGCCAAAATGGATGACGGAAGAAACTCTGAAAATTGCCCAGAAACGCAGAGAAGCTAAAGCCAAAGGAGAAAGAAAGACAATCGCAGAACTCAACAGAGATTTCCAACGTGCAGCAAGACAGGACAAGGAAAAGTACTACAATGACACTTGCAAGGAAATAGAAGCAGAAACTATTAGAGGAAGAACAAGATCGGCTTTCCTAAAGCTGCGAGAGTTAAAGAAAAAGTTCCAGCCCCGAATTGGAATGTTACAAGATGCTCAAGGTTCTATGTTGAATGATGCTGAGAAGATCAAGAAAAGGTGGAAGGAATATACAGAGTTTTTATATGATAAAGATCAAGTGGACCAACAGCCGTTTCAACCTATACCTTATGATCAGGAACCATTGGTGATGAAAGAAGAAGTTGAAGCAGCATTGAAAGCCTTATCAAAGAACAAAGCACCAGGCATTGATAGCATTCCCATAGAAGTATTGCAGCAATCTGATGCAGCTGTTACCGTACTTACAAGGCTCTGCCAAGAAATATGGAAGACAACATCATGGCCAACTGACTGGAAAAGATCTGTGTTTATACCAATACTAAAGAAAGGTGATCCAACTGACTGTGGAAATTATCGCACAATCGCTCTGATCCCACATGCCAGCAAGATTCTACTGAAGATTATTCAAAAGAGACTACAGCCATACCTAGAACAAGAACTACCTGAAGTGCAAGCAGGGTTCAGGAAAGGGCGAGGAACGAGAGACATCATTGCGGATGTGAGATGGATCCTTGAAAAGACTAAAGAATACCAAAAGGATATCTATTTGTGCTTTATCGACTATAGCAAGGCTTTTGACTGTGTAAACCATGAGAAACTCTGGGCCACATTAAGAAGCATGGGTATACCAAAACACCTGATCGTTCTCTTGCGTAATCTGTACATTGATCAAGAAGCAACAGTTCGAACGGAACAAGGAGAAACAGAATGGTTTAAAATAAGCAAAGGTGTAAGACAAGGCTGCATACTTTCCCCCTACCTGTTTAATTTATATGCAGAACAAATCATCAGAGAAGCAGGACTGTATGAAGACAACAGAGGTGTGAAGATTGGTGGAAGACTCATCAACAACCTTCGCTATGCTGATGATACCACATTACTGGCTGAAAGCGAAGATGATCTGAAACATTTGCTTCTCACAATCAAAGAACATAGTCTCAAAATGGGCCTGCACCTTAATGTAAAGAAGACAAAGATCATGACAACTGGCATAATCAACAGGTTCATCGTTGAAGGAGAAGAAATTGAAATTGTGAACAACTTTAACCTACTTGGATCAACTATCAATAAAGAAGCAACAAGCAGTCAAGAAATCAGACGACGCATTGCTCTTGGCAGAATGGCTATGAAAGACCTAGATAAGATTCTCAAGAGCAGAGATGTGTCTCTCCATACAAAGATTCGACTTGTTCAAGCCATGGTATTTTCAATAACATCATATGGATGTGAAAGCTGGACAGTGAAAAAGACAGACAGGAAGAAAATTGATGCCTTTGAATTATGGTGCTGGCGGCGAATACTGTGTATACCATGGACTGCCCGAAGAACAAACCAGTCGGTACTAGAGGAGATCAAACCTAAGCTTTCTTTAGAAGCTCAGATGACAAGACTTCGGCTTTCATACTTCGGACACATCATGCGAAGAGAGAGATCATTAGAGAAAGACATCATGCTTGGCAAGATAGAAGGTCAACGCAAAAGAGGAAGGCCAGCAATGAGATGGATCGCTACAATAACAGCAGCTACGGGTACCAGTCTGTCGTCAATGAGCCGCCTGACTGAAGACCGAACACAATTTAGGATAGCTATCCAGAGGGTCGCCATGAGTCGACTCCGACTCGACGGCACTTAACAACAACATAACCCATTACCAGTCCTAACCCCCCATCAGCCCACTTCCAGTCCTAACCCCATCAACCCATTTCCAGTCAGCCCCCCATAGCCCATTGCCAGTCCTACCCCCCCCATCAGCCCACAGCCCATTACCAGTCCTAACCCCATCATCCCACCTCCAGTTTTAACCCCCCAGCCCATTTCCAGTCCTAGCCCCCCATAGCCCATTACCAGACAACCCCCATCAGCCCACAGCCCATTACCAGTCTTAACCCCCCCAAAGCCCATTACCAGTTCTAACCCCCCCCAACAGCCCATTACCAGTCCTAACCCCCCCCCAACAGCCCATTACCAGTCCTAACCCCATCAGCCCACCTCCAGTCTTAACCCCCCAGCCCATTTCCAGTCCTAGCCCCCCCCCTAGCCCATTACCAGACAGCCCCCATCAGCCCACAGCCCATTACCAGTCTTAACCCCCCCAAAGCCCATTGCCAGTTCTAAGCCCCCCCCAACAGCCCACAGTCCATTACCAGTCCTAACCCCATCAGCCCACCTCTAGCCTTAACCCCCCCCAGCCCAGCCCATTTCCAGCCCCAGCCCCCCAATAGCCCATTACCAGCCCTACCCCCCCAGTCCATTTCCAGCCCCAGCCCCCCCAATAGCCCATTACCAGCCCTACCCCCCCCAGTCCATTTCCAGCCCCAGCCCCCCCAATAGCCCATTACCAGTCCTACCCCCCCCCATAGTCCATTACCCGTCCTACCCCCCCCATAGCCCATTACCAGTCCTACCCCCCCCCCATAGCCCATTACCAGTCCTACTCCCCCCGGCCTAAAGTAAAATTTAATTTAAAAAAAAACCCTGGTGGCTGCCGCCGCGGGGCCCCCTCGGCTGCCGCGGGGGCCCCGTCTACAAGCGGGTCGGGTCGGGTCGGGTCGGGTCGGGTCCGGTCGGGTCTCTCTCCCTCCCTCGCTGCAGGCTGCAGGCTGCGAGAGACGCGTCTCTCGCAGCCTGCAGCGAGGGAGGGAGGGAGAGAGACCCGACCGGACCCGACCCGACCGGACCCGACCAGCTTGTAGACGGGGCCCCCGCGGCAGCAGAGGGGGCCCCGCGGCGGCAGCCACCAGGTTTTTTTTTTAAATTAAATTTTACTTTAGGCCGGGGGGGGGGGGTAGGACTCCTACCCCCCCCCCGGCCTAAAGTAAAATTTAATTTAAAAAAAAACCTGGTGGCTGCCGCCGCGGGGCCCCCTCTGCTGCCGCGGGGGCCCCGTCTACAAGCTGGTCGGGTCGGGTCCGGTCGGGTCTCTCTCCCTCCCTCGCTGCAGGCTGCGAGAGACGCGAAGGGAGAGCGTCTCCTCGCGTCTGTGTTAAGCCCGCAGGGGCTGATGGGAAATCCCATCAGCCCCTGCGGGCTTAACACAGACGCGAGGAGACGCTCTCTCTTCGCGTCTCTCGCAGCCTGCAGCGAGGGAGGGAGGGAGAGAGACCCGACCGGACCCGACCCGACCGGACCCGACCAGCTTGTAGACGGGGCCCCCGCGGCAGCAGAGGGGGCCCCGCGGCGGCAGCCACCAGGTTTTTTTTTTAAATTAAATTTTACTTTAGGCCGGGGGGGGGGGGGGGAGGACGCCAACCCCCCCCCCGGCCAAAAGTAAAATTTTATTTTAAAAAAAAACCGGGTGGGGGCCGCCCCGGGGCCCCCTCTGCTGCCGCGGGGGCCCCGTCTACAAGCTGGTCGGGTCGGGTCCGGTCGGGTCTCTCTCCCTCCCACGCTGGAGGCTGCGAGAGACGCGAAGGGAGAGCGTCTCCTCGCGTCTGTGTTAAGCCCGCAGGGGCTGATGGGAAATCCCATCAGCCCCTGCGGGCTTAACACAGACGCGAGGAGACGCTCTCTCTTCGCGTCTCTCGCAGCCGGGAGGGAGGGAGGGAGACGAGACGAGACCCGACCCGACCCGACCAGACCAGCTTGTAGACGGGGCCCCCGCGGCAGCAGAGGGGGCCCCGCGGCGGCAGCCACCAGGTTTTTTTTTTAATCGAGTTGAAAAAAAAACAACCCTGGTTCTATTTTTTGGGGGCCCCTGCCGGTTGTGGGCCCTACGCCATGGCGTACATGGCGTATACGTAAATCCGGCCCTGGCCCTTACTACATCCTCCGGTAACAGATTCCAGAGTTTGATTACACGTTGAGAGAAGAAATATTTTCTCCTATTTGTCTTAAATAGTTTACCCTGTAGCTTCATTACATGCCCCCTAGTCCTTCTATATTCTGATAGCGTAAACAATTTATCCACGTTTATCCGTTCCACTCCATTCATTAATTTATACACCTCTATCATATCTCCCCTCAGCCGCCTCTTTTCTAGGTTAAAGAGCCCTAACCTTTTTAGCCTCTCTTCATAGGAGTAGCCTTCCATCCCCTTCACCAATTTGGTGGCTCTTCTCTGTACTTTTTCTAATAACTCTATGTCCTTTTTAAGATACGGTGACCAGAATTGCACACAATATTCAAGGTGCGGTCGTACCATGGAGCGATACAGAGGCATTATAATATCCTTTGTTTTATTCTCCATCCCTTTCCTTATGATACCTAGCATTCTATTTGCTTTCTTGGCCGCCGCTGCACACTGGGCGGAGGGTTTTAACATGTTATCCACGATGACTCCTAAATCTTTTTCCTGGGTGGTGGTTTCTAATGTGGAGCCTTGCATCTTGTAACTATAGTGTGGGTTGTTCTTTCCTAGGTGCATAACTTTGCACTTGTCCACATTAAATTTCATCTGCCATTTGGATGCCCAGTCTTCCAATTTATCCAGATCCTCCTGCAGTTTTCCACAATCCTCTTGGGTTTTAACAACTTTAAACAGTTTTGTGTCATCTGCAAATTTGATTACCTCACTAGTTATTCCCTTTTCCAGGTCATTTATGAATATGTCAAAAAGTAGCGGACCCAGTAGAAATAAATATAAAAACAAGTGAGCAGCCACATTTCTTATTTTAAAACCAAAAAACGTATCCATAGAACCTAATCAGAAAGTTTTAGGGAATCCGTGTAATATAAAAAGAAGAAAAATGCATTGAATATGTCCTTCTAAAATTCGGATGACGTGTAAGAAATTATAATAAGATTTTGAATAAAAGGAAGAATAAGAGCCATAAAAAGCTTTATGAAAGGTACTATAGGAATATCCTTTCAAAAGCAGTCAGCCAGTTTCACAATAAAACAGGGGTAAATAGTAAATAAACTTAGGAAAGCACAATAAATTATGTACTATTTAAAACTATCCTGCGGGCAGTAAAGCAGAACCATATTATGAAACCAGCTGTAAAGAGCTCTGTAAATCTAGCATATCAACGTTCTGAAAGCATACTGGTCACCAGTACATAACAAATGTAGATCAGCACCATAATTTATTTATAATGGTGGCAAGCGACCATTGTTATATATTACGAGCCTGATATTCGAAAGGCATTTACATGGTTTACAGCCTAGCAAACTGTGTAAATGCTTTAACCAGTAATATTCAATGATACCTATCTGGGTGGCATCGGGCATATTGGGGACATTCTGGGGTGGAGCAGATGCGGGGAGTCCCGATAACCGGGTAGCAGCGATATTGGACCGCTACCCGGTTAACCCTCCACAGCCAAAACCAGGTGAGATGTTGGCTTGCCTAGTTCTAGCCATGGCTGCTAACTCATTAGTGGTCCAATATCACCGCTACCCGGTTAGTCTCTGCGGCTGACTCCATATGGTGCCTAACCTGGATGTCCAATGCTGTCCCCGCAGCATTGAATATCTGTGTTTAGAGATCAGTAGGGAGGGCTATGCGCCAACATGCATATTTGTAGATAGCTGTAGATAGTTCCCCAGTTTGAAATCCAAGTTGTATCACCCATTCAATGTAAGTGCTTAACAGCTCTCCTGTTCCGCACAAAACTGTTATCTGTAAACTGCGCTGATTTCAAAGAGCGCGGTATATAAAAGCATTAAAATAAATAAATAGCCTGCCCAACAGAATATCAGGCCCTAAAAGACAGCTTGTGTACACTGGCCAAATGTCACCAATTAGATGTAAGAACCACGTTTGCAAACAGAAACCAACATGGCAGAGTCTGGCTATATTTCATTATTTTTGTTTATGAATTTAAGAATTGTACACTTAGGAGCATGTCTATTAAAACACGTTAGCTGCTCCTGCGGGGCTATTATAGATTTATCACGCTGTGGTAACAGCTAATGCGCAAGAAAAACAGATGTGTGGTGGTGGGGTGCGATCAGGTGTGGCGATTGTTGGCAGCCACTGCACAAATCTATTTCATGCGGTGGCTGCCAAAATCGAGCCCAATCGTGGCTGCAGATAACACCACCTTTTGAGGTACCGTTATCTGCTTTAAAGCCCATTAATGTGGCAATGTGACTGTAACTATTTGCCCTTAAGGCAATTGGGCACCTCCTTTAACAATATTGTCAGTGCCACGGTGTAGAGAATTGACAATATCAAAAAACAATGTCCTGCTAGAGGAAACTGGAATCCCCAAAGATTTGGGATTACCCCTAGTAGTTAAGAAATGTCTGTACTGTTGAGGATCATAAAACATGCAGCAATTATTATCCAACTTAAGCAAACATTTGCAAGATGATCATAAAAGAAATGTAGCCCCAATAGATTCCAATTCTTGATGCATCAGGAGAAATTGTCCCCTTTTCAGTTGGGTTACAAAGCGAACATCTAAACTTTTAGTCCAACCTCTCTACTACGAAAATACAATCTCAAAGTCCAAGCTCTATCAGGTTGTAGAAAAAATGTAATCAATAGCATTGCTCGCTGCATCCCTTTGGACAATGAATCCTCCAAAACCTAAGACAAATTCAGAGTATCTTCTAGCACTTTAACGTGTTCTAAGTCAGCACCATTGCCTCCACTCCTTTTTCTAGTAGGAAAATAATCAACTCTCGGAATAGAAGGAATTGCTTTCGGAGGTACTGCCAATACTTCCATTTCTTAAACAGTTCAGATGGAGAAATCAATGAGTATTTAGGAACGTTCACAAATCTCAAGTTTAAATATTTGATAAAGTTCTCAGGCCTTTCCAATTGACAATGAATGGCTGTATTGTTTCATGAAAGAGTCTGGCTAAACTCTTTTAGTGACTTTAGCTCAGAAGATACAATTTCCAGTTTGGCACCAGAGCCCACCTGAGCTTCCTCTTGTACCTGCATACATGTATGAATCACTAAGATGGAGTCTTCCTCCTTTTCCAAATGTCTAGACATATAGGGATCTATTCTGAACTGCGAATAGCGGGTCAGGATGTCCCACCCAGTCATCCATACCCACTAAACGTCTGGCCTGTGTCCATGAAAAAGAGCTCACCACACGTAGATCTGAGCTGTGCGGGGAGCTCTGTTTGTGGGCGGGCCGCAGGCGGAGTGAGGGCAGCTCCATGACCACAGACATACAGAGCCGATTCAGAGGTCAGCCCTGTACGTCCGGGGTCAGCCATTTGTAGATGGAGGATGCCAGATCCAGGGCCTGCCGAAGAGGTGAGGAGGTGCAAAGGGTTCCCTGCAGCCCATCCCTGGTCATGGCAGTCTGATCGGAGGTCAGGCTGCAGGGAAAAGAACTTTTCTGTTGCTGCCGGGGATCACGGCTCCTGCATCGAGCCATGGTGGCATGGCAACAGGATGCCATGCCAGGACCGCTCCATGCAGGAGCCAAGCTGAACTAGCCAAGGAGTTGCTTGGATGTTTGGGTGGCCAGAATCAGGGCATGGCCTGCACGTTCAGGCCAATAGACCCGATTTTGATCCCATCGGCATGTCTAGCTCTCACGACATCAGAATTGGGCGCAACCGCAGCATGTCCAGATTCTGGGTGCCCAGACAGGTGGGAGACTCACTCAATGGAATTGACCTCATAGGGCCCGATATTCAAAGGCATTTAAATGATTTACAGACTTCTAAACTGTATAAATGTCGCTTAGAGGGATATTCAGCAGCACTAACATGGTTAGTATTGCTGAATATCATTGATTATCTCTGCTACACGTCCTGATGCTAACTGCTTAGTATCGGGGCATGTCGTGGGTGTTCCAGGAATGACACCGATCACTAACTAAGCAGCGACGATATTGCACCACTGCCCAACATCCTGTGGATGAAAGATGGGCTAGATTTTGCTAAGCCTACTTTTAGCCATGGGAGCTAACCGGGCAGTGACTTAATATTGCTGATGCCCGGTTAGCTTCTGCTGGCTTGTGGGCTGTGTGGCAATCCTAGATATTCAATGCCAGGGCCGCATATGACCCCGGCATTGAATATCCAAGGTTAAAGGTCAGCAATGACGGCTATGTGCCGTAGCAGCACTTAGCCGTCCCAGAAGAATATCGGGCCCATACTTCTCTGGCAGACCATATAGCATTATTATTGCAGGTGTCTTCAAACTACTGGAATTCTGAGCTGTGAACCAGGAGGAAGCAGGTTACTCACTGCAGAGTGTATATCTAAAGCAGCAGGTGTTCTGTCCTGAGAATAAACCAGGAATTCAACTGCTCATGCACCAGTTGCGTTAGCTTCTTCTTGCTTCTCCATGCCTTCTCCTGCTGCTGCCTGCAATCCTGCAGTTGTCACTGCCTCCCCTGCTATTGATGGCGTGTTTGAGATTCACATTCCCACTCTTGTGACATCACGGCATTCGGAACTCCTGTGCAATCCTGGTTCGGGAGGAGGAGGAGGCAGCTGATCAATCTTCACACTGATGCTCAACGCTGGAAAGGGTGCCTTTCCAGACTGCATTTGTGCTCCAGAGGAAACTAATTGGGCTATGTACTTCTGTCCTGGAGAAGGAGAACTCGCAGGGTGAGCTTTAACCTTTCCCTTCCCCTTAACGCTTCCCCATCAAGGATCACAGACATTCTCAAGCAAATCGGAGAAAAACACTCTCCCCAACAGAACCATCAGAATCGGGGAGTAGAAGACTGCTGCCATCTTGGATTTCTAGACGTGTCATTCTTCCATGCAGATATAAGCAACAGCTACCCAAATCTACCAAGCTAACCTTTCCTCTAGGAACTTGTCTGAACTGTTTTAAAACATCTGGCTAGGTTTACTGTTTTCATCACATTTTCCTGTAACAAATTCCAGAGTTTCGTTGTGCACTGGGTGAAAAATTACTTCCTCCAATTACTTTAAAAAGTGCTATTAGCTTCTTATCCTCTAGTCTTAGTACTATTTGAAAGGATAAACAGTTGCTCTCTCTTTATCAGTTCTGCCTTATTCACAGTTTTAAAGACCTCTAACATATCTCCTGTCAGACAGCTCTTTTCTGAGGAGCCTTAGCCTCTCTAGGATTTGTTTTCATAAGGGAGGTGTTCCAGTCCATTTATAATTGCCATTGTTCTCTGAAACGTTTCTCGTTCCACTACATCTTTTCTTTAGATGAGGTAAGCAGAACCGCGCGCAAAACTCAAGCTGCGGTCACATCATGGATCGATATTCTCCATTCCTTTCCTAATAATACTTAGCATTGTATTTGCTTTTTTGGTCACTACAGCACACACAGCTGCATGTCAGTGTATGGTCCATCAAAGTGCCTGAATGCATTTCACTGGGGTAGGAGGGACTCCTAATATGGAACCCAGGATTGCGTACCTATAACTTGGATTGCTTATTCCTTTGTGCACCACTTTGCAGTGCAATACAATGTGTGCCTTCCAGTCAATGCTGACCTGGTGACCCAGCACCTCCTGCATTTTCTTGGCAGTGTGGCCAGACGTAGTTTGAAACATAGAAACATGATGACGAAAAAAAGACCTATCTAGTCTGCCCTTCCATATCAACTAGAATAGTCCCCTTTTCCCTTTAGAGATCTTCTGTGCTGGTCCCCATGCTTTCTTGGTCTAGAATTTGGCAGCTGGGATTTAATGTTAAAAAAATACATGGTCATGCATTTGGGCTGCAGCAATCCAAGGGAGCAATGTAGTATAGGGGGTGAAGTACTTTTGTCCACTAAAGAAGAGCGGGACCTAGGTGTGATTGTGTCTGATCTTAAAGTAGCTAAACAGCTAGAAAAGGCAACAGCAAAAGCTAGAAGGATGCTTGGGTGCATACGGAGAGGAATGGCTAGCAGAAAAAAGGAGATGATAGTGCCTCTGTATAAGTCTTTGGTGCGACCTCATTTGGAGAATGTGTGCAATTCTGGAGACCGCACCTTCAAAGGATATAAACAGGATGGAGTCAGTACAGAGGGTGGCTACTAAAATGGTTAGTGGTCTTCATTATAAAGCATATGAGGACAGACTTAAGGATCTTAATATGTGCACCTTAGAGGAAAGGCGGGATAGAGGTGATATGATTGAGATGTTTAAATACCTCCGTGGCATTAATGTTCAGGGAGAGAGCCTCTTTCAATTGAAAGCAAGTTCTGCTATGAGGGGACATGAGATGAGGGTGACGGGAGATAGATTCAGGAGTGATATGCGGAAATATTTCATTACGGAAAGAGTGGATCCGTGGAATAGTCTGCCATTAGAGGTGGTAGAGATAAGGATAGTAACTGAATTCAAAAAAGCATGGGACAAACACAGAGGATCTCTAAAGGAAAAAAAAAGGGGACTGTTGTAGTTGTTGTTATAGAAGGACAGACTAGATAGGCCATGTGGTCTTTTTCTGTCATGTTTCTATGTTTCTATGAATTCAGATACTGTCCTCGTCTCTACCACCTCCACTGGGAGACTATTCCACACATTTACCACTCTTTCCATAAATATTTCTGCATATTACTCCTGTCTGTCCCCTTTCATCCTCTTCTTATGTCTCCTTATAGCAAAGTTTGCTTGCAATCGAAAGAGGCTCTCTTCTTGTGCATTTATGCCACAGAGGCATTTAAACATCTCAAACATATCTACTCTCTCGCCTTTCCTCTAATGTATACATATTAAGATCTTTAGGTTTGTCCTCATATGCTTTATAATGAAGACCACTAACCGTTTTAGTGTCCACCCTCTGTACTGACTCCATCCTGTTTCTATCCTTTTGAAGGTGTGGTCTACAGAATTGCACACTATACTCCAAATGAGGTCGCACCAGAAACTTATACAGAGGCACTATCGCCTCCCTTTTTCTGCTGGCCATTCCTCTCCTTATGCACCAAAGCATCCTTCTGGCTTTCTCCGTTACCTCTTCTACCTGTTTAGCCACTTTAAGATCATTAGAAACAATCACACCCAGGTCCCGCTCTTCTTTCATGGACAGAAGTACTTTGTCCCCTACCTGTACCATTCCCTTGGATTTTTGCAGCCCAAATGTATGACCCTGCATTTTTTAGCATTAAATCTCAGCTGCCAAATTCTTGAACACTCTTCAGACTTAGCTAGATCTCTCCTCACAGTCTTCTGAAAATTGTTCAAGATCCCTTTCACTTCTATTCCTATTTGCAGGTGTTTTCTGAGGTCCTGCTCCTGGCCCTTCATCTGTGAACACAGAAAAGAAATATTTGTTAAGCAATTCTGCGTAATCCTCACCAGCTTCTACATATTCCTCCCCTTCACCCTTGAGTCTGACAATACCACTTTTGCACTTCCTTCTCTCTCTAACATATCTGAAAAATGTCTTATCCCCCCATTTTATTGCACTGGCTATTCTTCTTTTTGTATCTATGCTTTCCTGACTAATGTTTTCCAAATTCTCTCTGTGATCTCTTGTATTTTATGAAGGCCTCCCTCGTTTTTTTCTTTTTAGTTACTGTTTTTGAGAACCATAGTGGCTTCCTTTTCCTTTTACATTTATTTACCTTTCTAACAAAAAGGTTTATTACCCTTAAAATATCCCCTTTCAGTTTTGCCAATAACTTTTCCACATCCCACAGCTGTTCCTATCCCACCAATGAATCCTTGAGGTATTGTCCCATGTTGCAAAATTAGTTTTCCTAAAGTCTAAGACCCGCTCTTTTGAATAGATTTTATCAGCTCTAGTCCTAATACTGAACCACACCATCTGGTGATCATTAGATGTGAGATGATCTCCCACTTTGACATCAAAAACACTTTCTCCATTGGTGAGCACCAAGTCCAGTATGGCCATTTCATGTGTTGGTTCTGTTACCAGTCGCTGGAATAATTCTCCTTATAGAGAATCTAGGATCTCCTTAGTTCTAGATGACACCGCAGCAGGGATGTGCCATTTAACATCCAGCATATTAAAATCACCTATCAGTAGCACGTCTCCTTTCATGGCAATGCTGAATACGCATATGTCTATTATATCCCTGTTCACTTCTTCCTGTGAGGGAGATCTGTACATCACACCAATGCAAATTGATTTCCCTTTCCCTTTTTCTTGTTTAACCCACAGTGCCTCCTCGCTCCCTTTTAAGCCCCGTAATACCATAGCTTTAATATTAATTTTTAACATATAGTGCCACTCCTCCTCCCCTTCTTCCTACCCTTTCCTTCCTGAATAAAGTATAGTCCAGTATAATTACATCCCAGTCATGGTTATCATGAACCATTTCTCCGTAACCACCACTAAATCCAAGTCAGCCTCTCATTAAAGCCTCAACATCTGGGATCTTATTTTTCATGCTATGGGCATTTATACACACTGCTTTCCAGATGTTGTCCCTTTTACCAATTCCTACAGAGGACACGTGCGGAGAGAGAGATCATTGGAGAAAGACATAATGCTTGGCAAGATAGAAGGTCACCGTAAAAGAGGAAGGCCGACAATGAGATGGATCAATACAGTGGCATCTATGGATACCACTCTATCAACAATGAACCACTTGACTGAAGATTGAACAAAGTTTAGGCCAAATATCCAGAGGGTCACCAGGAGTCGACACAGACTCAATGGTACTTAACAACAACAACAACAACAACAACAACATTTAATGTTTCACTTGGGGGCTTTCTTCACCCATCCCCAGTGAATCTAGTTTAAAACCCTCTTCAGTAGGTTAGCCAGTCTGCTGTGGAAGATAATTTGACCCTTTTTGGACAGATGGTTGCCATCTCTGCTCTGCAGCCCTTGGAAAATCATCCCATGGCCCAGGAAACCAAAACACTCTTCATGACACCAATCACCTCCAGGATGCAAGCTTCTCTACCTTGGCCTTTATCCTCAACAGGGAGGATTGAAGAGAACACTATCTACTTCACTCTCTGTCCCAAAGCCATGAAGTCACTTTTGATATGCTTAGAGGGTTACCTAGCACTGTCATTTGTGCTGATGTGGATAAGTCAGTAGGCTTGATGAGTTTCAACAAACTCTCCATAATATCTCATATTTTGGTACCTGGAAGACAGCACACCTCCCTGGACATCAAATCTGGTTGGCAGATTGATGCCTCGGTACCCCTCGGAGAATCATCTACCACCACTAGCCTTTGCTTCCTCGTGGTCACTGATTCTGAAACTTTGGGATGCTTGAGCTCTGGTTCTTCTCTTTCCTGGGATGTTTCCACCTCTTCCACTTCCAGGGCTGCATATTGGTTCTTCAATTCAAGGGTGGGCTAGTTGGATTGTTGCTTCTGCAGGCTCTGGTGACTCATGTCTAACACTTTTCATTCTGTAGTTTCCCAGGCCTTTACTCTGAGGCAATGGAGGGTTGAGTGACTTGCCTAAGATCACAAGGAGTGCTAGTGGGAATCAAACCCTGGTCGCTTAGTTATTAAGCTTGTGTTCTAACCATTAGGTTACTCCTCCATACCACTTGGCACTAGTCCACTTCAAATCTCATCTCCTAGTTCCTGAGTCTTGTAAGGTCTTCCTGCAATTCCTCAAGTACTCATGATCTATTAACTGAACAATTTTGTGTTATCTGCGTATCTGATCACCTACTATGTAGACATGCTAGCGTGGAAAATTTTAACACAGTAAATCTTTATTCCTAAGCTAAGTGCTGGTGTTTTGCTGTGAACATTAACATTTTACTGACCTGCCTGCTGAACGTTTTCAGCATGAATTTTATTGCATGGGCTCCTAAATGTTTTAGCTATCTTGCTTCTAGGAGCAATTTCTTGGGGAACTGCCACTCCGATGGATGTGGTGAAAAGTCGACTTCAAGCCGATGGAGTTTATTTGAAGAAGTATAAAGGCGTGGCTGACTGTATATCTCAAAGCTACCAGAACGAAGGTTTGAAAGTAAGCTAAATCATCTGCCTTCTTTAGGATAAAATACCACGAGCTTCCAGCCTAATAACAGTGCAGTCAAAATATCTCTGATCATATGCAATAGAAATTGTACTTACAGACATATTAGAAATAAACAGACTGATATACAAAGGGATTTATCTGATCGGTGGGACCTGCTGACCGGATAAACCCCACTGAGAGGGACAGTGCCACTGGATATTTATTTATTTATTTATTTATTTACATTCTCTTATATACCGCGCTATTCTGCATCAGTGCGGTTTACATTGAACAAACTGAAATTACATTGAACAGGGCATTATAACTCGGAGATAACTATTTTACAGGGAACATGGGCTATGGAGGGTTAAGTGGCTTGCCCAAGACCACAAGGAGCACCGGTGGGACTAGAAACCCCAGTCCTTCCGGCCCAAGGTTGCTGTCCTCTGACTGCCACGGCACTGTCCAGCTAGTGTCAGGGCGGTCTGTGGGCAGAACTGGGGTGGTCCCCTTGCCTAGCCAGTGAGCGGTGATATTCAGCCGCTAACTACATAAAGTTAGGACAGGTCAACGACTGATCTAACTTTATGCAGACCTTGCTATCTGGTAGTGGCTAAGTATCACCGCTAACCAGATTACAATTTTGGCTGCCGGCAAAATCAAATATTCAGTGCCAGATACCACACAGGATCTGGTACTGAAGATTGCATTTCAGTTTCAGCAGCAGCAACT
Source organism: Ichthyophis bannanicus (assembly GCA_033557465.1). Classification (NCBI taxonomy): domain Eukaryota; kingdom Metazoa; phylum Chordata; class Amphibia; order Gymnophiona; family Ichthyophiidae; genus Ichthyophis; species Ichthyophis bannanicus. The sequence continues at coordinate 33,499,718 of CM066050.1, read as the reverse complement.
AGTCATCTTAAATGCTGATGGCCATCGCTGAATATTGACACAAATATTGTCTTTAGCAAGTATTCAAGTTTAGTTTTTATGTACGAGCTGCAGCACATCCTTCACAAAATGTAATTTATAAAAGAAACAAATAGTGGGACGTGTTTCCTAGACTCTGCTAACGGTTAGCACGGGGTTTGCGATTTGTTACTGTTACTGTGGCCTAAAAATTTCATCATGCTAAAAAATCCCATGCTAACGATTCAGCATGGGTTGGGAAGGCGCCTGGGAGGATTAGGGGTGTGGTGTATGGGCAGTCAGCATGGGCGTTGGTGTGGGCTCACTGTCACAGCGTGAGTGCATGTACCACTACCTCAATGGGTGGTACTAACTATACCCACGGTAATGCATACCCCCATTCATTAGTATAGACCCAGTGCCATTCCCGTGCTAAGTTTTGAGGCTGAACATGTGATAAACTACAGCATTTTAGTAAACATAGCCCATTGTGATCAAAAACGAAATGCCTTCCAAGAGAGCATTTAGAAGTGGCATTTAGAAGAGATATCTGAAAATGATCCCTATAGGGTCTCAGACATCTATGTTTAAAGGTTTCCAGTTCTTCATGTTACTCCAATAAAAGACGTCACCGCCTACAATCTGGTAGATATTCAAGATGTAAGGGAGACATGAACCACATTATAAAGAAAATTGTCGTGTTATTGTAAGAAAGCACATAGTTACTCCTGCCGGTACGAGAGGGGCAGTGGTAGTGAAAGATACCATACCCCTCATGGCATATTCGTCACATTTATTTCTTGCTGGATACTCGACGGCATTCAAAGCATTCCACTAAACATCATTTGATCAGTTTTCAGACCCGCGGTGTTACTTTTAAACACTGGCTGCAGTATTTTGAATAATATAAATATTCAGCGCTGCTATTTGGATGGACGACGGCGCTGACTATATGTAAAAGTGCTTACCCCGGTAACTATACATATAAAATGACCCTCATGGCGGCTAAATAGCACTGATACAACAGGTTGCCTAGGCGGGGCGGCGAAGTACTGTAGGTCCCTATGTGCTTACTTTATATAATACCAGCACAAAGCCCAGTCATGTACATTTATAGGAAAGATGTAAAGGCACGCACAGATGCATATCTTATAATCTAGAACCATATTTTATGCCGATCAAACTCCTTCCCTGAACTTGCCTACATCGTGGTTGCATTCAAGTACTTACCTGATTTACCATACTGTGTGCTTCCATGTCTGGAGTAATTTTAAGGATGCATTTTATGTCTGCTGGCATATACAGACAAAACATCCTTTGTCATTACCTTCCTTATGCATAGTTAAGGGGCACATTTTGCCTCCCCCCAGCATAGTATAAATACATTTTAAATCTACAGAAACAGAAACATGAAGGCAGATAAAGACCATAAGGCCCATCAGTCTGCCCTTCCATGCCAACTACCAAGCTGTACGGTCTCTTTTTTCCCTTAGAGATCATCTGTGTTTGTCCCATGCTTTTTTGAATTCATATACAGTCCTCGTCTCTACTGCCTCCACTGGGAGACTATTTCATGCATCTATCACTCTTTCCATAAAGAAATATTTCTACAAATTACTCCTGAGTCTATCCCCTTTCACCCTCATCCTATGCCCCCTTGTAGCACAGCTTGCTTTCAATCGAAAAAGGCTCCTCCTGAGCTTTTATGCCATGGAGGTATTTAAACATGTCTATCATTTCTCCTCTATCCTGCCTCTCTTCCAATGTATACATATTGAGATCTTGAAGCTTATAAACGGGGAACATCAATACCGTAATCTCTACAGCGGTTTAGAACACTCACTGCTTCCTGGGCCTTTTGATACAGTGAGTTCTGGGGATTAAAGAGTCTGTCAGATCAGTGGTGGGCAATGCACAACGGAAGCTAGTGATACCCCCTTGTATTCGATGCTGACCTGTTCCCTCTGAGGGGAAGGGAGGCAAGGGGTGCCTTTTCCCTTGCATGGGTCGGAACAGCAGCCACAACTGATGACATCTGTTCCCTGAACAGTGCAGGGGCAGAGCCTGATAAAACTTTGGGCTGTAGGCATATGCTCAGTTGACTTAAGCCTTAAAGCTGCCCTAGGTTTATGACCTGATTTACTAAGCTTTTTCCAGATAGACAAAGAGAGACATGCTTACTAAGCCCTGCTCCAGTAACGTGCATGCGGGCTGTATTACCAACATGGTGTTCTCTGTGAAATGCAGGGAGCACGTACATCCACCCCCCTGCAGTTAGTGCAGGCAAGCTGCAGAGCACCGTGGAGACCGGGCTATGTTTGCAACACCACCCATTGAAGTGGCGTTAAATGTACTCACACTAATGGTGCCTGTGGTATCTGTGATGATCTACCCTGACCTGCCCCAATGTGTGGCACCAGGGTAGCTCCGCACTACTTTTTAGCGTAGCGCCCAAACCACATACTAAATCCCATGCTACAGGGTAGTGCGATTTAGCAAACATGCCCCAGAGGAATGGGCAAAGAGCCCGAATAAATCAGTCCCTTAATATAGTGCTGTTTCATGCAGTGAGGAGAAATTTTCATGGACTTTTAATTTACAACTAGATATTTACTTATTTAGCTATGCTTATATACTGCTTTTCACCGGGTCAGTGATTTCCGTTAAACAGCAAGTAGTACATTGAACAAGTCAGAACATATTTACAGGTTGAACGAGGGTGTCGAGAATGGTGGAGAGGTTATACAATCAGCATAGTCGTAACTTATTTACAGTCCAGATTGGGTATAATCTCTATGGACTGACTGCTAATCAAGTTCTGAAAGAAGCAAAAGAAACTGTATATCATGCATGATAAAGATACAGGTATCTGCATTGCTTTCATTCAAATTGAGAGATATGTTGCATAATGAAAAAAACCTTTTTTTTCGTATGATTTCATCTTTCTTGGTTTATTTTTCTGATTGTTTTCCTTGCCAACCCAGGTGTTTTTCAGGGGTATCACAGTGAATACGGTGAGGGGATTCCCTATGAGCGCTGCTATGTTTCTGGCTTATGAACTTTCTCTCAGGGCAATAAGGAGAGACGAGGCAGAGCCAACTCCTGAAGCAGCAGGTCGGTTGTAAAAGTTTTAAATTGATTCACTAATTAATGCGGTCAATTGGGACTTTAAACTGCATAAATGATCTTATTGTTTTTTTTTTCCTGAATAGAAATTTAACCTCCAGCTACATGAACTTGGAGTTTGACTTTGAATTCCTTTTAATGTTACTAATATTTTTCATTTCTATGGCGCTACTTGACATATATGACATTTGAAAACGCACAATTTTCAGTATGTGTCATTTTGTCTTTATTTTAAAAAGTGGAGACATGATCTCAACTAAAGCAGCAAGGCACAAGACTGAGAAGATCCTGATGGGCACCATTGCTGGAGATGGCCATTCACAAGGACTTCGACCGTGTAACATTCAGGGCGTGTGGAAAACAGTTCCGCAGATGTGAATAATCCACAGGTCAGAGCAGGATATGTCTGACATGATTCAAAGCCCGAACGTCTTTTTTGGGCATGAAGAACCAAAGCCAAGGGCTGAATAACCCACACATATTCACATGACTCAGGAATTTTGCAGAACTGAGCAACATTACATATGCTGTGTTAAAGCATGTTTGGAGAAAAAAATACCTTTGCTCGTTTTAAAATTCCAATTTTATTTCAGATTAAATCCATAATCTTTCAAGCAAAACTGCAATCCTAGACATGAATTATATAGTCCTTTGTTAACTTTTAGACTATGGGGTCCTTTTACTAAAGGATTTAAGGCACATTTTCTATCGATGTAATAGCACGTAACACTCATTAACTTCATTAATGTGCGTTAACGTTTAGTAAGAGGGCCCCTATGTATCCATGATCTAGAAGGAAAGATACTTTAGGATTCAGCCTATTTTATTTCCAATAATGTAGACAAACATCGGGCAGATGTACTAAGCATTTTTTCCACTTATAGAGCAAGATGGGAAATATCTAGGTATCTTTTTGTCACATTTTCTTGGTCTCTGACTACATTTCTTGGTACTTCAAGATCTTCTCCCTCTCAATGCGAATCACAGAATAGTTGCTTGGGGCTGATGCCTCTATGATCAATGCTGTTCTGGTGTTTTCTCTTTTATCTCAGGGTAATTTCTCCAAATGGGTTAGTTTTGTACATTCCATGACAGTCACGAACCTCACAGTCTCTCAAATATACTGCTAATGCTTGGCGTAATACTTGCATTGTGCCAAAGAGAGCTTCCTTCTGGAGTTTGTAAAATGTAACATGTATGGATAGTTTGTCAAGATGTACTTGGAAATTCTTCTTTATCAAGTCTGTGGCTCCCAATATGATGGGAAATACTATTGTATCTTTCTGCCACATTTTCTTGGTCTCTGACAGCATTTCTTGATACTTCAGGATCTTCTGCCTCTCCACGCAATTCACAGAATAATCTCTTGGAACCGGCACCTCTATTATCAATGTCATTCTGGTGTTCTCCTTTACCCACTATTTTGGGTTTCCTCGTATCCAGTTTCTTATCTGTCGGATTGGGAATGTCCCAGGTGATGATCTCTTCATTCTCTAATTCTCTTAGGGTCATGATCCCAGTGCTTTCAGACACAGTGATGTTATAGTGTTTACAGAGTTTCCAAAGTAAGAGGTTTGCTACTTTGTTGTGCCTTTCTGTATAGAAATTTTCTGTCATCAGAACTTCACAGCCAGTTATGAGGTAAGTCACTGATTCCAGGTCTTTCTTACAGAATTGACATATGTCTGTTTTGCCAGTTTTTCAATACTCTGTAAATCATCTCATCCATAATCCATTCTTCTGGGCTGCAACTATCAATCTCTCATCCTTTGTTTTTTGTTCACCTCTCTTTAACCATTCATTTGTCTGTTCTTGATCGACAAAAGGTTCCTGGAGTAACACTTTGCATTTTCCACTATATTTGTGCATTTGCCACTTGCTTTTCCTTGTTTGCTGATCTAATTCTTTGATGAGTTTTTTTTCCTCTGGTTTTGAAAATTCTGTTGCTTCCTTTCCTGTGCCTGCTTGTGAATTCTCACTCATTCCTTCTCTCAGAGCAATTTCTCCAATGGATGAGTTTTGTGCATACCATGTCAGTCATGAACCTCACTTCTAAGCCAGGGTATGTGGAGTATTATGAGCCCAGTCTCTCTCAAATTTACTGCTAATGCTCGGCATAGTATTTGCCTCGTGCTAATGCTCATTAACCTAAAGGTCACTCACCATCCCATAGATATCATCAAAACATGTGCTTAACGGGGAAATTTAACTAAAAAGTATTATTTTTTGTCGGATCGCCTGTCGCGAGGGTGTGCTTATGCTCGGCATAGTATTTGCCTCGGCATAGTATTTGCCTCGTGCCTCCTTCTGGAGTTCATAAGATGTAACATGTATGGGTAATTTATCAAAGTGTGCTTGAAAATTCCTCTTAATTAAGCCTGTGGAACCCAACACAATGAGAAATAATTCAGTATCTTTCTGCCACATTTTCTTGGACTCCGAATGCATTTTTTGGTACTTGAAGATTTTCTCCCTCTTAACATGATTCACAGAGTAGTCGCTTGGAACTGACATGTCTATAATTTTTATTTTATTTATTTATTTAAAGTCTCTTCTATACCGCACTATTCAGCATCAGCGTGGTTTACATTGAACAAAGAATTTACACATTTCCGATGGTACTTTGTGTTTACATTTGAACAGGAAGAAATAACTTGGATAACAGGGGTAACTATTTACAAATTAAGACAGGTAACTATTTACAAATTAAGACAGAATCATGAACATTTCTTGGTTTCAGCGTTATTGGTTTTGGGAGGTCTGTGAGGTGGTTGAAATAACTGCATTGGTTACTGGATAATACAAGAGGAAGAGGTGGTGTTTCAAAGCTTTTCTGAATTGCAATAGATCCGGGATTGCTTGGATGTCTTGAGGGAGGCTGTTCCAACACCTTGGGGCACAGAACTTGAAAGCCCTGTCTGCTGTTGCTTTGGTACAGTGTGAAATTGATTTTGGGACTACAAGTGTGTTGAGTGTTACTGACCGTCTGTCCCTATTTTGAGGTGTCACCTGGATCAGATCCATTAGTGACTCAGATGAGAGCCCTTTGATGGCCTTGAATGTCAGTAGTAATGACTTGTAAGTGAGTCTACTTCGTATCGGGAGCCAATGGAGTTGTTTTAGGATGGGTGAGATATGGTCTTTCCTGGATGCTCCATGTAGGACTCTTGCTGCGGCATTCATTGCCAGTTGTAGTGGTTGCAAGGTGGATTGAGGGAGCCCTTGTAGGATTGAATTTGCATAATCAAAATGTGGCATGATTAGGGCCTGATAGATGGTTCTGAAATCATTCGGCTCTAGCAGGGATCGTAGGTGTCTAAGGGAACGGATTTTATGGTATACCGCTCTTACAATGTTTCCAATGTGCGCCTTCATATCCAAGTGCTGGTCTAGAGTGACGCCGAGGTACCTGATAGTGGGTTTGGTCTGGAGGTCTGCATCCTTCACCTTCAAGAAAGACGGAGCAATGAAGTTTCGGCCTTTTGTGATGAACAACACCTCCGTTTTCTTGTGTTGGATCTTGAGGTTTTGGGATCGCAGCCAGTTGGATACTTCTCAATGCCGTTCTGGTATCCTTCTCCTTTACCACTACATCCGGCTTCCTTGCATTCGGCTTTTTATCGGTCGGAGTGGGAGTATCCCACGGGATCATATCCTCTTCATTCTCTGTAATTCTCTTAGGGTCATGATCGCAGTACTTTTCCAGTGGATGGGGTGGGCTACTTGTGCCTTTCTGTATAGAAATTTTCTGCCATCAGGACTTCACAGCCAGCTATGAGGTGAGTCATGTTTCCAGCTCTTTCCCACAGAATCAACATATGTCTTTTTTGCTAGTTTTTTCAGTGCTTGCGGTAAAGCATCTCATTCGTTATCTGCTGTCCTTGGCTGCAATTATCAACCTCTCATCCTTTGGTTTCAATTCACATCTCCTTAACCATTCATGTGTCTGTTCTTGATTGGTAACGGGTTCCACTCTGTAATTCCCACTGTATTTAAGAACATAAGATATGCCGTACTGGATCAGACCAAGGTTCATCAAGCCTAGTATCTGTTTCCAACAGTGGCCAATCTAGGTCACAAGTACCTAGCAGTTTCCCCAAAAAACACAGGTTCCACAATGCTTGTATTGGAGCAAGCAGTAGATTTCCCGGGTCCCTTTTAGTAAGGGTTTATGGACTTTTCCTCCAGGAACTTGTCCAAACCTTTTTTAAACCTGGCTACATTAACAGCTTTTACTACATACTCTGGTAATGAATTCCAGAGTTTGATTACACGTTGAGTGAAAAAATATTTTCCCTTATTAAATAGCTTACACTGTAGCTTCATTGCATGTCTCCTAGTCTTTCTATATTTTGATGGCATAAACAATCAATCTATGTTTACCCATTCCACTCCATTCATTAATTTGTAGACCTCTAAATGAACAGATGGGAATCAAACCCTTGTCCCCTTCTTATGGAAACATTGCATTATCCAGTAGGCTATACCTCCACACATTTGATCTATTTCTTTGAAGATTTTTTTTCTCTTGTTCTTCAGATTCTCTTATTACCTTCCCTGTGTATGCTTATTTATTTAACAGGTTTTATTATACTGCTTGGCCTTTTCAGGGACATTGATAAATTGGATTTTTCTGAGGCAATAGAGGGTTAAGTGTCTTGTCCAAGGCCACAAGGAGTGCTGGTGGGACTTGAACCCTGGTCTCTTGGTTTCCAAGAAAGTGTTCTAATCATTAGGCTACTCCTCCATTCCACTTGTGGAGTCTCACTCATTCCTTCTACTAGTCAGAACGCTTGTCCAAGTTTGATGATGGAGATAGATTCTGGACATTTACTTTCATATCTTAACACTTTTTGTGTACTTGGATCCAATGATGCTGTTAGGCCTTGAGGCCTCTGATAGTATCTCTGTATGTGTAATCGATCTCTGAGGCCTATCCCTCCTTCATCTCTAGGGATGTACAGTTTTGGCATACACTGATTCTTATAAATTACTTCATGGGCATGGAGGAGTTTTCTTGTTCGCACATCCAGTTTTTCAAGATCTTTAAGAGGCCAGCCCACAATCCCAAAGCTGTATGAAAGTACAGGAATTGTCAGCTGATTAATGGCTTGTATCTTATTCTGTGATGTTAAAGCACTTTTCAATAATGATTTTAGTCTTCTGTAGATTGTAAGCTCTGATGAGCAGGGACTGTCTCTAATTTATATTTACAGCACTATGTATACCTTGTAGCGCTATAGAAATGATTTGTTATTAGTAATAGTAGTAGTAGTATTCTTTACTGATCTTTTATCTCAGTAATTTCTGCTTGAGTGTCATTTCTTCCTCTACTCTGAGATAGTTATATATGTCCTCCTGTTCAAGATCCTTGGTCACAGCCCTCAGCTAGGGAGATGTTTTCCATTTTGCTCAATTTTCCTCTAAAAAAAAAAAAGTTGCCTTAGCACATTTACCAAGGACAAAAGTCATCCTGTTGTCATCAGAAAAGCTTTTTACCACATGGAGTTGCTCTGCTAACTATTGGTCGCTGGAATGGTAGAGCTTCAGATCGTCTACATATAGTATAGTTGCTTCTGGATTGCTATCTTTAGGATTCAGGCTAAATCCATATCCCAAAGAGTTGATAAGAGTACTTATTGAATTAAGTGCTACACAAAACAGAAGTGGCGACAGGGAATTTCCCTGAAATATTCCTCACTGGATCTTAATGTTAAGAATGATGTACAGATCATCTTCATACTTCAAAGAGTGTGGTTTGCCACATTGTCATGGTCAACTTAATGTACTCTATCAAACCAGGATTTATTTTACACATTTCAAGGCAATTTATTATCAAAGAGTGTGGAACGCTGTCAAAAGTTTTCTTATAATCAATCCATATTATACTGAGATTTCTGCTTTTCTTAGTGCTGTCAATGATGGCCTTATTCAACATTAACAGGTCTTTGGTTACATATGCTCTCCTCTTATTACCCTTTTGCTGTATTGCTATGATGTTAATGGACTCGATATGATCATATATTCTGTCTGCATCTATCACAGTGAACAGCTTATAGATTGTATGTAGACAAGTTATCGGTCTGTAATTTTTGGGAATGTCACTTGGGTCCTCCTTTGGAAGGAAAAAGCTTTTCCTGTTGTAGGCCATTGTGGTGTTAAGTCGGGCTGCTTGCAATTTACCAAGTCTTTTACCAGGTCTTGGTGGAGTGATGCTTTGAGCCAAAAGATGGTCATGCTACCTGGGTCAGGGATCTTCCAGTTTGGGGCTTGCTTTAACCTGTTTTCCAGTTTTCATTGTTACTGCAGGCTATTCCATAAGTTTGATGTTTGCTTTTTCTAAATACTTCTGTATGCAGGGTAACTATTCTGTTTCTTGATTGTGCTTTATAGGGCCTTCATATAGTTTTCTCCAGAAGGTTTCTGTTCGACTTTGGTTGGTGGTACCTTTTCCATATTGATGCTTTTCCCCAATTCCCTGTAGAATTGTTGCCAAGGAGAAGACTGTTTTTTAAACACTACAAGGTCTGTTCCAGTTTACAGTGCTGCCCTTTGGATTACACAGGGCTGTTGCCACATTTCAATGCCTAGTGGACTGCCTACTGAGACTGCACAAGGAGTATGCGGTGGCCTACCTTGACGACATTGTCATATACAGCAGAGACTGGACCACCTATCTAATCCAAGTACAAGCCATGTTGACCAGCCTGTGGAAGGCCGGGTTGATAGCCAATCCCAAGAAAATCCTGATAAGTACTTTTCAGTTTCTTTTTTTAAACACCCCACTCCAAGTGTTCCACTTATTCTTTCCCACTACACACTAAAAACTCAGCAGCGTCTCAAAATGAACTCCAATTATTTTAACGTAACCGTTCATTCCAATGGACAGGAAAACGACAGCATCTGCAAACAAATGACAGCCAAAAGTCAAGACTGCAATAACCAAACTCAATCAGTAATATTTAATTACTTATTGCAGTCTCAACTTTTGGCTGTCGTCTGTTTGTAGATGCTGTTGCTTTCCTGTCCATTGGAATGAACGGTTACGTTAAAATAATTGGAGTTCATTTTGAGACGCTGCTGAGTTTTTAGTGTGTAGTGGGAAAGAATAAGTGGAACACTTGGAGTGGGGTGTTTAAAAAAAGAAACTGAAAAATACTTATCAGGATTTTCTCTAGTATTGACTAGTATTTAATTATTATATTAATTGATGGGAAGGCTGGAGATCTGTGATGTGAGTGTCTGCTAGTCCCTATGGTGGTGATTTCACCAGTTGTAGGGCATATAGCTATCCTGAGATCTCATTTACTTGGATGTAAGTGGTTGTTAGAGTGTGTAGTGAGAATTTAGTGAGACCATTGTGGGTATTATATGTATTAACTAAGAGATTTGTTTGTTTATGTTAGGCTCTTAGGTTGTCTGGTTGTGTGGGTAATGCACAAAACTAACCCATTTTGAGAAATTTACCCTGAAAATTATATGTAGAGATTGTATTTCAAATCCATATGTATTTTCCATAGAAATGTAACAGAAGAATTTATGGGTGCTTTTTACCCATAGCAGTTTTCAAAGGAAAAGTAATGTCTGTCCTATGAAAAGAGAATGGAAGGTCCATCCATAAACTTTGCACCTCAGTGGACAGTATGGAAATTGCACCTAAAATGAAAAAAGTGTCATTGTTATGTTTGAACCTTTGACTTTGAATTGAACCAGCATGTTCTATTTTATTTTTATCGTCTAAAAATGTGATTTGTGTCTCTACACCACATAATGCTTTGTACCAAATAGTAGAAAATGGACACTCTACAAAAATGCAGTGATTACATGGAAAAATGGCAGTTTCTACATTTCAAATAAGTAATAAATTATTGACCACATTACGAAAAATATGTTTTATGCATATATACATACATGATATTGACAAAGGTAACCTTTTACCGAGCTGCCCGATTCAGTTTACTTGTGTTAACTCAACCCAAATGGATCAAACTATTGATGATTTTTAAGTTACTTTAACTCAAATCCCATATGAAGTTTACCTCACTTTATATTCCAGCTTAGAATTTGACACAGATTTATTGTGTCATTAGGTAAACCCAGCCTAGGTCTGACTTTGCATTGGTGATTAATGTACACTTTCTTTAGAGCTGTTTTTAGCTTGTAGTGAACAATATTAGTTTACCAGGTCCTGAGCTTTTCTACTCCTCCAGGCACCTCAAGTCTACTTCAAACATTCAGTCACACATACGCACGTCTCCTGTAATCTCATAGACACAGTTGGAGGAAGAGGATGAGTTCTGCTCTGATAGTCAAAGACCAGTCTGCTAAGAGAGACACCTCATTGCCATGAAGGTGTTTTTTAAGTAGAGGGTGCTAGGTAGTACCACATGTTTTTGCATGCACTGAAGGCACATTGGGACACACGTTGCCAGCTAGTATGGGGCCATGACAACGTGAGACAATTCCTTTGCTAGCTGTGAAACCCACATTAGGGTCATGAATAGGTGGGTTGGTGTGGAGTAGGCATGGCAAGTTCAGCACACTTAGCACTGGGTTCAGACCACACGTTAACTGTATTAGCGCAGGTTCACCTAATATATCACCTCAATAGGTGGAGTTAAGTGTACCCACGCTAATGCTGCCCACATTAGGGGAACATGCTCTGTCAACTGTTTGAAAAATGCTTTCCACACTCCCAACTGTTAAATCGGTGGTGTTACACCTAACACGCCATAATTTCAGCGCTATTCGTGTGTTAGGTTCAACACCTTACTGTTCTTTAGTAAGAGATCCTCTGAAAGCCCATTTTAGCCAACAAAGATGCAAGAGGAGTGCCTATCTCCCCAAAACATCAAGCTACTGTTGGCTGGAGTCATGCTGGGGCCGATATAATAAAGGATGATAGGCTTAGCACACTGCTTTACTTTGGGTTTAATAATTTGATGTGTGAAAATCCATGTAATAAGGATTTTATCACACAAACATGTACTCTGAATGAGAGAGACCAAGTTCAAAAGTGTAAATTCTAACCATTGGCAAAGGCATATTTCACTGAAGGACTGCTCTGTTTGGGTATATGTTTGACTGAATGAGTGATGGGAAGGAGGGAGGATTAAGAGTGGCTGAGAAACTAAGCAAGTGAATGAGTGAATGGAGAGGTTGTGAGCTAGTGGTGTGGCTAAATGAGTGGTTGTGGGGCTTATGAGTGGGTGATGGAGTTGAGCAAGATGGGAGCTAGTCAGTAGAGAAGGTTTGGATGTTTGGGTTATAAGTGTTGGAGAGGAGGACTCAGTGAATGAGTGATTGCATGGGGAGTCAGGATTGCCAGAGGGGCTGAGTGAATGAGTAGATGGGTTTTTGCGTGACAGGAGTTTTGAGTCAGAGAGAGGCAGGAGTTTGAGTAGAAGGATGAGGTTATGACTGGTGGGAGGGCTGAATGAGTGGATGGGACGCTTATCATTGGTACAGGTGCAGTGAGTACAAGGGAAGCTGAATGAGTGTTCTTGGAAAGTACCTGTCTGTTTTGGGGGAGGGGGGTGTTGTCTGAATAGACAGTGCTGGAGAGACTGTAGGTCCTGGCTAGGACTGAGCCTAACGGTGCCCTCCTTGCTCTCTTCCTCCTTTCCCCCTGTCTACTTTTCAGTTCCTTTTTATTTCCCTCCAATTTCTCACCCTATTCCTTTCACTTCCCTTCTACTCCCTCCCTGTCTTCCTTCCCCTTTCCTTCACTTTCTCAAACTTTTACCTTACCAGCACTACTGCACCTCCAGGTCTTCTTCCCCTCTTGTGCTCATGATGTTTGGGTCTCCTCCTGTAGCAGCCATAGCTTGAATGCAGGCTCCGATTTAGGCATAAGCAACATAGGCAAATGCCTCCATTGCCAAATTTTGATAGGCGTGAAAGTGTTGACGCTATGCCTCATTTAGTGCCTACCCTTTGTTTTTGTGCTGACAACAGTAGTAGCAACAACCAAAAGTGAAAGTTCAACATGGGCCTGTCTCTAACAGGCCCCACAACATGTCTGCTCTGCTTCATGAGTGGAGTTCCATGGTAATGTTAAACCTATTCAGGAGGAGGAGGCTGGGTGACCAGGGTCTACTGGAGCACGAAGGTAGACGGACCCCACAGTCATTTTAAGGTTTTGCTACTTCTGTGATCAGCAGAAACATGAAGGTGATGAGGCCTTTTAGAAGTGGAGAGGGACAGAGGGGAAGAACAATGATCAGGGGAGGAAGGAGGGATGGGAGAACTCTCCCCCCCCCCCCCCCCCTGTTGCTTATGGGCGCCTACAATGTAAACCTGGTCCAGGTTTCTGATGCTGCCTCTTTCAGCTCAGTTTTCTTTTGATCACCTTTAATTTTCAATTGTGGGGCATAGGAACTCCACCAATATGTGAAGCCATGTTGCAGTAATCTTCATGGTGAGGGGCCTTGGAGACCTCTGCTGGCTCCTTCTTTCTTTGCTGCTATACCACTCCTCACTACATTTCCGCTGCAGGCTCCTGCTCTCATTCTATCTCTCTGTGCACAGAATTGTTTATGTATAACCATTTTTGATCATTTGGATGCTTGCTTTGTGCTTTGGACCTCTGAAAACAGGCATAGAGACATCTCCAGAGCCATTTTAGAAGCCAGATCTGTGGTCATCGAAGTATGACCAGGGGCATGGTGGAGGCATGGCTGGGGCATTCTCAGGAACCTGGACATCCCTGCCTGATCTCAGAAACATCCTGGATGTCTAAGTGTAAACCTGTACAGTACTACCTTTTAACTTTCAATATGGAGACTATGATAAAATGAGGAAAATAGTTAAGAAAAAACTAAAAGGAGCAGTTGCAAAGGTTAAAGACTTACATCAAGCTTGGGTGTTGTTTAAAAATACTATCTTGGAAGCCCGGACCAGCTGTATTCCACGCTTTAAGAAAAGTGGAAGAAAGTCCAAAAAACTGCCAGCATGGTTTAAAGGTGAGGTCAGAGTGGCTGTTGTAGCCAAAAAAGCATCTTTCAGGAAACCAAAAAAGGAGCCAAATGACAAAAACTGGAAACAGCACAAGCATTGGCAAGTTAAATGCAAGGCATCGATAAAGCAAGCAAAGAGATAATTTGAGAAGAAACTTGCTGTTTAAGCAAAAATGCATAATAAAGACTTTTTCAAGTACATTTGTAGCAAAAATCCTGTGAGAGAGTCAGTTGGACCACTAGATGATAGAGGGGTAAAAAAGGCAGTAAGAGGGGACAAGGCTATAGTGGAGAGACTGAATGAATTTTTTGTTTCGGTCTTTACTGAGGAAGATGTAGGGATGTTACTTATGACTGAAGTGGTATTTAAAGGTGATACTGTGGAAGAATTATTAAAACTATTTGATATACTGGAGAGTAGCAAATCACCTGGACCGGATGGTATACATCCAAGGGTGTTGAAAGAACTGAAATATGAGATTGCAAATCTGCTATTAGTAATCTGTGAACTATCATTAAAATCATCTGAAGATTGGAAGATCGCCAATGTAATGCCAATTTTTAAAAAGGGTTCCAGGGGTGATCCGGGAAACTACAGACTGGTGAGCCTAAGGTCAGTACCAGGAAAAATGGTAGAAACCATCATAAAGAACAAAATTACTCAACATGTAGATAGTCATGGTTTAATGAGAGACAGCCAACATGGCTTTAGACAAGGAAGATCTTGTCTTACTAATCTGTTATGTTTTTTTGAAGGTGTGAATAAACAGGTAGATATAGGAGAGTCAGTTGATATAGTGTATCTGGACTTTCAGAAAGCCTTTTGCCAAAAGTCTCTGATGAGGGACCTTGTCAAACTAAAAGGTCATGGGATAGGAGGCAGTGTACTATTTTGGATCAGGAACTAGTTAAAAGATAGAAAGCAGAGGGTAGGGCTAAATGGCCAATTTTCCTAGTGGAAAAAGGTGAATAGTGGATTACTGCAGGGATCTTTTCTGGGTCTGCTGCTTTTTGACATATTCATAAATGACCTAGAAAAGGGAATAATGAGTGAGATTATCAAATTTGCAGATTACACAAAACTATTTAAAGTTATTAAAACCCAAGAGGATTGTGGAAATTTGTAAGAGGATCTTGATAAATTGGAAGACTGGGCATCCAAATGGCAGATAAAATTTAATGTGGACAAGTGCAAAGTTATGCACCTAGGAAAGAACAACCCAAACTATGGTTACATGATGCAAGGTTCCACATTAGGAACCACCACCCAGGAAAAAGATTTAGGCATCATCGTGGATAACATGTTAAAACCCTCTTCCCAGTGTGCAGTGGCGGCCAAGAGAGCAAATAGAATGCTAGGTATCATAAGGAAAGGACTGGAAAATAAAACAAAGGATATTATAATGCCTCTGTATTGTTCCATGGTGCGACTGAACCTTGAATATTGTATGGAATTCTGGTCGCCGTATCTCAAAAAGGATATAGTGTTATTAGAAAAGGTACAGCGAAGAGCCGCCAAAATGTTAAAGGGGTGGAAGGATACTCCTATGAAGAGAGGCTTGTAAGGCCCTGTTACTTACAAGAGACCGATTACTAATTATCACTAATTTCCTGTATATTCCAGATCCAAAAGTCAGTACAGGTGCAATCAGAATCTCTGTTTATTAGATAACTGATGGAACAATACAGGCAAGGGAGAGGAGAATTTCTGTCAGTCATCAGACCTCAGAATCCCTCCTCCCACTGAGTACAATAGTCGTGTTACATATATACGTTTTTTGCTTCCGTGTATGCAGTCTCCACATTCATCCCTCCGTGACTTTTCTCCCCCTTCCCTTCGTTTCCTGCTGCTGACCTCTCTGACCCCTCTGTTCCTGTTTCAACATCTCTAAGGCCTCTGTCTTGGTTATACTCACCACCTGTCAACTGTCTACTGTCTTCAGGGCTAACGGCCCAGCTTTGCATGGTTTCCTGTGTATGTGCCTTCTGCAAAAAGTCTCTGCATGGATCCTTCAATCCAAGTATACACTTTGCTAAGGCTTATAATATATGATATTTCCTTATATGGTTCTTTATGCTGGCCTGTTTCTTCTTGCCTACTGTATAGTAGTTTGGTTGACATATTTTTATTAGAGCAGAATAAAAGCCATTGAGTGATTATGAACCAGGAACATATACCTAAACCTTATAATCTCTACAATTCTCCCATTTTTTTTTTTATTGTGGAGGAGATAAGACCAAGTCAGAGAATTCTGAAGTGGGGACTGCAGCATAGGAAGCATTCACATGTGTATGGCATGTTTGAACGGGCATTAGGGAAGTGGACACTTTGCTACACTGTTTCTTACAACAGGAAATGGCAAGAGAAACAATACAACAAAAGGACAAGGCAAAAATTAAAAAGATGCCAGCAGAAATTAAAAGGCCTTTTAGACCAGTACCTAGCGAGTGAAACCAGGAGGTAAGGGATGAAAACCAATTACCTACATTCAGTCCTCCCTTAAAGTCATCAATATGTAAATCTGACAGGTGGCGTATCTTATCCATAGCATTAGCACAAACACTGAATGATTCGTTATGACTATACAACAAATAGTGGCATTAATAAAAGAGCAAAAGGCCTCATTCAGAAGCAAGGAGCAAATCTAGGGCTTGTCTATTTTTGCAGAGTCATTTGTGTATTTTGTTCTAGGGACTCTGACAACTTACTAATAGAATCAATAACAGCTTTCATTTGAACATACAGTAAGCATTGCAGACGGTGTATAGCCATACCAAGTTCAGCAGTTATGTCAGGGGTCTTGAAAGGTATCAAGGAAGTCCAGCATCTAACCTACGTGTAATAGCAATGGAAAACAACTTCTTTGGAGATGTGGGTTGTACTGTGAACACGCAGAAGTAAAACTAATTGTCTATCAGGATGAAGGAAACAGATGGTGTCCCAAGGAGCAGGTTTGGCAGCAATTATCTTGGTCAACAACAGTTCATACAGGAAGGAAGTAGATCAAACAGAGGTGACCGTTGGAGAAACCTTCAACTGACATGAGTCCAAGTGTCAGTATTTTTCAAGTGGGCAGCAAAGGGGGAAGCAACGGTGACAATGGTGGGCTGGATACAGACTGTGTAGCAGCCACCCAATAAAAAGGATTAAGTACAACAGCAGTGAAACCCTGATATTCTTGGATACATGACAGCATTTAAAACATAATGTAGCAGACACCCGCCACTCTCCAGAGAGAGAGCAGAAGGAGAGAACACACAATACTGTTTATACCATTATACCATTCTATATAAATTGCAAACAAGCTTGAACCAGTTCAAAAGGTCACACAAAAGTCAGCATTATGTAGTTGCAGTAGGGGTCGCTGTTGTCCACAGGTGTGCTGCATCAGATCTGAAATAACTTCTTATCAGAATGTCCTTCACTCGCTCCACCAATTCAGTTGCCTGAAATTCTACAAGTACAAACAAAAGAATGCTATTTCCCTTCCCCCTTCTTCCTCTTGGATTGCGTTCTGGGATTTCTGCTCACACACAACAGCTAATCCTGCTTCTAAAACAATTGTTAAAAGTCAGTATTGTGGCAAACAAAGGGGAGGCAGAAAATATAAATTTAGATTCTTAAACAATGTCCCAGTCCCACTAACTTAATTGGTGTAGTTTTGAATGGATATATGTGCTCATTCTAAACAGAACTCCTGGAACTGAAATTTAAAAGACACTAACACATAACTTTAAAAACAGGTGAATTTATCCTAAAATCCAATATCGTAGCAAATAAAAACTGGGAAGATGAGGGAAACGCCCATGGTGGCACTGGCCTGTAACAACACACACAGTAATTTACCCTGAATCTTACAGTTCGGGGAAGCAGACATTTAAAACTGATACTTTTTTTCATGAAAAGACTGGTGGACATCTAGAATGCAAACACTTCCCTTTTTAAGTTATTTCAGAGCAAATCACTGAGAGTTACAGCCAACCTCGACCTCCATGAGGTGCTTGCCATAATATATAAAATCCCTGTTTAGCTTTTAATTTTGCTTAATAGCATATGCAATCAGAACAAAATCCAAACATGATTAACTTCTTATTCACTCAGGATTTAAATCATTCCCAAGTTGCAATCTGCTCAGAATACCACATTATCCTGCAGGGATTTAATCTCTACTTTGAAGGTCAAATGGAAAAAGGAAACAGTTTTCTTCTGTTGCACCAGTAGCAAAGAATTCTAAGCAGTTCAATTTCAGAGATCATAAAATCTAATTAAGAAAGCGTTGATTGCGTGAGTGTTATACTAAACCAGGCACTTCCAGAAGGGAAATGGAGAAGGGAAACGGCTGTACTGGTAATTTTTGCTTCAAAAGCAAAGTAACTTTTGAATCACACTCTGCAGATATCATAGCTGTTGTTGTTATTCTATTACCAATTTTGTTTCCAGAATATATATTACCACAAAACAATAATCATATATCAAAGCATGGAAGATCTTCCCATTCATTCACAATTATAACTATCACACATAGAACAGAATCAGGTCACTAAGTTTTCTAAACAGTTTTTTCTTTCTCTCAGCGTCATTTCCGTACCTAGAAAGCTAGCAAGCTAATTACAGAGGAAAAAATACTTCACCGAAAGAGTTCTGAACTTCATCTCCTGTCACACTGAATAAATCCTTTATTTAAACAAACAAGAAAGACTGCTCAATCGAGAGTTTCCTCTAGGTAATGCGTCCATTCCCAGAACAAATCCCTTAGCAGCCTTTCTCCCTCCCTCTAGCTGAAAACAGGCAACCATCTTATCCTAGACAATTAGCTATCTTTCATCAGGCGACATATAGGAGCAATTATTCATTAAACACAGCCAGGCACTGGCCAGGTAACTGGCAATGTTCAAAGAACAAACCTCAAAGTTCAGAACTCCATAATTACAATTGATGTGTACACTGTTATGTAACTAGACTAGTTCTTTCAATTGATCTAACTGTCACCCTCTCTGGTCTGTGAGCATCCCAGATAAGGAGATTTCTTTCATTGTTCTAAAACAAAAAAAAGAAAACAATCTTTTATTCTCCTTCACTGTCCCTCAGCCTATAATCAGTAAACCTGGTGTTTTCACTGTTTGGGGGTGAAAATAGACAAAACTTTCTCTATTTCCTTTCCTAATAAGGGATTATCTCTCATCATCCGTTCGACCAAAGTCACTGGGGAAACTTGATTTACCATTATGTCCTGATTGCCATCTTTCTTTCTCCTAAACAGAGACATGATTCCTACGTGCAACCTTTTATTTAAGGGTCTCAATACCCACCCTCTTTATTTACAGAGGAAGGAAGTGCACGAAATGTCCAGGACACCTTTCAAACAAGAATTCGCTTCATTCAAGCCCAGCCAATCTCCTCGCAGAGGTATGGAACCATGAGCAAGAACACACACACGCTTCGTGTCAGACGACACGTACTGTCTCAATCACTTATCACTCAGTCCCAGTTTATAACGGCAAATTATTCTTACACTTTATTCATATAACAAAAACAAAAATTAAACAACACTTACCAAGCTTGGTTAAAAATACTTATACTCACGACGCCGTCATTACAGGCTGCTGTCATTCTAGGAAATCCGTCACTCACTTCTTCTCCGGTCTATACTACGCACCGGGAATGTACCTCCCTCTTTTTTCTTGAGGGGAATCCAAATCTTTAAATTTGTATCTTGGTCATAAAGACCCACCCGTACCCCTAAATAAGGGGGTGTCTCCCGGGTGTTCGACACAAATTGTAAGGCCCTGTTACTTACAAGAGACCGATTACTAATTATCACTAATTTCCTGTATATTCCAGATCGAAAAGTCAGTACAGGTGCAATCAGAATCTCTGTTTATTAGATAACTGATGGAACATTACAGGCAAGGGAGAGGAGAATTTCTGTCAGTCATCAGACCTCAGAATCCCTCCTCCCACTGAGTACAATAGTCGTGTTACATATATACGTTTTTTGCTTCCGTGTATGCAGTCTCCACATTCATCCCTCCGTGACTTTTCTCCCCCTCCCTTCGTTTCCTGCTGCTGACCTCTCTGACCCCTCTGTTCCTGTTTCAACATCTCTAAGGCCTCTGTCTTGGTTATACTCACCACCTGTCAACTGTCTACTGTCTTCAGGGCTAAAGGCCCAGCTTTGCATGGTTTCCTGTGTATGTGCCTTCTGCAAAAAGTCTCTGCATGGATCCTTCAATCCAAGTATACACTTTGCTAAGGCTTATAATATATGATATTTCCTTATATGGTTCTTTATGCTGGCCTGTTTCTTCTTGCTCACTGTATAGTAGTTTGGTTGACATATTTTTATTAGAGCAGAATAAAAGCCATTGAGTGATTATGAACCAGGAACATATACCTAAACCTTATAATCTCTACAGGCTCTAAAGGTTAGGGCTCTTTAACCTGGAAAAGAGACGGCTGAGGGGAGATATGATAGAGGTCTATAAATTAATGAATGGAGTGAAACGGGTAAACCTTGATCGATTGTTTACGTCATCAGAATATTAAAAGACTAGGGGAGATGCAATGAAGCTACAGTGTAACCTATTTAAGACTAATAAGCGAATCTTTTTTCACTGAACATGTAATCAAACTCTGGAATTTGTTACTGGAGGATGTAGTAAAAGCTGTTAGTGTAGCTGGGTTTAGAAAAGGTTTGGACAAGTTCCTGGAGGAAAGGTCCATAAACCATTATTAAAAGGGACCCAGGATATCACTGCTTGACTCAATACAAGCATTGAGGAATCTGTGTGTTCTGGGGAGACTGCTTGGTACTTATGACCTAGATTGGTCACTGTTGGAAACAGGATACTGGGCTTGATGACCTTGGTCTGACCCAGTATGGCATATCTTATGTTCTTATGGTCCAGGCACCTGAAAAGCACTTGTTTTGGCTGAAAAATATCCAGATGGTGTAGAGGAGAAAGCACTCCATTTTCCTTAGTACTCAACCGACCGGACGACTAGCAGAAGATACCCAACAGTGTATCCTGTTTGCAGCCAGTCACCAAGGACTTCTGGCCTACCTTTGCAGTAGCAAAGAAACAGCCTGGCACATGAGGTGAGCCCTCGAGCTTCCGATCGAGCTTCCGGATGCACAAAGCACCGAGCTTCGCCATCGAGCTTCCGGATGCACAAAGCACCTCATACTGCAGTGCCAAACTCTGCCCACAGGCATCATTGCCCAGCGACACCGTATGGTCTAAATAAGCTTGACTGCAGGCACACCTGTGCCTGGTGGGCCTGCACCTCTTAGATGTGGCCCTTGGAGTGGTCAGGGAGTGGACTGCTGGGAAGAACCTGCCTGCTCCCAACCAGCCTAAGGAAAGCAGATCCCACCAAACACACCACAGGAAAATACTGAGCAACATCGCAGCAAGCACCAAGGAAATGGAACTCTGGTTCTCCCTACTCACCATGAAGACCCACGACAACCTCCTTTTTATTCTCCTGTTCCTGCATCTCCTCCTACAGCACATAGGAGCTGGCCCAGTCCAGACAAACACACTTATGCTCCCACTACTGGCTCAAGTTCAACACAGCACCCTGTGGCACCTCAACAAACATTCATCCTGGAAGACCCACAATCTCATACAAATAAAACCCTCCAGCCAAGCACAAACCACACACCAAACCCTCCTTGAATTCATCAATCAGATGCATACTCATCAATGCCAGGTCTGTCGGAAATAAAACCAACACCATAAATGACTACTTGCAAACCCACCAGACAGACATATTATTCATTACAGAATCCTAGCTCAATGACACTGACCCAGGTCATCCTCAACCAAATCACTCCACCCACATACTCTGCCTTCAACGGCCCCAGACCACACAAGAGAGGAGGCGTGCTAATACTGGCAAGGAGCCATTTTAAATGTTTCAATGAAGCCGCGAATGCCGGGAAAGGTTAAAGGCAATGCCTTTTAACCTCTCCCAGCATTCACAGCTTCATTGAAACAGCCGCCAGCGTGAAGGAAAAGGCTCTTCACACTGGTGGGCTGTGCAGAGGGAGTCGGGGCCTCGCGTGGGCTTCCCCGGCTCCCTCTGCAACCGTCCATTGAGTGAGAATGTGGTTCACACGGGGCCCCCTGAAGCGCGGGGCCCTGTGCGAACAACATTCTTGCTCAATGGACGGGCCGGCCCTGGGGGGGGGGGGGGGGAGGGGGGGGATATGAATAAGATTTGAGCTGTTGCATGAGGATCTGTTCTGGGAGTATGACAAAGGTCTAGGGGGGGGGGGCAGGGTTGGGGTTGATATCTCCTGAAGAGAGGAGTAGAATTGTGCAGGGCAAAGAAAAGACAGCACAGTGGTAATGAGGGTGAGGTGGTTTCAGAGAGAGAGGAACTGGTGGGGGAAGTGAGAATGGTAAAAGGGGTGATAATGGGGAGGGGCTGAAAGTTTTGGTAGGAGGGGAGACAATTAGGGAGTATGAGCAATAGGAAGAGAAAGTGTTGAGGAGCCATAAAGAGAGAGAAGTCAGAAAAAATAAAAGGATGGATGGTGGAAATTGCAGGAGATAAGGTGCACCTGTGATTGTGGTAATGAGCACTGGGGGGCTATAAGAGACTATAAGCCACGGGATGGGTGGGTTGAGGGGGGGATAATGAGGAAGAGGAGAGAGACAGACACACACAGCTGAAAAGAGAGGGGGAGCTGAACAAGATCGCAAACAAAAAAAAATATTGAAAAGTAAGGCACTCTAACAATGATAAGATACTGTTAATTAAAAAATGTATGCAGGCAGACAGACCTTACAATCAAGCGGTTAGTCAGACCCTAGCCAGAAGCTAGGAGCAAAATCTGTAATAGACTTGCACGTTCCACAGCAAGAAGGCAAACATAAGAACATAAGAGATGCCATACTGGGTCAGACCAAGGTCCATCAAGCCCAGTATCCTGTTTCCAACAGTGGCCAAGCCATGTCCCAAGTACCTGTCAGGTTCCCAAAAAGATATACAGGTTCCACAATGCTTATCCCAGGGTAAGCAGTTGATTTCCCTGGTCCTCTTTAATAACGGTTTATGAACTTTTCCTCCAGGAACTTGTCGAAACATTTTTAAACCCAGCTACACTAACAGTTTTTACTGCGTCCTCCGGTAACTAATTCCAGAATTTGATTACTCTTTTTGTGAAAAATATTTCTCTTAGTTCTAAATGGGCTACATTGTAGCTTCATTGAGTGTCCCCCTAGTCTTTCTACTTTTTGAAGAAGTAAACAATCGATCTATGTTTACTCATTCCACTCCATTCATTAATTTATAGACCTGTATCAAATCTCCCCTCAGTTGTCGTTTCCAAGTTGAAGAGTCCTAACCTTTTAAGCCTCCTCATAAGGGTATCTTCCATCCTCTTTACCATTTTGGTAGCTCTTCTCTGAACCTCTTCTAATTCTTCTATATCATTTTTTGAAATATGGCAACCAACACTGCACACAATATTCAAGGTGCGGTCACACCATGGAACGATAGAGGCGTTATAATATCCTTGGCTTTGTTCTCCATGCCTTTTTTTATGATTCATAGCATTCTATTTGCTTTCTTGGCCTCTGCTGCACACTGGGCAGAGGGTTTCAACATATTATCCTGGATGATGCCTAAATCCTTCTCCTGGATGGTGGTTCCTACTGTGGAACTTTGCATCGTGTAACCATAGTTTAGGTTTGTTCTTCCCTAAATGCATAACCTTGCACTTGTCCATGTTAAATTACTTCTTCCAAGTTGGAGCCACAGCACCTTTAGGATATGTTCTGAAACCTGCCTTCATACATCAACCCTCAAAATGTAATCACAAGGACTAGCAGCTACAGGAAATCCCTCCCTCCTGTACATCTGCTAGGAAAGCCACTTCCTTTGATTTTCAGTATGTTATAAAATAAACATTAGGGGGCAGTAGGTGCATATTAAAGACAGCACTTAGCTCGGTGCCTAGCACATATTGTCAAGTGGGTGAATGATAGAAACCTTAATTTGAGCTATTAGAAAAGATTATAAGAGAAGAAAATGAACATGTAGTTTATTTAACAATTTTATATTCTGCAAATCTAAAAAATTTTCAAACTTTAAAAAATATAAGAAAACATTGCATAAGGTAACATGGCTTCAGCTGCAGGTCTGTAACCTCTATGCCTGAGGGGCATGAGTTTGATCACCAGTGAACTCAAACACTATCCAAAAAATGTAAAAAAAAAAACCTTTGCCACAGAAAAAGTGGTGGATGCCTGGAATGCCCTCTTGAAGGAGGTGGCGGGGCAAAACCTGTAACCAAATTTTAAAAAGGCATGGGACAAACATAGAGTATCCCTATGGGGTCATTTTGGAAGTCCTATTCGTGCTTTGGCTATCAAAAATGAGCATAGAGGTCAAAAGCACAGAGTCATTTTAGAAGCCAGCTCTAGGGATGCCCATGTCTGAAAAGGGGTGTGGTTAAAGTGTTCCCAGCAACCTGTTCATCCCCACCTGATCTTAAAACACTGTGGACGTCTGGTGTAGTGTCTAAGCTAGACCTGCTCGAGGCACAAACAGTGCATTGTTTGGCTGAAAACCATCCAGAAGGTGTAAAGAAGGCACTCCATCATCCCCAGTACTCAGCACAATGCCTACGATAGCAGCAGTTGCTGCCTTGTTTCTAGCCCACTTCCCTAGGCATTAGGCAATCCTGGATGGCCATCTTCTGAAATGAGCTTCTGGGAATGTCTGTATAGATGCCCCCACAGATGTCCATATTGGGCACACCCATGTTTGAGAAATCATGTCTGCACCTGGACGCGCCTGCTTTGTTTTCATATGTTCTGGCTTAGATGTCCCAGATTGCACTTGGATGCAGGGCCAGGACACGGAGATGAGATGTGCTAGGTGAATTTCATCCCTTGTGCCCCCTCCTCCTCTATGGTGCCCCCTGCCACCTCTGCCACCCCTCACTGGGACCTACATACGTATTTGCAAACAGGAAGTTGGCATTGGACAGTCCGAGAGGGCTGAAGCAAACAGCCTCACAGAGCCAAAGTCGAATGGTAAGCACCATGAGGCTGTTTGCAAAGAGGGGCAGCAGTGACAGCAATGCACCACCCCTAAAACAATGGCACTCTAGTCAGTCGCCTAGTTCAGATGATGGTCGTACCTGCCCCGCTTGGGCGTCCCTTCTAAAATCCCCCTCAAATCAAAGGAAGCTTAAATAACTTTTACACTTCAAAAGTAGATGGGCATAACCAGCATGGAGAAGAAGGTACAACTCTAGCCACCTTACTGGGCAATCTAGATAGACCATGCTGGTTTTTATCTGCTGTCATTTACTATAACAAATTTACTCCTGCTGGACTTCTGCAGACATTATTTCAAACTTTTGCACTTTTTTGTGATATTTTATTTGTCTTGAATTTTAAATTAAGTACATCTTAAAAACAATATGTGTCACTTTTTAAATACACGGTACATGCACATGTAAGCATCAACAAGTACATATACAGTACATGTTGTGAAGTAGGCACTCCTATATATAGATCTGGTACTTGCTTGTGTAAAGTCCTCATGCAATGCCTCTTTTTTTTTTCTGCATGAGGGGTTTGAAAAATGGATGCTCCATCTGTATGTGCTGACAAATATGCATACACCCCTACCCATCTACTTACATACTTTACAAAAGGATCTGCATTTAGCAGAGCCTTAATTGTGAATGTCCCAGTTTATCAACGTTTTATGCAATGTCCCATATCAACACTGTATGCAAAATAAGAATTAACTACAGAGTCAAAATAGTGGAGACCCTCATGATATCCCTACTGAACACCATGATCAAAGAAATACAGACTAAACGGTCTGGATATGCTATGGTCTTTCTGGACATATCTGCAGCTTTTGACACCATCTCCCACAGCATCCACCTATGCAGACTACAAGAGATTGGCATCAAGGACATCATATTACAATGGTTCCACTCCTACCTGACCAACAGACAGCAACTGATCTGCATCAGTATTGCAACCTCCCCCCCCCCCTTCCGACAACATCAAGGAGTACCTCAAGGATCTATGCTCTCTGCCATTTTATTTATATTCTCTTATATACCATGCTATTCTGCATCAGTGTGGTTTACATTGAACAAACTGAAATTACATTGAACAGGGCATTATAACTTGGAGATAACTATTTTACAGGGAACATGGGCTATGGAGGGTTAAGTGGCTTGCCCAAGACCACAAGGAGCACCTGTGGGACTAGAAACCCCAGTCCTTCCAGCCCAAGGTTGCTGTCCTCTACTGGGATTTGAACCCCCAACCTTTCGGCCTGAAGTACCTTGCCCCAACCACTAGGCCATTCCTCCACTCCACACCACTAAGCCATGCTCTTCAACATCTGTCTTCAGCCCCTCTGCACGATAATACGCTCTCACAACATCAACTATCATATCTACGCAGATGACATTATGCTTTATGGACCTATTATGACCACAAACCCATCAAACAATCATCTATCCAACTGCTTCACTAATGTCACCAACTGGCTCCAAAAGAGCAACCTATCAATCAACCTTTAAAAAACCGAAGCCCTCTTTGTGACCAAGAACCAAACCTTCCTTCCACCACCGCACCTCACCTTGGGTACCACCCAAATACAAGTTCAATCCCATATAAAATACTTGGGAATCATCATTGATCAAGCGCTTACATTTAAACAACAGATTGAAAAAAAGCTAGAACAATATACCTCAAAGCAAAGATGGTACAACAACTAAGACCACTCATTGACCCACAAGACTTCAGAACAGTCATGCAGGCCATGACGCTCCCCCACCTGGACTACTGCAATGCAATCTATCATGGACTCCCGGCCACCCACAAAAACCCTCTACCAACTGCCCTCAACACCACTGTAAGAATCATCCAAAGGATCAAGAAACACGATCGCATCACCCCAGCCTTGAGAGAGCTCCACATTCTGCCTCTGGAAGCAAGGATTAAATACACATCTCTGTTACTTATCCACAGAGCCCTCCATCAAGTACAAACCTCCCAACTTCGGACTCTACTCCCTCAACCTACCCACAACAGGCCACCAATAACACCCTCACTATCCCTCACGAACGAACGAAGTTCAATCAACAAGCCTGCAACAGGGCATTCGAACTGTATGCGCCCTCCCTCCAGAACTCCCTCCCCAACCAGATCCGAAACAGAGATCTCCCCACATTCAGGAAACAGCTAAAATCCCTCCTGTTTTGTGAATACCTTGGACCTGGTATGGACATCTCTCACTAACTGCCTGCTCCCTGACATTCTCCCATTTCAAGCTGAAACTGACCTGCCCTACCAACTGAGGAACTCGCGTTTAAAGTCTAGTACTGTTACATTCTGTCTTGATCCTTAATGTTGGCCTCCCTGGTGCTGGACCCCCCCCCCCCCTGCCACACTGATTACTGTATCCCCCCTTTTATGTTAAACCGTTTTGACCCGGTGAAAAGCAGGATATAAGTACAGCTAAATAAATAAATAAATTTTAAAGTTTCGCTTTAACACAATTACTCCAGCTTTCGATGAAAATACCCTAGGGCAGGGGTGGGCAATTGTTTTGGCTCGGGGGCCACTTTGAGAGGGCCTTGGTTAGCGGAGAGCTGCACCTTCTAAAACTTATCGTATTCATAAGTTAACATTACATTTCATTTAATGCGATGTGTAAATTACATAATAATAATAAATAAATACAGTGGCCCACCAAAATCTGGTTATCTACTAGCGCCAGTGACAAATTGTCTGAAGCTGCTCCTCCCCCCCCCCACCTCACTAACCTGCTCTGCCGCGCTGTCGCTGAGATGCAAAAACTAACAACCTGTGCCAAAAACAGCTCTCTGACAGCTGTGGCAGCACCAGGCTGTGCTGAGGTGACTTCGTCTGCTGGAAAACTGGAAGCGATTTGGTGCAGCTCTGCCCTGCTGCTTTTGCTGTGTTAGGTTTGGCGGCAGCAGCAGAAGACCGCCAAAGCTGGGAGTTTGAATTAAAAAAAAATAAAGAGAGAGAGAGAACCAACCAAGCAAAAACACGGGCTCGTGCCTCATTCCACTTATGTGAGCAGACTGGCCAGCCCTGGCCCCGCCCCCTTTGATGTCACATTAGGGGGTGGGACCAGTCGATTGCTCACAAGAGTGGAATGAGGCAGGGGCCTGCTCTTTTGCTTAATTGGTTGTCTCTTTTTTTTTTTTTCAAACTCCCAGCTTTGGCAATCTGCTTCTGCTGTTGCCGCCGCCGACTCCAACACAGCAACGTGGCAGTGCAGAGCTTCGCTAAATCGCAGATCTTCTCGGATTTGGGGATTGTATTTTTTTGGCAGTGTGAGGCAGCCGGTGCTGGTGATTCTGAGGCATTTTTTTGCCCCTGCTTCCGCAGGCCGCAGAAAACTCTGGTGGGCCACATGCGGTTTGCGGGCCGTAAATTGCCCACCCCTGCCCTAGGGAATACACTGGTGCAAGACTGGACCTTTGACAGATCTTCCCCTCTGTAATGGCGAAAGGTCCAGAGTTCCCCAAGGTGAAGCAGCAGAGGCCAAGATTTGTGCCTGTGTTTCAGAGGCAGGACCTGGTTGCTAGAGACCTGGCTTCCCTGAAAATCCTAGTTGACAAGCTAAGCTCTCAGAGGTTAGCAGGTCATCCAATGCAGCAGATGTCATGTCTTCTGGGAGCCTAAAACTGATAAAGGGGTTGTCTCATTGATTCTTTGAGTTCTAGTTGTATTACAGTTTATTTTTATGAACACGTTCTATTTTTATTTCTCATTATTATGCAGCTTAAAAATCTGAGTTTTAGTTTTTGCCTGATGGCCCCAATAGACCTATTGAATTGCTTTGTGAGGTGGCCGTGTTTGCTTGTCTCTACCACCACCTCCGGTCTAACACAGTCTTATTGCAATTATATTCCACGTTTCTCAGCAAATTGCTTGCTACATATATACTTTCATATGTTATGTTCTTGTTTCAAGATCCATTTCCCAAATACACATAATTTAACAAAATGGTTTAGCCAAATATCCAAAAACATCAAACAGTACAAAGAGATCGAAATCCACCCCCTTCCTTGCAAATTTCACGTAAAGAAGTTCCATAGCGGAGGAGGGGAGATCTTGCGAGCCTTTTTCTCATTTCTTTTCAAGATTATGTATTGGCAGTTGATGACTCAGCTGTATCTGACTCTGGAGAGCATTGTCTTTGTTCAACTTTCCATGAATGTAATTTGCATAGTACCTGGAATGGAGATCTTTATATGACACAGAAAAGCTGAAAAATAGACGTGATTGATCATCAGATTGTGAGCAGGGAATGTACGTAGCTGCAGCAAACAAGATTCTAGTCATAGATTAGCTAATTATATGGTAAACACTAGCTAGAAATTGCATAGCTAATAAAGTGTTCAAATACCATTATTTTCCTTTACTCCCAAAAGCGTTAATACTGATGTAATAGTTTTTATCGGTAAAACTGAAAATGTTCTGCCTCTTCTTTGTGGGGAAAAAAACATTTGTTTAAAGTATGTGGATTGCGGAAAGTATGCTATTACTTACATCTTTTTTTGGTGAAAGCATGAAAAAAATCTTAGTTAATCTGAAAAGTGTCATTCATGTTGCCATGATTTTCCCTTTAAGAATTAAGGCTAAAGTAGTTTTATTCATGGCTTCTTAGGAGTTACTTTGGGTAATTTTGTTGGTAGTGTAAAAACTAGCAAATATTAAAAATGTTCTTGTGGTGTGCTGTAATTTGATAGACTTCATGATTAAACTAAGCTTATCAAAAATTTTTCTAATTTAAAAAATATAAATACAATTCATCTTCCCCTTCTACAAACACCTTGATCTGATGGTTACGGGTTTCCAAAATTCAGAAATGATTACGGATGTGCATTCTTTTTTGGACACACAAAAAATATAATTGAAGCTATTTTCAGTTCACGTACTTTTAAATGAACCAATAACTGAAGGGGAGGAATGAAACAAATCCTCATTTGTTGCATTAATTTTCTGCAGCAATGTAGCTGAGAAGAAAGACACTGGGAGGAGGAGAAGAGGGCAAAAACATCATTTCACTATTCAAAACTTTTTAACAAGCAGTTAAAGAAGCCTATCCTTGCTTCCCTTCTTCCAAATCCAATGGTTAATGATATCAAGCAGCTCTCCTGGTAACTAAATGAGGAAGGGGAGGGGCTATCTGGATAAGGGCACTGAGAACAATATAGGTATGGTACTGGGACCTTGACAACATATAGCACTGAGAGATATTCAGTGGTACTATCTGGATAGTGCCATTGAATATTTCTAAGATCATACCAGCGCTATGTGGTTAGTGTAGGGGTGGTCGGTAGTTGAAGCTAGGGCATTGTGCCTACTATCTGGCTAGTGGAGATTTTCAGCTGATCATATCTGGGTAGTTTTGGCTACCTGAAAAGAAGGCCTAAATTGCTATCTGAATAAGGTCAGCTGTAAATTGCTGCAATCTGGATATGTTCGGTACTTATTCAGAGAGCAATTGCGCAATCTATATATTCAGCGGTGGTAACTATCCAGATATCGCTGCCGAATATTGGGTTTACATTTAAAGGTGCAATAGGAAAGCACTGTATCTGTCTCAGAGACAGAGAGACATGCATTTAACAACTCTCTCTGGCTCCAGAATCAATAGAGACTGCCTAATCAGAAACAAATAACGGAGAGAGGGCTCAGAGACTGGCAGAACTGTATCTGTCACAAAGGCTGAGAAAAGCGAGTTTTAAAAATCTCTCAAACTTTGTGCCTTTAATTAGAGAGACTGCATAGAGAAAAGGAACCCAAAACGAGTAGACAGGACACATAGGAGATTTTCAGCTGATACAGACATCGGGGAGGAGCCTGAGGTAACTTGCCTAGTGGTTGGGGCAAGTTACCTCAGGTTGGCAGGTCAGGGGTTCAAATCCCACTAGAGGACAGCAACCTTGGGCCGGAAGGACTGGGATTTCTAGTCCCACAGGTGCTCCTTGTGGTCTTGGGCAAGCCACTTAACCCTCCATTGCCCATGTTCCCTGAAAGTATTAGTGTATGTCTCTCATATCCCCTCGTGTTAAATGCATCCCCCAATTGTGTTGTGACCACTTTGATTGAAGGATAAGGTGCTATACAAAACTGTCTAAATAAATAAATAGGCCAA
Source organism: Ichthyophis bannanicus (assembly GCA_033557465.1). NCBI lineage: Eukaryota > Metazoa > Chordata > Amphibia > Gymnophiona > Ichthyophiidae > Ichthyophis > Ichthyophis bannanicus. The sequence continues at coordinate 33,468,440 of CM066050.1, read as the reverse complement.
GGTTGGTAGTCATATACTGCTACTTCTTATCTGTTTTAAAATGCTACCAGGTGTACATAATGTACAGACACATATAAGAGAGACAGTCCCCTCTCCATAGATCTGTTGAGACTGGACAAACCTGACTCGGGTCATAGAAGTCCTAATATAATTCAAAGAATCCATGGAGGAACTGAGTTCCAGAAGGACCACCATGAGGGTTGTCGGTGAATATTCTGGAGGCAAAGTTAGAGAATTTTTGGCAGCGAGGGAGATTGACATCAGAGTTGTAGGTGCTGGTGGATTCTTTGTGGCTGGAAACCCCTCACCAAGTGGGTAAAAGGGAGTAAGGTGTATGCATTTTGGGCTCATTTAGACTTTTGTTTGTGCACCTAATTTTTAAGCGTCTGTTTAAATAGTTTATGCACGCATATAGTGTATCAATAGTGTGTATGTAAATTCACATTTGCGGGATGCTGGGCTGCACAGTGTAGTTCTTTGATGGTTCCACTCCTTTCTTGCTCTTCGGTCCTTCTGTCACCTTCAGTTCTGCCACATCTGATCCCATCCTTTTGCACTGTGGGGTCCCTCAGGGTTCTGTGCTTGCCCCTCTTCAATGTTTTCCTGGCACCTCTCATCCTCTTGATCCAACAGTCCAAACTATCAGTTTACTATTTCATGGACGACATCACCACACTAACCCTTCCACATCTGATGCACTTCCACTGAAGACCTGCCTAGCTCACGTTTCTGAATGGTTCTCCTCCAATTTTCTTCATTTGAACTTCTCTAAGACATCAGCAATATGGCTTTCTTCTAGTGGTTCTTACCCCTCCTTTACTCCTTCCATTTCTGGCACTTCAATTCCCCTGACCTCATCAATTTGCGGTGTCAGGGTAACCCTTGACTCAGCTCTCACCTTTCACAAGCACTTGTCACTCCTCATTCATCGCTGCTTTTTCCATCTCCATCAAATTCATTTTATCCATCTGTTCCTGACTGTCCCCGCTCTCACCACTCTACTTTTAACCCTGGTAATGGCCCTCAGTACCAGCTCCGTCGCCTCCAACTATTGCAAAATACCGCCACCAGAATACTCACACATGCATCGCGTTATGATCACATTACCCCATAACTCATCAATTTGCACTGACTTCCGATCAGGTACCGCATTCATTATAAAATACTCGCCCTTGTACGCACTCACACTCCATTCTATCTAGCCGACTCCCTTAATTTCCATATCCCCTCCTGCAGCTTACACTCTACCCATATTAATCACCTACATCTTCCCCCTTCTCACAGGTGCATCTAGATTCCACCCGTAATGCTGCCTTTTTCTATCTGGGCCCTTCCCTCTGGAAATTCATTACCTACTGCCATCCATATGGAATTCACCTCTGCAGAGTTTAGATCCCTCCTCAAGACCCATCTCTTTCAGTGAGTTTTCGAGCTCCCCCTCCCTGTCCTTGACTCTTCCCCTCAGCTCCTTCCCTACTATTCCTCCCTGTGAGTGTGCTATGCTGTCCTATCATTCATTGTAGTTCTCATTTTTCTCGGATTTGCTGTTTTTTATTTTATTTGAAATCGTAAACTACCCTGGTGTCATGAAGGGCAGTATATAAAATGTGCTAGTTAAAATAAAGATAAAGACCTGTCCAAGGATGCCACAGATTTCCTCTCCTCCTTATCAACTAGCTGGATGTTCTCAGTGGCAGGGTACAGCTCGTCCTCTTCTGACTCTCTCTGCTTCTGCTGCCTATGTCATTGTCCTGATTCAACGTCATTGCTCTAATGTATTTCTCAGTTGCCCTGTCATAATCTTTTCTGCTGAAGTGATTTGTCTTCAAAAAGACAAGAAAGAAAAACCAAACATTAAAATAAAGAATAAAAAGAATATACAGGGTGACCCAAAAAAGTGAGAACATCTCGTAGCATATAAGTTATTTAAAAATTCAAAAAGACAGATGTAAACGATTGACAAATTTAAAAAAAAATGGCGACTGGAAATTGTCAAAATAAAGACGTTACAGTATATAGCTAAAAAAGGTAAATAAGTAAACCATTTAAGCTTTTAATTTACGAGATGTTCTCACTTTTTCTGGGCCACCCTGTATATATTTCTTCTTGTAGTGTGAGTGTCGAGATGCTCGGGCATTCTCCGCATCATCCCCTGCCCTGACACTCTTATTCCACTGGTGTGCTTTGTTCATTATGGGAGTGGGCAAGCACACAGCCTTAGAAGACCCAGAGGATATAAGCTGTCAGCATGGTTGCTAAGATCAGAATGACGGATCACTGAAAATGTGAAGTTGATGCAGAGTAATGGTGCTTGAGGAACAAACTGTTCAAGAACACTGATGTGTGTTTGTTTGTCTTTTTAGGTAATGCCAAGAATTATTCACAAACAGTGCTGATAGAAGCGCCTTTACATATTTGCTATATGTTGTTCAGGTCCTAGTTCGATACATGAGTGCAAGAACGATGGGAGCATTATAAACCATTATTTTAATTGTTTTACATTCATAGACGCTGAAGAGTCTCTAGGGTATGTTTACTAAACTGCGATAACGTTCCCCGCGTTAGGTTCCCTGGATGCCCATATAAGGGAATGGGCGGTGCATCATTATGGCAAGCTGTGTCAGTTAACGCGCATTACAAGGTGCCTTAGGCTAACGCGCGTTAAAAGGTGCCTCATAAGGCACATTACATGGCACCTTAATAGGCACAATACAAGGCACATCATAAGGCACGTTATAAGGCACCTTATTAGGCACAGTACAAAGCACGTTATAAGCCACGTTACAAGATACCTTACTAGGCACGTGCCTTGTACTGTGCCTAATAAGGTGCCTTGTAACGCCTTATAAGGAGTGATGGCAACTGTGGTGAGGGTATTATGGGCTGGCAGCACGGATCTGCAAAGATATGACTGTCACAGGCATGCAAAATATCTGACATGGACAGGAACGAACAATGAGGAACTGAACCCATGACCACTGCCTAGAGTGTCAGTGTACTAACCAGTAGGCTAGACCTCTATGGCTTGTTGCACAGCAATGGCTGGGTACAGAAGGACTGCAGGTCACCGCGCAAACCGTCTGCTGTGTGTGCCAGGATAGGGTAACCCCACCAGCACCCATGATACATTGCACATGCAGAACAGCGGCCTACAGCTGACCACCAAATGGGGTCTGACCTCTCCGGTATTGCAGCGTGGTAAGATGGACCGACAGTGTGTGATACTTGCACAGAGTAGCTACAGACCATGCCATTGTGCAGGTTCCATGTTCACCCTGAGGGATAGGATGGGTGCCCAGCACTAGGTCCACAGTACATGTGATACTCTAATAGGTCCTGCTGCACATCCCCATCACTACCAGTGTGTGACAGGTGCTCCCAGCAGTGCAACTGAAAGTACTTCTGTTCCCATCTGTGTTCTGCAGTCACATGTGGCCCTGTGGGACCGGGCACCACCCAGATTAGTGCGTATGCCGTGTTAAGGTCTGGCTGCCATGGGTACCTGTTATCAGGGCAGCAGGGTGTCTAGATGAGATTTAGGTAGCACTGCCACTAAGTGGTATGCACTATATACCCCAAGGGGCCAACAATCACCCCTTTTGTAGATGAGGATGTGGAGGGACAGGTACCTGCACCCTGCGGAATGGCTGTAGTACGAACAACCACTGTCCCGTTGGTGGATGACAGCCCTCCAGGGCTGATGGGCCAGAGCCATACCTGTGACAGTGGCAGACTAGCAGTGATGCCTGGGGTGGGCAGGGGAAGGCTCAACTGCCCCACGCCACGGTCTGCCAGCCAACAGCAGACAGCACAATCAGACTGCACCTGCAGCATCCTACAGGGTGGTCCCGCCATGCACAGACTAACTGCAGACAGCCCACTAGCCAGTCCATAGTGCATGCTCACGGGGGAACCCTGTGCACCCAGAGGTGGGATGCACAGCACAGACACCAAGCAGGTACTGCCATGATTGGGCCCCAGAACCAGGAACACACAGGTATCACTAGAGACAAATAATGTGTGGTACTATGTGTGAACATGGACATGCCATGGTCACTGCTCAGTCAGTGTGAGAGTGACTTCCCAGCATGACATGCTGTGGCCACCCTGCCCATGCAGGTGGTGGTCGCGCACTACAGTGTCCCAACAATTGTCCTCCACCCTGTTCAGATGCATCCTGGCCAATCCGCCCTGTCTGGACCATACCTACAATACCTTGCTCCTCCTTATGCACATTTGCAGTCTAACACTGGAAACAGTGTGAGCAATGTGGGCCCAGTGAGGTGTTGGCAGACACAAAACAATGGACAGACATACGCACACTCCTACACCTATCTCAGCATTGTGCAGAGATAGAGGAGGGTGACAACCCTGCCTGTCACACTGGTCCTGATCACAGTGCCGACATTGCTAAACTGTGCAGGGGGTAGTAGTAGTGCTCCATTGATAAGCCCAGCTCCATGCTGGGGCCACCAGCCTAACACTCCATGAGGCCGTGGATAGTGGAGCCTGTGTGAGTGGGTGTTTGTACCCCTGTGCACCGCTGCGTTGGGGTTTGCACATGTTGTTGTGGCTGCATTGTGGAGATAAAACTATGGGGTGATGCTCTGCAGGATCCACAGTCTGGGACTTGAACCTCTGACCCTCTGCTCTGGGACACACTGGCTGAGTGTTCCTCATCACACTGTTGCCACAGCAGCATAGTGGTCCCTGGGGCTACCCTTCCCCTCCCCAGCCTGACCTCTTCTGTTGTACTGCACACCATGTACTGGTACAGGGCATGGCTTAGGTCCACTGCAGGTGGGTGCCACTGCTACCTCCAGCACAAACACCCCCCCCCCCATCATGCCGCCATGGCCATATGCTGTCGGTGCCAGTGGTGTGCAGTCCCAGGCCACCGAGGAGGCAGGTAGGCAGTTGCCTAAGGTATGGGTTCTTGGGTAGGGGTGCCTACATAGCTGTCCATGCTTCCCCTGGCACCGCCTGTCACTATTATGTGCCCCTTGGGGTACCTGCTGGGTAATGTCCCCTGGATGGGACACTGTGGGACACAGACTCATGGGCATGTTTGACCCTGGTCAGTTGCTGTCTTGCTGGTTTCCATTTTCCGTGTTCCCATGTGTCACCTAGGCAACCACCTAGTCCACCCCATGCCCCAGTAGCCCCCACTTCATGTCCCGTCTGTAGCCCCCATGCCCCATTTGCGCCATCATCATAGTGGCCTTTCATACCTGGGCACTATGCTGTTGCTGCAAATGGAGCACTACTATCACCTTTCTTGGGCTCCCTGCCTATGCTGTACATTGCTGACACTGAAATCGTTTCTCTCTCCTGCAAATGTGCAACTAACGGCAGGTTTTCATTCGCGGTAGGGTTCCGCCCTTCAGTTCAGCGCGTTAGTGTGCAGGGAGCCTCTCCCCGCCCACTCCCCACCCATTGACCCCTGCTCTCTGCCCTCTCTCCTCCCTCTGTGGTGTGTACCGCGCTGTGGAACGCTTCCGCGTGGTTTGTAAAGTTACTGCATGGTAACGTTACGTTACAGCGCGTTAACATTACATACCATGCGTTAACGTTACCTAACGTGCGGTCTGTAACATTACCGCAGTTTAGTAAACATACCCCTCTGTCTGTGTTGAAGACTGTACTGGCGTAAGCAATATGATGTTGGATCTCCTATATCTATATTTGTGTAAGAAATTGCTGCCAAGATATTGGAAACAGTCTGCAGTAAAGTTCCTTGAACCCTGACTGAGGGTGCAGATGATAGTAGACATGGAATTGATTGAAATAACACTTTGGTTTCCTAGTAATAAGTGTGAACCCTATCCTACTGTTTGACTCAACGAAAGTACCAACTATTGCCAACAGATTCACTTTGAAGAGGAAATAACTACTGTATCTTGATTATGAATGTGACCCTGTTGGAATTGCTTCTAAAATGGCCAAGACTGAAAAATCTGCCATCTATTCTTTCACCAAGTTGCACTGCCATCAAACCAATGTTTATTTCCACTTTTTGATTATCCAAGGATTTCCTGCAAGCATCCAAGATGCCTTGTGAAAACGGGTTTGATGGATGCATTTTGCATGCCTTTGCATAACTGAATATATCAGCAATGAGATAGTCAGGACCGATTTTTTTTTGTTTGTTTTTGTTTTTTTGGTGGGGCCCAAAGTCAACATGGGTGAGTACAGTGCTAGTCAACATAGATACAGACATCCCCTCTAGCTCTCTTCTCACTAGAGAGCCCCTGTCACTGACTGGTTAGGACTGATGCAAATCATAGGTGTATGTTTGGCGGGAAGGGATCACCGCCTCCCAAATCCTCTGTGACTATAAAACTCATCTATTCTGCTCAGTTTACTTCCTGTTACAATGCCCTGGTTCCCAGTTAATCTCTGGTTTTCCCTTTACTTCTTAACAACTAGAAATCCTCTGTGCTTGTCCCATACTTTCTCCAATTCTGTTAGGGGTTTGCCTCCTACATCCCCCACTGGGAGGATACACCCCTTTCCATTAAAAAATATTGCATTATGTTACGTTTGAGCCTGTCCATTTTGACATTTCTTTCAACTTGTAAATGATTTATACCCTTGACTTCTTTGGATGTCCTCTAAGGTGTGCATATTTAGCACTTCAGGCCTTACCTCGGAAGGCTTTTCATGACATTATATTGCCAGCAATTCATTCCTCTCAGAACACTTTTGGATCATGATTCAAACAGCAGAACTTTTATTTAAAGCCCTGATATACTTGCACACTTTAGGAATATACGTCATGCACGAACAGGTTTTCCTTCATACAGAACATTATGATGACAAATAATCTCAGTTTCTGTTTTATGAGTGTGTCCAGTCTTCCTTCACAAGCCGCAAAATCTATACCTGTAAAATTACTTAAATCAGACATTTGTTGAAACCAAAATTTCCAGTTGATTCTATGGAGATAAAAATTTCAGGTTAAGGTTAACCTGAGCACGAGGCTCCCAGTATGAAACAGAGGCGTGACTCAAATGCTTATTTAACTTTCTCCCTCTCCAGACAAAGAGGAAAAAGGTGAGCACATGGCATAGATTTGTAATAGAGGACTTTCCCCATAGTAAAGGGGATTGTATTTAAGAGTCTTTTTAAAAGGATTCCTATCAGCATTGTTATGAACTGAGGGTGATTTACACTTAGGTACTAGAGTACTAGAAGGAGATGATTGCACCAGCAAAGATGAACACTATGCGATTCTTTATAGTTCTTGGTTATCTATTACTCTTAGTGGAAGCCTATGCAAAACTCTGCAGACCCAGAGAAGAGATACAAAATATTATTAAACTGTTAGAGGAGACTAAGGTATGTATAGATGTGTTTTTGAGTAGCCTAGTGCTAGTATTAAATAACTTTGTGCCAGCTTGCAATTAGAAATGCTCTTTGCTAACGTCTTAATATTTCCACTTTAGAACAAAGAAGCTCTTAACTGTGAGTGCAACCAGACAAATTCTCACAGACAGGTGCGTATTTTGACAGAGTTTGCTTCATGCTTGCATGCAATTAATATTATTTTAGTTGATATTTGAAAGAAAACTCTTTCATGTTCACAGTATGGACTTTTAATGTCAGATCATTTGCTTGCAGGATAAGAAAGAGTTGCCTGCTTGCTTATGCCTTCCTGTTCCTATGGTAAGTAAAACAACTATTAAATGATTTTGGTTTTGTTTCTCTGCAAGATACCCAAGGTCACTTTTCAGTTGTGGGGCCATCATATACCTTGAAGGAGGTTATTTTAGAAGGGTCGTAATGCATTTTCCTTTGTAAAAAGCAATGTGTAAATTTATTTAACATTTATTATTTAGATAGGCGTGCTACATAGATTAACACAAATATAAGTCAATTTAGTGTGCACTAAAATTTTTTAAAGCACCTTAACAAACTGGATGTGCGCTAATAAATGCACACCCCTACTACTTAAATGTGTAGATCTACTGCATCACGATTTAAACAGGGCATGTTATGGGCCTGGTTCAAGTGAGCCAGAAAAATACGTAGACACTTCCAATTCTGCAATGGCAAAAACACGCATACTTTAAAAAAAAATCTAGGCATTTGGCATTTATCCTTGCTCAAGGCAAACACGAGTGGCAGCTAATTGCTCATTTCCACTTATTTATGTATGTGTACCATTTGCTATACCAACAAAGGCACAGTATACGGCATCATAGCAGTCTACGGTAAAACCAGAGCTCAATGGAACATAAATGACTAAAAAACAACATAGAAATCCGATAAGGAAATTGCATGCATGGCACAACAAAATCATCTAAAATGATCTGAAAATCTATGTATGACATTAAATGGATTTCTTATCTATCAGGTTAAGCTTGCACCTGCTCTTTACTCTCTGTGAATTACATTTTAAATTATACACTCTGCTGAATAATGCTGCTGAATATATGCAGTAACATTTTTACCTGTCTTTCCTCCACCCCAAACTGCACCCTTTTTTAAAAGTATACCTTTGCTGTACGATTAAAATGGACAAACGTATACATGCATCTGGCCCAATATTTTTTTAAAAGCACTTTTGTGGTTGGTTCCACCTCCGCCAACTGCCTGAAAGCTTTTGCATATCAACCAATTAGAATGTAAACAAGCTCACATGCATTTCTATTTAGCGCTATGTATGCATTGAGAATATTCCCCATAGGCAAATATGAAAAAAAACCCTTTGCTAACTTGGGAGCTCAGTGAGATGCTGCATTTCTGAGATACTCCTGTATTCCGGCTTGTTTTCTGATTGGATGAGCTTAGGGTCTGTCATTACGGCAGTCTTCATGGTACTGAATAGGGATGTGTAGACCAAAAATTGTTTTAACCAAGGCATTTGCAGAATTGTTTAAAATTTTGTTTCAGAGGGAATGACATTAACAGCTTGCACTATCACTCACTAGTGTGCATTATTGTGTGATAGTGAGCGTTATGAATGGCACATGGCTAGAGGTAATGGCAGTATATTCCAAGGGATTTATGCTCACTGGGATTTTCAGTGGCACTATTGCAGTTAGTACCACAAATGTCCCCCCTAATGGAGTTAAATGCCCTATAGCAATGGGATGTACTGGGGCAGAGCAGGGGTAACACCATGAGTTATCTATCGGTAGCGATATTCAGCCCTAACCAGTTAGATAAATCACTTTAAGTTAGGACAGGTGAAAGAGAAAAATATTTAAAGAAAACAGCCTCTTTCCGTAGATGAACAGCTAGACTATGGGTTGGACTTGTAGCCATAACTACATACTAAAATCTTTTAGTTCATCATTGAGGGCCATGTTTACTAAAGTTTAGCTCTAAATGCCATATAGCTCATGGGAACAGAAGGGGCCACATGGCACTTAGATATTAGCATGCACTAAGTGCCATGCGGCCCCTTCTATTTCCACAGGCTGTGCAGCATTTAATACATGTTAGTATCCTTAAATTTTGTTCTCATGATATCTAGGGACAGATAAAAAGGTATAACAAAGAAAACATCTCTCGTTATTTTGCAAAAAGTATATTTCATAATCTGAAAAGGAAGCAGCCAGAGAGAAAATGTCAATTTTATCAACTATGAGCCACTTTTTATCCCTTTCTCTTTTTTGCTGTTAGAATACTTGCAACATTTCATGTTTCAAGGGTGGGCTTCAAGAAGCAAGAAAAAAGCTGAACGATTCAAGATACATCATTCCACTTGAGAAGGGAGTTGTGAATCTCAGCCGTCTGTGTAAAGTAAGTTGCCTTTTTATGCACAGCAATACTGTTTTCCTAGAGCAAGAAACTCTTCAACTCAAGTAAATCAGGTTCAGGGTTGAGGCTCTATTCCCATGGAGGGGGATTTTAGACAGGGCATCCAAGGGCAATCTGGGACGTCTAAGCCAGAACATCTGAAGAAAAGCAGGCATGTCCAGGTGCAGACATGACTTCACAACTATGGACCTACCTAATATGGACATCTTGGGGGGGGGGTCTACATCGATGTCACCAGAATAGTATTTCAGAGCCTGAATGTCTAGGAATAGCCTCATGGTTAGAGTAGTGGACTAGGACAAGGGAAGTCATGATTTCTTCTCTGCACCCTCAGGTTGTTGTTCAGCCACAATGAGCATTTTTCAAGTGCCTGGAGCAGGTCTAAACTTAGATGCAACTCCGGACATTCGGTACAGTTCTGAGATCAGGCAGGGACATCCAGGTTTCTAGGACTGGTCTACCACACCCCTGTTCATACGTGAACTTCCACAGACCCGGCTTCTAGAATGGCTCTGCTGATGTCTCTGTGCTTTGAATGTCTCTATGGCCAGTTGGTTTAGATCTACTTACTACTACTACTCATTTATATAGTGCTATTAGGCATACATAGTGCTGTAGACACATACATAAGATGGTCATTGCTCCACAGAGCTTACCATCTGCTAATGCAGACAGATAGAACAAATAAGGGATGGGGGATTTTTAAGGGATATGATTAAAATAGTCATGGATAGGGGAATAAGGAGGTCAGGATCCAAAAGCACCCTTGAAGAGATGAGTTTTTAGCTTGGATTTAAATCGGACTGGAAATTGAGCCTGACATTCTAACTCAGATATATTCTAGTCCAGGAATACAGTACACCAAAGTGGAAAGAACAGAGTGTGACGTTGACATAGAAGAGAAGGGCATACATAAAAATGATTTGTCAGATGAGCAGAGTAGCCAAAAAGGTGTAGGAAGAAATAAGAGAGGAGAGGTAATGAGGAGCCACAGAACGAATGAATTTGTATGTGGAAATGGATAGGGAGCCAATAAAGTGATTTGAGGAGTTAAGTAAGCATAGTGACTATGGTAGAAGATGAGCTATGCAACTGAGTTTTGAAGGGGAGATAGACAATTCAATTGGATGGGAGACCAGTGAGGAGCAAGTTGCAATTGTCTAGACGGGAGGTGATGAGAGAGTGGATAAGGATCTTGGTAGTGTGTTTAGAGAGGAAGGGGTCAATTATAGAGAAAGAAACCACAGGTTTTAGCTGTCTGTTGGATATGTGCAGAGAAAGTGAGAAAAGACTCAAAGATGAACCCAAGGTTGTGAGCTGAGGAGACACAGAGGATAATATCTACAGAAACAGAGAAGCAAGTAAAGGGGGAGATGGGTTTAGGGGGAAAATAAAAAGATCCGTCTTGACCATTTTCATTTTTAGATGGTAGTGTGACATGCAAACAGCAACATCAGACAAGCAGGGTGAGATTCAAGCCTGGATTCCTGGAGAGATTTCTGCGGTAGAGAAGTAAATCTGAGAGTCATTAGCATAAAGATGATACTGAAATCCATGGGAGGAAATCAAGGCAGCAAGGGAATGAGTATAGAGAGAGAAGAGGTCCCAAGACAGAGTCCTGAGGTACACAAACTGAAAGTGGGATAGCAGTGGAGGAGGATCCACCAGAGCATACACTGAAAGTGTGATAGGAGAGATAAGAACCAGTACCGAACAGAACTCCAAAATCCAAATGAGAACAGGATATCGAGAAGACGGTGGTGACTGACTGTTAAAAGCAGCAGATAGATCAAGAATGAGAATTGAGTAAAGATCCTTGGATTTGGCCAAAAACAGGTCACTGGAGACTTTAACAAGGGTCGTTTTAGTAGAATGTAGAAGATGAAAGCCAGATTTCAGTAAATCCAGAAGGCTTGAGAGGAAAAAGTCAAGATAGTGGGGGTGAACTGCACATTCGAGTAGTTTGGATGCAAAAGGGATGAGGGAGATTGGCCAATAATTGAAAGGGAGGTAAGATCCAGTGAAGGTTTTTGTGGAGTGGAAAGCAAGAGATTGAGAATATGACAGATGGAAAGGTAACAGCGGGGGAAATGGAGCTTAGTAGATGGGTCGGGATGGGATCAGAGCAGCAGGTAGTAAGTTTGGAGGAGAAGATGTGCAGTTTTTTTCCTTGGAGATTTTGGTAAAGCAAGAAAGGGTGACAGAAGTTGAAGGAAGGATCTGAGAATAAAGAGGGGAAAGAAGAGATGGAGGAAACCCCATTGGAGAACTCAACACTAATCTTGTGAACCTAGTCATGGAAATAGTCAGCCAAAGTAGAAGCAGAAAGCAAAGGAAGGATCAGGGTGAAGGCACTTTGAGGAGCCAGTTGAGTGTCGGAAAAAGACGGTGAGGTTGAGAAGCAAGAGTTTGTCAGATGGACTTAGTACTCTTGCTTGACAAATGCTATGGCGGACTGGAAGGAGGACGGCATGAATTTGAAGTGTATGAAATCAGCATGGGCATAGGATTTAAGCCAAAGTCGCTCAGCAGAATGGGCACAGGAAAACGGGTAATGGATTTTCGAGGTTAGCAAAGGCTGAGGTACAATTTGCCCTGCAGGACGTGGAATGGGAGGAGTGAGAGTATCCATGGCAGAAGAGAGTATTTTGTTATAGGAAGAGACTGATCTATTTGTCAATATTATATTGCCCCTTTCAGAGCATGGCAAGATGAAGCAGGGAATATTTGATTTAAAATATGCCTCATAGGTATCAGGAAAGATGGTGCAGCATAATCGACATAGAGCTTCTTAATATTATATTAGCTCTTTTATTATCTAGAATGGTTGGGACTGAGCGTGTTATAGATAATGGGCCCTGTATTCAAAGCTGCTTATATGGTCAGCGGCATAACATTTTTGTGTACTTGAGGAGAAAAGGCGAGAGGCTTGGAGGTGGCCGTCACAAAAGATATCCAGAGAGGGACAAAATCCATCTGTTTTCTGGATCATTAAACTAAGTCAGGGAAATAGTGGGACTGACTTATGTGGGAGATGTCAATCAGCTGCCATTTAAAGTCAGTACCGCTGACTATACACATAAAGGTAAACACTGGAGCGGATAACGGAGGTTCTGGATAACGTCAGTTTTCTGCTGAAAGAATTTCAGATAATGGGAACTTTTCCAGATAAGAGAATATATGTAGCCAAACAACTTTCAGAAGGCCTTTGCTTCATTATTCAGAAACAAGTACTAAGACCCTATTTAAAAAAAAAACCCCAAAAATGGGCGTTTTTTAATAAAGAGCCCTTGCATCAGAGGTGCTCTACTTTATTGTAACTGGAATAATTTCCTTTAATTTTCTGGGTTTTTTTTAGTTTAAAGATTTATGAAGTCACCCTAAAATGTTTGCCTAGCCATCATTTATTTCATTCTTCAAACTGAAAAAAAGGGAAAGACTGCAGCCTTTAGTAATTAACTGGCAGTACTTCTGTGTATTGATTTGCAAAATGGTCTGGCTATGCTGTGCTGGGAACCTGCTGGGTCTGTGGTGCTAAAATAGCCCTTCTGGCTGTGCATTGCTGCAAACCTAGCAGGTCCTCATATGCAGTTTAGAAAAGGCTCAGCATTTGTCAGAGCCTTTGCAAAATACCAGCGGAATTATGGATGTCCCGACCTGGATGTCTCAGAAGTTTAAATAAGGGAAATTACCAACAAACACAACTTTCTCAAAGAAGGGAAGCTGTAGAATTAGAGGACATGAAATGAAGATGCAAAAAGGTGCAGAGGTGTAGCCTACTGGTTGATGCAATGTCTCCATAGTCAAAGGTCCAGGGTTTGATTCCCACTTGTTCATTTGACTGTTGTAGTTGATATGGAAGGACAGACCAGGTAGGCCATGTGGTCTTTTTCTGTCATTATGTTTCTATGTTTCTAAGGTAAAAGCCATGTCAGGGGTGATGGATGCCTAGAATGTCCTCCCAAAGGTGGTGATAGGAGCAAAAATAGTGATAAAATTTAAAACAGCATGGGCTGCTCACAGAGGATCTCTTTCTAGCAAGAGGATGGAATCAAAGCAAACTTAAAAAACGTTTACATTTCAAAAAAATAGAGAGGGGTAACCTGGGGGGAGGGGGGGTACCCTGTAAGGAACTGCAGGTATAGTTCTAGCCACCTCACTGGGCAGACTGATGGACCATGCTGATCCTTATGTACTCCAAATCTAAAGAAATAGCCCCGGCATTAACCTCCGTATATTAAAAGATCTTGAAATCCACAAATGTATATCCTACAATTATTTAACTTTTTCTTTTTGTTGGAGTGGCATAACCAAAGGGGAAGGAACTGCAACCCGCCCCTCGCCGTTGTCACTCCTTTTTAATCATTTAAATGCTTGAAAAACTTAACTTAACTGAGTCCAGCCAGCACAGAATTCATAATGCACAACGTGCCACGTTTCGGGCCATCCAACACTCCGTGGCCCTGCATCAGGTGAAAAGAAACGAATCCCATTCAGTTGGCTTTAATGTACTGTCATTTACTATCTAAAATTGGATATTACCAGTGAACTATGCCAAAGAGACAATGAAGGCCTATTTACTAAAGTGCAGTAAGATTTTAGAGTTACCATGGGTTAATAGCTGAAATTAAGGTGCGGTAACTGCAAGCGTCCGTGTTTTAACAGCTGGAGGCTTTCCCAATATTTTGCCATTCAGTGAATGGAGAAAAGAATTAGCTGCCATGAGTTAACTGCATTATATTATGTGTCATTTAATTAAGCTTTGCTTATTCATGTGACACTGCATGTTAATGGCCAATGTGTGATCATTTCTGCGTTAACTATAAGGCCTAGCCCTACCCATTCTTTAACTGCTGTTAGTGTAGCGTTTGCATTAACAGTTTGCATGTATTAATTGTCTCGTTAAGAGACAGCAGAGTTTAGTAAATGGCCCTCTAAGGCAGCAGTTATATAATACAGGCCTGAGAATGTTATTTTGCTTTACCTTCCACCCCTGGACAGAGTTGGGTGGAAGCAGCCAGCACTTACTAAATAATGGATCTAGAATACAATGGCTTCATTTTCTTCTCTTATGAAATATCTAACATTTACCAATCTTTATTCCTCACAGGCTTTACCGTGTGTGACATCATGTAACAGCACTTTTACAAGTAATGTGGTCGGCTTCTTAGAAAGTTTGCATGAAGCCTTTGTAAATGCACATCATTGCCTGCATTTCCGACGAAACAGATGACGCGATGCAGCCAGATGATGAAGAAAAGATGCTATTTATGTGTGCTGTCTCAAAAAGCCATGGAAAACCATTATTTATCTAAAAAAATGTAAAAAAAGCTATTGTTTTCAGGCAATCTTTCTTTCGTTCTCATTACATCATACAACTATGGGGTCCCTTTTACTAAAGACCATGAGCTGGTTAATGACGTTCTGGCATGTGATAACTAGTAGCTGAGAATGCTAGTATGCGCACATGCCAGCTATTGACCACTAACATGCACAAGTGGCTATCGCACATTAGGAAAGAATGTACACAGGTTGGGGGCAGTGTGTGGACATAGAGAGTACAGTGCCACCAGTGAAAGGAAAACTGCCATGTGCTCAGCAACAATGTGTCAATTAGTGCGAGTGAACATATTTATATCTCTCTGGGTGTCATCATAGAAGCATGACGACAGAAAAAGACCACATGGCCTATCTAGTCTGTCCTTCCATATCAACCATTACAACAGTCCACTTTTTCCCTTTAAGGATCCTCTGTGTTGGTCCCATGCTTCTTTGAATTCAGTTACTGTCCTCATCTCTACCTCCTCCATTGGGTGCATATTCCACGGATCCACCACTCTTTCCATAAAGAAATATTTCCATATATAACTCCTTTCACCCCTTTCACCCTTCTCCCATGTCCCAATATAGCAGAACTTGCTTTCAATCGAAAGAGACTCTCCTCTTGTGCATTTATGCCATGGAGGTATTTAAATGTCTCAATCATATCACCTCTATCCTGTTTTTCCTCTAAGGTGTACATATTAAGATCCTTAAGTCTGTCCTCATATGCTTTATAATGAAGACCACTAACCATTTTAGTAGCCACTCTCTGCACCGACTCCATCCTGTTCACATCCTTTTGAAGGTGCGGTCTCCAGAATTGCACACAATACTCCAAATGAGGTCGCACCAAAGACTTATATAGAGGCACTATCACCTCCTTTTTTCTGCTGGCCATTCCGCTCCCTACACACCCAAGCATCCTTCTAGCTTTTGCCATTGCCTTTTCTACCTGTTTAGCTACTTTAAGATCATCAGACACAACCACACCTAGGTCCCGCTCTTCTTTAGTGGACAAAAGTACTTCACCCCCTATACTATATTGCTCCCTTGGATTGCTGCAGCCCAAATGCATGACCTTACATTTTTTAACATTAAATCTCAGCTGCCAAATTCTAGACCATTCTTCAAGCTTAGCTAGATCTCTCCTCATGTTATCTACACCTTCCTGGGTGTCTACTCTATTGCAGATTTTGGTAACATCCGCAAAGAGGCAAACCTTACCCGACAGCCCTTCTTCTATATCACTAACAAAGATGTTAAAAAGAATCTGACCAAGGACAGATCCCTGGGGCACACCACTGGTAACCTCCTCCTCAGAGTGAGCTCCATTTACCTGTACCCTTTGTCGCCTCCCACTCAACCAATTTCCAACGCAAGCAGTAACTTTAGAGTCAGCCCTAGGGTGCTCAGTTTCTTTATAAGTTGCCTGTGAGGAACGTTGTCAAAGGTTTTACTGAAATCTAAATACATTACATCTAGGGCTCTCCCTCGGTCCAACTCCCTGGTCACCCAGTCAAAGAAATCAATCAGATTTCATCATGCGTTCCAGTGCTGGATCATGTGCTACCTGCTGAGAACTTGTTGGGCATGCCTCTGAAAGATAATGCAGAATGGTTGCACTTACCTCATGTTAGTTTTGCCGCGGTATGTACAACTCTAGTAAAAGGGCCTCTATATTATCAAGTGAATTTTTTGAGACATTTTACCCTGCAGTTATATCAGAAGGTGATTTTTGCAGGTTTCTGTGCCAAAATGACAGGTATCTTGCGCTTGGACTTTTCAATACTCCTTTACTAATTTAAATATTGAAATGAAAAGTGCCAGTAGCCATGTCATAGGAGAATGGTTTCCTTGTGGGATTTGATACTGTTTATTAAGGAGTCATTTTAAAGTCCTATTCATGATTTGGATGTCTGAAATGGCCATTCTTATGTCCCAATCATATCCACATCCCTAGAGCCATTTTAGAATGCCCCAAACGTATATATGGCTGGTGCAATCAACTCCGTGTTGCATGGGGGCGTGGTGGAGGCATATCTGGGTTGGTCGGGGAAAGATACACATGGGTACCCAATTCAGAATGGGGCCGCATGTTTACAATCGGTGGTGGACATGTCCATGTCTATACCAGCTCCTGGGCATGAATAGATCTTTGAAAGGTGCTAGTTTCTGCCAGTCGTCAACAGTACAATGAAGAGGAGAATGCACCCTTACTCCCAGAATATTTTTCACCAACTCCAAAAACCTAGCGAGGCCTTATCTGCTGCTGCACTGCTGCAAGCCTGGACATGTACTTAGGAACATATACACGTGTGTGTCCCAAAATACCGGCACTAGCATGTTTGTGACCAACTGCAAACATCTATATCTCATACGTCCATGTTTCTGGAATCGTCAGGTTTTCTGCATGTTTCTGGCCCCTTATTCTGCACAACCTTTTTCCCTCTCTATATCACGGTGGACACATTCATCTTTTGGGGTGAAGACAGTGCAATTTTAGACAGCATTGGCAGGTGTCTGCACAGTGTGCCCATGATGTTTTGACATGGTTGTCTCAGATTTCACCTAAACGGCTTTTCTAAAATGTGCCGTCACATCAACACTTGGTCATCTGAAGAAGAAGCGTATGCAATCTTCAGATTTCATGTACTAAAGCATCCTTGGATTAGTTTTATACCAGTCCAGTATAAGATATAACGTTTGAAGAATAAAGGGACCTGTTTATCAAGGCATGCCAAATATCACATGTCAGTGGCTCTTCTGACACACACATAACTAAGAACTATTGACTCCTACTAGGAGGTAATTTTCTAAGGCTATTAATGTGTGCAAAACTTAGTTTACATGTGCAAAGTGGCTATTATAAAATGGTGTGACTGAATATACACTTACGGGTGCAGACAAGAAGGCATGTACTTATATGCACGCCAGGCAGAGTTTGAGAAGAGCAGGGGTTGAGCTGTGATGTACAAGCATATTTTATCGCATTGATACAGAACACATACCAACGGAGAACATACACACATTACACTGTTTTTGCAGTGGATGTAAATTTGTGCATGGAAATGTACATGCTGTTGGAGAGCATTGTAATAAGCTATTTTATAAAGCCACATAGGTGGCCATGTTGCCTTTATAAAAGAGGGATAAAATAGATGCCTTTTTTGATTTTTGACATACACACCCTGTTATAAAATTAGCCCCTTTGTGTCTATAGGAAACGTGCTTAATAATAAAGTCCTAAAGCAGAGGCTCTTAACCAGAATGGGGTTTGGGAACCAAATGATGGGGGTATGGGATTGGATCTCTGAACAATTAGAAAAGATGATAGATTGAAATTTATGTTATTAATTATCACAGTTATCAACACGGAATGAGATGGTAAACCATTGCCTGCGGAAATACTTCAAGAAGTCAAGAAACCTGTTGGAAGTCCTAAGTACAAATTTTAGGGTTACTTCTCAGATATTAATGATTTTAGCATGGAATCTGTTTGGATCATGAACCCATTCTCGTTTGATATATCAACGATGAGTGACAATGATTTAGCAAAGGATGATTTCATTGACTTCCAAGAAGACCCAAGAAAGCTGATTTCAAAAAGGTTGGGCTGGATGTTGGACAGTTTTGATGTGAGCAAATCACAGCTTAGCCTAGCTCGGCGATAAGGGCGATGAATGTTTTGGTTCTCTTCACAACTACATGAGGGCAATGAATTTGTTGGTTCTCTCTACACCTACATTCCCCACCCCATCGCACAATGGATGAATACTATGAGCTTTATGGCTTAGTTACCCACATTTATGGCGTGTCCCCACATTAGCGTTCCTGGCTGCCAGTTGCCATATATTAAAATACACGTCAACTGGTTAGCAGGCTTTAGTACAAGAGGCCTTAAATACGATCTGTAAAACTGTGGAGCAGGTGAGGGAAGGAGCAAAGACAACACCACAATTTATCGGTTTAGCAGCGATATTTAGCTTCCAAGGGAGTAACTTTGTAGCTTTTTTGTTCATAAAAAGCCTCTCATAAAATCACTCCCTTCTCCATGTAACAGTGTGTGTGATGACAGGAAAGTGCCCACTTTTATGCAGCCCAGGTGCAGGCATGTGCAGGGGTGCAGTTTGGATGCAGTGTTGGGCAGAGTCGTAAAGTATGAACATTATTTGTTTATAAAATATGTGCACATCTGCAAACCTAGGGCCCCTTTTACTAAATTTGTTCAGTATGTCCCCACAGCTAATGCACAAAGGGCCCGATTCTGAAGGGGGAACGTCCTGTCTGCCCGAACGTCCAGGATCTGGATGGGCTGGTCTAGTCCCCGATTCCGAGCCTGCAGGGAGCTAGACATTCACATGGGATCAGAATCTTCTCTAGATGGCTGTCCCATGCCTGGACAGGCAGGCCATCTCCTGATTCCGTGCTGCCGGACATCCAATGGTTTTCCCGCACAGGCCTGCCCTGGCTCCTGCATGGAGCTGCGGTGCTGTGGCATCCTGTTGTCATGACACTGTAGCTCCATTAAGGAGCCACGATCCCCAGCAAAGTTCATTCCCCGCAGCCCGATCCCCGATGAGGCCTTCCAAAGGCCGGGTTGGGCTGCGGGGAAGCTCCTGCACCCTATCGCCCCACTGACCTGGCCCTGCGCTGCCGTCCCCTGATGTCCAGGGGAACCTATTCCAACTCCAAAGAGGACTAAATCTGCCATCCATATTGGTGACCCCAGATGTACAGGGCTGAGCGTCGGCCCTGTATGTCTCTGGTCACATCCCCACCCACCACCTGCCCTCGCTCCTCCCTCAGCCCACCTTCTCCTGCCCCTATCCAGAGCTCCTCGTACTTCTCCTATGTACATGTGGGGAGTTTTGGGCAGGGGATACTGTTCTGGCGTTTGGCGGGGATGGATGTCTGACCTGGACGTCCATTCCCACTAAACACGGCTCGGAATGACCCCCAAAAGGTTTTCCTAATGTGCACACCACTAGGTTGGGTGAACCCATGTTAGGAGTTGCGTTGCCACTAAGCACGCAGCAATTGCCAGAGCACTAGCAGCAATGCGCTCTCCATGCCTCATTCCATCTCACAATCACTGATTAACGTGCAGTTCAGCATGCCAAAACAACACTATCGGGCGTTAGTATTCCCGACTGCCTGTAGTCATGTGTTATGACACCCGTTAACCAGCTAATGCGTTTTAGCAGAGTCTTTAATGTGAGAACATTTACACTGACTCCCAAGCAGCTAAATATTGGCCTCAAAATTGTTTTCTACATGTGTTTTTGGGAACATGGGGAGAATCATTATTGGGCTGATATTTAGTTGACCTTGTCCATATAAAAGTTAACTGGGCTACCTTGTTTAGTTAACTTTATCTGTTATTTAGCTGCTATACCTTATAACCATATGAGTTGTCTAAAGGTAACCAGACAAAGCTGTCCAGTTAATTTTAAGCTTGCTATTGGACTGCTCAGTGTAACAAAGGTACCTTTTGCTAGCCAGTGCTGAAGACCTGCACTGACAAGCCGAAGTGAAACCAGTATCTGGAAACACTCCCAGCACCTTTTTCTCTTTTACCTGGTAAACGTTTGCCCTGGCTATAATTTGCCCAGAGAAAATTTAGTCACTGAATCAGGTGGAGGAGGAGGATTTTAAATGTTGGAGCTGTCTGGCTAACTCTAAGGGTTTGCTGGAAAAGCCCTTTGAATATGGACCTCTCCATTGCTATGAAATAGCTGCTATAGGCCTCTCCCCAGATACTCTATTCTGTGTGATCATTAAAGACTTTCCTCATGAGTAAACCAGATGCTTTTGCAAAGACTGAAGAAGCGCCGAGAGAACTGAGTCATTGGTAAAGCAGAGATAATGATCAGTCAAACCTCTGAACTCAACTGTGCTCTCCTGTCTTTCTCGCTCATGTTGTACCTCGAAGATGCATATCGGCTGCATTTTTAGAAACTGTTCCGTATGCTCAGCAAGAAAGAACAATTTGACTGGTTGATGCCATTGCAAAAGGTTACGAGCTAAATAGTTGGAATAAAGAAAATAGCAATGATTGGCACTCAGGTACTGATGGTATCTTCCATTCTGTGTACTGCAAAAAAAGTCTAGTGCATCTGAATCTGACCTAGATAATTCACTCTGATATTTCAAGAGCAGGGCCTTCAAAATACTTTTAAAAAGCAGTTAGCTCCTTCTAAGAGCAATTTTGAAATAATTGAATATTTTTGCCACATGCACTTGAAGCTAATTTTCAAAGTAAAATTGCCCTTGTAATTTCTCTTTGAATGGTAGCTAAAATACATTAAGCATGCAAACGGTGACTGCATCGCTGCACATGCTGTTTTTGCAGACAGTCACGCAGGGACAACATAAAACACATACACTGGAAAATTAAAAACTTGTTCTTAGGAATATTTTAATACTTGTTCCTGGGAATGCTTCTTAGTCCTCTAAATATATGCATACTATGGAAGCCATTTATTGAGATGGAGAGTGTCAATTTACTTAAATAAATCACTACTTACCTGCTTTAATATTATTTATTTATTATTTAACAGTTTTTATACTACTTTATCATTTCAATCAAAGTGGTTTACATTGTAACTGAAACTTGTACATTAAACAGGGACATTTGTAACTTGGATTTTTCTGAGCAATGGATGGTTAAGTGATTTGCCCAAGGCCACAAGGAGTGCTAGTGGGAATTGAACCCTGGTGACTCTTGGTTCCCAAGCCAGTGCTCTAACCATTAGGCGACTCCTCCACTCCACTATTTGAAAATTGTATGCCAAGGGGCCTATGCAATAAACTTACTGTGCACGTTATGGCCAATTTGCAGACACTAAAAAGAGCACACTATGGCCCCGATTCTATAAGGCAAATAGAGGGGCTGCATATTCCGCCGAGACGTTGAGTCCCGCTATCTGCCTTCGCCATATTCTGCCTCCTGTTCCCCCTGCATGCACAGAGCTGCTGTGCATGTTGCGGGGGATGGAGTGGTACAGGGGTGGACAGTGGGGAGGGGCATGGTCAGGACTGGCAATTAGACACACAGGGCTGATTCTGCTCATGGCCCTGTATGTATGGCCTGTAGCATATGTCACTCACGGCCAGTGCTACCCAGTAAGCTGGCTAAGCACATCAGGGGGGTGTTGGTGGTGGGGGCGCCGTTGCTAGCTGCCCGCTACCCACCGCTTCAGAAAAGAAAACAGCTGTGGGAGCATTTCTCTGTTCCCACAGCTCTGCTATCTTTTAAGCTGCTAGATCGTGGCATTTCCGAGGGGAGGAGAGGAGAGAGGGGGGAGGGAAGGCAAATGATACAGGAGGGAAGGGCAGAAAAGGGACCAGAAGGGAGCTGACAGGGGGAGACTGGAAGGGAGCAGACATGGGGGGCTAGAAGGGAGCTGACACTTGGGGATAGGGATGGAAGGTGACTGGGTAATAGGAGGGTGGTTGGAAGAGAGCTGATATGGGGGAAGTTGGGGGCTGGAAGGGAGCTGACATGGGTGAGTTGGAATGGAGCAGACACAGAGGGGAGCTGGAAGGGAGCAGACACAGGGGAGGCTGGAAGGGAGCAGACACACAGGGAAGGTTGGAATGGAGCAGACACAGAGGGGAGCTGGAAGGGAGCAGACACAGGGGAGGCTGGAAGGGAGCAGACACACAGGGGAGGTTGGAATGGAGCAGACACAGAGGGGAGCTGGAAGGGAGCAGACACAGGGGAGGCTGGAAGGGAGCATAAAAGAGGTGAAGGAGGGGTCTGGAGGGAAGGTGAGGGCTGGAAGGGAGCTGACACCTGGGGATGGGACTGGAAGGGAGCTGACAACTGGGGATGGCACTGGAAGGCAGATGAACAGAGGAGAGGTTATTGTTCTGTTGTTGGACATTATGGTCTGTCCCTGTTCACAGTTGGTCTTTCTTTTGAGGCGATGGAGGGTTAAGTGACTTGCCTAAAACGTGCTAGTGGGAATCAAACTTTTTTTTTTTGGCTAACAAGCCAGTGCTCTAACCACTAGGTGGCTACTCCACTCTGACTTCAGTATACACCATTAGTAAATGACCCCCTTTATTGGCAGTAAAATTAATTCTAAAGGAAGGAGGGAAGAGAGACCACAGCCACACAAGATGACCAATTAAAGATTAAGGATTTCTTATACTGCCAGGTGTGTTTGATGTAAAGTATGCCATGACAAACATATTACGTTCTACTTGTTATATCTTTGAGTGCACTGAGATCACCTTGCACTGTTCTGGACATGCAACAGACTAGTATATCTACTCTAATTTGTATCAACAGTTACAGTATGTATCATCAGTATTTATGTGTAGTTTGCATCAGCACAACATTGTCAGTGGGAGGAGCAGCTTAGTAGATGCACGTTTTAACAGAGGAGGTGTGGCCGTTAGAGATGTCCACGGGTATATGGCTGAAACAGGCAGGATCAGAAACATCCATCTTTTCAGAATATGGTGAGCACAGGGACATCCAAACTATTTGCTGTATATATCCGTGTCTCGTTATAACAGCAGGGCTGGTGTTTCTCCATAGTAGTTTGCTCATGCCATGCCGGAGATGCCTATGTCCCCAATTCTGGAGCCGCAGGTGTGTCTATACCCGCAGCTACATAATTAGGGTGAAATCGGGCCCATTTTCGATTTGGATGTGTCCGTGGACCAGATGTGCATGTTATGGAATTGGCCTCCACATGTTTTATATAATTTTTTTTATTGTTTTATTTAAGACCTTTAGATTTTCTTTGTGTGTTATATATGCAGTTTCTTTAATGGTTTTTATTAACGTTATGATTGTTTTGTTTCTATTGTTTTTACCCCTGAGGTCAAACCCCTGACAAAAGCCAGAGTCAAAACATGGCCGTGTCGGGTACGACGAATAAAGGTATTCTGCTTTTTACCTCACTCTTGTTTGTGTTCTTGAGTTGCTGCGAATGTGTGTGTTCTTTTCTGGACCTACCTCTAAAAATAGTGGGCCTGATATTCAGCGGTGCGGGTTGGGCGATTACAGTGCCTAGCCTTCGCTGCTGAACGGTTAACCTGGATATTCAATGCCAGAACATGGGCAGCGGCGATTTACAGCCATTGCCTGGTTAGCTTCGGTGACAATAGTTAGGACATCTTTGATGTGTCTAACTTTCACTGCCGAGGAATAACCAGGCGGTGGCTAATTATCGCCGCTGACCGGCTATCCCAGGGTACCGCCCCCTGAACGCACCGATGCTAACCATGTAGCATTAGGGCATATAGCAGCACTATCCAAGGATATTCAGTGGCACTAATGGTGTTAGTGCTGTTCAATATCCCGCTTAGAGGCAGTTACACGGTTTACAGGTCTGTAAACCGTGTAACTGCCCTTGAATATCGGGTCCTATGTCTATAAAAATATACATGCGCACATAAAAGACAATACATAATGAAAACCACAACCTCAAAAAGAATGATAAAAGAATGATGAGCATATCCATCAACAAATAGTTCAGCTGATTGTAATATAAAACAATAAAACATCACATTGAAAAGCCTAAACATACAAAAATAAAATCAATAAAAACACATAAAGCATAATACACATTAAATAGGAGCAAAAATATAAAAAAATAGAGATCCCATTACCAGGAACAAACAAGTGTATAACAACATTCACTTGAATGTCTAAAAAGCAAAGGGGTATGTCTACTAAGCTGGGCTAATGCTTACTGTTATTCAATGGGACCTATTTGCAGATAACCCAGGTTAACTGTTAGCCCGGCTTAGTAGACATACCCCAAAGAGTCAAAAATAAATAAATAAAAGGTCACAACATTTGAATGTAGCCACAATACAGAAAATACGTAACAGAAGAGAAATAAAAGGAAGGGGGAACAAGAAGGGAAGAAAGGGACAAGGGAGGAATGGGGCAAAAGGAAAAGAGGAGGGAAAAGAGATGGGGTGGGGAAGGAAAAGGAATGGAAGGGAAGAACATTCAGATGTTCTGATCTTTTACTATTTATTTTTGACTTCTAAATTGCATGTCAATTATAGTGGATTTCTAAGAAGGTATTTACTTGAGTGTTTACAAGAAAGCAATTCCCGTACACATGTTTGTTTGTTTATTGATTTACTTGCTATACCGCTCCTTCATGACACCAGGGCAGTGTACAATTTATAAAACATACAGATGCGGCCGAAGCCAGAAAATGAAAAAGAACTACAACGCTGGACAGGAAAGGGAAATGATAACTCAGTCATATGAAGGAGGAAGACCAGAGGACAGAGATAAAGTAGGATCGGGTCTCGGAGGGGGGAAGGTCAAATGCAGAGCAGAAGAGATGAGTTTTTAGAAGGGACTTAAATCTAGAGGAAGTTTGTTCCAGACGGAGGGCGGTGGGGAGGGAGTTTCATAGAGATGGACCTAGGAGGAAGAAAGCTGACTGACATGTTTAGATCAGGGGAGAGAAACTGCATGTATGCATTTGATTTTCAAATATACAAAAATTATTTTGCCCTCCCTCCAATGCCTGCAGGTAGAAAGTACGCAGCTGCATTTAAAGTGTAGGCTATACACTTGTTAGTTTTGTAAAAGAACAAAGTGAAACGTTTCTCTTTGAAAATATATGCAAACTGAATGCTTTCAAAGCACCCCATCAGACAGCTATCAAGATAGTTTGCAGTTATGCAGACTATGTGAAAATTGCCCTTCGATTTAGAAATATTAAACAGGTTCATTACTCGGGAAAGAATATAGGGTGATGGGTTGCCATGATTTTACTTTGGGAGCTCCATAGCTGAGCGGGGATATGATAGGGGCTATAAAATAATGATTGGAGTGGAACGGGTAAACATTGATCAGATGTTTACTCTTTCAAGAAGTAGCAAGACTAAGGGGACATACAATGAAGCTACTATGTAGCACATTTAAAACTAATTGGAGAAAATATTTTTTCAATCAATGCGTAATCAAACTCTGGAATTCGTTGCTGGAGGATGTAGTAAAAGCTGTTGGTCTAGCTGGGTTTAAAGGAGGTTTGGACAAGTTCCTGGAGGAAAAGTCCGTTAATCATTATTCAAGGGGATGAGAGAAATCCACTGCTTAGCCCTGGGATAAGCAGCATGGAATCAATCTACCTTTTGGGAACCTGATAGGTACTTGTGACCTGGATTGACCACTGTTGGAAAGAGGCCACTGGGCTCGATGGACCTTCAGTCTGATCCACTAGGACATATCTTATGTTCTTATCAGGCCATTAATTATTGGATTGTGCCCTTCCTTCCAATCATCAGCACCAAGCAAAACTTCCATTAGCTAAAATGACGGGCTCCTACCATTCCGACTATTCAACTGAATATAAAAATCAGGTAGGCTCTGCAGAATTGTATCAGGAAAGAAAAATAGCCAGACTAGATGGACCCTGGGGGTCATAATCTGCCTTCAGGTTCCATGTTTTTAAACCTATTATACAAGAAAGGGCTGCTATTCTGAGAAAATGAAGTACAATTTTCCACTGTAAAAATAAACATTTCTTTGTGAAGCCTCCCTTCAGAAAGCTGGTCACTAGAGCGGTTGCTAGCAAGACTCTTGAGTAAATGACAATGCTGACCTACTTTGTGCGTATTATTGGAACACTCTGCTTCGGTCTCCAGTAATCCTAGACTGTAGCATCATGTGCCTCTGCAGTATTTAGTTTTATAGACAATACTAGTAGCAAATGCATCATTAGAAATGAATCAATGAAAGGCCGCAATATGAGACATCATGAACGTTTTACACAACACATATTATATACTGTAGCTGGTGCTGCAGCACAATTAAAATTGTTGAAAAAATGGATAGTTTGCACATATGATCCATAGTATGCAGAATATGATCTAAGTCTCCCGAATTTACCGTTAACACTCAGCAAAGTATTGGCATTGTGCCAAAGAGATCCTCATTCTGGAGTTCGTAACGTGTATAGGCAATTTATCGAGATGTGCTTGGAAATTCCTTTTCATCAAACCTGTGGCAGCCAACACGATGGGAAATATCTTTTATATCTTTCTGCCACATTTTCTTGGTCTCTGACTGCATTTCTTGGTATTTGAGAATTTTCTCCCTCTCAATGCGATGTACAAAATAATCACATAGGAAAATCTATGAGAGATTTAAAGGAACTTCTATTGCATTATCTGTTCATGTCTTCCTTTTATCACACAAAATGCTCACCTTGATTCTCAGTGTTCTGACTGTTGGGGGCCCTTCTACTAAAGCATGTTAGGAGTTTGCACGTGCAGAACATTTAGCACTAAAACTAATGTGTAACTCATGCAAAACATCTGCAGTAATTGTCGCGGGCGTGGCCAGAATGTTCCTGGTGGTTACCGGTACTCACAATTAATGCGAGTGCACATAACGTTACCCATAGAGGTATCATTATGTGCACCCATACCTAATCGCAACACTGATAGAAATGATATGTAACTCCCTTGCTAACTACAATGTCCCCTCCACACCTACTCTCCACTCTAAGCCACCCCCATTCCCTGCCCTCTCTCGTGATTTGCCATTCCTGTGGAAATTAGTGCATGATAATTGTCATGCCAGCGTGGTCATTGTTACAGCTTAGCTCAATTTAGAAAAAAGGACCCCCTGGATTATAGAAACGAATCCCCTATATATTCTGTACTTCAAAAATGTAATTATCTGGCCTCCTATTATTTAAAAAAATATTATAAAAAATGAAAAAAAAATCACATCCTTTACACACACATCTTCGTTTATAACTGCTATGATCCCCTTTGCACAACTGATGCCTTACTAGAATTAAAGATGTTTAGTTTGGATTTTCAACTGTAGGTACTTATTTATTTTATTTATTTAAAACGATTTAATATACCGCTTTATCTTTAAATCAAAGCGGTTAGCACATCAAACAATCAAGAGTGGCAGAGTGAATACATGCAGTGGATACATTGAGTTGTGTGGTGTGGGTGAGCAGTGTGATTAACTAGTGAGCTATATACATTGTGAATTATGAACAGGGGCTATATACATTGTGAACTATGAACAGGGGCTATATACAGGTAGCAGGGAGCTATATACATTGTGAACTATGAACTGGGGCTGTATACAAGTAGCAGGTGCCATTTATAGGTTGGAGAAGGCTGGTAGCTGGTTCATGTGAAGTCCTTATAGTATTCATGGCTTGTGTACATTGTCTTGTGGGGTGATTGGTGTGTTTGGTGCTTGTTAGTTTTCGTTGAATTGTTCAATGAATAGGGTTGTTTTGAGCAGTTTTCTGAAATTTTTATATCAGTTATTGATCTTAGAATATCTGGTAAGGCATTCCAAATAGCGGGTGCAGCAAGAGAGAAGACTCGTATAGATGTGGATTTGTTGGTTCTTGTGAATAGAGTGGGTGTTGGTATGTTGTTTTTGGTGCTGTTTCTGTCTGGTCTTTTGCTTGCTTTTGTTCCGATGAGTTCCTGTAGTATTCCTGCTGACATATTGTTTTTAATTTTGAAGATGGTGAGTGCTGATTTATATTTTGCCCGTGAGGAGATCGGTAGCTAGTGTAGATCATGTAGCATTGGAGTTATGTGGTCTTGTATTGAAGCGCTAGCAATAATGCGGGACTATTTGTAGGGGACAGGTGGTTTGTTTAAGTAGGCCTTGGAATAGGATATTACAGTAGTCCAGCATAGGTGTAATGATGGCCTGGCATACTGTGCGGAAATGTTCCTTATTGAGGAGGGGTTTTAGTTTCCGGAGCGTTGCGAGTTTGAAGAAGGCTGCTTTGGATATCTTGTTGATATGTGGTTGGAGGGTAAGTTGCTTGTCTAGAATCACTCCAAGATATCGGACTTTGTCTTTTATTGTAATCGGTGTATTGGATATGTTGATAGAAGTAGGAGGAGTGAATGTGGAATCTCTTGTAATGATTGCTTCAGATTTTTTTTATGTTGATGTTTAAGTTGTTGTTAGTAAGCCAGGTTGTTATTTCATGGATGCTGGTTGCTATGTTGGTGTATTCTGGGAAGTCCAGTTACTGCTAGCAAAAGCCCTGTCCAATGACACTCTTGCTTAATTAAATTACATTAAAATATTTAGCAAAAAACTAAAAACAGCACATGTGGATATCTGTGTTCCTAGTCAGACAGTAATTTACCTTAGTGCCAGTAAAGATGATAAGAAATCTTTTTAGTTTTGGTTTATAGAACAGATAATGTCTTAGTTGAGAGGCCAACAATACCACTCCCCACTACTCGCTGCAACAATTATATTGTACATCCACCTCCAACACCCTCTGACTTCAAGACCTCCCCCTGATGATACTCAGCCACATCAAGACCCCATGATGAAGCCCCTCCCTGGTATCTATCGCCTCTGATGGTGACCTCCTAGGACAGCGATGGCGAACCTATGGCACGCGTGCCAGCTGTGGCACGCGAAGGCCTTGCAGCTGGCACGCGTGAAGGTCCGCAGAAAAAGAAAAAGCGGGCTCTGGCTGCTGCCGCGGACGCGGACGCGGCAGCATGCAGTGTCCCGCGGAGCCCCCTCCGCCCGCTAAGCCCCTCTGCAAGGGCTTTCAGATTCGCGAGGGAGACAGCGTCTCCCTCGCGTCTCTGTTAAGCCCGCAGGGGCTAATGGGAAATTTCCCATCAGCCCCTTTAGACGCGAGGGACTGATGGGAAATTTCCCATTAGCCCCTGCGGGCTTAACAGAGACGCGAGGGAGACGCTCTCCCTCGCGAATCTGAAAGCCCTTGCAGAGGGCTTAGCGGGCGGAGGGGGCCCCACGGGACATTGCATTCTGCCGCTGCCGCGGCAGAAGCCAGAGCCAGCTGCTTTTTTTTTTTTTTTAAATTTGCCATGGGGGGTGGGTTAGGACTGCTAATGGGCGAGGGGGGGGGTTAGGACGGCTAATGGGGTAGGGGGTGGGGGGTGAGGACTGCTAAAGGGCTAGGGGGGGGGGGTTAGGACTGCTAATGGGCTAGGGGGGTTAGGACTGCTAATGGGCTGGGGGGGTAGGACTGCTAATGGGCTGTGGGCTGATGGGGGCTGTCTGGAAATGGGGTGATGGGGGTTAGGACTGGTAATGGGCTATGGGGGGGGGGTTAGGACTGCTAATGGGCTAGAGAGGGGGGGGTTAGGACTGCTAATGGGCCCGGGGGGGTTAGGACTGCTGATGGGGAGGGGTTAGGACTTGAGGGGGGCTGGTGGGTGGGGTTAGGACTGGAAATGGGCTGATGGGGGGTTAACACTGGAGGTGGTCTGATGGGGTTAGGACTGGTAATGGGCTATGGGGGGGTTTAGGACTGATAATGGGCTATGGGGGGCTGGGACAAGAAATGGGCTGATGGGGAGGGGTTAGGACTTGAGGTGGGCTGATGGGGTTAGGACTGGTAATGGACTGTGGGCTGATGGGGGGGGGGGTTAGGACTGGCAATGGGCTATGGGGGGCTGAATGTAATTGGGCTGATGGGGGGTTAGGACTTGAAGTGGGCTGATGGGGGGTTAGGACTGGTAAAGTGTTATAGTGGGGGGCTTAAACTTAAAATTTGGTTATGGGGTGTTAGCACTGGAAGTGGGTTGATGAGGGGGGGATAGGACTGGTATTGGGTTGGGGGGTTGCTAGGACTGGAAATGGGTTGGGGGGCTGCTAGGACTGGAAATGGGCTGATGCAGGGACTAGAAGGGAATGGATGCTGGGTGAGGCTGGAACTAGAAGGGAGTTGGTGTTGGGGGAGGATTAGAATGGGATGGGGCTGGGAGAGTAAAATGGAGAGGGGAAAAATATTTTGTGTGGGAGGGATAAAAAATCTACAATTGGCCGGGTATTGGGAGAGTAAGTGGGGATTGAGGATGGAGGGGTAAATTTTGAGTAGATGAAATAGGAATGAGGAAAGAGCAAAAGGAGAAAGATTAGTATGTTAAAGCAGATGTAGAGAGAGAATGGAAAAAAAAACCCAAGAAGACAGAAGAAAGGACAAATGGACAGCAGATGGAGAGTTAGCAGAAGACACAAAGAAACCAGAAGAAAGTGGCTGGAACAATTGCAACTGAAAAAAATGCACAAAAGGTAGAAAAATATCTCTTTATTTTGAATTTATTAATTGGAATATGTCAGCTCTGGGAAATGTGCATCATTAATTTTTGCGCTTTGTTTAGTACAAGAGGAAATTAATATATAGTTTTATTTCTACAGTGTTGTTGTATATTCCAAGTTTGGCTTTTGGGGTTCCCAGTTTAATTATTGTCTTCCTGTTTCTAAATTGTGATTCCTTGTTTGGTAATGGTCTGTTCTGCATGTGTAACTGAGCTGAGGTATTCTGTTTATATAATTCCTATTTGACATTGCCACTTGTTCTTTCCCCAGTAGGTCATGTATTGTTGTTCTCTGAGATGTATTGGTTTAATATTTGCAGTGTTGCCTTTTGATAGGTAGAGTATGGTGCTTTGTGAGTCCTGGTAGTGCTGTTAGGATACGGCGGGTTTGCTATGGGTTCTAAATGGGCAGCGTTTGTAGTAGTTCCTAATGTGCCTGGCGGTTGGTACTGGATTATAGTAATGTAGAAACCTTTTAGTCTTTCTTTATCCATATACTCATTAAGAGGCATGTTTACTAAAAGTTAGTGTATGGTAACATTATGCAAATATTTATGCAAATGAAGCACCTTATGCAAATGGAGCTTTAATTGACGTGCTGGCACTTTGAGGAAATTCTTTGGTTTTGTGCGGCAGTTTGGGCACTCGGGCTCAAAAAGGTTAGCCATCACTGTCCTAGGATGTTGACCCCTTCAGACATTTATAGTAGGCCCCCCTAGTGGTGATTCCCTTCATATGAAGAATCACTCATGGTGGTGGTCAGTCAGGAGATGTCCCCCCCCCCATCCCTTATCCCAGACTCGCTCTTATCAAGATCCCTGGTAGTCAAGTAAAAGCAGGAACAATCCTCACTCACTTCTGCTCATCATGATGCTGGGTTCAATATGGCACTTATGACCCCTAGTGGTAATCTCATGGTACTATCACTAAGGCCACGTTCCCATTTTACAAAGCTGCTCTCAAACAAGATGGGGAAGAGCAGGACACTGTTTTTCCTCAGATGCAGCTTTATAAAACTACTGGACATTATTTAACATTGAGGTGCAGTCCTGCACATCCTAAAGCATCTGTTACAGTGGGAATTTTCCATGTCCCAACATGGATTTGTTAATTTCCCTTTGTGTGTGATGATAAACCATAGCATTGCACCGCTGTTCTTATTAACGTCTCTGCAGTTTCCATTCTAAATTCTTATGATTTGATGATGTATCCTCCCTCAGAACCATTCTGAAAGCCATCTTTATCAATGAAAGTTTGTTCTAGAAACATGATGGCAGAACGGCCTTTCCAATCTGCCCTCCCATACCAACTACCATACATGTTCTTCTCTGCTGATGTCAGTTTCTGGGAGTCGAAGGCACATGGGGTAGAACATGCTCCTGGTGTCTTTCTCTAGGACAGAACAGCCTCTATAATCAATCTCGAAGCATCTGCTGCTACCACAAATGGTTGCTCAGGATCAGGCTTCACCACTACTACTACTAATTTGGATAGAGCTACAAGACATATACAGCACTGTATACAATCCCTGCTCAGTAGAGCTTATAGTTTATTCACAGCAGACAAACAGGGGACAAGGATAAAATGAAGGGGACATGGTTATAACATACATGTGTGGCAAACAGGATCCAAAAGTAGCCTGCATTTGAACAGGATCAGAGAAAGAGCCTGATGAACTGACTCAGGTAGTCTGTTCCTGGCATATCGTGCAGCAAGGTGTAATCTTTATCTTTATTGGGAAATTTGATATACCGCTTAAGCTGGAGCAGAAAGCAGTGCACAATACAAAAATGACTGCTTGGAAAAGGAAAAGAACGCCAGTAAATGACAGGAAAGAGAAAGGAGACAGGAAGAGCAGAAAAAAGGACAAGGAGAGGCAAACAGGACACTCAGCACTCAGGAGCCAGTGGAAGGAAGATTAAAAGCTAGGTGAAAGAAGTGGGTTTTCAGGGCTGCCTTGAACCTAGTATAGGAAGGTTCGGAGCAAAGGGTAAGTGGCAGGGAGTTCCATAGGGAGGGCCCAGGAAGAAAAAAGCAGAGGAGCGGGTGCATTCAAGGTGGGCTTCAGTGTCATAGGGGAGAACCAGATGGAAATTATGGATAGGGCAGAGGAGGTGGTGAGGATTATGGTAGTGGAGAAGGTCTCCAAGGTACTGGGGTGTGGAGGAGTGAATACGAGTGTAACATGAACAAAAATGAGCATTTTAAACTGAATATGGAAGCATACAGGTAACCAATGGAGGCCAGCCAGGAGGGGAGTAACATGATCATAACGGGATGAGGAGGTAAAATACGAGCTGCTGTATTCTGTAGGCGCTTGAGCCTGTGTAGTTGGCACCGTGGGAGGCCAGCAAAGGAGACATTGCAATAATCAAACCTGGAAATAAGAAAGGAGAGAAGGAGGGTGGTCAGCAAGGCAGGAGAAAGAAAGGGGCAGATTGCACATACCTGTCGAAGATGATAAAATGCATGACGAGTGACGGTAGAGATATGTTCAGAGAAGGAAAGAGAAGAGTCAAGTGTAACCCCAAGATACCTGAAGGATGACACCATGGGGATAGAGGTGGAGGCACAAGAGTGAATAAAGTCTGGAGTTGGCAGTCAAAGAGAAGTGTACAGATTTGACTGATGAGTGGAAGTCCCAAGAAGGGGTGTAGGGAGAGGAAAGATAATGAGGAGCCGTAGAATGGATGCCCTTGTAGGTCAGTAGAAAAAGTTTTAACTGGATGAGAAAATGGATAGGGAGCCAATGAAGTGACTTGATAAGCAAGGTTACATGATTGTAGTGACACTGGCTAAAGATTAGCCATGCGACTGAGTTTTGAATAGATTCTGGGGAAGAACAGCAAGGAGCAGGTTTAATGCTATCCCCAGAAAGAGAGAAGGGAGGAAAGGGGGAAGGTGGATTTAGTGGTAAAATAAAGGAGCTCCCTTTTGGCCGTGTTTAGTTTCAGATGGTGATGGGATATCCAGGCTGCACTATCAGACAAACAGGCTGCTATACAAGTCTGATTCCAGGAGAGATTTCAGGTGCAGAGAGGTAATTCTGCAAATCATCAACATAAAGATGGTACTGAAAACCATGGGAGGAAACCAGGACACCAAGGGAATGGGAATAGAGAGAGAAAAGAAGATATAACAACTGAAAGCAGGATGGAAGTGGAGGAAGATCCACCAGAACATACACTAAAAGTGTGATGGGAGAAATAAGAAGAAAGCCAAGAGAGAACAAAGCCCCTAAATCCAAGTGAGAACAGGGTATCAAGGAGAAGATGGTGGTCAATGGTGCCAAAAAAGAACAGACAGGTCAAGAAGGATGATGATTAAGTAAAGACCTTAGATTTGGCTAGGAAGAGGTCACGGAGACATCGGCAAGAGCTGTTTCTGTAGAACATAGAGGACAAAAGCCAGGTTGCAGTGGATCCAGAATGACTTAAGGGGAAAGAAAATCAATACAATGGCGGTAAACTGGATACAAAAGGGAGGAGGGAGATGGGCCAATAATTGGAAGGGCAGATAAAGTCTAGTGAAGATTTTTTTGATTAAAAGCATGACCACAGCATACCTGAAGACCTCACAAACAGTTGCAGTGGAAAGCAATAGGGTGAGGATTTGACAGAGAGAAGGAGTGATAGAGGGAGAGATAGATCTTAGTAGATAGATAAGGATAGAATCACAGAAGCAGGTGGTGAGTTTGGAAGAGTAAAGAAGATATGCAGTTTCCTCCATAGTTTTTTTTTTTAGAAAAGGAAGGAGGTGTGACAGAGGTTGAAGGAAAGATTTGGGAGGGGAAAAGGGGAGGGGTTGATAGAGGTGCCCTTTGGAGAACTAGACTAATCTTGTGAACCTTATCATGAAAATAGCCAGTGTGGGCAGAAAATGAAGGAGGGGTTGGGGTCAGAGGCACTTTGATGAGAGAGTTGCAAAGAGATGGATCAGAAACATGAGTGTGTCAGGAGGACTTAGTACAATTGTTTGGTGAATGCTATAGCAGACTGGAGAGAGGTTAGTATGAATTTGAAATGTAAGAAGTCACTATGAGTACTGCCTTTCCACATCCTTTTGTTTTTTGAGAGGTTTGTTTACCTTTTCTTCCTGTCTTAAAGTCTAGCAATATTTGTCTTGTAGAGAGTGTAGTGGGGTCAATGGCCTGAAAATGATTAAAGGGGTTGATGGAGACTGCGAAAGTTAATAGATGATGGTCGGATAGGGGGAAGAATAGAGGTAAAGAAATTTAAGGGTGGGCAGTTGGAGAAAAAGACGAGGTCAAGGTTTTGGCCATTGTGGTGAGTATGTGCAGTAGAGCACAGATGGAGGTTGAATGAAGAACTTTAGGTAAACGTCAAGAGGGATCATCAATATAAATGTTAAAATCCCCATGACTGAGGTAAGGAGAAGATGGGTCTAGAAAGAAGGAAAGCTAGGATTCAAAGTCAGTGAGAACTGAACAGGTGGACTTTTCAAGGGGGTCAATAAATGATAGCTACCTGGAGAGGTAGTGGACTAAATAGATGGATGGAATGGACTTCAAAAGAAGAAAAGGAGTGAAACTGAGTTGGAAAAGGGTTAGAATCTGGCAGGAAGAAGAAAGAAGCAACCCAATAGGATGAGGTGTATGGGAAAAAAAGTTGCCTCCATGACAGAGGGAAGCAATTGAAGCACAATCTCCGGGTAGAAGCTAAGTCTCGGTTAGAGCAAAAAGATGCAGAGCATTAGAGACAGAGGTTATAAATAAAGGTATGTTTGATGGAGATAGAGTAACCATTCCATAGAAAGGGAGAGATGAGGGAAGAAGAAGAGAAATATGAATAAGATTAGAGGGCATGAGAGAAATGCCTGGGGGGCGGGGGGAGGCAGGATTGGGATTGATATGCCTCAGATGAGAGAAGGAGGAGTAAGAGGGTAGAGGGGAAAGGAGGCACAACAGTGATGAAAATAAGGTATTCCCAGAGAAAATGGAGATGGTTAAATGAGAGGAAGAAAATGTTGAAATTCAAGAGCAGATGATGGGGTAGAAGACAAATGGAAGGAGAGATGAAGAGAGTAAGGAATGGGTGGAAAGGACTAAGGGTTTGAAGTTGTTGGAATGAAGGGAAAAGATTAGGGAATGTGCCCGAACCCTCTACTGCCACCATTACACCCCCCCCCCCTTGTGCATCCACCACAGACAGCTGCCCATGCCTCTACCTCAGATACCCTTCCCAGGTCAGATATCCCTCCAACCACACCTTCGCTGTTCACCAGACACTCTTTTCCTTGATCTCTGACACACAAACACACCTTGCCTCAAACACCCTGGCTGCACTACTGCCCCCAGACAACCCATCTACTACTGACACCACCCCTCCCTTTTATCCCGGCCCCTGCCCCACCCCCTTTCAGCTTCTTTGCCTTCCTCTTGGCCCTCCCCCTGCCTGTGGCCGGGTCATGTGGCTCTCCCTTCTTTCGGTCCGATCCTGCCATAACTCTGCCCCCTCACAATCCTAGCCTGATATCCACCCCCACATGTACTTTGCCCTAGTCATCCCTTAATTTCCACACATACCTTCCAACCCCATCCCCACTTCCTGAATGGAGCTCTGTAGGGACTTTGACCCCATTACCTTGGCCTCATCTTAATTTCTGAGCTGGACTATTCAATCTTAGCCACTCCACTGGTACAAGCAACTGTGTGTTGCCACTTCTTATCTTGTATACTGCTTCCTTTCAGGGAACATCCTGTGTTGGGTCAACGGGGCCTTCTGAAGGCGTATCCTTGGCTTTCAAATTAAGTAATCCCTGTCCTTTTGCTGGTCTCACATTTCTGCTGACTCTAGTACATATTTGAGGCTCTGCTCTTTAGGGTTGCGATTTCAAGCCTTGCTGACCCTGCTAGTAGAAGGTTTGTTCATAAAATATGTATATATAAGGCTGAAAAATAAACTGGCAAATTATTTACATGCCTCAGAACAGGTATAATGTACAAACGGATCCCCTGTGGGATCATTTTAATAGGGAAAGTGTGCCA
Source organism: Ichthyophis bannanicus (assembly GCA_033557465.1). Classification (NCBI taxonomy): domain Eukaryota; kingdom Metazoa; phylum Chordata; class Amphibia; order Gymnophiona; family Ichthyophiidae; genus Ichthyophis; species Ichthyophis bannanicus. The sequence continues at coordinate 33,431,260 of CM066050.1, read as the reverse complement.
TTAAACTCGAGGGCAGCCACTTAGGCTTATGAACATTGGTATAAACTAGCTGTAGAGCAAACAGCTAAACCATACTTGGAGGCCTGTAATTAGTAAGGCATGAGGGAAGGAAAGTGGTTACCTTGGTGGGTTGATCCAGAGATAAATTACCCAAAGAGAACATGAGAGAGAGAGCTTAACCCTAGATGGGTGACTACTGGGAGGAAGTCTTCAAAAACCTAGGAACTAAAGAAAATCTTTAGATGCAGTGTGGAAGCAGGAACCACGGTGGGACACGGGACTTACTCTGCATAGTTCTTTATGCAAATTATTTTTTAAAAACCCACTAGAACACTGTTGGAAAACAAATAATTTCTCCCACACATACATTTGGCAGTCAGTTTTTCAGAAGAATCTAGCTGCCAAAAAACAGGTAGCTGGATCTAGTTGGCCTAAAACTTTCCCATAAGCGCAGCTAAATACCAACCACTAGGATGTCAAACTTCAATGACCCTGGTGACAGGATTAATTTAAATGGTGGTGCTGGTGTTTAAATTAATATGCATATTCAGTGCTACTGTATGTCTTAGGGATGTGCAGGGCCAAAATAAATTTGGTTAGTCTTTGTTTAAAATGAAATTTTGGTGATTTTTATGTGCTTTTTTTCATGTGTTTGTGTATATTTATTTTAATTATGAACGTTCTATACATGCTACAGTTCTTTTGCACGCACAAGTCGATTGTTATTTCATAGATATATGTGCACACAAGCAATTTGTGCATACTTAATTTTTAAATGCCAAAACAAATGCCCAACCAAGTCTTAATATGTGTGAAGTGGTATTTTAGAAAGGAGATCTAGGAAGAAGCTGGAATGTCCAGGTCAGACATCCAGAATACCAGAGGAGCAGCGGCAGTGAAGGGAGGCACATGTACAAGCACGCCCTGGCAACCGATTCAGGAGATGGGCCCAAGTATATGGCATGGCCAGGAATCTGCACATATGCAGCCAATTGTAGAAAAGTGGATGTCCCCAAAATTCACGACTGCAGACATGGGGACATAGATGTGCCCAACGAGGTGTTTCAGTTTGGGGGTTTCTATGCTATGATACATGCTCGTCCCAACCTACCATTTTAGAACCTCAGACATGTGACAGTGGAGCGGTAAAATGAAGGCTCAGTTTATTAATATGCAAGTTCCGTTGACCCAGTGAAAATTACTGTGGTGGTAAGAGCATTTCTCTCTCCCCTCTGCAAGTGCTGCTGGCACAAAATGATCAGGAGCAGGTATAGGCATGGACGTGTCAGCAACCAGGGCACAGACCTTTCTGAAATCACATGGCGATGTGCATCTACATAGGACCACTCAAGTCACGCCTCCAACATGCCCCCTATGTGACATGCCAGGGACATGTACATACCCGGCTTTTTAAAATGGCTCCAGAGACGTCTTTGTGATTTGCACATCTGCATGCCTATTTTCAGACTTCCATATTACAAATGACACTTCTAAAATGACTCCCATAGTCAGCAACTCTGACAAAATGCATTGTGCAGTCACGGCCACTGCCACTAGGCGCGTCATTTTAGAAGCATACTCAAGATTCCCACATCTGAAAACATCCATTCAGACATGCCAGTCACATAGATGTTCCAAGAGCCATTTTAGAATGCGTTGAGTTTACACATATCTGGCGTGATCACATCTCTGTTGAATGAGGGAGTGCCCAGGATGTTCCCAACAAGATATTTATTTATTTTTTATTTACATTCTCTTATATACTGCGCTATTCTGCATCAGTGTGGTTTTACATTGAACAAACCGAAATTACATTGAACAGGGCATTATAACTTGGAGATAACTATTTTACAGGGAACATGGGCTATGGAGGGTTAAGTGGCTTGCCCAAGACCACAAGGAGCACCTGTGGGACTAGAAACCCCAGTCCTTCCGGCCCAAGGTTGAAGTCCTCTAGTGGGATTTGAACCCCTGACCTTCCGGCCTGAAGTACCTTGCCCCAAGCACTAGGCTACTCCTCCACTCCAGATAGACACGTGCTCCCAATTTTAGAATGGCATTGCATGTTTTGGCTAAGTGACTGACAGGTCCATGTCTCTACCCACTTCTGGATATGAATAGTCACTGCAAAGGTTTTGTTTTCGGCAACTGAAGAGAAGGGGAGAACACTCTCTTACTCCCCTATTAATTTCTGTCACTCCAAAAAAGCATACAGGTAAATAGACCTTTTTCTTGTCTGCCGTGAACATCTCTGCTTCCAAAATGGCAGACGTGTATATGATGAAAGATGCACATTCCCATTCTGGAATACCATCATGGACATGTCCATGTTGCCAGATCTCCGGCCATCGATATTGGACTTATGCAGATTTCTAAAATCACCACAAAACTTGCACGTTTCTGGGGCGCAATTCTGCACATCCCCATGCCTACCTGACGGAGATGTATATCTTCTAGGGTGGAGATACAGGTTGATTTCAGAAAACACTTGCATGTGCACACCTTCCCTGCTGCCCCTCCCACAGGAATCTCAGACATTTGGAGCATCCCAGATTGAACTTAAACGGCCTTTCTAAAATGTGCCGTCACAGGTTTAGTTTAGGCCTACTCTTCAGCTTGTCTGGATAGCAACTGAAAATCGCCACTATCTGGATAATTTTGTAGTATTGCTCTCTCTCTATCTTCCTTCCACCCCTTCACAATATAAATAGTATTGTGTCCATTAGAGGAATTTTAGTTCTGATGCAATTTGTACAGTGGGTAAAAATCAACATATAAAAACCATTTGTTTATTGGCCACCAGGCCCATGGATGTATAGTTGCTTGAAAGCAGGCATTCCTGGGGGCACCTTTAGCTGTGATACTAGCTAAAGAAAACTGGCTGTATGAGCCCATGAAGAGCAGGTTAGGTTGTAGCTGAAAACCTGCTGACTCTAGCCAGCAATAATGAAGGCAGCTACTGTATCTTGTCACTTAGCGGCTTACCAAAATTTCACATCTTTAGATGCTTTCATGTCTTCTATTGACCTAGTGGCCAATATTGTGACAAAACCTGCCAATGGGCAGGTATTAACTAAGATCACTTTATGTACTGTTAATGTTTGTGCTCTTGATGTAGAACCCTGTTATAATTATTCAGCTAGATAATAAAACAGAGGGATAAAGTGTGAATTGACCTGTTATGTCTCATCTTGTGAAATATGTCTGATGGTTAAAAGAAGGGGTCCATCTCGGTGACCTATTTCATAAGATGGATGCCTCGAACATGACTAATCCACTCTGGATGACGTCGCAATTGCCTCTGACTGAGGCCCTCAGTGATGATTGCGTCAGCCAAGATGGATTAATTGTGAACCTAATTCTTACTGCTTTTCATTATCTATGATTATCCCTTTCATTTGAATGTTAACTGTTTTATTATTTATTCGTTTTTCATTTTAGAATGGGGAAAGGAGAACCACAGCCTGCAAAGCAGCAAAGAAGGAGGCAGAGAGAGATGGAACAGTGCTGGAGGAATGTAAGGTGAGGGTCTTGAAATTCAGGGGAGAACACACAGGCTCGATTAAGCTTCAGCAGCTGCGCGTGACTGGGCGAGAGACAGAAACATGATTGATTCTTGGCATTGGTAAAATGCCAGTTCAATATTGCTTTATAATATTTTATTAAGAACTGCGGTACTATCAACTTGCAAATTTCCAAGGTTATTTTTCAGCAGTATTAACTTGTTGGAACCTAACAAAGGCATTTTCCACCTTACAAATGAACTTCTCCCAGTTTTACTAATTTTTTTCCCTATATCTTAAGGATCTCTTAGTGAATTTTGTGTCGACCAAAATGAATAGAAAGCTTTGAACTGCAGATCTTTGGCTTCAGTTATCTCACAGAGGGGCTCTTGTGTAAATATGGGGATACTCGTATAACATTATCAGGTGTTGTGGTTATACACCCGATGGTTCTGGATCGGGATGACATCTGGTTGGTGTCTACTGTGTGTTTATTGGGCAGGAACAAAATTAACTACATAAACCGTGAAATTAAATCCCATTGAAAAAATGCTGCAGTTTTGAAGATTCACAGAAAAACTAGTGATATATATTTTGCTTTCCATATTACAGATTTGTTTTTACCATGAAATCACATCAGTAAGAAAAGAACGATTCAGAAACATTGTAATTTGTTAATGTATTTAACCTTTTCAGAAAGCAAATTGAATGAACCAGATTTCAATATTTTATTTGAAGGCGAGATTGGCATTAGAAGAGGGCTGTATGAAATGTGTGAATATTAATATTTTTGGGCAAGTTCACTAAGCTGGGCTAACGGTTAGCATGCACTATTTGTAACTAGGACCCATGTTATTTAGCCGTTACCACAGCTTAATAAACCTGCCCCCCTTTGTCTAAAAAGACAGAAAAATACAGACTTCAAAATGGAAGACATTTATTTTCATGGAGGTTTTCAATGACTGATCTATTTTTTTGCATTCTTTAATGCTACGTTTCAGGCATAAACAGATAAGGGAATTGACCTCATCTGATTGTTTCTCAATGATCTGTGCTTTAATACTATGGGACAAGTTTATAAGACTTTTGTGTGTAAAACACTGCTTTACATGCAGAAACAAATGCTGATAAAATTGTTCAGATTTATACACCGATAAAAGCATGGTTTGTCGATGCTTGCTTAGTGCACATTTTTCAAGGAGTTCCGTGGGGCAGAGAATGGACAAAGCTGGGGAAAGATTGATGCTTGCGCAATACCCTTATAATAGACCTGCACCAATACTGATTATTACAGTTCATACATGCACAAAATCACTGATATAACTTGTGCCCCTTTGGTTTTTAAAAATACTAAAATGATTTTATATCCCCTCTATAAAGAGACTCACAATGAATCCCCTCTATAAATCCCCTCTATAAAGAGAATTTACAATGAATGTCTTATTATTTTGAAAGTGGATCTCCAGGATCATATTCATCACTGGTCCAAATTAACTCAAAGGGGGTCTTCTACTAAAGGGCGCCAAAGTGTTGCACCTAATGTGCCGACAGCTCCAAAGCCATGGTGCATTAGGTGCAACACCACCACTGCTGGGGGCATTAAAAGCATGTTCCCAGAAGTTAACGCAGAGCCCTGGCCCTACTGCAGCATACAAATAGCGTGGGTGCACTTAGCTCCACTTATTGAAGTGGCGTTAGGTGAACTTGTGCTAATTGCAGAGGTCATAGTTCACACACAATGTTTACCCCGCACTGTGTAGTGCTCACAACGCCCACTCTCTGCCTCTCACCCACCTCTTACCACCCCAATGCACCATTCAGATATGTTCAGTGGGAATGAAAAATAGATAATTGCCTTTTCTTTAATATTGGTCTAAATTTTTGCAGACCTTGTACATCGGTGACAGTAGTCAGAGAATCATCTAGTGGCTGAGAACCAGGGAAGCCGGGGTTCAAGTCCTGCTCCTCCAAATGACTTTCCATGTGATCTTGGGCACTTTACCTTTCATTGCTTCAGATACATCCTAGATTGTAAGTTCGCTTGGACAGGGAAATAACTTGTGTACTCAGATTACGAAAGGTGAGTAATTAAATCTCAATTCTAATTTGTAAACTTCAGACACTGGTGCCATGTGAATTTAATTTGGCCTGTTTATTGCATGTTTACTATACCACCCTTTGTCAGACAGGACACCAGCGTAGCTTGCAGACTAAAATATAGAAATTGAAAAGGACTACAACCCATGTGACAGGACAGAAGATTCTAAGGTCAACATTCTTCTGGTCTATTGTTGCAAGAAACCCACCACCCATAGCTACCTGTGCTCCCAATCCTGCAAAAGCAATCTCATTGTCAGTGGTTTGATTTTAGATACACATTTCCAGTGATTTGACATTGATCCCACAGTCATTGCAGGCATCAAAGATTTTACATTGTTGGTCTGAATCAGCTGACTGCTCTGTTGTTCTGGGCAGATTTCCTGGCATGGTTGGCTTATAGAGGGTTAAGTGAGTCCACTCCTCAGATGTCGGAGTGTATGTGTCATTGTGTCAATGCTGAATCCTGGAGCCCTGGTGTAGCCTGAAATAATGTAGATGGCCAGGTCTTTCTTCCATGCAGTAAGTCTACAGCAGCTGGTATTCCTAGTCAGGCCTAACCCTACTTAGCTTCTGAGATCAGCCAAGATCAAACTCATTCAGGAAAGCAAAGGCATAGTGAGATGTCAGAGAAACACTATTCAATAACTCCAGAAACCCTAATCAATAATTCTATTACATTAGGAGCAATCTTCTGGCCACAGTTTGTATTACTGGGAATTGTGGCAAGTTACTGACTATCACATACCTGAGCAACAGGGATCAAGTTCATTAACCGGTTATTCTCAATGATAATGGGGAAGCACTGTGCTGGGGTATACCACTGATCATTTATTTATTTATTTGCATATTTAATATAATGATGCCCCAGCTCTCTCTCCCCTGGTGAATTGGGAGCAGGCTGTAACATGACTGAGCCCATACCATTCATTCACCTTGGGGGGGTGGGGGGGAATTGGAATCGTGAGGGAGAAAGGGGTAGGGCCAAGCTGGGAGAGGTGGGTGGCACAGACTCACCTCGTCCTGGGTTTCGGTGGGCTTTTTTCCTCAGTAGTTCTCCAGTGGCAGGGCAAGATCGGCGTTGATGCCCGCCCTACCCTCCCTGGTTCAGGGGAGGAATTTGGGGGGTGTAAGGGGGATTGTTTGTCTTTTCATGGCAGCTCTTGGTTTGGTGTTATGGGTGTTAGTTTGGGGAGAGTGGGCTGGTTTGGAGGTGGGGAAAGGTTATTATCATTGCAGCTTTGGTGGGAATTTAAATCCACCCCCCCCATTGTTAATGTTATCCCCAAAAGGGTGGGGAGCAAGACGGGATGGGAGGACTGTGGCATCCTGTTGAATGGGCGTCGCTACCATGGACAGGTGTCAGTCACAATAAGGATCCCACAGTTGGAATTAAACCTCAGCCTGGCATCAATGCAGGTTGGGGGGGGGGGGGTTAGGGGGAGACAAGACTACTGAGTCATGGATTAATGCTGGGCTAGGGCGACACCGTCTAGCCTGGCCATTTGGTGGAACTATGCTTATTTGATGTGTTATGTTATTGTTAAGTGTTGGTTTGATTGAATTAAAGCTGTGGCCTATGTTTTGCCAAGTATCTTGTACTACAAGTAGATTTATTTGTGTTGCTATTTCTGATGAATGGATGGTGCCGGATGTGAATAGCAATGTTATGCCATTCAATTAGTTCAAACATCTTGGTAATATACATTATAATATATACTTCATGAAATTACCAGAATCTGTACATAGACACAAATAAGTTTCAGCCTTGCAGGCCACACAGGGAACCTGGTATCCCGTGGGTGGGATTCATGCTAGGAACAAGACCACATTTTAAAGCAGCCTATAGCAAGAAGTAATTTGAAAAGAGAAGAAAATGTTCCTGACAATTTCATGGCTTGGGTCTGTTTTTGGTATGAAATATCATGATGTTTAAAAGCAGTGGCCTTTGTTGTCCACACATTGGTGTTGGTATGTTGTATTTCTGCTAGGTCAAGACTGGGGTAAAAGGGCTAGAAGGCGGTCATGACTCTCTGGGGTTATCAGAGAGGTCACGGAATAGAATAAGGAGTTATCACGGGTTTGTTTACCGAGCTGCTAGATTGGCACTCAGGCAGGAGTTTGCTGCTGCGGTATACTGACCTACTTTCAGAGAAAGAGAGGAGGGGTGGGGGGAGACTGCCAGAGAAGGAGGCGGAGCAGGGGCACAGAGAGACAATGTCATGCTTTCTCGTTCCCTTCATCTGTGCTAATACACTGAAGTGGTCTGCGAGAAGCTGCCACAGGGAAAAAGACCCCTTGATCAAAAAAATGAAGGCCTGAAACTACGCACTCTATCTATCCTCAACACAGCTGAGTCAAGATCATTCTCGGTGAGTTTTATGTTTTCGTACTCGTACATAAAAAGATGCAAAAGACAAAAGTAAGGCAAACAGAAAAATAGTTCAAGAGAAAGAGAACCGAGTCTGAGTATTACAGCAATTTCAGACTAAGAAGCTCAGGTCATCTCTTTCAGACAGGTTTGACGCAAGGACAGAGAGATGCGAGGATTAAAGCAGATAGTTATTTCATCATGGCTCCATTTATCACCTCACCTTATCAACTTGGAGTAAGAAACCACCCTTAGATAAGTAGCAGGTTGGGGATAAATACTATCTTCATATCTTTTAGCTGATGCTCTGGTGGAAGATATGTTAATGAGTTCCATCCAAGTGCTCAGAGTCTTGGTTCTTCTTGTTGGAAATCTGAAACATGTATTCAGCAATCAAAACTGTGCATGAAACACTGTTTTTCCAGATAAACCTATAATGAAAACTCGGTTCTGCTGCTTGTCATCACGAGGAACTTGTGTCTCATCGTACAAGGTAAGACAACCTTTTTTGTTTCAAAAACAAAACCTAAATCTGTTAAAATTTCTATTGGAAGAGATTATCGAGCACAAGAATGAAATAAACACCCTTGTTCTAGTTTAAAAATACATAGTAACGTTTTCCTTTCACATCGCTTGGCAAGATGCCGATTTCAATTAGAGCTAAAGCGTGATTCATGTTTCAGAAGCATAATACCTACAGTACTAGCTCTGGCCTTCAGGGTTTTTTTCCTTCCAAAGGCACACAATAAAAGAAAATCCTTACTAAACTAGGTCATGGGAAAGATTGCAGTCTCATTGCTGATATTCAGAGCAAAATAATAAATCATTATTTTATGTTAAAGGGAGGGAAGCTGGTCTGGAGATTAAATATGTTTAAGATGGACACACTAGCGGCATCTTCAGTTAGCTTCCAACTTGAATTACTTTAGATGCTTGGTTTAATGGTAGTCTATCCTGTCAACAAAACCTATGCTTATCCCCCCAAAATTACTATTGGATAATTATGCCTACCCCAAAACATTATTTTTTGTCGGAGCTTTTGCCTTGAAATAATTCTCCTTCTTGTAGCAAAATTGCTCCTTTTAATCTATTTTAAAAGGGATGCAACCCTCACCATTTACCAATGGATAATTATTTAAAACACCCTTAGTCAAATCAGAAATGACACGCTTCAAAGAGAGAATTCAACCAGTACTTAGCTGGCTACCAAATTCGGTATCGTCATTGTAATGCTGCTACAGTTGACCCCGACTACTATAGAACAATATGCTGATCGATATTCATCACCACTCCCAGTTGTAGGCTGTAGTAGTCTTCTTTAGTCCAGCAAATATGACGTACATATATGCCGAATCTACTCCATGGCTAGAATGTTCTCAACTTGAACGCAACTTCAAGTAACACAACGTTGCGTTTCAGGCCCTTGAACCTCCTGACCTTTTCTCAAACACGTTGCATTACAATGACGATACCGAATTTGGAAGTCAGCTAAGTGCTGGTTGAATGAAGCGTGTCATTTCTGATTTGACTAAGGGTGTTTTAAATAATTATCCCTTGGTAAATGGTGAGGGTTGCGTCCCTTTTAAAATAGATTAAAAGGAGCAATTTTGCTACGAGAAGGAGAATTCTTTCAAGGCAAAAGCTCCGAAAAAAAATATTTTTTTTGGGTAGGCATAATTCTCCTTTTGTAGAGACAATGGTTTAATGGTAGGGCAAAGTCTTCAAGCGGGTTAGCTTTGCACATACGATGGCAGTAATGAAACTTCATTTGAAGGCATGAATCTAATCCAGGGGTTCTCAGCTCAGTCCTTGGGACACCCCTGGCCAGTCAGGTTTTCAGGATATTCACAGTGAATATGTATGGGACAGATCTGCATGCACTGTCTCCCTTATATACAAATGCATCTCATGCGTATTTATTGTGGATATCCTGAAAACCCTAGCGGCTGTGTATGTTAAGATTGGGCTGAAAACCACTGGCTCTAATTTATCAATATCAGCATTTTTATGACACCTTGTATTTGCCTCATTCAATACAGCAAGGAGAGAGAAGATTTTTTTGTTTTAGTTCTCAGAAGTGCTCTGATTTCTCTTATGATGCTGTGGTGCTATGTAGTATGGGATATGTGCTAGGTTACACAAGGCATATATTTAGCTTTTACATGATGATGCTTTATCCTCAAAGCAGGGAAAAGCAAGGCACTGTTCAAAAAGGAGAATATTCTTAAGAACACAATGCGGCTCTTTTACTAAAGAGCGCTGTGGTGTTGCATCCAACATATAATGTGCAATCCATGGTGCGTTTGGTCAACATCACAACATTAACTGCCAGAAGCATGGAGGTAGCAGTGAGTGCACCCACACTACTAGACCACCGTGCAGATAGCATGGTGCACTTCATGCACTGTGCTCACCCGCCCACTCTCTGCCCCTAACCCTGCCACTTGCAAACCTAATACGCCATGGACAGTTATGGCCCCATGCTAGCTGTCAGTGCATGCCCAACGCGTGCTTTTAGTGTATACTGATCTGCACTGACAGCTGGCATCCTTTAGTAAAAGACCACCGATAAGTCTGAAGCTGCACATTCACTTCTGGTCGCTGACTTTTGTGATGACAAAGCAGACTCTTCTCTAGGATACAAATGCTATATCATTTTTAATATGAATCCAGTAAAAAATAGTCATAGAAGGATTTGTGCAAGAAAATAAAATCTGCTGATAGCATTTTGAAACCTTTTTGCCCAAAGGCATTAATGTAGGAACTGGGCATAAGCCCTGCAATGCTTTGGTGCCAGCTATTATTTTCCTTGTAATTGTGGAATTGTTACAGGGGGTCACTATTTGAAAGAACTTATCTGGCTAGAAGCACCTGCTAACTGGATGTCCTGCTGAGAGAGAGATTCGCCAGCACTATATCTTCACAGAGCACCTTGTCACTATACAGATAATGCCGGGATGGTCTAGGAGCAGAGCCGGAGTGGAGTGTTGAGTTATCCATATAAGTAGCGATTTTCAGTGCCCTTATCTGGATAACCGGTGCATTTTTCCTGGGAAAAAACCCATGTCGCTACTCATATGCAGGACTCTTTCACGAGGACCATGGGCCAGTTTTGCAGTAAATGAAAAAGGTGCCCGTACGTGATAACGTAGGACAGCAAAACAGCAAGCCACATAGAGGCTGAATATTGCCTCTCTCCGATTGTGCCAGCCACTCACCACACTATTTGGATGGTCAGGGGCACCCACTCTCTGGCTACTACTGTTGAATTTCCGGATTTTATTTTTAGCTGTGGAGACTGGCATTTAAAAAACACACTGACCACCACAGGCTCAATATCAGCCCAACGAAGAATGTGCTCTTTTGGCAAAAGATATATTATTTCATAACTGACCTAGAGCCTTTTGTATCTTCATTGCCCCACCATTGCCCAGAGCGTAAGTCTGATCCTTAGCTAAAACCGTGGCAAGTTCACTTTTCATTTGTCCTGTCCGTATTCATCCATCATGCGCACAGAGCATCTCATTTGCCTTCCCACTTCTAGCTTTTTCTGCCGAGGCTTATTTGGAAAACACCTGTTCTAAATCTCTTCTAGTGAATGAAATTAATGACGCCCCTTTGAGTCTCTTCATTCGTTCCATATTTAAACAATTTGGAAGGATTTTTTTAGGGGGGAGGGGAAGTACAGGGATCTGCACAGGCATGAAAAATTCAGTTTTCATTTTTTTCAGAAATATTTCCTGATTTATGGATGTTATTTTTTTAGTTAGTTTCACACATCTGTTTTAATAGAGAATTTTTAGTGTGCACTGAATTGATTAGTCCATATATCCCCACACATTACCTGTGTTCCCCCCACTCTAATTGTCTCTATTTTCCCCCTTTGGCTAAGGCAAAATAAATAAATACATACATATAAACTTAGGATAGTGATGCTTAATATGCATGCATGATTTAAGCATCATGGCCGATGCTTAGGAAAATAGCAACCTTGGCGTTTAAATAGTGACTGGAATATATTTCTTTGGGCCGCCTTGAAGCACTGTGTGGAGTTGGGTTGCTTATAAAATATTTCTACAGAAGGACTTTTTCCATAAACAATAATGAGGTCATTCCGAGTCATGAACAGTGGGGATGGTCGTCCCATTGGGATGTCCATCCCCGCTTTTCAGCCCCTTCTGCCGACCCTGACTAACTTCCCTGTACATTGTATAGGGAAATTAGACGGGGGTGGGAAAGGAGTGGTGTGGGAGCAGAGTTAGGGCAGGCAGTGGGCGCTCTGCGGTCCCGGACAAACAGGGCTGATTCCAATGTTGGCCCTGTATGTCCGGGGCCGGCAGACCGAACGGGGAACTTATTCCACCTCTGAGGTGGAATAAGTTTCCCTAGTCAGCGGGGGACAGCAGGCCCAGGCGGCAAAGGAGGTAGGAGGAGTGGAGGAGATTCCCCGTAGTCCGACCCTGGCCTTGGGAGGTCAGATCGGGGGGCGGGCTGTGGGGAATGAAAAATCTGGTCGGTGGCCCGGGATCACAGCACCTGAATTGAGCCATGGTGCCATGGCAACCGGACGCCATGGCACCACGGCTCCATTCGGGAGCCTTGACTGAGTTAGCCTGTATGTGCAGGCCGACTAGGATCGGGGCTCTAGTCTGCACGTACATTCCTGGATGCGATTCTGATCCCGCAGGGCTAGACGTGCCCGCCGGGATCAGAATCCTGTGTAATTCTGTGTGTCCGGTTCCGACCAGGTGCACAGAGGGCCGGGACATCCTATGTGTTTTAATAAAGAAGCTTATGAAAAACAAAAAATGAAATGGACTGGTGGTTAGTTTAGGAGCCATATGACAATGCAAAAATCATTGCACTGCTAATGGAACAGCCTGAGAGCTTTATACTTATCTGGTATGATATCTAAATTATAAAATTCCTGAGAAATCAGTCAAGTTTAGCTGGTGCATTCTAGACATGCTTCCATTCAGCTGAAAAATAGACCCATTTAGATTTGCTTTATTCTTCCAGTCCAACTTGTGGTCTAGTTGCTAAGAAGAAATCCTTATGTGACCCCCCAGCAGAGATACACTTCCATAGGTTATGGAAACCAACTGTATCATTTCCAGAATGTAGATGCCGTTTCTGCTCAGTAAACCCAATTATCTAGAACGAAATGGCTCCTTTCTGCCATGCGAGGATATGTTATGTGATCTGGCAGTAATATCATGAAAATGCAAACCCCAAAAGATTTTCAAAGAGCTGGGAACAGGGGAAGGGTTGATTGATCCCATAATAATAGTTGTAGGCCATTCTACATTTTTTATTTAATTTCACCATGCCTATAAGACAAAACACCATCGGAGTCATTCTGATCTGCGAAAAGCAGGAATGGACATCCTGTTGGAACGTCCATCCCCGCTATTCGGCCCACTCTGCCGCCCCCGACTAACCTTCCCATATGAACAAGGAGTTTGTACTGGGAGGCTTAGATTGGGGAGGGAAGGAGCAGGGTGGAAGTAGAGTTAGGGCGGGCAGTGGGCGGTCCGCAGCCCTGAACGTACAGGGCCGATTCTGACATAGGCCCTGTACATCCGGGGCCGGCAGACTGGACTGGGGACTTATTCCACCATTGAGGTGGAATAGGTCCCCCTAGACGTTGAGGGACAGGAGCTCCAGCCACGGAAAAAAGGTGAGGTGGGTGCAGGGGATTCCCAATAGCCCAACCCTGGGCATGGGAGGCCAAATTGGGGGTTGGGCTTTAGGGAAAGGAGACAGTCATCAGTGGCCGGGGATTGTGGCCTTGACTGAGTTAGCCGGGCAGGGTCCTGTACATGCAGGCTGATGGGAATCTGATCCTGGCCTGCATGTAGAGGCCTAGTCGCGATTCTGATCCCAAGGGGGCTAGATGTGCCTCGCGGGATCAGAATCGCATCTACCCCTGTGCGTTTTCAAATTCATGATTTTCATTTAAAAAACTAATATTTATTGGCTCATCAGAAGTCCAGATTTATTTCAGCTGCATTTAGTTTTCCATAGTTAAAGAGGCTAATCCTAAGAGCAGTCGGTGAGTGATAAACTCTAAGGGGTATGTTACTGAGTCCAATTAACGGTTAACCCATGCTGTTTGCAACTAGATCCCATGCTATTCAGTGACACTTGAAAATAGAATGGGTTGACTATTAGCCTGGCTTAGTAAACATATCCTAAAGCTGTACAAACCTAGATAAGAGATAGCCCTTATGCTCAATGGAGCTTTAAATTTAGAAAAAAAAAAGCAAGATTTCAGGATATCTGCTTTTTATACTAAATGAGGTTAAAATCAAGATAAGACAAAAAGGAGTGAGGTGTAAAAAAGGAAAATCTTTATTGACAAAAGGTGTCAACATGGCCATGTTTCGATATGTCTTCTTCAGCGGGTAAGCCTTTGCGTGCGAGGCTGGCATGTAATAAAACCTCACTTGAAAACATATGAGCCACTTGTCAGTAAAAGCAACTGTTACTAGAAACAGTCCTGGAGAAATCAATAGAAAGTGAATCACCCGTTGATTCAATTTCTATTGATTTCTCCAGGACCATTTCTAGTTACAGTTGCTTCTACTGACAAGCGGCTCGTCTATTTTCATGTGCCGTTTTATTACATTCCAGCATCGCATACAAGGCTTGCCCCCTGACGAAGCATATCGTTGAAACATGGCCGTGTCGGGGCCTTTTTGTCAATAAAGATCGCCCTTTTTTTACACCTTGCTCCTTTTTGTCCGGTTTCCTTTACCAGCATGTACGCTCTTTTCTGGACCCTAAAATCAAGATAAACCAGGATTGGGCAGTTTAGAGCATCTGGAGGTATTGAGAACGTCAGGGGGATGGGAGTGTTGGGGGGGAATAGAAGGGGATGGGGCTCACTGGGCCATCAAGGATCTTGAGTCATCTGAGGTGAGTTGCTGCACTTCACCTCAGGTGACCCCTTTGTTCCCACACGGCATCTTTACTCCGGCCCTTAATTGGTGTAAAGATTCAGCGTGGAGGGAAAAGTAGAAAGCTGTGCTACATTTCAGTACCAGTTTTACACTGGTAGCAATTTTCTATTCAGTCCTTCACTGTCCTTTAGTGGAATGGTTTTACTAGAGATTTTCATGCTTTAGAAGCCTCTCTGCATCAGGCGTAAGACTATTGCAGGAATATCTCAAGTAAACAGCTGCACTAAAGCATAGCACAGTTTGCTGCATTGGCCCCTGTATATGTACTTATTTGTATTCTATTTATTTATCTATTTTATTTTATTTAGCTGTATTTATATCCCGCTTTTCACCGGGTCAAAGTGGTTCTCATATAAAAAAAAAAAGAGTCTGCTTTATGCTGCCAGTTTCGCCAGTGCTGATCCCTAAAGGTAACTAGTAGGGGGACAATTTTCAAATATGCCCCACGCTTGCAAATCTTTGCCTTTAACATACACACTTTGCATAGATTTGCAAAGAGGAATAATTTGTGGTTTTCTTTGAGAATGAGCAAATGAAAAGTACCAGCAAAAGAAGTGGTCGTTTATGTTGCATCTGCTGTTGGTGTGAGTGGTGGGGTGGAGGTGTCCATTTGAAAATCAAATAAATGCACTTAGGTTTTCTCCCCTGACCTAAACATGCCCATAGGAACGTCTAATATGTATGTTATGGAACCTGTGACTTCGTTAGTTACATCTGAAGAGAGAGAGTCAGTTAGGCCATTTCCCCAGGTAAATATCCTTCAAAATGACCATCTATGGGGTAATTTTATAACAAGGTGCCTTTCTATAATGTGATTTCATAAAGGCAGCATATATGTGCATGTCTCTTTATTAAAGATGCTTCCAGAACGATTCCCAATATTGCACACAGGTTCTTACACAAAGTTATACCTTCTCTGACTCCGAGGCAGGTGCAACTCTGTGCGGGTCTGTGTGCGCTTGTGTATTTATAATAGCCGTTTTCCTTGTGTAAGATGTGCGTTAGATGTGGAAAATTCTTTATAGAATTGCACCTGTAAGATTCTCCTCTATGACACCCTTGCTTTCACCTCCATAGCGACGTGTTGCCCAGACCAGTTCTCCAAGTTCTTATGCTATCTTATTTTCAGAAGATCCTTAAGGACTATACATGAGAAATTTGTGTATGTATTTGTTCTATGAACCACATTAATGGAGAAAATATATTTTGTACTTCTTCAATGATATAAAGTCCAGGACTGTGCTTCTTTACCTGTATGTTTTAATACTTGCTAGTCTTATGGAGTGGGCCAGTTCATCTTTGCTTCTTAAATGATGCTAAGCAAAACTCAAAGAGCGTATATAGAAATGAATTTCATCTTTAATATCTCTTTTCAACTCCTGGAGTGGAGAACAAAATAAGCATGCCTTGTGGAATGATTTCTTACAATGGTGATCATTACTGGAGAACAGCAGCAATTATCCGAAATAGGGAACTTTTTATTTTTTAAACTTCAGCCTTTTTTTTCCCTTGAAAACATAAATTCTGATGGGTTTGTTCTCATGGTATTTCACTGAGATAGGTAGTGAAAGAGGACGGATGCTGGTGAGTGCCCCATGGCAGCGGCTACCTCAGTCCATTCATCCAGTGCGAGCTATAACTTGGAAGCGTTGTTTAGGTAAGAAAACCTGCTCCTTAGCAATATGCCATATATGACCCAGCAGATACTTTATGCTATCAATATGGTGCAAGGACAATTTGTTTAAAAAGCTTCAGCACATTCTGTGACCGCCTCTTCTTTATGTTTGAATGAACAATGGGCTCTCATCCACTGTAGGGCCTCTAAGTAAGCTCTGTTAGGTATCTAATGGAGCTTTTAATATGCACTAACAGTTAATGCAGTGCCGTGTTAACAGTGAACCCAGTGCATTAAGGGGTCTGTCGACTAAGCCATGATAGGCTTTTGCTGCTAATGAGGTGCGATAATGCAAACGACACTGCGTTAGCTGCAAAAGCCCTGCATTATCCGCACGGCATTTCCCGGCAGATAACAAAAGGCAAATGCGGAGATCCCAGCATGACATCGCAGTGGATGCAGCAAACACCATTCGTTGAGGAGGCATTATAGGCACCCATGATGTCTGCAGAACCTGTAGTTACCGTGTGCTGCCGACACGTGTGATAAGCACTCACTGCAGATACACCCCACCCATTCACGTGACTAACTCATGGTCTTCAGATAGCACAGGAAATTGCTGTGCTATCTGCAGTGGCCCTGTGTTAGCTGTTAACGCGGCACGCTTTCTCTACCTTGGTCGACAGACCTATAGGCGTTAGCACAGGTTAATCACTGTGGTAAACACCTATCATGGAAATCCTTATTAGGGGGAGTGGCATGCATGGAGAATGGGCAGGAGCTGCACCTTGCAGTTAATGCCGAGATCCTTACTTTGCGTTAACGGTTAGCATGGCCGATAACGCGGTGCTACACCTTTAGCTAACTGCAGTCTGCGTTCTTGCCCATGCCGTTAATGCGCCGTAGCGATCATTGTTCTGTGCTAACTGCAATGATTTCCTTCTCCAGCAGTTAAAACAGAGGTTTTGCATGTAACCCACATTAACTTTGACTGTTAATGCAAATTCCGCACAAAACCTTGGATGTGAATGTGCTGCCTTACTGCCAATTAATGACACAATTACTTAAATACATTTAGTGGGTTTATCAGAGAATACTTTAGCACCCATGGGGGTGGGACCTTGACACTGAGACAAAGTGCGCCATGCCCAGGAACAGTAACCTAAAGGACAAGAAACTGCTCAGTGCCACTCTCCCTAGTCTGCTGCAGCTCTTTGTGTTCTCCCCCCCGCCCCCCCGCTTATGTCTCTTCTCCTTTTCTGGGTGTGCATGGAACGTAGAAGGTTATGCACATGTGCCAAAGAATCCCAAACGGTTCTCTTCCTTTTAAACCTTTCTTTCCCACTGCTATATCAGTCAGAAAAGCTCATGGTAATGTCCACTGCCTGTCTATCATCCGGGGTGGTTACTTCTCCATGCAATTTGCTTCCACAGAATTTGAGGGAAGAAACAAATCTTCTGCATTTCATAAGAAGATTAACACACTGCTTTTGACACAGGTTATGGTTAGTTTAGATTCTTAGTTTTAGATCTCTTTATTTAGGTTTATTATTTTATGTTTGTTCGCTTTTTTTATACCACCTTTCTAAAAGTCAAGGCGGTTTACAATTAACTCTCCACAATGAACATTTCCATGAGAACATTATAACTTTTACATATAACTAAACATAGGAACAGGAACATTTGTGTGCTTAAATGCTTTGATGTTCCCTCACGATGGATGCATATCGCCAGTTCATGAGATAAGTGGTTCTTCACTATTTCAAGAGTTCTGTGCACTTTGAATTTTGTCTTTATTTAACAAAAGGGATTTCCCGACGTGGAGGGGAACGGTTCTCTTCCTTCCCACTCTTGCCGGGAGACCCCGACAAAAAAAAGCTGTTTGAGTTTTATATATTTCTAGAACTCTATGGTATATTTCAATGACTATTTTTGCTTTGAGTGATCAATGGTAGTCATTTGATATTTTTTGAGGTTTTCATATATTGACTGGTCAGTATGAGGCAGGATCCATAGGGACAAGTTCCGGTTTCTTGAGAGTTGGACAGATAATGGACAACTTGAGTCTACTTGGCATCAGGGCCTGCCCATCCATTGAGCAAGAATGTTGTTTGCACAGGGCCACGCGTTTCAGGGGGCCCCGCGCAAACAACATTCTTACTTAAATGCCCAGGTAAATTTAAAAAATGGCTACTGCCGCTGCCACCGTGGCAGCGGCAGAATCAAGTGTCCCGCGCCTGCCCGGCAGAGCCCTCCCCGAACGTCCCCTCGGCGCCGGCTTTCAGAGCCGGGAGAGTTTCCCTCTAGCAGCTCTGTTAAGCCTACTGGGACTGATGGGAAACAGGAAATGCCTGTTTCCCATCAGCCCTGTCGGGCTTAACAGAGCCGTGAAAGAGAAACTCTCCCTTTGCGGCTCTGAAAGCTGGTGCCGAGGGGACGTTCGGGGAGGGCTCTGCCAGGCAGGCGCGGGACACTTGATTCTGCCACTGCCACGGCGGCAGCGGCAGCAGCCAGTTTTTTTTTATTTTTTTTTATTTACTTGGGCTGTTGGGGGGGTGGGGGGTTAGGACTGGTAATGGGCTAATGGAGGGGAGGGGGTTAGAACTGGTAATGGGCTATGGGCTGATGGGGGGGGGGTTAGGACTGGTAATGGGCTATGATGGGGCTAAGACTGAAAATGGGCTGATGGGGGTTAGGACTGGTAATGGGCTCTGGGCTGATGGGGGGAGGTTAGGACTGGTAATGGGCTATGACGGGGCTAAGACTGACAATGGGCTGATGGGGGGTTAGGGCTGGTAATGGGCTATGGGCTGATTGGGGGGTTAGGACTGGTAATGGGCTATGACGGGGCTAAGACTGAAAATGGGCTGATGGGGGGTTGGGAATGGTAATGGGCTATGGGGGGGCTAGGAGTGGAAATGGGCTGATGGGGAGTGTTAGGACTGGAGGTGGGCTGATGGGGGGTTAAGACTGATAATGGGCTATGGGCTGATGGGGGGCTAGGACTGGAAATGGGCTGATGGGGAGGGTTAGTACTGGAGGTGGGCTGATGGGGGGGTTAGGACTGGTAATGAGCTATGGGGGGCTAAGACTGGAAATGGGCTGAGTGGAAGGGGGGGGCTTGAACTGCAAATAGCTGATGGGGAGGGGGGCTTGGAATGGAAATGGGCTGTGAGGGGAGGGAGCTAGGACAGGAAATGGGCTGATGGAGGGGCTAGGATAGGACTGGAAATGGGCTATTGGGGAGTGCTAAGATTGGAAATGGGCTATGGTGGGGGCTTGGATTGTAATGGACTCATGGAGGGGCTAGAACTGGAAGTAGGCTCATGGGGGGCTTGGATTGGAAATGGGCTGAGTGGAGGGGAGCTAGGATTTGACATGAGCTGATAGTGGGGCTAGGAAATGACTAGAAATGGGCTGATGGGGGGCTGGGATTGGAAATGAACTGATGGATATGACCAGAAATGGGCTGATGGTGGAGCTAGGATAGGACTGGAAATGGGCTGATGCGGGGACTAGAAGGGAGCGGATGCTGGGTGGGGCTGGAACTAGAAGGGAGCTGATGTTGGGGGATGATTAGAATGGGATGGGGCTTGGAGAGTGATATGGAGAGGGGAAACATATTTTGTGTGGGAGGGAAGAAAAATCTACAATTGGCCAGGTATTGTGAGAGTAAGTGGGGATTGAGGATGGAGGGGTAAAATTTGAGTGGATGAAGTAGGAATGAGGAAAGAGTAAAAGGAGAAAGATTAGTATGTTAAAGCAGATGTAGAGAGAGAATGGAAAAAACTAGAAGAGAGAAGAAAGGACAATTGGACAGCAGACAATGGAGAGTTAGCAGAGGACATGAATAAACCAGAAGAAAGTGGCTGGATCAATTGCAACTGAAAAAAAAATGCACAAAAGGTAGAAAAATGTCTCTTTATTTTGAATTTATTAACTGGAATATGTCAGCTCTGGGAAATGTGCATCATTAACGTCTGCACTTTGTTTAGTTCAAGAGGAAATTAATTTATAGTTTTATTTCTATAGTGTTGTTGTACATTCCAAGTTTGGCTTTTGGGCTTCTCAGTTTAATTATTGTCTTCCTGTTTCTAAATTGTGATTCCTTGTTTGGTGATGGTCTATGTTCTGCATGTGTAACTGAGCTGAGGTATTCTGTTTATGTAATTCCTATTTGACATTGCCACTTGTTCTCTTTCCCCAGTAGGTCATGTATTCTTGTTCTCTGAAATGTATCGGTTTAATATTTGTAGTGTTGCCTTTTGATAGGTAGGGTCTTGTGCTTTGTGAGTCTTGGTATGACGATATGGCGGGTTTGCTATGGGTTCTAAATGGGCAGTGTTTGTAGTAATTCCTAATGTGCCTGGCAGTTGGCACTGGATTATGGTAATGTAGAAATATTTTAGTCTTTCTTTATCCATACACTCATTAAGAGGCATGTTTACTAAAAGTTAGTGTATGGTAACCTTATACAAATATTTATGCAAATGAGGCTCCTTATGCAAATGAGGCTCCACACTGAGTCTCTGCACATGGCCCCGCACCCCCCCTTGGGCCTCCCCTGCTTGGCATCAGCCCTTGTTTGAGGGACTTGTTTACAATGTTGGCAATTGCTGGGCTTAGTTTCTGTTTTGACTGTTTTATCCAGATCACAGGGCATGGATCAAGGATGGAGGTGGTTGTGTTGAGTCCCGAAATGGTGGTCTCGATCCTCTCTTTGGAGATTGTTTCAAATGTAGTCCATACAATGTCAGGTGTAGCATTGTTGGTCTCCTTTGTAGTCGCTGATGTTCTGTTGGGTATCTTCTGAAGCTGTTTATATTGTGCCGTGAGAAGCTGTGGTGCTATGTCTAGGAGATTGTTCGAGTGGCTTGGTGTTTTTGGTGAGCTGTTTAACGATCTCAGAGTTCTCGTGGTCTGTTGATTGATGCATTTATGAGTTTTGAGTGATATGCTCTTCTTGCATTGTCTGTTTCAGTGTGATAGTGGTTTAGGCCATCCCTGTATCTTACCTTTCTGCTTCGCTATTTGTTTTTCTCCATTTCCTTTCTATTTTCCGAAGCTGTGTTTTCAATTTTTGTAGGGTGGGTATGAACCAACTTGTTCTTAATAGTCTTATTTTGGTTTCTCTATGAGCTGTTGTTGATTGAGCCGCAGGGGTTATTGCATTGTTCCATTTGCTGGTTAATATTTCAGGGTTGGACTGATCTGTATCTTTGGTAGGACTTTGTTAAGACTCGGCCTAGAGGCAGCAACTGTTTGAGTACTCTTGTCTTAAGTCATTTGTTTTTGAAGAAAAAGTTCAAGAATGGAGAAAAACAGACACCACAGTTGACGAAAAATGGAAGGAGGTATTTGGACGCCTCAAAAGTAATGCGATACCATATAAAAATTTGTGCACACTGGTTGAATTTTTTTATGTTTGCCAGGTTTCAATGCTCCAACTGAAAGGTGCTTTTCAGTCATGAACAAAGTGTGGTCTATGGAAAAAAACAAACTGCATGTAGAGACTCTCAAATGTCTAATGATTGTAAAGTATGATTTTGAGTTGAGTTGCCCAGAATTTTTTAATTATCCTAGTGAAAATGTTGCTATTTTGAAGAAAATTCACTCTGTAGAGAAATACAAGAAGTAGGCCTGATTGGCATATTTGTAAATAAAGTTATAAACCTTGCCTACTGATTACAATTTTGGGTTAAAATTAAAGTTGTAATTATAAGCATATTTTTTATTTTCCTTAACTTTGAACACCCTGGCTTGATTGAGTGTCCTATATTTGAACTTAGAAAAGATGGTCAGGTTAAGGAGGGAGAAAACGAGAGAGACAGAATGTCACAACCCTCCCCAACCGGGGATTCCTTGAGCCCCAGGGGGCACGCTAGCACCAAGGACTCGACATCCCCTCTCCCGCATCCATCACCTTGTCCACAACTATATATATTATATCTTTATTTTTTTTGCCAAAGAGCCTACTCCCAAACCCTGCAAGTTCAACCGAATGCGCCTAAATATCGCCTTATTATCCCCTGCAAATCCTATGATGTCCCCTCAATCCACTAGATGGCAGCATTACTACATAAAGAAAACCACCATGGACATGAAAATTACCTGTCTTTAGCTCCAACGAAGCCAGTGCTGTCCACCAGCAACCACTATGTCCTCCCGTCGGTGGGGCCAATCCCAACACGGCTGATGGGAAGGCTAGGAGAACATGAGCATGCCAGGCGACATTTTCATCAGGCCCGCCTGCCCTCTTTTCATTTTAAATTCACTTATTTTTATTTTATTTATTTTTTCTTTTATTCCTTCTTCATATATGTACACCGTGTGCAGCTGCTCGATGGCCCCGAAAAAAACACAGTTACATATGGCGACATCGAGAGAGCCCCAGACAAGGGAAAGAGAGGAGAAGGACCCCAAAGAGTGGTCAGCGGTTGGGAGATACAAAGAAAAATTCCCCCCGGTCCGCACCTACCTCCATGGCCTTGCGACCAGCCCTGGAGCCTATGATGCTAATCCCAGCCGGTCCCGAAGCCTACGCCACAAAACAGTGCACACTGCCCCGACTCGGCCTCGAAGTCTGCGCCATAAAACTATGCACACTGGGCCAGATATTGAAAGGGATTAACTCAGTACACCTGCTAACCATGTGAATCCCTCTATCCGTAATATTCAGCAGCACTAACAAGGTTAGTGCCACTAAATAATCCCAGATGCTGCTGCTGCACACCTCAATGTTACAGGGGCATTTCGGGGATGGTTCCTGGCCATAACCAGGCAGTGACAATATTGATCTGCTGCTTGGTTATGGCAAAGTGTTGAAAGTAGGGTACAGCAAAGGCCGGCCAAATGTTTGCCACGGAAACTAACTAAGCAGCAGCTGAATATCCGGTTAACTTCTGCCAATCCGGGCAACCTGGATATTCATTGGCAGGACTGGATATCACCCCGGCATTGAATATCCCCGTTTAAGTTTCGGCAGCAGTGGCTAGCCATGTTGGAATGGTTAGTCACTGGCGCTGTTGGATACGCCCCACCCCCAACTGTTTCAAATATAAAAAGAGTACGTCAGAGAAAACAGGAAGAAATCTCTGTGGGTGTCTAGTCCTATTCTCCTTCCTCCAAGTTCTCTTCTTCTCTTATCCTTGCATTGTTGCCAAACCTATACCATCCTTCTTCCATCCCAAGCCTGACCTTCTAGATAACCTTCACCCTTGAACCGCAGCACTTGCAGCCTAATCCATAGTCCTCGTTCTCCTTCTCGCCTCCCATTCTCGTCTTCTCTTTGGAATGGTTGTTCAATTTCCTGTGGCGATGTTTATCCACAGCAGTGATAGTAGCCATTATCCTCTATAAATATTCTGTCTTCTCTGCCTCTAGTAAAAGCTCTTGTGACTGATGCTACTATAGATTCCATTACAGTATCACCAGTCATTTGTTACTGGGTGCTAGGGAAGATAAAGAAAGAGAGAAGATGTTGGGTCTAACACCTTGACTACACTTCAGGATCCATGTTTCCTCCTTACTATGAATTTGTCCTCAATGTCTTTCTTTCCTCAATGCCAGTAGATGGTAAGCTCGACTGAGCAGGGACTGTCTCTCTTCCATGTGGTTGTAAAACACGGTGTATATTCCTTCTAGTATAATATAAATGTTTAACTGTAGTGGTAGCAGCAGTGGATTAAGGCCCAGCCAGTTAGCAGCTGCAACACAGGCCAAGGAAAGGAGAACTGCAGCTGATGTAAATATCTGCACTGCCTAGTGCCCACCCTCAGGCCTCACCAAACATCAGTTCTAGTTATGCCAATAAGTAGTGGTAGTAATTTTTGGTTTGTTATATTTGTTCTTTGCCCAGAGCCATTATGGATGGAAGGATGATAAATGTAAGTAATAGTTTTGTTTTCGTTACTATGGCAAATCCCATAAATAAAGACAAACTCTGTGGGTATAAACTACCTGTAGGGCTTGGAGGGCCATTTGGTTATCTACTCCTATATACATTATAGACTACATTCTGTGCCACTGAGTGATATTCAAAAAATTATTTACAGGAGTAAACTCCCTACGCCTGTATTGCCTTTGTCAAAATAAATATCTTTTGTGTAGCATGAGAAAAAAAATGCTACGGACCAGCCTTTTACGTAGTCGCTCCTTTTCTCCATTAAAATTTTGCTGAATTAGACCGATGGAAATAAATGACAAAAGATCAGCTGGAAGGGAAAAATCTGCCTGATCATCCTGAAAGAGATATTGAAGCAATCATTCCTACGAAGTGCATGCTATAATCTAGTCTTGTGGAATAATCCTGTGCTTTTATCTATAAGAAAGCGAAAGCTACGTATATTAGTGAACAGGGTCATTTGACATGCTTTTCACAAGGCTTTAAATGAAACTGTCTGTGAGGCTCTATTTGCCCGCGTCAAACAAATATCATGAACAAATAATTTTGAGGTGTCGATTGCGTTTCATTTTTATTTTCCAACCAGGATCGTAAAAGGACCTCCTCAAGCATCCAAAATTTGCGAAGTTCACTTACCTTGGCAAAACAATATTGATTCAGCAAAGAGAAGCCGCAGTAAAGTTCAAGGTTACAGAAGGGGCGAGTGTGTGCTGTCTGAAGGTTTCCAAACCTACAGGTAGGAGGAAATTCATTGATACTAAAGTCTGCGCTTTTGATCTTCAACTTTTGCAGTGTGAAACAACTGCCAATGAATATGAGAGCAAACAAACTAATCAGATGTTTAGAAATATTTATCCTCTAGCTCCAAATCTAGAGAAAAATGATTTTATTTTTCATTTTCAGAGTGGAAATCAATGGCATAAACTCCGGCGATCCCACTGAGTATCCTATAGACTGCCCTACCAGTTCATTTTAGTGTAGACCATGGGCTGAGCTGGGATTGTCCTGGTGCCTGTGCAGTTAGTGGCTATATTCAGCTGTTCACTGGATAGGCAAACAGCAGAGGGACTAAGATAATGATCTTTAACGTGCTTGGGGTTTCTACCAACGACTAACCAAATACATACTGAAAGATTTTTCCAGATTGTGTCTAAGGACAGAATTACTAGCCTAAATGTCTGTTTGTGTTCTCTTCTGTAGCTCTCATTCAAGCTCGTGTGATGTGACTGTCTTTGGCTCCTATCGCACTATGAAGTACTGTCTATTGGCATGATCATTGATGCTGGGCTGGGGTGAATGTGCTGAAAGGGAGAAAGGAGATAGTGACAGCAGTAGTGCTACTATGACAGGGATATTGTCCTGCAAGTGATTAGCAGAATTCACCCCACGATTATGAGGAGTAGAACAAGGTTTTCATCCTCGGAGCCTAGAGCTGGACTGGGCAACATGACAAAAAGAGGCAACCATTTCATTCTAAGAGATTTACCTGCCTGTGAATCCTACTGCTGGAAAAGTACGTCTGATTTCCCTGCTCCCCCAGTCGACCTCAATGCGGTTTTAAAATCTCCCATCCCCGATCCCCGGACCTCCAAGCCCTCGCTAACTCCATGAACTGACCTCATGCAGACAGTGGTAATATCAAAAGCAGAAAACGAGCAATTCTGCCATCATCTGATACCACTACTGTTACTGCCGTAAGTTCTGGGATAGAGGGAAGGAAGACTGGAGGTGTGTGAGTTGAGGAGAGTTCACAGATCCATGGAGGAAGTGAAGGAAAGTATTGGAGAACTACTGGTAGTGGCTGCGCAAACAGAGGAGATAGATCAACAGAAATATTTATGCATACTGGCCTAGACAATTCAGCAGTAAAATACAGGGGTGTGTATTATATAGCAGAGCTCCTCAACCCTGTCCTCAGAACACACCTAGCCAGTCAGGATTTCAGGATAATCACAATGAACATGCATGAGATAAATGCAAATCTCTCTCCAGCATATTCAGTGTGGCTGTCCTGAAAACATAACCGGCTATGTGTGTCCCAAGGACTGGGTGGAGAACCCCTGATATATAGCGATCACTTCAGAAAAGGGCAGTACCTTGCAACAAACCTCCTACCTGGGCCCAAGGGCTTACAGGCAGGAGTGGCCTTTGGAATGTCCTTTTTGGGAATAAAGCTTGGTTAGTTGTCCCCAGGAATTCTGGGACCTGTAGTTTGCTTGTCTCCCTTAAGGACTGAGCTGTAGTTATGACTCGAGTAGGTAAGGCTGCAAGAATATTTATTTGTGGGGATTTTCTCCAGCGCATCAAAGTTCAGTACAACAAAACGCAAAAAGGATGCAACTCCAACATAAAGGTTGAAACATAAACACAGGAAATGCAACATAAACTAATTCAGCAGTATTTGGCTGTTTCACAGTTCCTCTGCCTCTTGTGGTCACTCAAAGAAAATACAGGAACTGAAACAGTTGCTTTTCTGTACAGCACGGCTTCTTACTTTCAACAGGTGATTAAGCTTGTTAAACAACTTGCAAAGCTTTTCAGGGTGGCAGCAGGTATGGTAAATTTACTCTGTATTCCTTCATACAGTGTTCAATGCTCTGTACCACTGCTCTTTTCTATAAGACAAGTTGAACAGTCCATAGCATAAGGTTCATGCTCTATCGCAGGCAAACACTCATCCACCTGCATACATTCTTCAGAGCCAGAATTAAAGGTATCTTTGTCAGGTTTGTTATCTTTCCCTGACCTCCCTTCCAGAAACTCCCAAAATTGGCTCAAAAGCAATTCAGCTTGTTTATGCACATTTTCCTTAGGATAAACCTCTTCCTTTTCTGATAAAAGCCTGTTTAAGGTTCCTGCCCCAGAGGGTTCAGCTGTCCTGCTTTTATCAGGGGAATAGCTTCCAGCAAGGGTAAATCCCTTCCCCCACTTGCTATCAGCTAACTGTGCTCGGTTAGTCTTTTGAACGTTAGCATAGGTAAAAGGCTTCTCAAGCAAAGGGTTAAAATTGGAAATATCAGCTTTACCTTTGCCAGGGACTTTTAGACAAGCGCTGGTACCTTTTCTCCTGCTATCTCTCAGGGTCTGGAACTCAGCTTTCCTGTAGCTATTTCCACTGGCCTTCTGGTACTTGCTCGGCTGATAGTTTTCCTCTTGGCTTTCTCTGTTGCAGTTATAGCCTTGGCTGCTATAGGTCCAACTACCGTTTCTCCACGTGTTTGCTCTGCTAGCTTCCTTGTTCCCAGGCTCTACCTTGCAGTAACGTTTCTTCCAGGGACGTTCACTGCTCCCAGGTTCTGCCCTGCTCCAAGGTTCTAGCTTGCTTATCCTTCTGGCAGTTCCTCCTGAACTCCTTCCTGGACTGCTTCCCGTCTCCTCTCTTCCTTCTCTCCCCTCTCTCTGCATTGTTTGAGGATTTAAAAAGGGTTCACTTCCCTGCACTCCCTGACCTTCCCCTGGGCATGACCAATCAGAGAACCCACCTGTCCCTCCTCTGAGATGAGGTGTGGCCTGAGCTCAGCAAAGAGCTGTGTTTTTTTCGTCTCTGGCTTGAAAATCCTGTGTGTCAGTGCAGTGTTATTTACTCCATCAGGATTTTCCCCTATTTCCATCTCTTCTTGATGGCATTCCTCACTACAACCTATAACATAAGATCATGAATTGTAAATAATTAAATTTTAGAACATAGTCTGTTCCGGTCAGTCTTGTTTGCAACCAATAATATGATTCTTTGAGCTGCTCACCTGTAGAGGCAGGAAGGAGCCAGGAACCAGAGACCAGAAACTCTGGCAGCTTTAAGACTGAGTTGAGATCACAGAAGAGTCGAGAGTACCATAGCGGAGGCAATCCAATTTTGGCAGGCCAAATTGGGGAAAAGGCACAAGCAAAGAAACAATCAAAGAAACTGGAAATATTTCCACATGGAAATGAATTAAGAATCATGTACAAGAGAAATCCATTCTTGCACAGATTGTGGGTCCTGATCGCCCCCTGGTGCCGGGACCAGGTGCGGGGGAGGGGACCCCGCTGATTAATCCAGGCCCCGGCAGGTAGGCTGTGAGTTGGATGGTGGGGGAAAGGGGGGCCAAAGCTGCAAGAGTCGGGGGTGCTTGTGAGGTGGACACCCCCACAGGCGGCAGGGGCACACTGGGCTGTCCTCGGGCCCAATTCTGGCTACCATGGCAATGTTTTGTTCCCACAATCCAGAATCGGGTCCAAACAGGCCCGTCTTCCTCTGGGATGTCCGGACGGCCCAGACGTCCCCTACCTGAATGGAGCTCCACGCTAAATTATTAATCTGTATAATCAAAACTGCTTTGTATAATGGCTCATGATATTACCCTGACTTGACAGAAGTTATTTCTTGTTTGCTGTTTTTGCACATGTGATGATAACAGCAGGAAACTCTCTCTACTATCACATCAGAACTAAAGGCTATGAAATCACAATGTATCCATAAATAAACATAAATAAATAAATAAAGCACAAACTACAAAACTCAAAAACTAAGATTACATCATTTAAAGTCAAGGAACAAACTAAAACAAAGAAAGTGGAAAAACCTACCTAAATGCTAAACCTGTACTGAAGTTTAGACCCCTACTGCCCTTCAAAAGTTTTCTAGTAATGCCTCCAAGATATAGGACAAGAAAAATCCTTCGAACCGGCAGCAAGAAAGAAAATGGACAAGAAGCTATAGTCACCTCCAGAAGGGAAATGAAAGCTGGGAGATCCAGTATGCTGAAAATCCTAAGAGTACCAGCAAATAAAAAGGACTTCAAAACTGCCATAACAAGAAGTAACCCAGAGAAAAAGCCAGTTAAAATGGAGGAGGAAGAGGTTATTTGCAAGCAAAGTAGCTGCTGTGTCTGACCTTCCATCCCTCTCTCTGGAGCCAGTTTATCAGGCTTGGGAGGGGTAGGCAAAATCCTGCTATTGGATTGGGAATCAGCTTAAATAGCCACCCAGCCATCACTGCCAACTCCCCCCTCTCCTGACCCTCACTCAGCAAGTTAATGTGGCTGGGTGTCCGCTGATACTGAGGGGGCTAGTTACTAAGGTGAGCTAATGTTAATTCACTGTAACGTGTGTTATTTTAGTGCAGGTCCCATGTTATTTAACGGGACCTAGTTACTAATGACTTGCTTCAATAGTGAATTAAAATGCATTAACGTTAGTGCACCTTAGCAACTAGCCTCTGAATTGGATCTTTTAGTGTTGCAGTTGGGCAGACACCGAAAAGCCTTTATCTTCATATAGGAATTGGGTGGCAACTTTATTATCACATCCAATAAGCAGTGAAAGCAAATCACCCTCTTATTACTATTAGCTGTTTGGCAACATTTCAAGGTGGTCTGAAAAGGTCCAGTGACTGAACACATGAAATATTGTTATTGTATTACTCCGACTAATGCCTCACAGTGTATAAGTTTTGGATTTATTTTGTGCCTATGAAGAGTTGATAATACATCTCTAAAAGCCCAATTGCACAGAAATTAAGGCTATATTCTCCCTCTTTATTCACAATGATTATTATGGCTCCTGGAGAATATTACCTTGAGTTAAATTACCACCAGATTCTTGGTAGGAGCAGTTTACAAATCTAAAATAATATTTCTTTATAGGTGAAGGAAATATCTTTATAAAGCTACTATCTTCTTGAATCTTTCAATAGCAAGAGTTGTCAGTATGACACAAATTCTCTTTTAGCAGATAAAGGTTTATTTTTGCTATTGATGCCAAGAGAGGTTGTGTTCATGAAGTCTAGATCCATTTTTTCAGGTGTCAGTCATTTCTTGTATAGTACCAATTAAATCTTCATTGTTTGTTTTTTATTCAAACATCCTCAAAAGGGCGGAGCTAAATTGACCAGAGCGCTCTCTGGTCCTGTGGTGGATGTTTCCAAATACTACAGGTTACCTGAATGAAGTTTGCAAATTACATTCTTATGATTCATTATCAACAACATTATCAGTGTTGGATTAGCAGAATATCCATTTAAAAGAGCCACATCAGATCCAAATCAACCACTGAACATAAGCTACGTAAACTAAATGGTTGGCATTGAATATTTTCAAGTGGTTTTCATTTGTAAACTGTGCAGAACTATAAATTATATTATTTCCTTGCAGAATGAAGCAGAGTAGAGTGAGCCTGAAAGTGGATAGCCAAGTTCTTCAGGTACCAGCAAGAATGAAAAAGCAAAAGACTGGCTTGCTCTCCTCTATGGTAAACATGTCACAAATGCAAGCCTCCTTGCTGGACTGGGGAAATTTGCCCCACCATGTGGTTCTGCAAATTTTTCAGTTCCTCCCTTTAGTGGACCGAGCGCGTGCATCTTCTGTTTGTAGACGATGGAATGAAGTTTTCCATATTCCCGACTTATGGAGGAAATTTGAGTTTGAACTGAACCAACCAGCCACTTCCTACCTCAAGTCTACGCACCCTGATCTCATTCAGCAGATTATTAAAAGGCATGCGGACCATCTGCAGTATGTGAGCTTCAAGGTAGGAATGAAAATTCTCCAGTGATTTGTATCTTTCTTGTATGTCATTTTCATACGATTGCCTTACATTTGCTTTCACTGGGGCCTGAAATGCACTCGCTCACCATGTACTCATCCTCTCCCCAATACGTTTTTTGGGTAGCAAGTGATGGGAGTACATGGTGAGTAATGCAGGGCTGGCTCCAAAAATGATTCAAGGTGTTGGCACCCTTGGCAAACCTTAAGCCTTATTTTCCCCCTGGCTGTCCTAATCTATTGTTTAGCTTTGAATGCCCTCCTCTTTGCCACCCTCCAGAAGCTATAAACTCATGCCCCCCCCCCCCCAGTGTAACCACAATAATATCCCGAAAAAAGAAGGCACACTCAAAGTGATCCCTAAAGTTACCAAAATATATTCCCGTAACTTAACGGACAAAACTAATCATTTACCCAAAAAACGTTTTGTTGGATCGCCTGTAATGAGGATGTCAAACATTCTCTAGTAACAGACCCTCCATTTTATTCAAAGTTTAAAAAGGCTATTTAGCCAACTTCGCATGAGGCTATACGGCCCAATGGACCAGCCACTGCAAATAGTAATGTTCATGTGCCATAGATTTTCTTTGTTCAGATCCCAAAATGAGCAGGAACCTATTTCAAAGTATCAAGCAATGGCACCAATATCGTTCATGAAAAAACAAAACTACTCATCTGTCAAAGTGAAGCATCTTATGATGAGTTAGCTCAAAAGCAGAGACGTAAATTGATCTGTCCACCTGCAAGATCTGCCCTCCTGGCTCGGCAGTTGCTAAAGGCAATCAACGTCCATGCTGTAAAGTTTTCCACTGAGCGTTCAAACGTTCTGTTGGGTAACTGCAACACGAACTGTTGTGTTTCAAGTCAGTTGTTCTAATGGCCCTTTATCAAGCTACGTACACCCAACTTCCTGTTCCGATGAGACGTGATGACGTCAGCCGGGACTCAATGGTAACCAATGGATACAATGATGGCGTCTGGCAACCCACTGTAATGAAGCCTAATTCAAAGTCCACCATTCAACTTCCGTATTCAGCCCAAATGGAGCTACAGATCATAGCATGAAGATCCACCTCTGCTCCTTATAACGCAGTCACAGCCACCACTCATGCTCATCCTCTCAGCCACTCTTTGCAGACTAGTACCTCTCGCTGGGAGAATGAAATTGCCTCACTTAACACAT
This sequence comes from Ichthyophis bannanicus, assembly GCA_033557465.1. Taxonomy (NCBI): domain Eukaryota; kingdom Metazoa; phylum Chordata; class Amphibia; order Gymnophiona; family Ichthyophiidae; genus Ichthyophis; species Ichthyophis bannanicus. The sequence continues at coordinate 33,399,102 of CM066050.1, read as the reverse complement.
CTGTACTTTTGCTTTAAAATGACATGGAAAAGACAACAACATTTATTTCCCTTTTCTGTTGTTTCCGATCCATTTTCTGTTTTATTTCATTTCTGTTCTACCGTGTCTCTGACTCATAACATTGTTCCTACCCAGTGAATTAATGCTGTACCCCGTTGCTAAATTAGGGTGGATATTTACCAAAATGTGCTAAGCAGTTAGTGTGGGTTATAGCACTTGATAATCATGAGCTAAGAACAGCCAAGTAGTAAAAATCAAATGCTGTTTAGCACAGGTTTGAATAGGAATGGGGTGGAATAGTAAAAATGAAAAGTGGTACAGTCGGTAAATGTTCTTGTTTTTTTTTTTTTAATTCAGTCCAAGAAGCAAATTTTGCTTGTAGTTTAAATGCTTGCTAACAATTAATGAACTGCTTTCCAGTTTTGCATTGCAGCAATTCATTAACTATTAATTTAAATAAAGTTTCACAAGCACAGAACTACAGTGCCACATGGATTCGCTGTGCTAACTGTAGAGGGCGGAAGCACACCCATCCCTTCAGTTTGAATGAGCCTCCATGCCGGGCACATGGCCCAATCGCATGGTCCCAGGTGCCTGTTAGCGAATATGCCCCACTTTTTGCTGTTTATGCACATGAAACAGGCTTTGCAAAATGTTTTCTCCCATTAGTATATTGAATTCAGTGACAACAATTCATGTTGTTTAGTACTAGTAACATATTTATTAGGGCCTGAAATACTAAGACTTTTTCCTCTTTGTGTGGTGAGAATAAAGCTTAATAAATCAGGTCCTTAGTCTTATCCTTACTCCTTTATTTTGTCCTGGCAGTATTTGTTTTCATTTTCAGTTGAACTGAATCCACTCTATTGCAGTGCCCAGGTATATTGTCTTACTTTAGTAACCCAACACCTGTCTCAGCCATTGCATTGGTCACTCTTGGCTGGGGGGCCACAGAGCAATCCATGCCAGCATCCTAAGTCCAATCCATAGGTCAACCACTGAGGAATGGACGAGACTCCTTTCCACCCCAGGGGCTGCCAACTTTGAGACCCAGGGAACAAAAACTAGCCTTCTGCGCAGCCTGCCTTCTCGCTTTTATTTAGAAAATAGTTTTCAGGTGTGATATTATTTTCTATTTAGGTTGACAGCTGCACTGAATCTGCAGAAGCAGCTTGTGACATCCTCTCTCAGCTGGTAAATTGCTCTATCAAGACGCTGGGCTTAATTTCAACAGCCAAGCCAAGTTTTATGAATATTTCCAAGGTACTGTAATTGTTTATTGCATGAGTAACTTTATCGTAAACAGAAGTGGCAGACAAAAATGCACATTTAATAATAACAAAACGAAAACTTCAAGTATGAAAATGAAACAGAACAGTGGAACAGTGGAAATTCTTAAAAAAGCTGACTTGCAAAAATGCCCATAAAGGGATCCTTTTATAAGGGTGTGTGTGTGTGTGTGTGTGTGTACTTTTAGGAGCTAAGAACACACCTGAAAGGGAATATTTGAGTCATTTACAAGTAAATGGCCTCTTAGTAAGCAATGTCTAGAGTAAAAGTACGCACATTGGTTTGATGGTGTGTACTTTGCTGGTGGGTGTGCACATGGGTGAAGTTTGGGCACAGCACACAAGTACATGCACAGATTATAATATACCATAGTTTACGCACATGCTCAAAGGTCTTAGGCTCAAGCATTTACTGCAGTTCTAAGGCTGGAGTAAATCTCTGCACCTTAACCTAAGGCGTGGTCTCAGCCACTTACACTAGTATTTTATAAAGGGAAGTAGGAGCTTAGTTTTCTTTATACAATAGGCACCTACATTCATGCTTTAAGTAGGCATCACCTTATAAAATTATTCTCTAAAGGGCTGAAAATTATTTTCCACAAAGAACTGTAGACCTGTAAGAAAAATGCATGTGAAATTAATTGCAAAAGATACCTTGAAAATCTCCGATGTTGCATTTTTCAGTCCCAATGATATTTTGCTTAAGGGGATGAAAAGTCAACACAGTGTCCAAAAATGAAGCGTTCCATTACTTTTGCATGCATTTTTACACAGTTGAGGTATTAATATGTTATTTGTGATTTTGAACAGTTTTCATTGTGGTCAACATTATTGGCACCTTTGCATTTATGTATGTTGTGTACATCTTGAGAAATAATTGGAAATAGTCCAACTGTATATTGTCATAATATTTTAATAGTATGCTCAAAGGAAAAGAACACAAAAAAGATGTCTGTGTAACTTAGACGTAGTAATTGCTGAGAAACAATACAAAATATGACCTGGACAGGATTAATGGCATCCTTCACTAATATTTGGTTGCACAACCCTTAGAATTGATGACAGCCTCCAAACGGTTTACATATGTATATGAACAGGCACTTTTTATTCCCTTATTCTAAGTGTACCTGAGGCAATGGAGGGTTAAGTGGCTTGCCCAAGGCCACAAAGAGTGGCCATGGGACTAGAGACCTCAGTCCCTCTGGCCTGAGGTTACTTGTCCCCATGTAGGAATTGAACCCCCGGCCTCCGGCCTGAGGTAACGAACAGTTCCATGAACAGAAAACTTCTTAATAACATTGCAAACTGTAGACACAGGAATCCTAAGGTCTTTGGAATTGGCCTTATACCCCTTTGAAGTTTGGTGATAATGGCTGTTTTGATGGTCTTAGACAGTTCTCTTGTCTCCACCATAGTGAAAATAGAACAGAGAGTGAATGTGGCCATTTTAAACATTAAAACCATCATTAATTGGCTGATTCGAGTCATCTGAGTACTGACAATTGATCACAAGTGCATCTAATTTAACTGCAATGGGAATGTGGTTCTTCTGTTCAAGCTGATTTGAATTGTTTATAAGGGTGCCAGTAATCATGTCCTGGGAATGTTCCAGTTTTTATATTACAGTATTTCCTACTATTTCTTTTCTATTTGGTCTTGTTTTATTTGATTCTTTTGTGTGTGAAATATGTGCGCATATATAGTCCAAAGCCATTTCACTGGCCACTTTTTTTTAGGAGATATTGGATATTAAGGGGTTGAACTGTAAGGGTGCAATAATGTTGACCACAACTGTAAGGCTTGTGCTTCTATTCCTTCCTAAAACGCATAGCTGACTTGGAAGGAAGAAACATTGTTGCATTTTTTATTTGATTATTTTGAAACATGCATAAAATTGTGTTATGATTTTTTTCAGTATTTTCTGGAGATAGTCTCTCTACAGTGAGATACTATATATACACAGAGCACATTTGACATTCCCACAAAGCTGCATTGGAGTCCTCCACCCATGCTGCTAATGGTGAGAGAGGTGCTTACTCTGTGTGACTAAAAATGCAATATTGCAGCACCTCCCCCCCAGGGGCAGCATCAGCATGGGTAGAGGATTCCTACACAGCTCTGTGGGAACAATGAACCCATTGTGCATACCAAGACAGAGCTGGCTGATGGCCAGAGCCTTGAGGTTGCTAATCTGTGGTGTTCACATTGGGGATAACTGTATAAAGCACTGTTTGCATATAAATCATGCTTGAGACATGGAAAAGGACTCATACAATTTCACAGAAAATGCTCCTACTTTTCAGCACTTCTGTGAGCCTAGTCTGGATGGAGGAGGGGCAAAATTGGATGTATATATTGATTTTCTAAAACACAAAGGGGGGCATTTTCCAAACGCTTTAGTGGGGTCAGGAGACCTGCTAACCAGCTAAAACATGGTCAGTGGGATATTGAATGGCACTTGAATATCCTTTCCTAACCAGGTTAAATTCCCTGATATTAACCAATTAGAATTGGGGTGTTCTGGGGGCACAGCAGAGAAGCACCTTTAGTTAGCTAATCAGCAGCAATATTGAGCCACTAACCAGCTAGTTGAAAGACTGTCCTCACTTTAGGAATTTTAGTTAGCCAGTTAGTGGTCAATATCATTACTCACTGGCTAGTTACATAGCTATACAGGCAAACCAGATATTCAGTTCTGATTGCTGGATATGGCCCAGTATTCAATATCTGATTATAAATTAAAGTAGTGATTAAAGTAGCGATGGCCAATTGCACCACTGAATATGCCCCTCCAAAAACAATTGTAAGGATATCTTCTTTTTAATCAATCAGTGTTTACATTCATATCACCTCCATAGAGAGCTCAAATGTCTTTACAGTGTGGTTTAGTTACCAAACACCAACTTTTAAGTCATCGTTGCTTTCTAAAACAACTTTTAAACTTATATTATAAATTCATAATCCATTTGCACATATAGACACCTTATCAATTTCTTATATATAATGCATAAGAAATCATTAATAGTAGTTTATCCAACTGTATTTGTAGCATATGTCTACAGCAAATCACTTTGTCCTTGACCTGCATCATAACCTTCAATCTTATAAAGTAGGTAGTACACCTAAGAGTAAATTTATTCATGAATGTCTGTGTGTTCTTGGGGCCGGTGCTGGGTGTTGATTTTATAAAGGCATTTAGGCACCTGTCCTGCCTTTATGAAATAGGCACCTTTCTGGAGCTTGGACATAGGAGTCGTGCAAAATTGTTTGGACATAGGAGTCGTTCAACATTGCTGTAGATTAATTTCAGTCTTTTCTTTTTCTCAAATAGTCACATTTTGTATCTGCACTGACAGTGGTTTTTGTCAACTCAAAGTCGTTGTCATCTATCAAGATTGATGACACCCCAGTAGACGATCCTTCCTTGAAGGTCCTTGTGGCAAATAACAGTGACACGTTAAAGCTCTTAAAAATGAGCAGCTGTCCTCATGTGTCACCCGCTGGTGAGTAGTGCACCTGCAAAACAAATGGTAGGGTCTTTTGGGTCTTTATTTGGAATGTTGTTCAATAGTGATGAGTTTGGAAATAAACTTTATTGGTAGGAATTTAAGGCCATATTTACAAAAGTGCGCTGTAAGTATTGGTCTTTGCGCACAGGAAGTATGTTGCGCAAACATCACGGAACGCTGCACTAAAAGTACCCTGCAATTGGACAGGAACTGGGCAGAATATGAGCACAGCACCATCAGCACGGGCATCTTTGGTGCACACTGACCATGGCTGTTGCTGTTAATGTGGGTGGACTTAACACAATCTCATTGGTGGCATGGGGCTACATGGTTGTAACACGCTACCAGCAGAAGGATGGATGCACATGCCCCTGAGGTTAGCGAGGGCCTCCATGCTAGTTTCACTTCCATGCTAGTTTCATAGTTCACACCCAAAAAAATGAAAATACCCCAGTTTTAAAAACTGAAGCCTCTTGAGTCTTTTCACATCCTCCAGATCAACTATTCCATGTTTTTAGGATTCATAAGTCCAAAAAGCCATCCTTGCACTGCCGGATCACGATTTCAAAATGGCGCTAACAATTCCTCGGGGCAAAAGCAACTAAAGATCACTTCTGCCCCATGTGGACATGAATCTCACAGATGGTGTAAAATGAGGGTCAAGGGAGTAGAAGGCCTGGAAAGGGGGGGGGGCGACTTTTAAATCTTGGACTTCTGATTCTGTTTGGTTTTCAGTGGGGGAGGGTATCCCAATGCTGGGGTGGGGCTCACAGCTGATTTATTGAGAATGAGATGAAACAAAAAGGGCTAGATTTTTTAGAAGGCACTATTGTGTTAGCATACACAGTAGGGGGCATGTTTACTAAAGGATGTGCTGGTACTGTAGAAGACTATGCTGATATTTGGGGGGGCATGTGTATCTGTCCCCTTGGTGATAGAATAGTACTAATGTGCAGCACTGTAACAGCTGGCATGCGGGTGCACTTAACACCACCCATTGAGGGGGATTTAAGTGCACCCACATTAATGGCAACAGGCGCAGTTAGCATGCACCCAAAACGCTCATGCCAAATGCAATGAACCATCAACACCTATGCTACATAAGACCATAAGAACATAAGATATGCTGTACTGGGTCAGACCAAGGTCCATCAAGCCCAGTATCTTGTTTCCAACAGTGGTCAATCCAGGTCACAAGTACCTGGCAGTTTCCCAAAAAAGACACACAGGTTCCACAATGCTTATATTGGAGCAAGCAGTGGATTTCCCCAGTCCTCTTCAATAATGGTTTATGGACCTTTCCTCCAGGAACTTGACCAAGCCTTCTTTAAGCCCAGTGACACTAACAGCTTTTACTGCATCCTCTGGTAATGAATTCCAGAGTTTTATTACATATTGAGTGAAAAAATATCTTCTCTTATTTGTCTTAAATGGGTTGCATTGTAGTTTAAATGCATGTCCCCTAGTCTTTCTGTTTTTTTGATGGCGTAAACAAGCGATCGATGTTTACCCATTCCACTCCATTCATTAATTTATAGGCTTCTATCATTTCGCCCCTCAGCTGTCTTCTTTTCCAGGCTGAAGAGCCCTAACCTCATAGGGATATCCTTCTATCCCCTTTATCGTGCCCCTAACCCACTCAATCCAAGCCAGTTGCCCGCTGACCAGTTAGTACTGGAGCTTTAGCATGGCACCCATAGCACACATCAACCCCCCTCCCCCCACTACCAGTAGTGAATTTTAGTAAACATGCCCCTAACTTGTGTTATTTACCTCAGGTCCCATTTTATGTAGTAAGGCCTATTTTATAAGAGTGCAAACTAGCAGAATAGTGAGTGCTAAGGCTATAGCTCATTTCAGTAAATCTAGCCCTAAATTGTATGGGGGGGGGGGGGGGAACGGTTGCATTCATTTTTTAATGGCCTGCAATGAAACATGAACTTTTGTTGACATTTTCCTTTTTGTTTCATTTGGAAGCATATCCCAGATAAGCAGTAATCTGTTTGTCCCTTCTACTCCCTACTCCCTCTCCCGTTTTATAGCTTTGTTGTGTAGTCAACTGCTTGGAATGGTGGAGAATCCAAGAGGAAGGCACAAAAACTGACTTGTACAAAGCAGTCAACTTTCAGGATCTGGCAGCTGGGGTGTAGTCTTAGAAATGCAGACAGGATTAACTGGATAGTCAACTTTTCTCTGCTGTATACACATGAGTTTATCCACATATCAGGAGGAGAATTTTATTAACATCTCTATCTGGCTTAAAATGCCGTTTTACACAAAGAAATGCCTTCAAAATTGCTCTTTTTGCTATTCTCATAATAACCATGGGCTTAAAAACACTACCAAACAATTTCATTTGAGAATAATTTCTATGGTTGACTAAATCTTCCATTCCTTTGTACAGAGGATTCTTTCTAAGAGCAAAAGAATTTGTTGTAACACTGTAGGCTGATTTCATATTTAACACTTTCCTTTTATTAAATAGGAATTCTCTGTGTGGCAGATCAGTGTCATGGGCTCAGAGAATTGGCTTTGAATTATCACCTTTTAAGTGACGAATTGCTGTTGGCCCTTTCCAGTGAGAAACATGTTCGTCTCGAACATCTCCGCATTGATGTCGTGAGTGAAAATCCTGGACAAACTCTGTTTCACACTATCAAGAAGCAAAGCTGGGACGCACTTGTTAAACACTCTCCCAAGGTCAGCATTGTTATGTACTTCTTCCTGTACGAAGAGGAGTTTGATGCATTCTTCAGAGAGGAAACGCCTGTCACCCACCTTTACTTTGGCCGAGCAGTAAGCAAAGCAATGTTAGGCAGGATAGGAATGAACTGCCCGCGGTTAATTGAGTTGGTGGTCTGTGCTAATGGGCTTCAACCACTGGATGATGAGCTCATTCGTATTGCAGAGCGCTGCAAAAACCTAACGGCCATGGGCCTTGGGGAGTGTGAAGTTACGTGCAGTGCGTTTGTAGAGTTTGTCAAGATGTGCGGAGGCAGGCTCACCCAGCTTTCCATTATGGAAGAGGTTCTCATTCCAGACAACCAATACAACTTGGAACAAATCCATTCTGAAGTCTCTAAGCACCTTGGAAGAATGTGGTTTCCTGATATGATGCCCACCTGGTGAAGCAGTAACGAAAATGCTGCCTCCAAGCTTTCAAACCTAGTTGGACTGACAGTTTCCATTTTAGAATAATGCGTGAAGTACAAAATGAGTAGTTGATTATTTTCACTGTCCATGTAACTTCTGGCCGCACTTTGGCTGTATATTGAGTTATACTTGTCTTTTCCATCTAAATATTACCCTTAAGGAGTTTTCACAGCACTCACCTCATCTCACACGGTGCACAAGAGGAAAAACAGTTCTTTCAAGACCCTCAATATTTAAGAAACAGACATCGCATTCACATAACTCTACATCCATAAATGTAGAATAAATATTCACAACATTAATTTGGATGATAGAGGCTTTATTTTTCATTTAGAAGATTATGAAAATAATATTTCTGCTTGAAGACATTTTATCGTCTAATTACTCAAAAGAGTACTCCAGTATTAGTAGAGATCAAATGTTATCAGGGATCTATCTTATAACAAACTCTTTTTCTTGAGCTGAAGAAGAATATTGTGGCCCAGCTAAGTAAACAAAGGTGGATGGAAAGACTACTGCAGTCCTTTGGTTGAACTGCAAATCAGAGCCTGCCTACTGAAAAAGGACTTGAACGTGTAAACAATCTGTTGCATTTAAGACAGCGAGCCTTGGACCTTGTGGTACATACAGGGCCAGGCCTCATATTATTTAGTTGTATGTATTCAGCAGGGCTTTTTTGAGGAAGAACTTGGTGGTCCTGAATACTGGCGTCTTCTTCATTGCCTGCTAAAATCGACCCATGGTCCTCAAGTATTAATGAAAGAGCCCTGCGTAGGAGTACCAGTACCTTTTCCGTTAGAAAAAAATGCACTGGTGTACAGTATAATCAGAATTTTATGTGTAAATTCTTTGCTGTATCATTAAGTTATAATGCAGAGACACTGTTACCCACCTACTTGAGTTTTCTCTAATGTGAACTGATTTGTAAGTCTCACGGGGATTGTCTGACATAAAACATCTTTGGACAATAATATCACATCATTACTATAAGGATTGCCAAATATTCTAAACTTTTGGTGGTGCCAGGGACAAAATTGCAATACCTTTTAAATTGGGTTAGGTTTTGGAAAGTATGTCAAAACCTGTAAGCATGTTGTGTTGCATATCTCTGTGCCTGCTTGTCAGTGGAGCCTACAACAGTAGCAATATGTATAGAAGACATGGATACAATGTATATACCATCTATTCACACCAAAGACTATCTAAGAGAGGTCTTCCCAATTTTCATTATCTGAGAGAAGAATGTTCTGGAATTAAAAGGCCATTTTAACTTTTATTTTTTGTAGCGAGCTATTTCAGGAGTGTAAATGATAAGTGTAGGCATACTTGTCCGGAGAAATCTGAAACCCCCAGAATACCATTTTTGTGAGTGCATGGATCAGAGCATTAAAATGAAGATGAGGAAGTCTGAATAGCTTCAAGGGGTCAGTTTGCTAAAGCTTGTTAGCCATTTTCAGCTAATGTGCTGTGTTAATGTACATAGTGTTGCGTTAGCCGCAAAAGCCGTGTGGTAGATACCACACCAAAAATGCAGAAAACGCGGTCGGATAGCAACCTGGATGCAACTAATACCACCCACATAGGCGGTGTTAGTTGCAAACATGCTGACTGCAAATTTGAAGGTTTTTTGCGATCTGGGTATGCCCGCAGTAACCTCATGGTGCAGTTATGCCTGCTCTCCACCCTCTTCCCACCTACGCATGCTGCTAATGCATGTTCTGCAGATAGTGCAGGAAATTGCTGCGCTTCTGCATTTGCCCCGCATTAACTTTTAATGCAGCACAATCTATGCATTAACAGCTAACACGGTTTAGTAAACCGACCTCCTAAATGTCTTACAGTAAATACAAGAAAAAAAATAGAAAAGCTTACCATTTTATGTAACAAATCAAGTAAATCGATAGTAAAACCTCCCCCTGTTATGATGTGGAATGTACTTAAAAATAAAGATTCGAGAAGACCGAAATTGCCTTAGAAGACTGCAGTGTTATTTTAAACTGTATTGCCAATATTTCACTAACCAAACATACTATTATGTATTTATTTAAATATTTTAGATACTTCCTTCCTGGCTAAAGGTCATCAACTTCACTTTCAGGTATCATTCAGCAGTTGTTTAAAGCTTCACACATAATTCAGAGGACAATTTCAAAGCTTTTTAACAGTGGAAATCATCTGTCTGAAAATTGCCCTGCCCAGGTGGGTAAAGGTGTGTGCTTTATTCCATGACAGGCAGCTGGAGCCATTTCCAAGGCAGCGCCGAAAGCAGAACATAGAGTTTTGCATTTGCAAAATTATGCACAAAATTTTGGTCAAAATAGTGTCCACAGAAAGCATAGGTATAGATCTGTCTGTCCTGAGCATGCATTTGCCAATAACGTTTTCAGGATATTTTCAATAAGTATGCATGGGATAAATTTGCATGCCATAGAGGCAACATATGCAAATTTATCTCATGCCCATTCATTGTGGATATCCTGAAAACCTGACAGAACAATTTTAAGGACCACTGCCTTGGGCAATTTTCAAGATGGAAGTATGGGTGGGCAGATTGCACATTGTTCCTTAAAGATTCCATAATTTGAGTAAGCAGGATGTTTCTGTATCTGATATTTATTGAATGGGCTGCAAACCTTTCTCTAATTACTGAGTTCAAGTCACAAATGTCAAATTGTTATTATAGTGGACCCAAAATAGGCTTAAACTCACACTTCTGTGGCTGCAAAAGGAACATTGGATAGTGATCATCGTCTCCTCAAAAGGACTCAAAGCCTAGACTGATAAAGCTCAATCCATCAGCATAAGGTAGTGCTTGCACGATGCAAATTATTTATCAGAAGCAACAGAAAACCTATGAAATATACAACTAAGATTCTGAGTCCATTTGTGAAGGGAAATAACTCATGTGCCTGAATTTAACTTGCCTTGAGCTCTGATTTGCGAAAAGGCGAGTAATAAATTCAAATTCAAAATGCTAGGCATAGGAAAAGACTATAGTGCTAATCACTTCATTATCAGGTCAGTCTCTGGGAACTCCTCTCAGCACAACCAATATTTATCATTGACTCAGTCACTGGTTGAGGTATATGTGGGACTCCATAAGAAATGCAAGAATTCTTAAGCAATAATCTTTATTTTCTTCCTAGAGGCTTTGTTTGCTGGTCCTGAAGCCATAGCAGCTAGATGTTTCAACACAACACTCATGTGATGTGCTTAGACCTCCTCACAATAGTGGCTAATACTGCTGTAGACCACCAAATCTCTAACACAACAACTATAACAACTATTATCACTGCATCTTCCATATGAGGGGGCCTCACTTCCTATATTTATAGGGTCTCAACCAACATCTCACAACTTTTCTAACAACCTGTTTATATTTTCCAACTTTTTTCCAATTTTCATATTTGTTTCATGTTTTTGTGCATATTATTCTTAAAGGCGTGCGTTTTACGCATGAGAACTTTTTTGCTCACACAAATTGATTGCACATGTATCAATTTGTAGGTATATGCACACACAAAAGGTTTTAGGATCTTGAAACAAATATGAGCTGATGAATTCACACCTCTAATATTAAATAGGATCCATCTGAAGAGAAGACTGGAGCCTGGAACCTATAGTTAGCCAACAAATGCTTTGGGTTTCATTGGTCAAAAAATAGGACAATGAAAAAAAGCTTTTTTTGAAATAGCAAGCAGTCTGTTTAATTCTTAATTTATGGAAATAATTCTAATACTTTTCCTGAAGACTTCTAATCGGTTTTCTTGTCAATGCTTCAGGCATGCACCCTAAGGGGGACATTCCCATATCCCATGAGGTTGCAAGAACTTTGTACCTGCAAACTAATTTTGAAAGAGAAGCCACCCTCCCAGCAGTTTCCCTTTGGAAATTTGGGGACAGCAGGGACTGCGAAGATATTTATATTTTTGAGCAGGAACAAAGTCCACTGTTAACGTTAACGTATTTGTAGCACATTTCTCTGTGGGATGGCTGGGCAGTGGCCACTCCCCAGTGCGGCTGCACTATCGGTAGTTGTGACAAGCAGTACATGGTGCTGTCTTGTGCACAAACTATCGCTGACCAACATACCCACTCTCTAACCGGATCCAGTCCTGAAGTCCTAAGAGCAGTTAGCATGGGATTTTAGTTAAAGGGCTCCTGAATGTCTTTAATAAAATATTAGGAGTAAACCAACAGAAATCATAGCTAGATTGAAGTCAGAGACATTTTGGCCTGCTTGGGAGAAGGTGTAAAGGCTTAAGGCTATCTTAGAAAATACGTAAATCATGACTTCATCAGTGCTCTACTCAAACCTCTCCACGGAGCACGCCTACATCTGGGTACAAGCAGGTACCTTCTCATCACCCTGTGTACTATTATGTCATTTTATGAAAGATCGTTTATGCAGGGGAATATTTTGTAAAACCTTTTACACAAGTAAAGTCTGTTTTTCCTGCAGAGAAGGGTTTTTCTAAAACTGTGCCCCCATATCCGCATGTAGAAGGTAAACATTTGGAAAACATGCACCTGCTTTCACATTCCTGGGGGTATAGCTTCGGTTTAATGGTGGCAGAACTATGATGCGTGCATGCACTTTATAAAATGCATGGGTGCATGCAGAGAGTATTTACGCACATTTATGCTTTGCGTTGCAGCTGTAAATTTGTGCCTAGACCTTTCTCTGCTGGTTGCCTGTTTCCTTATAAAATAGGTTTAGGACAGCTGCATGTCTGACCTCTCACATAGATGCTCTGTTATAAAATTACCCCCGGAATGCCTTGGTGGTTATACCGTTATTGTTGTATTTTTTTTGCAAACCACTTTAGGTTTAGAGATACAGTCGAGGCGATAAATAAAAAATAAAATAAATTAATTTTTATAGCACAAATGTTATAGAAAAATAAATATTTCACACAGAAACTGAAGTCCTTAAATGCCACTGAAGGCACCACCCCACCCCAGGTTCCTGCTCCTCATGACTAAAAATGAGATATCACACCAGCAGCATGGGTGGAGGACCCTGCACAGCTTCGCAAGATCATAGATTAAAGGAGAACAGACGTTTATTTTAATTTACCGTATCGTATTTTCCAAAATCTTTCTTGCCATTTTACATTTAGCCACTTGTGTGCAGTGTTTACACTCTAGAAGCAAAATCACTTTCCGCAGATGCTTCTCATTACACCGAGAACGGATGGGCCTCACCTGCAATCCGGAGAGGTGGTTTTGAATATTGAGCCAATGCTTTCTATGTGAATGCTACAAAAATGCTAATTGGTAGACCGAGGGAAGCTCTAGCCACAGTGGACCTCACACAGTGAGAGTTCACATCTTCTACATACTCCCAAGAATTCTGCATCCCTAGATAAGGGTAAAGAAACATTTATCACTAGACTTTTAGAAATTTGTTTTGATCACTAGAATTTCAAGAGAACAATCACGTAGACAGGCCTGAGCTCATAATCTAGCTGCTGGTGTGGTGACTAGTAACATTATCTTCCATTAGAATTCTTTTACCAATATTTGATATTGTTTACTCGAGCTTCCTTATTGGACCCATACAGCACTGTCTTTTAGGGATGTGCTTTCATTTCGAAACAAAAGCAATACTGAACCCTATTACACAATTCTGCCTGTATTTGGAATTTATTTATTTAACAGGATTTTTAAAAAAAATTTAATACCACTTTATCCTGTAGTCAAGGCGGTTTACATTATAACAAAAATGGTGATACATTATAACAGGGTAATCAGCTTGGAGTATTCATAACATAAGGGGGTTGATTTATCCTGTTAGTAGGGAAGATAATATCATAGTGATACATCAAACCAGAGAAATTAACTTGGAGGGGAGAGAAATTAACATGAAGGGGGGAGGGAGGGCGAGGAAAAGTTGCTTTAATTTCCTAAACTAGAAATTTTGAATGATGGAAATCGCTAAGATGGTAGCTAAAAACGTTTAAAGAAATAAAGGAAATAAACACATGAAATGGCATTAGCTGTGTCCTTTTGCCTTCATATACAGTTACAGTTTGATTTATTTTATATATTGCCTATACCCAGGCATATTTTTATAAAAGTGTATTGCCATGGGTAATGTACTATTTATCCGCGGAAATAGCTTTTAAAATTCCTCTCCCTATGTACAGTCTTTTGTTTTCTAGAGTCATTGCTTGAAATTTATATCAGTCTTTCCATGTATAAATAATACGTGGAAATATTTTGCAATAGGTGGAGTAAATTTCTCATACTGGACACTCAGCAGTATAAATATACAGAAGGACCAAAGAGACCTGTTAAATGTTTTCATGGCAGGATTAATGCAGACTGTCTTGACATGGTACAATAGTTAGACTCCAAATCAGATTCTTTCTGTGAGTAATGTCCACATTTGGCCATCAATAGTACTTTAACGTGCAGTGAATCACTTCCAGGAACCGCCAAGGTAATGTGAAAAACATCTGTCTATACTGCATTTACATTGTACTCCAACTCTGAGGTCATGGAAGGACCACAAAGAAAAATCTGTATTTATTCATACATTCGTGGAGTTTTTTGTATTTGCTATAAAATTTATTTCTGTTTATAATGAGTAATTTCAAAGCAGAAACTCTTGCTGTCTTTTGGTTCAAGCAATAAATGGGCAGTCAGTCTCCATGCCAAAACAATATGGACTCAGCATGTGCCCTGCTAAAAAAAGCAAAGCAACAAGAAAATGGCAGGAAAGGAAACAGAGTGATGTGCGGATCGAGGACCGGCTCCAAAGAATTGCTGGCCAATACTCACAAGAAGAGATCTTAAGGAAATAATATGAAAACCTACAAACCGGGGTTTGTTTTCTGAAGAGTAGGAACCAAACGTCCAGCTAGTTGCATGGGTTGTACACTTACCTTGAATATTTGCACGCATGGGGTTAATTTTATAACTGGGCATATGAACTTTTTCAGAAATTCACCTTTTTTATGCCTATTTTATAAAGGCAACTCTACGGGATGTGCTACCTAAAACATGCTCCAGTAGCATGTGGTCAGGCCACGAAGCCAGTGTGGAGGCCCGTACCAGTTTCAGGTGCCATGTGCATCCATCCTCTTGCCATTGGCACATTGCAACACGGTGGTAACCTAGCAACCGTTGTGGTGGCGTGCACCCATACTAATGGCAGTGAGAGAGTTGAGTTTCTACTCTTTCAGTTCTGCCAATTTCAGCCCCTCCTGCCTCCATCTAATTCCTTTGTTTCCTTTGAAGCCCATGCCATCTGCCTATTTTCTCCACTATCTCTCCAGATAGCTGTCATTTATTCACCCCTCCCCCAACGTCCACCTCTATCTTTCTCACTGACTTTGACTCCTGGCTCTCCTCCTTTCTGGATGTGTCTTCCCCTTCCCTTATTCTTGGGGATTTTAACATTCACGTTGTTGATCCTTCTTCCTTAAAACTCCTTTCCCTAACCTCCTCATTCAACCTCCATTTGTGTTCTACCACTCCTACTCACAAGCATGGTTACTCCCTTGACCTTGTCTTCTCCTCCAGCTGCTCACCCTCAAACCTCTCTACCTCAGTTCTGTGCTTATCTGACCACCACTTGCTAACCTTCACCCTTAACCACCTCACATCTTGGTCTCACCCAACCTCTACCAACATGTTTACGAATCTTCACACTATCGACCCTTCAGCTCTCTCCACTGCTGTCTTATCACCTCTTTTCTCCACTATGTCAGCTGAGTCCGTTGATGGGGCACTATCTTCCTATAACACTATACTCTCCTCTGCTCTGGATTCACTTGTTCCTCCCATTTGTACTCCCCATGAGGCGTACCGTACCTCAACCTTTCCCCTAGATATATCCTTGTCCTTGGCTGTTGTGTTGTCTGTCTTGACTAGATCGTAAGCTCTGATGAGCAGGGACGTTTTTTTTTACATGTGTCTGTACAGCGCTGCGTACGCCTTGTGGTGCTATACAAATGATAAGTAGAAATAGCAATCACGATTAGTGCACGCTCATCATGCCTGTGCTGACTAATGCACAACCAGTGCTCATGTTGCATTACAAACTGTCCAGTCTCCACCCATTTGCATGTTAACCTGTTAGTGCAGAATTTTTAGCGCGTGGTCCCATGATAACTTTCACACTGAACCTTATGCTAGTGATTAGGGTGGTTCAGAAAACATGCCCTTGTAAGTTTTACTCAAAACCTCTCAAAGGACTTTAAAAACTGTACCGCAATTGATGGAAAAAAGGATGCTGATATCCTCTGGAACGTGTTCACTGTAATCACTCAATACAGATTAATGTTCTAGTATTTTAATCCAAGTCATTTTTTGATTATGATCTATTTTCCAGAGTTTAAACATATTAAAACTAAATATCTCAATCCAAATAGATAGAAGTCGGATACTCTGTTGTCTTTCATAACATATCACCTCAGGTATTCAGAGATCAAAATTCTGAATGTATGCTGCATTGGTTCTCGCTCGCAGTATTGACTCAAAAGGAAGGAAATTCTCCAGCAGAGTGTACAGGAAGTAGTAGACACCATGGTACAATAGGGAAGTTTGACTACCAAAGAAAGTTCCTTTCTGGTGACAAAATATCCTTGGTTACCTGCCATTTATATAGTTGCAAAAATGCATAAATACATGGTGGGCCATTTCATGATAGGGTGCCTAGGTTTGGCAGTGCAGACAGAGCCTATTTTAGGCTGTTTCATAAAGACATATAGTCTCTAGGTGTCTTTATAAAATACAAGCATGAATTTTGCAGACATAGCACTTAGATTGTATGACATTTCTGTCTGCTCTGGAACAGGTGTAAATGTCAGCACATAAGCTTTCACAGTGGATTGCGACTCAGTGCTTTGCTATTAGAATAACTGTGAAGTTTTCACTAGAAAGGTTCCACCGTGCTGGATAATGCTGCCCACAAACAGTAACGCTCTCCTCCTGAAGAAGGCACAGAAGCCGAAACGCATTGGGGATTTTGTTCTTCTATTAAGCTGTTTGTATCCATGCTGAATCTGACTCTCCTGCTTGGTTCGACTTCGATGGGAGCTATAGCGACTCCTACTGTGGCTAAAAAAAATTCTGAATCAACCACTTTATATTAAAAACATTACAGATTTGATCCTGATAAATGGACAATATCTTTTTCTCATTTGGTGGTCAATCAGAAGGAACTTTGAACATTTCACTGAGTGGTTAAATTTGTTAGATCCAAATTTATAATTCATAATGACATTGTTCTTAGCAGAAAAGATGGAAATCGGATTTGCACCACATTATATAGTGGGGGTTACGATTGCCTTCTGTTTATGGCTACGTCATATTTGTTCATCTATTGGAGAAGTCTCAAATCACAAATATTAGCAAAGAGGTTTATACAGTGAGGTCATCCAATATGAGCAGTGACGATGTCTACCATTGTGCTTCATATACAAATCAAAATGTCCTGCTAGAATACAAGCCTCATTTTTTGGGAAGAAAGTTTGTTGTGTACGTTGCACCGTACCAAAAAAATCATTTTTAGCCGCCAGGGCCAGTTATAAGTTTTGAAATGTTCTTTGAATTCAATATTTGAAGGGATAACTTTACTAGCTCACAAAAGAGGATTTAACATTAAAAACAAACATGTCCATTGTGTAGTTCTGCCAGATACATAGTCCTCTAGTCCCAAAGCTCACTTCAAATGTGGCAACTGTAGTTATTGTGCTGGATGTTTAGAAGGGGAAAGTTGGGCACCTCCTGGTAATGGTATCAGTCTATTACTTATTTGTCATTATGTGCCGTCAGTGTTCTCATGTGTCTATGTCTACTTGCTATATGTAAAAAGAATAAAAAAATCATTTAAAACTCAGCTTACAGAACGTAAGAGTCATTTATCAAGCTGTATAGCTGCTCTATTCAACATGGACACACGTTTCAAGATTTACAGTGATGAGTTCTGTAACATGTTGAAGTACAATGGGCATGGAGGTGATCGTTATGCCTGACTGAATTCTAAAGAAAATTAAAAAGGTCTTTAACTAATGAGCGCCAGCTGGCAGCGCATATTCTGGTGTGTGCTGAAGGTGCGCTGGAACACACATGGTCAGCTAGCATAGGGCCATGACAGCGTGGGATGATTCCTGTGGTAACTGTGCAACCCGTGTTAGGATCCCAAGTGGGCGTGTTCGGGTAGAAAGTGGGCGTGGCGAACTCAGTGCAGTTAGTGCTGGATTCACACCGTGCACCAAATGCATTTGGATTTGGAAAAAGCAAATAATTAAATCTCTAATTCATATCCAGACTTCTGCCACAGATTTAGCTGTCCCAATATATGCAAACATCACCCAGATTCAAGCCCTTTTTCACACTGCGATGAATTGGAATTGGGTTAAGATGGATCCATCCCCTTGGACTATCAATTGGATCTGTCCAGCCAGCCACATCACCAGATAAGCCAATACATTCTGAACTGGGCAAGCGACTTCCCCAACTATCTGCTTTAGTGACAAAAAGCCCCCCGGCATCGAATCTTGCAGAGGGAATGCAAGGCCATGTTATGGCCGGCAGCCCTAACTGTTCTGTGCTGCAATACCTCAGATCTATTCTTTCCAGCTGCAAAAGCAGCTCCTATTAGTGGTGTGCAGGCCAAAAATATTCATTTTGTTCAATTTCCCATGTTTGCAGAATTTTTCATTTTGTTTTGTTCCATTTTAATTTCACCAGTTTCTGTCTATTGTTAATAGTGTGCCCTATTGCTTAACAGTGTGCACTACTGAGCAAAAGTGCATACTATGTACAAAGAGGGTGCATTATCGAGCCATAGTGTGCCCTGTTATCACACACTATTGCATAATAGGGGACACTATGGCTTAATAATGTGCACCATGGCTCAGTAGTGTATTCTATTAATGACAAAATTTATGTTTTTTTTCTTCTACTTTTGTTTGAAAATGATATGAAATGAAATGGGAAATATCAATGGTATTTCCTATTTTGTTTAAAATGAATGCATATATCTAGTTCCTCTACACAAAATGCTGCACTGTTCATATATGACCCACAAAGCAAAATTACGCTGTCTCTTCCCCTTTCCGAAATTATTTTGATGTGAGTAAAATTTGTTTTGGTGTAAAGAAAAATTCCACTTCAAGCAGAAAAAAATATATAGTTTTATATTGTGGCAAGGTCATCTATCCTGAGTATGGGGGAGGTGAGAAATGTAAAGAATTCACCCTAGTAAAGGGTCCCCTTTTAGGAGTGCAGGGTGAGAAAGCCACAGCCACATCTAAAAACCAGAAAAACCCCAGATGGAACAGGTTTTATGCAGTGTCTAATAGAGTAAGAGAGAGAGATTACAGGCACGAAGTCCAAAACCCTTACTTCAACAAGTTCCCTGATTACTCAAATACCAGAAGGCAGGGGGATTGCCAACACCTGGGAAGGAAGGAGGTGGGGCTAGAACCCTAGAGGTATAAGCCTATGCTAAAGTATGCAGACTGAGAGAAAAGAAGGGAGAAAGGAGGAGAGGGAGGAGAAGACAGAGACGGAGAAGAGAAGGAGGTAGAGAAGGTGCTGACTCATGCAGAAGAGCCGAGCTACCAAGAGCTGAGGGCTGAATTCCCTGCAACAGGTTGGCAGCAGAGGCTGGAGCCAGGAAGTGGAGAAGCTCTCAGAGCACCGGAGAGGTTGTCAGCTGAGCAGTCTGACTGGCTGGGTGAGTCAGAACCCATGCAGCTGGGAGAGCCAGTGGCAGAGTTGGGGGAAGAAGACATCATTATGGATTACTCTCTGTGCCAAGCTTTAGACATGAAGTCTTGAGGAAAAGCCATCCCTGAAAGAATTATCCTCCCTGAAAAGGTAACCATAAGAAACAGGCAGTGTGGTAATAAATTCCCATATGTTTTTAAAAGGGAAGTTTACTGAAATTTAAGGATAAGCAGGAAGCTGTGATTCATGCTTGTTATCCACCTGTGGTTTGAACTGTGAAACGGCAAGAAGCCAATTTACCTGCTAGAAGAGGTTTTCTTTGCTCCTCTGTTATGTGACAAGCCTGTTGAGAGTTTTTGATGGCAGTCTGAATGTTTGCTTCTTGTTTTGAGTTCTGTTGTACCTGAAATGCAGCCTAGAAGGAATTGAGGCTGATAGAAGCCAAACTGCCACAGAAGATTAAGCTTGTTTGGACTTTATGCTGTAATTAGCAAGGACTAAAAGGAAGGTGGCAGCCTTGCTATCAAAGGCTGTGCTTCTGAAAGTAAGAAGACTTTAAACAGCCATTTTTGGGTTCTTTTGTTTACTTTGCCAACCATCTGCTGTACTTTGAGCAAATCCTACAGAAATAATCCTGTAACTGGTACTTTGAATCTTTTTGTGCGAAATAAATTTTCTGTTATATGCCTTACCTTGGTGGCCTTAACTACAACTTTCTACCTGAAGCACAAACACATCTTAGCAGTACTACATTTCCCAGAAGACACCACAAGGAAATAGGCTGCTAAGGCTGATAGGGGAAAGTTCCTTCAATAACCATGCCCCTCTAAATCTAGAGGCGAGTGGTGAGGGCATTTGACAATATATAATAAAATCCTTTATAAATTTACAAATTTATGTTTAACCTTTAATGGTTTTCTTTTTTTCAATGTATGTTTGCAGCTACTAAAGAAGAAAACCACATTATTTTGCCACTGACGATGCATCATTTTAGGAAGGATTGTTCGATAGTGCACAAGTTACCATGTCAACAAGGCTGTTTAGCAAACACTATGCAACAGAAAACCAAGAAGACAATTTCCATTCTGACAAGTTTTGCTTGCTCAGTGATCTTTTGCAAAAGAATTTCCCAGCACCATTTCTATTATGAAATCTGGAAGTTGCATTTAGTCACAAGTCAGGGTACTTTCCAGTCAGTCCATTCTCTAAACAAAGGTCTAAAAGTCACATAGCAAGATGCCTTTTTCCCTGGATTAAGTGTCTCTATCTAATAAAACCTGCACTAAAAAGTCAGAGTCTGCATGTGTGCAAAATATGTACCTGCCCATTGAGGATGTAATTTTATAAAGTCATTCTTTCACATATGTGGCCACATACGTGCTTAAATTATCTCTTAAAAAAGGTACACGCATAATGGCATGCGCGTTTGTTTGAAGGTGTATCCTTAGCTAGTTGTTGTAGTCAGAAGCCCGGTCTGGGAGGAGTGTGGGCAGGGCTTGCACATACATGAGTACATTATCAAATAACTTAGTCTACATGCGTACACGTGTAAAGTACACAAAGGGGGGGTCATTCCGTGCAATGAATAGTGGGGATGGACTTCTATTGAGACATCCATCCCTGCTATTCGTACCCCCACCCAATCAAGTCTAGCTTCCCCGCTCGTTGTACGGGGAAGTTAGATGGGGCGGGGAAGGGGCAGATCTGGGGGCATGAGGGCTGGCGGTGGGTGGTTGTCGGCCCCAGACATACAGGACCAATTCCAATGTTGGCCCTGTACATCTGGGGCCGACAGCTCGGACAGGGAACTTATTCCACTTCTGAGGTGGATTAAGTTCCCCGATCAGGCAGCGGTCGGCAGGCCCGGGACTCCAAAGGGGTGGGAAGGGGCAGAGAACATTCCCTGCAGCCCAACCCTGGCCTTGGGAGGCTATATTGGGGGTCGTGCTGTGGGGAAAGCAGTTCAGGAGCCGGCAGCTGGGGATTGCAGCCACAGCTCCATTGTAAAGCCCAGACTGAGTTAGTCGGGAAAGGCCTGTAAGTGCAGGCCGGGGCTGAATCACAGTCCCGGCCTGCACGTACAGGCCTGTTGATGATCCTGATCCCACAGGGATCAGAATCCAAATGGACACACACAGGGCCTGCACATCCAGGATGGACATGGACTCAAAGAGATTGCGCCAAGTTCAAGGCATGCCCTCCATCACATACACTAGTAGTTTATAAAAACAATTAGGTGCCTACTTGTCTTTATAAAATAGCACCAATTGATGGCTCCCTGTTATAAAATTACCCTCTAAAACCCCATTTAGCAAACAATGTAATACATTTTATTAAGGACACACTACATCTCATCCTTCATAGTTTGGCTATGGCTGTACTAAAAATGTTAACTGCAGGGAGGATAATTTTCATAGGCATTTCAGTGAATAAAGCAGTGCTCTATAAGCATTGATTGATTGACTAATGAAATGTCATTGAGTTGAGTATACAGTAATTGCCATGAAACCCTCTGTGCTAACATCCAAAGTGAAAGGGCCAGTTGGTAGTTGGAATTTCATTCTTCTCCCCCTCCTTGACAAAAATGAGGGTGATGTCATTCTGAGATTTTCACCCCCTATCTGCTAGTGGTCCACTGATTCCCCAGGATTCCCCCTTCCTTCATATCACACTTCCTGAGCCACTTGCAAGGGCCAGCTGGCTCAATGGCCTCCCCATTATGCCTCCACTTACAACTTCAGAAGCAGCAGAAGCGTAATGGGACAGGAAAGACAACATTTGCTTTCTGCTCTACTCTCAACATCTTCAATAATTGCAGTGTCTGAGCTTTCATGACCACCTTGTTCCATACACATGTATGTGCACCATGCACAATAACATGTAAGTTCAGCAGAGACCATTTGAGATGCGTGCTTCCTCCTGTCTTCACTGCTTACTTCGGAAGTGGTGAGGGAGGGATACCAGGGGATAGGGGGAGGGGGGAGGAGAGAAGAGGCCACTGAGCCAGAATTCTCTTACAGAGAAAATCCGATGGGTACCAGAGGATGGCGAAGCATTGGCTACTGCTGGCTCCTTCATGTTTGTCACAAGGGGATGGCATGAAGGATGATGAAATACCCCCCTCTTAACACATCTTTCACTACAAGCTATTTAGCCTGGGAGATGTCATGGACATCTATGGTAGTACCAAGGTCACACTATGGTGGGCAAATTTCACCATAAACAGTATGAGAGTGTAGTCAAAGCTATATGTTAGGATTCTGGGAATAGTACAGGGGGGAGGTTTGGTTCTCTCCTGTTCCCACTGCATCTGAAGTGATATAAGAAGGGGATTGCTTGGAAGAATGGGGGAGGGGCTATTGGCTCACTGTCTTTGAAGGAATGGAAGTAGGAAGGGATGAAAGAGACTCTAGGGGAATGTTGGCCCCTTCATAGTTTCTTGTAAATGAAATTCCCTCCCCCCCCCCCCCCCCCATGCCATAGCAATATGAAATCCTTTCTCTTTAGGTTGGCTTGCAAGAGGGATTTCCAACTTTCCATGCCTTTTAAAAACATGATACCTGGTCTAAGGGGTAGAAAGGAAATAGCAGATGTGGACAGCATCCCACACTGTTTACATTTGGTGCAGTAAACCCTCATTTACATAGTAACATAGGGCCCGATATTGAACGGCATTTAAATGTTTTAAAAACCTGTAAAGCGTGTAAATGCTGCTACAGAGGGATATTCAGTTAGTGCCCACGAATATATCCCGGTTCCGCTGTTACACACCCTGATGTGATCTGTGTGGGATCGTGGCATGTCGTGGAAGCTCCAGGGCTGAGTGGAGATGGCGCCCTTTGCTAACCGGGCAGCAGTGATACTGAACCGCTGCCTGGTTAGTGACCTGCAGGTAAAGGCATGGGAAAACCTTGACAATCTTTACCCATGGGATCGAACTGGGCAGCGGCTTAATATCACTGCTGCCGAGTTAGCTTCTGCGCTATGCAGAGCGTTGTGGCGCACTGTGGAGACTCAGATATTTGATTCTGGTGGCCAGATATGGCCCTGGTTTGAATATTCACGGTTAAAGTTCAGCGGCGACGGCTATGCGCCTTAGAGTCACATAGCCAGCGCAAATGAATATCGAACAGATAGTAAATAAAAGCAGATAAAGACCAGCATGATCTATCTAGTCTATCCAGCAAGGTGGCTATGAGTTTTAACAGCCTCTGAAATGAAGGTGAACAACAGAGTGGACCGTTTAGAAATAATATCTGCAGAATCCTCCAGAAAGGAAGTGAGGTTCTGACTTACAGAAGAAACTAAAACATCCAACCCCCCATCGGTGGGATTAACGTCTTTAGAACGAGTGGGGAGGTAATAAGCTTGCACATATTCAATTGTGTCAGTTATCGTCAATACTTCAGTGAAATATTTCTTAAGTAAGATATCAAAGGAAAGAAAAGGAGTATAGGGAAAATTAAGGAAATGTAAATTACGAGCAAGTAATGACTTTTCCAGCGCCTCCAATGTAGCATGTATAGCCAAGGGATCATTAGTATGAGCAATATTATTTTGCTGAAGTGGCTGCACTAGAGAATCCAACTTGGCAAGAGCTGCGTCTAATGAGGCAACTTTAACCCCAAAATCTTGCAAACAACTGTCTCCTGCTGCACCTTACAGATTATCCTCCTCTATGCTTTTATTTAGGTCACTCCCTGTAGGTTATCACTCCCTGCCTTTGTTTAGGGTGTACCTGCTGCTCTGTGCAGGTTGCCCCCCTCTATTTTTTGAAGCATAAAAGTTATTTAAATTTGCTTTGATTTCATCCTCTTGCTGTATCGGGATCCTCTGTGACTGTCTCCTGTCTTTTTAAATTCTGTCTCTCTTTTTGCCCCATCACCTTTTCTGTGGAAAAAGTATTTCCCGACTGTTGCTTTTAAGTTTATCTTGTTGCAGTTTCATTTCATGTCGTTTAGTTCTACAGTTTCCTCATCTTTGAAAACGATTTGGTTGTTCATTAATACCTTTTAAGTATTTAAATGTTGGTATTATAGCTACCCTGCCTCTCCTCTCCTCTAGGGAATACACATTTAGGTTTTTAACTCTCTTCTAATAGTGTCTTTTGGGGAAAAATGAACGCTGAACTAATTTATTTATTTATGTACATTTGTTATACTATCCTTCAGCGAACATTTTATCTCAAAAAACAAAATGCGGATTGGAGTTTAAGTCTGATTAGTGAGCTCCACAGTGGTCAGATTTAATTCTAGCAAATATGTATCAAATATGGCAGTTTCCCCATGATTTGCTGTGAAAACAATTCAACAAATTTCTCCTGTTCATCTGAAGATCCATGAACTGTGTGAAACAGAAACCAGGTTTATAATCATATGGTTTGAGTTTGATTTCAAATGTCTTTTATATGGAAGCCCCTTCTAGTAGGTCAATGCATAGTATCAACAGTTCTTAAATATTGTATTTTCGATTTTATTTGAAAGGAGACTGAGATGCAATTCATTCTTCCTGAGATCTGAACGCATTCACTCAGACTCCTTTGAGATAGCAGTGTTAGGATTTGCAAGTGAATTACAGACACTGGAAGCGAGGAGACGCTATGTTGAAATCTAGAGGAGGTGGTTCCTTTAATGTAAGAAACTCAGACCAGACTTGTACAGACAATTGGTTGACAAACGTTTTCCATTAACCCAACATTTCTGCAGATTCTGACTCATGAGAAGCCAGACTAGTGAGGCATCATTTATAGAGCTGAGGTCAGACCCTGCACATAAATATGCCTTTTAAGTACCCACATTACCCCATGCATAAAGCATGTTGTAAACCTGCAGTAAAGGCATGAATATTTAAATTCATGTGTTAACATCTGCTCTGTCTTTTTACTATTTAAATCAACTTGTGGCAAAATCTATATCTCTCTCTTTCTCTATCACTCTTTGGGGCCCTTTTACTAAAGTGCTAAGCAGTTAACACGTATTTCACATGCGGTAACTGCGTGCTTGGGCCCATGGTAATTGTTACTAAGGGGCAAGACAGTTATCACACACTGATTTGTGCACTTACTACCACTCATGCACTGGAGTGCTAAATGGATGGTGTAGGGCAGTGATGGCTAACCTTTTTGAGCCCGAGTGCCCAAACTGCCGCACAAAACCAAAGAATTTCCTCAAAGTGCCAGCACGTCAATTAAAGCTCCATTTGCATAAGGTGCTTCATTTGCATAAATATTTGCATAATGTTACCATACACTAACTTTTAGTAAACATGCCTCTTAATGAGTATATGGATAAAGAAAGACTAAAAGGTTTCTACATTACTATAATCCAGTACCAACCGCCAGGCACATTAGGAACTACTACAAACGCTGCCCATTTAGAACCCATAGCAAACCCGCCGTATCCTAACAGCACTACCAGGACTCACAAAGCACCATACTCTACCTATCAAAAGGCAACACTGCAAATATTAAACCAATACATCTCAGAGAACAACAATACATGACCTACTGGGGAAAGAACAAGTGGCAATGTCAAATAGGAATTATATAAACAGAATACCTCAGCTCAGTTACACATGCAGAACAGACCATTACCAAACAAGGAATCACAATTTAGAAACAGGAAGACAATAATTAAACTGGGAACCCCAAAAGCCAAACTTGGAATATACAACAACAATGTAGAAATAAAACTATATATTAATTTCCTCTTGTACTAAACAAAGCGCAAAAATTAATGATGCACATTTCCCAGAGCTGACATATTCCAATTAATAAATTCAAAATAAAGAGATATTTTTCTACCTTTTGTGCATTTTTTTTCAGTTGCAATTGTTCCAGCCACTTTCTTCTGGTTTCTTCGTGTCTTCTGCTAACTCTCCATCTGCTGTCCATTTGTCCTTTCTTCTGTCTTCTTGGGTTTTTTTTCCATTCTCTCTCTACATCTGCTTTAACATACTAATCTTTCTCCTTTTGCTCTTTCCTCATTCCTATTTCATCTACTCAAAATTTACCCCTCCATCCTCAATCCCCACTTACTCTCCCAATACCCGGCCAATTGTAGATTTTTTATCCCTCCCACACAAAATATTTTTCCCCTCTCCATTTTACTCTCCCAGCCCCATCCCATTCTAATCCTCCCCCAACACCAGCTCCCTTCTAGTTCCAGCCTCACCCAGCATCCATTCCCTTCTAGTCCCTGCATCAGCCCATTTCCAGTCCTAGCAGCCCCCCAACCCATTCCAGTCCTAGCAACCCCCCAACCCAATACCAGTCCTATCCCCCCCTCATCAACCCACTTCCAGTCCTAACCCCCCATCACCCCATTTTCAGTTTAAGCCCCCCCTATAACCCATTACCAGTCCTAACCCCCCATCAGCCCACTTCCAGTCCTAACCCCCCATCAGCCCACTTCCAGTCAGCCCCCCATAGCCCATTGCCAGTCCTAACCCCCCATCAGCCCACAGTCCATTACCAGTCCTAACCCCATCAGCCCACCTCAAGTCCTAACCCCTCCCCATCAGCCCATTTCTTGTCCCAGCCCCCCATAGCCCATTATCAGTCCTAACCCCCCCATAGCCCATTACCAGTCCTAACCCCATCAGACCACCTCCAGTGTTAACCCCCCATCAGCCCATTTCCAGTCCTAACCCCACCCAACAGCCCACCTCAAGTCCTAACCCCTCCCCATCAGCAGTCCTAACCCCCCCTAGCCCATTATTTATTTTATTTATTTATTTATTTATTTATTTAGACAGTTTTGTATACCGCCTTATCCTTCAATCAAAGCGGTCACAACACAATTGGGGGATACATTTAACACACAGGGATATGAGACACATACACTAATACTTACAGGGAACATGGGCAATGAAGGGTTAAGTGGCTTGCCCAAGACCACAAGGAGCACCTGTGGGACTAGAAACCCCAGTCCTTCCGGCCCAAGGTTGCTGTCCTCTAGTGGGATTTGAACCCCCGACCTTCCGGCCTGAAGTACCTTGCCCCAACCACTAGGCTACTCCTCCCTCCCCTCCCTCGCGTCTAAAGGGGCTGATGGGAAATTTCCCATTAGCCCCTGCGGGCTTAACAGAGACGCGAGGGAGACGCTGTCTCCCTCGCGAATCTGAAAGCCCTTGCAGAGGGGCTTAGCGGGCGGAGGGGGCCCCGCGGGACACTGCATGCTGCCGCGTCCGCGTCCGCGGCAGCAGCCAGAGCCCGCTTTTTCTTTTTCTGCGGACCTTCACGCGTGCCAGCTGCAAGGCCTTCGCGTGCCACAGCTGGCACGCGTGCCATAGGTTCGCCATCGCTGGTGTAGGGGTAGAGAGCATATTGACAGCCCGTGATATGTCTCCTCACGCTAATGCAATATGTTCTACACAACCGCTCTCCGCCCGTTCAGCACCTCAATGCACGAGTGCCAGTTAATGCATGAAGCGCCATGCAGTAAATGTTATGTTTGCTGCAGCATTCCATCTTGCTGCGCCCTATGCCTGGAACAGACCACCCGAGTTAGTACATCAGGCTCCATCTCTGGTCCAATTCAAATTCAGACTAAAACATCATCTCTTTGAGGCTGCTCCTGACCCTCTTATTCTCTTATCCACATCCCTATGCCTTGTACTCATAGTCCCCTGTTCTGTTCGTCTTAAGCAGACTGTAAGCTCTGTGGGGAAGGAACCGTCTCATGTGTATATTTATAGTGCTGCATACACCTAGTAGTGCTATGTAAATGATATGTTCTAGTAGTAGTAATGTTGCCCATTAGTGTGGGTGTAACTAACACCATTGCAATAGGTGGAGTTAGCTGCACCCACGGTACCTGAGCCTTGGTTTGGGGTATGCATCCTGCCTGTTGGTTATGCTCCTGACAGTTACCGTGGAGACTTAACGCATGTTAGTTTTTGTGCTAAATGCCCGTTAAATGCAAAAAGCAAACCCTTTATGAGGCTCATTAAAAATTTGGGTGCATGTATGTTGAATATTTTAGTGTGCATGGTTAAAAAAGTATTAAAAGGGTGATGCACAAAGGTTTTTTTTTCGCATAGACACTAAACTATAGACTCAGTAGTGCTATTAGCATGCATATTCATGCACGTCACATTCCCAGACTGATCACTCGCAATCACACCTTCCCCTCCAACCACCATGAGAAACTTATGCAGTGCCGCATAACTCATTATATTGTTGCATAAAGTAGACTGTATTTATTCATCGTGTCTCCTTGTTAAGGGACTGGTTATTTATACCCTATTTTACCTGTTATACCTGCTTAATGCATACCCAAGTTTAATTTTCCTGTTTAATGTATACCCAAGTTATTATACCTGTTTCACTGTAAGCACAAATCACGAAATTGAGATGTGCAACTCTTATGTTCATTGTAAACCGCACTGATGTCGAATAGCACGGTATAAAAGAGACTGCAAATAAATAAATAAAATAAATAAAAATACTAACCCAAAAAGTATACTGTGGATGTGTTAGTAGTGTGTGGATGTACACAAAATAGTTTACACGCAACAAAATGAGCACTCTCTGTTCTTTTTCTCTCACAGTTCCACCTCTGTGCTTCAAAACTGTACAGACCTAAGCCCGGTACTTAATGCTGCCACTGCGGAGAAACAGGAACAATAGGAGATGAGACTCGAGGGAGGAGAGACGTGCTGAAGGAAATGGAACTAGAGGCAGGAGAATGATCATTCCAAAAGGACCAGAGATTGGGCTCTTTGGGAGAGACTACATTAGAAGAGTTCTGATGGCCAAGCAGAACATATATTTGGTAAAGAATAGTGTCGGAGCTCAGTAGTCTTAAAATCACACACAAGATCATCAAACACATTAAAAACCACCACAAAGACATCAAAAGGGGTCTGCAAAGATTCAGGGTTTTTGGAAGAAAATGGGAGGTGGCCATAATCTGTTCAGTTTGTCTTATGTTGACTTGCAGAAAAATTGGATCCATGCATTACTGATTCAGGCCCATTTCTCTTTATCCACTCCATCCAGTCATGCAAGAGCACTAATGTCGAAGGCCATGCACTAGAGGAGAGAAGGCATGATAAGGATATCAGAACTTTGGTAGGAACAGCCTATTATTTAACTATCTCTGCTACTTTTTATTTTATGTCTTCAACAAGAAACTTTGGCTGGGGGTATAATGGAACTCCTTAATTTCTTCATTGTAAGCTTGCCTTGAAGATTGTTGATTCTATCAAAGCAGGCTCTGTTGCACACAGAATTCACACTGTGACCGTTCTATATAAACTTGTGGAATGACCCTGTATTTGAGAGTTCATATCTTATAAATTAGTTGTCATCTGTACAATATTTGAACCTCTCTTTTGAAAATACTTTTTAGGTTGTGCAAATAAATGTGGACTTCTGGGAGGGGAGGGGGAGGGGGAGGGTGGAGACTGATTATGCTGCAACAGGTGCCCATGCACACAGAGCCAGCCCAACCATTAGGCTTCCTCCTCTTCATTTCTAAACTACTTGAACGTGCAGTTCACCACCATTGCCTTGACTTTCTCTTCTCTCAAGCCCTCCTGGATCCTTTACAATTTGGCTTTCGTCTTTACATTCTACTGAAACAGCTCTTGCCAAAGTCTCCAGTGACTTGTTCCTGGCAAAATCAAAGGGTGTTTACTCAGTCCTCATCCTTCTTGACCTCTCTGCTGCTTTTGACACTATTGACCATAACCTTCTCCTTGATACCCTGTCCTCGCTTCATTTTAAGGGCTCTGTACTATCCTGGTTCTCCTCTTATTTCTCCCATTGCTCTTTCAGTGTTTGTTCTGGTGGATCCTCCTCTGCTGCTATCCCGCTCTCAGTTGGTGTACCCCAAGGATCTGTCTTGGGTCCACTCCTTTTCTCTTTCTATACCCAGTCCCTTGGTGCGCTCCTCTCTTCCCATGGCTTCCAGTACCATCTTTATGCTGATGACTCCCAGATCTACCTCTCTACACCTGAAATCTCTCTGGCAATCCAGACCCAGATCTCTGCCTGCCTATCTAACATTGCTGCTTCGATGTCTCACCGCCACTTGAAATTGAACATGGCCAAAACTGAGCTTCTTATTTTTCCCCCTAAAACCTCCTCTCCTCTTCTTCAGTCTCTGTGGATAACTTTCTATGCCTCCCTGTTTCCTTGGCTCGCAAACTTGGGGTCATCTTTGACTCCTCTCTCTCCTTCTCCACACACATCCATCTGATAATTAAGACCTGCCGTTTCTTTCTCTGTAACATCAACAAAATCCACCTATTCCTTCCATGCGATATTGGAGCCGCAGCCCCATTGTTACCGGAGGATGTAGTAAAAGTTGTTAGTGTAGCTGGGTTTAAAAAAGGTTTGGACAAGTTCCTGGAGGAAAGGTCCATAAACCATTATTAAAAGAGACCCATGATATCACTGCTTGACCCAACCTGTGGAACCTGTGTCTTTTGGGGGAACTGCTAGGAACCTGTGACCTAGATTGGCCACCATTGGAAACAGGATACTGGGCTTGATAGACCTTGGTCTGACCCAGTATGGCATATCTTATGTTCTTATATATGGTATGGCTGTTGCCTCACGATTTTGCCCTCCCTGATGATAATCTTATGAGTTCTAAGATGAGTTCTCCTGGGCAAGGGCGAGAACATGTCTGGAAACTGAGCTAGCAGTTGCTTTATCTGCCTCCTCTGATTTCCCGATAACTCGCTTCCTATCGTTACCTTAGTGGGGGTCTCTCATCTGGGCAATCTCCGGGTCCAGGTCTTCTTCCCCTTCCCTTACTTGTGCTCCTAGCTTTTCTCAAATGTTCATTAGCCCACAGAGAGAAGGTTCTTAACTGAGTTTTCAAATGGGTAACCTGTTCAATTATGGGCTCTAACTCCCTCTCCGTTCCTGCCCAGGCTTCCTGTATCGCATCCAAGAGTCCCCTGGATTGTCTTTCCATTAAAAGTTCAAATGGGAAAAAACCCATCGTAGCTTGGGGAACCTCTCTGTTTGTAAACAGGATGAATGGGATCACTTGTTCCCACTTCTGACATTATCCCCTATACGCTTTCTTACTATTTGAATCAGGAACAGATTAAAACGTTTGACAGGGCCATCTGTTTGTTGGAGACATGCGGCTGTCTTAACCTGCTTAATCCCAAACAACACCAAGACTACCTCCTACTGTCTAAACAAAATGTTAGAGCCCCGACATCAAAAATTCTCTGGGAAAGCCTATCTTGCAAAAAAGTTTCAACAATTCCCTTATTATCTGACCTGCTGTAACTTTCCGCAAGGGAACTGCTCACAGATAGTGGGTGGCATAGTCAACAAGTACTAGGAGATACTGGTACCCTCCTAGGCTCTTGTCTAGCAGTCCCACAATGTCCATGGTCATCTGATCCAGGAGTTGCTCAATCCCTGGGATCGGAATCAGAGGCGCTTGGGTTGCTTCTTATTTTCCCATTGGCAAACGGGGCACACCTGGCAGAACTTATTCACATCCTGATATAGGCTAGGCCGGAAAAACTGTTGTTGGAGACATGAAATCACCCCCTGCTCCCCTAGGTGTCCTGCCAAAGGGTGACAGTGGGCCAGGATCAATAGCACTTCCTAGAATATCTGGGGTACCATAAGCTGGGCTTGCTCGCCTTTCTCTTCCCAGAATGCAATCCGATATAATAAGTTATTCCTCTTCCTAAAGAGGGGGTAATTCTATTTCCCCTGTTTAGGGTCTGCTCCTTCTGCCTTACCCCAGGCTTCTTGCAAACTTCAGAGAAGTTATCAAACTTGGAGAGCACCTCTTCCCCAAGAGCTTTGACTCTCCCTGGGGGAATCAGCCCTTTCCACTTTTCTGCCCTCCATTGGGCCCTGCTTTTTCTAGTCTTCCCACTACCTACTACTACATCTGAGTATGCAAAGGGAAACAATTCCCCGAGGTTGGGTTTGGATTTTTCCTCAGGGGTATAGTCTCGGGCACAGGTGGCTACTAATGTGGAACAGAAGCCAGTAATAGCTTTCCCAATTCTGGCCTAGGGAGCCCCTTAACAATGGCCATTCCTAGCAGTTGTTGTTTGTTGTCCCAAGTGATTTTTAGTTCATAGGAGGGGTTATTCCATATGTTCCCATGGACACACCTCACTCATACGGGGCCTAGGTATCTAGCCTGCCTCTTACCGACCCCTAGACTCTGGGTTAGATCTTGAGACATTAGAGACTGATTACTCCTGGTGTCTGAGAGCTTCTAGGTCCATTCCCCCAATACAGATCCCCTTCTTAAGTGGTCCGCTCCAGCTTCCCAGGTTCCTCATGAGTCCTACACTAGACAAGGAATAATCCCCTTTTGAACACTCCCATTGGAAATGGTCCAGCTCCATGCATTCAAAGCATCGTGGCCCTCTTTGGGACTCCTGCATAGGTTTCTTCCCTAAGGGGGTCATTAGGGTTATCTCAACCTCCCTTTTGTCTAGTGGGTCCCTTTCCTGTAGGCTCCCCTCTGGATGTCTCCTTTCCCTGTCCCCTGGGGACTTGAGGCACCTGGGATTTGGCATTGAGAAAGTTCTCCATGAGGCCTACTGCTTCCGTTCTGGAAATGGGCCCCTGCCTGGATACCCACACCCGTATCTCCCTTGGAAAAATACAAAGAAATTGCTCTAGGACTATCTTCCTTACTATGGTAAGTCCAGAGTTCTTATCAGGTTCCAGCCACCTGGTGGCTAAATCAGTTAATTGGTGGGCCATGACCTGAAGTCTTTCTCCTGGGTGAAATTTGGTTGCCCGAAAATGCTTTTGATAGTTCTCTGAGAATAGCCCTAATCGGTCCTGAATAGCCACTTTCACCTTGGAATAGTCGGCATCTTGAGTATTGTATAGGGACTGATAGACCACTTGAGATTCCCTCATAAGCAGCGGTGCTAAACGCATAGCCCAATGGTCCACGGGCCAACACGCAGCAGTAGTCACCCTTTCAAAAATCAACATGTAGGCTTCGGGATCGTCCACGGGTTTCATTTTTGTTAAAGTGAAGGTACAAGCTCTCTCCAGTTCTCCTATTGTAACACATCCCTCAATTGGGCCCACCTCAGGCTTTGGTGTCCTTGATGATCGGTCATCCCATCGGTGAGTTTTTTAAGTTCTTTGTTAGTGATACTGTGGAAGGGCTGTCGGGTAAGGTTTGCCTCTTTGAGGATGATACCAAAATCTGCAATAGAGTAGACATCCAGGAAGGTTTAAATAACATGAGGAGGGATCTAGCTAAGCTTGAAGAATGGTCTAGAATTTGGCAGCTGAGATTTAGTGCTAAAAAATGCAGGGTCATACATTTGGGCTACAAAAATCCAAGAGAGCATTACAGTGTAGGGGGTGAAGTACTTCTGTCCATAAAAGAAAAGCGAGACCTGGGCATGATTGTGTCTGATGATCTTAAAGTAGCTAAACAGGTAGAAAAGGCAACAGAAAAAGCTAGAAGGATGATTGGGTGCATAGGGAGAGGAATGGACAGCAGAAGAAAGGAGATGATAGTTTATTTATTTATTTAGCTGAATTTATATCCTGCTTTTCACTGGGTCAAAGCGGT
The DNA here is from genome assembly GCA_033557465.1 of Ichthyophis bannanicus. Classification (NCBI taxonomy): domain Eukaryota; kingdom Metazoa; phylum Chordata; class Amphibia; order Gymnophiona; family Ichthyophiidae; genus Ichthyophis; species Ichthyophis bannanicus. The sequence goes on along the minus strand of CM066050.1, from coordinate 33,364,911 downwards.
CAATTGGGGGATGCATTTAACATGAGGGGATATGAGACACATATGATAATACTTACAGAGAACATGGGCAATGGAGGGTTAAGTGGCTTGCCCAAGACCACAAGGAGTATAGGACTAGAAATCCCAGTCCCTCCAGCCTGAGATTGCTGTCCCCAGGTGGGACTTGAACCCCCGGCCCTCTGGCCTGAAGTACCTTGTCCTAACCACTAGACCACTCCTCCCTTCAGATAGTGCCTCTGTATAACTCTTTGGTGCGACCTCATTTGGAATATTGTGTGCAATTCTGGAGACCACACCTTCAAAAGGATATAAACAGGTTGGAGTCGGTGCAGAGGATGGCTACTAAAATGGTTAGTGGTCTTCGTTATAAAGCATATGAGGACTGACTTAGGGATCTTAATATGTATTCTTTAGAGGAAAGGCGGGATAGAGGAGATATGATTGAGATGTTTAAATACCTCCATGGCATAAATGCACAAGAGGAGAGCCTCTTTTGATTGAAAGCAAGCTCTGCTACAAGGGGACATAGGATGAGGGTGAAAGGGGATAGACTCAAGAGTAATATGCGGCAATATTTCTTTACGGAAAGAGTGGTAAATGCATGGAATAGTATCCCAGTGGAGGTGGTAGACATGAGGACAGTATTTGAATTCAAAATAGCATGGGACAAACATAAAGGATCACTAAAGGAAAAGAGGGTACTGTTATAGTGGTTGATATGGAAGGGCAGACTAGATAGACCATATGGTCTTTTTCTGCCGTCATGTTTCTATGAGTTTGTACCTCTAGTAGCTGGAAGAGTGGCTGCTTAAGTTGCACCTGCCTTTGCAAGATTTGGACGATCCTTCGATCTGTTGCCTCATGCTGGAGTCCAGTCTGTTCTGCAAACCAATGAATCAGTTCCTCTGAAGCCATGGCTCTGAAACAGAGAAAAAGAACCCAAGTGCAGGTCTTCAGGAGAGTACACCAATCCTCCTACCTTGTCCTGTGCCCTAGATATTTATTTATTTATTTATTTATTTATTTACTTCTCTTATATACCGCACTATTAAAATCAGTGCGGTTTACAATTGAACAAAAAACATACTACAATGTCACACGACAATTGAGTTTTTACATTGAACATGGACGAGATAACCTGGAGGTAACAGGGGTAACTAATTACAGAGTAATTATTCATGGAGTATGGTGAGAAATTATACATATAGATACTCATACTTTCCAGGCAGACAGGTCTAAATGTTAATGGTCCATTTGCCAGTCCAGAATTGGGCCCTTCCTTGGGCTCCTGCTTGCTTCTAGCATGCGAAGGGATCAGTGATGTAACTTCTTACACCATTTGTTGTTCCTTTTCAAATCAAGTCCAGCATCATTCTTCTCTAGGTCCAGGCATCTGGTGGCCCTCTCTAGTCTCTCCTATAGTCCTTCTAGCTCAATCTGCTCATGAGAAAAGTCTATATACCACTTTTCATGGTCTGCCCATAGCAGGGAGGTCTATCTCTGGGATTCCCCTATATGTTAGGGTGAGTGATCCAATAGTCCCAACGTCTGTATTTGGTTGGATCCCTTCCCAACTGGGTTCTGCCCCCTCCCTCTGTGGGGCAACTGTCCTCTCCCCGGGTCCAAAGTAGCTCTCACCAGGGTCTTTCTTGGCAACACTAAATATAGATGATATATAAATTAAGTAGGAAGTATGCAAATGACTTCTTTCCAATATCCTTCAGCTCAAGCAAACAAACTCTTGGGAGAGTATGGGATAGAATGGGAATTTGTATGGGTAAGGATGTGACATGGTAGAGGTGAACTGGATAGAAGGATGGATTGTGTTAGAAGTCGCTGTCATAGTCTGTAGTGATTGCATTTATGTGGATCCAAAGAATTCCATGAAGAGATAAGTTTTTATTGCTTTCCTGTAGTCTGAGAAGTCCTTGATGGCTCTTATTGAGATAGGTAGTTCATTACGTAATGGCGGAGCATATATAGAGAAAGCTCTTTTACATGTTGTTTGCTTGGCTTTTATTTTGTATATAGGGGTATACAAAGTGTTGTTATTGGTTGTTCTTGTTCCGTTTTCCAGTGTCTTCATGATCATTGGTTGAAGGATGAGAGGTGATAGATTGTGGAGTATTCTGAAGATTATTATTAAAGTCTTGTATTTGGAATATGCAGTGACCGGGAGCCAATGTAGCTGCTGTACTGTGGGGGTTATTTAGCAATACCTTGTTGTTCCAGCAATTATGCAAGCTGCAGTATTTTGTACCATTTGGAGTAGGAATATTGTTTTCTTTGGGAGGCCCTGGTAAATTATGTTACAATAGTCTAATATGGGTGTTACTGTGGCCTGGCAAACTGTTCTGAAGTCACTATCACTGAGTAGATGTTTGAATTTGTGTATGGTTCTTAGTTTTTGGTAAGCTGTCATGGTTGTCTTCTTGATATGGGGTTGAAAGCTGAGTTGTTGGTCAAATGTAACTCCGATGTGTTTGACTTCTTGCTTAGGTGTTAGAGTACAGTCTAGGATTTTTATTGACTCTGGTGGGGAGAATATTGTGTTCCTAGTAATATGTAGTGCTTCTGATTTTTTGAAGTTTATAGTGAGTTTTTGTTCTTTGAGCCATCCTGTCATTGTTTCGAGGCATGAATTGATCTGTGTGTAATCAGATTGTTCAAACCATTATGTTATCTGCATATATCCTGCATTGGAATTTGTGTTGTTTTATGATGTTGTAGAGTGGTTGTAAGTATATGTTGAATAGCAATGCTGAGAGAGCTGAGCCTTATGGAACACCCTATTGTTGAATGAAAGGTCTTGATTGTTGGCTTCCAGATCTCACTTCTTGCTTCCAGTGGGATAGGTATGATGAGAACCAGTTCATCACTATTCCATGGATTCCTATTTCTTGAAGCCTTTGTAGTAGGTTATTGTGGTTGACAGAGTCAAAAGCTGCAGTGAGGTTGATGAAAAAAGAACAAAGCCTTGTCGTATGTTGTCTATGCCAGTTATTAGGGTGTCCAGGAGCATGTAAATTAGTGTTTCCACACTGTGATTAGGTTTGAAGCCATACTGGTGTAAGTCTAGCAGAGCATAGTTTTCTATGTGTTCCTGTAGTTGTTGCTGGACTATTTTTTCAATTGCCTTGGTTATAAATAGCAGTCTTGATATTGGTCAATAGGAGTTTGGGTCCTTGGTATCAAGGTTCTTGCTTTTCAGAATAGGTCTTATGGATGCTTGTTTGAGCTGTGTGAGTAGGCACCCTTGTGTAAGTGATGACTGGATGATCTTTAGTAGGGGGGTGTTAGATATTCTCTTGTGTGTTTGATCCAGCCAACTGGGCATAGATCAAGGGGAGATGTAGTTGCATTAATTCTGATTATGATAGAATCAAGTTATTCTTCTGTGAGGATGTGGAATGATTCCCATCACTTTACATTATTGTGATGTGTATCTAGTACGTCCAGATGAATAGGTTTTGAGGAGAGTTTATTCCTGTACTTTTGCTGTAGGAAGTCTGCCATGTCTTGTGGATGTAGGGAGTTGGTGTCACTTAGCTGTGTTGGTTCCTTAGCATGTTTAATATGTCAAATAGTTCCCTCGGATTGTTGTGATTTCATTATTAAGTTTGTGTAGTATTCCTCCTTGCACCTGTTTATCATATTATGGTATATGGCCTGCATTTCATCATATTTGATTAGGTGTTCTTGGTCTTTGGTTCGATGCCATTGTCTCTCAGATTTCCAAAGTTGTTCCTTCTGGTTGTTGTTTTTCTCTCGAGAAGCATAGAGCATTGAGCTTTCTCATTTCCTGGACTATTCTGCTTGGGGCTGCTGCTGCATTGTGAAGTTTATTGTTCCAATTATTAATGATGGAGTCAAGCTCTGTTTTTTTTTTGTTCAAGCTCTGGTAGTGCTTGCTCTAAAAATTTCTCCTTGTTGTAGGTTCGGAATCTCCTTCTTTCCTTCCGAGTTACTTCTGGTGTTCCTTTCATTACAGATACATTAATGATGAAGTTGACCATGCGATGGTCTGACCATGGAATTGGTGTAATTGTTGGGTGTGTTAATAGGTTTTGATCTATGTATTGGTTGGGTACAAATATTAGGTCAAGGTTCCCCCTTTCTTGTGGGTTGGGGTTTTTACTATCTGGATGTAGTGTAGATCCTTCATTGCATCTGAGAATGTGATTGCATGTGTACTAGGAGACCCTAACTTCCTCGATGTGTACTAGGGTCTCCTAGTAAACATCAAATCCCACCATAACCCCTCCCCTCCTAAGTCCCTGGTTCAACCAGGATGCATCCCAGGTGTTGAATTACCTGGACACCCTGCCATCTCCCATGTAGTTTCTTATTTCTACATCCGCCCCAGGTCTGGCATGCTGTCTACTGATTGAGTATCCATGGGGGTCTTTTCAGGGGTTTGCTATTCTTCAAACCTCCCAGGTCCCTCTCCTTCTCCTCCTGGGGGTCCACATCCATCAGGGACTGGGGCACAGTCTCTGCCTCTCAACCCTGGCATGGCCGGGAAGTAGGTTTTCTAGGTGGAGATGGGACAGGAATTCAAAACCTTCCCTGGCCCCTAGTTGTCCTCAGCCGCTATTCCAAGGGGACCCACCCAAATGGTCCTGTACTCCTAGAGCCGGGAATAGATGGGGTCCCTCAGGACTTGGCTGTGATGGGACATACACTCCATCCAAACTCTGCCCCTGTGCACAGAGCCGTACTTGTGCCCTGTGGAAGTGATGTGGAAAGGGCTCTGATGTCATCATTGGGCTTCTAGGAAGCCCGACAGAAGTGAGTTCCTGCATGCAGCTGGGTGGATGGGCACCAGAATCACCCATAACACAGGGCACATTGTTTGGTTGGTACAATCCTGCCTTTGAATGCCCACAGTGAAAGTGTACATGATAGGACATACGCAAATCCTACAGAACAGTGGCCACCAGGTGCAAAATAATGCTGGTAGAAAAGTAGAAAAGTAGCTACGTTCTCCTACAAATCCATATTCTCAAGGGGAATCTCGATGGGAAGTTTCTCTTAAAAATGAGTTTGGTGCCTGCATGCTCCATGTGTATTTCAAGAACTGCTCCTCTCCACCCCCCCCCCCTCCCCACACATCAGTTGGTAGTAGTGTGGTTTCATCACGTGGAACCTTTCTCGATGAGATCCTTCAAATCAGTGCTGGGAGATGCATTTTGTTTGGTTTTCAGCATGCCATTCCCTTTAGCCTTTCTTTTTGAGGTGGGGATATTGTTTCATAAGTAATCTTCAATAGAAAAATTGACATAGTCATAAGGTTTTTTTTCTTTACATTATGACAGAAGACAAGCAGGAGTTATTGTTACAAGGTTTTATATATTACTTTTTTAAAGGTAATATTATCATATACACTGGTAATGTTGAAATTTACCTTTAGTACCAACTTTGCAAAAAAACCCCAACATATTCATGAAAATTAAAATAGGGATAAGAACATAAGAGAAAATTTCCCAAAGATTTAAAGAAAACATTTATGTTGAACGCAACTGACTTTATCCAGAATTTTGGAAAAAGCTTTTCCAAAGATGGTTAACAAAATTTTAAAGTATTTTGCCAGGAATTAATATATCAGTGGGAAAGTCTATATTTTTTGTTACACATCACTGCACATAAAGGCCTGTGCATAAAACCTGACCAAATTATTTTTAGTATTTTCTCACTAAAAACGTTTATATGCATGCTAAACTATCACTTAATAAGAGATGTGCTCCACTTTTCAGTGTATATGTAGCAATTAGTTGGATCTCTGTGCTATATCAGCCTGACTGCTAAATTGCGTGTAGCTGCTACGTTACTTTGTGCATACCAGTTAAACTAAGCAGGTTTTTTGGCACCATCAATTTAATGCTTAAAAATGCAAGGCCATGAATTTGAGCTGCAAAATCCAGAGAGCGTACAGAATAGGGAGCGAAGTTCTGTGCAGGAAAGAAGAGCAGGACCTGGGGGAGAAGTGATCTCATTATCTTAAGGTAGCCATACTGTAAGATTACAGAAAGATGCTTGGGTGTATTAGGAGGGGAATGGCCAGCAGAGCAAAGGACATGATGGTGCTTCCCAATGGAAGAGATATTAGAATTCATGGGACAAGTTCTCAGAGGAAGAAGGGGTTGTGGAGAATGGGCTGTTGGTTTGGATGGGCATCTCAGTAGTGTCTTTTTCTGCCTCACTTTTCTATGTTTCTAAGTGCCGTAAACAGTGTGAAGAGTACAGTAACACTTGCATGTCATTTGTTGTGTTATCCTTTGTTTGAAAAGATATTTTCCTCGTGCCAGCAAATGTGACTGACTAGGAAGGACTAACGCGTGTGTAGTTTTCTCTTCTAAATGGAAGTGTGAGAAGATGTGTAGTAGTACCAGGCCTGTGGGTAAAACCGATAGTGTCAGTTCCTGTACATTTCCTTCATCTTTCAGCCACAATGTTTGCTCATTGATGAGTGAGGCAATTTAAAGCCTGGTCTAACTGAATATCATCGCTGACCAGTTAGCTAAATTGCTATTCGGCCAACCTGGATATTCAGTGCCGGTCTCCGGATATGATCCCGGCATTGAATATCTGGTTGTGATGGTCAGTTCTTAAATATCACTGACCACTGACGCTGAATACCCCCCTCCCCCACACACTATAGCTTAATTTTATTTTATTAAGATATATACTGGGACACACAGCATATGCATTCATGTAAAACAAGATAGGAAATGTCAATGAGATTTTATATTGTTTCATGTCATTTTTGAACTGAAGCGAAAGTAAGAATTCTGAAATTTCTTCGCTTAGGGGGTCATTCTGTGCCACGAATAACATCCCCTCTGTTCATCCCCCTGCCATTCCTGGTGCAAAGGCTCCCAGTATAAACAGCACTATTGTACAGGGAGCCTTAGATGCGGACGGGAGGGGGCGGTCTGGAGGTGGAGCGAGGCTGGGGCATTGGCAGGCCGTGACCCTGGATGTATAGGGACGATTCTGAGGTCGGCCCTGTACATTCTGGGTTGGCCATGTAGACAGAGGATTTATTCCACCTTAGAGGTGGAATAAGTCCCTCTGGATGTCGGAGAACTGCAGCGCTGGGCCAGAACAAAATGTTGAGGGGGTGCAGGTGGTATCCCGCAGCCCAACCCTGGTCATGGGAGGCCGGATCAGGGGTCGGGCTGTGGGGAAAGAGCACCTTTGGTCAGCGGCCAGGGATCGCTGCTCTGTAATGGAGCCGCGGTACCATGACAACGAGATGCGATGACACTGAGGCTCCATTACAGAGCCTGGCTGAGTTATCCGGGGATCTGCTGAGCATGTGGCCCATCAGAATAGGTGCTGAGCCTGCACATCCAGGCCAGTAGATCTGATTCTGATCCCACGGGCACATCCAGACCTTGTGTGATCACAATCGGGTGCTACTGCTGTATGCCCAGATTCTTAGGGACCGCACAGGGGCTGGATGGACAGAATAGAATTGGCCTCTTAGTGTGCACTGTGCCTGCTTTGTAGTGTGCATTATCGAGTGATAGTGTGCTAAGAGTGCATGCGATCCCTCAATACTGTATACTCTTTGCCCATAGCATGTGCTCTTGTTTGAAAGTGCACGCTGTTGCTCAATTAACAACTCCCCTGAAATGAAAACTTTAAAAAAAGCAAAACAATGCAAAAGTGACATAGGAAACTAAACAAAATGAGAATGTTTGTCCTACACACCCTTAACACACACTCTTGTGCATATTGCAGAAATGAGGCTGCATGGAATGCCTTGTCTTGGAGCATTTAAATTCACTTTTTTTGCAATTATTTTTTTGTCAATGGCCTCTCCCCAGCTTTCCTCTTTTTACTATAAAAAATGTTAACAACTGGTACCCTCTAGCATGTCACTGTATGAATGGTTCTTTCATGAGAATGCATTTTGAATAGCGTTTTTATGTGTGGTCACTTTATACCCTGCCACATTTTCAGTAGGTCAGTTTCAGCAGGCTCAGTAGTTTACCTATGAAGAGAAAGCAGTACTGATAGCCAGATTCCTCAGATGTTATAACTTCTATTTTTTTCACCCAAAGCTGAAGTTGGACACCCAGCATATAACAAATTATAATATTGCAATAAAATAAGTGCACGGAGCCAATTCCCAACAAATCATTTAGACTGTAATAGGTAACCTAACACATAGATTGTACATAGAGAGAAATAATTGATAAATAATAAAGCTAAAATACAATAAAACATTAGATACAAATTCTTTGCTCCAACAGGTAAAATGCAAAACAGTATTTAAAATAATAAGCTATGCAGGGCCCCACCCTCCTCACTGTTGCCTAAGTTTTAAAACCCTGAGTGTTCGGCATCAGGAAGGAGGGCATAGGGTTATGTAAACTGCATTTCACAGCAATGGCAGAAGCTGCCTGAACAGCAACATTCTTGGAGGTAGGACAGCAAGTTACAAGAGGGTAGACACTCAACAAGGTGTAGATAACAAGAGGAGTGAAGCTTGAAGAATGGTTCAGAATTTGGCAGCTGAGATTTAATGATAAAAAATGCAGGCTCATGCATTTGGGCTGAAAAAATCCAAGGGAGCGGCATAGACTAGGGGTGAAGTACTTCTTTCCACAAAAGGAGAGTAGGACCTGGGGGCAGGGCCGGCCCTAGAGTTGGTTCGAGGTGTTGATGCCCTAAGCAAACCTCAAGTTTTACACCCCTTCTGGCTGTCAAAATTTATTTAGCTTTCAATGTCCCACTTTTGCTGCCCTCCAGAAGTTGCTGCCCTAGGTGACTGTCTAGTTTGCTTAGTAGTTGGGTCGGCCCTGCTTGGGGGTGATTGTTTCTGATGATCTTAAAGTGGCTGAACAAGTAGAAAAGGCAATAGTGAAAGCCAAAAGGATGCTTGGGTGCATAGGGAGAGGAATGGCCAGCAAGAAAAAGGAGGTGATAGTGCCTCTGTATAAATCTCTGGTGCAACCTCATTTGGAGTATTGTGTGCAACTCTGGAGACCGCACTTTCAAAAGGATATAAACAGGTTGGAATCGGTGCAGAGGGCAACTACTAAAATGGTCAGTGGCCTTTGTCATGCACAAATGAGAACAGACGTAAAAATCTCAATATATATACTTTATAAGAAAGGCAGAAGAGGAGAGATAGGATAGAAACATTTAAATACCTCCGTGGCATAAATGCACAGGAGGAGATCCTCTTTCAACTGAAAGCAAGCTCTGTAATGAGGGGTCATAAGATTAAAGTGAACGGGGATAGGAGTAATCCGAAGAAATATTTATTTACAGAAAGAGTGGTAAAGCATGAAACAGCCTTTCGGTGGAGGTTATAGAGAGGAGGACTGTATCTGTATTCAAGAAAGCATGGGATGAATACAGAGGTTCTCTAAGGGGAAAAAGGGACTGTAAAGTTCAGTAGTTGGAATGGAAGGGCAGACTGACTAGGCTGTATGGTCTTTCTCTGCCATCATTTTTTTAGTTTCTATGTTTTTTAAGATGAGGATTGTTACTTTACTTTTTAAATCAGCCCTTCCAGGCTGATCCAGTTCTGCTTTTGCCGTATTTCACCACTGGACTTGTGGTTCCAGTTGTCTAAGAAAAGGCAAGGGGGCAAGTCCATAGATGCAGTGAGGCAAAATCCGATCTAGATCAACCTGCTAGAATTGGGTCAGGTGGGAATCCCGAATAGCTGTTGTATGCAGTACTGGCTTGGATTTTATATAATGATTTTATTTTACTGTCAACTGAATTAATTAAACTTGTAAGTACTGCTGGATTAAGTTGCGAAAGAGAAAAATTCCCTCGAGCAAAGAAATGAAAAAAAAGAAATAGCACACTGCCGTGCCACAAAAGGTTTTTCAGGAGCTGAAAGCCTGAACAGACAGAGAAAAACAGCCAGCCAGCAACTGCTGTACTAAAGGGCATGTTTACTAAAGTGCACTACGCGAGGCTGAGCGGACGATAAGAGCACCACGCTACAAATAGCACAGGCTCTTAACCAGGAAGCGCGTGATGGGGAGGGGACTGAGTGGGTCAGGAGCAGAAGAGCAACATTGACAGCAATTCACTGTTACTAGCTCGCACTAACCATGTCAGCTGCCCTTTACATGGGTGCACTTAATGCATTAAGTGCCAGCTTGTTGCATCTTTGCACCATGCTAACTGAAGGGGGAGATATACATGCCCTCTGATGTTGGCATGGTCCTCCCTCCCCCCCCCCCCCCATGCTGGCAACGCAGCTCACACTCGTGTTACTGGCCCAGACTTTACTAAACATGCACCTAAGTGCACTATGTGCTGGTAGCTAGAGTAAGCTTGGCTGCCCGCTATTTGTCTATAAGACTAACAAAGTCCTTGGACTAGTGCATTTCTATTCCATGATTTTTCTCACATTTTCGGGAATGTCAAGTGATTGCACTGGTCATTATTGCAAACATGGGAGTCAGTGTATCAAGCTGCAGAGGGCTCCACATGAATGGGCTGGTAAAGTCTGAATAAATGTGCACACTACCAGGCCGTTTAAGTAATACGCCAATCATGTACAAGGGGATTTCTGCAATGAATTCAAGTCAAAAGACAGACTTTATGACAACAAAAACCTTGCGTGAGGTACATTTGTACAAAGTGTGATTTTACTAATTTTTTATGCAAAACACAGGGAATGAGCTGCACTGTGTAGCCATGCAGTACATTCTCCATTTTGCACAGATATGCATTGCACTTTGCAAAAGTTTAATTGCACAAATGCAGTAGTATTTTGTTATTTGCCTTTTCTGTGGCATTGATGCTTTTGGGAAATGCAGTGCAGCTTAGTACTTCAGCCTTATCCTGCTTTTTCCTTTACATGATTGAACTGAGCTCATTCATTGCTGCGACGCAGCGGATCTTTCTCCAGAAGTTGCAAATACCAGATCAATCTCATTGAGGAGGTGACTTTGTAGAGGCTTATCGCGGAGTCTCAAAGCTCAGCTTAGCTTCCTGCATTTCGCTAACATTGCCAGGTTCTGCAGCCAATGAAGATTCTGAGACTTGGCATACTTGGTTTCAGATGGAACGGATCCTTTTTGCCTTCTAACAATGTCATCGGATTCAGCTCGGACTGATGCCACAGGCCCGGGTGAACACGCAATTACCTATATAGCTGATCCCATGGCACAAAACGCTGGATATGCTACCAGATATATTTAATTTAAACACTTATATTGTGTTTTCTTAATGAAAAAAGAAAGGATAAAGCTGACTTCAAACAAATTAAAACTGTAAAAATAATAGTACAATGCACACTCCAAATTCATATAAACATGTGACAATGAGGCAGCCCAAAGATCAGTATTGAACGAGCAAAGAAGAGAAACAGAAGTTAGTCAGAAGATCCAATCGATCCCTCGGCCTCTGTTTTTACACCTAGTAGGAAAGATTCATCCAAGGGTTTCCAGATGGACAGCTCTGTAAGGGAGGAGGTCAATATCCGATTCAAAACAATGTTCTTATGAATTCCAGAGAATAAGGTTCCCACCCAGGGGCAGGATGAGAACAGGGAGGAGTGGCCTAGTGGTTGGGGCAAGTTACCTCAGGCTGGAAGGTCAGGGGTTCAAATCCCACTAGAGGACTGCAACCTTGGGCCAGAAGGATTGGGGTTTCTAGTCCCACAGGTGCTCCTTGTGGTCTTGGGCAAGCCACTTAACCCTCCATTGCCCATGTTCCCTGTAAGTATTAGTGTATGTGTCTTGTATCCCCCAGTTGTGTTGTGACCACTTTGGTTGAAAAATAAGGTGGTATACAAAACTGTCTGAATAAATAAATGATTAGGATAAAGAAAGATGTCTTATCAAGACTAGACACAGGAATTGTAAATTTATCAGATGTGACAATCAAGATGAAACAAAAATTTTAGCAAGAGGATTAACATTCATACCATCTCACAGACATGACCTCTTTGAAACAAGAGTTGATATCTAAAAGTTTATTAGAAAATTGAAAATCATGTATTTTGCTTTTCCAAATGAAAGAGACCAAAACGAGGATAGCTCACTTGTAAGACAGAACTCAAAATGGAACCCTCCAGGACTTCTGAATCCGGCTATAGATACCTTTGAAGAAGTGAACCTGAAAAGGAGCATCAATTTCGAACAGTCACAAATGGATACACTATAACACAACTAATGCAGAAAACTGAGCGATACAATCTCTAAGGAAAAATAATAAGACTGTAATTAAACCTGTAGTTAAGGCATGTAGATAGCTGGGTGGCTGGTAGATAGCTGGGTGGCTGGTGGACGTGAGGATCGCCTGGTAACATGCCTGCCTGGTGCGAAGGTAGCGGACCTCACGCGCCACCTAGAGAAGGTCCCAGATAGTGCTGGGGAGGAGTCTGCTGTTTTGGTACATGTCGGGACCAATGACATAGGAAAATGTGGTAGGGAGGTTCTGGAGGCTAAATTTAGGCTTTTAGGTAGGAAGTTGAAATCCAGAACTTCCAGGGTAGAGTTCTCCGAAATGCTTCCCGTTCCACGCGCAGGACCCAAAAGGCAGGCAGAGCTCCGGAGTCTCAATGCGTGGATGAGACAATGGTGCAGAGATGAGGGTTTTGAATTTGTTAGGAACTGGGGAACATTCTGGGGAAAGGAGGGGCTCTTCCGAAGGGATGGGCTTCACCTTAACCGGGATGGAACCAGGCTGCTGGCATTAACCTTTAAAAAAGAGATAGAGCAGCTTTTAAATTAGATATTAGGGGAAAGCCGACAGTCGCCCAAGAGCGGATGGTTCGGAAGAATGTATCCTTGAAGGATACTACCAAAAGCAGAGAAGTTCCAAAAAAGAGTGAAGTAGCCCAAATGCCCAAAGGTTCCAAAAACGTAGGGAGCAGACAGAGCTTAAAAATCCCAAATTACCCATGTCTACCAATAGCCAGATTAATATGAATAAAATACAGTCTCTAAAATGCTTGTATGCAAATGCTAGAAGTCTAAAAAATAAGATGGTAGAGTTAGAATATATAGCACTAAATGAGAGGTTAGATATGATTGGAATATCAGAGACATGGTGGAAGGAGGACAATCAGTGGGACACTGTGATACCTGGGTACAAACTATATCGCAATGATAGAGCTGATCAAATTGGTGGAGGGGTTGCACTCTGTGTTAGAGAGGGCATTGAGTCAGAAAGGATTAAAGTTTTGCAGGAAACAAAATTTGCTGTAGAATCTCTATGGATTGAAATTCCATGTAAAAAGGGGAAGGCGGGGGAGGGGAGTGGTTACCTCCAAGATGGCGGTGGCGTGAGTTTGTTTGGAGTATGCCTAAACGCAAGGACAAGCACAAGGCTCTGCCCGCGGAGCCTGTACCTGCTGTTACCTCGGGTCCTATGGACCGTTTTGTGCAATTATCGGAGCAGAAAAAGGGGGAGATTCGTGCGGGTGCTGTGACACCGGTGGAGGTAGACCCGGTATTACTTGCCCTGGAGGTGTCTCTCTCCCCGGACGATCGACCACCTCCTCAGCGTCTGATCCCCCCGGAGTCTCCTCTCGCGAGAGGTGAGTCAGCTCACCCGGATGGTGTCGGAGCTGTCTTGCTGGAGCGGGCCTCGCTGGAACAGAGTACCGGAGTGGCCCCCTTGGCATCGGGGGCAGGAGATGTGACCAGACGGCAGTTGGTGGAGACGGAGGTTCAGTTATATCAGAATGGAGATTCAACTGTTGGGAGTTCCTCGGCTTATGCTTTATTGCCTCCAGTTACTCCTCTGAAACACCCGAGAGAGTTCTCTTTGGAATCCATTTGGGAGGCAATTTCACAGCTTTCGGTCGTAGTTTGCCAGCAGTTGGCGTTGTCCTCCCAGCGCCTGGAGAAACTGGAAAGTGCTACAGACGGTATTAAGGAAGAATTGACTGTGATTGGTGAGAAGATTAATACTGGGGAACAAAATGTTTCTCGAATTTCTGCATTGACTGATTCACTTGTGAAGGATAATTTAGTAATTCAAAGGAAACTGGAAAATTTGGAAAACGCTGTTCGGGCATCTAATATACGTTTGTTAAATTTTCCAATGGTGGGTGGTTTCTCTCCTGTGGATTTATTTAAAAAATATTTACATGAATCTTTGTCAGTTCCTGATGATTTAATTCCTCCAGTTGTTAAGGCCTATTTTCTTCCATTGAGTAAAAGTGGAGGTCAGGCTGATGTGGGGTCTCTCAGGGCAGACACTCTTGATGTGTCTGCCTTGTTAAAGTCCCCCATTGAAGCTGATATTAAGGTATCTACTCTGTTAGTCACTTTCGCACTATCTTCAGACCGGGATTGGCTGTTAAAGTTGTACTTTAAAAAGTGTTCTGTACTATTTATGGGTAAGAGAATTGTTATCTTCCCTGATGTATCCCGAGAGACCCAAAAGAGGCAGAAGGCTTTTTTGCTTTTGAGATCTGGTGTTCTTTCTATTGGAGCTACAATGTTATTGCGTTTTCCTTGTAAGTGTATAGTTTATTTTAGAAATAACAAGTATGTTTTTCTTCAGCCTGAGGATCTGTCCATGTTTGTATCATCTCATTTGTTGACTTCATCACCTATGGATAACTGATTGTCATATGGAAAATGCTCCGAATCATGCCCACCTCTTGGTAATTTTGTAGTTTATTGTTTCCTACTTTTTGGAACGAGGCTTTACCTGGCCTCGTTTGGTAGTTTTCCTTACACTTCTCCCCCGCTTAGTGGGCTATAATTGTACTGTGTTCAATTTGTATGATGTTGAAATATTTCCTTTACTTTTCTGCGCAGTTGAGTTTTTCTGTACAAGCTTTGCTTGGTCCTTAATGTAAATTGCATAAATATAAAATAAAAAATAAAAAAAAAGGGGAAGGCGATGGCAGTACTATCGATTGCCTGGCCAGAATGAACAAATGGATGATGAAATGCTCAAAGAAATCAAGGAAGCTAACAAAAGTTACAGCACAGTAATAATAATGGGTGATTTCAATTACCCCAGTATCGACTGGGTCAGTGTCACGGCAGGACATGCTAGGGAGATAAAGTTCCTAGATGAAATAAATGACTGCTTCTTAGAGCAGCTGGTTCATGAACCGACCAGAGGGGAAGCCATATTGGACCTAGTCCTTAGTGGAACACCAGATCTAGTGCAAGAGATAAGGGTGTTAGGGCCACTTGGCAATAGTGATCATAGCATGATCGCGTTTGACTTAATTAATGGAGGAGGGATAGTAAGGAAATCCACAGTACTTCCTTTTAACTTTCAAAAGAGAGACTATGATAAAATGAGGAAAATAGTTAAGAAAAAACTAACAGGAGCAGTTGCAAAGGTTAAAGATTTACATCAAGCTTGGGTGTTGTTGAATAATACTATCTTGGAAGCTCAGACCAGCTGTATTCCACGCTTTAAGAAAAGTGGAAGGAAGTCCAAAAAACTGCCAGCATGGTTTAAAGGTGAGGTCAGAGAGGCTGTTGTTGCCAAAAAAACATCTTTCAGGAAATGAAAAAAAGAGCCAAACGACAAAACCTGGAAACAGCACAAGCTCTGGCAAGTCAAATGCAAGGCATTGATAAGGCAGGCAAAGGGAAAATTTGAGAAGAAGCTTGCTGTGGAAGCAAAAATGTGAAATAAAGACTTTTTCAAGCACATTTGTAGCAAAAAAACTGTGACAGAGTCAGTTGGTCCATTAGATGATACAGGCGTTAAAGGGGCACTAAGAGGCGACAAGGCGATAGCGGAAAGACTGAATGAATTCTTTGCTTCGGTCTTTACTGAGGAAGATGTAGGGATGTTACCCATGACTGAAGTGGTATTTAAAGGTGCAGAAGAATTGAAGGAAATATTGATACATCTGGAAGATGTATTACAACTATTAGATAAACTGAAGAGTAGCAAATCACCTGGGCCGGATGATAAACATCCAAGGGTGTTGAAAGAACTGAAATATGAAATTGCAGACCTGCTCTTAGTAATGTGTGAATTTTCATTAAAATCATCTGTAATACCTGAAGATTGGAGGATCGCCAATTTTTAAAAAGGGTTCCAGGGGTGATCCGGGAAGCTACAGACCGGTGAGCCTGACGTCAGTACCAGGAAAAATGGTAGAAACCATCATAAAGAATAAAATTACTCAGCATGTAGATAGTCATGGCCTAATGAGAGACAGCCAACATGGCTTTAGACAAGGAAGATCTTGTCTTACTAATCTGTTATGTTTTTTTGAAGGTGTGAATAAACAGGTGGACAAAGGTGAGTCCGTTGATATAGTGTATCTGGACTTTCAGAAAGGCTTTGACAAGGTCCCTCATCAGAGACTTTTTTGCAAAACTAAAGAGTCATGGGATAGGAGGCAGTGTACTATTGTGGATCAGGAACTGGTTAAAAGATAGAAAGCAGAGGTTAGGGCTAAATGGCCAATTTTCCCAATGGAGAAAGGTGAATAGTGGTGTACTCCAGGGATCTGTGCTGGGTCCGCTGCTTTCTGACATATTCATAAATGACCTGGAAAGGGGAATAACGAATAAGGTTATCAAATTTGCAGATGACACAAACTATTTAAAGTTGTTAAAACCCAAGAGGATTGTGGAAAATTGCAAGAGGATCTCGATAAATTGGAAAACTGGGCATCAAAATGGCAGATGAAATTTAATGTGGACAAGTGCAAAGTTATGCACCTAGGGAAGAACAACCCAAACTATGGTTACATGATTCAAGGTTCCACATTAGGAACCACCACCGAGGTAATAGATTTAGGCGTCATAGTGGATAACATGGTAAAACCATCGGCCCAGTGTGCAGCGGCGGCCAAGAAAGCAATATAGAATGCTAGGTATCATAAGGAAAGGAATGGAAAATAAAACAAAAGATATTATAATGCCTCTATATCGTTCCATGGTGAGACCGCACCTTGAATATTGTGTGCAATTCTGGTCGCCGTATCTTAAAAAGGATATAGCGTTATTATAAAAGGTTCAGAGAAGAGCCACCAAAATGGTAAAGGGGATGGAAGGATACTCCTATGAAGAAAGGCTAAAAAGGTTAGGGCTCTTTAACATGGAAAAGATATGGCTGAGGGGAGATATGATAGAAGTCTATAAATTAATGAACGAAATGGAACGGGTAAATGTAGATCGATTGTTTACGTTTTCAGAATATAGAAAGACTAGGGGACATGCAATGAAGCTACAGGGTAAACTACTTAAGACTAATAAAAGAAAATATTTTTTCACTCAACGTGTAATCAAACTCTGGAATTTGTTACCGGAGGATGTAGTAAAGGCTGTTAGTGTAGCTGGGTTTAAAAAAGGTTTGGACAAGTTCCTGGAGGAAAGGTCCATAAACCATTATTAAGAAGGGACCCAGGATATGAATGCTTGACCCAGTTCAAGCATTGCGGAACCTTTGTCTTTTGGGGAAACTGCTAGGTACGTATGACCTAGATCGGCCACTGTTGGAAACAGGATACTGGGCTTGATGGACCTTGGTCTGATCCAGTATGGCATATCTCATGTTCTTATGTTCTTATGGTTATTATGAATACTGCAGATTATATTCAAGAGATTAATAAACAAATAGATGATAAAACCTTTTTACAAAAGGACTGCGAAAGATCCCACAACGGATATGAAGATGAAATTAGATTTCTTAATTCATATAGATTTAGAAGCAGGATATTTAACCAAAAGAGAATTCAATTTTTTATTTGTGTCTAATCCTCTGGTTCCAACAATATACATTCTTCCAAAGATCCACAAATCATTGGAGAATTCACCTGGCAGACCAATTATTATTTCAGCAATTAGATCACTATTTGAACCTGTCTCATAATTCCTTGATGGATTTTTGAGAAAAATTGTTTTTGAAATACCATCTTATGTAAGATACACTTCATACATTATTATTTTAAATGAATTTACTGATTACCATGAGGATCTCATCCTTGTTACAATGGATGTAGCATCCCTTTATACCAACATTCCTCTGAAGCATTATTGATCTTAGAACAAGTTTTGTTGAAAAGAACAGATCACAATAGAATCCCCACAGATCTTTCATTACAATTAGCAAAGCCATCATCACAACATTGGCATCTATGATCACGGAATTTTTGTTTGAGTGATACGATCTATTCATATGAGGCAAAATTTGAACAGATAAATGATGGAATTTGAGAAAGTATTTTATATAAAAGTTTATTATGGGGGTCATTCTGAAGCACGAATAGTGGGGATCCATACTCGCTATTTGTGCCGACTTCAGTAACTGACTAACTTCCCCTTTGGTTATGCAGGGAAGGTAGTTGGGGGCAGGGAATGGGCAGCCCAGTGGCAGAAAGTGGGCGGGCAGTGGGTGGTCACCGGCCTTGAACATACGGGGCCAATTTTAATGTCAGCCCTGTATGTCCAGGGCTGGCGAAATGGCCAGGAAAGTTATTCCACCTCTGAGGCGGAATAACTCCCCTGGACGTTTATTTTTTTTTAAATTTGGGGCGTGGAAGGGGCTGGGGGGGGGGGGGCCAGGGGACATTCCTCATAGCTCGACCCTGGTCTTTGGAGGCCGGATCAGGGGTCAGGCTGCAGGGAATTTGCAGTTTTGGTTGGCGGCCGGCACCACAGCTTTTAAATGGAACCGCGGTGCCATGGCAACATGAAGCCATGGTGCCGCAGCTCCATTTAATGCCCTGCCTGAGTTAGCCGGGTGCAGTCTTGCACATGCCAGACTATTCGTGATTCTGATCCCGCAAGGCTAGACATGCCCCACAGGATCAGAATCGTGATCCCCTCTGTGTGTCCAGTTCAGACCGGATGCACAGAGGGGATGGACGTGTGGGACAGAATCGGGACCTATGTGTTTTTATTGAGATTCTAGTCAATCTATTTTTATGGTATTGTTATTTACAATTATTATTATTATGGTTTATGGTGCTGTTATTAAACTTTATGCATGGTGTTATTTATGGTATTACCACTCATTGAATTAATCATTTATTCTTATGGTATGAATTTTGTTACGTTGTATTTATAGCATCTGTTTCTTAGAGCACTTAGATGTTCCTTAGTGAGTGTCCATATGCAGGCCATATGTGAATATTTTTATGCGCCACTTTTTTCAGTGAGTTCCTTTTTATTATCATATATATATATAATTGGACAGCTATGTAATTGGTGAGGATGCCCATTGGGATGAAAGTTTTTTTTATATATGTTGGTAAATACATGCACATTAATTATTCCTTTCCAGTTTATGCAGTTTCTTGTCCTTTTGAATATTATTTATTTATATATGGTTTAAATTAGCTATAATCCTATACATGTGGTTCATTGTCACTGATCCTATATTTTTATTTCTATGCATGTTGAATATGAATTATTTATTTGTGTTTTTATATGCTTTGATTTTTTTAAGATACACCCCTGATGAAGGCATTGCCGAAACACGACTGTGTAGAGAGAATCTGACAAGTGACACCAAGCAATACATATTGAACTTATACGGCAATTCATTATCCGTGAGTTGTGTTTTTTAGTCACCTTGCTCTTTGTTGTGTCCATCTACAGAATAGGATGGGTTCATGTAATACACTGGAGTAAACGGATAATAACTTTCAAATCTTTCCATTAGTGAGCTTTGGTTGTATGGAGTTTCTGCTCTCATGCAGATCAATTGTGATCGGAGACTGTAGATTTCATTTAGTGGACTGATAAATATGGATCCACTTAAGGATTCCTTAGAAATCACTTCTATTTCTTTACTCCTCTGCTCCCCTTGTCCCACCTGTGCACACTGCTACAGAGACTGATGTACAGTACAAGCCCAGAGGAATCGCCCGCCCACCCACCCACCCATGATGTGTAAGGGTGCATTCCTCTAGCTACCTATAAGGAGAAAGAAATACATAGGCCTCACAGAGAAGGGAGGGCTTCCAGATGACCAGATATGCAGACAGGACCTGTTCAACCACTAGGCAGACTAGACTGTCATCTAGGGCAGCAGCTTCTGGTGTGCAAACAAGAGAAGTTATCATCAAAGCAAAACTATAGGTCCTAAGGTCCCTACAAACTAAAAAGACTCATCAATGCTCACTTTCACTTGCTGGAAGAATGGCCACTTTGCAAATAGTCCATTTATCCTTGCAAGTGGCTTTTTGAAATTTTCCTCATTATGCATGTATTTATAAAAGAAAGTTTAGTATTTAAAAGTATGATGCTTAAATATTTATTTATTTATTTAAAGTTTTTTTCTATACCGCGCTCTTCAAAATCAGCTCGGTTTACAGATAACAGCAGCTTTGTTCAGACACAGGTAACGCCCGTACTGGACTTACAGAAAACAGGGTTATTCAACTTGGATTAACTGGGGAAACTATATACAAACAAATATGTATTTTTTTATAGGATTTTCTAGGAGGGAGGGTGTTGAGATGAGTATGATTGAGTTTAATCATCAAAATCCTTGGGATAGGGGTAGGGTGCTAGAGATATAAAAGCTAATTTTGAGCAGGGGTGGCCTGATAGGGGGGCCACATGCAGAGACTCACTGCAGGGCCTCATTTGAATAATTATTTACATAACCATGGGGCTGTAACCTATGCCCTCAGCATACACCCCCCCCCCCAAAGCTCTCTCTCAACCCCCCCTCCTGGCACACATCACACCTAAACTCTCTCTCAATCACCACCCACCCATCAGAACTCAATTTTTGGGAGTGGACACTAGGCATACAGATTGGAACCATGCTAGTTACACTCTTATCAACAAAACAGAGCCTTCTAAAATTTACCCTATGGTGGATTTCTAAGTAGACTGCCACAGCTGTCATACCATGAGAGTATTATTTTAAATATTTTAAACTCAATTATTCCACCCCTTATAATGCTAAGCCAGACATACAGTATAATTGTAATTGAACTATTTCCATATTGAAAACTGACTCAGGAGACAGCATCCCACAGTTTAATTTTAACTTCAGTGGATAGAAGTTTGCTATAAAGACAAACATTTCAAGACATAATATAGATCAAAGTGTTCAAAAACCTCATATAATTTTATAAGAAACTAGCCAGAATTTTACTATAGTATACCAGCCCTAACTCCCGGTATTCAAACAGCGAAAAATCGACATGGAAAAAGGCTAAAATTAGATCTAGAACACAAACTCCCACATAGAAACTATCTGCAGGTACCTGACAGGCAGAATAAGGGGCTGCAAATTAGAAACAGCAGCACACACACAAAATCTGAGATGAAAGCCCAAGAAAACAGGCTTTCAGCCGTGCTACAGTGAAGAAAGAGACATGTGTATTGCTCTGCACTGAGCGACATGCACATTCCCAAAGCTGAAATATTCCAAGCCATAAAAATGTGAAACAACAATGTTTTGTGTACCTTTGTTGTCTAATCTTTTTATTTTTGTAAGGTTCTGGTCTCTTTCCATTTTCTCTTTGTTGATCTTTTCGCCAGTGCTTTTCCAGGGTCCTTCCCTATTTTTTCATTCCTGCCCTTCATTTCTCTCTATTGTCTTTTCTTTGACTTTTTCTTTAATTTCTGCAGCCCACTTCTGTCTATCCTTAGCTAGATTTTCATCCGCTTTCCTCATTCTCCCTTCTGGTCCTTTACTCCTTCTGCATTCTTCAATTTATCCTTTCTCCCATTCTTGAGTTCCCCATTTCTCACCCTCTCTCCAGCTCTCATCTGCCTCCCTCTGCCTATCGTCTTCTCCTCAGTTCCAACCCCTCTATCACTCATCCCATCTCCGCCTTCTGCCAGTGGGGTAAATTCTGCCACAACATCCCAGGTAAAAACGGGTGCGTGCATCCCATCAGCCCCACATTGTGAAGGCCAAGGCAGAGCACAGCAAACACGCTTTAATTTAAATTAAGTTTGCCTTGCCGCCTCCCTCTCCTACTTTCTAGTAAAACTTTTCTTGCTTAGCAGCCGGCACTTCAAGTCTCATGATAGTAGCCATGAAATCCTACAGCTGTTATTGTGAGACTTCAACCTGGCAGTGGGAGATAGCGGCTACCAGGTGAGAAAGGCTTTCCTAGACAGCAGGAGCAGAAGTCAATGTGACAAATGTAATTTAAAGTAAGTGCTTTGCTGGGCTTTGGAGGGAGGGGGGGGGGGGTGCGTGCAGGCCATCCTTGCCATGTGGGGCCCTCAAAGGTTTTGTTTGATTGACCTCCATTAGAATTTATTCCACTGTCTTCAGCCTATTTCTTGGCTTGTACCCCCTACCCAGCTTGCCATTTCCACCTCTCTCATCCTTCAAAGGACTTTCTCTTTGCCCCTCACTTCCTCCACATCCTCCTGATCGCTCTATTACTTCCCGAGCCCTCAGTCTCTCCAAGTCCTTCACACTGTCACCCCATTTTTTTCACCCTGTCATACACCTCCCAGGTCATTCAACCCCTACCTGGTTGCCTAGTCCCTATCCCCACCTTCCCTCAACCTAATTTCCAAGTCCCCACTTTCTCGCCCTACACAATCACCACCCATGTCTGCAGAACCCATTCTCCTCCCAATCCCCAATTTTTTGCAAATTTGTCCCTAACCCTCTGCTCTGCCCTCTGCTCTCCTCCTCTCCCACCCAGCTTCCACCCTGCATTTCTCCCTCTGTCCCGGGTGTCCCCCCTCCTCCCAGAATCTAATACTCCTTCTCTGCATCTTCCCCCTCCAGAATTTTAGAAATACCTGCAGTCAAAAATGGAATGGAATGTGCGCCATTGCGTCGTTGCTGATTGTGTTTCCCATTAATGATATTTATATCATTTCATTTTCCCATGTACATAATTTATTTGCTTTTTTTATTGTTTTGTTTAAGCAGGCATCATGGGGCATTTTACTAAACTGCATTAGCGTGGGGATTAGTGCACTGTAGGCGTGCCACACTAAGAGTTAGCATGGGACCCCATGCTAAAAAAGTCCCATCCTAAATGCGTAGCATGCAATAGGCAGAGACAGGGGATTGGGGGTGGAATGTGGATGTTGACAGTGCATCACAGTTAGCATGGGCATTATGGACCTGCCACTAGCATTTGTATACTTAATGCCATCTCAGTGCGTAGCATTAAGTGCACCTAGGTGCCACTTTCCACGATGCCATGCGTTAGCATAGCACCAATGACAGGGGAATAGATGCATACGTCCCTGAATTCATGGGCTTCTGTACTAGTTTCGCAGCCCGACTGCGTGCTTTTATAATATGCATACCTTTTAACAATGCGCATAGTTTTATGAGTAGTGCCCACCGGCACTTCAGCATGCATTAAAATGACAAAGGTTGTTCCTGAAAGAAAATGGTACAAAACAATGCAATAAATATTAATGATGCTTTCATGTCATTTTGAAATGATAACATATCTCTAGGCCTCAGTGAGCACAAAGCACCTCAGGGATACATTTTTTCGATGCTATTTTCTCTTACAATTTACTACTGAGTTCTTTGCTTCTAGCACTAGTTTGTAGCCAAAGGCAAAATAAATCAGAACTTTTCATCACCTCTGGTCTTGCTGTTGGATTTCTTATCCTTTGTGAGTTGAAGGTTTGCACGCTTCTGGAATAGAATCCCTGAGCGATTGTTTCTGCTGGATTTGGACTTCTCAACCTTTGAATGTTTTACTTTATGACCCCCCACTCACCCATCAGAGTTACATCTTCCACAGCCAGTGCTATTGTTTTAGAGTTTGTATGGTTTTCCATATTGCCTTTTATGGAATTCATTTTTTA
This sequence comes from Ichthyophis bannanicus, assembly GCA_033557465.1. NCBI lineage: Eukaryota > Metazoa > Chordata > Amphibia > Gymnophiona > Ichthyophiidae > Ichthyophis > Ichthyophis bannanicus. The sequence goes on along the minus strand of CM066050.1, from coordinate 33,341,212 downwards.
GCTTCCGTGCCAAGCAGCGTGGAGTCAGTAGAGGTTTAATTTCCTGTAATTATTTTGTCACTATTGTGGGCAAAAGTTAACCAACAGATTTATATGTGGCTGAAAAATGTTTTGATACTGTTGTGTTCTCTGATTCTGAACTAAAGAAACTTGAGACAAAGCTTTCCTTCATAGTTTGTATTCTTCTTAAGAAAAAAATCACAAAAAAAGTGGTGGGTGATACCTATTAGTAAGGAGGGGGCTTATAATAAGAAAATATTACTATAGCAAAATTGTGCAAACTATTCCCTTCATGAATTTTCTCAAACATGCAAATTGCATTGAATGGTTGGGAAAACTAACCAAGAAACTGTCTAAATTAGTTGCTAATTCAGAATTAATGAGTCAAAAGACAGTCTGGATGCTAATCTGGGTTGATTTGGCTTAAAGTTTGTCTAGTTTTTAAAGTGTTACCTGGCTCTCCTTCACTGTCTAGACATTCTTGCTTGACTAACATCTTCCAAGCTCACATCTGCTCAGATATTTAAAGCACCCATTATTAATCCTTAATGCATTAAAATTCAGATTTGCCTGACTAGCCTGTGAGCAATAAGCAGAAAGATTCCTTGTGATTAAAACAATTGAGCCAAATAATCTTAACAGTTGTTTTTGCAACAAGTTTAGAGTAGCAAGATGTAAAAATGTGCCTATGATCCTGTCTTGACATGTGAACCAAGTTACAATTGCAAACCATTGTGTGAAGTATTATGACAACCAAACATCATGTTTCGCATCTCTGCATATGATCTATTTATTTATTTATTTATTCTTATATACCGCATTTCTAAGGATCAGTGCGATTTACAGGGAACAAAGTTCAACATTACATGAAACAGGTGAACAAGATTAACTCTTATAAACACAACACTGTAACTATGTACAATAGAGAGTCGCTTACTGTTCGTGCCTTTTTCAATAAATGACGATGTTATGCAAATCACTGATAAAAAGTCTCGACATCATCTCATCCTGGTTAATGCAAAATGGGCTAAAGTTGAATTAAAAGAAAACAGTGGCCATGGTGATGGCTAATTTGAGTTTTGAGTCACTGTCACAGCATCCCCATTCGACAGGAAGTTCGCTATCTAGTATTGCCTTGGCTTCTACCTTATCTGAAGTCTGTAAAGTCATGCTGTATGGTTTTTTTTTAAACAGAGAGAATGATTAGGGACCGAAAGGGATTTCTAGTGGTTGATGTTTTGAATGGTGGTGAAATCGCTGATATTATCATCTCTCGATTATTGTAATTTTGGTTATTTGGGTCTGCCTGATTATTTATCATGATCTTTACAATCAATAGAAAATGTTAGTATGCATGTTCTTTTTAATTTGCATAAGTGCATGCTTTATTGAGCTACATTGGCTGTAGTTTAGACAATGTATATCATTTAAATGTTTACTCATTATACTGCTTTATCATTTCAGTCAAAGTGGTTTACATTGTTACTGAAACGTGGTAATGTACATTAAACAGTGACATTGATTGATTCTTCTGAGACAATGGAGGGTTAAGTGACTTGCCCAAGGCTACAGGGAGTGCTGGTGGGAATCAAACCCTGGTCTCTTGGTTTTCAAGCCAGTGCTCTAACCATTAGGCTACTCCTCCACTCAGATATTGCATGCAGACTATGCAATAAAATTATTCACTCTGTTGACACTTGATTTGAGCCATTAGATCTCTTCCCTGTCCCATCTGTGAGGTTAGTTCGCAAGGCTGGTGTGAGAGCATGGACGTTTCAGTGACTGGCCCAGTTAGCTGGACTCTAGAACTTTTAACTTTTCAACAAGGAGTGACTATAAGCCCATTTGTTTTCATGATATTAGGCTGGTGTGAGAGCATGGACGTTTCAGTGACTGGCCCAGTTAGCTGGACTCTAGAACTTTTAACTTTTCAACAAGGAGTGACTATAAGCCCATTTGTTTTCATGATATTAACTGGTTGTCTTGGTTTTGTGATTTTAAATGATTATTCATGAACTTGATTTTAACATGTGATAGACACTGCAATGTTTGTTTTAATGTTATGTTGATATATTACATATGTTATGATGTAACTTGACCAGTAATGTTATGACTGGCAGGGAATGAGTATGCATAAATGGGATGAAATGAAAAACCACCAGGTGAGTCAGACTTGGTAAATTGGACTGGTTCAGATAATGCAACTAAATCAATGCTTCCCTGTTCTGAGAGATCTTAGTTTCAATTTGAATTTATTCTATTTTATTTCTCTTGTGAGCAATGTCTCCCAATAAATTAGTTTTGCGCATCCCTTGAAGGTCAGGAATCGGATCATGATCTTCTTCAGACACAGCGAAGTCTGGCCTTGATCATATGGTTACTATCTACCTCGTTGACAAAATCAACTCTATTTGTTGTTTTTTCATTGTTAGTATTGATGCGATATGTTCATTCGGTTGAAAGACAATGTAATTATCATTTGACCAAAAAATACTGCTCATTGATTGGTGCAGTGTAAAACACCTGCCATAGCAACTTATCATCCTAGTAATTATAACTTTGGCTGCCTCATTGCTTTCTGCATGCATGGAGGCTGAGCCAAAACTAAAGTTTATTGATAATATATAATTCCATATTTTCATCTATGATATTTTTGTACACAGGACTTACCCATAAAGAATAAAGATTAAGTCATGTGCATATGTACTTACCATGGAAAATAAAAGCTATATCAAATGGCAACAAGTATTGCTTGATTGAAAGTCCATTTTAATTGTTTCCCTCTGTGTTTATCGTCTCCTGGTTCTCCCTGAATGCTATCCAGTGACCTCACTGCATTTGGATTATAAGGGAGGCAGGACCAGGAAGCTTGAGAGGCCTATCCAGCCTGAAACCAAATCCGTTCGTTCTGCCTGGAAACAGTAGCTATCATTATGGTGCAGTAAGTCGTCACTCGGCCTGTGACAGCCTCTCCGCTCCAGACATCTGGAATGGATTTTGTGGAAGGAGAACTCCCTTGAAATAATGCAGATCTTTTTCACACTCTTTTATTTCTCAGTCCCAGGAGTGACCTTCAATATCAAATGAATCATCCTTAGCTCATTTTCCCTTCTACCGCGGTAGGAAGCACAGCTTTCCAAAGCATGTTGTAGCTGAAACCATTCCATTAGATAAACAACACAACCAAATGCTATGAAAGGGTCCTCATAAGAAGAGAATTCACATTTTTGTGTTTGTGGACTTTTTTTGTTATTATTTTTCAGTACTTTTTGAATTATTTACCAGAATGAAAAAAATAAATCATATACTAGAAATACTAGAAATTTATAATTATTCAAAAAGTCTTATAGAGGAAAGAATGATTGCAAAAAAAAAAGAAGTATGTTAGCTACCTAATTTTTTTAGATCAATTAAACTACAATAGGAAGGCTAGGAAGGTGTCTGTCCCTTGTGCCTCTTTCCCCTTCTTTCCAAAAGGAGGGAATAGAAGACAGTCTCTTAAGCCCTAGGGGTGTGTTTACTAAGCGGCGCTAGCGACTTCCTTGTGAAGTCGGAGTCTGCTTAGCAATGTTGCACTAGCAAGGGAGAAGAGTCAGGAGAAGAGATGGAAATAGTCTCTTCATTGTACTAACTCATCATACTTTCAACTTTAATTTAGAGCTCTCTGTCAGTCCAACTACAGTATCTGGTCACCCGGTCAAAGAAATTAATTAGATTAATCTGTCAAGATTTGTTTCTTGTAAAACCATGCTGCCTCGGATCCTGCAATCTTGTCAAAGATATATTGTTAATAAAAAGGTATCATCTAGAGCAAGGGCTGGCCTGTCCTCTAGGCGAGCTAGGCAGTCACCTAGAGTGGCTGACCTAGGTGAGCGGCTTTGTGCCACCAGTTTGTTGCCTGTTGGACAGGGGTCAGAAGAGGCAGCACACAACAACAATATGAGTAAAATCATGCATTATATTATAATGGTGACTGTAGGGTAAATGATACCCTAGATGGCAATTGCTAATATGGGAGGGGTAGTCTAGTGGTTGGGGCAAGTGACCTCAGGCTGGATGGTTGGGGGTTTGAATCCCACTGGAGGACAGCAACCTCAGGCCAGAGGGACTGGGGTTTTTAGTCCCACAGGTGCTCCTTGTGGCCATGGGCAGGCTACTTAAGCTTCCATTGCCTTGGGTACAAAAAATGTAGATTGTGAGCCATTTGGGGATTGTACCTGAATGTACACTGCTTTGACATTGCATTGCTAGATAAATTGTCCTTCCTCTCCTCTACAGCTATTCTTCTCCCCGTTCCCCTGGTGTATTCTAACCATTCTCTCTGCTCTTGCTCTCGTGTATTCTTCCTCGCTCTCCCTCTGTCCAGACATTCTGTCCCTTATCACCCCATGCATTCTCTTCCCCCTCCCTTTCTCCAGGCATTATCCTCCTTCCACCAGACATTCTCTCTTCCTTTGCCCAGATCCCCTCTCTCCCATTCTCCCTCACATCCCTCTCGCTAGGCATTTTACAGGATCTGCCCCTCTCGATGCTCTTTGTGGGGAAACGTGACTATGGTATATTCATGGGTCTCCTTAATCGTCCTCCTCCTCTGTAACATCATGACAGCTTCAAAGTTTTCACAGAGCCCACCCTTCTATCTTGGCCTGACTATCCAGGGGCTCATCTTCTTCCTGTACACATGGGCAGACATGACATGATTCTGTTTCCTTACAACTAGCCACTAATTCTGGAACAATGCTTGGAAATGGCCTCCGTTGAACAGTACTTCTCCTGTCCAGCTGCCCCTCTCTTCACTCACAGCCAATGCTCCTCCTGGTACTCCTGAAGAGCTGTGAGCTCTGTCCAAACTCATGTCTTAAGGGCACAAGACCGCATAGACTAGTGACAATTCCTATGTTACTGGCAAGGGAACTCCTGCACTTTTAAGGGATTTTATGATGTTTCAGCTAGATTGCCTTGGCTCTCTTACACCAACCAGCACTGCCACAGCCCAGGCCACCAGCTGGCCAGCCTACCAGCAAATGCTGCCAATACCCCTAATCTCACAGCCCCTTGATCAACCAAAACCCAGTTCACCCTACTCAAACGTCAGCACTGGTGATAAGAAAGAGAAAGGAAAGGGAAACTGATGTGTTAATATGACAAGAAGCTGACAGACATGAAATTATGGGATCTGTTTAGTAAAATGATGACAGGTTTTGCAGTTGCTGCAGAGCCTATGAGGTAGCTGTTGGGGGCATGGACAGGACCTCCCCCTGCAGCTACCATGCAGTATCACTTTTAGCTCTCAGTAAGTGCATTCAGAGTTCAATCTATTTAATATACCACCTATCAGCAATTATTTAAGTCGTTTATTAAAAAATCATAAAATGAAAGAAAATACAAAAGATACTATAAATTGCAATAAAATCATAATAATGGAAAAAATAAAATTAAAAATAAAATATTCATATTAATAGAACAAACAAGAAAGAAATACTAGCAAAAGACAGAGGGAGAAAGACGAAGTAGAGGGAGGAGAAGGATCCATCAGCAGAACCCAGATGTCCAATACACACAACTAAAGTTGAAAAGCTTGAGTGAAATAGTGCATCAGTGCTGCCGTGAACCACGTGTAAGAAGCTTCCAATTGGAAATCCATTGGAAGGTCATTCCAAAGATATGCATCACCATAGTGAAAGCTGAACATTTTCTAGTTTCAAATCTCACCTTCGAACTAGGTGGAGTGACTAAGAGGTTTCATTGAGCAGAGTGGAGTGATATGGGTAGAACATAAAGGGTCAAGGAATTAGCTAAAGATTGTGGAACTCCTGAGTAAAATGCCCAATGCATCTATGCGATTGACAATGCAATTAATACAGCTGGTGCAGGTTAAAATAAACAGCCTTAATACTCCCCCCAACATAAGCATCACAGTCCCTCTCATCCCCCCCCCCACCAAAAGGCTCAAGATAAATCAGCAACCCCCAGACCACCTCACTGATAGGCTCAATAAAACCCTTCCATCCACTGATATCCTCTCCTTCTCAAACCTGTGGCTCTCTGGTAACTAGCGGGAGCCAGGAGTGATTGCCAAAAGCTCTTGCTCTGTCAGTAGCCAGGGATCAAAATGGCACTTCTGACTTCTAGCGGTAGCCTCAGGGTGCCATCATGAGGAGTCAAGCGGCCAAATAAGGAGTGTTCTTTAATTGGCAGCTTGACCCTTGCTAGGAATCAGAGACACTGTTTTGATCCTGGGATACTGATGGGACAGGAGCATCTAGAAATCACTCCCCCCCCCCCCCACTAACCAAAAGGGAACCCCTAGTAAGAGTCAGGAGAGGATGCTGGGGGGTTGGAGGGCTTTGTTGAGCCTGTTGGGAGCTATCAGGAGGGGGGAGGGTTTTATTGAGCCTTTTTGAAGTCCTTGGTTGAGGATGTCATGGGGGGTGTCAGAGGAATCTTCTGGCGTGTAACACAGATAGTAAGTGAAGTTCAATAACGTGGAAGTACTTAGAAACTCCTATTCAGGAGGCTGTAAGTGTATTCACGCTAACTGCTGTGGTGACAGTTAATGGATGGCAACTTGCATCACACTAATTGCATGCCTATAATCTGCCCATTAAGTGTTGCGGCCATGGAGCAGCTATGCCATAACAGTTACCGCATGCTAATTCACACCGTAAATACCTACTGCACGTTAATAAACAGTCCCCTATATTTGGTAGTAGATTAAGATAAACTCTAGTCTCTGGGTCTTTTTATGTTAGTACTCAATTGTTTGAACACTCTAATTCCACATGTCTTTCATTTCTGAATGCTCTGAACCACACAACTTTATCCATCTCTGGAAAAAAGCCAACTCTTTATTTTATCTCTATCAAATGGTTGTGGACAGCTGTTTATTGTTCTTATTTTTCTGTTTTAGGTCCAAACAGGGTTATTTTATTCTTTATATCTCACAAAACATCTGGAAATGATACTCACAGATTATTCAGGAAAGCACGTCCCCACCTGATGAAAAACAGTTTAAACATGTTTGTAACTTTAACAATTGAATCATTCTTCAGATGACTACCCAGGAAAAAGCTCTCCAAATAAAAAAAATATTCATTGCTAAAAATGTCTTGTTTGCATCACTGACTTCTCTTGGGATCAATTCTTCCTCTGACTCCTACTAACACGGTTTCTGGTTGGCTGTTTTAGGGGCATGTTTACTAAACTGCACTAAGGTTTTGCAGATATTGCACATTGAAAGTAGAATCAACATGTGGCACATGCAACAACTGTGTGCAACCTTGTTGGGGGTGTGCACAGCATGGCCCCAGCAGATACATGTTTAATGCGAATGCACTTAACATCACACATTGAGGTGGGGTTAAGTACACCCATGCTAACTGCAACGTTGATGGTGAACATGTGCTGCAGGCTGCACACTAACTGCACTGTGAAGATAGGTTGCGCTCTGCCTTTACGCCAACTATTTCTCTCCACATTGCATGAATTAACACGCGTGCTAAACAGATAGCATGGGGTTAACTGTTAGCACGGTCCACTAGTCATAATAGCTTGCACAGCTTAGTAAACATGCCCTTCGTCTTTTTAGAAAAAACATAAACCACATATAAGGGTGGGCAGTGTTCAAGTGGTCTGCTTTGAAATTGCCATGCAAATTTTGCACGGGCTTTTTGTGCAGGTAGAAATTTTATGGAAATCAAAACACAGAGATTTGAAAATAAGTCCTGCCGAGAGAGATATTCAGAAACACTGTCTCGGGGCCCGGGGGCGGAATCGATGACAGAGCAGGGAATTTATAAAGATAGCAGTGATTTTAGCTCTCCATATAATGTATGATGGCCAAAAGCAATCCTAAGCTGTGCACATAGCCCATCCGGACAGCGATGCTGGAAATTGGTGCAATCCAGATAGTGCGGGTGGAAGGTGCTGAATGTGAATATCCAGCACAGGTCATTTTATGGATGCTGGCAACTAAATATCTAGAAATTATTTAAATCCCACAGCCAGCATTTAAAAAACGGATGACCATGGAATTTGAATATTGCCTCAATACTATGGAGCCCTTTTACTAAAGTGCAGTGATTCACATTGAATGAGCAATAGCATGCAAAATCATGGCACGTTTGGTGCGTTAACTGTTGGGGACACAGCACAGTCCCCTAACACATGTCAGATGAGCACAGGCGCACTTACCACCACCTAATGCCTGGAACAAACTACCTGAGTCTGTCCGTCAGGCGTCTTCTCTGACCCTTTTCAAATCCAGGCTGAAAACTCATCTCTTTCTGCCACTTTCAGATCTTGACCTACCTTTGTGTTCCCTTTCCATTCCCCCTAGATGTATCCCATGTCTACAGCTACTGTGTTGTCTGTCTTGGCTAGATTGTAAGATCTGATGAGCAGGGACCATCTTTTACATGTGTCTGTGCAGCACTGTGTATGTCTTGTAGCGCTATACAAATGTTCAGTAGTAATAGTAGTATTGAGATTGCAGTCATTGCATCCATGCTAATTGGACACCTTACAGTTAGTATGGGTGGGCACTCTCACCACCCACTCTCTGCACCAAACCCACCCACTTGCTTCTCTAATGTGACATGGGCAGTTAGAAATCATTCTGCGATGTCATGGCACCACACTAGCTGTCAACGTGTGTCCCAGCACAACTTCAGCGCACGCCACAACACACACTGACCGCTAACACCCTTTAATAAAGGCTCCCTAGGTTTTGGGGGGTTTTTTTGGCTCAACTCAAAAGATGTCTCAAGGAATGTTGTCCTGTGGCTGAAACCATGGCATTATGGAAACCTATGTTAATTATAGATGAAATAAGGGAGAGAAATTCTCAGACACCCAGTTACCCAGGTGAATCATTATTTACTTCCATAAACAGATGTGAAAATCACCTTCTACATTTCTACTCAACAAATAAAAACCAATAAAAAGACCATTAAGAGGAAAATTTGTGAGTACCAAGGAAGAGAGCAGGAGCTAAGGGACGATGCCGGGGGCAGGAGCAGGGAGGATTGCAAGTTCCTTATTGAAGGACAACAACTTGCTTAGGTACTGATGCCATTGTTAGGGCCTCTGCAATACTGATTTGAGAGCCTAAACTCATTGGGTCTCAGAAGCAAACAATGACTACTACCTCAATCAGGGATCACCAGGATAAACTGGATGCTATAGACTGCAGAAGACCGGGGTAACATTCTTCAACATTGTACCAGGAGAGAGATTATAGGCACCACTAGAGAGAACAGGATTACCCAAGCCTCAACACCTCAAAATCTAGAAAATGGATAAGAAAAACAACAACCCTTTGTAGGCAAGTTCTTGCAGCTGTTTAGTTTAACATTTCATATGTAAGCAAAAAATATATGCAGCATATGAAAATGAAAATTGGCTCGATGCATGAAGCTGGATGATAAGAATTAAAGATTTGCTAATGGCTTTACTTCTAATTTAGTCATTGTCCCCATGCTACAATATACCCAACAATATGTCGAACACACATTTCTGTGTAATTACAGTCAGACATAGGCCCCTTAGCACTTTGCTGCAACATTGAATTTTCAATTGTTTGTGGAAAGATCTAAAACCTCAAGTAAAGTTAGACAAGGTCCAGAAATTCAAGGAGGAAGATGCCGGGGATTGTGGCAAGTTCTGATCCTTTTTATATATCATTGTTTCATCTGTCCAATGCTTTTCACCTTGTTTCTAACCATACTTCAGTCCCTTTCCCACACACGCTCTTTAAATCCCAGGCTGAGGGAAGTAAGACATTCTCATTCAGGTTCTCTTCCTTGATTTCAGTAGCATTCTATTAAAGTGCACTTTCTTTACCTTAAAACAAAGAACTACATCTTCAAAATGGTGTCTATGCCAGGGATATCAAGCTGCAGTCCTGGAGGTTGTGATAAGGAAGCTTATCATAGCTCAGGAAGGAGCTATAGAAAAGGTGAAGTGACTCTGAACAAGCAACCTGTCAGTTCTGGTAGAAATAAGAAAACAGAATTTTCCCATAAAAGACTACCAGTCCCAGAATGCACCAGGTTTCCAACAGCCATTAGAGGAGCTGAAGTGGGGAAACATGTGTTCAATCAGGAGGGCTATGAGGTAATCCCTAAGCACTCATCTCAAAGGGCAGGGCCTGATTCAGCACAGCTGCGCTGTGTTAGAGAGGATCACTCATCTAAGCAGAATAAGAGTAGAGTTTATTCTACAGATGACCATCATAAGAACATAAGAACATAAGATATGCCATACTGGGTCCGACCAAGGTCCATCAAGCCCAGTATTCTGTTTCCAACAGTGGCCAATCTAGGTCATACGTACCTAGCAGTTTCCCCAAGGGACACAGGTTCCACAATGCTTGTATTGGTTCAAGCATTGATATCCTGGGTCCCTTCTTAATAATGGTTTATGGACCTTTCCTCCAGGAACTTGTCCAAACCTTTTTTAAACCCAGCTACACTAACAGCCTTTACTACATCCTCCGGTAACAAATTCCAGAGTTTGATTACACGTTGAGTGAAAAAATATTTTCTTTTATTAGTCTTAAATAGTTTACCCTGTAGCTTCATTGCATGTCCCCTAGTCTTTCTATATTCTGATAAGGTAAACAATCGATCTACGTTTACCCGTTCCACTCCGTTCATTAATTTATAGACTTCTATCATATCTCCCCTCAGCCGTCTCTTTTCCAGGTTAAAGAGCCCCAACCTTTTTAGCCTTTCTTCATAGGAGTAGCCTTCCATCCCCTTTACCATTTTGGTGTCTCTTCTCTGAACCTTTTCTAAAATTGCTATATCCTTTTTAAGATATGGCGACCAGAATTGCACACAATATTCAAGGTGCGGTCTCACCATGGAACGATATAGAGGCATTATAATATCTTTTGTTTTATTTTCCATTCCTTTCCTTATCATACCTAGCATTCTATTTGCTCTCTTGGCCGCCGCTGCACACTGGGCCGAGGGTTTTAACATGGTATCCACAAGGACGCCTAAATCTTTTTCTTGGGTGGTGGTTCCTAATGTGGAACCTTGCATCGTGTAACCATAGTTTGGGTTGTTCTTCCCTAGGTGCATAACCTTGCACTTCTCCACATTAAATTTCATCTGCCATTTTGATGCCCAGTCTTCCAATTTATCAAGATCCTCTTGCAATTTTCCACAATCCTCCTGGGTTTTAACAACTTTAAATAGTTTTGTGTCATCAGCAAATTTGATAACCTCACTCGTTATTCCACTTTCCAGGTCATTTATGAATATGTCAAAAAGCAGCGGACCCAGCACAGATCCCTGGGGTACACCACTATTCACCTTTCTCCATTGGGAAAATTGGCCATTTAGCCCTAAACTCTGCTTTCTATCTTTTAACCAGTTCCTGATCCACAGTAGTACACTGCCTCCTATCCCATGACTCTTTAGTTTTGCCAAAAGTCTCTCATGAGGGACCTTGTCAAAGGCTTTCTGAAAGTCCAGATACACAATATCAACCGACTCACCTTTGTCCACCTGTTTATTCACTCCTTCAAAAAAACATAACAGATTAGTAAGACAAGATCTTCCTTGTCTAAAGCCATGTTGGCTGTCTCCCATTAGGTCATGACTATCTATATGCTGAGTAATTGTATTCTTTATGATGGTTTCTACCATTTTTCCCGGTACTGATGTCAGGCTCACCGGTCTGTAGTTTCCCGGATCACCCCTCGAACCCTTTTTAAAAATTGGTGTTACATTGGCGATCCTCCAATCCTCAGGTATTAGAGATGATTTTAATGATAGTTCACAGATTACTGATAGCAGGTCTGCAATCTCAAATTTCAGTTCTTTCAACACCCTTGGATGTATACCATCCGGCCCAGGTGATTTGCTACTCTTCAGTTTATCTAATAGTTGTAGGACATCTTCCCGATGTATCGATATTTCCTTCAATTCTTCCACACCTTTAAATACCACTTCAGTCGTGGGTAACATCCCTACATCTTCCTCAGTAAAGACCGAAGCAAAGAATTCATTCAGTCTCTCCGCTATCGCCTTGTCGCCTCTTAGTGCTCCTTTAACCCCTTTATCATCTAATGGACCAACTGACTCTCTCACGGGTTTTTTGCTACGAATGTACTTGAAAAGGTCTTTATTTCGCGTTTTTGCTTCCGCAGCAAGCTTCTTCTCAAATTCTCTCTTTGCCTGCCTTATCAATGCCTTGCATTTGACTTGCCAGTGCTTGTGCTGTTTCCAGGTTTCATCATTTGGCTCTTTTTTCCATTTCTTGAAAGATGCTTTTTTGGCAACAACAGCCTCTCTGACCTCAGCTTTAAACCATGCTGGCAATTTTTTGGACTTCCTTCCACTTTTCTTAAAGCGTGGAATACAGCTGGTCTGGGCTTCCAAGATAGTATTTTTCAACAACACCCAAGCTTGATGTACGTCTTTAACCTTTGCAACTGCTCCTTTTAGTTTTTTCTTAACTGTTTTCCTCATTCTATCATAGTCTCCCTTTCGAAAGTTAAAGGGTAGTACTGTGGATTTCTTTACTATCCCTCCTCCACTAATTAAATCAAAGGCGATCATGCTATGATCACTATTGCCAAGTGGCCCCAACACCCTTATCTCTTGCACTACATCTGGTGTTCCACTAAGGACTAGGTCTAATATTGCTTCCCCTCTGGTCGGTTCATGAACCAGCTGCTCCAAGAAGCAGTCATTTATTTCATCTAGGAACTTTATCTCCCTAGCATGTCCTGTTGTGACACTGACCCAGTCGATGCCGGGGTAATTGAAATCACCCATTATTATTACTGCACTGTAACTTTTGCTAGCTTCCTTGATTTCTTTGAGCATTTCATCATCCATTTGTTCATTCTGGCCAGGCGGACGATAGTACACCCCCACTGCCATCGCCTTCCCCTTTTTACATGGAATTTCAATCCATAGAGATTCTACAGCAAATTTTGTTTCTTGCAAAACTTTAATCCTTTCTGACTCAATGCCCTCTCTAACATAGAGCGCAACCCCTCCACCAATTTGATCAGCTCTATCATTTCGATATAGTTTGTACCCAGGTATCACAGTGTCCCACTGGTTGTCCTCCTTCCACCATGTCTCTGATATTCCAATCATATCTAACCTCTCGTTTAGTGCTATATATTCTAACTCTCCCATCTTGTTTTGTAGACTTCTAGCATTTGCATACAAGCATTTTAGAGACTGTATTTTATTCATATTAATTTGGCTATTGGTAGACATGGGTAATTTGGGATCTTTAAGTTCTGTCTGCTCCATACTCGAGGGCATTTGGGCTACTTTACTCTTTTTTGGAACCTCTCTGCTTTTTGTAGTATCCTTCAAGGATACATTCTTCCGAACCATGCGCTCTTGGGCGACTGTCGGCTTTCCCCTATTATCTAGTTTAAAAGCTGCTCTATCTCCTTTTTAAAGGTTAATGCCAGCAGCCTGGTTCCATCCCGTGATCTTCCATCTTCATGATCACCTTGGATATCCAGAGAATTATCCTCAGTTTCATCTGAAGGATTATCAGAAGCAGAAGCCAAACCGGACGGACAGAGAGGGAAAGAGACCCTCTGGAAGAAAGAGGAGAAAAGCCTTTGAGAGGTCTAGAAGAGTCCAAAGCAGTACGTATACTGGGAGGTATTCCAAGGGCCAGCATACACCATTGGACTGGGGAAAGCCAGAGGAATGGTGCTGCAGAGCTAGGAATCTCCAGACGCTACCTGTGAGGGAGATGGCTGCACGTGGAAGGGACCCTAAGACCCGTGCCAGAAGGTATGTGAAGAGAGATCCAGTGTCCAGGGATCTGGATTGGAAGGCTGGACATAAGAACTAGACTACATACTGGCCAGGCTATATAGAGAGGAACTCTAGCAGCAATGGAAGCTCAGGTATGAACACTGATCTATGCCCTAGCTATAACCTTGAAAGACAGCAGGGAAACAAGTATTCTCCTGAAAATGCTCCATTGAGAGATTCATCTGTGCCAATCCATGATATTGAACCCATGCTTGTTGAACAAGGGGGAATAATAGCAGATGAGGTTCCTGTTTATATGGACTGCTCTCTATCTAAACTCCGTTGGTAACTTTCTGTTATAAAGTACAGCAACCATCACAAAGAAATAAAAATTTGTTCTTTAATCTACTCAGAAAAGCTCCTGAAGCAGGATTTGACCCACACAGTACAAAGCAAGCCAGCTAAGGGGTTTCAGCTGGATAACTGCTAGCAATTAAGCCTTACCTAATTGCTTGTGAGCTAGGAGAGAATCACTTCTGTATCTATGTGGGAAGTAATCAGAAGTTAACCTGAAAAGAACAGTTTGTTTCTTGCTTTGTGGCTTTTCATTTGTTGTTTTCCTGATTTTGACTTTGTTTTTCCAAGTTAACATTGAAAGCAAGTAACCTAATTTATGTGCTACCAAGCATATCTGTGTTGGGAGAAATAACCCCATAAATAAATATCTTATTGGCTTTACCCAAGAGCACAACTAAATTATTGTCAGCAGCTGTGTCTGGTGTGAATGAACTACATTGCCCACAATACCTTGCAAATCATATAGAAATATGCACTTGCCAAGAGTGTGAAGATTCTCACCCAGGCAGCCGTCTGACAAGGTCTACAAACTAGTCAGATTTTCAGGACATCTCCAATAAATATTCATGAAGGGGAGGCATTTTAAAAGCCTTAGTTGTGATTTGAATTTCCAAAAACGTACATGCAGACGTCCACATCAGGGAGACGTCCCTGGAGTCATTTTACAAATGGCTTTTAAAGAGTCGCCGGTGCGGGGATGGCCAAGTTAGCAGTGAGTATGGTAAAGGTGTGTCTGGGATGGTGCAATGGACTTAGACATCCCTGCTCAATTTCAGATATGTCAGCATTCTGGTCCAAATTTAGACCTGCTCCAGGCATGAATAGAGATTGGGAAAGTGCTAGTTTTGGCCATAAAACATTCAGGGGTTATAGAGAAGAAAGTGCTCCACCATCCCCAGTACTTTTCACAATCACAATGATAGCAGTAGTGGCATTTGAATCCTGACTTCTCTGGTCCTAGCCCACTATTCCAACCATCTCCGGTCTTGGATACTATTCTGGGGATGTCTATGTAGACTCCCTACAGACATCCATACTGGGCATGTCCATATTTGTGAAGTCATGCCTGAACTTGGATGTACCTACTTTTTTCAGATGTTCTGGCTTGGACATCCCAGATTGCATTTGGATGTCATTTGTAAAATGTAGCTTCACATTTGTTTGCATGGGCTGCCTCCATTGTATGCAAATATATCTCATCCATATTCATTGAGGATATTCTTAAAATCTGACCTCCAAGTGTGGACATCCAAGATTCCAGTTTGACACCCCTGCTCTATTCCTCTGTATGTGTGAACTACATGTAGGAACTAGAGTGCCTATGTGACATGACATAACAGGTAATAACAAGCTCTGAAGCCTTCACAAAGGCTATTTCAACTATTTTCCATATTACAAGAATTTACAAACAGTGCATTGATATAACGTACCATATTAACAAAAGATATAATTGCTTGTTGATAAGTGCCATCGACTCAACGTCGACTCCTGGTGACCCTCTGGATAGTTGACCTAAACTTTGTTTGATCTTCAGCCAAGCAGCTCATGAGTGGCTTGCTCTTTTTCAACTTTAACTTGAGTTTGCACACTAGTGGTTGTGCACACTAGTGGTTGATCTGTACCACAGTCGACTCCAGGTTTTGTCTTTGTTGATGTTATCGAGCTTTTCCATTGTTGTCTTCCACAGTTCTAGTCAATTTGATTTCTGTACAATCCATTGGGTGAAGTCCACGTTGCTTGTGTTGCTGGAAGAAGGTTTTTTAGATGAATAGATCATTGGTCTTGCAGAATTCTATTAGTCTTTCTCCAGCTTCGTTTCTGTTGCCAAGTCCATATTTCCCAACCACTTTGCCTTCTCCTTTGTTGCCAACTTTTGCGTTCCAGTCACCCATGACTATCAGGATATCCTATTTACATGTTCTGTCAATTTCAGCTTGTACTTGTTCATAGAACTCATCAACATCTTCTTCTTCTGCAGCTGTTGTTGGGGCATATACCTGAATTATAGTTGTGTTGATGGGCTTTCCTCGGAGACGAAAAGAAATTAAGTGTTCACTGACTGTATTGTATTTCATTACAGTTCTTGCAAGTTTCTTCTTAATTATAAATGCAACACCATTTGTCTTTCATTTCCAGCATAGTAGACCATGTGATCATCAGAAGCAAAGTGCCCAAAGCCAGTCCATTTCAGTTCACTGACACCCAACAGATTGAATTGTACACATTCCATTTCATTCTTGACTACCTCCAACTTCCCTTGGTTCATGCTTCATACTTTCCATGTCCCAATATGTAAGACATCTTTGCAACGTCTGATTCTTGTCATGTGCAGCTACATCAGCAGATCCAACCACATCATAAATACTAGATTTACCCTGAGAAATCTTCAGCTCATCCCCAGTAGGCATTTGAGTGCTTTCCAACCTGGAGGTTTCATCTTCCAGCACTATAGTGCAATTTGTTTTGTGACTATCCATTGGCAAGATGCAGAAGTAGATTTGCCAAGCCTTTCTTCCATGCAGTTAATTCCAGTGTTGTTGCATTTGTCACAGAAATATCATCCTCCACTTACAACACCGTCCCATTCTGCTGCTGCCCAGATGGGTGGTTTGTCTTAGTCTGGGCACCTCACCTATCTTGGGAGATCCAGCCAGTAGCTAAGCTACTGATAGCTTAGCTCTCAGCATCACTGCTGCATCACAGCACAACAAGCTGCAAACCAAGCGAGGTTATCAAAGTAATAAAAACTAATATGGGAATGGCTAGAGATTGATTGACTATGCTGTGCACTGCCATGTGGAAGGGCCCAGGTTTAATCCTCAAGTTGGGTCTTCTGCTCTTTGGGTCTGCTGGAACTATGGATGCTGTGGAGACGGTATTCACAGCAGGAGGGCAAGTAAAGAATCATGATTGTTGCTTAAAAGTGACACCTTGTGGCTGGCTTCAAAGTCCATAATTATAGGGTTCTCAAAGGAGGCCTGGTGGATGGTGCCTAGCCCAGGACTATCGCTGAAATAACCAAATTAGGTATGCCAGAGAAGGGGGGGAAAATCTCTGAGTGGTTGCAAATGAAGGTTTATGACACAAGTTCCTTGCCCTAGCATCGATTATGTTGGAAGCCTAAAGAAGTAAAAGGAAACTGCTGGGGCAACCTATTACTACTACTACTGAGCATTTGTATAGCGCTACCAGTCGTACGCAGCACTGCACAGACATGTAAGAGACAATCCCTGCTCATCAGAGCTTACAATCTAGTCAAGACAAAACACAGAAGGTGTACGCAGGGGTAAAACAAGGGGAAAGAAAGGAGATCAGGTGAGTCAAGGTCCAAAAGCAGCAGTGAAGAGGTGAGCTTTCAACCTGCATTTGAAGAGGGTTAGAGAAGGTGCCTGGCGTAGTTTGTTCCTCTAAACAAATATTAAATTGGCCACTATAGTTATATCGCCTGTGAAATTAAGTTTTGAAGTGTCTGTTGCTACCTATGGACTGAGGTAGTAATCAAAGTGAACTGTTCATTAAGGCTAGATTTATTAAAATGCTAAATCAGTAACACGGATCATAGTAAATAGGCCCCATTCTATAAAACCTGAAATAAATAGTATGCATTATTAGTGAACAGGCCCCAATGCATAAAAGGGAAATTCTATAAAGTGGTGCTTAGGTAGGCACAATTTCTAAGGGCAAGTACGTGCCTATTTGTCTTTATAAACTATTAGCGTTAAATGGCAGAAATGGCACTTTAAAGTAAAGCACGGACATTTACACCAGCCCATTCTTATATTTTGCACATAAATTATAGCATTTTATAATCTGTGCTTGTACTTGTGTGCTCCGCCCAAATTCCTCCCACGCGTAGGCTCACCAGCAAAGTACACATGTTTATATTTATTAAAACTTTATATACCGCCCAATACAGTTAGCATCTGGGAGGTTCACAATACATAAAAGCAATTTAAAACTGTTAAAAAAGAGAGAGCTGCGAAAGAGAGCCAGAAAAGGAACGCCATAAAATCAAAGAAAAGGGATAGAAAAACAGAGAAACAGATAGAGGGGTAAAAGATGGGTAACAAAAGGAAAAGGAGGAGGGGACAGCAACAACATAGAAGATAATGAGGGACAGGGGTAGGGGTATGCTGTCATAGGCCTAGAGAGGGGGGAGAGATGGGGCCGGGAAAGGAAGGTTAAAGGCAGAACAGAAGAGATGGGTTTTAAGGGCAGTTTTAAAGGACGGGTAGGAAGCTTCTAGACGTAAGGAGGGGGAAGGGAGTTCCAAAGCCTTGGACCAAGAAAAAAGAAAGCAGAAGACCGAGTGGATTCTAGATGTGCTTGGGAGGGGGAGGGTAGAAACATACGGTTAGCGTGAATAGAGCGAAGAGGACGATGAGGGGTAAGAAGGTGGACCTGGCTGGCAAGATACAGGGGGGTACCTGAATGGATCACCCTGTGAACAAAAATAAGAATTTTAAACTGAACACGAAAGACAACAGGAAGCCAAAGAAAATGTATTAACAGAGGGGTGACATGATCGAACCTTGAAGCATGGGGAAGGACATGAACAGCAGCGTTTTGAACACGTTGAAAGCGACAAAGTTGGGATTGGGGGAGACCAGCAAGACAAACATTACAATAGTCGAGACGAGACATAACAAGGGAGATAATAAGAGTAGTCAGAAGAAATAGTAAGAAAAGGACGTACAGCACGGAGTTGTTTTAAAGAAAAGAAGGAACGTTGAACAACTGAAGAGATATGTTCTTTAAAGGAAAGGGAGGAATCAAGAATCACACCCAAGTACCGCAGGGAAGAGACGGTGGGGATGGGTGAAGAGGAAAATAAGGGGGTGAGGGTGGGAGTAGGATTGCCGAAGGTGAACCATATGGCCGAAGTTTTCGTGAGATTAATGTGAAGAAAGTTAGTTGAGAGCCAAGAGGCTACAGAGGAGAGACAGATATTGAAGGCAGTGATATCGGGTGTAAGAGAATCAGTGTGATAGAGGAGAAAGATATCATTCGCAAATCAGCACGCAAACATTTACACTAGAGGCTATTTTATAAGAGGCCATTTAGTGCAGATGTGACCACATTCAGAAGGACATGACTAAAATAGCCCCGGTTAGGAACCTACTTTCACCCTTAAAGTAGGTACCTCTTTGTAAAATGAACCCCATATTGGGTCTTATGGCATTAGTAATAGGACAACAGCACTCAGCTCCCAAATTCTATAAGCATCTTTAAGCCTTCAGACAATATGTAAATTTGACATTGTTATCCTAAGTGCATTCCAAGTGGTTTGTTCCTGCTGAACATGTCAGAAGTCTTCCTCATGCCTTTACCTGAAGGCCCTGGCTCTTTTACTCCTAAGGTGAGGCATGGTCTAAATAGCACGAAACAAATGCTTGAACACTAGGGCTCTGCAGTTCGGCTGCAGCTTTTACCTTCCTATACACAATGGTTGTACAGACTTGAGTGAGTCTTTGGCAGAACTATGTTGGAAACACAGCACCTTTGAGAAGTCCGCTTTCTCCCATGAAGAAAGCCCCGGTAACTAAAACACATTTGCAAGATTAATGATTAAGGCAATTAGTCTGAAACCTTAGATGCTCTAGAATCACTAAACTCCATACCCTCTCTTTTTTTTTTTATCAGGGTGGGGATGGTGCCCAGATGTGAAGTCGTAGACTAGTATTCAACATTACAGGAAAGATTTTTGCTGTTTTTCTTCACTTCAGAAATGAGGAAATGGGAAATAGGAGATGAAAATTTGTTTGTAATTTCTTGTATGGAAGGAGGGAACCTGAGTAGATATCTCCATTTATGATGGAGCTGCTGTATCTGTTATTCTTGTGATGATGCCTTGGGTATTAGCATCTGTCAAAGAAAGTTGAGCACCTGGTTTAAGCACCTCTAATATGAGGAGCCTAAAGTTATGAAAATTTGCAGCCAACCTCAAGTGCCTACATTTTGGATTTGGAAAAAATTCCATATAACTTTAGAAGCCTAAAACTAAGGGATTTGTTTACTTAGCTATGGCAGCGGTTTCCATGTGATATCTGAGCTGCGACCCCCATGGGGGCCACGGCTGTGATATTACATGGAAGCCACTACCGCAGCTAAGTAAACAAACCCCTAAGGCTCTCAAATTTAAACCTGCTGTTAATTTTCCTACATTTACAAACCATATACCTAATGGATGTCCCCTTACTTGATCTCACCCTTAGTTCCATCCACTATATGGGAACCAACTTGTAAAATTATGTGCATAAAATCATTTGAAAAATGACACCAGTAAGGCTGTTTTCTCTGAGATACTATGCAGATATTTTTTCTTTTCTGATCTCTCCCCCCCTCCTCAGGTTGTTGACTAGATTCAGCTAATGAATGAAAGCTGCTCTTTTCAGATCTGCTTTAAAGGTAAACATAGAAAATAAGTTTGGACCTGCTGGCCATACAAGGTGTTTAGATTAATTTACTTAAACATTTTATATCCCACCCAAACCGATAGCTCAGACAGCTTACAGTGAATCAAATACAATAAAATAATAATCAAAACATGAGTACAACTTACAATAATAAAAAATATAATAAAACAAACATGATCAAATCATGAATATAAGAAAAACCAATCACCATTATTTAAAATATTTTGTAAAAGGACTAAGTTTTCAAGGATTTATGACAGTTAGACTATGTCATAAATAATATACACAGACTGAATATTAACATAAGAGGGATTCTGATAATTCAGTTCTTAAAAAATGAAATTGAGGAACAAAGAGATTTTTTAAAAATTCTTTCTGGTATGAAATGGTCCATCCTGCAATGAGTAGAAAGTAAATGGTAAAGAGGAATAACATGATACTTTCATATAACACATAAAACCAATTGCAGTTATTGCACTGGTTTACTTTGAAAGATGTTTAAGTCAAGTTCACAGAATAGTGTGTATAGCAGACCGCTGCGAGGCATGTAAGTTCCCTGACCAGAACCTGAAGTCTAAGACTGTCCACATAATACAACACAGTCCTGACAGTCTTCATGGAAGGAATGAATAAGAGCATGTACTCTAAGAAACTTTGTATTCCTTTCTCAGGCTGGTTTAGGTTCATATCATTTAGCAGACTCTCTCCCAGAGCAGCAGCCTATAAAGTCAGTTTCGGATTGCCTGTCCTCTCCGCCCCTTTCAGCTGCTGTCCCTATTTAACACAGCTCCAGTCTTTCTGCCCTACTTAGCTCCAAGAGGCTTTACGGAGTTCAGAGTCTACAGACCCTTCTGAACCTCCCTCTCCCACCCTAAAAAATGGAACATTTTCTGATATTCATTTTTACAATTGCTCTTTCTGTAACGTTAGTGTCTACAGCCCGATCCCCTTATCAGCAGGTCCTGGATCACAGTAGAATTCGGGGCAGACACCATGGGTAAGCGGTTTCTTTTGAGCATATCTGTGTAGCCTTGTTCTAGTATAACTTAATGGACTATTATGCATGTGGCTCTTTAACTTAGACAACAAAGTAAACAATAAATCTATTGTAAATATGAAGCAAATATGAATTGCCCAGTTACTGTATGTTTAACAATGAAAGGGGAAAACCAATAGCATGTAGCTCACACTTTTCTCAGAACTTCAGAGCGAGTTGCAGTTAGGTATAGCAGATATTTTTCTATGCCCATGCAGGCAGCTGTGCAGTACTTTAGCCAAATTTTCTGCGCTAGTGTGGGCACTAAATGCAAGAAGGAATCGAATGCACGCATAAACACTGCGCGGATGCCTGCGCTAATGGCGGCGCACCGTGGAATTAAATCCATGCAAATAGTTATGAAGGAATGAGCTATGCAGTGACGTGTACAGAAGACCAGAAGGCTGAATTTTATGTACGATTTTAACACGAGGTCTAAGGAGATTATGGGTTAGCTCAAGGTCTGCAGTCAGTGCTGGAGAAGAATTTACATCTGTTTCTTCAGCGTACGGCCCCTGCAACTTTTTTTCTGGCTTTGCTGAAGCGTGCTTGAAAAAAACAACATGAGAAGTGTGCTGGAACAATGCTATGGGCATGGGCTGGATTGATATCTGGCGCATAAACACTGATATTATTCTGAGCAGACTTTTTTGCTGCATAAAACATGTGTGAAGCTTTAGTGGCAGTCTCCTGCATCAAGCTGCAAGCTTGTACCTGAGGTAATAGAGGGTTAAGTCACAAGGAGCAGAAATGGGATTTGAACCCAGACTTGTCTGGTGCTTGACCCACCGTTCTGGCCATTAGGCTGTTCCTGCAATCCGACAATAATCTCTAATTGTGTCAATTTTGCTTTAAACTGTCAGGTTTCATAACTAAACTTGCAACGGCATCCTGTGTGGTACTGTACTAATTACGTAATCTTTTTCATGTAGGATAAAATGTAAGAGCTAAAATTGCATAAATGAAAAAGACAGAAGGTGCAGGGCAAACGTTGGTGGCAGACTATGTTAATTCAGTTGTGCCCACCAAGTTTAGAAGTGTAATAGCCACATTGGCAAGATATGCAAATGCTCTGCTATATTTCAAAGATCGCACGTTTCTTCCTGACGAGTTTGAATGACTTGCCATTCGTTGACTCAAAGCACCATAGATATAGGGCCCGATATTCAGCAGCGACGGCTAGCGCGAGTACAGCACCTAGCCATCACGCTGAAGAGTTAACCTGGATATTCAATGTCAGCACCATAGCCGGCCACCGGCATTGAATAGCCAGATTTTCCGCGGAAGCCGGACATTAACTGGGCAGCAGCGATATTCAGTGGCTAGTCAAACAGCACCTAACGTTCGCTGCTGAGGAATAAATGGGCAGTGGCTGAATATCACCGCCAGCCGATTATCCCTGGGTACACCCCCGGAGTGCCCGATGCTAACCGTGTGGCATCGAAGCATAGAACAGCGATATCTGGGGATATTCAGCGGCACTTACTGTATAACTGCCTTTGACTATCTGGCCCATAATCCTTATAGATGAAACACTGTATTTCATTGTGCAATGTGTTGTGTCATCTATAAGGATTATATCTGTGGTGCTTGGAGTCAATAAATGGCAAGTCATTCAAGCTGGTCAAGAAGAAACGTGTGATCTTTTAAATATAGTACAGCACAAAAGCATCAGCATCAGAACTTCAAAGCCTTAGGAAATAGCGGTGAGTCATTTACCTAATCACAGCATCACTTATACAGATGTCTGCATATGTTGTCAAAGGAAAATGTTTCAAGTGGAAACATGCCCTGTTTCTAATTACATTTCTTCGGTTTGCTTGTAGTCCCAATGTGTGTGCAGTGCAGAAAATTATTGGAACCAACAAGCAATATTATACGAACTGCAAGCAGTGGTATCAAAGGAAAATCTGTGGCAAGTCAACGTAAGTACCTGAATGTTTAACAAAGATGATGCTGTACCTTGAGCAACTTAGAGCAAGTAGGTGGACAAAAAGGCACCTTGTACGCAGATCTCACATGATTTCCTTCTGCTGTTGGCATCACTAGGCAAAGATATGTCATTAGCGATGCTCAACCCTTTGATACAACAGGGGAAATGGTGTTTCGTGTAACGTCATGTCATTTTCAACCCCACTTAAAAGGGAAAAAAAGTTAAATTTGGGGATTTTTCCTGTTCCATCAATAGTGTACACTATTCCTCAATAGCGTGCATTATTGCTCAGTCATGCACACGAATTATCAATGGGTGCACTATTAATGAAAGTGTACACTGTTTGAACACTAGGAGGCGCTATTTGAGGAATGCCATTGTTGTTCGGGTACACCGTTTGAAGAATGGAGTGCACGACTGAGCAATAATGCAGGCTATTAGCAACATTACTTCTGAAATGGAAAAACATTTTTAAAAAACCTTAATAAAACTAAAAATCCTGTAACAGATACAGGAAACTAAACCAAACAAACCTATTTGCCCTGCAGACCCCTATAAGTCATTGTACACTATACAACCCTTCTACTAAAGTTCTTCGAGGTTTTGCATTTAGTGCTAAAACTCAGGGCCGGCCCGTCCACTAGGCGAGCTAGGTGGCAGCTTAGGGTAGCTGGCCCAGGTGGGCAGCGGCACACATTACCGGCTGCACCACCGATTCTGTTTTGAGGGGAGATGGGCAACAGCAGTATTTACAAAAGTGGTTGTTTTTTGCCACCACTTTCTTGCTTGCCCCTTCTGACTCCCCTCTCCACCCTGCCAACAGTAAGTTGCGTCGAAAGGGGATCAGAAGCGGCAGGTCATGTGTGCTGAAGGACATGGCCTGTCGCAGGCAAGAAAGTGGCAGCAAAAAGCTGCCGCTTTTGGAAATACTTCTACTGCCACTGCCTGCCTCCCCATCTCGAGACAGAATCGGCAACAGCTGGAGGGGGGGGGGTGGGGGGGTGGTGAGGTCAGAGTTTCTGCCTAGACTGGTAGAAAACCCTTGGGCCAGCCCTGCAAAAAAAATGATTAGCAAGTACAAAGCCTTCACAGTAAACTGTGGCATGTTTCTAGCAGATATCATGCGGACACGTACCCTACTGCATAGTGCAATTAATGTGGCTGCACTTAGTACTACCCATACAGATGTGGTTAGGTGCAGTCACACTAATTGCCACATTGCCAGAACATGACAATTGCCCACATGCTAACTGCAACGTGTTTCAATGCCCACACTCTACCGCTTACCCACCCATTCCCTCTCCCGTCGTGCAATATGCAGTTACCATGGGACTTAGGGGCTTGTTTACAAAGCCGCGGTAGCGGTTTGCGATCGTAATCGGAGCCGCGGCCCCATTGATTTCAATGGGGCCGCGGCTGCGATCGCAATCGCGAACCACTACCGCGGCTTTGTAAACAAGCCCCTTAGTGTACAGTCACTGTCATGATCACATGATAAGAGCTACTTCAAGTAGTTACCATGTGCTGAAACACACGTTAGCTGCTTTAACAGGTTTTGGTAAAAGGGCCCCTATTTTTCCATATAGTAGCTTGTGCGTAAATATATTTGAATGATTTTGCAACTGATGATTTTGGAAATGTATTATTGATTAACTATTTTCTCAAGTTGCTATGGGCTGTTTTTGTGGTACTAGCGTCTGCTTAGCGCAATAAGTGAAATGAAATAATTATGAATATAAGCCAGTAAGTTGAGCAGACAGACCAGCTTCACCTCAGAAACACAACGTGCTCTCCGTCCCCAAGTGACTCCCTTTAATGTAAGCTCAAGTTTATATTTTATCTGCCAAAAGCTGCTGGAATTCTTAGAAGCAGCAGAAAGAGTGCTATGAAGTAAAGGAAAGCTTCTCAAAGGAAGTTACAGACTTCCACTCAGCTGTTCCCAGTTGAATTCAGACTTTCACCAAACATTCTCCATCATAGGAGATGGCTATAGAGAAAAGGATTAATGCAATTAGCACGCTTGCTAACTGTGTTAATCCCCTTGGCTGCAATATTCACGGTTATGCCGCTGAGTATCCCCGGGCGCTGCTGGGGAATAGTGAGGGTATCACCCAGGGATAAACGTGCAGCTCAACGCGATGCCTGGTTATCCCTTGACGGCTACGGTCAGAAACAATAAAGTCTCGTCTAACTTTTGCTGCTGAAGCTAACCAGGTAGTGGCTGAACATCGCCGTGGCCCAGTTGGCTTCCTAATTGTTCAGGGCTGGTGGCCATATATAGCCCTGGCACTGAATATCTGGGGCTAGGGTTCAGCGGTGACGGCCAGCGGCTGTAATTGTACTAGCTGCCGCGCTCTGAAAGTTTAATTTTCTTTAGCACCCATTAGGTATCTATGAAAGCATCAACTGAAAAGAGAAATGCCAGCAAAAAGAATATCAGATCATTAGCAAATACACACACACACATATATGTATATATAAATGGTTTCCTTGCAATTCAGCAAGAAAGCAAGCTTGCCTCATTATTCTTTAAATCATACAAAACGTTGCTTATCAGGCTTTTTTTTAGTAGGTAAGGAACAATGTAGATGTGTTCTTTTCAAAGCAAAAAAAATGCAATCTTCGGTCCATACAATCTTCCTCCCGCACCACCTCTCCAGTCTCCCAGACTTTCAGTAGCTGACTGAGGAGGCAGACCGGATCTTTGGGGTGCTGAAGTATGCAAAGCACCCAGGCAGCTGGTACGTGTTGCTCCATCTCACCCACCCACGTACTGTAGCTCCCGTGTTCCTCTTTACTCATATGCAAATTATCCCTCCTTTAGTATAAATCAGAAGCGGAATGAGGATGCCACGGGTAGGTAGATGGATAGGCCTTGAGTATCGCTTACAGGGGAAATGTACTTTACGCATCTGCACAAATGGATTAAGGCATTTTATAGTCTACGTGCACAAGTGAAAACTCCACCGATACTCCTTCCAGACTGCGTCTCTGGCTATGCTTACCAGCAAAGTCCGCATCGTCATGGCGAAGTGTGTACTTTTGTGCTGGTGGTATTTTAGAAGAGGTCATTTATGCATGTATGTGACCAAATATGCATGGGAATGAGTTTATGGGAGAGGAGGGAAGAGATAGGGATAGGGTGGGGGTGGGTGAGGGGACAAGACTGTACCAAGCCCTGTACAAGCGGTGCAGCCACACAGGGCGCTAAGACTTAAGGGGCGCATTTCGGCTCTCTGCCGTTGCCTGCCGCCACCACTTTTTCAGCAGCAGGCAGCAGCAGAGAGCAAAAATGTGCCCCTTAAGTCTTCGCGCCGGCACACTTAGCAGGTCTGGTCTCTCCGGGAGGGACCAGACCTGCTTAGTGTGCCGGCGACTTGCACATCGGGTGCGTGCCTCTTCTCTCCCGCCCCCTTAAAGTGGCTATATGGAGGTGCGGGTGGGGGGGGGGCGCGCACCCAATGTGCAAGTCGCACAGGGCGCATTTCACTCTCGGTACGGCCCTGTGAGGGGAGGTTAGTTTAGTTTAATTTCAGTTATGTGCATAGGAGGAAATGAGTTAATGGCTCATTGTACTGAATATCGCAAAATGTATTGCTTGAAAATGAAATCGTTAGTTAAATTTGACCCTCAACCAAGCGAAGGGCTGACTGTACTTGGAAAACTGTTTTTTGTACCATTATTGTTTGCATTTCGCCTCAGTGCTGTATTATGGCAAGTTGTGACAAAATGATAATAAAAATGACTTCCACTAAAATTACCTCCTATATGCAAATTATGTCTAAACTGGCTTTCCAAGAAATCCCTCAAGTACCGAAAATCCCTCTCAGTTTCAGAGTGTTTGAGAACTTGGAGAAATCAAATGGAAATCACTAAATCCAAAACCAGCAGTAAATCCTCATGGCCATGGATCATAAATTGCACTTTGCATTCCTGGATGACTCACATACCAGAAAACTCATAATGAGGTATTTTTGGCCCCTTGACTAGAGAAGTCTTCGAGCCTGATATTTCAAAAGGGTTTATGCGGTTAGCAAGACCTGCAAACCACAAAACCCCCACTGACCAGCCAATACTGCTGAAAATCCTCTCGGACCAACTTGGCACAATCCAGATAGCTCTAAGGCAATCTGTGAGTGAGGTTGGGGCAATCCCAGCGCCTATCCAATCAATGACAATTTTCAGTCCGCTGATTGGATAGGTAACTGCATAAAGTTAGAACAGGTCAATGGCTTTCCTAACCTGGTTAGCTTGCTATCTGGTTAGTGGCTGAATGCCACCACTGACCTGAAAACAATGAAAGTCGGTGGATATTCTGTTGCCAATGGATGTCCAGTCTCACTTTTGCCCACAGCAACCAAACCTTTATATGTACTGACCACCACAGGCTAAATTTCGGGCTCGCCAGGCAAGGCCCCAGCAGTAGTATGTAACAGCGTGCTGGGTGACACCTTCACCTTCTCAAGGATCACTACATAACAAAAGGGTAGAATCAAAGCAAATGTAAATAACAATCCCTTCCTTGCCCTGATTGAGGGTTTGTGAGGCGAAGTCTAGTATGGGGGGAATTAATCATTAGTGATGGAGGGGGTGGAAGGTTTAAGTTTAAATTTGAAAGTGCTGTTTTCTGTGATGTGATTGGCTGGGGGCATGGGAGGAGAGATGGGGACGAGGAGGTGAGCAGGGTGTTTATAAGGTTACGGCACTCATAGATGGCACTGACTTGGGCTTCTTTGGGTCTTGTGGCTGAGGTATACTTTGTTCAATAGTATTTGTTGGGTTATTGCTTTGTTGCCATAGTGATCACAATATTGAATAATACTACTCAGATAGTATCACTGAATATTCCTGCAGACTGCTAACCAGATAGCTAAGCTAGAAAGAATATCACCGCTGCTGGGTTAGTTTCCTGCTTCTCTGGCTAACCCAGATTTTCAATGCTGGTGGCCAGATATAGTCCCAGCATTGAATATCTGGGTGTAAATTTTAGCAGCGATGGCTAGCCACTGTAATCACGTTGGCTGCTGCCGCTGAAAATCCCTCCCTTAGATTTTGATCCAAGAGCTGGTCTTTGGTCAGCCATTGCATGACTGATAGGCAACATGGGGAAGTGTTTTTGGATGAACCATCAACCTGCCAAATATTTATTTGAATGTATTAGAGTATATTTTTTGTTTGATTGTATGTCATATGTTTAATTCTATCTTGGTTTCACTGACTGTATTTATTTTATTCTGGGGAATATTTACTAAAGTGCGCTAAAGGTTAGCATAGGGTTTAGTGCATGCTAAGCATGCCATGGTGACCGTCACTACCTGCTAAAAATACAGCCGTGGTAAAAATCCCATGTGAACCACTTAGGATGAGTTGGGGTAGAGATTGGACAGCTCAGTGCTGGAGTCTTTGACTGCACTAACTAGCGATGTTGCAGTTGACGCGGGCGCACTTACCATCATGTTAATGGGTGCAGTAAGTGCACTTGAATTAATGACAGGAAATAGTCTAGCCTGGGAGCAGAGCTGAACCCATCCTAAATGCATGAGAACATGCCGGGCACATCTGCATCAGTTAGTGAGGGTCTGGCCCTGCCCCCATGCTAAAAAGTGGACCTCACTGCACGCTAACTTGCGCATTTTAGTATACATGCCCCCTGTGTTGGGATTTGATCCAATCAGGAACCAGTTCGAATGGATCCTACCACTGAAGGAGCTGAGCGGGTGGCAGCACAGCACGTATTTGCATTGCCAGCACAGCACGCTCGGCCTGCTGACAGCCACTGCAGGGCAGAAATTCCCTGATGACCCAGCGGCCCAATCCCCCCACCTGCCAGTGGTTTGACGGCATTGGGGGCTTTCCCTCCTGCCGCAGTCCCCTGATGCCATGAAATCACTGGCGGGTAGGGCGATCCCTGCTAGTACAGTGCCAGCATTGGGATGCTGTTTTCGGCCCAGTTTGGCGAACCTGGCCCATAGAAGCAACCGATTTGCATGAACCAGGCCGAACCGGCCTGATCCCACCATTGCATAGAAACATGATGGCAGAAAAAGACCACAAGCCTATCTACTCTGCCCTTCCATATCAACTACAATAGTCCCCCTTTTGCCTTTAAAGATCCTCTGTGTTTGTCCCATGCTTTTTGGAATTCGGATACTGTCCTTGTGTCCACCATCCCCACTGGGAGACTATTCCACACATCCACCACTCTTTTAATAAAGAAATATTTCCGCATATTACTCTTGAGTCAATTTCCTTTCACTCTCATCCTATGTCCCCTCATAGCAGAACTTGCTTTCAATTGAAAGATCCTCCTGTGCATTTAAGCCACGGAAGTATTTACATGTTTCTATCATATCCCTGCCTGTATCCAACTATCCCATTCACTAATTAATCTGTAAATATGTAAATAGTTCTTTGTTGAATCATGTTCTAAAGTTACCGTTCCATGTACAACAGCTGTGACACACTGTTATGTTATGCTCCTTGTAAACTGTCTTGAATTGTAGAAAATGAGGGAGGAGTAGCCTAGTGCTTGGGGCAAGGTACTTCAGGCCGGAAGGTCGGGGGTTCAAATCCCACTAGAGGACAGCAACCTTGGACTGGAAGGACTGGGGTTTCTAGTCCCACAGGTGCTCCTTGTGGTCTTGGGCAAGCCACTTAACCCTCCATAGCCCATGTTCCCTGTAAGTATTAGTGTATGTGTCTCATATCCCCGCGTGTTAAATGTATCCCCCAATTGTGTTGTGACCGCTTTGATTGAAGGATAAGGTGGTATACAAAACTGTCTACATAAATAAATAAATAATAAAGATGGCATATAAAAGCAGCTAAATAAATAAATAAATCATATTGGCCCTATCCCACTTTTCCTCAAAAGTATATGTATTAAGATATTTGGGCCTGATACTGAGTTGAGCAAGCTAAGTGCCCTGCCCGCCCGCTCACCCTTAACCCTGGATATTCAATGCCATGCTGACGGCATTGAATATTTGGTTTGGGTGCCCTGGGGAAACCGCCGCACAGCCTAACCAGGTAGCAGTGATATTGGACCACTTCCCAGTTAGCAGCCATGGCTAAGACTAAGTGAGCCAAAGGTTTGCCTAGTTTTAGCCGTGAAGCGCTAACCGGGTAAGGATCCAATATCGCTGCTCCTGCAAAAGGAGCAACATTGGATATATTCACTGAATACTTTATATCCTCATGGACTTAATGATAAAATCGAATGGTCCCTGTTTTTCTAATAGGGGAAATTTAGTGTTTAGTTTTTTGCTATTTCAGTTCGGTGTGACTGTGGAGCTCCTCCCTCCCCCTTTTTTATGTGGTTAGTGACGTGTTGTGTTGTGATTGGCTGTAAAGTTGGATTTAAAGTGCGGCAGACGCTATGGTTTCCAGAAGCGGAGAGATTGAAAGTATAATCGTATTACGGAGTTATGGAATTTTCCCCTGATGAAGCCTTTTTTGGTGAAACGAGAGCTTTCGTAGGGCTTTGATTGTAAAATCTTTCGATCTTGGCTATTTTTGAATGTTCCTCTGTTTCATTTAACTGGATGTTTTCTGGTATTGCAAATCTACAGCATAGTGATTGAGCACCAGGGGACGAACGGCTTAAAAGATTTCAGAGATAAATATTTTAAAGACCTGTTATGGTTTGTCTTATTCATAGAAACTTATTTCTTTTCTCCTTCCTTTTGTAGGGGGGTTTATTTTATTCCAGTGATGCTCAATTGCCGGTTTTTAATATGATGCTTTTTGGTATGGTTTGAATGTCGTGATTGAAGTGTGTATGTGTTTTTTAGTTGTAATATGTGTTGTTATAGTGTGTTCCCATAGGTAATTTTGTGGTTTAAGATTAATAAAAATTGAAAAATTTGGGGTGAGTGTAGTGGCTATTTGACCTGTGATGCATGCGTCAGCTACTCCCTATAGTGATTAATTCACTACATGTAGGGTTCTAGCCATTCTGAGGTCATTAATGCCTTGTTAGAGTTGTGTGGAATTAACTACTGAAAATTAGTGATAATAGTTGTTGGAGTAAATCTAGTATTGAGGGTAGTCGTTGTTGATTTGATTAGTGATCTGCCCTTGGACAGCTGCTATTTTTGTATTACTGAGCTGTAAACCATCTGCCTTTCCAATATTGGGCTCTTTAAGTCTGACCTCATATGCTTCATAACGAAGACCACAAACCGTTTTAGTAGCCACCCTCTGCACCGACTCCACCCTACTTGTGAAGGTACGGTCTCCAGAATTGCACACAATACTCCAAATGAGGTCACACCAGAGACTTACACAAAGGCTTTTGCATGCCCCTTTATGTTTTAATTGCACGCTTTATGTTTAGTTTTAACTTTGCAAATCCCTTGTGCAATTTAAGTTGATGACAAGTTTATCAAATCAGCCTGAAACCTTGAAAATGGGCAAACTTCATGGACTGGCAGTTACAACCCCAAAACCATCAGATCTCCCAGAAAGCACAGGGGAGTAACCAGCCCTGAGAAGCAACTAGAGCTACAAAATCATCTGACCTATGAGAAATCCTTCAGGGAGCCTACGCAGCATGGCAGTTGCAACCTAAAAAAATAAGGGTACTATTTGGAAAGGTTACATGAGGGGCATGGGTGAAGGAGGAGTGGTGTATTCCACATAGGAATTTGTATGCACGGCTACCAGTATGTTGATGAACAAATCACTGCTGGGCAGACTTGATGGGCTATTCTGATCTCGATTTGACCTCATTTACTATGTCAATATGAAAAATGGTTTTACATATTTTACTAAACATTGAGGACCTGACTTTTTTTCTTAGAACATAGAACTGGAGAAAAGTCTTCATGTCCTTAATGTTAGTTTATTTACAGATGTGTTTAAATACCTTTTCAATTTGTAAAATATTGAGAGTCTGTTGTATGATGAGGAAAAGGAAATATGTGATTCATGCTCTTGGCAAATAGTTGCAAAGCGATCCGTTCAGGTACGGAAGTCTCACCCTGCTTTATTTATCATATATAACAAAGCGACTTTCAAATTCACTTTAATATCCTGTAACACAAACAAGTGAAACATGGCTGGCTGGACACATTTTACTGCAGTTGACTTTTGCAGCAGATAACTTTACAAAAATCTTATTGATGGCACAACAGTTTTTACTTGGGTGACTCAACTAGGAATGCAGGAAATTGTGGTCAGCGGCTGCCTTGCAGTGTCTGAGAAGCGTGCACCATATGAAGACATTTTGAAGCACTTAACCTGCACTCTGTAGCTAGCTGTTAATTGAACGCAGCAGTGCCTAGCCACAGATCATAAACTAACTGTGGTATTTAGATCTTTAAAATCAGCAACTAACTGGGAAGTCTTTTTTACTAGTGATCAACTTACTCATTCTGCTATAAATCACCAGGCTCAAACTTTACAGTTGGATGCATTTTACCATAGTAGCACAGTAACATAGTAAATGATGGCAGATAGAGACCAGTATAGTGCATCTAGTCTGCTCAATAAAGTCGCTAGAATGTTGCCTGCCACTCCATGCAGGTTAACCCCTTCGATGCCTTTGTTTAGGGTTGTACATACCATGTCATGCAGGTTATCCCCTACGATGCCTTTATTTTAGGGATGTATTCATTGCTCTGTGCAGGTTACCCCCTATGGTGCATTTGTTTAGGGTTATACTCTCCGTCCTGTGTAGGTTACCCCATCAATGTCTTTCTTTAGGGTTGTATCCACTGCTCTGTACAGGTTACCCCCTTTGATGCCTTTGTTTAGGGTTGTACCTACCACGTCATGCAGGTTACCCCCTACAATACCTTTATTTAGGGTTGTACCTGTTGTTCTGTACAGGTTACCCCCTTTGACGTCTTTGTTTAGGGTGGTACCCACCACATCATGCAGTTTACCCCCTACAGTGCCTTTTTTTAGGGTTGTGTTCATTGCTCTGTGCAGGTTAGCTCCTTACCAGATCATGGCTTGTTTTTGTTATGTGGTAAGTGTCCAAGTGTAGGTCCAGAAACTATGATCTTTGGATAGTCCCTTTCTAGCATTTTGACTGAGATTTAGAATCTGCACAATTTGGGGGGAACAGAAGTTAATGCCCTCCCACTTGACTCCATTGAGGACAAAAACTCGTTACAACCATTGCCAAAGTATAAAAATTGAACCACACGTAATTTTTTTTTAAATCATCAAACACTTACATACATTCCAAGGGATTGGAGGAGTAGTGCAATATTTAGAGCAGTGGACTGAGAGTCAGGGAAGCTCCCCATCTCATCTTTGAAGAGTTTTGCTAAGATTGTGGGAAAAGGCTGTTTTACAGCAGCTGTCTGAGTTTCTGGATGAGGTGGGAGGACTTGATTGGTGACAAGCGGGATTTCAGAGAGGGTCTGTCTTTGATGGTGTCAGTGCCAGATCTTCTGGGCAGGGCAAGGGATGAGGGGATGGTAGCGCTCGTGGTGACTTTAGATTTATCTGCAACTTTCAGCTTTGTTGCATGGGATATTTTGCTGGCGAGATGTAGAGATCTGGGGATAGGTGAAGTAGTATTGCGGTGACTGGTCTCCTTTTTGTCTGAGTGGAGGTTTAGGGTGAGGTGGGGGAGTCAGCTATCGATGACTCGAAATTTGGTCTATGGGGTTCTGCAGGGATCAGCCCTGTACCTGGAGTTATTTAATTTTTATGAACCCAGTGGGGGCCATTTTTCATAAATTTGGGTTTCATAGTTACCTTTATGCTGATGACATTCAACTGGTCGTTCTGGATGATGATGATGAACCTGTGGTATTACAGCAGGTGGCCTGTTGTTTGGATGAGGTCGCAGCTTGGCTGCAGGTTAGTCGCTTGGTTCTGAATGCAAGTAAGTCAGAAATTCTGTTATGTGGGGTGCTTTTGGAGGCTGCTCTTCGGATGGGGCTATTGATTACAGGAGTTCATTTAGATTGGAAACAGGAGATCCAGGATCTGGGGGTTACGCTAGACACCGAGTTATCTCTGCAAACACAAGTGTCATGGGTGGTGGTGTGCCTGGCTTATGGCAAGTTAAGATTGGTGCGGCAGCTCTGTCCATTCCTGGACAGGGAGGCCATGCACCTTTTGATTCAGGCGCTCGTTCTGTCCACTCTAGACTACTGCAATACTTTGTATGTAGGATTTCCTGTGTATTTGGTTTGGAAGCTACAGGTGGTCCAGAATTCGGTGGCGCAGCTGTTGTGAGGGTTGCGTAAATGGGATTCGGTAATGGGTGTGCTTCGGCAATTCCACTGGATGCTTTTCAGCAATGGTACATATTTAAATTGCTTGTGTTGACTTTTAAGGTGGTGAAGGGTTTAGGTCTGAGCTATCTGCAAGGTATGGTGTCCTGGTATCAGTCCAGGAGGGCTTTGCAATCTATGCAGACTTAGCTGTTGGCCGTTCTGGAGTTTGATCAGGTTTGACTGCTTCAATGGTGGGTGCATGTTTTTTCGGTAGCAGCTCCTATCTGGTGGAATTTATTTATTTAACC
Source organism: Ichthyophis bannanicus (assembly GCA_033557465.1). Classification (NCBI taxonomy): domain Eukaryota; kingdom Metazoa; phylum Chordata; class Amphibia; order Gymnophiona; family Ichthyophiidae; genus Ichthyophis; species Ichthyophis bannanicus. The sequence continues at coordinate 33,306,228 of CM066050.1, read as the reverse complement.
AGTTTTCTGTACCATTTTATCCTTCAATCAAAGTACTTCACATTATGTAATCACTATAAACAGGTACTGGATACATTCCCTTGTCCCCAAAGGTCTCACAATCTATGTGTACCTGAGGCAATGGAGGGTTAAGTGGCTTGCCCAAGGCCACAAGGAATACTTTGCCAGAGGCCTTGCAGAAGGAAACCAACTTGTTTGTGTTCTGGAAGGCTTTGAAGACTTTCTTATTTCCCCCCATAGCTGTTAGTGGTCAGTGGTCAGTAGCAATTAGTACTTAAAGTGGCAGACTTGCAGGTCTCTCTTTATTTTTTGATTTATTATTTTAATTGATTGTTCTGTAGGAGTGGGCAGATTGATTGTATCTGTATTATATTGCATTTTTATATTGTTGCACAGTGCCTTGAATGCTGCTGCATATGGTGGTCTAAAATGTTTTAAAATAAAATAAATAAATCCCACTGATGCACCTTGTGGACTTGGTGAAGTCATTTAATCCCTCCATTGCCTCAGGTACAAACTTAGACTGTAAGCTTTCTGAGATGGGGTCTATAGAATGTTGCCCGTCCCTCTCCAAAGGGAGTATCAACAGTCCCCTTTAAGAGAGTCTGAAGCCCAGATGTCAGGGCTGGGAAGGCATGGCTTACAGAGAGAGGTTAAGAACCCAGTAGGCTACAGGAGGGAGAGAGGTCCGTGGAACCAGAAGTCCTTCCAAGGCAAGCCATACAAAGGAGTTCTGAGGTAGGAACTTTTCCTAGGGCTGTAAGAAGGGCTAGAAGAACCAACTTGTGGAGGTTTAACAAGTTGGGACAGAATAAAAACGGATTATATTTATTTATTTATTTAATGTCTCTTTTATACCGCGCTATTTAAAACCAGTGCGGTTTACATACAACAGTGATTTATACATTGCGGCCTAGGCTGCGCTGTATTACTTTATTTATTTATTTATTTAACTGCATTTATATACCGCTTTTCACCGGGTCAAAGCGGTTTAACAAAAATGGGGGGGGGGGGGGTGGAGAGTAATCATTATACAGAGGGGGGGAGAGCCGTCACCGAGGGGGCCAACATTGATGATCCGAACAGATAGTAATGACTTAGACAATTGACATGAGTCTCTTAGAGGGTATTTTGGGGATTTGACAGGAGGACTGTGGGTTGTCAGTGAAGGTTGTCTGTTTCTTATTTATTTTTTTAACTGCATTTATATACCTTTTTTCACCGGGTCAAAGCGGTTTAACAACAAAGGGGGGGGGGCAGTAATCATTATACAGAGGGGGGGAGAGCCGTCACCGAGGGGGCCAATAGAACAAGTGATCTAACTTGGACAAAATCAGGTAACTATATACACGTGGGGGGTCAAGACCCCGGCCCAGGTGGGCATGTCATTGGGACACGACTATTTACAAAGGAATGGACTATATACATGCTGCTATTTACATGTTTTGTATTGGCGCCATTAGGTATGACTGCCTCATTGCCCGCTGGGTGCACTAGTGGGGCCATCCTGGTGGCGGGGGGTAGCCGCTTGCATGCTGTCATCAGAATAATGCATGAGGAAGAGGTGGTGTTTCAGTGCCTTCCTAAATTGGGCCAGGTCTGCGATTGCCCTGATGTTGGACGGAAGGGCATTCCAACATCTGGGTGCGTAGCACCGAAATGCCCTGTTTGTTGTTGCTTGGATGTATTTTGTTATTGCCTTCGGCACTATCAGCGTGTTGATGGCTGTGGACCTTCTGGACCTGTTGGGGGGCGTGGGATGGATTAGCTCGGAGAGTGAGTTGTGGGAGAGCTTGTTGATGGCCTTTAATGTCATTACTAGAGTTTTGAAAGAGAGTCTGCACTGAATTGGAAGCCAGTGGAGGTCTTTCAGGATTGGTGTTATGTGGTCCTTCCTGGAGGCTCCGTGTAGGAATCTGGTGGCGGCATTCATTGCAAGTTGGAGTCTGTTTAGGGTGGAGCTCGGGAGTCCCTGTAGGATTGCATTGGCGTAGTCGAGGTGAGGGATGACCAGCGCTTGAAAATTGTTCGGAAGTCCCCTGGGTCAAAGAGGGGACGTAGGTGCCGGATTGTCCATATTTTGTGGTAAACTGACTTGACTGTGTTGCTTATGTGAGCCTTCATGTCAAGCCATTGATCTAGTGTGACCCCTAGGTAACGGATTGTGGGTTTGGTTAGCAGCTCGGCATCCTTCACTTTTAAGGAGGCGGGAGGGGTGAAACCCTGATTCCTCGTAATGAAAAGGTTGTCTGTCTTTTTGTGATTTATTCTGAGGTTTTGGTTGTGAAGCCAGTTGGAGACAGCATCAAAGCAGCTTGTTAGCAGGGAAAAGTCAGGTTGGTCAGTTGCAAATGGCATGTAGAGTAGGACGTCATCGGCATATACCAGGCAGGTGACGTTGAACGATCTGATAAGCTGCATGATCAGATGGGCTGCATGTATATGTTGAACATAAGTGCCGCGAGGGAGGAGCCCTGTGGTACTCCCTGCCACTGGTGAAAAGGTTCAGATGCTGTATCCCCTGATTGAACGTGTTGCCATCTGTCAGCCAGGTATGATTTACACCAGCTGAGGGCTGAGTCACGTATCCCCTTCTCCTGGAGTCTCCCCACGAGGAACTCATGGTTTACGGAGTCGAATGCTGCGGCGATATCCAGAAATATCAGAGCAAATCCATGTCGGGTGCTGTCGGTTCCCGTGATTATGGTACTGAAGAGTGTGGTAAGGAGGGTTTCCACACCATGAGATTCCCTGAATCCGTGCTGGCATGGGTCCAGCCGAGCCACGGTCTCGATGTGTTGTTGAATTTGTCGTTGGACTACCTTTTCCATTATCTTGGCGAGTAGTGGGATACTTGATATTGGCCTGTACGAGTCAACCTTTTGTGGGTCAAGTTTGCTGTTTTTCAGCAGCGGTCTAATGGACGTAAGTTTCAGCCTTTGCGAGAAATAACCAGTTGAGAAGGACTGGTCCATGAGTCTAGTGAGGAACGGGCTGAATTCGCTGCAAAGCGTTTTTATCCAGAAGGCTGGGCAGGGGTCGTTTGGTGCAGTGGTGGTGTTGATGGTCGCTACAATATCCTCTATGCATTTCCTGGACGGGGTGGAGAAGGTGGTCAGCGGGGTTGGGTGGACTGACTCGTGTGAGGGGGCTGGTGGCGAGGTCTTAATGGTCTGGCATGATTTTGATTGTACTCGTAGGTAGTCGGCGAATTCTTGAGGTTTAATTTCTATTAGCTTGTTGGGGGAAGGTTCCTTTGTTAAGTCCTTGACAAGAGTGAACAAGTCATGCGGTTTATTTAGAGAGCGTTTCAGGAGGCCTGCGTGGAACTGCCTCATTTTCTCTGCTACTGCTTCACGATGTCTTGTTAGGTGTGTGTTGTACGCTCCCCGGGCCTCGCTGGAGTGGGATCGGCGCCATCGTCTTTCCAATTTCCTTAGGTGGAGGAGTGACATTCACAGTTCTGTGAAGTATCATGGTGCGGTCTTTCGTTTTTTTGGAGGCCTGTTTGTGGTTGGCCTCTGAGCAATGGAACCAAGGCTATTATCCCAGCTGGCGATCATCTCTTCAAGACAGGGTGCTGTCGTGTTGAGATGCCGGAGTGTGTTTTTCAGGATTTCTTCCTTGTCAGAAGGTCAGAATTTTTGTGAGGAGACTTTGGGGCCGTCAGCCAGGCTGATGGTGCTTTCGTGAGAGTAGTGGTACCCGGGTATTTGGAATCTGATCAGATAGTGGTTGGACCAGGGGACCGGGGATATGGACAGCTCAGGGTCTTGGAATGAGTGATCTGCTGCTGGTGGGGGCGAATATTAGGTCCAACTTGTTTCCTTTCCTATGGGTAGGTTTGTTGACTAGTTGCCTATACCCCAGCTCCCTGAGAGCATCAAGGAAGGCTGTGGTATGTGTATCTTGTAGAGCTGGCAGGTTGAAGTCGCCAAGTATCCAGCTTGGAGAGCATGGGTGTCGGGCATTGCATGCGAGGTCGATTATCGATGAGAGATTGTCTGGTGAGGCTGCCGGTGCTCTATAGAGTAGGTTGATGGAGCATTGCTTGTTTGCTATGGTGATTGTATTGAGGTGAGTGGTGCTGGTGGAGTTGATTAGCTGGAATTGAAACTCTGTCTTGGTGAGAATGAGCACTCCACCACCTCTCCGACTGACTCTATGGCATGTGTGTATTGTGAAGTTGGAGGGTAAGAGCTGGTTGAGGAGGACCGTGTCGGTGTTGGATAGCCACGTCTCTGTGATCAATAGTATGTCGAGGTCATGGAGGGTTATCAAGTCTGTGATCGCTGGCCATTTCTTGAAGATTGAGCATGCGTTTATGAGGTCGCATTTTGGGTTTTGAAGGTGGGGGTGTTCGTCTGGTTGTGCTTTTTGGGCTCTTTTAGGGAGAAGTATAGTAAGTGGGGCTGGGGTATGTGCCTGGCTTTTCTTTCCGCGTGGTGAGAGGTGCTTGACCATCTCCTCCCATGGTTCTGCAGGATTGGTATATGGTTGTAGGCAGGGGCTAGGGCCAGTGCGCTGCTGAGCCAACCGGAGAGGAGGTAGCAGCTCGCTAAGGCTAGGAGTGAGGGCGCCATTCTGGGTATCCCTCGTTGGCTGACAGTTGCAAGGCCTTTTTTGGACTGTCTGATAGGTCAGGCAAGCAGTGTGTATGGGCCCGGCAGATAAATCTGGCACAACAATTGCACTATTCAGGCAGGTAAATCAGGCGGGACTACCCTGTCACGGCAGGTGACTCTGGCAAAAACACACTGTCACAGGCAGATAAATTAGGCAAACATACACTGTCACAGGCAGGAGAATCAGGCAAAAATACACCATCACAGGCAGATATATCAGGCTAAGATAACTTTCACAGGCAGATAAATCAGACAGCTAGACATGCTATCCTGGTCTATTGATTCAGCAGGCAACTGGCGTATCACAGGGTAAGGTTTAGAGAGACGACTGTCTGATGTTGTATAAGTTGCTTACATGGATGTGTTTCCGCTGGATGTTTCCCGACTGCTCTGGCAGGGCCAGCAGGATGCTACCACAGAGGTATGGGCCTCTGGCCCTGCCATCCTGTTGTCCCTAAACTGCTCTCTAGGCTGTATTTAAAAAAAAACCTTCCCACCACACTCTCCAAGGACAGGAAATACCTACTGTACTTATGGCTTATTAGGTATTTGATAATCCACTTCAAACATAGTTACAAAGCAGTTTACAAGCAAAGCATGCCTTTGACTCAGCAGCTCCTGGGTTTTCTTGGCAGTGTGACCGAAAGTAGATTACCAGGCCTATTTTTCCAAGACCATGGAGGGTTAAGCAACTTGCCCAAGGTCACAAAAAGTGCTAGTGGGACTTGAACCTTAGTCTTTTGGTTATCAAACCACTGCTCTATTAGACTACTCCATGCAGATGTTAAAATTGATATTAGATTAGAGAAACAGAATGGCATCAAATTGCTAGGACAGTGGAAAATAAGCAGAAAGTATGGAGAATAAGAGGAAAGTGACACTCACCCTGACCTTGCTAGTCACTGTGTAAACCCCAAAAGCCTTCTGAATGTTATTGCCGGGCTGGTTCCAGAGTTGGATCGAAGTACTGGCACCCTAGACAAATCTTAAGCCTTACACCACCCATAGCTGTCAGAATCTATTGTTTAGCTTTGAATGCCCCTCTTTGCCATCCCACCCCTCCCCAGAAGCTGCCCTAAGCAACCACCTAATTAGCCTGATGGTTGGGCCGGCCCTGGTTACTCCCCTTGAACTTCTGAAAAAGGCTTGAGCTAAATCCAATTTATTTGTGTGTTGAAAGGAAAGAACTTCAGTTTCCATGCATTATGTACTAATCCGAGCAAGCCAATATACTCCCAGGTTTGAAATTTTTGAATAGAAGGATAAATCCTAAGATGATCATTATGTCTCACTTTGTGTTTATATTAGTTCATAGGACAATTTATTCTTTCAGTGTCAGGAAGAGCAGCTGCGGACCTCCGGTATGAGATATTTAAAGAGTGGTTTCAGTATGTACCATGATTCTTGCAGAAATAAGAAGTTCAGATCTTTGCTGTGCTTCTTTTTAATCAGGTCTGACTGGATTATCTTCTATTTCATTATTTAACTTATCATTTCTTCTTTCTTCAACTTAGAAACATGACGGCAGAAAAAGACCACATGGCCTATCTAGTCTGCCCTTCCACATCAAACACAACAGTCCCCTTTTTACCTTTAGAGATCCTCTGTGTGTGTCCCATACATTTTTTGAATTCGGCCTACTTTGAACTTTCAACCTACTTTTTGCATCATAACGCTTGACTTTCTCCTTTACAACCCAGTCACTCATGCTAGATGACAGAATGAAACCAGCCAGTTTGAAAACGTTTCTTGGCTCAGGTCACTTGGCACCATTTTGTTGTATGGAGCTGGTAAGGCAGGAGGCCTGAGGATCACTCCTGCCTACTTTACAGATAATGGATGGTGTTAGATGCCAATGGGAGTTGCTCTGCAAGGTTCGAGGTTAGGGCTGGCTTTAAGGGATGCAACGAGGGCAATTGCCCTGAGCCACCATACCATAAAAGGCCCCAAGCCTGTCTAAAAGATGCAAAAAGCACAGCCTGGCCCCAGCATGTCTAACACCGGCCCTAGCAAGGATAGGAAGAGGGTTCAGGGAAATGATTTTTACATGAAACAAATGACAGGGTTTTTTTGGGGGGAGGGGTTATTTCATTTTAGAAATGAAATGAAACAAAACAAGAAATTTTATTTTAATTTTCTGGGTTGTTTCCAATGAAAGAGTTATCCTAGGGGCAAAGGATATGAAAACTATTTTTTTTAATAAGGCTCTGTCCGATCCATCTAAAAAACTGCACTAAGGTTTTGCTCTTAGCGGGTAATTTTAAAAGGTGCGCCTAGGTTAACGTGTGTTCCAATACATGTATTTCATGCCTGTTTTATTAGTAAAGCATGCATTTACTTTACTTTGTAAAATAGGGGCATAAGTGTGGTGAGATACTTGCACCAATAGAATAATAAAATCACAGACAGAGCTTGATATTGCCTGGATAAATGAGGGAGGAGGAATCGAGGTGCTGATATTTAGCACTATCTGGTTAACATATCCCGTTAAACCAGACCATGATATTGCTAGCCTTTGTTAATAAGATACCTGGGAAACTTTAGATGGATGTATACAGCAACACAGACTCTCTGATTACCCTGTTAAGGTTAACAAATTACAGTATTTGCTTAACTTTAGCTGGATACCATTCTGCTGTACAAAGACCTTCTGACATCTTGTATATTTTAATAAATCTATAACATGTGAAGCAGCATTTTAGAAAGAGTGTCCAAGTGCAATCTGGGATATCTATGCTTCAGCCTGATAGAAAAATAGACATTCCCTTCATGGATGCCCAAGCCAGAGTCCACATAGACATCCCTGCTACAGACACCTGGGGCAGGGACAGCTATCACATGCAACATTGCTATGTGGATGTCCACTGACATGGCAAAATGAAAACATGAGCCCTCAGTAATCATTGCCAACATAGAAAATAGAGGGAATATGAGTGGACCTCCTTCTCTACACCTTCCAGATGTTTGGCTGGCAAAACAAGCACTTTTCCAATGCCTATTCATGCCTGGAGCAGGTATAACCCTTGGCATTGCTTGGGATGTACAGGACATTTCTGAAATTGGGCTAGGATGTCCATGTTTTTGGAAATGCCCCAGATATTCCTCCACCACACCCCCTTCATTGCTTGGACGTCCTTGCACTGGGACATCTCCGGTTTCTAAAATGCCTTTGGAGAAGTCCTTGTGCTTTGGACATCTGCGTACACATTTGCAGACATTCAAAGCACAAAGAACCCCATTGCATCCAAATCTGTAGTGTTTAGGTGGTCTGGGAGCCAAATGTGCAGTTATGAGAGGATTTATTTTAGTAGGATTTGACTGCTTTGATAAATTATATGCAAGATTTTGTTTGATGGAAAAAATGTATTTGTTCCATCAAACATGAATACTATAGGGCACAGGTAGTCTAGAATACTTCTGAATTCAAATGGGTGTAGTTTTACTCAGTTCTCAAAGTGGAGTGCTATGCACTAGTACCCCATTCTGGCACTTCCTTCTGCCCTATGTCACAGACCACAAAATGAGAAGGAACTGTTTCTCCTCATTTCAGGAAGCCGCATCAGTAATGAGGTCCTGCTACATAGGGTCTGTGTTTCCATGCTGCTGACCAGTCTGTAGCAGCCTGAAGACACAGACCCTATGCACCTTGAAAAACAAGAGGAGAAAGTCCCAGGTAAACATCAACTGGTGGCCAGCAACATGTCTACCAATCTATACACTCTCTTCCTATAGGTCTCCCAACTTTGATTTGACTTACAGAAAAATCTTGTATGCTATGGTTCCCTAAATATCAGAGTAGATAATGGTACAAGAAGAAGAGTTGGAAATGAGAGAGAGTGTGAATGTTCTAGAAAGAGATAGAAACTGGGGGATTTAGGGTTGAGGGGTTGAATCAGAGCTGGAGGTGCAATGGATCATTGGTGTGGAGAAGAGAGAGAACTAGATTCATTGGGGATGGGTGAAGAAAGCCCCCAGGTAAATGAAACATTAAATACCTTTGCGAAAATGGGTAAAAGGGGCAACATATGGAAAGCAGTGTGTATAAACGCCCATAGCATGGGAAATAAGATCCCAGATGTTACGGCTTTAATGGGAGTGGCTGACTTGGATTTAGTGGCGGTAACAGAAACATGGTTCACGGACAACCATGACTGGGATGTAACTATACCAAGCTATACTTTATTCAGAAAGGACAGGGTAGGAAGAAGGGGAGGAGGAGTGGCCCTGTATGTAAAAATAATATTAAAGCTATGAAATACAGGGCTTAAAAGGGAGAGAGGGGGTACTGTGTGTTAAATTAAAAGAGGGAAACTGAAATCTTTTTCCATAGGTGTGATATACAGACCTCCTTCATAGGGGGAAGGGGTGGATGAAGATTTAATAGAAGAAATATTCAGCACTGCCAGGAAAGGGGAAGTGCTACTGATAGGGGATTTCAATAGGCTGGATGTTGATTGGTACATCCCTGCTGCAGTATAATCCAGAAGTAAGGAGATCCTGGATTCTCTACAGGGAGAAGTATGCAGGCAACTGGTAACAGAACCCACACATGAAGGGACCATACTGGACTTGGTGCTTACTAATGGTGAAAGTGTTTTTGATGTTATAGTGAGAGATCATCTCGCATCCAGTGATCTCTCACTATAACTACTTTACCTAAAACACTACCTATAGAAATGCTTTTGGAAATTACCCTCAAAGTTAATTAATTAGTGACACATGATGTGTTGCAGGTTAAATGGTTCTGATGCTCATCCTAGTTGTAATGAAACACAAGATCAAAGAGTGAGATCTACTAAAAGGCGCTATAGTGTTACCATGGAGGAGCAGCCTAGTGGTTAGAGCAACTGCCTAGTACCCAGAAGATCAAGGGTTCAATTTCCACTGGTACTCCGTGTGACTTTGGGCAAGTCACTTTACCCTCCATTGCCTCAGAAGAAAAGGCTGACAATCTACTTCCGGTGATACATTGCCAAGAAAACCCAGAGGTAGCTGGGTCACTAAGAGTTAACACTGACTTGATGGCACTAAAATAAGAACATAAGATATGCCATACTGAGGTCCATGAAGCACAGCATCCTGTTCAAACAGTGGCCAATCCAGGTCACAAATACCTAGCAGTTTCCCCAAAAGACACAGGTTCCACAATGCTTGTACCAAGGCAAGCAGTGCATTTCCCCAACATAAAGCCCCTCAATTTTCCTCATATAAGAATGAATAAGTATGTACATAATTCAATTCAATTATATGTTCTGTGCAATTTCTGTTCTTGTTCCTTGTAAACCGCACTGAATGGGAGACCAAATAAATAAATATGTTGCTTTGCATATAAGTTATACCAAAAACGATAATAACCTAATCATGTGCATATAATACCTATTACTATATAGTGATATAGCAGAAGGGCTGTTGGGTAAGGTTTGCCTCTTTGCGGATGATACCAAAATCTGCAACAGAGGAGACACCCAGGAAGGTGTAGATAACATGAGGAGGGATCTAGTTAAGCTTGAAGAATGGTCTAGAATTTGGCAGCTGGTATTTAATGTTAAAAAAAATGCAAGGTCATGCATTTGGGCTGCAGCAATCCAAGGGAGAAATATAGTATAGGGGGTGAAGTACTTTTGTCCAGTAAAGAAGAGCGGGACCTAGGCTTGATTGTGTCTGATGATCTTAAAGTAGCTAAACAGGTAGAAAAGGTGAAGGGAAAAGCTAGAAGGATGCTTGGGTGCATAGGGAGAGGAATGGCTAGCAGAAAAAAGGAGGTGATAGTGCCTCTGTATAAGTCTTTGGTGCGACCTCATTTGGAGTATAGTGTGCAATTCTGGAGACTGCATCTTCAAAAGGATATAAACAGGATGGAGTCAGTACAGAGGGTGGCTACTAAAATGGTTAGTGGTCTTCATTATAAAGCATATGAGGACAGACTTAAGGATCTTAATATGTATACCTTAGAGGAAAGGTGGGATAGAGGTGATATGATTGAGACGTTTAAATACCTCTGTGGTATAAATGCACAGGGGAAGAGTCTCTTTCGATTGAAAGTAAGTTCTGCTATGAGGGGACATGGGATGAGGGTGAAAGGGGATAGATTCAGGAGTAATATGCGGAAATAAAGAGTGGTGGATCCATGGAATAGTCTCCCAGTGGAGGTAGTAGAAAGAAGACAGTATCTGAATTCAAAAAAGCATGGGACAAACACAGAGGATCTCTAAAGGAAAAAAGGGGACTGTTGTAGTTGTTGATATGAAAGGCCAGATATGGAAGTCCATGTGGTCTTTTTCTGTCGTCATTTTTCTGTTTCTATATTAGTGATGTAGCCCTGTCATATGCACTAATTGTAATTGGTTACTATGTTTTAATAGTTCATACTATAAACCGCCCTGATTACATGATAGGGCGGTATAAAAGACCCTTAAATAAAATATATAAATAAATAAATAAATAAATGAATACAATTTCCCCAGTCATCTTTAAAAATAGTTTATGGACCTTTCCACTTATCCAAATTTTTTTAGCCAAGATACACTAACAGCTTTTACTACATCCTCCGGTAATGAATTCCAGAATTTGATTATGCATTGAGTGAAAAAATATTTTCTCTTATTAGTCTTAAACGGGTTGCAGTGTAACTTCATTACATGTCCCCTAGTCTTTCTACTTTTTGATGGTATTAACAATCAAACTACATTTACCCGTTGCACTTCATTCATTAATTTATAGACCTCTATCATATCTCCCCTCAGCCGTCTCTTTTCCAGGTTGAAGAGCCCTAACCTTTTTAGCCTTTCTTCATAGGAGTATCCTTCCCATCCCCTTTATCATCTTGGTGACTTTTCTCTGTACCTGTTCTAATTCCCCTATATCCTTTTTAAAATACGGCGATCAGAATTGCACACAATATTCAAGGTGCAGTCGCACTATGGAACGATACAGAGGCATTATAATATCCTTTGCTTTATTTTCCATTCCTTTCCTTATGATACCTAGAATTCTATTTGCTATCTTGGTCGCCGCTGCACACTGGGCTGAAGGTTTTAACATATTATCCACGATGATGCCTAAATCTTCTTCCTGAGTGGTGGTTCATAATGTGGAACCTTGCATCATGTAACCATAGTTTGCAGTTCTTTCCTAGATGCATAACTTTGCACTTGCCCACATTAAATTTTATCTGCCATTTGAACATCCAGTCTTCCAATTTATCAGGATCCTCTTGAAATTTTTCAAAATCCTCTTGGATTTTAACAACTTTGAATAATTTTGTGTCATCTGCAAATCTGATTACCTCACTCATTGTTCCCATTTCCAGGTCATTTACGAATATGATAAAAAGCAGCGGGCCCAGCACAGATCCCTGGGGTACACCATTATTCACCTTTCACCTTACTTGCCACTGCTCTGATTTTATGCAATGGGATCAATTTAGTAATCATGCATATTAACTGTATTTGCACACACTAAAACAATAGCACACTTTTGTAGAAATAGTCCTACGTGCGTTGAAATTTTTCAACATAGAGATCGGCATTTCTGGTCTTTGAGAACCGCAAGCAGGGCTGGCAGTCATAAAGACAAAACCTGGGAATGAATCAGGTTAATGGAGCAAACACAACCAGATATATCTGATGTGTCTATATGCCAAAACCCAGACCTGATTTCAGCTATTCAACCGCTGCCTTCTCCTTATTTCAACATCTTAGAGACACTTTTGTGCTCCTGTTTTCAAAAGGATTTCTCCAATTCTGTGCCAGTGAAGAAATCTCTTTTAAAATTATGCTTTGCCATCTCTTTAGTATGTTAAGGCAATGTTGTCTTTTCTTCTAACCTGCTCATTTAGTTTGGAGCTAAGGAAGGATGTGTTAGCTCCTAAAAGTTATTCAAGAAATGTATTGCTCTTCCAAATACAAGGGACCACCTTATATGATTGTTTACTTTTCCCCAAATTTGCTTTTCAAAATCTGTGAAAAAATGGCTTGCATTTGATGAAAAAGTTACTTAGTTGTTTATCTTTATTTAAAAAACACAAAATTGTGGTTAAAAAGAAAGGAAGGCGCTCTTTTTCTGCTTAGATTCGAAGATGAGATAGCAGGCAGAAAGTGTGACTGCAGGGGGCTGTGCTAGCTAGAGGTCAAAGAAAGGGACTGCTTTATTGAAGTGGTTTCCGATGTGGAATATTCAATGTCTAGACTTCACCAGTCTGGGTTTGTTTTGTAGGTTTTGATAGGAAGCCTTGACAGGGAATTTATTTCCTTCTGTCACAGGAAAGCAGCAATTCGTTATTCTTTCCTGCTTCCAATTACCCCAAAGGCTGTTGTGCTAACCTGAGGCATTTGCATTTTATCTAAGGAGCATACAAACTTTGATAAATATCTGCCAATTTGCGCCTCTAACCAGTTGTATACTGCCGTTTCCAGTAAGTACTGGAGGCTAAAACTCATAGTAACCCCATTCCCCAACGGCAGAGGGAAAAATGTGCTTTTGAAATTCAAGAAAGTGGTGGGAACTAGCTTTTCAACTAGAACAATATGCTTTGACCTCTAGCTAAAGGGAAAACTGTAAAAATAATTAACAATCCGACATCAAATGGAGAGATAACTCTGTTGCTGGTTTGCATGCTAATATACAAAAGCATTTGTTTTTCACCATGCAGATGATAGCACTCACTCACAAACAAGTACCTAGTCTCTTAGGACTTAATGTAACACATTTCTTTGTTTGTTTTATTTATTTAGATTGACTTATACATCACCCATTCGCTACAATTCTAGGTGATTAGCATTAAAACACATACAATAAATAATTACACATTTCCAGGTAGTTAACACTATATTTTATTTTAGGGCAGCAGCAATAAGATTGTTCTCTCTCTTAGAATTTCACTGATTATCTCTTCAGTGGAGATGGTTGCTGAGTCAGTCATCTCTGGCCGTTCCTGACATTGTCATGGCAACCCACTGAGGGAGGAGGACGAGTGGGACGGGAGGGTCTATCAGCTTCACTGAAACGACAGAGTGGACCAGCATTGGAAGTCTCCTCCTGCTGGAATTCTGCAAACAAAATTCACATTTCGGTGTCAAAAGGTCTCAATAATGCAAACTTCTGCGTGCTTTGTCAGAATAACAAAGCATATTGTTTCTTAGTGATATTTAATAGAAAATACAATATAGACAAGAATATCACAAAGTGCAAAATTTTGACTTATTGTGTGCAGACGTCTGGCAGACGTAGAAGTCTGCACAAGGGTTGTCAGTATTCTCTGTTATAGGGGTAAAGATGAGCCGGTCCTGAAGGAGGAAGTAACAACACCTAAGCTGATGGCGGCTTAGGGCTTCAGATGTGACAGCCCGCACAGTAAAAGCACTCCTTTTAGCTGTCATTTGCATGCAGTAGAGATCTCTCACAACTGCAAGTGGTGCTTAAGGCCCTATGGCAGCAAATGGAAAAACTATGGACACTAAAGAAGCTGCAGGCTTTGCGGCGATTGGTGAGCAAGGAGGACCCGTATGCGGAATCCCCGGCGAGCATGACATCAGCAGAAGTGGACTCTGATACAGACTATGGAGGTGAGCCTGGCTCTGCTTCGGTAGATGTGACCTTAATTAAGCAGGAGTTTTGAAGGGCATTTGAGGAGCTGGCTGCAGAGTTCTGTACAATGCGCGAGGACATAAGGAATAAAATGGATGCCTTGCAGGGTGATTTGAAAGAGCCGGGAAGGCGAATGGACTGGCAAAAGCGGCAAGTGGCAGAGTTATTCTACAGATTGGATGATATAGAAAAGAGAAATCGGTGCAACATCCAGGGGGGAGGGGTGGAAGAGGTGGCTAGAAATGAAAATGTGGTGGCAATAATCTAAACTATCTGTGCAGAACTATTAAAAGGGATGACCCCAGCCTGCGGGCAGGGGCTTTGGACATTGAACGGGCACTCCGTGCCTTGGGAAAGCCACCAGAAAACAAGCCCTGAGATATTATTGCAAACTTCTGGACGTTGCAAGATGCTGCCCTTCTGTTGCAAAAGGGGAGGGAGCATAAGACTCTCCCCTTTGGGAATATGTAGGCATCCCTCTATCAGGATCTCTCTACATTCATGCTTTCTCACAGGTGGGAGATGAAGCTGAAGATTGAGGTACTGGCTAAGGAAAACATGGTACTCATGGTATTTTCCCTTTTGGATGAACTTTGAGGTAGAGGAGAAGAAACATTCAGTCAAGGAAGTCTCAGAGGTCTGGCGAGTGCTACAATTGGCAGGACTGGTAATAGAGGACAGTATGTCGCAAGTCGCAAATTCACAGAGGAATGCACTGAGCAAGTGGAAGAAGATTGAAGGCAAACACTAGTAGGGGTGCTATGGTTGAAATAGATAGAGACGATGGATGGCGATGATGTGTGGAGAGAGTGTCATATGAATGGCACTGTTTGTTGGGACATTGGGTACCTGCTCTGATTTGAACTTGGGGAAATCAAGAGGAGGAATGGAATCCTGTTGGGATGTTGGGATGGTGTACTAAGTGTGTGCCGAAGGCCTTTCCAGGGCTATCTTTGGATTGGGACATGGGCTCTGTTTTAATGTTGTTTACTCTAATTAAGTACTTTTCTTGTCATAAGCTATTTGTTATGGGGCTTATCTACAGTTTTGTATTTTGCTGGGGAGGGGAAGAAAGGAAACACGGGCTAGGCGAGAGGGGGTCCTGATTTGGTTGGTGGAGTGATGAGGTTGCTTCCATGGGTCCGCAGGTTAGGCAGAAAAAGACAGGGTATTGAGAGATTATGGGATATGGGAAGGGTAGTGCAGCAGGGATTGAGTGGAGCAGGGGATGGGGAGAGTGGGGGGAGGGAGGAATAGAGTGGTATGGGGAAAGGGGGGAGTCTCTCAGTCTTGTTGGTGTGGATGTGTTTTGAATGGGGATGTGCCTGGATGGGTTGAGGTGTATGAAGATTGGTTCCAATGCTCAAGGTGGTTACAATAAATGTTAAGGGCGCAAATGAACCAAAGAAGTATTCCATACTGTTTAAAGAGGCAGAGAGTTTTGGGGGAGATATCTTTTTTCTCCAGGAGACCCATCTTCAAATGGGCAGTTTGCTGTGGCTATGTCACAGGCCATTTAAGGAGATCTGGGGAGCTTCTCATGTCGCTGGCAGCAAATGGAGGAGGGTTGCTATACTCTTTCATCATACTTTGCAGGTAGACTTGGTGGGCATTGAACATGATTGGAAGGGGTGCTAGATTTTCTTGAATGTGAATATAAGGGGGGAGTTATAAACTTTAGCCAATATATAGGCCCCTAATGATAATCAAGCAACTTTCTTTAAGGGGGTTAAGACCTCATTGGCAGCATTCACAAAAGGGCCTAAGATTTTGGGTGGGGATTGTAATGCTTGCCTACAGTTGGATAGTACGGGGCATCGAGCCCAGCATGATTGTAATGCAAATAAAGCCTTGCGAGGTTTACTCTCCGAGCTAGGCCTTTGGGATGTGTGGAGAGAGTTTCACCCTGGATACAGGGAGTATTCATATTTCTCGCCAGCCCACCAGGTATACATATGAAGAGATTATTTGTTGGTGGACCACAGGCTGAGATCTCGGATCAGAGCCGCAGGGATTGGTGGAGTACATCTTCGAGATGTGGAATCGGTACTATGCACATATTGGGATGTTATGCTAGGGGAGAGACTCTTGAGTGGTGATTTGTGGTCAAGGGGGATGAGTTAATTTTCTACGGTGGGTAGGGCGAAGACAGCTTGGGATAGTTTTCATTATTATTTTCTCTATAATTTGTACTGTTTTTCCTTTTGTTATGGTTCTTTGGGGTTAAACAAATAAGATTTTAAAGATATGGCTGTAATGAGTTGCTGGATGTTGTATAGATGGTCCACACTATGTAATGGGAGATGTGAAGCTGCAATGTGCTGGACTTTGAAAATAAAAAAATAAAAAACAAAGTTGAGCCAGTCACAATTTTAGGCTGACTGCATCTATGGACTTGCAACCCTGCCTTTCATAGAAAATAGCCGAACTGCAAGTACATAGATGCAGTGGGTGAAAAACCTCATGTACCCTGGACCCCATCCCCTCCTCCTGGCTACTTGCCCCTCATCTGGTACTTCTCCCCCCGATCCTCACCATGTTCAATTCGAGACTCTCCACAGGTACCTTTCCTTGCCCCTGGAAACACCACTGATACGTCCTATCCTTAAAAACCCCTCGCTTGATCCTCTGGTTCCCGCCCACTATCACCCTGTTTCTAATCTCCCCTTTCTCTCTAAACTTCTAGAAAAAATAGTCTTTGCTCAGCTTTCACACCACCTTGACTCCACTAACTACCTCCACCCTCGTCAGTCCGGATTCCGTCAGGGCCATAGTGTTGAGACAGTTTTGCTTGCTTTCACTAACGCACTGCATGTAGCTCGTGATCGTGGTGACATTTCGGTGGCGGTTGCACTTGACCTCTCAGCAGCATTTGACTTGGTAGACCACTCTCTTCTTCTCTGTCGCCTACGGGATGCAGGGCTCTGTAGTGTTGTCTATCGTTGGTTCCACTCTTTCCTCTCCTCCCGATCCTGCACAGTTCTCTCCTCTTCTCCCTCTATCCCTCCTTCAGACCCATTTCCTCTTCCTTTGTGGGGTTCCTCAGGGTTTGGTGCTGGCCCCCCTCCTCTTCAATATTTTCCTTGCCCCTCTCGCCCTCCTAATTCAGCAATCTGGCATCTCCGCGTTCAACTATGCAGACGACATTGTTCTATTACACCATACCTCGTCCTCCTGTCCTGACCTTTCTGTATTAAATTCCTGTCTCTCTTCTGTGGCCAACTGGCTAACCCAAAACTGCCTCCATTTCAACCTCACTAAGACCGTCGCAATCTGGTTCTCATATGATTCTCCACCTCCTTCACTCGCCCCTTCCTTTTCTGGTACTTCCGTCCCCTTAGTCACCACCTTTCGTTATCTCGGGGTTCACTTTGACCCTGAGCTCTCATTCCAGGACCATATCTCACACGTCTCCAAAACGTCCTTTTTCTTTCTTAGGCAAATTCGAGCCATTCGTCCATTCCTCACTTCTACAGCTCTCACCACCCTATCACTATCTCTAGTCATGTCACATGTGGATTTCTCAAATTCTGTATTTCTTGGTCTTCCTAAATCTCAACTATCTCGGCTCCAAAGGATTCAAAACACTGCAGCCCGTCTTGTTACCCACGCCACCCTCCGTGACCATGTAACTCCATTGCTTTTCCACCTCCACTGGTTACCTATCTCTGTCCGCTCCCAATACAAACTGCTTACCCTGGTCCACAAAGTTCTCTACACTAGCACCCCTCAATATTTAGCAGACCTCATCAACTTTCACTCTCCCAGGCACACTCCTCGTTCCTTCCACCTCAACCGCCTCACCCTTCCTTCCCCTTCATCTGCCCACCTGCAATCCACCCGTTCCTCTACCTTTTTCTTCACCGGCCCTGCTCTTTGGAATGCTCTCCCCTCCTCCTTACGTTTAGAGACCCACCACATCACTTTCAAGCAAAACCTGAAGACCCATCTGTTCTCCCTGGCATTTGACCTTCCCTCCCCTTTCGTGTGATTTTCTTGCTTTTCCCATCGTTTCTACCCTGGATTATGTGTCCTTCTGTCTCGTCTTATCTCTTCTCTCCCTTCTTCTTTCCTGTCAAAGAATTGTAACTTCTTTTCCTATTTCCGCTGGTCCCCGGCCTTGACTTTCTTTTGTTTTTTGAAAATTGTACACCGCCTTGATTTCTGTAGAAAGGCGGTTTTATCAAATTTAATAAACATAAACATAAACATAAACCAGGACTAGGTCAAGCTTCTCTCTCTGACATGAAGGAGTTTGAAAGCGATGTTTTGGATCAGTTATAAACGGCGGATGTGGCACTGAGGAAGACCAGAGAAAAAGTGGGTGATGATTAGTGAAAGCAAAAGTAGGCAAATGGAGGGTTGATCGAGGAGCTTGCAGATGGAGCAGATCTGACACAGGACAGTAAAACGTCTAACGGTGGAGAAAATGTGATGGGAAAAGGAGGGCCGAGAGTCAAAGAATACACGAAAGATCTTGATCTTGTCTTGGAAGTGGAGCAGGGTACCATGAATGGAAGGGGGGACAGGAAGGGAGAGGGGAGCAGGATTAGCAAAGAGAAGACAGGTAGTTTTGGAGGTATTGAGTTTTAGCCCATGACTGGAGAGCCAGTCAGCGATAGAATTAATCTTGAGGGAAAGCTGGGAAATGACAGCTGTAGAGTGCGCAGGGAGTTGAAAAGGAGCTGGATATCATCAGCATACATGAAGAATGTAATGTCCAAAGATGCAATGAGGAATGCCAAGGGGGCCAGAAAGATGGTATGTTATGCTCTTACAATGTGTTCTTCAATGATACTAAGGGGTAGGTTTACTAAAATGCGGTAGTGTACTGTACATTTACTCCGAAAACTTAGTGTGGGGGTGTTGCTAGAGTCATGCTAACAAATGGGGGCATGCATGGCATGTCCCCATGCAATTTGTTCAGGTGCCGCACTACTCCCATGCTACGCTATTTGTATTTACTTTGGGGCCAATTCTGTTGTAGACATTCTGCCCCTATACAGCCGGGCAAAAGTGGGATGTGCAGTGGTAACACCCAATTATGATCCCATAGGGGCTAGTCGTGCCCATGGGATCAGAATTGGGTTTACCAGCCTGGATGTGCAGGCTGGGCCCCGATTCTGATCGGCTGCATGTCTGGCATCTATCCAGCTAACTCAGCCAGGCTCCTGAATGGAGCTGCAATGCCATGGCGTCCTGTTGCCATGGCGTCCATTCAAAAGCCGCAATCACCGGCCACTGCCGAAAACCTCCTTTCCCCATAGCCTGACCCATGATTTGGCCTCTCATGGCCAGGGTCGGGCTGTGGGGATGCTCCTGTACCCCTCTCCTGTCCGTCACCACCAGCTGCCACAGTCACCCCATATCTTGGTGATTTGAAAGAGGTGGAATAAGTCCCCTGTCTAACAGGCTGAGCCCCAATGTATAGAGCCAACCTCGGGATTAGCTCTGTACGTCCAGGGTCATGGCCTGCCCACACCCTGTCCTCGCTTTGCCTCCAGACCGCCCCTACCATAGGCTCCCGGTACAACACTGCTATATGTATGGGGAGCCTTTGCACCGGGATCAGCACGGGGATGAATAGCGGGGCTGTTTGTGGTGCAGAATGACCCCCTCTGAGTGCAGGTATCACCACTCATTGAGGTGAGCCACCTATTGACTGTAACATTGATGGTAAGTATATGCTAAAGAAAGCCCTGCTAACCGCCATATGCAGTTCATGCCCCCTGCTCTGTCCCTAACCCACCCAGTCTCTTCCTAAACTGCACTAAGTAGTTAGTGAGGACTTTTTATTGTGGCTGCATTTTTAGTGCATGTTGGTTTTATCGTGTGGTAAACCCCATGTTAACCATTAGTGAAATTTAGTGAACATGCTCCTAAATGTGGTATGCATGCTCAGAATATTCCAGTACCAATATTCCTTCCCAGCCCACCCCCTAATAATTGTTTGAAGCTCTTTGGGGACATTGATTTTCTGGTGGCATCTTCCTTAGCTTTGGTCTGGGGTTCAATAATCAAAAGTGGAATATCCCCTCTCGCATGCCCTTTCCTTCTTCAAATAAAAACACCCAGCTTCAGGACCCCCCAGGATCCCCTCACTCTTTCAGAAATTTGACACCCCCCCAGGTTGCAGGTTTGGTGCTGCCATCTTCCAACATGGCTGCACTTGACCTCTAGCATTATGTCAAAATGTACCTCAGTGGATCACAATGAGAAATGAGGGATCTGTAGGTTACAATCCATGACTCCTCCAATTAGTGAATTCTGATTTGCTTTGGTGTTTGAGAGCTTCCCTAGTTATTTATGGGTCACCTAGTAATGTTTGACATTCCTATTAATGTTGATGGATTTCAACCATCTCTATGAATATTTCTATGCTTTCCTTAGATATGAAACAACCTATTTCCCTGTTGTATTTCTTTCTCAGTGAGTGTTATTATGGTTCTAATTTATTTCTCCCCAGAAATCTTTTATTTCTTCCATTTTAAACTTTTTTAATAAATAATATGTATTTTGCATTATTGCTGTTACATGAGTGTTGAAAAATTCTCCTCCTTTGGTACCACTTTTCATCTATGCATAGTATGTTTATAATTTCTTTTCAGTTTTGCATGATATGTTTATAATTTACGGGATACAGCATACTAATACATAGAAATATAGAACATGAAAACAGATAAAGACCATACGGCCTGTCTAATTTACTCAGCCACACCATCTGCTCGGTTTGACAATCCATTCCTCTGAAGAAAGCAAAAAAAGCTCAATTTTCCTTTCTGTTGGTGGTCTATTTTTGTGAGTTAAATGCTGTGATCCAACCTTGCTCTGGCTTTGGTCGGAAAAATGAGGAATACAGATACTGTATTACATTAAATTAAACTTCATTTTAAGTATAGAGGGCAATTTTCAAAAGCCATTTATATAAGTAAATGATGATCTAGCTGCAAAAATTATCCATCTGAAAATTGCCTTTTTTCACGTAGATAAAAGTATGCTCACTGTGAAACAAAGCACATATTTTTGAATGCATTTTGAGGACATTTTTCAAATGGCAGAAGGAAATAACAAATGCAGATTGCATTTTCAAATCTGCATGCATTATTTTCATTGACAAAGAGCCTGCAGAAGATCAGAGACAAATGTCAGCGGGAACTTTAGAACTGCAACAGGTTTCCAAGTAATATTTTTGCTTTGAAATCTGGTGCAAAGGCCACAAGGAAAAAGTACTTGTGGACTTTCACCCAATGCCAAAAGTTTGAAAACTGCTCCTAATGACTAAGCAGAGAATTATTTCAAAAATGTCAAAACCAGTTTGGGCTCAGAAATATCATGAAATGTGCCTAGTTACTAAAATGTAGCAAGTTTTTGCAGTTACCACACATTAATTGGCATGGCAACTGTAAAATCTCTGTGTTAGCTGTTGAGAGCGTTCCAAGCATCTTTCCATACAGTTAAAAATGAAGAAATGCCTTTACTCTACATATAATGCAATGCAATTGGGTATACCTTTATAGATGGCAGGCTATCTGCGGCATTAACAGTTAACATGCATTAATAGTTACCATATGTTAAGTGCAAGGTGTAGTCTCTGCCCATTCATCACCCATTGCCTACTCTGGATTAGCATTGAACCGTTATTGTGGGCTCATGCTGTAACCACACTATTTTTCTTGCATTAAACGATTAATATAGCCTAGCAAATAGCCCCCAAAATGAATAGAATGTTGGTGTTTAATTTGGTCTCAAGCTTGGTAAACTGCTGAAACATAGCTACTACAGTCATTCAGAGCAACTTTATTCAAAGAAATTGTGCATGACAGTGAATCGTCATATTGGAGGTATCTGGGCATCTTTGTGGATGAGGAATTGTGTATCTGTTAATGCCCAACCTATATTTTAAGCACAAACAAGAGAAAGAGTGGAGGGGGGGGGGGGAACAAAAGAATTGGAACAGAATTTATTATGTCCGACACGGCCGTGTTTCAGCAGAGGATGCCTACATCAGGAGAAAGTTTAATAAGACAGAAAACTTATTTATTTAACCAGTTTTCTATACCGTCTTATCCTTCAATCGAAGAGGTTTACATTAAATAAACATATTCAGAAAATTACATTTATGTATAAATGAATATAAAGTTAAACAATTTTAATCAATTTGAAAATAAAAACATACATACCAAGGCAGGAAGTCAGGTAGTCATAAAAATGAAAAATATAAAACATGTGGAGCCCGATTCAGAAAGAGGCACATCCGGGCTGTCTGGACAGTCCCAAACAGGACGGGCCCCTTAGGACCCGATTCTGTAACACGGGAGCAAAACATTCCCATGACATACAGAATCGGGCTTGAGGGCGGCCTAGCATGCTCCTGCAGTGATGACCCGCTTCTTCCCTGCTGCCTGACCCACGGCTGTGCAGCCGGAGCCTGGATTAGGCAGTGGGGACCTACCTGGCCCCGGCCCCGGCCCCGGGGGAAGGGGTTCTGACTCTTATTGCCCAGTTTGTGCTACTTATTCTACCTTTGAGGTGGAATAAGCAGCACGTTCCCCCTGACCCCACAGGACGTACAGGGCTGTGACCGGAATCGGCCCAATACATCCTGCTGCCTCGGCCCACCCCCTCCTGCCCCCTGCCAGTTCTCCCCATACTGCTGCTCTAGCCAGGCGGGGAGGTCCTGAGGGGGAATAGTGGCAGGATGGCTTGCGGGCACGTCGGCTCGCCGAATCAGGCCCATAGTATGATTAAGTGTAGAGGAACAGATTATATTGCAGAAAAATCAAACTTGTGATATAGGGAATATGTGGTACAGTGAACTTAGGTGCACATCCAAAAGTGTAAAAGTGAATAACAATTATACTTACATCTGCCAAAAAATTCCAAAAAACGAAACAAAATCCTACAAAAGGGTTCAAATGAAAGAATGTAAGGGTGTAACAAAAAATATATATATATAACAAGGAGATATACAAATCATAACAAAAATGATGCCCAGCAATATTGTAAAATTATGTGTGTGTGTGTGTCCCTTTGAGAAAATGCTGATTCCTGGTGGCCCAGCAGCCCCTGGGGTTTCTTGCTAGTGTAACTGGTGTGATTTCTGAATGATGCAAGCACATCAAGCCCTGGTTGTTGAGGCGTCCATGCCTATACCAGCTCCTGACCATGAATAAGATGCAAAAAAGAGCTTGATTCATGGCTGCAATGCTTCCGGAGGAAAAGCAAAATGTACTTACATCTAAGCAGTTAATATTTAAACTGGCTCGCCAGGCATAGCCTCTCCATAAATTAAGACAAAACTGAAATCCTCCACATCACCAGAGATACAACATTTCCCCCCCCCCCCCACCCCCCAAACATCCCTGAAAGTCCCTGGTGCTGAACTACAGGTCAAGACACACATTAGGTATCTAGGAATAATACTGGACCAGGACCTTACCTCCAGCCCCAGCCGTACATCAGTAACATAATAAAACTTGTCTACTACTAGATCAGAACCCTACAACATCTATGACCACTACTGAATGCCAATGACAGTCTTCCAAACCCTGGTTTTCCCACACTTGGACTATTGCAACATAAACTTCCAAGGATTACCGAAATACATGTTGCAATCATTACAGATGGCACAAAATATTGCAGCACGCATTATCCATGCCGCATCCAGAACAGACCAGATAACACCATTACTCAAGCAGCTCCATTGGCTCCCCATACTGAGCCAAACAAAATATAAGGTCCCACTAACCACTTTCAAAGTAACACACAACTTATCCTCAGAATTTCTGCAATCTCTCCTTCACAAAACACCAGATAATAGAACCAATACACAAAACACCTTCGATATCCCAACATTAAAAATGAAGACTTCTCTGACCACCTCCAACTGAACCTTCTTCCTGTATTCTTCATACATCTGAAACATGCTCCCCAACAGCATATGAGTCACACCTGGCTTGAAAGACTTCAGAAGGAAACTTAAAATGCATCTCTTCAATTAATACTTTGACAGTGAAACCTAATCCCCTCTTACCACTTAACCCAAATTCCCACTAGAACTATCATAATAATTGAATCTCAGATGTAATTAGAGTAACTGATACCTCAATAGTTGTTCAAAGTTCAAGTTACCTGTTTGCCTCTTCAGTCTTCCAAGTTCTACTTTCTCATTATATGTAACAGTTTGAAACTTGTTAATCTGTAAACCGCTATGACTCTGAGATAAAGCGGTATATAAAAATAGCTAAATAAATATAGGGCCCGAAGGCATTTACACATAACTTCCCTAGTTACATGTAAATGCCTTATCCAGGATTTTCGAAGGGCACCTATACGGGTGGTGCCCTTTGAAAAACCCAGCTATAGTAACATAGTATATGACGGCAGATAAAGACCAATATGGTCCATCTAGTCTACCCAGCAAGGCAGGAAGAGTAGGTGCGCTTGCCACTCCATGCAAGTCACCTCTCCCCATGCCTTTGTTTAGGGGTGTACTCACCACTTTGTGTAGGTCATCTCTATTTGATCAGATATAAGAGATAGTTGTGCATATTTTGATTTTATCCTGTTGCTGTAAAGCAGCGGTTCTCAACCTGTGGGTCGCGACCCCAACGGGGGTCGCCACAGGATTTAGCGGGGGTCGCTTAGCCTCCACCAAGTTTTAAAAAAAAAATTAAGATGTGCACAAGTTGCTGCCGAGTCCGCTTCTCGGCGGCAGCAGCAAACTCCGGCAAACTCACCGCCTTCTTCTGCAGCCGCGGCTCCCTGCCTCTTAGGGAACCGCGGCTGTACTTGTAAAATCGTTGTGGAGCCCTTCCTGTCTCGACGGGCTCCGTGCAGCATTGTCCCGCCTCCAAAGGAAGTGGTAAACAACTTCCTGTGGAGGCGGGACAATGCTGCATGGAGCCCATCGAGACAGGAAGGGCTCCTCATTGTTTTTACCGGTACAGCCGCGGTTCCCTACGAGGCAGAGAGCCGCGTCTGCATTAGACGGGAGGCAGACAACCTGCAACACGGCTGACATCGACTGAGGGGGGCTGACATGGTGGGAGGGGGGCTGACATGGACAGATGGAAGGATGGGGCTGACATGGAGGGAGGGGGCTGATATGGATGGATGGAGGGAGGGGGCTGACATGGACAGATGGAGGGAGGGAGGGAGGGAGGGAGGGAGGGGGCTGACATGGACAGATGGAAGGATGGGGGCTGACATGGAGGGAGGGGGCTGATATGGATGGAGGAGGGAGGGGGCTGACATGGACAGATGGAAGGATGGGGCTGACATGGGGGGAGGGAGGGAGGGGGGCTGACATGGACAGATGGAAGGATGGGGCTGACATGGAGGGAGGGAGGGAGGGGGGCTGACATGGACAGATGGAAGGATGGGGGCTGACATGGAGGGAGGGGGCTGATATGGATGGATGGAGGGAGGGAGGGAGGGAGGGAGGGAGGGGGCTGACATGGACAGATGGAAGGATGGGGGCTGACATGGAGGGAGGGGGCTGATATGGATGGAGGGAGGGGGCTGACATGGACAGATGGAAGGATGGGGCTGACATGGAGGGAGGGAGGGAGGGGGGCTGACATGGACAGATGGAAGGATGGGGCTGACATGGAGGGAGGAGGGAGGGAGGGAGGGAGGGGGGCTGACATGGACAGATGGAAGGATGGGGCTGACATGGAGGGAGGGAGGGAGGGAGGGGGCTGATATGGATGGATGGATGGAGGGAGGGGGCTGACATGGACAGATGGAAGGATGGGGGCTGACAGGGAGGGGGCTGACAGGGAGGGAGGGAGGGAGGGATGGGGGCTGATATGGATGGATGGATGGAGGGAGGGAGGGAGGGATGGGGGCTGATATGGATGGATGGATGGAGGGAGGGAGGGAGGGAGGGAGGGTGGCTGACATGGACTGATGGAAGGATGGTGGCTGAGAGGGAGGGATGGATGGAGGGAGGGGGGCTGACATGGACGGATGGAAGGATGGGGGCTGACGGAGGGAGGGAGGGAGGGGACTGACAGGGAGGGAGGGAGGGAGGGAGGGAGGGATGGGGGCTGATATGGATGGATGGAGGGAGGGAGGGAGGGGGCTGACAGGGAGGGAGGGAGGGATGGGGGCTGATATGGATGGATGGATGGAGGGAGGGAGGGAGGGAGGGGGCTGACAGGGAGGGAGGGAGGGATGGGGGCTGATATGGATGGATGGAGGGAGGGAGGGAGGGATGGGGGCTGATATGGATGGATGGAGGGAGGGAGGGAGGGATGGGGGCTGATATGGATGGAGGGAGGGAGGGAGGGAGGGAGGGGGGCTGACATGGAGGGAGTAGGCTGGCATGGACAAAGGGGAGAGACATGGGGACATACTGGACAGACGGGATAAATGCTGGACAGAGGCGAGAGACAGTGCGGGTTAGGATTATAATGGGCTGATGGGGGTGCTAGCACTGGTAATGGGCAGATGGGGGGGCTACGAATGGTAATGGGTTGATTAGGGAAGGCTAGGACTGGGAATGGACTTATCAAGGGGGGGTAGGACTGGTAATGGACTGATGGGGGTCTAGCATTGGAAATGAGCTGATCAGTGAGGTTAGGACTGGAAATGGGCTGATTTTGGGGAGCCTAGCACTGGTAATGGGGTTGAGGGGGGGACTAGCACTGGAAATGAGCTGATGGGGGGTAGGACTGGTATTGGGCTGATTAGGGGGGGGGGTAGGACTGGTAATGGGGTTGAGGGGGATTAGCACTAGAAGTGAGCTGATTAGGGGGCTTTGACTGGGAATGGGCTGATTGTGGGGAGGGGAGGATAGAGCTGCTGACCCTGGAAGAAAACTGGGGGCTAAGGCTACAAGTGGGCTGATACAAGGGGATGGGAGCATGGAACTGAAAGGGAGTGGATCTGAGAGGGGCTGCCATGGTATTTGTACTAGAAGGGACTGATCAGTGGGGAAGGAGGGGGACTGGAAGGGAATGGACACCAGTGGCAGTCATGGGAATGCAAGTTGACATTGGAAGGTACTGGGAGTGAGGACTGGAAAGGGGCTGA
The DNA here is from genome assembly GCA_033557465.1 of Ichthyophis bannanicus. Classification (NCBI taxonomy): domain Eukaryota; kingdom Metazoa; phylum Chordata; class Amphibia; order Gymnophiona; family Ichthyophiidae; genus Ichthyophis; species Ichthyophis bannanicus. The sequence continues at coordinate 33,278,977 of CM066050.1, read as the reverse complement.
TACTGGGGAGGGTTACTGGGACTGGAAATAGGCTGATGGAAAGAAGTGAAGAAAACAAAAGAGATAAGAACTGGCAGATGGACCATAGACCACAGAAAGAGAGCTAAGAGAAGACAGGAAAGCAGAAGCCTCAGATCGGGACCAGCATGATCAGAGAATAAATTGGTCAGACAACAAAGGTAGAAAAAATAATTTTATTTCATATTAGTGATTTGACTACAAAATCATCATAATTTTGAAATCAAATATTGTTACTTGTTGTTTTGATTATTTAAATAAGTATTTTATAAATAAAAACATATTGCAAAGGCCTATAATATATTAATAATTCAACAAATGATTACAGCGACAATGCGTTAACGGTAAAGGAAGAGAGACGCATTTGATTTTATCATTGGGGGTCACCACAAGTTGACCAACGGTAAAAGGGGTCACGGTACAAAAAAGGTTGAGAACCACTGCTGTAAAGGGATCCACTGTGTCTGTCCCATGCCATTTTGAATTCTGTCACTGTATTTGCCACCACCACTTTCATCGGGAGGGCATTCCAAGCATCCACCACCCTTTCTGTGAAAAAGTATTTCCTGACATTGCCTTTGTTTTCCCCCTTGCAGCTTCATGTTATGCCCTCTAGTTTTACAGTTTCCCCATCTTTGGAAGAGGTTTGTTTGTCCATTAATACTCTTTAAGTATTTAAAGGTCTGAATCATATCTCCCCTGTCCCTCCTCCAGTGTACATATTTAGGTCTTCAAGTCTCTTCTCATAAGGCTTCTGATGCAGGCTCCAAATCATTTTGGTCGCCTTCCTCTGAACCACTTCCAGTCTTTTTATATCCTTTGCAAGATACGGTCTCCAAAACTGAACACGGTATTCCAAATGAGACCTCACCAGTGACTTCCCAAGTAGCTCTTCCTTTCTGCTGGTAATTCCTCTCTGTATGCAACCCAGCATCCTTCTGGCTTTTGCCACCACCTTGTCACACTGTTTTGCCACCTTTCAAACATCAGAAGCAATCACTCTGAGGTCCTGCTCCTGGTCTGTGCACACCAATCTCTCTCCCCCCCCCCCCCCCCATCGCATACAAATGAACAAGTGGGAATCAAACCCTTGTCCCCTGCTTATGGAAACATTGCACTAACCAGTAGGCTACACCTAATGTGCACAGATGCTATAAGCTTAGCATCAGGCATTCTGGGGTGGAGCGGAAGCGGGCCATGGCACTACCCATGTAGCACCGATTTTCGATGATACATGGTTAGTGCTCTGTATCTTAAAGATAGGCATGGGAAAACCTCGCCTATCTTTAAGGTGCTGGGGCTAACCATGCAGCATCGAAAATCGGTGCTACACGGGTAGCTCTTGCATCTTCCTGGCTGTGTGGCGACACCTGAATTTTCAATGCCTGGGCCGCATATGACCCCAGCATGGAAAATACAAATAAGGCAGGAGGGGGGCACATAGCACTGCCCAGCTCAGAATCAGGCCCATAGTTTATTATTTTGATATACTGTCTATAGCATTCGGGACCTGTATGTATTTCTCTGTCCCCAAAGGGCTCACAATCTAAGGTTGTACCTGAGGCAATGGAAGGTTAAGTGGCTTGCCCAAGGCTACAAGGAGCATCAGTGGGACTGAAACCACAGTCCCTCCAGCCCAAGGTTGCTGTCCCCCAGTGGGGCTTGAACTAGGGTTCTTCTGGGCTGAGACTACTGCCCCAACCACTAGGCCACTCCTCAGCCAGGAAATCAATGTTATGACTGAAGAAATCTGTCCGTAAATAGTATATTACGCCAAGTATATTACTCCAAACATATTTCAATGCATAATCAAACTCTGGGATAAGCAACATGGAATCGGTGTATCTTTTTGGGAACCTTACAGGTACTTGTGACCTGGATTGGCCACTGTTGGAAGCAGGATGCTGGGCTTGATGGACCCTTGGTCTGACCCAGTTTAGCATATCTTACGTTCTTATGTACAGTACTGTCCCACCACCTCGTATCTGAGTATCTGATATAGCAAGGCAGGACATGCTAGTCTCATAACATACAGTATAAATCACCTCATGAGCACAGAGGAGTTTTCTTGTTCGTATATCTAGCTTTTCAAGATATTTCAGAGCCTAGTCTACAATTCCTATGCTACACAAGAAAAAGCTAGTAGATGGCTTATATCTTATTCTTTGATTTTAGTGCACTTTTCAGTATCAGCTTCCATCTCTTGCAATACTCTTTATGGGTCTTTTCTCTAAGTCCTTTTTACTGGATTACTGCGTCTTCCTCTACTCCTAGATATTTATACAAACCTTCTTGTTCCAGTTCCAGTTCCGAGATGTTTTTCAATTTTCCTCAGCTTTCCTCCAAGAAAGATTGACTTTGCACTTTTGTCGAGACCAAAAGTTCTCCTGATGTCATCGGAAACATTTTTTACTAAACCGAGTTAGTTATTCTGCTAGATGTGGATCACTGGGACTATACCGCTTCATGTTGTTTACAAGCAATAGGTGTGATGTCATCTTTTTGTCTTTGCCAGCTTGAAGATTAAGGCTAAACCTATACAAGAGGTTAAGAAGCACCCTCAAAGAATTAAGTGCTATACAAGAGTGGTGACAAGGTGTTTCCCTGAAATATTCCTCACTGAATCTTTATTTTGGGAATGGTGAACTGTCAATGTGCATACTGTAGGTGAGTGGTTACCACATTATCATAGTGAATCTGATGTACTCAATCAATTTAGAATTTATTTTGTACATTTCAAGGCAATTTACTATCCAGGAGTGCAGGACACTATAAAAGGCTTTCTTATAGTCAATCCACGCTACACAGAGATTTCTATTTTGATGAACAGTAGCTGGTCTTTAGTTCTGTATATTCCCCTCCAGGGCCAGCCCTAGGCATGTTTGGGCATGTTGCTCACATAGACCCTGCTCCACCAGAGTCTCTGTGGTCCGTGAGTTTCTCCTTTTGCTTCTTCCCAGCTCTACTGCTACCGCTAACATCTTCACAGTTGCCACTGTCGCTGCTGCTGCTACCACAATCGCCATCCTCTGACCATCCCAAGTGCCACTGCTACCGCCGCAATCACCATCCACCCAACCACCTAACTGCCATTCACCCACTCGAAAGGAGGTGCTTTCAATTTACTCTTCCTCCCTAATGACTTGCTCTATCCCTTGTACCCCATTTCCCCCTCATCCACCCCGGTCCCGTGATCTGACCACTACCTAATAACCTTCACCCTTCCAACTCTACGGCTTAAACATCCCCCCCCCTCCCAAACCCCCTTCAACAAGAAGATTCACAACCTTCAACAAAGCCTCTTTCATTCAGCAGACTGTCCCCACCTTGACTCAAGCTCTTCACCATTCAGACCTCGACATGTTGGTACAATCCTGGAAAACTATCATCCCTGAAGCCTCTAAGGCTCCATCCCGCGCCGCCGCCAAAACCCATTAGACTCATGCTTCATGGTACTCAACCCTCCTCAGAGAGCAGAAATGTTCCCTTAGAAGACTCGGGCGAAGGTGGAGGAAATCTAAAGACCCGCAGCTCCGAGCTATCTACTTAGAACAACGTACAGCCTACTCCACTAATACCCTCAATGCCAAGCGTGAACACCACAACAACATCCTCCTCCGTGCCTTGAACAAGCCAAGGGAACTATTCAACCTCATCAGAACTCTCACGAGTGATCCATCCCAACCCTATCAAAACAATATCATCCACCCTCAAGTTATGGTGGACTTCCTTACATCTAAATACTAGCTCCCTGGTTCTTCTACCCTCATCATATCTCCTTCTACCACCCCAACTTCTCTTGCAAATGTGGACCGCATTCATAGATGCCCCCTTGAAGAACTGCTGAGTATCATCTCCCACATCAATGCCACCACTTCTCATCTTGATCCCTGCCCAGTAACTTGGATCAAGCAAACAAAGACACTAATGTTACCATTCATCTCTACCATCCTAAGGGCATCACTCACCCAAGCCTAACTTCCACCTATCTCAAGAAAGCCTCTGTGAGACCCCTCTTAAAGAAACACAACTTCGATCCCAACTCCCCTGCATCATACAGATCCATAGTCAGCGTACCTTACCTTTCCAAAATAATTGAAAAAGCAGTCCAAATTCAGCTTCAAGAACATGTAGACAGATATGCCCCACTTTATCACAATCAACATGGTTTCCGCTCCTACCACAGTGCCGAAATACTACTTACCTCCCTCTTAAACATACTCATTTCTGGAACAGAAAAACCCCTCTCTGGTTTCGTGCTGCTATTTCTTGACATTTTTTTAAGTAATTGTGAACCGCTTTGGTACATTCTGTGTGAGCAGTATATTAAGTTCCTAATAAAGATAAAGACATTTCTGCAGCATTCAACACTGTATTCTACCAGACTCTTCTCAACCAGCTCAACTTGATCAGTGTTCAGGGCTTGCCACTGAAATGGATCCACTTCTACCTCTCCCAACAAATCCAACTGATAAGAATTGGCAGCCAGCTTAAGTACCTTACACCCTTCCCCAAAGAGTCCCACAGGATTCCGCCCTCTCCTCCCTCCTCTTCAACATCTACATTAGGCCCCTTTGCTACATTATTCAGAGGTTCAACATTGGATACCAACTTTATGCTGATGACATAATGATATTCACTCCATTCCGCACTACCTCCCCTGACTACTCCAGTCTTAGCATCTGCTTCAGCGAAATTGTATGATGGCTACAGCTTCATAATCTTACAGTCAGCTTCACCAAAACAGAGATCCTTCATGTGTCCAGAGACCTCAACTTCACACCTTCTCCAACCATTAAACTTGGAGATACCGAAATTCAAGACAGGCCTCAAATCAAATACTTGGGCATTATCCTGGATCACCATCTAAACTTCCAACCTTACATCAAGAATACCACCAAAAACATCTGCTTCAAGCTCCGAATTCTTCATAACCTATACCCCCTCCTACCTCCTGACAGCTTCTATGCAGTTTGCCAAGCCTCTATCACACCACTACTTGACTACTGCAACTCTGTCCTAAATGGGCTTCCCAAGGCTACCATTGCCCCCTACAGCTGGCCCAAAACACCGCAGCACATATTATAGCCGGAGCTTTTTCACCCACAGAGCCATCAGAGCTTTTTTCAACACCACCTCTCAACAACTCCAATCATTAATCAGACGTCCTGACAATAACAGACTTCATAGACAGAACGCTTTGAATCTGCTCCTTCCAGATTTGTAAGAGATCAAAACAAACACAAGAGCCTTCGAATTTTACACTCCCAGCACTTGGAACCAGCTACCCCCTGAAATATGCTGTATTCAATTTCACACCTTATTTAAAAAAACACCTCAAGACTCTTATCGTCAAAGAATGCTATCGTGCACTCCCACATACCATTCCCATTAACCCCCCTTGACCACCTAAGGCCATCTCAGCTCCCTCATGCTGTCTCCTACCTTAAACACCCCACTTTATCCACTCCTCTCCCTTTCCATCTCCCACCCCTTCCGATATCACAAGCATTCTGTAATATAGGTTTCAAAGTTATACCTCCCCTTTATCTTACCCCCTCCCTTTGTTCTAAGTTGCCCTTGTTTAACACTGTTCCACTTCAGCCATACTCAGCTTAAAGTTGCTTGTACATGTTTTCAATTGTTCTCTGTAAACCGTTTCTTGTTGTTCCATGTAGAACCTTTTGCTTGGTAAAAAAACAGTATATTAAAACCAGTTAAATAAATAAATAAATAAAAATAAATGGAATCTAATTACTCAAAGAGATGCGGGGACCTTTTCTTTCTGTGTGCCACTAATGGCTCTGCTGGTCTGCCCCTCTGAAACAGGAAGTACACATCAGAGGGACGGGACTGGTAGAGCTATCAGGCAGCACATGAGGAGGGAAGGTCCCGCTAGATCTCTTCCAGGGTTACTCTGGTTATTGCAGCCAACCACCACCCTCCCAGTATGGTAAGCTTCAGTCTTGGAGGTCAGTCTGTAAGGGAGGGGGCAGATTGGATGAATGATTGAATCTGAAGGGGGGAGGAAGAGTAGATGAGGAAGAGAACTGATGGTGTGAACCTGGGGTGAATGAGTCTGGCAGAAGAGAGGCTCGGGGGGGGGGGGGGGTGGCAGTGAGAGAAAACGAATGAACAAGGGGAGACTGAAATGAGTGAGTGAGTGAGTAAGAAGGTACTGAATGGATGAGTCGGGGGGGGGGAGAAAAGGAATTAGCTGGGGTTGGGGAGGGGAGATGAAGAATGGTTGAACCCAATGCAGGTAATCCTGAGGTTGAGCGTGGTTGAGAGAGAGGGAATGAGCTTGGAGTGGTGAACCAAGGAGGTAGAGAGGACAGACACAGAATAGTCTTGGAAAGCTTGAGAATGAGGGAGTGAACCTGGAGGGCTGTGAGAGGTGATAAGTCAAGAGTGAGTGGATGAGTGAATCTGAGGATGATTAAGCCTGTGGTGGGAGGTTAAGAAAGGGAGGGAGTGAGTCTGGGGAAGGAGAAAGGGAGGGAGTGAGTCTGGGGAAGGAGAAAGAAAGGGAGTGAGTCTGGGGAAGGAGAAAGGGAGGGAGTGAGTCTGGGGAAGGAGAAAGAGAGGGAGTGAGTCTGGGGAAGGAGAAAGGGAGGGAGTGAGTCTGGGGAAGGAGAAAGAGAGGGAGTGAGTCTGGGGAAGGAGAAAGAGAGGGAGTGAGTCTGGGGAAGGAGAAAGAGAGGGAGTGAGTCTGGGGAAGGAGAAAGGGAGGGAGTGAGTCTGGGGAAGGAGAAAGAGAGGGAGTGAGTCTGGGGAAGGAGAAAGTGAGGGAGTGAGTCTGGGGAAGGAGAAAGGGAGGGAGTGAGTCTGGGGAAGGAGAAAGGGAGGGAGTGAGTCTGGGGAAGGAGAAAGAGAGGGAGTGAGTCTGGGGAAGGAGAAAGAGAGGGAGTGAGTCTGGGGAAGGAGAAAGGGAGGGAGTGAGTCTGGGGAAGGAGAAAGAGAGGGAGTGAGTCTGGGGAAGGAGAAAGGGAGGGAGTGAGTCTGGGGAAGGAGAAAGGGAGGGAGTGAGTCTGGGGAAGGAGAAAGAAAGGGAGTGAGTCTGGGGAAGGAGAAAGGGAGGGAGTGAGTCTGGGGAAGGAGAAAGAGAGGGAGTGAGTCTGGGGAAGGAGAAAGGGAGGGAGTGAGTCTGGGGAAGGAGAAAGAGAGGGAGTGAGTCTGGGGAAGGAGAAAGGGAGGGAGTGAGTCTGGGGAAGGAGAAAGGGAGGGAGTGAGTCTGGGGAAGGAGAAAGAGAGGGAGTGAGTCTGGGGAAGGAGAAAGAGAGGGAGTGAGTCTGGGGAAGGAGAAAGGGAGGGAGTGAGTCTGGGGAAGGAGAAAGAGAGGGAGTGAGTCTGGGGAAGGAGAAAGGGAGGGAGTGAGTCTGGGGAAGGAGAAAGGGAGGGAGTGAGTCTGGGGAAGGAGAAAGAGAGGGAGTGAGTCTGGGGAAGGAGAAAGGGAGGGAGTGAGTCTGGGGAAGGAGAAAGAGAGGGAGTGAGTCTGGGGAAGGAGAAAGGGAGGGAGTGAGTCTGGGGAAGGAGAAAGGGAGGGAGTGAGTCTGGGGAAGGAGAAAGGGAGGGAGTGAGTCTGCGGAAGGAGAAAGAGAGGGAGTGAGTCTGGGGAAGGAGAAAGGGAGGGAGTGAGTCTGCGGAAGGAGAAAGGGAGGGAGTGAGTCTGGGGAAGGAGAAAGGGAGGGAGGGAGTCTGGGGAAGGAGAAAGAGAGGGAGTGAGTCTGGGGAAGGAGAAAGGGAGGGAGGGAGTCTGGGGAAGGAGAAAGGGAGGGAGTGAGTCTGGGGAAGGAGAAAGAAAGGGAGTGAGTCTGGGGAAGGAGAAAGGGAGGGAGTGAGTCTGGGGAAGGAGAAAGGGAGGGAGTGAGTCTGGGGAAGGAGAAAGAGAGGGAGTGAGTCTGGGGAAGGAGAAAGAGAGGGAGTGAGTCTGGGGAAGGAGAAAGGGAGGGAGTGAGTCTGGGGAAGGAGAAAGAGAGGGAGTGAGTCTGGGGAAGGAGAAACAGAGGGAGTGAGTCTGGGGAAGGAGAAAGGGAGGGAGTGAGTCTGGGGAAGGAGAAAGAGAGGGAGTGAGTCTGGGGAAGGAGAAAGGGAGGGAGTGAGTCTGGGGAAGGAGAAAGGGAGGGAGTGAGTCTGGAGAAGGAGAAAGAGAGGGAGTGAGTCTGGGGAAGGAGAAAGGGAGGGAGTGAGTCTGGAGAAGGAGAAAGAGAGGGAGTGAGTCTGGGGAAGGAGAAAGGGAGGGAGTGAGTCTGGGGAAGGAGAAAGAGAGGGAGTGAGTCTGGGGAAGGAGAAAGGGAGGGAGTGAGTCTGGGGAAGGAGAAAGAGAGGGAGTGAGTCTGGGGAAGGAGAAAGAGAGGGAGTGAGTCTGGGGAAGGAGAAAGGGAGGGAGTGAGTCTGGGGAAGGAGAAAGGGAGGGAGTGAGTCTGGGGAAGGAGAAAGAGAGGGAGTGAGTCTGGGGAAGGAGAAAGGGAGGGAGTGAGTCTGGGGAAGGAGAAAGAAAGGGAGTGAGTCTGGGGAAGGAGAAAGGGAGGGAGTGAGTCTGGGGAAGGAGAAAGGGAGGGAGTGAGTCTGGGGAAGGAGAAAGAGAGGGAGTGAGTCTGGGGAAGGAGAAAGGGAGGGAGTGAGTCTGGGGAAGGAGAAAGAGAGGGAGTGAGTCTGGGGCAGGAGAAAGGGAGGGAGTGAGTCTGGGGAAGGAGAAAGGGAGGGAGTGAGTCTGGGGAAGGAGAAAGAGAGGGAGTGAGTCTGGGGAAGGAGAAAGGGAGGGAGTGAGTCTGGGGAAGGAGAAAGAAAGGGAGTGAGTCTGGGGAAGGAGAAAGGGAGGGAGTGAGTCTGGGGAAGGAGAAAGGGAGGGTATGATTCTGAAGGGACATGAAGAAAGAGATGCATAGACTGGATGAAAAGGAAGGTGGCATGAGAGAAGGGAGGGATGTGAGCTGACACAAGGGAAGCGTAGAAAGAAGGGGAGGGAATGTGGTGATTTGCATACTTCACCCAGCCTCTCACTGTGCCTGCAGAGACAATTCACCCATTACCCAAATCAACCCACTCAGTCACACCCCCACCCCCACTCACTCACATACACATACATATCCCAACTATATACTTATAGATTTCCCTGCCTATCTACTGTAACATACCACACTTAATATCTCAACCACCCACTCAATGCACCCACACAGATCTCAACTACACACTTGTAAACATCCCTCCCACTCAGATAAAACATGCTGACCCATTTCCTCACCTGCACCCTTCCCCACCACTTGGTCACACATACTTGCACACAGAAGCCTTAATTATAAACTTACTGGCACCCTCTCTCATCCCTGTCCATTTCTTATTCTCCTCCTAAAAACATCAGTGGCTGTGCAGCAGAAATAATTTGAGAAGTTGAATCTGTGTGTTTGCAAGTCTGTGTGCATCAAGATGAGTACATCTGATAATTACTTTTAAAAACCAAGATTTACATATTTTTATGTTACTCAGGGATGGCCCGTCCACTAGGCAGACTAGGCGGCCATGTAGGGTGGCAGACCTCCGTAGGCAGCACAGCATGCATGGGCAGCCACCCCCCTCATGCTGAGCCATGCCACAGCCCCCCACTGGCTCTGATTCCAGTGGCGGTGTCGGCTTGGCAGTAGCGGCAGGTCATGTGTGTCAAAGCACATGACATGCCGCTGCCACCAAGCAGCTCTCTGACCCCACCGCCAGAATCAGTGGCAGCATGGCTCACCAAGGGGTGGGGGGGGGGGGTGGCGCAGCTCAGCATGCGGGAGGGGGCAGCATGTCAGGGTGTTAGAAACCCTTGGGCCAGTCCTAATGTTACTGAATATTTAGAAGAGACAGTGAATGTTTTGCTAATTATATTGAGTCTACTAAACACTGGCATGCAGTATCTACCGCAGCACCCATGTTATCCCCTATGGACACGGTGGAGGCACATCCTAATGTTTAATATCCATGGCCCTTTATATTTTAAATAGTACAGGGGGAAACCTATCAGTGTTTCTATTTCTCAGGTGTTATCTTGCATGTGGAGTCTGGCTTCTTGGGGTTTTAGTTCCATTTTTGTCTACACGTTTCTATTTTTAGTTTGTTGTCTCTTATTCTGTTCTTGGTGAGAGTCTGTCTATGTTCTAAGTGTATGACTGAGGCCATGTGTTCCGTTAGCATGGAGTTTCTATGTAGGAATCTGGTTTGTTCAGTCTACCCAGTAGGTGAATGGATGTTCTAGGGTCTATTGCAATATTTACCGTAATGCCCTTTTCTGGGTAGGCTCCTTGTGTGAGGTTTGGAAGTTAGTACTGTTTTTGAATGATAGATTTCCTCTATAGGTCCTTTGGTGTGGTTCTTGCTTTTTCTTTATGTTTCCTGTGTGCAGAAAACTATAGAGTGTTGAGGGTACTGGAAGTCTTTAAGATTTGCAGTTTTGCGTTCTTGATGCTGCCGACCTTACATTCCAATTATTTCATCGGTTCACATTCAAGGAAATCTTCATTGTTACTGATTTTGGAGTTTTTCCAGCTCTGGAAAATTCTAATTTGACCTGTGCACCAGGATCTTATATTCACAGCTACTGAGATTTTTTTTCTCCTTTTATACCTTCCTTCCTCATCATTAATCTAGTCGTTGCACTGAACAAATAAGTCCAGTATGTAAATATTTATGCAAATGAGGCCCCACGATAAGTCTGTGCACATGCCCCCCCCCCCCAACACCTATGGGCTGCCCATGCCCCCCTCCTATTACCCTACCAATCTTCTTCCATGTTATTGGAATTGATATGGTAATATATTTTGTCAGCATCTATTATGGTGAACAGTTTGTAGATTGTAGGTAGATAAGTTATTGGTCTATAATTTTTGGGAACATTACTTGAATCTCCCTTTGGCAGGAGAAGTATTTTTCCTATTATTAACCATTGTGGTGTTTAATCTTTCTGCCTGAGGAATTTATTTTTGCAGTTTGCAAGGGATGTTAACTGTTTGAGCCAAAATTTGGTCACTCCATCTGGGCCAGGGCTTTCCAGTTGGGGGCTCTTTTTAATCTATTTTCCAGTTCTTTTATTGTTACTCAAGCCAGTCCATAGCTTCGATGTTCATCTTTTCCAAATTCTCTCACATGCTGGATAGTCATTCTGCTTCTTGGTTAGGCTCTACAGGTTTATTGTATAAATTTCTCCAGAATTTTTCTGCATCATTCTTGGTTGGTAGCATTTTCACCTCATTAATGATCTTTCCAGTTCCCTTTCTTTTCTGTTTTTTTTCATGCCTCTGCAATGTTTGAGCTTCTTCTGTTAATTCAGCGTGGTTTATTTTGATGTTTTGGATCTTTTGCATTATCTTTGGTGATCCGGATCCTTTGAGATACCCATGCATCGTGGAACACCTTGACACATTTTATTCTTTCGTCAGTACATCTTTTCCAAGGAAGAGTTGTTGTTTTTCTCTTTGTTTCTGGCGCTGTGTCCTATTTGATAGAAACGTCTTGGTAAAAATGTTTGCTGCACAGTACTGGACCCGATTTATCTTTGTAATATCAATTGATGATTTCTTCATGTGAATTATGGCCTTTTAATTTTATTTATGGTTTTTTTGCCTTAGATATAAGGTGTAACTTTGGTAGTTGATCTCTCTCTTAAGCCACAGCCTACCTATCAATCTCAATGCAGGTCAGGAGGTCTACTGCCTACTCTTCAATCTCCTGATTTCTCTCCAGTCTTTCTAGCCCTGGGCCTTTCCACATTATTCAAGTCCTCGCCAACTCCCCCGCTACTCACAGAGCTATTCGGCATTTTCTCCTCATTCTGCCTCATATCAGTGGGTCCCTTTTGTTTGATGTTCTCATCTTCTCCTTTGCTGTCTTATCTAAGTGCTCAAGTTGTTGGAACAAATTCTTTTAAGCACTCCTTTCTGAACTCATTATCTGGTTCTCTTTCTGCGGCACTGCTCAGCTGTTTTAACACATCCTGACTCAGATACTTTTCTTTAATTTGTCCAGAAATCTTATATATGCCTTTTCCAGTTATCCGTTGAGATTTTTCATCTTTCTTCCAATTTTTGGCGAGCTCTCTTTGTGTATTTTCTGTAGTCATACAAACTCATAATGTATTCTGTTACTGTTTCTATGTTTCTATAAAGGAAAAAAGGGGACTGTTGTAGTGGTTGATATGGAAGGACAGATTAGATAGGCCTTGTGGTATTTTTCTGTTGTCATGTTTATATGTTTATATGCTGACAATATTATGATTTACTAACTTTTCTCAACTACACAAACAACTTATTTAGCAATAATAAACTGCTTTAATGCAATCTCACTTTCGTCATACGATCACAGACTCACAATAAATTACAAGAAAACAGAAGTGCTTTCCATAACAAAAAAACAAAACTTCTCCTCACCATCAACTCCGAAGCTTAACAATGCAGAACTAGAAGTAAAATCAGAAGTACGATACTTAGGAATTACCCTCAATCAATGTCACTGTATTATGGCAAATACAGTGACAGAATTCAGAATGTCATGGGACAGACAGCGGATCCCTTTATAGCAACAGGATAAAATCAAAATAAGAATAACTATCTGTTATATCTCAACAAATGCATTGACCTGCACAGAGCAGTGGGTACACTCCTAAACAAAGACATGGGGAGGGGGTGTGACCTGCACAGAGCGGCAGATGCACCTACTCTTGCCACCTTGTTGGGCAGACTAGATGGACCATATTGGTCTTTATCTGCCATCATATACAATGTTACTATATGTTGCGGGGATGGATGTTGGGACGTCCATTCCTGCTATTTGTCCCCTTGCCATTCCCATCACTAACCTCCCCGTATGAAAAGCGGGTTTGTATGGAGAGGCCTAGTCAGGGGGCAGAGGGGTGTTCCAGAGGCAGAGCAAGAGCATGACATGGGCTGCCCTTGACCCTGGATATACAGGGACGATGCGATGTGGGACACGGGCAGGCAGGTGAAGTGGCTCAGGGGGTTCCCCACAGCTTGATCCAGGCCTTGGAAGGCCAAATCAGGGGTCAGGCTGTGGGGAACGGGGCAGCCATGGCACTGTGGGGAACGGGGGTGCCATAGCACTGTGACTCCATTCACAAGCCCAGCTGAGTTAGTTGTGTAGTCGCTGGGATGTACAGCTGGGCAGAATTGTGTCAAGGCGCTAGACCCAATTCTGACCCCACAAGGGCTGCGGGATCAGAATCGGATCTAACTTTGTATGGCCTGATTCTGCCCGGCCATACTGGGGGCTGGACATTTTATTGTGACAAGGCCTCCAAGTTACTATGTCTTGAGTTACAATCCCATATCAGCAAAACTGCATGAATTATATACAATAAGAAAATAATCCTCCAACACCTATGCCCATTTCTTGAAGCACATAATTTCTAAACTGTATTCTAAGCAATGATATTCCCTTATTTTGACTAATGCAACATCATCTATCAAGGAATTCCCAAAAGCTCTATACACCCCTTACAACTGGCCCAATACACAGCAGCTTGAATTCCTCCTTAGATGGAACCACATTACGCCCATCTTAAAACAACTTCATTGGCTTCTTCTACAAAGCTGCATTAAATACAAAGTCCCGGTAACCATCTGCACAATTTCTCACAATTTAACATCACAGTATTTACAATCTCTACTGCAAAAAGCAGCTAAGAACAGACTCAGAAGAAATTGTATGCAAAACCCGTTCACCCTTCCTCCCGAACTAATCAAGAGTAACCAGTCAACATGTCTACGTGCATTTTCTATATATGCACCTGGTCTCTGGAATGCTCTCCCTGGAAAAACTAGAGTTATCCCTGACCTCAAAACATTACTTAAGGAATTAAAAACCATTCTGTCCAAAAAGTACTTCGAAAATAAAACTTAAGCAGGCAAAAAATGGCTAGATGAAAGGACCTGCATTATCTGATCACATCCATCACTCTTATCTTCATCCGTTGAAAGACAGCTCTCCGCACACAAGCCTACTAGCAAAATCACACACACATTTGGACACACCATATTTTGATTATGCATGTTTTTAGTGTCCATTTATTATATCATACTTTCTTGTTGTTTTGTTATTAATATGTAAGTCACTGTTAAATGTAATACAACTCTCCACAGTCATGCCTACTAGCCAAACTTACTCACCCATGGACATTCCATACTTTGATTCTTCCATTTTTCATGTTTTCAGATTTTCATTGTATTATATTATACTTGCTAATTCTTTTGTACTAAGTTGTTATTGACTGGAATCCCCTCCCTTGACCCCTTTTATCATGTTTCTCGTTATCACACTTAGTAATGTTTAAGTTAGAGTTAAATGTAAACCGCTTTGATTTTAGGAAAAGCGGTCTATAAAACTGCCAAAAGAAATAAATAATCAAATAGAGTTTGTGGCATAATAGTTGTTGTTAAGTGCTGTCCAGTAGCAGTACATTATCTCTTTTTTTAGTCCTTAGATTTTCCATTAGCTTCTGTGGTTTATCTCCTGTTGCAATAGGTCCATGAACAAGTTTACCATGGCTTATGGCTGCAATAGGGATTTTCGCTACTGCTACCGCCATTTTTAATGGATAAGCTACTGGTGGGCCCCTTTTATCCTGGGCTACATGTTGCCAGTATGTATTTTCCTTTTTCTTTCCTACCATACTTCAGTTTAGTGTCACCTTGCTGAGATTTGGTGTAGATTTTATATAATGGGATCACCATGTGTAGGTACTGAGCAAGATTTGAGGAGAAAAATGTATTCTCTCCTCCTAAGAGATACCCAGCACGTCACCAGCTGATGCTGGTGAATTATATGGTGTTCCCTTCTGACTCCCTGTGGGAGCCATGATAAACTTTGGTTGATGTTGGAAGGGTGTAAAGACGTCTAAGTTAAACAGATCTCAACTGGCTAGCACTCGGATCATTTTTTCAGTTCAGTGACAGGGTACTTGCTTGAAAAACTAAACACTGCAAATTCTTAATTGCAATTTCACCTTATAAGTTATGAACCGCTTTGAGTGAGTATTGCAATCCATTAGGCTAACAAATAATGGCATTAGCACAGATTTCCTGCCCAAAAACAGTTTCATGACTTCGGTCCTAAAATAAATGCCTTTGTTGAAAGAACCTGATAGCTCCGATGAATGGAAATGTATTTAATATAGAAGGAAGGGACTGGAACAGATAGCTAAAAAAAAAAGATTTAAAGAGATGAAGAGGGTATATGCAGTAAACAAATGCATACTGTCAAATTCTATTCAACAAGGAGTCAATTTATATTGTTTTGCCAGCCTGTATCTTCATCACAGGGAGAAATTATATGTCAGGAAGTTAAATCATGCATATTTAGTTTCATAATTTATAAGGGGAATGCTTTATAAAATTATCCCCTTAAAGGAAAATTGAAATGGACATATTTTTTTGTGAAGATAAGTGGGAAGTATTAGAACAAGAGAATTCCAAAAATGAAGGGGCAGACAAAAGAGCTAAAATTTTAAAACATAAAATATATATAAAAGTATGGTGAAATATAGAGAGAATTAATTTTAAAAAATAAAGACAAAAAAATTCCAACACTATAAAAAAACAAAACATGTTAAAACACCCTACATGGCCATATTTTGGCAAATTGACCACAACAGGGGTATAATTTCCTATATTAGTACAGAAACATCAGTACAATAAAAGCATCATTAAAAGACCAATTACATTGTTCGTATCGGTCACTTTCAATATTGCCTAAGGAAATGTATCTGCAGCTGCTTAACATGGCTTGATAAACAAGTACCTAATTGTGCTAAGGAAATTAGGGGTTGTATTGTTGTTTGTTTTGTACATTATTGTGTCTTAAGAAAGGGAACTCAGAATTGTTTGATTTATAGGTTTTTTAAATTGCATAATAAGAGACTGGGTTTAATTAAACGAGGTTATCGTGTTAAGAATTTGTAGTTCTGATTATTATACTTTTGGTTTGCAAACTTTTTTGTGATGCTTTAGTTTATTATTGTGTTTAATTATATTGTATTCTGTCTTGTTTGGTGTGAGGTAATAGAGGCAGAATATAGGTTTGGAATAAGCTTTGTTTTCTTTCCTGCAGAATGATCACTTATGAATGCTGCCCTGGTTATGAAAGAGTGCCAGGCCAGAAAGGATGTCCAGCTGGTAAGCTTTATGTATTTATACTTTTGGGCCTTCAAAATTCCATTAAAGAATACGTATGTCTGATCTGGATCAGAAGATTAGATTTTTCTTCAGATTCTTACCAAAAACTGGCAAACAGCTAGTCTTGTGATACTTTTGCTAGAGATCAAGATGCTACTGTAAATAAGAGTGCACACTCTTATTTGGTAGCTTGGTCCTACCAGTAGTACTGAAAGACTACCACTAGGGGGTCATAAAATACCATTTTGATCCCAGATGCCAAAGGCGCAAGAATATCTGGGGATGATTCCTGCCCCCAACTAGACACCAGCAAATCCCCAAGATAAGTGGCAGGGGGCCATGGGGGGGGATAGGGGATTCTGATTTGAAGGAGCACCTAGATTTGGAGGAGTAACATAGAGGAGAGGGCTTGATGGAAGGCCAGATTTGGGGGATATTCCAGTTGGGGTGATGTTTGCCTCCAACAAAGAATGCATGGCTTTTGCAGCTAACACCACACTATCTTCACTTTTTTGCCATGTTAGCTACAAAAGCCTAAAATGCTTTAGTAAACAGACCCCAATCTGGCAATGTTGCAGTTAGTATGAGTGCACTATCATCACCTTAATGGGCAACAGTAAGTGAACCTGCCTTAAGTACGACAAATGGCGTAATATGCCAGAGCTGAACCCAAGGGAACATTCTAAGCACACTCCTTTCAGCTAGCCCAGGTCCACCCCGCCTCCATGCTAAAAGGTGGGCCTTAACATGTGCTAACAGCGCATTTTAATAAACACGCCCCTTAATGTGAAGATGATCTGAAACATTTACTTATCAAGATCAAGGAGCATAGTCTTAAAATGGTCGTACACCTTACCATGAAGGCGGCAAAATCATGGCAACCATTAAAATCAATCATTTCATCCTTGTTGGAGAAGGAATAGAATGGACAACTTTAACCTGACTGGATCAATAATGAAGAAATGACAAGCAGTCAAGAAATACAACAATGTGCTGCTCTTGACAGAATGGCTATGAAGGACCTAGACAAGATCCTCAAGAGCAGAGATGTCTCTCTCCATACAAAGATTCGACTTGTCCAGGCCATGGTATTTTCAATAACGTCATATGGATGCAAAAGTTGGACAGTGAAAAAGATAGACAGGAAGATAATCAATGTTTTTGAATTATGATGCTGGTGAATAATACTGTGTATACCATGTTCTGCCGAAAGAACAAAGCAGTGGTACTAGAGGAGATCAAACCTAAGCTTTCTTTAGTTCAGATGACAAGACTTTAACTTTGGACACATCATGCGAAGAGAGAGATCATTAGAGAAAGACATCATGCTTGACAAGGTTGAAGATCAACGTAAAAGAGGAAGGCCGGCAATGCTATCGATGGATATAATAACAGCAGCTATGGATGCCATTCTTTCAACAATTATCTACATGACTGAAGACAAACGCAGTTTAGGACAACTATCCACAGTGTCGCCATGAGTCGGCACCAAGTTCATAGCACTTAACAGCAACGTGTGCTAATTCACAGGTTAACATATTAAGTTTAGCATTCATTACATTGTTTTAAGGAGTACTAACAAATCGAAAGCATGCTAACAAACGCACATTCCAATCCCTTACTTGTAGAGTCATCGCTGTGTTTTGGCTCATTGTCTTGGGAGATAGTTTGTGCTTCTGTCACTCATATTGTGTTCTGTGTATAACTGCAACATGATTTTGTCAGTTAGACATCTTCATGATAGACAAAACCCTTGAAAAAAATATTAACCCTTTGAAGGCCTACTTTAAATTTTTAATCCACATTCTGCAGCCGGGTTAATTTTTGCATATTTCAGGAAAATTGTACCTGTCTTATTCAATATGTTCTAATAGTGATTTTCCTTCTGCTATGGTCATGTATTATATACCATTTGATAGGAATATTTAGTCAGAATTTTGGATCCCGAGAGTTTTGGGCTCGGCCTGGAAAGGGTTAATAAAGAAAATAAAGCTTCTATAATGTGTTTAATACCAAGAACTCCTGCAATGACCTTATTCATTGAAGTTGGTGGGTTTGAAATTTCTTGAGATGAAGATGTTTGAAAGAAAATGGGAGATATGGTACCTAAATCTCCCATGAAAATACACTGAACTAATAGAAAAATTTGATGAGAGAATGCAAAAAGGAACAGATAAAGCGTCCACAGTACTGCCCAGATTAGCAGAACAGCAGTGGAAATGTCCTTTCTATTCCTCAGTCATGCACAGGAACAAAAGACCTTCTTCTCACGTTTCTAGGTGTAAGCACAAAGCAATTTCCACTCATTCTTTCTGTTAACCCTAATTCTTTATTATATTATATTTTATATTACTGACTTCCTTTATACTAAAATAATTCTGTCTTTTACAGCACTACCTCTTGTAAACATTTATGAAACCCTGGGGTTGGTTGGTGCAACCACTACACAACTGTATTCTGATCGAGCAATCCTGAAACCAGAAATTGAAGGGCCTGGAAGTTTTACCATTTTTGCTCCAAGTAATGAGGCCTGGGCTGCCTTGCCTGCTGTAAGATCAGTTTCATTGAGTGTTTGCAAGACTATAGGGGCATGTTTACTAAAGGTTAACATGCGCCCACAGAAATAAAAGGGCTGTGGACATTTAACGCACATTGAATCCTTTAAACATGTCCCAGTCCAAAAGTCATATATTGCTGTACTTCGAGCTTTGGTTTTAATTTTTTATATATTGCCTCTGTATAGAATAAATCAGTGCTCAGGTTTGTTGCAATAGCAAAACAAGTACATTAAGCCAAATAGGTATAGAAAGAGATAGAAAGAATGAATTTCCTACATAAACTGTGCTCTCTTAGTAACATTGTCTGGAAGGCAACATAAGAACATAAGATATGCCATACTGGGTCAGACCAAGGTCCATCAAGCCCAGTATCCTGTTTCCAACAGTGGCCAATCTAGGTCATACGTACCTAGCAGTTTCCCCAAAAGACACAGGTTCTGCAATGCTTGTACTAGGTCAAGCATTGATATCCTGGGTCCCTTCTTAATAATGGTTTATGGACCTTTCCTCCAGGAACTTGTCCAAACCTTTTTTAAACCCAGCTACACTAACAGCCTTTACTACATCCTCCGGTAACAAATTCCAGAGTTTGATTACACGTTGAGTGAAAAAATATTTTCTTTATTAGTCTTAAATAGTTTACCCTGTAGCTTCATTGCATGTCCCCTAGTCTTTCTATATTCTGATAACGTAAACAGTCGATCTACGTTTACCCGTTCCACTCCGTTCATTAATTTATAGACTTCTATCATATCTCCCCTCAGCCATCTCTTTTCCAGGTTAAAGAGCCCTAACCTTTTTAGCCTTTCTTCATAGGAGTATCCTTCCATCTCCTTTACCATTTTGGTGGCTCTTCTCTGAACCTTTTTTAATAACGCTATATCCTTTTTAAGATACGGCGACCAGAATTGCACACAATATTCAAGATGCGGTCTCACCATGCAACGGTATAGAGGCATTATAATATCTTTTGTTTTATTTTCCATTCCTTTCCTTATGATACCTAGCATTCTATTTGCTCTCTTGGCTGCCGCTGCACACTGGGCCGAGGGTTTTAACATGTTATCCACAATGATGCCTAAATCTTTTTCCTGGGTGGTGGTTCCTAATGTGGAACCTCTTGCATCGTGTAACCATAGTTTGGGTTGTTCTTCCCTACGTGCATAACTTTGCACTTGTCCACATTAAATTTCATCTGCCATTTTATTTATTTATAGTCTCTTATATACCGCACTATTCAGCATCAGCGCGGTTTACATGTAACAAAAATGCTCAGTACAGTTGAAATTGTATGAGTTTTACAGGTAACAGGGCACAAAAACTTGGATAACAGGGGAAAACTATTTACAAAATTTATTACATGGAGTCATAATAACAGTAGTTTCGCAGAAATATAACCACCACTAAGGGTTTGAGTATCATACTTGGTGTGTTGTTGAGATACCATACTTTGTATGGAAATGGTATCGCCAGGAGACTTTGGGCTCTAGGGGTTGTCGTTAGGCTCTATAAGGTATTTGTTGAAGAGGTGGCATTTGAGGGCTTTCCTAAACTGTGGTAGGTTCTTAATAGCCCGGATCTCAGGAGGTAATGTATTCCAGAATCTTGGGGCACTGAGACTAAATGCTCTGTTGGCTGTCGAGTTGGAGCAAATAGTTACTGCCTTCAGGACTTTTAGGGAGTTAATAGCCGTGGATCTTCTTGCTCTATTTGGGGAAGTGATATGGATGAGTGAGGTTAAGGATGCAGGTGAGAGATTGTTAATAGCTTTAAAAGTGGTTATCAAGGTCTTGAAAACTATTCTGGCCTGGATGGGTAGCCAATGCAAACTGTATCAGCAGAGGCGTTATGTGGTCGCTCCTGGAGGCTCCATGGAGTACTCTTGCTGCAGCATTCATGGCTAGCTGCAGCGGGTTCAATGTAGATTGGGGAAGACCTTGTAAGATGGCATTGGCATAGTCAAAATGGGGTATGATCAACGCCTGGAAAATTGTCCGGAAATCAGTTGGTTCAAGCATGGAACGTAGATGCCTAAGTGTGCGGATCTTGTGGTATACTGATTTGACTATGTTTCCTATATGGGCCTTCAAATCCAAATGCTGATCTAAAGTGACTCCCAGGTAACGTATTGAGGATTTAGATTGCAGCTCAGCTTCTTTTACCTTAAGATATTATGGTGGGGTAAAGTTGGGGTTCCTCATAATGAAGAGTACTTCCGTTTTCTTGTGTTGTATTCTAAGGTTTTGAGAAAGAAGCCATTCGGATATTGCATTGAAACAGTTCGTCAGTGGAGATAGGTCCATATGCTCAGTAGAGAAGAGAATGTAAAGCAGGACGTCGTCTGCGTATAACATGCAATCGACATTGAAGGACCGGGTGATATTACAAATTGGTTGCATGTAAATATTCAACAAGAGCGCAGAAAGGGAAGAACCCTGTGGGACTCCCTGGCTTTGGTGGAATGGTTCAGAATGTTTCCCTCCGGAACGAACATGTTGCCATCTTTCGGTCAGGTAGGATCTGCACCATTCAAGCGCTCTTCCATTTATGCCTTTGTCAATCAGTCGTCTTAATAGAAGCTTGTGGTTTACAGAATCAAACGCTGCAGCGATGTTTAGAAAGATGAGGGCAAATCCTTGACGAATGTTGTCAATGCCGGTGATTATCTTGCAGAATAGAGTGGTAAGTAGGGTCTCCACTCCATGGAATTCCCTAAAGCCATGTTGGCAAGGATCTAACGGTGCGGCAGAGTCGATATGATCTTGCAATTGACGTTGAGTCTCCTTTTCTATGATCTTCGCGAGTAGTGGGATGCTGGATATAGGTCTGTAGGATTCCACCTGTTGGGGATTGAGCTTGCAGTTCTTTAGCAGAGGTCTGATAGAAGTATGTTTAAGGGTTGAAGGGAAAGAGCCAGTTGAGAAGGAGATGTTCATTATTTTGGATAGTACTGGGCTGAAGTGACTGCGAAGCTCCTTGATCCAGAAGGCTGGGCATGGATCCGACTGGGCAGTGGTGATATTAAGGGCCGCAATAGTGTCTTCAATCCCTCTCTTGGTGGGGGTAGAGAACATGGTTAGGGCTGTTTGGTAGACTTGCTCTGTGGCGTTAGTTGTAATAGGGGTTTTGTTGGTCTGGCATATCTTGGATTGGATGTAGGTTGCATAATCTTGTGGGTGTATCTCGAATGGGGGTCCAGAGGATGGTTCCTTCGATAAAGTCTTTACTAGGTTGAAAGGGTCGTGTGGTTTATTAAGCGATCTCTTTAAGGTATCAATGTAGTACTGTTTCATCGTATCGGTGATTGCGTTGCGGTGTGCAGCAAGATGAAGGTTGTATGTTCTCTGGTCACTTAAAGAATGAGATCGGCGCCAGCGTTTCTCTAGTTTCCGAAGTTGGTTAAGCGATGCTCTGAGGTCAGCTGAATACCATGGGGCACTCGCTCTCTTCCCTGGAGGCTTGTTGGTTGGTGTGCGTAGTGCAATTGAGCTAAGGCAGTTGTTCCAGTGGGAAATTATGTCGTCAAGGTTCTGGGTGGCATTCATTTTGATGCCCAGTCTTCCAATTTATCAAGATCCTCTTGCAATTTTCCACAATCCTCTTGGGTTTTAACAACTTTAAATAGTTTTGTGTCATCTGCAAATTTGATAACCTCACTCGTTATTCCACTTTCTAGGTCATTTATGAATATGTCAAAAAGCTGCGGACCCAGCACAGATCCCTGGGGTACACCACTATTCACCTTTCTCCATTGGGAAAATTGGCCATTTAGCCCAACCCTCTGCTTTCTATCTTTTAACCAGTTCCTGATCCACAGTAGTACACTGCCTCCTATCCCATGACTCTTTAGTTTTGCCAAAAGTCTCTGATGAGGGACCTTGTCAAAGGCTTTCTGAAAGTCCAGATACACTATATCAACTGACTCACCTTTGTCCACCTGTTTATTCACACTTTCAAAAAAACATAACAGATTAGTAAGACAAGATCTTCCTTGTCTAAAGCCATGTTGGCTGTCTCCCATTAGGCCATGACTATCAAAATGCTGAGTAATTTTATTCTTTATGATGGTTTCTACCATTTTTCCCGGTACTGATGTGAGGCTCACTGGTCTGTAGTTTCCCGGATCACCCCTCGAACCCTTTTTAAAAATTGGTGTTACATTGGCAATCCGCCAATCTTCAGGTATTAGAGATGATTTTAATGATAGTTCACAGATTACTAATAGCAGGTCTGCAATCTCATATTTCAGTTCTTTCAACACCCTTGGATGTATACCATCTGGCCCAGGTGATTTGCTACTCTTCAGTTTATCTAATAGTTGTAATACATCTTCCCGATGTATCGATATTTCCTTCAATTCTTCCGCACCTTTAAATACCACTTCAGTCATGGGTAGCATCCCTACATCTTCCTCAGTAAAGACCGAAGCAAAGAATTCGGCAAGCACATCTATTTCTTATAATCAGATAGTTTTAGGGGTTGTCAGCTTTGATCCTCAAGGGTTGCACATAGGTTTGATTTTCGGGATCTAGTGAATGTAAAGGCATCAGGATTTCAATTTTCAGGTCAAGCAGGTGTTAGGTAGTGGCAGCCAGAGCAATTTCCTTGGGCCCCCATGCCGCAGATGGTCCCAAGCCTGCCTCAGTCTGAAGAAGCCATAGTCTGAAGCTGCCTCAGTCTGAGCTTTGGGGGCTCCTCCATACACCAGCCCTGATGTAATACACAAACACACGGAGAAAAGCTGGCATGGATTTAGCAAAGGAAAAGCCATGCCTTACCGATCTGTTGGAATCATTTGAACATATGCATGTGGGTAAAGGCAAGCAGGTGGACATAATATGTTTGGATGTACAGAGGGCATATGAAAATCCATCATGAGAGATTTCTTAGGAAATTAAAAAGACATGGAAGATGCAGAAATGTTCTCTTCTGGTAACTCATTAAACGACAGAAAACAAAGAATAAGATTAAATGGTTAATTTTTCCTATGATCTTTGCTGGGACCCATATTGTGAATTGATCGAATTTTCTGAAGACCCAAAATTATTCAAAATTGTTAAAACACAAGTAGACTTTGAAGAACTGCAGGAGGACCTTGCAAGCCTAGAGGAATGGGCACAATATGGACAAATGCAAGGTTGGGGTCCACATCTGTGAGCGTGCATCTGGTTCATTTTGGGTGCCCAAAAATTAAAAGTGCATTCAAATATTTGTATGTGCATATATCTATGAGTTTCTGCATGCACAATTCATTGCATGCTATAAAACAATTCTTGCACACATGCAAAATGCACCTAAAAATGAATAAAAGCACAAAAATCAGGTAAAATTAGTTTTAAATAAACATGAACCAAACTTTTTTTGGCCATGCACACCCCTAAAAAAATAAGGATAAATAACCGTAACTATAGGTAAACATCACTAGCTTCCATGTTAGGGGTCACCATCCAAGAAAAGGAACTTGGAGTCCTTGTGGACAATAAGCTGAAATGTTCAGCACAATGTGTGGCAGTGTTAAAAAAAAGCAAATAGACTGGTAGGAATTATTTGGAAAAGAACAGAGAATTTTGTAATAGCTCTGTATGGCTCAAGTGGGTGACCACAACTCAATTATTGCTTCATCTTAAAAAAGATATCACAGAACTAGAAAAGGTACAGAAAAGAGAACCAAACACGATAAAGAAGATTAATAATGGCTTAACAAGTTAGGGCTTGTTGGCTGGAAGAAAAGATGGCTAAGAAGTCATATGATAGGTGGTGCTGAATTTGTTAATAGAAAATGACTATTTTATTTTATACCGTGCTCTTTAGAATCAGTGTGGCTTACATGTATACTAACAGGTACTTTTTATTCCCTTGTCCCCAAAGGGCTCACAATCTAAGTGTACCTGAGGCAATGGAGGGTTAAGTGGCTTGCCCAAGGCCACAAGGACTGGCCATGGGACTAGAGACCCCAGTCCCTCTGGCCTGAGGTTGTTTGTCCCCATGTGGGAATTGAACCCCTGGCCCTCTGACCTGAGGTAACCTGTCCCAACCACTGAGCCACTCCTCCCTTTTACCCTTTCAGATAGTATTAAGACTAGGAGACATGTTATGAAACTAAGTGGCCAACACAGTATAAAATTTATGACTAGAGCATATAGTCAAGCCTAGTATTATAGCTTGATATAAAAAAGCTTTGGGAAAGTTTCTGGAGGACACTGCATTTAGCAATGTATGCAATGTGCTTTACACTGGAGGAGAGAAGCGTGGAGATATAGAACCAAAAAAGCCATGTTCTCTTTAGCCAGCAAATACCAGTGGCTGTATTATTAACTAGTACTAACCTGCTGATGGGCTGCAGTACCGTATATACTTATTAGAAGGAAATCCCACCGGGTAGACATTTCTGCCAATGTAATGCCTCTCATCTTTACTATTTTAACTATGTGTTCTTGCATTTGCAGGAAATTTTGGATGCTTTGGTTAGTAACGTTAATATTGAACTGCTCAATGCTCTTCACTACCATATGGTTGATAGACGTCTCCTCACAGATGAGCTGAAACATGGAATCACTATTCCCTCAATGTACCAAAATCTGGATATTCATGTTCATCACTATCCCAATGGAGTAAGCAAGCTGTTTTTTTAAATTACTTCTTAGCAAGAATACACAAAAACAAATAATTTCTCAATATTTAATAACACAATATAAACTCATGCAAAGGCTCATTTTACACAGCACGTTGAGTTTAAACTTAAGACATCCAGGTTGAGACATGCTCAGTTCCAGCAATTATTTTACAAAAAGCTCTGTAAGTGCTGAACCTTTTGTAAACTACATATAAGAACATGCAGGAGTGCGTGTGGGTGTACTACCATAAGCAGGAGGAACCATCTTACAGATCTACACAAGGGAAAACTGAGTATCACCAACTCGGCAGCCTCCGCGTGAAGTGCTGCTTTCACTGCTTCCATGTGTAGTCGGGCCATTTTTCAATACTGAGGCCATAATTCTTTTACATGCATGCCTCAGAGCTGGTCTAAAAAGCTCACTGGGGACATTTTTTTGCAGCATATGTGGATTTCCTTTGGAAAATGGCCAACACACATGTAGATTTTGGGCATACCCAGCCCATACTCAAATCACACTCCCACCACGTCCCCTTAGAATTTCTGCATGGTGTAGATCTCTATGTCAGGGTCATTCTGAGGTGCGAATAGCGGGGATGGATATTCTGTTGGAACGTCCATCCCCGCTATTTAGTCCCTCTGCCGACCCCGACCAACTTCCCCGCATGCTGTATGGGAAGGTTAGACTGGGGCGGGAAAAGGGCATTTTGAGGGAGGAATTAGGGCGAGCAGTGGGTGGTTGGTGGCCCCGGACATACAGGGATGATTCCAAGTCAGCCCTGTATGTCTGGGACCGGCGGCCTGAACGGGGAATTTATTCCACCTCTGAGGTGGAATAAGTTCTCCTAATCAGGTACATCGGGCAGGCCCGGGCTGCAGAAAAGGCGGGAGGTTGCAGAGGAAATTCCCCGCAGCCCAATCCTGGCCTTTGAAGGCCAGATCGAAGATCAGGCTGCGGGGAATGAACATTTCAGTCTGGCGGCCGGGGATCGTGGCTCTTGAATGGAGCCGCAGTGCCATGAGATCTGGACGCCATGGCACTGTGGCTCCATTCAAAGGCCCTGACTGAGTTAGTCGAACAAGGCCTGTATGTGCAGGCCGACCAGAATCAGTGTCCCGGTGTGCACGTACAGGCCTGGACACGATTCTGATCCCGTGGGGCTAGATGTGCCTCGCGGGATCAGAATCCCGGCTCACTGTGCATCCGGTTTCAACCCGGCACACAGAGGGCCGACACGTCCAACTCTGAATTGGGCCCTGTGTAAATAGTGGTTTTCTGAAATCGCATTTACACGTGTATTCCAGTCTACATGTCTAAATGCTGCTAGTTGCATGTGGAGATGCACTTAAACTAACCCCCTTCACATCGTACATCATTCATAAGAAACACATATTTAGTTGTAGTTACATTTCAAAGACTGTAAAATTACATTACGAAAAACCCAAAAATATTTTTCTGATTCTTTATTTTTTAAAATGCATTTTATTTTAATGCGACATTAATTTGGGGAATATATTTGGATATACTGGGGGGGATATTCAGCAGCGGCAGATGGCGCTTGAATATCTGGGGTGCTGCATAGCATGGAAACTAACCGGGCAGTGGCAATATTGAGCCGCTGCCCGATTAGCTCCCACGGGTAAAGATAGGCCAGCTTTTGTCACACCTATCTTTACTCGCAGGTCGTTAACCAGGCAGCAGTTCAATATTGCCGCTGCCCAATTAGCAATGGATGTCATCTCCGCTCCGCCCTGGAACACCGCGATGCTAACCGCGTAGCATCTGGGTGTGTAACGGCAGCACCCACGGATATCCTCAGTACTGCCGAATATCCCACTAACTGGTCTGTAAACCACATAAATGCCTTTGAATGCCCCACCACCACCATCACCACTGATCTAAATAAACGACATTGTAAAGGCGATTGGGTGAGACTGCATGCTGTTTCCATTTTCATATAAAACCAACGCTCCTTTACCCTATGTTTTCTGCAGATTGTGACAGTCAATTGTGCCAGGCTCATGAAGGCGGATCACCACGCTACCAATGGCGTGGTTCACATCATAGATAAAGTGATTACAGCCACCACCAACAATATCCAACAAATTGTTGAGATCGAGGACAACCTTGAAACACTTAGAGTAAGCACATCTGATTTGAAAATGTTTAGAAGTTATACCCTGTAGTACACCATTGCCGGTTATGAATGCTAATGCAGTCATTTTAGAAGCTCTGATTTGGAAAGTGGTCATTCAGAGAGACCTTCCTGGAGCCATCTTTAGAAAGCCGGTATATGGACATTTCCGGGATACCATGCTCATGCTGCACAGGGGCACGGCAGAAGCATGTCCATGGTGTTCCCTAAAAGATGCACATATGCACCCAATTTCAGAATGACCAGCAGTAGAATAGACAAAGTTCTTGCTCTGCCACCAAAACACCTGGAGTTAGTAGAGAAGAAGGTCCTCTGATACCCCATAAATCCTATCAACGACACAGGATACTAAACAAAATGAAACTTTTAGGCCTAGACACCCCTATAAAATGAGCCCTAATTCTGTTAATGTGTGCTAACCGTTAGTAACATTTGTACTGTGGGCTAAGCCTAGTTACTGTATTTGCAGCTAATTTTGTGTATATGATTTTAGTTGCGTTATTTTTTGCAGGGTTTTTTTAGGGGGTTATATGCATATTTTGAAAGCCACTTAGCATTTTGGATTAGCAGTACATAAATATTTTCAAATAAATAAATCAATCAATTCCTAAAGATTTGGAAGGATGAGAATAAGTTTGCCCTTGCTCTGTTCATGCAGTCCCCCTTCCGTTATGCATTAAGGGCCCGATCCAGAGATGCTAATAGCGGGGCTGTACATCTCGGTGGGACATGCAGCCCCACTAAACGTCTGGCCTGTATGCAAGAAAAAGATCTCCCCTGATGCACACAGTCTCAGTGTCGGGAGATCTGGATGGGGGCGGCTCGGGGGCGGAGAGTGCGCGGCTTGGGGGCAGGACAGGCACCGGACGTACTGGGCCGATTCAGGTCATAGACCTGTATGCTCACCAGCTGCATTCAGGAAGTGGGGTTTATACCACCTCGGAGGTACAGATGCTGCCAATTAACTACAGAGGCCTTTATATTTCCCTCGCTGTGATTAAGAGAGGGAAGTAAACATTGAGGATGACGTAAACTATCTCACGTAATCCCCCCTGTAAAGAGAAGGGCAAAAGAACCCCTTTTTTCCCGATCATGTTGGGGAGCGGGTGTAAATCTTGATGTGGACAATTTTAGTCTTACACACGCATTCCCTCTATGAAGTTGGGGATATATGTGTAGACCTTGACGCCACTGTCCACCCCACCATGCAACATAGATGCGATATGGACATCCGATGTGATTTGCGTGTGTAAGTGGTTGTATTTACACATGTAAATCACGAATAGAACTTGTAGAATAAACTCCTTTGTGAATATGGGCTATTACAGTGCGAGTCTTTTCCCTTGTTTCAAGACTGCTCTGGATGCTTCAGGTCTCAACACACTGTTGGAGAGTGACGGTCAGTACACACTTTTAGCTCCTACCAATGAAGCCTTTGAGAAGATCCCTGTGGAAACCCTGAACCGCATCCTGGGAGACTCAGAAGCTCTGAAAGGTGAATATTTTTGAACCGCTTCCATAATTTTACTTTGGTGCCACTCTCCTTCACCTTTGCCCCAGCATGGATTCTTTTGCCTGCAGGCAAAATTTCCTGGACAGCTGCTTAGTTAACCAGGTAAATTAGTTTGAAGATTGCCCTCCAATTCTTGCAGAAAAGTTGTTGCTATTAAAATAAAGTGCAAAATCTTTTGATTAATAATGACACTAAAGATAACTTACTCATTTGGTGGACAGTTTTAGTGTGATCATTGACAGTAGCTACCAAACTGTATTCTCCTGGGTGACCAGAGTTGGCGCTACCATTATGCAATCTAGTTAGAGGGCAGCCCATTGCCGCTATTGCCACCCTCTCTGAGACCTGCAGTGGTTCCTCCCCATGTAAACAGGAAGTCTGCATTGGCGGAGGCAGAACTGGCTGGCCTTTCAGAGCGCAGCACCAGTATGAAGTGGTTCAGAGGCTCTGGTAAGCGCTACTTTGATGTTTTATTGTCATTTCTGTTGCTGCAGATCCTGGAAAGGGGCGGCTGTGGGGCAGGGATAGAAGTAGGGGGGGGGGAGGGAGGTAGGGCTGCCAACTTTTTCACCGAGAAAAACCCGACACCTGTGGCTCGCCATGCTCCACCCATTCTCCGCCCCTAGTCCCACCCCTGCCCCGCCCCAGCCCCACCCACAAAAATTACCGAGGATTCAGTCACACCCCCCCTCAGTGTTGGTTCTCACACCCCCCTCCCCTCAGTGCTGGTTCACTCATTCACCCCCCCTGCTGACTCACTCACCCCCTCCTGCTGGTTCACTCACACCAACCCCCTCCCCTGCTGGTTCACACCAACCCCCCTCCCCTGCTGGTTCACTCACACCACCCCCCCTCCTCTGGTGGTTCACTCACCCTCCCCCCGGTCACTTTCTCACCCCTCCTGCTGGGTCAGTCAAACACCCCCCTCCCCTGCTGGTTCACTCACACCAACCCCCCCCCCCTCCACTGCTGGTTCACTCACACCACCACCACCCCCATCCCCCCTTGCTTGTTCACTCACACCATCACCCCCCCTCCCCTGATGGTTCACTCACACCATCACCCCCCCCCCTTGCTGGTTCACTCACACCATCACCCCCCTCCTTGCTGGTTCACTCACACCAACACCCCCCCCCCTCTGCCCAAGCCGCTGCTTCTGCTTTGTACAGAGCAGCGGCTGCACTACACTTACTTTGAAAAGTAAAGACAAACTGTGTAAGGAGCCCTCCGGTCATCGCAGAGCCCGAGGAAGTGATGTCATGGGGGCGGGCTCCTCACAGGTTGTCTTTCCTTTTCAAATTAACTTTATTGCAGCTAAAGTTAATTTGAAAAGGACAGACAACCTGTGAGGAGCCCGCCCCCATGACATCACTTCCTCGGGCTCTGCGATGACCGGAGGGCTCCTCACACAGTTTATCTTTAGTTTTCAATGTAAGTGTATTGCAGCCACTGCTCTGTACAAAGCAGAAGCAGCGGCTGCACTGCTATGGGGAATCGCGTTCGCGCTGTGGACTTCGGCACAAAAGCCGGTTTTTTGCTCTGGCCGCTCCCGATCTTGCGGCCAGAGCAAAAAAACGGCTTTTCAATGGCCAGTTTTACATCTGTGCCGGCAGCCGGCCTGGCCATGGAAAAACCGGCCAGGCCGGCTGAAAACCGGCCGGTTGGCAACCCTAGAGGGAGGGGGCAGCAGGAATCAAGATTCGCCTAAGGTGCCTCATATCCTTGTACCGGCCTTGTAGGTGACAACACGACATTCAAATATTTTTGGACTTTCACTCCAAGAAGCCGGATTCAAAAGAAGCATTTGTGGGGACAAGAGGGGTATTTATAGTAGATCAAAGAGTAAACAATGTGCGCACAATTGTATTTTCAAATGTATACCAGATATTTTCCTCTCTAGGACTGCTTGCAATTAAAGCCGGTGAAAAGTACTCCAGTACTTCTGCCCCCACGGACTTTGTAAGCAATTTTCAGAGGGAAAATAGCCACATCATTTAAAATTGGCTACAAGTTCCTCAGATGTAAAAGTTATTGCATATTTTGCAATAGTATAGACTTCTGAAATTGCCTTCATTATGGCAAACACTATCCAAGGATATAACTGGATTCGACTGTGTGCTTTTTATTAGACTTGTGGCCCGCAAACCATGTAAATGCCTTAATTGAGGATTTTCAATGGCACTCACATAGATAGCGCCATTTAAAATCCCCTTCTAAGTCTTCTACATGCCCCAGTACTATCCGGTTAGCATTGG
This sequence comes from Ichthyophis bannanicus, assembly GCA_033557465.1. NCBI lineage: Eukaryota > Metazoa > Chordata > Amphibia > Gymnophiona > Ichthyophiidae > Ichthyophis > Ichthyophis bannanicus. The sequence continues at coordinate 33,247,704 of CM066050.1, read as the reverse complement.
GGTATGTTCGGGGCATTCTGGGATGGGGCAAAGGCAGGGACTGTCGCTAAACAGACAGTAGCGACATTGCATGCTGCCCGGTTAGTGATCTGCATCTTAAAGATAGGCAGGAAAACCCTTGCCTAGCTTTAAGGCGAGGAGCTAACAATATCACTACTGCCCGATTAGCTACTGCGGCTTCCAGTGTCTGCGGCAATCTCAGGATATTCAATGCCGGGGCCACATATGACCCTGCCACTGAATATCCGGAGGCGCATAGCCTGCCCAACTCAATATCGGGCCCTTAGTACCTTGCACCAATCCATATGGCTCATTAAGTATCCTCTACATGGATTTCACTAGCTCAGTTTTCATCTTGCAGACCTATTAAACCATCACATACTGAAAAATGCTCAGTGTTCGGAAGCCATTGTTGCCGGGGCTTCTATGGAGACTCTGGAAGGTACACCTCTGGAAGTCGGCTGCAGCGGCGAGAAACTGACCCTTAATGGAAAGGCCATCATTTCAAAAAAAGATATCCTGGCTACAAATGGTGTTGTTCATTATGTTGATGAGTTGTTGATCCCAGATGCAGGTGAGGTTCATATTCTTAGTCTACTGTTTAGTTTTCTGCTCGTAAAACAAGTGTAGAATACTGCATAAGTTTGCTGGGAATGAGGGCAGAAGAAGTGACTGTTTGCTCTCTCTTTTCTCTGAGAGTTTGCACGGCGTCAGGATGCTAGACTTTTCAGGCCCGATTTTCAAAAGGCTTTTACACAGTTTACAGCCCAGTAAACTGTGCAAATATCTTAAATCGGGATATTCAACGGCACTTACATGGTTAGTGCTGTCGAATATCGCCTTCTAACTCTCTACGCACCCTGATGCTATCCATTTAGCATTGGGGCGTGTCGGGAGCGGACCGGAGGTGGCAACAAGCAATAACCAGGCAGCAGTGATATTGCATGCTGCCCTGTTAGTGATCTGCACTGGAAAGATAGGTGAGGAAAATCCTTGCGTATCTTTACGGCACAGGCGCTAACCGGACAGCATGTAATATCGCTGCTGCCCGGTTGGTTTCGGCAGCTTTCAGTGTGTGCAGCAATCCCCGGATGTTCAATGCTATCACCGCGCTGTTGAATATCCAGGTTAGAGGTCGTGGGGAGGGCTATGCACCAAAGTGGTGCATAGCCCTTCGAAAATGAGCCTAGCTCAGTATTGGGTCCTTTCTTGCAGTCAACTAGGTACATGGGCTGAATAATGCTCACCCTACAGAAATTCTTTGGTGCCAGTAGTGGTTTATACAATCATAAAGCTGTATGTATGGAGCCCACATTTAAAGCATAATTTAGCAGCATATGGTTCAGGCTGCTCACATCTGTAGCAAATGACTATGAACATATTACCTGCTAAGAGTTAAATTTGCCCACTTGTAATATGAACAATTGTAATTTTGCCAGTTTGGTGAATTCTGGTTCTTCAGGTGTGCTGGAGGATTCTAGTGGTTAGGGCAGCAGGCTGAGATCCAGGGAAACCAGGGTTCAAATTCCACTTCTACCATAATGCTCTTTGTGATCTTGCACAATGCACTTCACCATCTATTGCTTCAAGTACAAACTAGCTGTGTTTATATTTTAATGTGAGTTATATGGTTAGTGAATAAGTTAATCCCCTTGAGAATAATGGTACTTCTGATAAATAATGAGGATTATTTTAGAAGCATCTGCACATGTAAATAGCTCGCCCACACGTGCAAATAAAGAGTTTAGAAAGCTGCTATTTACACATGGTGATGCACATTATACAGAGACTACAAGGAGGTATGGTTAGGACAAGAAGAGGGAGTGGTTTGGGTAGACTTAAAATATCAATCTGTACTCCTCATTCTACAAGGGACATTGGCATTTATACCTGCCCCTCCTCTCCCCTCCCCCTGATATCTGATCACCTCCTGACACCTGATTTCCCTCTAATCACCCCTGACATCAATCCCCCACTCTGTACTCTCCTCCGACATCGATACTCCCATCCAATATTCCCTTGACATCTGATTCCCTTATTACAAACCCTCTGAAATCCATACCACCTCAAGTGGACTTCCTGGCACACTCTCCAACCCCCCACCCCTGATCCCCACCTGGTTCTTACCACAGTCCCTAGTAATCTAATGGAAGTAGACACAATCCCCAGTTGTTCCAGTTCATGGTGATTCCCAGGTTAAAAATGGCACCAAAGCCCCTAGCAATAACCTCGTGGTACTACTGCTGAGGACAAAATGCTGGTTAGTAGCTCCCACAGTAAATATAAATTTACCAGGAACATCATGAGTTTCTGACTCCCAATAACACTGAATGTAGGTCCCAAGTCATGCCTGCTATCTCCTAAAAAGGAACAAGGGGTTAAAAAACTGTCGCCAGCCCACTCCCAGTCCCTTCACCCCCAACCAGTACACCACCTCCCATCCTTTGACATCCCTGACCCTCTACCATACATCTCCACTTATCCCCAACCCTTCAATCATATATCTCCTCCAACCCAACTCCCCCAACACCTCAACTATACATCATCTCCCACCCCTCCTGATCCTCTCTCCTTGCCACCTTCTGGGGCTTTACCCTGATATCTGGTGAGTGGCTAATACTGATCTCCATCATTTCTTGCCCCATTGGTTGCCTGTGCTCAAGCATTAGTTGACCCCTAGTGATAGGCTGGTGGTATTACCATTAGGGATCAAGCAATCAAATCGTTCAGTGTTTGAAAACTGACCTATTCAATATTTGCCATTATTATTACTTTTTTAAAGCTAAGACTGTGTTTGAGTTATCGAGTGCTTCTGACGTGTCAACAGCTCTAGACCTGTTTAGACAAGCAGGCCTTAGTAGTCACCTTATTGGAAATGAACGTGTGACGGTCCTCGCTCCACTGAATAGCGTGTTCAAAGGTAAACCTTCTAATAAACATGCCTGTTTTGTTGCACTTTGCTTTGATCACAAAAATATTCACTCTAAAACTATCTGTACTATTAATCCTGCATAGTCTTTTAAAAAAGTGGAATGTTATGGCACTGATTTTAGCAAAAATAGGACTCTTTTTGTGAGTGATAGCTGTAATTTCCCTGCTTAAGTTTGATAATTGATATTGCATTATGCCAATGTTTCTGAATCCTGCCCTGGTGGCAACACTCATCCGGTCAGATTTTCAGAATCACCTCAATGAATATGTATGACATAGAGGTGTAATAGAGAATAAGTAATGGCAACCGCATATCGTGCATCTTCTTTGTGGAAGTCCTGAAAACCTGACTCGATAGGTGTGCTTGTATGACCACGTTGGGAGACATCATTTTAGAACCAGTGGTACTATCCTACATTTTCACAATAAACACTGCGGAGCTACTACATTTGCAATCAATTAGAAATACACATAGAAGAGATTCCCACTCGTGCGACCTTATTGGTAACGTTTGCGTTAGAGAGAGACAGAGATTTAGTTTTCCGCACTTATTTTAAATTTCGTCAGGAAAAATATTTTGGACAGACGATCCAGGTATTTCCTGACGTCTGTCGTACAACCCAAGTAAAACGGAAAGCTTTTCTTTTACTTAGACCTCGGGTCCTGGCTATAGGAGCAAATTTTACCTTAAAGTATCCCTGTAAATGCATTATAGTTCATCAAGGCAAATCCTATATTTTTCTAGATTCTCTTCAACTAGAGACCTTCTTGAAGGGGGTGGCGCTTGAATAAATAGATATACTTTTTGGGTCCCTGTGCTAAGTTAAAAGGAGTCTATTATATTTTCCAATCAATGTTGGGATATTTCTTTATATAAATATTTAAGGACGTCACACTCCATATTGTGGGCTGAGAGTTGTTATTTTGTTATGTAATATTGTTTGTATTGTGTTAATTTCTTGTATTACCTTTTTGAATACCTTAATAAAGAGGTTTTGAAAATTAAAAAAAAAGAAAAAAAAAAAAGAAATACATATGAACACTGGAGGAATCCAAGCAAACTGCCCCAGACCCAGAAGGCCATCCAATATGAATGACATAATTAACTAGTCATAATATTCTTCATAGAGGACATACTTTCCAAGTGTCACAATAGGTTTCAGAAAGTGCCAAGTCCTTTCTGGCTGTAAATGCTATTATGCATACAACATATGTCCTCAGAGAAAACACATAAATAATCAGAGGAATGTTTTCTAGATGTCCTTATTTTGTTCGCTGCTATTACTGGTAGACTTGTAGCTATCATTACTTGAGCTAGCTTGTCATGCCTTGCCAATGGGATTCATTTTGCTGTCATCATCAGAAGTATCTTCAGATCTGTTCTTGTTATCAAGAAAGAAAACAATGGCAGAAGAGTCTACAGATTTTCCTTTCCAAGGCTCCCATTTCCTCCCCTCAAAACAGCATGCCCATTCCTTAGGTGCACCTCTTCTCCTTGGATACCAGGCTCCTGCTGCTCCTCAGTCTCAGTAATATTTGACAAATGCATCTCAACACTATGGGGCTTGTTTACAAAGCCGCGGTAGCGGACTCCGTGTGATATCGGAGTCACGGCCCCATTGAATTCAATGGGGCCACGGCTCCAATATTGGGCAGAGTCCGCTACTGCGGTTTAGTAAACATGCCCCTATGACTTTCAACATAACAATGAAATCGTTCCCTCAGCATCAAATCCAAATTTCTTTTGACGACAAAGATGGATTTCCTGAGGCAAATGGTAGTCATTGTGGTAGTGAGACTACCATGGCTGCAAATAAATCTCTCTTGCCAGCAAAAGGGTAATGGAGGTTACTGGACATGCAGAGAACTGCCAAGAGGATGAAACAACACGAAAAAACACAATTCCACAGTATTTCGGTGATTTGGAAATTATTGGGGGGGAGGGGGCATTTTCAAAGTGTTTATCTGGTTAGCACACCTGCGAACCAGATAAAACACGGTCACTGTGAAATTCAGTGGTACTAACCGGTTAGTCCACTAAAAATCCCCACAGACTGCCAAACGTATGCCCAGTTAAAACCGTGGTGTTCTGTGGACGGAGTGGGGGCAGGGATGTCACCATCTGGTTAGCGGCGATATTCAGCCACCCACTGGATAGCTTAACTGGTTAAGTTAGGACAGGTGAACTTTAACTGCTTAGCACTATCTAGTTAGAGGCTGAACATCATCACTAACCGGATAGCCTGGCCAGACTGAATATTCAGCACTGAAAACCAGATATGTTTCACCACCAAATTTCCAGTCTCAATTATAACGGCGGCAGCTAGGCACTTTATTTAGCCTAGTCAGCACTGCTGAATATGCCCCCTACGTATTTAGGATCTTCTTTCTCTGGATAGAGTTGTATTTCGAGGAATTCATTAGATTTGTTGTTCTGCAGCTGGAACACCAAGAGTGGATAGAAATTTGTTTCGGAATCACATCGTTAAAGACCAGCTGTCCTCCAAATACCTTTATCATGGACAGATCCTGGAGACCCTGGGTGGCAAGAAACTGAGAGTGTTTGTATACCGCAATGTAAGTTCTCGTTAAATCTTTCAATTCAACTTCTGTGGTTTATTCACAATCTTACCCATGGTACCTATTTATGCTTCATCTATGTTTAACTTAAACTTGAATAAAACATAATAAAGAGAAAGATCTACAGTACTGAAATGCAGCACACTTTGTGTGCACTTCAGCAAATAGTGGAGCATGTTTACTAATGTGCACTGTTAGCATAGGGTTTGCCGTGCAGTCAGTGTGCCACGCTAGTAACACGGGGCCCTGTACTAAAAATCCCATGTTAACCAGTAATCATGCAATTGAGCAGGGACTGGGCAGAACGTGGGCATTAATAGAGCAGCACAGCTAACACAGGTGCTCTGGACATGGATTAACCACACATATTGCCACTGGTGTGGGTGCACTTAATGCCGCCTCTGTGGATGAACATAACATAAGAACATAAGAAATGCCATACTGGGTCAGGCCAAGGTCCATCAAGCCCAGTATCCTGTTTCCCACAGTGGCCAATCCAGGTCACAAGTACCTAGCAGTTTCCCAGAAGACACAGGTTCCACATTGCTTGTCTCTTTTTTAAACCCAGCTACACTAACAGCCTTTACTACATCCTCCGGTAATGAATTCCAGAGTTTGTTTTGGGTGAAAAAATATTTTCTCATATTAGTCTTGTAGCTTCATTATGTGTCCTCTAATCTTTCTACTTTTTGTTGGACTAAACAAGTGGTCTACGTTTACCCGTTCCTCTCCAGTCATGAATTTATAGATCTCTGTTATATCTCCCCTCTGCTGTCTCTTTTCCAAGTTGAAAAGCATTTCCTCATAGGGGTATCCTTCCATCCCTTTTACCCTTTTGGTGGCATCTCTGTACTATCTCTAATTCTGCTATATCCTTTTTAAGATATGGCGACCAGAAATGCACACAATTTTCAAGGTGCAGTCGCACCATGGAATGATACAGAGGCATTATAATATCCTTTGTTTTATTCTCCATTCCTTTCCTTATGATTCCTAGCATTCTATTTGCTTTCTTGGCAATCGTTGCACACTGGGCATTGGGTTTCAATGTATTATCCATAATGACGCCTAAATCCTTTTCCTGGGTGGTGGTTCCTAATGTGGAACCTTGCATTGCAACCATAGTTTGGGTTGTTCTTTCCTAGGTGCATAACTTTGCACTTGTCCACATTAAATTTCATCAGCCATTTGAACATCCAGTCTTCCAATTTATCAAGGTCCTCTTGCAATTTTTCACAATCTTCTTGTGTTTTAACAACTTTGAATAATTTTGTGTCATCTGTAAATTTGATCACCTCGCTTGTTGTTCCATTTCCAGATCATTTATGAATATGTTAAACAGCAACTGGCTCATCATAGATCCCTGGGGTACTCCACAATTCACCTTCTCCATTGAGAAAATTGGCCATTTAGCCCTACTCTCTACTGTCTATCTTTTAAGCAGTTCTTGATCCACAATAGTGCACTGCATCCTATCCCATGACTTTTTAATTTGGCCAAGAGTCTCTCATGAGGGACCTTGTCAAAGGCTTTCTGAAAATACAGATATACTATATTGACTGGCTCACCTTTCTCTACCTGTTTATTCACACCTTCAAAAAATATAACAGATTGGTAAGACAAGATGTTCTTCGGCTAAATCGATGATGGTTTTCTTCCATAAAATCATGACTATCTATATGTTCAGTAATTTTATTCTTTATAATGGTTTCTACCATTTTGCCCAGTACTGATGTAAGGCTCGCCAGTCTATAGTTTCCCGGATCACCCCTGGAACCCTTTTTAAAAACTGGCGTTATATTGGCAGACTCATATTAGTTATTTTAGCACTCTAGGATGTATATCCTCCAGTCCAGGTGATTTGCTACTCTTTAGTTTATCAAAATGTTGTAATACGTCTTCCCAGTTTATCAAAATTTGTTTCACTTCTTCTGATACATCATCTTTAAATATCATTTCAGGCAGGGGTAACTTCCTTCAGTAAAGACCAAAGCAAAGAATTCATTTTGTCTCTCTGCTATGGCCTTGCACTAAGTGTATCTGCCTGCTGGTAAGCACAGTGCTGCACATTAACAACTTGGTAATGGCAGGGGGATAGATGCACACATCCCCGAAAATTATCATTAGCATGAGCTTCCACGCTAGCTTCACAGCTCAAATAGATGTTACCAGCTTGCAGTTTAGTAACCGTTTTTTTAATACCATGACATAGTAACATAATAAATGAAGGCAGGTGAAAGCCTAAAGACCCTTTTGCTCTGTCCTGCAAAGTGTTTTGGGTTGTAACTGCCAATCCACATAGGTTACTCTATGCCTTTGCAGTCATTTCACTGCTGTTTTGCAATGAATTGCTGAACTATCCAGGATCCCCAATACTTAATCACCATCCTCTTGCCACTAGGGATCGTTCGGGGGTCATATTAAACATAGAAACATGACGACAGAAAAAGACCACATGGCCTATCTAGCCTGCCCTTCCATATCAACCACTACAAGAGTCCCCTTTTTTCCTTTAGAGATCCTCTGTGTTTGTCCCATGCTTTTTTGAATTCAGATACAGTCCTCATCTCTACCCAGGACTGTACCGAGCCCTGTGCGAGCACAGGGCGCTAAGACTTAAGAGGTGCATTTCGGCTCTCTGCCGTTGCCTGCCGCCGCCATTTTTTCAGCGGCAGGAAGCAGCAGAGCGTCGAAATGCGCCCCTTAAGTCTTCTCGTCGGCACACTAAGCAGGTCTGGTCTCTCCAGGAGGGACCAGACCTGCTTAGTGTGCCGGCAACTTGCACATCGGGTGCGCGCCTCTTCTCTCCCACCCCCATAAAGTGGCTAGATGGAGGTGTGGGGGGGGGGGGTGCGTCCGATGTGCAAGTTGCACAGGGCTCATTTCACTCTCGGTACGGCCCTGTCTCTACCACCTCCACTGAGACACTATTCCATGGATCCACAACTCTTTCCATAAAGAAATATTTCCGCATATCACTCCTGAATCTATCCTTTTCACCCTCATCCCATGTCCCCTCGTAGCACAGCTTGCTTTCAATCGAAAGAGGCTCTTCTCCTGTACATTTATGCCACAGAGGTATTTAAATGTCTCAATCATATCACCTCTATCCCGCCTTTCCTCTAAGGTGTACATATTAAGATCCTTAAGTCTGTCCTCATATGCTTTATAATGAAGACCACTAACCATTTCAGTAGCCACCCTCTGTACTGACTCCAACCAAAGGGATTAATGCAGTCTGCATTAATCGTGGTGAGAGGGATATTCAATGCCCCTGACTGTCCCCCTCCTAATTCCGGGCAAAGCGGGAGCAGCACTGAGGGTTAGCTACTCAGTAGTGATATTTTTTTCACTCAATGTGTAATCAAACTCTGGAATTTGTTACTTGAGGATGTAGTAAAGGCTGTTAGTGTAGCTGGGTTTAAAAAAGGTTTGGACAAGTTCCTGGAGGAAAGGTCCATAAACCATTATTAAGAAGGGACCCAGGATATCAATGCTTGACCCAGTACAAGCATTGTGGAACCTGTGTCTTTTGTGGTAACTGCTAGGTACGTATGACCTAGATTGGCCACTGTTGGAAACGGGATACTGGGCTTGATGGACCTTGGTCTGACCCAGTATGGCATCTCTTATGTTCTTATGTTCTTATTCAGGCATTAGCCAGCTAACCTTACCTGGCTAAATTTGAGCCATTAAAAAGGTGGCCTAACTTTCACTGGTTTAGCTAGCCAACCATCAGCTCAATATCAGCGCTCACTGTATAGCTAATTCACTTACCATTTACTCAATGGCAGTTGCCAGATATGGCCCTGGCATTGAATATCCAAGTTTAATTTAAACCGGTGATGACCAGCTGCTTTACAAACACAGCTGCTAAATAGGCCCCCCCCCTCCCCTGTGGAGGCCAATTCTCTTCGGGGCAAGTTCTGGCTGTCCAGACATCCAAAATCTGGATGGTCAGAAGTTGTACCTAATTCTGCACCCACGGGAGCCAGACATTTACAGCTTGTCCTGCTGTGAGGGCTTGTGTGCATCACTGATACTGAGAGCTAAGCTATCAGTAGCTTAGCTACTGGTAGGGTCTCCCAAGAAAGACAAGTCTCAGCTGAGGTGCCAGACTAAGATAAACCACCCATCTGGGCAGCGGCAGAATGGGACGGTGTTGTAAGCAGAGGATCACATTTCTGTGACAAATGCAACAACTCTGGAATTAAATGCGCAGAAGAAAGGCCTGGCAAATCTACTTCTGTATCTTGCCATGAAAACCCAATGGATAGTCACAAAACAAATTGCACTTTAGTGCTGGAAGATGAGACCCCCAGGTTGGAAGGCACTCAAATGGCTACTGGTGATGAGCTGAAGACTTCTCAGAGTAAAGCCAGAATTTATTATGTGGTTGAATCTGCTGATGTAGCTGCAAATGAAATGAGAGCAAGAAGTTGCAAAGATGTCTTAGATATTGGGATATGAAGGTATGGATATGAACTATGGGAAGTTGGATGTGCTCAAGAATGAAATGGAACGTGTAAAACTCAATCTCTTGAGTATCAGTGAAGTGAAATGGATTGGAATTGGGCACTTTGCATCTGATGATCATATGGTCTACTATGCTGGAAATGAAAGACAATGAAGAAATGGTGTATTTATAATTAAGAAACTTGCAAGAACTGTAATGAAATACAATGCAGTCAGTGAAGACTTAATTTCTATTCGTCTACAAGGAAAGCCCATTAACACAATTATAATTCAGATATATGCCCCAACAACAGCTGCAGAAGAGGAAGAGGTTGATGAGTTCTATGAACAAGTACAAGCTGAAATTGACAGAACATGCAAACAGGATATCCTGATAGTCATGGGTGACTAGAATGCAAAAGCTGACATCAAAGAAGAACGCAAAGTGGTTGGAAAAAATGGACTTAGAAACACAAATGAAGCTGGAGAATGACTGATAAAAGTTTGTAAGACCAATGATCTATTCATCTCCAGCACCTTCTTCCAGTAACAAAAGTGCCGACTGTAGTTGTGGACGTCACCCGATGGATTGTACAGAAATCAATTGTCTACTTCTGTGGAAGACAATGATGGAAAAGCTAGATAACATCTACTAAGACAAAACCTGGAGCTGACTGTGGTACAGATCACCAACTTCTAGTATGCAAACTCAAGCTAAAGTTGAAAAAGAGCAAGCCACTCATGAATGTAGTAAAATACGACCTTGAGAATACACCATTGGAATTTAAAGACTGCCTGAAAAATTGATTTGCTGCTTTTGATACAAATGACAGAGTTCCAGAAGAGTTATGGGATGACATCAAGAAGGTTGTGTTGGAAAAAAGTGAGAAGTCTCTACATAAGGTGAAAAAGCAAATACGACCAAAATGGATGACTGAGGAAACTCTGAAAATGGTCCAGAAACACAGAGAAGCTAAAGTCAGAGGAGAAAGAGAGGCAATTGCAGAATTCAACAGAGATTTCCAACATGCTGCAAGACAAGACAATGAGAAGTATTACAATGACACATGCAAGGAAATAGAATCAGAAACTATTGGGGGGAGAACAAGATTGGCTTTTCTAAAACTACGAGAGTTAAAGAAAAAATTCCAGCTTCAAACTGGAATGCTACAAGATGCTCAAGGATCCATGTTGAAAGATGCTGAGAAGATCAAGAAAAGGTGGAAAGAATATAGAGTCATTATACCATAAAGATCAAGTGGACAACAGCCATTTCAACCTGTACCTTATATTCAGGAACCATTGGTGATGAAAGACAAAGTCGAAGAAGCATTGAAAGCTTTATCAAAGAACAAAGCACTGGGCTTTGATGGCATTCCCATTGAAGTATTACAGCAATCAGATGAAGCTGTTACCATACTTTCAAGGCTCTGCCAGGAGATTTTGAAGACAAATTCATGGGCCAACTGACTGGAAATCATCTGTGTTTGTACCAATACTAAAGAAAGGTGACCAGACTGACTATGGAAATTATTGCACAATTGCTCTGATTCAACATGCCAGCAAGATTCTAAGCAGGATCGTTCAGCAGAGACTACAACTATACCTGGAACGAGAACTGCCTGAAGCACAAGCAGAGTTCAGGAAAGGGAGAGGAATGAGAGACATCATCGCGGATGTGAGATGGATCCTTGAAAAGACAAAAGAATACCAAAAAAATACTTGCATGTGTTTTATCCACTACAGCAACGCTTTTGACTATGTAAACCATGGGAAACTCTGGTCCACAATAAGAAGCATGGGTATACCAGAACACCTGATAGTTCTCTTGCACAACCTTTACATTGATCAAGAAACAACAGCTCGAATGGAACTAGGAGAAACAGAATGGTTTAAAATCAGAAAAGGTGTATGACAAGGCTGCATACTTCCCCTACCTTTTTAATTTATATGCTGAACAAATCATCAGAGAAGCAAGACTGTACAAAGACAACTGAGGTGTGAAGATTGGTGGAAGACTCATCAACAACCTTCACTATGCTGATGTTACCACATTACTGGCTGAAAGTAAGATGATCTGAAACATTTGCTTCTCAAGATCAAGGAACATAGTCTTAAAATGGGCATGCATCTTAAAGATTCTGACAACTGGCAAAGTCAACAAGTTCATCACTGATGGAGAAGAAATTGAAATAGTTGACAACTTTAACTTACTTGGATCAACAATCAATAAAGAAAGGACTAGTAATCAAGAAATCCGACGATGTATAGCTCTTGGTAGAATAGCAGAGATATCTCTCTCCATACAAAGATTCGACTTGTCCAGACCATGGTATTTTCAATAACGTCATATGGATGCGAAAGTTGGACAGTGAAAAAGATAGACAGGAAGAAAATTGATACTTTTGAATTATGGTGCTGGTGATGAATACTGTGTATATCATGGACTGCCCCAAGAACAAGCCAGTCAGTACTAGAGGAAATCAAACCTAAGCTTTCCTTAGAAGTTCAGATGACAAGACTTCAACTTTCATACTTTGGATACATCATGCAAAAAGAGAGATCATTGGAGAAAGATATAATGCTTGGGAAGGTAGAAGGTCACCGTAAAAGAGGAAGGTCGGCAATGAGATACCATAACAGCATCTATGGATACCAGGCTATCAACAATAAGCCACTTGACTGAAGACCGAACAGAGTTTAGGTCAACTATCCAGAGGGTCATCAGGAGTTGATTCTCCTTTATGTGTAGTCTAGCTATTGTTTTACATAGTTTTGCATTGCAGTTACTCATTAATTTATGAATGCATGAAATTTTACAAAAGTCGAATTATGTGCAAAACTTAACTATTTAAGGAGCTGATAGTTAAATTCTTTGCACTGAAGGGGCAAGCTTTGCACTATTAGTGTGCTATTGTGGAAATGTGTTCTAATGCTGTTAGAGTGCATTATTAGTACAGTACGTAAGTCCCATTACATAAAATGGAACCTATGGTAATAACAGACGTTAATGCATGTGAGTGCATAGTAATGCAACACCACCTGTTTGTAACTCTGTCCCTTAGCGCGTGAAGTGACCTTTGCCAGATTTAATACATGTTAGTGCATCGATCTTATTTAAAACAGCGAATAGAAAATACTTGAGATACGTGAATAATGTATAAACAGCACCTAGCAGCCTTTGACATGTCTGATTCTTTTTAAAGAGTCTCTGCATTGAAAACAGCTGTATTGCTGCACATGACAAAAAAGGAAGGTTTGGGACCCTATTTATTATGGACAAAATGTTGACTCTCCCTACGGGAACAGTTATGGATATTCTAAAAGCTGATAATCGCTTCAGGTAAGACTCGACAGAAAGTAAGTTGACTGGCTTTAATAACCTTACAACACAACTACATTACTGTACATGTATTTAACACAGCCCTGCTGATATTGTATCACATTCAAATCCTTTATATAGTGTTAGTGGCATAGGCATATGATACATATGAATTTCACCACTGTAAAGATTTATCTGGCTGTTCAGAGAGCAAACAGTTCAAAAACCGTTCACTTAGAATGCAGCATTCTCTTCGATAAACCATGAATGCTCTTATTTTGCTGGGCCTGCCGTGCAATTCCAAACGACCAAGATTCCTGTTTCTTCATCTGCACGCTGACAGCATTCTTACACAATCATAGCGTTTTCTTAATCTTGAAGCCTACTGCAGGCTTGATATTTATACGAACTGTATTTATATGTTTCTACCATACCCATATTCAGGCACAGTCCATTTGGAGCAAGAACTGTACTAAATTTCAGTGTTGAGCAAACATGTCCATTCTACTGTCAGAAACTAAATTTAGTAGGTAATATTATTGCTGTTACTGTTATTGTTACTGCTGTAGTGATTATTTAAAGTTTTGCTAGACTTTGCCATCCACAGAGAGTTTCACCCATATCCCATTTAAGGTGCCGTGTCTTTCCTCTCTAGCATGCTGGTGGCAGCGATCCAAGCCGCAGGACTCACAGAGACACTAAACAGAGATGCCTCCTTCACTGTTTTTGCTCCGACCAATGAAGCTTTCCGAGCCATGCCACAGGAAAAGTTGAATAAACTAATGGGTAAAAATATCCTAGTATAAAGCTGCTGAAGATCTATGAAATGTCTTAGGCATCTACAGAGCTGAGCCCCGATCTGTGCAAAGAATTTTCCATGTATAAAGCATGTTTTGCACGTAGTAAAAGATGGAAAGTTAGCACCTACCTTTATGCAATCTGGGTGTAGGCATTTCTGAGTGTGTCGTTCGGAGAAAGGGGGAGCGGAATTGTGATAAACACCTGGGTACTTTATAAAATATGCATGTGCACATGTAAAGAACATGCACATGCCTACACTTATGAAGCAGGTGTAAATTTGTGTAAGAGAATTTGTGTAACACTGGAGGTTATTCTAGGAGACAATTTTTAAAAGTATATATGAACCTATGTTGCCTTTTATAAAGTAGAGAAATCAAGAGAGAAGAGACCAGTAGGGATAAGCATTCTTTTGAAACAAAATGGGAAATTCAATGAAATTTTCTATTTTGTTTCAATCTGAAACCTGGCAATGATAGGAAATTTCTTTTTTCTCCCATGTTTCATCAGGGACCAGGTTAACGTCAATCCTTTAGATTGGAAGGCAGCCATCTTGCAGATGAGCAACCATGATGACATGGGAGCTAACTCTAGCAAGTATTGCTGTATTGCTGGTGATTTTCCTTCCTGTTTCCTAATTGAGCCAAAGTTTGTCTGGTCTGCAGCTCTATGTAAAATGCTAACTGGATTTTTTTTTTGCTTTGTGAAAAATGGCACAAAATAGGCATGTTTTTATAGGCTTTCCACCCTTACTTGGCTGCACACTAATTTCATCAGAATGTTGAACATACATTATGCAGCTCTTCTGAAATGTCCTACTTTCTTGAAGTTTGGAACGCTACACTATTTGAGAGTACCAATGGAAGTTTATTTGTTTGTTTTGTAGATGGTGTTTCATATAACTACTTTATTATAATGACGTTTTCACAATGAATTTTCTGCTAGCTGCTTCTTGAAGATTGATATAGCATTTATAGCTTTGCTGCTAAACTTAGTGCTTCCTTGATGTGTTTGATATCCTTGCACTTTCACATCGGACACAAAATAATATAAAATATATAGGACTGATGACTGATATGTGTCTTCTCCTTTGAGTTTTTAAGCAGAAAGGGTAACTTTTGCCAATATCTGATAGTCTCTTTCATTTAATTTCTGACACTGGGCTTTTTTCTTATTATTTTTATTCCCCTTGTCTGGTTTTTTCTGTTAGCTTTTAAAAGTCACATAGGGGGTCTTTTAATAAAGGGTGCTAGCTGTCAGCACGTGTTCTGGCATGTGCTGAAGGTATGCTGGGGCACACCTTGATAGCTAGCATGGGGCTATGACAGTTGGCACGAGTCAATTTCTGCACTGTGGATGGTGCATTAGGATTCTAAGGGGATAGGTTAGGGGTGGAAAGTGGGCATGTTTGTCTGTTATGTTATGTTAGTCTTTATTTGATATACCACATATCTATTAAAAAAAACTACATGGTTTCCAATAACAATATAAACAAAACATATAATGAAATGTCCACCATAATAAACAGAACAGATATGACAGAGATTTCACATCAACACAATAGGAGATAAAACACACCAAAGAAAGGTGCTGAGAGATTAACAAATATACAGATTGCAGATTGTGAGCACTGCAGAGTAGGCATGGGGCAAACTCCCTGAACTATGAACGTTGCAGTTATCACGGGTTTACCTAACAGCACCTCAGTAGGTGGAGATAAGTGTACCAGCGCTACTTGTATGCCATGTTAGGGCACAAGGCTCTGGGTTAACTGCCAGGAACATGCTTTCCATGCCCCTAACAGTTAATGTGGTGGTGTTGCGCCTACTGCGCTATGGTTTAGGAGCTATTGGTGCATTAAGTGCAGTACCTTAGTGTCCTTTAGTAAAAGACCCCTGTGGACTTGTAAAATGACCCCTAGTAATGCACAGATTCTCTCACACAAATGTACACCTGCTATGGATAAGTGTAAATTTGCACATGTGTTCTATTGTGTAGGTGTGTACATTGCAACTCTTACGACGCACATAGGGCCCGATATTCAGTTGGTCGGGCTATGTACTGCATCGGCGCATAGCCCTGCCTGCTGACCTCTAACCCTGGATATTCAGCGCCATGGCAACGGCATTGAATATCCGGGTTTCGAGGTCAGTGGGCAGGGCTATGCGCCGATGCATCCAGTCAAAAGCTCACTTAGTTTTAGGCACGGATGGCTAACCAGGTAGTGGTCCAGTATCGCCACTACCCAGTTACCAGCTAACTCTGCCCCTGCTCCGCCCCAGAGCGCCACAACACGCCCGATGCCAACCGGATAGCATCAGGACCCATAGGGGATGTCGACAGGGATATTCAAGGGCACTAACTGTGTAGGTGCTGTTGAATATTCCCGTTTAAGGGCATTTACATGGTTTATTTTGGCTGTAAACCATGTAAATGTCTTTCAAATATCTGGCCCATATAGTCTAGCACAATTCTATAAGAGCCATTTTCCACAAGTAAAATATGGTTTAAATGTCGAGAATGGTTTATAATATTATCCCAATAATGCATAGACACTTTTGATGTGTTATCTTCTATGAGCTGTGCTAAGGAAATATGACAGGTATGATCACTAGAGATGGTCACAATAGTCTAAATGAAACATATTTATAAGCTGACTTCTGACTGGAAGATTTTTATAGTTTTTCATAGTTATAATATACATTTGTATTTTTTTTTTCATTTTAGGAATGCCAAGTCACCAAGTTTCTGAAGGAAAGCTTAACACTAGTCTTGGTCTTGGCATTTTAGCACCCACTCCCAAGTGCATCTTGGTATTTGTAGTGCTGCCTTCAGCTAGAAGAAGGACTACAAATACCACCATGCACTGTGGTATAAGTGCAAAACCAGGAATAGCTTGCCATCTCCCTCCAGAAATTAGGTCATATGTCAGCGTTCACTGCTCTTCATTGATCTTCAAATATTGGTGCCTACTTTTTTTTACAAACTTTCAAAATAATATTCTAAATAGAATTTTTAAATATTGACTTTTCTAGAAATATATTTTCCTAGCAAGAAATTTGCTATATCATTGGAAAATTATAAACCTCAGCTTTCCAATAGTATCTAACATTCATGAATGGGACGAATAGTTCATGCGGGATACATTTTTTAAAAAAGTTACTCTATCTGCTACATGGGTAATAATAGAGTTAACCCACATAGGTCAGCTGCCTGTGGGTAAGGGAATTTTCAGTCTCTTGAAAGTAGGCAAATACTTTCATTTTGGAACATGTTTACTAAAGTGTGCCTTGTTAGTGTGCTGTTTAATATATATGATGGCAGATAAAGACCAGTATGGTCCATCTAGTCTGCCCACTAAGGTGACTAGAGTGATTGTACCCGCCACTCCATGCAGGTCACCGTCCTCTATGCCTTTGTTTATATTTCTACCTGCCACTCTGTGCGGGTCCCCCTTCTATTTGTTGAAGTCTAAAAGAGATTTGTCTGTTTTTGATTCCATCCTCTTACTATAGAGAGATCCTCTGTGGTGCTGAATTAGCGTGGATGGTGGTGCTAAACTTTGAGGAGTGTGTCCACCCCCCTGCTGGTCATGCATTGCCAATGCCTGGCCCTGTGCTAACCGGCATGTAGGTGCACTTAACCCCACCCACTGAGGTGATGTTAAGTGCACTCATGCTAACAGCAGCAATGTCTCTTGTGCTAAGCACAATGTGCTCTAAATGTCCACACTGCGCTTCTAACCCACCCTTTCCCTTCCCGCTCATGTACCAATTGGGGCCTCGCACTATCCTTTAGCATGGTGCATTTAGTATGTATGTTAGCATGTGTAGTTTTTAAAGTGTTTAGTTTAATTTCATTTTAATGCATTATTTCATTTAACATTCAAAATGAACATGTGAAAACAAAGGGGCCCTTTTTTGAAAGTGCACTGTGCTTTTGCACCTAATGCATGAATAATATGAAAATTCATGTGTTGGGGCACAGACAGCAGGTTCCTTGGGTGGTGACGTGGCACCATACCCTACTGCAGGGCACTATTACTATGGGTGCGCTTACCTCCGCTTATTGAAGTGGAGGTATTTGTACCTGTTCTAATTGCAAGAGTGACAGTTAGTGTGCAGTGTTTATTCACAACTGACCTCAAGGAACTCGCATCTCTCTCTGCCCCTAACCCACCAATTTGCCACCCCCAATGTTAGCGCGGGTCAGCTCATGCTGTCATGCCCCCATGATAATAGTTATAGCCGGCCTCAGCATCTGGTTGCCAGGCACTGAAACCTACACTAATTGCATAGCACGCTTTAGTAAAAAGCCCCCAAAATAAGGCATGCTAATACAAAACCTAAAAAAACTAAACATAATCGAACTATAATGAATTCTTTCCCCTGCACACCCCTAAGGCATGGCTTGCTGCTAAGCAGTTTATTCATGCAAAACCTTGCAATAAAAATTGCCCATCCTCTCTTCATTTTGAAAGCCCAGTAAATAATCTCCAGCGGTATATTTGCACCTGCTTCCAGCTAGGTGCAACTATATCTACTGAGATTTTAACTCATTCCTGCAGCCAATCTTCTTTGCAAAGGGAATTCAGTATGGGGCTTCTTGTTGAGAATAAACCTGTAGTCCAGTGGGTACAACATTCCCACAGGACTGAAAGTCCTGTGTGCAGTATAAAACTTTACCCCATTGTGTGTTGCGGATATCCTGAAGACCAGGCTGGCTAGCGGCACCCCAGCAGCGGCTTGAGAAGCACTGACCTAGTGTTCTTTTCACTGTACTAGGTAATGCCAAAGAGCTGGCCAATGTCCTTAAATACCACATTGGAGAGGAAATCCTAGTGAGTGGAGCAGTTGGACATCTTATACGGTTAAAATCACTCCATGGTGATAAGTTAGAAGTCAGCTTTGTGAGTATTTTTCATTCGGTTTTAGTATTTTATTCTTTTCAGCAGACACTTATATTTTAGTCCAACCTAACTGGTGCCAAAAGTGAAACAAACAAAGGGACACCTCCACTAAAAGCAGTAAGGACACCTTTTAGGAGATTAAGCCTCAAAATGACTCTATGGATGCCGACAGGTCAATTTGAAATAAATAGTAATAGGTTTCATAAATTCATAAGCCTCCCTTTTTAAGTCAATAGTTATCTGACACTTACAAACTTTCATTATCCATTACATTATGAAGGTGATTTTAGAAGGGTTAGGTGCCAATTACACCTGATTTACAAGTAGTGATTTGAGAAAAGCCACTGTTTGTACATACAAATACCCACAGCATGTGCATACTGGAAAGAGGCATGGTCTGGGCAGACCTTTGAAGAATACATGCATCCGCTAGTTTGCAGTGGACATATGTGTATAGTTCCAAACGTTGCCGCCCATCAGTGTTCGCCGTAGCTCCAGGGCACACATAACTGTCCGCTATGAACTGTTCATTGGGATCTGGAGTTTGGAGGAGTATTGAGGGGGGAATTTAGCTTTCTTCTCTGATATTCAAAACCACATCAAACTGCCAAAAAATGTGCATTTTGGAGATCGGTTACTTAATTGGCTTCCCTTGGGAATGAAGTTTTGCAAGATCCAGTGCTTACACCTCTTAGAGTAATTTTATAGTGGTCGTCTAGTTTTGTGCACACTATAACACCTGCAAAGCAGATGTCTACTTTATCAAATAGAGGTGCAAGTTGTAAAATATACATGTCAACACTAGGCGCGAACACTTACGCCAGCCCTAGACTTGTTGTAAATGAGCACGCCTAGTTTAGTAAAGAACGTGCATATGTTATAGCATTTTATAAATTATGCATGTAAATTTAGGCTCTACCTATATACTGCCCATGCTCTGACCCTGTGCTTGTCTACTCCAAAATTATGCGCCATTGTCCTAATGTGCATACTTATAGAACAGCAACCACCTAACCTATATGCGTAAGTGTCCATCTGCACGTGTAAGTCATGGAATATACATGATCTGTGCACAATGATAGTGCATAACTTTACACAGCTCATTATAAAATTACCTCCTAAATGTCCTTATGTGGCAGCCTGACCCCTAGTGGTAGCACTGTGTGATTACTACTGGGAGTCTCCAGCACCATTTTGAATCTGTGATTTGCAAGAGTGAATAAAGATCACTTCTGCTCCCATTAGACTACCAGGGACCTCAGTAAGAACCAGGGAAGAAGGATTTTAGGTTGGGGGAATCTGCTGCAGTGGATCACATTGAAATGGTATGGATTTTGAGGGGACTGCAATGAGGGGATCTGGATGTTGAGGGTGTTAGGGTAATTGACATCAGGGAATGATCAGAAGTAGATGTCAGATGTTTTGGGGATGCGGGAGGGGGATCGCATGTCAGGCCATCAGGAGGGGGATCAGATGTTGGAGGATCAGATATTACAGGAATTTTGGTATGGGGGATCTAATGTTGGGGGTATCATGAGGGGGGTATGGTTGAAGGGAGGGGTGATCATGGTAGGACCAACTTGTGCGGCTGGTGAGAGGGGACTGGGGGTGCATGATTATCAGGAATGATGCTTTTAAAAAGTTGCCTTCATGTACATTTGGAGGAAAACTGGGTGCTTTTTCCCCACATGGAGCTTTTTAAAATTGGTACTCCCACTGGATGTAGTGACACATTAATGTGCCCTCCTGCATGTCCTCATATGTATTTTACAGGACGTTCTGTCTTTGTAAAATACAGTGGGAGTTTTCCATGTCCCAACCTGGATGTTTTAATTCTCCTCTCTACAACCTATCTAAAATTGGCCTTTAAATCAATTTAGCAGCACTAAAAGTCCCTATAAAAATGAATGTATGAAACTGAAAAAACATATGAAAATCAGGAAAGATTTGTGAAAAACTAAAACAATTTTTCCTGGCTGTGCACGTCTAGTAACTTCTTCTACTAGTTCATTTCACTGTGGACTATAGAGAACAGTTTCCATTAAAGATGGCGAAGGCATATTCAGAATGATTAATGTGGTTAGCAGACCTGCTGCTTGCTGTATTAATCATGCTGTGAGATAGCACATAACCGCTGTATCTCCCCTCCTAATGCCGCTGAGCACCCCAAGGCTAACTGCATATCGCCAGGGCATTCCAGAGGCGGTGTTAGCTTTAACCCGTCAGTGGCAATATTTTAACTGCTGGCCTGTTAACACATAAACTGGCTTAACTTTAGCCAATTTAGCTAACTAGGCAGTGGCCGAATATGGCAGCAGCACGATTAGCTAAAACACTATTCGGGCAGATCGGATATTCAGTGTTAGTGGCTGGATATGACCCCAGCATTGAGTATCCAGGCTAAACGAAAACAGCGATACCCAGCTACTTTACTTGGGCTGGCCACCGCCGTTGAATTTTGGCTCTGGCATGATTCCTGTTGTGTCTGTTTTAATATTCTATTTCAATTAATTAACCTGTGAAATAAACATGAATGAATGAAGGCTGTTGTTTTCCTATTGAATCACATTTTTATTTATAAATTTGCAGAGGAATGGTACAGTGAA
Source organism: Ichthyophis bannanicus (assembly GCA_033557465.1). NCBI lineage: Eukaryota > Metazoa > Chordata > Amphibia > Gymnophiona > Ichthyophiidae > Ichthyophis > Ichthyophis bannanicus. The sequence goes on along the minus strand of CM066050.1, from coordinate 33,226,103 downwards.
CATTAACAACAAACCTATTGCCGAAACTGATATTATGACCACTAATGGTGTGATTCATGTTGTCAATACTCTCTTGGACCCTCCAGGTAAAAGTGAATGTTTATGAAGGCATTCCAGCTCTTAGTATAATGATTCTACCAATACTAAGCAATACGATGCTATCTGAGTGCAATGAAAACATATAGGGCATGTTTACTAAAGTGCGCTAAGGTTTTGCAATTGAAAAGACATTGGAGGGCAAAAATTAGTGTGGGAAGGGAAACAGGCTGGTGTTCACTGTGGGGGGTGTGCCCAGTATGTTCCCCGGCAGTTACTGCACTGCACTAAGGGACCTTTTTACTAAAGGGCTTTAGCTTTTAGCAGGAGTTCGGGCTCGCGCTAAAGACCCACTGCACTGGGACACACATTAACTGTTAGTATGGGGCCATGATAGCGCAGCCGGATTTCAGGAATATTGAGGGTGGAAGTGGGCAGGTTAGGGCTGGAGAGTGGGACGGGCAGGTGCCTTGCAATCAGTGCATGCATGCTATTTGCGAGGTGAGCATTTAGTGCAGGTGCCGATTCCATCATCTCTATAGGTAGAGGTAAGTGCGCTCACACTGACTGCAGCTTGCATGAGGGCGGGGTGCACCATGCTAACGGTCAGGAACACTCTTTCTATGACCTGACAGTAAATGCAGTGGTGTTGCATCTAATATGCTATGGTTTTGTTGCTATCTGCGCATTAGATGCAACATCATAGTGCTCTTTAGTAAAAGGGCCCCTTAAAGTGCATTTGCAATTAATGCAGATCCACTTAAAGCCGCCCCTCACTAAGGTTGTTAACTGCACCCACTTTAATTGCAAAATTGACAAAGTGTTTCTGAAGCCCATTATCCATCCCTAACCTGACCATTTCCAGTCCCATTGTACTTTATGTGGCTAGCGCAGGATTTTTACCATGCTGTCTATTTTAGCACATGGTAGTAGTTACTGCGATCCTAAAGCACATGTTACCATTAACACTATTTAGTAACATGCCCTTTATTTTTTAAAGAACAATGCCAGAAAAAAGTAACACGTTCATAGCATTGGAACTGAAATATTTTATCCCATTACACGTGTTAAGGGCTCAGTATAGCAAAATGTTTAATCTACTATGTTCTTATGGAAAAACCAAACTTATCATAGGCAGTTACACTAAATTTCCCACCATTTAAGTGCACAACATTTTTCCTCTCAAAGCTCCTTCCTTTCCATATGGTCTAATCAAGACTGTTTCATCCACTGTGTGATGAGATGGGGATCTGAGATAAATCCCTATGAACCACCACTGATGACTTAGGACTCCTTCCAATTATCCCATTCTACCCTTTTATTCCCTGTAGTCTGTAAGATGGTGCTCAGTAAACACAGAAACAGCAGATAAAGACCATATGGTCTGTGTAGTCTGCCCGTCCTTACCAAATACTACACTCTGCAATCCCTTCCCCTCCCTTAGAGATCCTCTGTGCTTGTCCCACGCTTTCTTCAATTCAGATATAGCCCTAGTCTCTACCACCTCTGCTGGGATATTGCTACACACATCCACCACCCTTTCCTCAAATAAAAAGTTTTGCAGATTACATCTGAGTCTATCCCCGTTCACTTTTATCTTACACCGTCTCATTCTCGAGCCTCCTTACAATTGAAAGAGGCTATCTTCCTGTGCATTTATGGCACAGAAGTATTTAAATGCCTCTATCATATCTCCCCTCTCCCGCCTTTCTTTCAAAATATACATAATGAAATCTTTAAGCGTGCCCACATATGCTTTATGATGAAGACCACTGACCATTTTAATTGCCACTCTCTGGACTGAATTTATCCTTTTTTGTATCCTTTTTGACGCCAAATAATGTCTCACCAGAGACTTAAAAAAGAGGAACTCTCGTCTCCTTTTTTCTGCTGGCCATTCCACTCGCTGTGTAGCCTAGTATTCTGACTTTTCCCGTCGCTCGCCACCCAGAACAGAATGACTGACAGGGCAAGGAGCTACACAGAAGTGGTCATTCATGTTAGCAGACATGGTGCCTTGTTGCCACGATCGCCTCTTCTTCCTCAGGGGTGTTCGCTAATTCAGCAAGTGTCTCATAACTGCTTTCTAATGTAAACCACTGAAAACTGCCCAAATCACTAATAGTGTATATATCTAACATACTTTGCATTTAACGTTCAGTTATTAGATCTTCAGAAAGAGGTGACATGTCTTCAGATTCTGGACTAGACATCATTAAACAGGCTTCTGCATTCTCTAAGGTAAAGGTGTTTCAAAAACATTACATTACATTTAGAAATAAGCCTAATTTTTTGAGCCAGAAGAAAATGAATTCATTTTATAGTGAAATTATTTCAATCATGATTAAGTGCAAACCAATTTCATGTAGGTAAACTACTTTGTATTCTCTGTGATCGGTGGACACTCCTACTCATCAATTAGGAGAGAATGCCCCCTTATTCTCATGATGGAGAGGTTCTCTGAGCTCTGACACACACAGATTTCTCTTAATTTGTACACTATTTGCCCTATCCCCACATTCACCGGTTCAGGATAAGGGTCCGAAAAGTTTTGATTCAGTCTTTTTCTCTAGTGATATTGTGTACTGGGAAGAGTCTACTTGTCCGTCTGTCTCCTGATCCATATGCTTGGTTTTCTTTGTGTCAGGTCAGACACCCAAAGACCTCGCCAAGAGTGTGGTAGCCAGAAATAGTTCTAGGCCCCTTACAGTTCAGAGGCAGCCTAGGCCTCATCTGGTAGTAACAAGGAATAGCACATGATTTTAGTAGTAACAAGTTCAATCCAAATTAAAGTATAGGTAAATATCTGGTTTCAGAATAAGCCACCTCTATACAACAGCAGCAGAACTGGAGTTCTAGACATAGGGACAAGTAGCCTTCTAGTTGCCGGGAAGAACCTCCTTGTTTTCATTAGTAACCCTTCTCAAGGCAAAAGACCCAATTGAGTTCCTCAGGGATGTGGCGAATGGCTCTGGCATTCAGCTCATCTTCTTTGACTTCTCAGAGTGTTGATCTGCTTTTCTGAAGAGTCCTCGTTTCAAAGCATACTAGTGGCTAGCCCTAACAAGCGACTATGCTGATAGATGAGATGGGAATCCATGCTGAGCAGAACTCTGGGGAAAATGATTTTCAGTGTATCCTGTTCCATAGGGCTAAACTTATATACTATGGGCCTGATATTCAGTGCTGGCAGCTAGCCATTGTAATGTAGCTAGCCATCACTGCTGAACCTGGATATTCAGGCCCATAGTGACAAAAAGGCATGTGCTTTTAGGTAACCCACATATAGGCATGTGCTGGGGCAGAGACTGGGTCACAGTTAACAAATGTTTATAAATACTGTATGTGGCCACATAGGCACATAAATGGCCTGTTATATAATTTCAACTGGCATAAAAGTATAATGTGTTGGCACGTCCATTGCAGGTAGGCATAGCTGGAGGCCTAGTCTGGGTGACGTACAGGTGGAGTTTGCAAGCATCAGCGCTCATTCTAAAATGCTCATTGCATGTAAGCACGGTACAAATATCCATGTCTGCATTCAGGTGCAATTTCTCCACTTACGCTACTGTTTTATAAAGACACACAGGCTCTTATGGGCCATGAGTAGGTGTCTACAAAGGTGTCAGTGTGGATGATATTATATAAAGACTAGTAGGTACCTGTTTGTCTTTATAAAATGGCAGCGGATGCGGCAGAGGACACACCTTGAATACGGGTATGATCACTTCCACCTACTAGCAAGCAGGTGTAAATGTTTGTGCATATTTTGCGCATGTACACACATAGATTAAGGTATTTTATAAAATATATGCGTGCAAGCAAACTCTACCCATGCTGCACCCAATGCACCCTACTGGCAAACCCCACACATACTTTTATGTCTGCTGGTATTTTACGAGAGGACATTTACAGACGTACGTGGCCAGGTACACACTGGAATGACTTTACGAAATTACCTCCTAAAGGTTTTAAATTAGGCAAACTGCTAGGGAATGTTGCCCATGAACCTCTTGCTTCATTGTTGATTATAAAACAAATATGAAATTATAGCTGTATTCTTTTTATTTTGTAGACTTTTCAACGACAATCTCGAGGTAAAACTACATTTTATTTTAACTTCGCAAACAGTTCTCGTGCTTTTCAGAATTTTAGTTCCATTGAGTTGGCACTGGAAAAGCCAACCTTTGTGCCGAGCTCTTCAGTAAAGCAAAGTCGACGCATAGTCTGATATTAATGGAATGTTCATTATGGTAATCCTATTTCTATGACGATAAGGCATCTGGCTTTCCTTCAGTCCTTCTTTTCCTTTGTCTGAGATTCGTCATATTATTTTCCAAATGGGGTGACTGGTGGATCAAAACTTGTAGGTGTGATGGGAAATATTGTCATTGCTCTTTGTGTCCCCCCTCTTCCACCGTGTTCCCCGTCATCTCCCTTCCCTATTATCTTTTTAGAATTTCTGGTTTACGTAGTAACATAGTAAATGACGGCAGATAAAGACCAGCATGGTCCATCTAGTCTGCCCAGCAAGGTGGTGAGAGCTGTAGAGTTGCACCTGCCGCTCTGTGCAGGTTGTTCCCCCCTCTGTGATTTTGCTTAAGGTTGTATCTGCCGCTCCCTGCAGGTTACCCCTCTCTACTTATTAGGTTTTTTATGTTTGTTTTGATTCCATCCTCTTTCTATGTGGTGAACCTCTGTGTCTGTCCCATGCTTTTTAAATTCTGTTACTGTTTTTGCTCCCACTACCTCCTTTGGAAGGGAGTTCCATGCATCCACCACTCTCTCTGTAAAAAAGTATTTCTCGATGTTGCTTTGAAATTTATCTCCTTATAGCTTCATTTCATGTCCTCTAGTTCTACGGCGTCCCTGTCTTTGAAAGTGATCTTTATGACAGTATTGCATGTATACTATAGGCCAGATCTTTAAAAGCACTTATTCAGAAAGAGAGTGCTGGGCCCCTCCTCCCAGCTAAATGGATAGCAGAGATATTCATTGTACAGTTATGTGGAAAACTTTAGGACCGCAAAAAGGCTGTCCTCCATATATATTCAGAGAGCTCTTTGGGTAGGGGGCTGCTCATTGCTCTATATTTACATCCAGTACTCCTCGCTATCCAGATAGCGGTGCTCAATATACATATTTATTGTATTTATTTGACTATTTTTCTGTACCGCTTTTCTCCAGGGCAAAGCAGTTTACAAGAAACAGTAACAGTTTTACATAAAACAAAGAACTGAAAACATGTTAACACAGGATGTACAAGTTATTCATGGTCTTCCACTGGAAAAGAGGGAGGGGAAATATTGCTAAATTATGAACTTTTTAGCATTAGAGGATTCAACATAGCTTACTGTTGCTGGAGTGTGAGATGTATGTTATATTTAAACAACACAGCTCGTGTTTAAAAAACACTAAATCATGGATTTGAAATGTTGACCGTTTGTCTCTAATCCTACATATTCTGATGCTGGTTTCCATATTGATCCACTTGTTTCCATTTCAGCTCTTCAAGCGCTCAAAGGGTTAAGAAAACAGAAACACTAAAATGAAGAGCATTTTGGCAAAGACATCAATCGAGTTTCAACATTGGTTTGTTTATAGTTTTGCTTTTAAGAACATTTCCTCAGACCAATGATCATGTTTCAACTCATTCGTTTTGGTTTGGCTAAACGTATAGAAACCATGCAGCGATTCCCTTGTTATTTGTGATCTGTTACGTATAAAGACCTGGAAATATTTTATGTGGACAAGTTAAACTAATTACTACACCTAGTGGGCATATGCTGCACACTTCACAAATGACTGCATACAATTTAGCACCAAAATTTGGTGGATTCAGTGAATATTACTGGAGAGGTATCTGATACACAACACAGTGTTCTTTTTTTCTCCCTAACTGGGGAAAAAACACACACTTCTAAGTTTAGAAAGCTGCAAACCTATTGTTCTAATTCAGAAACTTGTATGAAATAAGCTCTATGGAGACTACTGTCTTGTGTTGTATTGCTGGCAAATGGTTTTAATGTTATTGTTCTATTGATTATGAGACTAAAAAGGACTAAGATCTGTAAAATGGTTAAAGGATTGTCCCAAAAAAGATGTGTGCAAAATAAAATGATTAATTTCTAATAGATCTGGTCCTTTTTTCATTTCTAATGTACTGTCAAATATATTCTGCATTTCTTGCATTGCGGTTAGAGTTTTTATATCTTAGTTAGCCTTATAGAAGTAATATCCCTTGAGCCCAATATTCAAAGGCATTTACAGTTTGTAGACCTGTAAACCATGTAAATGCCGGTGAGCGCGATACTCGACGGCACAATTACGGTTAGTGCCGCTGGATACCCATGGTGCTACCGCGCTCCACGATCTGATGCTATATGATTATCATTAGGAATCACACTCATGAGCATTCCAGAGCAGAGTGGAGATGGCATCATCACTAACTGGGCCACAGCGATATTGAGCCGCCACCCAGTTAGCTGCTGCCTGGTTAGAGATCCGTGGGTAAAGCTAGCCTACCTTTACCAATGGAGCTAACCAGGCAGTGGTTTAATATCATGGTGGACCGGTCGGCTTCCGGGCTGTGCAGCGACCTGAATATTCAATATCCGGGGTTAGTATTCAGCGGTGATGGCTATGCACGTTAGAAGCACTAGCCATCATCACTGAATATCAGGTTCATTCTGCTCAAAACTGCAGATGTAGGGGAGGCAACTGATGGATTAAAACGTCTCTTTCTCATGGAAATGAAGGCTTTGGATATTGCCCAGCCTGCCCGTGAGAAAAGTGTGTGCATTGTTTGAGACCACATATACCTACTGTATATCTGCAGAATTTGGAGTTATTCCCAGGAGTAGAGAGAACAACACACCTGGGCTTTACAATGCAAATCAGCACATATTGGACCCGATATTCAAAGGTATTTATGTGGTTTACAGACCAGTAAACCATGTAAAAGCCCTTAAGCGGGAGATTTAACTGTGTTAGTGCCGCTGGAAATCCCCAGGTTAGCATCGAGACGTGTAGTGGGCATTCCGATGTGGAGCAGAGGCTGCTCCCGCTGCTAGCCGGGCAGTGGCGACATTGAGCCGCTGCCTGCTTAGCGACTCACAGATGAAGTTAGGCACGGCAAAGTATAGGGGCTGTGTGGCGACACAAACCTTCAATGCCGATGGCTGGATATGGCCCCCTGACATCGAATATCCAGGGTTGACCTTCAGCAGCATTGGCTGTGCACTTTAGTGGCACTATCAGCCGCTGCCGCTGAATATCAGACTCATTGTTTTCTGTCAAAAAGTCACCCAGAGTGAAAGCCGGGGCAAATCTCTGTAGCTCATTTTTCATTGGGCTTTAAATTAAAAGGGCCCAGTATTCAAAGGGATTAAAACACTTAATAGACCTGCTAACCATGCTAATTAATCCCTCTATGCACTTAATATATCCGAGTGCCACTGCTGCAGAGCCTTTCAGATCCCTAACCGGGCAGCAGCTCATTATCATCAATGCCCAGTTATCACCGGATGCCACCTGCTCCACTCCTGGTACACCCTGGCATTGGGACATTCAGTGGTACTTCCCATTGTTCAGTAACACTAACTACATTAATGCCACTGAATACACTGGTGACCACAAATAACGTGCTGAGCAGGTCTGCTAACCATGTTAATCGCCTTGAACATCCCCCGTGTTTTTAATACATGTGCTGCATATTTCAGGATGACCAAGTTAAGCAGTCTATACTAAGGATCATTTCAAAATAGTCCAGGAAGTAATGAACGAGTCCATCCATTAAACTAAGAGCCTGAACAACATCAGTCTTCATCAGGAAGTATTTGGGCAAGACAACTCAAACACTGAAAGCTCTGTTTCCCAAAAGATGGGAAAATGGTCACTCCAGAGTGCAAGCGAATATCATACGGAAAAAGGTCAAAAAGTTTAAAATGAAATATACGCTATTGGCAAAGAACACACACAAGAAGCAAGGAATTATTGAAGTTGTTCCAACGAGGGGAGCCTGTATGCTGCTGTTGATAATTTCTTTTTCCGTGCTATCAAGTCAGTGCTGACTCCTGGTGATCCAGCAGCCCCTTTGTTTTCTTGACAAGGTAGGACTGGAAGTAATTTACCAGGCTTTTTCTTCCACGGAAAGGGAGAGTAAAGTGACTTGTACACAGCACAAAGAGCGCCAGTGGGAACCAAACTCCAATCTTGAGTAGTAGGCTGTTGCTCTAACCCATTAGGCTACTCCTGCACTCCCTGCTGCTGTGGATCAGCCGTATTAGTTAGCCACAAAGTTATATCTGCTATTTGACCACTTAGAAACTTAAATGACCATATCCAATGACTGCAGCCAATACTGTTAAAGCGACTTGCCATCCCCGCTTTAAATAACGCCTGGATATTGAATGCCAGGGGCATGTCCAACCACCAGCATTGAATATATGGGTGCCTGGTTAGTGTTTTAGCTAAGTGGTCAACAGCAATATTCAGCCACTGGCCAGATAGTTTATCTAGCTAACGTTAGGATAGCCTTGTTTCACTGCCAACTCTAGTGCCACCTCAAGGACACCCCTGGAACATCCTAATGCTAGCTGGCTAGCGCTGGCACATACATACCAATTAGCAAGGGATATTGAGCAGCTTTAAACCATTTAGTTCTGCTGAATATCCCACTGTCCGAGGTTTAACCGATTTGAATATGCTTCCCTTAAGTTGTACAGAAAGTAGTTGAATGTGGTTGCTTTCCCTGTATGATGCTTCCTGCCACCTCCAGCCTACCACAAATCCCGCCTCTTTTAAGGTGCATGGGGAGATAGTCAGTGGTGGCAGTGGCTAGTGCTTGTAGGGTGGCTTGCTGTCGCCGCTGAACTGTAACCATTTCTGGTCACCGGCCGTGAATATCCCGGTTGGCCGCAGAACCTGGAAGCTAACCAGGCGGCGGCGCTGTTGAGCTGCTGCCCAGTTAGCTTCAGTGGCTAAAGTAAGGCCAACATCTGCTCGATATTGCCACTGCCCAGTTAGGGACGGGCGCCACCTGCACTCTCCCCTGGGATGTTGACCACTTAGCACTGGGTTGTGTAGCAGCAGCAGCCGCAGATATTCAGCAGCTTGAACTGCATTAGTGCTGCTGAATATCTAGCTCGGCGGCATTTACATGGTTTGCAGGTCTGCAAACCGTGCAAATGCCTTGGAATATCCCCCCTCCCCATAACGTTTGGCTGTTCAGTGCCTTGAATGGCCAGACGTTTTGCGTTCCACAGAGGGGAGGAATTTTTTTGAAAGGCACTTATGCAGTCGGCACGCGCTGATGGCAGCATAAATGCTTCTCAGTTTTGATCTGATTATGCGTAATGCCTTTTTTTAAAACTCAGTTGAGATAGTTCAGTCTTATATTGATAGGTCCCAACATTCAGCCCACAGCAGTGATTGCTTGTGAAGCTCCTGGCTGCCGCGGGCAAAAATAAAACTGGATGCTTAGCGCCGGACACCAGATATGTACCAGCACTGAAGATCTGATTTCGCCAGCGGCCTCTGTTGCTCTCTAGTCAGCAGTCATATTCAGCCACTTACCAGATAGCAAGCCAACAGAAGGTCAGGACTGCCATTGACCCATCCAAACTATGTGGTTACCTATTCGGTTAGCAAACTGAAAATTGCTGCTGACCTGACAGGGGCTGGGACCACCTCAGCCCCACCCACTGACAGCCCAGGCACTATCCCAATTATGCCAAAGCAGTCTGTGGGGATATTTAGCGGCATTCGCCGGTTAGAGCCGCTGAATATTGGGCTCAACGGGGTTTATGCGGTTTGCAGGTCCTGCTAACCACAGAAACTCGTTTGAATATCAGGCCCATATTGTTTATTATTATATTCCAATAATCTTAAATTTCTGTCAGCATTTATATACAATTGACTGGATGGTAAAGACAGCAGGGCCTGGAAGAGGTCTGCTGACACTTTTCTGTAGCAGAGATGTGGATCCAGAGAGAGACATATAAGCAATCAGCTTTCCTTTATTTATAAATGAAAAGAAAGTGGGGCAAACATCAAAGGAAGCCAGAGAGAGGTTCAGCGTATCACTAGCAAACATTGATGGCATTGTGAGGGTAATTTATAAAGCCTTTCTCCTGCGCATATCCCATTACACGCATATACAAGTCCTCTTATAAAAGGACCCCAGGCGTAAAAGTGCACAACCTGGGTGTAGGCAGAGTTGCAATGTAAGTGCATAATTTATAAAATATGCACATATGTGTCAGTGCATTTTTTGTCATATGCTGAAGGCGTGCTAGGACAGGCGTAGACAGCTAGTGCGTGGGCCGATTTCCGCGCTGTGAATGGCACATGGGGTAGCAAGGAGGCAGACTTGGAGCAGAGAGTGGGCATGCTGAGCACTGCACAGTTAGCATGGGGGCAAACATCACGCACTAACTGCAACCCTTGAAATTAGCATGATTTCACCTAACGCCACCTCAGTAGGCGGAGTTAGGTGCACCCACACTACTACTAATCATTTGTATAGCGTTACAAGGCTCAACCAGTGCTGTACATATAGATGTCAGACACAGTCCCTGCTTGCCAGAGCTTACAATCTAATCAAGACAAAACACATAGCGAAACTGGGGACTAGAGTAGGGTAAGATGCACATAAGTAGTGGACAAGAGAGTGAGGGGCATCAGGATCCAAAAGCGGCTTCAAAGAGGTGGGTTTTGTTTGCCGTGTTAGAGCACAGGGCAACAGACTAAGTGCTGCTTTCCATGGCCCTGACGGTTAACGTGGTGGTGTTGCATCTAACGCACCATGGTTTTAGTGCTTTTGGCATGTTAGGTACAACATCATAGCGCCCTTTAGTAAAAGGGCCCCTAAGACTCAACTGTGACGCTCTTCATGAAAAGTCCATACTACAAACGTGTTAGGCACGGGCAGCTAAGTAGAGGGACTGTGGATTTATGATTTCCCTAAGAAAAGCAAGAATACATATTCAGGCATTCAATGGGATAAAATAAGGACTACATTCCTGAAGGGAAAAAAGGAAACAGTTGGAGACTATGCTTTCTTCCCGGGTTTAGGTCAAAGCTCTTTTGCAAACAAAGCCCAAAGTCTTTGTAAAGGAAAATGTTAAATTAAGCAGAACAAATTAGATTTCTGTGAACATCTGGAACTTGTACACATCCTTTCCGGAGCTGATTACAGACAATTGACATTGAATTTGTTTATTAAAAACAACAGTTAGATCTGCAACATGGCGTCTATGCACAAAACCATGCCTTTAGGCAATAATTTTAAGAGTCAGGTTATAAGGGTCTTGAGCGTGAAGAAGAGGGGTCTTATAAACTTGCCTAGGGGCATATGCATGCACAAAGTAGACACAGAGACACATTGGAAATAATTGTATAAAGTTTCTTCTCACATTAAAAGGCCATTTATAAAATATCAACTGGCTTAAATGTTCTCGCCTTGTCAAGAAGGTTTGTAGTTTGCCGGTAGGCATAGCAAGGAGCATGTTCTGGGTGAAGCGAGGGCCGACTTTGCGCGTACGCATTGTGATTCTAAAATACTTTAATCAATGCTTGTGCTTGTGAAGTTTGTGTAAGCATTTCCACCAATTCTCAGGAAGGTTTAAATTCAAGGTGTGATTTCTGCCACTTAAGACTAGTATTGGGTAGACATATACAGGGTGGCCCAAAAAAGTGAGAACATCCCGTAAATTAAAAGCTTAAATAGTTTACTTATTTACCTTTTTTAGCTATAGAACATCTTTATTTTGACAATTTCCGGTCGCCATCTTTTTTTTTTTTTAAATTTGTCAATCGTTTACATCTGTCTTTTTGAATTTTTAAATAACTTTTATGCTACGAGATGTTCTCACTTTTTTGGGCCACCATGTAGGTGTCTATGGGCCCAATTGTGAGATGTGACTTGTGGGGCTGCACGTCCCAGCGGGATGTGCAGTCCCACAAGCCGTCCTGCCCCATTCCCCCTCCAACTCTTCCCACATGGCTAGAGCTGCAGGACACGGAATGCCAGCAAGGGGGGCGGGGGGGGCGGGAGGAGACAGAGTCGAAACCGGAGCAGGCTGAGGCGGCAGGATGTACAGGGCTGATTCAGGTCATGGCCCTGTATGTCCTGCGGGGTCAGGGGGAATGTGCTGCTTATTCCATCTCGAAGGTGGAATAAGCAGCACAAACCAGGCGATTGGGGATGGAATCCTCCGGGGCCGGGACTAGGTGCTGGTAGGTCCCTGCCGCCCGACCCAAGCCCCGGCTGCCCAGTTGTGAGTTGGGTGGTGGGTTTGAAGAGGGTCATGCCATGGGAGCCAGGGGTGCCTGCAGGAAGGAGATCCCCGCAGGCATACAGGGGCACGCCAGGCCATCCTCGGGCCCAATTCTGTATGCCACGGGAACATCTTGTTCCCACAGTACAGAATCGGGTCCTAACAGGCCTGTCCTGCTTGGGGCCATCCAAACGGCCCAGACATGCCCCTGATGGAATCGGGCTCCACATGCCTTTATAAAAAAGCAAATTAAGTAGGCATCTACTGGGCCTCTCACCCTCATTGTGCCTACCTTTTATGCATTATGAGAATGATTTTATATCAGTCACCTAGATTTACATGCGTGAGCCTAACTTCACAAAATAGAGGCATGTGTTCAAAACCAGACATTAAACTAGGTGCAAGTACTTACGCCTTGCCCTATGGAAGGTGTAAATACCCATGCCTACACTTTTCAAGAATGTACAGAAGTTATAGCGCTTTATCCCTTATGCGTATAAATCTGCCCTCTGATCATGCTCCACCAAAATTCTGTATGGAAGTTATAGAGCTTTATCCTTTATGGTGTAAATCTGCCCTCCGATCATGCTCCACCAAAATTCTGTCCATTTACATGTCCACAGTGAAAGTCTGACACACATACTTATAGAATTACATGTATAAGTGGTCGTTTATGCACTGAAACCTCTAATATACTGTGCTTTCCACACACAAATGCATGCGTAAATCTAGTTGATGCTTATAAAATTACGCTCCTCGTATGTAGACATTCCTGGGGGTGGAGAATAGGGACCGAGCAGAACTCACTGATGAAACCAAGATAATGGTGAAACCGTCAGCCAAGGTTGGAGACGACTAAGCAGATTAGCTCGGACCGAATACTTGACGACTATAAAGCTTGGAGAGAAGTTCTAAACATTTTTACAACCCTCTTTAACAATCTAGTCACTGGACTTGACAACATCCACCAAGGATATGTCCTCATCTTCTTGGACATAGCAGCCGCTTTTGATTCAGTGAACCACCAGACACTCTTACTTCGCCTCAAAGAAAAAGGAATACTAGGCTCAGCGCTAGCCTGGTGTAAATCTTATCTGTGCAATAGATGGCAACAAGTCAGAGCAGGATCCACGACCTCAGAGCCATTCCCACTGAAACAAGGCGTACCTCAAGGCTCATTCCTATCTGCATTGATGTTTAACATCTACATGCAGCCCATCTGTGCATTAATTCGATCCTTCAATGTCCAATGCCTAGCCTACGCAGACGACATCCTCATTTATACACCCTTCAAGATTGATCAACTTGACTTCTCTCCAATATTAAGATGCTTCGAAGCAGTGGCAGACTGGCTCCTCTCTCAAAATCTACGAATTAACCACAGCAAAACGGATGTTCTATTCGTCACGAGAAACCAGAAGTTCACACCACCTCCCTCACTACAAGTCAACAACACAGAACTCAAGGCAAAACCCACAATTCGCTATCTAGGTATTACCCTTGACCAGAGGCTAGACATGTCAGCACATATTAAAAACACCACAAAAGTGATTTATCACAAGATCAGATCACTATGTCATCTCCGACCACTACTGGACCTCCCTGAATACTGATCAATCTTCCAAGCTTTAGTTATTCCTCATCTCAACTTCGCTAACATCATCCTTCAGGGACTTCCACAGTCGACTCTAAGCCCGCTCCGACTTGCCATGAACTCAGCTGCGAGGGTTCTGGTAGGTCTATCAAGGTAAGACCATATAACGCCAGTCCTGAAGAACCTACACTGGCTACTCCTGCAGGCCAGAATCCACTACAAGACTCTTGTTCTGACATTCAAAGCCCTCAAGAACCAGCCACCCACGCCCATCAGTAAACTTCTCCACAGCACTCCAGCCAACAGAATCAGGAGATCTACATTGATGAATACCCTTGAAGTCCCTAAGTTAGTGATAAAATGTACAAAGACAACAGCCAGTAGAGCCTTCTCCATTTTCGCACCTATGGCCTGAAACGCCCTCCCAGCAGAAATCCGAGCTATCTCCAATCTACCGTTATTCAGAAAAGCTCTCAAACACCACTTGTTCCTGCTACATTACCCTGATAATAATTCTGGAAAGCACACAGCCATCACCTTACCCTCCTACCTAGCCCACCCCATTGATCAGCCTCCCTTAGAGAACGGTTAATCACCTGTCCCCTACCTTCTCTCCCTGACCCAGGAGCTTAGGCATCTGTTTACGATCCTTATATGTCCTGTAAGAATGTCCATAATCTGTATATAGTTCTCCCGGTTCTTCCAAGTTTACTACCCCTGTTCAATGTAAACTCAATGTGACCTGCTGCATTGTAGTATGTTTTGTTCAACTGTAAACCGCACTGATTATAATAGCACAGTATATAAGAGATATAAATAAATAAAAATAAATAAATAAAGCTTGGAGAGAAGTTCTAAACATTTTTTAAGAATTGCTCACTAGGGGAAGTTTCACATGGCTGTGGGGAAGTTTCACATGGCTGTGTGCTCCAGACGACCTAGCAACCATAATAAATCTGGCATCTCTCACCCAGGGCCCAAACAAACCCAATTGGATCTTAGGAGATATCAACCTACCATCATTACAGGACACCCAAGCAACAGCATTCCTAGATGCCCTAGAGAGCCTCGGATACACGCAAATGGTGAGAGAACCTACTCACGAGAAAGGCAATATCCTCGACCTCATATTCGCACCACAGCTAATTTTGGATCAACCACAAAACATAGTACTATCCATAACGGCAGTCCCATGGACCGATCACAAACTCATCACCTTCCAGATGCATACCACTAACCATTCACACAAGACAATAATGGATAAAAGCAAGCCCACTAACTCATCTACCAGAAGTTTCCAACCATTTAACAGAGAACGCATCCTCTCTGAGATTAGCACACTCTCTGATGACACCTCACTAAGCCTTGAAGAACTGATCTCCTCCTGGAACAGAAAAATCAGCACTATTGCTATCCGCCCTCCAACAAACAAGAACCCAAAAAAGAGATCTACAGCCCCATGGTTCACAGCGGACTTAAAAGCCTCACTAACTATTCTAAGAAGGCTAGAAAAACGATGGAGAAAATCACGCACCGGTAGTGACCAAGCAGCTTACATCCAACACCTGGCAGAGCATCGTAGAACCATCACAGATAAAATCAGACAACACCACACAGACACCCTGAAACGGTCATTGAATAAACCTCATGACCTGTTTAACTTAGTTAAAACACTTGCCAAAGAACCAACCCCGGAGCACCACAGCATGATCCACCCACAGGACTATGCAATTTATATGCAATCTAAAATGTGCAAAACTAATAAAATATTAATACCGGAACCTCTTGATGAACAAGACTACCCAGTATCTCTGGCATCCTTCTCCACTCCCTCAAAGAAAACCATTGAAGATACCATCCTAGCACTAAATACATCCACTGCACACACAGACCCTTGCCCTGCACACTGGATAAAGGACCTGCGTTGTGACATATCATCAATTATAGCAAAAATTTTAAACCAGTCCTTCACCACCGGCTCATTTCCAACTACGCTCAAGCAGACCTCTGTAAGACCGCTGCTAAAGAACACTAAACTTGATCCTCAGAAGGTAGAATCTTATAGGCCCATATCTAGCATACCTATGCTAGCAAAAATCATTGAGAAAGTAGTGCACAGGCAACTACAGGATCATATAGACACCTCTGCTCCACTTGATCCGGCTCAACATGGTTTCAGAGAGTCACATGGAGTAGAAACACTACTTACAACACTCCTCAACAACATAATCTCAGGTATGGATAACATACGCCAAGGTTTCGCTCTTGTATTTCTCGATATAGCAGCGGCCTTTGACTCGGTATGCCATGAAATTCTCATCTGCCGGTTAAGGGAAAAAGGCATCTGCGGAACAGCACTTGAATGGTGCAAATCTTACCTGTCCGACAGATGGCAGCACATCCGAACTGACGGGGATACATCTGAACCATTCCAACAAAGTCAAGGTGTACCCCAAGGATCCTCCTTATCTGCATTGATGTTTAATATATATATTCAACCCCTCTGCAACACCATCAGATCCTTTAATGTCAGTTACATGATATATGCAGACGATGTGCTACTATATATGCCAATATCATTGGATTGCCTGGATCTCACACCGCTGACTAACTGTTTTGACGCCGTAGCAGAGTGGCTCCTATCCCAAAACCTGAGAATACAACACAAAAAGACGGAAGTCCTTTTCGTCTCAAGGAACACCAACTTCACTCCTCCTTGTTGTATTAATGTAAAGGATGCCCAGCTCCAAGTGAAACCTGCAATACGTTACCTTGGAGTAACACTGGACCAAAACCTTGACATGAAGAGTCACATAGCCAACACAGTCAAGGCAATCTACTTTAAAATTAGATCCCTCAGACACCTACGCACACTACTTGAACCAGATGATTTCCGTACCATTTATCAAGCCCTTATACTTCCCCATTTCGACTTTGCAAACTCTATTCTACAGGGGCTCCCCCGGTCCACCCTGAACCCCCTGCAACTGGCCATGAATAGTGCAGCGAGGGTACTCCTCGGGGCATCTAGGAGAGACCACGTGACATCACTCCTAAAACAGCTACACTGGCTTCCCATTCAAGCAAGGATCAGTTTCAAGACTGTACTGCTAACATTTAAAGCGACCAAGGGGCTCACCTCTTCTTCTCTCTCCAACCTCATACTACCACTTGCACCAAACAGGCCAAGAAGAACAGCAGAAATGAACACACTAGCTATCCCAAACGACACCACAAGATGTGCCAGATCAACAGCCAACAGAGCATTCCGACTCTGTGCCCCCACTTTATGGAACACCTTACCAGCACAAATCAGATCAGTACCAAATTTGAGGCAGTTCAGAAAGTCACTGAAACATTTCCTCTTCCTTAAATATCTCAATGACAGCTCAGAACATAACCTCCAGGTGAATAGCAGGAGTGGCCAAACAGACAGACCATCGCAACAGGCCAACTACACAATGTAAATACAAACAGTTCCATATACTATTGCACCACCTTTGTATATAGTTAACCATGATATCTCTTGTCAGATAACACACCTTTGTATATAGTTTCCCCTATTTCCCAAGTTTATATCTCCTGTTAAATGTAATTGACCAGACATATGTAAATTGTCGGATGTTTTTTGTTCAATGTAAACCGCGCTGATGTCTAATAGTGCGGTATATAAGAATTGTTAATAAATAAATAAATAAATAAATTTGTTGCACTACAAAAGAAAATCTTTCCATAAAAATAATACTATTGCAGCAATGATGAGATCGCAGTTGGGTTTCTATCCATATTACAAGTAAAACTGACAGATGAGCTCCGTCGGGTTTACAATTGTATATTGGTCCAGTGAAGAAGTTTGTTAATAGACACGTTGCAGAGCTGATAAGTGGAGATATAGTACCCAGAAGTATGGTGCCTTTGTTTATCTGAGACCTGTGGAAGACAGTTTAGGAAAATTGAACGATACTGTTTTTATGAATGAAAGGTATTTTTGATCATCTGTGAAACATTCATTCGAGAAAAAGACCCAAGACGTTTTTGTTAAGAACCCTTAGCTGGCAACTCTCTGGTTAAGGGTGCAGACCAAAATATTCAGAAACACTCCATATTGTGTTGCTAAATATCTCCACAGGTGACCATGTCACTGTCCACAGGGTTGAAAGAAACAGATGTCAGCAGAATATGGGCAAGTGGCACTTATCTGTATAAATCAGACTGCATGGAAAGCTGTCCTAAGTTGCAATCTGGATATGTGCCGGATGAATTCACTGCTGACTGGACATGTGCTAGCCCTTGTTTATTTACTTTGTAGTATTTAGCTCCCACTTTTCCAGTAGTTTGAGGTGAGTTACAATCAGATACTCCACAGAGAGCTTACAGTCCAAATTGTACCTGAGGCAGTGGAAGGTTAAGTGACTTGCCCAAGGCCACAAGCACTGCTAGTGGGATTTGAAACCTGATCTTTCTGGTCCTAGGCTGTTGCCCTGACCACTAGGCTGCTCCTCCCTCATTTAAATGGACTGCGCCACTAAGCCCAGATATTCATCGTCAGCTCCCATTTAGATATTGCTGTTGAATATACTGCCTACCTTTAAGTGCCTAAGTTGATCATTATGGTATTTGAATCTTGGCATCTTTGAATACTGGGTCCTTAGCTACTTTTCCGCTCCATCTTTCCACTCTTTGCTGAGAGCTTTTCTTTCCGAATTCTGATAACATCTATTGAAAAATAAGTGCTCAGGCCAGAAATTGCTTTATTAGAGATCAAGCTTTCTTTCCTCTTTTTTATTTTTTAAATCAATATAAAAAATATTTTTTGAGCAGGAATTTGTATTAGTATTAGTATCAGTATCTTTGGGGCCAATGTTCCAGTGGGGCATATCTGGATAAAGTTAAGCAGATAAATTATGCAGTTAACACTAGACGGAAAAATAAAAATTAATTTTTGTTCGAATGATGGTATAACAAATATGAACAAATAAATAAACCTCATGGATATTCATTGTGCAAATCTTTCTCATGTATATTCATTCTGAGAACCAGACTGGCTGGGGATGTCCTGAGGACTGGGTTGAGAGTCACAACTTTAACAAGACAGCACTGATTATCAGCGCTACATGGTTATATTGTAATCACCCTGGTATATCTCTTACCCCTCCCTGGGGTGGACATTAGAGGGTGGCAACCAGGACAATTGCCCTAAGCCCCCATGACACGGCCAGGCCCAAGCTGCCTCAATCTGAAGGAGAAATGGCTTGAAGATGGGCCTTTGGACCCACTTCCCAGTTTTTCCCTTGGGCTTCTCCATGTCTAACATCGGCCCTGCTCTTCCCCCTCCCCCCCCTCCCGCCGTACTTAAGAGGCTAACCTTTGGGTGGTTAATGAAGTTATCACCACAAAGGTTAACCAGTCAGTGGGGCAGTATGATAGTGTGGCATGCGGTGGGAAGGGGTTTTCTTTAAAATACTGGCTAGACAGCAGTTCAGGGAAAACAAAAGCAGTTTTTATTCTGTCCAAGTTTGTTAAACCTCCTCAAAGCTAGTTCTCCCTGCTCTTCCTCCAGCCCCAGTTAAAGTTCCTACCTCAGAACTCCTTTGCATGGCTTGCCTTGGAAGGACTTCTGGCTCCACAGGCCTCTCTCCCTCCTGCAGCCTGCTGGGTTCTTAACCTCTCTGTGAGCCACACCCTCCCAGTCCTGAAATCTGGGCGGCAGACTGTCTTAAAGGGGACTGTTGATAATCCCTTTGGAGAGGGATGGGTGGCATTCTATATACCCCATCACAGGCAGGAAATTTAGAAGTGAAGATTTGCCCAAATGATTCTGGAAGCTAACTGGATAGCATTTTTGCATATCAGCCCACTAGTTTAAAATTAAAGAAACAACTTTACAAAGAAAAGTCTAAGATTATTTGTATGACTTAGGGATCTTTTATCACAATAAATACAAGCTACTGCACAGGCATTTCCTTTATATCCAAAATATAGCAAAGAGAACTGGCAGTCTATGGAATGAAGTGTCTGGTCAGAAGCTATAACTCAGACAAAGGCTTTTTCCAGAAACACATCCAAGGTCAGTAGTAGAGTAAGTGACAGACCTACAGTTATTATACTACTACTTATCAGTTATATAGCACTTCTAGGCATGCATAGTGCTGAGAAACATACACATAAAAAGACAGTCCCTGCTCGAGAGAGCTTACAATTTGCTAAAACAGACAAACAGAACAACAGGGGACTAGGAATAAACAGGGGAATAAAGGGGTCAGGATCAAAAAGCAGCCTTGAAGAGAAGAATCTTTAGGACCAGAGATGAAGTACTTACTCAGGTAGTTTATTCTAGGCATATACTACAGAAGGTGGAAGGAATGGAGTCTGTAGTTTGCAGTACAAGAGAAGAGCATAGATCAAAGTGATTTGTTTGATGAGTGAAGTTGACGGGGAGTGGTGTAAGGGGAGATAAGAGAGGAGAGAGAGCTGCAGAATGAATGGATTTGTAGGTCAGAAAGAGAAGTTTTAACTGTATATAGGAGCCGATGAAGTGACCTCAGAAGAGGGGTTATGTGAGTATAGCAAAACCGGCAGAAGATTAGACGTGCAGCTGAGTTTTGAACAGACTGAAGAGGAGATAAATGATTCAGTGGGAGATTAGTGAGTAACAAGTTGCAATAGTATAGATGGAAAGTGATGAGAGAGTAGATAAGGGTCTTGGTAGTGTGTTCTGAGAGAAAGACACAAATTTTGCTGATGTTATAAAGAAACGAAAGGTTTTAGCTATCTGTGGGATATGTGCAGAGAAAGAGAGAAGAGTTAAAGGTGACCCCAAGGTTGCAAGCCGAGGATACAGGACGAAGACAGTAAGAGAGATGGGAAGAAGGGGGAAGATGGGTTTAGGGGAAAAGATAAGAAGCTCCATCTTGGATATGTTCAGTTTTAGATGGCAACAGGAAATCCAGGCAGCAAAGTCAGACAAGCAGGCTGAGATTTGAACCTGGATTTCTGGACAGAGAATTAAATTTGAGAGTCTATACTGTAGCATAAAGATAGTACTAAAAAACCTTGGGAGGAGATTAGGGCACCAAGGGAATGAGTGTAGAGAGGGAAGAGAAGAGGTCCCAAGTAAGAGCCCTGCGGTTCACAAACTGAAAGCAGGATAACAGTGGAAGAGGATCCACCAGAGCATACACTGAAAGAAAACCAGGACAGAACAGAGCCCCAAAATCCAAATGAAAGAGGGTATTCAGCAGAAGGTAGTAATCAACAATGTCAAAAGCAGCAGATAGATCTAGAAGGATGAGAATTGAAACCTTTGGATTTGGCCAGGAACAGGTCACTGGAGACTTTGGCAAGGGCCTTTTCTGTGGAACGTAGAGAGGAAAAGCCAGATTTTAGTGGATCTAGAATTGGCTTGAGAGGAAAGGCCATTCTAGATTCACTGTTGCAGTTATAGCGAACCTCACATTCAATGCAAAAGGGAGGAGGGAGATGGGCCAATAATTGAAAGAACAGGTAGGATCTAGGAAAAGCTTTTGGAGGAATATTATTACCACAGCATGGTTGAAAACAGCAGGAAAAGTTGCAGTGGAAAGTGAGAGGTTGAGATTATCAAGATGGAAGGGATCACAATGGGGGAAATAGAGCTTAGTAGATGGGTTGGGAATGAGATCCGAGGAGCAGGTAGTGAGTTTGGAGGAGGAGAGATATGCAGTTTCCTTCTTAGTGATTTTAGTAAAAGAAGAAAGGGTGTCAGGAGTTGAAGAAAGGATCTGAGAGGGAAGGGAGGGGGGGGGGGGGTACAGATAACCCTTCCCACTTCCCCTCTCTTTCCCCTATGACATACTGAGCTTTAGCTATGTTGAAATATCCCAGTCCTTAAGGTAATTTGGTCAGTTCCTGTAAATTCAAGAGATAAGTTAAGTCAGTATCGAAATAATTTTTCCTCTTTTCAACTGTTCATTTATCTGTCTGTACTTTGAAAGCTCTTAAATTGTACATTTGAAAAGCCAAATGCCTGTGTTTATATTCAGGATATGCATTTACTCTGCACAGACATAAAAGTGGCTTGTAGTAAGGAAGCAAAAAGACTCACCCAGTGCATATGTTACTAAAATTCTACTGAAACAGCTCTTGCCAAAGTCTCCAGTGACTTGTTCCTGGCTAAGTCCAAAGGCCTTTAGTCAGTTCTTATTCTTGATCTTTCTGCTGCTTTTGATACTGTTGATCACTCTCTCCTCCTCAACACATTATCCTCTCTTGGTTTTAGAGACTCAATGCTGTCTTGGTTCTCTTCTTATCTCTCCCATCGCTCCTTCAGTGTTTGTTCTGGTGGATCCTCCTCTACTGCCATCCCTCTTTCAGTTGGTGTACCCCAAGGGTCTGTTCTAGGACCTCTCCTTTTCTCTCTCTCCACGCAGCCCCTTGGTGCCCTCATCTCTTCCTATGGCTTTCAGTATCATTTTTATGCTGATGACTCTCAAATCTATCTTTCTTCTCTTGTCATTTCTCCTGCACTTCA
This sequence comes from Ichthyophis bannanicus, assembly GCA_033557465.1. Classification (NCBI taxonomy): domain Eukaryota; kingdom Metazoa; phylum Chordata; class Amphibia; order Gymnophiona; family Ichthyophiidae; genus Ichthyophis; species Ichthyophis bannanicus. The sequence continues at coordinate 33,203,683 of CM066050.1, read as the reverse complement.
AGCTTGTATCTCTGTTTGTTTATCTGACATCGCTGCCTGGATGTCTCACCGTCGTCTGAAATTGAATATGGCTAAAACCAAACTTCTTATCTTTCCCTCTAAACCACCCTCCAACCTTTCTCCTTTCTCCATCACTGTTGACAACACTCTTCTTCTTCCTGTTTCTTCAGCCCATAACCTTGGGGTCATCTTTGATTTCTCTCTCCTTCTCCACACATATTCAACAGATTGCCAAAACCTGTCATTTCTTTCTCTATAACATTAGCAAATTTCGCTCCTTCCTCTCTGAACACACAACTAAAACTCTTGTCCACTCTCTAGTTACCTCCTATCTTGACTACTGCAACCTCGCCCTTGCAGGACTCCCTCAGAGTCATCTTTCTCCTCTTCAATCTATTCAGAATTCAGCTATGCGGCTAATATTTCATCAGCCCCAATACATTCATATAACCCCTCTTCTGAAATCACTTCACTGGCTCCTCTTCCGTTTCCATATTCATTTCAAACGTCTTCTTCTAACCTATAAATGCATTCACTCTACTACCCCTCATTACCTTTCCTCTCTTCTCTCTCCCTACACCCCTTCACGTGAACTTCGCTTCTCCTTTGGCTTCTCTCTCTCTATGCCCTTTTCCTCTAACGCCAACTCCAGACTTTGTTCCTTTCACTTTGCTGTTCCTTATGCCTGGAACAAGCTTCCTCTATCCTTACGTCAAGTCTCATCTCTCTCCCTAACAAAAGAACATAAGAAATGCCATACTGGGTCAGACCAAGGTCCATCAAGCCCAGTATCCTGTTTCCAACAGTGGCCAATCTAGGTCATACGTACCTAGCAGTATCCCCAAGAGACACAGGTTCCACAATGCTTATATCGGGTCAAGCATTGATATCCTGGGTCCCTTTTTAATAATGATTTAGGTACCTTTCCTCCAGGAACTTGTCCAAACCTTTTTCAAACCCAGCTACACTAACAGCCTTTACTACATCCTCCGGTAACAAATTCCAGAGTTTGATTACACGTTGAGTGAAAAAATATTTTCTCTTATTTGTCTTAAATAGTTTACCCTGTAGCTTCATTACATGTCCCCTAGTCTTTCTATATTCTGATAGCGTAAACAATCGATCTACGTTTACCCGTTCCACTCCATTCATTAATTTATAGGCCTCTATCATATTTCCCCTCAGTCATCTCTTTTCCAGGTTGAAGAGCCCTAACCTTTGCAGCCTCTCTTCATAGGAGTAGTCTTCCATCCCCTTTACCATTTTGGTGGCTCTTCTCGATATCTTTTCTAATAACGCTATATCCTTTTTAAGATACGGCGACCAGAATTGCACACAATATTCAAGGTGCGGTCGTACCATGGAACGATACAGAGGCATTATAATATCCTTTGTTTTATTTTCCAATCCTTTCCTTATGATACCTAGCATTCTATTTGCTTTCTTGGCCGCCGCTGCACACTGGGCGGAGGGTTTTAACATGTTATCCACGATGACTTCTAAATCTTTTTCCTGGGTGGTGGTTCCCAATGTGGAACCATGCATTGTGGAACCATAGTGTGGGTTGTTCTTTCCTAGGTGCATAACTTTGCACTTGTCCACATTAAATTCCATCTGCCATTTGGATGCCCAGTCTTCCAATTTATCCAGATTCTCCTGCAGCTTTCCACAATCCTCTTGGGTTTTAACAGCTTTAACCAGTTTTGTGTCATCTGCAAATTTGATAACCTCACTAGTTATTCCCTTTTCCAGGTCATTTATGAATATGTCAAAAAGTAGTGGACCCAGTACAGATCCCTGGGGTACTCCACTATTCACCTTTGTCCATTGGGAAAATTGGCCATTTAGCCCTAACCTCTGCTTTCTATCTTTTAACTAGTTCCCGATCCACATTAGTACACTACCTCCTATCCCATGACTTTTCTGATGAGGGACCTTGTCAAAGGATTTCTGAAAGTCCAGATATACTATATCAACTGACTCACCTTTGTCTACCTGTTTATTCACACCTTCAAAAAAACATATCATATTAGTAAGACAAGATCTTCCTTGTCTAAAGCCATGTTGGCTGTCTCCCATTAGGCCATGACTATCTACAAGCTGTGTAATTTTGTTCTTTATCATGGTTTCTACCATTTTCCCCAGTTCTGACGTCAGGCACACCGGTCTGTAGTTTCCCGGATCACCCCTGGAACCCTTTTTAAAAATTGGCGTTACATTGGCAATCCTCCAGTCTTCAGGTATTACAGATGATTTTAATGAAAGTTCACAGATTACTAATAGCAGGTCTGCAATCTCATATTTCAATTCTTTCAACACTCTTGGATGTATACCATCCGGTCCAGGTGATTTGCTACTATTCAGTTTATCAAATAGTTGTAATACATCTTCCCGGTGTAGCGATATTTCTCTCAATTCCTCTGCAGTACCACCTTGAAATACCACTTCAGTCTTGGGTAACATCCCGACATCTTCCTCAGTAAAGACCGAAGCAAAGAATTCATTCAGTCTCTCTGCTATAGCCTTGTCTCCTCTTACTGCCCTTTTTACACCTCTATCATCTAACGGTCCAATTGACTCTCTCACAGGCCTTTTGCTACGAATGTACTTTAAAAAGTCTTTATTTCATGTTTTTGCTTCCGTAGCAAGTTCCTTCTCAAATTCTCGCTTTGCCTGCCTTATCAATGCTTTGCATTTAACTTGCCAGAGCTTGTGCTGTTTCCAGTTTTCGTCGTTTGGCTCTTTTTTCCATTTCCTAAAAGATGCTTTTTTGGCAGCAACAGCCTCTCTGACCTCACCTTTAAACCATGCTGGCAGTTTTTTGGACTTTCTTCCACTTTTCTTAATGCGTGGAATACAGCTGGTCTGGGCTTCCAGGATAGTATTTTTAAACAACACCCAAGCTTGATGTAAGTCTTTAACCTTTGCAACCGCTCCTTTTAGTTTTTTCTTAACTATATTCCTCATTTTATCATAATCTCCCTTTTGAAAGTTAAAAGGTAGTACTGTGGATTTCTTTACTATCCCTCCTCCACTAATTAAATCAAACACGATCATGCTATTTATTTATTTATTTATTTTAATGCTTTTCTATACCGCACTATTTATCATCAGCACGGTTCACAAGTAACATAAGTTGTGCAATGCAGAACAGTCTAACATTGGACTTACAATGAACAGGGAAGATAAAACATGATAAAACATGGCCCCAACACCCTTATTTCTTGCACCAGATCTGGTGTTCCACTAAGGACTAGGTCCAGTATGGCTTCCCCCCGGTCGGTTCATGAACCAGCTGCTCCAAGAAGCAGTCATTTATTTCATCTAGAAACTTTATCTCCCTAGCATGTCCTGCCATGACACTGACCCAGTCGATACCGGGGTAATTGAAATCACCCATTATTATTACTGTGCTGGGACTTTTGTTAGATTCCTTGATTTCTTTGAGCATTTCATCATCCATTTGTTCATTCTGGCCAGGCGGTCGATAGTACACCCCCCACTGCCAACACCTTCCCCTTCATACATGGAATTTCAATCCATAGAGATTCTACAGCAAATTTTGTTTCCTGTAAAAATTTAATCCTTTCTGACTCAATGCCCTCTCTAACATAGAGCGCAACCCCTTCACCAATTTGATCAGTTCTATCATTACGATATAGTTTATATCCAGGTATCACAGTGTCCCACTGGTTATCCTCCTTCCACCATGTCTCTGAGATTCCAATCATATCTAACCTCTCATTTAGTGCTATATATTCTATCTCTCCCATCTTATTGTTTAGACTTCTAGCATTTACATACAAGCATTTTAGAGACTGCATTTTATTCATATTAATCTGGCTATTGGTAGGCATGGGTAATTTGGAATCTTTACGCTCTGTCTCCTTCTTCAAATCTATGCTAAAAGCTTACCTCTTTAGGCCACTTTTGGATCCTAATCTCTGGTTTCCCTTGTGTCTCGTCTCCCTATCGAATCCTTATTTCTCTTGTAATGTATTGTATTGTCTATCTTAACTAGATTGTAAGCTTTCAAGCAGGGACTGTCTTCTTATAGTAGTAGTAGTAAAATAACTGAAGACATTACTGTCATCTTTCCCTAGTACTTTAAGTAAGAGAATGTGCAGGCCTGGATTGGACTTGAGATTTTGGCAACCATAGGCACTCTCAGTGAACATTAGGGTGAAGGGTCCAAGGATTGAGAGCTAAGGGAGCCCACCGGTATGCCCCTACCAAAATATTCAATTTCTGAATGCCACAATCAAGTCCTTTACACCTCTACCCTTCTCTCCTTTCCTTCTCCTGGCCCTTGACAGCATTAGACAGAAGTCGAGATGGGGCCTGTGAGCAGGTATGCATTCAGTGGCCCTGTGACGACTGGCACCTCCTCCTCAAGGGCTTCCTGTTACTATGGAAACTCATGCAAGGGACACTGCTGCAGGACTACGAGCTTGTTAATTTATTTCCACTGCTACCACAGGTTGAACTGGAGAAAAGCAGGAAAAGGGGGGAAATGTCACCATCTGGATCCCTGCTGACATGCTTTAAACTCTGGGATGGCAATAGAGATGGGATTGGCATACCTGGGAACTTTGGAACTGTGCTCACCCCATATTTCTTCTTGATGAGCTAGTTGGAGGCTTGGAAAGCATAACAACTGGAGAGAGTGTTGATATTTTGGATTTACTTCCTGCCTTTTTCTGTAGAGCTCAAGACAAGTTACATTAAGGTACAATAGGTATCTTCCTGTCCCTGGAGAGGAGTAAATTGTTCAAATTCTTTGCACATATCTGCTAAAGATAATGGAGGGGGAGGGGCGGGTTGACCCACTACAAGCATTGTGGAACCTGTGTCTTTTGGGGAAACTACTAGGTACGTTGACCTAGATTGGCCACTGTTGGAAACAGGATACTGGGCTTGATGGACCTTGGTCTGACCCAGTATGGCATATCTTATGTTCTTATGTTCTTATGTTCTTATGGAGGTTGGAATTCTTTAACCATAATCATTCTTTTCAATGTATGAATCAGAGGAAATGGCACAAACTGAATTTTGAAGGCAAATCCACTCGGAGGCCAATTCCATAACATGCACGTCCAGGCCACGGACACATCCAAATAAAAAACGAGCCCGATTTCAACCTGATTCCACAGCCATGGGTATAGATGTGCCCGCCTTTCTGGAATCAGGGACCTAGACACAGGACCGTACCGAGCCCTGTGCGAGTGGTGCGGCCACACAGGGTGCAAAGACTTTAAGGGTGCATTTCAGCTCTCTGCCGTAGCCTGCCGCTGCCACTTTTAAGTCTTCGCGCTGGCACACTAAGCAGGTCTGGTCTCTCCGGGACGGACCAGATCTGCTTAGTGTGCCGGCGACTTGCAGATCGGGCACGCGCCCCCCCCCCTCCCGCACCCCCATAAAGTGTCTAAATGGAGGTGCGGGAGAGGGGGCGCGCGCCTGATGTGCAAGTCGCACAGGGCGCATTTCAGTCTCGGCACGGCCCTGCCTAGACATTTCCACCGTGGCACGAGCAAACCACTATGGAGAAACACAGGCCCCGCTGTTATGACGAAACATGGATATATGCAGCACATGGTGTGGATGTCCCTGCGTTTACTGTATTCTGAAAAGACGGACATTTCCGATCCTGTCCATCTCTGCCACATACCCATGGATGTCTCCGATAGCCACGCCTCCACTGTTAAAACATACATCTCCTAAGCTGCTCTTCTCACTGAGTGTTGCACTGATGCAAACTACACATGAATACTGAGGTTACATAAATGTTGATGCAAACTAGACTCGATATACTAGTCTGCTGCATGCCCAGAACAGTGCAAGGTGATCTCAGTGCACGCAAAGATATAACAGCAAGTAGAAAGTGATACATTTGTCATGACATATCTTGCATCAAAACATACACAGCAGTAAAAGAAATCCTAAGTTATTCTTTCATTGGTCATCTCTAAAAAACAGTCTTTGCAATGCTAAGTATGGACCCTTACCAACCTCTCACAATGTGGTGCTTTTGGGCATGTTTCAGTGCTGCTTGCACTGTTGAATGCTTTTATTCTGAGGGTCTCTTATCATTGAAAGGGATATGTTTTGACATTTAACTATGGGGAACCTTTTTTGATTTTTCTGCCCTGTCACACTGGTACCTGGTGACGCTGCGGTCATCCATATGGTCTGAGTACTGGCCAGGCATTCATGTCCCCCCTGAATTGCAGATGAGCACACCAGATCCTCTCGAGCAACCCTCAGACCAAACACACACACACACACACACACACACACTCTCTCACTTTCAGTCACAAAAAACATGTCTGGCTAATCTACTGAAGAGGGCTTTAAACTAGATTTGTTGGGGATGGGTGAAGAAAGCCCCCAGGTAAGTGAAAGCCCCCAGGTAGGTGATACATTAAATACCTTTATGGAAATGGGTAACAGGGGTAACATATGGAAAGCAGTGTGTATTAATGCCCGTAGCATGGGAAATAAGATCCCTGAAGTTGAAGCTTTGGTGGGAGTGGCTGACTTGGATTTAGTGGCAGTTACAGAAACATGGTTCACAGAAAACCATGACTGGGATGTAACTATACCTGGCTATACTTTATTCAGAAAGGACAGGGTAGGAAGAAGGGGAGGAGGAGTGGCACTATATGTAAAAACTACTATTAAAGCTTTGGAGTTACAGAGCTTAAAAGGGAGAGAGGAGGCATTGTGGGTTAAACTAGAAAGAGGGAAAGAGAAATCTATTTGCATTGGTGTGATATACAGACCTCCCTCAAAAGAGGAAGAGGTGGACAGAGAGTTAATTGAAGACATACGCAGCATTGCTAGGAAAGGGGAAGTGCTACTGATAGGAGATTTCAATATGCCAGATGTTGATTGGCACATTCCTGCTGCAGTATCATCTAGAAGTAAGGAGATCCTGGATTCTCTACAGGGAGAACTATTCATGCAATTGGTAACAGACCCCACACGTGAAGGGGTCATACTGGACTTGGTGCTTACCAATGGTGAAAGTGTTTCTGATGTTGTAGTGGGAGATCATTTTGCATCCAGTGATCACCAGATGGTGTGGTTCAGTATTAGGACTAGGGCTGTTAGAATCCATTCCAAGGTGAGGATCTTAGACTTTAGGAAGACTAACTTTGCGAAGATGGGCCAATACCTCAGGGAGTCGTTAGTGGGATGGGAACAGCTGGGGGATGTAGAAAAACAGTGGGCAAAACTGAAAGGGGGTATTTTAAGGGCAACCAACCTTTTTGTTAAAATGGTAAATAAAAGCAAAAGGAAAAGGAGACCGCTATGGTTTTCGAAGGAAGTAGCTGAAAAAGTGAAGAAAAAGAGGGAGGCCTTCATGAAATACAAGAGATCACAGAGAGAGGAAGACAGGCATCTGTATTTGGAAAAACTTAGAGAAGCTAGCAAAGTAGTCAAGAAGGCAAAGATTCAAAAGGAGGAGGAAATAGCCAATGCAATAAAATGGGGGGATAAGACATTTTTCAGATATATTAGTGAGAAGAGGAAGGGCAAAAGTGATATTGTCAGACTCAAGGGTGCAGGGGGGGAATATGTAGAAGCTGATAAGGATAAAGCGGAATTGCTTAACAAATATTTTTGTTCTGTGTTCACAGATGAAGAACCAGGAGCAGGACCTCAGAAAACACCCACAAATAGGAACAGAAGCGAGGGACATCTTGAACAATTTTCAGAAGACTGTGTTCGTGAGAAACTAGCTCAACTTAAAGTAGACAAAGCGATGGGACCGGAATGGATACACCCTAGAATACTGAGGGAACCTGGGGACGTTCTAGCAACTCCACTGACTGACCTTTTCAATGCCTCGTTGGAGTCGGGAGTGGTGCCAAAGGACTGGAGAGAGGCTCATGTGGTGCCTTTACACAAAAGCGGAATTAAGGATGTGGTTGAAAACTACAGGCCGGTTAGTTTAACTTCGGTGGTGAGAAAATTATTGGAAACGCTGCTGAAAGAGAAAATAGTGAGGTTTCTGGAGTCCAGTGGATTACAGGATCCGAGGCAGCATGGATTCACCAGAGGCAGGTCTTGTCAGACAAATCTGATTGATTTCTTTGACTGGGTGACCAGGGAGTTGGACCGAGGGAGAGCTCTAGATGTAGTGTATTTATATTCCAGTAAAGCCTTTGACACTGTTCCTCACAGGCGACTTATAAACAAACTGAGCACCCTAGGGATGGACCCTAAAGTTACTGCTTGGGTTAGAAATTGGTTGGGTGGGAGGCGACAAAGAGTTCAAGTAAATGGAGCTCACTCTGAGGAGAAGGATGTTACCAGTGGTGTGCCCCAGGGATCTGTCCTTGGTCCGATTCTTTTTAACATCTTTGTTAGTGATATAGCAGAAGGGCTGTCGGGTAAGGTTTGCCTCTCTGCAGATGATACCAAAATCTGCAATAGAGTAGACACCCAGGAAGGTGTAGATAACATGAGGAGGGATCTAGCTAAGCTTGAAGAATGGTCTAGAATTTGGCAGCTGGGATTTAATGTTAAAAAATGTAAGGTCATGCATTTGGGCTGCAGCAATCCAAGGGAGCAATATAGTATAGGGGGTGAAGTACTTTTGTCCACTAAAGAAGAGCGGGACCTAGGCGTGGTTGTGTCTGATGATCTTAAAGTAGCTAAACAGGTAGAAAAGGTGATGGCAAAAGCTAGAAGGATGCTTGGGTGCATACGGAGAGGAATGGCTAGCAGAAAAAAGGAGGTGATAATGCCTCTGTATAAGTCTTTGGTGCAACCTCATTTGGAGTATAGTGTGCAATTCTGGAGACCGCACCTTCAAAAGGATGTGAACAGGATGGAGTCGGTGCAGAGGGTGGCTACTAAAATGATTAGTGGGCTTCATTATAAAGCATATGAGGACAGACTTAAGGATCTTAATATGTACACCTTAGAGGAAAGGCGGGATAGAGGTGATATGATTGAGATGTTTAAATACCTCCGTGGCATAAATGTTCAGGGAGAGAGCCTCTTTCAATTGAAAGCAAGTTCTACTACGAGGGGACATGGGATGAGGGTGAAGGGAGATAGATTCAGGAGTGATATGCGGAAATATTTCTTTACGGAAAGAGTAGTGGATCCATGGAATAGTCTCCCAGTGGAGGTGGTAGAGATGAGGACAGTAACTGAATTCAAAAAAGCATGGGACCAACACAGAGGACTGTTGTAGTTGTTGATATGGAAGTTCAGACTAGATAGGCCATGTGGTCTTTTTCTGTCATCATGTTTCTATGTTTCTATGTTTCTATGTCTGCGACAAAGATGTTCTGAACCTATACATAACAACTGGTATAACATAATAGCATGGCGTCATGATATGATCTCCATTTCTCACCAAACACGATTTTTTTCCAAACTCACTCTCATATTATTCCTACAGCAACAGTCCCAGTCCCATTTTTCAGGACACAGGAATTGTTAGGGTGCACTAGATTAGCTCCTTTACCACAAACAGCAAATGTCAGCATGGCCAAAATCACTATTGCTCTTCTTAATATTTCTTTCAGGGTAGTTATTAAAGCCTCTTTACTTACAAGATTCCCACGCCTCTGATTTCTGTTCTTTATAAATGCATCTTGTGGTGTTTTTCCATACTGTAGTCCACCAGTTTAGAACAGACAGGTCACCACATTTATACAGCAGAATATTTTCTAAGTACTGGCCTTATTTCATGTCTCCAGCAGATGTAACGAGCACATCTGTGGGGACCTCCCAAAACATACACAGGCCTTTCCTGAATACGCTTTATACGACTCTGTGGCAAGCCACCCCCCCCCCCCTCCACGGTCCTGCTCCTCCCGGTTATGTTCTGAGTTCCCCATGTTAGCGAGATAAACGTCCGTGGGGGCTATGTACCACAATATGCTCGTAGATGTTTGTGGGTGATAAACATCCCCGGTGCATGTACAAAGCCTCCATACTGAATAATAAAAAGTTACTAGGCCCCTTTGTCCTGTGATTTAGGGGTGCCATCTGACTCCAGATTCACCTGATAGACTTGATCCAATCCTGGGTTTACCCCATTGCCTTCAGAGACTTGTAGTTCTGATACCTCTATTGATGCCATAAGAAAAGCAAGACTTTAAGTTCCTTCAGACAGTAGGGTAAACCCAGGACTGAATCAAACCTGTCGGGCGAAGCTAGAGCCAGTTGGGAACCCTACTCTGATTCCATACAATTTGGTTCCTCCATAACTCCTTCCCATGTTCAGTACCAATACTTGATCTCTCCCCTTACAACCACCAATCTCTTCCTTGCGTTCCTCTAATGTTATCCTGCTAGTCCTCGTCCCCAAAGCTGCCATTCTCTTTCAGCTCAATGACTAACCAACTAATGTTTCAGCACAGTTCCTTTCCTTGCCTTCTTGCTTTCATCACCATCACCATTGTCATGGAAACCATCCTATCCCACAGTATTTTTGCTCTCTCCCTTCTTTGTGGTGCAGTCAGAAGTGATGGATGAAGATGTTTGGAGCACAGTGACTGTGTAAGCATATAGCCCTTAAGACCCTTGTATTAGGCTGCTAAAGAGCAATTTTATAAAGGTGTTTTTGCATGTTTACATGCATTAAAGGGACTTTATAAAATTACCCCAGAGGTTGGGCACATAAAAGGATGCACAGTGGCAAGAATGCGCACACTTTTACATGGCCTGTGTTTAGGCATGTTCTGAGGTGGAGTTTGAATGGAGTGTGGAGTTTGCATGGGATTTACACACATGTACACGTGTGCATTGCAAACAAAACCTTGAAGCTGCTTCTGAGCAGATGTTAACATCTACAGCTTCAATCTAGCTGTGATTTTTGTCAGTTTTCCCCTAATATTTTAGCATCTATGTGTCTTTATAAAATAGGCTGAAAATAGGTGTCCACTTGACCTTCCCACCTAGGCAACCTGTTATAAATTTACCTTCCATGTGGTTCCGTTTGGATTATAGATTGCCAGTGTGTAAATTACCCAGGAAGAGACTGGTCAGGACTGATCAGCTATAGTCAGTATCATGTTAGTAGTAAAATCTTCTGTGTTGAGATCCGTGGCAGAAATATATCTGAGACTGTGAGTATACTGGGATTTTTCTCATCTTGGTGGCAGGTCCAGAAAACTTGAATTGGCCTAAAAATCCTTCCTTCCGTGTCACTGTGTGCAAGTTAAATCTGCTTCATTAATAGTAAGTGGCCCTGTGAAAAGTTGAGGCTCGTGGAACTTGTTGCATTCTACGTTGACCCAGTGAATATGAATAAATGAGACTGGTTTGGAACCATGTTGGACTGTAAATTCTCTTTATATTTTAGGTGAAGCGCCCCAGAAAGACTACTAAAGAGGAGATGGCCCCAGTATTGAGGTTTGGCTTGAGGTCTACTGACTAAAAAGTGATGAAGCCGGAGTCGTTCAGGACCCTTCCTCAGAACAACAAGCTGTAGGAGATTTCCTTCTCACACTGTTCAGTCTACAGTGTGTGAACTTTACATTCCTTCAGAATAAACAGGTAGAGGCAATTAAATTTCCTACTTTCAAACAACTTAATGAATCTGTAATTAACCTTCTTTTTATTCACCATCTCTCTCAAAAATGAGGTAGGCTTTTCCAGTTCTGAATGAATAAGACTTTTTCTCTTTTTTTTTAATTTTTAGCAGTTTCTTTATGTGAGGAGGTTGAGGTGTGGGGCTAAATTAATCGCTTTGCCTTTGATTAGTGAGTTGAAGTAGTGTATGTTAAAGGATACTCAAGTTTCAAAAAGCTTGAACAATGAATGAAAAAGGCAGATCATGGCACAATAGGAACTGTTAGATATGAAACAAAACCTGCAATCAAGTTTATTGCACCTGTTCACTAGGAGGAAACAGTTTTTCAGTCTAGACTGTGTTCAAAGATATTTACCGGTGTTATTCTCGGAAATGATTGCTTTTTATAGCTATCTACAAAAGAGACATGTTCAAGTAATTTAATGGTTGGTGGATAAGGGCTACGTATTTATTTTCCCTTTATTTAAACGTATAGATTTCTTCAGTGTCATTCATCAGCTAATAAAATAAACAAAATAGGAAATCTGATCAATTAAGATACAAGTTGAAAAGTATACACTAGTAGTGTACCACAATGGCACGTTTCCCCCATTTCCAGAATCAGGCACGCACGGGGTTCATATGTGTGTCTCATAGGAAGTGTCAGAGAGCGGTGCATGTGTGTGCATGTGTATGTGTCAGGGGTTATCAGGTGCTAGATATACGTGTGTGCATGTATGTGTGTACATTTGTGTGTCAAGGGCTGTGTGCATGTGTGTGTCAGGGGTTATCGGGGCTAAATGTGTGTGTGTGTATCTTTGTGTGTATGGGTCTAGAAGAGCTACATTCATAAATGTGTGTGTGTGTACGTTTGTGTGTATGGGTCTAGAGCTACATGCATATATGTGTGTGTGTGTGTATGTGGAGAGAGTTTGCGTTGATCTCATGGGACTTCAAACCATGAGACCAGCCAAACATCCTCCACTGTGGGGCTCCACCATTCGAGGGAGCTGATTGTGGTGGGGAAGCCAGAGCCCTGGCGTTTCAGTAGCCTCACATACGCACGTTGGTTTGCACACGCATAGGGACATATGATTTCCCTGCCACCGAAACTCTTAACACAAGGAGCTAAGTCTCAGCAAAATGCGCTTAGCAAACGAAAATGGGGCTGATATTGAGTGGCCGAGGACATAAGCTAAATTAGAGCGCCGATGGTGGCTCTTAATTCATACTTTCAACAGTACTGGATGTACGTTTAACTACTATCATTGCTACTATTTATCATTTATATAGGGCTGTGCAAGAACTGCCATCAGTAGGTAAATGAGAGAAGGGGTAAAAGGTGACACCTTTGCACTGGTCCTAGCCTTGATGAAGGAGTATTACTCTAAAAGCCTAGTCACTGATGTCTTTGGTCCAACAACTTATCCCTTGCAACTTGCTTGCCAGATATTGCCCTGCCTTAGACAGGCTGAACAGAAAAACAGTACTATATCTCCTCTCTTAAGTAAACAGCTCTGTTATCCTCTGAGTATCACATCAATCATAGAAACATCTTCAGATCCTTGCAGCTGTATACCGTAGATGTTGAACGGAAAAATACAGCCCGAGCTCCTCAGGAGGATCTTTTGAAATATTTATCAAATAAAACTGAACAGCTGTTTTTGCACCAGTCTCTGATATTTGAAACTTAATAACAGGAAAGTAAAGGTCAAACTTTTTATTATCCTATTTTGAAAATACTTTCCCATAGGCAAGGAACAAGTGAAATCCACATTTTGAAAACAATCATGCATTAAATTAATGACGGCATTTTGTAGAGCTTTCTGTCCTAAGCTTAATGGTTTTATAGCAGAGTAGTTCAGAAACCTCTGCAACCACTGATGGGCTATAGCAGAGAAAAGCAAAGACCAAGGGTCTTATGGTCAGCAAACACAGCAGGAATATTTAGCCTACCCCAAAATTAGCATGCTACGTACTAAGAGAATAATTTTATAAAAAGGTCTCTAGACTGAGAGGGCAAGAAGGCATTATTTGTAGTTTAATATATAAAGACATACAGACACATATGTGTGCTTTTAAAATATTAGCCCAAGTGCTGCATAAATTGTGGTTGAAATGATCCTGTGAATACTTGCACCAGCGGGAGAGCAAGAGCGAGATCTGTTTGTGGGATTCTATATCTAGTGTGCTGACTACCGAAGCCCGAAGCACGCTCTGAAACAAGTAACGAGGTCATAGATGTTTCATATTTCTGCATTCACCAAGAAGGTTGCTAGTTTCTTTGCTTGAGTTGTTTACCAATTCATTTACGGGATCTTGCACTAAAGGGCGCTAAGGGTTTGCACTGAGCGCACATTTAGAGGTATGTCAACTAAAGTGTGTTAGCTATTACCGTGGTAACTGTCGAGGGTGTGGCCAGAATGTTCCTGATAATTGACATGTGGGTGTGCACAATAACGCAGAGCACTATTACCCTGGGTTACCTTCCCTCCACCTATTGAGGTGGCGTTAAGTGCACCCATGCTAATTGTAGCATTGACAGCACTGGACATATAACCCTTGTGCTAACTGCAATGCACTTGCCATTTCCACTCTGCCGCAGCCCACCCATTCTCTACCCTAATGCATGAGTCTCTGTTAGCATGTGAATCAGCGCACAGTGCGCTTTAGGAGAAGGACCCTTAATGCTATCACTGTGTATCTTAGGATGTTATTACAGTGGCTTTTCATAAGGACTGGGGGGGGGGGGGAGGCTTGTACTTACAATGCTGGGAATATTGGGTAGTTTTCTTATGGATGTGAAGTGTGTCAGGAGGTGTTAGGGTGGGAGATGTTTCTTAAGAATACCAGTGGGTGTTGGGGGTGGGGGCTTGTACTTATGATGGGGATGTCAGAGATTGGGGAACTTTTGTTAAGAATACTGAAGGGGCATTATTAATTGCAGCAGCCCCTTAGTGCGTTGCCCATCAAGTGGCGGGGTTATGCTATAAATATCTCTCTGGGCAGTAACTCCATGAGCAGATGTTGGACGTGCCCTAACAGTTAGAACACGGGCTTTGCTCTTAATTGTTGCAACTAATATGTGCAAATTGCAGAACTTTACCTCATTTACCAAACAAGCCCCTTAGATTAATTTCCAGTAGAACTAAGGGGTCCTTTTACAGTGTACAGTGTAGGTGCAAACTAACACACCCTTAGCATGCAAAATCGAGGCACGTTAAGTTCAAAGCCACCATATTACTTATCGGGGGCATAGATTGCATTGCCCCTGTAGATAATGCATGGCATTGCATGGTAATGTGGGGGCAGACAGCTTCACCTATGGACGTGGAGGTAATTGCACCCTGCTAATTGCAAGATGCTTCATCAGTGCATGTACATACCTGTGAACTGACAGTGCAGAGCTCATCATGCTCACTCTCCACCCCTAACCCACCCATTTCCCACTCAAACATGCACTAACAGTTACCAGGGATCACGTGGTAAATGCACATCAAGACCTGCGCTCACCACTGTAACAGGAAAGCTCCTTCAATTTTTGACAGAAAATTTTCCTAAATCTTGTCCTGCAATTCATCTGTCCAGATATACCGTAGGTGCCCAGCACTAAAAAGCAACACTGAGTGCCTAATCTTTTCCCCTGCCATAAAACTCTGTCTATTTTTATTAGGTGGCTAAAATGTGCTCGTATTTTAGCCACCTAATAAAAATAGCTAAATTTAGGGGCATAGCTACATTTGAAAGCGTCTTATCGTTTTCTTTAAAACCTTTCGAGTGAGTGTATCTGGGCGGGCTGGGAGTCTCCACAAAGCAAAGATTGGTTGGCGTATCTTGAGAAAATGACATTAGCCAGGACTGGGGTTTCCTAGATTGGGGGGCATGTTGACATGCCAGAGGAAGGGAAAGGGGGTGGGCTGAGGGCGGCTTTTACTTTTACCTTCTGAGGACCAGGGCCAGGAACAAAAGTTCAAGAAAAATGCAACAAAAGCTTTTTGTTTTTTGTGTCATTTCAGATTAGAAAAGGGTGGAAAAGGATAAAAGAAATGTTGCTGCAATTTCTATTTCGTTTAAAACAGCACAACTAGTTATCAGGGGAATCAATAGGGGATTTTCTGCAACTCGACCCAGCATGTTCACAGAGCACAGCAAAAACAAACCATGCTGTTAAATTTTCTTTGAGGATATTTTGTAGGTTTTCTTTCCCTACTTTAGTAAAGAACTGAAGCTTCACACTTCCATAGCTGACTGGCCCCAAAGCTGACTTCACTCTTTCTACCCACTTCTTCTTTAACCTATTTACCATCTGCAGCGCGTTGACTTGCTGTGTTTTGCTCTCAGTTGATTTCAATCTCTGTCTTTTTCCCTTTTACCAGTTGGACCACTTTCTTTTTTGAGAGGGTGACTTAGGGGGATGTTTGCTAAGCCTCACTACCTGTTAATGTGGCAGATAGCATACCATACCAAACCAAAGGGCAGGTTTGTTAAATTACACAAAGTTAGCATGTGGTAAGCCCTCACAATTAGCACAGGGGTGACATAGTCCTGGCATGTCTCCCTGCAGTTACCTCAGAGAGATGAACCTCATCATGCTAACTGGCCAGCATATTTAATGCGGGTGCATTTACTGTCAGCCATTGAGGAGGAGGTTAGTGTACCCCCACTATTGGCATCAATCAGCAATCAGTTAATGCACACCAGTGACGGCTGCACTAATCGCGATGTGCTGTCAAAGCCGACAATTCTTCCTTAACCCTCCTAATTGCCACCTCTTCCCATGCTAACATTTGGTGTGGGGCTTTTACTGCATTGCCCCGCCCTATCAGCATAGTGCGCTTAACACATGGTAAACCCTGCACTAGCCGTTAGCACAGTTTAGTAAACATGCCTCCAAATGTGCACTGATAAATCCAGAAGTAATTAATAGAAACATTCATATGGAATTCTGGTGAATTTGTATATCTTCATCTGATTAAATGTTTTAGGGGTTTTTTTGTCAGTTCTTGCATAAGTACATTCATTTTAGGCTGTGATCGTTACTTATTTTTTATTTATCGATTTGATTTATTGTTCACTCCTCCTTACATCTTGGGATAAAGTCTAAAAAATACATAAAAATCCATTAACAGTTAAATAGAACCATTGAAGAGGCTGCATATAAACTTCTGAGAACACACAGACCTCTTCTTAATATAACATATAAAAGTAATGTAATTCATTGAAGTGATTCTTTTTAAAGAGTATTCTTCCAACGTGATGTGCCACAGTAATATTCTCTGTTTCTTTTGGAAACTATTATTGATTGTAATATTTCAATGAACCGTAAGATTTTCCAGGATTCATTTACCATGTATTTATATGTTGTGTTAATGTTTGAAATATCATTACCGAAAACTTAAAGAAACAAGTGGAAAAGAAGTTAAAACTGAAACCCTTTCAGGGACAGGATGACTCAGTGACCTGGCAGAGGAATACAGAGCCTTTTATTTGCAGACTGCCGCCCATGCTGACTCTGATTGCAGACTGACAGATAGGAGTTAGTGATTTCAGCTACGTTTCCAGCTGACACAATGTCTCCACCATTATACAGGGTAATGATTTGTACCATGGACTCAACAATTGGCTGGTCAAGTTACCTGAATCAGTACAAAGATGCGGTCTTTTCTGCAATAGTGGCATGTAGACAAACTATGCATTTTGTATGCCACTTTCAAGTTGGGGGAGGGGTTTGTGTTTTAAAGTGCGTTATTTACAAAGCTCCTGCATTAGCTGTTGCGGCTTGACCAGTTTGTTCCCCAGCATCTGACTAAAGCATGAGCTCCGCTACAGCAGGTGAGCTTTGCAGCTCCCTCAGAAGAGTTGTTAGGTGCACCCACATTAAGAGTCACATTACCACTGAGCGCACGGCAATAGCCCAGGTTCTCCTACTAATGCACTTTCAGTGTCTGAGCTCTGCCCCTTTTCCGCCCTATCCCGCCATCATTTGATAACAAGCATTTTATCATGAGGTTGTGCACATGTTTGCACATTAGAGTTCCTGCGGCCCTGCTGCCACATGTTAAAAGCCTCGTAAACCAGCTAGCAAGCTTTAACAAAAGGAGCCCTAAAATGTTTTAGTGCATGCTACTGGTAACATGCACTAAAATCTGGCTGCCAGTTCCCCCTTACACCCTGCACCACTCCACTGTCACCACCACAGACTAACACCATGCTTTACATTTATGGACTTCCCCAACATCCCTTCCAACTCCTCAATCTTAGCAGATCCCAGGACCAAAATCAGGGAGGACTGAACACCAGTTGTTTCTGCCCCACTGGAGTTGCACTGGGAATTGGTCCTACCACACAGGGCTGTACCAAGCCATAATTGTGACTTGCACATCTGACGCGCCCTCTGCCCCCATCCCGTATCTCACCCATACCTCTGGCTGCCCGCCCTTGCCCTGCTGCTGCCACTTTTGTTTTTTGCGGCTGTGCCAGCAGCAGCAGAGCAGACCTGACTTCAAATTTTAAAAAACAACAACACACGGGTCTTTCTTCCACACTTGTATGCAGATCAGATCCCTCCCTGCTCTGACAAAGGTTCGGGTCAAAGGAGGGAGGGAGGGTGGGTTCTGATCTGCGAACAAGTGAGGAGGAAAGACCTGCGTGTTGTGTTTCAAAATTTGAAGTCAGGTCTGCTCCGCCGCTTCTGGTGCTGTCGCTACTGAGAAAACAAAAAGTGGCGGTGGCGGGGCAACAGCAGGCAGTGTGGGGGGGGGGGTAGGGGGGAGCCTGAAATGCGCCCTTAATACTATGCGTCCTGTGCGGCTGCACTGCTTGCACAGAACTAGCTATGGCGCTGCTCTCACATTCTAAAACCAGAATAAGTTGCGATTATGGAGGAGCCATACTCCGCTCCAGAATACATCTACACATGGGCCCTGTAAAAGTGCACGCTTTCTTGTTCACGACGTGTACTTTTATATGTGTAACCCCTGGGGTAATTTTATAAAACCTCTTTTAAACATGTAAAACTGGGTTTAATGCACTGACAACATTTATACAGTTGTCAACATTATTGGCACCCTTGCATTTTAGGTATGTTTGTGACATCACCTAATCGACACTTCCCCATCCATACTGACTATATATCATATGTCTCCCCCCCCCCCCCTTTTTAGAACTGTACATAGTTCTTGTATATAAGCTAGCTTAAAACATCCCCTGCATGCCCCTCCTTTTTGTTTTTGTTCTTTGTAAACATATAAGTTGCACTGTAAACCGCTTTGATTTTAGGATAATGCGGTATAGAAATCCAGTTAAATAAATAAAGAATAAATCTGCGCTAATAGCAATGCACTTTGGAAATAATTCTATAACGATCTGTGTACATTTGCACACCATCAACGTAATTAAGTCACCTATTTTACATGACTTAAGTGTGGGGATGGGCACTTAGGGCCCAATTCCGTCCTGGACGTCAATTCCCTCTGTACGTCTGGTCTGAACTGGACGTACAGAGGGGATCGCGATTCTGATCCCATGGAGCACGTCTAGCCCTGCAAGATCAGAATCGTGAACAGTCCTGCATATGCAGGCCGGGACTGCGATTCAGTCTGGCCTGCACTTGCAGGACTTACTCTGGCTAACTCAGTCAAGGCTCTTCAATGGAGCCGCAGTGCCATGGCGTCATGTTGCCATGGCACCATGGCCCCATTGAAGAGCCGCAATACCGGCTGTCGGAATTTAAAGCTAATTCACCACAGCCCGACCTCCAATCTGGCCTCCTATGGCCAGGGTTGGGCTTCGGGAAATGTCCTCTGGCCCCCCCTGCCCCATCCACACCCCGGCATTTAAAAACTGACACGCACATGTCGCCAGCCCTGGACGTACAGGGCCGACATTAGAATCAGTCCTGTACGTCCAGGGCCAGTGACTACCCAGACTCTGCCCCCAAGCCGCCCCTTCCCCGCCTCTGTCTAACCCGCCCCACAACTGGTAGGGAAGTTAGTCGCGGCTGGGTAAAGGTACAAATAGCAGGGGTGGACATCCTGTTGGGTCATCCATCCCCGCTATTCATGGCACAGAATAACCTCCTTAGTGTGCAGAGTGTAGGCAGTTGCTATTCTGTAAGTATGCACATCAGGGCTTTGGCGTAAAGTTTTGAAGTGGTTGAGCACAGAGACAGAGCTTGAATGGAGCACAAATTTACACACATGGAGGCACATTCCAATCAGGCCATCCAGCCCCCAGTGCGGCCAATCAGATGCGGGATGCTCAGAGGTTGACCCAATTCTGATCCAGTGGGGACTAGACGTGCTCACAGGATCAGAATTGGGCCTACGGCCTGGACATGCAGGCCAGACCCTATTTCCGATCAGCCTGCATTCCTAGCCACATGTCTGGCTACCTCAGTCAGGCTCCTGAATGAAGCCGCAGTGCCATGGCATCCCATTCAGGAACCGCGAATGCCGGCCGTCACTGAAGCCTTTCCCCATAGCCAGACCCTTGATCCAGCCTCCCATGGCCAGGGTCCGGCTGCAGGGAACTTACTGCACTCCCCTATCTGTTTTTGCAGGCCTGGCAGCATCATCCCCCAATGTCCAGGGGGACTTATTCCACCTCTGCGGTGAAATAAGTCCTCCATCTAAGTTCATGGCCCCAGACGTACAAGGCTGACCTCTGAATTGGCCCTATATATCCAGGATCACGGCCCACCCATGCCCTGCCCTCGTTCTGCCTCTGGAATGCCCCTCCCACCCCCATCTAGGCCTCCCAATACAAACGCATTGTTTGTAGCTTTAGCCAGGGCCAGCAGAGGGGCGAATAGCGGGGATGGATGTCTAAACAGGATGTCCATCCCTTCTATTTGCAGGACAAAATGACCCCCATAGATAATAAAATACTAAAACTTACACGAGTTTCCTGCAAATCTGGTCGCAGGCATTCACACCAGGTCTAGGGTTGGTGTAAGTGGTGATGCCTAGATTTGGCGCACGTATCTCACCACTTATGCCCCCATTCTATAAAGTAATGGATACAAAGAATCTCCCCTAGCATCCCATCTGAACAAAGCCCTTGCACTCTTTGGTATCCCCCCTGGCTCTTCCCAAGGGTTCCCTGGTGTCTAGTGGGGGAGTGAAGCAGGAGCTATCCCTAGACACTGCTACCCTGTCAGTGGCCCTGAATCAAAATGGCGCCTCAGAACCCTAGTGGTAATCTCACAGTATTGCCAAATACGAATAATGCGCCCTTATTTTGCAGCTTGAGCCCTAGCAGAAGTACTTCGAGACAGCTCCTAGTAGTCATAGGAGCCATTGTGATCCTGGACCATTTATGGGACAGGAACAGATGGGGATCAGTTCTGCTCCCCTCCTCCCCCGCCCCACCGCTAAACCCAAGGGAACCTCTTGTAAGAGTTATGGGGGATATGCTGGGGTTGGAGGATTTTATTGTGGTTGTCAGGGAGGTGTCAGTGGTGGGGAATTTTGGACATTCACTGCTGTAGCAAGAGCAGTTCAATAGTGCACCTGTGTTATCTGCTGCAGTGACAGCGTATAGTAACTTCTAACTGCACTGCACTGTTCATGCCCATAACCCACCCATTCTCCACCCATTTCTCTCCCTCCGACACCAGTAAGCAGTTACTGCATTAGTGCATGCTAAGTGTTGCAGTCATGTGGCAACTTCGGTAACATTTACCATGCCTTTTAGTAAATAGGTCTCTTGATTTAATATGATGCACAAATAAAATGCATTTCCCTTGGGTCTCATCAAGATGACAATTTTCTATATGGTGCACATGAGTGTATACATGCTTATGCACAAACAATGGGTTCAGGCCATTGTTCAGTCTCTGCTACAGTGAAAGTACAAGTGTAGAAGGACAATGTGAAAAATGTGAGCAGTGACTCTATTAACATAAATAGCTCTTATACTCCTACATTTTACCAGTCCCTAAGTCTTAAACAAGGTCCCTCAAGCCAGTTCTTCATATGCCTCTAGCTCATTGTGTTTTCAAGATATCCCAAAGCTGGTCAATGTTCTGAACTCACTATATGCATATAAACACGTACACACCCATGTAAATACATAGAACATTGCCATCTTTACATGAACCATGAGAAATGATTCAATTGTATTTCATTTTAAATCAAGATTCTTAAGAAACTATTTTAGGTAAATTATGAGAGCAGACCCTAAGGAATCATTCAGTCTCCCAAAAAAAGGCAGTACAAGAGAATAACCAACTCACAATGTAGCTAATTATATATATACTAGTTGGTACCATGAAATGAGAGTCAGAAGCTGTAAAGATGTCTTACATATTGGGAAAAGGAACATATGAAGCATGAAC
This sequence comes from Ichthyophis bannanicus, assembly GCA_033557465.1. Classification (NCBI taxonomy): domain Eukaryota; kingdom Metazoa; phylum Chordata; class Amphibia; order Gymnophiona; family Ichthyophiidae; genus Ichthyophis; species Ichthyophis bannanicus. The sequence continues at coordinate 33,181,802 of CM066050.1, read as the reverse complement.
CAAGGGAAGTTGCAGGTGTTCAATAATGAAATGGAATGTGTTGTCACCACTCACCCTCCCAGAGGTAATTAGCATAGGTAGGGCAAGTGGGTAGTTGTGTTTCTTTGGTGGTAAACTTAAAATGGAGGTGTAGAAAGGCCTCCTGGGTAATGTAGTCCACCAACCATGAAAATGAGTACACGTTGTGCACGAGTGGTTTAAGGAAATTAGGATTTATTTCCCCTCCCGGGGTTAGATGTTGAAGACCAAGAATAAGGACTATTTACAACGAAATTATACTTCCAGTGATAACAAAAATATTGCTTACTTTCAGCTGTTATACAAAACCAAAACAATAAACAGTTCCTTCCAAAATGTTTCTTTTGGCTGTTTCTTTCTCCTTAGTAAAAACCAATATATTCAGCACAGAGACTGCACATTATCCGCCACCATATAAGAACAGTCCATCATATATTCTGACTCAGGAGGTTGATATGGGTCCCAGTGCATACAATCAGTTTCTTCCTGGAAACCTTTTAGAACAGGTTCTTCTCTTTGCCAGGCAAACTGTTCTCTTTCACTCACAGGGTTTCCTTCCCCCAACCTGCTTGGTGAGTCTAAATGCTTGCTCTCAGGTGCAAACAGCTCTCTGTAGTTAAAGGGTAATACGTTTCCCTCTTCAGCTTTATAACATGGAATTCTTCCTTTGCTTTTAACACTACTTCCTCTCAGGATTCTCCCTTGGCTACCACACGGAAAACAAAACTCCTCTCCCCCTTCTGATATATATTTATAATCAGGGAAATTGACTTTACCTGGAGTCTGCCTTTTGTGAACCCAGCGTGGCTGTCTTTTCTGCTTTTCAGCATAAATGTCCTTGCTTCCTGAGCAATAGAAATCCTCTGTGCCTCCTATGTTTAAGCACTGCTCCCTGTGTCCTGGACCTGAATGTCCTACACAGCTCTTGTCCTTTGAAGAGTATCTCCAACTAGGATTGGGATTTCTTTTACCTTTTCCCACGCTTGCTGTATCTCTCTCCGTGTCGGAGACTGAGCTTCCATCTGAGACTCTCCCCTTGTCTCTGCTTGTATCTTTTCCCGTGTCTGTGTCTGTCTCTGTCTCCCCCATATATTTTACTAGAGGGTTTTTATCTAGCTTCCTTCCCCCGTTGTATTGAGCCACACCTCCCCCCAGGTGTTCACAGTTCCCTGATGAGGTAGGAGCTAGCTCAGGGGATGGGCGTTCCCTAGCCCTCTGTGACGAGGTTTGTTTATGGTTTCCATGCCAACCCTCCATGCTTGACTCAGCACTGACAGCTTTGGTTTCATTTTCCACAGAAACCTCTGTTTCCATCGGTTCTGAACCTTGCACTTCACGACAGTGTACAACACGATCTGTTTGGTGTCAATGAACTGAAATGGACTGGCATCAGGTACTTCGCATCTGATGATCACATGGTATACTATTCTGGAAATGAAATAAAGAAGAAATGATGTTGCATTTATAATCAAGAAGAAATTTTCAAGAACTGTAATGAAATACAATGCAATCAATGAATGCTTAATTTCTATTCGTCTACGAGGAATGCCCATCAACACAACTATAATTCAGGTATATGCCCCAACAATAGTTGCAGAAGAAGATGAAGTTGATGAGTTCTATGAACAAGTACAAGTTGAAATTGACAGAATATACAAACAGGATATCCTGATAGTCATAGGTGACTGGAGCACAAAGGTTGGCAACAAAGAAGAAGGCAAAGTGGTTGGAAAATATGGACTTGGCAACAGAAATGAAGCTGGAGAAAGACTGATAGAATTCTGCAAGACTAACGATCTATTTATCTCAAACATCTTCTTACAGCAACACAAGTGTCAACTGTACACATGGACTTCACCCAATGGATTGTACAAAAATCAAATTGACTACATCTGTGGAAGCCAACGATGGCAAATCTCTGTAACATCAACAAAGACAAAACCTGAAGCTGACTGTGGTACAGTATACATACCACTAGTATGCAAATTCAAGCTAAAGTTGAAAAAGAGCAAGCCACTTATGAATGTAGCAAAATATGACCTTCAGAATATACCACCGGAATTTAAAGACCACCTGCAAAATTGATTTCCTGCTTTAGATACAAATGACAGAGCTCTAGAAGAGTTATGGGATGACATCAAGAAGGTTGTGATGGAAGAAAGCGAGAAGTCTCTACAAAAGATGAAAAAGCAAAAACAGCCAAAATGGATTACTGAAGATTCTTTGAAATTGCCCAGAAACACAGAAAGCTAAAGCCAGAAGTGAAAGTAAGACACTCACAGAACTCAGAGATTTCCAATGAGCAGCAGGAGAAGTACTATAATGACACATGCAAGGAAATTGAATCAGAAACTATTAGAGGAAGAACAAGATCGGCTTTCCTAAAGCTACGAAAGCTAAAGAAAAAATTCCAGCCTCAAACTGGAATGCTACAAGATGTTCAAGGATCCATGTTGCATGATGCTGAGAAGATCAAGAAAAGGTGGAAAGAATATACAGAATCTTTATACCATAAAGATCAAGTGGACCAACAGCCGTTTCGACCTGTCCCTTATGATTGGGAACCATTGGTGGTGAAAGAAGAAGTTGAAGCAGCATTGAAAGCCTTATCAAAGAACAAAGCACCAGACATTGATGGCATTCCCATTGAAGTATTATAGCATTCAGATGCAGCTGTTACAAGGCTCTGCCAGGAAATTTGCAAGAAAACATCATGGCCAACTGACTGGAAAAGATCTGTGTTTATACCAATACTAAAGAAAGGTGATCCAACTGACTGTGGAAATTATCGCACAATCACTCTGATCCCACATGCCAGCAAGATTCTACTCAAGATCATTCAGCAGAGACTACAATCATACCTGGAATGAGAACTGCCTGAAGTGCAAGCAGGGTTCAGAAAAGGATGAGGAATGAGAGACATCATTGCGGATGTCAGATGGATCCTTGAAAAGACTAAAGAATACCAAAAGTATATTTATATGTTGTAGTGGTTGATATGGAAGGACAGACTAGATAGGCCATGTGGTCTTTTTCTGTTGTCATGTTTCTATGTGTTTTATTGACTACAGCAAGGCTTTTGACTGTGTAAACCATGAGAAACTCTGGGCCACATTAAGAAGCATGGTTATACCAGAACACCTGATAGCTCTCTTGCACAACCTTTACATTGATCAAGAAGCAACGGTTTGAATGGAACTAGGAGAAACAGAATGTTTTAAAAGCAGCAAAGGTGTATGACAAGGCTGCGTACTTTCCCCCTACCTGTTTAATTTATATACAGAACAAATAATCAGAGATGCAGGACTGTATGAAGACAACCGAGGTGTGAAGATTGGTGGAAGGTTCATCAAAAACCTTCACTAGACTGATGATACCACATTATTGACTGAAAGTAAAGACAATCTGAAACATTTGCTTCTCAAGATCAAGGAACATAGTCTTAAAATAGACCTGCACCATAATGTAAATAAGATAAAGATCCTGACAACTCGCATAATCAATAAGTTCATTGTTGATGGAGAAGAAATTGAAATAGTTTACATCAGTTTGTTCAATGTAAACCGCACTGATGCAGAATAGCGCGGTATATAAGAGAATAGAAATAAAATAAATAAATAAATAAATAAAACTTTAACCTACTTGGATCATCTATCAATAAAGAAATGACAAGCAATCAAGAAATCTTATGCCACATTGCTCTTGGTAGAATGGCTATGAAGGACCTAGACAAGATTCTCAAGAACAGAGATGCCTCTCTCCATACAAAGATTCGACTTGTTCAAGCCATGGTATTTTCAGTTACATCATATGGATGCAAAAGTTGAACAGTGAAAAAGATAGATAGGAAGAAAATTGATGCCTTTGAATTATGGTGCTGGCAGCGAATACTGCGTATACCATGGACTGCCTGAAGAACAAACCAGTCAGTACTAGAGGAGATCAAAATAAGCTTTCTTTAGAAGCTCAGATGACAAGACTTCAACTTTCATACTTTGGACACATCATGCGAAGAGAGATTGTTAGAGAAAGACATCATGCTTAGCAAGGTGGAAGGTCAATGCAAAAAAGGAAGACCAGCAATAAGATGGATCGATTCAATAACAGCAGCTATGGGTGTCACGCTATGAACAATGAGCCCACCTGACTGAAGACTGAACACAGTGTAGGACAACTATCCAGACGGTTGCCATGAATGCCATCCAGACTTGATGGCACTCAACAACAACAACAACCACCCACTAACAATCAGCTGATACTATTCTCACCTTCCCTCTTCTGATTCCATCATTCTCTCCTCCTCATCCTGAACTCAGTACTTTCATTCCTTCCTATTCCTCTTGGCCCAATCCAAACCAAGGGTTCTCTTCCACCATGAAGATCCAACTCAACATAAGCAGTCTCAACTACCTCCATTCCCAACCCAAGCACTGTTTCCCTTTCTCCCTATCTATTAAATTCAGGTGTTGTCTGCCTCCCTACAACCCTCTGTCTTTACAGAGAAGATACTTTTATATGCACATCATGAAGCAGATGCATTTTGCTGTGAATAATGTTCTCTTGTGGCCTGATCCGTACCAGCCAGCCAATGGGAACTAACAAAAACTAGGTATATCTATATCTATCTACAGTAGATAGATAGATTGATAGGTAGATCTATATTTATCTATATTTAATGAATGCAATTATCCCAATTATACACATTACACCTCCAATTTCACAAAGAATTGAATTGACTACCCCAATACATAGTACATAACAGTATTTCTTAAGTTGGTATTGGGATATCCTCTGGGACCTAGCCAGTCAGGTTTTCAGGCTGTGTACAGTGAATATACATGACATAAATTTTCATGCGATGGAGGCAGTGAATGAAAATCTCCCAGGTGCATTTTCACCATGGATAACTTGAAACCCTCATGGGTGTCAGAATGGAGTAGGCCAGATGGGCCCTGACCCCACCAAACATTTGCCTGCAGAGAGCAGCCACGATCACAGCAGACTCCTTCCATCTGCCAGTGGGAGATTGGATCCCCACTGGCAGGAGGGGAAGGCCGCCGTGATCGAAGCAGCCTTCCACCCTGCCCGGGGGGATGTGATTTCCCTCGGGCAGACAGGAGTCTGCCACAATCACAGCTATTCCATACTCTTCTGTCCATGGGAGATAAGATCCTCACAGTCAGAACAGGAGGGGAAGGCCAGGGGGTTAGGTGGTAGAGTTAAGGCGCAGCTGAGGGTGGAGTCAAGGTAGAGCTTGGCTCCTCCTGATCCGAGAGGTGCTCTTGCCAAAGTCTCCAGTGACTTGTTCCTGGCAAACTCCAAGGGCCTTTACTCTGTCCTCATCCTTCTTGACCTCTTTGCTGCTTTTGACACTGTTGACCACAACCTTCTCCTCGATACCCTGTCCTCGCTTGGTTTTAGGGGATCTGTACTATCCTGGTTCTCCTCCTATCTCTCCCATCGCTCTTTCAGTGTGTGTCCTGGTGGCTCCTCCTCCTCTGCTACCCTGCTCCCAATTGGTATACCCCAAGGATCTGTCTTGGGTCCGCTTCTTTTCTCTCTCTACACCCAGTCCCTTGGTGTGCTTATCTCTTCCTATGGCTTTCAGTACCATTGTATGCTGATGACTCCCAGATCTACCTCTCTACACCTGAAATCTCTCCAGCAATCCAGACCCGGAGCTCTGCCTGCCTTTCTGACATTGCTGCCTGAATGTCTCACCGCCGCTTGAAACTGGACATGGCCAAGACTGAACTTCTCATCTTTCCCCCTAAAACCTCCCCTCCTCTTCCCCCTTTCACAATCTCTGTGGATAACTCTGTACTCCTTCCTGTTTCCTCAGCCCGCAATCTGGGGGTTGTCTTTGACTTCTCTCTCTCTTTCTCCACACATATCCATCTGATAGCTAAGACATGCCATTTCTTTCCCTATAATATCAGCAAAATCTGCCCTTTCCTTTCTGAACACACTACTAAAATGCTTATCTACTCCTTAATCACCTCCCGTCTTGACTACTGTAACCTACTCCTTGCTGGTCGCCCTTTGAATCATCTCTCTTCCATTCAATCTGTTCAACATTCTGCTGCTCGGCTAATCTTCCGCCAGCCTCGTCATGCCCATATTACTCCTCTTCTCAAGTCACATCATTGGCTCCCTATCCGTTTCCGCATCCAGTTCAAACTTCTCCTGCTGACCTATAAATGCATTCACTCTGCAGCTCCTCACTACCTTTCTTCTCTAATTATCTCTCCTTACAACCCCCCTCTTCTAGCAAACTGCTTCTATCTGTGCCCTTCTCTTCTACTGCTCACTCCAGACTTCGCTCCTTTCACCTTGCTGCGCCTTACGCCTGGAACACACTACCTATGTCTGTACGCCAGGCACCTTCTCTAACCCTCTTCAACTCCAGGCTGAAAACTCACCTCTTCGCTGCTGCTTTTGGATCTTGACTCGCCTGATCTCCTTTTTCTTTCCCCTTGCTTTATCCCTGCCTACACCTTCTGTGTTTGTCTTGACTAGACTGTAAGCTTTGATGAGCAGGGACTGTCTCTTACATGTCTGTACAAGACTTGTAGTGCTATATAAATGCTCAATAGTAGTAGTAGTTCTGCAGCCCCTGGAAAAGCTGACTGATTTGGAGCTACTCCAGGGTCAGTTCATGAAACATCCACCAGAGACAGATATACCACAGGGTCTAAGACCTCTAAAGATCTAGAAATGAATGTCGCCTCTCACGCCTGTCAGACCTATTAACTTCCTTAGACATTGAACAAACAAATTTGTGTAAGGAAAAGTCATTTATATCCATAGACTGTAAGCTTATTGGTCCCCTTGGCCCTGTCAGACCAGGGAACAAAAGGTCTTAGGGAAAATATTTACATCCCTTTTCTCTATCTGAATCATCTAAACTCCAAATTTCCTTTAATACAATTTCCTAATAACAAGTTGTTTTGTCTAACAGAAACATTTGTCTTGGACCAGCATCAGCATGGTCTTTGTGGGATGAACCTGAAATGAACAAAAATGTTATTTTTTAAAATATTTTCATGTTCTGACCTAACAGTAGACATGTTAATCATCAGATTATTCATTTTATGTCTAATAAATACATTTTGATTCTCAGCTTTTAGAAGTACTGCTAAGGAATGGAACTTGTCTTTGCCGGAAGAAAATCTAATTATACAAATGCCAGTGATTCATCTGCTTAGTCCAAAAGAGAAAACAATTTGAAAACTCATACATATCTCGAGGGCTGGAACCATGATGACACAGTTTAGGACATTGTAAAGTAATTTAGCAAATTCATTTTGAACCATGAAGGGAGTAATTTTATAACAGAGCTCCTATAACAATTTTCAAAAGCAAGCCTATGTTATAAGGGCTTGAGTATAATCAGTAACACAATTAAATACGCCCCAGCTATAACTGATTACAAGCGGAGAAGACTGCTAGAATTTCGTGAGGTCCATTTTACTTTCTTTGAATAACTAACCACTGAAACTTAGGGGGGCATATTCAAAATGGTTTGGCGATCTCAGTGACACTGAATATTGCAACAGACCACAGAAAAGATGCCCAGTTAAAAATAGGACGGTCTACTAGCAGATGGGGGGTGGTCCCAGCAGTTATCCAGCCAGCAGCAAAATTCCGATACTAACCAGATGCAGTCCTAGATTATCCAGTTAGCATTTAAATTTCACCACTGACCAGATAATGACTACACTGCCTGGACACCAGATTGGCTCCAGCACTGAATAGCCAGTCTAATTACTACTACTACTGGTCATTTGTATAGCGCTACAAGGCATATATAGCACTGTACAGAGACATCACACAAAGACCGAAATTAAATACTGTGATGGGGCCCGTGTGATAGAGCCCCGGTGAACCCTATTTAGGCGGCTGCCTAGGGTTTTAAGTTTAAATCTGCTTTGCTATTAAAACAGAGTCTCTCAGTCGAATGGTAAAGTAAATAAATCAGGGCTTTATTCCCTTTCCCGAAAACAGATATTCTTAGGAATGCAAACACAACAAAACAGCATCAAACAAAAGACGGCAACAGAAAAATATCTTCTTTTTCCTTTGTTAATGTCACAAGGTTATTTTCTTCAAGGTTAACACAAAGAAATGATGTCATCCGAAAAACATAGCGTACAGTCCATGGGAATTGGGTCTGAAGAATAACTGCTATTTTCCCATTGCATTACTTCAGGTTCATTCCCAAAACTACCAGAGTCACACTCATTACATGTGCTGGCTTCTGACACACTTTCCTGTGGCACACGAATACCTTTTCCTACAAAGTATTCTTTAAGACCAGGGCTATAACTGCCTTGTATACGAATGGCTTCTTGGTGGGTTTTCTGTCCCTTCTCACCTAGTGAGAACACTGGATATCTTTCAGCTTTGTGGTTATGTTCAGGGCCACTCCCTTTAAAACATATAGAGCTTTTAACCCCCTCTTTGGAAAAACAAGGTTCCCACCTTTTTATCTTGTTCCTGGCTTTTGCTTCTGGGTTGTTGAGGACTTTCTCCTGGGCTCTCCAGCCTCCCTCCGAGCTAGCAAGTTCCTGGTTACCTCTCCAGCTGTTCCTTGCTCTGAAGTCCCGTTTAGAATTTCCTTCTACCGGCAAACTTCCTTCAGCATGACCTGTGCTCATTGGCTGTTTGCTTAGTCCTCCTGAGTGGCTGCCTTCTCCCGGTCTGCCCTCTCCAGGACTTCCTCCTCCCAGACTGCTTCCTGCAGAACTCCTGCCAGAACTTCCTGAACTGCCTGCAGAACCTGAACCGCTTCCAGAACCCCTTCCAGAACTCCCTCTTCCTGGTTCTAACCAGGAATTTATATGCTTCCCTTCTCTGCACGTTACGTGAGACTTTGGGCACAGGTGCTCCTGATGAGCCTTTCTGTTTCTCCCTGCATCACAACTATTACAGGGAAAATTCCTTCTAATGTCTTTTGGCTTTACTTGTGCTGGAGGCATTTGCTGCTCAGCTGTTTCTCCGTGCACTGCGCTTTCCTGTTCAGCCAAATCTGGGGTAAGTTTCTCATTTTCACTAACCTCCATGGGCTCTGTATTATCCACTGTATCACAATACCTAGGGGTAATGCTTGATAGCAACCTAAAACTGGACAAACACCTCCGGATAACCAACCGGGCCATATTCCATAAACTAAAAGTCCTACAACCACTATGTAACATCATTGAACACTCTGACTTCAGAACAGTGGCTCAAGTTCTCATCACCCCCCACCTGGACTACTGCAACGCCATACTACAAGGATTACCAAAGAAAACCTTAAACATATTTCAAATGGCACAAAACATTGCTGCCAGAATCATCATGAGAAAAAACTTCGCTGAGAACATCACACCAGTACTAATTGAGCTACATTGGCTCCCCATTCCTGCCCACATCAAATACAAGACACTAGTAACCACATTCAAGCTAATACATAATATAGCACCATCATACCTCACCAACCTAATCACCACCCAACCACTCAACAGAAACAGAAGAACCGCAAACCTCAATACCATCTGCGTCCCAAATAGCATTAGAACAGTTAAAGCGTATACTAGCAGCAGAGCATACTCATACGCAGCTCCACTTCTCTGGAACCAGCTGCCTGTCGAACTACGTTTAAATAGCGACTTGAAAGACTTCAGAAAAAAGCTCAAGACTCACCTATTCCAGACTCATTACAACATACCCTAGTCAGCGAGCCTTATTCCTCCTCGCTCACCTAAACAAGGCATATTCACTGTGTCCTGACAACATGACAACAGAAATTGCAACCGCCAACTTGTTAATATGTATATATATAAATCAGTGTAAATTTAGTAACCCAGCTGCTGTGATGTGTGTGTATCCCCTTAATCAAAATGTATTTCCTATTGATGTGTGTGCATCCTCCTAATCAAAATGTATTTCCTGTTGATTTCTATACTGTACAGAACCATGTATGTATAGGTAACCGCTGCTGATCGCTGGAAGTAGCGGTATACAAATGTACACTAAATAAAATAAATAAATAAAGCATGGAAGAGACAGTCCCTGCTCATCAGAGCTCAAAATCTAGTCTGATTAACGTGCTTTAGATGTGTTTGGCTGCCACATCATAACAAGCTAGACAGTCCTCCGACACAGCGCTATGTTTCGAACTATAAATCTTCCACTTCTGCATCAGGTCATACACTCATCTGCCTGGTAAGATGCCGCCGAAGGTTCTTAACATAATGCTGGTTGGATAGTGCGTCCTTCGATAGTCTTGTCACTTCAAAAATGGCAGCAGCATATAAAAGATCAGAACGAGGCTCATGCCTATTAAATCTAGCCCAGCACTAAAATGAGCCAATCGGATGCAAAATAATCCTATTGAGTAATCAGATTAATGAATACCAATCAGTTTCGGCATTTAATCCCTTAGGATGAATTGAGTCTAATGTCTAAATCCAGAAGTGTTCCCGCATGTTCAAAAAAGCATCCTTATTCCTATCCCTCCAGCTTAGTTCAACATGACCAGTCATCCTCCATTTTAATTGCTGAAATTTGTGATTCTTTGATAGACAATGCTCAACTACTGGTGCTGAGCTATTCTTGGTATTTAATTGTGAACTGAGTTCCAATAATCTAATTTTTATTTTCCTTCTTGGATGGCCAACATAATACTGTACATAAGTGGGCAAGGACAAATGATGACATCATAACATATTGTGAATAATGTGTCATCATAGATTTAGCCTGCATAGCTCTTTAGGTCATGAAATCCATTCAAAAAATGCCTTTTATGATTTGGGAACATGTTGTGCTTTTATGAAAAACAAATTGCTCTAATCTTTCTTGCAACTCGTTGGGTTTAAGATCCCATGTAGCTGTTTTAACCAGGTAATCAGCAAGTTTCCTTCCTCTTGAATAAGATATTACTGGATGGGTATCAAAACACAGATGTAGTTTCAAAATGTCCTAATGCTTGTGAAGGATTTGTAAAACATGTTTAGCTTTAACAGAGAAAGTTAAACATAAATTAATTGGTGAGGAGGTTCCTTAGACCAATATGACGATAGATGACAGCATTTTGGCAAAAAAAGCAAATTTATATGCCCTTTGAATACACTTTTTAGGATAACTATATTGAAGAAATCTATGGCACATATCTGCTGACTGAAGCTGAATATCTTGTACTGTGGAACGGATTCTACAAAATGTAAAAATTGGCTAACTGGCAGGCCCAATCTTAATAGTCTTAGATGATGACTACGAAACTGAAGTAAATTATTTCACTAAAAAGGTTTCCTATATAATATAGTCCTAATCCTATTATTATGCTTCATGATCAAAATATCCAACATGCCTTCCCTTTTCACTTGCTATACAAGATTGACTGCCTGCACATTTTATTCTGGTCATCTCTCTTTCTTGCCTACTTTGATAAGGGCATCTCCCAGCTCTCAGCAGTACAGATTCAATGACCTTCAAAAGGATCATCCCTTATCCTATTTCCTCTTAGATGAGGAATGAGTCAGGTCAACCTGCTACTGAAGCTGGCAACTTGCCACCTCCTCTGCCCCCCCCCCCCCACCCCAAAATTCCGCTTGAGAACATTTCAAAGTCCACTCCTCATCCCATGCTGGGTGACCCTTCCACCCTTCCTGAGAAGCTCAAAGCACCCATCCTATTGTTCCGTGGAAGTCTGATTTCCATATTCCCCTTTAAATCAAAGGATTCTGCTGTAAAGGACATGAATTAGGATAATATTAAAACAGGATGACTTGTCTTGACGGACTGGAAAGGGGGGCTGTTACTTCTGGAGAGAAATCTGAAATTGTGAGTATATACTTCTGGGAATTTTTCTGAAAGGAATTGTTTTTCTTTTAAAGCTAATTAATCTGTGAACCCACTATTTTTTTTGTTAAATCAGTCAGGGCCTAGTAGCAACAGTTTAAGATTCAATTTAAAAACACAGAAGAGAACTTTCTGGTTACCTTTCATACCCAGTAGACAGCTGTAGTTTAAATTTCATAGTCACTCAGGGCCTAGCATCAGCAAAGTACTTTTAGCTTCAAATTAAAACACAGAAGAGAGCTTTCTGGTTAAATTTAGAATCCAGCAGAGAGCTTGTAGTTTAAATTTCATAATAGGTTAGAGCCTAGTAGCAGCAAAGAGCTATAATTTAAATCAAATCAGAATATAGTTTTCCTCAGCAGCACAGGACAAGGTACTGTGTAGCAGCCCTTTTTTAATAAGTGTTATATCCCTCCCTCCCTCCCCACACCCACCCTCCCCTGGGAAAATCACAGCTTTATAGGTACTTGCACAACTTAAAAGACAGGAGGTGCTCTCAGGTGAAGCTCATTACCCAAATCAGTCATACACCAAGGACCTGAGATTAATTAAGCTTCAGGTGAACAAGGTATATTAAACTTCTTAGGTACAGTTTTAGTGGTATAAATATCCATTGCACCCTTTAGTACATATAGAACTTAAAGATCTAAACACAAACTTAAAACTAAGATGCAGACAGCAGTCCAGCAGCGGGATGTGGGCTTTCCAGTCTTTTGCATTGAGTGTCACATGTATGATTTTCTCCCAGCTGGTGAGAGGTCTTACGTGTGCACTAGGTGCAAGGAGCTCTCTGCTCTCAGGGAACAAGTCCGTTCTCTAGAGGCTAGAGTAGCAGACTTGGAAAACATAAGACAGACAGAGAGGTACATAGACGAGACCTACAGGGATATAGTCCTGAAGTCCCACCTCCAGTCTGGCAGCATCCCTGTTGCCATGGAGGAGAGAGGTCACGTGACAGGAGAGCATCACCCTGGTGTGGCAGGAAGTGATCCTGTAACTAGGACCTGTCCTCCAGGTGATGTAAACCCCTCTCGCACCGAGGAGGTTTCTCCAGGGCCAAGTGCCCATGCGGGAAGGGTTAGGACAGCAGTTATAGTTGGTGATTCGATCATTAGGCATGTAGATAGCTGGGTGGCTGGTGGACGTGAGGATCGCCTGGTAACATGCCTGCCTGGTGCGAAGGTAGCGGACCTCACACGCCACCTAGATAAGGTCTTAGATAGTGCTGGGGAGGAGTCTGCTGTCTTGGTACATGTTGGTACCAATGACATAGGAAAATGTGGTAGGGAGGTTCTGGAAGCTAAATTTAGGCTTTTAGGTAGGAAGTTGAAATCCAGAACTTCCAGGGTAGCGTTCTCCGAAATGCTTCCCGTTCCACGCGCAGGACCCAATAGGCAGGCAGAGCTCCGGAGTCTCAATGCGTGGATGAGACAATGGTGCAGAGATGAGGGGTTCGGATTTGTTAGGAACTGGGGAACATTCTGGGGAAAGGAGGGGCTCTTCCGAAGGGATGGGCTTCACCTTAACCGGGATGGAACCAGGCTGCTGGCATTAACCTTTAAAAAGGAGATAGAGCAGCTTTTAAACTAGATAATAGGGGAAAGCCGACAGTCGCCCAAGAGCGCATGGTTCGGAAGAATGTATCCTTGAAGGATACTACAAAAAGCAGAGAGGTTCCAAAAAAGAGTAAAGTAGCCCAAATGCCCTCGAGTATGGAGCAGACAGAACTTAAAGATCCCAAATTACCCATGTCTACCAATAGCCAAATTAATATGAATAAAATACAGTCTCTAAAATGCTTGTATGCAAATGCTAGAAGTCTACAAAACAAGATGGGAGAGTTAGAATATATAGCACTAAACGAGAGGTTAGATATGATTGGAATATCAGAGACATGGTGGAAGGAGGACAACCAGTGGGACACTGTGATACCTGGGTACAAACTATATCGAAATGATAGAGCTGATCAAATTGGTGGAGGGGTTGCGCTCTATGTTAGAGAGGGCATTGAGTCAGAAAGGATTAAAGTTTTGCAAGAAACAAAATTTGCTGTAGAATCTCTATGGATTGAAATTCCATGTAAAAAGGGGAAGGCGATGGCAGTGGGGGTGTACTATCGTCCGCCTGGCCAGAATGAACAAATGGATGATGAAATGCTCAAAGAAATCAAGGAAGCTAGCAAAAGTTACAGTGCAGTAATAATAATGGGTGATTTCAATTACCCCGGCATCGACTGGGTCAGTGTCACAACAGGACATGCTAGGGAGATAAAGTTCCTAGATGAAATAAATGACTGCTTCTTGGAGCAGCTGGTTCATGAACCGACCAGAGGGGAAGCAATATTAGACCTAGTCCTTAGTGGAACACCAGATGTAGTGCAAGAGATAAGGGTGTTGGGGCCACTTGGCAATAGTGATCATAGCATGATCGCCTTTGATTTAATTAGTGGAGGAGGGATAGTAAGGAAATCCACAGTACTACCCCTTAACTTTCGAAAGGGAGACTATGATAGAATGAGGAAAACAGTTAAGAAAAAACTAAAAGGAGCAGTTGCAAAGGTTAAAGACGTACATCAAGCTTGGGTGTTGTTGAAAAATACTATCTTGGAAGCCCAGACCAGCTGTATTCCACGCTTTAAGAAAAGTGGAAGGAAGTCCAAAAAATTGCCAGCATGGTTTAAAGCTGAGGTCAGAGAGGCTGTTGTTGCCAAAAAAGCATCTTTCAAGAAATGGAAAAAAGAGCCAAATGATGAAACCTGGAAACAGCACAAGCACTGGCAAGTCAAATGCAAGGCATTGATAAGGCAGGCAAAGAGAGAATTTGAGAAGAAGCTTGCTGCGGAAGCAAAAACGCGAAATAAAGACCTTTTCAAGTACATTCGTAGCAAAAAACCCGTGAGAGAGTCAGTTGGTCCATTAGATGATAAAGGGGTTAAAGGAGCACTAAGAGGCGACAAGGCGATAGCGGAGAGACTGAATGAATTCTTTGCTTCGGTCTTTACTGAGGAAGATGTAGGGATGTTACCCACGACTGAAGTGGTATTTAAAGGTGTGGAAGAATTGAAGGAAATATCGATACATCGGGAAGATGTCCTACAACTATTAGATAAACTGAAGAGTAGCAAATCACCTGGGCCGGATGGTATACATCCAAGGGTGTTGAAAGAACTGAAATTTGAGATTGCAGACCTGCTATCAGTAATCTGTGAACTATCATTAAAATCATCTCTAATACCTGAGGATTGGAGGATCGCCAATGTAACACCAATTTTTAAAAAGGGTTCGAGGGGTGATCCGGGAAACTACAGACCGGTGAGCCTGACATCAGTACCGGGAAAAATGGTAGAAACCATCATAAAGAATAAAATTACTCAGCATATAGATAGTCATGACCTAATGGGAGACAGCCAACATGGCTTTAGACAAGGAAGATCTTGTCTTACTAATCTGTTATGTTTTTTTGAAGGAGTGAATAAACAGGTGGACAAAGGTGAGTCGGTTGATATTGTGTATCTGGACTTTCAGAAAGCCTTTGACAAGGTCCCTCATGAGAGACTTTTGGCAAAACTAAAGAGTCATGGGATAGGAGGCAGTGTACTACTGTGGATCAGGAACTGGTTAAAAGATAGAAAGCAGAGGGTAGGGCTAAATGGCCAATTTTCCCAATGGAGAAAGGTGAATAGTGGTGTACCCCAGGGATCTGTGCTGGGTCCGCTGCTTTTTGACATATTCATAAATGACCTGGAAAGTGGAATAACGAGTGAGGTTATCAAATTTGCTGATGACACAAAACTATTTAAAGTTGTTAAAACCCAGGAGGATTGTGGAAAATTGCAAGAGGATCTTGATAAATTGGAAGACTGGGCATCAAAATGGCAGATGAAATTTAATGTGGAGAAGTGCAAGGTTATGCACCTAGGGAAGAACAACCCAAACTATGGTTACACGATGCAAGGTTCCACATTAGGAACCACCACCCAAGAAAAAGATTTAGGCGTCCTTGTGGATACCATGTTAAAACCCTCGGCCCAGTGTGCAGCGGCGGCCAAGAGAGCAAATAGAATGCTAGGTATGATAAGGAAAGGAATGGAAAATAAAACAAAAGATATTATAATGCCTCTATATCGTTCCATGGTGAGACCGCACCTTGAATATTGTGTGCAATTCTGGTCGCCATATCTTAAAAAGGATATAGCAATTTTAGAAAAGGTTCAGAGAAGAGCCACCAAAATGGTAAAGGGGATGGAAGGCTACTCCTATGAAGAAAGGCTAAAAAGGTTGGGGCTCTTTAACCTGGAAAAGAGACGGCTGAGGGGAGATATGATAGAAGTCTATAAATTAATGAACGGAGTGGAACGGGTAAACGTAGATCGATTGTTTACCTTATCAGAATATAGAAAGACTAGGGGACATGCAATGAAGCTACAGGGTAAAGTATTTAAGACTAATAAAAGAAAATATTTTTTCACTCAACGTGTAATCAAACTCTGGAATTTGTTACCGGAGGATGTAGTAAAGGCTGTTAGTGTAGCTGGGTTTAAAAAAGGTTTGGACAAGTTCCTGGAGGAAAGGTCCATAAACCATTATTAAGAAGGGACCCAGGATATCAATGCTTGAACCAATACAAGCATTGTGGAACCTGTGTCCCTTGGGGAAACTGCTAGGTACGTATGACCTAGATTGGCCACTGTTGGAAACAGAATACTGGGCTTGATGGACCTTGGTCTGACCCAGTATGGCATATCTTATGTTCTTATCTTATGTTCTTATGTTCTTATGTCTTTATACATTCCAGCTTAGGTGGTAGAAATCATGCCTGAATTTAGGCAGACATTTACGCGAGCCCTAGAGCTGGGGTAAATCTACATGGGTAGATGTTTGTTCTGCCCATGCTCATGCCCACCCGTAAAGTGGGCACCATCAAGCATTGTGCATACTTTTAGGCTGGTACGTGCCCCCTTATAAAATCAGCCCTTACCGTAGGCACATGGGTGGAGTTTGAGCGCAGTGTGGGCAGAGAGCAAAAGTACATACATAGATTATAAAATACTGTAATTTACATGAGTTCTTAAAAAATCTGAAGGTGGGCATTTACAGAAGTTTGCGTGCTGGTGCAACTGTCTGTGTCATTGTAGATAACATGTTGAAACACTCCGCCCAGTGTGCAGCGGCAGCCAAGAGAGCAAATAGAATGCTAGGTATGATAAGGAAAGGAATGGAAAATAAAACAAAGGATATTATAATGCCTCTGTATCGCTCCATAGTGCGACCGCACCTTGAATATTGTGTGCAAGTCTGGTCTCCATATCTTAAAAAGGATATAGCGTTATTAAAAAAGGTACAGCGAAGAGCCACCAAAATGGTAAAGGGGATGGAAGGATACCCCTATGAAGAGAGGCTAAAAAGGTTAGGGCTCTTCAACCTGGAAAAAAGATGGCTGAGGGGAGATATGATAGAGGTCTATAAATTAATGAATGGAGTGGAACAGGTAAACGCAGATCGATTGTTTACACCATCAAAATATAGAAAGACTAGGGGACATGCAATGAAGCTACAGGGTAAACTATTTAAGACTAATAAAAGAAAATATTTTTTCACTCGACGTGTAATCAAACTCTGGAATTTGTTACCGGAGGATGTAGTAAAGGCTGTTAGTGTAGCTGGGTTTAAAAAAGGTTTGGACAAGTTCCTGGAGGAAAGATCCATAAACCATTATTAAGAAGGGACCCAGGATATCAATGCTTGAACCAATACAAGCATTGCGGAACCTGTGTCTTTTGGGGAAACTGCTAGGTACGTATGACCTAGATTGGCCACTGTTAGAAACAGGATACTGGGCTTGATGGACCTTGGTCTGACCCAGTATGGCATTTCTTATGTTCTTATGTTCTTATGTCTTAACTTAAGGCATTATTTCTGTCACCTAGGCTAATATTTTATAATAACAAGTAGGCACCTACTTGTTTTTACAAAATGGGCTTTAAATAGCTACCTTAAAAAAACTTTAACTAGGCATCCTGTTTTAAAATTACCCTCAAAGTAGACAAAAAAGCAGAATTAAGAAATACTAGATATAGGGGCCCTTTTACTAAAGTGCACTGGGGTTTTGTAATGAAAACATGCTTAGTGCAAAAACTAATGCACCATAGATGTAACTGCTGAGCGCTAACTACCGGGAGTGTGTCCAGCATGTTCCCAGCAATTACCACAGTGAACGGTACCTAACATGCCACAGTGACATGCACAATTACCGTGGGCGCACTTAACTTCGCCTACTGAGGTGGCATTAAGTGAACCTGTGCTAATTGCTATCTGTGCAGTGCTCATCACACCAACTCTCTTCTCCAACCCAGCCCCTTACCTCCCTAACACACGATTAACAGCGCAGAAATCAGCATATGCTAATGGTGTTGGCACCACGCTAACAGGTACTGCGGGTCTCAGCATGCTTGTTGTCTGTCTTGACAAGACTGCAAGCTCTAATGAGCAGGGACTCGCTCTTACATGTCTGTACAGCACTATGTACGCCTTGTAGCACTATACATAGTAACATAGTAAATAACGGCAGATAAAGACCACTATGGTCCATCTAGTCTGGCCAGTAAGATGGCAAGAGTAGGTGCACCTGCTGCTCCGTGCAGGCCACTCCTCCCCGTGTCTTTGTTTAGGGGTGAACCCACCGCTCCGTGTAGGACACCCCTGTATGTTGAGAAATTAGATAGTTCCGTTTATTTTGATTTTATCCTGTTGCTGTAAAGGGATCCACTGTGTCTGTCTCATGCCATTCTGAATTCTGTCAATGTATTTGCCCCCACCACTTCCATCGGGAGGGTATTCCAAGCATCCACCACCCTTTCAGTGAAAAAGTATTTCCTGACATTCCCTTTCAATTTACCCCCTTACAGCTTCATGTTATGCCCTCTAGTTTTACAGCTTCCTCGTCTTTGGAAGAGGCTTGCTTGGTCATTATTTCTCTTTAAGTATTTAAAGGTCTAGATCATATCTCCCCTATCCCTCCTCTCCTCCAGAGTGTACATATTTACAGGGCCGGCCCGTCCATTGAGCAAGAATGGTTTTTGCACAGGGCCCCGCGTTTCAGGAGGCCCCGCGCAAAGAACATTCTGCTTTTTTAAAAATTAAATTTAAAAAAAAAAAGCTGGCGGCTGCCGCAGCGGCAGAATGGAGTGTCCCGCGGGGCCCCCTCTGCCCGGCTGAGCTCTCCCTACCCGGCTGAGCCCCTCTGCGCCGGCTTTCAGATACGCAAAGGGAGAGTGTCTCCCTCGCGTCTCTGTTAAGCCCGCAGGGGTTGATGGGAAGCAGGGGCTGATGGGAAATTTCCCATCTGCCTCTGCGGGCTTAACAGAGACGCGAGGGAGACACTCTCCCTTCGCGTATCTGAAAGCCGGCGCAGAGGGGCTCAGCCGGGCCGGGAGAGCTCAGCCAGGCAGAGGGGGTCCCATGGGACACTCCATTCTGCCGCTGCAGCGGCAGCAGCCAGCTTTTTTTTTTTTTAATTTTCTATGAGCCGATGGGGGGAGGGTTAGGACTGGTAATGGGCTATGGAGGGGGTTAGGACTTGACCTGAGGTGGGCTGTGGGCTGTTGGGGGGGGGGTTAGGACTGGTAATGGGCTATGGGGTGGGGGTTAAGTCTGGTAATGGGCTGTGGGCTGATGGGGGTTGTCTGGAAATGGGATGATGGGGGGTTAGGACTGGTATGGGCTATGGGGGGGTTAGGACTGATAATGGGCTATGGGGGGGGCTAGGACAGGAAATGGGCTGATGGGGAGGGGTTAGGACTTGAGGTGGACTGATGGGGTTAGGACTGGTAATGGGCTGATGGGGGGGTTAGGACTGGCAATGGGCTATGGGGGGCTGACTGGAAATGGGCTGATGGGGTTAGGACTGGAAGTGGGCTGATGGGGGGTTAGGACTGGTAATGGGTTATAGGGGGGGCTTAAACTGAAAATGGGGTGATGGGGGTTAGGACTGGAAGTGGGTTGATGGGGGAGTCTAGGACTGGTAATGGGTTGGGGGGTTGCTAGGACTGGAAATGGGCTGAGTGGAAGGGGAGGCTTGAACTGCAAATAGCTGATGGGGAGGGGGCTTGGAATGGGAATGGGCTGTGAGGGAAGGGAGCTAGGACTGGAAATGGGCTGTTGGGGGAGCTAAGATTGGAAATGGGCTGTGGTGGGGGCTTGAATTGAAATGGACTCATGGAGGGGCTAGAACTGGAAGTAGGCACATGGGGGGGGGGGGCTTGGACTGGAATTGTGCTGAGTGGAGGGGAGCTAGGATTTGACATGGGCTGATGGTGGGGCTAGGAAATGACTAGAAATGGGCTGATGGGGGGCTAGGATTGGAAATGAGCTGATGAAGGGACTCGGACTGGAAATGGATGGGGGAGCTAGGACTGGAAATGGGCTGATGGGGGGCTAGGACTGGAAATGGGCTGATGCAGGGACTTGAAGGGAATGGATGCTGGGTGAGACTGGAACTAGAAGGGAGCTGATGTTGGGGGAGGATTAGAATGGGATGGGGCTGGGAGAGTAAAATGGAGAGGGGAAAAATATTTTGTGTGGGAGGGATGAAAAATCTACAATTGGCCGGGTATTGGGAGAGTAAGTGGGGATTGAGGATGGAGGGGTAAAATTTGTGTGGATGAAATAGGAATGAGGAAAGAGCAAAAGGAGAAAGATTAGTATGTTAAAGCAGATGTAGAGAGAGAGAATGGAAAAAAAAAACTAGAAGAGAGAAGAAAGGACCAATGGACAGCAGACGATGGAGAGTTAGCAGAAAAACATGAAGAAACCAGAAGAAAGTGGCTGGAGCAATTGCAACTGAAAAAAAAAATGCACAAAAGGTAGAAAGATATCTCTTTATTTTGAATTTATTAACTGGAATATGAAAGCTCTGGGAAATGTGCATCATTAACGTCTGCGCTTTGTTTGATACAAGAGGAAATTAATTTATAGTTTTATTTCTACAGTGTTGTTGTTGTACATTCCAAGTTTGGCTTTTGGGGTTCCCAGTTTAATTATTGCCTTCCTGTTTCTAAATTGTGATTCCTTGTTTGGTGATGGTCTATGTTCTGCATGTGTAACTGAGCTGAGGTATTCTGTTTATGTAATTCCTATTTGACATTGCCACTTGTTCTCTTTTCCCAGTATTCTCTGAAATGTATTGGTTTAATATTTGCAGTGTTGCCTTTTGATAGGTAGGGTTTGGTGCTTTATGAGTCCTGGTAGTGCTGTTACGATACGGCGGGTTTGCTATGGGTTCTAAATGGGCAGTGTTTGTAGTAGTTCCTAATGTGCCTGGCGGTTGGCACTGTATTATAGTAATGTAGAAATCTTTTAGTCTTTATTTATCCATACACTCATTAAGAGACATGTTTACTAAAAGTTAGTGTATGGTAACATTGTGCAAATATTTATGCAAATAAGGCCATTTATGCAAATGAGGCCCCGCACTGAGTCTCCGCACATGGCCCCGCACCCCCCTTGGGCCGCCCCTGCATATTTAGGTCTTCAAGTCACTTCTTATAAGGCTTCTTTTTTTTTTTTTTTAATGGTAGTTTTTATTCAGTTTAAACATATAAAATAACAGTACAAACGATCATGATATAAAAGGATACAAGCAGATGCTATTGATCAAAATAGCAAAAGAATATAATAACTTGAACAAGACAGTACAATAACTTTAACAAGAACTAGTATCAGTCCATGCCAGCACGCCACCCTCCCTCTCTCCGTTCAATGTGGTTACAGCAGAGACCATTCCACAAGGCAGCCTCCATCAATCACTTTCATCAAACATAATTTTGTAAAGCTGACCATTTCTTACTTAGTTTACCAGACCATGGGTTCTTGGCTATATAGATCTCTTCGTAGGTCTTGTGTAGGATTAAGAGACTCCACCAATGTTCGAAACAAGCTTTGTCGAGATTCTTCCAGTGTATTAGAACTATTTTAAGCGCTATCCCGAGCATTAAGTCCAGCAGTTTACTATCCCATTTCATCAGAGTAGGTTCCAGAGCTATGGATTTATATATTACTATCCGATAAGTGATAGGAGTTTGTAAGTTGAGGATTTGTGATATGCGTTCCCATACTCTGTTCCAATATATTTCCAGGGATTTACAATGGAACAACATATGTGCCAGTGTCCCAATTTCCATGTTACAGGACCAACATCGATTTCCCTCCTGTAGTGTCCATTTCATTTTCTTAGCCGGTGTAATATGCGCTCGATGTGCTATAAAGTACATAGATTGTGTGAGAGACGCTGCTCTCGTGGCACGTATTTGAGTTCCCCAAAAAGTGTCCCAATTTTCCGGAGGTAGATCTTGACCGGTTTCAGTAGCCCACACCGACTGTATCTTAGAACATGTCTTGTCACTTTTGGATCGGAGAATCGCAACACATCTCGAAACAGCTTTGGCATCTGTTTGTAATTCTTGAAGTTTCTGTCGCAGTGGCCATCCAGTACGTATCAAGACAGGTGACACACCCGCTTTGCTCATGCAGTGTCGGAGCTGACACCATTGGAAATAGCATGTATTAGGCAATCGGAATTCCGTTCTTAATCTGTCAAAGGTTTTAAATGCACTTCCATTGATCAGTTGTCCAATGGTTATAAGATCACGTTCCACCCATTTTTTCCATAAGACAGGCTTCCCTCCGATGATAAGGCGCGGGTTCAGCCATAAGGGCATATCTGCGGCGAAGTCATCCCCTCCATCGATACATGATGCCAATAATCGACAGGCAGGCTGTGTTTCTCGGATAATAGCATTATGTGGTACAGTCTGGTCTACTACTGTGCCAACCATTAGCCATGTAGGTAGGGGGGAATGTATGGCCCGCTCCACACTCAACCATCTAGGTCCTTTATCCGTGTCGTCAGAGTCGATCCATTGAGCACCCTGCTTTAAAAGAGAGGCAGTGTGCAGCCAGCCGAGATCTGGGAAATGGACACCTCCTTGTGCATTAGGTAACTTCAGTTTCCAGGCAGCTATTCTAGGTACTCGGTTGTTCCATAAAAAGGCTATCAGTTGACTATTCATTTTCTTATAGAAGGCTGACGGGAAGCGTAAGGGAATCATACTTAATATATAGCTGAGTTTTGGTACCAACATCATTTTTATCGTTTCTAGCCTGCCCCACCAACTCAAATGAAGGGGGGTCCACCTGCAGACGTTATCATGTACAATTTCTTGACACATCTTAATGTTGATTGCGACAGTCTCTTCCAAGGTGGTGCCATAGGTCACGCCCAGGTATCTAAAGGATGACTTCTCATATTGAAAGGGGTATCCACGCATCATTTCTTCGCTGACCTGTTCATTCAGAGGAATAATTGTTGTTTTATTCAGATTTACTTTATATCCGGATATCACTGAATATGCATCTATGAGTTGCAGTGTTTCAGGAAGGTCTGATGGTTGTAGAAAAATGAGCAGGTCATCTGCATATGCTGACAATTTACAAGGACCATCAGCTAACTCAATTCCTTTTATGTTTTCCTTCTGTCGGATCGCTATTAATAAGGGTTCCAGGGCTAAATTAAAAAGCATCGGTGACAGGGGGCAACCCTGTCTGGTCCCTCTTTGCAACTGAAAAGGGGCTGAGAGGTGTGAGTTGACCGCTATTCGAGCTGTGGGTTTGGTATATAACAATTCAACGCGTTTTAGGAACTTTTCTCCTATCCCAAACCACCGTAGGGATCGAAATAGAAAGGACCATTCCAGTCGATCGAAGGCTTTTTCGGCATCCAATGCTAGCCCTATCAGGGGCTCGGCCTTAGTCTTGGCAGATGCCAGTACATGTGCCAATAATCTTCCATTATCTGTAGTGGAACTGTTTTGTAT
Source organism: Ichthyophis bannanicus (assembly GCA_033557465.1). Taxonomy (NCBI): domain Eukaryota; kingdom Metazoa; phylum Chordata; class Amphibia; order Gymnophiona; family Ichthyophiidae; genus Ichthyophis; species Ichthyophis bannanicus. Next base: position 33,158,071 of record CM066050.1, on the reverse strand, counting down.
AAATCCACATTGATCCTCATGTATCAAATCTTTTAAGATCCGTCCTAATCGGTTAGCAAGCACTTTAGCATAGATTTTATAATCAGAGTTTAGGAGAGAGATGGGTCTGTAATTCTCTATCTTTTGTGTATCCCTGCCCGGTTTCGGGTGAATTACCACCACAGCCTCTGCCAGGGCTCCAATCTCTGGAGATTCATCTTGTAGGCCACTGTAGTAGATCTGTAGCATGGGAGCCACTTGAATGCAATATTTATTATAGAATTCCAGTGGGATACCATCTGGACCGGCGGCTTTGCCACGAGCCATCTGTTTGATTGCATCTTGTATTTCAGTTACAGAGATCTCTTGTTCCAGCGTTCGACTTTGATGACTGGTTAATGTGGGTCCTACTATATTGGAGACAAAATCTTCAAAGGCTTTGTCACTACATTGGGTATCCGAGCGATATAGTTCCTCATAGAATTCTTTGCAGCGGTCTAGTATTTTGTCAGATCTCAGGAGAAGGCCCCCGGAATTGTCTTGCAACGCCGCTATAGCGGTCTTGCTGGTCTTTGGTTTGAGCTGCCAAGCTAAGAGGGATCCAGAGCGGTTGCTTTCATAGTAGTATGTACTACGTTGTAGCTGGATACTACTCAGTGCTTCTTTGTTGAGGAGAGCATTATATTGGTATCGCAATTTTTGGAGTCTAATCAATATCATTGAGTCAGCTCTTTTGGCTAGTAACCTTTCCCCAGCTTTTATTTGGAGTTCCAGTTCATCTTTTTCTTTTTTCCTGGCTTTACGCCGTCTAATGGTGTAGGTGGTAATATGAGCTCGTATTGTCGCTTTAAAACCTTCCCACCAGCTCCAGATGGAGGTATCAGTAGGTGTATTATATTTAAAATAGGTCTCAATTTCCCCTGACAGTAGCTGTACAAAGGAGTCATCTGCTAGTAGGGATTTATCAAATGTCCATCTTGGCGGAACATGTTGTGTAACGTTGGTATCCAGCACTAGGGAGACAGCGGCGTGATCCGATACCGTTGTAGCATATATCTCTGCGGACAACACTTGAGGCATCAGCTCTGTGGACAGTAGGAAGAAATCGATCCTTGTTTGGGTATTATGTGGGATGGAATAAAATGTGTAGTCTCTTTCTTGGGGATGAAGTAGGCGCCATGGGTCTACCAAGTGTAGCTCTGTTATGATTCCTTTAAGAATCGCCTGCGATTTGACTTTGTCTACAGCCCGATAAGGCGTGCGATCTAACAGTGGATCCAAGATGACATTGAAATCGCCCCCTAAGATGATATTGGTGTGAGCTGCGGCTGTAACTTCTTTAGCTATCAGTTTGAAAAAGTTAGGGTCATCGAGGTTGGGTGCGTAAATATTGAAGAATGTGTAAAGCTGTTGATTTATTTTCATCGTCACTCTGGCCCATCGACCTAGCGGATCAATCTGTGTGCCGGTAATGGCGGATTGCAGGAATTTGCGCACTAATATTATTACCCCCCCTTTTGCGTTGAGTGGCAGAGGCCGAGGCCGCCACCTGGAAATATTTAGAGGTTACTTTCTGCGATTCAGTATCTGTTAAATGTGTCTCTTGTAAGAGGGCAATATCTGCTTTTTTTTGTTGGCAGTACGCTAAAATCTTCTTTCGCTTGACAGGGCCAGTAATACCTTTTACATTTAACGAAAGCATTAGGAGATCACTAGACATCAATGTTGGAATAAGCTGTCTTATAGGTGAAAGCTATCCTATGGATAGGTCTGCCGCGTACTTGCATTTTGCGTGTATGTGGAGGGTTTTGCACTGGACTGGACTGACACAAATAACTGCATAACTGGCAAACATTGTATCGCTAAGGTGAACACAATCCACTGAAACAGTAACCAACCCCGACCTCCCGTTGCCACCCCTACATTTCAAGCAGAAATATCTGGTTAATTAAAACTATTTAGAACAACAGAAATACAGTCAATGAGGTGTTTAACAAGGCTTAAGGCGTTCTAAAATTTGTGAGAACGCACGGCCGCACCCCCTGAGTATATGCTGAGGTCTCTACACTGCGTGAGAGATCAGAATATTCACCTCAGGTTTCCATACCGCATTTTTCTTGTAGGAAAGTTTTCAGTTTTTCAGCTTCAACAAAATTCCTCGTTTCATTATGCAGCGTGACCCGCATGGTTCCTGGGTAGTATAGCCCGTATCTTGCCTGTGCACTTTGTAGCATGGGTCTACAGGCCAGCAACGCTTTTCTCCGATCTACCGTTTGCTTGCTCAAATCTGGATAGAGTGCCACTTTGTGTCCCTGGATTTGCAGTGATCCGGCTTTCCGTGCAGCTTGAAAGATCTGCAGGACCTGTGGGTATCTCAGTACCTTCATTATGAGTGGGCGCGGGTATCGTGTGTTTTCAGCTTTCTGTGTTGGGATTCGATGGGCCCGTTCTAGTTCAAAAGGCCTTGCAAAGACAAGCTGCAGCATCTCCGGTATGGTTTTTTCCAGAAATCCAATCGGATCGGTGCCTTCAGCGCCTTCAGGGACTCCAACAAGGCGGATATTATTTCTACGGGCATGGTTGTTTTGATCTTCAAGCTGACTTTCTATGTGCCAGACTCGTTTGACCAAAGGGCCCAGCTGTTCTAATGCAACGCCATGCTTCTGGGTTTGTAATTCAACTGCACTAAGTCGAGTGGTGATGGTGAGGAGTTTCTCTTTTACCTCCAGTAAGTCTTCTTGAATCATGTTCAGTGAACTAGAATTGGCTGCGATCATTTATTTAACGCATTTCAATTCCTGTAGCACTTCACGTAGGCCACCGGCAGTCACTCCCTCCTTCTCTCCCGCGGCCATTTTCTGCGGGGAACCCACTTCGGGTTTGGATCGTTTCGCTGCTGAGCCGGATCCCTGCGGAAATTCCAGCCGGGCAGGCTTCAGGGATGCCATCCAGCTATATTTCGGTGTTATTGATGTAGGTAGGGGGTACAAACTTCAATTTAATACTGGGATATGTTCAGGATTCTTGGGCAGCAACGGGAGCAAAAATTCAGGCGTCCATTCTGTTCAGTGGCTAGCTCCGCCCCTACTTCTTATAAGGCTTCTGATGCAGGCTCCAAATCATTTTGGTCGCCTTCCTCTGAACAGATCTGAACAAATGATTAGTAGTAGCCATGCTACCTGCATAGCATACTTTACTAAAAAGGTCACATAGTCTGATTCGTCAACATTTTCATTGTTCCTTTCCATCGTTTCGAGGTCTGTGCTAGCAGTCATCGTCATTAGCTGAGTTAATGCTGTTGGCATCCAGCTGCACTCTGGAAGGAAATTCCTTGGAGTCATATTGCTTCATAGCCCTCTCTTCTTGCTAACTTCTCATTACAGGGAGATGGGGATCTACGTCCCGTAATGTTAGGTCATGATGCCAGAGTTCCCAAATTTTGGTCAGGCTTTATAATTAGAAGTATAATTTCAGGACATTTCAGAAAGTCTACTTTTCAGCTAGCATATGCCAACTATTACCAAAACAGCTTTCAGATATGAAACCCAGAAGCATTAGTTCCTGACCTTGTTTTTATCCAGTTACTAAAAAGTTGTCTATACAGAAATCACTTTACAAACCGCTTTGGCTTGGACCGTTCCTGTCTCTAACCTCTTTATCCATTCTACATGCTCTTTGTTTCTTCTCTATGGGATGCTCATTGAAGAGGATCTGATAGTACAATGTACTGAACAGAGACCTTTATGCCCTGTTTATGCTGTAACTGTGGCAAGATCAACTTTCCTACCTGGTAGATTATGCAGCTCACCAGTAATACTATATAATTATTAATAACATATCCAGAATGGCTATGAAAGACCTAGATAAGATTCTCAAGAGCAGAGATGTCTCTCTCCATACAAAGATTCGACTTGTTCAAGCCATGTTATTTTCAATAACATCATATGGATGTGAAAGCTGGACAGTGAAAAAGATAGACAGGAAGAAAATTGATGCCTTTGAATTATGGTGCTGGCGGCGAATACTGTGTATACCATGGACTGCCCGAAGAACAAACCAGTCTGTACTAGAGGAGATCAAACCTAAGCTTTCTTTAGAAGCTCAGATGACAAGACTTCGACTTTCATACTTTAGACACATCATGCGGAGAGAGAGATCATTAGAGAAAGACATCATGCTTGGCAAGATAGAAGGTCAACGCAAAAGAGAAAGGCCAGCAATGAGATGGATCGATACAATAACAGCAGCTACGGGTACCAGTCTGTCAACAATGAGCCGCCTGACTGAGGACCGAACACAATTTAGGATAGCTATCCAGAGGGTCGCCATGAGTCGACTCCGACTCGACGGCACTTAACAACAACGACATATCCATTTCAGATCTTTCCATACAAACTATCACAATTATTGTCGCTTTATACTTGACGTAGCACTATTGGGTTTCGAGATGTTAGATAATAAGGCTGAGAACCAGTGCTTGAAAAAACAAATTTGATTATTATTAGTGAAAAGATGCAAAGTAAATAAAAATAAATGTTGGCCTGAAATATAAAAACAAGGTGAGAGAACAATAAGCCCTGGGGCATGTTTCAGACATATTTCCTCAGCGGAATAAAAAATAGATATTTTAAAGTTTAGTCTTAAAGCACTTTCTTAGCAAAAAAGATGGCTTTCATCAGATTTGGCAACTATCAGTCTGGTCATTATAAGTGGTTTCTGTTCTGACCAGTTAACATTTTCAAAAGCATTGAAGTTTCTGGACATGCTGATGGTATTATTTGCTAGTTTAACAATATGGTTTGTACCCTTGATCAGGACAGGATTAAGCCTTTGGTGGTCCTCATGCAAACAAGGATGTTGACCCCTCAATCATAATATAAACACAAGGGCCATTGCTAGACGTATAGGGGTCCAGGGCAGAATCTGGTGAGGGGCATCCAAAGCCCGCCTACCGGTTGTCTCCTTCACTTTAAGACAAACTTGGGGTTCCCTGTGACATGGGGGACCAGGTCAATTGCCCTGTTTGACATCCCCTAAAGCCGGGCCTCACATGGTTGTGGCAGAAGAAAAGGAAGTTACAGTTTTGGAGCCCTGCCAACAATGCACAGGGGGAGGGGAGGACAGGCAGACAGACAGACAGACCTCTGTAGGCAGTAACGGCTCTGATTCCCCTCCCATTCTTTCCACCAGTATGTTAATCACTAGAGCAAAAATATGCCATTGGAGCCATTGAATTAGCACATCTGAAAGGACATCCTCTAAATATTTGGGCCCTAGGCATATGTCTAGTTTACCTGTGCCTTAATTCTGCCCTGTCCTTGATACCTGCTCCTTTCTGCTCCTTTGGTACTGCGGGTTTGTGTGCTTCTTTGTGTTTTTCTGCTCTTGATATCAGCCACAAAGGCTCAAATGTGGTCTGTTGGTTAATTCTGGCTAGTAGGGTTGCCCATTTGTTAGAGCTCATTTGGTTCTTTAATGTGCCTTACAAAAACAGTGCACACAAATTGATTTAATATAAGTTATCCTATGAATCAATGCACGTGTGAAGGAAGGATCAGGGATGTCCAGAGCAGAACGTACAAAAATCCAGGGAAGTGGTAGCAGTGAAGGGAGGCCTGTATATGTGCTTTCTGAAATTGTTCTGTCTCCATCCCAAAAAATGCACATCCCAGTAATTGGTTACGGAGATGGGCCCCATGCAGATTACTATGTTATGAGACTTGCCTGTCCCGGCCGGCCATTCCAGATACTCAGATGAGTAGTGGCGGGCCTGCAATATATTTGTATTTACATGCAGGTTTCTTTAACCAGGAAGTATTAACTGTGGTGATCAGGGCCGGCCCGTCCATTGAGCAAGAATGTTTTTTGCACAGGGCCCCCGCGTTTCAGGGGGCCCCGCGCAAAAAACATTCTTCATCATCCCAAATTTTAAAAAAAACAAAAAACCAGCTGCTTCTGCCACGGCAGCATCAAGAGTGCCGCCGCGGGGCCCCCCTGCCCGGCAGAGCCTCCCTGCATCGTAGGCTAGCGTTCAATCCCCGAACGCGGGCTTCTTTCAGAGCCGCGAGAGTTTCCTTTCTCTCGGCTCTGTTAATCCCACCGGGGATTTCCCATCAGCCCCGGCGGGATTAACAGAGCCGCGAGAAAGGAAACTCTCGCGGCTCTGAAAGAAGCCCGCGTTCGGGGATTGAACGCTAGCCTACGATGCAGGGAGGCTCTGCCGGGCAGGGGGGGCCCCGCGGTGGCACTCTTGATGCTGCCGCGGCAGAAGCAGCTGGTTTTTTTTATTTTTTAATTTGGGATGATAGGGGGGAAGGGGGTTTAGGACTGGTAATGGGCTATGGGGGGGGGGAGGCTAAGACTGGAAGTGGGCTGATAGGGGAGGGTTAGGACTAGTAATGGGCCATGGGGGGGCGTGCTAAGACTGGAAGTGGGCTGATGGGGGGGGTTAGGACTGGTAATGGGCTATGGGGGGGCTGACTGGAAATGGGCTGATGGGGGGGTTAGGACTGGTAATTGGCTATGGGGGGGCTAAGACTGGAAATGGGCTGATGGGGAGGTTTAGGACTGGTAATGGGTTATGGGGGGGGCTAAGACTGGAAGTGGGCTGATGGGGGAGGGTTAGGACTAGTAATGGGCCATGGGGGGTGCTAAGACTGGAAGTGGGCTGATGGGGGAGGGTTAGGACTGGTAATGGGCCATGGGGGGGTGCTAAGACTGGAAGTGGGCTGATGGGGAGGTTTAGGACTGGTAATGGGTTATGGGGGGAGCTAAGACTGGAAATGGGCTGATGGGGGTTAGGACTGGTAATGGGCTATGGGAGGGGTTAGGACTGGTAATGGGCTGATGGGAGATTAGGACTGGTAATGGGCTATGGGGGGCTAAGACTGGAAATAGGCTGATGGGGGGGCTAGGCCTGGAAATAGGGTGATGGGGGGGTTAGGACATAATGGGCTGATGGGGGGGTTAGGACTAGTAATGGGCTATGGGGGGACTAGGACTGGAAATGGGCTGATGGGGGGTTAGGACTGGGAATGGGCTGGGGGGGCTAAGACTGTTAATGGGCTGGGGGGGTTTCTAGGACTGGAAATGGGCTGAGTGGAAGGAGGGCTTGAACTTCAAATAGCTGATGGGGACAGGGGCTTGGAATGGAAATGGGTTGTGAGGGGGAGAGAGCTAGGACTGGAAATGGGTGAGTGGGGGGGCTAGGACAGGAAATGGGCTGATGGAGGGGCTAGAATAGGACTGGAAATTGGCTGTTGGGGGGTGCTAAGATTGGAAATGGGCTGTGGTGGGGGTTTGGATTGAAATGGACTCATGAAGGGGCTAGAACTGGAAGTAGGCTCATGGGGGGCTTGGATTGGAAATGGGCTGAGTGGAGGGGAGCTAGGATTTGACATGGGCTCATGGGCTCATGGGGGCTGGGATTGGAAATGAGCTGATGGAGGGACTCGGATGGGACTGGAAATAGATGGAGGAGCTTGGACTGGAAATAGGCTGATGGTGGGTCTAGGATAGGACTGGAAATGGGCTTATGGAGGGCTAGGACTGGAAATGGGCTGATGCGGGGACTAGAAGGGAGCGGATGCTGGGTGGGACTGGAACTAGAATGGAGCTGATGTTGGGGGAGGATTAGAATGGGATGGAGCTGGGAGAGTGAAATGGAGAGGGAAAAAATATTTTGTGTGGGAGGGAAGACAAATCTACAATTGGCCAGATATTGGGAGAGTAAGTGGGGATTGAGAATGGAGGGGTAAAATTTGAGTAGATGAAATAGGAATGAGGAAAGAGCAAAAGGAGAAAGATTAGTATGTTAAAGCAGATATAGAGAGAGAATGGAAAAAAACTAGAAGAGAGAAGAAAAGACAAATGGACAGCAGACGATGGAGAGTTAGCGGAAGACACAAAGAAACCAGAAGAAAGTGACTGGAGCAATTGCAGCTGAAAAAAAATGCACAAAAGGTAGAAAAATATCTCTTTATTTTGAATTTATTAATTGGAATATATCAGCTCTGGGAAATGTGCATCATTAACGTCTGCGCTTTGTTTAGTACAAGAGCAAATTAATGTATAGTTTTATTTCTACAGTGTTGTACATTCCAAGTTTGGCTTTTGGGATTCCCAGTTTAATTATTGTCTTCTTGTTTCTAAATTGTGATTCCTTGTTTGGTGATGGTCTATGTTCTGCATGTGTAACTGAGCTGAGGTATTCTGTTTATGTAATTCCTATTTGACATTGCCACTTGTTCTCTTTCCCCAGTAGGTCACCATGGCTTGCTTTCCCCAGTAGGTCACCATGGCTTGCCTCTGGCTGAAACACCCCTCCCCTGTTACCTCTGCAGATTTTCATGCCTGTCACCGTCATTACCGCACTCTTCTACACACGGCAAAGCGTGACTATTACTCCAACCTCATTTCCTCTTCATCAAACTCATCCCGTCAGTTATACTCCGTCCTTCGCTTTCTCACAGCCTCTCATTCAGCATCTTCCCCCTCCCACGACGTACCCTCCTCTTCCCCGGATTCCTCTTCCCTCGCTTCCTTCTTCATTTCCAAAGTTGATACTCTTCGCCAAGCTTTTTCCCAATGCCCACCACCTCCCCCGCCCCCCCCCCCCCCCTGAGCTCCCTTTTCCTTCTCCCCCTGCTTCCCCATCCTCAATTCCTACGCTATCACACTCCTGGTCCTCTTTTACCCCTATTACATCTGAAACTTTAATTGAGACCTTTTCCACTATTCGCAAGACCACTTGTTTGGCTGACCCCATTCCCTCTCATTGGCTCTTAGAACCCTCTCTGGCTCTATCCCCATATATCCTCTCCCTATTTAACACAAGTTTATCTTCTGGTTCCTTCCCCTCCTCATGGAAGCATGCAACTGTCCGCCCTATTCTGAAGTCTCGTTCCTCTGACCCCTCCACTCTCTCTAATTGGCGCCCTGTTTCTAATCTATCCTTCCTGTCAAAACTCCTTGAGAAGCTGGTCTTTTCTCAACTTTCTTCTCATCTTGAACTTTCTCTCACTCTTCACCCCCGTCAATCCGGTTTCCGCCCTGGCCATAGCACTGAATCCATTCTTCTTTCTCTCCTTAATGATCTTCACATTGCTTACGATCGTGGTCTTATCACCTTGGCTGTCTCCCTTGATCTCTCTGCGGCTTTTGACTTGGTGGACCATCGCACTCTTCTTTTCCGCATTCGGGAAGCTGGGCTTTCGGGTGCGGTTCTCCGTTGGTTTCATTCATTTCTATTCTGTTGTTCTTTTTCCGTTGTTTCTGCATCCTCCTCCTCTGCTCCTACTCCCCTCTCCTGTGGTGTTCCCCAGGGGTCTGTTCTCGCCCCTCTTCTCTTTAATATTTTCTTAGCCCCTCTTGCTCTTTTAGTTCAACAGTTTAGCATCTCCGCATATTATTACGCAGACGACATCATCCTCCTTCACCATACTGACTCTTCCTCCCCTGACATCTCCCCTCTCAACCTCTGTCTTACTGCCGTGGTGTCTTGGTTTTCTTCCAACTTTTTACATGTTAATCCAGCAAAATCTTTCGCTATTTGGTTCACTTTTGGCAGTCCCTCTCCTACCTGTGCTCCTTCCCTGTCCTCACAACCCATCCCTCTGGTCTCATCACTCCGCTATTTAGGTGTTGTCCTTGATTCTGCCCTCACGTTCAAAGATCACATTTCTTCAATCGTTCAGCATTCTTTCTTCTCCCTCCGGCAACTTAGAGCAGTCCGTCCTTTTCTTTCTACTCCTACCCTAACCACCCTCTTGCTTTCCCTTGTACTGTCCCGTCTCGACTATTGTAATGTCTCTTTTGCCGGCCTATCCAAGTCCCAGTTGTCTCGCCTTCAACGTGTCCAAAATGCTGCTATCCGTTTACTGTCTCATGCTTCCCGTTTCGATCACGTCACTCCCCTTCTCTATCAACATCACTGGTTACCCATCTTCTTCCGTGTTCAATATAAATTTCTAATCTTTGCACACAAAGTAATCCATTCTGGCACTCCTCTTTATCTGGCAAATCAAATACACTTCCACACCTCCCACCATCTTCTCTGCTCCATACACATAAACCGCATGGTTCTTCCTTCCCCCGCACATGCCCGTCTGGAAAAAACCCGCTCCTCTGCCTTCTATTTTCTTGCCCCAAGCCTCTGGAATTCACTCCCCCCCCCTCTCTCCGTGCAGAAGACTCCTACCAATCATTCAAAGCCCAGCTGAAAACCCACCTTTTCTCCCTTGCGTTTGACCCTCCTCCTTAGTCTTTCTCTCCTCCCCTTTTCCATTGTCATCACCCACATACCATATATCCCCCCCTCCTCCCCCCTTGATAGCGTTTGTTTATTGTTACTTTTTATGCTATGTTATCTTTGCTCTCAGCTTTCCTGCCTCTCTCCTCCCTTCTTTCCTATAATCTGATGGCGTTCTTTTCCTTTTTTCCTGCAGCCCAGTGCTTGTTTTAACTTGCTTGTTTTAACTTGCCTTATTTTATTATTGTAAACTGCTCAGGTGCCCTTGGTATTGAGCGGTATAACAAATTTTAAATAAACATAAACATAAACATATTGTTGTTCTCTGAAATGTATTGGTTTAATATTTGCAGTGTTGCCTTTTGATAGTTAGGGTATGGTGCTTTATGAGTCCTGGTAGTGCTGTTAGGATATGGTGGGTTTGCTATGGGTTCTAAATGGGCAGTGTTTGTAGTAGTTCCTAATGTGTCTGGCGGTTGGCACTGGATTATAGTAATGTAGAAATCTTTGTCTTTCTTTATTCATACACTCATTAAGAGGCATGTTTACTAAAAGTTAGTGTATGGTAACATTATGCAAATATTTATGCAAATGAGGCCCCTTATGCAAATGAGGCCCGCACCGAGTCTCCGCACATGGCCCCGCACCCCCCTTGGGCCGCCCCTGGTGGTGATGAAAGCACATTTTGCTCTTCCCCCGGAAGCATTGCAGCCATGAAACAAGCACTTTTTTGTACCTTATTCATGGTCTGGAGCTGGTATAGACCAAAGAAAGCAACCAATGTATCTGTAAGATGCAATAGAACAAAAAGAACAGATAACCAGACTGGCAGAGTTTTCAGGTTTGGAAAAAACCCTTTCCTTTTGCCCCTACGCGTTTCGGCCTTACGGCCTTCTTCAGGGGGGTATTATAAGAGTGCAAACCTTCTCTGTATAGGACTTCTGTTAAATAGAGAACATATGTCATGCAAACTTCAGTGTTGTCTGAATAGCAGTAGTAACTAGCCATGGACACCTCAACAACCAAACCACATGTTTGGTTCTAAAATTACATGATGATGTGCTTCTCCCATTCTCTACACAGGCCATGTCTCCTCCTTATCTGCATGCTATATGGATATCATCATACTAGGGACATTTATATACTTAATTTTTAAAATGGGTCCAGGGATATCTCTGTGTTTGACGTCCAAATCATAAATAGACTTTCTAAAATACCCCCATAGTCAATTAATGCAAATTTAATTAAAAACATTAACAAGAAATATTGAAATGAACTAAAAAAAATGACCAAAAATGTGGGAAAAAGTTACAAACAATCACCCAGAAAGTGAACTGTTTTCCATGGACATCCCTATTGGCTGACAAATGAATTATGACTAAAGATTGTTTATCTTCATAGTGGAGCCCTGGAGGCTCCACTATCTTCACAGTGGAGGAGTGGTCTAGTGGTTGGGGCAAGGTACTTCAGGCCGGAAGGTCGGGGGTTCAAATCCCACTAGAGGACAGCAACCTTGGGCCGGAAGGACTGGGGTTTCTAGTCCCACAGGTGCTCCTTGTGGTCTTGGGCAAGCCACTTAACCCACCATAGCCCATGTTCCCTGTAAAATAGTTATTCTCCAAGTTATAATGCCCTGTTCAATGTAATTTCAGTTTGTTCAATGTAAACCGCACTGATGCAGAATAGCGCGGTATATAAGAGAATGTAAATAAATAAATAGTAAGTTGGGTGACTTTCCTCATGATTTATGCAAGGACCGTGCAGTGGAGACAAATTGGTGCTACTTGATCAGGACCTTCCAAACCTGTCCTGGTGACATAGCCAAAGCTAATGAAAGTATTCTGGGTGCCCTAGACAACCATTGGTCTTATTATCCCCCCTTCTTTTGATAATTAAATCGAACAATCATGATCATTAAAACATCAGACCTTTCATTGTTAACCATCAAAGCCAATCACGCATTAGTAAACACAGCCCCTACTGTTCATGCTGCATTGTGCTACCGTTCAAACTCTTCCCCATGGTCTCCTCAGAGCCTCTTATTAGCTACACAATTTCTGAACCTTTAAGCAATGTCAAGAAAAGCTGACCCATATTTCCTTTCTTTTACGGAGTTATCAGAAAACTCTCAACTTTTCAGTCAAGCTCGTTATTTAAATGCCTGCTGCAGGGATAACTATTGCTTTAAAAATAGGCCTTGTTTTTTTAAATCCTACTTTTTATTGCACACATGCTTTGGCTCAAACCATCTTGGAAAAAAGTGTTATTTCATCTCTTCAGGCTAAATTCCCCCAGTGTCTTAGTCACTCGTTGGGAGTAATTTGTCAAATTCATCATGAGAAAGGAACAGTCTGGTATTTAGCTATTGCCTTTCAACTAGCTTTTCCTTGGAAGACAGTTGTTATTGATAGGAAAACCATTTGCTGCCACCCCTCTGCTGACTAAGCGGGTATTTGTCATTTCATGGCAGGAACAAAGAAATAAGTGAGACTATTTTCTTTGCAGAAAGCTTATCAGGACATTAAAATGCTGATAAAAAAGCACTGAAGGCCGTAAAGTTATTTCTTAAAAATTGTTAATTTTTAAGCAAAACTCTGAATAAACTGGCCTCTACAAAGACCTTCCTAGATAGTTCCTACCTTAATTATTAGAAGAAAGGATTCAGTTGACCTGAATCTGAAGATGTTTATTGACTTGTCTCCAAAATTAGATGACTCTGCCTTTGGAAGAGAATTGCTATGGACACTGAACTGGGAGAAACCACTATGGTTAAGAGTTTAGCCTTCATATAAGAGATCACAGAAAGAGGAAGACAAACAACAACATCTAGAGAAGCTAAGCGAAGCTGGCAAATTAGTCAGAAAAGTGAAGTTGCAAATGGACACAATAACCAGTACAGTAAAACATGGAGACAAGACTTTTTTTAGGTATATTAGTGACAGGAAGAAGTTCAAATGTGGCATTGTGAGACTCAAGGGTGGAAGGAAGGAATATGTAGTGGCCAATGTGGATACAGAGGAATTACTTATCAGATGAAGAGCCAGGAATGGGGGCTGAATAACAAACAGAGATAAGAATGGAAGTGAGCTAGAACTCATACTATTTTCAGAAGACTTTGTGAGGAGCTAGCTAAACTAAAAATGGACAGAGTGATGAAGCCATACAGGATTCATCCAAGCACTGAAAAAACTTAAGGGATTGCTAGTGGCTGTGGCGTAAGTTACAATGAGGGGCCCCCAAGCAAAACTTTGGGTGTGACCTCCCATCGTACAGTCCCCCATGCGGCGGTAGCAGCAACAACAAACTTACCTCATTGTGTTTGCCATGCTGCTCTGCTTTGTAAGATAGCTGTGGACCCAACGACTGTTCCCCACTGAGCCGAAGCCTCACGGTGTGTCTGTTATTGCAAGATTTCAGCCCGGTGAGAAGCAGCCGCCAGACCCACAGCAGACTTATGAGAGCGGATATGGTGGCAAATGTGATAAAGTACATTTTCCGTGCTGCTGCTGTCACTGTTGTGTTGGCCCTCTTTCTGCCAGGATCCCCTCCTGCATTGTGGGGGTTGCATGGGTAAAATGTACGCCACTGACTGGTGGCTCTGGGCAGTTTCTGCAAATGGGCTAGTTTTGCACATACCATGACAGTCATGAACCTCACTCCTAAGTGAGGATATGTGGAATATGGTCTCAGTTTCTCAAATTTACTGCTAATGCTCGGCATAGGACTTGCATCATGCCAAGGAGAGCTTCCTTCTGGAGTTCGTAAAATGTAGCATGTAGAGGTAGTTTGTCATGATGTACTTGGAAATTCTTCTTTATCAAGCCTGTGGCTCCCAATATGATGGGAAATATTTCTGTATCTTTCTGTCACATTTCCTTGGTCTCTGACTGTATTTCTTGTACATCAGGATCTTCTGCCTCTCCAAGCGATTCACAGAATAAACACTTGGAACCAACACCTCTCTTATAAATGTATGTCGTTCTGGTGTTTTTCTCCTTTACCATTATGTCAAGTTTCCACACATCCAGTTTCTTATCCATTGGAATGGGAATGTCCAGGTGATAATCTCTTCATTCTCTGTAGTTCTCTTAGGGTCATGATCCCAGTGCTTTTCAGGGACAGTGGTAATGTAGTGTTTACAGAGTTTCCAATGCATAAGGCATGCTACTTTGTTGTGCCTTTCTGTATAGAAATATTCTGCCATCAGAACTTCACAGCCAGCTATGAGGGTAGCCACTGTGGCCCTGCTGTCTGACCTTTTCAATGCTTCTTTAGAGTCAGGAGTGATCCTGGAGGACTGGAGATGAGAAAATATGGTTCCTGTCCACAAAAGTGAAAGTAAGGAAGTAACTACAGACTGGTTAGTCTGTTGTTTAATGGAAATGCTGCTAAAGCAGAAGATAGTGTGGTTTCTGGAATCCAAGGGCCTATTCCTCTCGTCACATCTATGCGCTATCTTGGTGTCACCTTGGACTCGGCTTTAACTTTCAAAGATCACGTCTCCTCTATTGTTCAGCGTTCCTTCTATACACTATGGCAACTTCGCGCTGTCCGGACTTTTCTCTCCCCCTCCTCTATGACCACACTCCTTCTCTCCCTCGTTGTCTCTCGCCTAGACTACTGTAATGCCTCCTTGGCCGGCCTCCCTCTTTCTCAGCTTCACCGTCTTCAATTGGTTCACCACACCGCTGCTCGTCTCTTGACCAATTCTTCCCGATCGGCTCATATCACTCCCCTTCTCATCCGTTTGCACTGGTTGCCTATCTCTTTCCGTATCCAATACAAGATTCTGATTTTTGTTCACAAGGCTTTGCACACTGGTGTCCCTCTTTATCTTTCGGATCTGGTTCATTTTCACTGCCCCTCTAGAGTTCTCCGGTCGATTCATGCTAATCGCCTTTTTCTTCCACCTCCTTCTAGGGCCCGTCTTGAATCTACACGTTCCTCTGCTTTCTTTTTTCTCGGTCCCCGTCTTTGGAATTCACTCCCTTTAGCCTTACGTTTGGAATCTTCCTTCCGCTCCTTTAAAGCTTCACTCAAGACCCACCTCTTTTGCACAACTTTTGACATCCTCCTCCCCTTTCTCCTACTGTTAACAGCTGACTGGTCCTCCCCAACCTGTTTTGTACTTTTCTTTTTTTTTTTTAATTCTCTCTCTGTCTCTTTCTCCTTTGCTATCCCTTTTTGTAAATGAATTGGCATTCTTTTCTGTTTCCGTCAGTAGTCTCCTTTATTTTATTGTACACCGCTGCATGCCTCTTGGTTTAGGCGGTATAATAAGTTTTAAATAATGATAAAGATAAAGATGAGATTCGATACAGTATGGCTATACTGAGGCAGGATTTGTCAGATGAATCTGATTGATTTCTTTGATCGAGTGACCAGAGAATTGGATCAGGGCAGAATGCTAGATTTAAAATATTTAGATTTCAGCAAAGTCTTGGATGTTCTGTATCGATTACTTATAAATAAACTGAGTGCCCTTGGGATAGATCCACAAATGACTGATTGGGTAAGAAAATGGTTGAGTGGGCGGCACCTGAGAGTAATAGTATTAAGTAGAGTTCACTTTGAATATAGAGGCATTACCCATGGTGTGCTGCAGGGATCACTCCTGTGATGTGGATAACATGAAGAAGGATCTTGCGAAGCCTGAAGAACAATCAAGAATTTGGTAGCTAAGATTCAATGCCAAAAAATGCAAGATCATGCATCTGGGCTGCAAAAACCAAGGGAATGGTACAATAGATGGGATGACTATTGTAACCTGCTCAGTGAATCCCTCTGAATCATCTCTCGCCCCTTCAATCTGTCCAGAACTCAGCTGCACAGCTTATCTTCTGCCAGCATCGCTATACTCATGTAACCCCTCTTCTCAAGTCACTTCATTGGCTCCCTATCAGTTTCCGCATCAAGTTCGAACTTCTCCTACTGATCTACAAGTGCATTCATTCTGCAGCAACTCACCATCTTTCTTCTCTTTTCTCACTCTACACTTCTCCTTGGGAACTTCGCTCCTCTGGCAGATCACTTTTCTCTGCCACTGCCAACTCCAGACTGTATTCATTCCACCTTGCTGCTCCATATGCCTGGAACAAACTACTTGAGTCAGTGCGTCAGGCTTCTTCTCTGGCCCTATTCAAATCCAGGCTAAAAACCCATCTCTTTGAGGCTGCTTTTGGATCCTGATGCCCCTCACTTTCTCATTCACTACTTATGTGTACCGTACTATACTCTAGTCCGCGGTTTTGTGATGCTTTTCATCTTGATTAGATTGTAAGCTCTAATGAGAGGGACTGTATCTCAGAGCCATCCCAAGTCATAAATGTACCCTGTGCGACTTGCCTATCTGGCGTGCCCTTCCCTTCCCCCCCCCCCCCCAGTCACAGGTTTGTCATTTACCCCATGCCCAGCATCTCCCCATCTTCCCTCCATATCCAGCCAGCTCTCCCCTGCACTGCTTGCCCTTGCCCAGCGTCGCCGCTTTTAGTGTTGCCTTGGTGTTGGCAGTGGCGATGGCAGCAGTAGAGCAGATATTCAACTAGAAAGAAAACCATGGGAATTCCGACTTCACGCTTGCATGCAGGTCTGATCCTTTCCTCCTTTGATGTATGCTCACGTCAGAAGAGGGAGAGACCAGACCAGCCATTCAAATGTGGGTCTTTGCAACTCCCCCTTGAATGGCTGGCCTGGTCCCTCTTCACTTGCACAGGTTTGCTGTTACCTAGAAGACCCACTGCATAGAGCTTGGCCACAGGTCCCATGCTGACTTTCTGCCTTTGCTATTGCTGCTGCTACAGTAGGAGTTTGATGCCAGGGGAGAAGCCACATTCAATCTCTCCTAGCTCTGACACTGTGTATAAGGGGGTACCAATCTCCACATACCCCCAAACTCTGCCCATTGAGTTAGAGGAGGGCTTGGCTCTCCACCAACTCCATGCCTCTCTCTTGCTGTTACCCCTCACTGTGCTGCGGTGCGGGGGATAAAGATGGAACAAAGAAGAGAGTCAGCAGAGGCCAACACTGGGCGAGGAAGGAAAGTTCATTCCATTTGTGCTCACAAAACCTGTGGTGACACCTGAAACCAAAGCAAAGTAAGGACAGAGAAATGATATTTCATTCAGGCCACAAACTATGCAAGACCCTGATGGCCCATGCCGAGAACCAGCCCTGTCCCAAAGGAGTTTCCTCTTTAAAATCTCATGGCACCCAGTACCTTGGGAATTTTCTTTTACGAAACATCCTGTAGAAGGGCAAGACTAAAATGCAGGTTAAATAATGTAAAGGGTTATATAAGTGAAATCCCAGTGTGTACCAGAGAGAGCGCCCCTCGATCCTTGCTGCATTCCATCCCCTCAGAAGAGGAGTGTCGGTTTTTAAAGGTCCCTTCCTCTTGAGTAAACGCATTGACTCTTATAGGATATCTTTGAAAATCGCCCCCATAATTACTTCTGGAGGAATTATCCAGTTTTTAACCGGTGCACATAAGTATCAAATGGTAATTTAACTGGTCTGATGACATAATGTCTTTATAAAGCAATGCCAGGGCAACATCAAACTCAATTCGTTTCCATGAAGTCACATAGCTAATTTTTTAAAAAAATGTTACTACTCTATCAAGTTATGAATGAAAAATGCATATGAAGGAATTCAAAGCCCAATAATCTTTTCCCCAGAGACAAAATGAAAACATTTTCTGAAGACATCCCTTTGGCAGACTGCAAATGAAGGCATGCAAAACAATGAGGTAATAACTATCCTGATTTTGACCTTTCACAGAGGAACCATTTTATCAGTTCATAAAAGTCATAAAAGCAAAGACAGATTGTTACTTTATTAATTTCCACTGAGCTCAGTAAGAATTCAAAGGAAGCCCGTTGAGTTTGCTCACTGGCACACTTGATGGAATTTCACATCTATAAATGTAATCTGTGTGAGGTCTGAGATGAGCAATACCTAAAATAGATGGTCTCTGCTCGAACTGCTAGGGGAGAGGGCTTCATCTTTGCAAAGAAACATTACGTTAGCAGCAGCTGTATTCGCCCCCCAACTCCCAAAACAAGTATCTACTGAAAAATCCATTACTGCAGCAAGACTTAATAATTTACAGTCAAGACAGAAGACAAAGAAAGACATTGTTAAACAGTTTGCTGTCAGTAAAGCTATCAAGGATGTCGAACAGCTGGGCTCCTCATTCCAACACTCACTCGACATTCTATGCAATTTGAAGAAGAAAATCCAATAGTTCTGATTATTTAAAATAGTCTTTTACAGAAGTGTTTGATCAAAGCCAGTGGCAATGATTTCTGATCCGTTCTGAACCCAGAACCATACTGTTAACATGTTATGTTTAATGTGGCTTTCAGATAATGATGCTAACCTGACTGCAGTCTTACAGCCTTTTTAGATTTTTACTAAAGGGTTTCCCTATTTTCTACACATGGTCAAACTCTTTTGAAAGCAGAGAGCTTGTAATTTTAGTCAGCTGCTTATTACGGAACAGCTGTTCAAAAGAACATACGGCAAGCACATAAAAAATGCCATACTGGGTCAGAGCAAGGTCTATCAAGCCCAGTATCCTGTTTCAAACAGTGCCCAATCCAGGGCACAAGTACCTGTCAGAATCCCAAAAAAGGACACAGGTTCCACAGTGTTTGTCCCTTGAGTAAGCAGTGGATTTCTCCAGTCCTCTATTAATGGTTTATGGACTTTTCCTCCAGGAATTCATCCAAACCTGCTTTAAATCTAACTATACTAACAGCTTTTACTACATCTTCTGGTAACGAGGATGTAGTAACAGTCTGTGTACCTTTCAAAATGTGCTGATGACTCTAGCATAGCCACGAGATCAAACATCAGTGCGCCCGCAGCTGTGTTGCCGCTAACAGTGAGACAGGATCAGGCGCTCTGTACACCTGATCCTGCCCCGCTGTCTGGCCAGTGCCTGCACATAATTCTGCACATATCCGGTGTTGCGCAGTTGTGCAGCATTCCCCCAAGAGTAACACATATACAACCAATCAAGGTGTAATTAGAAGTTGCTCTTAATCAAGCCTGTGGCTCCCAGTACAATGGGAAATAATTCTGTATCTTTCTGACACATTTTCTAGGTCTCTGACTGCATTTCTTGGTACTTGAGGATCTTCTGCCTCTTCACACGATTCACAGAATAATCAGTTTGAACTGATACTTCCATTATCAACGCCTTTCTGGTGTTTTCTTGTTATCTTCATTCAGCTTTTTATTGGTCAGAATGGGAATGTCCCACATGATTATAACCTCTTCCTTTTCTGTAATTCTTGTAGGGTTGTGGTCCCAGTGCTTTTCTGTTGAGTCTACAAAGTTTCCAGTGGATGAGCTGTGTCACCTTATTCTGCCTTTCTGTGGATTTGGGGAGGGGGGGAGTATCAAGAGTTCTTTTGTATTAACTACCTCCTATTTGGTGGCGACAGTGCATAGTTCCTGAAGGTGCTGTGAAAGCCCATAATTCACTCATTCTCCATTCGTTTATCACCACCTTCCACAGTGAGCACCTAGCCCGTAAATTAGATTGTTGTAAATGTCTCAGCCATGTGGTAACTGTTGCCTCAACCATGCGTTAACAGTTACCACCTGCTAATTCATAAGGAAACAGCTTACCCCACTTTAGAAACAGACCCCTTTAGCCAGAAAAAACACTATTTGACCAGATAGCCATTTTAATTGTCAGAAGAATTTGGGACAGGTTAGGGATAGGCCAGTCACCATCCATAGAAGTTATCTGAATAAGTACCACCACTCAAACAGCGGGTATTTATTTATTATTTATTTATTTAGAGCTATACCGCAAATAAGGACAAACCATCAAAGTGGTTTACAATAAAAAGAGCTATAAAACAAGGAGAGAAGGAAAAAAAAGGATAGAAAGAAAAAATTTAACAAAAATCCATTGCAAAAGGTATATCATTTATGAAGATAAAAGGGGAAGAGAGAGGCCCGAGGAGGGCTAGGAAGGACCCAGGAAAGGAGAGCTGGAAGAGCCAAGCCTTAAGGGCTTTCTTAAACGTAGGGAGGGAGGATTCCTGTCTGAGGTTGGGAGGAGGAAGTTTCAGAGAAATGGGCCAAGTTAGAATAAAGAGGACGCCTTAGAAACAACCAGATAGAAAGCAGAAGATGGGGGAAGAGAGAGGAGAGAAGCCTGGGAGGAACAGAGTGGGAAGGATGGTAAGGAAGATGAGGGAGGTGAGGAGGAGGCCTAGAAGGTCTAGTGGGTAAGGGTAAGGATCTTGAATTTGAAACATGCAGACTGGAAGCCAATGAAGGGGCACCAAAAGTGGAGTGATATGATCGTAACAGTGGGTACCATAGATAAGCTTGGCGGAGGTTGACTAAATGAGCTGAAGATGATGGGCAGAATAGAGAGGAAGGCCATTATAGAGGATGCTACAATAACAGAGGAGAGATCAAAAGTGCAATTACAAGCTGTTCTGGTTGAGGCAATACAACATAAGGTGAAGAAACAGGAGTTAAGAATAAGGTCTAAAATCCTGGAGCCAGCTGCACTACCAAATGAGTAGGCCAAGGGTCTAAGGGAGATGAGGATGGGTGGACAGAGTGAAAGGCATGCTCAAGCAGACAGAAATGAAAGGGGGAAGGCTGATCAACTAGACAAGAAATCAGAGGTGAAGGAACAAGATTGAGAATGGGAGGTAAGCGACATACAAGGGGGGATGTAGGGTGAAGAGACAGATGGAGCAGAGTGGGAAGGGATGGGGGATCAAGATGGAGAAGATAGGATGGGGGAAGCAGAACCTGTGGAAGAGGGTGAGGGAAAAGGGAGGATAGAGGTAGAGGGGTGAGAAAAGACAGAACAGAGGAAGAGAGTTTTATCAAACAGAAATGAGGCAAAGGCATTTGGGGAGGGGAGAAACAAAGATATTGAAGCTGGAGTGAAGGAAGAGGCTAAGTAAGGCAGAGGGGCAAAGAGTTTGTGGGGCTTTATAGAGACATGGAAAATCAGACCTTACACAAAGAAGGTACGGGAGGAAAGACAAGCCTTATGATAAGAGGAGGCATGCTCCTTCCAGAGGCAGCAAGTACTAGAGAAGCAACGCTTCCACCGCAACCAATCAGAATGGTGTAATTGGCTTCTGAGGGTGAGGAAGAAGGTGCAGGGGAGCAATGGAATCCAAGGAGGAATAGAGAAACTTGATCATCCAGTGAAGCAAAAGTAGGGGCAAAGGCAAGAGAAGAAACCTGTATAACTTTATATGGGTAATAGCCGTATAAATTTAAATGTGTATATTTAACAGTAGCACTTATTTGGTCACTAATGCTAAAGATAGGTAGAACTTTATCTTGAGGTCTTATCCATATAGTTATGTAGACAGCGCCAAGCTGAATATTTGCCCCTATATTTCTAACACATCTACCTGTGCATACCATCATCATCACTGGCCCCATACCATCTGTTAGGTCTTAGGTGGCAATACAGCCAATGAATACAATGTCACCCAACAGCAATGAACCAGCACACAGGAGAAATCTCACCTATTTATAATCATGTCAAGAAAGGCTAGAAACTAATTACGGTGTGGATGTGCACTGGCTAAAGCCATTGGCCAGCTAACGATTCAGCCTGGATAAAAATGAATACCTCGACTGCGGTTCAATATATGGAGTATCAAAGGCTGTTGGAATTTGTTTGTTCTGAGGAAAAAACTTCTGCATTGAATCAAATGAGTGTCCCCAGTCAATCTAAAAATATTGTTGAATTCTTCTAGCATTGTTGCAATCCACCAGGTCTGAGTTTGAGCACAGATTTGTTCATGCTTGTCTACTGTTGGCTTACAAAAGATTTATTTTTCTTTTCTGACTGGCAGACTCAAGGTTTCAGAATGTGAGTAATGTCTGCATTTCCGCCGTCGTTCCATCAGCTTACTGCAGGATATGTTAAGTTGTATTGTCTTGCAGAAAATCAGGCAAGTCATTTTACTCTAATTCATATTTGAGAAGCAGTTATTTAATGGCTCACAAACTACAGAGACTTCACAAGGGTTAAATTAACATACTGAATTTTTTTTTTTAATCTAGAAATCTGTGAAAATTTACACTTCATAATTGAAGTTCTATGCTCCACCTCTAATTTAGGTAGTCACTCATGGGAGGTTTGCTGAATCCAGTTGTGGATTTGTGAGAGTGCTAAGTAACCACAAAGAGGGTGATTTTCAAAAAAAACCCATTTCTATGAGTAAAGCAGGGCTTCATGTGCAGAAATAGGTTTTCAATAAAATTGCCCTCAATATGAAGACAAACTTAAGCACATGCAACCTGTATGAGTGCAGGTTTACTCAGACTGAGTAGAAGCAGTGGAGTGGAGGAGTGGCCTAGTGGTTGGGGCAAGGTACTTCAGGCCAGAAGGTCAGGGGTTCAAATCCCACTAGAGGACAGCAACCTTGGGCCGGAAGGACTGGGGTTTCTAGTCCCACAGGTGCTCCTTGTGGTCTTGGGCAAGCCACTTAACCCTCCATAGCCCATGTTCGCTGTAAAATAGTTATCTCCAAGTTATAATGCCCTCTTCAATGTAATTTCAGTTTGCTCAATGTAAACCGCACTGATGCAGAATAGCACGGTATATAAGAGAATATAAATAAATAAAAATAAGCATTTTGAAGGCAGGGTTAGGGAGGGATTAGTGTTTCTATGTAGATTGTAAGCACCTAGAGACCAAGAAATACCTACTCTACCTGAATGTAACTTGCTTTGAACTACTGCCAGAAGGCATGAGATAAATTCAATAAATAAGTAAATGCACACAATCTTTAGAACAAACTTCTCCAAGTTCAGTCCTCGAGGGCAGCAAACAGGCCAGATTTTCAGGATATCCCTAATGAATATATATTATAACCGAAACAAACTCCCAGAACGCCCACTAATTCAATAAATAAATGCCAATTCCATAGATAATTTCCCAAAACAAAATTTTCCCTTTACATCTTCTAAAACCTACTTAAATTTAGAATAGCAAAGAACAGCAAAGCAGAGATACCCTCTCAATTATTCTAGTGCTTTTTTATTTTTTCATTATAATAATTAACGTAGTTTAATTAAGGGGAGAAAAAGCCTCAGGGAATAACTTGTCCCGCTATGCGGCAACGTGAAGGCCCCAGGGGGACCAGCGAGCTTCACATCACAGGTTGTTTGCCCGGCTGTCCAGTCTGCCCCTGAAGAAGCCTTAGGCGAAACAGAGATCTTTGCTGGGCAAGGGCAATTCCATGACTGGCTGGACTGTGAATTCCTGGTGAATGAGTTTGAAGGAGTTACTGCAGAGATTTCAGCTTGCAGTTTCTTGCCCCTGGAGCCTGCAGTCTGGTAGGTGAATGGTTGGGCTGTGTTGAACCAGACTATGTATCTATGCTGACCGTTTGCATTTTATTTGCAGGTTTTTGTTGCCGCTGAATTTGTGAATAGAGCTTCTAAACAATTATAGGAAAATCATGGCAAAATAGCGAGTGAGAGAGTGTTGTTTAAGTGCTTTGACAATGGCCTCAGTTTTAGCATTAAAGATTAGAGGGAGTTTTCTAAGCCTGTGATGTGAAGCTCGCTGGTCCCCCTGGGGCCTTCACGTTGCCGCATAGCGGGACAAGTTATTCCCTGAGGCTTTTGCTCCCCTTAATTAAACTATGTTAACTATTATAATGAAAAAATAAAAAAGTACTAGAATAATTGATTAACTATCTATCTCTATTGAGGGTATCTGCTTTACTTTTCTTTGCTATTTTAAATTTAAGTAGGTTTTAGAAGATGTAAAGGGAAATTTTTGTTTTGGGAAATTATATATAGAATTGGTATTTATTTATTTAATTAGTGGGTGTTCTGGGAGTTTGTTTTGGTGGTGGTGGTGGTGTATTACTCCCAGTGTGTGTTGTATTTTGTGTAGTATAATGAATATACATGTGGGAGGTATGTATTCTGTGGAGGTTCCATGCATGGAAATCTATCTCATGCATACTCATTAGGGATATCCTGAAAATCTGGCCTATTTGTGGCTCTCGAGGATTGAACTTAAACAAGCCTACTTCAGGAACTATGTACCTATGCATGCAAATTAACCTAGCAAATTTGTGCATGATCAGAGCAGGTATAAATGTCAGCACATAAGTTCCCTGGGATACGTTTCAAAGCATACACATTCATTTTGAAAATTCACTGGAATCCACACAGGGAAAAATATGTGTGTACCATTTATGAACATGCTCAGTTATATAATTCCCCTAAAATTGGTAAACACATGGGGCCTGATTTTTGAAAGGCATTTACACAGCCCAGTAAAACACGTAGATGCCTTAAATGGGGATACTCAACGGCACTTACACGGCTAGCGTCATTGAGTATCCTCTTCTAATTCCCCTACGCGCTCCAGTGCTATCCAGTTAGCATCAGGGCGTGTTGGAGGCATTGCGGGCAGAGCGGAGGCAGAGACTACCGCTAACCAGGTAGCGGCGATATTGCACCGCTACCCAGTTAGCGATCCGTGGCTCGCCTAGTTTTAGCCGTGGATTCTAACCAGATAGCGGTACAATATCGACGCTACCCGGTTAGGCTCCGTGGCGGTTTCCTGTCTACGCCAAACCCGGATATTCAATGTCGTCACCGCAGCATTGAATATCCGGGGTGAGGGGTCAGTGGGCGGGGCTATGCACCCTAGCGGCGCATAGCCTGCCCAGATGAATATCGGGCCCATGAAGAATAGCCCTAGCTCCACTAAACTCTGCACAGGGGTGAATACCAAATTATAGGTGGGCTTTCCAATCGCAGGTCATAATTTTTCTGTACATCTCCACAGTAAGAGAAAAATACTTCAGTATTTTGCTCCCATGGAAAATAATCTCCATTGCACAGAAAGTGACGGAACCCTCAAGCAGCTTTTGGCCTCCTAATTTTTAGCCCCATCAATAGGAGAAGAAAAGCTGATCAGGAATCAGGATAGTTGCTGTATGAGCCCAAAGCTGTGACTTCATAAAAAAGTGTTTGGTAAGAAGGAACAATATAACCGATGCAAACATTCAGTTTTGTCCATGACTTTTCTGTCTGGGATTTTTTCATTTTGACTTTTTTTCACCTTGACCTATTACATTCTCCCGCTGCTTTTCACAGACTGCGTCTGTCTGTAGCTTATGAATGATACATGAAATGATTCTAGTCACTTTGCAATGTTTATACAGGACGTTATAGAGGCATTTTCCTGTGGTTTCTATTTAGCAGTGTTTTTTGAATCATTCCTTGAATACCCCCAGGCCAATATGGCCGTCAGGAATCCAGAATGAGTAGACACAAAATGACCTGCCTGCACGTCCTCCACTGTCTGAACATCTATCTCATGCGTATTCGTTGTGGATAACCTGAAAAATAGCCTGGCTGGGAGATACCCCAGGACTGGCTTGAGGAAGATTGTTCTTTCTGTCTTTTCTTCTTCTTTCTCTCCTTCCCTCTCTCTTGTAGAGGCTTTTTTTAACACTCCAAAGATATTTGAGATGTCAATATTAAACATAGCTACTGTATGGTGCCATGGGACCCCTGCCACTATAGTGGCTTAGATGGTGATTTCATATATTAAGGCAATTCAGGAAAAACAAATCAGCCTTGTTTAAAGAAAAGACACACACTTTCTTTTGGGACGGTCTGACTCCAGCTTGAAGGCATTAGTGAGTAAAAGGCTGGTGGTCTTGGCTTAACCCACAGTAAAGAATAAATTACACGAGTATCCCACAAATGAACAAAACTAGGTAATTACTCCTGATATAAACATATATACTCACATGGATACATAATAGCTATGAGCAAAACGCCAGTGAATCCGTCCAGACACACAGAGCAAAATAGGCATCATTGGGGTATTTTTTCCTTAAACTTTCATCCCCTGAGATGTTCTTACCTAGATGGTCGAATATTCAAGTAACAGTCTCATTACTTTTGGTAGTCGTTTAGCATAGGTGTAGCTTCCCTGCTTAGTTTGGAGGGGGGTAAGGGTAAAGATGTCATATTTTCAATGAGACATCTGAATCCTGGCTCCACCTTAGCCGCGCCCCAGAACGCCCTCGGACATGATCATTTTGGCCAGTATTTATACATGCCGACCACAGGGACATCCAGATTTGTCCACTTCTGCGATCTTGTTTTCTGCTTTCCAGCTGGGAACAGTCCACCTTGCTCTTTTCAGACGTCCAAACCACGTCCATCTCTTGCAAAGTAATCTCCTTGGTCCTTTTCTGTTGTCATTAACTGTGTTACGATGTTGCTACTCTTAAAACTGGCATGATTGCTGCTGATGTTCAGGTGGGAAGAGAAGTTCGTCCTTCCAACCCTGAATCTATTAGAACGAGCAAAACCTGATTCAAATTTGCGTCATAAATTGGAGGCAGTTTGTTTTCAAATGAAAAACATTTTGCTTTAATGGTTCTTGGAGCCAGCCCAACGGTCCAGAAGAAGCATTAAGACCCATACTTCTATTCTGCAGACTCATTCATATTCATTACAGCCCCACCCTGCTCCTTTGCCCCAGGCTCATACACACTGTTGTGTTTTTGTGGGTTTTTTTATGTTTTAATTTTTTTTTCACTTTATTACCTTCTCTTCCCTCTTACAAAGATTATAATTTTCTCCTGTTTGTTTTACTGATGATATTGTAAACTGCTCTGATGCCATATTTGATAAACCATAAACTACTGTATACTGCACAGTAAACCCAGGTTGGATTATGGATCCCGTTTTTAGTGTTGTTGCAAAGAAAGTCCAAAGTCTATAGGAGGCAAGTCACAATTTAGCCTACTGGCTGATATAAAATACACTTGTAACAACCTCCAAATGAAGGTGAAGTTAGCGTCCTTTGGACAAAGGTAAATTACTATGGTGGCCAGATGAAGGTGAAGAGAGGGGCATAACAGGAAAAACACAGTGGACCGGGAATGAAGGCTCATGGCGCCCGGGATCTCCACCAGATCTCAATGGCCATCACCGAGCAATTGAAAACTGCAAATCAAAAAACACAGCCAGAAAAAATGTTGATACTAATTTGAAGTGGATTATATTTAGAATGAGCAGGGCAGTTGCCTGGGCTGCCACTTGACAATGACTGCAGGTTGGTTGGTCCATAGTTTTTAATGAACACCACTAGCTATAACTGCTTGCAAACTAGGAGCATCGCATGTCACCCTGCTAATCCAACCTGCCCACTCTCTCTGGGGCAATCACATCAGAGGGGAGGCTTTTACTTCTCTGTGAAGGAGGAGTGTCCAGGTGGGGATAGCCCCAACCTCCCCACCCACCCCTGGTTAGAACGATCTTTGCTCACCCAGAATTTGAGTGGAAAAACCTCTCATCCTAACTGGCCCTGGTTTATGTGATGTGCAAATCCAGCATAGGACTCTTGGATTTGCTTAATGATTCCCAGCACACCTAACACATGTTGACAGTCATATTCCATAATAGAAGATGCAGTGTAGTGTATTTTTGCTTAATCAACACGGCTTAATGAACAGGGTTATAATAAACCAATGGCTATCATGTATGCCACATGTATCGGCATTTTGCACACATTTAGACTAAACAAGAAGTTATTACAGTACAATTCGTTTTTGTTAATCTGTTATTCCTATTACTGTTTTCAGGTGAGAAAATTACTTGGATCAGATTTCTGTATCTAGCACATATCGTTTCAGTAGGATAATTGTGCATGCCACAAAGCCAACACAGGCCTATTCTGTCATATCCGAGGAACTATCCAGAGAAACATATGCTTTTTATTTATCACGACCACATTAATTCTTCTTAAGTGACGTAATGTGGCTTTCACAGTCAATGCAACACAAGCTGAATCTGTTAACATCGAAAGTCCTAGCAGTAATCGTTAATGCATATCTCTAGAAGCCTATGTGCTTGACATTGGATGTTCCAGTCATGTTCCAAAATGATGAAAGCACAAGAATGAAAATCATAGGGGTGAGAGAGTGTGTGTGGCTTGAGAGCTATGAAATGTGTCTGAACTTGAAAACCGTGACGATACTGCCACCTTTCAGGCGAAAGCAAGAACGTGAACTGATAAACCAAGTCAATGAGGACATGGAGTATTCCTTCAAAAGATATTCCATTTCATTGTATTCACTTGCTATAGCACTATGTGTAAAAAATATAAGTGGTTTACAATACGAAATTAAATAATACAATACAGTCCAATCATAAAATCAATACAATAAAGCATTAAAAGTCTGGAATTCAGAACCCTTAGTGGGAGGCCAGAGGGAGGCTGTCTGATTAAGGGTGCTGACCGCAATATTCGGCAGCACTTTCCAGATTGTGTCACTGAGTATTTGCACAGACCGCCCAGGCACGCTCTGGTTAGCGGGATTTTCAGTCAGCACTTATCCGAGCAACTTGGGCTGCATGAAATGCCGTGCTAAGATACAATCCGGATAACTGCTGGTTGAATATTGCTCTTACTGGATAAATGCCCGGCACTCAGCTGGATTGTATCACTCAGCCAGAATATTCAGCAGCGGTTACTATGTAGATGCCTCTGTGAATATCCCACTGATATTTAAACTCTGCAGCTGTCAAAGGCCTTGCTAAAATCCAACTACTACTAACACTACTCATCATTTGTATAGTGCTATAAGGCATACACAATAGTCCCTGCTCATCAGAGCTTATAATCTAATCAACATACCAACTGCTCTCTCCTCTAATCTAGCTTGCAGGTCATCCAGTCAAAGAAATTGTTCAGATTTATCTATCTCTGCTAAAACCATGCTGCCTCTGATCCTCTAAGTCATTAGATTCCAGAAACTGCTCTACCTTCTGTTTCAGCAGTGGCTCTATTAATTTACTCACCACTGAGGTCAGGCTAACTGGCCTGTAGCTCCCAGCCTCCTCCTTAGTTCCACTTTTGTGGAGGCAACCCACAATTGCCCATTTCTAGTCCTCCGAAACTACTCCCGACTCTAAGGAAGCATTGAAAAGATCAGACACAAGATGTATCCCATCCAGCTCCATTGTTTTTCCTGCTTCTAGTTTAGCTAGCTCCTCATTCCACTTTGCTTCCATTCTCTGTGGAATTACTACCAGTCTTTCCTCGGTAAACACCAATTCTGCTTTTTCTCATTATTCTCTGAATATTCCTCCCCTTCACTTTTTGAGTCCTGCAATTTCACTTTTATACTTGCTCCTTTCACTAACATACTTTAAAAATGGTCTTATCCCTCATTTTACTGTTTCTACTATATTTTTCTTCAATCTGTATCTTTGCTCTCCTGACTACTTTCCCAGCTTCTCTTACCTTTGCCAGATATTGTTGCCTTTCTTCCTTTTTTTCTGTGATTACTCGTAATTTATGATTGCTAACCTCTTTTCCATTACATTTTCCGCTAGTGCTTTCAAAAACTATAGTGACCTCTTTTTACTCTTACCAGAAGTTTGTAGCCCTTACAATATCTCCTTTCAATTTTCCTCATTTCTATTCTACAATACTATATTTTTCCATCCAGCTAATGAATCCTTGAAGTACTCCCCTGTCCCAACAAAGTTAGTTTTCCTGAACTTTAGAACCCTTGCCTTTGAATGAACGATCTCCACTTGTGCTCTAATACTGAAATACACTGCCCAGTGACCTATATGGCATAAGAAACACTCTCCTCATTCATATGCACCAGATCCAGTATCACTCCCTTCCACATGAGTTCCTTTACCAGTTGCTAGAACAGATTTCTCTGTACAGAAAGCAGGATCTCCCTACTTCTTATAGGTTGAAAAACCTTTATAAAGTTACCCCCTAATGTTCATGTATTACCACCACCAGTAATGAAGTGGCATTATGAAAACAGCAATAGCACAAGTCCTGCTAGGAGTTGCAATAATGACAGGCCCAATGAGGGCCATGATGAACCCCATCCCCTCTCCCAGAGACATTAAAGAAACCTCTGGGTGTCCTAATTTCCCCACCCCAGGGCCTCTCCCTCTCCCTTCATGTGACATCTTGATCGAGGTTCGAAGAGGTCCCCAATCTACTACCAGGTTCCTCTGCTTATCTATCGGAGGTCTTTCAAAGTGAGGTTGGCAACAGAAGGAAGCTCTCATCTCTCCTTTTCTACGGCTGCAAGATTCAAAATGGAGCCTTGTGTTGGCCATTACAGGCTAAAGCTACAATTTAACTATACCTCCCATGGTATTCAGTGCGTTAATGTAAGTAGCATTATTTCATATAAATTACACTACCCATTTTAATAAATTGAGCTGCTTTGTTTGCAGTGGTTTATTGATATGTTTTTCACATTAGTTTATGTTAAATCTGCATTAACATTAATGTGAACCAATGCACTAAAGTGCACTATATAACACGAGTGTTAATGTACTTTAGTAAAAAGACGCCCTTTGGAGAGGGGGATTAGTTTAATGTCTGAGAACAGCAGAATCCAGGATTCAAATTCTGTTTCTTCCATTGACATTCCTTGTGACTTCAGGCAAGTCTCTTAACCTTCCATATCCACAGGTACAAAACATAGGAGCTTATTTGCTAATGGCTGTCTTCCACGTTTAAAAAGGAGCCACGGAAAGAACCGTGGTTCCTACATGTGCAGATTTCCCAGACGCACTCACGGGCCCTTCTGCATGCAGTTCGGTCAGGCAGCATTCTTTAAGCATGCATGGGAGCGCCCTCCACACCGATCTAGCATGGGGGCGTGATGTGAGTGGAATGTAGGCATGGCCTTGAGGAAAGTTCATCCATTATAGAATATTACGACATATGCACGTCCCTGTACCAATCTAGGCGCCTTAAACTATACCAGCGCTAGGACAAGGGTGCATGGGTACGCTGTTATTTCATAAAGTGAGGCATTTGCAGGGGGGTTATAAAATTAACCTCTTTGTGTCTATGGGAAAAATTCTTAGATTATAAGCCCTCCCAGACAGGTAATTACCTACCGTAGCTGTATATAACTCACCTTGCAGTCAGATTTGGAGAGGCGAATGATCAAATCCAAATCCCATTATGCCCAGTAAGTCTTGAAAAAGTCATAAAAATAGCATTTATAGAATGCATTGCCCTTGTGATTATCTGTGACTTATTAGATGAGAGCATTATTATCAGGGACATAGCAAAAATACACAATAATATGTAAACTAATTCAGGAGAATTGGAATTGATTAGCATGAAGACAGAAACGGTCTTGTCTGCCCAGGAGAGAAGAGCTATTATAGGATGAAATACAGTTCTGTGGAGCGAGGGCAAATTATAATAATGGTTCATTACACAAGCATTTTGCTTTCATTTTCCTTTTTTTCTAGACTAATAGCATGCCATTTATAGAAAATCAGCCACAAAGGCTGTGATATCAAGAAAGGGTAAAACCTGTAAGTAGTCTGCAATTCATGGAATCACTTGGAAGCCTGGATGGACCATTTTGGTTATTTGTTGCTATGTATTATTTTATTATGTAACTATGAATAATTTCCAAAATGTTCTTGTTTCTTTAAAGAGCTTTTAATACTCAAATAAGACTGTCTTTGAGCCTTATATTGCGAGGCCTGCTAATTCCTTCAGATGCAATAAAAGCAGAAATGTACAGAGACGGAGAGGGCAGGAAAGTCTGTCATGGGAATTTACGAAAGCCCTTGACTGAGGAAAATAAATACATAGATTCTATAAGAAAGGGCCCTAGGTAGGTGGATGGAAATCAAAAGGGGATCATGATTTATTGCCTGCACGATGAGGAGACTAGACAGTAGCTTTATAACTGACTTCAGCAAATACCGTAGAACAGCATTTAAGTACTGTGATAAGGAAGCTTATCATAGCTCAGGTAGGAGCTATAGAAAAGATGATGTAACTCTGAACAAGCAACCTGTCAGTTTTGGTAGAAGTAAGAAAACAGAGTTTTCACATAAAAGACTACCAGTCCCAGAATGCACCAGGTTTCCAGCAGCCATGAGAGGGGCTGAAGTGAGAGAACGTGTGTGCAATCAAGAGAGCTATGAGGTAATCCCTAAGCACTCATCTCAAAGGGCAGGGCCTGATTCAACACAGCTGCGCTGTGTTAGGGAGGAGCACACATTAGGACAGAATAAGAATAGAGCTTATTCTTCAGATAACAGCTACAGAAAGAGCTTCAAAGACAGAGACAGCAACGGCTACAAGCTCCAGTCCAGCTACAGGTTTAAGCATCACCTGGAGAAGCAGAAGCCAAGCCAAGCGGATAGAGAAAGAAGGAAACTCTCTGGAAGGAAGAGAAGAAAGGCCATTGGAGGGTCTGGGAGAATCCAAGGCAGTACCCATACTGGGAGGTATTCCAAATGCCAGCAGAGTCCATTGGACTGGAGTCAGCCAGAGGAATGGAATGGCAGAGATAGGAATCACCAGTGGCTACCTGGAAGAGAGAAGACTGCACGTGGAAGGGACTTTCAGACCAAGGCCAGAAGGTATGTGAGAGGAGATCCAGTGTCCAGGGATCAAGATTGGAAGGCTGGACATCAGAATTGGATTACATACTGGTCAGGCTATACAGAGAGGAATTATGATAGCAGGAGAGGCTCAGGTATGAACACTGATCCAGACCCTATCTATAATAGTGAATGGCAGCAAGGGAATAAGCATTCTCATGATAGTGCCTTATTGAAAGACTCATCTGTGCCAATGTATGATAGTGACCCTATGCTGATTGATGAAGGGGGAGATACAGCAGATGAACCTATTCATTACATGGACTGTTCTCTATCTAAATGCTATTGCTAGCTTTCTGTGAGCAAACACCTCAGCCATCACAAAGAAACCTAACTTTGTTCTTTATTTCCACTGCAAACAGCTCTTAAAGCAGGATTTGGGTTCACACAGTAGCAGCCAGCCAGCTAAAGGGTTTTAGCTGGTCAATTGATAGTAATTAAAGCTGCACCTGATTGTGTGTGTGAGCAAGGGAGAATCACTGCTGGGATCTGCGTGGAAAATAAGCAGAAGTTAACCTAACAAGCAAAGTTCATTTATTTCTTTGTGCCTTTTTTTTGGTAATTATTTGCTAAGAAAACATTAGCTAATTGCCTGACAAGCTGAAGGTTGTTTTTCTGATTTGCTTTGTGACTTTATGTTATCCATTTAAACACTGCAAGCAAGTAACCTCATTTATATTGCTATCAAGCATATTTGTGCTGGGTGAATTAAACCCCATCAATAAAAGAAGAATTTTATTAGCTTTACCACTTGGTTTCACAACTCAATTATTGTCTTCAGCTGTGTTTGGGAGTGAATGAACTACATTACCCATAATACCTTGCAAGAATCATATGAATATATGCATCGTCAAGATTGTGTAAGTTCTCACCCTAGGCAGCCGTCTGACAGTACTCAAGCAGGAACTTAAAAAATTGTCCAGAAAGAGGTCCAAAGAGGTGCCAGGAACAGATAGGACGTTATTTTAGAAGAACCTCCATGTGTAAATAGAGGCATGACATGTGTAAATAACGATGTCAGAATGCTACTATCTGCGCATCATGCAGAAATTCCTAAAGGACATAGTTTGGGCACGGCTTGGCTGAGTCAAACATCCATGCACGTATTCCCACCTTACAATGGCAATACATGTAAAAACGTAAAAATTCCACGTTGGGATTTACACCTGCCCCGAGGATTGCACAAATGTTAGCTGCTGGTTTAGAAATGAAGTCTAAACAAAGGGGCAGGTGCAAACCTGACTCCCCCAATCTCACCTAACACACATTTCAACCCCTGCCTCCTGAACCCTCCCGATAGATATCTAAAACTCCCAAACTCAACTCCTCAATAAGATCCATGACTCCCCCAAACCCCACTTGATGAGATCCAACCCCCATTGGACCAACAAAATCCATGCTCTCCTTGAATCCCCCTTTGATCCTCCCTGACACGATACCCCACAGTTCTTACTGGGGATCTCTCTAGTTTCTAATAGGGCAAGTGTGATCCTTGGACTCTTCTGACCTATCAGTGCCTGGGTTCAAAATGGCACCTCAGAGCCCGCAGTAGTCATTTTGTGGTATTAATATTAGGGAGATGCTCCTTATTTGGTTGCTTGACCCCTAGTGGTAGTTCCATGAAACTGCACCTAGGGATCAGAGGCATCATTTTGAACCTGAGTGCTCGATGAGGCGGGAGCAAATGAGGATTGTTTCTCACCCTCTCTCACTAGACACCAGGTAAATCTCCAGTAGGTTCCAGAGAAAAAGGAGCATGATCTGTCTTGGGGTGTGATTTAGGGATGAGAAGTCAGATTTGAAAGAGTAGTGGTCTGCCTTTGGAGTGTCATGTGATTTAAGGGGGTTCTGGATAGGTGAAACTAATCATATGTTTTAGGCACTTGATATACTGCCCTTTACTTATGCATTAGAGTGGTTTA
Organism: Ichthyophis bannanicus; assembly: GCA_033557465.1. NCBI lineage: Eukaryota > Metazoa > Chordata > Amphibia > Gymnophiona > Ichthyophiidae > Ichthyophis > Ichthyophis bannanicus. The sequence goes on along the minus strand of CM066050.1, from coordinate 33,123,454 downwards.
CATGTACTATACATATACTAACAGGTACGTTTTATTCCCTTATCCCCAAAGGGCTCACAATCTAAGTGTACCTGAGGCAATGGAGGGTTAAGTGGCATGCTCAAGGCCACAAGGAGTAGTCATGGGACTAGAGACCCCAGCCCCTCTGGCCTGAGGTTACTTGTCCCAACCACTGAGCCACTCCTCCCTCCTTCTGGCAAAGTTAAGGTACTGGTCTTAATTCTCCAGGGGGTGGGCCCAGCTAGACAGTTAATGTTCTGTAAGTTTGAGTGCAGAGTGAACCACTGACTTCGATCGCTAAAACAGTGATTTATGATCTTGATGTTATTTGTTTAGCATTTCTTATATACTGCCTTTCAGTGTAATCAAGGTGATTTACTTTGAACACAACAATTTTACATGGAACAGCTAACATAACTGTATACATCACAAAGTTGAGCTGTGTAATTGTAATCATAGGGCTATATAACTTGTTACCTCATAAGTCTAATTTATTCTATATCTGCATTATTTTTCTATAAGCAATAAAATCTAATTTTTATACTTACACAGATTGGTCTTTCCTTCTTACACGTGGTTTATTGACAGATAGACCTATAGAATCTCTGGAAAAAAGGGAAATAGCAATTACCCCTGGGCCTATTGAGTATTTATATATTTATTTGCTACTGACAATAATTGCCACAGCCCACAGAAACACAAATACGTAGCTAATGTTGCACAAACTGGGTGGACCAAGAAGTCCTTATGTACCATCATTTTCTGTGGGATCAATTTCCAAAAAATGCTCGGTGGCTAAATTTAGGGAGATATTCAGCTGAACATGGAATCTAAATTTAGGGGCATACAATTTAGGGTTCTAACTATAGACCTGCAATTCATTTGCCTAGATTTATAAGCCTATAGAACTGCATCTGAATTCAAGAAAGCATAAGGGACATATAGAGGATCACTGAGGGACAGGAAGGGATTGCAGAACTTAATAGTTCTTATGGATAGGCAGACTAGATAGGCCATATGGTCTTTATCTGCCATCAGTTTCTATTTATTTTTATTTATTTATTTATTTATTTGATTTATATACCGCTTTATCTATGTAATCAAGGCGGTTTACAGGGAACATTTTCAACTACTGCTCAGGGCAGTTTACAATGAACAGTTTACAATTTTTCAATGTACAGATTACAAGCATACAGGGGTATTTAATTCAACTATTTACAGTACGTGGAAATTTTAACTATAACTATGTACACATAGAGGCTGTGTGATACTGTAATATCATGTGGAGGAAGGGATTTACGGAAGATATAAACATTGGGTCATAACTATGTTGAGGTTGGGGGAATTTGAGGCATTCTTGCTTGTCGGTAGGGTGGAGAGGGGAATCATGGTTCTTGTGGGTTATTCTTGTTGGCAGTAGACAATAAAGAGGAACATCTTAAGGTGTTTTCTGAACAGTGTTAAGTCTTTGATTTCTCTCAAGTTGTTGGGTAGGCTGTTCCATAAGGTTGGAGCGAAGAGAGAGAACGCTCTGTATGTTGCTTGGGTTGTGTTTCGGAATCTTCTCTGTGTGGTTAGAGTATTCTTTTGGTTGTCTTTTCTTCTTCGTGTGTCTTGTTGCATCTCGATGAGTGTGTTAAGGTGTGTGGGTGCAATATTGTTTATTGTTTTGAAGGTGGTCATCAGAGCCTTGAATTTGATTCTTTGTATTACAGGGAGCCAATGGAGGCAATATAGTATAGGTGTTCTGTGTTCTGATCTTGTGGCTTTCATCATTATGCATGCAACTGTATTCTGAGCTAGTTGTAGTGGTTTCAGTGTTTGCTTGGGTAATCCTTGTAGGATGATGATGTTGTAGTCGAAGTGAGGACAAATAAGTGCTTGAGCTATGGTGCGGAAGTCGTCTGGAGAGAGGAGGGTTCTTAGGTTCTGTATCATTTTGGTTTTGTGGTATATTGATTGAGTTGTCATGTTAATGTGCTTGGTCATATTGAGGCTTTTCTATATTCCTAATTTTGCATTGATTTTCAGCAAAGTTTCTAACTTTTTCTGTCACCCCTCTTGTCACCCCCTTTTCTAGGTATTGAAACTAGGCTCTTACATGTAGGTGTCCACTGTTCATCAGCTTTCAAAAGAGATTATTGAGATTCCTAACTTTTAAACCTCTTATTGAATTAACTTGAAATTAATCATTTTATATTCTGCCTGTTTGGCCATTGGCTTTTTGAAAACTGACTCCTATGCATTTAAATAAGACACCGACAAAATTGCTTTTACTGCTCCTTTGAAACTGATCATAACCACCACAGATTCAGGAAGTCTTCTCTGGACTGGTCAAATATCACTTAAACTGTGGGACCTTGCCATAAGAGTCCCAGGTACTACTCTTGATTGATGTTTTGTCTGGCTCAGTACGGCACATCTTACGAGTATATACCCATATGAAACAATTTCAGAAGTAACTCAAGGGCAGCACTGAATGTTGCCTTCAGAAGATCTGGATTCAATCACAGAGACTGGCCACAGCCTTTGGGCTAGCTGGGGCTAGGGTTACTTCTCTAGTTAAGCCAACTCCTCTGCCAGGAATGTTAAAGTGTGACATTTGGTAATTTTCCTAAGGGTTTTCAGAGGAGTGTGGCTAAAAGCAATGCCGTTGCAGAGTTTGGCATTTATATTACAGTACCATAGTGGGATTGTGAAAGTACTGGAGTGCCAAGCTCCAGTCTAGTGCAATAAATAGATCTGGCTTTCAGAACAGCCAGTCTATGCAAATTAACCTGGCTCTTGATCAAACCAATGAAAATATATCACAAATAGGAAGACATTTGCATCAGGAGCTCTTGGTGTCCTTGAAGTTTCGGTCTGCAACTGTAAAGACATTGATTTAAATCATGGTGGGAAGTGACAGTGAAACGGCGTGGCTGTTTGCCTCCTTCTAGAATCTGCTTTTCATTTTCCTTGCATCTACACATGTTTGCAATTTGGAACAAAAATAGACCTTTCTGACTCTGTCTATTGGATGAGAAAGACATACTTGGATGGGTGAATTATAGGGACACATGTAGCCCTCTCTTACAGGAAATAAAGCCCTAAAAAGATGAGGCATTCACTAAACAATGTTAATCTTTAATGCATTAGAATCATAGGGTGGGGGGCATCTTCAAAAGGCTTTAGCTAGTTAGCAGGACCTGCTACCTGGTTAAAATGTGGCAATCCCGAAATTCAGTGACACTATTTGGATAGTGCTGCTGAATATCCAGAAAAGATACCCGCTTAAAACTGGGATGGTCTGAGGCTAAGATGGCGGTGGGGCGGTGCCAAGATGGCAGATTGCTGAGTTTGTTTGTGTAGCAGCTGTTTTCTTCATGGGGAGGAAGCACAAGTCTAAAGGGGTGGTGATGCCCTCTCGCACTCCTATGGCCTCTACCTGTGATGGCCCAAGGACCTTTGGTTACCTTTTTTGGCCACTGCAATATCCAGCATTTCCAGGGGAGGTAAGCTTGGCTGCAGGTATGCTGGGGCTGGAGGGCTCAGCATCTGCCTCAGGGTTGTCACCTCTCTCCCCTGGTTCGCGGCAGCCTTCCAAGGTGCAGTACTTTCAACAGGACTCTGTGAGCGGTCTGTGGCGAAGTGCCTCCTGGTCCGTGAACAGGGCACAGTCGTGAGGGTCTGGTGCTGAAATCTCTGGAGTTGGAGCACTGATGTCCTTTCAGCATAATGATGCATGCTGCGGCGTTCTGTACTAATTGAAGTGGGTGTATAGATCTTATGGGCAGACCCTGATATAATGAGTTTCCGTAGTCTAAAACTGGGATAATGACCGCTTGACATACGGTGCGAAAATGATTATGGTGAGGACCGGTTGAAGTCTCCTGATGAGCTTCAATCGCTGATACGCCTTAGCAGCGGTTTTATTTATATGTGATTGCAGGTTTAGATTTTTATCCAAGATAACGCCCAGGTTTTTCACTTCGTCTTTTAGAGATATTGTTCTGTCCAGAATACTAATGGCTGAAGGTGGGTTGCAGTTAGAGTTACTGAAAATAAACTCTGTTTTGTGAAAATTAATTTTCATGTTGTTGTCAGTGAGCCACTTAATCATTTCTTCAAGGCACCAAGTAATTGGGGTTGTATCAGGATCAAGTGCATCTATTGGTGCATATACCATAATGTCGTCAGCATATAAGTGGTAATATATTTCATGACTTTTGATAATGTCACATATGGGCTGAATGTATAGATTGAATAGGATGGACGAGAGTGCTGTAGATTTTCTTTGTTCACATTTGAGTTGTGTTCTGTCTGTCAGATAGGAAGTGAACCATTTTAGTGTGTTATTATGTAGTCCTATCTCTTGAAGGCGATTCAACAATAAGGAGTGGGACACCGTGTCGAAAGCTGCAGATATGTCCATGAAAACTAGAAGGAAACCATTTCTTGTATTATCTAGGCCCTTGAGTAAGTTGTCAAAGAGGGATGTGAGTAGAGTTTCAACATTGTGTTGTGGCTTGAAGCCATGTTGATGGGGGTCTAATGGGGCATGCAGATCGATATGATCCTGTACTGTAGTTGTCTTTGTATTACTTTTTCAATGATCTTCGATATGAATGGAAGACTAGAGATGGGGCAGTATGACTTTGGGTCAGTGGTGCTTAGTCTTGAGTTCTTAAGGATAGGCTGTATCATTGCATGCTTAAGTGTTTGTGGTAAGTATCCTTGTTATAGGGATTCCTTTACAATTTTGTGAAGGCGAGGACCTAGTTGGTCCTTAGCATCTTTGATCCATTCCACCGGACAGGGGTCAGAAGGAGATGTTGTCGTGTTTAGAGTGTCGATGATGTCCACTATGTGTTTGACTGTTGGTATACTAAAGTTGCTCCAGGGGTGATGGATCTCTGCCCAATTAGAGTAGCATGTTGAAAGTGAGTGAGTGATTGTTTGATCGGTGTGTTGTTTATTATGAGGTTTGCGAATTCTTGGGGGTCAAGCAGATTGGTTGTTTGTTGATGGTTGTCTTTAGTGAGTTCTTGAACAATATTGAAAAGTTCTCTAGGTTTATTTGCTGCTTTCATGATGAGGTTAGTGTGATGTTGTTTGTGATCATTTTGTTGTATTTTTTCCCTGAATACTCAAATGATTCAGAATATGATCCAAACATTCTTTCACAAGAAGCTAATTTGGTTTCCTACAAAATTCTCTAGAAAAAAGAATAGGCAACATACTCAATATATTTATTTATTTATTGAACAGCTCTTTTATACCGCTCCTTCCAGCGATCAGGGGCAGTTTACATTGAACAATAACATGAAGTTAATAGAACATTTAACAGCTTAATAACATCATTGGATCTAGAGAACTAGTTAAAACAAACTATATACAAGATAGATATATTATTATTGTGTGAAATTATAACCATTTTGAGTGAGTCCACTCTACCTCCCTCAACCCTATAATAACCAGAGAGGTGACCATCTAGTAATTTGATCATACATCATAATACAAATGTGTTCTTCATTGGGCTGGCTAAAAAACATGAAAACAGGCCAGTGACGGCTGCTTTACATTAGCCATATGGAGAAAGACCTGCAACTGAAGGGAATATACTTTATTTCAGAGCCACTGATTTGCTGTAGCGATTTTATCTTTTACCAATCATAGCAATAAATTATTCATTACAGCGCCATTGTGTGTCCTGGTGCTGGGGTAGCCGATGGCATTCTCTCTAATCTGAAAAAAAGAAAGAAAAACACATGAAATTGTGTTCATTTGTCTTTCATTTCCATTTCCAAAGGAATGAAAATGAAATAGCAAATGTCATTGAGATTTTCTATTTTGTTTCAGATGAAAACAAATCAAATAAATCAATGGCCTTTAGAGACCACCTAGAATTCTCCTTCATGTGTCGCTTGTGTTGGCCTAAAGATGATCAAAACCTACAGGGAACTTATATTTTCTCCAGGTGAGTGAACCATAAAGTCAGAATGCCTGTAATGCATGTGGTTATGGTTTGGATGTTGTTGCTTAAAATTTAAATAAAAACATTCAAAAACTTATTTTCAAAGTTTGATATTACTTTTTCTTTTCAAAATTCCCCCAGGACCTCCTTTCCAGAGACAAAGTACACTTGCCGTGTATCATCTTCCGAAAGAAAGAATCACAAAAAAAGTTTTAGTTTGAAAAGCTTGATAAATTTGTTCAAGCACCGACATAATAAGAATAAACGGGTCAATATTTAAAGCCCACAGTCAGCATTTTCTCTACACACTGGCTGTGGTGTTTAAATATTTAATGCATATTCAGCTCCCGCTGAACATGCGGAGAGAGAGCAGTGACTGTCGCAGTCACATGAATTGCTGTAACATTCAGTCACTATTCAGATGGCTAAATGGTTAAATTTAGGAGAGACTGTTGGTGCACCACCGCCCACAGTCTGCCCTTGCTCTGCCCTGGCAGATTGTGCCAGGGTGGTTTGCAAGAATTTGCAGCGGCACTATCAATAGAGTGCTGCTAAAATTCACTGAGAGGGTATTTACACATTTAGAAAGTGCTGCTAAATCTTTTAAGTACATTTGAATATGTGCCACAGTTAACACAAGGAACCAAGTACATCTCATTGGCAATTGTTTCATTTTTGCAAATAGCGTGGAACTGTATATTTCTGCTGCTTACATTTTCAAAACTCTAATAAGGAGCTACTGCAGACGGAGCGCTAGATAAAATGAACTTGATGCATAACAAGTTTTTAAAATCCTAGAACAAGATCACCCTCTAGTGGTGAATGAAAAGATATTAAATTATTTTGGGCCACTAATTTTCAAAATGTTAAGACTTAAAAACACAAACATTTACCCGTATTGGAAGGTTTAATGATCATTTTTTTGTAAATCTAGATGAAAAAAAGTGGTATCTCATATAACCTGATGCGTTTCAGGCACCTGTAGTTGAGGCTTTGCTCATCCATCTGTCTATCCATATGCATTGGAATACAAGAGTGCTTGTGTGTCCGAGAGAGTTTCTATTAAAAAAATGTAAAGAAAGAGATGGATGAGAAACTTTTAGAAATGGTTCTTTTGGGGGACATGCTTATGATTTATATGCTCAACATAAATTTAAAAAAGATTAGTCATTTCCATGTATGACTACGGACTACATTTTAAGACCTGCAAAATTTATTAGGAATGTGCATTCATTATCATGCTTTTGGTTCATTAGCACACCTTGTAAAAATTAGGGGTCCTTTTACTAACATGTAGTAAGTGTTTGCAAAATTAAGATGCAATAAGTGCAAACCCTGTGCTAAATAGGCAAGAGGCATGCCCAGCATCTGCCCTACATCTAGCGCATAGAACAGACACTTTCCACACAGGTCCTCAGTCCCTGATAGGTAGCATGGGAGCTCCCACACTACCTGCCAAGATAGAGAACACGGACCTGTAACCAAAATCAAGGAAAAGAACAAACACATGCGACTGCAATGTTCTGTCCAACCCAAGACCCAATTGCACCCTCCACCAACCAAAGGCCCTGATCTGAGGCCCCCCAACACCCTCCACTGATAAAAATTCCCCCAATCTGATCTCCCATCTGGCAACCTTTCGAACAATCATCCCTGGAAAGCAACCTGACATTCCAGCCCCCCAAGACCCCTCACCTCCAATCAGCCCCTCCACAAGGCCCAACTCTGGACCCTCCCCCATGCCCTTGGTCTTTCCTGGAGGCTCCCTGGTGGTCTCAATGAGAATGGGACAGGAGCGGTCTCCGTATCCTCCAGTCCCCATATCCTCCTGTCCCCGTATCCTCCGGTCCCCGTATCCTCCTGTCCCCGTATCCTCCTGTCCCGTATCCTCCGGTCCCCGTATCCTCCGGTCCCCGTATCCTCCTGTCCCAGTTGCTGGTGGCTGACAAAATGGCAGTTCTGAGCCCTAACAGTAGTACCGCGAGACTAATACTAGGAGTCAAAGCTGATATTTTGTCAGCTGCCAGCAGCCAGGGCAGGAGAGGAGTGGACTACTCCTGCCCCATTCCCACTGAGACATCTAGGGGGCCTCCAGGGAGGACTCAGAAGGAATGGGGCTCTTGAGGTGGCCTTAAGTGCTGTCATGCTATCAGCAGTCATGATAGCTAGCATGTAGCAATATCCTACATGCTAGCATTGGCCAGCAAAAACATTCTTTGCCCCAAAACTCTATGAGTAGTTAGTGTAGGATTTTTACTGTGCTGGCTATTCTTAGAGGCATATTTACTAAAGGTTAATGTGTGCTAAGTAAAGTTATTGCATGCTAAGTGCTGCAAAGGCCCATAGAAATGAATGGGCAGTGGCAGTACTTAGCGTGTGTTAACCTTTAGCAAACATGCCCCTTGGTGTGCAGTAGTGCTTACTGTGGATCATTATCACATGCTAAACCTTGCGGTAATCGCTACAGCATTTTAGTCAAGAGCCCCTTAGTGTGCACAAAATCTATTTAAGGCATATCAGCCTATGAATTAACAGGCATAAAGTTAATTTTCACACATTTGAAAAGTTCTAACATGCATTAAATAATGTTTATTTTAAAAATATTTGAAATGAACTGAGAAAACATCCGAAAATCAGGAAAAAAAGTCTAAAAATGATCCCAAAATGAAACTTTTTCCAGGCATATCCCTAATATATATCTGAGATGAATAATAATCCATTTTTAAAAGCAAATTTGGGTCCTTTATCTACTGTTTGAAAATCGACAAGGTTACATTACAGGAAATTTAGGTCTCCATTATAGGTGTAGCGTCATTTTGAAATGATCCAGAAACATCCATGATATTTGCTATGGGGATTATTCTGAACCACAAATAAGTCACCTGTATGTGCAGGATCAATGTGCATCTCACACATTCAGGTGCCTGGATGCCCCAAAATCATATTCTGAACCTTTGCAACCCTGTACGTACATGGTACTTAAACGGGGATTGCAGAACGTGGGCGGGAAGGGGCGGAACAGAGGCGTGGCCAGCCATGGAGCTGTGTGAAGTGTATTCCGATCACACCTGTGTATATCTGCAGGCGGCCCTGCAGACGTCCAGGTTATACCTGCAAAAACGTGGAATAAAGGTAGGACTTAGAAATATTTCTGCTCTTCGCCCCAATGCAGCCATTAGTGGTAACTGGATGTCTAACCTATGTGGTGCACTGGTGTGACTGCCGTCTGGAAAACCACATCCTGCAGTGTTATGGAACAGAAAGCAAAGGAGAGGGAGGATGTAAGTCAAAGAAGCAGAAATAAACACCCCCCACAACTCTATGCACTGGTGCTCAATCTGGACATGGTGGCATTTGCTGTGTGAGCTAAAGGGGCTCAGCTAGGGTGCCCTACCAATGCCCACGTCGTGGATATGATACTGGTGAGTGAGTCCTAGGACCCCATGTGAACATGTAAGCCCAACCATTGGTGCAATGTGCAGCAACCAGCTAGCTGGAGTGTTGTGCTCCACACAGTGGATTTCTGTAATATGCTCTATGCAATGTGCACAGTTCCCTGGTGCAGATGAGATCTTATGTAACTCCTATTGGAACAGTATACTGGGGATATCTTACGCCGGTGGCTACATGGCACATATCTTGTGTACAGGTCACTGTTGCGGTTGTTTACATACATGGGCCTATGATTTGCGATGTGCATATGGGGTTTGACCCTTGAGGCTGATATTCTGGAAGGGCTGTTTGGATGTACTGCAGCTCTGTAGCAGATTGAGGTTCACCATTGTAGTTATCGTGTATGTAGGAAGCCAAATAGAAATGCAGTGAGCAGGTATGATGCTAGATTGGAAGTACCGATTGCTATAGTTTCCTATCCATCAGCTAAGACATTTGGTGCTGGCAATTCTTTTGGCAGACGGCTGTTTCTGTGGGGCTGCAAGTGAGAGTGCGTGTGTGTGCGTGGGGGGGGGGGGGGTCTAGATTGCTCATCCACATAACTGAGGGGGGGAGAGGGACAGATATGCCTGGCAGGTACCTGGACCATAGGGCTGTGTGCAGCCTCACCAGGTGCCAGTGCATACAGGCAGCAGTGCTCAGGACGGTTCCGCAATCACTTCCCTATCCAGACACTTCCCTGTCACTACTCAGGGGACCTCAGAGAGTGGGTGTGCAATCTTGCAAAGCGCAGTACGCCATTCCCAGGTGCACCAGCATTGGTCCCTACAAATGTGCACGGAATACGGTGAGCGTGGGGACTTACAACGCCATTGTCGGCATATATCCTGTCATCAACCCCCCCTGGTGGCCAGTGGCTGTAAGGATAGGTTGAGCATATTATTATTTTCTGGGAGTTGAGGGCTCTTTTAAGGCCAAGGGTATCTTGGTCTTTGTAGTCCTGCTCCTTATGTGAATAAATTGTGTATACCAAGTAGAGGGTAAATAAGGCTTTTATTTCCCTTTTAACGCAAAAGGTTCGCTGAGATACAGAAATACAGAAAGTCCTTCTTTTCAGGCTTCCACCACAACATAAGTAAAGAGGTAAACTGTTACAAACTTCACAGTTGCTTGTAGGATTTAACCCAGGATTCTTTCAAACTTTAGAGCAAAACAAAGAAGTGAACATTCCTCTTTCATTCTGCACAAACATGAGTATTCTCAAAGCAATGTCTGTATAACTCACAGTTTAGGGAGTGATTCAAAACTGCCCGCAATACAAATGGAGCAATCCATTAATTCGTCTTGAGATAAGGGAATAGGGTCCTCAAGCGCTATCTGCATGGGATCTGGGTCATTGTTATCTCCCTCTGAATTGGAGCTTTCCCTGGCCGCTATAGTTTGCCCGTCACTGTTTCTGTTCCCTTGTTTCCAGTAAGGCTGTTCTAGGGCTCTCAAATAAGCATGGCTTATTCCTATGCCCTTACGTCCTGGCTTATAAAACTCTGGCCTGCTTCTTTTCCTTTCAAACTGGATATCTGCTTTACAAGAGCTTCTAGGAGCTGAGCTTCTCTTTATGAATAAAGTGTCACCATACCTTGGCTTCCTGTAGCCGGTATAACTGGAGTTTTCCTTCTCAGGCACTTCTCTCAGGACACAGTCTCTTTGGCAGACTTTCTCTTGGAACTGCTTGACCTTTCTGTAGCCTAGGAAAACCTGGTGAGGAATCCCGCTTCCTGGTATAGGTAACTCTGCTATCAGTACCTTTCCTTTTGGAGCCTTTCAATCCTGTTTCAGGGTCTTCTGGTGAGCATAGGCCTCTCTCCAGGTATGGCTCTCTCCTTCTGAGCTCTTTACCTCTGAGGTCTCCTGCTACCAAGCCTTTCTCTGGACTGACTCTCCACAGCCCGTCTTTCTCTCTGGCTCTTTCTGCTCCTCTTCCAGCTCCTGCTGTCCTTGTTGTGCTGCTTGTCTTGGCTGCACTGCTTCACCTGGCTGGGCTGCTGTTCCTGGCTGTCTCAGCTCCCCTTCTCCTCCTACTTCCCGCTCCTGCACTAGCCTTCTGCTTATAAAGGCATTCCATGTTTGAGTTCCCCGGGCTACTTTTCAGGTGCAGCTGATTAACTTCTGCAGAATCATCAGCCGGGTGTGTTAACTCAGCCTCTGTAAGTTTTCGCCTGCTCCCTCTAGCTGCACTGCAGGGCAATTGCATCTTCTGCACATCATTTGTTTTGTGAAAGAAAGCGTTTTTTTCTAAGTCTTCACTTTCATTAGCATCCGCTCTATGACAATCCGTCTTCGTATGATGTAGCACTGTGTGCAGACAGCTCCTAGCACTTTTATGTGGGCGATTCTGTACACACGGCTGCATCGATCCCGCATGTGCGGAACTGGATTCTGTTTCTGCACGTTTCTATTTGGATGTGCCCACTGCTCGGACGTGCACCTTTGTGGGATTGGCCTCTATATCATTTTGTGTCATTTTGCATTCTAAGCAATACAAAAAGAAGTAGCACAATGTTGTTCTTGTTGTTTATGTCGTTTTAGTGCATGCTAAACTGCTACCGCCATGGTAAAGCTTTTCAGTGTGTGCTAAATGCACAATCAAGTATGCACACTGTAAAAATATTAATGGAACAGATCAACAAAACAAACGGAAAACACAATGAAGCAAAGCTTTCCCATGCCCACCTATAGCCTGTATTCCAATGTGGCAGAAGATAGTGCGGCGCTTCCTTCCGTTTCAGAGATGTCTCAGCTTTAGTGATTTGTCTTTTGAAAGACCGTGTTAACAATGCTCCGTCCCAGTAGCATAACGCTAATTACGAATTCAGTGGTGCCTGAATAGGACCAATCACTGTTTGTATGCTATCCGACAGATTCTGTAGCCAAGTTATTTTCTTTTGTCCAGATAACATTATCAAGCCAGGCTCCCGATGAAACTGTGCAAACTGATTTGGCTGATAGCTGTAGCACTCGGCTCTTGGGTACACAATGAAGACTCAGAAGTCATGACCAAGGCCTGCAAGTTTAAAATTTCCATCTTATCAACTATGACCATATCTCTTTAAGTGCTTTCCACAGGATATGATCTGACACACACATACATACATGCACCCACACTCACACACCCTGCACATGCTCGCTGGAGATCACATCCGGTTCCGTACATTTCAACCTAGTTTCATTGAATGCCAGAAAAAAAACACTTGCACACATCTAAACCACTCAATATCATCTTAAACCCTAAAATGTCTTCATTTGTCTCTGTTTATAGCTCAGTGGGTGTCTCCGCCCTCAGCACAACTGCTTGGCAGTTCTGACCAGGGAAGTCAAGAACGAGCCTTTGGGTGGGAATTCTCAAGGACAATCATAACACAGAAGCTGTCCATATTTAATACGGCTTCAAGGTCAGCTATTGTTCTGGCATGCTATAAATAGATGCTTGTAAAGGAAAAAAAAAATTACTTTCACAGAATCATTTTTTTTAGCTCAGGTTAAAAAAATACACTGAGAAATAGCTTAGAGGAAAATCTTGCTAACAGCAGTTGTTCGCATGTAGTAAAAGGTGCATGCCAGTGACATTATAAATCATTCCACATTTTTCTTTTAAGTCTGTTATTTGACAATATGATAGTTTCACATCTACTGAGATTAGTAGCATTTCATTATTATGACAATGAATTGGTTCCTGAAGTTCAATTTAATGTGTAAGAATGATCTTAACATCCACTATGGCTCCGATTCTGTTCCGCCAGCACATGCAACCCCGTTATCTGCCTTCACCGTATGCCACCTCCTGGCCCACTGTGGGGGATGGGAGTGGCACGGAGGTGGAGAGTGGGTGGAGCATGGGCTGGACCAACCCTGGACGTACAGGGCTGGTTCCGGTGACAGCTCTGTACGTCCAGAGATCGCTGGGAAGAGAGATGAGATCATATATGTTTGTTTTTTTTCAGGATTCTTTTAATATTTCTGTTTTGCCAGTTTTTTCTTTGTCAATCATGCAATGTGATTTTCCCGTGTCCTGGATCCAGAATACCCATAGAAGCCTCAGTGGTAGTGGGCAGGCACAGAGCACTTCCACTCAAAGCCAAAAGACAACACGAGACAGCCCCCAGATTTATGTCACAACTTAAAGGTAGATTCTGTGGCGATAATTAGAACCTTCTACAGTGACATTTCTGAAATTCCACAGCAATTATGTCATGTATTTGAATAGATTTGCATATTAAATGTGTTACTTTATCATTTATTTTTACTAAAAATAGAGAGGTAGATATTTAAGAGTGCAGTCAGAGTTTTTTTAAATGCCAGTTGCGGCAGTTAAATATAAGGGGTTATTTCAGAAGTCCTAGTCATGCTTTGGATGTTTGAAAATGGGCATGGAGGCTTCTAAAGAATGCAGCGACCCCGGAGTCATTTTAGAAGCTGGCTTTGTAAACATCCCCAGGGCGAAGATGTCCAGGTCTGAACGGGGGGCATGAAAAAGGCATTTCAAGGGCATTTCCAGAACTTAGACGTCCTTACATGAGTTCAGAAATGCCCTGCGTGCCCCGAGCCGCATCCAGTCTGATGCCTGCTGCGAGCACGAATAAGCATGAGAAAAGTGCTGGTTTTGTCAGACAGACTTCTGGAAGGTATTGAGGAGGTACACTCATGCCCCCTATAATTTCCAGGCTGATAGCGAATGCTGATGGGGAATAAGGGCTCATATTTTCATGTAGCTACGCCGCTGGATATCCCTTATGTTAGCTTGTATGAGATGAACGGCACCGCTCCATGCTTTCCTACAGTGGGCATCTATGTTACTAAAATCGGGCAAAGACGGACATCCCTGGCATTTCTCTGCACGTTCTGCCCCGGACGTCCCAGACTGCACTTGGATGCCCTTTCTAAAATCCCACTTCATATGTATATTCAGCACCACAATCCTGATGGTGAAAAGCAGTGAATATATATTGTTTTGTTTTGTTTTTATTTCATTTATTATTTGACCTGTTTCATTTACTTAGAAAAAAAACTCAAATAAATTGCATTTAAAAAAGCAAACAGCCTCTTCAAACGCAGATCCCATCTTGTTCACAACCCAAACCACTAGGGGTGTACAAGGCCAAAAGTTTTTGTTTAAAATTAAATTTTAGTGATTTTTCATGTGGGTTTTTGTTTTCATTTTTTGCACATATTCATCTTATTTACACTGCATGCTGCAGCCTTTTCCTTCAAGCAAATCAATTGCTCACATGTTAATTCATAGGTATGTGTGTGTGCGAGCAATTTGCATGAACTTTTCATTTGTAAACATCCAAACAAACCTGAAATGCACATCCCTCCTCACCACTCACTACCCTTCTCTGCTGCCCTCTCCATTCTCATCCTTCCCTTACTTATGGATAGGAGGAAGAGAGCACCTCCTCTGCTGCCAGTAGCCAGATTCATAGATCAAGGGGGTCATTTTAGAAGCGCTGTTCATGATTTCCATGTCTGAAAATGCCCCGTCAGACATGGAAATCACACGGACAGCCACAGAGCCATTTTACAAAGCCCCAAATCTACACTTGTCCTGTGCAATCACATCCAAGTCGCATGGGAACATGCTGGGCACATGGTCAGGACAGACCGAAAGAGACGTGTGCACCTGATTTTAGACTTCGCTGTATGTCTCAATTCCTTGACAGAGATGTCCATGGCTGTATCTGCATGAATAGGACTCTGAAAAGTGCTCATTTCAGCAAACCAACAACTGTAAGGAGAAGAAAGGAAGGCCCTCTCATTCTCCCAATATTTTTCGCTGCTCCTGTGTCGCTACACATCCCCATCTTCAAGATGGCAGGCTGTGATGTGTACGTGATTGGAGAGGCATGAGCACATTCTGAAACAAGCTGTGGGCACATTTATATTCCCAGAATGGCAAACGTCCATATCTGACGTGTGAAGGTTTCTAAAACCGTGCAAAAACCTGCACGTCTGATCCATTACTCTGCATGTCGTCATTCCTCCTTTTATTTCTCAGACACATGTATCTTTAAAGGTGGGTACTGGCTGATTTTACAAGGTGCTTACACATGCCCATCTTCTCTACTGCCCCTCCCACTAATTTTCAGACATTTTGGGGGATGTTTACTAAAGTGCGGTAAACGTGAATAACGCGCATTGTATGACGTTAACGACTGTAAGTGTAGTATAATGCGCATAATCACGCACCAACGGCCGTTAACGTCATACTACGCGCGTTAACTGTAGTTAACGATCGTAAAGCTCCGCGGCGCGTTAAAACAGCGCAGAAGGTGGAGAGTGGGCGGAGAGAAGGGGTCAATGGGCGGAGAGTGGGCGGGGAGAGGCTCCCCTCATACTAACGCGCTGAATTCCTGAGCTCAATTCCAACGCGAATGAAAACCTGTCGTTAAAGGCATATTAAAGGGAAGAGAAACCATTTCCGTCAGCAATGTACAGCAAAACCGGGGAAACCTACTAAACGTGAGCAGTGTGATACATGTGCAAAGACCAAAAGTTCACATAAAACCTTAAGAATGACCACAAGAAACATTGTAAAAAGCACAATTCAGCTGGGCAACAGTAATAGCAATGGGCAACAATGAACAACACTCCCTGGAAAGCACCAAAGAAAGAAATAATGTTTGGAAGGGTCTACGCTCCGTAGACCCTTTCAAAGATCATTTCATTGTGATGGAGCTTTCCTGGGAGTGGTGTGTAATGTTGCCCAATGATATCATTGTTGCCCAGCTTGGTTATGGGTGTTTGCCCCTTTTTTTGAGGTCTGTTTTGAGGTTTATGTGCACCTTTGTCTCCATACAAGGTAAATGAGCCCACAGTAAACCTGTGCAGAGCAGGGTTTCTGACTCGTCAGGCCGCTTTAACTAACTCCAGGGACTGCACCATCTCTGTGGCCACAGTGTGGTGCAACAGACACAGCCAGTGCCTGTAAGACCAGAGGGTCACAGGTTCAAATCCCAGCTGGGGCTCCTGCCAACCCAGTCCCCATAGTTTTACCCACCACTAAACAGTGATAGTAAAGACACCCCTTTATTGCAGAGAACATACGCATAGTTAATACGCCTATATTATACCACACCAAACACAGACACCAGAAACAGGCGCATTACCCAGAGCAGAGTCTCGCAATTGCAGTCCTGGAGGGTCCCACACCATTCAGGTTCCATGCTGCCTCTAATAAAGATGCCTGTGCTGCATATCTATGCACCACCCCCATGGTATGCAGATGTAGCTCATGCATATTTATGAGGGACAGCATGAAAACCCGAACAGGTTTGGAACACCAGGACTGGAGTTGGGGAACTCTGCCGTAAAGCAGCAGCCAACAGGGCCAGACACACCCACAGGCCCCATTGGCCAATGCCTCCTGGAGAAGCAGGACATTGGGCCCTGCCTGTATCTCCCAATACTAGCAGTTGCATACCTTAGCAATGCCACCCTACACCTGGGTATATGGTACACAGCTATCAAACGTTTCCTGTGATAACTGGCAGATATCAATTCCTACATTAAGCACAGTTTGCTCAGTGAGCTCCACCATAACAATCATTCTGCTGTCTGTGGTGTGTGCTGCAGATCTGGTCTCTGACAGTGCGTACCACCATGGGGAGTGACCCCCAACAGTCTTGCGTACAATATCCATGCCTGAACTGTGCTCAGGACTGGTGTGGTGGGTATGGCTGCTGAACACCTCTATAGTTGCACAATGCTGGCATAGGTGTGGGGGTGTCTGTCTGTCTATCCAGTGTGTGGTGGCTGCAAACACCTTCTACAGCCCACACTGCCAGCAATGTTGCCAGTAGTGAGCTGCCAATGTGCATAATGAGGAGCAAGGTACCATGGGTATAGGCCGGACAAGGTGGCCTGGCCAGGGTGCATCTGCACAGGGCATAGGGCAGTGACAGGCACATCTTAGTGCCCGGCCACCACCTACACAGACAGGGTGACCTCAGTATGTCCTGCTGAGAGATCACTCTCACCCTGACTGTGCAGTGACCACAGCATGGCTAGGCACCCCCCTAGTGCTATATAGTATTTCTCTCATGTGATAGATATGGGTTTCCTTTTGGGGCCCAGTCACTGATTTATCTGCTTGCTGTGTATGCTGACATCCCAGTTCTGGGCGCATGCATTATGGACTAACTAGCAGACTGTTTGCAGCTGGTATGTGTCTTGATGGAGTGGCTTGCAGGGTGCAGTGACTGATGACTTGCTGCAGGAGTATATCAGATAGTGGTGGGGTGCAGCTTACCATATCCAGGCCTGATGTCTGTCTGCGTACAGAGCTGCGGTGCCTGCCCTGTGGGGTGTCTGTTCCTCACCAGAACTGGGGTTGATGTTCCTCTCTACTGCCACCTTTGCAGGGAGGTAGAAGGTGGATCTATTGTTAGGAGACCCTGTTTGCACTTGGGAGGGGGGGTACATGGGCCACCTAGGGGTCCATGGGGGCTACACCTGACTACAAGGTGTTTGTGCAGAAACTACCTATCTCGCACATTAACACTGCTTTGGACCTGCGCCATGGCCTCTTTCAGCCATGGACGGTGCTGTGGACCTGGTGCTGGGCGCCTCACTGCACCCTCAGGGTGAGCACAGTACCCGCACAATGTGACGGTGTGTAGCTACTCTGTGCCAGTACAACACACGGTCAGTACCCCCCTACCAGGCCGAGGTGCTATGGGGGTGCACATGGTCACTTCCCCCTACCAGGCCGAGGTGCTGTGGGGGTGCATTCCCCATGGTGTGTATCTGTGGACAGCTGATTTGCATGTGCAGTGCATCATGGGTGTGACTGGCACAATCCAACCCTGGGAAGATCCAGCGCCTGCTCTCAGGCTCTGATAAACCATAGGCCATCACACGTACATCTGTTAGCATAGTGCATAGGTGCAAGACACCCTAAAGTGTCTGTACTATAAGGTGCCCACGCTGGTAAAAACACACGTACCCACGCACGATTGTACGCACGTACCAATGCACGTACCTACGCACGGGGCTACGCCCGTAACAACGCACGCAGCCACGCACGTACCAACGTACATGGCTATGCGCACTGCGAGAGTGTGTTTCACTAACAACTACTGAACGTAAAGAAAAACATGCCTCCTCATTCCCTATGTAATGTACAGGGTGCTGCCTGGGACAGCATTCTGCGTTAGGCACACTGGGGACTCGAACCCATGCTGTCTGTAACAGCGGTGAGTACACTAACCATTGTGCTACAGCTCTGTTTCAATGATTTGTGTCTGTACGCCTTCATATGATTAACGCGCAGTAACGCGCCACGGTGCCCTGTACCGCTCGTTAGTTTTTGGAACGCGCGTTAGTCGTTACGATGTCCCACCCATGTCCTTTTTTGGCTTTCCTTTCACTAACGCGGCTCCTAATGCGATTTGCACTAACGCAGTTTAGTAAACATACCCCTTTGTCTTGGATGTCCTAGATTTCACCTATATGGCCTCTCTAAAAATGTGCTTTAAACTGAATGGAACAGCACAGTATAATAAGATTCAAAGCTGGGCCTAGGACTGCAAAGTAGAAAGATATGGTTGAAACCACCAACTCTCTCTCCGTATTGTCTGTGGGTGTCAGCAGAGCTTGGAGAGAGGTTGCAGGTGCCCACATGCCTATTGTCTCTGGCGCTCTCCTCTTGTGCTCAGACTCCATGGTTTCCTGTGATTCCATGGGGACTGGGAAATTCTGTGACAAGGATCAGATTTTGTCATCTTGGCTGCCACTGTGGGATCACAGGAAACCAGGAGATCTGATCATAATTAAGGTCTTCTATGAAAAGCCCAAAAAATGTTTCTCTTTACATAAAAGAGATTTGTATTTTTTTTGGCCATTTTATTTTTCTGTTAAGCAATTACTGTAAGTACCATAGACTAAAAATATTTTTTGTTGATTTAAAGAAGCAGGTAATTGAAAGCTTAATTTTTCTGTAGCTGAATTTACCAGTTTGAAGCATGGAAACTGAAAAACTGCTAGTTTGCTATAATGGAAGCAACATTTCGTAATATGCTAATCCATTTCTGAAAGTAATTTATACCTGCTGTGTTAATTTGCTTCTAAGAACCCACTTTATATCTCACATTGAGACTGGAACTGAAACACCAAGGCTGAGACATGCTCAGTACCAGATGTATTTTAGTAAAGATTCTGCCGAACGTGGAGCCTTTTGTAAAATACATGTGGGACTGCGCATGGATTTCCCCTCATGTTCAGAGAGAAGAGGCATTTTATAAAGCTGCATATGGGAAAACTGAGTATAACATGGTAGCTTCAACATGGAAGTGCCAGAACATCCATGTGGAAGTGCCGACCCTTCTATGTGTAGCAGGGCCATTTTGCAAACCAGTGGGGGTTATTGTAAAAGTCTTGGTCATGATTTGGCTGTCCAAACCACTGAGACATCCCTAGAACCATTTGACAAATGGCTTTTAGGAATGTCTCCAGTGCAGGGACGCCCAAGTAAGCTGAGGGCATGGTGGAGGCATTGCAATGAACTTAGACAGAAGCATTGGGAGATCTGTGACCTTGCCCAAGTTTAGACTTGCTCCAGGGATTGAGAGTGTTTTTCTGGCTGTAAAACACTGAAAGGGTGTAGAGAATTTGGAGGGTTAAGTGATTTGCCCAAGATCATAAGAAGCAGCAGTGGGATTTGAACCCTAACCTTTCTGGTCCTTGACCCAGTACTCCAACCATTAGGTTATCAGCCATCCCCTGTCTTGACTATGCTTCTGGGATGTCTATGTAGACATCCCCATAAATGTCCATATTGGCCACCTCTACATTTGTGAAATCGTGCCTGAAGTTGGTTGTGCTTGCTTTCTTTTTAGCTGTTGCAGCTTAGATGTCCCCGATTGCACTTAAATGTCATTTGTTAAATGTGCCTTCATATGTATAAGTGCCACCAATTAAGCAGTGAAACTGCAATTTGTGCTAATTTTCATTTTGGTAGAAGAAATAAAATGAAGTGGATGAAAAAGATTAGTTCCCTTAATCTCTCATGTAAAGCCCTAAACAAAATGAGCACTTTGTAAATCCAAACGTGGAAATCTTTAGACATATGCCTGGATCTGCTTTGTAAACTGGGGCATGCACATGTAGAGTTTTGGACTGCCCAATGCATTCCCAAGCTATGCCTCCACCATGCCCCCTCCATGCCCCTTTGAAATCTCTATGTAGTATGGACAGCTGCATGTAAATAGTGGCTTTCTGAAATCGCAGATACATGTGCATTCCACGTGTAAATGTCGCTATTTACATGTGGAGATGCCTGTAAAATAACCCCTAATTACCATATTCATGCACATTACCATGGCAACCTTCTGCATATTTCCTTAACAAAAATTTAATTTTGGTTGTCTTTTTATCTGTCATTAAAGTGTCAGATCCATATTCCGTGTGATAAAATAGGTTACAGATCTGTAAGCAAAACACAAAAAGATATTGTAGAAATGGACAGATAAAGGGATACCAGAATCCCCAATATGTAATTGAAGATGGATGAATTTCTTGTGTTTAGAAGTTTGACTTTTCACCTACTTCCTCTTAAATAGAATAGGATGTCATGATCATGAGTTCTGTGTAACCGTCTTTAAAATAGATGGAACATTGTTAACGCAAGCATAAAGGGTAAACATAGGCTATGAACTGTGCAACCATAGTTCATTGTACAGTCACTGCTGACAAAACATAATTTTTGCAACTTTTGCAATTATAAATAATTTTGTCATAATCAAGTAAATTTCATCTAATACACTGTAATCAGATCTTACTCTGTAAAAAAAACTTTGGCGACACCTTGTGTTATTTCATGGTTATAATAAATGACTGTTACTTCCCCTTTTTTCTTTAATAAAAGGAGCTTTTTAGGAGGAAGAATTTGAATTCAATAAGCGTGGAACTATGCATGTCCATAGACAGTTTATTGTCTTCCCTCTGAGCTCAAAGAAAATAGCACTTGTGTGTGTGATTGTGTTCTGTATTACTCTCTGCCTGTTTCTCACTGTTTGAGGACCAGAGACCAAAAAGAGCCGTGGTATTGTGGCCAGATCACGGAGTTTTCTTCAGATATAAGAAGGCAGGTTTGTAGCTCTTTATGAGAAAATAAGAAAATAAAAAGGAAAATAGTGATATTATTTAACTGAATTTGAACTGAGTATTTATATCTGTTACCTCATTTGACAAGACTTAAAAGCTATCAGAAAACAAACATTTTGTGAATATTTTGTCAGTGCATCAGAGCAGAAAGGCAAAATACTGAGTAGTACACAAATATTTTGGGTACTGGCATGAGAAAAGCATAATGGATGAAGAGGTAGTAAGACAGCATCCTGGGTACCATATTCTAGGGATTGTGCTGTCATTTTAAACCAACATGAAGATACCAGCAATATTGGCTGTATCATTCTGCATCATTTCTGAACTGAAATGACAGAAAATAACTAATTACATTTGGGGGGGGGTCTTTTACTAAAGAGCGCTATGATCAATGTTCCCTCTAATTTTCTGTAGGCTGTGTGCGCATAAAATATCAGCTGTGCAGCTTTTGAAGGAAGGTTAAATTTTTTGTGCGGCACATAACGACACTCGGAGTTCTATACTTTAAAATGTGACTACACGTCAGAATACAGTATGTACACCACATTGATTGCACTAGATAATATTGTAGAACTTGTGAAAACCGTAAATACACAACAACTTTTAAATTTTAGGATGTCTGTGTTGTTTTCTTTCAGAATCAGAACCGTAATTTTTGTGCGCTCTGTTATAAAGCATGTGCGCTCGCTCGGCGAGGTGTGTGCGCACGCACACGCGCACAGCTTAGAGGGAACAGTGGCTATGACGTTGCACCTAAATTGCTGATAATGCTCAAAACCAAAGAATGCTAGGAGCAACACCGCCATGTTAAATGTCAGGGGCGTGGAAAGCATATTCGCAGCAGTAACGTAATGTGCCCCTGCCCTATCGCAGTCTAAAATTAGTGTGGAAGCACTTACCTCCACCTATGGAGGTAGTGGCACATGCAACCTGTGTAAATCAAGTTTTATTATTTATTTATTTTATTTATTTAACATTTCTTCTATACCGCGCTATTAAAATCAGCGCGGTGTACATCGAACAAAAACACTACAATGTATACAAACAACATTGAGTTTACAAAGAACAGGGAAATGAACATGGGAACGAAACCAGGGAAACTAAATACATATTAACTCGAAACTATGTACAATACTCTAAAATAAATGGGTGTTGCATTGATTTTGCGAAGATGAAGATTAGTGGTTGGTTGGGCTTGAGTGGGGACTACCTATTATCTGTGGTATTGCCGTGCAGGGGCGGCTGGGGTATGAGGGAAGCTTGCAGGTTGTGCTTCTATCACTGGAAGTTTCTGGGTAACATTTTGTGAACAGGTGGAGTTTTAAGGCTTTTCTGAATAGGATGAGGCTTTTAATACCACGGATTTCATGGGGGAGGGCATTCCAGTTTAAAGGGGCGAATATGGAGAAGGCTCTGTTAGAGGTAGCCTTTGTGCACGTGGTCATTAGCTTGCAAATGCCTTGCAGTTAGCATGGGGTGCGCTGTCTGCATGACACTCACTCTGCCCACTCTCCAGCCCTAACCAACCCACTTGCAACCCCAATGCACGTTGCACAGCACAGCAATTGGGCCATGCTCTCTGTGCTAGCCCTGCACTAAGAGTATGGGTCACAACGTGGGGTTAGTACATGCTGTAACCCGTGCTAACTGCTTAGCGCTCTTTAGTAAAAGGTCCCCTTTGTTCTGTGTTTTTAGCATGCGCTGAAGTGCTTTAGCACACACAGGACTACATTTAATAAAATCCATTATGTTAAATCACGCTAACGCCATTAATGTGTGCTATTAATAAATAGGCCCCATTGTTAAAAATGGGGCCTGCAGTAACTAACATGCACATTAAGAGTGTTAGCGCACACAGACACAGTAATGCACTTTAGTAAATCTAGCCCAAGCTGATAGAAACAACTCAAACTTTGATTACACGATGCACCTTAGAAACCACCACCCAGGAAAAAGATTTAGGCATCATGGAAGATAACATGTTAAAACCCTCCGCCCAGTGTGCAGCGGCAGCCAAGAAAGCAAATAGAATGCTAGGAAAGGAATGAAGGATAAAACAAAAGATATTATAAATCCTCTGTATCGCTCCATAGTTCGACCGCACCTTGAATATAGTGCACAATTCTGGTCGCCGTGTCTTAAAAAGGAATAGCAGAATTAGAAAAGGTACAGAGAAGAGCTACCAAAATGGTAAAGGGGAAGGAAAGATACCCCTATGAGGAAAGGCTTAAAAGGTTAGGGCTCTTCAACTTGGAAAAGTGACGGCTGAGGGGAGATATGATAGAAGTTTATAAATTTATGCATGGAGTGGAATGAGTAAACGTAGATTGGTTGTTTACACCATCAAAAAGTAGAAAGACTAGAAGTAGTGGTTCCCAACCCAGTGCTCGGGTTACCCCAGGCCAGCCAGGTTTTCAGGATATCCACAATGAATATGCATGAGATAGATCTGCATGCATTGCTTCCATTGTATGCAGATTTAGCTCATGCATATTCATTGTGGATACCCTGAAAACCTGACTGGCCTGGAGATACCCAAGGACTCGGATGGGAACCACTGGACTAGAGGACATGCAATGAAGCTCCAATGTAACCCAATTAAGACTAATAAGAGAATATTTTTTTACTCAATGCATAATCAAACTCTGGAGTTCATTACTGGAGGATGTAATAAAAGTGGTTAGTGTAGCTGGGTTTAAAAAAGGTTTGGACAAGTTCGCGGAAGAAAGGTCCATAAACCATTATTAAAGAGGACCCGGGAAATCTACTGCTTACCCCAGGATGAGCATTGTGGAACCTGTGTGCCTTTTTGGGAACTTGCCAGGTGCTTGTGATGTGGACTGGGCCCACTGTTGGAAACAGGATACCGAGCTTGATAGACCTTGGTCTGACCCAGTATGGCACTTCTTATGTTCTTATACTGCAGTAAACCAGTTTTATAAAGTCATTCCCACGCATATGTGGCCACATCTACAAATAAATGACCTCTTATAAAATATCAGTCCGGGCAAAAGTTCTTATTTTGGCATGAAGGCGCAGACGTTGCTGCTAGGCGTAACCAGGGGAATGGTCTGGACAGGGTTCACGCATACACATGTAGATTATAAAATACCTTAATCTATACGCATAGGTGCATAATCCACATGAGTCTATTTATGAGCAGATGTAAATGATCTCACCTACATTCAAGGCGCGCTCTCTGCCACAAACACATAAAGACAAGCGGGTGTCTATCCTCGGCATCTGGTTATAAAATGACCCTTCATATTCCCAAAATAAAAGAATATATCATGACGCGGACCCTTACCATATTCTGGGTAATTAGGCTACACGGCAACGCCTGTTAACTTTTAACATTAAATGAAAATGCTTCTGTTATTGTTGAAAACATTAGCTTCTGCTGCTTCCCCTTTTTAACTTTAATGTATTTTGGTTTTCTTCTGTTTCGGTGGTGTTATATTTAAGGTAGAAAGAGGGCATTGAAAAGCCATGTTTGGGACGTATAATGGTGCAGCTTCTGTTCATCTTATCTTTTTTCAGAAACGTGTTTTTGATTGTGTCACATGGGTGTCTTCTTTGCCAGTAGAGACACACATGCTGGGCAAGTCGAAACAGATGGTTCCTGCCCAGTCATCTGCTCTCACTGTTTCTGCTGAAGGAGCAAGTCTTCTAAAGCAGTTGCTAGTCTGATGCTGAGCCAAGTTCCTCCTAAAGCCTTCTTCAGCAGCTGTGCAGAAAACAAAAGATATCGCTTATCTCTGGCTGTTTAGGAGCTGGATCTCAGTTGCCCATCCCTTAAATGCAGGTTCAGAGTGGTCTGAAGAATCTGATAGCACTGCCTGCACTGCCTTTTGCAGTTAGAGAACCAGATTAGACTTGTCTACTGAGAAAGCAGGGCATTGTAATCATAGTCCTACTGACTTGTTATTATGTAAAGGTGATCGTAAGTCTATGTCCTAAGAATAGGCTGAGTTTATTTTGACTTATCTGTGAGCTTATAATTCTTTTCTTAAGAGAAATTGGAACTATGAGTCAATTGTGCAATGGTGGGGGGGGGGTACAACCAGGATTGAATTTCCCCATTTCCCAAGTCCAACCAGGATTGAATTTCCCCGTTTCCCAAGTCCAGACTGTCATCTCCCTGGGTTGCAAAAAAGGAGGTGAAAATCCCTCCTAAGCTCTCTCTCCACCCACCTGCAGCAGCCTTCTCCCAAGTCTCTTACCCCACCTGCTCAGTCTTTACTGAAGAGGAACAATCACCAGTTGCTTTTGCCCCACTGGTGCTGTGGACCTAAGGCTAGCACCATTTAGCTGCATGGTCTGTACAGCCAGATGACACCAGCCTTGAGTCACCAAAGCAATTGTGAAATAGAGCATGAATGGGGCAGGAGAAACCGGAGATCATTCTTGCCCCAAGAAGACTGAATGGATGCAATTAGAGACTGGTAAGGGACACTCAGGGTGGATAGAGAGAAGATGCAGGAAGTTTTTCTTGGGGAAGGAGTTTAAACCATCTCTAGGCTGTGCCTGAGAAAGCAAGAGACATTTATCTGATGTCACTGACTCAGATGTCACCTGGAACTCAGAAACGTGTTGCAGACCTTTGGTTTGCAATGAGGTTTTCTGACTGAAAATCAGGTTCAGACACTCACAAAAATATAGGGTCATATTTACTATACATTTTCTCCAAAGACATTATCAGATCGCTATTCGGATGCCAAGGTTGTTGTTTGTTGTTTTGTTTTTTTTAAATGCTGGCTGCAGCTATGGTGTCAAATGTTGTCAGCACCCATCTTAAAAAATTAGCCCCTTGGTTTTCAGACTATCTCAGCCAATAGAAACACATACTCTGTAAGACCGAGTGGGCATGGTGAAAGACGCAGTTGGATATGGATAGGGAGCAATATGACAAAACATTTCATACCTATCAAGACCACAGACCAACCCCCCTCCCCTTCCCCATGTACATAGGATTGTGTAATAGCACACGCTGTAAATAGCTCAACAGGAATCTACGGTACACCACCGCACATGCACGCACTGTATCACTGCATGAACACACATAAACCATTACTTGTTGATTGTTTGCTGTGTAGACCGCCTTGATTGAAGGAGAAGGTGATATAGAAATCCTTTAAAATAAATAAATAAATAAATATTGGTCACAATGTAGTACTGCAGGGTGAGCTTATTTCTCTTCGACCCTGTCTTGACCAGTGGAACTTTTTAACTCGGTTTGTAAAATGTTCAAGGTACCTAATGCCCTGTGTGGGTGTATCCCTACAGTGAATGAGTTTGGAAGTATTTACATTGCTCTAGCTCTAGACGAGCCTGACTTAGGTGAAGCCAAATGGAGAAATTTTGCAGTGCCATGAGCTTATTTTGGGATTTATTACCTGCTGGTTATGTGAAAGTGGCTTATGGTAACATTTCTAGATTTTTCTGCGATCTGATATGAGCTTCATTGCAAGCAAAGACCCTGATATGGACCTCTCCCATGCAAGTGCTCATATATCTCTGTGCCTTTGCTTGCGATAAGAAGATTTTGAGTTATTCCCTAGCGCAGTTAGATTCGGGCCAACGATACTTGAGTTGGCAATGATTTGTCAAGTGTGTTCAAGCAGACACTAGACATTGGGAAAGTTAACCCATGTTGGATCTTCATTGTTTGAATGCAGATAAGTGCAGCAAGACTACAGTGTTATGAGGAATGAACTCTTTCAGGATATTTCTCTTTTGGTGTGCTCTATTAAGAGTGTGTTTGGAGGAAACACTTTTATATGAAAAAATATAAAGAATTGAGAGCCAAGGATTATATAGCAGTGAAGACTGCATCAATGCAAGAATTAGCCCATTACAATTAATCTGGGCAATTGTGGAGTTGAATATAACCGATCTGGGCTGATTACTGAGGCTCTCTTTTCTTATGAATGTGTTTTTCTCTGAGGGGGTTCCTCTTATTGTGCTCGGATAGTGTGTTCTTTTTGATTTTGATATTATTCTCCACCTCCTATCTTTGGAAGGGTTCTTGTTTGTTGTGACCTTTATAAAATAAGGATGCCTTTTTGGCCATTACACTTAGGTGCCCCATGAAATCAAGCCCCATAAGGAGAAATCTTTTAGTAAACAGGATTTTTTGAATGCCAGTTTTCAGCCAAAATTCCATGAGAAGTTTGAATACAGCTAATGACTTGCAGTCACTACTGCCCTAAGCCACATTTGAACAGAAAGGTAAAAAGATTTTTTTTATTATTGTTTGAACTGCCAATTCCTTTACACCGCCCCTAGAGGACTGTATTTTTAAGTTTAAACTGAAGATAGACAAGGGGAAAGGATAATGCAAGGTGGCAATGTGAGATAGCCATTGACAACATTGTTGTTGTTAAGTGCCGTTGAGTCCGTGTCGACTCCTGGTGACCCTCTGGATAAACTTTGTTTGGTCTTCAGCCAAGTGGCTCATTGTTGACAGATTAGTATCCATAGCTGCTGTCATTGTATCGATCCATCTCATTGCTGGCCTTCTTCTTTTACAGTGACCTTCTACCTTGCCAAGCAGTATATCTTTCTCCAATGATCTCTCTCTTCGCATGATGTGTCTAAAGTATGAACGTCGAAGTCTTGTCATCTGAGCTTCTAAGGAAAGCTTAGGTTTGATCTTTTCTAGTACTGACTTGTTTGTTCTTCGGGCAGTCCATGGTATACACAGTATTCATTGCCAGCACCATAATTCAAAGGCATCAATTCTCTTCCTGTCTATCTTTTTTACTGTCCAGCTTTCACATCCATATGATGTTATTGAAAATACCATTGCTTGGACAAGTCGAATCTTTGTATGGAGAGAGACATTTCTGCTCTTGACAATCTTGTCTAGGTCCTTCGTAGCCATTGTACCATTATAGGGGGTCTTTTACTAAAGGGCATCAGCTGACAACGCGTGTTTTTTGGGACCCGTGTTGACAGCTAACAGAGGACTATGACAGTGCGGGACGATTCTAGCTCTGTCTAACTTGTGTTAGGGTTATGAGTGGGCAAAGAGTGGGCAGTTAGCATGACGTTCACACTGCACACTAACTGCATTAGTGTGGGATCAAATAACGCCACCTCAAAGGGTGGCATTAGGTGCACCCGGGCTAATACCACACGCGCTATGGGACAGGGCTTCATGTTAACTCCCAGGGAAATGAATTCCATGCCCGACAGTTAACGCAGAGGTATTGCACCTATTACACCATTGTTTTAGAGCCTTTGCCGCATTAGATACAACACCATAGCACCCTTTAGTTAAAGGGCTCCATAGTCTACCAAAATGAATTTTATTTTATATGTCAGATGAACCGGGTAATAAAATTGAACATAACCTGCAGAGACATGGCAACCGATTTTGTTATAATTGCATAGTTATCCAGCCATTGTCCTTCACTGCACATGTGATTATGGCCCACACAAATGTCTGTTCTTCTTTAATGGTGAAAACAAATGTCGAAAAGCCCTCTCTTTGAATTTGTTTAGTCACTGTGGGATTTCAGCTACTTTGAAACCTTGCCAAATGTTTGCTGCAGCCTCTCCTTGGATGAAGGTTTTATGATCTCAAGTCCACCAGTGTTTTTGTCAGTGCCAACCAGGGGGGTGGAGAGGTTGCAGCATCAGGAACAATTTCTTTTTGTAAACTTTTGCCTTGAACCGCAAGAAGGAATACAAAAAACAACCAGATGTCTGACTTTTTCACCTCCCTGGCTGAGCTCAGTCCTTTTCTTTCCAGTCAGCTCCTACAGCTTAAAGAGACACAGCCTTTTCCTGTCTGCGAAAGTGCTTCCTACAGATTGCATGAGTAGAGAATACTGGTCAGGAGACACTGCTTTCAGAGCACTGAAATTTCACCTAAATACAGAGTATTGCACTATTTTTCTCCCACTTTAGATGAAGCCTTTCTTGGAATTACTTCATACCTGTAATGCTGAATAATAAGGTTTCAAGTGTTGGTTCTATCTGTGATGAAAATGTTTTCCTTACAGATTCTGGATATTTAGAGATCCGTACTTAAACAGGTTTGCCCAGCTAAATTTAGGAGTTAGACAAATATTTCTGTTTACAATTAATCTCCTTCCACAATAGCTGGCTAAATTTTGTCTGGACAAGTCTTTGCCTACATCAAATTTAGCTAGATAGAAAGAAGGAGACCAGGGGATGTTCCTGGATAGAGTTTAACTTTGATCCATCAGGAGTGATATTCACTACTACGGTAACTGGGCAAAGTTACCTAGGTAACTCGGATTGGTCAAATTCCAGGCCAAAAGCTAGCCAGAGACTTTTGGGGTGGGAGGTAAATTACTAAACTGGGTTAAAATTTTGCATTTTACTGGGGTTTATTTACTGCAGGTTAGTGACTCCAGCAATATAGGAAGAACGCAGCTTGTGATGAACTGTGAAAGCTGCATTATTCCTGGAAAAATTATGTCAGCTCAGTTTTTCCTATCCGGAAACATTAAACTGCTAACGTGGGCCAAAAGCCTTATATGGCAACTTGACCCCTAGCAGTAGTACAGCAAGACTTCTGCTAGAGATCAGCTGGCACCATTTTGAACCTGATGCTGGAGGGAGCCGGATGAATGGGGATTGCTCCTGCTCTATAAGCTTAGATCTACTGGGATTTCTAGAGGCAGGCCCAGAGAGGTCTACAGGAGGGTGGGGGTCTTTGGGAGATAGCGGTCTTCTTTAGGGGTAGTTAGATGGACTTTATTGAAGGGGGGGGGTTGTAAGCCTTGATTGGGGTCTGAGAGATCAAGGGGTTGGAAGCCTTGTCTGGGGTCCAAGGAGCTCTTTATGGGATGGGGGTCTTCACTGGGGAAGATGGAGGTCTTTATGGGCCTCTACACATGCATCGGTCTAGCTTTGAGTTGGCGTTATGTTTCCAGGAATTAAGCAACTTGCGAAGTTCAATGCAAGCTGCTTTATTCCATTTGCATAATAATGAGGTGTTTTCATGTATTGTGCAAGCTTTGGGTCTCATTATTATACAACACATGTTGCCTTAAACCAATGTGCATTCTGCTTTACTAAGGATATAAGGGGCAAATATCAAGCATTCTTCCATCAACACACGTTAGTAACCAACCCCCTTTGTCATTCTAATACCAGTCAGTGGTACTTTTAGCCCAATAAGTGCTGCTGATATTCAGAAAACAATAACCAGATAGTTACCTGGATATCTTACCCACTCAGTGGGTTTTGAATATGGAGTTTTTTCTGATCACCTGAAAGAATTGTCATGTCTAAATGTGTTGGTGAGCATCCCATCTTGGAATCAAGAAAAAAAGAGTCATAAAATGTCATTCTGGACCAAAGCTTTGACCAGAAGAGCTTGCTACTTTTCAGCTAAAAATTGCTCTCTTGTAGCACTTGACATATTCCTTAAGCTACTTTAGTCCCAGAAAAGCTATAGTGAGTAGTATTGGTTGCAACTTAGCCATTGCCAATGGTAAACAATAGATTAAGTGGGTTTTTTTGTCTCAAACGACTACCAGATCATTTGTCTCAGTTCTGCCTCTGCTGTCTCAGATATCTTTGAATTGCTTGTCTCTTAATTATGCATTAATAGTTATATAATCACTGCCAAAGTGCTTTGACCTACTCTCCAAACATCCCTCCTCAGGACAGCACATGTTTCCTCCTATCCTGGCCCTATCACTAAACGAGATATGAAAATGTAGAACATAAGCAAATCATTCAAAACTAAGTCCAGGACTCCATATAGAGCCAGTCTAGAGTGACTGGTTCAACCAAAAGTTATGATTATTGAACCAGCATGCCTTTTTATCTATCTATGCCACTATAATTATGAGTAATTAAACACAAAGTGGTAATATAGTCCTTCATTTCAAGTTCTTCTCCACCCTTCCTGTATCAGATCCATTGTGTGCTGGATTTTGGCAACAGATCCATTGGAAAAATCTGTTTCATGGCACAATTCCTGGTGGTCCTGTGCTTGCAGACATGCCTGTATATCACATTTATTGATCTATTGTTCATATACTTGAGAAACTTGGAATTTTATACATTCTCTGTGCATCATTTTATTGTTACAGCTTGCAGCAACAGCAGATATAAACCAAGATTGCTCTTAGAGGTTGGTCTTCCTTTTGTTTGAAGTGCACAGCATATGTCTGGGCCATTGGCGGACTTATTATTTGTAATGGGCAACATTTTATTGTTTATTCATTAAAAAGAAAATAAATGTACAAATAGCCACACTAAGCACACGACTCAGCCAATTACCTGAGCATTTAAAGACATCTATAGAAAGAAAAGATTCATAATGATACGAATGACTGGAGCACAGAAATGACATCATTTCTGTCTGCTTTTCTGAGCATTTATCATAGTGCAGTCTTGAGTCCAGGGCTCTACCACAGTCATGTCCAAGTTCATTTATCTAGCCTGCAAAACACCACCTTAATAGGGTGGGATGCATCGTGTTATCGTGTTAGATCATTGCACAATGAAACAGCGATAGAATTTGATCCATTTCTGAGTTGCTACAAATCTCTGTCAATATCATCAGTAAACTCACAAATTTGCTCACAGAACAATTTGGGTTTTTTTTATTATTTAAAATTTGTGAATCAATTTAATTAGAATACAGCAGAACAATTTAAGAACCAGACTATATATATGGGGTTCTTTTAGAAGCCTTATACAAGATTTCCATGTGTAGAATCAGCCATTTACAAGTGGAAATGGCAGTCACGTGTAAAAAGCAATTTTAGAAAAGACTCAGTTTACATGTGGATGTCCTTACTATGTAGAAATTGCAAGGGGAAATGTTGGGAGTGCGGTTAGGAAGTGGCCTGGATGGGTCAAAAATCGACACTATTTTCCCCATTTCATATAGGGAATACTCGTGTATGACTGTAATTATCTATGTCAGGATTTTCACCTGTTCCCTACAGGGCCAATGCAAGGATATGAGGTGTCCTAGATGAACCACCTGCTCCTGCCCCCGCGTCCATTGACACCACTGCACCCCTCTGGGACCTGCAGCTATACCAATGCCTTTAAAACAGCATTGTACCGCTTACAGTGCTGATTCCCGCTTCCTCCCCCTCTGATTCCACTTCCTTTTTCATGGCAGCGGAAACGGCTGGTCCGGCAGCTTCTGCCCCCTGCAAACAGGAAGTGGAAGCACAAATGGTACCACAGCGCTGAAGGTCTCAACAAGTGCTGCGCCGCTGTTTAAAAGCGTTCTGCCACGGCAGGGCCCAGAGAGGAGCGGAAATGGTGGCAATGGCCACCCTCAGACCACTAAAGCTCTAGGTAACTGCCTAGTTTGCCTAATGATAGTGCCGGCTCTGGCTCTCTATACAAATATATCTCACAAACTGTCAAACCAAAATCTCAAAAAGGCTTGAAAATTTAAAAAAAAACAACGCCGTTATAACAAACACACTCCATTTAGGTTCTACAAAAGGGTTTGGTTTGGAAGGCTCTTTACAGGGCCGATTAAGATGGTTAATTTCCTTAATTAATTGTTATTTATTTCCCCCTCAAAAGTTAATTCAGATATATAGAACGACATCTGTATTTAATTGGTGACATTTATATGTACAGGCTTGAAAAATAACCACCATAGAGGTGTAAGTCTTGTTTGTCACTTACACATATAAGTTGAGAAATCCAGCACTTACACACCAGTGATGGCCATGTTTCCCGTGTTGATTTTTTCTAATCTGGATTTGCAAAACGACTTCTTCGGCTTATACACGTGCACTACTGAATCTCCTTATTCGGTATTTTAGAAAAGGCTCTGTGTTCAGCATGGCCTTTTCTAAGGAAAACACAGAATTGACAACATTGTGACTTTTCGCATCTCTAATCCTATCTCCAAGGGGCCCTTTTACTAAAGTGTGGTAAGGTGTTACACCTAACACACCAATAGTGCCAAAACCATAGGGTGTTAGGTGCAACACTACCGCATTAACTCTCAGGGGCATGGAAAGCCTGTGGAGAAAGGTGAATAGTGAAGTACCCCAGGGATCTGTGCTGGGTCCGCTGCTTTCTAACATGTTCATAAATGACCTGGAAATTGGAATAACGAGTAAGGGGATCAAATCTGCAGATGACACAAAATTATTCAAAGTTATTTAAACCCAAGAGGATTGTGGGAAATTGCAAAAGGATCTTGATAAATTGGAAGACTGGGCATCCAAATGGCAGATGAAATTTAATGTGGACAAGCGCAAAGTTGTGCATATAGGAAAGAACAACCCAAACTATGGTTACACGATGCAAGATTCCACATTAGGAACCACCACCCAGGAAAACGATTTAGGCGCCTTCGTGGATAACATGTTAAAACCCTCCCCCCAGTGTGCAGCGGCGGCTAAGAGAGCAAATAGAATGCTAGGTATCATAAGGAAAGAAATGGAAAATAAAACAAAGGATATTATAATGCCTCTGTATCGTTCCATGGTGCGACCACACCTTGAATGTTGTGTGCAGTCCTAGTTGCCATATCTTAAGGATATAGCAGAATTAGAAAAGGAACAGAGAATAGCCACCAGATTGATAAAGGGGATGGAAGGATACCCCTATGAGGAAAGGCTTAAAAGGTTAGAGCTCTTCAACTTGTAAAAGAGACAGCTGAGGGGAGATATGATAAAGGCCTATAAATTAATGAATAGAGTGGAATGGGTAAACACAGATCGGTTGTTTACACCATCAAAAAGTAGAAAGACTAGGGGGCATGCAATAAAGCTACAATGTAACCCATTTAAGATTAATAAGAGAAAATATTTTTTCACTCAACACGTTTTCAAACTCTGAACTTTATTATCAGAGGATGTAGTAAAAGCTGTTAGTGTAGCTGGGTTTAAAAATGGTTTGGACAAGTTCCTGGAGGAAAGGTCCATAAATCATTATTAAAGGGGACCCGGGAAATCTACTGCTTGCCTTAGCATTGTAGAACCTGTGTGTCTTCTGGGCAACCTGCTAGATTCTTCTGACCCAGATTGGCCACTATTGGAAATAGGATACTGGGCTGGATGGACTTTGATCTGACCCAATATGTCATTTTTTATGTTGTTAAGTTCTTAAACATGTTTGCAGCAGTTAACGCAGAGCCCTGTGCCCTAACACAACATGCAAATAGCACAGGAACACTTAACTCATCTACTGAGCTGGTGTTAGACGAACCTATGCTAATTGCAAGGGTCACAGTTAGCACACTAACTGCGCAATGCTCACCGCAGCCACTCTCCACCCCTACCCTGGCCCCTTACCACTGCAATGCACACTTCACGGTTAGCACAGAAATCAGGTTGTGCTGTTATGGACCCACGCTAGCTGTCAGTGGATGTCCCAGCATGCTTCTACGTGCACCAGAACTCACGCTGACAGCTAGCGCCCTTTAATAGAAGACACCCCCGAGATTTTTCTAAAATGTGCCTTATAATGTGTATCATCAAATCTGTCATTTAAACATTTAAGTTCCCAACTATATAAAGCATGTGCATACCATCAATTACATGATTTCTTAGAATAGCCCAATCCACCTGCTGCTCACTCCTCAGTTGTACAAAATTTCTTAGAGAAACCTTGAAAATGCTCCTTTAGATCAGGTTCTCCCCATTCACTACACACCATTTTTCATAAAACCCAGAAAATCCCCATGTGCATCAAATTCTACCCATCTGTGATGCACCCATCCATTAAATGCAATTTCATATAGAGTCCCAGACAATGCCCGTTTGAATGAGATTCTTCCTACCTGCAGCACAAGTCATAGGAAAAATTCATAAAATGTCCATTTAGGTCAAATTTCTCCCCAGCTGAGACACATCGCTGCTCGCCCTCCTTCCCACGCTGAAAGCACAAACTAAAATAGAGGGCCCCGCTTAATTTAAACCTTTCTCAGAAAGAAGTACATCAAGCCCTACTAATTAGCTCTTTACAGAATACTTCTGGCTAGCGAAAATAAACAATTCTGCAAACTGGAGTCTGCCTGTTGGTTGAATTTAGATAGAAACCATGGTTATATATGAGAGGTCTAGAAAGGCACCTACTTTAAGCCTATGTTATGAAGAGCTCACAGACACATATGTGCCTTTATAAAATAGATGCCCAGAATCAGCTCCAATAGCTCACATATTCACATGCACAAATTTGCACCTGCTTCACATTTGTCAGTATATTCTATGTGCATCCACATATTTCATAACATTTATGTGTAGGCCATAACTCCACCTCCATTCCACCCAAAGAACACACCCAAGGATGGCTCGGTCTAAGTCACATAAAGATACAAACAATTTTTCGAAGCATGTAGGTTTTATGCACATATATCCCTGCACAATTATATACGAGTCCTTTTCTGCAAGGAAAACAGGCTTTACATGCAGAAAATAGTTTATAAAACCACTCCCTGAATATTTAACGATTCCTTCAAGCATCTCGTTCCATCTGACATTCCTACGCTGCACAACTGCGAGAGAGCAGATTCATCATCAAATACATTTGTTAAGCTCTACAACAGATTTCATTAATATGATTGTATTCATTTAAATGGTTTCAATTAAATTTTATTTCCTAGTTAAATTAAACCTCAGTGTCTCCAGGACAATTTTTTTTCCAACACTGAATACAGAGACCACAGTGGATTTAACACCCAAACATGCTTTATAGATTTACAAATGCTCTGCTGATTATCTGCTATTGCAAGAAGATGCATTTAGGATGAATAAAACAGTGACACCCTAAGGAGATCATTTTAGAAGACTCTCACGGCATTTACACATGTAAATAGGGAAATTACATATGCAGATTACATGCATCTATAAAATGTAGATTTCAAAACGCCATTAGTCACACGCGTAGATGGTCTGGGATGCATAGATTTAAAAGGGGGCATGTTTAGAGCATAGTCTGGGCGAGCCAAAAAATTAGGTCATAATTTTAAGGGGGCGCCTGCTTTTAGGTGACAAGTACGTGTCTCACTGTGGCTTATTTTAGTCATTGATGAGTTTATCTGGCCACATATGTGCACAAACAACTTTTTATAAAACAGGTCAGCATGGACGTATGTGTGTAACTTCATGGTGCGCATTCTGCCAGCAGGCGTGGGCATGGGTGGAAAGAAGATGGAAACACAAGTATGCATGTAGCGCCCATCATTCAAAGGGATTAACATGGTGAGCAGACCAGGTAAGCGTGTTAATCCCTCTATCCAGGGTATTCAGCGGCACTAACATGCTGTGCTATTTCTTTTCCATGGGAGTTGTTAACCCCCTACTGAATGACTGAAGGTTAGTGATTCTCACAGTAAACTAAGCTGCTGTGGAATCCATGATTTTACCACAATTTACTAACTAGCCCCCTTAGACATTAATATGTAGGGCCATACAGATGATTAGACTAGCGACAGCATGAATAAATGATATAAATAGCGGTACTGTAAGAACGCAGCCAAAGACTCCTTGAGAGCTGAGCGACAGAACTGTAGTCCCCCTCCACTGGGAGAAATGGATGTCCCTGCAAAAGGGGCCTGAACCGTAAATAGGCTTTTCCTGTTC
This sequence comes from Ichthyophis bannanicus, assembly GCA_033557465.1. Classification (NCBI taxonomy): domain Eukaryota; kingdom Metazoa; phylum Chordata; class Amphibia; order Gymnophiona; family Ichthyophiidae; genus Ichthyophis; species Ichthyophis bannanicus. Next base: position 33,086,383 of record CM066050.1, on the reverse strand, counting down.
TGTTCCTATGGGAATAAATCTTTGATGAATCTGACCTAAGACCTGCTGTGTTCTTTTTGTAGTGAGGGCCCCCTTACACGGTTATGAAGATATGGAATATGCTTGAATCTCCTTTCCTGTTCAGCAGTACAATTAAGACATCTTAGAATGATTTCTTCCGATGCATGAACAGTTTGCTTGCTTGCTCTCTGTAGAGAAAGAGAGCAGCTGCTCTTTAAGGGGGTCATTTTAAAAGGCTTAGTTGTGATTTAGGACGTCCAAAGAGGTGCACGTGGCCGTCAAATTCACAGCGACATCTCAGAAATCACTCCACAAATGATGTTTACAGACATCTCCAGCAGGGACATTCAGGTAGGCAAGGGGGGGGGGGGGGGAGGGTGGAGGCATGTCTGGGGAGGTGCAGTGGACTTATACATCTCCATTCGATTTTAGGAACAACAGGAATGTCTGCAGGCACTTCCATGTTTAGACCTGCTGCAGGCATGAATAGGCATCAGGAAATTGCTTATTTTGACCTTAAAACATCCAGAGAGCATAGAGAAGATGGATAGTTAAGTGACTAGTCTAATATCACAAAGACTCACACTAGGATTTCAACACAGGCCACCCTGTTCCCAACCCACTTCTTTAACTATTATGCTATTAAACGTCCATGCTCTGAGGTGCTAGTCTGGGGACATTCATGAAGACGTCTCTATAGACGTCCTTATTGGGAATGTTTACATTTCTGAAATCGTGCCTGAACTTGCATGTACCTACTTTTATTTTCAGGCATTCTGGCTTTGACATCCCAGATTGCACTTGGATGTCCCATTAGAATAAATTAGCTAAATGGGAATATTAGACTAAGACAAAAACCATTCTCAACAGGACTGAGAAGGTGCAGGGAGATTAGTGAGGTAATTTTAGAACGGGAGGTGGAGAACATGCCTACTTTACGCCTATGGATCTTTATAAAATACTAGTGCAAATCCTGCAGTAATCGTGCCTGCATTGAAGGCGCGGATATTATACCTGCTTGAGAGCAGATGCAAGTGACCGCACATAAAGCAAGCAAGCAGTGCATGGGACTCTTTTCGTGCTTCGCCCAGTAAAAATGTGCACATTCATGCCCCTGCACACACATCCACAACTGCTGCAATTTAGTATGTGCTAGGTTTGGGCTTTTATTTTGTGTCCCAGCACCGAGGTGTTTTTAGACCGCTGATGTCACCTTGAGCTTTATCGAGTGATAGGCGTTGCTGTGGCGTCATTCGATGAGCTCGTCCTCTTTGCTCTAGTTGGCAAGAGGCTGGCTGAGGTCTTTTTTCCTCGATTGCCATTGGTATTGTTTTCTTTTTCTTTTTGGTGCGGGTTTCATACTTAATTTTTCTTTTTCTTTTTTTTTTTGCTTCTCATGTTCTTTTTGGGAGTTTTTGTTGTTATTTGGTAATATTATACGAGTCATTTTATGCATATATATTACCATATATGTGCTGCCCCTTCTATCTGTAAAACTGGGTTTTACATCTAGAAGAGATTTCATAACATTTCTAGCCAGAAGCATGTTTAATAAATGGGCAGGAAGTGACCATAGCCATATGTTGATATGTATTTCAATTGGTCGTTTCCAGGGGTAGAGCTGGGTGGAGCTTCAATTCTACACATATAGCGGCATGCTTGTGAAGGCCCCCCCCCCCCCCTTACAGGTGGGTGTTTGAGAGTGTGCTGAATAATATAGAATCAAAGGTGAATGGTCACTTTACACCACTAAAGGGGTCTGATGAGAAACAACATTAAGAGAAGAGTCTACTGTGCTCGCAGAGATGGAAAGTAAATTTTTAGGGGAGATATGCAAATCACTGCCTGTGCTGAAGGAGCAAGAATAATATTTGCTCACATTTATATGTATTATTAAGATGTAGCTTTTAAATCTATAGGGAATGGTGTTGGTGAATAAAGTGCACACACTAGACAGAGGGTGGAGGAGTAAATACTGGGGGCTGGTGGAAATTACTCACCCTAAGGGAAATGGTATCACTTGGCACTGGCATCAGCAGACCTGCGCAAAAAGGAGTCTGGAGAATAATTATTTGGGATTTAGAGGTGTCAGGCCTCTTTATAAAGAACTTAATCCTCATCTGAGAGAGAAGAAGGGAACTCTCTGCTCTGGTTAGGCTCAGTGAAGATGCCAGCAGAGAACCTCCTCATACCCAGTGGGGGTAAAAGTAAAGATGTGAGCAGATGGTCTCCTCCCAACCCAGGCACTGGAGACGGTAGCAGAGAGACTCTGGAGAGCCTAATCCAGGTTTGGGAGTTTAGCAGCAGATCAGCTCAAGAGAAAACTGCAGCGACAGAAAGTCCAGGGGGCATGTTTACTAAACATTCCTAACGTGCGGGGCCGCGCTAGTGTGCCTGTGCCATATAAGGAGTGGGCGGTTCAGGCAGAAAATAGAAAAAAAACGGTAGTAAGCAACCGGACGTGTGCGCGTCGCGCTAATGTGCGGGGGTCGACATCAGCGCGTGGAAAGGCAAAGTGGCGCGCTGCTGAGTATACAAAACAACAGAGCCGTGGTACAACGGTGAAGACACTGACCAATGGTGCAGGGGCCATGGGTTCAATCCCCCAGTGTGCGCAACGACAAAGGTCAGCTGAGGCAGTAACTGTAATGATTAACATTGTTTTAGGAGGCAAATTAATTTGGAACGGCATAAGGCGGTGCACAGTTATTTTTGGGCGGCAGAAGGCGGCGCACAGTGCTTTTTGGGCGGCATAAGGCGGCGCACAGTTATTTTTGGGCAGCAGAAGGCGGCGCACTGGTCCCCTTGGGCAGCAGAAGGCGGCGCGCTGATAGGCACAAGGCGGCGCGCTGATACACAAGCACAGGAGCAGAGCCACAGCACAATGGTTAAAACACTGACCAATGGTGCAGGGATCAGGGGTTCAACTCCTCACAATGCCCAGTGAAAAATGCCTGCTGAGGCAGTATGTATTATGTTGTGGAGTGCTGTAGGAGGCTGTATAATTTTATTTTGTTATCACTACTAGCAAACGCACTCTCCCAGCATGTTAACATACGGCGGCCCATAAGGCACATGTTACAGTGCACTGTTCGCCAAGGCACCCTTGAATGACCCCTATAGGGCAGCATGTATGTTGCGACACAGGATAATGTATAGTGCACCCTATAGGGATGGCAACCATAAGGTGGCCTACAGGGCGCCCTATGAAGCACCCTCAGAGGCACCTAATGGGTATAGTAAGCTGAGGGTGGTCTTGCCGGCATAGACATATGTACAGTAAATAAAAATAAAGCTGTGGACAGCCCTACCAAAGGGCCCCACTGTGGGTTTGAACCCATGACCTCTAGCTGCACAGGCAGTGATGTAACCATTGCGCTACAGCTCCATAGCTGTAAGCAGGCCCCTGGCTGGCTGCAGATAGCCTACACGTCACCTCACAGACAGTCTGCTGGTGTCAACAGGATAGGGTTAGGCCACCCGTACCCATGATGCACTGCACATGCAAATTAGCTGTCCGCAGATGGACACAAGATGGGGAATGCACCCCCACAGCACCTCGGCCCTGTTGGGGGAAGTGACCGGGTGCACCCACACAGCACCTTGGCCTAGTAGGGGGCACTGACCGGGTGTTTTACTGGCACAGAGTAGCCACACACCGTTACATCGTGCGGGTACTGTGCTCACCCTGAGTGTGCAATGAGGTGGCCAGGACCAGGTCAACAACACCTGCCATGGCTGATGGAGGCCAAGCGGGCGTTCCAAAGCAGTGTCAATGTGTAAGATAGCTAGTTTCTGCACAAACACCATGGATATCCCTGTCTGCCGCCATCAGGCACCGCACCCCCCCCCCCCGTGGCAAACATGGTCCCCATCAAGGGATCCACACTCTACCTCCCTGCAAAGGTGGCAGTAGAGGGCAACATCAACCCCAGTCCTGCTGAGGAACACCACCCCCCCAGGCAGGCAGGCAGCTCCATACACAGCCATAACACAATAGCAGACAGACATAAGCCCAGGGTATGGTAAGCTGCACTCCACCACCAGATATTCCCCTGCAGCAAGCCAACAGCCACTGCACCCTGCAAGCCATTATAGCAAGACATTTACCAGCTACAAACAGTCTGCTGGTTAGTCCATAGTGCATGTTCCCAATGGAGATGCATGCACCCAGAACTGGGCTGTCTGCATACACAGCAAGCAGATAGATCAGTGACTGGGCCCCAAAGAGAAACCCATATCTATCACATGAGAGAACTACTATACAGCACTATGGGGGGGCCTAGCCATGCTGTGGTCACTGCACAGTCAGGGTGAGCGTGATCCCCCAGAAGGACATGCTTTGGCCACCCTGTCTGTGTAGGTGGTGGCCGGACACTACAATATCCCAGCCAATGTCCCTGCCAGGGCCCTATGCCCAGTGCAGATGCATCCTGGCCACGCCACCCTGCCCTGGCTATACCCATGGTACCTTGCACCTCATTATGCACATTGACTGGCCAATACTGGCAACAGTGCTGGCAGTGCGGGCTGTTGAAGGGGCTTGAACCCATGGCCCCTGCACCATTGGTCAGTGTCTTCACCGTTGTACCACGGCTCTGTTGTTTTGTATACTCAGCAGCGCGCCACTTTGCCTTTCCACGCGCTAATGTCGACCCCCGCACATTAGCGCGACGTGCACACGTCCGGTTGCTTACTACCGTTTTTTTTCTATTTTCTGCCTGAACCGCCCACTCCTTATATGGCACAGGCACACTAGCGCGGCCCCGCACGTTAGGAATGTTTAGTAAACATGCCCCTTAGTTTGCATATATTAAAACAACTTCTCTTCTCTGGGTAAAACAGAAGCTTACATCTGCCTGTCTGCAGAAAACTGAAGAGATTTTTGGTGTCATCGGCGGATATCTCTCCCTTGATAAACCTTGTTTCGTTGGAATCTGGGCAACAATAGCAGGAACCACTCCATCAACCTTCATGCGAATGATCTTGACAAGACTTGGCATTATATTAAGAAAAAATTAAGGGTGATAAAAAAGGGAAATTACAAGCTTTTTCTCCAAAAGCAGTAAATAGTAAAGGTCATATATAACTTCTTTTTAGTCAATTTGAAATAGCTTACTCATTTTCTTCCAATATGATTTTTCCTCAGAAGATCTAACACTTTTTTCTTTTCATTATTAATTACTGTTATTCCTCTGCTGATAAGTTTTCTTTTTAATGTCTGTAATGTTATCTCAACATAGCAGCAACCATATTTTATTCACTGTAAATGCATTGGTCTAGTTTTCCAATGTGCAAAAGTATCTTTCTTACAGCTCACAAGCTGTGAATTTTCTCACTTATTTACATGACAATATTTAGCTAAATGTGTGATATCTAAACTTACATTGACCAAAATAAGGGGCCCTTTTACTAAAGCGAGCTAAGTAGTTAATGTGTGCAAGGGACCATGGTAATTGTTACCACGCAGACATGACAGTTACTGCGAGCTAATTCCCATACTAACTGCAAATTGTACATTGGCATGGGCATGAGGAATGGACGGGTTAGGAATGTAGAGTGGGCATGGAGCGCATATTGCAATTAGCATGGGGGGAAGATATTGTGTTGCCGATGTTTCAATAAGCACGGGTGCACCAAATTCCACCCCAGTGGGTAGTGTTAGGTGCAACCATAGTAACTGTGCAGCATGTTAGGGTATGCATCCATGCACAAAGTGTCGGAAACATGCTGGCCACACCCCCTACATTTAGTATAGAAGCTTTCCACATAATGCATGTTAGTTTTAGTGCTAAATGTGTGTTAAGTGCAAACATTACCTATATCCCTCTCCTTACAGAAAAACCACATTTTAATAAGACCATCCAGGTGGCCGTGGAGACATGCAAATTGAAACATGTGGGGTGGCATGGCAATTTTGACAATATATTTATTTATTTATTTATTGTTACTTTTATACCGCTCCTTCCTGAGATCAGGGGCGGTGTACAATGAACAACACTATTACATAGAACAAAATTTTAACATTCTAACAGTCAAGAACTATGTACAAGTGGTAGCAGGTGAGACTATTTACAGTTGGTGCAGAGGTGAGTGTCATTGTATGGGTTGAGTTTGGGGTGATTCAAGGGATGAACCATTACTTTCAATAGGTTCTCCAAAATGTTGAGTGAACAGGAAGGTTTTTAGTTCTTTTCTAAACATTTTTATATCTTTGATTGCGCATAGGAAGTCCGGGAGGTCGTTCCATAGCATAGGTGCTGTAAGGGAGAAGGCTCGGTTACTTGTAAATTGTTTTGATTTGCGATAGGTGGGGGGGTGGGGGGGGGGTTGGGGTTGCAAGGGTGTTCTGAAAGTGTTCTCTTCTCAATCTAGTGTTAGTGAATTGGGTGATTAATGTTGAAAGGTAGGATGGGGCAATATTATTAGTAATCTTGAATGTTCTCATTATTGTTTTATATTTAATTCTGCTAATTATTGGTAACCAGTGTAGGGTGTATAATAGGGGTGTTATATGGTCAGAGAGTCGGGCTTTGCATACAGTTCATGAAGTTACATTTTGTGCTGTATGCAGTTGCTTAAGGTGCTTTTTGGGAATACCGTGAAGGAGGCTGTTACAAAAATCAAAGTCGGGATGATTAGAACATGAACTACTGAAATTGTGTGTGTCCAGAAGGGGTCTGAGGTGTTGTATTGTTCTTAATTTGAAGTAAATAGATTTGGTTAGTTGTTTTATATGTGCAGATAGTGTGAGAGTTTGATCCAGTATAACACCAAGATGCCTTACTTCTTTTTTAACAGTGATGATTGTGTTAAGTATCTTGAATGTCTGAGGGGGAGTGAAATTTGGGATCCTTGAGATGTAGGGTACTTCAGTTTTGTTAAATTTAATGGATAGATTGTTTGAGTTTAGCCAAGATTGGGCTTCCAAGATGCAGGATTCGATTATGTGTTGGGCTGTGTTTAAACTATGGGGAGATATATCATAATGTCATCCGCATAGATGTGATAATTCACTTTACATTTCTTGAATATGTTACATATTGGTTATAGGTATAGGTTAAATAAAAGGGCGGATAATGCAGAACCCTGGGGTTTTCCTTGTTCCTGTCTAAATGTATTGGAGGTTTTGTTACCTAATTGGACTTGTTGCATACGGTCTGTAATGTAGGACTGGAGCCATTGATATGCTATTCCTGTTACTCCAATTTGTGAAAGCCTTGCAAGAAGGTTGCTATGGTCAATATTATCGAAGGCAGCGGTTATGTCACGAAAAATGAGTATGAAAGACTGCTTTATGTCATCTATGCTACGTATGAGTGTGTCTAAGAGGACCAGTAAGAGGGATTCAACACCATGGAATGGGCGGAATCCAAATTGTTGCTCATCTAGGGGAGCATAGGTGTCTATAAAGTCTTGTAATTGCTTTTGGATAGTTTTCTTGATTATTTGGCTAAAAATGGTATGCTGGAGATAGGTCTATAAGATGTGGGGTCCTGACTGTCAAGGGATTTGTTCTTCAGAATTGACCGAATCATGGATTGTTTTAAATTTGTTTGCCATTATTCCTTGTTTAATGGATTGGCTGATTATTTGGAGTAGGTGAGGAGCTAGCTCTGATTTTGTTGCCTTGATCCATGAGACTGGACAGGGGTCGAGTGGGGATGTAGTGGTGTTTATTTTGGTCATAGTGTTCAGGAGTTGTTGTTGCTCTATAGGGTGAAGAGTCATGGTATTCGTGGGATGGTGTAAATGTCTAGTGGGATCGTTGATGTTTTTCTTTTTTAATTTGTCTTGAAAATAGTTGGCTAGGGTTTGGATATTTATGTTAGTGGAATTGGGGTCATTCTGCATTGTGTTGGTTAATGATTTGACAATTTCGAATAGTTCATGTGGACAGTTGAGGGCGTTTGTTAGTTTTTTGGAGTGGTAGTCTTTTTTAGCCTTAAAAATGGCTTCCTTGTAGGAGTTCAGGGTTGACATGTATATGTGTTTGTTTTCTGGGGATTTATTGTGTCTCCAGTTGCTTTCGCATTTTCTTAGATGCTTTTTTGAAGTAGCTAATTCTTTGGTGAAACATTTTCCTGATGCTCTTCGGGGAGTTTGGGAATTATTGTGGGTTGTGGTCACTGCATTTTGGATAGAAGCATTCCAATTGTATAGGGAGCTGTTTAGATTCAACTGAGTTGAGTTTAAGTTTGGTAGTATTTCGTTTAGAAAGTCTTCCTTGATAGTGTTTGAACCTTTTTTGGTGGATCTGTATTTAGCACTGGTGAGGGGGTGGGGGAGTGAATAATTATGTGGTGGTCTGACCAAGGGACTTGCTGAGACTTGGGAGCAGAGTGTAGGACTAGAGTTGAGGATGGGAGGAATACAAGATCTAGGGTATTTCCCTTTGAGTGGGTGGGTATATTTATTATCTGGGAGTAGCCCATGTCAGACATCATGTCGATGAATGATGTTGCATATTATATGTTGAGTGATGGTAGGTTAAAGTCACCCATAATGATAAGAGGTTTCTTCATGGGGGCGTTGCATGCAGATTCAAAAATTGTGGTCAGGTTTTCATGATCAAGGGATAGTGGTCTGTAAAGCAAGCATACAGTGAAGTTTCTATTTTCCACATTGAGGAAGTCTATTCCATCTATGTGGGTACATAAGCTTGGGGTGGTTTTGTGTTTATGCTTGCTGATTATTAGGACTCCACCCCCATGTTGATTGTTTCTATGACAAGTGTATAACTCGTAACCATCTATTTTTAGTTGATTTGTCAGTATGTCATTTGTGTCAGACAGCCATGTTTCTGTTATACATAAAATATCTGGGAGTTCGTCTTTAATCAGATCTGCTATAACAGGGATTTTATTCCTGATGGATCTGGCATTGATTAAGATGAGTTTAATAAGGGAGTGCTTGTCTGAAGATTGTATATCTCACATGTGCATGGGCTTTCTGAAACTGCCATTTGCCCATCAGTCTATACACAGTGCAAGGTTTGGCATATTCATGCACTAGGAAATGAAGCTGTGGCCACATGTGAATAATGGTGTTAGAGATGTGCAAGTGTGACATAAGATAGGGATACACATGTAGCATCCATAGAATGAACATGCATGCGGGACACATAGGTGGGCGTGGCCCCCTTCCTGCAGAACTTCTGCGCATGCTCATGCTCGTTGCAGAAAGCACATAAACATGGCAACCAGGCTGCCCAACCGTTTGAGGGCAGAAAACCTTATGTCCAGCATTTTCCCTCCCTCTTGCCCCTCTCCATGTCCAGTATCTGTCCTCTACCTCTCTAGTCCCACTTCCCTTGTGTCCAGCATCTCTTCTCCCTCTGTCTGTGACCTCCTCCCCATGTCCAGCATCCATCTCCACTTTCCAATTCCCACATCCCCTGTGTCCAGCATCTCTTCTCCCTCTGTCTATGACCTCCTCCCCATGTCCAGCATCCATCTCCACTTTCCTATTCCCACATCCCCTGTGTCCAGCATCTCTTCTCCCTCTGTCTATGACCTCCTCCCCATGTCCAGCATCCATCTCCACTTTCCTATTCCCACATCCCCTGTGTCCAGCATCTCTTCTCCCTCTATGACCTCCTCCCCATGTCCAGCATCCATCTCCACTTTCCTATTCCCACATCCCCTGTGTCCAACATCTCTTCTCCCTCTGTCTATGACCTCCTCCCCATGTCCAGCATCCATCTCCACTTTCCTATTCCCACATCCCCTGTGTCCAGCATCTATTCTCCCTCTGTCTGTGACCTCCTCCCCATGTCCAGCATCCATCTCCACTTTCCTATTCCCACATCCCCTGTGTCCAGCATCACTTCTCCCTCTGTCTATGACCTCCTCCTCATGTCCAGCATCCATCTCCACTTTCCTATTCCTACATCCCCTGTGTCCAGCATCTCTTCTCCCTCTGTCTATGACCTCCTCCCCATGTCCAGCATCCATCTCCACTTTCCTATTCCCACATCCCCCGTGTCCAGCATCTCTTCTCCCTCTGTCTATGACCTCCTCCCCATGTCCAGCATCCATCTCCACTTTCCTATTCCTACATCCCCTGTGTCCAGCATCTCTTCTCCCTCTGTCTGTGACCTCCTCCCCATGTCCAGCATCCATCTCCACTTTCCAATTCCCACATCCCCTGTGTCCAGCATCTCTTCTCCCTCTGTCTATGACCTCCTCCCCATGTCCAGCATCCATTTCCACTTTCCTATTCCCACATCCCCTGTGTCCAGCATTTCTTCTCCCTCTATGACCTCCTCCCCATGTCCAGCATCCATCTCCACTTTCCTATTCCCACATCCCCTGTGTCCAGCATCTCTTCTCCCTCTATGACCTCCTCCCCATGTCCAGCATCCATCTCCACTTTCCTATTCCCACATCCCCTGTGTCCAGCATCACTTCGCCCTCTATGACCTCCTCCCCATGTCCAGCATCCATCTCCACTTTCCTATTCCCACATCCCCTGTGTCCAGCATCTCTTCTCCCTCTATGACCTCCTCCCCATGTCCAGCATCCATCTCCACTTTCCAATTCCCACATCCCCTGTGTCCAGCATCTCTTCTCCCTCTATGACCTCCTCCCCATGTCCAGCATCCATCTCCACTTTCCTATTCCCACATCCCCTGTGTCCAGCATCTCTTCTCCCTCTATGACCTCCTCCCCATGTCCAGCATCCATCTCCACTTTCCAATTCCCACATCCCCTGTGTCCAGCATCTCTTCTCCCTCTGTCTATGACCTCCTCCCCATGTCCAGCATCCATCTCCACTTTCCTATTCCCACATCCCCTGTGTCCAGCATCACTTCGCCCTCTGTCTATGACCTCCTCCCCATGTCCAGCATCCATCTCCACTTTCCTATTCCCACATCCCCTGTGTCCAGCATCACTTCGCCCTCTGTCTATGACCTCCTCCCCATGTCAAGCATCCATCTCCACTTTCCTATTCCCACATCCCCTGTGTCCAGCTTCTCTTCTCCACTTCTTCATTTCTCTATAACCCCCCCCAAACCCATCATCTTTTTTCCATCTCCCTTGAACCCCCATGTCCTGCATCTCTTCTCCATCTCCCTAAGACATACCCCCCCCCCCGCCCATGTCTAATATCTCCCTTTCTTCTTCATGTTTCCCCCCTTCCATATCCAGTAGTTTCTGCCTCTTCTCCTGCTATATGTTCCTGGCCTTCCACGTCCCTTCTAACCCAGCCCCCCTCCTGTGCACTTCCCTTTCAATAGTTCTTCTCCTCGACTGGCAATAAACACTGCTGCTATTTATTTTATTTTTATTTATTTATTTGCTTTTATATACCGCACTATTTGGTATCAGAGTGGTTTACAAGAAACAATAAACATTCAAGCAACTTTACATAGAACAGGCATAGAACAAGCATAACAAAACAGGTAACTTGAACAGCAACTATACATTAACAGGTATGAGCAGCAGCTTGCTGTTAACATACCAAGGCGTCAATGAAAGTTCCTTAGTCCGGTAGCAGCAGAACCTGTGAGACTAATGAACACCTAAGGCCCTGCAAGTCATCTTTCCTCTAATGTGAAAAATATGCATCATAGCTGGGCATGACCAGCAGGGCCTTGGAGGCGCACCCGCATCTCAAGAAGCCCCGCGCTGTGCTGCTGACATTATTGCTATCATTGTTGCAGCTGAGAAGATACAACGGCAGTGGCTGAGAATATAATGGTGGTGGCTGGGGGATTGGTGGTGGCTGGAGGAGCAATAATGTCAGCGCTGTGCTGCTGACATTATTGCTGTCATTGTTGCAGCTGAGAAGATACCACGGCAGTGGCTGAGAATATAATGGTGGTGGCTGAGAATATAATGGTGGTGGCTGGGATACTTCAAACTTTTTTCGGCAGTGTGGGCGCAGCATGGAACTTCTACAGGAGCGGAGCTATGCAGGGCAACATACCCGAACATGTTTAGAGCCAACCCTGCTCAGAATACACTATCAAGATCCTTATTCACTCTCATCACTTCCTGTCTATTGGAACTTCTTCCACATTGATCTCCCATTGAATCAACCAGCTCCCCTTCCATCTTTCAAATCTCAACTGCATGGCTAATCTTCTGCCGGCGTCACTGTGCTCATAAAATCCCACTTCTCAAATTGCTTCATTGGTTCCCTATCCCTCTCCACAAAACTTCTTCTTCTGACCTACAAATGCATTAATTCTTTGGTTCCTCACTACCTCTCATCTCTCCCTACATCCCTGTCCAGCAACTCCCACTCATCAAACAAATCACTTTTATCTGTCCTTCTCTTTTACTGCCAACTCCAGACTTCAGTTTAAATTAAAGCGGTGGCAACTAGATGCTTTACTTAGCCTAGCCACTGCTGCTGAATATATCCCTCTATGTGCCTAAGGGCATAAACTGAAATGGGAAGTTGTGCGTTCCTCAGAATGCAGCAGCATATGTGTGAGAGGGCAGAGTTTTACAGTGGCGCATATGTTCCCTTTATAAAATTGGTGTAGCTTACGCACACTTCTGCCACACGATTTCCCTCCCCATATTTTTGAGGCTCGCAATATTTCAGCCTACCGTATGTTCTGGAGCTGGAGTTCCAAATTTGGTTCTTGGACCTCTCTACCGATATAGAGGAGGTCAGCAGACCTGGAAATTTGATACTCCCTAGCTTAAGAGTTGGGCAATCTTGATAGATGTTTCACTGAGGAGTAAAAGTGTTACTTTTGTAGATAAAAATAGCCCTTTTAACTCCACTCAAGACTCACAGGTTTGAGAGCTTGAGTCCAGGGATGAGAACGAGAAGGGATGAGAAATCACAGCTGCCCATGTTAGGCTAGTTAAGATAATCAGTAGCACTGTAGCTCTTTGACAACTTCCAAGATGGCTTAACCATTAGGCAAACCAGGCAATCACCTAGGGCAGCAGCTTCGGTAGGGTGGTAAAAAGCAGCTGCAGTCAAAGCCACACAAACGCAAAGAAACATCAGTGTGCACTTTTATATTTGAATGCATTTTTACGGGATCATTTGAGGAGTGGTGATATTTAGGTGATCATAGTTGCTGAGTTTAATTATTAAAATCACACAGAGAGAGGAGCCTATGGATCTAAAATTTAATTGAGGGGATGCAAGGCTAAAGGTTCATGAAGGGCACCTAATACACTTTAACCAGCCCTGAATAACATGTGTGAATAATTTGTAACAAACATCACAAAGTCATCACGCATATGTGGGTTTTGAGGTGTATATATATTCTGTGCTAGGTTTGTGGGTTATTGTGGTGGAATGCTTTTTAATGAATCTTTATTGAGCTGTGCTCAAAATAACTTTTTCGGAAAAGAAAATGCAGACAGTAATTTTCCAGGACTTTATCCCTAATGGAAAGCAAAACGCTTCTCCTTTTACGTTCCCTGATTTTCTTTTTGACGTTGGTAACAATGGTGCCCATGCCTGCAGTAAGATGCGAGAGTTAGAACAAAGTCAATTTCCAATAATTTAAGGATATGTCTTGACACCTTGTTTATAGTCTGCTGATATTTTTGAGTCTCAGGGTTAATAATGGAGTGCTTCCTTCTGTTTTGGGTATGGTAGTTAAGATAACTGTTTTTGTTGAAGAATTGCATCTTCGTTGTTGACTCTGGCATTAGTATCAGCTCTCGCTTTCATAGCATCCTCAGTAAATTAACTGAGCTCACTGCTTTTATGATAACAAGTACAATCAGGTGCCTTCTGATCCCAGCGCTTCATTGCAGAGCATAAAAGAGACAAATGAACTCATGCTAATGATGATGTTACAATTCCTTCCCCCCTACAGCGCATCACATTCATTGTAGATCCTATTTCTTTTCTGTCTGCATCATTGCCTCTCTGGATACTGTATAGTTAGAGAAACAGCTATAAATATATACATACTTGTAAGGCCGACCCAACCATCAGGCAGACCAGACAGTTGCCTAGCGCAGTAGCTTCTGGAGGGAGCAGCAAAGAGCAGGCCATGTCAAAGCAAAACGATAGATTCTAATAGCCACATAAACTCAAAGAGCCATCAGCACATTCTTTTACCTGCAGGAAGAGCTGAACCATGGGATGATGTTCCAAGGGCTGCAGAGCAAAGATGGCGTCCATCTGTCCAAGAAGGGTTGATGTGTCTTCAGGAGCAGACTGGCTAATCTACTGAAGAGGGCTTTAAACTAGATTCATTGAGGATGGGTGAAGAAAGCCCCCAGGTAAATGAAACATTAAATATCTCTATAAAACTGGGTAAAAGGGGCAACATTTAGAAAGCGGTGTGTATAAATGCCTGTAGCATGGGAAATAAGATCCCAGATGTCGAGACTTTAATGGAAGATGCTGACTTGGATTTAGTAGTGGTTACAGAGACATGGTTCACGGAAAACCATGATTGGGATGTAATTATACCAGGCTATACCTTATTCAGAAAGGACAGGGGAGGAAGAAGGGGAGGAGGAGTGGCACTATATTTAAAAAGTAATATTAAAGCTATGGAAATACAGGGCTTAAAAGGGTGAGAGGAGGCACTGTGGGTTAAACTAGAAAGAGGGAAAGAGAAATCCATTTGCATTGGCATTATATACAGACCTCCTTCACAGAGAGAAGAAGTGGACAGAGATTTAATAGAAGACATACGCAGCATTGCTAGGAAAGGGGAAGTGTGACTGATAGGGGATTTCAATATGCCGGATGTTGACTGGCACATTCCTGCTGCAGTATCATCTAGAAGTAAAGAGATCCTGGATTCTTTACAGGGAGAACTATTCAGGCACCTGGTAACAGACTTACATGTGAAGGGGCCATACTGGACTTGGTGCTTACCAATGGTGAAAGTGTTTCTGATGTTATAGTGGGAGATCATTTTGCATCCAGTGATCACCAGATGGTGTGGTTCAGTATTAAGACTAGGGCTGATAAAATCCATTCAAAAGTGAGGGTCTTAGACGTTAGGAAAACTAACTTTGCCAAGATGGGCTAATACCTCAGGGAGTCGTTAGCAGGATGGGAACAGCTGGGGGATGTAGAAAAACAGTGGGCAAAACTGAAAGGGGATATTTTAAGGGCAACCAACCTTTTTGTTAGACTGGTAAATAAAGGTAAAAGGAAAAGGAGACCGCTATGGTTTTTGAAAGAAATAGCTGAAAAGGTGAAGAAAAAGAGGGAGGCCTTCATGAAATACAAGAGATCACAGAGAGAGAAGACAGGCATCTATATTTTGAAAAACCTAGAGAGGCTAGTAAAGTAGTCAGGAAAGCAAAGATACAAAAAGAAGAGGAAATAGCTAATGCAATAAAATTGGGGGATAAGACATTTTTCAGATATGTTAGTGAGAGGAGGAAGGGCAAAAGTGGTATTGTCAGACTCAAGGGTGAAGGGGTGGAATATGTAGAAGCTGATTAGGATAAAGCAAAATTGCATAACAAATATTTCTGTTCTGTGTTCACAGATGAAGGGCCAGGAGCAGGACCTCAGAAAACGCCTACAAACAGGAACAGAAGCGATGGGGCTCTCAATCGATTTTCAGAAGAGTGTGTTCATGAGGAACTAGCTAAACTAAAAGTAGACAAAGCGGATGGGCTACATCCGAAAATACTGAAGGAACTTGGGGATGTCCTAGCAGTTCCACTGAATGACCTTTCAGTGCCTCTTTGGAGTCGGGAGTGGTACCAGAGGACTGGAGAAAGGCACATATGGTCCCTTTACACAAAAGCAGATTTAAGGATGTGGTTGAAAACTACAGGTCAGTTAGTTTAACCTCTGTGGTGAGTAAATTATTGGAAACTCTGCTGAAAGAGAAAATAGTGAGGTTTCTGGAGACCAATGGATTACTGGATCTGAGGCAGCATGGATTCACCAGAGGCAGGTCTTGTCAGACAAATCTGATTGATTTATTTGACTGGGTGACCAGGGAATTAGACCGAGGGAGAGCCCTAGATGTGGTGCATTTAGATTTCAGTAACGCCTTTGACATCGTTCCGCACAGGCAACTTATAAACAAACAGAGCACCCTAGGAATGGACCCTAAAGTTACTGATTGGGTTAGAAATTGGTTGAGGGGAGGCAACAAAGAGTACAGGTAAATGGAGCTCACTCTGAGGAGAAAGAGGTTACCAGTGGTGTGCCGCAGGGATCTGTCCTTGGTCCAATTCTTTTTAACATCTTTGTAAGTGATATTGCGGAAGGGCAGTCAGGTAAAGTTTGCCTCTTTGCAGATGATACCAAAATTTGCAATAGAGTAGACACCCAGGAAGAAGTAAATAAGATGATTAGGGATCTAGTTAAGCTTAAAGAATGGTCTAGAATTTGGCAGCTAAGATTTAATGCTAAAAAATGCAGGGTCATGCATTTGGGCTGCAACAATCCAAGGGAGTGGTACACAAAAGAAGACGGGACCTGGGCATGATTGTGTCAGACAATCTTCAAGCAGCTATACAGGTAGAAAAGGCGACAGCAAAACTAGAAGGATGCCTGGGTGCATAGGGAGAGAAATGGCCAGCAGAAAAAAGGAGGTGATAGTGCCTCTGTATGTCTTTGGTGTGACCTCGTTTGGAGTATTGTGTGTTATTCTGGAGGCTGCACCTTCAAAAGGATGTAAATAGGTCAGAATCGATGCAGAGGGTGGCTACTAAAATGGTTAGTGGTCTTCGTTATAAAGCATATGAGGACAGATTTAAGGATCTTAATATGTACACCTTAGAGGAAAGGAAGAATAGAGGAGATATGACTGAGACGTGTAAATATCTCCATGGCATAAATGCACAGAAGAGCCTCTTTCCATTGAAAGCAAACTCTGCTACAAGGGGACATAGGATGAAGGTGAAAGGGGATAGACTCAGGATAATATGTGGAAATATTTCTTTATGGAAAGTGTGGTAGATGTGTGGAATAGTCTTCCACTGGTGGTGGTAGAGATAAGGACTATCTGAATTTAAAAAGCATGGGACAAACACAGAGGATCTCTAAAGGTAAAAAGGGGACTGTTGTAGTGGTTAATATGGAAGGGCAGACTAGATAGGCCATGTGTTCTTTTTCTGCTATCATGTTTCTATTTTTTTATTTTATTTTATTTTATTTAGCTGCATTTATATCCTGCTTTTCACTGGGTCAAAGCGGTTGGGGGATACATTTAACATGAGGGGATATGACACACATAACACTAATACTTACAGGGAACATGAGCAATGGAGGGTTAGGTGGCTTGCCCAAGACCACAAGGAGCACCTGTGGGACTAGAAACCCCAGTCCTTCCGGCCCAAGGTTGCTGTCCTCTAGTGGGATTTGAACCACCCACCTTCTGGCCTGTGGTACCTTGCCCTAACCACTAGGCTACGCCTCCCTCCAATAGAAAGCAAAGTTTAATATTTAAAAGTGTGATGTGCAGTTATACATTTTCACAGGATTGTCATTGAAATGATGGTGTTCAGATGATCATGACTGTTAATTTTAATGATCAAAAAATCAGGGGGAGGGGTGACTAGGGCCAACTCTGCATACTGATTGTGCATAACAGAGGCCAAGGCCTGGAACTCTATCCTTATTCTCCTTGACCTTTCCACTGCCTTCAGTACTGTTGACCACTCCCTTCTCCTCTATCATCCCTTGGCTTTAAGGATTCTGTCCTCTCCTGGTTCTCCTCGTACCTCTCAAATCATTCCTTTACTGTCTGTTCTCCAGGTTCATCCTCTTCTGCTATCCCTCTCTCAGTTGGCATTCCCCAAGGGTCAGTCCTTGGCCCTCTCCTTTTCTCCCTTTATACTCAGTCCCTTGGTTCCCTTATCTTTTTCCTTGGCTTTCAGTATCACTTCTATGTGGACGATTCACAAATTTATATTTCTTCAGCTGACCTTTCTTCTCTCCAGGCCCGAATCTCCTCCTGCTTATCTGATCTTGCTGTCTGGATGTCTCATCATCTGAAACTGAACATAGCCAAAACTGAGCTTCTGGTTTTTCTCTCAATCCCTCCTCCCCCCTACCTCCTTTCTCAATCATGGTTGATAACACACCTGTTTGTCCTGTTTCCTCAACACACAATCTTGGAGTTTTCTTTTATTCCACCCTATCATTTTCCTCTCATATCCAACAAATTGCTAAATCCCGTCACTTTTTTCTCTTTAATATTTATAAACTTTGTCCTTGCACTAAGACTCTGGAACATTCCCTTATTATTCCTCATATTGATTATTGTAACCTCCTCCTTGTTGGTCTCCCTCAATCTCATCCTTTACCATTTCAATCTATTCAAAACTCAGTTGCGTGTCTAATTTTCCGCCAGGCTCATTTCTGTCACATTACACCTCTTTTAAAGTCCCTTCACTGGCTCCCTATCCGTTAACATATTCCGTTTAAACACTTTACTCTCACACATAAGTGCATTCGCTCTGCTGCTCCTCCTTATCTTTCCTCTCTCCTCTCTCCCTACACCCCTTCCCGTAATTCCATTCATCTTCCGCTTTTCTTCTCTCTTTGTTGCTCCTTTGACCTAGCTACCCCTTTTTGCTTGCAACAACCTACCCCTATCACTGCGCCAAATCCTTTCCCTCGCTCTCTTCAAGTCTAGGCTCAAGATGCACCTCTTTGAGACAGCTTTTAGCTCATAAGCCCCATCCTTTTGTTTCTGTTACTTATTGTCCTCCTTTGTCCTTCCCCTTACGTACTACGGTATGTTCGTCCTTTTAGATGGTAAACTCGACAAGCAGGGATTATCTTTTTCTATGTCTGTACAGTGCTGCGTATGCCTGGTAGCACTTTATAAATGCTCAATAATAATAATAATAATTTATAAATAAGTATATGAATAATTGCCTAGCAAACTTGCCCTGGCTGAAAACTGGGGACACAATATTAAAAAAAGATGCACTCCTAAATTTAGGCTCCTAAATTTGTGCCCTATTTTCAACCACACTTAGAGCTTAAATTTTCATCTGAAAATTCATCCTAATTTAGGAGCTTAAAATTTGTGTTCCTGCCATTCATTTTCCTAGATTTATGAGCCGAATTTAGGTGCCTAGTGCTGAAAATTGGTACTAAGCTCCTATTATCCATTCTCCGTCCTAAATCCCCTCCCGTTGCCACCCACTTTTTATATTCCTAAATTTAGGAGTTTAGTTCCATTTTAAGAAAATATTTAGGCACTCAGTCATAGTAAATTTTCAAATAGGCCAATTTAGGAGCATAACTCTCAAAGTTAGAAGCATAAATCTTTTGTATATCAGACCCTGTCTGCCTTATGCGTATTGCTTTAGTTGGATTAAAAAGACATGTTCTTATGGGTATGTTTGGGTGAGGCTAATATTGACTAATATTTAAAAACCAAACAAACAAACAGAAAAACAGCCGAGTTCCTAAATTTATGAACCTAACTTCGATGCCTAAATTTGTCCCCTATTTTCAGTCAACCTTAGGATCTTAGGTTTTCAGTTAAAATTGTACCTAAATTTGGGAGATTAATGGCCCTTTCACTAAAGGTTTGCACTTACCATGTGATTAGCAGCAAAACTAACATGTGTAAGTACAACTTTCTTGTGCTGTTTGGGGCATGCCCAGCAGAATGAAATGGATGAAAACCAGATTGAAGTGGATCAAGGAGGGCTTGAGAGGAGAGAAATTCGAGACAGGAGCAGAAAACTGCACGTTCAAGAATTTTGGAATTGAATGAGAGAAAGGAGATGGGTCAATAATTAGAAGGACAAGTAGGGTCAAATGAGGGTTTTTGAGGAGAGGAGTGATTACAGCATGCTTGAAGGTTGCAGTGGAAAGCGAAAGGTTGAGAATATGTGAGATGAAAGGGACGACTGAGGAGTAGGAGATGGAGTTGAGGAGATGGGTGGGGATAGGATCGGAAGAACAGGTAGTGAGTTTAGAGGAGGAAAGAAGAGAGGTTTCCTCAACAGAGATTTTAGAAAAGGATGAAAGGGTGATAGAGAAAAGTTGGTAATGGAGAGGGGGAAGAGGGGGTGAAGAAGATTTACTGGGGAATTGAAGAGTACTCTTATGCACTTTGTCATGGAAATAGTCTGCTAGGGTTTGGGCAGAGAGAGAAGGAGGGATTGGAGGTGGAGGTGCCTTAAGAAGAGAATTGAGTGTAGAAAAGAGACAGTGAGGGTTAGAGGCAGGACCATACCTAGTCTTGTGTGAGCAGTGCGGCCGCACAGGGTGCAAAGGCTTGGGGGGGGGGGGGCGCATTTCGGCTGTCTGCTGTTGCCCTGCCACTGACACTTTTTCTTCTCTCAGCAGTGGCAGAACAACAGCAGGCAGCTAAAATGCGCCCCCCCCAGCCTTTTCACGCCACTTTAAGCAGGTCTAGTCCTTCCCTCCTCTGACGCGACGTCAGAGCACTGAGGGACAGATCTGCTTAAAGTGCCGGCGACTTGCACATCGGGCACGCGCCCTCCCTCCTCCACCTCCATCCAGCCGCTTTCTATTCTTTCCCTGCTGCTGGCGCCGCCATGGAGAAAACAGAGCAGCAGCAGCAGCGGCTGGATGGGGGGGGGGGGGGGCGCCCGATGTGCAAGTCACACAGGGCGTGATTCTAGTTCAGTACAACCCTGGTTAGAGGCAAGATGGTTAGTCAGATGGAGAAAATAGTTTTGCTTAGCAAGTGCAATGGCGGACTGGAAAGAAGAAAGCATGAATTTGAAGTGAAGAAAGTCAGCGAGAGAGCGGGATTTGAGCCAAGTGTGTTTAACTGAGTGGACACAGGAATGTAGGTAGCGGGTAGTTGAAGACAACCAGGGCTGAGGTGAGGTGCCCCTCACAGGACGTGGAATGGGCAGAGCAAGGGTATCCAGCATAGAGGAGAGAGCAGCATTATAGGACGCTACGGCTTCATCAACAGACTTAAAGGACAAAGAGGGAGGAAGAGAGGAGAGTTGAGACAGTACTGAATAGTCACTATTGGGCGAGATTGGTGGGGGAGAGGAGTAGTAAAGAGTGAAACTTAACAGGTGATGGTCAGATGAGGGAAGAGCAGAGGTATAGAAATTAGAAGGTAAACAATTAGAGTAGAAAACGAGGGCAAGGCAGTGACCAAGCTGATGAGTCGGGACAGAAGAGCAAAGCAGGAGGTAAGGGAAAGGAACTTGAATGCATAGGGGTCGGAGGGGTTATCAATATGAAAATTAAAGTCACCGAGAATAAGGGAGGGGGAAGAAGAATCCAGAAATAAGGAGAGCCAAGAGTCAAAATCAGTGAGGAAGGTAGAAGAGGACTTGTCAGGGGGACTATAGATGACAATGATCCGGAGAGGTAGGGGATTAAAAAGATGGATGATATGAATGTCAAA
This sequence comes from Ichthyophis bannanicus, assembly GCA_033557465.1. Classification (NCBI taxonomy): domain Eukaryota; kingdom Metazoa; phylum Chordata; class Amphibia; order Gymnophiona; family Ichthyophiidae; genus Ichthyophis; species Ichthyophis bannanicus. The sequence goes on along the minus strand of CM066050.1, from coordinate 33,065,100 downwards.
GGAGGGAAAGGAATGAGAGAGAGGGAAAAGGAGGAGTTGACATTGACAAGAAGGAGAAAGTAGAAACCCAACACCACCGCCGTGGCCGTTGGGACAAGGAGAGTGGGAGAATTGAAAACTGCTGTGGCAGAGGGCAACAACTGAAGCAATATCATCAGGGAGAAACCTGATTTCAGTAAGAGTGAGAAGATGGAAAGCACGTGAGATAAAGAGATCATGGGTAAAGGGACGTTTATTGAGCATTCCATAAAACACATAAACGGGGAAAGGAGAGGGATGTGGAAGAGATTAGGGTGGTGGAGAGAGGAACTAATATGGGAGTGAGAGAGAAATGAAGGGGGATTAATGTCACCAGAGGATAGAAGGATAAGGAGAAGAAGAGTGTGAGGGAGAGAGGAGACAGAACGTTGGAAATGGGGATGAGGTTGTTTTAGAGAGGAAGGAAAGGGATGAATGAGAGGAAGGAGAAGGTGAAGCTCAAGAGCTGAGGAAAAGGAGGAGAATAAGATGGGGGGAATAGGGAGCGTAGAGAAAGGGTGAGAAAGAGGGAGGGTATTAGGTTGGTGGAGTGAGGGAAGAAGGTTAGGGAGCAAAGAATGTGGAGCCTAGTTCAATAAAATAGAGTATAACCAGAGACAATACTCAGTCTCAGCCTATAACCTATCTTTTCTAAGTTCAAATACAGGACACTCAATCAAGCTGGGGGGGGGTTCAAAGTTAGGAAAAATAAAAAATATGTTTATAATTACAATTTTAATTCTAACCCACAATTTTAATCAGTAGGCTAGGTTTATAACTTTACTTACATTACTTACAAATGGCCCTACTTCTTGTACTTCTCTAGAGTGACTTTTCATCAAAATAGCAACATTTCCACTAAGACAATTAAAAAATTCTAGGCAACTGAACTCAAAATTGTACTTTACAATCATTAGGCATTTGAGAGTCTCTACATGCAGTGTTTTTTTTCTGTAGACCACACTTTGTTCATGATTGAAAAAGCGCCTTTCAGTTGGAGCATTATTTGAACCTGGCAAGCATAAAAAAATGTCTGTATTCTAGCTACTGCTCCCACCTCCCCTTGCTCCCTATTAGTTGATTGTGTCTGCTGCAGCCTATCGGCTGGCTTTGTCTGACTGATTGTTGCCTGGACCCTGGGGAAGAAGCACAGCCAGATTTGTCAGATGTGCCGAGGACTCAGGAGTTTAGGATTGCCAACCAACTATATTATTTTAGGATTCTACAACTTTGTAAAGTAGCTGTCTTAAAATGATGTTTAAATTGTCTGGGTATTTTATTTTTTAGAGTTTAGCTCTACAGCTGGCCAGTGCTCTCCCTTCACTGTGCAGTGAAAGTGGTAGGTTCCAGCCAATGGAAAGGCTGCACTAGTCACAGGACAGGTAGGCTGATTTTCTGCATGGGGTTTGGAAGAAAGTCAGTGGAATAAGTGGGTTTCTTGGTAGGGGTTGCAGAGAAATGGTAGAAATGTAAGAGAAATGGGGTAAAGCATAGTATGAGGAGGCTATTGCAGGCTGAGAAAAAGAACTGGAAGGACAAACAAGAACTGGGGGCATTGAAGTAGAGAATTTTAGAAGCAGCACAGCACCAGGAGACAGAGAATTTGTCTGTCTGAAAAGTGCTAGTGTGCATCTGATTTGAGGAGGGGGAGGGGGGTAAGTACAACAGAGTGCATGCATGTGTATGTTTCCATGTTTCTGATGGAAAAATCTCATATAAATAGTTTCCCTTTGAAAATTTCAGTTGCAGAAGTCTGCTGATATAAATGTGGAGTGTTTTAAAATAGGAGATATTTAGGTGTCCCATAGGATTCGAGGGAAAAGCATTAAGTTAGGGGACTGTCTGTTTAATATGGGATGGTTGGTCACTTTAAAACCCTGGGATTGTCTTTATGATTGGCCTTTCTGTGATCCAAAGTTAATAAATAACAGGAAAACTATGTATATAATAACTCCTCCATATCATGGGCTATAGCTGAAAGTTACTATTTTGTGTTGTAGGAAAAAGGCTTAATACAGTCTGTACTAATCATCATGCCAACAAATCTCTGAAAGACGCACTGGAGATTTCCCCGGACGCTACCGCTTTACAGACTCGAGGAACTTCATTATTCTTATTTTAATTCACTATATGCTTTCTAAAATCTTAAGAAGAGGCGACGACGTCCCGCTCGTAAACCCGACCATCATGCGTAACGACGTCACCTACGCGCGCGCCCTTTGTTCTGAGGGGGGGGGGGGAGGAGGATCGGTTCCCCGATTCGCACTGGCTCCTCCCTCAGCCGCACTCGGCCGGCGGAGGGATACGCGGCGCATCTCCTGCATCGGGCCGTATGGCGCTTCACAGCACCACCTTCCCCCTCCGCAGCCCGAGTGTAGTGTCGTCTGTGCCGCGGCCGCGCGTGGAAAAGAGGAAGGAGCTTCGGCGGCGTCCGTCTTCCGCGAAGGTAACGTGCGGCTCGCGCTCTCGCCGCTTCTCGCGCTCCCTCGGAGCCACGCGCCTCCTGTCCGCGGTTGATGTTCTGTTTACTTTGTTCTCCGCCCTCCCCCTCTCTCCATAAACTTGTGAATCCGGTGGGGGAACTGGGAAGGGGGAGAGGCGGGGAACTTTTTTTTTCTCCCATGAAATCTGCCTACATGGCGTCTGTTGAGGGAAAGGATTTTTACTTGGCGGGAGGGGGTTGGAGTTGTGCAGTTAGTTGAATAGGGGCGGGTGCTGGTTGCTTCATCTGTAAGAAAGGGGTGGGGGGCTTTGCTGCTTCTTTGTCGTCCCGTCCCCCCCCTCTTCGAATTGTAACGGTGCCTTTCCCCGGGGTTTTGATGCCCTTCCCGGGCCTGCTCCAGTGTTCGGGGGGCGGAGTTTCGTTTGGTCTCGGTGCAGATCTCTAATCTAGATTTCAATCCCGAGAAGTTGCTTGCTAAAAGTTGCAGCCTAGGGCATGTGTTGGATTTTTGTTTTAAAGGGGCGAGAAGGATGCTGATTGCTCACCGTTGTATGGTGATCCATGAACAACTTTCTTTTCCTGCGTGCCACTTTGAAAACAAAAACAACCATGCGTGGGACAGTCCGGAAAGCCAGGCTGTAAGGAAAAATATTCTTGTCGCATCAGAGAACCACTGGCCTGACAGGAGCTTTTTTTTTCTAATTTCATCTGATGTTTACTAAAGCATGAGACGTATACTCTGAAAGTATGCAATTAAATTTTGGGGTAGAAAGAAGTGCTTTATTCCACGAACGTAGGAATGTGTGGTTTCTTTGGATTTCAGACCAGTGGGCCTAAGGAAATAAATAATACCCTTTCATTGGGCTGAATTAGGTGCCCTTTTACTAAAGTGTGTTGTGATTTGCACCTAATGTGCCAATAACATGCAGAACCATAGTGCATTAGGTGCAACACTGCTGCATTAACTGCGGAGGATGCGCAAAGTATGTTCCTGGCAGTTAATGTGCAAGACTGCCTCTAACATATACCACGTTAAGTGTAGGTGAACTTGTTGCCACCTATTGAAGCGGTGGTAATTACACCTATGCTAATTGGCCACCTTGCACTTAGTATAGGCATGCTGACTGCAAAGTGCTCCCTCTGCCCCAAACCCACCCGCTTGCCCCCTTAATGTGTCATGGATACTTAGCATGGAAATCCAGCCTTGCTGTCATGGCCCCACACTAGCTGTCAAACGTGTCCCAGCATGCCTTCAGCACACACCAGAACATGCATGCCCTTTAGTAAAAGCCCCTCTTTAATGAATTTCTTGACTACTGTTTGGAAACTGCCACTCCTTCCTCAGCTAAGAACAGAATGAACAGAAAAGAGAATGGAATTACAAAATGCAGTCTAGTGAATCTGAAATGTGATGTGCTAGAATGATCAGAAGATGATGGTTAGTGTAAGTTATTGGCTCTTTGGCAAGCTTTTACTGAAGTGCAGTAGTGATTTCCTTGTAATGTGTGTTAAGTCAAAATCTACATTTGTTAGCTGCAACCATACTATGGAAATTGGCATGGTCAGCATATGCCAGACAGGCAAGCCCCATGTTGTGCATGCTGATCCTCAGCAATTATTGTGGGTGCACCTAATGCCACCCCTTGCTTTTTAGCAAGGGTGCACTTAACACTACCTCAACATTGATAACTAACATTGAGTACTGATAACTGTGCTAATGTAATGTGCCCGCTATCCGCCTTATTCAGTGTGCAGTTATTGTGTATTTTAGTTTGTGGTAATTGTTCTGCCTTCGTGGTGTTAACTGCATAACACACTTTAGTAAACATGCCCATAAGCATGTTAACAATGGTTTTTGACACAGTGATAGGCTGAATGAAATCCTGCTGGATTTCCGGTGGTTAATGGCCTTTTCCTATGCAGTTCTATCGACCCCTCCCCCTTTGTTTCTAAAGTACTTGAATGTTTGGTTCACCGCTGTTGTCTCAACTTTGTCCTCTCAAGCCCTTCTTGATCCTCTACAAATCTGACTTTTGTCCTTTTACATTCTACCAAAACTGCTCTTTCCAAAGTCTCCAGTGACCTGTTCTGCAAAACCCAAGGGCCTTTATTCAATCCTTATCCTTCTTGAACTTTCTGCTGCTTTTGACAGTATTGACCGCAACCACCTTCTTGATACTTTGTCCTCACTTGGTTTTAAGGGAAGAGTGGCTCAGTGGTTGGGACAGGTTACCTCAGGCCGGGGGTTCAATTCCCGCTTGGGGACAAGTAACCTCAGGCCGGAGGGACCGGGGTCTCTAGTTCCATAGCCACTCCTTGTGGCCTTGGGCAAGCCACTTAACCCTCCATTGCCTCAGGTACACTTTTATTTATTTATTTACATTCTCTTATATACCACGCTATTCTGCATCAGTGCGATTTACATTAAACAAACTGCAATTACATTGAACAGGGCATTATAACTTGGAGATAACTATTTTATAGGGAACATGGGCTATGGAGGGTTAAGTGGCTTGCCCAAGACCACAAGGAGCACCTGTGGGACTAGAAACCCCAGTCCTTCCGGCCCAAGGTTGCTGTCCTCTAGTGGGATTTGAACCCCCGGCCTGAAGTACCTTGCCCCAACCACTAGACCACTCCTCCACTCCTTGTGAGCCCTTCGGGGACAAGCAAAAAGTACCTGTTAGTATATACATGTAAACCACTCTGATGCGCAAGTAAAGGGCGGTATATCAAGTGCTGAAACCATTCTGTGCTATCCTGGTTCTCTTCTTAGCTCTCCAATTGCTCCTTCAGTGTTAGTTCTGGTGGATCCTTCTTTACTGCTATCCCACTCTGTTGGTGTACCCTAAGGGTCTGTCTTGGGGCCACTCCTTCTCTCTCTATACCCAGACCCTTGGTGCACTCATCTCTTCCCATGGCTTTCAGTACCATCTTTATGCTGATGACTCCCAGATCTACCTCTCTACACATGAAATCTCTCTGGCAATCCAGGTCTGGATCTCTTCCTGCCTTTCTGACATTGCTACTTGGATGTCTCACTACTGCTTGAAATTGAACATGGCCAAAACTGAGCTACTTATTTTCCCCCTAAACCCTCCTGTCCCCTTCCTCCTTTCTCAGTCTCTGTGGATAACTCTCTACTCTTCCCTCTTTCCTCAGCTCGCAACCTTGGGGTCGTCCTTGACTCTTCTCTCCTTCATGCATATCCAACTGATAGCTAAACCTGCCCTTCTTTCCGTACAACATCAACAAAATTTGCCCATTCCTTTCTGAACACACAATTAAGACACTTATCCACTCTTTTGTCACCTCCCATCTTGACTATTGTAACCTAGTCCTTGCTGGTCTCCCTTCGAATCATCTCTCTCCCCTTCAATCTGTTCAACACTCTGCTGTGCAGCTAATCTTCCGCCAACCTCGTCATGCCCATATTACTCCTCAAGTCACTTCATTGGCGCCCCATCCGCTTCCGCATCCAGTTCAAACTTCTCCTTCTGATCTATAAGTGCATTCACTCTGCAGCTTCTCATTACCTTTCCTCTCATCTCTCCCTACACCCCTCCTTGGGAACTCTTCTAGGTTAGGAGTGGCCTAGTGGTTGGGGCAAATTGCCTCAGGCTGGAGGGCTGGCGGTTTGAATCCCACTGGGGGACAGCAACTTCAGGCCGGAGGGACTGAGCTTTCTAGTTCCACGGGTGCTCTTTTTGGCCTTGGGAAAACCACTTAACCCTCCGTTGCCTCAGATACAAAACGTAGATCGTGAGCCCTTCGGGGACCAGGGAAAAATATACCGTACCTGAACGTGCACCGCTTTGACCTGGTGAAAAGCGGTATATAAGCATTGCTAAATAGAAACAATTTATGTATGTATTTTATCTCTACCCTTCCCTTCTGTTGCTAACTCCAGACTTTTGCTTCTTTCACCTTGCTGCCCCTTATGCCTGGAACAAACTACTTAACTGTACGTCAGGCGCCTTCTCCGATCCTTTTCAAATCCAGGCTGAACACTCACCTTTATGCTGCTGCTTCCAGGTCTTGATGCGCCTGGTCTCCTTTGTGTTTCCTTACCATTCTCCTAGATGGATTATATGTCTACAGCTACTGTGTTGACTGTCTTGACTAGATTGTAAGTTCTGATGAGCAGGGACTGTTTTTTAACATGTGTCTATGCAGTGCTGCGTACATTTTGTAGCGCACATTTTCAGTAGTAGTAGTTTTTCTGTAGATGCAAATGAAATCCTTGATTGTGTATGAAAATTAGTTATGAGGAAAAAAGATAACTGTATCTTGAGCTGTAGTTAGATCCCCCCCAAAGCTAGCCTATGGATATGTTTTTGTACATTTTATGTTTTAAAAGATCATAAGTAATAGCTGTTTTGCTTGCTTTTTCATCATGGCTCCTTTTCACTTATAGAAGACTATGCATAAAGGTTTACTGTGATGAGAATGGGCCCAGTTTTGCAGATTTATTTTCCACAAGTGGGTCACAGGTGTGAAAAAAGGCTCAAAATCTCAAAACGGTATTTTTGTGCATTTTTACATAAGCCCCAATCTGCACAAAAAGTTGCAAATTAATCCGCCTCTGTGCACCATTAATTTGCAGAGTCTATTATGTTGAGTGCACTCTGATCCACCATTCTCCCCCTTCCAATATCATTGGAATTTATTTCAAGAGTCATTTATTTTCTTTTTTTTTTTTTTTTTTTTTTTTTATAAACTTTATTTTCAATTTCCAAAGACATACCAAATAATAACACATAACAACCATCATGAACAACAGCAACCTAGCACACCCAACCCATCCCCCCCACATCCCTCCCTCCCAAAATCCAACTGACCCCCCCCCCCCCCCCCGGACATCTCCTTTTGGGATCACCGGAACCTGTGTCCCGTACACGAAAACCTTAATACAATACTTTGACCATTACTTCGCCTTTGCAACATAGTCATCCAAATAACTCCATTTACACTTCTGCGGAGTCCCGGTGCCCGAATCCCGTCCAACAGATGCCCTAAAAGTGTTATGTCGCAAAGGAAAACAGGATTGATCACATTCTTTCTCATATTTAGCATACAAACAAAATAGATTCCACCAGTGAATGTCATCCAATTGAGAGGAATCTTTCCAACAACTGAGAATCAGTTTAATGGCTGTAGCCATCATAAAGTTAAACAAAAATCTTCTATCTCTAGTTACCATTATATGCTCATCTGTTGAACGCAGGATTACAGTTCGCCAAGTTAGTCGTTCTTGTAAACAAAGAATCTGTTGAATCCTATCCCAAACTCTAGACCAGAAAAATTGAACGTGAGGGCAATCAAACAGCATATGCCGGAGAGTAGCCGGCCTGTGATGGCAAGTCCAGCAAGCGTTCTGGGTTTCCTTATTCCATTTGGATAACTTTACCGGGGTAATGTGAACTCTATGGATTAGAAAATATAGGGACTGAGTGATCCCGGCCCCCCGAGATACTCTATTCACCTGCCGCCAAATCCTTTCCCAGACGGTTGCTGGTACATGAAATCCTAGGTCACTATCCCATGTCATCTCAAGCCCAACTAAACGATGGGGGGCACAATCCCGAAAGATAGCATAAAACCGGGAAGCAACCCCCTTCCCGTAGCTGCACTCTACCACCGCTTTTTGTAATTCCCACTCCGGAGAAAGAGCTGATACTTTTACCTTCGCCTTTGACAAACAATGAATTAATTGTAGCCATTGGAAATAACAAGCATTTGGTATGCCGAACTCTCGCTGAAGCTCCGAAAACGTTTTCCAGCACGAGGGGGTCGCTAAATGACCCAATGTCCAGATTCCACTAGTTTGCCAAATTCCCCAGGAGACAACTCGCTGGGCAATTTTAAAGCAGGTATTGTACCAGATAGGAGTTTGTCGGGAAAAAGCGGTGTTCTGCCCCAAGGACTGGTCTAAAGCGAGAAATGCCTCCTGTGAAGAAATCATTACTCTAGCTAATGGGAAGGAGTCTGGCCATTTCATGCCCAATACATTCGCAATGGGGATTGAAGCAGCTATTCGTTTTTCCACCTCCAACCAAGTGGGAGGCCCGTACTGGTGATCCGCCACGCACCAAAGAGCACCTTGCTTGAGACGAAACGCATAATGATAGTTCCTGAAATCAGGAAATTGAACCCCACCTTGAAATTTCTTTGCCTTTAATTTACAGGTCGCTATTTTGGGAGGCTTACCGTGCCACAAAAAGTTAACTAACTGACGTTCAATGGAACGATAAACCTTGGGAGGGAAGCTAACCGGTAGCATTTCCAAAACATAATTAATTTTCGGCGTCAAGACCATTTTAATGGATTCTAATCTGCCCCACCATGTTAAATGCAACGGGGACCATTGTTTAGCGAAGGACTGGACCATCTCCACCAGGATCCTGGAGTTGATATCAATTAAATCATCTAAGCCTCTCAAGAAACGCACACCTAAGTATTTGACTTCGGCGGGGGCCCACACAAAGGGGTGAGGGCCCAGCATAGCTTGAAAAGCCCATTTATTTAGGGGAAAGGCTACAGATTTAGACCAATTTATTTTGTAACCCGATAGACTGGAATAAGTGTCAAAAGCAGTTAACAGGCAGCCAATGGAGGAAGGGGGTACAAAAAGTAACAGATCATCAGCATAAGCTGAAATTTTAACTTCCAGATCACCTATTTTGACACCAGAAATCTCTTTTTGGGAGCGGATAAGAAGCATCAAAGGTTCGAGGGCTAAATTAAATAATAAGGGTGAGAGAGGGCATCCTTGTCTGGTTCCTCTATGCAGCAATAAAGGGGAAGAAAGAGAGCCGTTAGCAAAGATTCGAGCCGTTGGATTCGTGTATAGGACCTGTATTAAACGTATAAAGTTCTCACCAAAGCCGAACCATCTTAGGGACTGAAACAAGAAGGCCCATTCCAGACGATCAAAGGCCTTTTCTGCGTCTAATGATAAGCCCATCATTGGATCAACCTGATTCTCTGCAATAAGGAATAGATCTAGGAGAAGCCGCGCATTGTCAGAAGTGGCACGACCCGCCATAAAACCACATTGATCAGGATGAATAAGATCTGCCATAACAGTTGATAGCCTTTTCGCCAGGATAGAAGCGTAGAGTTTGTAATCAGCATTTAATAAAGAGATTGGCCGGTAGTTCTCTACTCTCTGGGGATCTCTATCCGGCTTGGGAATTACCACAATTGTTGCGTCGTTGAACGCACCAATTGCGGGCGACTGAGCCACCAGCAGATCGAAGTAATCCAACATGTACGGGGTCAACTCAGTCGCAAAAACTTGGTAAAATTCACAAGGGATACCGTCTGGGCCTACCGCCTTCCCTACTTTCCCGGCCTTGATAGCATCTTGAAGCTCTCTGGCGGTTATATCGGCCTCAAGCCCCCTGAGATGAGTCTCAGAGAGTATGGGATGGGAAAGGTGGCCAAACGTAGTATGAAAATCATCAGACTCCATTCGGGTCTCAGACGTATATAGGCTAGTGTAAAAACAACGCAAGGCCTCTACTATATCTGAGCTCTTTGTCAACGGTTCCTGTCCGTCCCCTTGAAGGACTTCTATTCTAGTCCGGGCAGCCCGAGGCGTCAAAGTCTGAGCCAACATTCGTCCTGCCTTATTGGCTTCAGCATAATATCTAGATTGCTGGTGCAGAATCTGTTGCGACGCCTCCGCACTTAAGATTTGGTTATATTGACACCTCAACCTCTGGAGGCGAAGCAGAATACCAGGATCAGTTCTAGAGACCAACAGCCTCTCCCCTGCTTTAATTTGTGAATCCAAAGCGGCTAGTTGGGCTTTCCTTGTTCTATGCAATGAAATGGAATAACTAGTGATTTTGGCACGGATGGTAGCTTTAAAGCCCTCCCACCAGGCCCAACCTGACGTTTCTCCCATAAGGTTCACTTCAAAATACTCTCTTATGGCCTGTTTGATGTGATCACAAAACCCTCTGTCGCCCCAAGAGTCATTTATTTTCTGTACTACTTAGTTTATCAAATGCTGGAGAAGGCAAGCACAATTTTTGTTTAGCATTGATTTTGTTTTTTACATTTTAAAGTGAAGATCGGCATTTTGGTGAACTGATTCACATTAATAAAAATTTAGGGACTCTTGGGTAAAGGCTACTAGGTGGTTAATGCATGTTGTAGTGTGTGCTTGCTCCTCGTGGTGACATCTAACATACGGGCATGACAGGTGATCAGTAAGATGTGTGAATGATCCATCACGTGCAAGGGTGACAAGTGGATAGATTTTCGCTACCACAATGCCAACAGTCGTGCACTCAGTGGCAGTGTAGTAGTTCCTCGGCATTCCTCTCTAGACTAGTCCTGAAGTGTGGGTTTACACTCTCCTGCCAGCAGATGGAGACTGAGAACCACTGGTTTGATGATGTCATCCTTTATAGCAGGGGTCACCAACCTGCGGCCCGCGGGCCTCATGCGGCCCACGAGGTCCCTTCGTGCGGCCCGCGAGGCTCTACCCCGGTTAACATTACTTGCGGCCCGCCAAGGATTCCCGCCATTGTATCCACGCGCTCGCAGCTCACCGACGACCACCTGCAAGCGTCCCTTCTCCTGTCAGTGTCATCTGTGAAGCCGGACTTTAAGCGTTTGTCTGCTAGCATGAATCATCAGCCATCTCATTAAATTCAATAAAGGTGATCAGCCATTGTTTTCATAATTTTGCGTTTGTTGTTTTTTTTCGCGGGGGCGGGGAGAAGGGGGTGCGGCCCGCGAGGCTCCCGGTAGTCGGCTGTGCAGCCCGCGGCCCTCTGGAGGTTGGTGACCCCAGCTTTATAGGATCCAACTAGTATTCTCAGTCTACAGCAGAGATGGCCTGGTCATACTCAAGGTTTAAAAAAAAAAAAAAAAAAGGGAGGGATGCTTTCTATGTGGGTTGAGTCTGGTCACTGGCCTTGGGATTCTTTTAGATGCTCAAGCAAGAGCGCTAGGGCTTGCTAAGTCTGACTGCAAGTGCACAAGGTTATTACACTTGGTATTCAGGTTCCTTCCCTCCTGCCCCATTGGGTGGGAGTTGCCTGTGGGTCCCTGTCCCCCTCTCCTTGAGATTAGGGGCTCCTTTCTGGACTTGCCTGGTGAGTAAAGTTGGGGGCGGGGGTGGAGGCAAATGAGCATGTGTATTCAGGAAGAGCAGAAGGCAAGCAAGACTCCTTTGGGATAAGCAGTACAGAAACCAGCAGTGAATGATCGGGAGGGTTGGTCAAGGCTGGCATTGCTAGCAAATGACTACATAGAAAGTGGTCTAGTCTGTGTGGTATGGCCAATCAAGCAGAGTGCAGGAAGTACATTCAAACATCATTAATCACTAATTAGGGGAGAAAAAGGATCGCGGCACCATTGGCTTAATTGATCCTGGCTATGGATCGATACCATAACATCAATGATCTAAAAACTCCCACTGATGCAAATATCACATCTAATATAATATTCCTTTTAATCCACACATTGCTGTGAACCTGGTATTTTTTCAGTTTACTCAAACATTTACTATCCCAACTTATATCAGTACTAATTTACTGTTTAACAGAGCACTGATCCATCTTTTACTAAACACATGAAATGTCTTAAGCACATATCTTATCTACGTGCTGAACCCTCTTGAGTACATTTGCTTAACTGAATGATGAGTCCCAAGTGTAGAACTTATCTATGTGCTAAACCCACTAGAACACATGGCTTATCTGAATGTTGGGCGTCCTTGTGCATCAGGCTTAACATTCAGATAAGCTATGTGTTGTAGAGGGCTTAGCACATAGATAAGTTCTACACTTGGGACTCATCATTCAGTTAAGCAAATGTACTCAAGAGGGTTCAGCACGTAGATAAGATATGTGCTTAAGACATGTCATGTGTTTAATAAAAGATGGAAGGATCAGTGCTCTGTTAAACAGTAAATGTTTTATATCAATACCACAGCTTATAACATAAGTTGGAATAGTAAATATTTTAGTAAATTGCTGTGAGCCTGGTATTTTTTCAATGTGTGGATTAAAAGGAATAATATGTAGATGTGATATTCCTTATCGTCCCTCCAGTTTAGTCCTCCACCTCTGGGTAGTGAACCTCCTCCTGCAGCTTGGAGACTGCATGTCAAAATTTGTGACATCACTGGGTGTAGCCTGCTGCCATCTCCCATCAACCCCAGTGTGTCCAGTCTCCATGCAGCAGGAAGACTTAGTGAGCCTAGGTGCTGGGCTCACTTGAGGGACGAATAAGGAGCAGGATAGTTAGGTATAGTCTCCCAAATTCAGAATTTCTTTGTTCCCTGTATCTTATGTTATTTTGGTTTCCCTGGGGTACTGTTTGTTAAAAAAAATCAAAATCAATAGCTCTTCTTTCTTTCTCTCTTGCCTTGGTTCTTTGCCTCAGTTTTAGCCGGAGCAGCGGTAGGCTCAGACCTTTCCCCCTTGTCAGTACGGAGGAGAGCTCTGCTGGTGTCAATCTCACTATTCCCGGTATGTGATTGCCTGCCAAGTACCGCTTGCAGGGAGAGAGCTTCAGACGGCTGTCTTGCTCTTGCGGCGAACGTCGCTCCCGGTGCTGAGTGGCGAACGTCGCTCCCGGTGGAGAAGAAACATAGAAACATGATGACAGAAAAAGACCACATGGCCTATCTAGTCTGTCCTTTCATAACAACAACTACAACAGTCCACTTTTTACCTTTAGAGATCCTCTGTGTTGGTCCCATGCTTTTTTGAATTCAGTTACTGTCCTCATCTCTACCACCTCCACTGGGAGACTATTCCATGGATCCACTACTCTTTCTGTAAAGAAATATTTCCGCAGATCACTCCTGAATCTATCTCCCTTCACCCTCATCCCATGTCCCCTCGTAGCAGAACTTGCTTTCAATTGAAAGAGGCTCTCTCCCTGAACATTTATGCCACGGAGGTATTTAAACATGTCAATTATATCACCTCTATCCCGCCTTTCCTCTAAGGTGTACATATTAAGATCCTTAAGTCTGTCCTCATATGCTTTATAATGAAGCCCATTAATCATTTTAGTAGCAACCCTCTGCACCGACTCCATCCTGTTCACATCCTTTTGAAGGTGCGGTCTCCAGAATTGCACACCATACTCCAAATGAGATCGCACCAAAGACTTATGCAGCGGCATTATCACCTCCTTTTTTCTGCTAGCCATTCCTCTCCGTATGCACCCAAGCATCCTTCTAGCTTTTGCCGTCGCCTTTTCTACCTGTTTAGCTACTTTAAGATCATCAGACACAACCATGCCTAGGTCCCGCTCTTCTTTAGTGGACAAAAGTACTTCACCTCCTATACTGTATTGCTCCCTTGGATTGCTGCAGCCCAAATGCATGACCTTACATTTTTTAACATTAAATCCCAGCTGCCAAATTCTAGACCATTCTTCAAGCTTAGCTAGATCCCTCCTCATGTTATCTACACCTTCCTGGGTGTCTACTCTATTGCAGATTTTGGTATCATCTGCAAAGAGGCAAACCTTACCCGACAGCCCTTCTGCTATATCACTAACAAAGATGTTAAAAAGAATCGGACCAAGGACAGATCCCTGGGGCACACCACTGGTAACATCCTTCTCCTCAGAGTGAGCTCCATTTACTTGTACTCTTTGTCACCTCCCACCCAACCAATTCTAACCCAAGCAGTAACTTTAGGGTCCATCCCTAGGGTGCTCAGTTTGTTTATAAGTCGCCTGTGAGGAACAGTGTCAAAGGCTTTACTGAAATCTAAATACACCACATCTAGAGCTCTCCCTCGGTCCAACTCCCTGGTCACCCAGTCAAAGAAATCAATCAGATTTGTCTGACAAGACCTCCTCTGGTGAATCCATGCTGCCTCGGATCCTGTAATCCGCTGGACTCCAGAAACCTCACTATTTTCTCTTTCAGCAGCGTTTCCAATAATTTACTCACCACCGAAGTTAAACTAACCGGCCTGTAGTTTTCAACCACATCCTTACTTCCGCTTTTGTGTAAAGGCACCACATGAGCCTCTCTCCAGTCCTTCGGCACCACTCCGGTCAGTCAGTGGAGTTGCTAGAACGTCCCCAAGTTCCCTCAGTATTCTAGGGTGTATCCCATCCGGTCCCATCGCTTTGTCTACTTTAAGTTGAGCTAGTTTCTCACGAACACAGTCTTCTGAAAATTGTTCAAGATGTCCCTCGCTTCTGTTCTTATTTGTGGGTGTTTTCTGAGGCCCTGCTCCTGGTTCTTCATCTGTGAACACAGAACAAAAATATTTGTTAAGCAATTCCGCTTTATCCTTATCAGCTTCTACATATTCCCCCCCTGCACCCTTGAGTCTGACAATACCACTTTTGCCCTTCCTCTTCTCACTAATATATCTGAAAAATGTTTTATCCCCCCATTTTATTGCATTGGCTATTTCCTCCTCCTTTTGAATCTTTGCCTTCTTGACTACTTTGCTAGCTTCTCTAAGTTTTTCCAAATACAGATGCCTGTCTTCTGTACCTCTGAGGTAGGAAGGATTCAGAGGCAGGACCGGGGTATAGCAGCGAACGCGGAACCTGCAGCAGACCGCCGGGGCGAGCGTTCTGACTGCGGCGGTTTTGGCACCAAAGCGCTTCTGTAGCCGCAGCCATTTTGAGTGAGCCTGTGCAGCTGCGTGGCGCACCCTGCGCTGCGGCCTGGCCGGGGGACAGCTTCTCTTTGATCGGGCTCCGTTTGAGGGGTTTTCAGGGGGGTTGACCGGTTACCCTTCGTTCTCGGTCACCTTTTGGAAGCCTCTTTTGTTTTTTGGATAAGAGCAATTCCTGACTTGTAAAAAAAAAAAAAAAATTGCATATATAAATAAGAGAGAGAAGTGTGTGACAGCAGACTGCAGGCCTCTGCGATTGGTCCTTCCTTCTGCTCGGCTACGGAGGGCACTATGAGGTATATAGCTCATGCCCTCTCGCCCTCAGTGCGTTGTGGGCGTAGGTCGCAGAGGCACTGTCGCAGACACTGGCATTTGCTGCGGCTGCGCTTCGGTTTCAACCATTGTGGAAAGGCAAATGGAGGACAGCGTAGCCCAGGGTTCGTCTGAGGTGGCAAGCCAGGGAGAGCGCCTGATAAACACTCCGTCAAGCCAGGGGCCGGAACCCCTGATGGGATCTGCGAGCATTTCTCCATCGGCGCCTGCAGGTGCGGCCCTCGGGGATTTTTGCCGGGATTTTGTGCTTCTTATGCATCAAGCCTTCTGTATGCGGCGGCAAGGCAAGGTGCCGGAATCTTTGCCGCTGGTTCCGGTTCAGCAGCAAGCTCTGATGGACGAGGGTCCCAGTACGAGGCCGCAGCCTCTAAAAAGGGCACGCTGGCTGCGCCGGTGATGTTGGATCTGGACGGGCTTGAGGCAGATGACACGGAGTTCAAGTCTGGTAGAGACGACCTGGAAGAGGGAGAGATACCGTAACCGGAGGATCAGGCCAAAATCATACGGGTGTTCCGTAGGGAGGAGTTGGTAGCCCTCATTACGGAATCTTTGCAGACACTGAATCTCGCTACAGCCCCGCTGGCTGAGGACGAGGAGGTCGAAGACCTGGTCATTCAGGCGGTGCGACAGTCGGAAGTGGTTTTTCCAGTACACCGTGTGGTGGACCGTATGATTCAGGACGAATGGGATCAGCCGGAAATGGGTCTGTGGGGAGTCAGAAAGATGAGCAGACTTTATCCTCTGGCAGACAAGGATAAAGAGAAGTTCCGTTCCCACGGGTTGACGCGGCAGTGTCGGCCGTCACAAAGAAGACGGCAATTCCGGTGGAAGGTAGCGCAGCCTTGAAGGATGCACAGGACCGGAAGGTGGACGGTTTGTTAAAGCAAGGTTTCGAGGCTAACGCTTTGGCCTTACAAGCATCCATTTGTGGGGCCTGGGTGGCCAGAGCTTGTCTCAGATGGCCTCAGCATTTGCGACAGGCTACCCAGATGGAACAGGAGAGTTTGATGGAAGTCACACGCCTCGAATCGGGGTCCGCATATCAGGCAGATGTGTGTTATGACCTGATCAGGGCGTTGGCAAATAGTATGGCCTCCTTGGTGGCTGCCCGGCAGTCTCTGTGGTTACGAAATTGGGCGGCCGACGGCTCCTCCAAGGCTCGCCTCAGTAAACCTCCCTTTAAAGGCAAACTCCTCTTTGGTGAAGATCTGGACAAGTTGGTTAAGGACTTGGGCGAGTCCAAGGGGGGGTAGGCTCTCCGAGGACAAGCTTAAACAGGGAAAGTCCAGTCCGTCGTTGAGAGGGCCATGTAGAGATTTTCGGAGGTTTCGTTCCTCTCGTTTGGGAAGTTTCCAGAGGGGATGGTTCGCTTCAAGAGCCCGTGGGTTTCGAGGAGCAAGTAGAGGTTTCGCAGGGACCGCAGCAGGGGCAGCTCGAAAACCACAATGAAGCGAGGCGGGTCCCGGCAGCAACTACACCGATAGGAGGGAGGCTTCGGGAGTTCATTCCTGCCTGGACCCAAATAACGTCCGACCAATGGGTTCTGGAAATTATTCGAGAAGGATATGCCCTGGAGTTGGCCTGGCCGGTCCTAGATTTGTTTGTCCTCTCGCCCTGCAAAGGCCGTCAGAAAACACTAGCAGTTCGCCAGACGCTCTATCGGATGTTGCTGTTAGGGGCGGTGACGCTGGTGCCGGTAGCGGACTATGGCAGGGGTCGCTACTCCATTTATTTCGTGGTGCCAAAGAAGGACGGGTCTCTCCGTCCTGTCCTGGATCTCAAAGGGGTAAACCGGTGTCTCCGAGTTCCGCACTTCCGGATGGAAATGTGGCGGTTCGACAGGGAGAGTTCTTGTCCTCTCTCGATCTCACGGAGGCTTACCTGCACATTCCCATCAGGGCAGCACACCAAAAGTTTCTAAGGTTTGCTTTGCCTTGGGGACATTACCAGTTTCAGGCGTTGCCCTTCGGCCTGGCGACTGCTCTGTGCACCTTTACGAAGGTCATGGTGGTGGTGGTGGTGGTGGCAGCATTGCGGAAAGACGGCGTATTGGTGCACCCTTACCTCGATGACTGGTTGATTCGGGCGAAGTCTGAGGTCGAGAGGAGGCAGGCTACGGATAAAGTGGTACAGTTCCTACAACATCTCGGCTGGGTTGTCAATCCGGCCAAAAGTCTCTTGATGCCATCGCAGTCTCTCGAATACCTCGGGGTGCGTTTCGACACCCAGAAGGGGGTGGTGTTCTTGCCGGAGCGGCGAGCTCAAGCGCTTCGACAGCTGGTGCGCCGGTTCCTGTCCACAGTGGCACCATTGGCTTGGAGCTACCTTCGACTGCTGGGCACAATGGCGGCAACCTTGGAGGTGCTACCTTGGGCCAGGTTTCACATGCAGTCGTTACAAAGAGCCCTGTTGAGCCGGTGGTCTCATCAGAATGATTCACTGAACAAGCGTCTGCCCTGCCCACTCCTAGCCAGAAAATCCCTTCATTGGTGGATGGTGCCGCAGCACCTGGCAGCTGGTTTACCTTTGGAACAACCGCAGTGGCTTCTGGTGTTGTCGGACACGAGTCTCGTGGGTTTGGGAGCACACTGCGGAGATCTTTGCGCGCAAGGAGTTTGGTCGGAAGAGGAGAGCGTGTGATCAATCAACCGCCTCGAATTGCGCGCCATGGTGTTGGCGCTTCGGACGTTCGAGGCCGTGGTGAAGGGCCGGGCCATTCGGATCTTCTCCAATAATTCTGCGACGGTGGCCTACATCAACTGGCAGGGGGGAATGGGAAGTGTGGCCATGGCACAGGAAGCAGAGGCATTGTTTGAGTGGGTGGAGCCTCGTCTACTAGCCATCTCGGCGGCGCACATTGCGGGTTAAGACAATTTTTATTTATTTATTTATTTGTGTGCTTTTCTATACCGCCCCTTCCAGAGATCAAGGGCGGTTTACAAGGAACTTAAAACAACAATACAGCAGAACAGTGCAATATTGCATTACATTAAACATTAAGTATTACATAAGAACTATGATACATGGAAAACAATGTGACGGCAGATTTCCTCAGCAGGGTCCGGGTGGATGCCGGGGAATGGGAGCTCCACCCGCAGGTGTTTGTTCAGAGAGTCCGCAGATGGGGTCCGCCGATCATGGACCTCATGGCGACCTTTCGGTCGGCAAAGATCAGTCATTTTTATAGCAGGCGGCGGGAAAGAATGTCTGAGGGGATAGACACCCTGATTCAACCATGGCCGATGACAGGTCTTCTATATGTATTCCCTCCGTGGGCACTCATAGGGCGCGTGGTTCAGCGCATCGAGGCCCATCGCGGAAGGGTCCTGTTAGTGGCTCCGGATTGGCCGAGGAGACCGTGGTATGCTGATCTAGTGCGTCTGCTAGATGGGGGACCCTTGGAGGTTGCCGATCTGCGAGGATCTGCTTCTGCAAGGTCTGCTCCAAATGACTCAGGTGGATCGGTTCTCGCTTACGGTTTGGCCATTGAAAGGGCAAGGTTGAGGAAGAAAGGGTACTCGCGGGCGGTCATTGCGACTTTGCTGCGAGCAAGGAAAAAATCCACCTCCCTTGCTTATGTACAGATATGGCGTATCTTTGAGGACTGGTGTTTGCGGAAACACGTTCGGGCCGCTACATGTCTATGCCCATGGTGTTGAGTTTTCTGCAGGATGGCTTTGAAAAAGGTCTGGCGGCTAGTTCTTTAAGAGTGCAGCTTGCAGCGCTGGCGTGCTATAGAGGGAAGATCCGAGGCGTGGCTCTGGGAAGTCACGGCGACGTGCTGCATTTTCTTAGGACGGTATTTAGGTTGTGGCCCGCTCGCAGTGTATGGTTGCTACCGTGGGATCTTAATCTGGTGCTCATGGTGTTAACTAGGAAGCCTTTTGAGCCCCTGCACCAGGCCTACGTTAAAGACGGTATTTTTGGTGGCCATCTGCTCGGTGCGGCGAGTTTGAGATGCAGGCGTTCTCTTGTCGGGAACCATTTTTGTCCTTTCCTATGGAAAAGGTGGTGTTGCATCCGGTATCGTCGTTTTTGCCTAAAGTGGTGTCTCCGTTTCACCTGAATCAAGCAGTGTCCCTTCCAGTCTTGAATTCTGCAGCGGAGAGCGTACAGGACAGTTGTCTGTGGCGTTTGGACGTGAAGAGAGTGTTGCAGTATTTGAAGGTGTCAGAAGTCTTTCGCAAGTCTGACTGTCTGTTTGTGGTGTTTGGAGGTCCCCGTAAAGGGGAGGCGGCGGCTAAGGCCTCTGTTTCACGATGGATTCGAGAGGCAATTGAGTCGGCCTACCTCTTGCAAGGGCGGCAGGCGCCACCAGGGCTGAGAGCGCACTCTACTAGGGCGTAAGCGACTTCTTGGGCGGAACACAGCTTGGTTTCGCCAGTGGAGATATGCAGGGTGGTCACTTGGTCGCGTCTTCATACGTTCAGTAAACATTACTGCCTAGACGTTATTGCAGCACATGATGCTTGTTTCAGGTCGGCAGTGTTGCGATCCAGCTGGAAAGGGCCCTCCCACTGATTACTGCTCTGATACATCCCAGAGGTGGAGGACTAAACTGGAGGGGCGATAAGGAAATAGAAATTACACTTACCTGGTAATTGTTCTTCCATGAGTAGATCCAGTTTAGTCCTCATTCCCGCCCATTGGGGGGTGTCTTTTTGCAGGATTCGTGTGCAAAACGGGAGGTGCGTCAGTTTTGAATGACAGCAGAAGAGTTTCATTTCCTGAATCGCAGTGAGTACTAACAAATGTTCTTACTTTCCCTCTTTCTGAATAGTTGAAGGGGTGGAACAGGGAAAGTAATAAAATAAGAGAAGACACGTGAGCTAAATTTGCAAAATTAAAAAAAGAAAAGAAAAAGAAAACTGTTGAATTTGTTAAGGTATGGTTACTTATTTGTTGCTCCTTTGAGTCTGCTTTGTCAATAGTTCACTGTGATTGATGGGAGATGGCAGCAGGCTACATCCAGTGATGTCACAGATTTTGACATGCCCAGTCTCCGAGCTGCAGGAGGAGGTTCACTACCCAGAGGTGGAGGACTAAACTGGAATTACTCAAGGAAGAACAATTACCAGGTAAGTGTAATTTCTATTTTGTATCAGTGGGGGACTTTTGGATCATTGATGTTATGGTGTCGATTCATAGCCAAGATTTAGTAGCCAGGATCAATTGAGCCAATGGTGCCAAGATCCTTTTTCTCTCCTAATTAGTGATTGATGATATCTAAATGTAATTTTTCTGACAGTGTGATATTGGGTGGGATGAAGTTTTGGTGGTGATGTAGGACATGATTATTGGCACCTTTTATCAACAATTCAAATCTATTTGGACAGAACCACATTCCCATTGCAGTAAAAATAGACGCACCTTTGATCAATTGTCAGTACTCACATGACTTGAATCAACCAAAGAATGATGACTCTAATTTTTAAAATGGCCACATTCAATTCCTGTTCCATTTTCACAATAGTGAAGACAAGAGCTGCCTGAGACATCAGAAAAGCCATTATCGCTAAACATCAAACTTCAAAGGGGATACAAGGCCATCTCCAAAGACCCTGGGATTCCTGTGTCTACAGTTTGTGATGTTAAGAAGTTTTCTGCTCATGGAACTGTCAAGAACCTCCCAGGACATGGTGGAAAGAGGAAAATTTATGTTCGTGTGACCTGTTGGAAAAAACACCACATACAACATCCAGAGAGCTTAAGGCTGACCTGGAGCAATCTGGAGAGGTGGTTTCAACCCGCACCATATGCCGCGCACTAAACAAAGGACTTCATGTGCCAAGGAGGGACCCCACTGCTCAAAGATAGATGTAAAAAGGCATGCCTGAGCTTTGCCCAAACCCACCTTGAGAAACCACAATCCTGGGAAAATGTTCTGTCAGTAGATGAAACCGATCTTGAGCTTTCTGGCTATGCTGACTAGTGATACATTTACAGGTAAAGAAATGAAACTTATAAGGAAAAAAACACCCTTCCTGCAGTTAAATATGGTGGAGGTTCCATAATGTTGTGGGGCTTTTTTTGCTGTCTCAGGAAGTAGAGACCTGGAACGTATTAAAGGAAATCATGAAGTCTGAGGACTACCAAGTTATTTTGGAGCAAAATGTACGATCTCGTGTCAGAAAGCTAGGTCTGTATCAAAGGTCATGGGTCCTCTAGCAGGACAATGACCCAAACATACATCCAAAAGTTACAAAAGAATGGTTGGTTAAAAAGGAACAAATGGAGTCCCGATCTCAGTCCAGTCAGCCTTTTGGAAAGAACTGAAATCTGCCATTGGTAAAAGGAATTCTGGAAACGTTCATGAGCTGGAACAAATCACAGTTGAAGAGTCGCAGAAACTGCTAGCAGATGACTACAAGAAATATTTTGGAGGCTGTCATCACTGCCAAGGGTTGTGCAACCAAATATTCCAGGGTGTCCCTCCAGTTTAGTCCAGGCATGTGGGTTATGCTCTCCAACCAGCAGGTGGAGACTGAGAAAAACTCTCTTGGATCAGTATAAATAGCCTGTGCCCACTGGACTGAGACAGTATTTCTTAGTCTCCAGCAGATAGTGAGCATAGCCTGTACAGGACTGTGGAACCGTAGGCTGCTTTTGGCTAGGGGTACATTCTTTAGGAGAGGGTCGGAGGTGGTAGCATCTGTGCTTGTCTGCCTTTTTATTTTCTCCTGTTTTCCCTAGTTGCTGTGAGCCACTGTGTTTTAAAAAGAAAAAAAAAAGCGGCAAAAAGTGAGAAGCACTGCACCATACTTCCCGATCAGGGATCCGGCAGCAGTCTCCTGCAGCGAGGGGCACTCTAAGTGCTGTCAGGCCCCTGTGAGTGTAGCTGGCTCCTTTATGTTTCTTTGACTGGGAATGTTTCCAGCATTGCAGCCACATGGAGAGAGGCTGGTGTGTGCTGTGGGGCAGCTGCAGGGCACAGTTATTGGAGATAGGGCTGTGCTGCAGTTGCTGCATATCGGGAGAAGCAGTGGCAGATGAGCTTGGGGGGAGAAGGGTCTGAAGTTGAGGCCAGAGATTGTTTTTTTTTTTTTTTTTCTCTTTCCAGACTGTGAGGAGGCTGCGAGGGATGGTGGCGGTTTTTCAATTTGTGGGAACCGCCACCATCTTGGATGGCATATTGTATGCTGCAGTGGACTGCCTGGGGCCTCCCACCTTGCAGAGTGCCTGTAGTTTTCCTGCCAGCAGCATCCCCGATAGACCTGGAAGGTCTGGGGGAGTGGGGTCATCCCCCTTCTCCTCCCAAGTTCATGCTCCTGCTTCATCAGGCCTTCCTGATGAAGCAGGGAGTAGGGAAGGCTTCCCCTCACGCCCCATGAGGGAGTGGAGGGGGGGGGGGAGTAACACCGGCTAAACATCCACAGAGGTATTGCCTGGTCGAGGCGCACATCAGTTTTTTATCCTCCCTAGACCCCCTGGAGAGCTCAGAGGACCTCCTGGACCAATTCCAGGAGGAACTTGAGGAAGAGGAGCTCCTTGGGGCGGAGGATCCAATGACTGTTTGGATCTTCCATTGGGATAAGCTCCCAGTGTTGACCAGTCACTCAAGACCCTTCAGATCGTGTAGCCAGATCCGCTGGGCCTGGAGCCCGATGAGGACAGTCTTTTATGGAGGGTATAAAGCGACCTTCTCAGTCTTTTCCAATTTCAGAGATCTCCACCTGTAGGGTTCTAGAAGAGTGGAGAACTTCAGATACAGGACTGCGGGTGGGATGCAGCATGGCTAGGCTATACTCCATTCTGCCAGAGGAGAAGAAGAAACTGCGCCTTTCCCAAGTGGACGCCTTGGTGGCGGTGATGCAGAAGACCACCATTCCTGGACTACAGGACCGGCACATGGAGATGCTGGTCCTGTAGACCAGGCTTTCGAGCTGTCTGCCCTGGACCTGCATCTGTGGGGCCTATGTGGCTTGGGCTTGTCTTCGCTGATCTCAAGGCCCACAGGAGGAAGGGGTTTTGAGGACCGGTCCTGCCCTCTGATGCCCATCAGGAGTCAGAGGCAGCTTTCCTGGCAGATTTGCTCTATGACCTCTTGCGGGTCTCTGCCAAGAGCATGGTCACAGTCATGACTGCTTGCTGCCTTTTGTGGCTGAGTAACTGGTCAGTGGATGTGGCCTCTAAGCTCACCAAGCTCCCTTTTTCGAGCAAGCTAGTCTTCGGGGAGGACTTGGAGACATCGGTGAAGTCCTTGAGGAAATCTAAGGTCCCCCGGCTTCTGGAAGACCAACCCAAGGCTGGCAGAAGTGGCCCAGTGCAGGGCTGTGGTAGAGATTTCCAGGCCCCACAGGACTCTTTTTGGCAGTGCGACTCATCCTCTTGAGGAGGTGGCCGGGGATTCACCTTCACTACCTCAGTCACATACAAACCCTCTCAATGAAGGTCGGGAGGGGGGGGCCCCAGTAGGGGTGCAGCTGGTCATGTCTGATACCTGATCATGTCAGGTGTCTGGGTCTTGAAGATCTTTCATGAGGGGTATGCCCTTGAATTTGCCCAGCCCCTGGTGGAATGCGTTCATTGTCTCCCCTTGCTGTTTGGCCCAGAAGGCACCTGGTGGGGGAGATGCTCAAATGCCTGATACAGCTTGAAGTGGTGTTTCTGGTACTGCAGGCAGACTGGGACCTCAAAAGGTATTCCATTTACTTTGTGATACCAAAGAAGTTGGGGTTCTGTCTGACCTTTTTGGCCCTAAAAGGGGTCAACGGGGCCCTCGAGGTAAGGTGCCGTGCTTCCACATGGAGACCTTATGGTTAGTGATCGTGGCGGTGCGCCAAGGTGAGTTTCTTACTTTCTTGGAACTCACTGAGGCCTATCTGCATATTCCAATATGGCTGGAGCATCAGCACTTCCTTCGCTTTGCAATGCCTGGAGGGCATTTCCAGTTTCAGGTGTTGTCCTTTGGGCTTGTGATGGCTCCATGGGTGTTCACCAAGGTCATGATGGTTGTGGCAGCCCATCTCTGCAAGCAGTGGATCTTGGTCCACCTGTACCTGGACGACTAGCTGATCTGGGGTAAGTCCTCGAGGAGAGTTGGTGCTCGACAGACAGTAGTGCAATGTCTGCAAGATCTCGGCTGGGTGATCAACTTCAACAAGAGACAATTGTGATCGTCGCAGTCCCTGGAGTATCTGGGCACCCACTTAGACACCTGCCAGGGCAGGGTGTCTTCTTACAGAGGGTTGCGTGGCAAACTGCAGGGCCAGATTCGGCGACTCAGTCCCAGGTTCAAGGTCACAGTGTCTGACAATCTGCAGGTTCTGGGCTCCATGGAGGTCTCCCTGGAACTGGTTCCTTTGGCCTGTTTCCACACGAGAGCGCTTTAGGCACACCTCTTGGCCCACTGGTTGCCACTGATACAGTCCATGGAGTTGTGCCGCCTCTTGTTTAGAACCGTGCAAAACAGTTTGTGTCAGTGGATGGACTCGGTAAACGTGGAGGCAGGGATGCCACCGGAAACTCTGGACTGGATCTTTTAATTTCATTTACTTATTTAACAGAGTTTCTATACTGCCTTAGGGATGTGAGTTTCTATGGCTGGGGCGGCCACTGCCTGGCGCAGGTAGCGCAGGGTTGGTGGTCTGCTGAGGGAAGGGGCAATGACCCATCAGCCGGCTCAAAACATGGGTGGTAAAGTTTGCACTAGAGGCATTTATGCCCCTGGTGCGGATCCTGTTGGACCATGCCGCTGCGGTGGCTTATATTAATCACCAGGGTGGCACCCGGATCTCCCAAGTGGCAGCAGAGGCCATTCCGCTCCTGCAATGGATAGAAGCTCATCTCATGGCCCTCTCGGCAGCACATGTGGCCGGAGTGGTGAATGTGCAGGCATATTGCCTGAGCCATCATACGCTGAATCCAGAGGAGTGGTCCCTCTCTGAAGAGGTGTTCGTCTTTCGGGGGCACCAATAATGGACCTGCTGGCATGCCTGGAAAATGCCAAGATGCCCTGCTTCTTCAGCAGACGGCCATCCCTGATGTCTGAAGGTTTCGATGTCCTTGTACAACTGTTGCTCTGGATGGATTGCTGTACGTATTTCCTCCCTGGTCCCTGATAGGACAGGCGTTTCAATTCACAGAGGCACACCGGGGCAAGGTGCTGCTGATAGCACTGAAATGGCCCCGCTCGCTCTGATATGCAGATCTCATGGGGCTTGTCTGGCAGACGAGCCCATTTGGTTGCCCCTGCTGCAGGACCTGACACAGTGGATTGGTACTTGCTCATGCCTTTTGTAGGCGCGGTGATGTTCGACCTCTATGGCTGGGCTTGGAGGCTCTTCGAGGCCTGCTGTGTAAAGCACAATGTCTGTTCCCTTGGGGCACCAGTCTTCACAATTTTGGGGTTTCTGCAGGCTGGTCTGAACAAGGGCCTGGCTCTAGACTCATTGCATGTGCAGGTGGCGGCCTTGTCTTGCTACTGAGGCCATGTGCAGGATGTGTCCATGCAGCCATCATATGTTTTTTGCTAGGTGTCGAGCACCTCCATCCTCCCAGCAGGCCTGTGTTCTCGGCTTGGGATCTTAATCTGGTGGTGTCTGCTCTGGGTGGCTTTGGTCAATGATTTGACCCTGAAAGCTGTCTTTCTCGTGGTCATTTGTTTTGGCCCGACAGATTTCATTTCATTTATTAATACTCGATATACCGCCCTTAGGAGCAGTTTCTTATTTTCTCGAAGGAACCGGTGGTCCTTTGACTGGTCTTGTTGTTTTTTTTGACTAAGGTGGTATCGCACTTTCACCTCAAATCAGGCGATTGTCCTGTCCTCCTCCCTGGGGTATCGGAACTCGCAGGAAGCTTCCCTCTTGCGCAAGCTGGATGCCCACAGGGTCTTGAAACATCACCTAGTGGTGATGCAACCCTTCTGTCATTTTGGAGAGGTGGTTCATCCTCTTCGGAGGCCCGCTGAAAGGGGAGATGGCCTCTAAGGTTTCCATTGCCTATTGGATACAGGAGACGATTGAGTAGGTTTATTTGTTGAAGGGTAGGCAGGTGCCTGTGGGTCTCTGGGCCCACTCAACAAGGGCCCAGGCATCCTCCTGGGTCAAAGCGGAGAGGGTTCCTCCCCTGGACATTTTGTTGGGCGGCTACGTAGTCCTCCCTTCATTCCTTTGTGCGGTATAACCGCCTGAATGTGCAGGCCTGAGAGGATGCATGTTTTGAGACAGCAGTCTTGAGGGCTGGGCTTTCAAGTCCCTCCTGCAATTAGTACTGCTCTGCTATGTCCCACTTGTCTGGACTGGACTGGAGGGATGCCCTGGAAGGTGAAATTAAGCCTTACCTGCTAATTTTTTTTCATGTAGTCCCTCCAGTCCAGGACCCCAGCTTGGCTTTCAGTCTTTTGGGAATTTGGCTGGTTGCTTCAGAGGTACAAGCTGTGACGTTTGTGTGTGTCAGGAATGGATTCCTGTTTGGGTAAGTGTAAGGGTTTGTGTGTGCATCATCTTGTTTGTTTTTATCTTTTGAAATTTTTCTTTTAACAAAAAAGAAAAGCTAGAGCTAAGTCATCCTGGAAGGTTGGTGTTGCAGCAGTTCTGAGTCTTTTTGGGGCCCTGTAGCTGTGGGAGTTGCAGCATTGGAAGGTGCAAGGCTTGCCCATCATTCAGACCCTCTTGGGCAAGGATTTGGACCAGGCGGTGGCTGGAGGCTTAGCCTGGTGCTGGGTTCTCTGCTTGATGAATGGCAAATACTGTCTCGGTTTAGTGGGCACAGGCTCTTTTATGCTGATCTAAGAGTTTTTCTCAGTCTCCACCTTCTGGTTGGCGAGCATAACCCATTTGTCTGGACTGAAGGGACTACAGGAAAGAAAATTAGCAGGTAAGACCTAACTTCACCTTAGTGAAGGGTGCCATTAATCCTGTCCAAGTGATATTTCATATTTTTTCTCAGAAATTACTATGTCTAAGTTGCACAAACATCCTTTTTTTGTTGTAGATTTTTGAACATATTAAAATATTATGATAACATACAATTGGTATGTTTCCAATTATTTCTCAAGATATTGTACACAACATACCTAAAATACAAGGGTACCAATAATATTGACCACAACCGTACATACTGTACCTGAATGTAACTCACCTTGATCTTCTCATGGAAATGCATGAGCTAAATACTAATAATAAGAAAATAAATAAAAATTTATATAATTACTAAACATTCAAGCCTTAAGTGCCTTTTTTTTTTAATTTTACTAAAGTATGGTTACCGTTGATTTATTGGCGTGTATTACTTTGGTTTTCCTTGCTATCTTGTGGATTCTTTTCTTTCATATATACCTAGGGCACTGAGTTCTCAGACCCAGAGTCAGTTAGTGATTCCTTCCATTCACCTTGCTCGACTGGAGTCCACACGATGGTTGGTGTTTTATTTTGTGGCTTTTTGGTTGTGGAATTCATTTACTATGTATACAGCAGGCTGATTCTCTGAAGTTGTCTAAGAAGCACCTGAAGACTCTGGTGGCATGTAAGGTTTTGAGCCCTGGAGTTGCTTCAGACTTATCCTGTTTTGTTTTCTGTTTTGCATTTTTATTTGTGTGGTAGTGTTTTTCCTTTGGGGATTTTATTGTATTTTTTTTAATTTAGACTCTTGTAAACCACTTTGGTGCGTATAGCTAAAGGTGATCAATCAAGCTTGAAATAAACCATAAACAATAGAGATTTTTTGTATTTACCATGTGGTAACTGCAAAGCCTGTGCAGTAACTGTTGGGGATGTGGCCAGTATTATACATTCAGAGTATGTCTTCTGCAGTATTGCATATAGCATGGATGCACTTTTTGCCTTCTCAAAAGGTGGTGTAAGTACATCTGTGCTATCTGGGATGGTTTTACTGTGGTCCGACAGTCTTTCCTTCCCCCACCCACCCCAGCATCCTAAAATAGACTGCCTTATTTGGCTGCTTGCCCCTAGCAGTAGTACTACTCTAGAGATCAGAGCTACCATTTTCTACACTGGCACAGACAAGGTGAGTCATTTGGGGATCATTTCCTCCTGCAACCATTTTATACCCAGGCACAAACTGGGCAGGAGTATCAGGGGATCACTACTACTATTACTGAGCATTTGTATAGTGCTACAAGATGTATGCGGCGCTGCAAAGACACATGTAAAAGATGGTCCCTGCTCATTAGAGCTTACAATCTAGTCAAGACAGTCAACACAGTAGCTATAGACACAGGATACATTTAGGGGGAATGGTAAAGAAATACTAAGGAGACCAAGCAAGTCGAGATCCAAAAGCGGCAGCAAAGTTTTGCTGGAGGATGTTGGGGAGGTGGAGATGGCTTGCTTCTGGATCTCGAGGGAGGTCTTGGCCCACAGTAAGGGCATCCCTGATAGCACTTAACAGCACCTCCTAAAGAAGAGGCCGTAAGTGCATCTGCACTATTTGCAGCAGTGATAGTACAGTACATAGTACATTTCCATGCACTAATACTTAATACTCACCCATTTTTCACCCTTCTGCTCCTTCCATGGCAAGCAGTTTCTGTGCAAAGAAGTGTATGATAAGTCTTCTGACTATGCCGTTAATTACTTATCTCGCTTTAGATCAATGGTTCTCAACCCAGTCCTTGGGACACATCTACCAGTCAGGTTACAGGATAACCACAATGAATATGTATATGAGGTTTGTATGCTCCATCTCTTTCGTATGCACACATCTCATGCATACTCACTGTGGTTATCCTGACTGGCTAGGTGTGTCCTGAGGACTGAGGTGCGAACCGCTGACTTAAAGGCATGCCTTCCTCTCATCTATTCCAAGACCAGCTTCCATGAAGAAATTTATAGCATCTAGAAACTTCACCTCTCTGGCATGGCCTGATTGAAATATTTGCCCACTCAGTACTGGTGTAACTGACATCATGTTGCTGTGCTGAGAGTTTTATTTGTGAAATTCTAATAGATTAGATTAGAAAAGTATTCTTCCCCTTAGTGTCTATCCTCCTTTGGTGGAGGGGGATAAACGAACATTAAGAATTGTGCCGAATTTGATGTGCTTACCAGATATTGTAGTTGTGCCCTATAGTTTACCTTGCATGCATTTCTATTCACATTGAAATACAATTTTTGCTTGTTTGTTTTGGGAGCCCAAGAAATGCACCTAATAACAGTAAGCTTTGAAGATTATAAATGTTTTATATTATGTAGTCACAACTGCCTTTAAATTGTTGCTTCCATATCGTCTGCTAGACAGTCAGACAAGTGGGTTGTGTTCCTCTACCAGCAGATTGGTGGAGACAAAGAACCAACAAAAAGCCCAGGTTTCAATGACATCACTCCCATGCCTCTATTTGCCTCAGCCACCAGAGGGTCTCTTCAATATTTCTTTGTCTCCAGCAGATGGATGAATTTTCTCTTCACTGAAGACAATTTTGTAGATTTGAGCAGAAAAGATTGATTTAAAATGCTTGTGAACAACAACCTGCGGGTTGATCTCTTCCTGGAACATGAAAGGGGGAGGGAAAATTTGGTTCAGATCTGCACTCTTACCCTGGATAAGAGCCTGTTCAGCAGTCAGAAATTAGAAGGATCTGGAAGAGTACAACTGCCTCACCCAACCTCAAAGCCCCTCCCTCCTCCTCCTCTGTTCCTTCTCAAAGATTGCAGAAGACTCTCAGGGGGATCTGCCTTCTAGCCACCTTAAACTCAGTGCTGCAAAGCCACAGAAACAGTTCCTGGGGAGTAGAGCTGAGCCCAGCATAAGTTTATGGTCTGGGGCTCTGAGACGGTGAGTACCAAGGCTTGACCTTGTCACTATCCTTGCTGGGGGCTCCCAGTTCAGTCTTCCTTGGATGCAATTTGGGGTGGACCGCTGGCAACTGTTTGGGGGGTTTCCTGCCATTTTCTGCACGTTAGTGTTTTTATCTATGCGCCTGGCGGTCACGCTAACCTAATGCGTGTTCCGCTCCTAGTACCTGTAATGTGCGTTGCTCTAAGAAGCCCTATTAATGTGCACTGCAATAAAAGTGCAGTTACCGCGTGCCTTTGGGCTGCTGTGGCCTTAGTGCATGCAGTTGTGATACTTGCCTTAACCTGCCATATCTTCTTCCAGAAAACATTGCTTGACCTGTGGCAAGTGAGGGGTCTCATCTCTGGTTTCTGGAAACTGCTCTTCCTGTATGGGAACCTCTGAGTCGTCCCTGGAACACTTGCTTCCCCTTTCTGTCGGGGAATGCAGTTAGCCCAGCTTTGCCTGTCTCAGATGGCGCTGTGGGTAAGGCTATCCAGCTGACCAGAGGGTCAGATGGCCGGACTATGAGCAGTTCCTTATCCTCTAGGGGATTTGCGGCGGAGGTGCCCCCTGGTATTGGGAAGTTTCTTTTTCTGAGAGGTGAGCTTCTGGACTTGGGATTATCCCAGAATTCTTTTCCTTTTTACAGCAGACCTTGTCCTTCTGGCATGGAAATTGAGACCCTGTGGCCTCTGCATGCCCCCGGATGCAGTTTCGGGGGGGGGGGGGCAGGTTGAGAGTGCAAGCCCTGTTCCTCTGCCTTTGGTTAAGCATCCCCAACGAAGGGTGTCCCCTGAAAATGGGGGTCATCTTGAACCAGATGTCTCGTTCCTGGGTTCTGATGTGGACGAGGAAATGCTCTTGCTTTCAGGGGATTGTGATGAGGCCGGAGTGATACGCCTATTCTGGATGGAAGAGCTGGCGGTGTTGATTGCTAGGATTTCATTCACCTTGAACATGGCAGATGCGCCAGGGACAGATCAGAAGCCGAAAGTGCACCTGTTTCTGCAAGGGGTGCGGAAATCCACTACTGTCCTCTGTTCCCAGAGGTAATCAATGAAATGATCTAGTCGGAGTGGGATTTTCCCGGCTCCCCACCTCGGATGTTAAGAGTGTGTAAGATGGTGTATGCTGTCCCAGAGAAGGTGTGTGTGGTGTGGTTTGATATTCCCAAGGTGGGTGCACAGGTCACGGCAGTTACTCAGCGGACCACTATTAAGACGGCTCGGCCTTAAAGGATCCTCTAGACCAAAAATGGATGTCTTGTTGAGGAGTCAGTTTGCCATGGCAATAGCTATCCTTCAGTTGTCAGTATGTGCGAGCCTGAGTTCTCGAACCCTGCTTAAGTGGATTCAGTCTCTTCCACTGGATGATACTACCTTTCTTTTGGAGGTGGCTGTGGCCTTCATTTCTGATGCCATGTATGATCTGGTACATTTAGAGTCCTGCCAACTGACCTGTGTTGGACTAGGGTGAGATGGACCTGTCTTCCGGAAGGCAGTAAGACTGAGGGGCCTGTGAAGTGGGCAGTAGCTCCTTTCTCATTTATCCTCCACTCGTCCAACACAGGTGCATTGGCAGGACTCCCGGGCATCTTAGGACTTTTGTCGTTACCGACCTGGAAGGCCTTTCTTCTCCTCTACTTCTGGACTTCGAGTTTGCTCTGGCCTTCGTGGGGCCTGTGAGCTCAAATACTCGTTCCCTTCCAGAGGTGCACTCTTCTGTACTGTGCAGTGAAGGTTTGGGAACCCATTCCCCAGTTCCTCTGGTTGGAGGCAGGCTTCGCCTTTTCTTTCAGGAATGGACCTGGGTTGCCAAGGATTGCTGGGTGCTAGACACCATTCACTTAGGCTATATCCTGGATTGCAAAGAGCTGATTCCAAATGCTTTCGTCATCTCCACTTGTGGGTCTGTGATCAAAAGTGAGGACCACCTTGGACAAGTTGCGTCTAAAGGCAGTGGTACCCATCTCCCCGGGTGAGTAGGCCAAGGGCAGATATTCTATTTTGTGGTGCCCAAATAGGATGGTTTCTTCAGGCCCATTCTGGACCTCAAGGAGATCAATCAGCTGTTGTACATCCTGCACTTCAGGATAGAAATCTTGCACTCTGTGATTCAAGCAGTGCATTGAGGGGAGTTCTTGGCTTCTCTGGATCTGGCCAAGGTGTATTTTCATATCCCGATTTGGGCAAATCAGCAAAAATATCTGTGTTTTGACATGCTTGGCTCTCACGATCAGTTTGCCACCCTCCCTTTTTGGCTATCCACCGTCCCAAGGGTGTTCTCCAAGGTCATGGTGGTGGTAGCGGCTGCGGTGTCGGGATCTGTGTTCATCCAGTTCTGGACAACTGGTTCATCCGGGTCTGTTCCCTTGCAGAAGTAGCTCTGGTGGCATCCCAAGTGGTGTCTCTTTGGAAAACCTTGGTTTTGTGATCAATCGGGGAAAGAGCCAGCTGCTGCCTTCCCAGTCCCTGGAGTTTATGGGAGCATGTTTTGACACTCAAATGGGCAGAGATTTTTTCTGCCAAAGGAGAACGTCAAAAGACTGTTAGATTGCCCGGTTCTGTTCTATGCGCGGCAGGATCCCAGAGTCTGGTACTATCTTCAACTGCTTGGATTGATGGTGATGACCATAGAGATGCTGCCATGGATGTGTACTCGCCTGCGATTGTTCCAGCGGTCCTTGCTCACTAGAGATTTCACAGTTCACGCACAGGCTCCCTCTCCTGTTGATGGTGAAGTTCAGCCTGTGGTGGTCGCAGCAGCCCTGTTGTCTTGAGAAAGGGTGTGCCACTGGACGATGGGCTGGGGAGCCCATTGCTAAGACCCTATGGCTCAGGGCCATTGAAACCGCAGGGAAGCAGTGAGGTCCATCAATTACCTCAAGGTGAGATTGGCTCTTTTGCATTTCTGGCCTCTGGCCTCGAGGGCTGGGTGGTTTGAGTGTTTTTGGACAGCACCTTGGCAGTGGCTTATGTCAATCGGCAAGGTGACACGAGGAGTTCTGGGATAGCTCTGGAGATGGCTCTCCTGTTTGCCTGGGCAGAGAAGAACATCCTAGCTTTGTTGGCTCGGCACATTGCTAGGATGGACAATGTGGAAGCCGGCATTCTGGAGAGTGGGAGTTGAGTCATGAAGCTTTTCAGTTGATTTTGTGTGCTGAGGTTGCCTCAAAATGGATCTGCTGGTGACCCACTCCAGTGCCAAAGCTTGCTGCTTCTTCAGTCGCCACACAGTGTCCGAGGGCATCGACAACCTGACCCAAGCCTTGGCCAAGTCAGCGTTTGCTGTATGTGTTTCTTCCATGGCTCTTGATAGGGCATGTGATTCGGCTTATAGAGCGCCACCCAGGCAGGATTGTTTTGTGGGCATCAGATTGGCTGAAAAGAACGCAGTTCGGAGATCTGATGTGGCTCCTGCAGGTGCCTCGTCTTCGGTTGCCTCCGTCTTGGGGCCTATTATGGCAGGGGCCGATCGTCCTGGAGGACCCAGTTTCCTTTTTGCTTATGGTCTGGCTCTTGAAAGGAGATGGCTAGTGCGTAATGGTTACTCTCCGGCAGTGGTCTCCACTTTGCTTGGATCCTGGAGGAGGTCTAAGCTAGCATGGATGCGGATCTGGTGCCTCTTTGTGCAATGGTGCAGTGCTCGGCAGTTGGATCCTGAAGGGGCCAAGTTTTCATTCCTTTTGGCCTTTCTATAGGATGGCCTAGAGAAGGACCTTTCTCTCTTAGCTTTTTAAAGTTTAGTTGACAGCTCTTGCCTTTTTTCAGGGGTCTGGTGGTGGGCAAGTGTCTGACGTTGCTCCTGGATGTCTCTGGCATTTCTATAGGGGGTTCGGTGTCTGCATCTTCCCCTCTGGTCTGTGATCCTTTCCTGATGGCAATGCTCTTTGAGCCGTTGAAGCACGCTGCTTTAAAGGATTTGATGCTCAAGATGGTCGTCTTGGTCACAATTTGCTCCACAAGGTGAATTTCCTAGTTGCAGGCTCTGTCCTGCTGAGATCCTTATCTATCTTTTTCAAAGGAGTCCATTTCTATTTGGCCTGTGCCTTCCTTTTTGCCTAAGGTGCTTTCTCCCTTTCATATGAACCAGTTGGTTTGCCTGCCCTCCTTCTCTAAGGAGCAGTACTGGGGGAAGGATAAGGATCTCGTCTTGTGGCTGTCCGGAGGGTGCTTCTCTGGTAGTTTTAAGGTTACAAATTCCTTTCGTAAGTCTGACCATCTTTTTGTGCTATTTGCTGGCCCGCACAAGGGTTGGGCGGCAGCTAAATCAATTTTGGGATGCTGGATTGAGGAGGCCCTTGCCTCGGCGTATCTGTTGTGGAACTGGATGGTTCCAGTGCGTTTGCATGCACATTCTACCTGAGCACAAGCATCCACATGGGTGGCGTGGAGCTCAAGTAGTTCCTGCAGCGCTATGTCTGGCAGTAACGTGGGCATCACTTTCGTCAAGCATTTCCACTTGGTTGTCTATGCGCGTCGGACATGGCCTTTGGCTCAAAGGTTTTGCGAGCTGCTGTGTCTTCTTACCCAGTGGAGTTGTAGTTCTGGTTCATCCCACTTGTCTGTACTGGTCTAGCAAGACAATATGGAAGGTGACCTTTTACTTTACTTGAGTCCTGCTAGATTAGTCCAGGGCCCACCCCTGGAACTGTATTGCTCTCTTCTTTCTGCTGCATACCCTTGGGTCTGCTGTGATTTTATACTTGGATCTGCGGGTTCATCTTCTACTGATAGCTGCCTGTTTATGCTTTCCTGTGCATAGTTCTCTACTGTTTCGTTATTCATTGTTGTCCATGTTGAAATTGTGTGAGGCTTGCCATGTTTCTCCCATATGTTTCGAGATGAATACTGAAGGGACTTCTGGTGGCTGAGGCGAATAGAGACATAAGAGACATTGAAACCTGGGCTTTTCAATGGTTCTTTGTCTCCACCAGTCTGCTGGTAGGGGAACGCACCCCACTTGTCTTGGCTTGTCTAGCAGGACTCGAGGACAGGACATGAACTGGTAAGTAAAATTCATTATCCCCATTCTCATTCGCTTTTTTATTTGTTTTGCAGACACACATTTAGAGGCGTAGCATCAGCTGAAGAATTCTTTTTCAAAATGAGTCGTCTGAGGATCTGCAGCTGGCACTCTTTCATTTAGTTGTCTTGTAAAAACTTTTATAGCACATTGTCTGATAGTTGTGCTGCTTTTTAACAGCCCCTGCTCGTTTGGTTATAAAGAAGGCTTCCTAGATTTTGGTGTCCAATGACGTCAATGGCCAGTTTGTTTTCTTTTACTAGCCCAGCAGTAAAGCGTTTACTGGGTTGGAAACAAGGAGATGAAGAAGAGAAATGGGCAGAAAAGGCAGTGGACGCCTTGGTGAAAAAGCTAAAAAAAAAGAAGGGTGCAATGGAAGAGTTGGAGAAGGCTTTGAGCAGTCCTGGTCAACCTAGCAAGTGCGTTACCATTCCTCGCTCTTTAGATGGCCGACTCCAAGTTTCTCACAGAAAAGGCCTACCTCATGTAATATACTGTCGTGTCTGGCGTTGGCCTGATCTCCAGAGTCATCATGAGCTAAAACCGTTAGATGTGTGTGAATTTCCTTTTGGATCAAAACAAAAGGAAGTGTGTATTAACCCGTATCACTACAAAAGGGTGGAGAGTCCAGGTATGTTTCACAGTTGCAATCTCCTTAAGTTCGTTAATAGATACAATTTCAGGATGTTTTCCACTCCTAAAATACTGTACAATGTAGTTTGAAGCCAGCATACAAACAAGAACCTTTGATATTTTCTCTGGCCTCCTGTATACTATTTAAGCTTTGTGTCTCTTGAATCCAATTCTCTTAATTCTGGGTTCTGTTACTGTTAATGCATTTGTTTAGCCAGTTTCATTTTGTCTCTTTGCCTCAAGTCCTCATTCATCCATCTGTATTTGTGTACCCTGGCATTGAGTCAACTTCTGTGTCCTCCATGTGCCATGTAACATAATTAGATTTCAAGAGTTTGTGTTCATGTTGGGATTGTATTTATTTATTTCAGATTTTGTGTTGGTTTATACAGTATGCTTTTTTTTTTTAGCTAAATAGTAAATTGGTGGTTCTCAACCATTGTCTGATGTCCCCTAGGCTAGTTTGGGTTATCAGGATCTCCAGAATAAATATGCATAAGAAATCTGCATACAGTGGAGGCAATGCATGCAAATCTCTCATGCATATTTGTTGTGGATATCCTGAAAAACCAATTGGAGTAGAGGCACTGGAGAACTGAGTTGAGAACCATTGTGGTAAACTATTTACTGCAGGGCTCTACAGGTGCCAGGTTGCTATAGTGCCTAGAAAATGCAGTCTGTAGCCTGGGATTTCATATTCCCCTGCC
Source organism: Ichthyophis bannanicus (assembly GCA_033557465.1). Lineage (NCBI taxonomy): Eukaryota > Metazoa > Chordata > Amphibia > Gymnophiona > Ichthyophiidae > Ichthyophis > Ichthyophis bannanicus. The sequence goes on along the minus strand of CM066050.1, from coordinate 33,028,576 downwards.
CCCCCCCCCCCAAGGTTTTTGGTGGAATTGTTGAAGAAAGCACACTTGTTATTTTTCCACTGCGATCCGGCCCTCTGCAAGTTTAAGCTGTGTGGTAGAGGATGTTTGGGCTGTTAATGGAATTTCATGCTGTTTGAGCTGAAATAGTTATCACCTGGCTCAAGCTTGAGGAGAGCTGGACTGTGGTGAAATAGCAAGTGTGCTCTCTTCAGCAGCTGCAAACGAAGTGAAGAGAAAAGGTGGCAACCTCTAAGCCTCATGAGAGAGAGGGAGACAAAGTGAAGGCTTGGGAGAGTTACGAAAGAGAGAAACTGGGTGAAGTCTTGAGGAGGGGAGGTATGAAAGAGAAAGGACAGTGTGAAGTCTGGAGGGGATGCAGACCACTACAGGCATTGGATTGTATTTCCCTTACTAGCAAATTGGAGACAGAAAACCAATAAAAAGCCCAGGTTTTCATTCACCTCAGCCACCAGCAGATGGTGGATGAATTTTCTCCTTTCCGTAGAAAATCTGAGGATTCAGAGGAGAAGTGATTAAACACTTGTGAACGACCATTTTGAGGATAACACACTCACTTGAGCGTGATGTGGGAGGCTCCTTTTAGACTGTGGTCTTTTCAGTAGCCATAGGAGGAGGGATCTGCCTGTTGAGCAGCCAGAAACTGGAAAGATTTGGAAGCGTGCAGCAGCGCCACACAACCTCGGCACCCTCTCCCTTCTTCTCCGTCTCCCCTGCTCTCTCCTGAAGATTGCAGAAGGGTCTCGGATCTGTCTTCCAGTCACATTAAATGCAGTGCTGCAAAGCCAGTAGAACCTTTTTGAGGGAGTGGAGTTGAGCCTGGCATGGATTCTCTCTGCCTGGGGCTCTTGGGGGGTGAGTACCAAGGCTTGACATTGTCCTTGTTGGGGGCTCCCGATTCTCTCTTTCTGAGACGCAATTCGAGGTGGCCTGCTGGTGATCGTTGGCGCAGTTGGGGTTTTCCTGTTTTCTGCACACATTAGTAGCTTTTTCTCCTATTCTGCACCTGGAAGTCCCGTGATCCGTATGTGCTTTCCATCTAATCTGCTCCAATGCAAGTTCCTACCCTAGTGCTTGTAACGCACATTGCAGTAAAAGTGCAGTAAACGCGCGCCTTCGTGCCACTGCTACCTTAGCGCTTGCTGTTGTGATATTTGCCTTAACTTTGCCTTCTTCCAGGAAATGTTTTTTGACCTGTGGCAAACGAGGTGCCTCATCTCCGGATTCTGGACTCTGCTCTTCTTGCATGGCAGCTTCTGAATTGTCCCTGGAGAGGCTGTTCTACCTCTTTCTGCCGGGGGATGCAGTAAGTCCAGCCTTGCCTGTCTGCCTCAGGACATGAGGTGATGGCACTGTGGGTAAAAAAATCCCGCCAGCCAGAGGGTCCGATGATCGTGCTCTGGGGTCTGTGGCAGTTGTACCCTCTGGTGTTGGGAGGGGTCATTTCAGAGAAGTAAATGTCTGGACCCACAATTCTCTTTTTCTGCAGCAGACCTGGTCCTTCTGGTGTGGAAATTTGGACCCTGTGGCCTCTGGGTTCCCCACAGGGCAGGCTTAGAGTGAAAGCCCTATTTTGTTTACCTTTGGCTAAGTGTCCCCGGCGAGGGGTGCCCCCTGGAGATGGGAAGCTTCTGTGAGCTGTTTGACTTTGATTCAGATGGCTTGGTACTGGGGGATGAAGGTGTACTCTCACCTTCAGGAGATTGTGAAGAAGCTGGAGTGATCCGCCTATTCTGGAAGGAGGAGCTTGACGGCATTGATTGCCAAGATCTCATCTGGCATGACCTTGATGAATGCTTCCGGTACGGAGCAGGAGCTGAAGATGCACCCACTTGCTTCAAGGGGTGAGGAAATCCACTGCTGTCTTCCCGTTCCTGGATGCGATCAAGAATATGATCTGGTTGGAATGGGACTCTCCCAACTCCCTGATTAAGGGTATGTAAGAAGAACTATATTCTCCCAGAGAAGGAGTGGTTTGGTAATCCAAAAGTGGCTGCACAGTTCACGGCAGTTATCAGACGGGACCACCATTCTGATGGATTCTTAAGGATTTCTGGACCATAAGATGGATTCGATGTTGAAGAGCCAGTTTGCCGTGGTGGCTGCTATTCTGCAGCTGGTGGTATGCGTCAGCCTAACGTCTCGAGCTCTGCTCCAGTGGATTCATTCTCTCCCGTCAGATAATACTATCCTTCTTTTGGAGTCTGCTACAGCCTCCTTTTCTGAATCAGTGTATGACCTGGTACATTTGGCGGCCAGGAATGATGACCTGAAGACAGTGCTACGGTGTTGGATTTGGCCCTGGCATTGGACAGCGGGCTCATCTTCCAAAGCCTGGCTGGCTCAACTGGCTTTTAAGGGGAAGCTTCTTTTTGGAGCTGATCTGGAGAAGCTGGTGAAGGACCTGGGTAAGATGACATCTTACCACCTTCTGGACGGCAGGTCCGGAGGGCCTGTGAAGTGGGCTGAAGCCCCTTTCTTGTGAGCTTCCAACAAGGGCTCAGTGGCCATATCCCAGGGGACCTCAGGATGTTTGTCACTGACCTGGAAAACCTTTCTTCCCCTGTGCTTCCAGGCTTTGGGCTTGTTCTCGGTCCTTTAGTGGAGTGCGTGGGCCCAGGGGATTCTATCCCCTCCAGAGGAGGACCTTCCCGGGCTACACAATAAAGGTTTGGGGGCCCTTTTCCTGGTGCCTCTGGTCAGAGGCAGACTTCACCTTTTCTTTCGGAAATGGGCCTGGGTTACCTAGGATTGCTAGGTGCTAGACACTATTCAGTTTGACTATGTCCTGGAATGCAAAGAGCCAATTCTGGATGCCTTCGTCATGTCCCCTTGTGGGTCCATGATCAAAAGTGCCACTGTGTGGACCACCTTGGACAAGTTGCTGCCCCTAGGTGCGGTGGTGCCTGTCCCCCCCCCCCCCCCCCAGATGAGCAGGATAACAGCAGATATTCTATTTTGTGGTGCCCAAAAAGGATGGTTCTTTCCCTTTCTGGACCTCAAGGGGGGGGGGGGGGTCAACGAGCACTTGTGTGTACTGTGCTTCTGGATGGAAACCTTGTGCTCGTGACTCGAGCAGTGTACCGAGGAGAATTCTCTGGATCTAGCTGAGATGTGTTTTTCATATCCCGATCTGGGCAGATCAGCAGAAGTATCTGCGTTTGGTGTGCTTGGCTCTTACTATCAGTTTGCCGTCCTCCCTTTCAGGCTAGCCACTGCCCTGAGAATGTTCTCCAAGGTCATGGTGGCGGCTGTGGTGCTGAGAGATCTGTGTCCATCTGTATCTGGACAACTGGCTCATCTGAGCCCATTCCCCTTCAGAAGTGTCCCGAGTGGTGCCCTTTTTGAAAAGCCTCGGCTTGGTGATTAATCAGGGAAACGAGCTAGCTGTTGCTTTCCCAGTCACCGGAGTTTCTGGGAGCATGTTTTGATTTTCGAGTGGGAAGAGTTTTCCTGCCAGAGGAGAAGGTCAAAAGAATGTTGAATTGCCTAGCGCTGTTCTATGTGCAGCAGGCTCAGAGTTTGGGATTATTTTCATTTTGCTTGGATTGATGGTGATGACCATAGAGAGAGTGCTGTGGACGCATGCTTGTTTTTGATCGTTTCTTTGGTTCTTGCTGAGTCGGTGGTCCCTTGAGTTCTCAAAGTTCGAGCATAGGCTCCTGCTCCCATTGATGGTGAAGTCCAGCCTGTGGTGGTGGCAGCAGCCATGTCATCTGAGGAGAAGGGTGTGCTGCTGGACGATTTCTCCTGGGTCTTCCTAATGATGAATGTCTGTCTGGGACTGAGGAGCCCATTGCTAAGATCATACAGCCTGGAACTGCAGGAAAGTGGTGTGGTCCATCAACTGCCTCAAGGTGTGGGCCATTAGGTTAGCTCTTCTGCGTTTCCAGCCCCTAGTTGAGGGCTGGGCGGTTCAAGTGTTTTCAGACAACGCCACGATGGAAGCTTACAGCTCTGGAGATGGCTCTCCTGTTTGCCTGGGCAGAGAAGAACCTCCTAGCCTTGTCGGCTCAGCACATTGCTAGGATGGACACTGTGGAAATGGACTTCCTCAGCCGGGACTCTCTTGATCCTGGAGAATGAGAGTTGAGTCAGGAGGCATTTCAGTTGATTCTGCACCTTTGGGGTCATCCCAAAATGGACTTGATGGTGACCCGCTTCAATGCCAAAGTTTGCTGCTGCTTCATTTGCCGCATGAAGGTGAGGTCTGAGGGCGTCATTGCCCTGTCCCAGCCTTTGCCCAGCCAGCACCTGCTGTACATGTGTCCTTCATGGTCCTTGGTAGGGCATGTGATTCAATGTATAGAATGCCACCCAGACAGGATTATCCTTGTGTGCCGGTTTAGCTGAAGAGTGTGTGGATCAGACACCTGAAGCAGCCCCTGCATGCCCTTTCTCCTTGGTTGCCTTCGTCTTGGGGTCTATAGCGGCATAGAGCGATCGTCTTGGAGGATCTGATTTCCTTCTTGCTTATGGCTTGGCTTTTGAAAGGAGATGGTTAGTTCATAAGTGCTCTTCTCCAGTGGTGGTCTCCAATCTGCTCAGAGCCTGAAGGAGGTCTACCAAGCTAGCATACGTGTGTCTGGTGCCTCTTTGAGCAATGGTGCGGTGCTTGGCATTTGACTCCTGAGGAGGCCAAAGCTGCCACTTGAACTTTGAGGGAGCTGTTTCAGAGGTCCAGTGGCTGGTAGGTCTTTAGTCTTGCACTCAGGTATCTCGTGCTTTATCCAGGGTAATTGGCGTCTGCTTCCTCCCCTCTGGTCTGTGGTTCTTTCCTGGGATCTGTATCTAGTGCTCAGGGCCCTGAATGCGGCACCCTTTGAGCTGTTAAAGAACACTACTTTGAAGGATTTGATGTTCAAGGTGGTGGTCTTGGTCGTGATTTGTTCCCTAGGCAGATTTCTGAGCTGCAGGCTCTGTCATGCCGAGATCTTTATCTGTGTTTTTCAAAGAAGGTTGTTTCTATTCGGCCTTTGCTTTCCTTCTTGCCTAAGGCGCCTCCTACCTTTCACATGAACCAGGTGGTCTGCCTGTCTTCTAAGGAGCAGTGTTGGGGGAAGGATAAGGATCTTCACTTTGTGAATGTCCGGAGGGTGCTTCTCTGGTAAGAACATAAGATATGCCATACTGGGTCAGACCAAGGTCCATCAAGCCCAGTATTCTGTTTCCAACAGTGGCCAATCTAGGTCATATGTACCTAGCAGTTTCCCCAAGAGACACAAGTTCCACAATGCTTGTACTGGGTCAAGCATTGATATCTTCGGTCACTTCTTAATAATGGTTTATGGACCTTTCCTCCAGGAACTTGTCCAAACCTTTTTTAAACCCAGCTACACTAACAGCCTTTACTACATCCTCCGGTAACAAATTCCAGAGTTTGATTACACGTTGAGTGAAAAAATATTTTCTTTTATTAGTCTTAAATAGTTTACCCTGTAGCTTCATTGCATGTCCCCTAGTCTTTCTATATTCTGATAAGGTAAACAATCGATCTACGTTTACACGTTCCACTCTGTTCATTAATTTATAGACTTCTATCATATCTCCCCTCAGCCGTCTCTTTTCCAGGTTAAAGAGCCCTAACCTTTTTTAGCCTTTCTTCATAGGAGTATCCTTCCATCCCCTTAACCATTTTGGTGGCTCTTCTCTGTACCTTTTCTAAAATCGCTATATCCTTTTTAAGATACGGTGACCAGAATTGCACACAGTATTCAAGGTGCGGTCTCACCATGGAACGATATAGAGGCATTATAATATCTTTTGTTTTATTTTCCATTCCTTTCCTTATCATACCTAGCATTCTATTTGCTCTCTTGGCCGCTGCTGCACACTGGGCCGAGGGTTTTAACATGGTATCCACAATGACGCCTAAATCTTTTTCCTGGGTGGTGGTTCCTAATGTGGAACCTTGCATCGTGTAACCATAGTTTGGGTTGTTCTTCCCTAGGTGCATAACCTTGCACTTGTCCACATTAAATTTCATCTGCCATTTTGATGCCCAGTCTTCCAATTTATCAAGATCCTCTTGCAATTTTTCACAATCCTCTTGGGTTTTAACAACTTTAAATAGTTTTGTGTCATCTGCATATTTGATAACCTCACTCGTTATTCCACTTTCCAGGTCATTTATGAATATGTCAAAAAGCAGCGGACCCAGCACAGATCCCTGGGGTACACCACTATTCACCTTTCTCCATTGGGAAAATTGGCCATTTAGCCCTACCCTCTGCTTTCTATCTTTTAACCAATTCCTGATCCACAATAGTACACTGCCTCCTATCCCATGACTCTTTAGTTTTGCCAAAAGTCTCTCATGAGGGACCTTGTCAAAGGCTTTCTGAAAGTCCAGATACACAATATCAACCGACTCACCTTTGTCCACCTGTTTATTCACTCCTTCAAAAAAACATAACAGATTAGTAAGACAAGATCTTCCATGTCTAAAGCCATGTTGGCTGTCTCCCATTAGGTTGTGACTGTCTACATGCTGAGTAATTTTATTCTTTATGATGGTTTCTACCATTTTTCCCGGTACTGACGTCAGGCTCACCGGTCTGTAGTTTCCCGGATCACCCCTGGAACCCTTTTTAAAAATTGGTGTTACATTGGCGATCCTCCAATCTTCAGGTATTAGAGATGATTTTAATGATAGGTCACAGATTACTAATAGCAGGTCTGCAATCTCATATTTCAGTTCTTTCAACACCCTTGGATGTATACCATCCGGCCCAGGTGATTTGCTACTCTTCAGTTTATCTAATAGTTGTAAGACATCTTCTCGATGTATCGATATTTCCTTCAATTCTTCCGCACCTTTAAATACCACTTCAGTCATGGGTAACATCCCTACATCTTCCTCAGTAAAGACTGAAGCAAAGAATTCATTCAGTCTCTCCGCTATCGCCTTGTCGCCTCTTAGTGCTCCTTTAACCCCTTTATCATCTAATGGACCAACTGACTCACAGGTTTTTTGCTACGAATGTACTTGAAAAGGTCTTTATTTCGCGTTTTTGCTTCCGCAGCAAGCTTCTTCTCAAATGTTCTCTTTGCCTGCCTTATCAATGCCTTGCATTTGACTTGCCAGTGCTTGTGCTGTTTCCAGGTTTCGTCGTTTGGCTCTTTTTTCCATTTCCTGAAAGATGCTTTTTTGGCAACAGCCGCCTCTCTGACCTCACCTTTAAACCATGCTGGCAGTTTTTTGGACTTCCTTCCACTTTTCTTAAAGCGTGGAATACAGCTGGTCTGGGCTTCCAAGATAATATTTTTCAACAACACCCAAGCTTGATGTACGTCTTTAACCTTCGCAACTGCTCCTTTTAGTTTTTTCTTAACTGTTTTCCTCATTTTATCATAGTCTCCCTTTCGAAAGTTAAAAGGTAGTACTGTGGATTTCCTTACTATCCCTCCTCCACTAATTAAATCAAAGGCGATCATGCTATGATCACTATTGCCAAGTGGCCCCAACACTCTTATCTCTTGCACTAGATCTGGTGTTCCACTAAGGACTAGGTCTAATATGGCTTCCCCTCTGGTTGGTTCATGAACCAGCTGCTCCAAGAAGCAGTCATTTATTTCATCTAGGAACTTTATCTCCCTAGCATGTCCTGACGTGACACTGACCCAGTCGATACCGGGGTAATTGAAATCACCCATTATTATTACTGCGCTGTAACTTTTGTTAGCTTCCTTGATTTCTTTGAGCATTTCATCATCCATTTGGTCATTCTGGCCAGGTGCTCGATAGTACACCCCCACTGCCATTGCCTTCCCCTTTTATATGGAATTTCAATCCATATAGATTCTACAGCAGATTTTGTTTCCTGCAAAACTTTAATCCTTGCTGAGTCAATGCCCTCTCTAACATAGAGCGCAACCCCTCCACCAATTTGACCAGCTCTATCATTACGATATAGTTTGTACCCAGGTATCACAGTGTCCCACTGGTTGTCCTCCTTCCACCATGTCTCTGATATTCCAATCATATCTAACCTTTCATTTAGTGCTATATATTCTAACTCTCCCATCTTATTCTTTAGACTTCTAGCATTTGCATACAAGCATTTTAGAGAATGTATTTTATTCATGTTAATTTGGCTATTGTTAGACATGGGTAAATTGGGATCTTTAAGCTCTGTCTGCTCCATACTTGAGGGCATTTGGGCTACTTTACTCTTTTGTGGAACCTCTCTGCTTTTGGTAGTATCCTTCAAGGATACATTCTTCCGAACCATGTGCTCTTGGGCGACTGTCTGCTTTCCCCTAATATCTAGTTTAAAAGCTGCTCTATCTCCTTTTGGTACTTTGGAGGTTGCAAATTCCTTTTGTAAGTTTGACCATCTTTTTATGCTGGCCTGTGCCAGGGTGACGTGGCCTCTATGATGACTCTGGGGCACTGGATTAAGGAAGCCTTTACCTCTGCATATCTGTTATGCAACCAGCTGATTCTGGAAGATTCATGTGCCCATTTTATCCAAACACAGGTGTCCTCATGGGTAGAGTGGAGCTGTAGTCCCTGCAGACATTTGTTGGGTAGCAAGATAGGTATCACTTTCCACTGTTAAGTATTACTGCTTGGATATCTACACGCAGGCAGACAAGGCCTTTGGTTCTAAGGTTTTGCGAGCTGTTGTCTTCTTCCCACCCAGTGGAGTTGTAGCTTTAGTACATCTCACTTGTCTGGACTGGTCTAGCAGGACAATATGAAAGATGAAATTTTACTTACCTGTTCGTGTCTTTTCCTTGAGTCATGCTAGATTAGTCCGAGGTCTGCCCTGGAACTGTATTCTGTTTTCCTGCTGCGGTACCCTTGTGTCAGGCATGATTTTTATACTTGGCTCTGCAGGTTCATTGTCTACTGACAGCATTATGTTTGTTTTCCTGAACATAGTTTTCTACTGTTGATTTTTCTTTGTTGCTCACGTTTGAGAGACAAGAAAATCCATCCACCATCTGCCGCTGACATACTGAAGAAAGCTCTGGTGGCTAAGGCGGATAGAGGCATAGACATGATGTCATTGAAACCTGGGCTTTTGATTAGTTCTTTGTCTCCACCAGTCTGCTGGTAGGGGAACATAACCCACTTGTCTGGACTGGTCTAGCAGGACTCAAGGAAAGGACATTAACTGGTAAGTAAAATGTCACTTTTTAAACTGTACGGACTACTCATCAATTGCTCCATATCCGTATTGTGATATGTTTGAACCATAGGTGTCAGAAAGGGGAGAAATCTATCTGTGGAAAAGATGGGTAATCAGATGCTAAGAAACTAATAGGATGCTAATGAATTTGGACTGTTAAGTAGATCACACTGCGATATGGAGCCGTTTTACTAAAGGTTAATGCATGATAAATGCCATTGCACCCATAGAAATGAAAGGGTTATGGGCACTTAACGCATTCTAGTTCATTAATGCGCATTAAAACCCTTTAATAAAAGGGTCTCATAGTGTAGATTACTAATATGTCTTATGTTCTGTGCTGTTTTATACAAAATGACCATGATTGATAGTATCAGAATAGCTGTAGCTATGTTTTTAGCATGGTTAATTGCAGTATTAACAAGTAGGAATTATAGCTATTTCTGTCTTGGTGCTTAGTACTAAACATAAAGGTGAAAGCAGTAAGTTGTTTCCATAATTATTTGGCAGAGGATTTTTGATGTAAATTCTGTATTAAATTTTTAAAAAAGTGTAGGCAATAGATTTTAACCATTTACTAATTCCTGTGTCCTTTTTCCTAACGATGCTTTTAATAACCTGTTGGCTTGTTTTTTGTCTTTTTTACAGTTTTACCACCTGTGCTAGTTCCCAGGCATAGCGAATTCAATCCCCAACATAGTCTTCTGGTTCAGTTCAGGAACTTAAGTCACAATGAACCGCATATGCCGCACAATGCCACCTTTCCCGATTCTTTTCAGCAACCTAACAGCACCCCGTTTCCCATTTCACCAAACAGCCCCTATCCACCATCTCCTGCCAGCAGTACCTACCCCAGCTCCCCTGCCAGTTCTGGACCAGCTAGTCCATTTCAGCTGCCAGGTAAGGGCACTTCTAATTGTGTTTCTTTACTAGCCTTTCTGTGCCCAGGACAGATTCTTTAGACATGCTAATGCTGTGAGCTTGGGGAGGAGTAGAGGAGGGCAAATAAAGCACGCACACGCACTTCATATAGAAAGTACGCATGAATGATTAAAAAAAAATCCCCATGTTACTTTTGGCACATACTTTGGGCTCACGTATAGGACAGCCCTCCTTTTCAAAGAGAAGCTACTCAGTTTGCCTTTTAAAGATAAGCTTCCAGTTCTGTAGGTACCAGTCACCCTATGGACTGCAGGTCTCCATTGACGGTATCATTCTTGCCTTATAAATGTATGGTTTTATAATTGAATCTGAACGTATTCTGTATATTTGTAGCACCTACATAACAGACTGATGCTTATCTGCAAAATATCTCTTGGATTCTAATACAGAATGAAGTTACTCTTTGAGTATTTTGAGAAAATATGCAATTTGCTTTTATTACATTTATAGTATATAGAGTTGATGGAATTTGACTTACAGAAAATAATTCTGAGTTACTTTGAAACTTAGCTACTGGATCACTGATATTGCTACACCAAGTATGTGATTTATGAAAAAATTCTAAGAGTAAAACAAATGATTAGAGTATGTTGGACTTTTTTTGTTGTTTTGTAGTTAATAAATGTAATGCCCTATTAATGGTAAATGACCATTTAAATAAGATGTGATCTGCAAAATACAAAACAAAATTGGGGTGCATATGCACACCATGTTGCAAGAGTCTAGCAAATACATGGTGGGTGGAGCCACAAGAAATTAGATCATGGAGCTAGAGGGATCCAATGGTTGGAAACCAGAATGGCATGGGACCAAAGAAAAATAGGGACTTGCAGGATGGGAAAAGGAATTTATAGATCAGATCTGAGGTGGGGAAGGGGGCTAAGAGTGCTGGGTTTGAGTTGAGGCTAGGGGAGGTAGCAGTTATTTATTTAACCGGTTTTGTTTTTTTAAATACCGCTTTATCATTTCAGTCAAAGCAGTTTACATTGTAACTTAAATTTGGTAATTGTACATTAAACAGGGACATTGATAACTTGGTTTTAGCAAGAGGAATGAAAAACATCCTTCAATGAATTCTACTGGATATCAAAGTAGTATATACATTTGCTAGCTAAGTCTGCTTAGCACTATTTTTCATGTATTTATATATTTCTTATCTTGCTTATTTTTCCATTGCTACATGAGAATAAAGTCTTGAACCAATGTGTTTACATATATGCAGCATACATTTTCAAAAAGCAAAAACCAAACCCCACATCTTGGGTTTTATACATTAGCCTCCTACCAGGAGTCTGGCACGTTAAAGAAGTGTTTTTAAATATAAATTGAGTTTTCAATTTCTTTCTAGAATGTTTCAGCACTAACTGTTGTTGGCAGTTTTATAAGGCATCTGCTGATTGATTTGGGATTCTCAGGCTTGCTTCATGGTTCACACTCAAAATTGTCCTGTGGGAATGGGAATTTAAGGAAGAAAATGTACAGATAACCAACATACGTCCCTTACATTTCCTATGGCTTCAGACTTGGAACAGTGGGGGTAATACAAATACATGTGTCGCAGGGCTATGGTGCATGTATTTTTGACAACAGGCAAAAAGTACGCATACCGAAGATGTACAAAGTGCATAATTTGGCTCACTGGAGCAGAAATGAACAAGTTGTTGAGAGCATAGTGAGGTAGTTGTGTGTAGAGGGTAAATCATGTTTCTCCATGATTTTTGACAGGCACATAAACTAGATTCCAGGGCGTCCATCCAGTCCAGTCCAGACAAGTGGGTTATGCTCACCAACCAGCAGGTGGAAACTGAGAGAACTCGGCTCAGTACAAATAGCCTGTGCCTACTGAACTGAGGCAGTATTTTCTGGGTCTCTTCCCCAGGATCCCCTTCTGAAATGCTCCATCTTTTCCCCCTTCCCAACCTTTGGGAGGGAGCTGGAAGTGCTTATGCATGCCTTTGCTGCCTTTTGTCAGACCAGTGATTTAAAAAAAAAAAAAAGGGCAGAGCCAATTGATTGCACGCATTGCATCAAGGGGACCGGTGGATCTCTAGTCCCCCAGCGGAAGGGGCAGCTGGGTAAGTCCATGGAGGTCCCGGAATCTTTAAATTTATTTGTTCTGGGGGAGACACAGCATGCACCGGCGACCACATGGATCGTGGCCAGTGTGCACTGTGCGTCAGCTGTGCCACGGCTGCCAGAAGTCCAGCAATTAAGCGGAGAGAGACTTTGGTGAGGACCAGGAGGTTGATGGGCAGAACGTGCACACATGCTGGAAAGCATGGTGGCCTCGAGTGATGGCGGCATTCCTGCGGTTTTGGTGGGAACTGCCGCCATCTTGAATGATTCATTCCAGCCCATCGGGGCTAGCTTCCGGTGTGGTTCTTCCTTTCAAGGAGTGGTCAGAGGTGGTTGTGGATTTGTCTCTACCTCAAGTGCACCCAAGCCCTCGCAATGAGTGTTTGGGGGCTCTGTGAGGGGGTGCAGCCGGTGGGCGATTGTCTGCGGAGCTTCCTTCCCATCTTTACTGAGGAAGATGTAGGAATGTTATCCATGACTGAAGTGGTATTTAAAGGTGATACTGCAGAAGAATTGAAAGAAATACCGCTACACCGGGAAGATGTATTACAACTATTTGATAAAATGAAGAGTACCAAATCACCTGGACCGGATGGTCTACATTCAAGGGTGTTGAAAGAATTGAAATATGAGATTGCAGACCTGCTATTAGTAATCTGTGAACTATCATTAAAATCATCTGTAATACCTGAAGATTGGAGGACCACCAATGTAACGCCAAGTTTTAAAAAGGGGTCCAGGGGTGATCTGGGAAACTACAGTACCAGGAAAAATGGTAGAAACCATTATAAAGAACAAAATTACTCAGCATGTAGATAGTCATGGTGTAATGGGAGACAGCCAACATGGCTTTAGACAAGGAAGATCTTGTCTTACTAATCTGTTATGTTTTTTTGAAGGTGAGAATAAACAGGTAGACAAAGGTGAGTTGGTTGATATAGTGTATCTGGACTTTCAGAAAGCCTTTGACAGGGTCCCTCATCGGAGACTTTTGGCAAAACTAAAAAGTCATGGGATAGGAGGCAGTGTACTATTGTGGATAAGGAACTGGTTAAAAGATAGAAAGCAGAGGGTAGGGCTAAATGGCCAATTTTCCCAATGGAAAAGGTGAATAGTGGAGTACCCCAGGGATCTGTGCTGGGTCCGCTGCTTTTTGACACATTCATAAATGATCTGAAAAAGGGAATAACGAGTGAGGTTATCAAATTTGCAGATGAGACAAAACTATTTAAAGTTGTTAAAACCCAAGAGGACTGTGGAAAATTGAAAGAGGATCTTGATAAATTGGAAGACTGGGCATCCAAATGGCAGATTCCTTGGCTCCAGACATCACCCTTCTCAACAACTGTCTCTCCGCCTTTGCTTCTTGGATTTCTTCCAACTTCCTCCATCTCAATCTCAAGAAAACTGCGGCGATCTGGTTCACCTTTGGTCACTCCCCTCCTCTTCTTGTACCGGTTCTCTCTTCCTCTCCTATACCCCTAGTCTCCTCCCTTAGATACTTAGGTGTTACTCTTGATTCTGCCCTCACCTTTAAGAGTCACATTTCATCCTTGGTCCAACGTTCCTTTTTTGTGTTAAAGCAACTCCGTGCTGTCCGTCCTTTTCTCTCCTCCTCCTCTCTGGCTACCCTTCTTTGCACCTTAGTTCTCTCACGCTTGGACTATTGTAACGTTTGCTTAGCTGGTCTCCCTCAATCTCAACTGTCCCGCATCCAACGTCTCCAGAATACAGCTGGCCGTATCCTCTCACATGCATCCCGCTTTGATCATGTCACCCCCCTCCTTTTGCACCACCATAGGCTCCCTGTTTCATATCGCATACAATTCAAAATTCTTATCTTTGTCCACAGAACTATTCACACTGGTGTTCCTTTGTACCTTGCTGATCTGATACACCTTCATACCCCCCACCGTTCTCTCTGTTCTGTTCACTCCAACCGCTTGTTCCTTATCGGTCCTACAGTTCAGTCCTCCACCACTGGGTAGTGCACCTCCTCCTGCAACATGGAGACTGGACAAGTCAAACTTGTGACATCACCGGGTATATCCTGCTGGTCTTCTCCCATGATCCCCCAGTGTGTCCAGTCTCCATGCAGCATGAGGACGTAGTGAGCCTAGGTGCTGGGCTCACTTGAGAAGCAGTTTAGGAACAGTTAGTCAGGATTTGATTTACCTTGCATTTCTTTTGCCCTTCTTTAGGTGTAATCCTGTAAATTGAATTCATTTTCATTTAATTTCATTTACTTTTACTTTATTTATTTTCACCTAGTCTGCCTTAGTGTAAAGGGGGGTTCTGTCCCTTTTCAAAGTTCACGCTGCCAGCTAGCCTCTCTGCTTGGGATTCTTCGGTCTCTGTGCCCGGTGATGATCTCTCCCCCAGGACTGTACGTGGGAGAGCTCTGTGGAACACCTGCATTTTGGCAGTGTCCATGCGGCAGATTCCCATCGCGGCGGGAGCCTCAGGCCGTTCGAGGTTCTTTAGCCGGTAGGCCGGGGCTCGCAGCGTCTGCTACTTCTGGTGGCGCGAGGCAGCAGCGTGTCTGGACAGCTCTTCACCCCGCAGCTACAGCGGGGTAACTGCTGCATCCCGACGCCACAAGGGAGTCTCTCGAGTCCGCATGGAGGGGCTCTGAGCTCTTGCCGCCTCTGTGGTGTTTGGCGCCAAACGGGCCTGCTTCGGATTGGCGCCATTTTCTCGGCAGGGCTGAGGCCTCGTGGCGGAGAGTGGAGCAGCCCCGCGTTTGAGCAGACGACGCTGTTCCACGCGGCTACACCCAGATAAGGACTTCCTTTTGCTGTTACTTTTAATTTTAATTCTAATTCTAATTTTAATTTTAATTTCCTTTTAATTTCATGATAGTTTATAGTTCTTTGAATGCAATGTGATTGGTTTGGGTTTTACTTCTTGGGGGGTGCCTTTACCTTTGTCTGCATTCTGGCAGTTAGCGACGTCTGTCAGCAGCAGGTTTCCGTGCTAGGATTTGGCCATTCAGGGTCATTGGCGGCACAACCACCTACAAATTGAGCCCTTTCTGAAATTGTCATTTACATAAGGATGCTATTTCCATGTTTATACGCTTGGAAATTGTGCAGACAGCCTCTAAATGTCGTTATGCCATCTGCAAATTTGATCACCATGCTTGCTGATCTCTTTTCCAGATCATTTCAGTGCAGTAGATGTTACCAGATGCCAGTTCCAGTGCAGATCCCGAGACATTCCACTATTTACGGGTCTCCTGTGAGAAAACTGGCCATTTAGTCCTATTGTGTTCCTGTTTTTGATCCATTTCCCATTCTATAATAGCACATCATCTCCTTCCTCAGGAGAAGTTCATAAGGGGCTTTGTCAAGTACCTTCTGAAACATCCAGATACATATCATTTGGCTTACTCACATGTTTATTAACCCTTTGAAAAGACAGCTTGGTGCTGCTTTTCAGAACAAGTTCTATCATTTAACTGGCACTGAACTCAGATTCACTGGTCTGTAGTTTCCAAGATCGCCTTTGAAGCTCTTTTTAAAAAACAACAACAATTAGTGTTACATTAGTAACTCTTCAATCTTTAGAGATCATTAATACTAATGTTATGATTGAGCCTGGCTGATATTATGAATGATCACTATTAGACAAAAATTAGCTAGGTTAAGACACTTTGATTTGGTTTTCTGCACTATGTTATCAGAGCGCAGCTTGCCCATTTGGCGGGAACACTGCCCATCTGGGCCATCTGGGGAAAGGCCCCTGCTGGGGATCGTGAGAAGTGTTGCTGGATGGCACAGTCCGGGGCTTAGTGTTCCAGGGTCCTGGAAGGGTTGATAGCGGCAGTCAGGCCTCCCTGTCTTTGCTATGACGGTCACCTAGGTTCAAGCGTCCTGTGTTTTGGGTGACAGGAGTGGGACACCTGGACATGGGGTGCTGGATGTTGGATAGGCTCATATTTCTTAGGTGCACTCTCCTTGAGTGCGTCTGCATGTCGTGTTCCGTCTGTGATCTCATGCTCAGGTGATTGTTGCAGCAATGACAGAGATCGCTTGGGATATCGTGAGCGGGGTTGTCATGGGGTTGCCAATGCAAGACGGGGCCATCCTGAGGAGTTTGGGCCTCAGTCATCAGCTTTCCCTTCGGTGGCCCGGCTGTCCAGGAGGCACCCCTCCAGATCTGCCGGTCCAGTTCTTCTCTGCCTCTTCTCAATGTGGGCAGGGGGGCTGGCAGATCTGGAAATTCACGTCCATTGCACGTTCTACTGTTATACCTCTGTCTTGGGGTTCTGAGGTCCTATATTCCCAATCATTTGTTTGGTGGGGTGCTGCTGTCTGTTGTGCAAGACAAGGTGGTCAACAGTCAGAGGCTGTCGTCTATTCCCCATACCCCTGAAGGTGCTCACAATTTAAGTTTTTTGTACCTGCGGAGGTGTATGTTGTTTAAAGGCTAGCAGGCGCACCTGTGGGACCAGAATCCTCGGTTCTTCCGACCTTCCATTGAGGTGCGCGTGTGGGGTTTACTCCCTTGGTTGGCTAGCAACGTGTTTCACCCATTGGGCCTTCCCTTTCCTCAAGGCATCGTTGTGTCCCACTTCTTCGTGGGGGCTCGCCGCAGGGCCTGGAGTTATGCTCAGCCGGTTCCAGCCAGGGCTGAGTCCTTGGGGGTAGGCTCCGATCCTAACGATACAGGGAATGCTGGGATCCATTCAACCAGGTTCCTTCAGGCCCAGCGTACGTCGTCTTTTGCTGGCCGGTTTAGGTCTTCGGGTCGTGGCGGTACTCCGAGAAGGCCAGTAGGCTGCACAGTGCTTGTCTTGGAGCAAGCGCGGGATATCTGTAGGTTCATATTCAAAGCCGTCCGGTTACATGTCCCTCCATTGTGGAATGCTGTACTAGTAGGCATACTTCATATGCTGGGCTTACAAGTTGGCTTCCGCGCTGCTCGGCATCAGCCAAGGTGACTGCCGGTTTAGGCTGTGGAGTCAGCCTGGAGGAGGGGCCTTGCGTTCTCTGGACAATGCCCTGTTCGGTTGTGTGCCTTGTGGCCCTTATGGAGTTGTAAAAAGGGGAAAAAAAAAAAAAAGAATAATCAAACATGAAAGCCTTCCTAATTGTCCCCACTTCTTTTTTATAAGGTCCTGTCCCTTTCTTCCGGGAGCTTGGCCGGAGCGTGGTTAGACTCAGCTACATTTTGGGGATCCTTTATGTACAAGGCGTTTTAGTGTACGCAGCACGCCCAGTGTTCCATCGTCTGACTGGAACGGTACGCGGTACGTCAGCCGTGGCAGGCGTTCACGGACACGGTAGCGGATCGAGCGCTGTAGGTGCTGTCTGAGATCTCCGGGATGGTGGCCTATTTCGATCGGCAGGGTGGAGTCGGTCGGGTGGTCAGGGTGGCCCGAGCGAAGGGACAGCGTGCGCGGTTGAAGCCTTGGCGGCCTGCGTTTCGGTGGGGACACTGTGGTGGCGAATGTCCTTAGCGGCGTCCGAGTGTTTGCCGGAGGAGTGAGATTGCATCAGGCGGTGTGCGCGCCGCGTGTGCTCAGATGCGGTCAGCCCATATTGGACCTCATGGCGACCTGTCAGTCTGCGGCGACGGGTCGATGTTTAGCAGAGGACATATGAGGCTACTGGATAGTGTCGACGCATTGGTACGGGGCCGTGGCCCGGTCCATTCTATGCCTTTCAGAGGTCATAGTGAAAATGGCCGACTGGGTCTGGTTGCTAAGATATGTGCTCTTCATTAGTCAGTGGGGACCATTACCAGTGTATTCTGCAACTTTTGCGTGAGCTTGCATAATCTTTACTTGCAACCAATCGAAATAACTGTCCAAAACCAGTTGATGCAGTCACTACTTAAATTTGCCTCGCTTGACAAAAAAAAAAAAAAAAAAGACATATTTATTTTATACCGATAGGTCACTCACAGCATATTTGGCGATTCCTCGTCCTGGTGTTAATCATGCAGATAATTTCTGCTCTAGTTGTGGTGATGTGACTTTTACATCACAAAAATGGCATATGACTGTGGCGGTTCAGAAAGCCTACAATTTATATTTTGGCTGCAGAATAAAAGATCAGGATAAAAGCTAGGCGCCACACATATGCTGCAATACATGTGTAGCAGATCTCAGGCTGTGGATGGATGGGAAAAGACCATCAAAGTCTTTTGCGGTTCCAATGATCTGGAGAGGGCCCATGGATCACGTCGGCGATTGCTACTTCTGCATGGTTCCTCCAATTCCGGAGGGCATATCCAGGTGATGTAAGCGGTTGGCCTACTGGCATTGCGTCGTGGGCGTGGCTACCAGAGTCTCCTTTCTTTTTTGTCACACCATGTAAGACTCCACATCTTCTGAAACAACGCTGGACTCTGGGGCACTTGACACCCTCTTATATGCCCTTGGTGGATCACGCTTGGTTTATTGCAACTCATTGCTTAGCTGCATTCCACATTCTCAATTAAAAAGACTCCAACTGGTCCAGGACATAGCTGTAGAACTACTTTGTGTTGCAAAGAATAAAGCCCTTAAGAGGTGTGACAAATAGGGTGTTTGACGCTGGTGGTTTTTCCATTTCCCTCATTTTGCTTCCCACCTCTGTCTGGATGGACCTCGGTTCCGTTCTCCCTCGTGGAATCCGGCTGTGCCTGTTTAGTTGTCGGTTTGGGACTTACGCAAGAACACTTTGCTTGTAACCTGCGTTCCTTGGACCTTAGGTGAGGTTCCGTCGATTTCTGGGAGGTCTCTTCGCTGCCTGTCCCTCCGTGGAGGCGGGTTCTGCGGGAGAGCAGCGGTTGCTAACACTTGACACCCTGGTGGGGTCGAGAGCCAAGGGGGAGCTCAAGCGGATTTTTCAGGCGGAGCTCCGGTAGCCTTCTCAGTAGGTCTGTTTCTAGGGCGTTCAGTGTGTTTGCGATGGCGAGTTTGTCTTTCTGAAGCACTAGCGCTGCTTGGGGCAGAGTTCTGTGCTGTTTTCACCAGTGAAGAGGATCCAAGTGGGCTCTCGGTCGTGTCTTCCTGGTTGGCTTACCGCCTGTTGACGTGAGGAGCGGGCTGGGGTCGGTGCCTGCTCTGTTCGTTTAGGGGCCGAGCCGACTTGATAGGTCCCTCCCAATGATTACTGCTCTGGTACATCCCAGTGGTGGAGGACTGAACTGTAGGACCGATAAGGAAATGGAAATTACACTTACCTGGTAATTGATGTTCCTTGAGGGAGTACAGTTCAGTCCTCATTCCCGCCCGGGGATGGATGTTTCAGACGCGAGGCGTCAGTTCCGAGTATGCTTTCGGATCCTAGAGTCGGCAACGGGCTCTGATTGGCCGGTAATCGCGAGAGCAACCTTTTCTGCCTATACTCTTCTTTAGTTCTCCTTCCTTCTAGCTCTCTGTCTTCCGCTGTTTGGTGCGCAGGGGGACAGGGGCACGGAGGAGGGTGTTTTCGGCCTTTCTTTTTGGGGCCCTGTGATTTTAAAGTTGAAGTTTGAGCATAGCTTTGTATTTAGTACTTTAACTGGTTGTTTATTTGCTCCTTTGAGTCTGCTTTGACAGTAGGTCACTGGGGGATCATGGGAGAAGACCAGCAGGATATACCCGGTGATGTCACAAGTTTGACTTGTCCAGTCTCCATGTTGCAGGAGGAGGTGCACTACCCAGTGGTGGAGGACTGAACTGTACTCCCTCAAGGAACATCAATTACCAGGTAAGTGTAATTTCCATTTCCTTCCTTCCCCGTCCCAAGCCCACTTAGAATCTACACGGTCTTCCGCTTTTTACTTTCTTGGGCCCCGCCTCTGGAACTCGCTCCCCCCTGCCCTGCGATTGGATTCTTCTTTCAAATCCTTTAAAACCCACTTAAAAACTCACCTTTTTTGTATGGCTTTCAACCTTCCGCTCCCTCCCCCTCCCTCACCTCCTACTACCTTTCCCCTTAACGAGTATTGTAATTAACTTTTTTATTGGTTGTCTTGTCGCTTTTTTTACTTCTGTTCTCTTTCCTTTTCCCCCTCTTGGAAACTTCTAAATTGGCGTTCTCTTTCCTTCAGCATTTTATGATTGTAAACCACTCTGATACCCTGTGACGGGCGGTATATAAAGTTTTAAATAAACATAAACATAAACAGATGAAATTTAATGTGGACAAGTGCAAAGTTATGCACCTAGGGAAGAACAACCCAAACTATGGTTACACGATGCAAGGTTCCACATTGGGGAACCACCACCCAGGAAAAAGGTTTAGACATCATCGTGGGTAACATGTTAAAACCCTCCTCCCAGTGTGCAGTGGTGGCCAAGAGAGCAAATAGAATGTTAGGTATCATAAGCAAAGGAATGGAAAATAAAAAAGGATATTATAATGCCTCTGTATCATTCCATAGTGCGACCGCACCTTGAATATTGTGCGCAATTCTGGTCGCCGTATCTTAAAAAGGATATAGCGTTATTAGAAAAGGTACAGAGAAGAACCACCAAAATGGTAAAGGGGATGGAAGGCTACTCCTATGAAGAGAGGCTAAAAAGGTTATGGCTCTTCAACCTGGAAAAGAGATGGCTGAGGGGAGATATGATAGAGGTCTATAAATTAATGAATGGAGTGGAACGGGTAAACGTAGATCAATTGTTTATCAGAATATAGAAAGACTAGGGGACATGCAATGAATCTGCAGGGTAAACTATTTAAGACAAATAAGTGAAAATATTTTTTCACTCAACGTGTAATCAAACTATGGAATTTACCAGAGGATGTAGTAAAGGCTGTTAGTGTAGCTGGGTTTAAAAAAGGTTTGGACAAGTTCCTGGAGGAAAGGTCCATTATTAAAAAGGGACCCAGGATATCAATGCTTGACCCAATACAAGCATTGTGGAACCTGTGTCTTTTGGGAAAACTGCTAGGTGCATATGACCTAGATTGGCCACTGTTGGAAAAAGGATACTGGGCTTGATGGACCTTCATCTGACCCAGTATGGCATATCTTATGTTCTTATAGGCCTAGATTACATCCGATGCCTGGGTCTTTGAGGTTATTTGTGAGGGCTGTACCCTTGAGTTTGCCCGGCCCTTGACGGATCTTTTTATGTTCTTCCCTGTGGGCTGTGGAGGAGACACTTGAGTGCCTAGTGCAGCTCGAAGCAGTAGTTCCAGTGTCTCGGGCTGACTGGGGTTCCGGAAGATATTCCATTTACTTCGTGGTCCCAAAGAAGGAGAGGTCCTGGCTGCCCATCCTGAATCTGAAAAGAGTCAACAGGACCTTGCGCGTCCCGCATTTCCACATGGAGACCTTGCGGTCGGTGTTTGTGGTGGTGGGCCAGCGCGAGTATCTTACGTCTTTAGACCTTACAGAGGCTTACCTGTATATTTCAGTGAGGTTGGAGCACCAATGTTTCCTGTGCTGGGCATTTCCGGTTCTAAGTTTCGCCCTTCAGCCTGGCCATGGCCCCATGGATTTTCATGAAGATCATGGTGGTGATGGTAGCACACCTTTGCAAGCGATGGATTCTGGTGCACTGATATCTGGGCCACTAGTTGATTCAGGGAGAGGCAGCAGTTGACAATTGCCATGGACCGCTACCTGCAAGAGAGCGGCTGGGTGATCAAATTTTACCAAGAGCCAGTTGCAGCCATCCCAGACCTTAGAATATTTGGGAGCCCATTTTGATACTGCCAGAGGCATGGTCCATCTCCCAGAGGGTCGAATCGCTGGTGGTCAGCCAAAGAAGGGCAGTGGCCCATCAGTCGCTAGTAGGTACAAGTGGTGCATCTAGTGCTGGAAGCCTTCTGGACTCTGGTGCAGCTCAGGGCAGTGTGGTGGCAACGTCCAGTCGCCAAGAGGGAACATGGAGCTCCCTGGTAGCTGCGAAGGCGATACCTCTCCTGCAGTGAGTGGAAATCCACCTGACAGCCCTCTCGGCAGCACATGCAGCAGGCATGGCAAATGTTCTGGTGGACTACCTGAGTTGCCACCTCTTGGATCTGGGGCAAAGGCCCCTCTTGGAGATGGTGTTCCAGTTCCTGGTCAACTGCTGGGGGATGCCGGCGATGGACTTGATGGTGCAGATGGAGAACACCATAGCGCCTCGCTTCTTCAGTTGCCAAAAGACCCTGATGTCAGAGGGCCTTGGTGCCCTAGTGCAGCCGTGGCCCTGGGCGGATCTGCTGTACAGGTGTTAACAGCACATAGAGACATACCACAGAAAAGTGTTGCTGATAGATCCAGATTGGCCTTGCTGGCCCTGGTAAATGGATCTAGTACACCTCCTGGTGGAGGAGCCTGTCCGTCTTCCAGTGGAGCCGGACCTGCTGACCCGGGGGCCGGTGTGCATGCCGGTGATGGATCGATTCTCGCTTATGGCTTGGCTCTTGGAAAGGTGAGCTGAGACATTGAGGCTATTCCGTGCAAGTGATTGAGATCCTGTTGCAGGCCCATCCGTGCTCTACCTCCCTAGCATATGTGTGCTTTTGGAGTCTCTGAGGCCTGGTGTGCAGAGCATGACAGTTGGCCTTCTGGGGCACCCATGTCTGCTATCTTGGGGTTTTTGCAAAATGGCTAGAGAAGGGCCTGCCGTTGGGCTCGTTGCGAGTCCAGGTGGCAGCCTTGTCATAACACAAGAAATGCCATACTGGGTCAGACCAAGGTCCATCAAGCCCAGTATCTTGCTTCTGTGGTCATGTACAGGGAATGTCCCTGGCCTCCCACTCTGATGTGACATCTGCAGCCTATGACCTGGCCGTCGATTCCTGCCTGGGACCTTAACCTGGTGTTATCCACTCTGGGCGGTCCGCCCTTTGAGCTTCTAAAGCGGGCCTCAGTTAAAGATCTAACCCTGAAAGCCGTCTTCCTATTGGCTATTTGTTCTGCCTGTAGGATTTTGGAGTTGCGTGACTCGCGGGAGGCTTTGCTCCCACATAAATTGGATATCTGCAGGGTGCTGAAGCAGTACCTGGTGCTGACACAACCGTTTCGGGGTTCAGAGCAGCTGTTTGTCCTCTTGCGTGGACTTCAAAAGGGGGAGGTGGCTTCTAAAACCTCCGTTGAACACTGCATCCAGGAGGTAATTGAGTCCGCTTATTTGTTGAAAGGACACCAAGCGCCCGTTGGCTTACGGGCCCACTCAGCGAGGGCTCAGGCTTCCTCCTGTGCAGAACTAGGGAGAGTTCCTCCTCTGGACATCTGTAGGGTGGTCACTTGGTTCTTCCTTCATTCCTTTGTGCGACACTACCGCCTGGATCTGCAGGCGAGGCAGGATGCCTGTTTTGGGATGGCGGTGTTGGGCCAACAGGTTTCGGTTCCCACCCAACGTTAGCAGAGCAATACTATGTCCCACTTGTCTGGACTGGACTGGAGGGATGCTCTGGAAGGTGAAATTAGACCTTAACTGCTAATTTTCTTTCCAGTAGTCCCTCCAGTCCAGTGCACCCTGATGATTCAGTTTTTGCTTGAGGTGCTATGCGTTCCAGAGTTCAAGATGCAGTGTGCGCACGTTCATATCTGGTCCGATTCCTGTGGGTTTCGGTCGGTACGTGTTCTTCATGAGGCTAATTGCCTGTTTACCAAAAAAACCCAGATATAGATTATTCAATCAATTTATTGTCGAATGGTGGCAGCGAGGGTCTCCTGCTTGTTTAGCTCTTAGGCTTGCTTGGAGTGCAGCATTGAGAGAGCAATGTTTCCCCATTGGGAAGGGGGGGGAAGCATATCCCCAAATATGGGTTCTCTTTTAAAGGGGGCTTGTACTGAGCAGAGATTGGGAGTTTGGGTTCCTTTCAGTCTCTGCTTGGTGAGTGTCGCATACTGCCTTGATTCAACGGCCACAGTGTTTTCTCAGTCTCCACCTGCTGGTTGGTGAGTGTAACCCACTTGTCTGGGCTGGACTGGAGGGACTACAGGAAAGAAAATTAGCCGGCAAGGTCTAATTTCACCTTATTAGATACTAAAATATCTTAGGCTGCATATTTTTAAATATAATTACGCCAAACGCGCAGAAGTATAAAAAACTATGTACAGTTTCTTAGTACTTAAATTTAATAAATACATCTATAGTTTAATCTGAAAATAAGTCTTAATTTGTGTATGTCCAATCCACAGAAGCAGTGCTCAGACATTGGATGATTTGCTTTAGTGTTTGGCGGTAGTAGCTAATGTATTACCTCTTTTTCCTTAGCTGATACTCCGCCGCCAGCTTATATGCCCCCAGAGGATCCAATGGGACAAGATAATTCACAGTCCATGGATACAAGCAGCATTATGATTCCGCCAATATTGCCAACTGTATCTAGTAGAGGTAAGCAGTAATAAAATGCAATTACTCGTAAATATTTTATAGTCTTAAATATTTGAGGAGTTCATTTATATGAATATTTTGCTTTTTTCGTATCCATGTTGTTCTATCACTGCTGGCTTTTAGGCTGCTTTCTGCAGAGAAGTCGTCTTATGAGGTGGTTGTGTGCATCTATAATAAAGTGCAGTTATTTATCCGTAACTGCACTTTATTATAGCGCACACAACGGATCTTCTCCATAGACAGCAGGGAAATACAGCCTTACTTGCTTGAGCGATGTCTCTGATGTCAAGTAACCCAGAGCCATTCTCTATTTACTGAAGTCTTTTGTGACTTCAGCATGCATGGCGTTGCCATGTTCACGCCAGTGATCTGAGTATCAGTTAATCAGCCTATCCAGGGCAAGAAATGGTGCCAAAATTAGTGATTTTCTTATATTACAGTACATTTAAGATTAATTTGTTGTGTGGGTTTTTTTTGTTAATGTGGGGATGGCGGGAGGGTGAGTGTGGCTGAATTTCCTTGCTGTCTACAGAGAACACCCATTACAGATAAGCAACTTTGCTTTCTCCATAGACAAGCAGGCTGGAAATGCAGCCACACTTGCTTTGTGAGTCCAGAGCTATGAGTCATGCTTGTTTGAACTTTGTGCACGATCCCAAAAGAAGGGTGGTAGAGCTGATTTCGTTCTCATTGCTTTTCTTTTTAATGCAAACAGGTTTCTGATTACATTGCTTCCTAATTGTTCCTCCAGTCAATCCAAGTACACATGGGTTGTCACCGTTCATCAGCAGCTGAGAACTGAGCATGTCCAAACTCTTCAGTAACAGAATAAGAGCTCCCCCTTCAGTTCTGGACTTCAGTCTTTCAGTTCTCAGCAGCTGAGTGAATAGATTGCATGTTGAACTTCCTGATTAGGGCTTACTAACTTAAGATATATGTGAAAAAAGAAGATTTATAATAGAGAGAAGGATAGGAGAGAGACAGCAGAGCATGCTGGTGTTAGTCTCCCTACTTCTGGGGTAGGAGAGTGATGATGGCGGGCAGTGGGGCTGGGCCTGCCCTCTTCTTGATTGAGCCTGGCCTAGGGCAAAACACCTGGGAGCCCCAGGTCCCCCCAAGCAGGAACCTCAAGCACCTGCCAGCAGCAGGCTACTGTGGATTCCTTTTACCTTCAGAGAGAGAGATGCTGCACTTCGGACTCAGTGAGTGGTGAGTGACACACCACTGAAAGTTGGGGCTGCTGGGTAGTGCCCTTTTCCCTCGGTTGGCATTCGGGTCGGTTTGGGGGAGGAATCGGGGCTCTTCCAGTGGATTTTTTAGAGGCTCTCCATCAGTGCGGTGGTTTGTAGACCTCAGTGGCAGCCTTCCTTCTGTGTGGCACAACCTGCATGCTGCCAACGCTTCCGGCATTTATTTATTTATTTATTGAACGGTTTTATATACCGCCTTTCAGAAAAATCAAAGCGGTTTACAAAGAACAAAACTTGAACATTACATTGAAACTTATTCAAACAATTGAAATTACAGTGAACATTAAATTGTATATAATAAAAATGGTAATTTGAGGGTTACAATGCTGAGTAAATGCTGATTAGGTATATAGATAGTTTAAACATATACAGATTTAAATATTTACAAATTTCAAAAATCTTATCTGAGCAAGGAAAATGTATTGTAGTTCACTAGAATTATTAGTGTAAAGAGTAAATGTGATAATGTGGAGAATTGGGTATTGTAAGATAGAGTAAGAAAAAGGAAAAAGTAAGTTGTGAATTAATGAATATGAGTATACATGAGTTTAAGTGGGAAATATTTCATCTATTGGGAATGAGTCTCCAAAGTATTCTATAAATAGGTGAGTTTTAAGATCTTTTCGAAATGCTGAAAGATCTGTGATATCTGAGTTTATCCGGCAGAGCGTTCCATATTAAAGGAGCATTGAAGCTGAATGCCCTATTTGTTGTAGTTTTATTGAGTTTTGAAAAGTTGTTTGGAACAAGTAGTGTGTTTAGGTTCCTTTGTCTCGCTGTTCTGTGTGCGGTGTAACTCCGGGGTGGGGGGTTTTGCAGGGTCTGCAGGGGCGGCTGTTCCAGCAGGCACTGGAGATGGATGCTAGCCCAGAAATACCTGCAGGACTTTCTCCGGGGCCAGTGGTTCCTGTGGTTTTGGTGGGAACCGCAGCCATTTCAACAGAGGCAGCCATTTTCCCAAAGAAGTTAAAAGGGGGAAAGTGTAAAGCTATAGGGACTGTGGAGGTCAGATTAGCACCATGGCTCTGGCTGGGATGGAGCTGCAGGAGCCATTTTTTGCTCCCGATTTTATTTTATTTATAAGGCTTATTGCCTTAAGAGGAAGCAGGCTGAGGCTTTGGCTAAGTCTACAGACCTGTTTCATCTGCAGTGGAGGCTCTGTTGGCAGAGGACCCCATAGAAGGGTCTCCGTTGGCTAAAAGACATAAGGGAGAAGCAGAGTCATGACTGGGTCTGGGCTCCTCTCAGTCCCCAGGGTCAGCTGAACTGGGGGAAAGACCCTCAGATCTCTGGGGAGACCCCATCACTCAGGAGATAGAAGAGGGGGAAATAATTTCAGTGGAGGACCCCCAATGTGCTCAGGGTCTTCCACAAAGAGGAACTCTTATCTCCTATTAGCCATTCCCTTGCAGCCCTGAATATTCTGTCAGGACTCCTTGGAGGACCCCTTATTGCAGAGGTTCAAGGGGGTGCAGGCTTGTTTCCCAGTACATAGGGTAATCAAAAAGATGATTGAGTCCGAATGGGAATTTTCCTGAGGCCACCCAATGGGGCAGTAGGACTATGGCTAGGTTGTACCCAATTCCCCTCAGAGGAGAAGGAGCTCATGCGGATGTTTAAGGTGGATGCATTGGTCGCGGTCGTGGCAATGACCCAGAAAATCACTCCTGGATCTTCCACCTATGGGGGAGCCCCCCAGAATAGATTAGTTTGCCACACAGGAGAATGCATGACTGTCGCTATTCTGCTCAAGGCTGCTCTCCCTTTGCAGTCAGACAACAGATGCCTTCCTTCTCTATTGGGGCAGGGACCTGCTTTATGCATTCCCACTCATCCCCTTAATTCCCAAAACTCTGTTCAAATTGCAGACTGATAGGGGCTCCATGATTCTAATAGCCCCTTAATGGCCTCGCCAGCCATGGTTTCCTCTGCTGTTTCGTCTAGCACAGACTCCACCCATCATCTTGGGGCATGCACCCAACCTCCTCTCTCAGGAGCATGGGATGCTCCTCCATCCCAAATCACATGCCCTCCGTCTCATGGCTTGGCTGCTTAAAGTACAATTTTTGAAGACCTCAACCTTCCTCAGCAGGTCATGGACATTTTACTTGCATCATGCAAGCCGTCAACCAGATGTTCTTATTCTTTCAAGTGGTGACAGTTCACCCTCTACTGTACCCCAAAACATTGATCCTTCTACCTGTCCCAGTGGATTTACTTTTACAGTATCTCCTTCACTTATGCACCACAGGGCTTAAGACTAACTTGGTCAGCGTTCATCTTGGTGCCATTAAGGCCTACCATAGGCCTGTGTACAGGCTACCCATTTCATTGCAACCCTTCATGCAGGGTCCAATCCATCCATCAGGCCTCTACCAGTGGCATGGGACCTGAATGATGCCTCTTTTTGAGCCTTTAGCTACCACTGCTTTGAAATGCCTTTCCTGGAAGGTCATCTTCCTCATTGCCCTCACCTCTGCTTGCCATATTAGCAAGCTGCAGGCCTTAGTGT
Source organism: Ichthyophis bannanicus (assembly GCA_033557465.1). Lineage (NCBI taxonomy): Eukaryota > Metazoa > Chordata > Amphibia > Gymnophiona > Ichthyophiidae > Ichthyophis > Ichthyophis bannanicus. The sequence continues at coordinate 33,000,376 of CM066050.1, read as the reverse complement.
CTGATCCTCCGTACACTTGCTTCCACTATGACAGAGTGGTTCTCCGGACCCATTCACACTTCCTTCTGAAGGTGGTCTCAACATTTCATATTAATCAGTCTGGGATGCTTCTGGTCTTTTTTCCCAGACCTCATGCCTCCAGAGCTGAAGCAGCACTACATTCGCTATAGTGTAAACGTGCTTTGGCTTTCTACTTGGACAGAACCAAGAATTTCAGGAATTCCTCTCAATTATTTATCTCCTTTTGATCCAAGTCACTTTGGACGTCCAGTGTCTAAAACCTATGCAACTGGATTGCGGACTGCATTTCTTTTGCCCCTGCTCAGGCAGGGCTCTCCCTTGACGGTCACGTCACTGCACACAATGTGCGGGCCATGCCAACCTCTGTTGCCAATCTTCATTCTGTCTCTATCAATGAGATCTGTTGAGCAGCTACCTGGCCTGCCATTCACACCTTTGCTGCTCACTACGGCCTAGACAGAAACTTTTGTCGGGATGCTGTCTTTTGGTCAGGAGGTCCTTCGGCATCTCTTTGGGACTTAATCTCATCCCCTACCCTCCGTCCCAGACTCTTCTGACACCAGACTCCTCCAGCTATGCTCTTGCAAGCTGTGATATAGTTCGATGGAGCCATTTGGGATCTATACCCTCTGGCTCTAGCCTCGTGGTTGTCTATTTAGTCTGGTGCCTGTGAGCTAGTGAGTCCCATACATAGACTGCATTCCTGCTTATTCCCAGAGATAGCGTTGTTAGTCACCTGTAATAGTTGATCTCTGGGAACAGCAGGAATCAGTCTTCACAACCCACCCTCCTCCCCTAGGAGTTATAGGATATACTTTTTTCCTCTATCTCTTAGCTACAAACTCAAATGAGCAGAGCTTGTGGGAAGGCAGACTCGCAGGCGCAGTGGAGTGCTCCTGAAAGCTTTCCAATTGGATGCCGGGGAACGTTCCCATGCGGTCTGTCGGTACAGACAATACCCATACGGAAGACTGATTCCTGCTGTTCCTGGAGATCACCTGTTACAGGTGAGTAACAATGCTTTATCAGCTTTAATACACAGAATTCCTGCGGGCCCCGGTTTGATTGATCTGTGTTTCCTTCGTTCACTGGTGGAGTGAGCTGAGTGCCGCAGCCGCATGGAGAGGTGCCGTTGTGTACTCTGCAGCAGCCATCGGGCACAGTTCTGAGACTGGGCTGTGCTGCAGTTGCTGCAAGTTGGGGGAAATCAGCATTAGAGGAACTGGGGGGAAGCCCCGGGAACTCCCGATCTGGCTGCGAATGTGCTAGCCGACTGCATGTAGGCCTGCCTATAAATTCAAGACTTGACAGGCTGTCGGGATCAGGGGATGCTCCTTTTCCCCCTGAGTTTGTCCTGCTGCTTCACCAGGCTTTCCTGATGAAGCAGGGGACAAGGCAAGGGCCCCCCCCTCTCCCGGTGAGAGGGGGGCTATAGGCAAAGTGTCCCAGGATGGACTGCCTGGAAGAGGAGCAGAATTTTGCTTCCTTGGTGTCCTGGGAGCCCCTGGATCCCATGGAGAGCCCGATGGACCCCATCGAGCAGCTCCAGGAGGAACTGGAGGAGGGGGAGCTCCCTGAGTCAGAGGATCAGGTTGCCGCACATGTTTTCCACCGGGATGAGCTTAGGGCCTTGAATACAGAGTCGCTCGCGGTCCTTAGACCACAGAGCTGACTCCAGTGGCAGACCCTGATAAGGACCCTCTTATGGAAGGTATCAAATGGCCACCTCAGTCCTTTCTGTTGCAGAGAGCGCTGCAGCCATTATTTTTGAAGAATGGAATACCCTGGATGCACGGTTAAGGGTTGGGCGTAGCATGGCTAGGTTCTACCCTGTCCTGCCGGTGGAGAAGAAGCTGCGCCTGCCCCAGATGGATGCTGTGGTGGAGGCGGTGACACATAAGACCACCACCATTCCAGTGGAAAAAGGAGAGTCTCTTAAGGACCACAAGGACTGCTGCATGGAGGTGCTCCTTAAGCAGGTCTTCAAGGTGTGCATGTTGGGGCTCCAGGGCACCATTTGCGGCACTTATGTGGTCTGAGCTTGCCTCAGTTGATTGTAAGGACTGGCAGAAGGAGGGGGTGCCAGGGCCTCGGTCCGGTCCCTGGATGCCCGGCTAGAGACGGAAACGGCTTTCCTGGCAGACTTGCTTTATATCCTCTTGCGAGTATCCACAAAGAGTAGGTTCACGGTGGTGGCTCCACGGTGCCTGTTGTGGCTGCGTAACTGGTCGGTGGATCTGGCCTCTATAAGACCAAGCTGACCAAGCTTCCCTTTGTGGGCAATTTGCTCTTTGGGGAGGACTTGAAGAAATTGGTGATGTCACTGGGTGAGTCAAAGGCTCCTTATCTCCAGAGGGGCCCCAAGCCGGTGCTGTGGCAAGAACAGTCCAGACCAGGATTTCTGCCTGCCTTTCCGACATTGTTGCTTGGATGTCTCATCACCACTTGATATTGAACATGGCCAAAACTGCGCTGCTTATTTTTCCCCCTAAACACTCCTCTCCCCTTTCTCGATCTCTGTTGATCCTCTCCTCGGCTCACAACCTTGGGGTTGTCTTTGACTGACTCCTCTCTTTCCGTCTCCACACACATCCAACTGATAGCTAAAACCTGCTGTTTTTTTTCTGTACAACATCAACAGAATTCACCCATTGCTTTCTGAACACATCACCTCTCATATAGATTATTGTAATCTACTCCTTGCTGGTCTACCTCTGAGTCCTCTCTCTCCCCTTCAGTCTCTTCAACACTTTGCTGCACGGCTAATCTTCCACCAGCCTGGTCATGCTTATACAGTATTACCTTTCTTCTCAAGTCACCCCATTGGCTCTCTGTTTTCGCATCAAGTTCAAACGTCTCCTGCTGACCTGTAAGTGCATTCACTGCAGCTCCTCACTGCCTTTCCTCTCTTATCTCTTCCTACACCTCTCTTCTGGAAAATCGCTTTTGTTGCTAACTCCAGACTTTGCTCCTTTCACCTTGTTGCTCCTTATGCCCGGAACAATCTTCCTGAGTCTGTATGTCAGGCACCTTTTCTGACCCCTTTCAAATCCAGGCTGAAAACTCACCTCTTCGCTTCCGGATCTTGCTGATCTCCTTTGTTTCCTTACCATTCCCCCTATCTATATCCCATTTTTACAGCTATTGTGTTGTCTGTCTTGACTAGATTGTAAGCTCTAATGAGCAGGGACCATCTTTTACATGTGTCCGTGCAGCACTGTATACGTCTTGTAGCGCTATACAAATATTCAGTAGTAGTAGTAGTGGGTGTCGCCCTGGTCGTGGACACCAGAGGATGTGTTTTCTTACAACGTGGTGCTTCCTTTCAGGGCAGTAGTCATGGAAGTCAGGGATTCTCCTCCCCCAATCCGGCCATGGCCATGCCCTCCCAGTGAAGGTCGGGGGTCCTCGATGGGAGTGCAGCAGGTGGGCGACCACTTGAGAGCATATCTCCCCACCTGGGCCCAGATCACATCCGATGCTTGGGTTCTGGAGATCATCCGCAAGTAGTATGCCCTTGAGTTTTCCTGACCTTTGGGGGATGCGTTTATGGCCTCTCCCTGCAGGTCAGTGCAGAAGCGTTTTGGCTGTGGCAGAGACCCTCCAGGTCTGTTACAGCTAGAAGCAGTGGTACCGGTGCCATGAGCAGAATGCAACTTGGGCAGGTACTCTATTTACTTTGTGGTCCCCAAGAAGGAGGCTTCCTGGTGACCCATCCTTGTTCTCAAAGGGATCAACCGGGGCCTTCAGGTGCCACGCTTCCACATGGAGACCTTACGGTCGATGATCATAGCTGTGCGCCAAGGAGAGTTTCTTAGGCCTCTGTGAGATCCAAGAAGATATCTACATATTCTGGTGCAGGTGGAGCACCAACGTTAGCTGTGTTTTGTGGTACTGGGGGCCTTTTCCAATTCCAGGCATTGCCTTTTGAGTTAGCCACGGCACCATGTGTGTTCACCATGGTGGTAGTGGTGGTAGCAGCCCACCTCTGCAAGCAGGGAATCCTCATCCATCCGTATCTGAATGACTGACTGATCCAGGGAACATCCCTTGATGACAGCCAACGCTCGACAGAGGTGGTGGTGCGCTGTCTACAGGACCTTGGGATGGGTGGTCAATCTTGCCAAGAGCTAGTTGCATCCCATCACAATCGTTGGAGTATTTGGGTGCCCGCTTCGACACCCTCCTGGGCAAGGTGTTCCTCCCAGAGGGCCAAGTGGTGAAACTGCAGGGGCAGATCTGGAGGTTCTGTCAGAATCTGTGGCCCTGGGCCTAGGACTACCTGCAGGTATTGGGGTCCATGATGGCCTCTTTTGGAGCTCATGCCCTGTGCCCGCTTCCGCATAAGGGCGCTGCAGGCTGCACCTCTAAGTTGCTGGTCGCCCATGACAGTCTATGGAGGTGCGCGCCTCCTGTTGTCCCGAACAGCACAGTACAGCTTGGGTTGGTGGCTGAACATGGCAAACTTGGTGGCCAGCATGCCCCTGGAGACCCCAGTCTGGGTGGTAGTCACCACTGATGCAAATCTCTTTGGTTGGGACAGTCGCTGCCTGGCCCACAGGGTCGATGTCGGCCGACAAAAGCCCATGGCCCATCAACTGGCTCAAGATGGCAGCAATGTGGCTGGCGCTCGCAGCGTTTCTTCCCCTGATAAACCAGAAAGTGGTGCAGATCTTGTTGGACAATGCCACCATGGTGGCCTACATCAACCTCCAGGGGTTCCCAGGTGGCAGCGGAGGCCCTGCCACTTCTGCGTTGGGTGGGGACATACGTGGCTGGTGTGGCAAATGTACAAGCAGATTACCTGAGTCGCTATATATTGGACCTGGGGGATGGTCCCTCTCGGATGAGGTCTTCCAGTCACTGGGGGAGGCTGGTGATTGGACCTGATGGGGGACAATGCCAAGGCGTCTGTTCTTCAGCCATCGAAGGTCCCTGATGTCTGAAGGTCTCAATGCCCTCGTACGCCTGTGGCCCGGTTGGGGCTGCTTTGTGTTTCCTGCCTTGGCCACTGCTGGGGCAGATGATCCAACGCACTGAGGCTCACTGGGATAGGGTGCTGTTGATTGGACTCAATGGCTATGGTACACAGATCTCATGCACCTCCGGGCGGATGAGCCCTTTTGGCTATTACTGGTGCCGGACCTGTTGACCTAGGGCCCGGAGTGCATGCCGTCAGTGGATCGGTTTTCACTTAAGGCCTGGCTCTTGAGAGGGCTAGGCTGAGGCCTTGGGGATATTCGGAACCGCCGATAATGACCTTGTTGCAGGCACAGCACCGCTCGACGATTTTGGCCCACATCTGAGTGTGGAGAATGTTTGAGGCATGGTGTGAATAGCATATCTAGCTCCTAGGGGCACCCATCTCCACCATCCTGGAATTTCTGCAGGCTGGCCTAGACAACGGCCTGGCCCTCAATTCCTTGAAGATCCAGGTGGCAGCTCTGGCGTGCTACCGGGGATGGTTGCAAGGGGTGTCCCTGGCCACTCATGCGGACATTGTCCAGTTTTAGAGGGCCATCAAGCACCTCCGGCCTCCATTTCGGCCGCTGGTTCCACCCTGGGATCTTAACCTGGTGTCGGCACTGGCTGCCCCTCCCTTGGAGTCCCTGCGGCGAGCCTCAGTCAAGGACTTAACTCTGAAGGGAGTGTTTCTCATGGCAATTAGTTTGGCACAGTGCATTTCAGAGTTGCAGGCTTTGTCCTTCCAAGAGCTGTTCCTTGTTTTCTCTAAGGAGTGGGTGGTCTTACTTCTGGTTCTGTCCTTCTCGCCCAAAGTAGTATCTGCTTTCCACCTCAATCAGGCAATTATCCTGCCCTCCTTTTTGGGGCAAAGTGCTTCGCAGAAGACTGTCTTCCTGCGCAAATTGGATGTTCGTAGGGTATTGAAGTGTCACTTGGAGGTGACGCAGCTCTTTCAGCACACCGAGAGGCTATTTATCCTCTTCGGCAAAACCCCAGAAGGGGGAGACAGCCTCTAAGGCCTCTATTGCCCGCTGGATCCGGGAGGCGATCAGCTGAGCATATTTGTTGAAGGGCAGGCAGGTGCCCATGGGTCTCGGTTCTCACTCTACACGGACTCAGGTCTCCTCTGGGGCTGAAGCAGGGAAGGTTCCCCCACTGGATATTTGCAGGGTGGCCATGTGGTCCTCCCTTCATTTCTTTGTGCGGCATTACTGTTTGGATGTGCAGTCACATCAGGACGCGTGCTTCGAGGCAGTAGTCTTGAGACCTGGGCTTTTGGGTCCCTCACTGTTAGTACTGCTGTGCTACATCCCAGTTGACTGGCCTGGACTGGAGGGACACCCTGGAAGGTGAAATTAGACCTTACCTGCTAATTTTCTTTCCTGTAGTCCCTCCAGTCAAGTTCAGGACCCTCCCTGGGAATTTTTGGCATGTAGAGGGACACGTAGCTTCAGAGGTCAGAGCGACAAATTTGTTTTTTTGTGCACCTTGGGGGATTCCCGTACAGGTAAGTGTGTTGCCCTTCCTGTTTGCTGCAAAAGAATAACAAGAAAGAGGGGGGAAAAAAAGATATTTTTTGAGACAAGGCAACAAATTCACAAATGCAAGATAGCACCCTTAGGGTACTGTTTGTTTGTGAGCCCCTTGGCTGCTTGTGTGGCAGCTTGAGGGCTCAAGGCTTCTGCATGACGGCTCAATCTGTCATTTCGGCAGGAAGTTGCTCTGGGTGGACGTGGACGGAGTGACCTAGTTGCTGAGTTCTTTGCTTGGTGAGTGTCACATACTGGCTCAGGTCAGTGGGCACAGGTTATTTATACTGATATATGAGAGTTTTGCTTAGTCTCCACCTGCTGGTTGGTGTGCCTAAACCCAGTTGTCTGGACTGAACTGGAGGGATTACAGGAAATAAAATTAGCAAGTAAGGTCTAATTTCACCATTCTGTTATCACTATACAGCACAAAGATACACTCAAAAACAATTTAACCAGTTTACTGAACAGATAAGTGCTGGAACACACAAAGCCATCACAGACAGGTCTACTTTTTTGCCAACATGTTTAACGGTATTGTAATTAGCTGTGTTTGGGTGGAAAGGAAGATTTTTGTAATTTGTTAGCTCCTAACCACATAAATCTAACTAGTTAAAAATTATTCTCTCCCACCACTTCAGACTGGCAAAAAAAATCTGACTAAAACTGCTGTGCACACAGATTGAGTGGGACAAAAAATGGGCTCTGCCAGGATGTGTCCCAGACAGGGGTTTTCAGATTTAGCCAGTTTGCACAGCATTCAGCATTCACAAGCTGAATTTGTTCTCGAAGTGTAGTGACTCAACTACCTAGGTTTAAGATTTAAACTGCACAACGTAAGGTGTGTTTGGGGGGGGGGGGGGTTGTTTTGTTTTTAAATTTGGTTAAATTTAACCAAAAATTGTCATAACTTCAGCCATTTAGTTGAAGCTGAATTTTCAGACAAAACTAACCAGTGCATAAATAGACATACAGGGTTATGTTTATTAAAGTGTGATTGGCTGTTGCAGGCTATGCCGGGCATTGGTGCAGATAGTGCCACATTAGTTGCAAAAGCTCCACTGTATCTGTTGGGAGCGAAAGGCAGCATTTCTCCTGCAGATATCATGGTGAAATGGTAGGGATCATGGGCAGACAACAGCAGATGTAGCTATCGCCACCCATTGATGTGGCGTTAGGTGCATCCGCAGAGACTGCAACTTTGGCGATTACAATGCAATGACGACAGAAATCTCGTGTAGCAGACACACCCACACTCTGCCCTAATTCTGCCAAAGCCTGCAGAAAATCATGGTGATGTCTGTCTGAACTTGGCTTGCATTAGCTTCTACCAGGTGATGCTTTTCCATATTATCGCCGTGTTAGCAGCTAACACACTTTAGTAAACATACGCCATAATAACAGCAAACATTCTACAGAGGTTTAAAACATTTTTTTCCACCATTTTTGCCTTGTTGGCTGTGCTGTGCCATCATGTTAAAAATGTGAATCTGAATGGTGCACTAACTTATCACATAAATTATCTGATGTACTTGTTTGATTTGTTCACAGATGTTCAACCTGTTGCTTATGAAGAACCCAAGCACTGGTGCTCCATTGTGTACTATGAATTAAACAATCGTGTTGGCGAGGCTTTTCATGCTTCTTCAACTAGTATTCTGGTAGATGGATTTACGGATCCTTCTAACAATAAGAACCGGTTTTGTTTAGGTTTGCTGTCTAATGTCAACCGCAACTCAACAATTGAAAACACTAGGCGACATATTGGGAAAGGTAATCACATTGTATACATGGATTTACTACAATGTCCAATCCTAGCACCAGCTGTTAACTTGAAGTAGGGAAACACAGAAATGTATATGAGCACAAAACGTAGGTGGATGCAGGTCTCTCTCATGTGAAAATATTTATTTGGGTATCAGAAGATTACAGCTATGTTGTAGTCTGTGCTATCTTACCATTTACCTTGTATGTAGAAAACAAGTCTCTTCTATTTTGTCAATTTGCAATAAAAGCACATGTTAAAATATCTTTGGCATATCTCGCAGGAGACTTAACAATTTCCAATGTGCATTTAATAAATCTTGTGCACCCTGTGAAATAGTGCAATTTAAAGGCACAAAAAGCAGTTTCCATGTAGATGACGCATCTTTCGCTGGCACTTTGGTATGCTGAATTTATTTATTTTAAAACTTTTCTATGCTGCAAATATGAAAGTTTTGTATTCAATGCAGTTTGCAATGCAGTGTGTGTTTTTGAGTCAATGCTCACTCCTGGCGACCCAGCAGCTCCTGGGTTTTCTTGGCAGCATAACCGGAGGTAGATTGCCAGTTCTTTCTTCTGAGGTAGTGGAGGGTTAAGTGACTTGCCTAGGGCCACAAGGAGTGCTGGTGGGAATCAAACCCTGGTCTTTTGGTTACTAAGCCAGTGGAGTAGCCTAGTGGTAGAGCACTGGCTTGGTAACCAAGAGACCAGGGTTTGATTCCCACTAGCATTCCATGTGGCGCTAAGCAAGTCTCTTAACCCTCCATTGTCTCTGAAGAAAGGCCTGTCAATCGACTTCCGGTTACACTGCTAAGAAAACCCAGAAACTGTTTGGTTGCCAGGAGTCAGTACTGACTTGAAGGCACACATTGCAGTGCGGTTTACATTACAATAAAATCTACAAACGTTTGTGCCATCCACCCTTCCACTCTGCTCTGCCCCCAGTCCATCAACCTTTCCCAGAACAAATCCATTCAGGGAGCCACCATAAAGTGAAACTGGAAACACGAGTATTTTCTTCCAAAAAGCCACCCTCCTCCCTCTTGCCCCAGTTGTCAGAAGCTGATGTTCTCTGAAGCATGCAAAGCCCCAATATCAGCCATTATTTTGGCACAGTCTGTTCAAGGGAAAATCCACAGTTCAAACAGGTATTCGATAAAACAGTGATCTATACTTGGCTTCACATACCTTTAAAAAGGTAGTGATGTGATAGCGGCATATCTCAGAAAAGAGATCATACCGGTACACCACTACCTGGTTGGTTTGAAATCAGAAGAGGATAACCTTCAGGCAACGCAGAAGGTGATTCACCTTGGAAGAGTTGACTAGTGTATTGATTCAAAAGTTGTCTTATGTCCCTTTCAAGTGAGAAAATATTTGTGGGTTTGATACTTGCCAGAGCGGAGTGATTTTTTGCTGGATGCTCATGTCCCAGCCAGCCACTTGCAGTGGAAGACCCAATGGGTATGGGACTCCTGCAGATCCTGAGGTCCATCGCATCAGTTATAGAAATTGTACCATGGGCCAGGGCACATTTATGCCCATTATAGCATGCACTACTGGCTGTTGTGACCTCAAGCTATTGGTAGTCTCAAGGCGAGAATACGTTTTGAGAGTGAAGGCCAATTCCAGCCTACAGTGGTGACTGGAGGCACTGTCTTCACAAAAGCAGAGAGCTAACAGTCCCCGATTGTGGGGTTACATCCATGAAAGCCAGGATCCCAAAGGCTGGGGGACACATTGCATGGGACAGGCAGCCCAAGGAGTCTGGTCCGGAAACAGACCGCATACTATTTCAACGGTTGAAACTCGGCCATCAGTCTGGCCCTTCATATTGTTTTCTCCAGAATAGCCAGGAAAATGGTCTGAATACTTTCAGACAATGTGGCAGTGGTAGCATTCCTCTACAAGTAGGATGGCACCAGGAGCTGTCACTTGGCGGAAGAGACTAGACTATTCTTTGCATGGAGAGAAACAAGGTTTTCCTGAAGATGGCAGGGAAATGCAGGCTTACTTTATGGTGATGTCCCAGATGGATCCTGTGTGCCTGGCACCCTCCTCCAGCAACGAGACATCTTTCTGACGTCTCTGTGCCTGTGTGTATTAGTGGTTCTATTGGGCAGTTCTAATTAGCCACGGACAGGTGCAGGCGAGTCCTTCCCTCCTCTGCCTTTCACCCCCAAAAAGAAAAATAAACATACACAGGATCATCTGCTCATAATGAAAGCAAAACTAACACCCTTTCTGCTGTCTCTTATTAGAACCATTGATGCAAAGATCAGTTTACCTCATTGCATCCATGGAGGCTCAGTGATAGAAATCTTTCACCCACACTAAGGACTCCTGTTCTGGAACCTGCTGAAGAGTCCTCAAAAAAAATACAACACTGCTGTTGTGTTGACAATAGTAGTCCTCATCCTATTTGTGGCTGTGTCAGTGAGAGCACATGGCCCTCAGCAGTGTCACCACCTCTCTAATTCTATTCCTTCTCCTTCACAAGATTTGTTTTTTTTTTTTCTACTCAAAAATTGCTAAGAACCCTTCATTGAATCAATCAGCAATCCCTGAGGACTCTTAAGTAAACATAAAAGTGTAGTTCAGCCCTGCCTCAGGCAAATACGGAGAGAACTGACCTTAAACAAAACACCCTTCTACCACAATCCTGAGGAAAAGAGCCTCATAGGGGCTCCGTGAGCTCTTCCAACAAAAAAAAGCCAGACCATGCTATTTGCATTCCCTGAGTCAGGAAATACCAACACTTATTCCTGAGGACTAAGTTCCCCAATGGGAACAGTTTTTGCCTAGCTCTTAGTACTCTCCTTTAGTTCCTCTCTGAATTTGTGTAGGACACTGTAGATATCCTTCAGTGTCCTGCCAGTTCATCCATACTGCCTCAATGCTTCCATCACTGGAATTGCATCATTCTCATAATGATTGGTTCTGAGGAGCATACCATGCACCAAACTATAATGGAAGTTATCACTCACCCCCAAAGTATTCTCCCATATCGTCCTTCTAGACCAGTTCAGACAAGTGGGTTGTGTTCCCCTACCAGAAGATTGGTAGAGAGACAGAACCAATGAAAAGCCCAGGTTTCAATGGCATTACTCTTATGCCTTTATTTGCCTCAGCCACCAGAGATCTCTTCAGTATTTCTTTGTCTCCAGCAGATGTTGGATGGATTTTCTCCTCTGCAGAAAATCTGAGGATTGAGAGGAAAAGACTGATTAAACGCTCGTGAATGACCACCTTGTGCACAGAAAGGTGACTTATTTGAGCAGAATGTGGGAGGCTCCACTAGATTGCGGTCTTTTCTGTAGCCATAGGAGGAGAGAAAATTGGTTCAGCTCCATGCTCTTATCATAAGAGCCTGTTGAGCAGCCACAAATTGGAAGGATATGGAAGAGTGCAGCAACTTTACACAACCTCAGTGCCCCCTCCCCTCTCCCAAAGATAGCAGAAGGCTCTCAGAGGAATCTGCTTGCCAGCCACCTTAAAGGCAGTGCTGCAAAGCCAACCAGTAAAAGAGTTTCAGGGGAGCAGAGCTGAGCCCAGCTCAAATTCTCTGCTTGGGGATCTCAGGGGGTGAGTACCAAGGCTTGTCATTGTCTTTGTTAGGGGCTCTGAATTCCGTTGTCTTGGGATGCAGTACGGAGTGGACCACTAGTAACTGTTGGCACGGTGTGGGAATTTCCTGCTGTTTTCTGCGCATATTAGTAACATTTTTACCTATCGTATGCTTGGTGGTTGTGCGGTCCTAACACGTTCTGCCTGGGCAGCTTCAACACGTGCTCCTTCCCTAGCACCTGTAATATGCCTAACATAAACGTGCAGTTAATGCATGCTTGTGAGCCGATGCAGCCTTAGTGCGCACTGTTGTGATACTTGCCCTAACTCTGGCTTCTTCCAGGAAACATTGTTTGACCTTTGGCAAGCAAGGTACCTTATCCTAGGATTCTGGACTCTGCTTCTCCTGTATGATGGCTTCTGAGTCGCTGGAGGGCCTGCTTTCCCCCTCTTAGCCGGGGGATACAGGTAGTCCGACCTTGCCTGCTCAGAGTGGGTGGTGACAGATGGTGCTACGGGTAAGGATATTCAGCCAGCCGGAGGTTCCGACCACTGTGCTGTGAGCCACTCATCGCTCCCTGGTGTTGGGGAATCATGTCTGAGAGGAGAGCTGCTGAACTCTGGATTGTCCTCTCTGGAATTATTTTCCTTTTTACAGCAGGTCTGGTCCTTCTGACATGGAAATTAGAACCTGCAGTCTCTGCGTGCCCCTGGGCACAGTCTCGTGTGAGGCAGGCTGAAAGGTGAAACCCTGTTTGATTTTACCTTTGGCTAAGAGTCTCTGACGAGAGGAGCCCCCTGGAGATGGGGACAGTTGGGAGAGCTAGCTGAGATGTTGACTATGCCTCAGATTCAGATGGCTCTGTACTGGGCTCTGATGTGGATGAGGAAGTGCTCTCGCCTTCAGAAGACTGCACAGAGGCTAGCATGATCTGACAATTCTGGAAGGAGTTGGCAGCATTGATTGCCAGGATCTCATTCGAACTTGACAGATGCTTCCGGAACAGAGCTGGAACCAAAGCCAAAGGTACACCTGCTCCTTCAAGGAGTTCAAAAATCCGCTACTGTCTTCCCGTTCCTGGATGTGATCAAGGATATGATCCAGTCAGAGTGCAACTCTCCCAGCTCTCTACCTAAAGGAGTAAGGGTATGTAAGAAGATCTACGCTCTCCTGGAGGAGGAGTGTGTTAATTGGTTTGGTATTCCCAAGGTGGATGTGCAGATCACAGCTGTTACCAGATGGACCACCATTCATGGGGACGGCAGGTCGGCCTTAAAGGATTTTCTGGGCTGTAAGGTGGATTCCTTGCTGAGGAGCCAGTTCGCCATGGCAGCAGCTGTTCTGCTGCTGGCAGTATTTACCAGCCTGATGTCTAGAGCCCTGCTCCAATGGATTCAGTCTCTTCTGCCAGATACTACCCCTCTTTTGGAATCTATAGCCTTCCTTTCTGGTGCCATGTATGATCTGGTACGTTTGGCGGCCAGGGATGGTGCCCTGATGATGGGGGTCACGGTGTTGGATATGGCTCTAGCACTGGGCAGCGGACATGTCCTACAAAGCCTGGTTGGCCCAACTCGTTTTTAAGAGGAAGCTTCTTTTTAGAGTTGATTTGGAGAAGCTGGTGAAGGACCTGGGTGAAACAAAAGTTTTCCACCTTATGGAAGTCGGGTCGAAGGGGTTTGTGAAGCAGGCTGGTGCCTCTTTCTTGTCAGTCTCTACCCATTCACCAAGGGTGCACTGGCTGGATTCCCAGGGGTCTTGGGGCTCTTGTCTTGACTTCGAAAATCTTTCTTGCCCTCTGCTGCCGGGCCTCGGGCTCACTCTCAGTCCTTTTGTGGAGCGTGTGGGCCCAGGGACTCTGGTCCCCTTCGGAGGAGCACCTCCCTGGGCTGCATGCTGAAGGTTTGGGGGCCCATTTCCTGGTTCCTCTGGTTAGAGGCAGGCTTTGCTTTTTTCTTTCAGGAATGGGCCCTGGTTACTAAGGATTGCTGGGTACTAGATACCATTCAGTTAGGCTATGTACTGAGATACAAAGAGCAGATTCCGGATGCTTTCGTCATTTCCCCTTGTGGGTCTGCGATCAAAACTGCTGCTATGCAGACCACATTGGACAAGTTGCTATGCCCTAAGGGCGGTGGTGCATACCACTGGATGATTTCTTCTGGATCCTGATGATGATGATGATGAATGCCAGTCTCTTGGGCTGGGAAGCCCATTGCCAAGACTGTACGGCCCCGGACTGTTGGAACCGCAGAGAAGCAGGATGGCCCAGCAACTGCTTAGAGGCAAGGGCTATCAGATTGGCTCTTCTGCGTTTCTAGCCCCTCGTCGAGGGCCAGGCAGTTTTAAGTGTTTTCAGACAATGCCATGGTGGTGGCTTATGTCAATCGGCAGCCGAGCACATTGCCAGGGTGGACATTATGGAAGCAGATTTCCTCAGCTGGCACTCTCTGGAGAGTTGGAATTGAGTCAGGATGTGTTTGTTGATTCTGCGCCACTGGGGTCGCCCTGAAATGGATCTGATGGTGACCTTCTCCAATGCCAAAGTTTGCTGCTTCTTCAGTTGCCACACGGAGATGAGGTCTGAGGGCATCAACACCCTGATGAGAGTCAAAGCTGTTGTCAGTTGCTTGAGCTCCTGAGGGTGATCTCTGAGCATATTTCAGAGATGACTAATGCTGTTCTAGGTGATTATTAAGTATGATGGGTACCTTTTTCTCGGGTAGAATTGCTAGAAATACTGGTAGTGGGCAGTGTTCCCACTAAGCTGCACTGAGTCTTCCATATGGACTCATTGTGAAGGTGCAAAGTGATCATGCTTAGGGTCGCACATCATCGGCAGGCCTTCGGGACCTGTCTATGCTATGCAGTCCTAAGCGTAATCACTTTGCACCTTCCCCTCACTATGTCATCTCGGCAATATGCTCAGTGATCACCCCCAGGAGCTCAAGCAACTGACAACTTTGACTCTCTCCAGGAAGTTGAACCCCAATTTTTGACTACCCTCCAGTAGGGGGGGAAGGATTCTTCAATTCAGGGAGACATAAAAGATTTTCACCACAGATTTGGTGGGTTCTTGTAATAATAAATCAGGAAAACAAAATCAACTTAGTCATTTCCCCTGAACAGAGGGCACCAGCACCATCAGTATTCCTGAAGAATACTGGACTATACTAACAGAAAAAATTATAACTCTTCTGTGCAAGAAAGCAATAAAAAATTTCCCACAGATCCACTGGTAGGATGTCACATGTGGCTATTACAGTGGCACCTTAAGAGACACTAGAAACTGTCATCAACCACTCGGCACCTTTTTAACATGCATTCAGCAGACTCTGACATGGTAGATGAATACCAACCACTTCTTGGTGGGTCATCTCTGTACAACTTTACCACCTTCCATTGTTCTGACCATCTGTGTATCCACATCCTCCAGCCAACCACACAAGGATTGTGGACGCTGAACAAACTCAAGATATACTTCCTCCAAGGTGGAGCCATATTCAGTGCTATCAGCCTTCAGATCATGGTCCCAAGGTAAAGTAATCATCAGAACAGACAACCAGGTTGCAATGTTTAATATTAATAAATAAAGCGACCCTTTATCTGGAATTAAGGATATGACATCTAGCAACTTCTTTTCGAATCACTTTCTAGGCTGTTTATCTTCCCAGGCAGGAAAATCAAATACTCTCTCAGCTGGCAATTGAAGTGTTCCTAGACTTATAAATCACATACCATATCTCCAAAAAATGGGATCTTCCAGAAACGGATCTCTTTGCCGCAACGGAAAACACCATCAGCTCCACTGTTACTGCTAGGACAACATCCAACACTTTTCACTCAGAAGGGAGGCCTAATACACCCAAACCTCAAAAGTTTGAAAGCATGGACATTGAATAGAAATTTTAATAGAAAACCTTCCTTTCTCTCAGTGTTATGAAAAACGGCATCTTGGCCTCAAGGTGGCCATCTAGCCAAAATTCTTATCAACTGAAGTGGAATCATTTTGCCCAAAGGGTAGAGGCACACAATCAAAATATTTCAATTGGCTGACTACCAAGATTGTCTCCATATTATTTGCATATGTCTAACTCTGGACTTAAGATTTCTTTAGTCAGCATTTACCTTGTAGCTGCTCATCTTGATTGCATCAATGGAAAATTACTTTTCACAGATCGTTTGATCTCCAGATTCATGAGAGGCCTCATGAACATGATACTGCCTATAAAATCACCACCTCCTGCTTGGGACCTTAACTTTGTTTTTGCCTGTTTCATGCCAATTTGAACCCCTGGGTCTTGCTTCATTGAAACATCTCACCTGGAAGACCTTATTACCGATCACAGTTATTTTGATGAGGAGACTCTGTGAGCCCAAGCTCTGGTTCACTATCCACTGTACATTCGGGTTTTTTAAAATTATTTAATATTTATTATTTAAACAAAACAAACAAGTAATAATATCACTTGTATGAAATGGGAGCATCCTTCAATAACATACATCATTCAAAAGGAAATTATAACTAAGGATATAACAATAACAAGGAGCCCCTCCCCTAGCCCACTACATAGAGAGATCCAAGAAAGGAAATAAAATTCTAATCCAAAAAAAGAAAAGAAATAGAGTTTAAGCAACTAATAACGCACAGCAAAGAGCACAAACTACTCCACTCCAATGGACCCCTAGCATTCAAAAAATAAAGTAATTGTGAAGGATAAAGAAAAACATGAGTTACCCTGCAGTTTTACTAGACATTTACAGGAGTATTTAAGGAAAAATAAACCTCCAGCCTGCAGGACCTGAGGATGTAGAATTAAAAATTCATTTTTGCGTCGCCTAGTCTCTCTAGCCAGGTCCAGAAAAATACGAACCAGACAGCCCTTAAATATTATATGCCTTTTCCTAAAAAATAAGCTCAACAGTCAATTTCTGTCAGATACAAGGGCTAAAGTCGCAAAACATGTTGCTGGTTACAGTACTATTAGAATCTGAGGACTCCACCATAGCTATAACATTCAAAATATCTAGTTGCCCAGGGCCAGGGGACTCTGCAACAGTGGAGGCCCTCTGGCTCGATGGGAAATAATATATTTTAGCTATAGGTGGACATGTTTTCTCCTGGCATCCCTAAAACCTCAAGTAAATATTGCTTAAACATTTCCTTAGAAGAAATACATGGTGAACAGGGAAAGTTATTCAAACAAAGATTCACCAACCTAGCAAAATTGTCCAGTTGTTCCAAACGTGTTTTCAAACTGTTACTCTTTCATAAAAGCCTCTGAAAAACTTTCCAAGCATTCAGTCCTCAAAACAAGCCCTTCCAAATCAGATTGCATCTGACCAATATCTCCAGCATTCTTGGAAATCAGTCCAGAGTTCACTTGTACCTGACCTTGAAGTCTTTGCATCTGACCCATAATTGCCTCTCCAAGCTGATTTATGGTCGACCAGATAGATTCCAAGGTGAACTGACCCGGTCGCTGCAAAGGAAAAGCAAACGCAGACACCCGCTGCTCACTGTCCGGCAAAGCTGTAGGAGTTGAGAGGTCCACCAGAGATAGAGTACTGTCTTCACTCATCCTCAAAGAGAGAGCTTCTGCCTCGGTACTCTGCCCTGGTATTTGCTGGGTCCGCAAGCTTACACCTCCACTTGCCTCCAGACCTACAGTCGGCCCCAGCTGAGATGCTGAAGAGGCCAGAATGGAGAATTCACAAGTCCTACCAGCCGCAAGATCCAAACCACGGCAGAGAAACTTCCACGGCTGCTGCAACTCAGGCGAGGTAAGATCTCTGCTCGACAGATGCTGAGCCACCCAACTCCATCCACCTCTCAACCAAGCCTCTGTCCCCCACACCAGGCTGCCGCGCCAGCCGTTGGACAAACACATCCAATGGACCTGTGGTAAGAGGGGTAGAGGTCCACAGGTGATCCTGAGGCAACATGACCTGCTTCCCCTTTCTCCTCTTCCCCATAGGAAAAGTACAGCTGGAACGCAAATGCTGCCTGTAGCCATCTTGGATCTCACCCTCCCTGTACAGTCAGTTTTATCACAAGTTTTTCTCTGAACGTATCCCAAATTCCTTCTAAAGGTTGTATCAGAATTCCACATGAACCTATCTATAGTTCTATTCATTTTCTTTCCTAACGCAGGGAAATGCATGGAACATCCTCCCAGTGGAGATGAGGACTATATCTGAATTTGAAAAAGCATAGGACAGATACAGAGGATCTCTGAGGGAGAAGACGATTGTAGAATGCGATAGTTCTTATGGATGAACAGACTGGATAGGCCATATGAAGTGTATCTGCTGTCATTTTGTTTCTAACACAAATCCAGACAAAAAATGAAGTCTGTACACAAGTTGGACTGTAGATGAGTTCTTTGCTATTTTCATGCCATGAATGACGTGAACAGCATCTTAACTCTTCAATGCTAATAACCCTGGCAAACCAGCTTCAAAAAGAAATTTGTCAATTTCTGCTGCATTCAGGCCAGTCAGTAGCCCACACCAACTGAGGGTGAAGACAACTTGTGTGGTGAGTTTACATTCTGTTCCAGTGCAAGATATCTGCAGAGCAGACGAGGGCTTTGGAACACACCTTTGCAAAGCGCTACTGCCTGGATCAGTCCTCAAAAAACAAAAACAAAAACAACAACAAAAAAAAACCTGCACATGATACAGCTTTTAGCCAGGCAGTCCTTAAAAAAACAAAATAAAAAAACAACCTCTTGGCATTATTCAACTCCTTTACCCTTATTATCCTCAGGTCATAAAGAACAGCAATCCACAGCCTTGATCCTCTGCTCTGGATTCACCATAAAGCGTGCCTGCATTATCCTACTTATCTATGGAGAAAGTGGAATTGCTTACCTGTAACAGGGGGTCTCTAGACAGCAGGGAATGCAGACACATTCATCCTTCTGCCATCCCCCAAAAAAAGGAACTCCAGAAGAGAGAGAAAAGCTTGGCTGTGCATACTGATCCACTTAGCTTCTACAGACTGCCTGACAGAACTGCTGAAGGGGAACATGGGAACTAATATATGCAGGTGCAGAAAAGTCAAAGACTTCTCATTTCTGGAGGAGGGCTCCGTTTTCCTGCTGTCTACAGAGATCCCCTGTTAACAAGTAAGCGATTTTGCTTGACCTCAGGGCAAACTTGCCATATACCAGGCAAAGACAACAGGGATGCAGATTTTCTCAGTTGGCTTCTTTTTCATCCACAAGGGTGAACCTTCAACATCAAGGACTTATGGACTAATAAGGTATGCAATTTATGGATCTGATGGACACCACAAAATTAGGGGCTGGCAGATTCTTCAGTACACACGAGTGAATGCCCTAAGTCAACTTTGGCTGCAGGGAAAGTTACAGTATGCATTCCTTCCCTGGTCACTGGTGAGCAGGGTAATTCAGAAAATTTCAACCAACAGGTCCAGATTTGCCCAGACATCAGTGGCATGGAGAACTCAAGAGGTTGCTGATAGAAGAGCTGATGGCTGTTCACATGCAGGGGACTGCTTCATTGAGGACTGAACAACATGGTGAAGCCAGCTTCCTAGTATTTTATGGCCTGACTATTGAAAGGACAAGGCTGAGAGTCAGAGCTTTTTTAAAAGCCATAATGGACAATGTGTTGAGGGCCAGAAGAGCCACAGGTTTTCTTAGGGCTGTATGTTACTGCATTGGCTTTTTTTTTTTTGGACACCTAACAACAACAAAAAATGTGCTCTTGCTACTGGCACAGGGACACAGTCAGCTAAGACCCCTCCAGGCACCTTAGGTTTTTTGTATTACTTATCTCCCCACACAACTTGCCTAGAGTCTGCTTGGCAGCTTATCTCCCTGATCGATGTGGTGCTGAGGGAGGTGTAAGCAGAGATCACGGATTACTTTTGGACTGTCGCAGCTTAGTAGTTACCATGGCTTGCTTTAGGTAGAGGCGGTGATTTACCTTTTGGAACTTCCACAGCTTGGAGGGCTCACCCTGGCTTGATGCATTGACATAGTCAACTGCAGCTAGTGGACAGCCTCAAGCATGCTGGGCCACAGCTGGTGCTGCATGGTCTGTTCCATATGTCTCCCCGCTGCAGCTTCAGATAGACTTGTGTACCGATTGGTGGCCAGTCCAGGAGGGCCTTCATCTGGGGGACTTCTCGATTTTGCCAGCATGTTGGGGACTGGCGGATTGCGCCTTCCTGGTTGTTCCAGAACTGGTAGAAATGTCAAGAACTGCCATTTTAGCACACCATGGCTTGACTCCCTCACAACTTCCAAACCTCCATGGCCTCGGTGGGGGCATAGGGGCTCTCTGGTGTTGCTCCATGAAGGGGACTGACATTGCAACTTGATTTGGTTGAAGTGTAAACTGCTTTGATTTCAGGATAAAGTGGTATACAAATCCTTTAAAATAAATAAATAAAAATTGAAGCCCCTCCTGGGGCTGCTTCTCTTCTCAGGTCTTGTGGGGGGTGGGTTGTAGGATTTTTGGTTGTTGATGCAGTAGGTAATCTCTCTTTGTCATAATTCTGTCATGGGGCAGTCTACAATTCTAACTCCATCTGTAGTTCTGAGTCACCTCTCTGAACCACTCAGAAGTGCATGTGCCTCTCCCTGGGTGTGAAGGCGGGAGACCCTGATGTCCAGGTTACACTGGCAGTGTGTTGTCCCTCCCCAGAAGGTGTGGAGATGGACACTAATCCTGGTTCTACTCTCAGCAGTGAGTTTGGAGGAGGGGAACGTTCTCTGAATGAGGATGACGACTCTTTGGTCATCCACCTTTTCCACCATGGGGAGTTCTCTTAGCTAATTTTGCAGATTTCTTCAACTCACTGAATTGCGTAAGTGCCTGTGAAGGAGAAGTTGGAGGAAAGATCCCATTCTAGAGTTAATGTGTTGCCTTTCCTAGGCTTTTCCCCTCTCCCAGGAAGTCAAATGCATGGTTCAGGTGGAATGGGAGAGTCAGGATGGACTGTTGCGATTGGGTAAAGTCATGGGCAGATTGCTCTTTTGCAGACTGAAATGGTCAAGTGGCTATATTTTCCTAAGGAAGACGTCTTAATGACAGTGGTCACAAAGCACACCACTTTCATAAAGTAGGATTCGTGAAGACCATCTTCTCTGCTTCGGTGCTTGGCTTGCAGGCCTCTGGGGGGGCATGGTGGCTAGAGCCCTTTTGCGCTGGGTACAGCAGTTGTCAGTGGGTTCGGGCTTGGCTCGTATGGCGTCTGCAACAACATTTTTGGTCAACTCTGATTTTATTTGTTTGTCTGGGTATGCAGTGGTAGTGCCTAAGGTAGCTTGGTTTTAGCACCGACTCTGACAGTGGGCTACAGTTGTGGCCTCCAAGTCCTGGTTGGTGAAGTTGCCTTGGGGTTGGCTTCTCTTCGGGGAGGATTTAGAGAAGCTTGTTAAGGATTTGGGCAAAGCTGAGCCACAGTGGCTGCTGGAAGACAAATCTAAGGCTGCCACATGGAGTTCGTCTTGGTCACGTCTGAGGGTCTCAAAATGTTATCATCCTGGCAAGCAGTCTGTTCAGGGAGGCAAGTATTGGGGCAAGTCTCAGCTCTTTTTATAGGGCCAGAAGATCCAAAGAAGATTCCTCTTCTGGGACTGGTGCCTGCTGCTCCAGCCAGTGATGATCAGGAGGTCCATTCTGAGGTGGTCAGTGGACAGTCTAATCTGCCATAATTACCAGGAATGGGCCCAAATCACTCAGGGTCGTTAGGATCTGCGTCTTCCAAGGCATATCCATAGCTAACTATGTGAGAACCCAGTGATCTGAGTGATTAGTGGCTGAATATTGCCACTGACTGTATAAGTGCTGGGACCACCCTTACTCCTGCCTTTGGACGGTTCCAAACTAACGACACATTTGTAGGGCACTCTGGGGGGTATTCAGCAGAACTAATTGGTTAGTGCCGCTCAACATTGGACAGAAAGAGGATTATGCAGTTTGCAGGTCCTGCAAACTGCATAAACCCCTTTGAATATCAACTCTCAAGCTTTTAAAACATTTTTAAATTTAATTATTTGACATTTTCACTCAGATGACTAATTCTAGAGGGTATAGCAAAGAAAGTCTGAATATTGTGGAGAAAGACCAGATGAACCAAAAATATTTATTTTGTCCACATCCTCAATGGGCCAGGCTATTTTTTTCTCTTTCTGATGCTGACATACTAACGGACCTACTAACTTGCTTTCTGAGAGGGCGGTATTTATTTGTATTTAGCTCATACTTTTCCAATAGTAGTTCAAGGTGAGTTACATTCAGGTAGAGCAAGTAATATTTCCCTGTTCCCAGCAGGCTTACAATCCAAGTTTGTACTTGAAACAGTGGTGAGTTAAGTGACTTGCCTAAGGGCCACTAGGATTTGAATTTTCAAAGTGGAATATTTTGTAAGATATATGATGCTATTTCTATGTTGCAAGGCTAAGTAATGGCAAGAATGTTTACCCTTGCTGTTTTTATCCCTCCATGTTTAAAAACAAAGTTAAACTTTGGTCTCTAGTAGGAGGAGGACACCTGGTGGCCAGTGATAGCACTAAAGGCATGCAATACATAGATATGAATGGATATGAGAAATAGCTAATTGACGGTAAATATGATGATGTATTACAAAGTAAAGAAGACAACCAGAACAAAATTCACTTAGAACATGTATTATTGCATTACAGAAGCCTTTTAACAGTAGAGGGTTTAAGACTCATAGCTTACATTTGATCCTTTTTGTTTGTTTGTTTGAAGGTGTTCATCTTTACTATGTGGGAGGGGAGGTCTATGCCGAGTGTCTTAGTGACAGCAGCATATTTGTGCAAAGCAGGAACTGCAATTACCACCATGGCTTTCACCCTACAACTGTGTGTAAGATTCCTAGTGGGTGCAGCCTGAAGATTTTTAACAATCAGGAATTTGCTCAGCTTTTAGCACAATCAGTCAACCATGGCTTTGAAGCTGTATATGAACTTACCAAAATGTGCACCATCCGAATGAGTTTTGTAAAGGTAAGTTTGAATGTTTGCATTAGAGCATCTACAGTTGTGGTCAACATTATCGACACCCTTGCATTTTAAATATGTTGTGTACAATATTTTGAGAGAAAATTGGAAATATTCCAACTGTATGTCGTCATAATATTTTGATAGTTATGTTCAAAGGTATACAACAAAAAAAAGGATAGCTCTGCAACATAGATGCAGTAATTTGAGGGGGGGTGGGAAATATGTAACCTGGACAGGATTATTGGCACCCTTCACTAATATTTGGTTGTACAACCCTTGGCAGTGATTACAGCCTCCAAATGTTTCTTGTAGTCATCTATAAGTTTGTACATCTGTTTGCTGGTAGTTTCTTCCACTCTTCAACTAAGATTTGTTCCAGCTCATGAATGTTTCCAGGATTCCTTTTACCAATGGCAGATTTCATCCCTTTCCAAAAGTTCTTGATTGGATTGAGATCAGGTCTCATTGCTGGCCGGGTTAAAACAGTCTATATGTTCTTTTTAACCATTCTTTTGTTGGATGTATGTTTTTGGTCATTATCCTGCTGGAGGACCCATGACCTTCGACCCAGACCTAGCTTTTTGACACTAAATAGCACATTTCGCTCCAAAATATCTTGGTAGTCCTCTGACTTCATGATTCCTTTAATACGTTCCAGGCCTCCAGTTCCTGAGGCAGCAAAACAGCCTCACAACATTTTATGGAGCCTCCACCATATTTAACCATAGGAAGAGTGGGATTTTTTCTTCTAAACTTCATTTCTGCGCCTGTAAATGTGTCGCTGGTCTGCATTGCCAAAAAACTCAAATTTGGTTTCATCTGTCCACAGAATATTTTCCCAGAAGGATTGTGGTTTCGGGCAAAGATCAGGCATGCCTTTTTATGTCTGTCTTTGAGTAGTGGGGTCCTCTTTGGCCTTCACCTATGAAGTCCTTTGTTTAGTGCGTGGCGTATGGTACAGGTTGAAAACATCACTCCAGATTACTCAGATTGCTCCAGGTCAGCTTTAAGCTCTTTGGATCTTGTACGTGGTATTTTTCAAACAGTTTGCACTAACCTTCAAAGACTTCTTGAATTAATTTTCCTCTTCACATTATATCCTGGGAGGTTCTTGACAGTTCCATGAGCAGAAAACTTCTTAATAACAGTACGAACTGTAGACACAGGAATCCCAAGGTCTTTGGAGATGGACTTTGAAGTTTGATGTTTGGTGATAATGGTTTGTCTGACGGTCTCAGGCAGCTCTCTTGTCTTCACCATTGTGAAAATGGAACAAAGAGTGAATGTGGCCATTTTAAACATTAGAACCATCATTCATTGGTTGATTCAAGTCATGTGAGTACTGACAGCTGATCACAGGTGCGTCTAATTTTTCTGCAGTGGGAATGTAGTTCTTCTGTTCAAACTGCTTTGAACTGTTCATAAGGGTGCCAATAATCATGTTCTTATTACCTACTATCCTAACCCTCCTATGCCACCACTATCTTATTACTATGAAAAAGTCGCATATGAACCTCTCATTTAACTAACATTTCTTATTTCCCTTATTTGAACCGGGCAGAATCAAATCACCAGAATAAACATTTTTTTGTCGGATCGCCTGTCATGAGGTTGATGAATCACTCTCTTGTAACGGGCCCTCCATTTTAATCAATTTTCAAAAAACGGCCACCCGGCCTATATGCGTGAGGCTATATGTTCCCCAGAACCAACTACCGCATGATTCTTAAAATGCTGTCTTAAAACCAGCTGAATGTCACTCATAGTCTTGTTTAACGTGCCTAAATCTATAGTGCACTAATATCAGCAGCACAACATAGCACTCATGTACTCATCTGGAACTCTTGCGTAACGACAGACAGATAATGTCTCGCTCTGTATCGATCTGAAGGTATAATCCTCCACTTATTGATACTGCTTCTGCTGGATTCAACCGCCGGTCCCCCAGTGGTGTTGCCGTGCTGTTATGTGCCGCCGTCGATCTGTTGGGTGCCACAACACAATCATTGTGTTTCAAGCCTGTTTCTCCCACGGCTTTTTATCAAGTTACGTTAACCCAACTTCCTGCACCACTAATAGCGTGATGATGTCATCGGAAATGAGATGTTATGAAAAAGGTCATGATCAACGTCAAGACACTTTAACCTCCAAGCTTAATGTAAAGAACACCATTTAACTTCAGTATTTAATCTACTTGGTGTAATAGATTGAAGTATATATATCCATCGTTCTTTATAACGGAGTTGACTTTGTCGGTCACCTCCTCTTATTTGTGGAGGGACCATGTCCAATACAAGCCATTTTAAATGACCAAACTTATGATCATACTGAATACAATGTTGCATCATTGGTGCTGCCAAAACTCTGGTAGTAATCCGAGACCGATGTTCACACACACGTTTCTTCACTGCTTGTATTGTCATATCTATATACATTTTATTACAGGGGCAAATTATTAAGTAGACCACAAAAGACGAATCACAATTAGTAGCATAGTGTAATCCTGTGTCTGCGCCACGAGTGAGGATCACACCATTCAGTACCTTCTATTGTAGTGGAACAGAAATCACAAGAACCACAAGCGTGATGTCCCTCTTCCGCTCATTGAACTATCTGTGATGAAAAGCTAGTATGAACAATGTGATCCGTTATATTAGCGCTCCGGCAATAAGCTAGCATAAGAGGGCACTGAAAGCATTCATGCAAGGTTAAGATGTGCCAATGGGATTTCAGAATTTTTGACACAGCTGACGCATGAGGCATATAAGGGAGCACCCCCAAAAAATGCGCTGCTTTCTCAACTGGATGACTAATTCTATTATCTCACCATTCTGGGTGGGTATATAAAGCACGTTTATATGCCCGGTTGATCAGCTGTGAAGGATATCCCCGCATAGACAACCGTGATTTTAAATCGGCCGCATGTTTCTGAAATTCAGTTATTGTTGAACATAATCGACGTATGCACAAAAATTGCCCTACCGGTAATGCTCTCCGAAGGGGGTCCAGGATGATAACTAGTGAATTGCACTATGCTACTAATTGTGATTTGTCTTTTATGGTCTACTTAATAATTTGCCCCTGTGATAAAATGTATATTAGGTATGACAACATGAGCAGTGAAGAAACGTTTGTGTGAACATCGGTCTTGGATTACTACTAGAGTTTTGGCAGCACCGATGGTGCAACAATTGTATTCAGTATGATCATGAGTTTGGTCATTTAAAATGGCTTGTATTGGACATGGTCCCTCCATAAATAAGAGGGGGTGACCGACAAAGTCAACTCCGTTATAAAGAACGATGAATATATGTGCTTCAATCTATTATACCAAGTAGATTAAATACTGAAGTTGAATGGTGGTCTTTACATTAAGCTTGGAGGTTAAAGTGTCTTGACGTTGATCATGACCTTTTTCATAACATCTCATTTCCGATGACGTCATCACGCTATTAGTGATGCAGGAAGCTGTGTTAACATAACTTGATAAAGAGCTGTGGGAGAAACAGGCTTGAAACACAATGATTGTGTCGTGGCACCCAACAGATCGACTGCGGCACATAACAGCACGGCAACACCATTGGGGGACCGGCGGTTGAATCCGGCAGAAGCAGTATCAATAAGTGGAGGATTATACCTTCAGATCAATACAGAGCGAGACATTGTCTGTCGTTATGCAAGAGTTCCAGATGAGTACATGAGGGCTACGTTGTGCTGCTGATATTAGTGCACTATAGATTTAGGCACGTTAAACAAGACTATGAGTGACATTTAGCTGGTTTTAAGACAGCATTTTAAGAATCATGCGGTGGTTGGTTCTGGGGAACATATAGCCTCACGCATATATGCCGGGTGGCTGTTTTTTGAAAATTGATTAAAATGGAGGACCTGTTACAAGAGAGTGATTCATCAACCTCATGACAGGCGATCAGACAAAAAAATGTTTATTCTGGTGATTTGATTCTGCCCGGTTCAAATAAGGGAAATAAGAAATGTTAGTTAAATGAGAGGTTCATATGTGCCTTTTTCATAGGAATAATCATGTTCTGGCAATGTCCTAGTTTTTATAACGTACTATTTCCTTTTTTAATTGGTCGTATTTTATTTGATTCTTTTATGTGTCAAATATGTGTGTATATATATTCCAAAGCCATATCACTGGCCACCTTTTTTTAAGGAGATAGGGAGATATTAGATATTAAGGGGTTTAAGTGCAAGGGTGTTGCTAACGCTGACCACAACTGTAGGTTTGCTCTGTAGATTATAGAAATAATTGTAGACATAGTAATGAGTTGTTATAAAATACTTGTGCAAGCTGACTTCCCACAGTGGAATCACTTCAGTTGTCTGCTGGCATTTTGTAAAACAGTCATTTCTTCCCGTGATGCTAGTAGCATTACTGTGCCTTATATCCAGACAGATTTCCACCGGGGGGGGGGGGGACATTCAGAATAGCTGTGGGAGAGAATTCAAATAAAAGGGTCTACAGCTCAAAGAGAGAACTTGAGCTCAGGGTATGCTGCAAGTGTTTGAGATCTAGGAAATGCAGGGTTTTATTTCTGCTGATGCTGATTCATCTATGCGATGCTTTTGTTGTATATTTTTGCTAATCTCCAGGAACAAGCAGGAATGAGTCTTCACATAGGGGTTTCGTCGGTACCGACGGAGCCTGCGCGGGAACGCTCCCCAGCGTCCAGTAAGAAAGCTTTTGGGAGCATCCCACAGCAACCTGCGCGCTGCCTTCCCGCCTTTCCCAACCGCCTCTCTCCAGTTCTTCTTTTCCGCGGAGCCAGCAGGTCGTGTTCCTGTCACCGCAGAAGAATTCGGCTTCGGTGTCGACTGCAACGGTACCCTGTCCTATGATGCCCATCGGTACCGAACCGGTACCGCTTACTCCCGATGTCGATCCCACTCGGTACGCATATCGGGCTTTACAGGAGCATCCAGACAGGCGATTCTTCGATTCCTCCGAAGACTCTGATGAGTCAGAGGTTTCTGTCGATGCACCGGTACTTCTTCCTCAGGAGTCTGATTCTCCAAAACGAAGAATGTCTCCTCCAGAAGACTTGTCTTTTCAGGACTTCATTAGGGAAGTGGCTAGGGGCCTCTCCATTACAGTGGCCCCTGAGTCATAGCCTAGAGCCAAGCAACTAGATATTTTGCAATATCCTAAGGCTCCTAAAGAAGCAGCTACTTTACCTATTCATGAGATTCTCTATGATCTCATGTTGAGCATGTGGGAGACTGCTCTTACCCCACCTCTCCTCATTCTCGTAGATTAGACACCATGTACCGTGTCCCTCCTTGTCCTGGCTTTCATAAGTCTCAGCTTCCTCACCACTCTATTGTGGTAGAATCTGCGATGAGGAAAATAAAGCGTGCAAAGAGACACTCATCTAATCCTCCAGGATGTGAATGCAGGACCCTTGATGCTTTTGGCCGAAGGGCTTTCCAAGCTAATATGCTTGCTGCCAGAATCAACTCCTATAGTCTCTATATGGGGATGTTTCTAAAAGAAGTCACAGCTCATCTGCAGACTTTAGCCCCTTTTATTTCAGAAGATAAAAGGCAGGAATTTCTCACTTGGCTTAAACATGCCCAAGATGTTTCCAAATTTTCCAACCGTGCAGCCTTTGACTCTTTTGAGTGTGTAAGCAGAGCCTCGGCTATTGCCATAGGTGCACGCAGAATTGCTTGGTTACAAGCCTCTGATTTGGAACTTTGGGTCCAAGATGAACTGGGAAATCTTCCTTGTACAGGTGAAAACCTTTTTGGCAGTGATTGGAAAGCAAAGGCCACTCGGATGCTGAGAACTCTGCTTTGGATCGAATTTCAAAGTCTACCTCTGCTCCTGCTAAGAAAAGATTGTTCAAAAAGACAACTTTTTCTAAAAAGGGAAGATACTATCCTGCTTATGGTCAGCAGGCATCTTCTGCAGGTCGTTTTGCTGCAAAGCGTCAGCAACCACCTAAACAGGCCAAGTCAAAGGCTGCCAGGCCTCCCCACGGCTCAGCAGCCTCAGCCTCCTCAGGGCCTTTGACTTGCAACTAGAGAACTTAGCCTTTCTGGCTCTGGAAGAACGAGGGCCCCTCACCATTCCAGGAAGGTTGGCTTACTTTGCTCCCAGATGGGAGCAAATTACAGCAGAACAATGGACCCTCTCCATTGTAAGGGAAGGGTACAAGCTTCATTTCTTAAACCTTCCTCTGCACACCATGGTGAGACAGTTCAATTCTCCAACATCTCAACCTTCTGGGTCAGGAGATTGCTACCCTTCTTGCCCAAGGGGCTATAGAAGAAGTACCCCTTCTTCAACAGGGCTCAGGGTTCTACTCCCCTTATTTTCTTATTCCAAAGAAAACAGGGGGCTACAGACCCATATTAGATCTCAGAGAATTGAACAAGTTTCTATTCAAAGAGAAATTCAAGATGATTTCTCTCGGTACTCTGCTGCCATACCTTCAGAGTCAGGACTGGCTTTGTTCTCTAGATCTCAAGGATGCATACACCCATGTCCTCATCCATCCAACACACAGAAGGTTCCTTCGGTTCCTTTTTCAAGGAAAGCACTACCAATACAGGGTGCTTCCTTTCGGTCTGGCCTCTGCATCAAGGGTGTTCACGAAATGCATGGCAGTAGTAGCTGCATTTCTACGCACTCTAGGAATATTCGTTTTCCCATATCTGGACGACTGGCTCATTCGAGCTCCATCCCAGTCAGAGATTTCTGTAACCTGCACAATGCGTGTCCTTCAGTATTTGGGACTGGTAATAAACATCCCAAAATCCCATCTCACCCCTACTCAGTCTCTGGAGTTTATAGGGGCCTTGCTGGATACCACAACTGCAAGGGCCTATCTTCCTCAGGCCCGTTGCCTATGCTTGGTGCAGTTAGCCTCCCAGATACAGTTAAAGTCCCATTTAACTGCTCGAGAAATGTTACAACTATTAGGCCACATGGCATCCACCGTGCATGTGGTTCCATATGCTCACCTTCACATGAGGGCAGCTCAATGGACTTTGTCCACCCAATGGACTCAGGCATCAGGTTGCCTGTCAGACAAAATAGCAAACTCCAGTCGCCTATTTTGGTCTCTCCAGTGGTGGAAGTCCCCTCCAAATCTGTTGCTGGGGTCCCCTTTTCAGCAGTCGCTACCCCAAGCAACTCTAACAACAGATGCTTCTCCAGTGGGTTGGGGAGCTCATCTGCAGGATCTCTCCACCCAGGGCATCTGGTCTCCACAGGAGACTTCTCTGCATATCAATCTCTTGGAACTCAGAGCAATATTCTTAGCTCTCAGAGTGTTCCATTCCCTGCTCAGCTACAGGACAGTCCTCATCCATACGGACAACCAAGTAGCCATGTTCTATGTAAACAAGCAGGGCGGGACTGGCTCTGTCGCTTTGCAACGAAGCTTTGCGACTGTGGGCCTTCGCCAGAGAGCATCACATCCATCTTCTGGCAGTATATCTTCCAGGCGTTCAAAACTCTTGGGCGGACAGACTCAGTCGAGTTCTGCTTCCACACGAGTGGTCCCTCCACATGGACCAGGTAGCTAGGATTTTTCGAATTTGGGGAACCCCGGACATAGACCTCTTTGCAAGTCCGTGGAATGCCAAACTTCCCCGGTTCTGTTCCAGAATTCCGTGTCTCGGAGTTCAGGCCAAGGATGCCTTCCTCCTTCACTGGGGTCAAGACTTCCTTTATGCCTTTCCACCAATTCCCCTAATTCCCAAAACATTATTCAAGCTTCAGAGAGATCAAGGGACCATGATCAACATAGCACCACATTGGCCACGCCAAGTGTGGTACCCTCTACTTCTGCATCTCTCTCAAGCTCCTTCCCTGGACTTGGGCTCTGCACCAGACCTTCTGTCCCAGGAAGAGGGAACTTTGTGGCACCCAAACCCCCAGTCGCTCCATCTCAGGGCTTGGTTGCTGAGGGCCTAGACCTTCAAGATTTTTATCTCTCTCAGCAAGTCAGAGATGTTGTTCATGCCTCTAGAAAGCCTTCTACTAGACGTTCCTATGCTTTCAAATGGAAAAGATTTACCATGTGGTGTTCAGGGAAAGGTCTAAACCCTCTTGCAATACCTCTGAATTCTCTACTAGAGTATCTCCTGCATCTATCCCATGCAGGTCTGAAAACAAATTCAGTAAGAGTCCATTTGAGTGCTATTGCAACGTCCCTCAAGCCTCTCAATGGACAACCTATTTCCTCTCATCCTCTTATAGCAAGATTCATGAGAGGCCTTCTTTTAACTAAACCTACCATTAGACCACCTCCAGTGGCATGGGACTTAAACCTGGTTCTTGGCCAGCTTATGAAGCCACCCTTTGAACCTTTAGCCACCACCTCCTTGAAATTCCTTTCTTGGAAAGGTTTTTTTCTCATTGCAGTCACCTCAGCACGCCGCATCAGTGAGCTGCAAGCTTTGGTGGCTAATCCTCCTTATACAAGGTTCCATCATGATAAGGTAGTCCTTAGAACCAATCCACACTTTATGCTTAAAGTGGTCTCACCTTTTCATCTGAACCAAGAGGTATATTTACCTGTCTTTTTTTCCAGGACCTTATGCATCAAATGCAGAGGGGAATCTTCATACCTTAGATTGTAAGAGAGCTCTCGCTTTTTACTTACAAAGAACACAGCAACATAGAAAGTCTTCCCAACTCTTTGTTGCTTTTGATCCTTCTCATTTTAGGACTTCCAGTCTCTAAGAGAACACTGTCCAACTGGATTGCTCAGTGTATTTCTTTCGCCTACCAGAGTAGGAACATTTCTCTGGAGGGCCATGTCACAGCTCACAATGTGAGAGCCATGGCAGCCTCAGTGGCTCATCTAAACTCTGTGTCCATCGACCAAATCTGTCGAGCGGCCACCTGGGCCTCGGTTCATACCTTCACAGCCCATTACTGTTTGGACAAGGACTCCCGCCGGGATGCCTCGTTTGGTCAGGCTGTTCTCAAACACCTGTTCCATTCCTAATCAACTCCTACCCACCTACCCTGGTCGGATGCCAGAGATCCATGGGGGGAGGTAGAGTCCTTTTCAAGGACACACAACCTGGGTTTTCTCCCTGGCATCTGCAGCTAGGGAGTCCCCATATGTGAAGACTCATTCCTGCTTGTTCCTGGAGATAGCACAGTTACTTACCTGTAACAGGTGATCTCTGGGAACAGCAGGAATAAGTCTTCACAACCCACCCACCTCCCCTAGGAGTTATATCTCTCTATCTATCTTTCCTTTCCTCTCTCTCTCTTTGTCTCAGCTTTAAAACTCGAACTGGAGAGAGGCAGTTGGGAAAGGCGGGAAGGCAGCGTGCAGGCGCTGTGGGATGCTCCCAAAAGCTTTCTTACTGGATGCTGGGGAGCGTTCCTGCGTAGGCTCTGTCGGTACTGACGAAACCCATATGTGAAGTAACTGTGCTTTATAATCATTTCTGTATATGTAACTGGTGTCTGGATTCTTTTAAATGTGGTTGTGCAACTAGTGTAGTGGACAGGGCTTAAGGTGAATGTCTTGTTTGTCCAAAAAAACACAAATCGGCCCACTATCCCTCTTCAAACAGAGTCAAACACGCAGGAGTGGTTCCAATTTAGCCCATTTATTTCAATTTACAACAGAAAAATCAGAATATGGGGTATTTCACAAACTTCGTTATAGGTTCCACAGTGTGGTTAAAAAAAAAAAAGCAAGCTGCATACATTAAAGTACAATAACATAAAATATTCTCCTTAAAATTCATTATCTGATAGTCCAGTATAAATCCTTCCTGAAAAATATTCACCATCGTTGCTGTAGCGAGATTAGGCTATGGACACAGACTGCATGGGATTATGTAAAAGGCATCCTTGTACTGGTTTCAGCCACTGGTCCATAGTTGTCTGCTGCAGAGTTACTCGGTTTTGAGGACTGAGTCAAAGGAATGAGATCTAGCCAAGCGAGTACCAATTCCTTATCGTTCCTCCAGTTTAGTCCTCAACCTCTGGGTAGTGAACCACCTCCTGCAGCTTGGAGACTGGGCATGTCAAACTCATGACATCACTGGCTATAGCCTGCTGGTCTCTCCCATCAGGCCCCCAATGTGTCCAGTCTCCATGCAGCAGGAGGACGTAGTGAGCCTAGCTTCTGGGCTCACTTGGGGGAACAGATAAGGAGCATTTAGTGTGACAAATTCTTTTCTGATTTTACCTTTAATTTTACTTTTAATTCAGTTACCTTTGGTTAATTGGCAATCAGGGATTAGTTCCCTTTAGTTAGGAGCAAATTTCCTTACATGTACAGTAATTTTAAATTTGAGCCTGGCTCTTTAAATTAGTAGCAGCTCTCGCCTTCCCTCCTTGTCATTTTCACTTGCTGCAGGCATTCGCCGGTACGGATCTCTCTCCCTGGACGGTATGGGAGAGAGCTCCGGGACCTGTACTGAAGCTGTGTGAGATGGAGCCTCTCCGTTGCTGCGGGATTTTAATTTTACTCTGTGGAACCAGCTGAGTGGTCCTCGCTGCGGCTACCAGGCGCGGCTTGAGGATTGGATGAATTCAAGGTGGTAGGAGCAGGCTGCGTGGCTTTCGGCCCTGCAGGTAAGGCCTTTGGGCTCTGTCGATCTGCTGAGGCCTCCTTTTTGCAGCGGCTATTCTTGGCGCCAAAATTCATTGGCAAAGGGGTGGCCATTTTCTTTCTAGGTATTTGGACTGCGTGGCGGGAGTTGCAGTGAGCTGCCTGTGTGAGGAAGATGACAGGCAGAATAGCTAGATTTTTAGGTCTAGTGTTTCTTTCTTTTGTTTGTAGGTTTTTTGAGGCTCGGGGGTTTCCTCAGCCTTAAGGGGGCTGTTGTCAGTCCTCTTTATTTTTAAGTTTATTCTTAGTTTTATAGGACAGCAGTTTTGACATTGATATCTGATGCCACATGTTCTCTCCCTCCTAATCATGTCTCTGAGGAGCATCTGTTAAGTCCCGGGATATTAAGCAAATTTCCAGCTTTTAGGTTCTTCAAGGGCAGAGCCCTAACTTGTAGTTGGAAGGAGGGACAGGCTGGAAGTGTGCTTTGGGCAACTTTCACTATAGAATACACAAAACGCCTGTGGTTTCACAGGGACAGGTTTAGGAAACCTTAGGATATAAAAAAAAATATAACAGTTAAACTGTCAACCAAGAAGTGCCTGTGCTACCGTCTATGGCCACCAGAGGGCAGCTGGTACACTCAATAGTGCCTTTCTGTGACCATGTGTATGCAGCCATCATCAGACTGATCTCTGCAAGTCAGGGAAGAAGTAACCACAGGGCCACCTCATGGGCACTCAGGGGTTAGTGACTAAACAAGCAACTGTAATGTTCTGCAAATCCAGATTATATGACCAAGATTTAAAGCTCTTAACTTCTGTATCGTTTGTTGGGTTCTGGTGCCCTAAAGGCCACCGGATGGCAGCGCTGCTCATGAATCACATATAGTATTCAGTGCCCCCATCCCTGCGGGGGGGGGGGGGGGGTTTGTAAAATACAAAATCGTATTCTTCATCAGGTTCACACAGGCAGCAACCTCGAAGACCTCCACTTGCAAGGTTGTCGGTGTATCCCACCCCTATTTCTCTGACTGCAGGAAGGCTGGGGGAGTGCCTGTGTGTTTCATAGCTCCACTTAGCATGCCCTTCCCAGGAAATTCTCATTTATTTCTAGAGCCTATGCTGTCAGAGCAGGGCTTTAAGCACTTAGCAGGGGCACTGACCCGCCTGTGCCATCTTGTTAAAGGGCC
The DNA here is from genome assembly GCA_033557465.1 of Ichthyophis bannanicus. NCBI lineage: Eukaryota > Metazoa > Chordata > Amphibia > Gymnophiona > Ichthyophiidae > Ichthyophis > Ichthyophis bannanicus. Next base: position 32,965,766 of record CM066050.1, on the reverse strand, counting down.
CATGCTGAGGGTGAAGAGAAGGACGTCTAGGTAGCGCAGTCTGGGGCTTAGCGCTCCAGGGCACTGGAAGGTTTCATAGCGGAAGTCAATACTCTGCGCTACATGCATTCAGCCTATGTTCAAGCGTGCTCACTGCACTGTGTTTGGGTGACAGGTGCTGGGTCACCCGTATATGTAGATGTGCATTTTGTATGTGCTCACAATTGCTTAGGCATGATTTTTGGGTGCACTCTTTGCAGAGTGAGACTGCATTTATTTGCTCAGACTGCATTATCAGGCTAAGGTAATTTCTCCAGTAATGGGGGGATGTCGATTGTAATACAGTGCGTGAGGTCCTCATGGTGTTACATGGGGTTGGTGATGCAGTCGTGGGATCTGCTGTGGAGTGAGCTGTCCGAAGGAGCTACAGTGTCATTCACCAGTTTCCCTTTCTCTTTGGGCTTTGCTCCCAGATCTTAGCCCCTCTTTCTCTCTGATGTCCAGGACGCAAGGTCCCCAGCCCACTGGACAATCTATTCTCAGCCTTTTCTCAATGCTGGCAGAAGGACTGGGAGAGCGAGAACGGAAGACCAGGAACCAGCACCAGCTCTGATGTCTCTCCACTGCCAGTGTTTGCTACGGTCGCATATTCTTAGTCAGTTATTTATTTGAGTATACTGATTGCCTACAGGTCAGGGTGGCATACAGTCGATTACGGTATTTCTATTTCCCTTGTCCCTGAAGGGCTCACAATTTGTTTTGGTACCTGAGGCAGAGGGTTAAGTCGCTTAACGAAGACCAGAAGGATCACCTGTGGGACCAGAAACCTCAGTTTTTATGGCCCAAGGTTGGTGGTTTCGATTGGAATTCAAACCCTTGGTCCTCTGGCAACTTCCCTCAACCACTAGGCTGCACTGCTCCGTGTGAGCTAGCCATAGGGCCAGGCGTAGCCTGTTACTTCCAAGGCAGAGACCTTGGGGAGGTTCCGTTCATAAGGATACGAGAAATGCCATACTAGGTCAGACCAAGCTCTTTCAGGTCCAGTATCCTGTTTCCTAGGGTAGCCAATCCAGGTCTTAAGGGCCTGGCTGGTTTCTAAAAAGACGAATAGGCTACTCAGTGCTTGTATCGGGGCAAGCGGTGGATTCATGTATGCTCATATTTTAAGGGTTCCGTTGCATGTACAACAGATGTGATGCTCTGTTGGGTTGTGCGCCTTGTAGAACATCTTGAATTGGTGAAAGTTGGTATAAAAAAAAATTCATAATTTTCCAGTTTCTCTCCTAATAAAAGGTTATGGACCTTTCCTCCGGGAGCTTGACCAAAAACTTTGTTAAACTCCACTACATTCAGAGATCGTTTCGCACAAGGCTCTTGGTGTACACAGGAGACCCAGTGGTCAATCAGCCAACTGGAAATGCGAGCGATACGCCGGGCTTTGCAGGCATTCGAAGCTACGGTGACAGGTCGAGCGGTGCGAGTACTGTCGGACAACTCCACGGCGGTGGCCTACATCAATCGGCAGGGCAGAACCATAAGTGTGGCCATAGAGGCCGCGGCAGAGGGTCTGTGTGTGTGTGGATAGAGCTTTGGCTGCCAGCGTTTTCGGTGGCTCATGTTGCGGGTAAGGACATTGTGATGGTGGATTTCCTCAGTTGGGTCCGAGTAGATGCCGGAGAATGGGAGTGGCATCCAGAGGTGTTCGCACAGATCGGTCGCATATGGGGACAGCCAGTAATGGACCTCATGGCGGCCGCTTCTTCAGCAGACGATGCGAAAGGAGGTCGGAAGGCAATCGGCGCACTGTTTCAACGGTGGCCATCGTCCGCTCTTCTCTGTCTTTCCACCGGGGGCACTCATAGGTCGAGTGGTTCTGCATATCGAAGCGCTTCGGGGAAACATGTGGTTGGGGGCCTCGGGCTGGCCGAGGCACCCGTGGTATGCCTGCCTCATACAGCTGCTCGACGGGAATCCTTGGAGGTTTCCGACATTGGAGATTCTGTTGCTACGGAGTTCCTTTCGAATGCCTCAGGTGCATCGGTTTTCACTTATGGGGTGGCCATTGAAAGGGCTAGCTTAAGGAAAGAGTTGCTCGGCAGCAGTCTTAGACTTTTTTTTTTGCGGCAAGGTGGCAGTGTCCCTTGCATATGTGCGTATATGGCGCATCTTTGAGGACAGATGCTCACGGAGGCACGCTCGCGCGACAACAGTGTCAGTTCCCTTGGTATTAAGTTTTCTGCAGGACGGGTTTGGTAAAGGCAGGTCCTGGAGAGTTCAGTTAGCAGCTCTGTCTTGCTATAGGGGCAAAGGACAGGGAGTGGCTCTCATGCACAGGTCGATGTGGTATGCTTTCTCAGGGAGTTACCAGACTGTAGCCCTCTCGTAGGATATTAATTCCACCGGGGAAGCTCAAGTTGGTTTTAGGAGCGTTAGCTAACGCACCATTGGGGCCCTTGCAACAGGCGTAGGTTAAGGGTTTTGCCTTGAATATGGTATGTTTGATGATCATCTGTTCGGCAAGGCGATTTTCGGAGTTGCAGGCGTTGTTGACCTGTCAGGAATCGTGTTTTGTCTGTCTCCAGGCAGAAGGTGGCCTGGTGGCTAGTTCCGTCGTTGCCAAGGGTGGCTTCTACGTTCACCTAACTAAAATGGTCTCTCTTCCAGTGCTAGGTGCGTCGGAGCGGAGCATATTAAACCACAGCTTGCGCTGTTTGGACATCAAGAGAGCGCTGCGGCAGTGTTTAAAGGTTTCAGAAACTTTCGCAAGGTGGATTGTCTCTCTTCGGGGTGTTCGTAGGGGCCCGCAAAGGGAAGTGGCAGCAAAGGAGTCCATTTCTGGATGGATTGGAGCACCGAGTGCGTCGGCTTATCTTCTACGGGACCGTACAGTCTCAGGGAGTTTACGAGCTCACTCTACCAGAGTGCAAGCGTCTTCTTGGACGGAGCACAATTTGATTCCGCCAGTGGACATCTGTAGGGAGGCTACTTGGTTGTCTCTCCATACTTTCAGTAAGCACTACCGCCTAGATGTTCTGGCGGCTAAGGATGCCGTTTTCAGGGAGGCGGTGTTGAGATCCGACTGGAAAGGTCCCTCCCAATGATTACTGCTCTGATACATCCCAGAGGTTGAGGACTAAACTGGAGGAACGATAAGGAAATAGGAATTACACTTACCTGGTAATTGTGGTTCCTTGAGTGACTCAAGTTTAGTCCTCATTCCCGCCCGGAGATGGGGTTTTAGCAGTGGTCTTTCTGTTGGGGGAAGTGCAAGGTTAAAAGTGGATATAGGCCTTCGCTGGTGTTCAGTCGTTTTGATGCTTCCATTTGTTTTGCGCTATAGTGTTATAGTATTATGTTATATATTGTTATATTGCTCTGGATTGTTTAGGGCTAGGCATTCGACGGAAAGGAGAGCATGCAGGAAGCAGTCCTTTTCCTTCTGGAAGGGGAGTAGTAGGTAGATAGGTTATATGTTCTGCGTGCCCTTGAATATAATAAGTTATATATATTTTAAAAAAAAAAGTTACTGATTTTTTGCTCCTTTGAGTCTGCTCTGCCAATAGTTCACTGGGAGATGATGGGAGAGACCAGCAGGCTATATCCAGTAATGTCATGAGTTTGACATGCCCAGTCTCCAAGCTGCAGGAGGAGGTTCACTACCCAGAGGTTGAGGACTAAACTGGAATCACTCAAAGAACCACAATTACCAGGTAAGTGTAATTCCTATTTTCTCCAGGACCAAGCAGGAAGTTAGTCCTCACATATGGGTGACGTTGGCGCCAACAGAGCCCCCTTGCGGAGTATTTCCCCAGCTTTCAAAGAAAGCCTTTGGGAATGCATCGCGCCTGCGCGGTCCCCTTACCGCCCAAGGGTGCCATCTTGCTCATTCTTTCTTTTTCCGCGGAGCCCAACGGATGTGACTTCGTGTCACCTGGGAAAAGTTGATTTTTTTCGGCGATTTTTGCTTTATCTTATCTGGTTCGACGCTGGTTCCCCTTCCCGCCTGGGCTCGATACACCGGTATCGAAGGCGCTTCGGAGCCATCAGCACCAACGTGAGAGAATTTTCTCTGACTCCGTGTCCGGCCAGGCCCGGACTTGGTCAGAGGCCTTGACATCTCGGGAGTCCGACCCCGCGTGCCGTCGGGGTTCCTCTGAAAGTGAGTCTCCCTCCTGGGAGCACCGAAGGAAGAAAAAGCTCACAAGGGCGACGTTGGTGGAGGCTCCTGGTTCCTCGAGGGCCAGGTCACGTAGCCCTGACCGCCGCCCTGGGCTCTCGGAGTCTGAGAGGCCTTCCAAGCTACCTCGTGTGGAGCCGGAGTACCCGAGTCACGTAAATGCAGTTGTCCTCGTAGACTCTCTCCTGAGCTTGGACTCAGGTTGACGGCCTTGGAGAGCAGCTTGGCTGCCTTCATGGAACAGCAGCAGGTGCTGATTGCCGGTCTGACCGGTGCATCTGCCCCGACCACCGGGACTTCGACGTCTAAGTCGATCCTGGAGACCGAGTCGATGAAGTCTCGAGTTGATCCTCGATCAAGGTCTCCCTCGACCTCCCGTGCGGGGCCGAGGTAGTCGACACTGATACCCTCGGCATTGGGGCGGGTGGCACCGAGGCCCACACGGCCAGAGCTGCTCAACTCCTCTTCGGAGGAGTCTGAGTGGGAGACGGAGGATGAGGAGTCCCAGGATACCTTCCGAACCCAGTGCGTCCCTTCGGACTCACCGGAGTCCGAGCCTCGGAGACGGTCCCCCCTGGAGGATACCCAGTTCTTGGACTTTGTGAGGGACATGGCCAAGGCGGAGCCTCGAGCCAAGGAGCTCAATGCCCTCCAGTATGATTTTCCTCCAAAGGAAGCCTTTACTGTATCGGTTCCTCCGCTGCTTGAACGGCTGCTCTTCCGTATATGGGAGGCATCGGCCTCGACACCGGTTCTGAGCAAACGGGTCGATTCCATTTATCGAGTCCGTAAGAGCTCTGGGTTCCAAAAGGTGCAGCTACCGCACCACTCCATGGTTGTGGAATCGGCCTTGCACCGCCTGAAGAGTCAGAAGATGCACTCCTTGGTGTCCCCTGGCCGGGAGGCCCGGAACCTGGATGCCCTCGGTAGAAAGTGCTTCCAGGGCTCTATGCTGTCTTGCCATGTCTAGACCTACCAGCTGTACATGGTCATGTACCTACGAGACCTGGCAAAGGAGATTGCCGGGTTCTCAGCTGGCCTCTCCGAAGAACCTTTGCAGAGGTTCAAGGCTTTGTCAACGGGGATTCAAGAGTGCTCGAAGTTTCTCTCTCGAGCAGCCTATGATGTCTTCGAGGCTTTGGCCCGGGTAGCCGCGGCCGGCATCGGTGCACACCGTCAGGCCTGGCTACAGTCATCAGATCTGGAGCCATGGGTGCAGGACAAGTTGGTCGATGTCCCCTGCCGAGGTGAAAACCTGTTCGGTAAGCCCATGACTGAAAAGGCTGCGGAAATCGAGACTGAGACTCTCTCACCAGGACAAGGCTGTCCAGGAAAACATCTGCCCCTTCTCAGAAAAAGAAGGGCTCGGGGGAAAAAGCCCTTTTTCCCGAGGAAGGGTGCTGCCTACAAATCCTACCCTCACTATCAGGCCTCTCCAGCTCCCCAACAGGGCCAGTAGGCCAAGGGGAAGGGGCATAGGCCCCATAGGCAGAAGACCCCCAAGCCGGCAGCTCCGGCTCCTGCACAGCAGGGAGCGGGGTTTTGACTCCCACAGCATAGCCTCTTCTCCACAGCTGGCTCCACTCAGCACAGGTCGTTGGCTGGCCCTGTATGCCTACAGGTGGCCAGCCATCACAGGGGGTACCTGGGTCCTCAGCATAGTCCAACAGGGCTACATGCTCCATTTCCACCAGATATCTCCCTCCTACTTTCCAGGGGAGCCTCCAAGACTCCCTCTGCACAGAAACCTCCTCCATCAGGAGTTGGCAAGTCTTCTCAAGGAACAGGCGGTGGAACCGGTGCCTCACCACCTGAAAGGGCAAGGCTTCTATTCCAGGTACTTTCTGGTACCAAAAAGGACAGGAGGCCTCCGGCCTATCCTAGATTTGCGAAACCTAAACAAGTTTCTGGAGAGGGAAAAGTTCAAGATGCTTACCCTTGGGATACTGCTGCCCTACCTCCAGCAGGGTGACTGGCTATGCTCCTTAGACTTAAAGGATGCTTATACTCACATCCTCATTCATCCAGACCACAGGCAATATCTCAGATTTGTAGTGGGAGGAAACCATTTCCAGTACAGGGTACTTCCCTTTGGCCTTTTGTCTTCCCATACCTGGACGACTGGCTCATCAGAGGTCAGTCTCTCCAGGAGGCCAGACAAGCCACTCTTCGCACTGTGTCTCTTCTTCAGCATCTGGGCTTTGTCATAAACTACGCAAAGTCCACTTTGCTCCCTTCACAGAACCTAGAGTTTATAGGGGTGAGTTTAGACACCCTGCAGGCAAGGGCTTACTTGCCCGAGGACAGGGCCCACAGGTTGATAGACTTGGCCAGCCAGTTCCAAAGCAATTCTCAGGTCTCCGCCAGACACTGCCTTCGGCTCCTGGGCCACATGGCCTCCACAGTACATGTGACCCCGAATGCCCGTCTGCACATGCGGGCGGCTCAGTGGTGCCTCAGAGCTCAGTGGACACAAGCCACAGGCGACCTCCGAGACAGAGTAAGGGTGTCCAAACCACTTTTGGACTCCTTGCAGTGGTGGCTACATCTCCCAAACCTTCTTCGGGGGGGGGGGGTACCCTTTCAGGCCCCAGCACATACCAGGGTGCTGACGACCGATGCTTCTTTAAAGGGCTGGGGTGCACATTGTCAGGGCAAGTACACGCAAGGCCTCTGGTCTCCTCGGGAGGCCACACAGCAGATCAATCTTTTGGAGCTGCGAGCAATCCGCTTGGCTCTACAGACTTTTTCTCATGCCCTCTCTCACCAGTCTGTCTTGGTTCAGATAGACAATCAGATAGCAATGTTCTATGTGAACAGGCAGGGGGGCACAGGGTCCAGGAGGCGCAGGCCCTTTGCTCCTTTGCAGTCAAACAAGTCATGTTTCTCAAAGCGGTTTATCTGCCTGGTCAGGAGAACCTTTTGGCAGAAAGACTAAGCAGGATTCTCCAGCCTCACGAATGGCAGTTGAATCCACTGGTGGTTCAGCAGATCTTTCTACAATGGGGACTTCATCCATCGATCTCTTTGCAAGTCCACTGAACTGTCAGCTGCCCAGGTTTTGCTCCAGACAGCCGCATCCCCTGAGAGTGGCAGCAGATACTTTTCTGATCTCTTGGTCGACGAGCCTCCTGTATGCGTTTCCTCCCACGCCCCTGGTGGCTCGAGCTCTGTTCAAGATTCTACGGGACAAGGCCTCGGTAATTCTGGTAGCCCCCAGATGGCATAGGCAACCATGGTTTCCACTTCTGCTGCAGTTGGCGGTGGAAACCCCATTCCCTCTGGGGTTGCAACCTGATCTTCTGTCTCAGGATCAGGGTTCCCTTCTGCACCCCAATCTCAGATCCCTCAGTCTGATGGCCTGGCTGCTGAAAGGATAGTGCTAGCTCCCTTACTTCTACCTAGGGAAGTTGAGGAAGTAGTCTTGGCCTCGAATAGGCAATCTACCAGAAAGTCCTATGCACTCAAGTGGCGCAGGTTCTCAGTGTGGTGTGCTCAGCACAATGAAGATCCTTTCTCCTGCCTGGTGCCAGTAGTGCTACAATACCTACTTCACCTGTCAGACCTAGGCTTTAAGTCCAACTCTGTTCGGGTTCACCTCAGTGCTCTTTCAGCACACCACTCACTGGTGGAGGGACAGTCGCTGTCGGCTCACCCCTTGGTGTCCTGCTTCCTCAGAGGTCTGCTTTTGCTCAAGCCTCCGATTCGTCCCCCTGCCACTGAGTGGGACTTGAACGTGGTCTTGCAACAACTTGCCCACCGTTTGAGCAGATGGCTACTTGCCATTTACGCTTCCTTTCTTGGAAGGCGCTCTTCCTGGTAGCTCTTACCTTGGCCAGACGTGTGAGTGAACTACAAGCTCTGATTTCTGATAGATCGTACACATGGTTCTATAAGAACAGGGTGGTCCTTCAGACTCATCCGAAGTTCCTTCCAAAAGTTGTTGTCTCTTTCCACCTCAACCAGGAGGTGGTTCTTCCAACATTCTTTCCCAGGCCGCATATCAGCCGGGCTGAGACAGTCTTGCATACTCTGGACTGTAAGAGGGCGTTGTCCTTTTACATTGAACGTACACGGGGGCATCGAAGGGCTACTCAGCTCTTCGTCTCCTTTGACCCTAATAAGTTGGGGTTACCTGTTTCCAAGCGTACTTTGTCCACTTGGGTAGCAGATTGTATCGCCTGGGCGTACAAGGCAGCTGACCTTCCCTTGCAGGGTTGAGTCACGGCCCACCGTGTCAGGGCGAAAGCCGTGACAGTAGCTCATCTCCGCTCTGTTCCGTTGGCAGACATCTGCCGGGCCGCAACTTGGTCTTTAAGCCAGACTTTTGCAGCCCACTACTGCCTCGAGAGAGAGTCCCAAAGGGACAGTGCTTTCGGACAGGCAGTACTCCGCAATCTCTTTGAGGTTTAGGCAACTCCTACCCTCTAGCCCTTGTGTTGGGCTACCGTACGGGGGCGTTCTCCGAGGATATTCTTATATGCTGAGGCTCTTCAGCGGAAGCCATTTTTTCAGCTTAGGGTTCCCGGTAGCCTAGAGCTGGGGAGTCCCATATATGAGGATTGACTTCCTGATTGGTCCTGGAGAAAGAGTAGTTACTCATCTGTAACAGGTGTTCTCCAGGAGCAGCAGGAATCAGTCCTCACGACCCTCCCTCCTCCCCTGGAGTTGCAGTCATATACTTTATTTTGATTTTTGCTGTCTTTTAGCTATGTCATCAGACTGAGCAAGATGACACCCTTGGACGGGAAGGGGACCGTGCAGGCGCGATGCATTCTCAAAGGCTTTCTTTGAAAGCTGGGGAAATGCTCCGCACGGGGGCTCTGTCGGCGCTGACGTCACCCATATGTGAGGACTGATTCCTGCTGCTCCTGGAGAACACCTGTTACAGGTGAGTAACTACTCTTTCTTGTTCCCATATTCCTCCTAATGAATCTTGTAGTTTGATACTGGGGCTGGTATTTTCTCCCCCTCTCAAGCAGCTTCCCAATACTCACTCAACAGAATCTCGAAACGCCTCAGCACACACTAGGGAGCATGTTTACTAAAACGCGGTAAGTTAGTTTGCAGCTACCTTGTGGCATATGTAAAAATGCCATGCAGCAGCTGCAAAAACTGTATGGTATCTGCAGGGGGAGTGTCCAGCGGACTTGCATTTACTGTGGTGACCTGTTATCCCTGCATTGTCGTTACCGCATTGTACTCTTGTGCTGTCTGCCAATGCAGGGATCAAGAGCAAGGGGAGGACAGAGCCAACTCTAGTCCAGAACCTCTGAATGAGAGAGCCCACTCACTTGTTCTTGTACCTACCCACCCGATGGTCCCCTGGGGAAAGTGTCATCTTTCTTGAGCATCTGTTCCAGCCAACTACATTTTAAAAACTGGTGAGGGTTCAGTTGAGGTTATTGACGTTAGCCAAAATGACACCATCTTTAAAATGGCATTCACCAGGAGCAGATGTTGAAGGACTATTTGCCTAATAGGCTTATTTATGCAGGGGTGGGGGGCCTAAATGGAGGCCTTTAGGGTGGGTGGGTGAGGAACCCTCTATTAGGTCTGTAGAAGGTGTTAAGTGGGTAGGTGGATGGGAATGCTCTCTGGTCCCAGGGCACTCTACACATGGCTCTGGGGGAGGAGGGTCATCTTGACTCGGGGGAACCCAGCACCAGAATGTTTTTAACATCTCAATGAATTCAAATGGAGTTTATAGGAAACTAAAAACATCACCTTTGGAGAGCAAGTAAAGATTTAAGCATTTTTGAAGAAGTGAATGCTGTGCCAACCTTCAGTGCAGTTTGCTGCACTGAAAATAATTCAGTATGCAGGTCAGCATTCATTTTGAATGATACTTCCACTAAGATTAGCAGAGCATGTTGCTTCCTGATAGCAGTTTTTTGGTGCACTAAGCTTAGGAGTTTAATATGGCATCTTATGACTTTCTTTTGTAAGCACCGAAGTTAGTAATGCCATTCAGCAGCTCATTGCACATGTTAGTTTACAAAACTAAAACAAGTATTTTCTTGTTGTCTTCATTTTGAAGGGATGGGGAGCAGAATATCATCGGCAAGATGTGACAAGCACACCATGCTGGATAGAAATTCATCTTCATGGACCTCTTCAGTGGTTGGATAAAGTACTTACACAAATGGGCTCACCTCTTAATCCAATCTCATCTGTTTCATAGTATTTGAAATATTATGCTCCAGCATATTTTGTGAACTACTTTGATGTTGGAGAATATTTTTGTGGCCAGTGTGGGCTACTTGGAGAACAAATGCATTGACTATCTAGTTTTTTTCCTACTTTTAACCAGTATGATTGACTTTGTTGAATTTTGAATATTACTTTTTTTTCTCTGCAATTTAGACTTCATCACAACACTACACTATTTCAGTCCTGAGTAAAATCAACTTTTATAAAAACTGCTAAATGTATTTTTTAATATGATTTCAGTTAACATTTGTTTTAACTGGAAGCATCTGCTACAGTGTTTAGATCAGGTAGAAAATATCAATATTTTGACATTTTTAGTTAGGAATTACAGGTTAGTCAGGAACAGCGAGGTTGGCACTGTGCATTTTCTTTGTAGAAAGATCATTTGAGACTTACAAGCAGTCTTTGCCATCTTCTAGAACTCAGCTGTATAAGATTCATACATACCATTTTTTTTAAGGGGGAAAAAGACAAAACACAATTAGCATCGGCAACCTTATTGCTTTATTCGTAAAACAGTGGACTTCAAGGTGTACAGTTTCTAAAGCTTTTTTTAGTTTGACTTCACGTAAAAGTGCAAAAATGCTGTTTAATTATATATAATAGTGTTACATAAGAGTAGCATTTTATGGCACCCTATTTCATGCTTTAAATTTTGCCTTTGTTATTCTGAGAAGTAGAAATGAAAGTCAACAAGTTGTAGATGTTACTGAGTATGTGCATTCATTAGTGCACATTCTGTGTCTTCCATCACAAGTGTGCACTAAACTTTTTTAATGCACATTAACCTATGAGCTAACATGCTAAGTTGATCAGTGCATGTTAAAAAGCTATAACATGCACTAAAAAAATCACTATGCAATTAAGTATATGAAACAAACCAAAAAACACCTGAAGTTTGAGAAAATTCAATAGAAAATGAAATTTTAATATTTTGGCTTGCACATATCCCCTTTGTGTTACCATTTTATGGCACTTGGGCTTGATTTACAATGGCTTGTATCTAATCATGGAGAGTAAATCAGGCCCCTCAATGCAGTTGTAATGCCTTTTCAGCAGTATGCTCTCCATCAGGTGAAAACAAAATGAGCTAAGCATGGAGGTGGCTGAATCCAAGTGCACTGCTAAAATAACCACAGTACTTTATTCATATTCACATTGCTGCAGGTTAAACTCAAATTTTTTTAAATTGTAATCTTGATTTGATGTTGGGAGCCAAATCAGAATGCAAGTGTCCAGACTTGACTTGTTGATTGTCCTCGTTATTTTATTGTAAATAGTTTTGTAGTTCTTTTAATAGCAGTGTATAATTGACAGGGAGTTTTTGTTTTTAATTTTTGTTTGCTATTCGCTTACGTTTGTCTGCAACATAATCTGATCCCAGAGCAGTCATATTTGCTATCATTTGTGAGGGCATATGATATTGAATCACCATAAATGGTTATGTCAGCTCAGAGACAGTATTTTTATTCCTAAACAAGTTCTTAATTGATTTGAATCTCCAAAAACTTGACCTTTTGCTACTAAAGATTTTTAGTGACACTGTGTCCAGCCTGCATCATTAGGATCTAGTGCAAAAGAGAAAAAGGGTATCTAGCCAAAGAATGTATAATTTACTTTTATTGCAATTTACTTTTCAAACCATATCCAGCGACTACTTTTAAGGAAATGAAGCTATTGAATTGAGGACTCTATAAATCAGTGCTTCTCAAACTTAATTTACAGCACACATTTGTTTCCATGGTCTTCATAGCATATTGAACCAAATTTTGCAATTGCCTGTGTATCTTGAGAAATTTAGAAGGGCGTGTGATTAGTTTTCTCCGGGAACAAGCAGGAAGTCAGTTCTCACATATGGGTGACGTCTGCACCGAAGGAGCCCTCGCGGAAGCATCCCCCCAGCTTTCAAAGAAAGACTTTGGGAGATGCTACCACGCATGGTCCCCTTCCTGTCCAAGGGTGCCATCTTGCTCAGTCTCCTTTTTTCCACGGAGCCCTTCAGACATTTCATCTGGATTGTTGATTTTTTTTCTCCTGAGTTTCATACTCGCCTCCGGTACTGCACCGGTACTCTTCCCCTCACCCGACTTCGCTGTCTCGGCATTGAGTTCGGGTCCCTTTTTGTGGGTTTTTTTTTTTTCCTTCATTTTTGGCATCTTTGTGCCTTTTTTCCAGCTGGCAGCCCAGCAGGTCTTCAACCTTGCTGGGGTACTTTTTTCCCCATGGTTGCCAGTGGCTTCAAGAAGTGTGATCGGTATACCAAAATTCTCCAGGACCAAGCAGGAAGTCAGTCCTCACATATGGGTGACATCGACGCCGATGGAGCCCTTGCGGAGCATTTCCCCAGCTTTCCATGAAAGCCTTTGGGAATGCAGGCATGCATGTGCGGTTCCCTTCCCGCCTAAAGGTGCCATCTTGCCTCAGTCTCTCTTTTCCGTGAAGCCCACCAGACGTGTGTCCTAGTCATCCCAGAAAATAGTTAGATTTTTTGGCGATCCTTCGCTATTTTTCTTCTCCGGTTCGACGCCGGTTCCCCTCCCGCCGGGTTTGGTACGCCGGTATCAAGCCCGATCTTCTTTTTTCAGTTTTTGCCCTTCGTGGCTGGCGTTCGCACCCTTTTTTTCTTTTTCCCTGGAAGGCCGGTCCTTTGACCTCGCAGGGACCCTTTTTTCCCCGATGGCTTCCAGTGGTTTTAAAAAGTGTGATCGGTGCAAGAAGCTGATGTCTCTCACCGACACACACGACTGCTGCCTTCGGTGCCTCGGTCCTGACCACGATCCTAAGACGTGTGAACCATGTGGGAAAATGTCTTCTAAGGCACTGCGAAGTCATCAGCACCAAAAGGAAAGACTTTTTTCTGACTCGGCCTCCGGCCGGGCCCGGACCCCGTCTGAGGCCTCGACATCTCGGGAATCGGATCCCGAGCACCGTCGGGGCTCCTCGGACAGGGGGTCCCCCGACCGGGAACGAAAGAGGAAGAAGAGGCTCGTGAGGGCGTCATCGGAAGAGGTCCCTGGCTCCTCGAGGGCTAGGTCTCAGACCCCCAACCGTCGCCCCGGGCCCGTGGAACAGGAGAAGCCTTTCAAAGTTCCTCGAGTGGAGCCGGAGTCTGCTGGACACGTAAGTCCTGTAGTCCTCGTGGACTCTCCTCCTAGAGAGCCGCTGCCGGGGCCCGAGTCGGGGGCTGCTGAGTCTCCTGAGCTGGGTCTCAGGTTGACAGCCTTGGAGAGCAGACTGTCTGCCTTCATGGAACAGCAGCGGGCACTGATGGCCAGCCTGTCTGGTGCATCTGCCCCGACCACCGGGACATCAACATCGAAGTCTACTCCGGAGACCGAGCCGATACTCGAGACCATGAAGGCTCGAGGTCGACCTCGGTCGCGGTCTCCCTCGACCTTCCGTTCGGGACCGAGGGTGTTGACGCCGGTGCCTTCGGCGTCGGGGTGGGTGCTCACAGGCCCCGCGCGATCGGACCCCGATTCCTCATCGGACGAGTCCGCCTGCGAAACGGAGGACGAGGAGTCCCCCGACACCTTCAGGTCTCGGTGCGTCCCTTTGGACTCACCGCAGTCTGAACCCCGGAGTAGATCCCCTCCGGAGGATACCCGGTTCTCGGAGTTCGTCTGGGATATGGCCACCGTGTTGGCTATCCCTGCGGACCCCGAGGAGGAGCCTCGAGCCGAGGAGCTCGAGGCCCTACAGTACGACTCTCCTCCGAAGGAGGCCTTTACTGTTCCGGTTCCTCTGATGCTGGAATGGCTCCTTTTCCGGATGTGGGAGGCACAGGCCTCAGCGCCGGTTCTAAGCAAGCGGGTCGATTCGATCTATCGACTCCGGAAGAGTCCTGGCTTTCAAAAGGTGCCGCTACCTCACCATTCCATGGTGGTGGAATCGACCATGCATCACCTGAAAAGTCAGAAGATGCACTCTGTGGTGCCCCCTGGCAGGGAGGCCCGAAACCTCGATGGTTTTGGTAGAAAGTGCTTCCAGGGCTCGATGCTTGCCTGCCATGTCCGGTCTTACCAGCTGTACATGGGCATGTACTTGCGAGACCTGGCCAAGGAGCTGGCTGGGTTCTCTGCTGGTCTCTCCGGGGAACCCTTGCAGAAGTTCAAGTCCTTGTCCTTGGGGATCCGGGAATGCTCCAAGTTTATGTCCCATGCTGCCTACGATGGCTTCGGCCCGTGTTGCAGCAGCCGGCATCACGGCTCGACGCCAGGCATGGCTGCAGTCATCAGACCTCGAGCCATGGGTTCAGGACAAGTTGGTCGATGTCCCTTGCCGAGGTGAGAACCTTTTTGGCAAGCCCATGACCGAGAAGGCCCCACAGCTCAAGACTGAGCACCTCACGAGGACAAGGCTGTCTAGAAAGACTTCTGCCCTTTCTCACAAGAAGACGGGCTCGGGTAATAAGCCCTTTTACCCGAGGAAGGGCACTGCCTACAAACAGTACCCACAATATCAGGCTGCCCCTCAGGGTCAGCAAGCCAAGGGGCAGGGTAATGGGCCCCGTAGGCAGAAGACCCCCCAAGCCTCCGGCCCCTGCTCCCACTCAGCAGGGTGGGGGTTTTTGACTCCTTAGGCATAGCCTCTCCGTCCCTGCTCTCCCAACCCTGCACAGGAGGTCGCCATGCCCTGTTTGCCCACCAGTGGCCACTCATCACTGGAGACAGTTGGGTGTTACGCATAGTCCACAGGGGCTATGCACTACACTTCCAACAACTGCCTCCTCCATACTTCCCAGGGGAGCCTCCAAGGCCTCCCCTGCACACAGATCTTCTCCTTCAGGAGCTCCAAGGTCTGTTGGTTGCACGGTTGAGGGTTCTACTCCAGGTATTTCCTGGTACCCAAAAGAACCGGTGGCCTTCGACCTATTCTAGATCTCAGAAACCTCAACAAGTTCCTGGAGAAGGAAAAGTTCAAGATGCTTACTCTTGGAACACTTCTGCCCTACCTCCAGCAGGGAGATTGGCTATGCTCATTGGATCTAAAGGATGCGTATACTCACATCCTCATTCATCCAGACCACAGAAAGTACCTCAGGTTCATTGTGGGAGGAAACCATTATCAGTACAGAGTACTTCCTTTTGGCCTCACTTCCGCTCCCAGGGTCTTTACCAAGTGCCTGGCAGTGGTGGCAGCCTACCTGCGAAATCAGGGAGTCTTTGTCTTCCCATATCTGGACGACTGGCTCATCAGAGGTCAGACGTGCCAGGAGGCCCGACAGGCCACCCTCAGAACTATTGCTCTTCTTCAAAGCTTGGGGTTCGTCATAAACTTCGCAAAGTCCACTTTGCTCCCCTCCCAGAACTTGGAGTTCATAGGGGCGAGGTTGGACTCTCTGCTTGCAAAGGCATTCTTGCCAGAAGACAGAGCCCAAAGACTGATAAACTTAGCAAACCAGTTTCTCAGCAGGTCACTGGTCTCCGCCAGACTCTGCCCGAGGCTTCTAGGCCACATGGCTTCGACAGTACATGTGACCCCAATGCCTGGCTCCATATGAGGCCTGCACAGTGGTGCCTTTGGACTCAGTAGTCACAGGCCACAGGCAGCCTCAGAGACAGGATAGGGGTGTCCAGACAATTTCTGAACTCCCTCAGCTGGTGGCTGCACCCACCCAATCTGCTACAAGGGGTACCTTTTCAGAGTCCTGGGTTCACAGTGGTGTTGACCACGGATGCCTCCCTGCAAGGCTGGGGGGCTCATTGTCTAGGCAAGTGCACCCAGGGTCTCTGGTCTCCCTGGGAAGCCGCACAGCAAATCAATCTCCTGGAACTCAGGGCTATTCGGTTAGCCCTCAAGACTTTTTCTCAAACCCTGGCTCATCCGTCTGTCCTAGTTCAAACAGACAACCAGGTAGCCATGTTTTATGTGAACAAGCAGGGCGGAACTGGGTCCAGGCTCCTTTGTCAGGAGGCAAAGGACCTTTGCTTGTTTGCTCTCAGACACAACATGCTCCTCAAGGCAGTGTATCTACCTGGCCAGGAGAACTACCTGGTGGACAGGTTGAGCAGGATTCTGCAGCCCCACGAGTGGCAGCTCCATCCACTGGTAGTTCAAAAGATTTTCCTGAAATGGGGACTTCCATCCATAGACCTGTTTACCAGTCCTCTGAACAAACAGCTGCCAAAGTTCTGCTCCATAAAGATGTGATGTACACCCCACAATGTCTTCAATGATAGGCAGCTCTATCTAAAAACACTCACTCTGCCAGACTCCAAGCCACAGACATTATTATATAAATTATAAATGGGTCTCAGACTTATGGACGACTAACCACATGGCTTGGTTTGTGTGTCCCAATAGCATCAATGACCCAAATACGTTCCACTTTATTTTGAAAGTTGTTATGAGTATCTTATCTGATTAATGTGCTGTTGTCTCAATGTTGCCAACGCTATTCCCCGACGCCAACTAAGAGTACTGCTGATGCGCTTCACTCCATGTTTCTTCAGGGGTTTTAATTATCGGAAACTGTGGCAATCTATGATAGTTCCACATCTTATAGACAAATCTGCGGTGAGACAAAAAATAAATTAAAAAATTAAAAAAAACTAAGCAGTGCTGTCTATCCCCACAGTGTTTATATACTTCATCTCCATGTCACTAACCTCCGTAATCCGAGGAGAGAAGAATTGATGCTGCCCACGTCTCAAAAGCTCAAACTTGCTTGCTCACGGTGCCTCTGACACAAAAAAAAACGCCACACAGGCGAGGACCTGCAAACTTCCTGCTTTAAAAAGAAAAGCTTGACTGACATCACTCACAAAACGCCTCCTTGCAATGCCCTCCTATTCCAATTGGCGCCATTGTTTAAATAGATGTCACACTGCTATATGTTGTAAAAAAGAACCTCTTCACCCCACACACGCTCTCCAATCTATATAACCATTGAGACCCCGGGCTCGACTGTTCCAAGTTCAAAAATCCACCGTTGTTCTTTCACAATGAGCCACTGGTCGAGGGGCTTCCCCCTAGCCCCTCGCTCAATCCAAAAGCATCTAAGATATTCAAAAGCATGCCGAAACGTAAGGCAATGCTGTACTATGGGGGCTTCAACGACTTTGTGCTTAATTCTGCTCTTGTGTTCAGCCATGCGAATTTTAAAAGCCCGGGTAGTCTTTCCTTCATAAAGTAGGTTGCAGGGGCAATGAATGATGTAAACAGTGTGAGTAGATTTGCATGTGGTGCTTTGTTTCAACTTATGGGTCCTCCCATGGTACTGAAATTTGTTGATCTCTCTAGTAATGTGGCAAATGCCATACATGCCACATTTTTTATGTCCCAAAGATTCATTGGCTGGCATCTCCTGCCCTCCTACAGGTTTTAATATCGCTGGACTGAGATGTTCCTTCAGGTTTCTACCCCTCTGCCACACACATCGGATCTTCTTGTGCTGTAACGCTGGGATACTACCCAGCACATTGCTGTGCTTACGTAAAATCCTCTGGATGGACAAACTGAGAGGGGAATAAGTTGTGATGAGATTGATAATATCATCATATTTACAACCTCCCCCAGGGTTATCCCGCAAGAGTAGGGCTCTGTTGTTATACAGGGCTCTCTGAAAGGCCTGCTTCACCACTCGTGGTGGATAACCACATTCTCCAAAGCCAATGGCCAACGTTTGCGAAGCCGATTTAAAATCCCTTTTATCTGAGCAGTTCCTTCTGTAACGCAAAAACTGGGAAAATGGCAAAGCCGTTTTCAGCCGGGGCGGGTGGGCGCTCTTAAAATGAAGGAAAGTGTTGCGATCCATCTACTTCCGATACAAAGTCGTAGCCCGGACTCCCCATTGTCGAATTATTTTGACATCCAAATAGGTGATTTCCTCCCTGCTGTAGGAGTGGGTAAACCTAATATGCGGATCACATCCATCTAACCACCCAAAAAAATCTTCCAATGTCGCTGACGAGCCACTCCAGATCATAAATACATCGTCTATAAAGCGGCACCAAACTTTAATATGAGCTGCATAGGGACTGGTGTTCAACCATCGTTCCTCGAACTGTGCCATGTATAAATTAGCGATGGACGGGGTGCAAGTCGCGCCCATGACAACTCCGGAAACCTGATGGTAAAGGACCCTTTCAAAACAAAAATAATTGTGGAAAATCGCCAGACGGGCCAACTGCAAAATGAACCCCATCAAACCTTCATCAAGGTCTCCCCGGGACCGTAAATAATGGACAACTACTTCAAAAGCGGCCTGTTGAGGGATACTGGTATACAAAGAGGTGACATCTAAAGTCACTAATACCGTATCATTAACTCCTGCCAAAGAATTGTGATGAGCCAATACCCTCAAAAAGGCGGTGGTATCCTTAATGTAAGAAGGAATGTCTGTAAGTAAGGGACGCAAATACAAGTCCACATACGTGGATATGGGCTCCAAAACTGAGCCTGTCGTAGAGACTATTGGACATCCCGGGGGTTTGATTGTACCCAAAATTCATAAAGATCCAATGTAAAAAACTGCCAATCTTGGACTGGACATATTCAAATAAGCCCACTCTTTTTTGGAAATAATTTTATCCTGCAACGCTGTTCCCGTCAATTCCTTAATCGTCAAATGCAAAGAGGATAGGGGGTCTGCTTGTAGCACCTCGTAAACGGATCTATCAGTAAGTTGTTGTAGTGCTTCAGAAACGTAAAACATGATCTAAAATAACTATTGCCCCCCCCCTTATTCGCCTTCCGGATGACTATGTCATCCCTGCGCTGGAGCTGTTTCAAAGCCCATCGTTCAGACTTGGTCAACGCACTAGAGTAGTTCCTTGTTTTGATTTTCAATCTCCCGGAGATCGTTGAGGACCAAATCCCTGAAAATGGAAATCGCCGGAGGAATGGGACCAGGAGGACTCCAAGCCGACTTCAGTGGAAGAGCCACCCACCTCGTTGGAACCCCCGCGGGGAGGTTTGCACTGCTGCCAGAGTCATTTTCCGCAAAGTACACCTTCAGTTGCAACTTCCTAATTAACTGCTCAAAGTCCACCCGAAAATTAAAAGGGTCATAATAAGTCCCAGGGACATATGAAAGTCCCTTGTTTAACACATCAAGTTGTTCTTGGGGAAGAGAAACCGCTGAAATATTAATCACTAACGAAGTTGTTAAGTTTGAACCTGATGTCCCTATTCTCATCTCCGGCGTCGTGTCGAGCGACCCGGCTTGGTTTCTTTGGGCGGTTGTTGTTGTTTCTTTTTGGTTGTATCGTGATCGCCGTCTTCGTCCAAAAAATCACTCTCCCCAGATGTTTTGCTTGAGTTGGTGTCGTCTTCAAAATTCACCCTCCTGCCAGACCTCTTAAACTTGCGATTGGTATCCATCCAAGGATACACGTAACCTGTCGTATAATCCTCATGGTCTCTTCTGAGTTTATTGGTTTTTTGCCTTTGAACTTCCAGTCGCAATGTGTCTAGCTGTTTCGTTGAATCCTCCACCTGTCTTTGCACCTGTTCAGCCGGTCCCCCAGCTTTCAGCGCAGCGAGTTTGACATCCACTTCTTTCTTGAGGTCAACCAGTGTATTCTTTGCGGTATCCACAATCAGTACCATCAAATCGAGCGAACACTTATTGAGTATACGATTCCATTTATCAAGAAAATCAGTGGTCATATTTTGCATCCGTGGCTCTTTGTATACCCTCAAGCCTCTAGGTATTTGCTGTCGGCTAATATACTCGATGAGGGATAACCTGTGTAACTCAGTCCGTACAATACATTTCTGCAGTTTGAGCAATTCTTCCCAAGTTGCTCCATTCACTCCTGAATCTTCCTGTGCAGCCATCGAAAACGGAGTTTTTTCTTTAGCTAACTCAGAGATGTAGTCTTGCGAGAAACTCAGTCTCTTTCCAAAGATTAGGACCTTCCATTGCTGTTTTTAAACACTCAAAAAATAAGGTCGTTCTTCAGAGTGTATAATGACTATATAAATGTGATGTACACCCCACAATGTCTTCAATGATAGGCAGCTCTATCTAAAAACACTCACTCTGCCAGACTCCAAGCCACAGACATTATTATATAAATTATAAATGGATCTCAGACTTATGGACGACTAACCACATGGCTTGGTTTGTGTGTCCCAATAGCATCAATGACCCAAATACTCATAACAACTTTCAAAATAAAGTGGAACGTATCTTATCTGATTAATGTGCCGTTGTCTCAATGTTGCCAATGCTATTCCCCGACGCCAACTAAGAGTACTGCTGATGCGTTTCACTCCATGTTTCTTCAGGGGTTTTAATTATCAGAAACTGTGGCAATCTATGATAGTTCTGCGTCTTATAGACAAATCTGCGGTGAGACAAAAAGATAAATAAAAAAAAAAAATAACTAAGCAGTGCTGTCTATCCCCACAGTGTTTATATACTTCATCTGCATGTCACTAACCTCCGTAATCCGAGGAGAGAAGAATTGATGCTGCCCACGTCTCAAAAGCTCCAACTTGCCTGCTCACGGTGCCTCTGACACCCTAAAAAAACACCGCGCATGCGAGGACCTGCAAACTTCCTGCTTTAAAAAGAAAAGCTTGACTGACGTCACTCACAAAACACCCCCTTGCAATGCCCTCCTATTCCAATTGGCGCCATTGTTTAAATAGATGTCACACTGCTACATGTTGTAAAAAAGAACCTCTTCACCCCACACACGCTCTCCAATCTATATAACCGTTGAGACCCCCGGGCTCGACTGTTCCAAGTTCAAAAATCCACCGTTGTTCTTTCACAATGAGCCACTGGTCGAGGGGCTTCCCCTTAGCCCCTCGCTCAATCCGCTCAATACAAAAGCATCTAAGATCTTCAAAAGCATGCCGAAACGTAAGGCAATGCTGTACTATGGGGGCCTCAACGACTTTGTGCTTAATTCTACTCTTGTGTTCAGCCATGCGAATTTTAAAAGCCCGGATAATCTTTCCTACATAAAGTAGGTCGCAGGGGCAATGATGTAAACAGTGAGTAGATTCGCATGTGGTGCTTTGTTTTAACTTATGGGTCCTCCCACGGTACTGAAATTCGTTGATCTCTCTAGTAATGTCATTTTTTATGTCCCAAAGATTCATTGGCTGGCATCTCCTGCCGCCTTTTTGAGGGTATTGGCTCATCACAATTCTTTGGCAGGAGTTAATGATACGGTATTAGTGACTTTAGATGTCACCTCTTTGTATACCAGTATCCCTCAACAGGCCGCTTTTGAAGTAGTTGGCCATTATTTACGGTCCCGGGGAGACCTTGATGAAGGTTTGATGGGGTTCATTTTGCAGTTGGCCCGTCTGACGATTTTCCACAATTATTTTTGTTTTGAAGGGGTCCTTTCTCATCAGGTTTCCGGAGTTGCCATGGGTGCGACTTGCGCCCCGTCCATCGCTAATTTATACATGGCACCGTTCGAGGAACGATGGTTGAACACCAGTCCCTATGCAGCTCATATTAAAGTTTGGTGCCGCTTTATAGACGATGTATTTATGATCTGGAGTGGCTCATCAGCAACATTGGAAGATTTTTTTGGGTGGTTAGATGGATGTGATCCGCATATTAGGTTTACCCACTCCTACAGCAGGGAGGAAATCACCTATTTGGATGTCAAAATAATTCGACAATGGGGAGTCTGGGCTACAACTTTATATCGGAAGCAGACGGATCGCAACACTTTCCTTCATTTTCAGAGTGCCCACTCGCCCCGGCTGAAAACGGCTTTGCCATTTTCCCAGTTTTTGCGTTACAGAAGGAACTGCTCAGATAAAAGGGATTTTAAATCGGCTTCGCGAACATTGGCCATTGGCTTTGGAGAACGTGGTTATCCACCACGAGTGGTGAAGCAGGCCTTTCAGAGAGCCCTGTATAACAATAGAGCCCTACTCTTGTGGGATAACCCTGGGGGAGGTTGTAAATATGATGATATTAATATCAATCTCATCACAACTTATTCCCCTCTGTTTGTCCATCCAGAGGATTTTACGTAAGCACGGCAATGTGCTGGGTTGTATCCCAGCGTTACAGCACAAGAAGATCCGATGTGTGTGGCAGAGGGGTAGAAACCTGAAGGAACATCTCAGTCCAGCGATATTAAAACCTGTAGGACGGCAGGAGATGCCAGCCAATGAATCTTTGGGACATAAAAAATATGGCATGTGTGGCATTTGCCACATTATTAGAGAGATCAACGAATTTCAGTACCGTGGGAGGACCCATAAGTTGAAACAAAGCACCACATGCGAATCTACTCACACTGTTTACATCATTTGTTGCCCCTGCGACCTACTTTATGTAGGAAGGACTACCCGGGCTTTTAAAATTTGCATGGCTGGACACAAGAGCAGAATTAAGCACAAAGTCGTTGAAGCCCCCATAGTACAGCATTGCCTTACGTTTCGGCATGCTTTTGAATATCTTAGATGCTTTTGTATTGAGCGGATTGAGCGAGGGGCTAGGGGGAAGCCCCTCGATCAGTGGCTCATTGTGAAAGAACAACGGTGGATTTTTGAACTTGGAACAGTCGAGCCCAGGGGTCTCAATGGTTATATAGCTTGGAGAGCGTGTGTGGTTTGAAGAGGTTCTTTTTTACAACATATAGCAGTGTGACATCTATTTAAACAATGGCGCCAATTGGAATAGGAGGGCATTGCAAGGAGGTGTTTTGTGAGTGACGTCAGTCAAGCTTTTCTTTTTAAAGCAGGAAGTTTGCAGGTCCTCGCATGCGCGGTGTTTTTTTAGGGTGTCAGAGGCACCGTGAGCAGGCAAGTTGGAGCTTTTGAGATGTGGGCAGCATCAATTCTTCTCTCCTTGGATTACGGAGGTTAGTGACATGGAGATGAAGTATATAAACACTGTGGGGATAGACAGCACTGTTTTTTTATTTATTTTTTGTCTCACCGCAGATTTGTCTATAAGACGCGGAACTATCATAGATTGCCACAGTTTCCGATAATTAAAACCCCTGAAGAAACATGGAGTGAAACGCATCAGCAGTACTCTTAGTTGGCGTCGGGGAATAGCGTTGGCAACATTGAGACAACGGCACATTAATCAGATAAGATACGTTCCACTTTATTTTGAAAGTTGTTATGAGTATTTGGGTCATTGATGCTATTGGGACACACAAGCCAAGCCATGTGGTTAGTCGTCCATAAGTCTGAGACCCATTTATAATTTATATAATAATGTTTGCGGCTTGGAGTCTGGCAGAGTGAGTGTTTTTAGATAGAGCTGCCTCTCATTGAAGACATTGTGGGGTGTACATCATATTTATATAGTCATTGTACACTCTGAAGAACGACCTTATTTTTTGAAAGTTCTGCTCCAGGCAACCGCATCCTCTGCGGATAGCAGCAGATGCTTTTCTGATTCCCTGGTCTCAGGGCCTCCTGTATGCGTTTCCTCCCACACCCTTGGTGGCCCGAACTCTGTTCAAGATTCTTCAGGACAAGGCCTCAGTCCTGCTGGTGGCTCCCAGGTGGCCCAGACAGCCTTGGTTTCCACTTCTGCTTCAGTTGGCAGTGGATCCCCCTCTGCCTCTGGGGTTGCAACCCAACCTTGTCTCTCAGGATCAGGGTACCCTTCTGCACCCCAATCTCAAAGCTCTCAATTTGATGGCATGGAGGCTGTAAGGGTAGTTTTGGCTCCCTGGGGCCTACCTCAGGAGGTGGAGGAGGTTGTCCTAGCCTCTAGGAAACAGTCCACTAGGAAAACCTATGCTCTTAAATGGAAAAGGTTTTCCGTGTGGTGTCAGTTACGTACAGAGAATCCTTTCTCCTGTACTGTATCAGTAGTGCTTCAGTACTTACTGCATTTATCCAATCAGAGACTTAAGTCCAATTCTGTTCGGGTCCACCTCTCAGCTCTAGCAGCTCACCACTCTCTGGTGGAAGGACATTCTCTGTCGGTTCACCCCTTGGTGTCCCGGTTTCTCAGAGGCTTGCTCTTGCTCAAGCCTCCAATCCGTCCTCCTGCCCCTGAGTGGGAGTTGAATGTGGTCTTGCAGCAACTGACTCGCCCACATTTTGAGCCGATGGCTACTTGTCCTCTCCGTTTCCTTTCCTGGAAGACACTCTTCCTGGTAGCCCTTACCTCGGCTAGGCGAGTGAGTGAGCTTCAGGCCCTTGTCTGTGACAGGCCTTACACCAGATTTTATAGGAACAGGGTAGTCCTCAGGACTCATCCAAAGTTCCTCCCCAAGGTAGTCTCCTCTTTCCACCTCAACCAGGAGGTGGTTCTTCCAACATTCTTCCCTAGGCCTCATGCAAGCCAGGCTGAAGCAGTTCTGCATACCCTGGACTGTAGGAGGGCCTTATCCTTCTACCTTGACCGTATGCAGGGACATAGAAGGGCTACTCAGCTCTTCATCTCTTTTGACCCTAATAATTTGGGGTTAGCTGTGTCTAAGCGTACCTTGTCCACCTGGGTGGCTGACTATCACCTGGGCTTACAGGGCAGCTGACCTTCCTTTGCAGGGTCGGGTCACGGCCCATCGTTTCAGGGCAATGGCTGCCTCAGTGGCTCATCTCAGCTCTGTACCGTTGGTAGACATCTGCAGGGCTGCTACTTGGTCTTCAAGCCAGACTTTTGCAACCTATTACTGTCTGGAAAAGGAGTCCCGTAGGGACAGTGCTTTTGGCCAGGCAGTACTCTGGAATCTCTTTGAGGTTTAGGCAACTCCTGTCCTCTGTTGGGCTACCGGTGGAGGTTCTGCCAGTGCAAAGCTTTTCTTTGATGCTGGGACTAGAAGGAGTTCTCTTGTTCAGCCTGGGTTCCTTGGTAGCCCAGAGCTTGGGAGTCACCCATATGTGAGGACTGACTTCCTGCTTGGTCCTGGAGAAAGAGTAGTTACTCACCAGTAACAGGTGTTCTCCAGGAGCAGTAGGAATCAGTCCTCACAACCCTCCCTCCTCCCCTTGGAGTTGCAGTTGTACATAGTTTATTTTACATTTTTGTGTGCTGTTTTTAGCTATGTCATTTGACTGAGGCAAGATGGCACCTTTAGGCTGGAAGGGAACCGCGCATGCGTGCCTGCATTCCCAAAGGCTTTCATGGAAAGCTGGGGAAATGCTCCAAGGGCTCCATCGGTGTCACCCATATGTGAGGACTGATTTCCTGCTGCTCCTGGAGAACACCTGTTACAGGTGAGTAACTACTCTTTATGTTCTTGACCGACACACACAACTGCTGCTTTCACTGCCTAGGGCCGGACCAGACACTACAGCATGCAGTCTCTGCAAAAAAATGTCCAGCAAGGCCCTCGAGCTGCTAGCAGCAGCATAATAAGATTTCTCTTGAGTCCCCGGCCTCATCTGAAGCCACATCTCAGGTGGGCCCCTCCAAACCTGAGTGGCACTGTGGTTCTTCAGAAAGGGGGATCTCCCTTGAGGGAACTCAAGAAGAAAACCTCGAAGGCAGCGTCCCTGGATGGATTCGACAGGCCAGGTACGTCCTGAGCCAGGTCCCACAGTCCAAGACGCTCGGCCGAGGGATTGGAGAGGGAGCAGCCTGCAAAGGTCCCTTGAAAGGAATATACCTCGGACCGGCCTCAGTCGCCAGACACCATCCTTGTCGAGGACTTGTCTTCAGGGGAACTGGCATCGGGCCCTAGTCCCTCAGTGTCCACGCTGATGGCTGCGGAACCTTCTGGCTTGGAGGCCAGAATAGCGGCCCTGGAGTGCGGTTTGTCTGCCTTCATGGGCCAGCAGCGGGTGCTGTTGTCCAGTTCTACCAGTTCATCCGCCCTGACCACTGGGCCCTCAAAGTAAGAGGCCGAGCAATCCTTGAGGTCCTTTGGCCTCGAGTTGATCCTCAGCCAAGGTCTCGATTCGGTTTCCACTCTTTGTGACCGTAATCGTCCCCAGCCAGTGCACACAGGGCCTCGGAGGGTCGTGGGCTGGGGTTGGCCCTGGTGCCCACAGACCATCCTTCCTCTGTCTCCCATTTGGAGGGCTCGAAGGATGAGTAGCCACCCGTCACCATCTCGACGTCCCCTTGGATTTCCCTGCTTCGGAGCCCTGGTGCCAGTCTCCTCTGGAGGACATGGGGGTCCTTGACTTTGTCAAGGACATGTCCAAGGCCCTTGCGTTCCTGACAGAATTGGAGGAGGACCCTCTGGCCGGATGAGTTAGAAATCCTCCAGTATGAGGCCCCTCTGAGGGAATCGCTCACAGTACCCATCCCTCCCATCCTGTAATGGCTGATGCTCCGCATGTGGGAAACACTGGCATCGGTGCCATTGGTGAGCAAGTAGCTTGACTCATTGTATCGAGTCTGCTGGAGCCTGGGCTTCCAGAAATCGCAGCTGCCGCACAACTCCAAGGTGGTGGAGTTGGCCATGTGTCGACTGAAGAGTCAGAAGATGCACTCCTCAGTGCCACCCTCGGCAGAAAGTGTTACCAGGGCTCAATGCTCATCAGTCATACATGGGCATGTACCTGAAAGACCTGGCGAAAGAACTGTCCGGGTTCTTAACTGGTCTGTCCGAGGAACCCCTGCAACGGTTCAGGAACCTGACCAAGGCCATCCGTGAGTGCTCCAAGTTTGTCTTTCGGGCAGCTTATGACGGATTTGAGTCGGCAGCTCGAGTAGCGGCGGCAGGCATCTGTGCCTGACACCAGGCTTGGCTACAGTCGTCTGACCTCAAGCAATGGGTTCAGGACAAATTGGTTGATGTCCTATGCCAAGGAGAGAACCTCTTTGGCAAGCCCATGATCGACAAAGCTGCCGAGCTAGAGACAGAGTTCATGACGAGGACCAGGCTGTCCAAAAAGACCGCTGCCTGTCCCTGACGGAAGGGCTTGGGTAAAAAGCCATTCTACCTGAGGAAAGGGGCAGCTTACAGAAACTACCCATTTTTTTCAGGTCTTCCCACCTCCCCAGCAGGGTCAGTAGGCCAAAGGACATGGGCATAGCCCTCATAAGTAGAAGGCTCTCAAACTCCAGGTGCTGACCCCGACCCAGCCAGGGGGGGGAGCTTTTGACTCCTTTGGCATAGTCTCTCCACACCAAGGAGGTCCGCAGCCCACAGGTGGACGTCTGATCCACTATGCCCAAAGGTGGCTAACCATCGCCACCAATTCCTGGGCACTTCGAGTGCTCAAGGAGGGTTCCTCCTCCATCTGACTCAAGACACCTTCCCCTTATTTTTCGGGAGAGCCCCTCAGGTCTCCCCTCCACTGGGACCTTCTACTGAAGGAACTTGCAGGTCTTCTCAAGGACAAAGCGGTGAAACCAGTGCCCCACCATTTCAAGGACAAGGGGTTCTACTCCAGGTACTTCCTCGTGCCAACAATAACAGGAGGCCTAAGGCCCATCCTTGATCTGCGCAACCTCAAGTTCCTGGTGAGGGAGAAGTTCAAGATGCTCTCATTTGGAGCATTGCTGCCTTACTTCCAGCAGGGAGATTGGCTATGCTCCTTGGATCTGAAGGATGCCTATACCCACTTTCTCATTCACCCCCAACCACAGGCAGTACCCTTTGGTTCATGGTGGGGGGCAGACATTACCAGTACAGGGTACAGCCTTTTGGCTTGGCCTCTGCCCCAAGGGTCCTCACAAAATGCCTGGCAATCATGGCCACCTTCCTCCACCTCCAGAGGGTCTTTGTCTTCCCCTACTTGGATGACTGTCTCATAAAAGGAGGCACAGCCTTAGAGGTGCAGCAGGCAACTGCGCACACTGTCCAGGTCCTGCAGCATTTGGGGTTTGTGATGAAGTACCCCAAGTCTCGCCTCCTTCCAACGCAATGTCTGGAGTTCATCGGGGCCAAACTGGAATCCTCCAGGCAAAGGCCTTCCTGCCCGGGGACCGAGCCAACCGCCTCAGGGCCCTGGCACTATACGTACAGCACCATCCCTTGCTGCTCACTTGGCTTCTCTTGCTCCTCCTCAGGCATATGGCCTCCACGGTGCACATCACCCCAGATGCCCGCTTCCACATGAGGGCCAGACAGTGGTGCCTTCGGAATCAGTGGACACAGGCCATGGGGAGCCTCCGGGACAGTCTCAGTGACCCGCCAGTTGGCAGACTCCCTAGTGTCTTGAGGTGGGGATGCCTTTTCAAGTCCTAAGCCCCTTAAGGATCCTCACCACGGACACCTCCCTGATTGGCTGGGGAGTCCAATGCGAAGAACTCCACACCCAGGGCAACTGGTCGCAGGACAAAAGTATCCAGCAGATCAACCTCCTGGAACTATGGGCGATATACATAGCCCACCAAGCTTTTTGCCACCGCCTACGTCACCAATCGATGTTGGTCCAGACAGACAACTAGGTGGCAATGTTCTATGTGAACAAACGGGGGGGTGGGGGGGCAGCCCAGGGTCTCATGCCCTCTGCCGAGAGGCGGGAGGGTCCTCTGCCCCTTTGCAGTCTGACAGGGTATACTCCTGCGGGCAGTATATCTGCCAGGCCAGAACAACCTACTGGCAGACAGATTGAGCAGGGTCTTCCAACCACATGAGTGGCAGCTGGACGGACCCCAGTGTGGCTGATCAGCTCTGGGGGGAACCTGTGATGGACCTGTTCACTTGCCCAGACAACTACCAGTTGTGTCCCGCTTCGGCAGGCCCATCCCTCCTAGGGTGGCGATGGACGCTTTCTTTGTCTTGTGGTCGGAGGGCCTCATGTATGCCTTCTCTCCCATGCCACTGATTTGCTAAAACATTGTTCAGGACCCTTCACAACAAGGCTGCGCTCATCCTGATAGCCCCTCGATGGCCCAGGCAACCGTGGTTCCCGCTACTTCTCCGATTATTGGTGGAGACCCCCATCCCATTGGGGAACTCTCCAGGGCTCCTGTCTCAGGAGGTGGGGGGAGGGGGGCTCTCTTCTGCATCCCAACTTGGGGTCCCTGTTACTGACGGCGTGACTGCTGAAATGGTAACCCAGCCCCTTTCAACCTCTCAGGTGAGGTTGAAGAGATCCTGCTGGCCTCTCATAAGACTTCCACTAAGAAAGCTTAGGCTCTCAAATGGCACAGGTTTTCAACTTGGTGTGCAAAGCATGGGATGGACCCATTCTCTTGCCTGGTGGGATTGCTGTTAAAGTACCTTCTCCACCTCTCGCAATCCGGGCTTAAGTCTAACTCTGTCAGGGTGCACCTCAGTGCCTTGATGGCGCACCACCACCCGGTGGCTGGCAAACCCCTTAGTCCAGCCGCTGGTGACCCATTTCCTAAGGGGTCTGCTCCTATTGAAGCCCTCTGTTTCCCTCTGTCAACTGAGTGGGATCTCATTGTGGTATTGGGGCAGCTCACTCGCCTGTCCTTTGAGCCTCTGGTTACCTGCCACCTCCAATACCTCTCATGGAAGGTGGCATTCCTGGTCACACTCACTTCCACATGCAGAGTCAGTGAGCTTCAGGCCCTAGTGGCAGAGGTGCTCTATACCAGGTTCTATATGAATAGGGTGGTGCTCCGCATGCACCCTAAATTCCTTCCAAAGGTGGTGATATCCTTCCATCTCAATCAGGAAGTGGTACTTCCCACCTTCTTTCCAAGACCTCACACTCTAGACTGGAAGAGGGCCTTGTCCTACATCCAACATACTCAAGGCCACTGCAAAGCTGCTCATCTTTTCATCTCGTATGATCCCAGTCATCTGTGGGAGGCAGTGACCAAACGTACGCTGTCTAGCTAGGTAGCTGACTGTATAGTGCGGGGATCCCGCTGGAAGGCCGTGTCATGGAGCATCGTGTCAGGGCCATGACTGTCTCGGTGGCAAACCTGTGCTCCATCCCGATGGTGGACACATGCAGGGTTGCCACCTGGTCTTTAGTCCATACCTTCGCAGCTCATTACTGCCTGGCAAGGGAGTCTTGACGGAACAGTGCCTTCAGCCAGGCTGTGCTCTGTAATCTTTTCGGGGTTTAGGCAACTCCTACTTTCCGACCCTTGTGTGTTCAGGCTACCGGATGCAGGGATCCTACTGTAGTCTGTAACTATGGACTCAATTGCTGCTGCTCATGGCTCCCCTGGAGGGAGACCGTGTTTTTTTTCACAATGGGCTTTCGGTAGCCTGTAGCTGGGGAGTCCCATATGTGAGGACTGACTTCCTGCTTGTTCCCGGAGAAAGCATAGTTGCTCACCTGTAACAGGTGTTCTCTGGGGACAGCAGGAATCAGTCCTTACAACCCTCCCTCCTCCCCTTGGAGTTACTTCTTTACCATCTTTTATTTTGCTGTCTTTTAGCTATGTCATCTGACTGAGCAAGATGACACCTTTGGGCGGGAAGGGGACCACTCGTGTGGTAGCATCTCCCAAAGGCTTTCTTTGAAAGCTGGGGGAATGCTTCTGTGAGGGCTCTGTTGGTGCCAATGTCACCCATTTGTGAGGACTGATTCCTGCTGTCCCCAGAGAACACCTGTTACAGGTGAGTAACTACGCTTTCTCTGTAAGACGAGCAGGGCAGTGCAGGCACACTTGGTGGCGATGTCATTTCAACAAAGCCTGTGTGCCCAGGGCCTCCCTCTAGCAATGAGAAGAGTGTGGGCTTTTTTAGATTTCTCTGCGCCGCCTTGATCCACAAACTGCCACCCTTGCCAATGCTGCCTTCTCACATACTTTTGCCATCCACTCCATCTGACCAGCAGGTGGAAAGCGAAACTTCTATTGTGTTGTCCTTCTCCCATTAGTCTGAGGTTTGATTACATGTTGCCAGCAGATACCATGAGACTACAAGACCCCATTCATTCAGTATTTGGAGTGAATTTGGTTGGTGGAGGAGGCAGGCCTGGCTTTAAATGCTGCTGTCTTGTCGCTTGCAATTAGAAGGTATGAGGGGAAGCATCTCACTACACTATTGCTGCTAGATAATTGAATTGAAAATACTGCGGCATATCAGGGTTCATGTTTTGAAGCACTGCTATAAGTTATACAAGACTACAAAATGTAATGCTTCTTTTTCCATAACTTTTTTTTTGCAAATTTCAGTGATAGTGTTACAAGAGGAACTTGCCATTTAACAACAAAATTATTTAAGAATGTTTAAATTGTGGAGGTTTCCAAAGTTATTCAAAATTTATCTTTTTTATCATTCGGTATAAAAGAAACCTGAATTGCCTGGTACATGTAGTTGAGAGAAAATTAAATTCTTTAAAGAGAACTTATGTATTTGCCATTAGCATTTGCACATGTACTAATGCATTAAAGAACAAATATTGCAGAAAACTAACAATGACAAGATTCAAGTTTCAGGCAAAAAAGACAGAAACCTTGGAAGTCAATTATCTTTTGTAGTTAGAAAATAACACACTTTCTGTTAAAGGATTTCATACCCTGCCACTTCAGGGGTTTAAAAAATATAGAAAAACTGTGCAAATGGAAACGTGCACTGAAATCTTATTGTATGGATTTTTCCTGATTCTTAGTTTTTGCTTGTTCAAGCAAATGTTTTTTTATGGATTTTTGCACAAGGTTTTGCTTGCAGTTTGTTCTATGTATTCTTTGCCAGCAAGCAGGATGGATCAGCCCCACAAATAAGTTATGCCAGCACCATTAGATGATGTGGGCTAACTCAAAGCACAGAATGTCCCAGAAGGTTTTTCTGAGCATGCATGTATGGGCATTTTCATACATTTCCGACCTCCATGAAATCTCTCAATTTTTGTTCCTCCATTCTTGCAATCCTACATGATTCTTGTGCTCTTTTTAAGCTCCTGGGAGGATTTTTAATTGCTTGTATTTTATTTTTTTATCCTCCTGCAGTCCTTGGATCCCATTGGTATTCCAATTTCAAAAAAATTGTAGGGTGGCTTTTTTTTTTTTTTTGTGGCCCTATTTTTCCCAGTGTTGGATAGACTGGTAAGCGAGTTTAAACAATGTCCCGTCTGTGGATGGAGAAGGTGTATTACCAATCTCGGGTAGCAAAAACAAATCACTATTTCAATGGCAGGAAGAATTTTACCAACTTGGCAATCTGTTGAGTCTTGGGAAGAGTCCCCATCTTTCTCTGGAACGGATAAGTCTATGGGGATCCCCTATGATTCTTTGTCACCTCATTACCAGAGGATTTGACTCTTCCCAAATTCCTTTTCAAGATGATTTCTCTTTTCAGGAGGAAATAGAACGGAGAACCGGTATATTTGTACTCTTAATTGATGCCTCAAAACTGATTACTGTCTTTCTAACAGGATGAAGTTCTCACATCCAGGTGACATCAACAAAGGAGCTATCATATGGGAGCATTTCTCAGCCCCTCCTAGAAGCTTTTGGAAAGCTTCACCATGCTTATATATGTTGTCTTGCCTGCAGTTGTGGCTCCATTTCTCTTCAGTCCTTTTTTGCCTTGGGGCTGGTTAGATGCCAGTCCAAGTCTGCATCCTCAAAGTACCTTGTATGAGTTTTCACAACTTTAGACCTTGATTTTTGGGTCTTTTTTTCTTCTGCCCTGCTGTTGTGTGCTAGTTAGTGTCCTGTTTTCCCTAGTAGTATCCTTGTGGGGTTTTTTCTGAACAATTTTCAAGTTTTCTGTTTGTTGAACTGCTGCTTGCCTGCTTAGGCTACAGGTGATCCGGTTGTATTCCTTCCCTTTCCCCCCCCCCCCATCCTGATTTTGTGGCAGCTATTTTTCTGGCTGGGATGCGCCAAAAACTCACCAGTGGTTTAAAAAGTGTTCTAAGACCATATCCCTCACAGAATACCCATGACTGGTGCATAAGGTGCTTGGGGGCCCAACCATAAGCCACTTTCTTGTGATTTTTATTTGTGAATGATATGAGGCCTTTAGGGCTGGGGAAAAGCAGCGCAAACTGATTTTTAGCGCTGAAGTCTGATCCATTGATTTTTGCAGCATCAGTTCAGTGGCTTCACAGGTTGCACCAGATGCTGGCAAGAGATCTGTATCAAGGGGTCATTGAACTTCCTTGAAATCAAGCATCCATAGGTCACCTAAACATCAGTCATCCACTAATGCTTCTTTGAAGATGAGAGGGGGATATGTCCTTGACTTAGCGGTATCGAGGGTTAAGGACACCAAGCATCAGGCGGAGGCTACAGTTCAGAGGTTCATCAGAGCAATGATACCGAAAGTGACAAGAGCTTACAGATGCAATCCTCCAAGCAGCCCCAATGAGAGGAGTTTTCATCTACACCATCTGAGAGACAGCGACAGCCTTCACAAAACAGACTAGCCTGCAGACTTAAACCCTGACAGACTCCAGGAAAATGGGCCAATACTGCTGAGCCCCCCCATGCCTTTGGAGATGGCAGCCATGGAGAAATGGCTTCTGAATGTATCAACAGAATAATGATGCTGTTCACCAAGGGCGAGCTTGACACTCCTATGGCATCGAGCAGAGTGCATCAAGACATCGATCCCATCCTCAGAAGACATCTGCCTGTAGTAGAGCTATCTACATCAGGGTATCTGACAGGCCAATGTCACGCTCTAGTGCTCTTTTGAGACCTGGAAAGTTATTGATGTATCAGTGCTCCTAAAGAATCTCCAGATCTCCAAGAGAATGGAGAGCTATCTATGCAGACACTCAGATATCCTTTGAGTACAATTCCAAGAGATTCAGACCACTGTCTGAATACCTATCTGAGGATAGATCTCCAGAACTCGAGTCAGACACTTCTCATGAGATCGGTAAGTTTCCTCTTGAGAAATGGTCTCTTGATTTTGTCAGGGACATGACTAAGGCCCACTCCATTTTCTTTGGAGATGGAAAAGGAGCCCAGGACTGAAGAATTGGATGTTCCCCAATATTCTGTTGCTCCCAAGGAGGTAGCGACAGAGTTCGTACGCTGCATCCTGCAGATGAGAATGTGGGTGACCCCTTCTCTGTATTTCTGTTAACCAGAAGGTTGATTCCGAGTCCAGAGGACTTTTGGATACGAAAGGTTCCAGCTACTCTATGGTCATTGAATTCACCCTCAAAAGCCCAAGAGTTCCAAATCACATTCCTTGGCACCACTTGGGAGGGAGGCATGGACATTGAATTCTTTTGGGATGAAAATGTTTGAGTACCATGCCATTGTCCCATGTGGCATCCTATCAGCTTTACATGGGCATACACTATGGAACATCATACAAAGCATTTACAATATGTATGCTTTTCTGTTTCCAGAGAAATTCAAGCTGTATCATTTTTTAATGAGCCAAGGGAAGGCATGCGGGAAGTACATTGTCCAAGCAACACATGTTTGATACAGCATTGAGGGCTTCCTCTGAGTATTGGTGGCCAGAGACTCTCATGGCTTCAGGCCTCAAACATGCAGCCAAGTGTTCAGAAACAGCTTGCTGCCATGCCATGCAATAGAGACTATATTTCCGGACATCAAGTTCAAGAAGATGCTACCATGATCAAGCAGCACCCTGACACACTCTGAACACTCTCCAGATGCACCTACAACCCAGCATTCTCTGCTAGGAGGTTTTACAGCAGGGGTCAAAGGATATCTTACTATTCTCCAGGAACAAGCAGGAAGTTGGTCCTCATATATGGGAGATGTCAGCACCGATGAAACATTTATGGAAGCATCTTTCCAGCTTTCAAGGAGAACCTTTGGGAGGTGCCATCACACATGCATGATCCCCTTCCCGCCCAAGGGTGTCATCTTACTCAGTCTCCTTTTTTCCGCGGAGCCCAACAGACGTCCATCTTAATCCCCCAGAAAAAGTTGATTTTATTGAGCACAAAAATCTTATTTTCTTTAGCCGGTTGTATGGGTCCCTTTCCCGCCTCTGAGCTCGCTTGCCCTGGCATAGAGTCTCGGACCCGTTCTAGGATTTTTTTTCCCCAACACGGTTCGTGCCTTTTTTCATCCGCTGGCCACGTTGAGGGTCTTCAACCTCACTGGGTACTACCCCCCCCCCCCCAGGGCCAGTGGGTTCAAAAAGTGATCAACCTGCAAAACATCTCTCTCACTGATACACATGATTCTAGGGGCTGATCATGACCCGGAGGTCTGTGCCCTGTGTAAAAAGATGTCCACGATGACCATCCAGCGTCATCAGCAGAAGAAAGACATCTTCCACGGGTCAGACTTTGCCCTGGTATCATAGAAAAATGACAACAGAAAGACCACATGGCTTATCTAGTCTGTCCTTCCATATCAACAACTACAACAGTCCCCTTTTTTCCTTTAGAGATCCTCTGTGTTTGCCCCATGCTTTTTTTGAATTCAGATACTGTCCTCATTCTCTACCACCTCTACTGGGAGACTATTCCACGGATCCACCACTTGTTCCGTAAAGAAATATTTCTGCATATCACTCCTGAATCTATCCCCTTTCACCCTCATCCAATGTCCCCTCGTAGCAGAACTTGCTTTCAATTGAAAGAGGCTCTCTCCCCACCTGTGCATTTATGCCACGGAGGTATTTAAACATCTCAATCATATTACTTCTATCCCACCTTTCCTCTAAGTTGTGCATATTAAGATCCTTAAGGTTGTCCTTATATGCTTTATAATGAAGACCACTAACCATTTTAATAGCCACCCTCTGTACTGACTCCATCCTGTTTATATCCTTTTGAAGGTGCGGTCTCCAGAATTGCACACTATTCCAAATGAGGTTGCACCAAAGACTTATACAGAGGCACTATCACCTCCTTTTTTCTGCTAGCCATTCCTCTCCATATGCACCCAAGCATCCTTCTAGCTTTTGCCGTCACCTTTTCTACATGTTTAGCTACTTTAAGATCATCAGACACAACCATGCCTAGGTCCTGCTGCTCTTTAGCCTCTATACTATATTGCTTCCTTGGATTGCTGCAGCCCAAATGCATGACCTTACATTTCTTAACATTAAATACCAGCTTCCAAATTCTAGACCATTCTTCAAGCTTAGCTAGATCCCTCCTCAAGTTATCTACACCTTCCTGGGTGTCTACTCTATTGCAGATTTTGGTATCATCCGCAAAGTGGCAAACCTTACCCGACAGCCCTTCTGCTATATCATTAACAAAAATGCTAAAAAGAATCAGACCAAGGACAGATCCCTGAGACACACAACTGGTAACTTCGTTTTCCTCAGAGTGAGCTCCATTTATCTGTACTCTTTGTCGCCTCCCACTCAACCAATTTCTTACCCAAGCAGTAACTTTAGGGTCCATCCCTATGGTGCTCAGTTTGTTTATAAGTCGCCTGTGAGGAACGGTGTCAATTGCTTTACTGAAATCTAAATACACCACATCTAGGGTTCTCCCTCGGTCCAAGTCCCTGGTCACCCAGTCAAAGAAATCAATCAGATTTGTCTGCCAAGACATACCTCTAGTGAATCCATGCTGCCTTGGATCTTGTAATCCCCTGGACTCCAGAAACCTCACTATTTTCTCTTTCAGCAACGTTTCCAATAATTTACTTGCCACCGAAGTTAAACTAACCGGCCTGTAGTTTTCAAACACATCCTTCTGCTTTTGTGTAAAGGCACCACATGCAAGGACAGCCGCTACTGGCCTGGTAGCCTCGCACTCTAAGGCCCCACATGGGCCCTCAGTCGCGTAAAGCCCCCATGGTGCCTGATGGGTCTGCAGACACTCTGACAAAGGTTCCCTGGGATGGGAACACAAAAAAAAGACATCCTCAAGGACCTCATCCTTGGGACTCTGACAGGCCAGACAAGCCCTGCACCAGGTTCCACAGCCTGTGAAGAGAACCCAAAGAGTTAGTGGGAGCAGCCAGCGAAGGTTCCCCGAAGTGATACGGGGGCCTCCGGTGACAGGTCCCAAACCCCTGAGGCCTGTTCGATTGTGGACTCCCTCTCCTCACCGACGCTGGATCCGATGACCCCAATGTCTGTGTCGAAGGCTGCAACTACCAAGTGGGGAAGCCAGGATGATGGTGCTGGAGCAATATTACTGCCTTCCTCGTCACACAGCAGGCACTGATGCCTGGCCCCACTGGTGCACCGGCCGAGACCTCGAGAAAGATTCAGATTTATTGGTGACTGGGAAAACACATGGACCAACAAGAACCTATATTGTGCTGATGGACTACACCTCGCTGTCGCAGGGAAAAGAATCCTACGTGAAAAATTCAGGCAGTATGTCTATTTGCATTTAAGCTAGAAGAAGGGGGTGACGGACAGGGAAGGTCAAGTTCTGGACGTCGTCCCCTGCAAAAGCAGAACAACAGAAACAACTACACTTCTAAACACATCAAAAGCAACTGGGAAGAAGTGGGTAGAATAAAATCAATGCAAAATACACACAAGCCAGTTAAATGCTGGAAAGCAATGAGCACAAATGCTCGAAGCTTAGCCAACAAACTTCTGGACCTGGAAGCCCTAATGGTGGAAAAGGACTTGGACATTGTGGCCATTACAGAAACATGGTTTAATGAATCGCATGATTGGGATATAGCCATACCTGGCTATAATCTATTCAGAAGAGACAGAGAAAATCAAAGGGGGGGGGGGGAGTAGCCTTGTATGTCAAAAGCAATATCGCTATGGGGGCGACATGTGCCCCCCTCAATAACGAATTTTTATATGGGAGCATTTGAACGGAGTTGGTTATCACAGTCCCCTTTTTCAGAACATTTGTTGATATGGCGGAGATTTATTGATGACGTTTTTGTATTGTGGAGAGGCCCGTTAGACAGATTAATGGAATTTTTTACATGGCTGAATGAACGAGATGTCAACATACAGTTCACCCATAATTATCATATGAATGATATTAATTATTTGGATGTACATATTAAGAGAGGACAAGATCAGTGGCATACAACAGTATTCCGGAAATCTACCGATAGGAACACATTCCTTCACTACCAAAGTAAACATCCGCAAAGACTTAAAAATTCCCTCCCCTTTTCACAATTCCTACGCTTTAGGCGAAACTGTTCTGATACTGGTAGCTATAAACAACAGGGTAACATGTTGAAAAGGGAATTTGAGGAGAGAGGCTATCCTAGAGAGCTAGTTCAGCAAGCTTATCGTCGGGCACTTTACAATCATCGAGGGGGGTTGTTGACAATGAAGCCCAAAGATGAGACACGATTAGAAGGAGATACAGTTAATTTAATTACATCTTACTCTCCGATGAGTAAACACATACAGAAAGTGCTATATAAACATCGGAATGTACTAGCTATAGTCCCGGGACTACAAGATAAACGGATCAGATGTGTTTGGAAAAGGGGAAGAAATTTAAAAGAGTATCTCAGCCCCACGGTACTTCCCCCAGTTAATAATACTGGGCAGGACGGGGGACATAAGAGATGTGGTGAATGTGACGTTTGTGCAGTGATGTCAGAACAGACCCGATTTGCTTATGGTCGCAGTTATGATTTGAGGACTAACACTAATTGTGCTTCTGAAGCTGTAGTATATTGTCTCCAATGTCCGTGCAGCATGATATACATAGGCAAGACTATGCGCTCTTTACGAACCAGAGTACGGGAACATCGTAGCCGTCTTAAATGTCGTAGATTAGAGGCTCCCATTGTAGAACATTGTTTGGCTCAGGGACATACTTTTGAGCAGTTGAGTTGTTTTGCTATAGAGCGTGTATTACATCCACATGGGGGACGCACATTAGATGAAACACTTCTCATGAAGGAACAACAATGGATATATAGGTTAAACACAGTAGCTCCGGAGGGCTTAAATCTGGCAATAGATTGGCAGGTATGTACATGATATACACTGTACAGGATGATGATAGCGGAAGGCTTTAACAAAGGGGACAGTTAAATTCAATACAGTTGCCTTTGACCTTAAGATACAGGGTTGGAGGGGTTTTCATATACAGAACTGTTTAAATACCTATGTATAATGACGGCGAGCTGTTTTTATATCGGAAGGGAGCAAAATTCTTGATAGTTCAATCGAACATATAGAGAGTATAAGGTGGCCCAATGAGTTAATTGGGATCATGGTTGAATGAAGACAATTTCGCGCTGGAAGATAGTAGTAGGGGTTTAAATAGGGGAGGAGAGTTCCACCCCGCATGCGCGGCGTCTCTTTGAGACTTTGGAGTTATTCTTTGACATCAGTATGGGACGTGGGCAGCATCACACATTGTAAGTTTATGTTAAAGTAGAGGGTTTTAAGTGGAATGAGTATTAATAATTTGGTGTGAGGGATAGTTTTTTAGAGTTTTTGTGTATTTTTAGGTTTGGGGAAGGATCTCCTGAAGAAAACTAGTTTGAAACGCCGGTAAGGCGCCATAGCAGAGCGTCGGGATCCAGTTCACCAGCACTGTTCTTAAGGCTGTGAATAAGGGCTGCGGTTTTAAGTTAAGTTATATTTTAAAAGTAATACAGCACCTGCATCCATAAAACACCTGATATATAAGAAACACTGGGGTCATTGATGTGAACGACAGCACCGAGTGAAAGGACGCGGGTCCTAAATGAGTGCTTATCGAATCTGAGACCTAGAAACAGTGTTAATATAGCAAGCATTGTAACTCATTCTTGAGTTGGGATTGGACGAATTCTTTAAATACAGCAGTAACTCGTCCAGGAGATTAGACCTAACTGGTTGTATCAAAAGCAATATCAAAGCTACTGAAATGCAGGGTGCATGGGGAAAAGAAGAAGTGCTCTGGATCATGTTGGAAAGAGGAGATGACACTGTCATCCATACTGCTGTAATCTACAGACCTCTGACTCAAATTGAAGAGAGAGATAACGAATTGATTATACATATTGCCAAGATAGCAACAAAGGGGGAAAAGATCATATTGGGTGACTTTAATCTGCCCGATGTGGGTTGGATTACAACTGCAAATCTGGAAAGAAGCAAAAAAAATTGTGGATGCTATCCAAGATGCGTTACTTGGACAAATGGTGATGGAACCAACCAGGGAAAGCTCAACGCTGGATTTGGTGCTCACCAACAGTGATAGTGTGTCTAATGTCTGGGTGAGTGCCCCTGTGAGCAACAGTGATCATCACACGGTGTGGTTTGAGATAAAAGCCAAGGTGCAATCCAATCATAGCAAGCTCAAAGCCCTAAACTTCAAAAACACTGACTTCAATAAAATGGCCGAGTACCTAAAGGAGGAGCTGACAGGATGGAAGGGGATAAGGGAAGTGGAACTGCAATGGGCTAAACTAAAAGGGGCAACAGATAAATATGTAAGAAAAGTAAATAAAAACAAGGGGAGAAGGAAACCTAATTGGTTTTCTAAAGAAGTGGCTGCTCAAATAAGGGCAAAAAACACAGCTTTCACAAAATTCAAAAGCTTGCAAACAGAAGAACACATAAATGAATACAGGATCAAACTCAAGGAGACACAAATAAATAAGGATAGCAAAATCAAAGGCAGAAGAAAAGATGGTTAAAGATGTTAAGTGCGGCAACAAAACTTTCTTCAGGTATATTCGGGAAAGGAAGACTATCAGAGGTGGAATTGCAGGATTCAGAAGTGCTGTAAACAGACTCGTGGAAAATGACATTGATAAGTGAAATTAATAAACAAATACTTCTGCTCTGTTTTTACTAAAGAAAATACTGGAGAAGGACCACCTGTGACTCCCAAATATAAAAATGGGAATGAGGTAGATACCACACCATTCAGAGAGGATGAGGTTTTAGAACAACTTGCAAAACTGAAAGTGGACAAGGCCATGGGAACGGATGGGATATATCCCAGGATACTGAAAGAGCTCAGAGAGGTTCTTGCAGAGCCGTTAAAGGATGTTTTCAACAGATCCCTTGGAAACAGGAGAGGTTCCTCAGGACTGGAGAATGGCTGACGTCATACCTCTACACAATAAGTAGTGACAGGGAAGAAGTGTCAAACTACAGGCCCATGAGCCTTACATCAGTGGCAGGAAAAGTAATGGAGATGCTCCTGAAAGAGCGAATAGTGAACTTTCTCAAAACCAGCGGGTTACAGGATCCGAGGCAACATGGTTTTACCGAGGGACAATCTTGCCAGACAAATCTCATTGAGTTCTTTGACTGGGTGACCAGAGAACTGGATCAAGGACACGCGATGGATGTCATCTACCTGAATTTCAGCAAAGCCTTTGATACTGTCCCTCATAGGAGGCTTATCAATAAACTCAGTAGTTTGGGGATGGGTCCCAGGGTGGTAAACTGGATCAGAAATTGGTTGACTGACAGACAACTGAAGGTGATGATAAATGGAGCTCACTCGGGTGAAAGGAAGGTGATAGCGGGGTGCCTCAGGGTTCGGTCCTAGGCCCGGCACTGTTCAATGTATTTGTGAGTGATATTGCTGAAGGACTGAATGGAAAAGTCTGTCTTTTTGCAGATGACACGAAAATTTGCAACAGAGTGGACTCCCCCGAGGGAGTGCTTAACATGAGGAGGGATCTGCAAAAGCTGGAGGAATGGTCTGATGCTTGGCAATTAAGATTTAATGTAAAGAAGTGCAGTGTCATGCACTTGGGTAGCGGAAATCCAAGGGAAATGTACACGATAGGGGGCGAGAGGTTGGTGTGCATGGAGCAGGAGAAAGACCTCGGTGTGATTATTTCCGTAGATCTCAAGGTGGCAAAACAGTGTGACAAGGCAGTGGCGAAAGCCAGGAGGATGTTGGGCTGCATTCGAAGAGGAATTACCAGCAGAAAGGAAGAGGTACTAGTACCACTGTAAAAGTCTCTGGTGAGGCCTCACTTGGAATACTGTGTTCAGTTTTGGAGACCGTATCTTGTAAAGGATGTAAAAAGAATAGAAGCTGTTCAGAGTAAGGCGACCAAAATGATTTGGAGCCTGTGTCAGAAGCTTTATGAGGAGAGACTTGAAGACCTAAATATGTACACTTTGGAGGAGATGAGGGATGGGGAGATATAATTCAGACCTTTAAATACGTAAAGAGAAATAATGAACAAACAAACCTCTTCCAGAGACAGGGAAGCTGTAAAACTAGAGGGCATGACATGAAGCTGCAAGGTGGTAAATTGAAAGGTAATGTCAGGAAATACTTTTTTACTGAAAAGGTGGTGGGTGCTTGGAATGCCCTCCTGATGGAGGTGGTGGGGACAAACACAGTGATGGCATTCAAAGTTGCCTGGGACAGACACTGTGGATCACTTTACAGCAACAAGATTAAATCAAAATAAACTGAACCATCTAATTTCTCAACAAATAAGGGTATCCTACATGGAGCGATGGGGGGGGGAGGAGGGTTAGGTTCACCCCTAAACAAACAAAGAAATGAAGACATGGGGAGGGGTGCACCTGCTCCTGGTGGGTGCACCACTAAGCAAAGACATGGGTAAGGGTGCACCTACTCCTGTCATATTGCTGGGCAGACTAGATGAACCATACTGGTCTTTATCTGCCGTCATTTACTATGTTACTATGACCTTGCTCTCGAGGATCTTCTGGACCACTGAGCTGATCCTCGTGAGCCTGGAGCCTTGAGTCGATCCTCAGCAAGGGTCTCCTATCTCGCTCCCGTTCCTCGGGAGTGAGATCCTTCCCGGTGAGCACTTATGGCTCTGGCCAACAAGCTGTCATGGGTCACTAAGGTCCCAATCTGGGTCCTGCACCCCAGGCGCCATCGGTTGTCATGTTCTTGACCAACTACTCCAACTGGGAGTCTGAGAACAAGGCATTCCCGGAGATGCGGAAGCACCACAACCTCCCATTGGACCATCTCCCCCAATGCCGTGGCACCTTTCCCTGCCTGAGGACACATCGTTCTTCGAGTTAGTTTGAGACATGGTGAGAGCCTTGTCCCTCACCAGAGTCAGATGAGGACTCTCGCATGGAGGAACTTGAAATTTTCCAATATGAGGCCCCTCCCAAGGTTCCTGTCCCCGCCATCCTTGGGCAGCTCCTCTTCCATATGTAGGAAACACCGGCGTCAGTACTCATAGTTCGCTGGACTCTGTACATGGTGGCGAGATGTCAGCTGGGCCCTGGCTTCCGGAAGTCACAACTCCTAAACACTTCCATGGTGGTGAAGTCGACTATGCGCTGGCAAAAGAGCCTGAAGACTCACTCCTCTGTGCCTGTGGGCACGGCGTTCCATGCCCTCAACCGTAAATGCTACCAGCTTGATGCTGGGTTGCCGTATCCAAGCCTACCAATTGTATGTCAACATGTATCTCTGGGACCTGGCAAAGGAACTCAAGGGTTTCTTGATGGGCCTCGGAGGGGATCACCTCCAGCCATTCCAGACCCTCACGAAGTGTGTCGGGAAGTGCTCAAAGTACATGTCCCGGGCTGCCTTCAATGGCTTTGAATCAAATGTGAGGGTAGCCGCTATGGGCATTGGTGCTCCAAGCAGTGGGTCCAGGAGAAGCTCCTCTATATCCCCTGCCTCTGTGAAAACCTATTCGGTAAACTGATGGAGAAAAAGGCAGTGGAGATCGAGACAGAGTTCCTCACGAGGTCTCTGCTCTCCAGAAAGACCTCCACCCTTCCTAAGAAGAAGCCATCGGGGAAGAGCCCCCCCCCCTTCAGAGAGAGGCTACCCACAATACCAGGCCCCACAACAGGATCACCAGGGTAAGGGAGCAAGCCAAGGCCCTCGAAAGCCTAAGGGCTCCAAGCCCCAGACCTCAGCTTCTGCTCAGCCAGGGATGAGGTTTTGACTCCCTGAGCATAGCCTCTTCACTGTTGGAGCAGCTGCCAACCAGGGGGGGGGGGGGTACATCTAGTTCATTTTGCCCATCGATGGCCTGCCATCACCACTGACTCATGGGCGCACTCCAGGTAGTCATGGAAGGCTATTTCCTTCACCTGGACCAGACACTTCTACCCCTTCTTCCCAGGAGAGCTCCCTCGGATTCCTCTACACCACGCCCTGCTATTGCAGGAACTCGCAAGCCACCTCATGGATAGAGCTGTGGAGCCAGTACCCCACCACCTCCGGGGCAGGGGGTTCTACTCCCGATACTTTCTGTTTCCAAAAAGAACAGGAGGCCTAAGGCCTACTCTGAACTTGTGAAACCCAAACAAGTTCCTGGTGCGGGAGATGTTCAAGATGCTCTCCCTTGGAACATTGCTGCCCTACCTCCAAGCAGGGAGATTGGTTATGCTCCTTGGACCTAAAGGATGCTTATACCCACATCCTCATTCATCCCAGCCACAAGCAGTACCTAAGATTCATGGTCAGGGGCAACCACTACCAGTACAGAGTACTACCCTTCGGGGTCTAGCCTCCGCACCAAGTCTTCACCAAATGTCTAGCAGTGGTGGCTGCCTACCTCAGTCTCCAAGGGGCCTTCGTC
The DNA here is from genome assembly GCA_033557465.1 of Ichthyophis bannanicus. Lineage (NCBI taxonomy): Eukaryota > Metazoa > Chordata > Amphibia > Gymnophiona > Ichthyophiidae > Ichthyophis > Ichthyophis bannanicus. Next base: position 32,921,307 of record CM066050.1, on the reverse strand, counting down.
TTCCCATATCTTGACAATTGGCTCGTAAAGGAAGACACAGCCACCAAGGTGCAACAGGCCACGGCCCGCACCATCAGTGTCCTACAGTATCTGGGGTTTATGATGAACCACCTGAAGTCCCACCTCACTTCAACACAGGGCTTGGGGTTCAAAGGGGCCTGACTGGAAACTCCTCAGGCCAAGGCCTTTCTCCCCTTGGACAGGGCAGGCCACCTTGTGGCTCTAGCCACCGAGGTGCAACACTGCCATGCAGTGTCAGCACAGTCCATGCTCTGCCTGCTGGGCCACATGGCATCCACAGTCCCATGTGTTTCCCAATGCCCATCTTCACACATGGGTGACCCAGTGGTGCCTCTGCTCCCAATGGACACAGGCAGACTCTGGGACAAACTCAGTGTCCCACAAGCTAGCAGAGTCACTCAACTGGTGGCAGGCCACACAGCACCTGCAAGAGGGCATACCCTTCCAGTACCAAATGATATAGTATTGTAAACCGCTCTAATGCTTCGGCCTGAGCGGTATATCAAATGTAATAAACCATAACTATAAATCCCCAGAGGGTCCTTACCACAGATGCCTCCTTACTGGGCTGGGGTGCCTATTATGAGGAACTTTGCATGCAGTGCAACTGGTCCCTGGCAGAGAGCCAGCAGCAGATCAACCAGCTGGAGCTCAGGGCCATTTTCCTGGTGATCAGGGCCTTTCACCACCGCTTGCAGCACTAGTCAGTGCTGATCCAAACGGACAACCAGGTCGGGATGTTCTGCCTGAACAAACAAGGAGGCACAGGATCTTACTGGCTCTGCCAGGAGGCAGCCCTCTGCTCACATGTGATCAGTCAGGGAATGCTCCTTAGGACAGTATACCTTCTGGGCCAGGACATTGCTCTAGCGGACAGACTGAGCAGGGTCCTTCAGCTGCACAAATGGCAACTAGACACCAGGGTGCACAACGGCTCTTCCGACTGAACCTCTTGGTCAGCCCGGCCAATGCTCAGCTACCCTGTCCGGGGTAGCAGTGGATGCCTTCCTCATTTTGTGGTTGGAGGGCCTCCTGTACGCCTTCCCTCCCACGCCACTAATCACCCAGACCCTCTTCAAGGTCCTATGGGACAAGGCTTCCATGATCCTGGTGGCCCAGGCAGTCTTGGTTCCCCTTGCTGCTCTGCCTCTCGACAGAGCTCCTGGTCCCTCTGGGGACCACCCCTGGGCTACTCACCCAGGAAGAGGGCACCCTTATCCACCCCAACCTGGCATCCTTGATGTTAACAGCATTGCTGCTGAAGAGGTAGCCTTAGAACCCTTCATCCTCCCAAGGGAGGTGGAGGAAGTCAAGTCCACCTCCGTCAGGGTGCAACTGCGTGCGCTTCCGGCACATCATTATTCTGTGGAGGGTAAACGTCTTTCAGCTTAGCCCCTTATTACTTGGTTCATAGAGGGCCTTCTGTTCTCTAAGCCTCCCATCCACCTACCCTGGTGGAATGGGACCTCAACATGGTCTTGACACAGCTCACCAAGCTGCCATTTGAGCCTCTGGCTACCTGCCATATGCGTTACCTCTCATGGAAGGTCTTCTTCCTGGTGGTGCTAACCTCTGCCCTCAAGAGTCGGCGAACTTCAGGCCTTGGTGACCTGAGACACTACACCAGGTTCTGCAAGAACAGGGTCATGCTTTGCACCCAACCCAAATTCCTTCCAAAGGTGGTATCCGTGTTCCACCTCAATCAGGAGGTGGTGCTCTCCACCTTCTTTCCATGGCCATACACCTTCTACTTTCATTGTACCCAGGGCCACTGCAAAGCCTCACAGCATTTCATTTCATACACCCCAGTCGCCTCGGGGAGGCTGTTACCAAGCAGACCCTGTCCACCTGGGTGGCGGACTGCATCGCCTTCGCCCATGATTGGACAGGGCTCTTGTTGGAGTGCCGAGTCACGGCACACACCATCAGGGCTATGGCGACCCTTGTTGCATGCCTGCGCTCTGTCCCTATGACAGACATCTGCCAGGCTGCCACCTGGTCCTCAGTCCACACCTTTTAGCTCATTACGGCCTGGAGAGGGAGTCCTGATGGGACAGCGCCTTCGGCCAGGCTGTACTCCGTAATCTCTTTAGGGTCTAGGCAACTTCTACCTTCCGACCCTTCTGTGTTCAGGCTACCAGAGCTATGGTTCTCCCTGAACTCTGGTGTCCTTAGAGTCTCTCCTCGGACTCGCTTGTGGCTGTTCATGGCTGGGCCGTGTTTTCTACAGGTTCCTGGTAGCCTATAGCTAGGGAGTCCCATATGTGAGGACTGACTTCCTGCTTGTTCCTGGAGAAAGTGTAGTTACTCACCTGTAACAGGTGTTCTCCAGGGACAGCAGGAATCGATCATCACAACCCTCCCTCCTCCCTCTGTGGAGTTGCTGTAATTTTTGCCATCTTTGTCTGCTCTACCTATGTCATCAGACTGAGGTAAGATGGCACCCTTGGGTGGAAGGGGACCACGCATTCATAGTGGCATCTCCCAAAGGCTTTCTTTGAAAGCTGGGGAGATGCTTCTGTGTGGGCTCCGTCGGTGCCAACATCACCTATACATCTAAATTACATCTCACTATTGCTTCCTTCTTCCTGCTAGTCATTCCTCTCCCTGTCCACCCAAGTATCCTTCTGGCTTTCATAGATATCTTTTCTACCTGCTTATCCACCTTAAGATCAGCAGAAGCAATTACCCCTAGGCCCCGCTCTTCTATCATGGATAGAAGTACCTCATCCCCTATAATGTACTGTTCCCTTGGTTTTTTGCAGCCCAAATGCAGATTTGGTAATCTCCAGGAACAAGCAGGAATGTAGTCTTCACATATGGGTACCGTCGGCATCGACGAAGCCTGCGCGGGAATGTTCCCCAGCGTCCCAAAAAGAAAGCTTTTTGGGAGCATCCACCACGCATGCGTGCTGCCTTCCTGCCCAACTACCTCTCTCACTTCAGTTCTTCGTTTTCCGTGGAGCCGACAGAACGTGTCCCCTGTCACCGCAGAAAATCTTCTCTTAAATTTATATTTTTTGTGGTCGCGTCTGTCTTCCATCGACGCCTACCGGTACCACCAGTGCTTTTCTTTCTTTTCTTCTAAAATAAATTAATTTTAGTACTTTCCCAGGGTTTTTTTTCCTCTGCTCTGGTGCTTGGTGCCATTTTGGGCTTTAGGCCTTCTGTTCCCTTATCATGGAAAAACCAGCCACTGGTTTTAAAAAGTGTTCAAAATGTGGTGGTACAATTTCGATTACCGACACCCATGACTGGTGTCTTAAATGTTTAGGTCCTGACCATTGCCCTACAGAGTCTCTCTCCTGCAGGAAGTTGACTAAAAGTAGTCTTCAGAATTGAGCAAATCAACTCGGTGCCCTATTTGCTTCAGACACGATGTCTGTTGAATCAATGTCTTCCAGGGCTTCTCCTTCTTCCCAGGGATCTCAGGTAACTAAACACAAGTCTTCCAAGACTAGCCGGTCCTCTAAATATCGAGATGCCAAAGGCATTGCCCTCGAAGACACTTCACCGGCTAAACAGCCCTGGCGAGAGTCTTCGGGCTCCAAAGCTTTATCGGGACTCCAGGATGTTCCCGAGGCCTCGACCTCTATGGAACTACTGGTGCCATGCTTGGGGATTGTGGCCTCTTCCTCCGGTACCGGACGCCCCGGCATCTGCAGTAGCGATGGACAAAAGACTCCTCGCTATCGAACGCAGTCTAGCGACTCTTTTAGCTACTTCAGTACCGCTAAAGTCGCTGCAGACGGTTCCGCAGGCACCGGTACCGATGCCAGTGCCCTTGGTACCTGTTTCAACAGGCATGCTTCCCCCAATGCCGAGCCTGGAATCTCTCTCCAGTATGGGGGATCAGGTAGAGACTCATTTTGGTACTGACATCGAGCGGTACCGACGCCATCTGCTTTGGGAGAACCCGGTACTTCCTCCTTTTGAGTCTTCCGATTCTGATGACTCAGATGATTCCACCGGTACCAGAGCTGAACCTTTGCAAGATTCATCTTTCTCCTTAACGCAGAATGTCCCCCCCTGAGGATATGTCTTTTCATGATTTTGTACGTGATATGGCAAAGGGTCTTGCCATTACAGTAGTACCAGAAAAGGAGCCTAGAGCAGAAGAATTGAGAATTCTTCAATATCCTTTGGCTCCAAAGGAGGCAGCTATGCTTCCTATACACCAGATCTTACATGATCTAATGTTAAGAATGTGGGAAGCTCCTTTAACAGTATCTCCACATTCTAGACATCTTGACACTATGTATCAAGTACCACCTTTCCCAGGGTTTCAGAATACTCAGTTACCACATCATTCTATGGTGGTAGAGTCTGCCATGAGGTGGATTAAGAGTGCTAAACGACACTCTTCCAATCCACCAGGTCATGAGTCTAGAACACTGGATGCCTTTGGTTGTCGATGCTTTCAGTCCTCCATGCTATCAGCAAGAATCAGTTCCTATATATTATACATGGGAATGTTTCTTGAGCAGGTTACAAAAGACTTGGAGCTTTTGAACCCTTTTCTTCAAGAGGATAAACGGAGAGATTATTTGGCTTTGGTCAAACATGCTCAAAATGTCTCTAAGTTTATGAATCATGCTACCTTTGACTGTTTTGAATGTATTAGCAGAAATTCTGCTATATCCATAGGAGCATGTCGTATTGCCTGGCTCCAAGCTTTAGACTTGGAGGACTGGGTGCAAGATAAGCTGGGTAACATTCCTTGCACTGGAGAAAATCTCTTTGGCAAGGATTGGCAACTTAAAGCTAATGAAGTTGACACTGATAATACAACTTTAGACAGGTTGTCAAAATCTACAGCTAACCCAGCCAAGAAAATTTTTCAAAAAACCTTTTTTCTCTAAGAAGAAGAAATTCTATCCATCTTCCACCCAGCAAACACATGTTCCCCAGAAGGGGCAACAACAAACTAGACAAAGAAAGACACAAGCTCAGAAGGCTCAGCAGACCCAGCCTCCTCAGGGTCTTTGACTGTTGTCTAGAGAACCTAGCCATTCTTCCTGTTCTAAGCCCAGGACCTTTAAATATTCCAGGCCGTATTTGCCATTTTGCCAAAAGATGGCAACAAATCACTTCAGAAAATTGGACTCTATCTATAGTGAGTCTGGGATACAAGCTTCATTTCCTCAGCTGGCCCCCATCCACGCTAATACAACAGTTCAAATCTCAACCACCGGTCTCAGACCTGTTGTGGCAAGAGGTCACCACTCTTCTGGCTTAAGGGGCTATTTGGAACCTCTTCTAAGTCCCAGCAGGGCACAGGATTCTATTCCCCCTATTTTCTCATTCCAAAGAAGTCAGGGGGACTAAGACCAATCCTGGACCTCAGAGAACTGAACAAATATTTAGTCCGAGAAAGGTTCAAGATGATCGCCCTTGGCACTCTTCTTCCATACCTTCACGAGCAAGATTAGCTATGTTCTCTGGATTTAAGGGATGCTTACATGCATATCCTTATTCATGCAGATCACAGAAAATTCCTTTGATTCCTAGTCAAGGGAAGACATTTTCAATACAGGGTCCTTCCTTTCAGGCTGGCCTCTGCTCCAAGGGTCTTCACAAAATGCATGGCAGTAGTAGCAGCATTTATGAGGACTCTAGGAATTTTTGTCTTCCCTTACTTAGACGATTGGCTCATTTGAGCACGTCAGCTCCAGAGGCAAGTCATGCTCTTTCCTGAGCAATGCAAATACTGCAGTACTTAGGATGGATCATAAACCTTCCAAAGTCCCAGCTCACCCCATCTCAATCCCTCGAGTTTATAGGGCTCGCTTGGACACACAGCAGTCAAAGGCTTTCCTTCCTCAGCCTCGCTGTCTGCGCATCATCGAACTAGCATCTCAAGCAGTGCTACAAACCTTCCTCACTGCTCGACAGATGCTTCGACTTCTAGGACACATGGCATCTACAGTCCTGATTCCTTATGCACGCCTTCATATGCGAGCGGCTCAGTGGACCTTGGCTTCCCAGTGGTCCCAGGCCTCAGGATGCCTGTCAGACAAGATCAGAGTTACTACACGCCTGATTGCGTCTCTGCATTGGTGGCAATCTCTGGAAAACCTTACAGTAGGCTCTCCTTTTCAGCAACCCCTACCTCAGGCTGTCCTGACGACAGATGCATCCAAGTTGGGTTGGGAAGCCCACTTGCGTGATCTGTCCACCCAGGGTCTCTGGACCCCACAGGAGGCTTCTCTTCAAATAAACCTCCTAGACATAAGGGCCATTTCCAATGCTATTCGAGTCTTTTGCTTTCTTCTCGTAAGCAAAACGGTTCTGGTGCAAACAGACAATCAAGTGGCCATGTTTTACCTAAACAAACAAGGCGGAACAGGCTCTCTGAATTATGCAACAAAGCTTTGCAACTGTGGGCCTTTGCCAGAGAGCATCACATTCATTTGTTGGCAGTATACCTTCCAGGCATTCAAAATGTTTGGGCGGACAGGCTCAGTCGAGTCCTGTTGCCACACGAATGGTCTCTCCACTCATATCAACTTGCCCGAGTGTTTCAGGTCTGGGGAATACCAGACATAGACCTCTTTGCAAGTCCACAGAATGCCAAATTTCCCCGGTACTGTTCCAGACTGCCAGCTCAGAATTGTCAGGCGAGGGATGCATTCCTGCTCCATTGGGGCCAGGATTTTCTCTATGCCGTCCCACCAATTCCCCTAATTCCCAAAACCTTATTCAAACTCTAGAGAGACAGAGGTCGCATGATACTCATAGCTCCCTGCTGGCCAAGGCAAACATGGTATCCTCTTCTCTTAAGTCTCTCTCAAGCCACTCCTCTGGAGTTGGGGAGTGCTCCGGATCTTCTGTCCCAGAACAATGGATCCCTACTGCACCCCACTCCCCAGTCCCTTTATCTCAAGGCCTGGCTACTCAAGGCATAGAACTTCAAGATCTAGGCCTTTCACAACAAGTGAAGGATACTCTGGCTTCCAGAAAACCTTCCACAAGGCGTTCTTATGCTTTTAAGTGGAAGAGGTTCTCAATCTGGTGTTCCCAGAGGGGACTTAATCCCCTCTTGGTACCGGTAGAGTCCCTTCTGGACTATCTCCTTCACTTATCAGCTTCTGGTCTCAAGACCAGTTCTGTTAGGGTCCATCTGAGTGCTATTGCTGCATCTCATAAACCCTTTGATGGACAACCAATTTCTTCTCATCATTTTATGCCAAAGGTAGTATCACCTTTTCATTTAAACCAATCGGTTTATCTTCCATCTTCTTTCCTAGGCCTCATGCCTCCAGTGAGGAAAGAAGTCCTCATACCTTAGATTGTAAACAAGCTCTGGCTTTTTATCTTCACAGAACTCAGCCATTTAGAAAGTCTCAGCTTTTTCTGGCTTTTGACTCTAGTCATTTAGGACTCCCAGTCACTAAAAGAACTCTCTCTAAGTGGATTGCAGACTGTATTTCCTTTACTTATCAGAGTAAAGGTATCCCTCTTGAAGGCCATGTCATGGCTCACAATGTTAGAGCCATGGCAGCCTCAACAGCTAATCTTCGGTCAGTTGCTATTGATCAGATCTGCAAAGCAGCAACTTGGGCTTCTGTTCATACTTTCACTGCCCACTATTGTTTGTACAAGGACTCCCATCGGGATGCCTTGTTCGGTCCGGCTGTTCTACAGCATCTCTTCCATTCCTAGATCAACTCCTTCCCACCATCCACTCTTGGATGCCTGAGGTCCCTGGGAGGAAGCATGGCCCATCTTACTTAGATCCGCAACATGCTGGGGTCATCCCTAGGCATTTTTAGCTGGGGTGTCCCCATATGTGAAGACTACATTCCTGCTTGTTCCTGGAGATAGCGTAGTTACTCACCTGTAACAGGTGATCTCCAGGAACAGCAGGAATAAGTCTTCACAACCCACCCACCTCCCTTAGGAGTTGTCTTTCTCTATCCTCTATTTTTCTTCTACTTCTCTCCTTTGGTCTCAGCTTTCAACTCAACTGAAGTGAGAAAGGTAGTTGGGCGGGAAGGCAGCATGCATGCGTGGTGGATGCTCCCAAAAGCTTTCTTTTTGGGATGCTGGGGAGCGTTCCCGCACAGGCTCTGTCAGTGCCGACGGTACCCATATGTGAAGACTTATTCCTGCTGTTCCCAGAGATCACCTGTTACAGGTGAGTAACTACACTTTATCCGCAAAGAGGCAAACCTTGCCCAATAGCCTTTCCACAATAGTTTACAAAAATGTTAAAAATAATTGGATCAAGGACAGATCCCTGCAGCACAGCACTAGTAACATCCTTCTCAGTGTGAGCTCCATTTACTTATACCCTTTGTTGCCTCCTACTCTACCGATTTCTGACTCAGAGGAGTAGCCTAGTGGTTAGAACACTGGCTTGGTAACCAAGCAACCAGGGTTTGATTCCCACTAGTGCTACTTTTGTGGCCTTGGGCGAGTCACTTAACCCTCCATTGCCTTGGAAGGAAGGCCTGGCATCTACATCTGGTGACACTGTCAAGAAAACCCAGGAGCTTCTGGGTTGCCGGAAGTCAGGACTGACTCAGGCACACATTGCATTGCAGTTACTTTAGGGTCCATCCTTAGGTCACCCAATTTATTTAAAAGTCTCCTGTAGGGGAGCAATCTCAAAGGATTTACTGAAATCTAAAGTACACTACATCTTTAGCTCTCCCTCGATCCAACTCTTGGGTCACTTCAAAGGAATTAATGAGATTTGTCTGACAAGACCTACCTCTAGGAAAGCCATGCTGCCTCTGATTCTGTAATCTATTGTATTGCAGAAATCTTACCCCTCTCCCTATTCACCCTCTGTGTGCATGGCTTTACTATTTTAATAGTATTCATTTTTTGTTTTATTTATTTTATTGTAAACCACCTTGCTGTACTGATATGGTGGTATATTGTTTTTTGGGGTATTTTAGTGCCATCAAGTCAGTCTTGACTCATAGCAACCCAGCTACCTCTGGGTTTTCTTGGCAATGTATCAGCAGAAGTAGATTGCCAGCCTTTTCTTCCGAGGCAATGGAGGGTAAAGTGACTTGCTCAAGGTCACAAGGAGTGCCAGTGGGAATTGAACCCTTGATCTTCTGGGTACTAGGCAGTTGCTCTAACCACTAGGCTACTCCTCCACTCCAATATTAAGTTTTAAATAAACTAAACTAATCCCTTTTTAGCAGTGGTTCCATTAGTTTGCTTACCCCAGTTTCCAACCTCATCCTTCCGCTTTTGGGTAAAGGGTCTACATGCCCCCTTCTCTGGGACCACTTCCAACTCTAAAGTGAACAGAGAACAAAAATATTTGTTAAGCAATTCTGCTTTATCTTCCATCAATTACTTCACACATATTCCTCCCCTTCAATCTGACAATATAATTTTTGCACTTCCTCCTCATTAATATACCTGAAAAATGTCACCCCCCCCCCTTTTTTCTGCATTAGCTATTTTTTAATTACTACTATTAGTCCTTTGTACAGTGCTACAAAGCATACACTGTGCTGTACAGACACATAAAAGATGGTTCCTGCTCAGCAGAACTTACTATCTAATCAAGACACGGTACAATAGATGAGAAGGGTACAGTAGTGAAGGGTAATGAGAACAAAGGGTTAAGATCCAAATGCAGCATGAAAGAGGTGAGTCATGAATTTGAAAGATGAAACCTGACAAAGATACAGGTAGGTTGTCCAGGCATAAGGAGCAGCAAGGTGGAAGGATCAAAGTCTGGAATTGGCTGTTGAACAGAAGGGCATTAGAAAAGCAATTCCATTTGTATCTTTGCTTTTGTGACTATTTTCCTAGTTTCTCTGGAAGAGAAGGAAAAACATGGAGGAGTGTGGCAAGCTACCTCATCAAGGTCATATGGTGCATTTCATATGCCTTATAGAAGCTGTGGACATATGAAGAAGAGCTTGAGTGAGGATGTCTGACGTATTTTCAAAATGTCTCGTGCACAAGAGAAAATCTGTTCAGAGAAAAGCTGATAAACTCACTGTTCCACTCTTCAGGCACTCTACAACTACTATGAAATAACCAGCAATACTGTGTCAGAAGTATTACCAAGGAAAATCATGTGATTGGTATTCACAAGTGCGGTAGCAGCAACAACCATCCTAGAAGTCTCACCACAGTGACTAAAGGCAGTTAAGTTTCTGGAGTTTTAATTGAAGAAGAGATGATTTTGAGATTAGTAATGCTCAACAGTGAGTCTTTTTCTTAAAGAACTGACCTCAGGTGAAGGAGAAACAGAAAAACTGAACATGACAGCAGATGGGCGCATTGGACAGGGTGCATGATCTATCTACACTGACTGCTGAGCTCTACTGTACTTCTCTCTCTCTTGGTGATCCCCTGCTTGTCCCATGCTTTCTTGCATTCATATATTATCCTTCCCAACTTTCATTCGTAAGCAGTTGTGTGCCTCCACCACCTTAAATTACTCCTGACTCCTACTCCCGATCCATCTAACCTTTCCTTCAGGATACTCATGTTTGTTTGGATATTTAATTCTGTTCCCATATGTTCTATGATGATAGTTGAATGTTTTAGTAGCTATATTCTGGACCAGTTTCCTCAATTTATTTCCTTTTGCAGGTACAATCTCCAGAATTGTACAGTACCCAGAGATACAGAAACAGTAGTTCTTCCTTTTTCCTGCTGGCTATTCCTCTTCCTATTCAAACTAGGTATTTAAGGTCATAAGCAAGCTAACATCTGCATTTTTACAACCGGCAAAATCAGGTTAAAGAAGATACAGTATCTTTTTCATGGAAATGCAGTGGAGCTTGTACCAAATAAGAAAAATCAGTGGAAAGTTTTACTTCAGGTACTTCTTGATTCCTAAATAATCTGAAGTTATGAAGCTGATATCTATTAGAGTTGAACAAACTCATTCTTTGGGAGAAACACAAGATAGAACCCTGTGTTCTGTACTGCCCTTAATGGGTAAGAACAATAGTCTATGCTCTCTAGATCTCAGGAAAGCATGCGTCCACATTCTGATTTACTGAAGTGACCAGAAGCTTCTGTGTTACATAGTGAATTCAGTTAACGATCATTACAGTATCCTTCCCTCCAGCCTGTTAGGGTCTTCACAAATTGCCATCTGTTTATGAGCCAGTCGTCCTGGCAGACTTACTCCTCTGAAAGCATAGAAGCTTATTGAGAAATTATCATCGGGATGCTGGAGACTCTGGGATTTCAATAAAATGTCCTGACCTGAAGAAGGTGGCTTTAAATTTCAAAAGCTAGTCAAAAAATGTTTTGTTAATCCAATAAGTAATCGTTATTTTCCTTTTTTGTTTTCTCCTTTTATTTAACTACCATTAATGTGGACTGTATAACTCTTTGGTGAGACCTCATTTGGAGTATTGTGTGCAATTCTGGAGACCACACCTTCAAAAGAATATAAACAGAATGGAGTCTGTGCAGAGGGTGGCTACCAAAATAGTCAATGGGTTTTGTCACAAGGCACATGGGGGCAGACTTAAAGATCTCAATATTTGTACTTTGAAGGAAAGGCAGGAAAGAGAAGATATGACAAAGAGTTTTAAATACCCCCATGGCATAAATGCACAGGAGGAGAGCCTCGTTCAATTGAAAGAAAGCTCTGCAATGAGGGGGGCGTAGAATGAAGGTGAAAGGGAGTAATATGTGGAAATATTTCTTTATGGAAAGAGTAGTAGATGCATGGAATAGTCTCCCAGTGGTGTAAGTAGAGACCCAGATGGTATCTGAAGTTAAGAAAGCCTGGGACAAATACAAGATAAAAAAAAAAAGACGATAGTAGTTGGCATGGAAGGACAGGCCATATGGTCTTTTTCTGTCATGTTTCTATTATACTGCTTTACCCAATAGACTATCAGAAATCAAATCTGAAACCTTTGCAACAACTATGATTCATTGGTATTCTTTTGAACACATGAGTGGAGGCCTTTCTGAACAGAGAACAAATGTAATGAATAAACCTTGTCAAAGCAATCACAAATAAGAAGAGGCTCCAGTTCACTTGCTTTCAAAACTATTGCATCACATAGTGGCAACAATCCATGTGACTGCTTATGTATGCCTCCATATGTTATACATTCAGTGGTGCCTCAAATTATGGTTTATTTAGATTTGGCATACCGCCCTTTGTTACATAGACAGAGCTATTTACAATAAAAACAAAAATATCTCTTGTATGAAAAAGGAAAGGAACTCCAGATATTAACAGGATAGAGGAGAAAAGGAAAGAAAAAGATCATAAAGATACCCTCTGGGCAAAAGCCTTCCTCTCTCAGGAGAGGTCAGAACGCCTCAGGGAGTTAGCCACAGAGGTACACAGATGTCGTATGCTACCTGCCCGGCTTCTACTCTGCCTGTTGGGACACATGACCTCCACGGTTCATATGACCCCAAATGCCCGCCTGCACATGAGGGCAGCTCAGTGGTGCCTCCGCTCCCAGTGGACACAAGCCACAGGCAGACTCAGGGACAGAGTGAAAGTGACCTATCAGCTGGTGTACTCCCTCAGATGGTGGCAGATTCCACATTACCTTCGGGCCAGGATGCCCTTCCAGGCACCCACCCCCCAGAAGGTCCTTACAATGGATGCCTCCCTAATGGGCTGCAGAATGCAATGCGAGGGCCTCTAGATGCAAGGCGGCAGGTTAATTGGGGTCCGAGATGCAAATCAACCTGCTAGAGCTCTGGGCAATATTCCTGGCTCGCTGAGCCTTCTGCCACCAGCTGCAGCACCACTCAGTGCTGATCCAGACCGACAATCAGGTTGCAATGTTCTACGTGAACAAATTGAGGTCATACCTTCTCTGCCAGGAGGCGGTAGCCCTCCGCTCTTATGTGGCATGCAGAGGGATGCTCCTAAGGGCGGTTTACCTCCCAGGCCAGGACAGCACCCTGGAGGACAAACTGAGCAGAGTCCTCCAGCTGCACAAGTGGCGCCTGGATCCAGTAGTAGCCTTACTCCTGTTTCATTGCTGGGATGTTCCCTTGATGGACCTGTTTGCCAGTCTGAACAACACGCAGTTGCCTCTATTCTGCTCTAGCCAGCCACACCCATCTCAGGTGGCAGTGGATGTGTTCCTCATCCCGTGGACAGAAGGCTTTCTGTAGCCTTCCCATCGACACCGCTGGTCGCCAAGACTCTATTCAAGATCCAGTGTGACAAAGCATTGCTAATACTGATATGTCCTCAGTGACCCAGGCAGCCCTGGTTCCCACTGTTCCTCTCCCTATCGGCAGTGTTGCCAATTCCCCTTGGCAGAGCAGGGTTCTCTCTTCCACCCCAACATGGGGTCCCTCTCACTCATGACTTGGCTGCTGAAAGGGTAGTGTTAGCCCCCTTCAACCTCCCACGGGATGTGGAGGAGTTTCTTCTGGCCTCTTGTAAGGCCTCCATAAGAAAGGTGTACACCTTCAAGTGGCGCCGATTCTCTGTGTGATGCGTAGACCTGTTCTCCTGCTCAGCACAAGTGGTACTCCATTACCTGCTCCACTTGTCACAGGTGGGACTAAAGTCCAATTTGGTCAGAGTACACTTGAATGCCATTGCAGTGCATCACCATTCCATTGATGGAAAGTCCCTCTCTGCTCATCCCCTTGTATCTCGATTCCTGTGGGGCCTCATGTTATCCAAACCTCCCGTCCACCCTCCAGCGGTGGAATGGGATCTCAATGTGGTGCTCTCACAGCTCACTAAGTCTCCGTTTGAGCCTCTGGCTACCTGCCACCTGTGGTACCTCACTTGGAAGGTTGCCTTTCTGGTAGCACTCACATCAGCTCAGAGTCAGTCAGCTCCAGGCTCTGATAGCAGAGCTGCCCTACATAAGGTTCTACAAGAACAGGATCGTGCTCTGCACACATTCCAAGTTTCTGCCAAAGGTGGTGTCCCCATTCCACCTCAACCAGGAGGTGGTGCTCACCCACCTTCTTTCTGAGGCCTCATGCTAATAGAGCAGAAACCATTCTTCACACTTGGGATTGTAAGAGAGCTCTACAGGGCCATCATCAAGCACCACAGCGAGTAAACAAACTCTGCTTGGATGGCAGACTGCATTACCCTTGCCTATGAGCAAGCAGGGGTCTCACTGAACCAGGTGGTCACGGTGCATTGCATCAGGGCCATAGATACTTCTGTGGCAAAACTGCATTCTGTCCCTGTGACGGAAATCTGCCGGGCCGCCACCTGGTCTTCGATCCATACTTTCACAACTCACTACTGCCTGGAGAAGGAGTCCTGATGGGACAGTGCCCTTGGCCAGGCTGTACTCCATAATCTCTTCAGGGTGTAGGCAACTCCTGCCCTCCGACCCTTCTGTGTTCAGGCTACCGGAGTGCTGGTTCTCAGCGGACACCTGGGTCTTGCAAGAGGCTCTCAATAGGGATTCGACTGCTGCTGGTCATGGCTTGCCCTTTACAGGGCGCTGTAGCATTTATATAGGTTCTCAGTAACCTGTAGCTGGGAAATCCCATATGTGAGGACTGACTTTTGCTTGTTCCCAGAGAAAGCATTGTTACCTGTAACAGGTGTTCTCTGGGGACGGCAGGATTCGGTCCTCACAACCCTCCCTCCCTCCCCTTGGAGTTGCTCCCTTATGGTATTTTCCTTATTAATTTATTGGCAGTCTTAGCTATGTTGTTTGACTGAGGCAAGATGACACCCTTGAGTGGGAAGAGGACCACACGTGTGGTGCATCTCCCAAAGGCTTTCTTTGAAAGCTGGGAGATGCTGCCACTCAGGCTCCGTCGGCACCGACATCACCGATATGTGAGGACTGATTCCTGCTGTCCCTGGAGAACACTTGTTACAGATGAGTAACTATGCTTTCTGAATTGTTTGGAGGAGTTTCATTTGATGATCTAGTGAATTCAAACAGCCAGGCCATGTTCTCACCGGATTCACTTATCCAGCTAGATAATTACATCTCTTCTGTGGTGGAAGAAACATCACAATCTAGTCTTCCATTTCAGTGACAGTATGAGGTACTTTTCACAATAGATGCTTTAAATCAGGGGTCACCAACCTGCGGCCCGCGAGGTCCCTTGGTGCGGCCCGCGAGGCTCTACCCCGGTGCGGCCCGCCAAGGATGCTGCTGAAAGTACCGGCAAATTCATCGACTCCTTCTTCTGCAGCCGCGGCTCCCTGCCCCTTAGGGAACCGCGGCTGTGCTTGTAAAATCATCGCGGAGCCCTTCCTGTCTTGACCGGCTCCGTGCAGCATTGTCCCGCCTCCAAAGGAAGTGGTAAACAACTTCCTTTAGAGGCGGGACAATGCTGCACGGAGCCCGTCAAGACAGGAAGGGCTCCGCGATGATTTTACAAGCACAGCCGCGGTTCCCTAAGAGGCAGGGAGCCGCGGCTGCAGAAGAAGGGAGGGAGCTGACATGGAATAAAAGTACAGGTATGAGCAGTTTTTTTTTTCGCTGGGGGGGGGGGGTGTGCGGCCCGCGAGTCTGCCGGTAGTCGGCTGTGCGGCCCGTGGCCCTCTGGAGGTTGGTGACCCCTGCTTTAAATAATGGGAAGGGGCTCACACGATCTTTCTCTACACTTCATTATTATTGAAAGTACTTACTTACTCCTCAGTAAAATACCACAGCATCTGAAATGAGGTACAACATAAAATCCAAAAAACACAAGCTCTGTATCAATTCTATCTAAATAATCCAAATAACCTCTTATGTGCAATTCAAATCAATATAATCCAAGTATTTACTTCCCTTCCCCTCTTGTAATACCACTAAATTCAATTTTTCATCCCCCACTCCATCACCTCAGTCGTCAATTGGAAGAGTTACTGAAATGGCCATGTGTCAAAAAAAAGTTTATGAAATGTCACCAGCTAGAGGCTAATCATCGCTAAGCCTGTCCAATGCATCTGTTCAATATTGTTTCATGCAGTCTAGGACAGATGCATATGCTGCAGCAGCTGGGGCTTCATACCGTCATGATGTCAGGGTTAAACATAGAAACATCATGACAGAAAAAAAAAAACATGGCCTGTCTAGTCTGCCCTTCCATATCAACCACTACAACAGTCTCATTTTTTCTTTTAGAGATCCTCTGTTTTTGTCCCATGCTTCTCTGAATTCAGGTATTAACATCTCTACAACCTCCACTGGGAGACTATTCCACGGATCCACCAATCTTTCTGTAAAGAAATATTTCCGTATATTACTCCTGAATCTATCCCCTTTCATCCTTATACCATGTCCCCTCATAGCAGAGCTTGCTTTCAATTGAAAGAGGCTCTCCTCCTGTGCATTTATGCCACAGAGTATTTAAACATTTCAATAGTATTACTTCTATCCTGCCTTCCTCTAAGGTGTACATATTAAGATCCTTAAGTTTGTCCTCATATGCTTTATAATGAAGACCACTAACCATTTTGGGAGCCACCCTCTGTGCTGACTCCAGTCTGTTTATATCCTTTTGAAGGTACGGTCTCCAGAATTGCACACAGTACTCCAAATGAGGTCGTACTATTGTGGATCAGGAACTGGTTAAAGGATAGAAAGCAGAGGGTAGGGCTAAATGGCCAATTTTCCAAATGGAGAAAGGTGAATAGTAGAGTACCCCAGGGATCTCTGCTGGGTCTGCTGCTTTTTAACATATTCATAAATGACCTGGAAATGGGAACAGCAAGTGAGGTTATCAAATTTGCAGATGACACAAAACTATTTAAAGTTGTTAAAACCCAGAAGGATTGTGGAAAATTGCAAAAGGATCTTGATAAATTGGAAGATGGCGCATTCAAGTGGCAGATGAATTTTAATGTGGACAAGTGCAAAGTTATGCACCTAGGAAAGAACAACCCAAACTATGATTACATGATGCAAGGTTCCACATTAGGAACCACCACCCAGGAAAAAGATTTAGGCATCATCGTGGATAGCATGTTAAAACCCTCTGCCCTGTGTGCAGCGGCGTCCACGAGAGCAAATAGAATGCTAGGTATGAAAAAAAAAAATGGAATGGAAAATAAAACAAAGGATATTATAATGCCTCTGTATTGTTCCATGGTGCGACTGCACTTTGAATATTGTGTGCAATTCTGGTCGCCGTATCTTAAAAATGATAATAGCATTATTAGAAAAGGTACAGAGAAGAGCCACCAAAATGGTAAAGGGGATGGAAGACTACTCCTATGAAGAGAGGTTACAAAGGCTTGGGCTCTTCAACCTGGAAAAGAGATGCAATTCTGGTCACCATATCTTAAAAAGGATAATAGCATTATTAGAAAAGGTACAGAGAAGAGCCACAAAAATAGTAAAGGGGATGGAAGGATATCCCTATGAAGAGAGGCTCAAAAGGTTCTCCGGGAACAAGCAGGAAGTCAGTCCTCTCATATGGGTGACGTCGGCACCGACAGAGTCCTCGTGGAAGCATCCCCTCAGCTTTCAAAGAAAGCCTTTGAGAGATGCCATCAGGCATGCGTGGTCCCCTTCCTGCCCAAGGGTGCCATCTTACTCAGTCTCCTTTTTTCCGCAGAGCCCTTCAGACGTCTGATTTTCCCCCGGAAAAAGTTGATTTTCTTTTTGTACATGAGTTTTAAACTCGACTCCGGCCTTGCACCAGGTACTCTTCAAACGTACTGTCCTCAGTGCCTCGGCATCGAGTTCGGTTCATTTTTATAGTCTTCGTTCTTTTTTTTTTTCTGGCGCTTTCACGCCCTTGTTTCCCTGCTGGCAGCCTAGAGAGTCTTTGACCTCGCAGGGGTACTTTTTTCCCCCATGGCTACAAGTGGCTTTAAAAAATGTGATTAGTGTTCTAAAATAATGTCCTTAACCGACACACATGACTGCTGCCTCTGTTGCCTCAGGACGGACCACGACCCGGTGGCCTGCAGTTTCTGCAAATGGATGTCCAGCAAGGCCCTGAAGAGCCACCAGCAGAAGCATGATAAGTTCTTCCCTGAATCCCTGGTGCCTCTGAAGGCCAGGGCCTCGTCTGAGGCCCCAACATCTCGGGAGGGGCTTTCCGAACCAGAGTGTCATCGTGGGTCCCCCCTCAAGGGAACACAGGAAGAAAAAGAAACCCTCAAAGGCGGCATCCTTGGATGGTTCCGACCAGCCAGCTGGGAACCTCTCAGGCCCAGTCCCGCAGTCCGAGGTGTCAGAAAAGGAGAGACCTGCCAAGGTCCCCCAGAAGGATCCGGTCGTAGACCGGACTCTGTCTTCAGACACTATCCTCGTCAAGGATTCCCCTTCGGGGGAGCCGGTGTTGAGCCAGAGATCCTCAGGGCCTGTGCCAAAGGCTGTGGACCCTTTTGGCCTTGCGTCCAGAATGGCGGCCCTGGAGCACAGTTGTCTGCCTTCATGGGCCAGCAGCGGGTGCTGTTGTCCAGCACGTCCAGGCCATCTGCCCCGACCACCGGGCATTCAACATCCAAGACATTCCCAGAGGCCGAGCAGATCCTCGGCCGAGGTCATGCTCGGAATCCCATTTGACAGGAGCTTGGTCATCCCCGGCCAGTCTACCGGGTGTTGACCGCAGGGCTTCGGTGACCTCGACGCTCACAGAGCAGCCCGCCTACGAGTCCCAAAGAGGACAGGGGGCCTAAAGCTCATTTTCGACCTGTGCAATCTCAACAGATTCCTGGTGAGGGAGAAATTCAAGATGCTCTCCCTTGGAACATTGCTTCCATACCTCCAGCAGGGAGATAGGCTATGCTCCTTAGACCTCAAGGATGTTTATACCCACATCCTTATCCACCCCAACCACAGGCAGTACCTACGGTTTGTGGTAGGGGGGCAAACACTTTCAATACCGGGTTCTTCCCTTTGGCCTAGCCTCTGCCCCAGGGTCTTCACGAAATGCCTGGCGGTCGTAACCGCCTTCCTCAGGTTCCAAGGGGTCTTATTGTTTCCCTACCTGGATGACTGGCTCATAAGGGGAGGCACAGCAGGCCACTGTACGCACCCATCCAGGTTCTGCAACACTTGGGCTTCATCATAAATTACCCCAAGTCTCACCTCCTCCCGGCACAATGCCTGGAGTTCATCGGGGCAAAGCTCGACACCCTCCAGGCCAAGGCCTTCCTGCCCAAGGAGCAGATCATCTCAGATCTCTGGCTCGAGGCATACAACACTGTCTCTTGGTGCCTGCCCAGCACCTTCTATGTCTCCTTGGGCACATGGCCTCCATAGTCCATGTCACCTCAGATGCTCACCTGCATATGAGGGCGGCACAGTGGTGTCTCCAGAACCAGTGGTCTCAGGCCACAGGCCGCCTCCGGGACAGGGTTGCAGTGACCCACCAATTGGCGGATTCCCTGGTATGGTGGCAGTCGCCCCAGCACCTAGAAGCAGGCATGCCCTTCCAGACTCCCAGCCACTCGAGGGTCCTCACCACAGACGCCTCCCTGCTCGGCTGGGGAGCCCACTGCGGAACCCTTTACACCTAGGGCACCTGGTCGCCAGATGAGAGCGCCCAATAGATCAACCTCCTGGAGCTCCGAGCAATACATATGGCTCTGAGAGTTTTCTGTCACCACCTGTGCCACCAGCCAGTCCTACTCCAGACGGACAACCAGGTGGCAATGTTCTACATCAGAGGTGGGCAATTCCGGTTCTGGAGGGCCGCAGACCAGTCAGGTTTTCATGATATTCATGAGATCTATTTGCATCCACTGCCTTCCATTGTATGGAAATAGGTCCATGAATATTCATTAGGGACATCATGAAAACCTGACTGGTCTGCGGCCCTCCAGGACCAGAATTGCCCACCCCTGTTCTACGTGAACAAATAAGGGGGCACAGGGTTCCGTGTCCTTTGCCAGGAGGCACTGGGTCTCTGTTCGTATGTGATCCAACAGAGTATCCTCCTGAAGCCAGTGTACCTGCTAGGCCAGGACAACCTGCTGGCCGACAGACTCAGCAGGGTTCCCGGGCCGCACTAGTGGCAGCTGGACCCCAGGATAGCCTGCCGACTTTTTCGGCTCTGGCGAACAAGTCCATCACGGGTTCCCCCCAATCTGGACAACTTTCAGTTGCCCCTCTTCTGTTCCCAAATAACTAATTTTATCGTTCTATTATAACTTCTGAGAGATCAGAACACACTCTTCTGACTGGCAGAGAAGGTTTCAGTAAAAAATAACACCTTATACTGCCGGGTTCTCAGCCCAGAGCTTTAGAATGGTGTTTCTTAACATCAATAACCCTCTGTCAGTTGGTGTGCTGATTAAAAATCCTTGAAGACAATTTTTAGCTGTTTAAATGGTAACTTTCTGCATATTGTATCCTGAGAGCAATTCAACATTGAAAATGGTATAATATTCAGCTTCTACGTAATGACAGCTTAAGATCTTCTTCAATTTTCTGTGTCCCAAGCAATTCAACATTGAAAATGGTATAATACTCAGCTTCTACGTAATGACAGCTTAAGGTCTTCTTCAATTTTCTGTGTCCCTCTTCTGTTCCCGGCAGGCCCACCCTTCCAGGGTGGCAGCAGATGTGTTTCTAGTCTCGTGATCGGAAGGCCTCATGTATGCCTTCCATCCGACGCCGCTGATTGCCAAGACCTTGTTCAGGACCCTCTGCAACAGGGCCTCACTTATCCTGATAGCTCCCAGGTGGCCCAGGCAGCCGTAGTTCCTGCTGCAGTTGGCAGTAGAGGCCCCCATCCCCTTGGGCACTGCCTTGGGACTCCTATCTCAGGAGGGGGGCTCTCTTCTACACCCCAACCTGGGATCCCTCTTGTTGACAGCATGGTTGCCGAGAGGGTGACTCTCGCCCACCTCAACCTCCCGGTTGATGTTTAAGACATACTGCTGGCCTCTCGCAAGGCCTCTACTAGGAAAGTGTATGCCCTCAAATGGCGCAGGTTTTCTGTTTGGTGTGACGATCATGGGGCTGATCCCTTCTCCTGCCTGGTGGCTTTGGTTTTGCAGTACCTTCTCCACCTCTCCCAATACGGGCTTCAGTCTAACTCTGTCTGAGTACATCTTTGTGCCCTGGCAGCATACCACCACCACCCGGTGGATGGTAAGCTCCTCTTGGCCCATTTTTTTGGTGACCCGCTTCCTTCGCGGCTTTCTCCTGTCAGAACTCCCGGTTTGCTCTCCGGCAACCAAATGGGACCTTAACGTGGTGTTGGGGCAGCTCACTCTCCCGCCCTTCGAGCCTGTGGCTACCTGCCTCCTTCGCTACCTCTCTTGGAAGGTGGTTTTCCTGGTAGAGGTTACCTCCGCTTGCAGGGTTAGCAAGCTCCAAGCCCTCATGGCAGAGGCACCCTACACCAGGTTCTACAAGAACAGGGTGGTACTTCGCATACACTCCAAGTTTCTACCGAAGGTAGTGTCACCTTCTACCTTAATTAGGAAGTGGTGCTTCCTACCTTCTTCCCAAGACCTCACTCCAGTCGGGCGGAGACGGTCCTTCACTCATTGAGGGCCTGTAAGAGGGCCTTATCCTTCTACAGCCAACACACCCAAGGCCACCGCAAATCTTCTCAGCACCAGCCCTGTCGGCCCCGGGTTTTTGTCTGGTGATTCAGCTACTGGTGGGAGAGCGCCTGGTCCACTTCGCTCCCAGATGAGAGTCTGTCACCTCATACACCTGGGTCCTCCAGGTCATCCGGGAGAGCTACCTCCTCCACCTGGACAAGCTCCCTTCACCTTTCTGCCCCGTGCAGCCTCCTCGGTTCCCCGTGCACCAGGCCTTCTTGGCACAGAAGCTTGCTACCCTCCCCCCTCTCAAAGGTCGTGGGTTCTACTCCCGTTACTTCTCTGTGCCAAAGCAGATGGGTGGTTTCCGACCCATCCTCGATTTAAGAAATCTCACCAAATATCTGGTGCGGGAGAAATTCAAAATGCTCTCCCTTGGCGCCTTGCTGCCCTTCCTCTGACAGGGCGACTGGCTATGCTTCTTGGACCTTCGGGATGCGAACGCTCACATTCTCGTCCATCCCAAACACAGGAAATACCTGCGCTTCAGGGTACAAGGGAACCACTACCAATACAGGGTACTTCCCTTTGGCCTCATTTCTGCCATGCAAGTTGTTACCAAATGCCTTGCAGCGCCCGCAGCCCACCTACAACTGTAGGGTACCTTCATCTACCCTTATCTAGACGACTGGCTCATTATGGGAGGGACGGCTGACGAGGTGCAGCGGGCCACGGCCCTTACCGTCCACCTCCTCGAGCACCTCGGCTTCCTGGTCAATTACCTGAAGTCTCATCTCACTCCATTCCAATCCTTGAGTTCATCAGCATGCACCTTGACACTCAGTGGGCAACAGCCTTCTTTCTTCAGGACAGGGCCGATCACCTCATCGCTCTGGCATCCATGGTCTAATGCAGCAACACCATATTGGCCCGATCTATGTGCCATCTCCTCGGCCATATGGCCTCGACTGTTCATGTTGTTCCCGATGCCCGATTGAACATGCGGTCGGCCACAGTGGTGCCTTCGAGTTCAGTGGTCTCAGGCAACGAGTCATCTCTGAGACACCATCTCGGTCATTCATCAACTGGCTGAGTCCCTTGACTGGTGACTTGACACCCGGAACCTGCTTCGAGGCATGCCATTCCAAGCTCCACAACGCGACATGGTTTTGACCACAGATGCCTCCCATATGTGCTGTGGAGCCCACTGCGGTGACCCAGAGGAGTCCCGGCAGCCGCTCAACCTTCTCGAACTCCAGGCGGTGGTCCTCATCCTCCAGGCGTTCAGGCACCACGTTCGTCATCGGGCAGTGCTTGTCCAGACGGACAATTGGGTGGCAATGTTATATATGAACAAGCAAGGGGGCACTGGCTCTTACAGCATCTGCGTATGTCCCTTTGCGGTTCACCAGGGCATAGCCCTACGGGCCACCTGTCTCCCAGGCCAGGACAATGTCCTGGCAGACAGGCTAAGCTGGCTCCTCCAGCTACACGAGTGGCACCTCTGCCCGCAGATGGCACAGTGGCTGTTCTGGTTTTGGGGGGACTCGTTCCTAAACCTCTTCGCCAGTCCAGTGAATTTGCAGCTCCCACAGTTCTGCAGTCCAGTTCCCCACCCGAACAGGGAAGCCCCTGATGCCTTCCTTCTGTTGTGGACACATGGCCTCCTACATGCATTCCCCCCCCCCCACTCCGCTCATACCACAAACCCTCCTCAAAATACAGTGTGACGGGGCCTCCGCAGCCCTGGTTCCCACTGTTGCTCTACTCTCATCGGAGCCTCAGATTCCCCTTGGCAGCACACCGGGCTTGCTGACGCAGGAGGGGGGGGGATTTGCTACTACATCCGAACTTGAAATCCTTATCCTCACAGCCTGGCAGCTGAATGGGTCACTCTAGCCCTCCTTCATCTCCTAGGGACATACTGCTGGCCTTGCGCAAGGACTCGACTAGGAGGGCTTACGCCTTTAAGTGGCATTGGTTCTTGGTGTGGTGCTCGGAGATATGGGCCGACCCGTTCTTTTGCCCTACCCACTTGGTCCTGCAGTACTTTCTCTATCTCTCGTAGGCGGGCTTTTGAAATCCAACTCGGTCAGGGTCCACCTGAGAACTATCTCAGCTAACCACCATCCCATCAGGGACAGACACCCTCTCGGGTCAACTGCTGTTTTCCTGCTTCATGCGTGGGCTGCTTCTTTCCAAGCCACCTCTGGCGAAGTGGGACCTCGATGTTGTCCTCACTCAGCTAACTCAGCCGCCCTTCGAGCCGATGACGACCTGCTTGCTTCGGTACATCTTTCCCCCTCCCTTATTCTCGTGGACTTTTAACAGTCATGTTGATAACCCCTCTGACTCTTATGCTTTAAAGCTCCTTTCCCTTACCTCTTCATTCAGCCTCCAGCTTTGTTCTTCTGCCTCCATTTACCAGCACAACCACTGCCTCAACCTTGTCATCTTCTCTAATTGCTTACCCTCAAACTTCTGTACCTCATTTCTTATTTGACCATCACCCGCTAAGATTCACTCTTCATCACTCCGTTTCAATTTCTCCCTATCTCCTCTAACTTGTTTAGAAATTGTCATGCTATTGACCCATTGGCTCTCTCCACTACTGTCTTATCACCTCTTTCCTCCACTTTGTCTTCTGAGTCTGTTGATAAGGCAGTAGCTTTCTATAACACTCTTCTCTACTCTGGATGCTCTTGCTCTGCCCATGCCACATTCTGTGAGGCATATAGTATCTCAGCCCTGGCTGTCTTCAACTACTCACTATTTATATTCCTGTGCCTGCTCAGCTGAGCACATTTGGCTCCAATCCTGCATCCTTACAGACTTTCTACACTTCAAATTCATGCTTACCTTTTACCAGTCAGCCATATCACTTTCCAAACAAGACTATTATGTCCACCTGACTAACTCTTTTGCCTGTGACCCTCACCATCTCTTTACAAATCTCAACTCTCTCCTCAAGGTACCTCCACCCCCAACCTTCCTTTCCTTTCTGCCCTAACGTTGGCTGACTATTTCCATGACAAAGTCCACAAGATTACAGTCCAATTCCCCATGACATCATCTTCATCCCCTCTTCCCCCTCAACCTCTTCCTTTTGTGTGATCTCTGAGGAGGAACCCACACATCTTTCCTCCTCCATACTCACTACCTGCTCCTCTGATCTTATTCCCACTCCATCTCCTTCACTGTCATCCTTTCCATCTTTCATATTTTCAACATATCACTCCCCACTGCAACTGTTCCTGCGGCTTTCAAGCATGCTGTGGTCACACCTTCTCAAGAAACTTTCTGTGTGATTATTTAATAGTTCAGTGAGATAAATTGGTATTTATAAGGGAGATTTTTGGGACTGGTGACGAATGAAGCTTTAATCCCCTCTGGTGATTTGTTTCGCCACATAGTGGGAGGTAATGAATTGATCTGAGGTCTTTTTCTCCCATAAGAGAGGCTTAGCCTTATATAAAAAGTTTTTAGGCTTAAATTAAAAGTTTGGGAGTGTGATAAGTTTAAGTATAATTAATGGAATTGTGAGTCTAAGGGTGTTATGTGGTTTGTTTGTTTAAGTGCCTTAGTGCAGTGTTATATTATAACTTCTAATTATCGACCCATCTCCCTCCTTCCCTTAATTTCTAAACTACTTGAACATGCAGTTCACTGACATTGCCTTGACTTTCTCTCCTCAAGCCCTTCTGGATCCATTGCAAGCTGACTTTCATCCTTTACATTCTACTGAAGCGGCTCTTGCCAAAGTCTCCAGCAATCTGTTCCTGGCAAAATCGAAGAGCCTGTACTCAATCTTCATCCTGCTTGACCTTTCTGCTGCTTTTTGACACTTGACCACCACTTTGTCCTCACTTGTTTTAAGGGCTCTGTGCGATCCTGATTCTCTTCTTATCTCTCCCATTGCACTTTGTTTATTTGCACACTTTTTATACCAACCTTTATGACAGCAAAGCGGTTTACAATATCAAAAAAGTCAAAAAAAGGAGGCCAACGGCCAGAAAAGAAAAATAACTACAATTGGTTGACAGGACAGAAGATAGTCAGTCACAACAGCCAGAAAATGGTAAAGCAGCAAAGAGGGTTATGAGGTGATAGATGGCAGGTCAAAGGCAGAGAGAGACAGGTGAGTTTTGAGGAGAGACTTAAACCAGGGGAAGAAGGGTTCTAGATAGAGAGCAGTTTGAAGAGAGTTCCAGAGAGAGAGAGACCCAGGAAGAAGAAAGAAGAATAGTGGGTGGATTGAAGGTGGGCATTGTTCGGGGAGGGTAAGTGAAGACGGTTAATGTGAGCGGAGCGGAGACTACAGACAGGGTTAAGGGAAGTGGAGGAGATCAGAAAGGTACTGGGGGGTTTGTGAATAAATGACCTTATGTATACAAATAAGTATCTTGTAGCAAATATGATATTGGACAGGAAGTCAGTGGACAAAGATGAGAAGTGGTGTGACGTGATCAAGGTGGGTTGCATGTGAGAGGATCTGAGCAGCAGTATATTGAATAAGCTGCAATTAGCAAAATTGTGATAAGGGGGAGACCAGCAAGAACAGAGTTACATAATCAAGACATGCCATCACCAGGGAAAGAAAAAGAGTGTGAGTGATGGGGGGGGGGGGGGGGTCCAGAAGGATTGAAAGCTCTAATCTGTCTAAAAGAGAAAAAGCAACTGTGCACCAGCAGTGAGACATGGCCATGAAAAGAGAGGGTCAAGTCAAAAGTGACCATTTAAACCGAGGACCCAGAAATGGAAGGGGTGAGGGCGGGAATGGAACCACCAAAAGTGAACCAAATGGTGGAGATGTTTCTAGCAATAAGGTTCAGAAAATTCGATGTAAGCCAATTAGCAACCAGAGAGAGACAGGAGTTCAGTGGAGTGAGATCAGGGGCCACAGGGGAAGTGTGATGCACAATAATTAGCTTGTCAGCATACTATTATGCTGACAATATTGACTGTTGAATTTGTAAGGTGAAGGGGGCCAAAAAGACATTGAAAAGAAGGGGGGCAAGCACAGATCCACGAAGGACACCACAGGTAAGAGGTAGTGGAGCTGAAGATGTGAGGCCTGAGAAAACAGAGAAGGACCAAGAAGAGAGAAAGCAATGAAACCATTGTAGGACCGTCCCATATATGCCAGTCACATGGAGATGAGAAAGAAGAGTAAAGTGATTGACTAAATCAAAAGCAGAAGACAGATTGAGAGACAATGCAATGTGTGCCTTCGAGTTAGTCCTGACTCCTGGTGACCCAGAAGCTCCTGGGTTTTCTTAGCAGTGGCACCGGAAGTAGGTTGCCAGGCCTTTCTTCCGAGGCAATGGAGGGTTAAGTGACTTGCCCAAGGCCACAAGGAGTGCTAGTGGGAATCGAACCCTGGTTGTTTGGTTACCAAGCCAGTGTTCTAACCACTAGGCTACTCCTCCACTCCACTGCCAGTCACATGGAGATGAGAAAGAAGAGTAAAGTGATCGACTAAATCAAAAGCAGAAGACAAATTGAGAGACAGCAATAGATATATCACCGTGGTCATGAGAACGACGGAGCTTGTTGAGAAGTGCTAGCAGAATAGACTCTGTGCAATGCCCAGATCTAAAACCAGATTGACAGGAGTGCAGGTAGTGAATCGAGTCCAGATGCTGAGCGAGCTGCGTGTTTGTTCTGGTGGATCCTCCTCTACTACTATTCTGTTCTCAGTTTGTGTTCCCCAAGGGTCTTTCTTGGGTCCACTCCTTTTCTCTCTCAATACGCAGTCCCTTGGTGCACTCATCTCCCTCCCATGATGTTCAGTACCATTACGCTGATGAATCTCAGATCTACCTCTCTACAAGTGAGATCTCTCCGGAAATCCAGGCCCAGATTTTTTGCCTACCTATTTGACATTGCTGCCTGGCTGTCTCACTGCTGTTTGAAATTGAACATGGCCAAAACCGAGCTGCTTATTTTTTCCTCCTAAACCCACGTCCCTCCTTTGTCCTTCCTCACTCTCTGTGGGTAACTCTCTACTACTTCCTGTTTCCTCGGCTTGCAAACTTGCTCCTCCCTCTCCTTTTCCAACTGATAGAAATAACAGGTTTTAGCTTTCTCTATAATCAGCAAAATTTGCCCTTTCCTTTCTGAACACACTATTAAGGCACTTATCTGTTCCTTAGTCACCTCCCGTCTAGAAACTATTGCAACCTTCTTCTTGCTGGTCTCCCTCTGGATCATCTCTTTTCCCTTCACTCTGTTGCGCAGCTAATCTTCCGCCAGCTTTGATATGTACCCATAACCCCTCTTCTCAAGTCACTTTGACTCCCTATCTATTGCTGTATCCAGTTCAAACTTCTACTGTGATCTATAAGTGCACTCATTCTGCTGCTTCTGCCTACATTTCCTCTCTTATCGCTCCCTACACCTGTCCTTGGAAACTCCGCTCTTGTGGCAGATTGCTTCTATCTGAGCCCTTCTCTTCTATTGCCAACTTCAGACTTTGATCCTTTCACCTTGCTGCTCTTTATGCCTGGAACAAACTACTTGAGTCTGTATATCAGACTTCATCTCTTGCCCTTTTCAAATCCAGGCTGAAAATTCACCTCTCCAAAACCGCTTTTGGATCCTGATCTGCTTAGTCTCCTTATCATTCCCCTAAATGTATCCTTGTCTTCAGCTGTTGTGTTAT
Source organism: Ichthyophis bannanicus (assembly GCA_033557465.1). Classification (NCBI taxonomy): domain Eukaryota; kingdom Metazoa; phylum Chordata; class Amphibia; order Gymnophiona; family Ichthyophiidae; genus Ichthyophis; species Ichthyophis bannanicus. The sequence goes on along the minus strand of CM066050.1, from coordinate 32,893,255 downwards.
CTGTCTTGACTAGACGGTAAGTTCTGATGAGCAGGGACCATCTTTTACATGTGTCTGTACAGTGCTGTGTACGCCTTGTAGCATTATATAAATGATCAGTAGTTGTAGTTGGTTCTGCTACAGCGTAAGGTCATACAGAAAGCTGGACTCTGCATTAGGTGTCTGGAATTTTGGACTGGCTCCTAGATTATTAGAAAAATTGGCAAGGCCTGTTTTAACCATTTCCCTCTTAGTTCTACCCTTGTAACATTGTTATATTTGTCTTGGATAATGTTAACCACCCACGTGAGCTTTAACCATTTCCCATTGGTTCTACTGTTGTCCCTTGTTGTATGTGTCTGACTTGGGTAGATTGTGAGTTTTGCATGTATGTAAACAGCGCTGCGTATGCCTTGTAGCGCTAAACAAATGATTAGTAGCGATTCTTTTTTCCTTCATTTGGGAGGAAGATTTTCCATATCCATGTCCACTCATTCTTTTTGATAGCAAAATCTCTCCTGAAACTTCAAGATACGGACACTAATTCTCAATGCACCTTTATGGCCCAGACAACCTTGGTTTGCTCTTCTCCAGCAGCTTTCCATCAGAAGGCTTATATTTGTGGGCCACTCTTTGACCTCGATTACACAGGATCAGGGGAAACAAACATCACAATGTCAAGTCCCTAGCTTTCACAACTTGAGATCCATTTACTGAACATGTGGGTTGGAATAGCCAAAGTCCTCTTGGCTTTCAGGAAAGTTTCCACTAGAAAAATCTTATGATTTCAAAGTCAGAGGTTTGCCATCTGGAGTAAGGGACAGGCCCTTTATTCCTTCTCCTGTGCCACCCAAAAGCTGCTTGAATACCTTCTGCATTTCTGAGTCTAGCCTTCAGACCTTTTTTAGTAAGGATTCACCATAGTATGACTGGTGCTTATCACAATTGTGTAGAAGAAAAACCCATCGCTCTACAGCAGTGTTTCTCAACCTTTTTGGTCGGGACACACCTGATGAACAATGCTGACATATCTGACCTTCAGTCTGACACATTATAGTAGTTTATTTATTTATTTATGATATACCGCCTTTCATATCATCAAGGCGGTTTACATTGAACAGGGCATTATAACTTGGAGATAACCCTCCATTGCCCATGTTCCCTGTAAAATAGTTAAGTGGCTTGCCCAAGACCACAAGGAGCACCTGTGAGACTGGAAACCCCAGTCCTTCCGGCCCAAGGTTGCTGTCCTCTAGTGGGATTTGAACCCCCGACCTTCCGGCCTGAGGTAACTTGCCCCAACCACTAGGCCACTCCTCCCGCATCGTAGTTAAATTTAAACACATTCTGCATCTGCAAAACCCCTACAACAAGTAGAGATCAGAACTAGGATATCCTCCGTGAACAAGCAGGAAGTCCATCCTCACATATGGGTGACATCTGCGCCAATGAAGCCTGCACATTAATTTCTCCCCAGCTTTCAAAGAAAAACTTTGGGAGATACACCATACAGGCCTGGTTCCCTTCCTGTCTAATGATGCCATCTTGCCTCAGTTTCCTTTTTTCCGCAGAGCCCATTGGACGTGTGTCTGTTTCCCCCCCCCCTCCCCCTTCCCGGTCCCCTCTTGCCCCCGAGTCTGCTTACTTCTGTGTTGCATTCTCGTGTTCTTTTTTCCTTTTTCTAAATTTTTTTTGTCCAGCGCAGGTTCGTACCTTTTTCCTGGCTGGGCCAAGTGAGTTTGACCTCGCAGGAGTCGTTTTCCCTGCCATGGCCTTGGTCAGTGGCTTCAAGCCGTACAACTGCTGCACACACATTTTGCGCATGGCCCTGCTCAACTGCTGCCTTTGATGCCTTGGGCTGGAACATTATCCCTCGGTCTGCAGAAAGCAGATCTCCCAAGGCCCTGAAGAACCGTCAGCAGCAGCATGAGTCTTATCTACCACCCAGTTGACTCAGCCCCGGAGTCATCTGCAAGACCTTGCTCCAAGTCCTTCTCTGGGGCCTCGGATCCTTATGGGGACTGAGTGGCCTCAGAGCCACGGGACCAAGGAGCATCCAGCCAGAGCTCCACCACAGAGGGCTGACAGAAGAGCCAGAAACCCTCGAAGACCTCATTGGGTGATGAGTCTGGGAAAGTAGGGAAATCCCATGGTCCAGGACCTGTTGCCCTTGACGCAAGGCTGAGGCACAGGCCTCCTAGTAAGCCAGGGCGATGGCCGGGATAGGCCTTCCAAGCTGCCCTGATGGGAGCCACTGACATTGCGAGATCAGCCTTGGACCCCCGAGGCCATTCTCATCGAGGACTCACCCTCAATGGAGCTGTGCTGAGCCCAAAGTCCTTTGTGCCTGTGCCGAAGGCTGTGAAGCCATCTGGTCTTGAGGCCAGGATGAGGGCCCTAGAGCACAGTTTGTCTGCCTACTTGGCAGCAGTGGGCTCTGATGTCCGGTTCCTCTGGGTCCTCACTCCCAACCGAGGGATTCCCTGGAGGTTGAGTCGATCCTTGAGTGCCACCGGCCTCAAAAGATGCCTTGGCGTTGGTCACTATCCCAGTCCCATTCCTCGTGCACATGATTCTCCTCGCTTAGTGCCCTCAGCTCTGATTCCGAGACTCTGGGAACCCTCAATACCTCCTCCGCCTCAGAATCGGACTGGGAGACCGAGGATGATGAGTCCCCAGACACCTGACTCCAAAACAGGATGTACCTTCGGACCTGTCTGCCTTGGAGATGCGGTGCCGATCCCATCCAGAGGACATGGCCTTCCTCGACTTCGTGAGGGATATGGAGAAGGCCCTCACCTTCAACACTGAATCTGAGGAGGATCCTTGCATGGAGGACCTCAATCCTCCAGTATAAGGCTCCTCCAAAAGAGGCACTCACAATGCGCGTTCCCCCCTCCTGGAATGGCTGCTTCTCCTATGTGGGAGACACCCTTCTCGGTTCCCATAGTAAGCAGGCTGCTGGACTCAATGTACTGGGTCCACCGAAGCCCTGGTTTCCAAAAAGCCCAAATGCCTCATAACTCCATGTTGGTGGAGTCGGCCATGAGTAGGCTTAAGAGCCAGACGACGCACTCTTTGGTGCCCCCCGGTAGGAAGGCCTGTGCCATGGTTGCCGTAGGCAGGAAGTGCTTCCAGGGTTTGAAGTTTGTCAGCCGAATCTAGGCCTGCCAGCTGTACATTGGCATGTATTTGCAGGACCTGTCGAAGGAGCTCAGCGGGTTCTTGGCTGGTCTCTCGGAGGAACCCTTTCCAGCAGTTCTGAACACTAGCCTCCGCAGTCAGAGTGTGCTCCAAGTTTATTACTCAGGCAGCCTATGACTGCTTCGAGTCAGCAGCTAGAGTAGTTGTGGCAGGCATTAGTGCCCAATGCCATACCTGGCTACAGTCTGACCTAGAGGAATGGGTATAGGACTAGCTGGTTGATGTCCCATGGCAAGGAGAGAACCTCTTTGGCAAACCCATGACGGATAAGGCTGCCAAGTTAGAGACTGAGTACTTGATGAGGACCAGACTCTCCAAGAAGACCGCTGAACCTCCCGGAGGGAGACTTCAGGCAGAAAGCCCTCATCCCCAAAGAAGAGAGAAGCTTATTGAAACTACCCCCAGTAGCCAGCCTTCCCAGCTCCTCAACAGGGTCATCAGGCCAAGGAACAAGGGCATGGCTCACATAAGCCTATGGTTCCCAAGCCCCAGACCATGCCCCCACCACAACCTAGAGGGTTTTTTTTGACTCCTTGGGTATAGCCTCTCTTCATCCAGGAGGCACAGCCCTGCAGCACATGGAGGAGCTGCCTCGTACATTACACCCACAGATGACTGGCCATCACCACTGATACGTTGGCTCTCTAGGTGGGCAGGGAGGATTACCTCCTCCACCTCCAACAGATGCCCCACCATTCTTTCTGGGAGAGCCCTCCAGGAGTCCTCTTCACTGGGCCCTGCTCCAGCAGGAATGCACAGGCCTCCTAGTAAGCCAGGCAGTGGAACCCGTCCCCATCCACCTCAGGGGCAGGGCGTTCTACTTCCAAAAGGACCGGAGGGTTTTGTCCCATCCTAAATTTGTGGGATGTTCAAAATGCTCTCCCTTGGAACATTGCTGCCATACCTCCAGCAGGGAGGCTGGTTATGCTCCTTGGACTTAAAGGATGCATGTACACACACATCCTCATCCTTCTACAGGCACTACATCCGCTTCATGGTGGGAGGAGGTCATTACCAGTACAGAGTTCTCTCCTTTGGGCTGGCTGCCACACGTCATGCTCCAGGGGGGTCTTCATCTTCCCCTATCTGGACAACTGGTTGGTAAAGGGCAGCATTGCTACTGAAGCACAACAGGCGATAGGCCGCACTATCCTTGTCCTAGAGCACTTGAGACTTTGGGTAGTTAATCACAAACTCCATCTTCAGCCAACCCAGAACCTGGAGTTCATGGGGTGCAGCTGGACACCGTCCAGGCCAGGGCTTTTCATCCATGGGACAGGGCCCTGTGTCTCCAGGTGCTTGCAGAGTGCACCCAGCACCATCGCTTAGTGTCTGCCCAACACATGCTCTACCTACTGGGACACATGATGGATGCCTCCAAACTGGGGTGGGGGGCCCAATGTGGCGACCTCTGCACTCAGGGCAGTTGGTTACTGGTAGAAAGCCTCCAGTAAATCAACCTCCTGGAGCTCTGAGCTGTGGTCTTAGCCCTCTGGGCTTTTCACTACCACCTGCGGGACCAAGTGATATTGGTACAGATAGACAATCAGGTGGCGATGTTCTACATAAACAAGCAAGGAGGCACGGGGTCGTCCCTCCTTTGCCAGGAAGCAGTGGGCATCTGCACTTATGTCAGCAGCTATAGGATGCTCCTGTGGGCAGTATACCTTCTGGGCCATGACAATGCCCTGGCAGACTAGCTTAGTCAGGTCCTCCAGCCACACAAGTGGAGGCTGGACCCTAGGGCACTGGGAGTTTCCAAAAATGGATCTCTTTGCCAACCCAGCCAATGTCCAGCTGCCCTCTTCTGTTCCAGGCAGCCGCACCCTACCAGGGTGGCAGCAGATGCCTTTCTGATCTCATGGGTGGAGGGCCTCCTTTATGCTTTCCCGCCCAAGCATCCGATAAGCAAGACCCTCTTCAAAGTTCAGCGCAACAGGGCCACAGTAATCCTGATAACCCCATGGTGGGTCAGGCAGCTGTGGTTTCCCATGCTTCTCTGCCAGTCCACAATACCCCGGTTCCCCTGTGATGTGACCCAGGCCTACTCATGAAGGAAAAGGGCTCTCTCATGCACCCCAACCTGGGGTCCCTGACACTTACAGCCTGACTGCTGAATGGATAGCCCTGGCTCCCTTCAGTCCCTTTCCTGAGATGGAGGAGGTGCTCCTGGCCCCCCGTAAGACCTCCACACACTGGGCATACACTTTCAAGTGGCAGAGGTTCTCCATCTGGTGCATGGAAAGATGGATTAACCCCTTCTCTTGCTCTGTCTAGCTGGTGCTACAGTATCTGCTTCACCTTTCTCAGGCAGGCTTGAAGTCTAACTCAGGGTGCACCACTATCTAATCGAGGGCAAACCCTCCACTCAACCACTGGTGGCTTTCAAAGCCTCCCATCTGCCTTCAGTGAGACTTGAACGTGGTACTCTCAAAGCTTACCACCCCACCTTTTGAGCCTCTCAGCTCCTGCCACTTTAAGTATCTTACTTGGAAGATGGTTTTCCTTGTGGCACTTACTTCTGCTTGCAGAGTCAGTGAGCTTCTGGCATTGGTGGTAGACCCACCATACACCAGGTTCTATAAGAACAGGGTCATGCTTCGCATGCACCCCAAGTTCCTGCCAAAGGTGGTATTTTCCTTCCACCTTAACCAGCAGATGGTTTTTCCCATCTTTTTTCCACGGTCCCACGCCAGTAGGGCAGGGACTGTTCTCCACACACTGGACTGTAAGCAGGTGCTCTCCTTCTACCTGCAGTGCACCCAGGAACACTGCCGAGCTTCTCAGTTCTTTGTCTCCTTTGGGTTGCTTTTTCGAGAAGAGCAAATCTGAGGGACTTGGTTGTGAAGACTACACATGCCTTAGATCGCCCTTTATATATGTATGACATTAATGGACATTACCCTTGCAATCATTGCAAGTATTGCACTCTAACAATACCAGGAGAAACATGGATTGATAGGCACACTTTAAGGACATATTCTTTACGAGGCTATACAAATTGTTCCTCTAGTTTTGTAGTTTATCTGATAATTTGCCCTTGTGGAAAATATTATGTAGGACGCACGGTTCATCCTGTCAAACTTAGTCTATCTGAACATGCTTCATGTTTGCGATTAAAATATCTTTCTGCTCCTATGGTGGAACATTACTTGCAACATCAACATGATTTTGATTCTCTACGTTGGAGGATTTTAGATATTGAACCCCTTGATCCTAGAGGAGGTGATCGAGAACAGCGATTGTAGCTGAGGGAACAGAAATGGATTTTTCGTTTAAACACTGTTAACCCTAATGGCCTTAATATGCAAATAGATTGGTATACCATCATTTAGATCAATCAACAAATTTGTAAGGAGTTCTCTTGTCAGTGAGATCCTCCTTACTGCTTTGATCAACTAAGTAAGTTTACGTGATTGCTACTGAGCATATGTTGGGAAGTGACGCCAGTATTCATTTGGAAAGTGGCTCTCGTTCTTCGAGCAGAATTTGAGTTATATGGCCAGTGAGAGATGACCTGAGGCAGGGATATGAAAGGACAGACTCGATAGGCCATGTGGTCTTTTTCTGTCATTTTTCTATGTGTCTATCAACATGAGAATAAAACATGCTGAAGAACTCAAAAGAACAGAAGTGTCATGCTGAATGAGACCAAGATCCATCGAGCCTAACATCCTGTCTCTGACTGTGGCCAGTCTGAGTCACAATTATCCAACAGATCCCAAAAGGATATAACCATTTTTTACCTTCAGGAGCTTGGCCAAACCTGTTTTAAATTCTGTTAGTCACCTTGAGCACATCACCTGGCAATCGATCTCAGGCTCTGGAGTTGATGCTGTATACAATTTGTGCTGTAGAAAGCATGGCCTGGTAACCATGTCCTGCAGGCTGCCTATTATTCCCCATGTTATATGGCTCATGCTGTAGCTAGGAAGGTTGCCACATATACTAAGGAACAAGCTTCTGCATATTTAAGAACCATGTCTTGCTGCAACAGATACTGGTCTGCATCATGCTCAGAGCTGAACAAAGATACTGGTCTGCATCTAACTACCAAGCTGTAGTGACCTTTTGGCACACTTGATCAGGTCTACGGCACGCTAGTGTTCCACGGCACACTGTTCAGGAAATACTGGACCCCACTGTACAATAGGGATGTGCTGTCTTAATCTGAAAACATTAATGGTATTTGTTATATGATGAATTGCAAAATACTGTTTGCCATTTAGTATGTGGTCTTTACAAAATTTAGGAGCATGTTTGCTGAAGTGCTGCTGTACTGATAGAAATATATGGGTCATGGCAACACTTAGCATATGTTGACTGAAAGTTAGCATGCCCCATAGCATGTTGTAAAAATGTGTTTTCGTAAAAAAGAAAAAAAAAAAGCTAGTGTACACTAGAATGAAACGAATGCTAAACCTTTTGGAAGGGTTTTGTTTTGTTTTGTTTATGCGTGCACATCCTTACTCTACAGACCCTGCACTCCTAGAATTTGGCACTTAATAGTTACATTAAGCTCACAGAGCATACCAATGAGATCATGTGCTTTTGTTTATATATTTTCTTTACAAATCAGTTTGTATTTTTTTGTTTCGTTCTTGCACTTTACTCACTTTGCTGAATACCAGCATCTCATTTCAAAACTACTCCTCCCTTCCCTCGGAGAGGCCTTCAGGATCCAATTTGGGTAGCATTGGCTCACAACTTCAAAGATTTTATTTCTGTATCCTAGGAAATGTGTGTTTGCTTTAATCTTTCTGTATTTAGCACTGTACAAAGGAACATTTTTTTCAGTGTAGTTTGTTGAAAAATATTGCAATATTCTGTTTATATTTTGAAAAAAAGAAGGCCTAGGAAATATAAACAATGTATAGCATTAGATATCAAAGAGCTTCTTGCGAGAAGGTAGATTTATTTTTATAAAAGTCTATTTTTAATTCTAGTTTGCAAGCATCCACTAGTGGTACAATAGCATTTATTTCTAGGTTCAGATATGTAATATGGCACTTTAGCTGTTTCATACTGATTCGTCATCTAGGTAGAGTGCCTTCACATTCTCTGGACTAAGCAGGAAGTCAGTCCTCACATATGGGCGATGTCATCAATGGAGCCTGCGTGGGAACACGTCCCAGCTTCCATAGGAAGCTTTTGGAAGGTGCTCCAAGCATGTGTTCTGGTCTTCCCGCCTGAAGGAGCCATCTTTACCCAAGTCTTCTCTGCCATGTCAAAATTGGCCAGTGGCTTCAAGAAGTATGGCCAGACCATCTCCATCATGGAACACTATAGCTGATGCCGTCAATGCCTTGGGGCTGACCACAAGCCCTGACTGCGCTCTCTGTTTACAGATGATGCACAAGGGGCTTAAGAAATGGGAATGGCAGCAGGAATCGCTGTTTTGCTCTGAGGCATTGACATTGGCCCTGGCATCGACACCCTTTAATGCCCCTGCCAAGTCTTTGTCTTTGCATGGAGCAGGGCATATTCAGAGCCCAAGGGATCATGGGGCACCAAAATGGCAGCTCTCCTTTGATAAGGAGTGTCCCAGAAGGACTGAACTTCAACCTCATCATTGAAGGGCAATGTCGACCCAGGGTGAAGGTCCATGGGCATCAAAGCCCTCGATGCAATTCCAAAGGTGAAAACTGGGAGTGGCCCTTCAAGCTGCTCCAGCAGGACTTGCCTCCTGAGGCCCCAGAGGGTCAGCATGGGACTCCTGAGGCTGTTACCATCAAGCAGTCCCTGCCGAGAGAACTGACATTAGTGCTGAAGGCTGCGGCACCAATTCTGGCGGCAGCAGAGACCTCTATCCTTGCAGAGAGGATGCAGGCCCTTGAGTGTAGCCTTGCTACATTCTTGGCTCACCAGGCTACTTGGTGATCTCTGGTTCCTTGGCACCAGTGACGGCCCCATCCACTGTGGGTGATCACCTACAGAGGTGCTGCCCATCCTTGTGGTCTGTGCTCCCTTGGGTGGTTCCCATGAGCATTTGAGGCCCCTCTCGGTACAGCGGGTGTCCCCCTCTTCGAGTGCTTTGAGTTCAGACAGATGGGAGTTGAGGACTCCTTCGACTCCACCTGAGCATCACCAGCGTGACCACCAAACGTGGTGGTACTACGAGTTCCTCTTGGGCTCTGGGAGACTGAGGAAGAATCTCCAGAGATTGATTGTCACTGCGATGTCCTCTCTGATCCGTTGCTCCCATACAAGCGGAGGAGGTCCCCCCTCCCCTCCCAAGGACTACTCTTTCCTTGAGTTTGTGTGGGACACGGGAAAGGCTTTTCCCTTCACTACTGAGGCAGAGGAGGAACCTCGGGTGGAGGAGTTGGAGATCCTCCAGTACCCGACTCCCCTTAAAGAGGCCATAATGGTTCTGATCCACCCGATACTGGAATGGCTTCTCTTTAGTATGTGGGAAACACTGCTCATGGTGCCAACAGTCAGCCGACGCCTCAATTCCATGTATCGAGTGCACAAGAGCCATGGGTTTGAAAAGGCACAACTCCCTCACAACTCTGTGGTGGTGGAATTGGCCATGCACTGGATTAAAAGTTCCAAGATGCACTCCTTGGTGCCTCGGGTAGGGAGGCACACATCATGGACGACTTTCATAGGAAGTGCTACAAGGATTTGATGTTGTGCCTGGGTGACCTGGTAGGGGATCTTGATAGGTTCTTGGCTAGTCTGTCAGGAGAGCACCTTGAGTGCTGCCAGAGCCAGGTCAGCAAAATGGAGTACTCAAAGTACATCACCCGGGCGGCCTACAACTGGTTCATGGCCAGGGGGGCAGCGGTGGGCATCGGGGCCCACTGCCTGGCATGGTTACAATCCTCTGACTTAGAACAATATGTTCAGGACAAGTTGGCTGATGTCCTATGCTGGGGAGAGAACCTCTTTGGCAAACCCATGGTGGAGAAGACTGCAGTGTTGAAACGGAGCAACTCGCCATGAACAGGCTTTTGAGAAAGACCATTGATCCTTCTAGGAGAGAGGTTTCCAGGGTTAAGTCCTTTTACCCTAAAAATAAAAAGGCCCCATATTATTTGTACCAGCTGCTCCAACAGGGGCAACAGGCTAAGGGTCAAAACCAGAGGCAGCAGTGCAAGCTCCAAAGCCTCAACTAGCGCTGCAGCCCCAGCCAGGTGGGGGTTTTGATGCCTGGCTTCGGACCATGGCCCGTCTTCCATTCCCAGCCTCTGTTCCACCACAGGTGGGGGGGGGGGCGCTGATACACTTTGCCCAGTATAACAACCGAAGCCTGGGCTCTGCAGGTGGTTCGTGAGGGCTACCTGCTGCGCTTCCTGGGGATTTCCCCCACCTTCTTTCCATCATCAATGCGAACTACTCCAACTGGAGGTCCAGGCCTTCCTGGCAGAACGGGCGGGGGAACTTGTTCCATCATCCCAAATTTGGGCAGAGTTTCTATTCCTGCTACTTCCTGGTTCCCAAGAAAACAGGTGGGTTCTGACCCATTCTGGATCTCCGCAATCGCAGCCTCTTCCTAATGAAGAAAAAGTTCAAGATGGTATCCCTTGGAACATTGCTGCCCTACCTTCAAGGGGAAGATTGGCTGTGCTCTTTGGATCTCAAAGACACCTACATGCACATCCTCATCCACCCCCTGTACCATCAGTATCTCTTCTTTATGCTCAGTGGACAGCACTATCAGTTCTACCCTTTGGCCTTGCCTCTGCCCCAAGAGTCTCTATCAAATGTCTGGTGATCATTGCTGCCTTCCTCTGGATTGTGGGCATCTTTGTCTTCCCTAACCTGGATGACTGACTGGTCAGAGGCAGGATGCCAGACAAGGTCCAGCAATCCACACAGCGTCCCATTCAGGTACTGAACAGCTGGGCTTTGTCATTAACTACCCAAAATCCCACCTACAACCAGCTTAATAACTCAAGTTCATTGGGGCTCGCCTCAACACCACAGTGGCTCAAGCTTTCCTTCCGGCAGACAGGGCCCAACACCTAGTCACCTTGGTAAGGGACATCCAGCATTGCCTAGTGTTCACGGCTTGGCAGATGCTATGCTTCCTGGGCCACATGGTCTCTACAGTTCTCGTTACCCCCTCAGCCCGACTTCAGATTTGTCAGATGCAGTGGACTTTGCTCACAGTGGCATCAGGCGATGCAACATCTTTCGGATAGGGTCACAGTGACTCTGCCCTGTCCTGGTGGCAGCATCCTGCTCATCTGTTTGTGGGGCTTCTCTTCCAGACCCCGCCACATCAGCAAATCCTAATGACCGATACCTTCAAACTCAGTTAGGGGGCACATCTGAATGGCCTGTCCATACAGGGCCTCTGGACCAAGGGAGAAAGCCACCATCAGATCAACTTCCTGGTGCTTCAGACCATTGCCAAGGCCCTGCAAGTGTTTCAGCAACAGCTCTCCAACCAGATCATCCTCATACAGACGGACAACCAGGTGGCCATCTTCTACATCAACAAACAAGATGGCACAGGCTCATATGTCTGATGCTGGGAGGCAGTCTGCCTCTTGAAATTTGCAATCTCACATGGTATGCTCCTCAGAGTGGTATACCTGCCATGGGAGCTCAATATCCTAGCAGATCACGTCAGCAGCGTCCTCCAGCCACATGAGTGGACTCTGAACAGGCAGGTGGCCAACCACATCTTTCAGATGTGGGGCATGCCGACCATAGACCTCTTTGCCACTCCCCACAACACCCAATTCCTGCTGTTTTGCTCCAGAGTACTATGCAAGATTCACTTGGTTCCTGATGCCTTTCTCCTGGCCTGGAGCAAGAGTCTTCTCTGTGTCTACCCACTGACTCCTCTGGTGGCCAAGACCCTTTTCAAGTTGCAGGCAGACAATGCAACCATGATCCTCATTGCACTGCATTGGCCCAGGCAACCATGGTTTCCACTCCTGCTCAGATTGTCTCAATGGCAACCACTCAGGCTGGGCTGTGCCCTAGCCTGATGTCGCAGGATGACGGGACTCCGCCTCATCCTAACCGCTTGAATACTGAGCAGGTAGTATTTGCTGAGCTCCGCTTACTGCAGGACATGGATAACATCTTCCTTGCCTCAAGACGTGCCTACACCTTCAAATGGTGCATGTTCTCCATTTAGTGTGCGAACAAATCTCTAGACCCCTTCTCCTGCTCTGTGGAATCTGTTTTGTCTTATCTTCTGCACCTGTCCAACTTTGGTCTGAAGTCCAATTCAGTTAGAGTGCACCTTGGTGCTGTAGCCGCTTAGCATCAGCTGATAGGCTGAGCTCCGCGCACCCCTTTGTGTGTTGCTTTATGTGGGGACTCCTACTTTCTTGCCCCCCCCCTCCATTAAACCAGCCCCGATGGTGTGGGACCTCCATGTGGTGCTCAGACAGCTCCTTGCACCACACTTTGAGCCACTTAGCTCCTGCCCACTCAAATTCCTTACCTGGAAAATCATTTTTCTAGTGGTTCTTATTTCTGTGCGCAGTGTTAGTGAATTGCAAGTACTGGTGGTGCTATGAGGGGACATAGGATGAGGATGAAAAGGGATAGACTCGGGACTAATATGCAGTAATATTTCTTTATAGAAAGAGTGGTAACTGCGTCGAATAGTCTCCCAGTGGAGGTGATAGAGACGAGGACAACATCTGAATACAAAAATGTTTGGGACAAACAGAGGTTCTCTGAAGGTAAAAAGGGAGCTAGTGTAGTTGATATGGGAGGGCAGACTAGATAGGACATGTGGTCTTTTTCTGCTGTCATGTTTCTAAAGTGCCTACCTAAGGTAGTTTCAGCTTTTCATCTAAATCAGTCTGGTATTACCCACCTTCTTCCCAAGACCTCATGCCAATAGAGCTGAGGCCTTGTTGCACACATTGGACTGTAAGAGAGCACTGGCTTTCTACCTCGAGAAGATGAAAGCCCATTGCTGTTCCTCCCAGCTCTTGGTCTCCTTTGACCAAATAAACTGGGGGTGGCAGTGTCGAATTGCACCCTGTCCATTTGAGTGGTGGACTGTGTCTCCTTCACTTATGCTCAGGCTATGCTGACATTGTGAGCCATGACATGGTGTTCCAATGTAAAACTATGGCTGCTTTGGTGGCCAACTTGTGATCCATCTCCACAGTGAGCTCTGTAAGACTGCTACATGGTCTTCAATCCACACCTTAACAGCCCATTACTGTCTAGATGGAGATTCCTGGCATGATAGCAACTTTGGCCAAGCCATACTCTGACATCTCTTTGGGAATAGAAGCAACTCTTTCCCACCGGCCCTTCTGTCCAGGCTACCACTCTGGGAACCTCTCAGTGGTTACTCATGCTGTTCTCAGTTTGTTTTTTTCTGGTTGCCCCATTGGGCTTTTTACAGTTTTTTTTCGGTAGCCTTTAACTGGAGTCTCATATGTGAGGACTGACTTCCTGCTTGGTCCCAGAGAAAGTGTAGTTACTCACTTGTTGAGGTGTTCTCCGGGATCAGCAGGAATCAGTCCTTACTACCTTCCCTCCTCCCCGTGGAATTTTTTCTTTTTTTGGCTTAATTAAGCCATGTCATTATACTGAGGTAAAGATAGCTCCTTCAGGCAGTAAGACTGGCATGCATGCGTTCCTGTGTGGGCTCCGTCTGTAATGTCATCCATATCTGAAGACTGATTCCTGCTGATCCCAGAGAACACCTGCTACAGGTGAGTAACTATGTTTTCTGATATGTTTTTCATAATTTGCTGTCTAAAACTGGGTAGTCAAACTGCAATTTTGAAAGGCTACAAACCAATCAGGTTTTCAGGATACCCCTAATAAATATGCATGAGGTATATTTGCACGTATTGGTGTTTTTTTTTTCCATTTTGGTGCAATTTCGTTAAATAGTGTGCATTATCGTGTCATAGTGAGTACCAATATTTTTCAGTAGATAGCTATTGAGCACTCCAGTAGGTGCCCATTTAGGAATAGTGCTCACTTCAGTCTCCCTTCCTTCCACCTTGCTGCATCATACAGTTGTGGTCAACATTATTGGCACCCTTGCAGTTCAACCCCTTAATGTCCAATATCTCCTAAAAGAAATTGGCCAATGAAATTGCTTTGGATTATATATGCACCCATTGCTAACACAAAAAAAGAATAAAATAAAACGAGCAATTTAAAAAGGAAATACAGTGGAACCTCGGTTTTCGTGATTAATCTGTTCTAAAAAGTCTGACTAAAACCGAATGAAAACTGAAGCAATATTTCTCATAAGAAATAATGTAAATCCAATTAATCTGTTCCAGACACCTAAAAATATTAACAAAAAATACATTTTATAGAGAATAACTATATTTTTACATACAGCAACCAGTGAGAAATAAATATAAATGACTAATGAAATGAATAAATGAACATTTAACATCACTTTTACCTTTATTGAAGACTGTTGTTGACATATGGAAGATAGTCAATCAGCAAGAGAATCAAAATAAAGAAAATCCCACTTCTGGCCACAAGATGGTGCTCCATTTTCAACTGTATGAAAACCGAGACAATGTATGAAAACTGGGACAAAATCTCGACGAAAAAAGTCAACGAAAACCAAGTCGTACAAAAACTAGGGCATACGAAAACCGAGGTTTGACTGTAGTATAAAAATGGGGACATATGCCAGGACATGATTATTACAACAAATTGAACAATGCTATCAAAAATGACTACTAATCTAGCTTACAAAAATAGATCAATCAATGAAGGTGATAGACATAAGTAAAAAATGGTATACAAATTCAATGTAGGTTATAAAAGAACCCCTACAAACTGAACTATGTGAAACATCAAGTGGCTGCACCTTTAACCGAAAATATACAAAGCATGCTTATCTTCAAAAACATATATGGCTTCAGAGACTCAATACAGCTTCATAACACCAGACAAATAGCCCGACAGTGGTAGTGTTTCACAATGTAAGCTGCATCAGGAGGTAATCTACAAACAAAACACCAAAATACCATGATTAGTTAGCTCACTGACAAAAACTGCACTAACAAATCATACCAAACAGAACCTAAAATACACTCACGTCAGCAATTGCAGAGGTTAAAAGAATTTACTTCAAAGCATTGACAACACACTATGATCCACTGGATCAGAATCACTTCATAGCCATCTTAACCCAGGGAAATGCTAGTTCTGCATTGCACTACATGGACCATAAAATGGTGCCTAAACAATCCAGTAATTTAAACCAAAAGGCAGCCAATCTGAACACAGCCCAAACAAGTCAAAGATTTTGATTTAACCCACAGAGCTATACACAGGGAGATCTATTCACAATAGGACATCCAGCCTCCTATACAGCCATGCAGAATCGGACCATGCAAAGATAGACCTGATTCTGATCCTGCGCCCCTCGCGGGGTCAGAAATGGGTCTAGCACCTGAACATGAATACTGGGACACAATTCTGCCCAGCTGTATGTCCTGGTGACTACCCGATTAACTCAGCTGGGCTTGTGAATGCAGCCACAATGCCATGGCTCCATTCATTAGCCGTGATTGCCGGCCGCCTCAGAGTGACTCCCATTCCCTGCATTCCGACCCCTGATCTGGCCTTCCAAGGCTAGGGTCAGGCTGCGAGGAACCCCCTGAGTCCCCTCACCTGCCTGCCCATGTCTCATTCCATGGCCCCCCACCATCCAGGGGGACTTATTCCACCTTCAAGGTGGAATAAGTCACTTGTCTAGCCTGAAGTCCCTGGACATACAGAGCCAACCTCAAAATCAGCCCTATATGTCCAGGCTCAAGGGCTGCCCATGTCATGCTCTTGCGCCACCTCCAGAACACCCCCTCCGCCTCCATATAGGCCTCCCTGTACAAACCCACTGTTCATACATGGAGGTTAGTGATGGGGACGAATAGCATGGCTGGACCTCCCAATGGGACAATAATCCCAGCTATTTGCAGGACAGAATGACCCCCAAGCTGAATAAAAGCACCAACTTGACAGCATCCTCAAAAAAATGCATCTCCACAATCAGCCAGCTGTATTTAATCTTGCCAGAACACCTTCCCAGCGAAAACAATAACCTCACTGCGATACTATGTGAATGAACCTTTAACAATGTTCTTTTATTAAACAACCATATTACCAGCTGAAAAAACATTACAAAAGCCAAAAGCGTTGATACAACAAAAGCCTCTAATATAAACAGATCAAATAACCCATAGACTGTTAAAAAAACATATGGGAAAAAAAACCTCTCCACTTTAACACAGATGCCGGTCAATACCCATATTCAACTCCCCGGGAGTAACTGTTTTTAAAATAAAAATCCAGTTTTGCTCTTTACATATAAGGCTCTGCACCCGTCCTCCCCCTCTACATCTGTGAGGAACATGATCAATTGCGAAAACTGAAAGTTCATCAAAAGTATATCCAGCAAACATACAATGTTGGAAATAGGAGCCTCCATGGCTTTACAATTTAAATGACTCCTATGTTCAAGAATCCATATTTTTAATTCTGTAGCAGTCTGACCAACATATAATAACTTGCATAGGCATTTAATGATGTAGACAACATGTGTGGGCCTACATGTAGTATGTCACTCTGCAGCCAGAGACTCCTCCCGCTCCCTGCATTGAAGGCCAGCCAAACAGGCCCAACTTGCTGCCCTTTAAAAAGAAGCGTGAAAGGCGTGCCTATGCCTGGAGGGCCTCACCAGAGGGCCCTTAGGTGTGGCCCTTAGCAGTGCACGTCGATCCATATGAACTGCCAGCTCAAAGTATCACCAAAACATCTGCCTGGAAGCACCACCACACTGAACAAGTTACATCTGTGCAACCAACTAATATCCTCAAACCACAGAAGCCGACTGAAAAAGTGAGTAAACCTTGTGTCACTATACACACGTACCTCACATTTCATAAATAGATCAATCCATCCCAAATTCTCAGGAAATACTAACTTAAAGAACCACCATGAAAAAGAATACATTGCTTATACTCTTTCTGCTATTCCGGCTCCTCAAGAGTAGGTACACATATGCTGGCAAAGCCTACCTACCCTCTCCTGCACACCAGATATCCACACTACAAGATTACTTCGCATAACCCCACATACCCACAAGGAAACAACTAACATTAAGGAATCACATTATACCTCCCTAAACTGTGTTTTAGTAAATGCTTGATCAATCCGTAACAAATTTAACACCATATTGGATTACATATAGAATCAGAACATAGACATCATGTGCATTACGGAAACATGGCTTACTGACATCGATAATGTCATTGTGAACCAAATCACCTCACAACAATACACAACTGCACAAGACCCTTTCAAAGAGGTGGAGGCATGTTAATCCTTGCAAGGTCACATCTTAAATTTATCACTACCTCCATCTCCCAATCTGAAGAAAGTAATATATTAACAATATCAAACAAACACCTAGTGCTCTAGCTCATATACAGAGCCCCAAGTGCAAATGATGAAGAACTCTCAACCATCCTGGAAGAAGTCTGCTCCCATACCAACCAGAATAAACTCATCATCCTAGGGGACCATAACCTCCCATCTCTGCCTGCTATAGTAAGTGAGACCTTCTTGGATGCTATGAAAGACATGCAATACAACCAATTAATAGATTCCCCAACCCACATGAAGGGAGGAACCCTCGACTTTATCTTCACACCAAACCAATACTACATCAAAGATCTTGTGAAACACATAACAGTCGTCTCAATCCCATTGTCTGACCACCACATGATCAACTTCTCCATAACCTCCCAGATAAAGGATTCAGTTGAACCAACATCCAAGAAAAAAAGGAGAGTCAGGTCTTTCAATAAAGAGAAATTCTTAGAAGTGCTACCAGCACTAGATTAAATGCCAATGGACCTTGACACCACCATTACTAACTGGCACAAAACTCTCCATAACACTGCAACACCAGCAGACAAACCAATCCAGAACAACAGGAGGAAACACAATGCCCCCTGGTACTCAACCAAAATCAATGAACAAAAGACGCAACTACGGAGAATGGAGAGGCTATGGCGCCGAACTAAAAGCCCACAACACCTAACAAAATACAACGAACTACAAGCCATATACTATGACACAATAAATAGTCACAAGAGGGAATACCACTCAAACCTAATAATGAGATCCATCAACAGATCAAAAGAGCTTTTCACCATAGTAAATGCTCTAATACAAGAACCAACGGAACCAGATGACTCAAACTCAATATCCCCACAAGACATAGCAGATTTCATACAGCTGAAATACACAAAGATACCTCTTGAGAAACCAAGCAAATCCAACTCATACCACACTACTGATGCCACATGGGAAGCATTTCAAATCCCAACAAGAAAACAGCTTGATTCTGTTATAACCAATATTAACACAACAACCTCACCCACTGATCCATGTCCTGTTAGCTAAATCATGCAAACAAAAGAGTATCTAATACCATACCTACAAAAGATCATTGAATCATCACTTATCCAAGGATACCTCCCCCCTCAACTCAAGCATGCCTCCATGAGACCAATACTGAAGAACAAGAACCTCAACAAAAAGGACCCAAGTTTCTTCCACCCAATATCAAACCTCACATTCATAACTAAGATAATTGAAAAAAACAGTACAGTATCAACTACAGGACCACATAGACACATTCACCCCATTGGACCCCCACCAATATGGATTTAAACAAAATCACACTGTAGAAACACTAATTGTATCACTTATGGATACTTTTGTTACAGGCATTGACAACATACTACATGGCTTCATTTTATGCTTCATAGATAACCGAGTCAAAAGCAGCGGTGATAACAACAACACTCTGCTACAGAGACTCCAATATACAGGGAAAAATGGTACCAGACTGGTTCACCTCCTACTTATCGCACTGTAACCAGCAAGTGAGAACCAAAAACAAAACAGTCTAAACCATTTAGACAATACCAAGGTGTTCCACAAGGATCGACCCTATCAGCACTGTTATTTAATATATATCTTCAACCAATATGTATCATCATAAACCGGCACAACATCCACTACAGAATATATGCAAACGATATAATGATATTCACCCACATCAACTCCAATCACCCGGATTACACCCAAATCATAGCATGCCTTGAAGCAATGTCAGAATGGCTCAAAGGACAAAATCTTTTCATAAACTTTAAAAAATCCGAAATGATGCACATCACCAGAAATACTAGATTCTCCCCAACAGACTCACTCAATATCCTAGACTACAACCTAACCAACAAAAAACAGGTCAGATACCTCGGAGTAACTTTTGACCAGCAACTCAGCTTCCAACTGCATATAAAGAAGACAACCAGATCAGCCTACCTCAATTTGAGGACTCTGCACAAACAAACTGCTTCTAAGAGACAATGACTTCAGAATGGTGTGCCAGGCCATGGTAACCCCTATAATGGATTATTGCAATGTGGTATATCATGGCCTACCAAAGAAAACACTCCCTTTGCAACTACTGCAGAACATTGCTGTGAAAATCATTACAGGAACTGCAAAATATAATCATATAACCCCAACACTCCACTGGCTTCCTGTCACTGTCCGTGCTAAATACAAGAGCATATTACTAATCTTCAAATTCTAAACAATCTATCCCCGCCAACTCTTCAGCCTTTGATGCAGAAAGCAAGTCCAACCAGAACAAGAAGAGGTACAGATATCAACATCATCAAAACTCCAACAAGCTTCAGAACATCAAAGTAATCCACTTGCACTAGATCCTTCCCTTTGTATGCTCCCCAGCTTTGGAATCACCTGCCTACCTCAATACATTCAATCAAAGACCTACTAGACTTCAGGAAAGCTATTAAGACCCATCAATTCCTTGAACACTATGGTCCCACCTATTAACAAAGACACATAGCCCTTCTGTGAATACTAAAGAATCCAATATGTTTTGTACATAGTTACAGTTTTACCCTGTTGTTCCAAGTTTAAGTTTCCTGTTATAATGTAAGCACACCAGTGTCCTCTGAATGTGCAGCCTTTGTTATTTGTAAACCGCACTGAAAACAAATAGTGCGGTATATAAAAGATGTTAAATAAATAAATAAACAAACATAGTGAAAATACAAATGTATATAACGAACAACTGCTGAATGTAGCAATAACACCTCAATCTGCAACAATGTTACTGTATATAGTTATCCACTGTTAAATGTATCGATTACCCCATATACTACAAGTTCTAATTCCCTGTAAAAGCTTGTTGCTGCTATTGTTCCTTTTGAACCGCCTTGAATTTATGATAATGCGGTATACAAAACCTGTTAAATAAACTTATACAATTGCCCATTATGGGAAAATTCAGTCAGAGACAAAGACATTGCACAAATCTGACAGTGTCCAAATAAAAATGACCAGCATCATTGTTACTCTTATTTCTAAAGAGGAAGCAATAATGGACACAAAACTTCACAAATATTCCTATTCCTAGAGAATACCACTCTAGTCTTGTATCTGCTGTAAACGTGGCACTGCTATAAGAACCTCTACATGTCTATGCATGATATTACATATTTTACACCCAAATGGGGAGACTTGGGTAATCAGATGAACAAAAGAATCTGCTTCCATATCGGATTCACTTAACAAGAGATCCCTATCATTATACAAAACTTGTAACCATGCTTTATGAATAATATGTCGGGGGTAATCATGCTCCCTAAAAGCGTCCACCAAGGAGCGGGATTGCATCATAAATGTATCAATGAACCTGCAATTGTGACAATAACACAGAAATTGTGAAAAAGGTAGGCTGTTTTTAAGGGCTGGGGGATGTGCACTATTATAGTGCAATAAGGTGTTCCTATCAGTTGCTTTCCTATACACACTGATTCTTAAAGAACCAGCGACCTTATTAATCTTAACATCCAGATACGAAATCTCATTGGCATCATAAGTCATAGTAAATTTAATGTTGGGATCAAGTATATCTAACCATTGCCCAAACTTGCAAAAGACCAACACTACCCTTCCAAAAGACTAACACATTGTTTATAGAGAGTTTCCACAACAGCATATTTGCTTGACAGGAAGAACTGACAAGGCACTGTTGCTCAAACCTGGCCTCATAGAAACTGGCTACAGAGGGAGCCATGATGATACCCATGGCTACACCTTGAACTTGTTGGTAAAAGATATAAAAACAAAATAGTTTTTGTTCATAGCCATGGATGCCAACCTAAAAACTGCACATGTTCTGTAGACAGATCACCTCTACTCATAAGCACTTCCTCAATAACCTGAAGAGCCTCCAACTGAGGGATGCTTGTCTATAATGAAGCGACATCCATTGTCACAAAAAGCAAATCATTGATGTCATACTTTTCAAAATCAAAAAGACTATTCAAAAAATGTGTAGAATCTTTCAATTAGGAAGAAATAGTGTGGGGCAATGTATGAAGAGAAGAATCAACCAAAGTAGATAAAGGTTCCAGGACCAAACATTTTGCTGCCACAATTGGTTGACCAGGTGGATTTATCAAAGTTTTATGAATCTTGTGCAAAATGTACAATAAAGGTACACTCTGATTCAGAAACTTATATTATTTCTTAGTGATTAAACATTGAGCTATCCCCCACCGAGTTAAAGACTGAATACTTTCTTGTAAAATACTCGTAAGATTATTAGGCAATAAAAGTTAGCACATCATTTAACTGTCTTAAAGCTTCAACCCAATAAGAGCGGACATCCATCACAATGGTGGCACCTCCCTTATTGTCCCTCTTAATCACAATATCGAAATTAGATTGCAATTGTGCTATAGTCTCATTCTCTACCCTGTATAATCTCAGGACACTATGGGGTATGTTTACTAAACTGCATTAGTGTGATTCGCGTTAGGAGCTGCGGTAGAGACAGAAATCCCAAATAAGGACATGGGCGGTACATCGTTACCGATAACGCGCGTTACCAGGCGCCATAAATGAACGAGCGCTACATGGCACGTTACCACGCGTTAATCTAAAGAAGACGTGCAGGCATACAAGCACAGCAACAGAGCTGTAGCACAATGGTTACAACACTGACTGATGGTACAGGGGTCATGGGTTCGATTCCCCAGTGGGCCTAATGTATAAGGCTGGCTGAGGCATCACCCTTTACATTTAAGTAGTGATTGTTGAGGCATTTGACTTGTATTTTAATTAGTGCTGCCAACAAACACACCCTCACGGTGGCATAACCTAAGGTGTCGCATAAGGCACCCCATAACGCACTCCATAGGGCACATTATAAAGTGTACTGTCCACCAAGGCACCCTATAATTGTCCCTATAGGACACCTTATAAGGCTGTGCACAAAGCCCTGGCTGGCTGCAGAAGGACTGCACGTCACCACACAAACTGTCAGCAGTCGAGAGATGGGCACAAGCTTGGGTATGCACCCCCACAGCACCTCGGCCTGGTAGGGGGAACAGACCATGTGTGGTACTGGCACAGAGTAGTCACAGACCGTCACATTGTGTGGGTACTGTGCTCACCCTGAGGGTGAGGTGGGGGGCATAGCACCAGGTCCACAGCACCTTTTTACAGGTCCCCATCAGTGCTACTGTGTGTGATAGGTAGTTCATGCAGACACACCTAGGTTGCATCTGTGTCCTTTTGTATTTCTCAGTCATGTCTAGCCCTTATGGGCTATGATGCACCCAGAATAGTGCATATCCTGTGTTGGTGCCATGGTTACCTGCTGTAGGTGAAGGGGGGATGTATAGACCCATAGGCAGATTATGTACCACCACACAACCCACCCTCTGGGGCTCAGGGTGGGAAACAGGATCACCCACCAATAGATCCACATTCTACCTCCCTGCAATGGTAGCAATAGAGGGGACCATCAACCCCAGTCCTGCTGGGGAACAGACAGAGCGGTACACATCCATAATGCAATAGCAGACAGACGGCAGGCCTGGAAATGCTCAGCTGCCCCCCACCATTATCTGACATTCTCCAGCAGCAAGCCTCCAGCCGCTGCACCCTGCAAGGTGTTCCAGCAAGACACATACTAGCTGCAGACAGTCTGCCAGCTAGTCCATAGTGCATGGTCCTGGAGGAGATGCATGTACCCAGAACGGGGATGTCAGCATACACACCAAGCAGATAAGTCAGTGATTGGGCCCCAAAAGAAAACCCCTAAATATCACATGAGAGAAATGCTATATAGCACTATGGGGGAACCTAGCCATGCCATGGTCACTGCTCAGTCAGTGTGAGAGTGACCTCCCAGCAGGACATGCTATGGCCACCCTGTCCGTGCAGGTGGTGGCCAGGCACTACAATGTCCGAGCCATTGCCCTATGCCATGTGCAGATGCATCCAGGCCAGGCTATTCCCATGGTACCTTGCTCCTCATTATGCACATTGGCAGGCCAATACTGGCAACAGTGCTAGCAGTGTGGGCTGTGGAGGGTGTTGGCAGCCACCACACACTGGATAGACAGACACACACTCCCCACACCTATGCCAGCATTGTGCAACTATAGAGGTGTTGGGCAGCCCAGGCCACCACACCAGTCCTGGGCACAGTGCAGGCATGGCTATGGTACGCAATACTGTAGGAGTCACTCCCCAGGTTGGTAAACACTGTCAGACACAAGACCTGAAGCACACTCCACAGACATCAGAAAGGTTGCTATGATGCAGCTCACTCAGAAAATTGTACTTAACTTAGGAATTGCTTTCTGCCAGTAATCATAGCAACCTTTTGATAGATGTGTACCATATTCCCAGGTTTAGGGTGGCATTACTAAGGTATGCAAGTGCTAGTATTGGAAGATGCACGCAGAGCCCAAAGTCCTGCCTCTCCAGGATGCTTTGGATAATGGGGCCTGTGGGTGCGGGTGTGTCTGCCCCTGTTGGCTGCTGCTTTACGGCAGAGGTTCCCAACTCCAGTCCTGCAATGCCAAACACTGTTCCGGTTTTCATGCTGTCCCTCATGAATATGCATGAGCTACATCTGCATACCATGGTGGTGGCGCATAGAAATGCAGCACAGGCATCTTTATCAGAGGCAGCATGGAACCGGAATGGTGTTTGGCCCTCCAGGACTGCATTTGGGAGACTCTGCTCTAGGTAATGTGCATGTTTATGGTGTCTGTGCTCTGTAGGGTAAAATGTGGGTGTCTTGGGCATGTTTACGTCTTCTGCAATAAAGGTGCTGTCTGTATTAGCACGTTGTAGTAGTGGGTAAAATATGGAGACTGGGTTGGCAGGAACCACAGCTGGGACTTGAACCTGTGACCTTCTGCTTCTGAATACACTGGTTTTGTGCACTGCACCACCTTGTTGTTAACAGAGTCAGTACATTCCTTGGTGATACCATGACTGTTCGTCAGACAGGGCCCGTCTGTTGCAGTACACGGCACCCACCTACACAGGGCTAGGCCACGGTCTGCTCTGGGTAGCTGCCACCCCCCCCCCTCCACCACCAGTATCCCTCAGCCACCATGCTGACATGCCCTTCTGCTGGTGGTGCGCAGTCTCAGGCCATCCAGTGTGCAGGTAGGCAGCTGCCTATGGTGCGGGTTCTGGGGTAGGGGTGCCTGCACAGACGTCCAAAATCCCCCCCCCAGCCCTGCCTGCCAATGTTCCGTGCCCTTGGGGGTAGCTGTTGGGTACTATCCCCTGTGACACTGTGGGAAACACACTCGTGGCCATGTTGGGCCTTCAGCAGTTGCCATCTGGCTGCTCTGCTGTTTCAGCATTCATATGGGCCACCTAGGCATCACCCTAGTCCGCACTGTGGCCCAGCTCCACCACAGCATGTGCCGCCTGCGGCCCTCTGTATCCCCTTTTCCGGCATCTGTCCAGTTGCCGTTCCGAAATGCCCACCCTGATGTTGCGGGACATGTGCACGCCACAGGAACCCCATCCGATGGAAGGGAGAACCCTGAGCAGCGCTATTTCACTGTGGGCTCATTCACCTTGTATGGGGACGGAGTATAGACCCTTCCACGATTTATATCTGTTCTATGGAGCTTACTCGGGGGGGGAAGGGTTGATGTTTCTCATTGATACCACTATTGGCCAGCTTGGTTATGGTTTTTTTCTAGTTTGTTGAGGTCATTTTCAGTGTTTATGTGCCCTTTTGTTCTGTGCACATGTATCACACATCACTTTTTTTAGGTTTCCCTGCCTGGGCTGTACATTGCTGACACTGAAATGGTTTCTCTCCCCTGTAATGTGCATTTAACGGCAGGTTTTCAATCGCGTTAGGATTCAGCTCTTCAGATCAGTGCGTTAGTGTGAAGGGAGCCTCTCCCCGCCCACTGACCCCTTCTCTATGCCCTCTCTCACCTTCTGCGGTGTTTTACCGCGCCGCGGAACTTTCCGATCATTAACGCATCATAACACGTGTTATGTAACGTTAACGTTACATAACGTGCGTTATGATGCGTTACCGCAGTTTAGTAAACATCCCCCTATGTCTAGAGTAAGCGTGTTTTAATGCCTCAACATCTCTGAGGACTAGCTCTTTATGGGTTAATATAGCAGGATGAAGTGCTCCGGGAGGAACCCCTGTAGATTGAAAGGGCAATTTTACTCTACCCACATGATTATTTTCAAAAAAATCCTCACTGGTGCTATCGACAGGCAAAACAGACTTCTCCCCAAAGAAAGCTTTTATATTTAAATTTCCGGATAAACTTATCAAAATCTATTCAAAACTGAAAAGGGTTATGAGACATATGTAGGACAAAAGATAACCCTCGAACAAAGACACATTTTTGGGCTTGAAGAATTATGAAAAGCGGCTACTACAGCTGGAAATAGATCTGCACTTGTAAGTATTTATCTTCTGGAATATACTCTAAATCTTGGTAGAAAAGGGGGATTAAAGCTGATAAATCTGTGAATTTTAGAATTCATTCAGTGTTTTTGCTGAGTCAATCAGGTCTTAGTACCACCAGAGTGTTTTTCAAATCAGAGTATAACTTAGAGTAAATAGTCAATGGAATGCATTTGTTTCTAGAGAGCTTTTTTCTTTAAATCAAATCAGAGTATAGCTTAGCACAGAAAGTAAAATAAATAGTCTCTGAGTAGAAAGAAATAAACTAGGTTTAGAGACCTTTACAAAGAGGCCTTCCAGTTAGGAGCCAAAAGATCTGTGAAGTTGTTTTAAATAGGTGTTAAAGACAGATCAAAGGGGCAATTTGAAAGGCCCCCTCTATCAAACCAAGGGCTGTGTGAATCACCCAGGAAATTGGTAAGACTTTATCTTAGAAGCACAGGACAGGGTGCTGTGTAGGAAGCCAGCTTTTATTAAATCATCTTCATTCACTCCCACCCACCCAATTTATAATCTTAGCTTTATAGGCTCTTAAACCAATTAAAGGAAAGGAGGTGCCCATATTCACTTTCAGGTGTGGCTGGTTATCCTTGTTAATTAATTAATCTTGAGGTGAACAAAGTAAATTAAACATATTGGGTATAGTTGTATTAGTATACATATCCCCAGCAAACCTAATTAAACAACTTAAATACCTAAACAAAACCTTAAAACAAAATGCAGACAGCAGTACAGCAGTGAGATGGGGGGGGGGGGGTCCAGTCTTCTGCACTGAGTGTCACATGTATGATTTTCTCCTAGTTGGTGAGGGCTTTTATTTATTTATTTATTTAGACAGTTTTGTATACCGCCTTATCCTTCAATCAAAGCGGTCACAACACAATTGGGGGATACATTTAACACGCAGGGATATGAGACACATACACTAATACCTACAGGGAACATGGGCAATGGAGGGTTAAGTGGCTTGCCCAAGACCACAAGGAGCATCTGTGGGACTAGAAACCCCAGTCCTTCCGGTCCTATGCATTTGTATGTTTGTAATTTCCCCCAACTCCCCTCCCCCCCTTCTCATGTACAGTCCTGTTGACAGTTCCGTCTGTCTTCCTCATGACCTTACTCCTCTTGAATTTTGTTAAGATTGTTTCTTGGGGTCATATTGGATGAGACGCATGATGTCATCGTTCTTCAGGACGCCCTGGATGAATTCCCCCTCGGCGATTTTATCCTTGTCGTCATTCTTGAAGTAGGCCCACAGCTTATCTGCCCTCTTCTGTGGGGTATTTTCATCCTCTGGGAGATTCTTCTGCTCCAGGGGTGGGATCATTTTGAATATTGCCATAGTCGCGTAACTAAGTCAACCGACACGCTGTTTTATGTGTGCCCTAGGTGCAAGGAGCTCTTTGCTCTTAGCGAACAAGTCTGATCTCTGGAGGCTATTGTAGCAGACTTGGAGGACATAAGGAAGACCTACAGAGACACAGTACTGAAGTCCCACCTCCGGTCTGGGAGCCTCCCTGTTGCCATGGAGAAGAGAGATCACCTGACAGGAGATCACCACCCTGGTGTGGCAGGAAATGATCCTGTAGCTAGGACCACTCCTGAGGTGATGTAAAACCCTCTCACACTGAGAAGTTTTCTCCAGGGCCATGTGCCCATGATGGAAGGGTTAGGACAGCCGTTATAGTTGGTGATTCGATCATTATGGGTGAAATTGATTACCCTGGTATTGACTGGGTCAGTGTCATGCAGGACATGCTAGGGAGATAAAGTTTCTAGATGAAATAAATGACTGCT
This sequence comes from Ichthyophis bannanicus, assembly GCA_033557465.1. Classification (NCBI taxonomy): domain Eukaryota; kingdom Metazoa; phylum Chordata; class Amphibia; order Gymnophiona; family Ichthyophiidae; genus Ichthyophis; species Ichthyophis bannanicus. The sequence continues at coordinate 32,865,480 of CM066050.1, read as the reverse complement.
TCTTGGAGTAGCTAGTTCATGAACTAACAAGAGGGGAAGCCATATTGGACCTAGTCCTTAGCGGAACACAAGATCTGGAAAGATAAGGGTGTTGGAGCCACTTAACCATCATAACATGATCATGTTTGATTTAATAAATGGAGGGAGGATGGCAAGGAAATCCACAGTACTACCTTTTAACTTTCAAAAGGGAGACTACGATAAAATGAGGAAAACAGCTAAGAAAAAACTAAAAGGAGCAGCTACAAAGGTTAAAGATTTACATCACACATGGCTGTTGTTTAAAGTACTATCTTGGAAGCCCAGACCAGCTGTATTCTATGCTTTAAGAAAAGTGGAAGTAAAAAAAAACCCAAAAACAAAACCTGCCAGCATGGTTTAAAGGAGAGGTCAAAGAGGCTGTTGTAGCAAAAAAAACCAATTTTTTCAGGAAATGGAAAAAGGAGCCAAATTAATGAATGGAGTGGAATGGGTAAACAACCAATTTGTTTACGTCATCAGAATATAGAAAGACTAGGGGACATGCAATGAAGCTACAGGGTAACCTATTTAAGACTAATAAGAAAAAATATTTTTTCACTCAATGTGTAATCAAACTCTGGAGTTTGTTACCAGAGGATGTAGTAAAAGCTGTTAGTGTAGTGGGGTTAAAAAAGGTTTGAACAAGTTCCTGGAGGAAAGGTCCATAAATCATTATTAAAAGGGACCCAGGATGTCACTGCTTGACCCAGTACAAGCATTGAGGAACCTGTGTCTTTTGGGGAGACTCCTAGGTACTTATGACCTAAATTGGCCACTGTTGGAAACAGGATACTGGGCTTGATGGACCTTGGTCTGACCCAGTATGGCATTTCTTATGTTCTTATGGGCTGTAGACAATTCAAAAGAGAACAAATTAATCACTACTGAGGAAGCTTTTGAGATTGTATCTATGGATGACGTTGTGACTGTCCCTCTGACTGATTTCCAACAACAACGCACTATTACCACGTGTAGCTGCAAGCAAACCACCCCAGCATGGCATCGCTGAAATATGGCCGTTTCAGGTTTGGCTTTTGTCACCTCTGGGTGGTTTTGAATAAAGGACGTTTTGAAATTACTATGCTTGGGACTGGTTTGCCTCTCACTGATTTCTCCAATTGCCGCAACCTCTGCTTCGTCGCCTGCGGTGTCCTCTTCCTCTATCTAAAAAAGCTATTCTTCATCAGATGAATGCCAATCGGAAACCAACGATTTGTCAGTAGAGAAATGAACCAGTTTGTTGTTCTTTTTTATCAGGATCCATCCAAAAATAAACAAAGCCAGTCTTATAATCCTGATCGTCACTGGCTAATTTACGCAGTTTACGATGTTTAACTTCAGTGCGCAAAGTATCTGTTTCAATTTATCATACTACTCAAAAGTACTTCCTTGATGTTTCTGTAACAGCTCCTCAGTCTTTTTCCTATCAGTCTGAAGTCCTTCAACCATAGCCTTGCTCGTATCAACCACCAAGACCATTAAATCAAGGGAGAATTTGTTAAGTATCTGGTTCCCATTCTCCAGAAAAGTTGTGTTTTCCAAAAAAAGCAGTGGTTCTTTTTGTATTCGCAAACCTCTTGAAATTTGCTTGCCCTGAATATATTCAATAAGGGATGATGTGTGTAATTAAAAACGGACCAGCTTGTGCCACGCAGCAAACAAAGAAGTCCATGAGGCAGAATCCAAAACTACATCTGTTATACCAAAAGGGGGTTTCTTCTTCCAAAAGTTCTTGCACATGATGTTCTGGAAAACTTAACACTTTTTGTCAGGCAAAACCAAAAGATGAGGATTCATATTGGCATCTAATATCTGTTGTCATGGGCAGGGCTAGTCTAAGGCACTGGAAAATTAGACACCACTTACCTACTGTCCAAATTTAAAAAGGGAGGGAGGATGTCAGATGTGATGAGTTGGGATAGGAAATTAGAACATATAGCACTGAATGAAAGATTAGATATAACTGGCATCTCAAGAGACCTCATGGAAGGAGAATAACCAATGGGGCACTATGATACCTCTGTACAAATTATATTGCAATGATAGGATAGATCAATTTGGTAGAGGTGTGGCATTATATGTTAAAGAGGATATTGAGTCAAACACAAAAGTTTTACAAGAAACAAAATACACTGTAGAATCTCTATGGACAGAAATTAAATGTAAAAAAGGGAAAGGGAATGGCGGGGGGGGGGGAGGGGGATGTACTACCATCCACCTGGCCAGAATGAACAGAAAGATGATGAAATGGTAACAGAAATTAGGGAAGCTAACAAAATTTATAATATGGTAATAATGGATGATTTTGATTGTGTCAATGTCACATCAGGACATGCTAGGGAGATAAAGTTTTAGATGTAATAAATGATTGCTTCATGGAGCAGCTGGTTCAGGAACCACCATGAATGGGAGCTATTTTAGACCCAGTCCTTAGTAGTGTAGGATCTGGCATGTGAGGTAATGGTGCAGAAATAGTAGTCACATGATCACATTAGATTTAATAAATGGAGAGAGGATAGCAAGGAAATCCACTGCACTAGCATTTAATTTTCAAAAGGGAAACTATGATAAAATGAGGAAATTGGTTAAAAAAAAACCTAGAAAGAGAAGCTGCAAAGATTAAGAGCCCACTATTCATTTGCGATGGCTATGAGCCTCTAAGGCGCATCGCCGTCTCCGCCAAACTTTAACCCTGGATATTCAATCCAGGCCCATATCTGGCCTCTGGCATTGAATATCTGGGGTCGCTGCCCAGCTGCACACGGTGCAGAAGCTAACCATGCAACGGTGATATTCAGCCGCTGCCTGGTTAGCTCCGGTGGCAAAGGTTAGGACAGCTTTTGCTTTGTGTAACTTTTGCCACAAAGCGATAACTGGGCAGCAGTTGAACATTGCCGCTGTCCGGTTATCCCCGGGTTCTGCCCCCGGAATGCTCTGATGCTAAGCAACATCAGGGCAAACAGCAGCATTACTCGGGGATATTCAGTAACATTAACCATGTTGGTGCTGCTGAATATCCTGCTTAGGGGCATTTACATGGTTTACAGCTCTAAATCGTGTAAATGCCTTTGAATATCAGGCTCTAAGAGTTTATATTAGGCCTGGGCATTGTTTAAAAATACTATTATAGAAGCCCAGACTGGATGTATTCCTATGAAGGCCAAATGACTGTCGGCATGGTTTAAAGGTGAGGTCAGAGAGGCTGGTATAGCCAAAAAAAATCTTTCAGAAAATGAAAAAAAAGAAGTCAAATGACAAAACCCCCCCCGGGAAACATAAGCACTGTCAAGTTAGATGCAAAGTACTGATAGGGCCGGCAAAGAAGGAATTTGAAAAGAAGCTTGCCATGGAAGCAAAAACACAAAACCTTTTTCAAGTATATTCATAGCAAAAATCCTGTGAAAGGGTCAGTTGAACCATGGTAGAGGGTAAAAAGGGCACTAAGGGAGGGTTAAGGTCATAGCAGAGAGAATGAATGAACTTGCTTTGGTTTTTGCTGAAGATGTAGGAGATGTTATCCAGACCAGAAATGATATGTAAAAGTGATGTATCAAAGGAATTTAAAGAAATCTTGATAAACCTGAAGATGTAATAAAGTAATTTGATTAATTTAAATAGTAGCAAATCATTTGGACCAGATGGTTTATCAGTAAAATAGTCCATGGTACATGAAGATTCGAAAGCAGCCAATGTAATGCCAAACTTTAAGAAGGGTTCTAGGGATGGTCTGGGAAAGTACAGACCAGTGAGTCTGATGTCAGGGCCGAGCAAAATGGTAGAAATCAATATATAGAACAAATTACTGTACTGCTGAGCCCATGGGGACGTGCTGCTTATACCACCTCAAAGGTGGTATAAGCAGAATTTTTGGCCCAATCAGGCCAGAGGATTCCCCCCAGGGCCAGATGCTGAGGGATCTCCGCCACTCAATCCAGGCTGCGGCAGGTCCACTGTGGGTCGGGCGGCAAGGAAATGCGGGGCCGGAGCCATGGATGTTGGGGGCACCTGCAGGGAGGATGTCCCCGCAGGCAGAAGGGTTATGTTGGGCTGTCCTCTGGCTACCACAGGAACATTTTGTTCCCACGGACCAGAATCAGGTCCACACAGCCCTCTTTTCATCGGGGACATCTGGACGTCCCCTTCTATGAATCGGGCTCATAGTGTATCTGGATTTTCAGAAAGCTTTTGACAAATTTTCTCATGAGAGACTCTTGAGAAAATTAAGTCATGGGACAGGAGGAACAGGAGGATAGAAAACACAGTAGGGCTAAATGGCCATTTTTCTCAGTGGAGAAAGGTAAATAGTGACGTACCCCAGGGATCTGTGCTGGGTCAGCTGCTTTTTAACATATTCATAAATGACCTGGAAATGGGAACAAGTAAGGTAATCAAATCTGCAGATGACACAAAATTATTTAAAGTTGATAAATTACAAGACTGAAAAATTGCAAGATGATTTTGAGAAATTGGGAAACTGAGCATCCAAATGAGAGATGACAGTTAATGTCAACAAGTGCAAAGTAATGCACTTAGGAAATAACAATGGCGTACCAAGGGATAGGGTGGTGGGTGTGGCCCACCGTCAGTGCCAGCCACGAGAGGGCCCCCCCCCCCACCAGGCCCCACTGAGGCAGCATGGCAAACTTACCAAAAAGCTTGCTTGCCGAAGCATCTAGCACTCTGTGGCCCAGGTGATGATCTCTCTCAGCCAAAGTCTCGTGAAATCACGAGACTGGCTGGGAGAGAAGAGCAGTCAGGCCGTGAAGCCCAAGCCAGTTTTTTGGTAAGTTTGCTGAGCAGCCTGCATGGGTCCTTGTGGTGGTGGGGGGGGGGGGGCAATGCTCTGGTTGCTGAGGGGGCTGTGGATGCCACTGGGGAAGAACAACCTAAAGTACAGTTACACAATGAAAGGTTCCACGTGAAATGGATCTGGGCATCATCATGGATAGTACATTGAAACCTTCTGCACAGTGTGCAGCGGCGGCCAATAGAGCAAAGAGAAAGCTGGGAATCCTAAGGAAAGGAATGGAGAATAAAACCAAGGCTGTCATAATGCCTCTGTATTGCTCCATGGTGCGACTGCACTCATAATATTGTGTGCAATTCTGGTCACCATATCTTAAAAAAGGATACTGTATAGCAGAGTTTGACAAGGCCTAGAGAAGAGCAATCAAAACAATAAAGAAGATGGAAGAATACCCCTATGAGGAAAGGCTTAAAAAGAGACAGCTGAGGGGGAGATATGATAGAAGTCTATAAAATAATGAGTGTGAGTGGAATGGATAAATGTAGATCGATTGTTTGCTCCTTCAAAAAGTAGAAAGACTAAGGAACATGCAATCAAGCTACAATGTAACACACATTTAAGACTAATTGGATAAAGTATTTTTTCACTCAACACACAAACTCTGGAATTTGTTGCCAGATGATATAGTAAAAGCTGTTTGTGTAGCTGGGTTTAGAAGAGGTTTAGACAAGTTCCTGGAGGAAATATCCATAGACTATTATTCAAGTGGACTGGGGAAATCCACTGCTTACATCTGAGAGAAGCAGCATGAAATCAGTCTACCTTTTGGGAACCTGTAGGTACTTGTGGCCTGGATTGACCACTGTTGGAAACAAGATACTGGGCTAGATGCTCCTTTGGTCTGACCCAGTATGGCATTTCTTATGTTCTTATATACGTATTCTTATTCTGCATCCCTTCCTTCAGGCAGACAAATGTAAAGAACAAAATCTGCTAAAGTTGGCTGCTTTCACAGGCATAGTGAGTTTATACATGATTCGGTTTTCCCTTTGAGATTCAGCTTTCTATAGCCGATGTGTGTGTGTGTATATACATACATACATATGTATAATCCTGCATTCACTGAAGCAATGAACCAGTTTGAGCTATCTTGAGGTACCTTTTATTGGAAAGCAATTGTGAGCGCCAAGGAAACATTTAAATCGATTGCTATAGCCAGCATGGGGCTTACTTAGAGTATATTCTCATCTGCCTTTGCAGCCTGCTTGCAATACCCAATGAAAAACCAAAGGTGAGGGTTCAGATCTCACTTCATATTGATCAACTCACTTAAATGTTTTAGTCATCCCCACCTTAATCCGATACCTTTCCCCAGTGATGCAGTATACCAGTGTATCCATAACTAGCTGTGAGCAAACAATTGTTTTAGTGAAACTGAATCCTTTTAAAGTAACAGACATGCTATGGTCTCAAGGGAGCAAACTACTCAGATGAGTTTTCAACAGATGATAAAGCAAGAGGTCTAGGACAAAAAGGTTGTTTTGACATCTGTTTTATTTATTATACTTACCATATATCACTACATAAAGGTGGCATTTTAGAAGTACCTAGATCAGGGGTCTCCAACTCCAGTCCTAGAGGGCACCAAACCATTCAGGTTTTCAGGCTGTTCCTAATGAATATGCATGAGATATTTGCATGCACTGCCCTCATTGTATTCAGCCTTATCTCATGAATATTTATTAGAGACAGCCTGGAAACCTGAATGGTTTGGTGCCTTCCAGACCTGGACCTCGAGCAGGAGATCCCTGACCTAGATTGAACATCTTCCTCAGAAAGGTGGCTAAACTCATGTAAATTAAAAAAAAAAAAAAAAAAGGTTAAATGGGGGTATTTATATGTCTAGAGCGCAGCTTCCAAAATCACTACTTGCAAATTTATGCGATTTGCAGGTGTAGAACCCGCCAGTATATATTTGCGTGTGCACATGCATGTGGTTTGGACATGCCTACTAAACAGATATGTTTAAACAGACACTGTTAAATAAATAAATAAAAATCGGACTTATTTTATGGTGGGAAGCCATGTCTAAAGAAAATGTCCATGTCAGTTTTTGCATCTGCCCTGAGGCACGTGCAAGTGTCAGCTTGAAAAGGCAGGTGCAAAGGCCGAAAGAAGTATTTCTCCTATACCCTGACCCCCACCCCCTGACTGGTCCTGTCTCTTACTAGGTATTTTCCTGGTGTTCTGTTGAGGAGCACATCCTGACATCTCCTCGTCTCCTACCAGTGCTTTCCCTGGTGATCTAGCAGGGGGAAAGTGATCTCCAGTTGCTTCTTAAAATGACATCTCAGACCCCTAGCGCTAGTCTTTGGATGCTACTGCCAGGGGTGGATGCTCCTTCTTTGACAGCTTAACCCTTAGTGATATTAGCACGAGACGTCCGCTAGGAGTCAGAGGTGCCATTTTGAAGCATCTGACACAGCAGGAGCGACTGAAGATCGCTGTTGCCTCCCCACTAGGCTTCCAGAGAAAACCCTGGTAAGAGCTGGGGAGGTGTCGAGCTATGAAGGGGTATATGGTAGGTTGGGGAGGAACTTGATACCACCACTTGCCCCTTTATTAGATAACAGGCCTGACTTGGAGCTCACTATCTGGGTTGTGTCCCCGTTTGCAGAAACATGGCGGTATATAAGGAGGATACGGCTCTTTTTTTTCAGCATCTCCATATCTAAAACTGCTGCACCTGCTGGATGTAACAGCAAGTGGACTTGCCCTCTTGCAAGTCTTTAGGTAGTTTACAAAATGTTCACATTCAGCAGAGCCTTTTGTAAAATACAAGGGCAAGTATGCATGTTTTGACTCGGATGTCTCAATTCCATTCTCCATGACCTATGTATGTGGGCCTTAAGGGCCAAGTAGCAAATAATGAAAAAAGTAAAACAATGTCCTAAAAATCCATACGAGTGCAGGAACATAGTAACATAGTAAATGACGGCAGATAAAGACTAGCATGGTCCATCCAGTCTGCCCAGCAAATATACGGCAAGAGTAGGTGCACCCGTCGCTCCATGCAGGCCACCCCTCCCCATGTCTTTGTTTAGGGGTGGACCCACCACGCCATGTAGGACACCCCTATTTGTTGAGAAGTTAGATGGTTCAGTTTATTTTGTTTTCATCCTGTTGCTATAAAGGGATCTGCAGTGCTTGTCCCATGCTGTTTTGAATTCCATCACCGTGTTCGCCCCCACCACTTCCATTGCTTTATTATCAAAGGGGTTGATTCACTCCAAATCTTTTTGGCTTCTGGAGGACTAATATCAGAAAGGACCCATCTAACAATGGCCTTAACAAATATATGGGGGATATTCAGCCAAGAAAAGGTTTTATAGGATTTTGACCATGTTGGAGGACCCATCATGGATTCTCTATCAGAATCCTTCACTGAACCCACAAACCTGCTTTCAGTCATTGACACTTTATATTCACCTTCTTGAGCTCTCAGACCTCCATGTATTAGGAAGAACGTGAAGATTTGGATTTTGCAAGTTTCCTTGAGAGAGAGGGAATTTAATGGGATATGAAGATATTAATTAATATGTCTTCATTATGTTAGGGTAGTTAATTGGTGATACTCTATTTTGTATGATTATATATGAAACTGCATGTTTAGTGATTGTTTTTTTAAATGTTGTAATACCACTCAGAACTGTATGTAGGGCATGGTGCAGGATACAAGTTTGAATTTAAATTAAATTAAACGTTTTTGCTCCTATTTGAAGCTAGCAGAAGTCCAGTCTGCAGCATTGCCAAGATTCTGCAGTTTACGCTAGTTATTTGGGGAGCAAAAAGGAGCAGTTTAAATCAATGACTTGCAAACCAGGGAAATTCTGGCTCCAATTCTTCCTTTGCACGTCGGTAAATCAATCTTCCATTGTCTCAAGTAAACACATGCAGGGTAATTTTATCAAGAATGTTTTGCACATATATGCCAGTACATTGCATAAAATGTCCCCTATAAAAACAACCCCCTCCCCTCGTAAATGTGTGATGACTAAGAATGTGCGTACTTTTAGACAACCTGGATGTAGGTATGTTCAGGGATGGATTTTGGGTGGAGTACAGGTGAAGTCACGAAGTACACATGTAGGTCAACAAATTTTTACAAAAGTCATGTTACTGAAATAAAAATAGTCATTTCTTATTGTTTTTTATATGCTGAACACGAATATGACAGTGAAATTGCAAAGTTGGCTATAGTTTTCTTGTAATCTACAAGAATTAATGTTTATGAAATGCATGTCAATAGTAAATATAATAGGCCTTCGGTTAATACCTGTAAAAAAACAAGTCATAGACTACTTCTTAGATTTTTCACCTGTCTCTTGTACAGCTGTTCGGGAGCTTCTCTGGGGAGTGTCCAGCAGTAGTCAGCCAGCATTGTAGTGGACCATTTTCCCTGGTATCTTTGCTCCATTGTTGCGATATCCTGGTGAAAACGTTCACCCTGTTCATCACTAACCATACAACAGTTGTCAGTAAAGAAATCGAGATCGGAATCAAGGAAATGGATCTTTATAGACATATTGCAGCCAAGTTTCTGATACTGCATCAGCATGTCTTCTACTAGTTCCTTGTAGTTTTCTGCCCTATCGGAACAGAATACCAGATTACTTTCCTTTCTGAAGAAAGGCTCCAACTGCTGGTGGCACTTTCGATATGAAGTAATGTTGACATCTTCTTCTAGAAGATTCCATTGTTGGAGTCTTGATCCTAGCAATTCTGCCTTGTTCTTGGATAAGTCCAAATCATGAACCAGGTCATTTAGTTCTTCCTGTGTTTTTCTGTGTGGAGTTGATAATGCATCCCAATGAAAATCTGGGTCACTGCATGCCGACAGACCAGGAGAAGAACAGGTTGGCTCACCCTTGTCCTCATCAGATGAATCAAGAGAATATTCTGATGGAGGTTCTGGAATAGGAAGTCCCTCACCATGTGGAACTGGTCTCAATGCAGACGGAATGTTTGGGTAGACTATGCTCGACTTCTTTTGCTTCGTTATTCCACTGGAAAGAGGCGGAACCAAGCAGAAGTAACAGTCATTTATGTGGTTGCTTGGCTCTCTCCACACCATGGGGACTGCAAACGGCATTGATGGTCTTTTGCAATTCAACCACTGTGAAAGCTGTGTTGTACATGTAGCGCAGCATATATGCAGGGCCCAAGGCTTGTCTTGGTCACCAATCTTGCATCCGAAGTAAAGATGATATGCCTTCTTCAGTTGAGAAGTGATACTTTTCTTCTGGTTGGCAAATGTCACTTCCCCGCAAATGTAGCAGAAATTGTCAGCGGTATTAACGCACTTGCGCGGCATTACTGTTCTGTATTGTACCTAAATGGCTAAAATTATATGATTAATAAAAGTTATATGTAACAGTAGCTTAAACTGTCTCGCACACAGTCTGAAATATTTTAAATGCTCAACCTTTCCGACTGCGTATAGTACACTGCTGACGTCAGATGGCTTCAGCAGCCGTCTGGCAGTAGTATTGCATTGCATCAGAAAATGATGCAATCAACTCTGGATGATGGGTGCATGCTGGTATTATGCAATATGATGCAATATTACATCATTCAAGGCTTATTTGGGATGTTGTTGATGTCCTACTGGATAAATTTACACAGTGAAACATCAAAAATGAACTACATGCAATATCTTCAAAACGAGAGCCAATAAAATATTTTTAAATGTTATATTCGTGTTCAGCTCACCAAGACACTACAGATTAGGGCCTTTTAAAGTCAGTAACAATTTCAATGTTGACCAGTGTTATGAAACATGCGTCTACACGCATACCTCAGCCACAAATACTTGAGCTGGTGCAAATGTACGCAGATTTCTGCAGGATTTGTGCTGGTATTAGATTAAGAATAACCAAACAATAAGAACCAAAAAGTGTTATCATCCATTCTTGCTATCAAATTTTTGATAACAAGAAAACAGGAAAGGAAACAAAACCAACAGAACCAACCCGAGATAATTGGGCAAGCCTCAGTAAAGGGGGGAATGGGGTATGCTCTTGTGAGTTAAGAGCGCAGCAAGCCCCACAACTTCAATCAAAGGCCACCAACTAGTTTGTAAATTTTCAAATGCATTTAAAAAATACAACTTAGCTGGAAGAAGATGATGCCCAATAGAAGGGTGCCAAAGCTCCTGAGCGGCGCCCAGTTCTCGGGACGCATGAAGTCCTTATTATGCTAACTAAATAGCAGGTGGCATGGCTTTAGTAAATTGTTACTATCATAGCAGGAAGAGATACACTTTGGTTCTTATTGTTTGGTTATTCTAGTTATGTGTGAGAGCCATATCGAAATATTATTTTGTTGGTAGTGGTATATATAAAAACATATAGGAGCCTAGGGGCATGTTAACTTCATTAACATGTATTAACTTTTAGTAAACGCGCATTCAATGCCACTGTGCCCATAGAAATAAAAGGGCTTTGGGCAATTAACACGTGTTAACATGCTCCTATGTGGTATGTTAGGCTTTTGCATCTAGCGCAGTGTCATAGTAGAACTAGCACCGCATTAGCTGTAAACGTGGTGCGTTGTTGGGGGCGTGCAGAGCATTTCCCCAGCAGAGAGCATGGCTTGTCGGCACCATGGATGCAAATGACGCCACCCATTGAGGTTCTTTTACCCGCACTCACAGTGGCTGCAGTTTTGATGGTGACCATGTGCTGTTTGCGCCCATAGTAACTGCGCGTTGCAACACGCCAACCCTTTGCTTCTAGCCCGTCCACTCTTGCAGGTACCACAGTTTCTGCAGATAGCTCAGAAAATCACTGCACTATCTGTATTTTCTCTGTGCAATTGGCCGCATTAACCCGTAGTGCAGCTTAGCAAAACTTGCCTTCCGCTGCTCCTGAAAAGGCATCGGTTAAATCCAAAATTCCCTTCTTTCCACCCAAGTCTCCATACCATGCAGATTTAGGACACCTGGCTCTCAATAAAACAAGATCCCTGCACCTTTTGCATGAAGAGCGATTTGGAATGCATCCTTTGTTTTAATCAACTAAATGCTTTTTTCTTTTTTAAACACTAAAACTGCCAGGTGAGGTCTTAGTTGAGTGGTTTTGGCTCAGATGGGTGCATGATTGCATTGCGAACTTTGACTTTCTTACCATCATTGCTTCAATAAATACAGCTTTTAATAACCTGGCTCTAGCTCCTGGCATATATAACAAAAAAAAAGAAGTAGATCTTTCATTTTACTACATTTTAAAAATTTTCAGTGGAATCTAATCAGTTATTTTCTTTTTATTAGAAAAACAAGGCAAAACCCATGAGTACAAACCAGTGACCCCAATACTGTCTGACAGCTTTAAAGTCCAGCTGGGAATGTGTATATACTATCCTGCTGTTTTGACTTATTAAGACTGCAATTCCATTGAATTGTATAGCTTCTTCTAATGGCTGCGGAGTTGCTGTGACCTCAGTATTTTATGAATTATTGTTAATAATTTTTCTGTAACAAAAAGATATAAGTGAAATAAATAACCAACCTATAATAAATAACCAACCTAGAGGAAAAACTAAACTTATTTATATTTCTTTCATGGCTTTACATAACTGTTTGTTTCATGATAAATTAACATCAACTGAATGTTCTTGTGCTGGGGCTATCTGTGATTCTCAAAATAAATTTATGGTAAGTTTATCAGAGCCAAATTTCATGTTGTTCAGTTAATGCTGCTTTCGATGTACTTCTGGTTTATAGAATACATACGGATAAAGTCAGCACATTTGTAGCCAATACCTTTTTATTGGATTAATACATTAATGACTAAATTTTGAAATCTCCCTTTATGAAATCATTTAAATGACAGTAAAACTACACTGGGTTTAACTACTAGAGATGTACAATTCCCAAAAATTCTGAGACACTCAAAACAATAGACATTTCTGGAAAAATCAAGATATGCAAAAGGATTAATTTTAGAGATGTGCATTGGTTAGCATGCCCTTAATGATGAATCAATTCATTTAGCTAATTAGTGTGCATTAAAACGTTTAAATGGGTGGTAGAAATTTGTTATTAAAATGAATGTGTGAAATGAACTGAAAAAATATCTAAAAAATCTGGGCAAAGTCCAAATCAAAATGAACTGAAATGTGTTGCCTTATGTATAGCCCCATTATTTTTGCATAATGTTTAACTTAATTTGTTGGCATATTTACTAAACATTAGCGCATGTTAAATATTAACACACATTAAATGCCACTGTGTCCATAGAAGTAAAATGGTACTTAACGCACTAACCTTTTGTGAACATGCCCCTTTGTGCCTTGAAAAGACTAAGGGACCCATTTACTAAAGCCCGCCAAGCGGTTAATCTGCATTTTAGTGCATGGCAAGTGTTACTATGTGGGCATGATAGAGACTGCAGGCTAACTCCTGTGGTAATTGTACATCGCGCGATAGGGCAGAGAATGGGTGGGTTAGGGGAAAGAGGGTGGGCGTGGACAGCACTTGCAGTTAATGCTGGGGTACATATCATTATACCGTAAACATCAAGTGGACCAACGGCCGTTTCAACCTGTACCTTATGATCAGGAACCATTGGTGATGAAAGAAGTCTAAGCAGCATTTAAAGCCTTATCAAAGAACAAAGCACTGGGCATTGATGGCATTCCCATTAAAATATTACAGCAATCGGATGAAGCTGTTACCATACTTACAAGGCTCTATCAGGAAATTTGAAAGACAAATTTATGGCCAACTGACTGGAAAAGACCTGTGTTTAAACCAATACTGAAGAAAAGTGACCTGACTGACTGTGGAAATTATTACACAATCGCTCTGATCCCTTATGCCAGCAAGCTTCTACTCAATATCATTCAGCAGAGACTACAACCATACCTGGAACGAGAACTGCCTGAAGTGCAAGCAAGGTTCAGGAAAGGGCGAGGAACGAGAGAAGAGGAACGAGAGACATTATCGCGGATGTGAGATGGATCCTTGAAAAGACAAAAGAATACCAAAAAGATATCCATATGTGTTTTATTGACTACAGCAAGGCTTTTGACTGAAACCATGAGAAACTCTGGGGAACATTAAGAAGCATGGGTATACCAGAACACCCGATCGCTCTCTTGCATAACCTTTACATTGATCAAGAAGCAACAGTTCGAATGGACCAAGGAGAAACAGAATGGTTTAAAATCAGCAAAGGTGTATGACAAGGCTGCACACTTTTCCCCTACCTCTTTAATTTATATGCAGAACAAATCATCAGAGAAGCAGGACTGTATGAAGACAATTAAGGTGTGAAGACTGGTGGAAGACTCATCAACAACTTTCACTATGCTGATGATACCACACTACTGGCTGAAAGAAAAGATGATTTGAAACATTTGCTTCTCAAGATCAAGGAATATCGTCTTAAAATGGGTCTCCACCTTAATGTTAAGACGACAAAGATCTTGACAACTGGCAAAATCAATAAGTTCATCATTGATGGAGAAGAAATTGAAATAGTTGACAGTATTAGTTGATATATAGTGCTCCTCCTCCTCCTCCTCCTTTATCTACCTTGTGCTTCCTGTATAAATTATAACCCAGTCATAGATCTCCATGAGTCACAGCTCTATGACTGCCACTGAATCCAAGTCAGCTTCTTCCCTTATAGTCTTCTAGATCCACAATCTTATTTCCTATACTACTGGCATTAGTAGATATCACTTTCCAGATGGTCCTCTCTTCTCATTTCTACAGAGGTATTTAATGTTTGTTTTACCCTGGGGGCTTTTATTTACTGGGGGATTTTGTTAACCCATCCTCGATAAACCTAGCTTAAAACCATAGAAACAGAAAAATGATAGCAGATAAAGACCATCTAATAATAGTTATTTGCTTCTAAATTATTGTAGGAAGAAGGCATTCTATATATAAGATTAATTTCTAAGCCAGACTATTTAACAGATTTGTTCAAATATCAAAAGATTTATATGAGTAGATTTCAATGTGTTCATTGCCTGTAGCGTGCTGGAAAGCATCTGAAGAGTATGATAAACTCATTGATGCCATATCTGCTTTGGTATAAAATAGTAGTATTAGCATAAGAGAGAGCCGTCAGCCGCCAACAGGCCGTCAGTGTTGATAATGTAAAATAATTGGAAGAAAGCAGGAGTTTCTAAATTTAAGTCATGATGAGTGCTTAGAGATACCGACTTCAGAAATAGGGAATGCTGTTGTCATCATTTGATACATTTTTGAAACCACTTCAAACATTAAGGGAATAAATAGGAATTCTAGTTTTAGCTCTCTTTGAGTGGGTAGGCTGTACAGACCAGACAACTTCAATATAATATTGCCTGGTTCCAATGAACAGTGAGATTTTGTTTTCCATTCTAAGCCAGCTGTCCTGAATGACCTTGCTCTTGGCTCATCTCAGAAGCTAAGCAGGGTCAGGTCTGGCTAGTACTTGGATGGATGACTACCTTGGAACAAGTACTGTAAACTCACTGCATGGAAGAAAGGCCTGACCATCTACTTCATCAGGAGTCAGCATGGCTTGATGGCACACATTGCATTGACAGGAACAGACTGAAAAGCCAGTGTTGTTGGGGGAGGTCAAGGCAGTGAATCACTAGTGTTCTCTACTTGACCCTATATTATACAAATGCAGGGGGGAAGGAAGGGTAAGAATATCTGTAAGAATGGGGAGAGTGTGCACCTTGGAGGGGAGCGTATTTCATTTGCTCTTGAATGGGATGCTGATGTAGTACCAGATTAGGGGAGAATGAGGGAACAGTGGAGTGGAGGAGTAGCCTAATGGTTAGGACCCAAGAGACCAGGGTTCAATTCCCACTAGCACTCCTTGTGGCCTTGGACAAATCACTTATCCCTCTATTGCCTCAGAAAAATTCAGGTTATCAATGTCCCTGTTTGTAAGTTAAACTTGGTAGCATACATTAATGTAAACTGCTCTGACTGAAATGATAAAGCAGTATAAAATAACCTGTTAAATAAACAGTGGTCAGAGAGGAGATGGTGAGGAAGGACTGAGTAAGGAATTAAGCTGAATAGATTAAGGAGAGACCAGTAGGTCACAACATTGAAGAAGGACCACCAGCTGGACATCCTTATAATTATAGGAAGGACACTTCCCTCCTCCCCAGTTGGGCACATTAGATGGCGACCTCTCTCCTGAATTATCACAGCTTCAGCTGTATTCGATCCAAAGCAATCCCTGCATAAAAAAATAGTGAATGCTACTGCTATTAATAGGCCCTTAAATTCTGTTCTCAGTACTTTATTGCTTACTAAATTATTAGGTGGTGGTGGCGGTTATATGTCATTGAGTAGATGTTGACTCCTGGCAACCCTGTGGATAGTTATGCATGTTATGACTATCCCCTGGGTTTTCTTGGAAAGGTGCAGCCAGAAGATTGCTAGGCATTTCTTCTGTGCAGTAAATGTGTGGAGGCCAGTTCAGATCGGGGGATATCCGGCCCATCCTGACATCTATCCCCGCTATTTACCATTCCAGATGACCCCCATAGCATCTGACGTTCCAAAGTAGTCTTCGATCCAAGTACTAACTAGGCCCAACTCCAGGGGCAGCTCAAGGCAATCTGCTGCCTGAGGCAAAGTATGAAAAGGCGCCCCCTCCCCCCACCTTAGAGGAGTGTGTGGCTTTTTCAGAAATTCAGTCAGAGACTGAACCAAACCAAAAAGCCGATTAGATTATATGGAGGCAATGCAAGATGTTTGCAGCTCGATATGGCCCTGTGTCCAATCGCACCCTGTGTGACTTGCAGCTCAGGCGCACACCCCCTCTCTCCCCAATACCTCTGTCCAACGTTGCCTGCTCTTTCCCTGCTGCTGCTGCCCTATCTTTCACGGAGGCGTCAACAGCAGGGAAAGAGCAGGCAGCGCTGAACGGAGATATGGGGAGGAGGAGTGGGGGCATGCGCCCGATATGAAAGGCACTGGCACTTTAAGCAAATCTGCCCCTCCCTACTCTGACATTGAGTTGGAGGAGGGAGGGACCAGACCTGCTTAAAGTGCTGCAAAAAGGCTTGGGGAGCGCATTTCAGCTGCCTGCTATTGTCCTGCCGGCGACAGCAGACAGCTGAAATGCGCCCCCCCCCCCAAGCCTTTCCGCCCTGTGTGGCTGCACTGCTTGCACAGGGCTAGGTACTGTCCCGTTTGCACACCAAGGAACCAAAAGACAGCAAGAACTAACAGCACAGTTTATAAAACTAAATTATAACTCATTTTTATTTTGTTGTTATAAACTGCGTTATGGATCTTGCTTTGTCTTTTTCAACATATATTTTGCATCCACAGTAGGGGCTGAGCAGAACCAGGACATTCACCCACATAATTCAATATTTTTTAAAAAAATCTGATTCTGATCATCTCACTAACAACAACCACTGTTCTCCAGTAACAGGCGGTCACAGAATGGCTACACAACCAAATGCTCAGAATAAATCTAAAAAAGACAGAAGTCCTATTCATCGGAAGAAACCAGTCATTCACTCCCCCCTCATCAATTAAGGTGAATAATGCAGAACTCCTCTCCAAGACAACGATCAGATACTTAGGTGTAACACTTGACCAGCGCCTTGACATGCATGCCCATATAGATAATACCGTCAGGACAATCTACCATAAAATACGGACACTTCGCCTCATGAAGAACATTCTAGAACCAAATGACTTCCGGACAGTCTTCCAGGCCATAATAATGCCCCACTTCGACTACGCCAACTCCATCCTACTTGGCCTCCCAAAGAACCCGATAAATCCCTTGCAGCTAGAGATGAACACCGCAGCTAGAACTCTCTATGGAGCATCTCGGAGAGACCATATTACCCCCATTCTGAAGAGCCTACACTGGCTCCCCGTACAGTACAGGATCACATTTAAGGTCCTCACCATGACGTTTAAAGCAGTCAACAGAATCACATCGACCACTTTGCCAGACCTGGTTCAACCCACCCCAGACAACAGATTAAGAAGGGCCATGTCCTGTAATACCATCCTCCTTCCGAAAGCCATTACAAAATGCAACAAATCTACAAGAAAGCGTGCCTTTGCACTATTTGCCCCCTCCTGCTGGAACTCTCTCCCGGTGGAAATCCGGACCATAAACAACCTCCCCCAATTCCGAAAATCCCTCAAGCACCATCTATTTCAACAACACTTCTGTAACTCTGACAACATCACGTAGGCAGCTTCTCACGACCCAACAGTCTCTCAACCCAGTGCTGCCTAAACAATCCCCAATGTTATCGTCCCACTACACCTAGACACCCATCATAGGGCTTGTATTTGTAGACTCAGCTATGATGCGATCCCCTTTCTGTACATAGTGTATAAAGTTCACCTGTTACCCATGTTTAAACTCCCTGTTTTATGTAAGTTCAATGTCTGAACGTTCAACATTGTACAAACCTGTTCCTTGTAAACTGCGCTGATGCGGAATAGTGCGGTATAGAAATACAATAAAATAAATAAATACTGTGAACTAATACAAAACCCTACAACAAAGAGCAAACCTACCATACCATACCATATCAACACAAACTTCCAAAACTCACATAAGGAGCCCATCCAAAAAAAGCATCACTAAATACTACAGTGGGCCCTGGAACATCCATACACCTATTTGAAAAGCTGAACAAGTCAAATTACTACAGTACAGTATAGATCTTTATGTACAAATGCCATGTTAACAGAACACCTGATCTCAGTCACACACTCGCAACATCGACCCTCACCAAGTACAGAATAAGTAACCACAATCTAAAGTGAAAATAAAAATATGTAGACTAAATTTAAATTGAAACCCCAAGAAGCCAGAGTCCACATGCAGTGCAACATCAGATAAATAAGAGATGCAGTTCTCCAATACTGTGTGAAATATATAAAATAGCACAAAGTCCAATCACTAAAATTAAATAAAATTATTTTTTCTACCTTTGTTGCCTGACCATTTTATTCTCTGATCATGCTGGTCCCAATCTGAGGCTTCTGCTTTCCTGTCTTCTCTTAGCTCTCTTTCTGTGGTCTATGGTCCATCTGCCATTTCTTATCTCTTGTTTTCTTCACTTCCTTCCATCAGCCCATTTCTAGTTCCAGTAACCCTCCCCAGTATCAGCCCCTTTTCCAGTCCTTTCCTCCCAGTACCTTCCAATGTCAACCGCCTTGCATTCCCATGACAGCAACTGTGTCCATTCCCTTCCAGTCCCCCTCCTTCCCCACTGTCCAGCCCCTTCTAATCCAAATACCATCCCAGATATTAGCTCACGTCCACTCTCAGTGCCACCCTCCCCAGTCAGCTCCTTTCCAGTTGCCCTACCGTCTGTCCATTCCCCTTCCAGTGCCATTTGCATGTCAGCTCCCTTCCAGCCTCCTCCCCATTACCCAACCACCTACAATTCCCTTCCCCAAGTGTCAGCTCCCTTCCAGTCCCCCTTCAGTACATCCCAGGTGTCAGCTCCCTTTGTGCCCCCTCCTTCCCCCATGTCAGCTCCCTTTGTGCCCCCTCCTTCCCCTGGCAGACCCTCCCATTATCTGCTCCCTTCCAGTCCTATTCTACCATCATCCTGCATCAGCCCATTTGTAACCCTAGCCTCTAGTTTTCTTCCAGGGCCAGCAGCACTCTCCTCCCCTCCCCCATTAGTCCATTTCCAGTCCCAGCCCATTTCCAGTCCTATCCCCCTTATCAGCCCATTCTAGTCCTAGCCACCCAATCAGCCCATTACCAGTCCTAGCTCATTTCCAGTGCTAGCCCACCATCTGCCCATTACCAATTGGGGCAGTGGGAGAAAGCAGCCCGAGGCAGTTTTCACTGCTTAAAAGCGGCGTCCCTACAGTGAAGGAGCCGCTTGCCTGCCTGACCCCAGCAAAACTCCTGCCCAATCGGGGCAGTGGGAGAAAGCAGCCCGAGGCAGTTTTCACCGCTTAAAAGCAGCGTCCCTACAGCGAAGGAGCCGCTTGCCTGCCTGACCCCAGCAAAACTCCTGCCCAATCGTGGCAGTGGGAGAAAGCAACCCGAGGCAGTTTTCACCGCTTAAAAGCGGCATCCCTACAGGGCAGGCCTGCGCCTGAGGGCCTCGCACAAAGAACGACGATCCAACTCCGTCCTAGGACCTTTCGCAATCCAAGTTGACGGTCTAACCTCTCTCGAGCTCTAGCTCCCTGCTCGGGGTGACCCCCTCACAATTGGCGATTGGGAATACAAATCATACCGACTAACTCGTTGGTGGAATCCACAACAAAGCTTGAGCTCCCAACACAGGTGCCACTGCTTTGGTTTCTATGGAAGACCATGCACTTCAGCAACTGTGCTGCTGCCCCCACCCCACAGAAGATGGATTTGGACAGTGGGGCAGGGGATGGCGACATGGAGGGGCTTCAGCCTGTGGCGGCAGAAACCAGTGGGCCGGCCCTGCAAACCATTGTGGGCCCCATTCCAAAACAAGGGCTGTGGAGCTGCATGTCCTGGTGGGACGTGTAGCCCCACAAGCCGTCAGGGCCCAATTCTCCCACAACTCTCCCTGCATGTCCTGTACATCAGGATGGAAAGAGTCGGCAGGCCAGTCAAGCAGCATGTACAGGGCCGATTCAGGTCATGGTCCTGTATGTGCTGCCGAGCCTGTGGGGACACACTGCTTATTTCACCTCAAAGATGTCGGGGATTCCCCCCCCCCCCCGGAGCTGGGTACAGGGAGGTCCCCGCTGCCTGATCCAGGCCATGGCAGGCCAGCCTTGGTTCAAGTGGCAGGGAAAAGGGGGGGCAGAAAATGCTGGAGTCGAGGGCATCTGTGGGGAGGATGTCCCTGCAGGCGGCAGGGGTACGCCAGGCCGTCCTCGGGCCCAATTCTGGCTATCATGGGAACGTTTTGTTCCCGCGATCCAGAATCAGGTCCAAACAGGCCCATCTTGCTTGCAGCCATCCAGACGGCCCAAACGTGCCTCTACTGGAATTGGGCTATATGCTATCCTAAATGTCTAAGTTCTGAAATACGGTTCTGAGGATGTCTAAGTAGACACCCCTGCAAACGTCCCTATCGGGATATCTAGGCTTGTGAAATCTCATCTGCACATGGATGTGCCTGCATTTTTTTTCAGACATTCTAGCTTAGATGTTCTAGATTGCATTTGGACGGATCTTCTAAAATTCCCCTCATTATGTACATAAAGTTGACTAATGTGTTTTCTTTACGTGTATAAAATTAGCAGACTGAATGGGTACTTATAAGTGCACAGTTTTTCTTTACTACTATTACTACTACTGATCATTTGTATAGCACTACAAGGCTTCTACAGCACTGTACAGACACAGGTAAAAGACAGTCCCTGCTCATCGGCGCTTACAGTCTAGTCGAGACAGACAACACAACAGCTGTGGACAAGGCTATATCTACGGCAATGGTAAGGAAACACATAGGAGACTAAGCAGATTGGAGGGATTTGACTTTTCTTTGTATGACTAAACTGTTGTACTCTTGGGGGTAATACGATGTCATTTTAAATGTTTCATTAATGAAAATCGTGAACTCAAAATTCCATTATTTTTTGTAGGGGATGGGAAGAACATTAGGCAGATGGTAGTTGAAGACAAAGATGGAATCACTTTCATTCTTTTTGTAATTTATTATTCCATTAAATAATTTTAAATTAAGTTCTTTTTTGGCCCTGCCTTCTAGGCTTTATTCTGAAAATAAACATACGCAACAAAGTCTTGGGCCTCTCAGGCTGCACATATTTCATATTTATCTATGATGTGTTCAGAGTTGCACTGAAGATACTTCCACATACAATCATAAAAGTAATATTTTAATGAAGTTATAGTAAAGCCTATGGAAATAAAGATGTTTAAAATTCATTAATTTTTATATTTGACCTTAACGCTCTAAAATAAGGGTGTGCATGGCCAAAAACAGAGTTTGGTTCATGCTATTTTTTTTTTTTTTTTTTAACTTTTTCCCAGGTTTTGGGCATGTTTTCAGGTATGCATGCTAGAACTTTTTTTAAATGCATAAATCTATTCTATCCACTTTAATTCCAAGCTATATGTGCATACGAGCTATTGGTGCATACTTTATAGTTTTAGGTGCCCAAATAAACTGAATGCATGCTCATGAATATACACCCCTACTGCAAAAGCTTTGATGGTAAAGTCCTACTATTTTCATGTTACATAGTAACACGGTAACATAGTAAATAACAGCAGATAAAGACCAGCATGGTCCATCTAGTCTGCCCAGCAAGATGGCAAGAGTAGGTGCACCTGTCGCTCTGTGCAGGCCACCCCTCCCCATGTCTTTGTTTAGGGGTGAACCCACCACTCCATGTAAGACACCCCTATTTGTTGAGACGTTAGATGGTTCAGAAGTTAGATGGTACCGTTTATTTTGCTTTTATCCTGTTGCTGTAAAGGGATCCACTGTGTTTGTCCCATGCCGTTTTGAATTCCGTCACCGTGTTTGCCCCCACCACTTCCATCGGGAGGGCATTCCGAGCATCCACCACCCTTTCAGTGAAAAAATATTTCCTGACATTGCCTTTCAATTTAGCACCTTGCAGCTTCATGTTAGGCTCTCTAGTTTTACAGCTTTCCCGTCTTTGGAAGAGGTTTGTTTGTTCATCATTCCTCTAAGTATTTAAAGGTCTGAATCATATCTCCCCTGTCCCTCCTCTCCTCCAAAATGTACATATTTAGTCAAGTCTCTTCTCATAAGGCTTCTGACGCAGGCTCCAAATCATTTTGGTCGCCTTCCTCTGAACAGTTTCCAGTCTTTTTACATCTTTTGCAAGATATGGTATCCAAAACTGAATACAGTATTCCAAGTGAGGCCTCACCAGTGACTTGTACAGTGGCATAAGTACCTCTTTCTTTCTACTAGTAATCCCTCTTTGTATGCAGCCCAACATCCTCCTGGCTTTTACCACCGCCTTGTTGCACTGTTTTGCCACCTTGAGATCATCAGAGAATCACACCAAGGTCTTTCTCCTGAACCGTGCATACCAACCTCTCGCCCCCTATCGTGTACATTTCCCTTGGATTTCTGCTACCCAAGTGCATGACACTGCACTTTTTCGCATTAAATCGTAGTTGCCAAGCATTAGACCATTCTTCCAGCTTTTATAGATCTTTCCTCATGTTAACTATTCCCTCGGGGGAGTCCACTCTGTTGCAAATTTTCGTGTCATCTGCAAAGACAGACTTTTCCATTCAGTCCTTCAGCAATATCACTCACAAATACATTGAACAGTGCCGGGCCCAGGACCGAACCCTGGGGCAACCCGCTAATCACCTTCCTTTCATCCGAGTGAGCTCCATGTACCATCACCTTCTGTTGTCTGTCAGTCAACCAATTTCTAATCCAGTTTACCATCTTGGGACCCATCCCCAAGCTACTGAGTTTATTGACAAGCCTCCTATGAGGAACAGTATCAAAGGCTTTGCTGAAATCCAGGTAGATGACATCCATTGCATGCCCCTGATCTAGTTCCTTGGTCACCCAGTCAAAGAAGTCAGATTTGTTTGGCAAGACCATCCTTCAGTAAAACCATGTTGCCTCGGATCTTGCAACCTGTTGGTTTTGAGAAAGTTCACTATTCGCTCTTTCAGGAGCGCCTCCATTACTTTTCCCACCACTGAGGTAAGGCTCATGGGACTGTAGTTTGACTCTTCTTCCCTGTCACCACTTTTGTGTAGAGGTACGACATCAGCCATTCTCCAGTCCTGAGGAACCTCTCCTATTTCCAAGGATCTGTTGAAGACATCCTTTAACGGTCCTGCAAGAACCTCTCTGAGCTCTTTCAGTATCCTGGGATGTATCCCATCCGGTCCCATGGCTTTGTCCACTTTCAGTTTAGCAAGTTGTTCTAACACCTCATCTTCTGTGAATGATGTGGTATCTAATTCATTCCCATTTTTATATTTGGGAGTCACAGCTGGTCCATCTCCATGATTTTCTTTAGTAAAAACAGAGCAGAAGTATTTGTTTAGCAATTTCGCTTTTTCAATGTCACTTTCCACGAGTCCTTTCCCAGCACTTCTGAGTCCTACAATTCCAGCTCTGATCTTCTTCCTTTCCCGAATATACCTGAAGAAAGTTTTGTCGCCACCCTTAACATCTTTAGCCATCTTTTCCTCTGCCATTGATTTTGCTATCCTTATTTCTCTTTTAGACTCTTTGAGCTTG
Source organism: Ichthyophis bannanicus (assembly GCA_033557465.1). Lineage (NCBI taxonomy): Eukaryota > Metazoa > Chordata > Amphibia > Gymnophiona > Ichthyophiidae > Ichthyophis > Ichthyophis bannanicus. Next base: position 32,841,473 of record CM066050.1, on the reverse strand, counting down.
ATCCTGTATTCATTTCTGTGTTCTTCTGTTTGCAAGCTTTTGAATTTTGTGAAAGCTGTGTTTTTTGCCTTTATTTGTGCAGCCACTTCTTTGGAAAACCAAATAGGTTTCCCTCTCCTCTTGTTTTATTTTACTTTTTTAATATTTATCTGTTGCCTCTTTTTATTGCCACCTTTAGTTAAGGGAAGTGGAATTGCAATGGGCTAATCTCCTTCCACCCCGTCATCTCCTCTAAGTACTCGGTCATTTTATTGAAATCAGTGTTTTTGAAGTTTAGGACTTTGAGCTTGCTATGATTGGCCTGTACCATTTTATCTCAAACCACACTTTGTGATGATTGCCGTTGCTCACAGGGGCACTCACACAGACATTCGACACGCTATCACCGTTGGTGAGCACTACATCCAGCGTTGAGCTTTCCCTGGTTGGTTCCATCACCATTTGTCTAAGTAATGCATCTTGGAGAGCATCCACAATTTTTTTGCTTCTTTCCAGATGTGCAGAAGGAGTAATCCAATCTACATTTGGTTATATGTTATATGCTTGTTTTCTAAAAAAAATAATCGAAAACCGACAGGGTTAGATTCTGGCCATTTGTATGACTGTATGTCATTACTTTCATTACTTTCTTGGGGTAAGATGACTAGACACAGTATGGTTGGTGAATAAATTGTTAATTTGTGGCCATATATCAGGTCCATATATAGTCAAAAATATGAAAAAGGTCTAGGGCTAACTTATGGAAGCCAAAAAACACATGGAAACTGCATTATCAAAATTCCATGGAGACTTTGCACCTGCTCTGAGGCCGTCTTGTCGGAATGGAGTAACTGTGGAACTGGATATGCCACACAAGATTATCCCCACTAGTTTCTATTCACTGTGCAGAGCCTTAGGGAGCAGAAATAATAATGTAACCGGTAATGGTGTCCTCTGCAAACACAAACAGTGGGTGGGAGTGGGGACCCCTAGAGAGCTGTGATGGCAACACCTCTTTAAAGTCACAGCAGCACCCCTGAAGAGGCGACGTCCTCCTATGCATTTCTTGGAGATTGTCATGATAAGTAAATAAAGCTCTCACCATGCCACTGAAGCAATAGCACCATGTTGACCACACAGGACCCTTCCAGTACCCCAAAAGCTGACCTTACACTTGGGATCTGGACTTTACATGTTAACCTTACAGTCTTGTTTTTATGTAATGACCTGGTAAAATAAGGTCAAGCCCACCTCTAAGGAGGAGGCAAGATGCATGAATGGATGATAGCAAAAGCTGGAGCTTTGATGAATGTCTGGCAAATTTTGAAAAAAAAACAAAAGGGGAATAGTCATTCCTCATGCAGTTACAGATGGGTAAAGTGAGGTACAGAAGGATGAAATTTCTTGCCCAGACTATCTGGAATATCAGAGACAAAGAAATCATTATAGACCATTAAGCCATAAGAGTTCTCTCCATATGGAGCTTCGATCTCTCCAGGGTGCTTGAAAGCTTATCAGACATTTCTCTTTCAACCTGAAGCAGGACCAGCATGGTCAGTCTGAAACGTGGCATGTTGTTGATGATTAATAGCGTTTCAGCATTTCAGCATTTGAATAGTCGATGACTGACAGCATTTCAGCGCTCCATTATTGGATTAAGATAAGTATTAAAAAGTTTGAGTTACTGTTTGCAACAGTTTCTAAAAGGCACTTCTAGTATTAAGATTAATATATAAAAATTAAAAGTGAGCTTTGTGATGAAGCTGAAGCCATTGAAGCTATAGACTTAGAAAAAAACACTTTATTATAAAGCAACTGACTCACAGAGGGTGCAGTTACCTAAAAGTGCAGCTAGAGGGAGCAGGCCCGAGGTTGCAGAAGCTAAGCTGACACACCCAGGTTTTGAGAATGCAGGAGCTAATCAGGTACACCTGAGTAGAGGAGCCAGGAAGCTCAGTGGAGAAACGGCTTTAAAAACAGTGCTCAGAAGGAAGAAAGCAGAGAGGATCTCGAGTTCAGAGAGGAACTGGGAGAGGACTACGAGCTGAGAGAGGACTACGAGTTCAGAGAGGAGCTGAGAGAGGACCTCAAGCTCAGGGAGGACCACAAGTTTGGAGGGGAACACAAGTTCAGAGAGGAACTGAGAGGGGACCTGAGAGAGGAACCTCACATACTGAAAGGCAGAGAAGCTTGGAGTACTTACAAGGAAGAGCTAAGTTCCAGGGAGGACAAGCCCATTCCAGAAAGCTCCAGGAGCCAGTCTTCAGGGAAGACGGTGATAGAAGGAGACTGCCGGGTAGTGCAAATACCAGCAGAGCACGTCTCAAAGATCCAAGGTACAGTTATATTTCCTTTCCAAGATGTGAGCCAGCTCCTAGAAAAGCTTATAACCCAGAGAGCCGTACTGATAGGAAACAAAGCCGGGAAGGGCTTGTGAAACCTTTACAGAGAGGCATAGTAAAAAACCATAGCAGTTATTTGCCAAACCAAGACCAGCGAGGCTGGGGAATATTGGAGAGATCTATTGAACTACAACCTGCCTTATCCAGGGAAAGCTCAGGACTAGCTGACAACACGGCTGAACAGGAACCTATGCAAATAGAGGTGATAGAGCCAGAGCTGTTGCAGTTAGAGCACCCGATGGACTGCTCACTCTGTGTTTTCAAGAGTCTAGAGCAGTGGTTCTCAACCTTTTTTGTACCGTGACCCCTTTTACCGTTGGTCAACTTGTGGTGACCCCCAATGATAAAATCAAATGCGTCTCTCTTCCTTTACCATTAACGCATTGTTGCTGTAATCACTTGTTGAATTATTAATATATTATAGGCCTTTGCAATATGTTTTTATTTATAAAATACTTATTTAAATAATCAAAACAACAAGTAACAATATTTGATTTCAAAATTATGATGATTTTGTAGTCAAATCACTAATATGAAATAAAATTATTTTTTCTACCTTTGTTGTCTGACCAATTTATTCTCTGATCATGCTGGTCCCGATCTGAGGCTTCTGCTTTCCTGTCTTCTCTTAGCTCTCTTTCTGTGGTCTATGGTCCATCTGCCAGTTCTTATCTCTTTTGTTTTCTTCACTTCTTTCCATCAGCCTATTTCCAGTCCCAGTAACCCTCCCCAGTATCAGCCCCTTTCCAGTCCTCACTCCCAGTACCTTCCAATGTCAACTTGCATTCCCATGACTGCCACTGGTGTCCATTCCCTTCCAGTCCCCCTCCTTCCCCACTGATCAGTCCCTTCTAGTACAAATACCATGGCAGCCCCTCTCAGATCCACTCCCTTTCAGTTCCATGCTCCCATCCCCTTGTATCAGCCCACTTGTAGCCTTAGCCCCCAGTTTTCTTCCAGGGTCAGCAGCTCTATCCTCCCCTCCCCACAATCAGCCCATTCCCAGTCAAAGCCCCCTAATCAGCTCACTTCTAGTGCTAATCCCCCTCAACCCCATTACCAGTCCTACCCCCCCCCTAATCAGCCCAATACCAGTCCTACCCCCCATCAGCTCATTTCCAGTGCTAGTCCCCCCCTCAACCCCATTACCAGTGCTAGGCTCCCCTAATCAGCCCATTTCCAGTCCTAACCTCACTGATCAGCTCATTTCCAATGCTAGACCCCCATCAGTCCATTACCAGTCCTACCCCCCCTTGATAAGTCCATTCCCAGTCCTAGCCTTCCCTAATCAACCCATTACCATTCGTAGCCCCCCCATCTGCCCATTACCAGTGCTAGCACCCCCATCAGCCCATTATAATCCTAACCCGCACTGTCTCTCGCCTCTGTCCAGCATTTATCCCGTCTGTCCAGTATGTCCCCATGTCTCTCCCCTTTGTCCATGCCAGCCTACTCCCTCCATGTCAGCCCACCTCCCGCCATCCATCCATATCAGCCTCCCTCCCTCCCTCCCCGTCCATGTCAGCCCCCCTCCCTCCATCCATCCCTCCATGTCAGCCCCCATCCTTCCATCCGTCAATGTCAGCCCCCCTCCCTCCCTCCCTCCATCCATCCATATCAGCCCCCATCCCTCCCTCCCTCCCTCCCTGTCAGGCCCCTCCCTCCCTCCCTCCCTCCCTGTCAGCCCCCATCCCTCCCTCCCTCCCTCCCTGTCAGCCCCCTCCCTCCTTCCCTCCCTGTCAGCCCCCATCCTTCCATCCGTCCATGTCAGCCCCCTCCCTCCATCCATCCCTCCATGTCAGCCCCCATCCTTCCATCCGTCCATGTCAGCCCCCTCCCTCCCTCCCTCCCTCCCTCCATGTCAGCCCCCTCCCTCCCTCCCTCCCTCCCTCCCTCCATCCATCCATATCAGCCCCCATCCCTCCCTCCCTCCCTCCCTCCCTGTCAGCTCCCTCCCTCCCTGTCAGCCCCCATCCTTCCATCTGTCCATGTCAGCCCCCTCCCTCCATCCTTCCATCCATCCATCCATCCATATCAGCCCCCTCCCTCCCTCCCTCCATGTCAGCCCCATCCTTCCATCTGTCCATGTCAGCCCCCCTCCCTCCCTCCCTCCATGTCAGCCCCATCCTTCCATCTGTCCATGTCAGCCCCCTCCATCCATCCATCCATATCAGCCCCCTCCCTCCATGTCAGCCCCCATCCTTCCATCTGTCCATGTCAGCCCCCTCCCTCCATCCCTCCCTCCATGTCAGCCCCATCCTTCCATCTGTCCATGTCAGCCCCCCTCCCTCCATGTCAGCACCCCTCTGTCGATGTCAGCCGTGTTGCAGGTTGTCTGCCTCCCTTCTAATGCAGCCGCGGCTCTCTGCCTCTTAGGGAACCGCGGCTGTACCTGTAAAATCATTGCGGAGCCCTTCCTGTCTCGATGGGCTCCATGCAGCATTGTCCCGCCTCCAAAGGAAGTTGTTTACCACTTCCTTTGGAGGCGGGACAATGCTGCACGGAGCCCGTCGAGACAGGAAGGGCTCCGCAACGATTTTACAAGTACAGCCGCGGTTCCCTAAAAGGCAGGGAGCCGCGGCTGCAGAAGAAGGCGGTGAGTTTGCCGGAGTTTGCTGCTGCCGAGAAGCGGACTCGGCAGCAACTTGTGCACATCTTAATTTTTTTTTTAAACTTGGTGGAGGCTAAGCGACCCCCGCTAAATCCTGTGGCGACCCCCGTTGGGGTCGCGACCCACAGGTTGAGAACCGCTGGTCTAGAGTCTCTCACAGAATTTTAACTGGCAGGACATGCTTTAACATATCTTTTTGCTTTTGCTAAGCTGAACGAAGAAGTTTTGTGTTTGTTTTTCCTCTTGGTGTTGAAAACCTGTTTGAACGCAAAGAACTGTGGAGCGCCTTTAACAGTTACTGACTTTGTAAATATTTTGGCATAAACCATGAAGTAAGGTACATTCTGTTTTTGTCTTCCTGGAGAACCTTTGCGCAACAAAGGGAATAAAAACCATTTTAGTTTAACCCTGCACAAGGCTCACAACTATTTCTTTATGAAGTGGGACTACAAAGACCATGATGCACCTGGTCTAGAAAAGTTTTTCCTTCTTCAACCAACAATAAGTGTCTGTCCTCTGCTTTCTGCACGCTGCCACTAGGAGGGGCTGTGACAGCTTCTACAGCTAGTGGGGTAAGTTGTTCCTTTACCCCTCTTTTGTTTTACAGCTCCGACAAATAACATTAAATTACTAGCACAGTCTGTTTGATAGCATTTTGGGACTGGGACCTTCTTTTCACATACTTTACCAATTTTATACAAGGCAGCTACTTTAAGCCTATTTTGTAAAGGCAACATAGACCTATGTGACTCATAAAACAGGCTCCTAGAATCAGCCTCTGTAGTGCGCAAATTTCATCTCATACAATGCTCGCTGGAGTCGGGAGTGGTGCCAAAGGACTGGAGAGAGGCTCATGTGGTGCCTTTACACAAAAGCGGAAGTAAGGTTGTGGTTGAAAACTACAGGCAGGTTAGTTTAACTTCAGTGGTGAGTAACTTATTGGAAACACTGCTGAAAGAAAAAAATAGCGAGGTTTCTGGAGTCCAGCAGATTACAGGATCCGAGGCAGCATGGATTCACCAGAGGCAGGTCTTGTCAGACGAATTTAATTGATTTCTTTGACTGGGTGACCAGGGAGTTGGACTGAGGGAGAGCCCTAGATGTGGTGTATTTGGATTTTAGTAAAGCCATTGACACTGTTCCTCACAGGCGACTTATAAACAAACTGAGTACCCTAGGGATGGACCCTAAAATTACTGCTTGGGTTAGAAATTGGTTGTGTGGGAGGCGACAAAGAGTACAGGTAAATGGAGCTCACTCTGAGGAGAAGGATGTTACCAGTGGTGTGCCTCAGGGATCTGTCCTTGGTCCGATTCTTTTTAACATCTTTGTTAGCGATATAGCGGAAGGGCTGTCGGGTAAGGTTTGCCTCTTTGCGGATGATACCAAAATCTGCAATAGAGTAGACACCCAGGAAGGTGTAGATAACATGAGGAGGGATCTAACTAAGTTTGAAGAATGGTCTAGAATTTGGCAGCTGGGATTTAATGTTAAAAAATGTAAGGTCATGCATTTGGGCTGCAGCAATCCAAGGGAGCAATATAGTATAGGGGGTGAAGTACTTTTGTCCACTAAAGAAGAGCGGGACATAGGCGTGATGATCTTAAAGTAGCTAAACAGGTAGAAAAGGTGATGGCAAAAGCTAGAAGGATGCTTGGGTGCATACGGAGAGGAATGGCTAGCAGAAAAAAGGAGGTGATAGTGCCTCTGTATACGTCTTTGGTGCAACCTCATTTGGAATAGTGTGCAATTCTGGAGACCGCACCTTCAAAAGGATATAAACAGGATAGAGACAGTACAGAGGGTGGCTATTAAAATGGTTAGTGGTCTTCATTATAAAGCATATGAGGACAACCTTAAGGATCTTAATATGCACACCTTAGAGGAAAGGCAGGATAGAGGTGATACGTTTGAGATGTTTAAATACCTCCGTGGCATAAATGTTCAGGGAGAGAGCCTCTTTCAATTGAAAGCAAGTTCTGCTACAAGGGGACATGGGATGAGGGTGAAGGGGGATAGATTCAGGAGTGATATGAGGAAATATGTCTTTCGGAAAGAATGGTGGATTCGTGGAATAGTCTCCCACTGGCTGTGGTAGAGACGAGGACAGTGACTGAATTAAAAAAAGCATGGGACAAATACAGAGGATCTCTAAAGGTAAAAAGGGGACTGTTGTAGTGGTTGATATGGAAGGACAGACTAGATAGGCCATGTGGTCTTTTTCTGTCGTCATGTTTCTATGTTACACCTGTTCCAAAACTGGTGTAAACGTGTGTGTACTCCACAAATGTTCTTGCTTGTTTTATAGAACATGCATGTACCTCACAGCTTGCTCTATCTGGACTGTGCACCCAGGATTGCCTATGTGCACCATCTTGTAACCACCTTTAAAAATTATAAGGCACATTTTAGTAATGACATCCAGGTCAAGATGTATGTTAGAAGGCCTGCCACATGCAAGTTTGGCCCAGTTTTACAAATGTTTATGTGCCTGAAATGGATGGCGGCAGCCATGGTCATATAGACGTCCCTGCAACAATCATTCACGATGGGGACATCTATCCCATGCTGCATACCCACCCCTACCTGCAATTTTGCAAGCAGAGACATGCATCGGCCCACCAACCACAAAACAAGTGTCCTCGTCTTGCGTCATTTTTCTTTACAGTTGTGAAAAGTATTGAGAATCTTGGAGTACCTTCAACCCATGCTTTTACCTGTTTAATATTTAAAAGGATGATATCCAATTATGTGTTTTACAGCATCAGTCTGGGAAGAGTAATACTGGAGAATCATGGTGGTTGAGTTAAAAAAAAAAAATCTTCGTGGGCATGAGGAACCTGATATGGATGTCACTGCTAGTGGGGTGAGATGTGCTGGCCATTTCCGAAACCGGGCACATGTGTGTATCTTTGACAAAACACCCTGGTCATGCTCCACCATGCTCTGTGCAACATGGATATGTTTGGCCCAGATGGATGTCTCCCCGGAGACATCTTTGTGATGTGAATATCTGAATGCCCATTTTCAGACATCCAAATCACGAACACAGCTTCTGAAATGACCACCTATTGAAAAGGTTTCTTCTGCATGGGAAACAGGCTATACACATGGAAAATCCTCTGAAAATTTACCTCCAATTTTATAATGGATTTTCAAACATGTAAAGCATATTGTACATGCTATGGAGGGCTTATATAAAGCTGGGCTGCCCAGTCCTCGTGCAGACATTCCTGGGGCCATAGATGCAGCATAAGTATGTATTTCTATGACAGTGAGGACGTGCGTGCATTTACACCTTTTCATAGCAGTTGCAAATTTGAATGAGAAGTTGTGCGCTACTGACAGTCATCATTCAAGACTATTTTATAAAGGCAGACAGCTATTTTGCCTTTTGAACATTTCAGGTAGGTGCCTTGTTACAAAATTACCCTCCAAGTGTCACACTATCATTTTAAGAAAGCCAAGCTACTATTGTGGCATAAGATCTATGAAATATTCAGAAAAATTAAACTATAAATAGACTCATCTCTGAACTGTAGCCAGTGTCCTCGGTGAACTGCAATATGTTGTTCTATGTACAATCTGCTGAACAAAATCCATTTTTTTTCACCCAAAAGTAATGAAATTCTTGTCATCTGAGCAATAAAAATTGTAGCACATAGTAAGAAAAGCCCAAAATAAGCTCCATATATCTCTCCAAAATCAATTCCCTAAGTTGTCCTACCGAACACTACAGTTTTACAGCCCTGTAATAATAGCTAAGCTATTTTGTACTGTATTGTACAACGTGACTTAAGCCTTAAAATGATGGCAACATCCAAAGTTGTGATTCATTGTACCATAAAAATATCTGTGAGTAAGCCAGGGAGTTCTGTTTGATGGGATGCTGCTATCTTATTTAAAATAAGGCAATAGGTCTTTTGAATTAAGTAGTTTAGTAAAGGGAAGTAAATACCAGACAAGGCAATGTTATTCACCCATATAACAATGTTCTGTAGATAGAAATAGAAAAAGCATACTTAGTGGAAGAAGGGAGGTGCTAATGCTCCTGTACAAATCATTGTTGAGACTTTACTCAGATTATTGTGACCATAACTTCATCTGGATAGAGGCAGACAGGGTTGAGTTGGCCCAGTCAGCAGCTACCAGAATGGTTCAGGGCATATACCAAAGTACTGTGGGATGAGGGATGAGACCAGAGACCTAAGGCCTAAATATGTGTACACTAGAGGAGAGACTGGAATAAGAACATGACATATGCCATACTAGGTCAGACCAAGGGTCCCTCAACTCAGTATCCTGTTTCTAACCGTGGCCAATCCAGGTCCCGAGAACCTGACAGTTTCCCAAAAAGATACACAAATTTCATGGTACTTATGGACTTTTCCTCCAGGAATTTATCCAAACCTCTTTTAAACCCAGCTACACTAACAGCTTTTACTACATCCTCCAATAACGAATTCCAGCGTTTGATTATGTGTTGAGTGAAAAATTATTTTCTCCAACGTCTTAAATGTGCTACATTGTAGCTTCATTGTGTGTCCCCCTAGTCTTTCTACTTTTTGAAGGAGAGAGACATTCAGATACCTCAAAGGTACCTGTAACGCACAAAAGCAAACCCTTTTTCAGAGGAGACCGTTTTAGAAGAAGTAGTCACAATATGAGGCTTTATTGGGGAATAAAATCAGGCAATATTTCTGCACAAAAAGGGTGGTGGATACCTGAAAAGGCTTCTTCGAGGAGGTAGTGGAAACAGAATCACTGAGAGAAGTCAAGAAAGCCTCGGATAAGTACAGAAGATTTGGGAAAGGCAACGACTTGCTGGGGTGTATAGTACTGCAAGCCGAATGGAGTTGTGTAGACCTGATGGACCTAAAGGTTCTTATTGACCAACATATTCTATGTTTCTCTATGGCCTATCGCTAGATCTGTTTTATGTATACAGCCGTGAATAGTTGCGTAGACAGTCAACTAGAGAAAAGTGCTACGTATGGTGAAATTATTCTCACATGCTTCTATGGTGGCTGAAAGCCAAAGGACATGGAATTTATACATCAAGTACTGATGCACTAGGCAGTTAACGTGTGATTTGGCAGACATTAACTAGGTGCTTGGGCCTGCAATCACAGTTACCGCGGGGACATACCAGTTAACACGTCAATTTCCTTGCTGCCACTTGCATGAACAGCTTAGGCACGCGTGGGAAGTGGGCGCGATAGTAGCGTGGGGAGGGGGGGGGGTACATATTGCCTGATAACTGCCAATATTGCCACTAGCACAGGGCCAGCTCAAAAATTGGAAGTAAGTATACCCACGGTAATAGTGCCAGGCGTTAGCATTCACATCTGCACATTAAAAACTTTCACGACCATGCTGTTCATGTCCCTGACAGTTACCATGGAGGCTTTGCACTAAACGGATGTTAGGTTTTGCCCAAAATGTGCACGAGGTGTAAAAATGAACACACTATAGTAAAAGGGCCCCTAAATCTTTGCAGGTAGCTTGGCACTATATCCATGTTAAGAGACGCACATTTCCTCACTGCTTTTTTCTACTGATAAGGAGCTCCAGGTTACTAATGACTACACGGGTTTCTTCGCAAGCCACAAATTCATAATGAATATTCACTATACTAGTGGCAGCGTTAGGTCCCCATTTCCTGGAGGTCAGGATGCTTTTGTGGAAATGGAGAAGTCATGTTCGTGGCAGGGTGGTGCATTTCCACTACTAATAACTGCATGGAACAGTGCCCTGTACCAAGTCAACCATTTATTTTACCTTCTGAAATACACTAGTCTGTTTTGTGCAAGGCTTCAGGGAAGATGTAAACGGGGGTGAAATTGCTTTCCCTAGTATCCTTCATTCTTAGTCCTTCATTTCTGCCTCAGTCTACCTGATAGACACTTTCTCATGCCATCCCCTCATCCAGGTCCAAATATATCTAGGTTGGTGGCTGCAGATGTTAAGAAACAAAAATATTCAGCATAAGATGCTGTTCTCTAAATACTGTCTCCTATCATAGGCAAAGAGAGGGGAAATGTCCTTTTTGGACAAGGTCCCTTGTGTAGATTAGGGTACTGATAATCAAGTGTTTTGCTAGTTCCTGACAGAAGTTTATTTTCACTGGGGAAAACAGATTCAGGTTTGTAATGTCAACCAAATTTGCTCATTAAAATTAGTAAATATCTCAATACTTCAAGTTTTTATTGATTCTTTTAAAGTTGTGCTGCCAATATCTGAGAGAGGAACACAATAAAGGCTTAACAAGGATTAAAAACCATTGGAATGGGACCGCACCTCTTCGTAATATAACTGGCATGCTTGAGATATGGACTTTATTATAATTATTATTTCGATTGGTTTCTGTACATAGACATACTAGGAATCTGCTGTCTTAGTTCATCATGGAAGTCTGAAATTCAATAGCATGCATTATTTGTCCCCTCCTCTTCCAAGAGCGAACTGAGATGCATTCTGTAAAGAAAATGACATTCGGTGCAGCTCTGCGCAATACATCAGCCGATATAAAACATGACTAGAAAACGTGTCCCCGATCCATTACTTCTGATGTCATCTTATTTGGCTTAGACCGACTGGGTTTTCCAAGGGCTTCTGGCTTCCCTCAGTGATCTATCATAAGGCAGAGTAGCAAAGAAGTTGTTTTTCAGCTGACAGTTAATAAAAAGCACGATTATAGTCACGGTTAGAAGGAGGAAGACAAAGAGGACGATATAAGTCAGCAAATCCGGCTTATTGATCTCTCCTTCTTTGAATACCCTGGCAGTGGACATGTAGAAAGCAGAAGAGCTCACTGACCTCTGAGTGCTGTTGCTCTGGATCAGGAGGTGAGCTTCCGTGACACTGGTTGAATTTAGAAGTAACTCACCGTACATGGTTGAGCTGAAAATCTCTTGCACTGCGCGGGCAGTAGGAAGGAAAGCGGCGATTATCCCAGTCTTTCAGGGAGCCCTGGTCCCATGGTGGCAGGAAACGGTTCCGCTGTGCAACCGGTTCCCTTGCAGATGTTCCATAAGACTCTTTACTGATCTTTTTTTAATCAGTTTTCCTCATCAGGTCTTCCCGGATCACGCTGCAAATCCGGATTATTAAATCCTTTTGGCCTCCCCGTGCACCTGACCGGGGATCACTGCTTGCCATCCAAAACACGGCTTGGTTAAGTAACGTCTGGTGGTTTAACAACGAGTTGGTAAGGTTTGTTTCGTTATCCGTATAAGTGAATAGAGTCGTCCGTACTCGGCATTAAAAAACCCCATAAAGGTGTAACAAACCAGTGCACTGTAAAAAACAAACAAAAAAACGGAGCAAAAGCGGGAATCCTTTGGGCACAGCTCACTTTTTGAAAGCAAAGCCCCCCAAGCAGCCAAGTGCTCCCGAAGCTCCGATGCAAGCTGTGATCCGCGGGAGCTCCGTCTGCGCTCCTAGCTGGTGAAGGCAGCAGCGCCGCTTCGCTTTCCTGGAAGTTCTTGCTGCAAGTGTCTCCTGGCCGACGGCTCGGGTCCACCCGCGCTGGAGTGTGGACGGGAGCGTGGAAAGCAGGTGACTGTGTTCCTCGAACCAGAAGCTCGGGGGCCGCGTCACTTGCTCCTGGGCGAAGGACAGGCTTGCACGGCCGTGCTGAATATTCCAGGCACTTGTGATTTTCTCTTGCAGCAGCCCAGGTCTGCAAACACAAACATAGCACTTGCTGAATCTCCACTGTGAGAATCCTAGAGGCAAAAAAATAAAAAATAAAAAATACTAGCAACTGAACCGGATTCCCCCCCCCCCTTTTTTTTTATTAATACACCGGGTCTCTCTAGAATAAGCAGAAGACGAGGTGTCTTTTTCTTGTGTTCCCAGGCACCCTCTACTGGGTTGACAATTAGCAATTTAATTCTTTTTCATCAATTTTACATTGCTATTAGATCCTGGCTGCCAGCCAGTTTTTCTTTGCTCTCCCTTACTCTAAGGCGAAGTGCTTGTAATGCTTTTTCTAGCTATTCACTACGGAGATGGTTTTTGTCTTGCTCTGACAGTAGGGCTGGTAAACTCATATATCCCCAGGGTGACATTGGTATAAGTAAAGGTTAGAGAGACTTCTAACGGAATATACACTTTAGTGCACTTAGTAAAAGGGCCCCAAACAGTGAGCCTGGGTTATAGCACGTGCTAATCCTGTGCTGTGACCCGTAACTCTTAGCATGGAACCAGCACAGTTAGCACATCTTGCTTTCTCGGTAACTATGCTGTGCGAATCGGGGTGGTAAGAGGGCAGGTTAGGGACGGAGAGTGGGTGGCAAGGCGGGTGCACTTACCCCCACCTCTATAGGCCACGTTAGGGCAAGATGTGCCGTGTTAAATGACGAGGAACACGCTTTCCATCCTCCCAGCAATGCAGTGGTGTTGCACCTATCGCAGCATAGTTTTAAGCATTTTGGGCACATTAGGTGCAACTCTGTAGCGTCTTTTAGTAAAAGTGCCCCTTTGCTTGCTTGATAAAATACAGGGTCTGGTTTAGGGGTTGTGCCGTACAGGGGACTTCGGTTTGATTTGGGAATCTGGCTTTTGATCCTCAGGTCTTCCAGAGGTACAGGCAGCCTTCCAAATTCTTCAATTTGATAATGCATTATTTTTCTGTAGGAAATAGGTCCACCACAAAACCACGTGAAATGAAAGCACCCAGCCCAAAAATGTGGTTAAAAGGAAAGACAGAGCTATTTTATTGTACCAAAATACAGGGGTAAACGCCAAAGGGACCCGACACAGGCCGTGTTTCGATTAAACCTTCATCAGGGGTAATTTGTCATGCTGCGGTCATAAATAAACACATTATCAAGTTAAAAATGCATTAAATAAGTCATAAAACAATAAGAAACAAGCTTAAAAAATACAAACAAGAACTACATGAACAAATGTTAAAATATCAATTACTAATAAACAATCTTGTTCAATCATAGATTATTTTATGTTTTTTTTTGTACAATTTTAGTTAAACAATAAGGCTTCCTTAAATGACGCTCATAGATACAGTACTCTGTCTTTCCTTTTTACCACGTTTTTGGACTGGGTTATTTTTCTGCAGGCCAGTCCGATACCCAACACTGTAACCACAGGCCTAGTATCACAGATTCAAATATTAACATACATGATCAAACACAAACTCTTCATAAATATAGAATACAATGGGTCTGCTAGTGAAATCAGCCACTTATAGGACACTTTGTGTTTAACTTTTATGCTATCCTCCAGTCCACTCCTCATCCCACTTTCCAGCATTTGTTATCAGAAAGCCAGGTTAGGGACAGGCTGGTGTTGACAAACGTTCCCGCTCCCTTATGTTATTACAACGCCGATTTCATGTCAAACAGCTGATATCCCTAAAACCAGAGCTCTTTTTGAGAGGTGTGAGGTGGTATGGAGTATCGGCACCTTTTTTTCTAGAAAAGCACACTGCCTAAAACACATACAGGGTGGCCCAAAAAAGTGAGATCATCTCATAAATTAAAAGCTTAAATAGTTTACTTATTTACCTTTTTTAGCTACATAATGTCTTTATTTCGACAATTTCCGGTCGCCATCTTTGTTTTTTTAATTTGTCAATTGTTTACATCTGTCTTTTTGGATTTTTATATGCTATGAGATGTTCTCACATTTTTTGGGCCACCCTGTATATTTGAAATATTAGATATTTTAATGAATATGGGTCCTAGAGAAAACAGGATCCTTGCAGGTCGTGATATTCTTAATTTCAACTGCATATGATGCATCTGGAGATAATGATGCTTTTGAACTGTGAAGACAACATGGGCCCCTGCTTCAGAAGGCATCCAGAAAAGGACCTTATGTGGGTACCAGCTAATATGCAAAACCCAGTCAGTAGGTTTATGTTGCACAATAGAAAGCAAAAAACATCCAGGAAGAAACCTACTACACTGAAATTATTGTTTTAATGTTGACATTTAATTAAAATCACATACCAATAATTATATTTTCATAGTAGCCATGTGATATAATTTGATCTGAATCCTACAATTATAAAACAGATGACAATAGAGGCATCGTGGACCACTGGAACCATTCCAGCAAATGAAGTTTAGTGATCTAGTTTTCAGCTTGGTTCTGGGGAACTCCTGCACTGGTCTGCTTTTCAGGATATTCACACTGAATAAGTACAAAGGGGGTAATTTTATGCGTTAATGCAAAACAATGTGTGCCTTCGAGTCAATGCTGACCCAGAAGCTCCTGGATTTTCTTGGCAGTGTGACCAGAAGTAGATTGCCAGGCCTTTCTTCTGAGGCAACGGAGGGTTAAGTGACTTGCCCAAGGCCACAAGGAGTGCTAGTGGGAATTGAACCCTGGTTGCTTGGTTACCAAGCCAGTGTTCTAACCACTAGGCTGCGTTAATAGCCTCTTATAAAAGTAGGTCTGTGCAGTGTGGGGGAGGAATTCACAACTGCATGTATTCATTATGAAATACCATAATTTCTATGCAAACGTGCGAAGTTTATGTGCATTCATTTACACCTCCTATAGAACGGGTGCAAATGTCCATGCCGGCTTGCAAGGCACAATCCCTGCCACTTATACCAGTATTTCATAGGCACCTTTTTGTCTTTATAAAATAGGTGCCTGCTTACCCTCATATCTTGGCACTCCGTTTTAAAATGATCCTTGAAATGTATTTCCATTCAGGGAAGTCATTATATGCTATAAGAGTTCCTAAAAAGGAGGCTGGCAGGGTAGTTCCAGCAGAATGGCCCAAGACCCCACTGCTCTGTATTGTAGGCCAATGTAATAAACTCAGTGCCACGGTTTATTTCTAATATAAAAATGTTTTTTTGTGTGCTGTGATTACTCTCAATGTAGGTAAGGGTAACAGCACAAAAAAGAAATCAGCACTAAAGCAAACAACTGCGTTAATCTGAGCAGAATGCTAATAAACTGCATATGGAATTATCTTTGATGCCAGAAACTACAAGAGAGATTAGCACAGTTTGTTTTTTTTAATATCCCTGACAGTACTGAAACTACTTTACCACCAGAGGTAAAGCTCTAACTTCCATGCCTAGTAAAGTCAATGGAAGTCAACTAGAAGTTAGATAGCGATCAGCTTGTACTGATGCGGACTCCAGAAATTGGAGAGTCCTGGAGATGGGATCCCCTTACACAAGACCACCTCATCTTATTCTCAGGATACCCCTAATGCATAGGGTATATTTATATACTGTTGAGACCCTACGTTTAAATCTCCTGCATATTCATTAGGTATCACCTGAAAGAGGAGGGAGTAGCCAGGTGGTTAGAGCAACTGCTTAGTACCCAGAAGATCAACGGTTCAATTCCCATTGGCACCCCTTGTGACCTTGGGCAAGTCACTTTACCCTCCCCATTGCCTTGGAAGAAAAGACTGGCAATCTACTTCCAGTGATACATTGCCAAGAAAACCCAGAGGCAGCTGGGTCATTAGGAGTCAGCACTGACTTGATGGCACTAACCCCCCCCCCCCCCCCATCTGAAAACTGAAGTTGTTTGTGGCCTACCAGGACTGAAGTTGGACAGCCCTGTATTAGAAGTAGCAAAACTGCCAATGTATGCATATGAAGGTTAATTTATGCCCTCCCCCCAGTGATCTCAGAGGCCATCTCGCATACTTTCACTGTGGCTTTGCACATAGGCAGAGCTTGGGTAGAGGGCACACTTACAAATGGATTTTAAAGAACAGGGCCATGCGTGCATAAACGCATGCCATCATGGCTTAAATTTACACGCTAACCAGGACCATACCTAGCCCTGTGCGAGCGGTGCAGCTGCACAGGGCACATAGGCTTGTGGGGGGGGGGCGCATTTCGGCTGCCTGCTGTTGCCCTGCCACCGCCACTTTCTTCTCTCAGCGACGGCAGGGCAACAGCAGACAGCAGAAATGTGCCCCCTAAACCTTTTCACAGCACTTTAAGTAGATCTGGTCCATCCCTCCTCCGACGCGATGGCAGATCTGCTTAAAGTGCCAGTGACTTGCAGATCGGGTGCGTGCCCCCCACCTCCTTCCAGCACTGCCTGTTCTTTCCCTGCTGCCACGCCCACCGTGAAAAAAAATCCAGAAGGCAGCAGCAGCAGGGTGAGAGCAGGCAGCGGCTGCACGGAGGTATGCGGAGGTGGGGGTGCGCGTCTGATGTGCAAGTTGCACAGGGCGCGATTCCAGCTCGGTACGGCCCTGACGCTAACAGCCACTTATGCTAGTGTTCAATAAGTTAAATCTGTGCATATTTGACTTAAAAGAATAGGCACAATTTACATGTGTAAAAATATGTGCTAATGACACAACTCCTTGTAGAACTACCCCCCTTGGGGTTAATCCAGGTGTGGCTCAACCTGCCCCTGACAAATAATAGAATCACCTGCTTACTCTTTTTAGAGTACAGTAAGGTATCCCTTCTGTGTGAGGCAGCCTCTCTTCGCCTTTAAAGAGGCAGCAAACAAGGGAACCCTGAGTTTTTGTTTTAAGTCTATGATTGTTTTTTCAGCGGTGGCTTTTTGCTAAACCATGGAAAGAGCGCCGATCTGCAGAATATTCTTTTTCTTGGTTCACAGGACTTTAAACCGCTCTGGGACCCATCTATTATAGCTCATTATTTTTTAGAATATTTGTAAACAAGCCAACAGCGACCTATGAAACCATATTTATCTATATTAGATGAAGATATTAACTAATAACAGTGAATTATTGCCAGAAGGTGAAGTTCCTATGATTAGGCCACAATACATTTAATATTTCACAATGAAAAGCATTTTTACTCCTGGAGTTCAATGATTTAGTGCAATTACCCCAGTCAATTCACAAAATGTATTTTGTGTAACCCATTAGAATAACTGCTAATAAAAATCTAATCTGTGCAATAGCCTTTTAAAGCCAGAAATAAATACCATTTTAAAAAGCTGCCCACAGTTCTTTTTTAGTGCATGATATGAATAAGTAACAATCAGCATGACACTGGTTAAACATTGTTTTCATTTATTTTATATATCAAAAGTTCATATACTACTAATCACAACATTCTATGTGGTTTCCAGTAAAACATGTACTACATCCTCCAGTAATGGATTCCAGAGTTTGATTACACTTTGAATGAAAAAAATATTCTTTTCCTATTAGTCTTAAATGGGCTACACTGTAGCTTCATTGAGTGTCCCCTAGTCTTTCTACTTTTTTTTAAAGTTTTTATGCAATTTCAACAATTGTACATCCAACAATAGTGAATGAACAGGCAATAGTAGTAAATTACACATAGGAAATACACTTCAAGTAGATATTTCAAAACCAAAATAGACCACTACATTACCACAAGGAGGGCAAGAACAGGAAAGAAATAAAGGGTGCAAACACCTAAATGGAAAATAAAATCTCCAGGAACAAGCAGGAATGAGTCTTCACATATGGGTATCGTCGGTACCGACAGAGCCTGCACGGGAACGCTCCCCAGCGTCCAATAAGAAAGCTTTTGGGAGCATCACACAGCGCCTGCGTGCTGCCTTCCCGCCTTTCCCAACCGCCTCTCTCCAGTTCTTCTTTTCCGCAGAGCCAGCAGGTCGTGTTTCTGTCACCGCAGAAGTTGTTCTTTATTTTTCCTTTATTCTTTTGTCGCGTCTGCCTTCTTCGACATCGGGCAGGTACCGCCGGTCTTTCTTTTCTTTCTTTCAAAAAAACAAAACAAAAAAAAAAACACAACGCTTTATCTCTACTGTGCATTTTCAGTTTTTGGGCCCTAGGCCTAAACATTTTTTTCCTCATGGAGAAGCCCGCTTCTGGATTTAAAAAATGCACAAAATGTGGCGGTACTATTTCTGTCACCGACACCCATGACTGGTGTCTAAAGTGTTTGGGACCTGACCATTCCATCACGGATTGTATGTCCTGTACCATGATGTCTAAGAGAGGTCATCAGAACCGAGCAGCCAAGCTCAGTACCCTGTTTCCCTCTGATGCAGCTTCGGTAGCATCGACGTCTTCCAGGGCCTCTTCCTCCCATGGATCTCAGGTAACCAAGCATAAATCTGGCCGGTCCTCGAAGGGCAGATCTCCCTCCAAGCATCGAGATGCCTCCGGGCTTTGCCCTCGAGGATTCCGCACTGGCAAAATTACCCCGGCGGGAAGCTCCGGCTTCCAAAGCATTATCTTTGGGGTCACAGGTTGACATCGATGGCTCGGCCTCGACAGATCACCTGTTGCCGTCTTCTGGGGTACCGGTGGCTCCCTCTGGTACCGACATCCAGACTCTGGTGGCGTCGATGGATCAGAAGATTCTGACCATGCAGCGCACCTTAACGGCTTTCATACAGGCTGCGATGCCTCCGGTACCGCAACAATCCCCGTTGCTGGTACCGGCTCCGGTACCGGCATCGCTCCAGGTACTGGTACCGATTGCATCGACATCGGCTTCGGTGTCGACTGCAACGGTACCCTGTCCTATGATGCCCATCGGTACCGAACCGGTACCGATTACTCCCGATGTCGATCCCACTCGATACGGTTATCGGGCTTTACAGGAGCATCCAGACAGGCGATACTTCGATTCCTCTGAGGACTCTGATGAGTCTGAGGGTTCTGTAGAAGCACCGGTACTTCTTCCTCAGGAGTCTTCTTCACCTAAACGAAGAATGTCTCCTCCAGAAGACTTGTCTTTTCAAGACTTTGTTAGGGAAGTGGCTAGGGGCCTCTCTATCACAGTGGCCCCTGAGTCAGATCCCAGAGCCAAGGAGTTGGATATTTTACAATATCCTAAAGCTCCTAAGGAGGCAGCTACTTTACCTGTTCATGAGATTCTGTATGATCGCTTTGTTAACACTGTTGCATTCTCAGAGGTTCTACCTGTTCTTGGTAAAGGGACAAAAAGACTGCATCACATTAACAGCTTTAATACATGGCTCCAGACCTGGTGCAAAGAAGGAGGATTCAGATTTATTGGCAACTGGGACAACAGATGGACCAACAAGAGACTATACTGTGCTGATGGACTACATCTCTCTGCCACAGGGAAAAGAGTCCTAAGTGAAAAATTCAGGCAGTATGTGGACATGCATTTAAACTAGGAAAAGGGGGTGACGGATGTGGAAGGTCAACATCTGCCTGCCACCCCCAACAAAAGCAGAACATCAGAAACAGCCACACTTTTAAACCACACATCAAAAACATGTGGGAGGAAGTGGGCAGAACAAAATCAATGCAAAGTATACACAAGCCAGGAAAATGCTGGAAAGCAATGAGCACAAATGCTCGAAGCTTAGCCAACAAAATTCCAGACCTGGAAGCCCTAATGGTGGAAACGGATTTGGACATTGTGGCCATTACAGAAACATGGTTTAATGAATCACATGATTGGGATATAGCCATAGCTGGCTATAATCTATTCAGAAGAGACAGAGAAAATGGAAAAGGAGGAGGAGTAGCCTTGTATGTCAAAAGCAATATTAAAGCTACTGAAATGCAGGGGACATGGGGAAAAGAAGAAGCGCTCTGGATTGCATTGGAAAGAGGAGATGGCACTCATCCATATTGCTGTAGTCTACAGACCTCCGACTCAAATTGGAGAGAGACAATGAATTGATTATAGATATTGCCAAGATAGCAACAAAGGGGGAAGCAATCATATTGGGTGACTTTAATCTACCTGATGTGGATTGGATTACTCCTTCTGCACATCTGGAAAGAAGCAAAAAAATTGTGGATGCTCTCCAAGATGCATTATTTAGACAAATGGTGATGGAAGCAACCAGGGAAAGCTCAACGCTGGATGTAGTGCTCACCAACGGTGATAGTGTGTCAAATGTCTGCGTGGGTGCCCCTGTGAGCAACAGCGACCATCACACGGTGTGGTTTGAAATAAAAGCCATGGTAAAGGCCAATCATAGGAAGCTCAAAGTCCTAAACTTCAAATACACTGACTTCAATAAAATGGCAGAGTATTTAAAGGAGGAGATGACGGGGTGGGAGGAGATAAAGGAAGTGGAATTGCAATGGGCTAAACTAAAGGAGGCAATAAAAGGGGCAACAGATAAATATGTAAGAAAAGTAAATAAAAGCAAGAGGAGAAGGAAACCTATTTGGTTTTCCAAAGAGGTGGCTGCTCATATAAAGGCAAAAAACACAACTTTTGCAAAATTCAAAAGCTTGCAAACAGAAGAACACAGAAATGAATACAGGATCCAACTCAAAGAGTCTAAAAGAGTAATAAGGATAGCAAAATCAAAGGCAGAGGAAAAGATGGCTAAAGATGTTAAGGGTGGCAACAAAAATTTCTTCAGGTATATTCAGGAAAGGAAAAAGATCAGAGTTGGAATTGCAGGACTCAGAAGTGCTGGGGAAGGACTCGTGGAAAGTGACACTGAAAAAGCAAAATTGCTAAACAATTACTTCTGCTCTGTGTTTACTAAAGAAGATCCTGGAGATGGACCAACTGTGACTCCCAAATATAAAAATGGGAATGAAGTAGATACCACACCATTTACAGAAGAAGAGGTGTTAGAACAACTTGCTAAACTGAAAGTGGACAAAGCCATGGGACCGGATGGGATACATCCCAGGATACTGAAAGAGCTCAGAGAGGTTCTAGCAGGACCGTTAAAGGATGCCTTTAACAGATCCTTGGAAACAGGAGAGGTTCCTCAAGACTGGAGAATGGCTGATGTCGTACCTCTACACAAAAGTGGTGACAGGGAAGAAGTGTCAAACTACAGGCCCGTGAGCCTTACCTCAGTGGCGGGAAAAGTAATGGAGGCGCTCCTGAAAGAGCGAATAGTGAACTTTCTCAAAACCAACAGGTTGCAAGACCCGAGGCAACATGGTTTTACCGAAGGACGATCTTGCCAAACAAATCTGATTGAGTTCTTTGACTGGGTGACCAGGGAACTAGATCAGGTGCATGCGATGGATGTCATCTACCTGGATTTCAGCAAAGCCTTTGATACTGTTCCTCATCGGAGGCTTGTCAACAAACTCAGTAGCTTGGGGATGGGTCCCAAGATAGTAAACTGGATTAGAAATTGGTTGACTGACAGACGACAGAAGGTGATTGTACATGGAGCTCACTCGGATGAGAGGAAGGTGATTAGCGGGGTGCCCCAGGGTTCGGTCCTGGGCCCGGCACTGTTCAATGTATTTGTGAGTGATATTGCTGAAGGACTGAATGGAAAAGTCTGTCTTTTTGCAGACGACACGAAAATTTGCAACAGAGTGGACTCCCCCGAGGGAGTGGTTAACATGAAGAAAGATCTACAAAAGCTGGAAGACTGGTCTAATGCTTGGCAACTACGATTTAATGCAAAAAAGTGTAGTGTCATGCACTTGGGTAGCAGAAATCCAAGAGAAATGTACACGATAGGGGGCGAAAGGTTGGTATGCACCGTTCAGGAGAAAGACCTTGGTGTGATTATCTCTGATGATCTCAAGGTGGCAAAACAGTGCGACAAGGCGGTGGCAAAAGCCAGGAGGATGTTGGGTTGCATACAAAGAGGGATTACCAGCAGAAAAGAAGAAGTACTTATGCCACTGTATAGGTCACTGGTGAGGCCTCATTTGGAATACTGTGTTCAGTTTTGGAGACCATATCTTGCAAAGGATGTAAAAAGACTGGAGACTGTTCAGAGGAAGGCGACCAAAATGATTTGGAGCCTGCGTCAGAAGCCTTATGAGAAGAGACTTGAAGACCTAAATATGTACACTTTGGAGGAAAGGAGGGACAGGGGAGATATGATTCAGACCTTTAAATACTTAAAGAGAAATGATGAACAAACAAACCTCTTCCAAAGACGGGGAACCTGTAAAACTAGAGGGCATAACATGAAGCTGCAAGGGGGTAAATTGAAAGACAATATCAGGAAATATTTTTTCACTGAAAGGGTGGTGGATGCTTGGAATGCCCTCCCAATGGAAGTGGTAGGGGTGAACACGGTGACGGAATTCAAAAAGGCATGGGACAAACACAGAGGATCCCTTTACAGCAATAGGATAAAAACAAAATAAACAGTACCATCTACCTTCTGAACCATATAACGTCTCAACAAATAGGGGTGTCCTACATGGAGTGGTAGGTTTACCCCTGAACAAGGATATGGGGAGGGGTGGCCTGCGCGGGGCAACAGGTGCACCTGCTCTTGCCATCTTGCTGGGCAGACTGGATGGACCATGCTGGTCTTTATCTGCCGTCAACTACTATGTTACTATGTTACTATGATCTCATGTTGAGGATGTAGGAGACACCTCTCACCACCTCTCCTCATTCTCGCAGGTTAGACACCATGTATCGTGTCCCTCCTTGTCCTGGCTTCCACAAGACTCAGCTTCCTCACCACTCTATTGTGGTAGAGTCTGCCATGAAGAAGATAAAGAGTGCAAAAAGACACTCATCTAATCCTCCAGGGCGTGAATGCAGGACCCTGGATGCTTTTGGCCGAAGGGTTTTCCAAGCTGCTATTCTAGCTGCTAGGATCAATTCCTATAGTCTCTATATAGGAATGTTTCTAAAAGAAGTCACAGATCATCTGCAGACTTTAACCCCTTTCATTTCAGAGGATAAAAGACAGGAGTTTCTCACTTGGCTCAAACATGCCCAAGATGTCTCCAAATTTTCCAACCGTGCAGCCTTTGACTTGAGTGTGTAAGCAGAGCTTCGGCTATTGCCATAGGGGCACGCAGAATTGCTTGGCTACAAGCTTCTGATTTGGAGCTCTGGGTCCAAGATCAATTGGGAAATCTCCCTTGTACAGGTGAAAACCTTTTTGGTAAGGATTGGCAAGCAAAGGCCACTCAGATGGATGCTGAAAACTCTGCTTTGGATCGAATTTCTAAGTCTACCTCTGCTCTTGTTAAGAAAAGATTGTTTAAAAAGACATCTTTTTCCAAAAAGGGAAGATACTATCCTGCTTATGGTCAGCAGGCATCTTCTGCAGGTCGTTTTGCTGCAAAGCATCAGCAACCACCTAAACAGGCCAAGTCAAAGGCAGCTAGACCTTCCACGGCCCAGCAGCCTCAGCCTCCTCAGGGCCTTTAACTTGCAACTAGAGAACTTAGCCTTTCTAGCTCTGGAAGGACCAGAGCCCCTTACCATCCCAGGAAGGTTGACTTACTTTGCTCCCAGATGGGAGCAAATCACAGCAGAGCAATGGACACTCTCCATCATAAGGGAAGGGTACAAGCTTCATTTCTTAAGCCTTCCCCCTCACACCATGGTGAAACAGTTCAATTCTCCAACATCTCTCCTCAACCTTCTAGGTCAGGAGATTGCCATCCTTCTTGCCCAAGGGGCAATAGAAGAAGTACCTCTTCTTCAACAAGGCACAGGGTTCTACTCCCCTTATTTTCTTATTCCAAAGAAAACAGGGGGCTACAGACCCATCTTAGATCTCAGAGAATTGAACAAATTTCTATTCAAGGAGAAATTCAAGATGATTTCTCTCGGTGCTCTGCTTCCATACTTTCAGAGTCAGGACTGGCTTTGTTCTCTAGATCTCAAGGATGCGTACACCCATGTCCTCATCCATCCAACTCACAGAAGGTTCCTTCGGTTCCTTTTTCAAGAAAAGCACTACCAGTACAGGGTGCTTCCTTTTGGTCTGGCCTCTGCTCCAAGGGTGTTCATGAAATGCATGGCAGTAGTAGCTGCATTTCTACGCACTCTAGGAATATTCGTCTTCCCATATCTGGACGAATGGCTCATTTGAGCTCCATCTCAAGCAGAGGCCAAGACTTGTCTAACCTGCACAATGTGTGTCCTTCAGTATTTGGGACTAGTAATAAACATCCCAAAATCCAGTCTCACCCCTACTCAGTCCCTCGAGTTTATAGGGGCTTTGTTGGATACCACAACTGCAAGGGCCTATCTTCCTCAGGCCCGTTGCCTACGCTTGGTGCAGTTAGCCTCCCAAATACAGTTAAAGCCCTTTTAACTGCTCGAGAAGTGTTACAACTCTTAGGCCACATGGCATCCACTGTGCATGTGGTTCCATATGCTCGCCTTCACATGAGGGCAGCTCAACGGACTTTGTCCACCCAATGGACTCAGGCATCAGGTTGCCTGTCAGACAAAATAGCAAACTCCAGTCGCCTTTTTTGGTCTCTCCAGTGGTGGAAGTCCTCTCAAAACCTGTTGCTGGGGTCCCCTTTTCAACAGTCACTTCCCCAAGCAACCCTTACAACAGATGCCTCTCCAATGGGTTGGGGAGCTCATCTGCAAGATCTCTCCACCCAGGGCATCTGGTCTCCACAGGAGACTTCACTACACATAAATCTCTTGGAACTCAGAGCAATTTTCTTAGCTCTCAGTGTTCCACTCCCTGCTCAGCTACAGGACAGTCCTCATCCAGACGGACAATCAAGTAGCCATGTTCTATGTAAACAAGCAGGGAGGGACTGGCTCTCTGTCGCTTTGCAACGAAGCTTTGCGACTGTGGGCCTTCACCAGAGAGCATCAGATTCATCTTATGGCAGTATATCTTCCAGGCGTTCAAAACTCTTGGGCAGACAGACTCAGTCGAGTTCTGCTTCCACACGAATGGTCCCTCCACAGGGACCAGGTAGCCAGGATTTTTTGAATTTGGGGAACCCCGGACATAGACCTATTTGCAAGTCCGTGGAATGCCAAACTTCCCCGGTTCTGTTCCAGGATTCCGTGTCAGGGAGTTCAGGCCAAGGATGCCTTCCTCCTTCACTGGGGTCAAGACTTCCTTTATGCCATTCCACCCATTCCCCTAATTCCCAAAACACTGTTCAAGCTTCAGAGAGACCGAGGTTCTATGATCCTCATAGCACCACATTGGCCACGTCAAGTGTGGTACCCTCTACTCCTGCATCTCTCTCAAGCTCCATCCCTGGAGTTGGGCTCTGCTCCAGATCTTCTCTTCCAGGAAGACGGAACATTGTGGCACCCAAACCCCCAGTCTCTCCATCTCAGGGCCTGGTTGCTGAAGGCCTAGACCTTCAAGTTTTCCATCTCTCTCAGCAAGTCAGAGATATTATTCATGCTTCTAGAAAGCCTTCCACTAGACGTTCCTATGCTTTCAAATGGAAAAGATTTACCATTTGGTGTTCAGAGAAGGGTCTTAACCCTCTTGCAATACCTTTGAATTCTTTACTAGAGTATCTTCTGCATTTTTCCCATGCAGGCCTCAAAATGAATTCGGTAAGAGTCTGAGTGCTATTGCAGCATCCCTCAAGCCTCTCAATGGACAGACTGTTTCCTCTCATCCTCTTATAGCAAGATTCATGAGAGGCATTCTTTTAACTAAACCTCCCATTAGACCACCTCCAGTGGCATGGGACTTAAATCTGGTTCTTGGCCAGCTTATGAAGCCACCCTTTGAACCTTTAGCCACCACCTCCTTGAAATTTCTTTCTTGGAAGGTTATCTTTCTCATTGCAGTCACCTCAGCACGTCGCATCAGTGAGTTGCAAGCCTTGGTGGGTAATCCTCCTTATACAAGGTTCCATCATGATAAGGTAGTCCTCAGGACCAATTCACACTTTATGCCCAAAGTGGTCTTGCCTTTTCATCTGAACCAGGAGGTATATTTACCTGTCTTTTTTCCAGGACCTCATGCATCAAGTGCAGAGAGGAATCTTCATACTTTGGATTGTAAAAGAGCTCTCGCCTTTTACTTACAAAGAACACAGCAACATAGAAAGTCTTCTCAACTCTTTGTTGCTTTGGATCCTTCCCATTTAGGACTTCCAGTTTCTAAGAGAACACTGTCCAACTGGATTGCTCAGTGTATTTCTTTCGCCTACCAGAGTAGGAACCTTTCTCTGGAAGGCCATGTCACAGCTCAGAATGTGAGGGCCATGGCAGCCTCAATGGCTCACCTAAACTCTGTGTCCATTGACCAAATCTGTCGAGCGGCCACCTGGGCCTCGGTTCATACCTTCACAGCCCATTACTGTTTGGACAAGGACTCCCGCCGGGATGCCTCGTTTGGTCAGGCTGTTCTCAAACACCTGTTCCATTCCTAATCAACTCCTACCCACCTACCCTGGTTGGATGCCAGAGATCCATGGGGGGAGGTGGAGCCCTTTTCAAAGGACACACAACTCTGGGGTCTCTCCCTGGCATCTGCAGCTAGGGAGTCCCCATATGTGAAGACTCATTCCTGCTTGCTCCTGGAGATAGCACAGTTACTTACCTGTAACAGGTGATCTCTGGGAACAGCAGGAATAAGTCTTCACAACCCACCCACCTCCCCTAGGAGTTGTATCTCTCTATCTTTCCTTCCCTCTCTCTCTCTCTCTTTGTCTCAGCTTTAAAACTCGAACTGGAGAGAGGCGGTTGGGAAAGGTGGGAAGGCAGCACGCAGGCTCTGTGGGAAGCTCCCAAAAGCTTTCTTATTGGACGCTGGGGAGCGTTCCCATATGTGAAGACTTATTCCTGCTGTTCCCAGAGATCACCTGTTACAGGTAAGTAACTGTGCTGTCTTTCTACTTTTTGAGGGAATAAAATCAACCAATCTATGTTTACCTGTTCCACTCCATTCATTATTTTATAGATTTCTATCATATCTCGCCTCAGCCATCTCTTTTCCAGGTTGAAGAGCCCTAACCTTTTAAACCTTTCCTCATAGGGGTATCCTTCAATTCCTTTTACCATTTCGGTGGCTCTTCTTTGTGCCTTTTCTAATTCCGCTATATCCGTTTCAAGATATAGAAACCAGAATTGCACACAATATTCAAGGAGTGGTTGCACCATGGAACAATACCGAGGCATTATAATATCCTTTGTTTCATTGTCCATTCCTTTCCTTATGATTGTTAACATTCTATTTGCCTTCTTGGCCACTGCTGCACACTGGGTGGAGGGTTTCAATGTAATATCCACAATGACACCTAAATCCTTTTCCTGGGTGGCGATTCCTAATGTGGAATCTTGCATCATGTAACTGTAGTTTGTTATGTTCTTCATGTGGAGGCCAATTCCATAACATGCACCTCTGACCCGCGGACACATCCAAATAAAAAAAAAAGTGCTTGATTTCAGCCTAAATTATGCAGCCACAGGTATAGACGTGCCCGTGGTTCTGGAATCAGGGACATAGGCGTTTCCGGCATGGCGCAAGCAAACCACTATGGAGAAACACAGGCCCTGCTATTATAACTAGACACAGGTATGTGCGGCAAATGGTTTGGATGTCCCCACGCACACTGTATTCTGAAAAGATGTACATTTCTGATCCTGCCCATCTCCACCATATATCCATGGACGTCTCTGACAACCACGCCTCCTCTGTTAAAACATGCACTTCCTAAGCTGCTTCTCTTACTGACAGTGTTGTGCTGATGCAAACTACACAAATACTGATGATACATAAATATTGATGCAAACTAGAATTGATATACTAGTCTGTTGCAAGCCCAGAACAGTGCAAGGTTAGCTCAGTGCACGAAAAGATATACCAGCAAGTAGAAAGTGGTACGTTTGTCATGACATAACTTACATCAAAACATACGTGGCAGTAGAATAAATTTCTTTATTCATTCATTATTATATATCGTGTTTCTGAGGATCAATGCAGTTTACAGAGAACAGAACGTCAACATTACATGGACGTTTTACACTGAACAATTAACATTATACCATGGATGGAACTAGAGATAACACAGAACAGTGTAACTATGTACAAAGTAACAAGGTTGCTTGTAGCAGTCTACGGTCCAAAGCTTTATGTTAGGCTGGGGACAAGGGGGGGAGTAGGGAAGCAACAGGAGTATGAGATAAGGGCCAGATCATGTTACACTATCAAAATGTTCCATGTACAGGTGGGTCTTCAGCCTTTTCCTGAATGTAGCGAGATCGTGAGAGTCTCTGATGTGATTTGGTAAGGCATTCTAAAGACGAGGGGCAGGTAGGGAAAAAGCCCGGGCGCAGGTTGTCTGGTTACTCTTGGTCATTGCTGGGGGTAGGACCAGGTTAGATGTATTACTACTTTGGCGATTTTCTGGAGTCTTTGTTATGATGGATTGCAGATATTGCAAGGATAACTGATGGATTATTTTTGATTGTTGTCATTATAGTTTTATACTTAATTCGACCTAGTTACACTTGTTCTGTTTTATCTCTAGTTCCATCCATGGTATAATGTTAATCATTCATTGTAAAACTGTTCCATGCAATGTTGAAGTTCTGTTCTCTATAAACCAAATTGATCCTCGGAAACATGGTATATAAGAATGAATGAATAAATACATTTCTTCTACTGCCATGTATGTGAGGAGAGGTAGCCAGTGTAGCTCTTTTAGAATAGGTGTTATGTGACTGTACCGAGGTGAGCACATCAGAATTCATGCGGCTGCATATTGGGTGAGCTGTAGGCGATGTAAGGAGTTCTTTGAAATATCTTGAAAGATGGCATTACAGAAATGGAAGTTGGGTAATATCAGTGCTTGGAAGATTGTTCAGAAATCATTTGGTTCAAGAAGGGGCCGTAAGTATTGGAGTGTCCTCAACTTGTTGCAAATGCATTGGGTTACTTTGTTGATATACGGTTGAAATGTGAGATGTTGATCAATGGTAATGCCACGGTATTTCACTTCTGACCTAACCTCCAAGTTTGCTCATCTTCATCTCATCAGAGAACGTCTATTATTCCTTAAAGTGCTGTTTTTGAACTCTCTCCTGAGGTATACCCTCACAAGTTTTCAGTTTTCAAATCTGGCTCATGTATATTCATTATGGTAATCCTGAAACCCCCCTGACTGGTTAGATATGACTCTAGAAGAGGGTGCATGAACATCAATGTGAACTGTATGTCTGAGGTTTGGCCAGCCTCCAGAACCTGCAAGATCCTCTTTTGCTTTTAGAATATGATCCTTGCTACCAATAAAGAAAAACTTACGGATGACTGATATTTATGACAGCTGTCAATCACATATGATTGACCTTTGACATTGCTTATTTAGGAACACTTATTCTTCTGTTTCAAAAAGGCTTCAGTGACAAAGCTGACAAGCATTCTTGAGGGAGCCATAAGGGTTAAGTTGTTAATGAGGCAGCTGGTGGGAATCCTAATAATGGAAGCCCTAGGATGATCTGTAGCATGTAATGGATGTAACCATATTGGAAGCATGGACAGCCTTGCTTGGAAACATGGCAGGAGTCTGTAGGACTCTCTTCATGCGATAGTTGATTACATTCTTAGGTTGGTGCAGTTGGATTATAGAAACATGGTAGCAGAAAGAACACATTGGCCTATCTAGTCTACCCTTCCATATCAACTACAGTAGTTCTTCTTACCTTTAGAGATCCTCGGTGTTTGTTTCATGCTTTTTTGAATTCAGATACTGTTCTCGTCTCTACTACCTCCAGTAGGAGACTATTCCAAGCATCTCCACTCTTTCCATAAAGAAATATTTCTGCATATTACTCCTGAGCCTATCCCCTTTCATTCCTGTCCTATGTCCCCTCATTGCAGAGCTTGCTTTCAATTGAAAGAGTCTCTCCTGTGCATTTATGCCACGGGGATATTTAAATGTCTCTATCATATCTCCTCTGCAATGTGGGAACAAGGAAGACGGCAGGAATAAAGATTCACCCAGGGCACCTCATAACCTTGCACTAGTCCTGATCTCTCTCTTTTTCTACTCTGTCTCTGCTGCCTCCGTGTGCCATATCATTTTGGGGCAAACTGGAATATCCTGCTGTATTTACAGTATATGTGCTCACTTTTTGCAGTCCATTTGCAAAGGGATAGCACTCATAGGTGGTTACCTTTTGTACCATATTTTTGAGAGACCTCTCTACTCTCCTCTAATTTTGGATATGAAATTGGTTGGTTATTTTTCATCTCTCTCTCTCTAATATTTTTTATTGCAGTAGTTCCCAAGCCCGTCCTGGGAGATCCCCAGCCAATCAAGTTTTCAGAATATTTTCAATGATTATTCATGAGATCGATTCATATACATTGTCTCCACTGCATGCAAATTTCGCTTTGTGGATATTCTGAAAACCCGACTGCTTGGGGTACCCAGAAAGGTTTGGGAAGTATTGTTTAGTGTAATAATTTCTGTGGGATTAGCACATGGCTCGGATGTCTCTCAAGCGTTTCCAACTTGTAAGTGCTGGTGAGTTTTTTCAGTGGTGTGGATTATAGTATATTTGAAATGAAATATACACAGCTTGGTTTCCATTTACAGCATGAGATATGGTTGTCATTTAGACTTCAAATGGGAAGGTTGCCTTCGTTTTCATATGCAAGACTGTTTCCTAAGCCATTTGGTTTGCCTTCACTGAAGGGACTTCATTTTTGATGTGGTTAGTGGAAAATCAAGAGAATTTAGAGAAAAGGACTTCAAGCGAGACTCTCTCACTCAAGCAAACTTTCAGTTATAACTTATTACCAGCTGGGAAACTGCAGATTCACATTCGAAAACAAAAGATTATGTATCATAGGACATGTTACATCAAAATGAAAAAGAAAGGACAATTCTGATAGTTTGCCAAGGATGCATCAAATGCGATTATGCTAGCTTTTACAAACTGTCATCTTTCTGACAAACATAATCTTGCTGCTAACCAGGAAATTGACAATGTAATATTTTTTTCTCCTGTAAAAAGTTATTAAACATATTGTTTAAAGAGTTCAACGTTACAGATGACAACAGAATGGTATCATCAAAGAAACTACAGAATAAGCAAATGACTTGGCTGTATAATATTTTGGCTTCAAAGCAAGCTTTTCTCTCCAAGAAGCTATCTGTATTTATACAAACTAAAATATATTGACTGGCTTGGAAATTTTACTAGTTAGATAAACAAAAGAATTGCATCACAGCTTTCTGCACTTAAAAAGCTACTCCATTCCGTCTCCTTCATCAGTGTTTTAAACATCAATAAAACCCATTTTCAAGGCATTGAGATAGGGTGGGAGCAAAAGGATCCAGGAGCCCAGCTTCGGAATGAATGAGGATAATTAGCCGGATTCTCAGCCTTTCTGCACATTCAAGGACTTTTCGCACGCTGGCCAACAGGTGCAGTAAATCTATCGCGGTACTTCTGGGATGGTTTTTGAATGCAAATGATCTTTCTGGCATAGCAGAAATTAATGGAAAACCTATAGATGCCAGAGTAATGAGCGCACTGAGGAACTGCGTTAAATTTGTAATAGAAGTTTTAACTTTTGCATTCATTTTTTTTTTTACTTTGGGGGCATGTTTACTAACACACGTGAACCGTTACCGTGGGGTTAAGCACATGGTAAGTGTGCCATGCTCATGGTTAGCGCAACTCCCATGCTAAAATTTCCGTGTTAACCAGATAGCACGTGATCATCTGGGAAGTGGACGGAATGAGAGCATGAAAAGTGCTTTGCAGTTAGCATGGACAGTTTGGGAGCGCACTATCCATGAAGGTAGCCATCAGTGTGTGTACACAGAATGCCAACTCAATGGGTGGCAGTAAGCGCACCCACATTCTAGCTAGCATGGTACTATTCATTAATGCCACACTAATGGCAGGGGGTAGATTTACTCACACCCAGAAGTTAGTGCAGGTGCCCATTCTGACCTTTGGCCCCATGTGCTCCTGGTGGGTTCTTTAGCAAACATGCCCCCGAGTGTAATAAAGTAATGAGATGCATAGTGCACAATAGTTAAAACTGTATGCTAAATCCAAAATAAAGTAAGAAAAAAGCATGTGAAAATATATTAACCAATTTTGTTTAGCTTCTGGCTTTTCAGTGGTAGCTCAAAGTGAGTTATTTTCAGTTATAGTAGGGAATTTCCCTGTTCCCAGAGGACTCACACTCTACACAAGGCCATGGAGAGTGAAGGGACTTGTTCAAGGTCACAAGGAACATCAGAGGGTAAAGCAGGACTTGGACTTGGCCTTCCTTAATTCTCAACCTTCTGCTTTAGTAGGCTACACCTCCACGCCACATTTTTGAAGCGATTCAGCTGAAGTGCTTGAGAGATTGCCTAAGTGGAATGAGGGGGATGAATTAGTAGTGGATAGATGGAGTGGAGAAGTCCTGCAGAAATGCTGGGCCCACCCCCAACAGATAACACAAGACTTTTGCAGCTACCGCCTGAGAATAGCTGCAAAAGCCTACTGCGCTTTAGTAAACATAGCCCATATAATAACGGGCATACATTTAGCCACATTCTTGGGAAGTAGTGGAATCAACTGGGCTGATAGTCAGTTTCAATAAATTGGTGGGGTGGTTTTTTGGGGTTTTTTTTTAAATGCTGGCTGCCACTGCAGAAAAAATTCTAGATATTCAACACTGGTATCCATGTGGAACCTGATCCTATAAGGAGCACGTCCGGGCCATCTAGATGCCAAGCACTGGACGGGCCAGACTGTACCCAGTTCTGCACTGAGAGAGCAAGATGTTCCCGTGGTAGCAGGATTGGGCACCGGGATGGCCTGATGTGCCCCTACAGCAGCCGGAGACGTCCAGGCAGCAAGATGGCTATGCCTTCCTCTGCTCCCACTGGTGGAGCGCCAAAGGCCAGATACCCCACCAGTCCAGTTTTCCTGCCGCCTGACCCTCGGCAGGGTCTGCTAGGGCCAGGATCATGTGGCGGGGACTCACCTCCTGTGGATGCTGTGCTGCTGGGCCGCTCCACCGCCATCGCTGCTGCTTATTCCACCTCCAAGGTGACCTGAATTGGCCCTGTATGTCTGGGTGCTTGGCCCACTCTTGCTTCGCCCCTGTCCAGATCTCTCTGCACTGAGGCTTTGTATGTGCAGGAAGATCACTGTGCTGCATACGGGCCAGACGGAGAGCGCGGCTGCACATCCCACCAAGACGTACAGCCTCACTATTCGCCTTACAGAATCGGGCTCATCATGGCTGGCATTGAATCCCTGGATTCAGTAGTGACCAGAGCTGCTGTCTGAATAGCGACAATATTGAACACTGGATAAAAATGGAACAGACTTTTTGTTGTTCTAACTATTCAGTTCATGGACTGCAGATTGCTGCTGGAACTCTGCAGCCGGGGTAGTCAGATGAAATATTCAGTGGCACCAACCAGTAAATATTGAATATTGGCTCTGACATCACCAGAATGCTTTAAAAACAGGGCCAGCTTAACCTTTAGGCAAACTAGCAGTCCCCCTAGGGTGATAGTTTCTCCATGGACAAGCAGGATGGAGTCAGCCACACATGGGTGATATCATCTGACAGCACCATGGACGGAATAGCTCTCCAATGGCTCAGAAGAGTCAGATGACCCTTCTGAGCATGTGCCAGCCACCCCACTACAGCGCTCACCCCCTTTTCACTTCAGTCTATTCTATCCATCCAGCCATGCAGATGGATTCTCTCTCTCTCTCTCTGCTATCTACTTGTTTGCTAATGTGCAGATCTTAAAAATTTCTTCTAATGTTTTTTACTTTGTGCCTTGCTCCAACAGGATTACCATCAGGAGGCTCTGCCTGTCCAGGTTGCAAGTGGCACGTTTCTTCCTCCACGTGGGTCTGCAGCTGCAGAACCCAGCTTTTCTCCACTCCAGAGAGACCTCCAGACACAGGGTGCTATGGTGCACACTGCAGGCTGAGTCCTGCTGAAGACTAAGTGGATGAGCACAACCGAGGCTAGGGGCAAACCGGGCGTGGGATGTGCTGTAAAAAGGCCCCTCATCCTCATCCTGGCACATCAGAAGTATCCCCAGTAGCAGGAGCTCAATTGAGGCTAGGGGCTAACTGGACGTGCCGTAAAATGCCTCCATCCCCTGCCTGGCGCATTGGAAGAATCCCCGATGGCAAACACATAGCCTGCCTTGCCTAGCCCACAGACTACCCCCATCTACCACCAACTAGGCCGCATCGGCACCAATCACTGAACGGCTATGGCCAATGGAGGACAGGGGAGAATGATGCACCGAGGAAGGCCCCAATCACCTCTGAATCCCAGAACAGTGCTGTCACCCTCACACAATCCATTGGCACTGACATGTAGACTCCTCCCTGAGTGTGGGACACCCTGTGCCCAAAGTCGGAGCACTTGGTAAGCAGCTAAATGTGCTGCTGGTTCTAAACCAACAAAGGGACTAAATCGCCAGCTTGGATTCCAACATTACAAAAAGAAATATAGTTTCATGGGAGAAGGGCCAAGTCACAAAACTCCTCTGCTACAGATGGCTTCTCTGCAGTATGCTTCTTGAAGATTGGTGTTAACTGAGTCCTGTGTCCCATTAAGGTGATATTTCCTGTCCCCAAGAGCGTACAGCCTCGCTGATCCTTCCCTAGTGCTCAGTGATCTGGTAGCACTAAGGGAGATGTTGCCGTGGCCAGATGGGGCAGCATAGGCAGCTGATCCAGGAACCGACTAACCGGTACAGAACTGGGGCTCTTTGGCTGCATCAGCAGCATCAGACCATGGCTAGTGCTGGCCTCGGCTGTACATGGCTCGTGACCCACACGATAGACGAGCACAGCATACTTTCAGCTCTGCTGCTTCCTATCCCCAAGAGCTTAAAGCCGTCCACCGGGGTGCAAATGCTTCAGGGGCAGTTTCTCCAAATGGTGAGTGTTGCATATACCATGACGACTATGGACCTCGTTTCTGATCTGGGGTGCATGGAGTATGGTGAGCATCAGTGTGGTAATTGCATCATGCCAAAGAGAATTTTCTCCCTTGCAATTCCAAGCACAGAGGAGAAGACAGTCTT
Organism: Ichthyophis bannanicus; assembly: GCA_033557465.1. Classification (NCBI taxonomy): domain Eukaryota; kingdom Metazoa; phylum Chordata; class Amphibia; order Gymnophiona; family Ichthyophiidae; genus Ichthyophis; species Ichthyophis bannanicus. The sequence goes on along the minus strand of CM066050.1, from coordinate 32,805,832 downwards.
CTCCATGTTGTTCTCGGGTCCCAAAACATAGGGGTATACATTAGCCTCTGCACAAGGGGATCTAGAGCTCTAATTCCCCTCTGGCTCCTTCTGACCAGTACCAACCCCGCCCCCCCCCCAAAAAAAAAAAACCCATACCCCTCTGCATCTACTCACCTCTGGAGCAAACACAGTGTGGTGCTGAGGGTCTCCATGGGGAGGAGGAGAAGTCTCCCCCACACCTGAAGCTCATCAAGTCTAAGCTTTTACTACTCCCCTGGGGCAAGCAGGTCTGAGCCAGCCTCAACCCAGGGGATGACAGCACAGATGGCTGATGAACTGCTGTGTGGTCTGGTTCACACCGACAATGGTCAAGGCACAGAACTCCAGCCAGAGGGAGGCCTCTCCCACATATGGCACGACAACCAGTCAGGACCAGCCCCCTCAGAAAAGCTTGGCCAACCAGGCTGCAGGCCACCAGGAGTCAGCAATGACCCACAAGCATGGTAGCCAGCTTCTATAATGTGATGGGGACCAGGAACTCAAATAGTTGCATTATAGAAGTGAAGGAGCAATCCAGTGGTTGGATCATTGGCTTGGTAACCAAGAGCAATTAGTTTAACTCCCATCAGCACCCTTGTAGCCTTGGGCAAGTCGTTTGATCCTCCATTACCTCTAGGGAAAGGCCTGACAATCTGCCTCCAGTCACGTAGATTCCCGCCAAGGGGCCACCAAGAATCCCTCAGCCAACATGAGGCAGGAAGGGAAAGGGAGGCTTCCAGAGCCCCCCACCAATTCCTAAGAGGCACAGGGAGAGCTAGGGTCAAACCCCATCCCTGCCCCTCAGAGGCCCACTATGCTTGATGAACAGTGCACAAAGCCAGCTCAGAGTTTCTTCCCAGAGCACAGTGGCCTACCATATATAGCAGTGGATATAGCAGGAGCAGGAACCTACTAGCCTCTAATCCCAGGCTCCCATGCCATGAGGCTTCATGTCCGCACATCTCTCAGGTCTCAGAGCATTCTTAGCCACTGAACAGTCCACAAACAGATAACACTGGACTTCTCTAGCAGAAATTCAACGGTGAAGCACAGCTACCACGTAATCTGTGTACAAACCAGTCCAGAGCGTGGTATGTCGAAAAGGAGGTTCTTTATTAATATAAAAATGCTGGGGTACAGAAAGCCTTCCTCAGGGGTTACAAAGCACATAAAGAACATAAGATTAATGTAAAAGCCATAAACTTAAAAATATCTCTTGAAATTGTCCTAAGTGATCATTAAGCTCCTCCCAGTCTAATCTTTTACCAATTCCTCCATCTTCTTTTAGGTTGAAGCGGACACATTCAGCGGCTTTCAATTTCCTGGCCCCTTTCTTATGGAATACTCTTCTTCTTGACTTATACTCAGAAAGTTCTTCTAAGAAATTTAAATTAGGATTGAAGTGTTGGCTTTCTATTAAGGCTTTTGGTGAACTCTAAATTGTTTGGCATCAAGCTACCAAAACTATTGGCCGAGATTGGTGTGCATATTTTATTTTTATTTATTTATTTACATTCTCTTATATACCGCGCTATTCTGCATCAGCGCGGTTTACATTGAACAAACTGAAATTACATTGAACAGGGCATTATAACTTGGAGATAACTATTTTACAGGGAACATGGGCTATGGAGGGTTAAGTGGCTTGCCCAAGACCACAAGGAGCACCTGTGGGACTAGAAACCCCAGTCCTTCCGGCCCAAGGTTGCTGTCCTCTAGTGGGATTTGAACCTCCGATCTTCCGGCCTGAAGTACCTTGCCCCAACCACTAGGCCACTCCTCCACTCCATATGGGCTCTTTTTTTCCCCCGATTTCCTTAGGCTTCTCCATTAGTCCTTATTGTTCTGGTAACATATTGCTGTGTCTCTTATCTTATCTATTTGCCATGATTTTATATTCCCATTTTAAACTGGATTATGTAAACCGCTTTGATGACTTAATGACGTGTTAAAGGTGCATCATCTACTTCACAGCACACAAGAAGTGTTAGATGTTCAGAAAGGTCCTTTGCCCGTTCAGTTCTTTCTGCAAATCCAAGTACTTTAATAAAACTGAGATGATATGGATTTGGATTTTATATCTGCAATATTGTTGGTAAGCACAGTTGGCTTGTGATTCTCTAATCTCCTCCAGGGTGATATTTGAAGACTTTCAACTGGAAGAAACTATGAAATCCTTTTACCATTAAGTGTGTGCTAATCCCAGTCATCTGCATAACTAAAGATCCTTGAGACTAAAACACTAATTATTGAGATCATCTAAAATGCTGTTATTCTTTGGATGCCTGCTCTTTCATGTTTAATATAGCTTTTGTTTCAAAGCCAGCATTTTATTGGGAAAATAAATAAAACCCTTATTTGGCAAGATGAGTAATTCCAGCTAGAGTAATACCTTTGAGTATTTTGGAGGTAATTATATAAGGATTTTTCACACATGTTTACCAGTACATGCATGTAATAGGCCTCATAAAATTCCCTCAGGCATACAATATCTCATGGTGTGATCATGTGCACACTAGCATGTGCCTTTAGAGTAGGCCTGTTCAGAGGAGGAGTTTGGTTGGAACAAAGGCAGAGTTGGGATTTATGCATACAATTTACATGCTAACATTTACCCCGTGCTCCAGAACTGGCATTAATGTCCATGGTTTAACACTAGAAGCCCCAAAGTGCATCAATTGATGCACATGCATCTTCGAAGTTGTACACCAGCGCCATTGCTAGAACCATGTCAGTCATGTTCCATGACTTTGTTAGCAAGGTCAAGATGTTCAAATGTGTGCATCAAAAATTAATGACAGATGCACCACCTAGTGGGAAAATGAATTTATACCTAGAAGCCCCAAAGTACGTCAATTGACGCACTCAATTGTCTTGGATGCGTCAATGTAGCGCATCTCAATCACTGTTTACAGTTTTACTCCAACATTACAAACAAACACACGATGATGTCATGTAATGACGTCACATATTGCACGTATTTAACAAATAAGTAACTTCACATTAATTCACGTCTGCATTTCATGCTAAACACAGTCGTCATGATAATGCGTCAATTAACACACTTTGGGGTTTCTAGGTAAAATTCCTTTTGGGGCTTCTAGTGTTTAAATCTAGTGCCTAATTCTGCAATTTTATTCCTACACATAGGCACCTTCTTGCTTGTCTAATCTGAACGATCAGTGCTCAAATTACCTTCAGAAGTCTATATCAACAATTTAAAATTAGAGGTATTTGGGATCCTAGTCCATTGGGAAAGATTCCTACCCACAAGAGATGTCATTAATACCATGATAAGGTAAACTACCAAAAATGATATTTAAATTTAATTTAAATTTAAGTTGGCACTTTTATATTGTTCCTACTAGTGACCTGGTTCCAGGCAGTTTACAAAAACAACAAACATACTTACTATTCTAAGTAAAAAGCATTCTCTGATAAAACAATTTATAAAATAATGTAAAAAACTACTTTATGAACTCCCCCAGTAAATTAAACCAAATATATATCATTGTATCAAGCATCCTGCAACTGTTGTCCCAACAGCCATGATTTAAGTTTCTTTCTTAAGCTTAACTGCTTACCCCTGGAATAAGCAGCATGGAATCCGTGTACCTTTTAGGGAACCTGACAGGTACTTGTTACCTGGATTGGCCACTGTTGGAAACAGGACACTGGGCTTGATGGACCATTGTCTGACCAGTATGGGTATGGCAAATCTTAGGTTCTTAACTAGCAGGACTCCAATCTAATAAAACATAAAAAGAAAGAAGAAAAGGACGCCATTGGTATAGAAAAGAGCTTTCCTATCAGACAGAGGAGGAGGAAGACAGAGTTGAGGGACAACAGGCCAGCATGGTACCAAGATGTGAGGAAAGTAAGGAGATAGTAACGCCAAATGACAATATAAACTCTGAGATCTTAGTATCCTGAGGGGATAAAATGATGGATACAAGTGTCCATATATGCCATCCCAATACCAGTCACAATCTCATAAATCAGCGGAAGAAATTTAAACTGGATTCTAGATTTAATAGACAACCGATGGTAGAGGGGTCATCCTGTTCTACCTTTTCCCGTCCATAATCAGTTTGACAGTCGTGTTCTGAGCCAACTGGAGCAGAGCCAGGGTGAGCTGAGACAAGAAATATGGATTATTTATGCCTAAGGAGCTGTTGTTGCTGAGAAAAATGTCTTAGGGGTAATAAGGAAAAGTCTTGTTCTATATTTAGATAAATGCTTTCCAATAAAAAAAATATTTAGGTCGAGCCTGAATGCTTTAAAAACGCAGAACCATGCCTCTGCAAAAATCGATGAATGTCTTTGCCCTTCTGCACCTTGTGCCTGTGAGAGTTGCCAGCTCCCAGGTAATTCAGCGTGTTAACAGTAGAAGTATTAAACTACACCAGTCTCTCAGCCCATCACAGAAAGGGAAAGGGAATTTAATTTAGCTTACGCCTTTTCTCAGGAGTTTGGCAAGTTACATTCAGGTACAGAACTTTTAAGCTTATCTTCCCTTTCCAATTTGTTTATTCCTTTAGGCTGCGTGAAATGAGCCACTAATTACGACTGCCCATTAACTTTAAACATCATGTCAGCTATAATACCAACTAAATTGAATTGAAGTAATTAGTATTAAGCTTGGGTAAAGAAAGTCGAATGGACTGTAGTGGTCTATTCTCCCTTTCTTCCATGGGTCATCTTCCTACCGTGCAGTCTAAGAAAATTGTTCTAACATGTTTATTAAAGTTTAGGAGGGATGTTTCCCTGTTTAAAATGAAACAGAAATGCTGGTACTTCCTGGTTTGTTTCATTTTGTAAAGGGAACAGAATAAAAAAGCAAAATTTCATAGCTCCTTCTGTGCCACCCTCCAACTAAACCTTATCTTAAACTTGAAAGAAAAGCCCCTCAGATGCCCTTCCTGCTTCTTACCCCATCCCCATGGTATCCCAAGGCAGCAGAATCAATCTATTTGTTCCTATCTTGCTGCTGCTATATTTATAAAGAGAACTGGCCTACTGGAGGCCCATAGCATTTTGAAACATGGAACTGGTAGGATAGATGTGTCTGGAGATTTCTGTTGCCCCACCGAACCCCATGGGGATTGAGTAACAAGGAGGGAGGGATGGAGTCCAGGAGTAAAGAGGTATGGGGAACAGCCTTTTTAAAGTTTAAGAGCTAGTTTAAGAGGTGGGGTTGGGGGGGGGGAGAGGAGCAGAGCTGGTAGTCTGCTTTTCTGGTGTGCTGAAAATCAATAATAGATGCTAAATATTTTAGTGTGCAATATTCTAAAACAAATTTCTACCAACGAAATAAAAAGACATGGGTGATGTTAAGGAAGCCTTCTATAAACAACTGGATGGAGCCATAAAGGACGTCCTTGGTGACTTCAAAGGTAGAGATGACTATTATCGTGAGACTTCGGCCTGGCAATGGGAGGTGACAGCTGCCAGGCCTGAAATCGTCAATGGACAGGGAAGAGGATTGGGAGGCAGCTCGGTAGATATTTTAAAGTAGGACTGCCAGAGGGGAGCCACCACCCTCTGAAAATGGAAGACTCCAGCAAAATCTTTTGGAGGCCCTTCATTTGAACCTCACCACGAGCTAGATTTATGAAAGCTGACTTGCAAATGGCTCAGATTTATCTGAACTTAGTAGGTTCTGAAACTTCCCCTTCATTTGGGATTGGGCTTGCTTGTCCGTATTCTCGTTGCCTCATCAGTACACTATGAATACTTATGAGCTCAGTTTATAGAAGTAAGGAGGACTTTTTTAAAAATTACAATTAGTGCGTAAGCTTAAGCATTATCCAAGTTCTGATAATTTTCTACAGTTTTGCAGCTGGTTATCATCTCGCAGTTGGATTACTGTAATGTGCTATATTTAGACCTTCTTAGGATTTCTACCAAGCCTTTGCAATTGGTCTAACATGCACCAGCGCCATCTTCTAACTGAAATGAGTAAGTATGAGCATGTTACGCCTATATTGTCCAGTCTGCACTGGCTGCCAGTATCGGCATTGTAAATTTAGGGCTTAACTCTCGTTTTTAAGGCACGTTCCAGTGATGCTCTTCTCAGTATTTGTGCCGATTTGAAGATCTATCACCCTCCTAGTTCCCTGAGATCTGAGGAATCCTGTTTATTGGACGTTCCTGCAGTTAAGCAGCGTCAATTGATTTATATATGTGAGCAAGCCTTTTTGTAGCTGAGCCAACACCCTGGAAAGTATTACCAGAAAGCCTTAGAGTTCACACTGGGTACTTGTCCTTTTGGAAGAATCTGAAGAGTTACTTGTTTTGCAGGCCTTTGAAGGATTGTGTCTTTGAACAGTTATTTAATTTTAACAGGCAGATGATTAGTCTTTATTTTGTATATTCGTCTCTGTTTTTAGTTATGATGTTTATTGCTTTATGAATATTATGCATGTTTTTCGTAAACCACCAAGATCTGTTGATCGCTGCAGAATATAAATGATTACATAAAATATGTTGCCATAAACTGAATTACCAACAAACACAACAAATGATTCTGAATCTTTAGTATAGACAATTATAATGAAAAGTATGCAGTTAAAAAAAACCCCAAATCTTATGAGACTATTAAACCATAAAATTTATATTTTATCTACTGTTTCTCTTTATTCAGATCATTTTTCTTTTAAAAGATAAGAGGACTTGAATCAGTCCTATGATATAAAATATTTCCGGAAAATGACAAGGAACTGGAAGAGAGGAACGTGAGAGTGATGGTAGAGCTGCATAATTATACAGTGGAGCCGCATCTGAAGCCCTAAAGCCAACAATTACATTCTGATTTAGAAGAATGTGGCAGACACAGATGTATAGACAGAACACATCTGGGCTTTATGGTAATAGAGATCTTGAAACAGATGACTGAAGAAATAAGCTTTTTAAGGATGCTTGGTTTCTAGATAGGGTGACCCTGCAAATCTGATATTAGAGGCACACAGCTGAGCTGGTTCTAGGTTGGTGTCATTGCACGTCTGACGCTGCGGTGCTAATGCTCAAGACTACATCTTTTTAAAATCAGCATTGGCCCAGCCTGACCTGCTCGACATGGAACTCTATGGCCTAGAACACTCGTTTGTGCTGTGCAACTGCACTCATTAATGCCATCAACATACCATTAGAGAATGCTATGTACTGTAGCACCTTCTGCTAAAGCGTATAATTATATATTTTTTTCATATGGAAATTTTGAAACATTTTGGCTATTTTACTGCTCTTTAGTTTTGCTAAAGTAGATGCAGAACATAGGGCCAGCTTTAGGTCAATTGAACCTATTTGACCCAGTGGGGCCCTGCACTAGGGTTGAGAGAGCTACTAATAGATTTTTGAAAGAGTTTGCAGAACAGAAAGCAAAAACAAACCGCAAAACTATATTGATAAAGGAATCTAACATGCTTTATGTCAAAATATAGTATTAATCAAATCTAGGAGACCCCACTGAAATGGTCCAAATTAGATGTTGCACTTGCTAAGGCTGGTCCCAAGAGTTCAGAGCTGGAACTCTTCACCTGAAGGCAATGGAACCAAAAATATTTGGTTTAATATTCATTTCCTGTGGTCAGCCAGTCATGGCATTTAAAAAATATATATTCAATGCTGCTATATGATGCTAAATATATGGATTCAGTGCTGACTGCTGCTTACAGCGACAATATTCAGCTGCTGTACGTATTTAGGACTGTTTTATTGCAGAACCAAAATTAAACCACCATATATGGATAATGGCTGAATATTGCTGCTATGTGTATATCTATGTATACATATGTACATGTTCCGCCCTCATTTTTCCCTGCCACATAGTTCTGTTAGGAAAGGTATGCCTCTTTGCAGCTGATGCTAAAATCTGCAACAGGGTAGAGCCCCTGGAAAGTGTAGATAACACAAAGAGGGATCTATCCAAGAACGAGGAGGGAAGCTTCAGGAACTGTCGGCAAATAAGATTTAATGCTAAAAAATTCAAGGTTATGTATTTGCAAAAAACTTAGAGATCAGTACAGTATAGAGGGTGAAGTATTTCTCTGCATGATTAAAGAAGAGCAGAACCAGTAGAGGTGATTGTATCAAATGATCTTAAGGTGGCCAAAAAGGTAGAAGAGGTGATAGCAAAAGCCAGAAGGATGTTTTGATGCATACAAGAAGAATGACCAGCAGAAAAAAAAAAAAAAAAAGAGGCGACAGTGCCTTTGTAGAAGTTTCTAGTGAGACCTCATTTGAAGTACTGTGTACAATTCTGGAGACCACACTTTCAAAAGAATATCCACAGGATGGAGTCATTCCAGAGGGTGTCTTCAAAAATGATCAGTGGCCTTTGTAATAAGGCATATGGGGATAAACAAAGATCTCAATATGTATACTTTGGAGAAAAGGCAGGAGAGGAGCGATATGATAGATGTTTAAATATCTCCGTGGTATAAATGCACAGGGGGTGGCCCTCTTCCAGTTGCAAGGAAGCTCTGGAATGAGGGGTCATAAGACGAAGATGAAAGGGAACAGACTCAGGAGTACTTGAGGAACTACTTCTTTATGGAGAGGGTAGTGGAGGTGTGAAACAGCCTTCCAGTGGAAGTGGCAAACTATATCTGAATTTAAGAAAGTGTGGGATGAATACAAAAGCATCTGTAAGAGAAAGGAAGGGTTATGGAACGTAATAGTTGCTATGGATGGCAGTCTGGATAAATGGTCTTTATTTACCATCATTTTCTATGCTTCTGTGTAAAAGCACTTCTATAGTGCCCCATCACCTTAAAAGGTGCCCAGAGACTTGTGTTGGAGTGCTATATTACAGCACGCATTATTGCGCTGAGCTTTTAGGGATTCGTATGCTAAAGTATATTACAGCTAATATATGCATGAATACACATTAAAACATAGGTCATGCACGTGTTTCATAGAGTGAATGTGATAACATGATCATATTTATTTTTAATAAGGGTGTTTACTTAGCAAATAGACTTGTGTGTTAAACGTACCTTAGCTGAATGAAATTGCACTTTCTGAGATGAAGCTATATACTCTTCCTGCAGCTGCCCCGGTCTTTGGGGAAATGCAGATAATGCTAGAATCGTGGACAGGTATAGGATGGACAAATCGGCCACTTTGGGAAGGAGGGAGGGCGAATAAGAAGAGGTGAACCAGCAGCCAGGAAAAGATGTCTTGCATTGATGGAAGAGGAGTTTTGGTATAAGAGTACTGAGAGGCGGCATTTTGAGGAAGCCAGAAGTTTCAGGAGAGGGGACAATACTCTTTTAAGGAAACTGCCGCTCACAGGAGGACCACAGATTTTAAACACTGTTCCCACCCCAGGGAAACGGCATCCAGGAATAGAATGGTGAGTATGAAGAGGGCCCATGGTTAGACCAAAGGGCCATATAATATGGCTGAGACCTCTTTCGAGGGACAAAGGCTAGAACAGAGATTAAGGGCTTGGTGGTGGTGGGGGTGAGGTTAGGGATCTGGTGACTACTGATTGGTGGACAGAGGGAAGAAAGGGAACGCAGGACAGTTTTGAACTGGGGAATCAGGCAGGCAGTAGTTAGATTTTAGTGCATGGGCTAGTGAAGTAGGTTTATAGGGAACATTGTGCTTGCCCAGCCTCCCACCCTCTCTGTTTTAGGTTTGAGTTAGCATATGCTGGGGTGTCTCTGGTAAGGGGTGGGCTTAGTATTTGGGATCTGCAATCACAGCTAGGGGAAGTGGTTGGGGTTTATTTAACCTTCCTTCCAGAATCAGCAGGAGACAGAATGGAGTGATGTGGGGGAAAGATTTGCTGGATAGTGGGCGACACCGCTGCAGGCTACTGGAACATGGCTTGGCATCATCACAGGCTATGCTGGGAGGGGAGGCAGCCTTCCACAGGTGTCTCAAAGAACCCTGCTATGGCTAGACCAATCCCGACTAGCCAAGTGGCCGTGCAGTTGTGGAAGTGGGACAGTGGGATATTTGGAAGGCGATCTGGGCGATAAGTGTGTTGATAATTTTTGTTACAAAGTTTTGCACCATGACATTGTGCATATAGTCTTTTTTTCATTTCATGTGCAAGGAAGGGGTGCTGGCGCCTGAATTAATGGAGGGCTTGAAGTATGCTTCCTGTCTGTTTCAGAATTACAAGAAATAAGTTATAACCTGAGAGAGGGAGAAGGGATTTAACAATACACTGAATAAGAAAACCGATTTCATAGGAAATATAAGAAGAGTTTTCCTTATGACGTTAGATTACATAGTTACATAGTAACATAGTAAATGACAGCTGATAAAGACCAATATGATCCATCTAGTCTGCCCAGCAAGATACGGCAAGAGTAGGTGCACCTGCCGCTCCGTGCAGGCCACCCCTCCCCATGTCTTTGTTTAAGGGTGAACTCACTGCTCCGTGTAAGACACCCCTGTTTGTTGAGAAATTAGATAGTTAAGTTTATTTTGATTTTATCCTGTTGCTGTAAAGGGATCCACTGTGTCTGTCCCATGCCATTCTAAATTCTGTCACTGTATTTGCCCCCACCACTTCCATCAGGAAGGCATTCCAAGCATCCACCCCCCACCACTTCCATCAGGAGGGCATTCCAAGCATCCACCACCCTTTCAGTGAAAAAGTATTTCCTATTATTGCCTTTCAATTTACCCCCTTGCAGCTTCATTTTATGCCCTCTAGTTTTACACCTTCCCCGTCTTTGGAAGAGGTTTTTGTTTGTTCAGTATTTCTCTTTAAGTATTTAGAGGTCTGAATCATATCTCCCCTATCCCTCCTCTCCTTCAGAGTGTACATATTTAGGTTCTCAAGTCTCTTCTCATAAGGCTTCTGACGCAGGCTACAAATCATTTTGGTTGCCTTCCTCTGAAGTTTCCAGTCTTTTTACATCCTTTGAAGATATGGTCTCCAAAAGTGAACACAGTATTCCAAGTGAGGCCTCACCAGTGACTTATACAGTGGCATTAGTACCTCTTCCTTTCTGCTGGTAATTCCTCTTTGTATGCAACCCAATATCCTCCTGGCTTTTGCCACCGCCTTGTCGCACTGTTTTGACACCTTGAGATCCTCAGAAATAATCACACCAAGGTCCTTCTCCTGGTCCGTGCACACCAACCTCTCACCCCCTATCGTGTACATTTCCCTTGGATTTCTGCTTCCCAAGTGCATGACACTGCACTTCTTCGCATTAAATCTTAACTGTCAAGCATTAGACCATTCTTCCAGCTTTTGTAGATCTTTCCTCATGTTATCCACTCCCTCAGTGGAGTCCACTCTGTTGCAAATTTTTGTGTCATCTACAAAAAGACAGACTTTTCCATTCAGTCCTTCAGCAATATCACTCACAAATACATTGAACAGTGCCGGGGCCCAGAACTGAACCCTGGGGCACCCCGCTAATCACCCTCCTTTCATCCGAGTGAGCTCCATGTACCATCACCTTCTGTTGTCTGTCAGTCAACCAATTTCTGATCCAGTTCACCACCTTGGGACCCATCCCCAAACTATTGAGTTTATTGATAAGCCTCCTTTGAGGAACAGTATCAAAGGCTTTGCTGAAATCCAGGTAGATAACATCCATTGCATGCCCCTGATCCAGGGCCGGCCCGTCCATTGAGTAAGAATGTTTTTTGCACAGGGCTCCGCGTTTCAGGGAGCCCCACGCAAAGAACATTCTGCTTTTTTAAAAATTAAATTAAAAAAAAAAAAAGCTGGCTGCTGCCGCTGCGGCAGCAGCAGAATGGAGTGTCCCGCGGGGCCCCCTCTGCCCGGCTGAGCTCTCCCTGCCCGGCTGAGCACCTCTGTGCCGGTTTTCAGATACGCGAAGGGAGAGTGTCTCCCTCGCGTCTTTGTTAAGCCCGCAGGGGCAGATGGGAAATTTCCCATCAGCCCCTGCGGGCTTAGCAGAGACACGAGGGAGACACTCTCCCTTCGCATATCTGAAAGCCGGCGCAGAGGGGCTCAGCCAGGCAGAGGGGGCCCCGCGGGACACTCCATTCTGCTGCTGCTGCCGCGGCAGCAGCAGCAGCAGCCGCCAGCTTTTTTTTTTTTTTAAATTTTCCATGAGCCGATGGGGGGGGGGGGTTAGGACTGGTAATGGGCTGTGGGGGGGGTTAAGATTGGTAATGGACTGTGGGCTGATGGGGGCTGTCTGGAAATGGGGTGATGGGGGGTTAGGACTGGTAATGGGCTATGGAGGGGGTTAGGACTGATAATAGGCTATGGGGGGGCTAGGACAAGAAATGGGCTGATGGGGAGGGGTTAGGACTTGAGGTGGGCTGATGTGGTTAGGACTGGTAATGGGCTGTGGGCTGATGGGGGGGTTAGGACTGGCAATGGGCTATGGGGGGCTGACTGGAAATGGGCTGATGGGGTTAGAACTGGAAGTGGGCTGATGGGGGGTTAGGACTGGTAATGGGTTGGGGGGTTGCTATGACTGGAAATGGGCTGAGTGGAAGGGGAGGCTTGAACTGCAAATAGCTGATGGGGAGGGGGCTTGGAATGGAAATGGGCTGTGAGGGAAGGGAGCTAGGACTGAAAATGGGATGATGGAGCAGCTAGGATAGGACTGGAAATGGGCTGTTGGGGGGAGCTAAGATTGGAAATGGGCTGTGGTGGGGGCTTGAATTGAAATAGATTCATGGAGGGGCTAGAACTGGAAGTAGGCTCATGGGGGGGCTTGGACTGGAATTGGGCTGAGTGGAGGGGAGCTAGGATTTGACATGGGCTGATGGTGGGGCTAGGAAATGACTAGAAATGGGCTGATGGGGGGCTAGGATTGGAAATGAGCTGATGCAGGGACTCGGACTGGAAATGGATGGGGGAGCTAGGACTGGAAATGGGCTGATGCAGGGACTAGGACTGGAAATGGGCTGATGCAGGGACTAGAAGGGAGCTGATGTTGGGGGAGGATTAGAATGGGATGGGGCTGGGAGAGTAAAATGGAGAGGGGAAAAATATTTTATGTGGGAGGGATGAAAAATCTACAATTGGCCGGGTATTGGGAGAGTAGGTGGGGATTGAGGATGGAGGGGTAAAATTTGTGTGGATGAAATAGGAATGAGGAAAGAGCAAAAGGAGAAAGATTAGTATGTTAAAGCAGATGTAGAGAGAGAATGGAAAAAAAAACTAGAAGAGAGAAGAAAGGACAAATGGACAGCAGACGATGGAGAGATTTAGCAGAAAACATGAAGAAATCCTATAGTGGGCTGGTGATTTCCTATGAAACCTCTGTGCATATGATTCCATGTAGTATGTTTTGTATATAGTTACCCTGGTTATCCAAGTTATTTATGCCCTGTTACCTGTAAACTCATACGTGTTAAATGTACTGAGCATTTTGTTCCATGTGAACCGCGCTGATGATGAATAGTGCGGTATACAAGAGATTGTAAATAAATAAATAAAGAAACCAGAAGAAAGTGGCTGGAGCAATTGCAACGGAAAAAAAATGCACAAAAGGTAGAAAGATCTCTCTTTATTTTGAATTTATTACCTGGAATATGAAAGCTCTGGGAAATGTGCATCATTAACGTCTGCGCCTTGTTTGGTACAAGAGGAAATTAATTTATAGTTTTATTTCTACAGTGTTGTTGTACATTCCAAGTTTGGCTTTTGGGGTTCCCAGTTTAATTATTGCCTTCCTGTTTCTGAATTGTGATTCCTTAAGAACATAAGAACATAAGATATGCCATACTGGGTCAGACCAAGGTCCATCAAGCCCAGTATTCTGTTTCCAACAGTGGCCAATCTAGGTCATATGTACCTAGCAATGTCCCCAAGGGTCACAGGTTCCACAATGCTTGTATTGGTTCAAGCATTGATATCCTGGGTCCCTTCTTAATAATGGTTTCTGGAGCTTTCCTCCAGGAACTTGTCCAAACCTTTTTTAAACCCAGCTACACTAACAGCCTTTAGTACATCCTCCAGTAACAAATTCCAGAGTTTGATTACACGTTGAGTGAAAAAATATTTTCTTTTATTAGTCTTAAATAGTTTACCCTGTAGCTTCATTGCATGTCCCCTAGTCTTTCTATATTCTGATAAGGTAAACAATCGATCTACGTTTACCCGTTCCACTCCGTTCATCAATTTATAGACTTCTGTCATATCTCCCCTCAGCTGTCTCTTTTCCAGGTTAAAGAGCCCTAACCTTTTTAGCCTTTCTTCATAGGAGTATCCTTCCATCCCCTTTACAATTTTGGTGGCTCTTCTCTGAACCTTTTCTAAAATCGCTATATCCTTTTTAAGATACGGCGACCAGAATTGCACACAATATTCAAGGTGCGGTCTCACCATGGAACGATATAGAGGCATTATAATATCTTTGTTTTATTTTCCATTCCTTTCCTTATCATACCTAGCATTCTATTTGCTCTCTTGGCCGCTGCTGCACACTGAGCCGAGGGTTTTAACATGGTATCCACAATGACGCCTAAATCTTTTTCCTGGGTGGTAGTTCCTAATGTGGAACCTTGCATCGTGTAACCATAGTTTGGGTTGTTCTTCCCTAGGTGCATAACCTTGCACTTGTCCACATTAAATTTAATCTGCCATTTTGTTGCCCAGTCATCCAATTTATCAAGATCCTCTTGCAATTTTCCACAATCCTCTTGGGTTTTAACAACTTTAACTAGTTTTGTGTCATCTGCAAATTTGATAACCTCACTCGTTATTCCACATTGCAAGTCATTTATGAATATGTCAAAAAGCAGCGGACCCAGCACAGATCTCTGGGGTACACCACTATTCACCTTTCTCCATTGGGAAAATTGGCCATTTAGCCCTACCCTCTGCTTTCTATCTTTTAACCAGTTCCTGATCCACAATAGTACACTGTCTCCTATCCCATGACTCTTTAGTTTTGCCAAAAGTCTCTCATGAGGGACTTTGTCAAAGGCTTTCTGAAAGTCCAGATACACAATATCAACCGACTCACCTTTGTCCACCTGATTATTCACTCCTTCAAAAAAACATAACAGAATAGTAAGACAAGATCTTCCTTGTCTAAAGCCATGTTGGCTGTCTCCCATTAGGTCATGACTATCTACATGCTGAGTAATTTTATTCTTTATGATGGTTTCTACCATTTTTCCTGGTACTGATGTCAGGCTCACCGGTCTGTAGTTTCCCGGATCACCCCTGGAACCCTTTTTAAAAATTGGTGTTACATTGGCGATCCTCCAATCTTCAGGTATTAGAGATGATTTTAATGATAGTTCACAGATTACTCATAGCAGGTCTGCAATCTCATCTTTCAGTTCTTTCAACACCCTTGGATGTATACCATCCGGCCCAGGTGATTTGCTACTCTTCAGTTTATCTAATAGTTGTAATACATCTTCCAGATCTATCGATATTTCCTTCAATTCTTCCGCACCTTTAAATACCACTTCAGTCATGGGTAACATCCCTACATCTTCCTCAGTAAAGACTGAAGCAATGAATTCATTCAGTCTCTCCGCTATCGCCTTGTCGCCTCTTAGTGCTCCTTTAACCCCTTTATCATCTAATGGACCAACTGACTCTCTCACAGGTTTTTTGCTACCAATGTACTTGAAAAGGTCTTTACTTCGCGTTTTTGCTTCCGCAGCAAGCTTCTTCTCAAACACTCCCTTTGCCTGCCTTATCAATGCCTTGCATTTGACTTGCCAGTGCTTGTGCTGTTTCCAGGTTTCGTCGTTTGGCTCTTTTTTTCCATTTCCTGAAAGATGCTTTTTTGGCAACAACAGCCTCTCTGACCTCACCTTTAAACCATGCTGGCAGTTTTTTGGACTTCCTTCCACTTTTCTTAAAGCGTGGAATACAGCTGGTCTGGGCTTCCAAGATAGTATTTTTCAACAACACCCAAGCCTGATGTACGTCTTTAACCTTTGCAACTGTTCCTTTTAGTTTTTTCTTAACTATTTTCCTCATTTTATCATAGTCTCCCTTTTGAAAGTTAAAAGGTAGTACTGTGGATTTCCTTACTATCCCTCCTCCACTAATTAAATCAAAGGCGATCATGCTATGATCACTATTGCCAAGCAGCCCCAACAACCTTATCTCTTGCACTAGATCTGGTGTTCCACTAAGGACTAGGTCTAATATGGCTTCCCCTCTGGTCGGTTCATGAACCAGCTGCTCCAAGAAGCAGTCATTTATTTCATCTAGGAACTTTATCTCCCTAGCATGTCCTGACGTGACACTGACCCAGTCGATACCGGGGTAGTTGAAATCACCCATTATTATTACTGAGCTGTAACTTTTGTTTGCTTCCTTGATTTCTTTGAGCATTTCATCATCCATTTGTTCAGTCTGGCCAGGCGCTCGATAGTACACCCCCACTGCCATTGCCTTCCCCCTTTTACATGGAATTTCAATCCATATAGATTCTACAGCAGATTTTGTTTCCTGCAAAACTTTAATCCTTTCTGACTCAATGCCCTGTCTAACATAGAGAGCAACCCCTCCACCAATTTGATCAGCTCTATCATTACGATATAGTTTGTACCCAGGTATCACAGTGTCCCACTGGTTGTCCTCCTTCCACCATGTCTCTGATATTCCAATCATATCTAACCTTTCATTTAGTGCTATATATTCTAACTCTCCCATCTTATTTTTAGACTTCTAGCATTTGCATACAAGCATTTTAGAGAATGTATTTTATTCATATTAATTTGGCTATTGTTAGACATGGGTAATTTGGGATCTTTAAGCTCTGTCTGCTCCATACTTGAGGGCATTTGGGCTACTTTACTCTTTTGTGGAACCTCTCTGCTTTTGATAGTATCCTTCAAAGATACATTCTTCCGAACCATCCGCTCTTGGGCGACTGTCGGCTTTCCCCTAATATCTAGTTTAAAAGCTGCTCTTTCTCCTTTTTAAAGGTTAATGCCAGCAGCCTGGTTCCATCCCGGTTAAGGTGAAGCCCATCCCTTCGGAAGAGCCCCTCCTTTCCCCAGAATGTTCCCCAGTTCCTAACAAATCCAAAACCCTCATCTCTGCACCATTGTCTCATCCACGCATTGAGACTCCGGAGCTCTGCCTGCCTTTTGGGTCCTGCGCGTGGAACGGGAAGCATTTCGGAGAATGCTACCCTGGAAGTTCTGGATTTCAACTTCCTACCTAAAAGCCTAAATTTAGCCTCCAGAACCTCCCTACCACATTTTCCTATGTCATTGGTACCGACCTGTACCAAGACAGCAGACTCCTCCCCAGCACTATCTAAGACCTTATCTAGGTGGCGCGTGAGTTCCGCTACCTTCGCACCAGGCAGGCATGTTACCAGGCGATCCTCACGTCCACCAGCCACCCAGCTATCTACATGCCTAATGATCGAATCACCAACTATAACGGCTGTCCTAACCTTTCCCTCATGGGCACATGGCCCTGGAGAAACTTCCTCGGTGCGAGAGGGTTTGGTGATTGTCTATGTTCTGCATGTGTAACTGAGCTGAGGTATTCTGTTTATGTAATTCCTATTTGACATTGCCACTTGTTCTCTTTCCCCAGTAGTCTCTGAAATGTATTGGTTTAATATTTGCAGTGTTGCCTTTTGATAGGTAGGGTTTGGTGCTTTGTGAGTCCTGGTAGTGCTGTCAGGATACGACGGGTTTGCTATGGGTTCTAAAGGTACTTGTGGCCATGAAATTACCTGAAAAATATGCTTAAAAAATGCCTGTTAATTTACAAATGGGTTCTAAATGGGCAGCGTTTGTAGTAGTTCCTAATGTGCCTGGCGGTTGGCACTGGATTATAGTAATGTAGAAATCTTTTAGTCTTTCTTTATCCATACACTCATTAAGAGACATGTTTACTAAAAGTTAGTGTATGGTAACATTATGCAAATATTTATGCAAATAAGGTCACTTATGCAAATGAGGCCCCGCACCGAGTCTCCGCACATGGCCCCGCACCCCCCTTGGGCCGCCCCTGTCCTGATCTAGTTCTCTGGTCACCCAGTCAAAGAACTCAATCAGATTTGTTTGGCAAGATCATCCTTTGGTAAAACCATATTGCCTCGGATCATGCAACCTGTTGGTTTTGAGAAAGTCCACTATTCACTCTTTCAGGAGCGTCTCCATTACTTTTCCTGCCACTGAGGTAAGGCTCACAGGCCTGTAGTTTGTCACTTCCCTGTCACCACCTTTGTGAAGAGGTACCACATTAGCCCTTCTCCGGTCCTGAGGAACTTCTCCTCTTTCCAAGGATTTGTTGAAAATATCCTTTAACGGCCCTACAAGAACCTCTCTGAGCTCTTTCAGTATCCTGGGATGTATCCCGCCTTGTCCACTTTCAGTTTTGCAAGTTGTTCTAACACATCATCTTCTGTGAATGGTGTGGTATCTACTTCATTCCCATTTTTATATTTGGAAGTCACAGGTGGTCAGTCTCCAGGATTTTCTTTAGTAAAAACACAGAGCAGAAGTATTTGTTTAGCAATTTCGCTTTTTCATTTTACTTTCCATGAGTCCATTCCCGGCACTTCTGAGTCCTGAAATTCCATCTCTGATTTTCCTCCTCTCCCGAATATACCTGAAGAAAGTTTTGTCGCCACACTTCACATATTTAGCCATCTTTTCCTCTGCCTTTGATTTTGCTTTCCTTATTTCTTTTTGTCTCTTTTAGTTTGATCCTGTATTCCTTTCTGTTTTCCTCTGTTTGCAAGCTTTTGAATTTTGTGAAAGCTGTGGTTTTTGCCTTTGAGCAGTCACATCTTCAGAGAACCAAATAGGTTTCCTTCTCCTCTTGTTTTTATATTTACTTTCCTTACATATTTATCTGTTGCCCCTTTTATTGCCACCTTTAGTTTAGCCCATTGCAATTCCACTTCCCTTATCCCCTCCCACCCTGCCAACTCCTCCTTCAGGTACTTGGCCATTTTACTGAAGTCAGTGTTCTTGAAGTTTAGGACTTTGAGCTTGCTACGATTGGACTGCACCTTGGCTTTTATCTCAAACCGCACAGTGTGATGATCGCTGCTGCTCACAGGTGCACCCACCCGGATATTCGACACGCTATCACCGTTGATGAGCACTAAATCCAGCATTGAGCTTTCCCTGGTTGGTTCCATCACCATTTGTCTAAGTAACGCACTTTGGAAAGCATCCACAATTTTTTTGCTTCTTTCCAGATTCACAGAAGGAGTAATCCAATCCACATCGGGTAGATAAAAATCACCCAATATGATCACTTCCCTCTTTGTGGCCATTTTGGCAATATCTATAATCAATTTCTAATCTATTTCTTCGATTAGAGTCGGCGGTCTGTAAACTACAGTAGTATGGATGACAGTGCCATCTCCTCTTTCCAACACAATTCAGAGCACTTCTTCTTTTCCCCATGCCCCCTGCATTGCAGTAGCTTTAATACTGCTTTTGACATACAAGGCTGCTCCTCCTCCTTTTCCACTTTCTCTGTCTCTCTTCCTCCAAGCCCACTACCTGCTCCTCTGATCCTATGTCTACCCGTCTCCTCTGCTCCATCTCCTCCACCGTTGTCCTCTCCATCTCTCATATCCTTGATCTCTCCCTCTCTACTGCTACGGTCCCTTCTGTCTTTAAACATGCTGTGGTCACACCTCTCCTTAAGAAACCCCCTCTTGATCCCTCCTCTCCTTCTAATTATCGTCCTATTTCCCTCCTTCCCTTCATTTCTAAACTGCTTGAATGTGCGGTACATCACCGCTGTCTTGACTTCCTCTCCTCTCATGCCCTTCTTGATCCCTTACAGTCTGGTTTTCGGCCTTTGCACTCTACTGAAACCAGCCCTTGTCAAGGTCTCCAGTGACTTGTTCCTGGCTAAATCTAAGGGTCTGTACTCTGTCCTTATCCTTCTTGACCTCTCTGCTGCTTTTGACACTGTTGACCATGATCATCTTCTTGACACCTTGTCCTCGCTTGGCTTTAGGGGCTCTGTTCTTTCCTGGTTCTCCTCCTCTCTCTCTCATCGCTCCTTCAGTGTGTGTTCTGGTGGCTCCACCTCCTCTGCTACTCCGCTTCCTGTTGGTGTACCCCAAGGTTCTGTCTTGGGTCCTCTCCTTTTCTCTCTCTATACCCAGTCCCTTGGAACACTTATCTCCTCCTATGGTTTTCATTATCATCTCTATGCTGATGACTCCCAGATCTACCTCTCTACGCCTGACCTCTCTTCATCAATCTAGTCCCGGATCTCTAATTGCCTCTCTGCCATTTCTGCCTGGATGTTCCACCGCCACTTGAAATTGAACATGGCCAAGACTGAACTTCTTGTTTTTTCCCCTAAGATCTCCTCTCCTCTTCTTCCTTTTTCAATCGCTGTGGATGGCTCTGTCCTCCATCCCGTTTCCTCTGCATGTAACCTGGGAGTTACTTTTGATTCCTCTCTCTCCTTCTCACATATCCATCTCGTCGCTAAGTCCTGCCGCTTTTCTCTATAATATTGGCAGAATCCGCCCTTTTCTTTCTGTACATTCTACTAAAACGCTTATCCGTTCCTTAATCACCTCCCGCCTTGATTGCTGTAACCTGCTCCTTGCTGGTCTCCCTCAGAATCATCTTTCCCCCCTTCAGTCGATACAGCATTCTGCTGCTCGTTTGATCTTCCGCCAGCCTCGCTTTGCTCATGTCACTCCTCTCCTCAGGTCTCTTCACTGGCTCCCCATCTGTTCCGGCATCCATTTCAAACTGCTCCTACTGACCTATAAATGCATTCACTCTGCGGCTCCTATTTATCTTTCTTCTCTCATTTCTCCTTATATTCCCCCTCGAGAGCTCTGCTCTTCTAGCCAACTGCTTCTTGCTATGCCTTTCACCTCTATTGCTAATTCTAGACTCCACTCTTTTCACCTTGCTGCACCCTATGCCTGGAATAGACTTCCTCTGTCTATACGTCAGTCTCCTTCATTAACCCTCTTCAAAGCCAGGTTGAAAGCTCACCTCTTTGCTTCTGCCTTTGGTTCTTGACTTTCCTGTTCTCCTCCTTCCCTTGTCTTGTTTCACTTATTTCTCCTTCCTTTGCTTTTGTCCTTACCTCCTTCCCTTGTTTTGTCTCTCTTGTTCTCCTTCCCTTACCCTGTTCTTCACCTTTTTGTTTTTGTCTTTATTAGATTGTAAGCTCTGTTGAGCAGGGACTGTCTCTTTTGTGTCTTTCTCTGTACAGTGCTGCGTGCGTCTGGTAGCGCTTTATAAATGCTCAGTAGTAGTAGTAGATTATAACCAGCTATGGCTATATCCCGTTCATGCAATTCATTAAACCATGTTTCTGTAATGGCCACAATGTCCAAGTCCATTTCCACCATTAGAGCTTCCAGATCAGGAACTTTGCTGGCTAAGCTTCGAGCATTTGTGCTCATTGCTTTCCAGCATTTAAGTGGCTTGCGTGTATTTTGCATTGATTTTGTTCTGCCCACTTCTTCCCACTTGTTTTTGATGTGTGGTATAAAAGTGTGGCTCTTTCTGATGTTATTCTGCTTTTGCCGGGTGTGACGTCCTGAACTTGTCCTTCCCCAACAGTCACCCTCTTTTTCTAGTTTAAATGCATATCCACATAATGCCTGAATTTTTCACTTAGGAATCTTTTCCCTGCGACAGAGAGATGTAGTCTATCAGCACAGTATAGTCTCTTGTTGGTCCATCTGTTTCCCCAGTCTATAAATCTGAATCCTTCTTATTTGCACCAGCTTCCAGATTAAGATAAGAAATCATTTTCCTATTGAATCAAGAATTGTGATCTCAAATTTTCCAAGAATAGGATGAAGAAGGTTCGATGTGATCTGGAATTAGGAGTGTCATAGTATCTAACTTTGCATTGGTGGAACTTTGAAGTGGAACTCTTAAGTGGAACCAAAAAGCTCAGCAGAGTTTTCTGTTAACTGTGCGACTCTTTCTCCCAAGCCAAACAAGTTGGAAACTTATTTCTGGAGTATCTGCAGTTATTCTTTGCCTCAAGTACACTAAAATTAGCCATCACAGAGAGGATCTTTACACCCTTGCTACTGAGTGCATTCCCATACAGAAGATGGAGCGGCAGCCTAATGGTATAGAAAGGACAAATCAGCCACTTTGGGAGGGAGGGAGGATGAATAAGAGGAGCAAACAGGAAGAGAGGAAGAAAGATGGCTTGATGGAAGAGGAGTTTTGGTATGAGAGTGTACTGAGAGGAAGCATGTTGAGGGAGCCAGTGTTTTGCAGGAGAGAGGACGCTACCTGGCTTTTAAGGAAACTGCAGCTCACTGGAGGACTACAGATTCTAAAAAGACTAGGGTTCAAGTACCCCCGGTACTATCGTAGCCTTCAGTAAGTCACTTAAGCCTCCTCTTTGCCTCACCTACAAATTTAGATTGAAGCCCTCCAGCAACAGGAAATGCTTACTATGCTCGAGTGTAGTTTAAGTATTTTAACTTGCCTTAAGTGCCTACTGAAAAGGAATCAGACCATCAGGAACCGACTCTTCTCTGGTTACACCAAAGCACTTGTTTTGGAACTCTGTAGCTTTGATTAGACTTGGTGTGTCTCTGCTTTGTGTTAATCAAGGTCTTGTAAGGCATCCTGCTTAATGGCGCCAGATGCGCACAGTACGTGTGGAAATACATTACTTAATTTTCAATACGGGTTTGGATTGGAGCAATCCACTTTGCTATCAATCACCACATTTTCTTTTTCTCTTTAAATTATCCAGATGAGTCCTTCATCCTTAAAGCAAATGCATCATATTACGGCAGACGTTATGCACTTTAAGTGTGGAGAGACCTGATAGGAAAATTGGCTTCAGAGAAATCCATTACAGAGTAATAACCTTGTTATCAACCTTGTTATCAAGTTCTTTTGATTTGGGTGATTTATTTTGCTTCCCCTTTTTAGGAATATGAATGGCTTATTATCATAGATGATGGATATTTTTTTAGCAAGTGTTATCATTTAATCTCTTACTTGTTTCAGGCTTCCTATGCCTTGCATTACTGCAATAATTACCTGGTTTCTGAAATAATTTCCATTGAAAACACTTTTCTGATCCACAAAAAAAGGAGCACATCAGAATGAAATCAGCCTAAAAATAGTCTATTGCACAGCATAGGGTGGTATAAATTCTCCTAAAGCTGGGGTGGGAGGGAGGGGGGAGATGAGGAAGAAGGGGGCTCATTGCAAACATTCCAACATCTAAAGTAGATTGCCTGCTCTGCAGGCCCTTTTCAAAAATGTTGTTTCATGTCCCTTAATTTGAATATATACCACTGATAGTATAAGAAAACAAACGAGAACTCAGCCTGGAATGCACAAAAAAACCCCAAATAATCAAATCAAATGCAATCCGCAAAGATTCAATCTTTAATTAAACCAAAAATAAAGAGCTATAAAGAGCTTAATGCAACTTGAAATTGTTCTTACTCTGCAATTGCTTCTTATATAATCACAGATCCAGAAAGTCCACCACATTTTATACGTATTTTAATGCATCTTTTTGTGCATCTTTTAATGCATTAGTTACTTAGCTATTATAGCTGGCATGTATGCCTAAACACTATTGATGCCCATCTTCATTTTTCAATGGAGAGTGACCATTTCTGGATGTGCACCTTTGCAAATGGGATAAGCAATTGATCAGCATGTTGCATCACAATCTATTGAATACAATAATCTTGAGACTCAGTAGCCATCATCCTAGGAAACAAACTGGGAATATCGATTAGTCAATTGTTGAGACTTTGTAGAATTTGTACTCGCCCTCAGGATGTAAGAGATCAGACATGAAGTTTAGAAAGGTCTGAGACATCAAGGTTAGGGTGTATATAATTTTGCAGGTATTTTAAAAAAGGCTCTGTCCAATGTGGAGCCTTTTGTAGAATACATATGAAGGTAATTTTATAAAGTCGTACCTAGTCGATACAGAGTTTAACACATCTGTCACCTTTATGCATGCTTGTGTTGAAAGTACACACCAAAGGCCTGGCATGCATACTTACAAAATAGCTACTGGCTAAACTATGCCCATGTAAAAACATGACTTGCACGTGGCTTCTCATAATATTACCCCCATAAGGATGGAGTGCCCCGTGCACTTATAGACACATGGAGCCCGATTCACGAAGGGGCATATCCGGGCTGTCCGGACAGCCCCGAGCAAGACTGGCCCATTAGGACCAGATTCTGGACCACGAGAACAAAACATTCTCACAGTAACAAGAACTGGGCCCAAGGATAGCCCAGCGTGCCCTGCCTGCCTGTGGCGGCGTCTTCTCCGCAAGTGCCCCTGACTCCCACGGCTTAGGCCTCCTTCGTCCCCGCTGCCTGACCCACGGTTGGCCTGCCGGGGGATCCACAGGCCTGATCGCCGGGTCAGTGCTGCTTATTCTACCTTAGAGGTGGAATAAGCATTACGTCCCCTTTGACCCGGTAGAACGTACAGGGCCGTGACTTGAATTGGCTCTGCACATCCTGCTGGTCTGGCCCGCCCCTACTGTGCCCAGATTCCACCCCCTCCCAGCTCTCCCCATCCTGCTGCTCAGGATGTATGGAGTGAGCCGGAGGGGAATTGGGCCTGGACAGCTTGTGGGGCTGCATGTCCCAAAGGCAGCTCTGCAACCCGCATCTCAGAATTGGGCCCATAAAGCCAAAGGATCCATTTTTACAAATCTACACATGGGAAAATCAATGGGGCCAATTTGGCAACTTACAAGTGTAAGTGTGAACACTCACAGATGTGTGTGTGTGTGTGTGGGCCTTTATGCAAACTTATGCCACTAATTAAATATAGAGATTACAGTCTTTCAATTTCAATTTGCAGGGGGAAATTAACAATCATGAGTTAAGGAGGATAATCCCCTTAATCCCTCCTGTAAGGGGCTGACTGAAATGAGCGCTTTTTAAACATCTAGATGTCTCGGAGAGCATCAGTAAATTCCTATGTGGATAATTTTGGTCATACATATTATATATACATATATACATATATACATACATATATACATACATACATACATACATATACATATATATACATATGTGCATTTCCTTTATGACATGGGGAATACATCTGTAGATTGACGACCTAGAGTGACCACACCCTAACCTTGCTTCAACACACCCCTTGCAAGTTATACATATTATGGACATCCACGTGTAAAGTTAGCCCTCTCCGAAATTAGAGAAAATCGTAAATAAGGCTTCTGAAATAACCTCCCTAGCCTGTGAAGCACAAAGGGGCCCTTTTAGTAAAACACACTAAGCAGTTGACGTGGGAACTGGAGCATGGTAACTTAGCTTGGGCCTGCGCTATGACTATGCTGGCAAGACCGTTACCATGCTCCCAGCACATAGGGTGGAGAGTGGGCACAGAATGCACATTGTGATTGGTGTGTGGGTACACACCACATGCTAATTGTCAATGCTGCAATTAGTGCGGCTGCATTTAGCGTAACTGCTGGCCACGCCCCCAGCAGTGCGCATCTCTTACGCTTACTGCACATTAATTTTTGTTCAAACCGCGAGCAAATACAAAATTTAACTATACCTTAGTAAAACATACCCCCCTATATGTTGCATCTATCTTAGAAAGGCCGGATGTGCGCAAAAGCCTTTGAAAAAGCTCTACAGAAAGTTATGCCTGATCTGAGGCAAGAATTCTTTTTTCCCCACATATCCACAGAAACCTATGTCCATATTCTATAAAATGCACGTGTTATCTGCAGTTCTGCTGTGAATGCCCACATGCGTGGTGTGTAATTTCATAACAGGTCACCTAGATTAAGAGGTAAAAAAAAAATGCAATGTATGCCGTAGTCTCAATGCCGACTCCTGGCGCACCAGCTCCTGGGTTTTCTTGGCAATTGAGAGGTCAAGCCAGTGCCTGTTTTTTTGCCTATTTTATAATGCTATATAGGGACCTATGTGTCTTTATAAGAAAAGCTGCAGAAGTCATGGCTAAAACGAAACCATGCACATTTATGCCAGCTCCGAAAGATTCTACATAATGCCTGTGAGTAGCTCTCACTTCGTCTCTTATCTAGTCCTTTCAACAGCATCTTTTTGTACTTTTGTAAGATAAGTATTCAAATGATTGACTTTTGTTGCAAACTTGATATAATTTAGGCTGTGAAAAATGCAGTTCTGCCAATTCTCTATGTTGGGAACTGTGAAAGGAGTTATTAACATGTAGCACTATTTAAAAATTGAAACAATGTGGGACTGATGATTTAATTTAGGAGTGCAATACTGCGTTGAAACAGCAGTGATAGTGTCACTCCGTTCTGATACTCTTCAAAAGGCAAAAAATGTAGTAAATTCAAAATTAATGATAGAATAGCAGAGGCATAAGCCATCTAAAGCTTATTTACAGTGCAGTAATTTAGAAGGGATTTTGTATGCTATGGTTTTGGTCCTTCTGTGAACATCTTACATATGTAAATTAACCATGAAAAATGCACCCAATGAAAAAGTAACTAAATGTGCATGAATTACTCCCCTGCACCCAGGGCCAGTGCTACCATTAGGCAAACCAGATGGTCGCCTAGAGCACTGGCCTTCCGGGGGCTCCTGCTACTGTCCCCCTCTTTGGGAGTGCAGTAGCGGCAATACTTTCAAAGTGGTACCGAAGTGCCAGAGTTCCCTTCAGCTCCAGCACCGTGCTGCCATCCGTGCCTTCATCCCCCCTTTGATTCCACTTTCGGTTTGCGTGGGGGGGGAGGAAACCACTTCTGCCCCTATGCTAACAGAAGTGAAATCAGAGGGGAGGAATGCGGCAGTAGGAACAGCGCTGCAGTACAGCTAAAGATAACTCTGGCGCTTCAGTGATTTTTTTGCAAGTATTGCTGCCATGGTATTCCCAAAGAGGGGTGGCAGCAGGAGCCCCCAGAGGGCCAGTGCACTAGGCAGCCATCTGGTTTGCCTAATGGTAGTGTTGACCCTGGTGTGGTATTTACACCAACTCTAGTGCTAGTATAAATGTCCGAGCTTTAACTTGAAAAGGATGATTTCTGCCACGTATGCTAGTATTTTATAAACCTAGAAATATGACGGCAGAAAAAGACCACATGACCTAGTCTGCCCATCTATATCAACTACAACAGTCCCCTTTTTAACTTTAGAGATCCTTTGTGTTTGTCCTATGCTTTCTTGAATTCAGATACTGTCCTTGTCTGTACCACCTCCACTGGGAGACAATTATCCCACGCATCAAAGAAATATTTCTACATATTATTCCTGAATCTATCCCCCTTTCACCGTCATCCTATGTCCCCTCGTAGCAGAGCTTGCTTTCCATCGAAAGAGGCTCTCCTCCAGTGCATTTATGCCATGGAGGTATTTAAGTGTGTCTATCATATCTCCTCTATCCCGTCTTTCATCTAATGTATACATATTAAGATCTTTGGGCCCAGTATTCACTTGGCAGGCTATGCACCGCTATGGTGCATCATCCTGCCCGCCGACCCTTAACTCCAGATATTCAATGTTGCAGCAACAGCATTGACTATCTGGCATCGCTGAACATGCCCCAGAGCCACCAAGGCTAACCGGGTAGCACTGACATTGCAACGCTACCTGGTTCGCATCTGCAGCTAAAACTAGGCGAGTCAAAAGCTTGCCTAGTTTTAGACACGGATCACTAATTGGGTAGTGGTGCAATATCGCCACCACCTGGTTAGTGGCAGTCTCTGCCTTCACTCTGTCCTGGAATGCCTTCAACATACCCCGATGCTAACCGCCGTTGAATATCCCGATTAGGGCCGTTTACTGGGCTGTAAACAGTGTAAATGCCCTTCAAATATTTGGATCTTTAAGTCTGTCACCATATGCTTTCTAACGACAAGCATGCTCCAATTTTATAAAATAGTCTCAACACAGGTGCTAGAATATATATATATTTTTTTTACCATTCTTACTTTCGGGACCTTTTAAGAACGATATTTCAAGAACTCAAAATATTTGAAAGCCAGAAGTTGAAAAGTATGGGCTCATAATCTCTTTGCAAAGGAATTATTGTGGTTTTCTTTCTACTTGAAGTTGCAACCTTTGGAAGGAAGTCACTTTGATTAATGATTAGATAAACCCGTCATGATATACAGGACCATTTAAGAAAAAGCTTTGTGTTTCTGTCACTGCTTTCTTCAGACTACAACAGACCTGTTTTTAGGAAGGAACCTCGGAGTAGAGAGATCAGGTTGAAACTCATTAAAGGACTCTGTACACGTTGCCCCTGTACTTTTAAATTCTTTCATTTATCTTTTAGTTGTGGTTTTCTTTTCAGACATTGTCTGGTTTGTTAGGGCATTGTTGCAGACAAAATGAACTGTTTGTTGAAATACTGATAGCGTTGCCAGAAGAAAAGTGATGAAAACAATTTAGGTGCAGTATTACGCAGAACATTTTGTCCACAACTAGAAAAAGATTCTTTTCTTAAGAAAAAAAAAATATTACACTGCTTTATATATATATATATATTGTACCACTGTGAATGTGCAGGCAGAGAAATGGATTGTTTGCGTGTCTTGCAGTAGTAGGAAGATTAAATAAGAACGTAAGATATGCCATCTAGGTCAGACCAAGGTCCATCAAGCCCAGTATCCTGTTTCCAACAGTGGCCAATGTAGGTCATACGTACCTAGCAGTTTCCCCAGAAGACACAGGTTCCACAATGCTTGTATTGGGTCAAGCAGTAATATCCTGGGTCCCTTTTAATAAAGGTTTATAGACCTTTCCTCCAGGAATTTGTACAAACCTTTTTTAAACCCAGCTACACTAACAGCTTTCACTACATCCTCCGGTAACAAATTCCAGAGTTTGATTACACGTTGAGTGAAAAAATATTTTCTCTTATTAGTCTTAAATAGGTTACCATGTAGCTTCATTGCATGTCCCCTAGTCTTTTTATAGTCTGATGAAGTAAACAATCGATCTACATTTACCTGTTCCATTCCATTCATTAATTTATAGACCTCTATCATATCTCCCCTCAGTCATCTCTTTTTCAGGTTGAAGAGCCCTAACCTTTTTAGTCTCTCTTCATAGGAGTATCCTTCCATCTCCTTTACCATTTTTGTGGCTCTTCTCTGAACCTTTTCTAATAACGCTATATCCTTTTTAAGATATGGCGACCAGAATTGCATACAATATTCAGGTGCAGTTGCACCATGGAACGATACAGAGGCATTATAATATCTTTTGTTTTATTTTCCATTCCTTTCCTTATGATACCTAGCATTCTATTTGCTCTCTTGGCCACCACTGCACACTGGGCAGAGGGTATTAATATGTTATCCACGATGACGCCTAAATCTTTTTCCTGGGTGGTGGTTCCCCAATGTAGAACCTTGCATCGTGTAACCATAGTTTGGGTTGTTCTTTCCTAGGTGCATAACTTCACACTTGGCAGATGAAATTTAATGTGGACATTTGGATGCCCAGTCTTCCAATTTATCAAGATCCTCTTGCAATTTTCCACAATCCTCTTGGGTTTTAACAACTTTAAATAGTTTTGTCTCATCTACAAATTTGATAACCTCACTCGTTATTCCCTTTTCCAGGTCATTTATGAATATGTCAAAAAGCAGCAGACCCAGCACAGATCCCTGGGGTACACCACTATTCACCTTTCTCCATTGTGAAAATTGGCCATTTAGCCCTACTCTCTGCTTTCTATTTTTTAACCAGTTCCTGATCCACAATAGTACACTGCCTCCTATCCCATGACTCTTTAGTTTTGCCAAAAGTCTCTGATGAGGGACCTTATCAAAGGCTTTCTGAAAGTCCAGATACACTATATTAACCGACTCATCTTTGTCTACCTGTTTATTCACACCTTCAAAAAAACAGATTAGTAAGACAAGATCTTCTTTGTCTAAAGTCATGTTGTCTGTCTCCCATTAACCCATAACTATCTACATGTTGAGCAATTTTGTTCTTTATGATGGTTTCTACCATTTTTCCAAGTACTGACATCAGGCTCCTCGGTCTGTAATTTCCCGGATCACCCCTGGAACCCTTTTTAAATATTGGCGTTATATTGGCGATCCTCCAATTTTCAGGTATTGCAGATGGTTTTAATGATAGTTCACAGATTACTAATAGCTTGTCCGCAATCTCATTTTTCAGTTCTCTGAGCACCCTTGGATGTATACCATCCTGTCCAGGTGATTTGCTACTCTTCAGTTTATCAAATAGTTGTAATACATCTTCCCAGTGTAGCGATATTTCTTTCAGTTCTTTCACAGTATCATCTTTAAATACCACTTCAGTCATGGGTAACATCCCTACATCTTCCTCAGTAAAGACCAAAGCAAAGAATTAATTCATTCAGTCTCTCTGCTATAGCCTTGTCCCCTCTTACTACTTCTTTTACCCCTCTATCATCTAATAGTCCAACTGACTCTCACAGATTTTTTTTGCAAGGAATGTACTTGAAAGTCTTTATTACACGTTTTTGCTTCCATAGCAAGTTTCTTCTCAAATTCTCTCTTTGCCTGCCTTATCAGTGCCTTGCATTTAACTTGCCAGTGCTTGTGCCATTTCCTGTTTTTGTCATTTGGCTCTTTTTCCCCTTTCCTGAAAGATGCTTTTTTGGCAATAACAGCCTCTCTGACCTCACCTTTAAACCATGCTGGCAGTTTTTTGGACTTCCTTCCAATTTTCTTAAAGCGTGGAATACAGCTGGTCTGGGCTTCCAAGATAGTATTTTCAAACACCACCCAAGCTTGATGTAAGTCTTTAACCTGGAGCAATCCAAAGGCAATTGTGGATAATCTACCAGAGGCCATATTTTTATCAGTAGTTTCCTAGGGGTATGCATGGACACCTGAAAATTTCTTGTTAAAATTTAAAGTGTTTTTGCGGATGTGCATCTTTCAATTATGATAAAATAAGAAGTACGAAAATAAACAATTATAGTTCTCCCAGGAACACTAAACTCTAGCTAGAAAGCTATACTGTGACACATCAAAATGATAGATTATTTTCTGAAAACGAATTTACTGGGCAAAGACTGTAGAGAAAACCACTAAACACTGCTTAAAATAACTTAGTGGGTGAAAGCAAGTGCACTCGTGGCAACATCGCCCTGCTTTCTCCCGTTACCATTGAAAACATGCTGGCCACACCCCTGAGAGCTACTACTGAGGCTATTTACACTTAACGTTCACTTAGTACAAAATTTGTGGGTTAAGTGCTAAAACCTAATGCACTTTAGTAAAAGCTTTTTTTTATTTATCTGCTAAAACAGATATGGTAGAGGTAATTCTTTAAATTGTCTACTTTTGTGAAGAACAGTGCACACTGATCGTTATGTGGACTCGGATGTTCAGTAGGGGTGGCTTTAGTTAACATGCATTTGTTAAGTGTCTTAAAGTGATTTTATGCAAACATTTTAATGTGCACTAACCACTACTAACCAATGAATTAATGCACAAGCAGTTGATTTCCATGCATTAAAAAGGTCTATCAGAGATTAGAGATTTTTTATTAACCTAAATATCTGGAGCCTACTGAAAATAAATCAGTGAAAAATCGGGAGATTTATGAATATAGCTATTAGCAATGAAATTTTGAAATTCATGGGGAGTTTGCAGTTCTACAAGTACCTTGTACCTCCAGGACTGCAAGCTCATTTTGAAGGGAAAACTATGTGGGTTTTCCATTTAAAAAATGAAGGAACCAGCACCAGAGCTGGCCCTAGGCAAATCGTAAGCCTTAAAACCCCCCTTGCAGGCAGAATCTATTGCTTAGGTTCGCGTGCCTTGCTCTTCGACACCCCCAGCAGCTGCTGCCCTAGGTTACCTAATGGTGGGGCTGGCACTGGGAACTAGCCACAGACCTGGGACCAACTCTGAGGTATAAAGAAACCCTGGTAAATAAATAAATGAAGTCTCAGAATGTTGTGATCAGCAAGCTTTGTCTTTCTCCTGTTCTGGACCTGTTTCTTTTCCACCCCTGGCAAAAGTGCTCATGTTGCCAGACAGGGGGGGGGGGGCACTTCTACCCACAGAGACAAAGAGCAATTTTCAGTTGCATTTCCTCTGTGGTTAAACAGCTTTGAAAATTTCCCTCCCTAGCAAGAAGGGCAAAGCAAGTACATATGCAACCTGAAGTTCTGTTTTCACGTAATGACTTTGCTGGATAGACACTTGGGAAAATCTCAGCATAGCTGTTTTGGTTTGTTGATCTTAACTGTCATACGGCTGTACTCCTGCAAGAGAGAACAGATAGTGGGACAATAATTGAAAATGTCTTGAGGTGTTTATTAATGGAGCTAATTAAATTGCCTTAAACTCATAGCCTACCTTTAAACAGAAGGAGCTGATTTGTCTTAGAAAGGCATTTAATCAGATATTATTCTATGCAAGCCTGCCTGAAGAGCTTTTAAGAATTCTCAGTTGTGATGTGATGACCATTTCTGATTAAGACTGGTTTAGTGACTCCTGTAGCAGAATGTCAAAAGAATAAATGTAATACTAAAATGCAATATTCTTGCAAGGGGCATTTTGGGCTTTTATAAAGAAACATTCAAGGTTTTAGGAGCGTGTACAGAAATATTTCTCTTTTAATGAGGAATTTTTTGGGTGTTTTTATTTTTTCACTTGCCATTAAATTCATTTTCTTTAATTTACTTGAAATACCAAAATAAGGAAAGGAAAGGTTACTCCATTGCGTGCCCTGATACAGTATGCATGCTTGTTATTCACCACAAGGCTCATCTCATACAGGGGGACCTATTTATTAATAGCATGCATTAACAGCAGTTGCGTGATTGAGTAAATCTAGCCTGAAATGAAGATAAGAATGAAAAACAAACCACTCACGCAGGCTGTACATACCACTCATAGGCTCCCAGTCAACCCCTCAGCTTTCAACTTTCATCTCGTCAAAAGGAGGCAAAGACTGATATGCCTCTCTCTTTTTTCGTCTGCCCTAAGACTGGTTTGGTGCTTTGGAGTCCCACCTTCCCCAGAGCCCGCTCAATACTCAGCCTGCTTCTGGGAGGCAGAAGACAGGCAAAAGACAATGTTTCCTCCTAAATCACTTCAATTTTTAAACTCTGTGACATCATCTAGCTGCTCCACTGACCATTTCCTGTGAGGAAAGCCAGTGAACAAAGCCACACCCACATATACTTCAGCGAAAAAATTGTGCAAGTAAGCTGTAGAAGAAAGAAATGCATAGATACCCTTGAATGAATTAATCATATAGCTGACCGTCAGTAGCAGGACTAACACCGAGGCACCTGCATTTGTCATGAAAGCAGCTGGGTCTGTCTATTCTCTTCAGGAACTCTCTGCTTTCTTTTGACCTCCTATGTGGAAGTCCTCGTATGTCTTCTCACTGTACAGACAAACAACCTCCATCTGTACAGAAAATCCAGTAGAAGCCAGACGAATGAGTGATAATCTTCACCATGATTAAAAGTGTGCACTCTCTCCATTTTGAGACAATATACCATTCTATTGAGTAACTCTCACTTGCATATGACATTGCTTCTTGCCCTCATGGATGTGGCAATAGTTATGTTAGTCTTCCAGGACCTTTAACACCTTTTAGCAGAACTTACTATTCTTAGGTCATTTTAAAAGCATCTCCATATATATAAGGTAGTATTTTACATGTGTAGATAGCCATTTACATGTGTAGCCTATTTCAAAAAAAGTCACAGAGAAACTGGGGGTCTCTTTTGGGAATGGTTTGGATGGGTCAGCAGTTCAGAGGCATGTACAGAAGAATGCTTCTTTTGGCCAAGACTTTGTTCAGAAAATTATCCTTAACCCTTAATCTCCTGTTTTTTTTAAATTTCTGCCTCATATGGTTTAAAAGAAAACCTCTTTAGCAGCTTTGAATGTTAATGGTTGCCAGTTTTCTGAGACTAGGGGACTATACATAAGCGCTGGCAAAATGACCATGTCCAAGGAGAAGTGCCAGTGCTTATATCTAAAAGCTTCCACAAGATGCTGCTTTTTGTTTCCAGTTTGCTGTTTCCCCTGTAGGTACTGGCAAACAGTTTTATTTGCCAGCATCCTATATATTAAAAAAGAGGCTCCTCATTTGACAGAGCCTTTTGTAAAATACCTGCAGAACTGAATGTACTGACCTGGATATTCCAATTCCTCCCTCAACATCCAATGCAAAATGGGTCTTTAGAGATCATTTTATAACAGGATGCCTGTGGTAGTGTGGCCTGCAGTGGGAAGGGGTTTTCTTTAAAACAGAAAACAAACATTCAGGGACAATTGTGCTTCAGTTAACTAACATTCCCTCTCCACCTTGGTGATTTCACAAACTGGTTTACAGTGCCCTTTCCCTGACCCATAAGTTAAAGTTCAGAATTCAGTCCAGTCACTCACTTCTTGAGTTTCCTACCTCACAGCAGAAGTCCTTTGCCAGCCTGGCTTGGAAGGAGCTTTCTGTCTCCATGGTCCTCTCTTCCTGCAGCCTGTTAGGTTCTTAACCTCCCCCTGTGAACTATGCCCTCCCCGCCCTGAACTCTGGGCAGCAGGCTCTCTTAAAGGGGACTGTTGATAAGACCTTTGGAGAGGGATGGGTAGCATTCTATATATCCCATCATACACACCCTTCCCCTCAACTCAACCATGTCCCTTTGAGCACTTGCCTCACGTGGGACCCCATTCAGGAAAGGAAGTCTGTGTTCAGGGGAGTCCGACCAGTCCTATGATGGACCTGGAACTGGTAGGGTTGGAGACTGAAAAAATACCGCATAATATAACTGTTGGACTCCTTATATCAATCTAGTCACTTGAGGGGTTGGTAGTCCATTATCAGAGTAAACGAACAACCAAACAGATAGTATTTGAAGATTTCAAGTGCTCACTCGACAGCCAGGGCCTCCTTCTCGACCACAGCATGCTGCTTCTCCAGAGGAAGTAGTTTCCTGCTGATGAATGCTATAGGATGTTCTTCACCCGTGACTTCCTGAGCCAGAATGGCTCTTAGGCCCACTTCTGAGACATCAGTTTGTACAATAAATGGTAGAAAGAAATCGGGATTAATCAGGATAGGTTCAGAGCACATTGCCTTCTTGAGATGCTGGAAGGCTAGGTCCAGGACCAGTGACCACTGAATTAGTTTGGGAGCTCTCTTCTGGAGGAGATTAGTTAATGGCTCTGTCACCTCTGCAAAATTAGGAATGAACTGGCAGTAATTGACAATCAAAAAAAAATGCACAAACCTTTCTTCGATTTCAGGGTGGGGACATAGGGAATGGCATCCATCTTATGTAGCTGAAGCTGTATCTGCACATTCCCAATTAAATACCCCAGGTATTGAACATCCTGATCTCCCAGAAAACATTTCTTGGGGGTTGGCCATCAACACAGCCTTCTGCAGGCTTGTCAATGTGTCTTGTACTTGGGTTAGATGGGTGGTCCAGTCTCTGCTGTAGATGTCGTTGTCTAGGTATGCAGCTGCATACTCTTTATAGTCTCAGTATGTTTATGTTTATTTAACTTGATATACCGCCCTTCATTACACCAGGGCGGTTTACAAAATATTACAGGGATGGGCACAAGCCCTCATTGCAGGAAAGGAAATACATAGCTAGACAGGAAAGAGGAAAGAGAAAGAGAATACATAGGAAGGACAAAACAGAGGGGAAGACACGGGTAGACATGTATAAACCAGGTCAGCTGGATGTGGCTGGGAGATTAAAAAGCGGAGACAAAGAGATAGGTTTTTAGTAGTGACCGGAAGGTAAGATAGTTTTCTTCCAAACGAAGAGGAGTAGGTAAAGAATTCCACAGAGCTGGATCGTAGAAAAAGAAGGCAGAATGGCGGGTGGATTGTAAATGTGCACGAGACAGTGGGGGAAGATGAAGCAGGTTGATGTGGAGAGAGCAAAGATACATGTGGAAGTGGTACAATGGAGAAGATCAGTAAAATACTGGGGTGTATGCGTGTATAGGGTGCGATGAACTAGAGTCAATATCTTAAATTTGATGCGATGGTCAACTGGGAGCCAATGAAGATGAAGCAATAGGGGGGTAACGTGATCAAAGCGGGAGGAGTGACAGATAAGTCTAGCTGCAGTGTTTTGTATGAGTTGTAGTCTATGAAGTTGGACTTTGGTGATACCAGCAAAAACAGAGTTACAATAATCCAGCCGTGATAAGACCGTAGCCAATGTGAGGCAGTTGATTATGCATTGAAATGTGGCAGGAGCACTGTGTAATCCAAAGGTCAGTACTGTAAATTGGAATAGACCTTGTGGTGTTAAAAAAAAAAAAATCAATCTTCTCCATGGCAGTCAGAATTAGGGGCACCTGACAGTATCCCTTGGTCAAATCCAAGGTTGATCTAAAGCATGAATTCTTTGCTTCAGTCTTTACTGAAGAAAATGTAGGGAAGTTACCCATGCCTGAAATGGTATTTAAAGGTGATGCATCAGAAGAATTGAAAGAAATAACGATAAACTGGGAAGATATATTACAACTATTTGATAAACTGAAGAGTAGCAAATCACCTGGACCAGATGGTACACATTAGTGGGTGTTGAAAGAACTGAAATATGAGATTACAGACCTAATATTAGCAATCTGTGAACTAGCATTAAAATAATCTGTAGTATCTGAAGATTGGCAAATGGCCAATGTAATGCCAATTTTTTTTTTTTAGGGTTCAAGGAGTAATCTGGAAACTACAGACTGGCGAGCCTGACGTCAGTACCGGGCAAAATGGTAGAAACCATTATAAAGAACAAAATTACTGAACATGTAGATAGTCATGGTTTAATGGGAGAAAGCCAACATGGATTTAACCAAGTAATGTCTTGTCTTACTAATCTGTTATATTTTTTTTGAAGGCGTGAACAAACACGTAGACAAAGGTGAGCCAGATGATATAGCATATCTAGATTTTCAGAAAACCTTTGACAAGGTCTCTCATGAGAGACTCTTGGCGAAATTAAAAAGTCATGGGATAAGGGGCAGTGTACTATTGTGGATCAGGAACTGGTTAAAAGATAGAAAGCAGAGGGTAGGGCTAAATGGCCAATTTTCTGAATGGAGAAAGGTGAATAGTGGAGTACCCCAGGGATCTGTGCTGGGTCCGCTGCTTTTTAACATATTCATAAATGACCTGGATATGGGAACAAGTGAAGTGATCAAATTTGCAGATGACACAAAATTATTCAAAGTTGTTAAAATGCAAGAAGATTGTGAAAAATTGCAAGAGGACCTTGATAAATTGGAAGTCTGGATGTTCAAATGGCAGATGAAATTTAATGTTGACAAGTGCAAAGTTCGGCACCTAGGAAAGTACAACCCAAACTATGGTTACACGATGTAAGGTTCCACATTAGGAGGCACCACCCAGGAAAAAGATTTAGGCATTGTCGTGGATAACGTATTGAAACCCTCTGCTCAGTGTGCAGTAGCGGTCAAGAAAGCAAATAGAATGCTAGGAACCATAAGGAAAGTAATGGAGAATAAAAAAAAAGATTATAATGCCTCTGTATTGTTCCAAGGTGTGACCGCATCTTGAATAGTGTGTGCAATTTTTGTCACTGTAACTTAAGGATATAATGAAATTAAAAAAGGTACAGAGAAGAACCACCAAAATGGTAAAGGGGATGGAAGGATACCCCTATGAGGAAAGGCTTAAAAGTTTAGGGCTCTTCAACTTTGAAAAGAGACGGTTGACGGGAGATATGATAGGAGATCTATAAACTAGATCAGTTGTTTATGCCATCAAAAAAGTAGAAAGACTAGGCAACAATATAATTCTTTCAAGACTAATAAGAGAAACTATTGTTTCACTCAACACGTATTCAAACTCTGGCATTTGTTACCAGAGGATTAGTAAAAGCTGCTAGTGTAGCTGTGTTTTAAAAAGGTTTGACAAGTTCCTGGAGGAAAAGCCCGTAAACCATTATTAAAGAGGACCACTGCTTGCCCCGGAACAAGCATTGTAGAATCTGTGTTTTTTGGGAACCTGATATGTATTTGTGACCTAGATTGCCCACTGTTGTTAACAAGATTCTAGGCTTGATGGACCTTGGTCTGACTCAGTATGGCATATCTTACTTCTTACGTGCTCCAGAGAGTCGCTCAATTATCTCATCACCAGTTGAGAAGCTTCATTAACCCTCTGGAAGTCAATGCAGAATCTAATGCTTTGATCGGGTTTAGGAACCAAGACAATGGGTGATGATCAGTTACTCAGATTCTTATATAACTCCCAGGTTAAGCATCTCTTCCAGTTTCTTGGCGACTACCTGTTGCCAGGCCTCTGGAATCCAATAGGGTCCTTGCTGAATAACCATCCCATGGTCAGTAGCAATATCATGACAAATAAGGAGGTTTGCCCCAGGAGGGTGTAGAACACCTTTAGGTTCCGGTAGATGATAAATTTCTAGATCACCTTTCTGGGCAGCAGAGAGCTGGTCTTCAGTTCGGGATTTGAGTTGGATCAGACTGAGCTGAATTTCTGTCCCAAAATCATCTCCCTGTACCACCACAGCAGTCACTGGAGTCCACTTTTTCAGTAGGTTAATATGGTAAATTTTGGCTTTCCTCCATTTATCTGTCTGGGCAATCTTGTAGTTAACAGGCTCCACTTTCTCTTCCACCTCATAGGGTCCCTGCCATTCACAGAGTAACTTGCTCTCAGATGAGGGCAGAAAAATTAAAACTTTGTCTAACAGTTGGAAGGTGTGGTGCACAGTTGCCCAATTGTAGCCCTTGATCTGCTTGGTTTAGACTTTTTCCAGACGGAGTTTGGCTTTCCTCATATTAAATAGCTTATTAAATACCATGCACGTGTGGCTGTTTGATCTTGAATTTAATATCATAGTGGGGCAATACAATAATGTACTTCACAAAACTATACCCAGCATGATTTTCTTCTTCCCAGATTTCCCTTACCATGTCTAATATGCCTCTTGGTCGTCTTCCGAAGAGCAACTCAAAAGGCGAAAGCCCCGTGAAACTCTGAGGTACCTTACAGATGGCAAACATCTAGGGTAGGAGAATGTCCCAATTCTTCCACTCCTCCTGCACAAACTTTTTTTTTTTTTTCATATTCAGCATTTAACACATTACAGTTCAAACAAGAACATGGGAAACAAAAACCTCTTCCCAAAAGGTAAAACAAAGGATTACAAAGCCCACAACAAGGGGAGCGTAAAAAAATCCAAAGAGGAAAATATCAAAGAAGAAAGCTAATGGCAAAACAATGCCACAAAATCAAAACTGCTAATATCTTCACTCTAACATAATGCAAAACCCTACGGCGCTATGAATCCTCCTGAGGGCGGTAGCCTCCCTGTTTATCAGGAGTTTCTCCAAGTGAGAAAGATCTAAAAACCTATCTTTTAAACATCTGCAGTGGAATCTAAGATAAAAAGGTATTGGCCAAAGCCAGCACTCGTGACTTAAGGGAACGTATGACCTTAAAAGGATCTCAGGTGGAAGCAAATGAATTGTGAGGAAATTCAAACACCTTAAATTTTTACTACGAAAAGTATTTTAAGGATTCTAACTTGTGTTGTGTCACTAAACTATCTTTAATAGCAGACACACCCACTGAATTCAGGGAGGCCACCTGTGAGTCCAAAGTGGAGACTCTTTCCTATAGCCTCTAACTGGATATCAACCTTCTTAAACTCTGCAGCAGTCTTTTGTGAAAACAAATCACAGCGCTGAAGCACAATTGAAGTAAGAAACTTTTCAGTGCGTGTCACTACTTGCCATATATCCTTCAGGGAAACCTGGGAACCAGGAGACTGGGTAGTAACATTGTCAATTGAACATACAACCAGTTTAGGACAAGCAGCGTCAGTATCAAGTCCTTCCAGCACAGGGACTGGAACTTCAGAATGAACCAGATAGCTAGTCTGCAAAGAAGGTTGAGGCAGAGGAGGTGGAGTCCGCTCGAGGGAGCTTAAGGAAGTCCTCTCAGCCAAGGAGGATACCTGTATCGTAGCCTGCTCCAATCAACTATCCTTAGGTTCTAAATGCTTGTCCATCGGTTCTGACGAGACTGAGCCCGAAACAGCCTTAGATTTCCTTTTTCCTGGCATCTCAAGCTTGCAAAGATAATCAAATAAGGCCCACCTCACCTTGTTCTTCGACTCTTAAGGGGCTCATCAAGTCCCTTATTGCACATTCCTTAGTGCATGCCCATGACCGCACACCCAACGGCCACATACTGTATAAGGCCTCGGTTTTTTTATAGGGCCCTCGGGCCGTGCAGCTGTCTGTGGAGGTACCAGAGCAGCAGGCAGGCAGCAAGGTAACCAGCTCCCCTACACAATTTTTTTTTTTTTAATATCCATTTCAGAGTTTTATTGAATCTCTTGATGAGGCCATCCGTCTGTGGGTGATATACTGATGTTCGCTGTATCTTGACCTTCACCAAGGCACACACATGCTTCATCACCTTGGATACAAAGGGTTTTCCTTGATCTGTGAGGCTCTCATTGGGTATTCCCACCTCAGAGAGTACTTCCCAGAGGTCATTCACAATCATAGTAATCTTCATATTCCTTAGAGCAATGGCTTCTGGGTATTGGGTAGCATAGTCTAGTATGACTAAAATATACGTGTTGTCTTGGTTGGTTTGCTCCAAGGCCCTACCAGGTCTGTGGCCACTCTTTCAAATGAGGTTTCAATGATGGGCCTAGGCACTAGAGGGCAAGTCGGATTCTGGTGGGGTTATGAAGTTGGCAGGTGGGGGGATGACTGGCAACATAACTGCACCTGTTTATGGACCCCAGGCTAGAAAAATCAGGCTAACACACACTCTAGCGTTTTCTTTACCCCTGGTATAAACAAGTGAAGGGATCGTGGCCAGGGCCATGCCATTGCCTAAAA
The DNA here is from genome assembly GCA_033557465.1 of Ichthyophis bannanicus. Taxonomy (NCBI): domain Eukaryota; kingdom Metazoa; phylum Chordata; class Amphibia; order Gymnophiona; family Ichthyophiidae; genus Ichthyophis; species Ichthyophis bannanicus. Next base: position 32,765,054 of record CM066050.1, on the reverse strand, counting down.
GGTGAATTTGGGGGTCAGAACATGGGAGTCAGCATCTGTTCTGGTTTCTCTTCCATGTTCCTGGGACAAAGGGTGACTTCTTCCCTTTCTCACTGTCTTCTTCAGTCACTGGCTGGGCTTCATGATGCCCTTTGGCTATTTCCAGTGCACATTCCAGTGTAGCTTGGGGTGCCGGCATACCCACTGCTTCATCCGGGAAGTCAAGCCCTCCAAAAACTGCTCCAATAGAACAATCTTGGCCACCTGGGGCCTGGTCTTTCTATCCGGTTGCAGCCACATCCATGTGAGATCCTTCAATGAATAAGAAAGCCCTCAGAGGTTCCTCTATCTGTAGCTCCCCCTGCATCTGAACCAGATTTTGCAATGCTGCTGACGTTGGAGCAGCTCCTCCAGATTCTGGTAGAAGGGCAGCAACATTTTGGCTTGTTACTGCTCCTTTGCAAGCCATAATCACAGCTCATGCTTCTGCAGCTGAGTTAATGCTGCAGTATTCCAGCTCCAACAAACTTAACAGCCTCTAGTAGCCAAAACAAAGCCTGCCTGTCCAGCATGGACTATATCTTCTTCAAGCTTCCTAACTAGGGCGAGGCTAACCCTCTTAGCTCATACAAACAAAAAAAATCCTGACCTGCTATAGAGGGCCAGCCCTGGAGGGACATGGATTTTCGCTCAATCACCTGGTTAGAGGAAATCCCCAAACTGACAGCTGTGGTAGTGTCATGTGGTGGGAAGGGGTTTTTATTTAAAGCACAGAATACAAACATTCAAGGACAAATGAAAATCCAATTTTATTGTGCTTCAGTTAATCAACATTCCCTCCCCAGTTTGCTGCTTTCACAAGCTGTTTTAAAGCACCTTTCCCTGGCCCATAAGTTAAAGTCCAGTCACTTGTTTCTAGTTTCCTACCTCACAGCAGGAGTCCTTCACCAGCCTGGCTTGGGAAGGAGCTTCGTCTCCACAGGCCCCTCTCCCTCCTGCAGCCTGCTGCATTTAACCTCCCCATGTGAGCCACACCCTTCCAGTCCTGAACTTTGGGCTGCAAACTCTTAAAAGGGAACTAATCCATTTGAGAGAGACAGGTAGCATTTTATATACCCCATCACAGTGCCTAATAAAAGATCATTTTAAGGTGCCTATTTAAGCCTATTTTATAAAATTGAATAGGTACCTTCTTGTCTTCATAAAATACTAGCCTAAGTTGCAGAAATCATGCTTTTAAGTTTATGCACCGACATTTAAACCAGCCATAGAGCTGGTGGAAATGCCTGGGCCTGAATTTTTCAAGAACGCGTGTAAATGGTAGAATTTTACAATCTACGTGTGCACTTGTGGGTTCTGTCTATGCTTTACCCAAACTTTGCCCCTGTGCACACCCATTGGTATACGTGCCGTGCAAAACAATGCATGTCCTTTCATGCTGGTCGGTATTTGAGATCATTTATGCACACGTATGGCTATTTAATTGCATAAATGATCAAAATGCCGATATTTACTCGTGCTGTTACCCCTAAACTAAAAGGGCTCCTCCTTATAGAAAGTTACATGCCATCAATGCATGCAAATCCTGGTATTTTAGTGATTTGGGCATGCAAATAGATACCGACATGCGTAAATGACACAGTTGCTATTTTATAAGTTTGCGCATTGCCCCAGTGGCATACACTCTTGCTCTGGGCTAGTGTATAGTTGAGCGGAGCACACAAGTATGCGCGTAAATTATAAAATCGCACTGGCATTTACACCTGCTCTAGGGCTGGGTTAAGTGACAGCCTTAAATTAACACATTTTCACACCTACATCTTACTTTATAAAATGACGTATGTATCTACTTGACTTTAAAAAACAGGCCACATGAATGCAATAAAATAATGCGCTAACTAGGTGCCATTATATAAAATTGCTCTCCTGCAGTGTGCATCTGAGGATCTTAGCGCACATACTAAAGTTTCATGCTTAGGACCTTTGTATATACAAATTTCTTTTTTTGCTCATGAACAACAGAGATGAAAACAAAACAGCGGCAAGGCAAATTCATCCGCTGAGTGTTTTGCAGAGCTAAACACTCTTACTAATTTATTTCTGTTCAATCGTTTAGGAATCCTACTTCTCACTTGTTTACCAGATGGAAGAATCTGGAGGTGAAAGACCCACAGAGTCATCACCGTAACCTTCATCAACTCTGGGCTGCTTTCTAAATGCTCTCTTCTTTGCCTAACAACAACAAAACAAAATAAATCCCGCACAGCTCTTCATTTTCGGATGTGTCCTGGGGGCTGCACAGATGCCACCTTGCTTTCGATTTTCTTTATAACTCCCAAAATATAAAAATTCAGACAATGACAGAATAACGACTGTTGTGTTGGGTTCACAAGAGGAAAGATCTATTTACTGAAGATATTGCTATTTCATATTATTTTGCGTTTGGTATTGGAACAGCTGCTATTGTAATTGCGCTGTATCATTCCAACCTTCTGAGTCCCAGGCTCCACCCAAGGCTGCAAATTAAAAGGAACTAACAATAGAACAGAACAAGCAGACTGAGGAAAAAAAAAATCTGAAAACCCATTTACTCCTGAGGGGTTTCAGCATCTTGAAATCAACTCAGGTTGCTCGTTATTTGAATGTAGATAACGAAGTATAATATGTCTGGGAGCTAAGAATAAAAAGGAACAACTGCCTGATGAAAAAACATTTTAGCTTACTGATCAGCAAGGAGGTTTGGGATTTAGGGGCTAAAAAATATTTAAAGCTTTAGCGCTTAATAGGATTGTATAGAGCAGAGGTGCACGGCCAGTTCGAGGGCCACAAATAGGATATCCTTAATGGAGCTGCACGCATTCTACTATCCATTGCATGGAGATTTCATGCATATTCATTAGGGATATCCTGAAATGGGCCCGTTTGCAGCCCTCAAGGGCTGATGAACTTGTGTACCCCGATATAGAGGCATCAGCTCCACTATCCATGCTATTCCAACACCACAGCCCTAAAACATCTCACTGAGCAGACTAGATAGGCCATCTTGGTCTTTATCAGCCTTCTTTTACTATGTTACTCTGATACTATATTGAACATTAGCATACAGTCCTATCGGACCAACCCCTTATCCCTCTCCTGTCTCCCACCCAGCAAATCCCACTCCCTGATATTTCCCCCTATCTACAACAAATTGCACAGTCTTGCCAGAATGTATTTTGGCAACAAATTTGTTATTTATTTAGCTGATTTTATATACTGCAAAATCTAAGAGTCTAAGAGGTTTACGAAAAACAACAAAGGCCAAGAAGGCTTTACATAGGAGAGGACCCAGGTACAATGGAACAAAAGTAAATTACATATGGCAGTGGTCAATAAAATCAGTGAACTGACATTTATGGATCATTACTTGAAAAATGCTCTAAAAACAGATGAGCTTTCAGTCTTTTTTTTAAAGTCCAACAGGTCATGATTGGTACAGAGTTTGCCTGGGAGCATGTTCCAAAGAGCTGCAGCAAAGAGGGAAAAGGCTCTCCTCGAGGCTGAAGGATTAACCTTGGTACTTACAGATGGAACGAGTAATGTGTTAATAGAACTAGAAGATCAGGATCCCCTATCAGGCAATGTCTGAATAAGAGATTTGAGGAAAGTAGCAGATAGGCCCCGAGTGATTTTGAATGTAGTGAGCAAGGATTTCTATTTAATTCGTTCCAACGTAGGTAGCCAGTGTAGTTTAAGAAGTGGTGTAATGTGCTCTGATCCCGAGGCATTAAAGAGAACGCGAGCAGCTGTATTCATGGCTAGCTAGAAAGGATGAGTGGAGTACCTTGGCAATCCTTGGACTATAAGATTACAGTAGTCAAAATATTGAAACATAAGAGCCTGCAGGACGGAGCAAAAGTCATGTGGTTTAAGGAGTGGTTTGAGATTCCATGTGCTCTAAAACTTATCATAGATGCTTTTCACAGCATTTGGGTTTTGAAAAAGAGAAGCGTTGATACAGAGTGATGCCTAAATAACGTATCTTTGACTTGACTTACAAGGATCAAAGGAAATGTATGGCAGTGGAATAAACTTAATATCTCTAGTGATAAATAGGACTTCTGTCTTTATAATTTATAGTCAAATTATGTTGGATTAGCCATTGTGTAATAAATTTGAAACATTCTCTAAGATGTTTGAATGAGTAAGTCAAGATCATCATTAGTGTGCTGTAGGCAAGGTAGAATCTTGTCCAGGAGTTGCTCCTTTTCTAGGTGGTAAAATCTGGTATGTCTTTTATGAGACTGTTGCTGGGTGAGTTTCTTTGGTTGAATGTAGAAGTTAATAATTTTGTGGTCTGACCAGAGGACAGGCAGGAATGTTGGTGTTGAAAGGATGTTGTGTAGAAGGAGGGTCTTTGACGCAAATATTAGATTCAGTGTGTTTCCTTTGATATGGGTGGCTTGAACATAAGAACATAAGATATGCCATACTGGGTCAGAACAAGGTCCATCAAGCCCAGTATCCTGTTTCCAACAGTGGCCAATCTAGGTCATAAGTACCTAGCAGTTTCCCCAAAAGACACAGGTTCCACAATGCTTGTATTGCATCAAGCAGCGATATCCCGGGTCCCTTTTAATAATGGTTTATGGACCTTTATGTAGCCTAAAGCTTTTATGGCATTCAAGAAGGCTAATGATGTTTTAGATGGAACTGCAGCAAGATTGAAGTCACCCAAAGGCAAGAGGGGTTATTAATGGATTTAAGTTCTAGTAGGAGGTCTAGATCATTTGGGATTGCATTAGGGGCTCTATAAATAAAAAGGATTGTTATAGAACCATTGGTGATTGTTATTGTATCCAATCCCTTGCTGAAGCTGGTTGTGAGACGTTTAAAACTGACAGATATTTTGGTGAGGAAAACACCTCCACCCCTGCGCACAGCTTTTGGAGAACTGAATAGATTACAGCTGGGTGTTGCCAACTGGCTCATTAGAACATTGTCTTAGTTGCCGAACTAGGATTCAGTTATACATAGGACATCTAATTGATAATCGGAAAGATAAACTATAAGTAGTTGAATTTTATTCCATGCTGAGTGAACATTTAGAAGTGAACAGTTCAACTGAGAAATATTGTTAACAGGTTGTCTAGTGGGAGGTAGCATTATAAATGGTGATATGTTAACCCTAATGAGGTGCTTATTCGGTCTAGATCTAGCCCTGTTAAGGGAGTGAATTATTGTGGGATGTGGTTAAGAGTGAATGATGGGTCTGTGTGAATGAGTAGGCGAAGGTGCCATGGTCGGGCATGTGAGAGAAGAGGACAAAGGATGGTGAGTAGGATGATAAAGGGGGTCATGTTGTAAACCATCAGGTATTGAGTAGCTATGCCAGTGTGGGTTTCAAGTTCCTCTCGCAATTCATTAGATATAGTTGATGTCAAATTTCCATCTACTTACTTATTACTGTGTACTGATGTAATAGGATCAGTGTTATGGAGCTGCTGTGCAATGTTGTCGGAGTATTCTGACCTTTTCTGTGGTTTCTCTATCTTGTTGTGGTCCACGCCAAAGGGCCCTCTGGCGAGGCCCTCAAGTGTGAAAGTGCCAGGCACCGGTGCGCCTTGCTGTAGCGCTGATGTAAAGATGTTTAGAGGCACTGATAGGCTGAGGCAGTGTAGGAGGTGCAGAGCAGCCCTGAGTACAAATAGCACATGTACTACAAATCAACCTCTAAATCTACATATTCTGACATAAAAAAACTCCTCCCTAATAAACAAAGATCCTTGTTTTGCAGTAAACTTCATCAGGGACTACATCAGGGGCTCCAGCATTGAAAGAAACTATATAGCCCCTGACAAGGTTTACTGTGAAACAAGGATCTTTGTTTATTAAGGAGGAGTTTTTTTTTATGACCAGTGATGTTCATGTAAACACTACTCCCCTGTGGTAATGGATTTTCCACTGCCTTGTAGAGGGACAGATTCAAATACAACACTAAGGTCTTTTTCTCCTCTAATTTTATGGTGTTCCTCGGAGGAAGCATAGTGCTTTTATGTAGTTTAGTAAAGGGCTTTTTTGTGGTTTTTGATTTTTGATGTGCAAAACTAAGCCATTTTGTGAAATTGCCCCCGAGGTCCATTAGGAGGAGCAGGTTTTCCCTAAGAGAGTCACTCCCCCTTCCCCTAGGTGAGTCCAGGACCATACCTAGTCCTGTGCGAGTGCTGCGGCCACACAGGGCGCAAAGGCTTAAGGGGCACATTTCAGCTGTCTGTCGCTGCCGCCACTTTTTCTTCTCTCAGCAGCAGCAGAAGGCAACGGCAGACAGCTGAAATGCACCCCTCAAGTCTTCTCATGGCATGCTAAGTAGGTCTGGTCCCTCCCTGCTCTGACGTGGCATCAGAGCAGGGAGGGACACATCTGCTTAGCGCGCCGGCAACTTGCACATGGATGGATGGAGGTGCGGGGAGGGGGGGGGGGCGCGTGCCCAATGTGCAAGCTGCACAGGGCGTGATTAACGCTCGGTACTGGGGATTTCTAACTGTAGAGGCTATGAGAGCAAGACTGCCATCAGGGATTCCCCCTTTCCTGCTGTTGACTGCTCTGGTTATGTTTGACCCTGTTGTGGTTCTGACTTCTTTCCTTTTTCACAGCCATCATTAGCTAATAGAATTTAGCTGCCTGTGTGGGCTTCAGAGTGAGTGTCAAATTGATGTTATTACTTAGTCTATTCTGGCTCATTAGCAAGAGTGTTGAGAGGGTTATTCTGCAGTAGGAATTGACATGGCTGTCATTTGTGTTCAGAATTTTATGATGGTGGCATCTATTATATATGGGTTGGGAGGAAGCACATATTTAATATTATGGTTTTAATTTGTAATGCAGCGAGTGGGAGAGAGTTGTGCTCTAGCAGGGACTTAAATTACTGTGTTTTGTATTTTCACAATTTTTTTTTCAATGAATTAAACTGCTATATTTTGTGTGTATCAGGTAATACATTGGGTGCAGGCTTCATCCACAGAAGGCATGAGTCAACTAACAATATATTACATTAGGCATTCATTTTTTCAAATTTAATTTATTTCTTTAATAGCAGGGAAATTTGTTCTAACTATATCACAAATGTGTAACATAAAACTCAGGGATATCATTAGAACAAAGGACAGACTCTGGAGCACAGTAAAATCCCCATGTTAATTGCTTAGTGCTCAATGGGGTTGGGAACTAGAAAAGGGGACTGCTACTTCTGGAGAGAGAGATCTGCAATTGTGAGTATATACTTCTGGGAATTTTTCTGAAGGGACTTCTTTGGATTAAAGCTGATTAATCTGTGAGCCCAATGTATTTGTTAAATCAGTCAGGGCCTAGTAGCAGCAGTTTAAGTATAAATTTAACACACAGAAGAGAGCTTTCTGATTAGATTTAGAACCCAGCAGAGGGCTTGTAGTTTAAATTTCATAATAAGTCAGAGCCTAGCAGCAGCACAGAGCTTTAATTTAAATCGAATCAGAATATAACTTAGCATAAAAGGCAAAACAGAGTCAGTATTCTTTCAGCAACAAATAAAGTCTTCTAGAGACCTTTACAAAGAAGCCTTCTACCTAGGGGGCAAGAGACCTATGAAACCTTTTCAATAGGTGTTAAAGCCAGGTGGCAGGTCAAAAGGCCATTTGAAATACTCCTTCTATCCAAGCAAGGACTGTTTATCACCCAGGAAGTTGGTCACAGCTTACCTCAGAAGCACAGGACAGGTACTGTGTAGCAGCCCTCTTAATAAGTCTCATTTCCCTCCCTCCCTCCCTCCAACACCCACCCACCCCTGGGATAATCGTAGCTTTATAGGTACTTACACATCTTAGAGGAAAGGAGGTGCACTCAGGTGCTGCTCGTTATCCAAATCAGTCATACACTAAGGACCTGAGATTAATTAAGCTTCAGGTGAACAAGGTATATTAAAACATATTAGGTACACTTTTCTTAGTATAAGTATCCACAGCAACCCTTAGTAAGTAAAGGACTTAAAGATCTAAACACAAGCTTAAAACTAAGATGCACACAGCAGTCCAGCAGCGAGATGGGGGCTTTCCAGTCTTTTGCACTGAGTGCCACATGTATGATTTTCTCCCAGTTGGTGAGGGGTCTTACGTGTGCACTAGGTGCAAGGAGCTCTTTGCTCTCAGGGAACGAGTCCGTTCTCTAGAGGCTAGAGTAGCAGACTTGGAAGACATAAGAAAGACAGAGAGGTACATAGACGAGACCTACAGGTATATAGTCCTGAAGTCCGACCTCTAGTCTGGCAGCATCCCTGTTGCTATGGAGGAGAGAGGTCACGTGACAGGAGAGCATCCCCCTGGTGTGGCAGGAAGTGATCCTGTAACTAGAACCTGTCCTCCAGGTAATGTAAAACCCTCTCATACTGAGGAAGTTACTCCAGGGTCATGTGCCCATGAGGGAAGGGTTAGGACAGCCATTATAGTTGGTGATTCGTTCATTAGTTATGCAGATAGCTGGGTGGCTGGTGGACGTGAGGATTGCCTGTTAACATACCTTCCTGGTGTGAAGGTAGCGGACCTCACGCACCACCTAGATAAGGTCTTAGATCAGGAGTTTTCAACCGAGTCCTCAGGGAACCCTAGGCCAGTCAGGTTTTCAGGATTCCCAGAATGAATATGCATGAGAAATATTTGCATGTTCTGCCTTCATCGTATGCAAATCTATCTTCATTGTGGGAATCCTGAAAACCTGACTGGCCTAGGGCTTCCCGAAGACTGGGTTGAAAACCTATGCCTTAGATAGTGCTAGGGAGGAGTCTGCTGTCTTGGTACATGTCGATACCAATGACATAGGAAAATGTGGTAGGGAGGTTCTGGAGGCTAAATTTAGGCTTTTAGGTAGGAAGTTGAAATCCAGAACTTCCAGGGTAGCGTGATGAGGGTTTTGGATTTGATAGGAACTGGGGAACATTCTGGGGAAAGTAGGAACTCTTCCGAAGGGATGGGCTTCACCTTAACTGGGATGGAACCAGGCTGCTGGCATTAACCTTTAAAAAGGAGATAGGGGAAAGCCGACAGTCACACAAGAGCGCATGGCTCGGAAGAATGTATCTTTGAAGGATACTACCAAAAGCAGAGAGGTTCCAAAAAAGAGTAAAAGTAGCCCAAATGCCCTTGAGTATGGAGCAGACAGAGCTTAAAGATTCCAAATTACCCATGCCTACCAGTGGCCAAATTAAGATGAATAAAATACAGTCTCTAAAATGCTTGTATGCAAATGCTAGAAGTTTAAAAAATAAGATGGGAGAGTTAGAATATATAGCACTAAATGAGAGGTTAGATATGATTGGAATCTCAGAGACATGGTGGAAGGAGGACAACCAGTGGGACACTGATACCTGGGTGCAAACTACATCATAATGATAAAGCTAATCAAATTGATGGAGGGGTTGCGCTCTATGTTAGAGAGGGCATTGAGTCAGAAAGGATTCAAGCTTTGCAGGAAACAAACTTTTCTGTAGACTCTCTATGGATTGAAATTCCATATAAAAAGGGGAAGGCGATGGCAGTGGGAGTGTACTATCGACCGCCTGGCCAGAATGAACAAATGGATGATGAAATGCTCAAAGAAATCAAGGAAGCTAACAAAAGTTACAACACAGTAATAAAAATGGGTGATTTCAATTACCCCAGTATCGACTGGGTCGGTGTCACGGCAGGACATGCTAGGGAGATAAAGTTCCTAGATGAAATGAAATGACTGCTTCTTGGAGCAGCTGGTTCATGAACTGACCAAAGGGGAAGCCATATTAGACCCAGTCCTTAGTGGAACACAAGATTTGGTGCAAGAGATAAGGGTGTTGAGGACACTTGGCAATAGTGATCACAGCATGATCGCGTTTGATTTAATTAGTGGAGGAGGGATGGTAAGGAAATCCACAGAGTACTACCTTTTAACTTTCAAAAGGGAGACTATGATAAAATGAGTAAAATAGTTAAGAAAAAACTAAAAAGGAGCGGTTGCAAAGGTTAAAGATTTACATCAAGCTTGTGGGGTGTTGAAAATTACTATCTTGGAAGCCCAGACCAGCTGTATGCCATGCTTTAAGAAAAGTGGAGGGAAGTCCAAAAAACTGCCAGCATGGTTTAAAGGTGAAGTCAGAGAGGCTGTTGTTGCCAAAAACATATCTTTCAGGAAATGGAAAAAAGAGCCAAACGACAAAAACTGGAAACAGCAAAAGCACTGGCAAGTTAAATGCAAGGCATTGATAAGGCAGGCAAAGGGAGAATTTGAGTAGAAGCTTGCTGCAGAAGCAAAAACTCGTAATGTAGACTTTTTCAAGTGCATTTGTAGTAAAAAACCTGTGAGAGTCAGTTGGTCCATTAGATGATAGAGGGGTTAAAGGGGCACTAAGAGGTGACAAGGTGATAGCGGAGAGACTGAATGAATTCTTTGCTTCGGTCTTTACTGAGGAAGATGTAGGGATGTTACCCATGACTGAAGTGGTATTTAAAGGTGCGGAAGAATTGAAGAAAATATCGATACATCTGGAAGATGTATTACAACTATTTGATAAACTTAAGAGTAGGAAATCACCTGGGATCGGATGATATACATCCAACGGTGTTGAAAGAACTGAAATATGAGATTGCAGACCTGCTATTAGTAATCTGTGAACTATCATTAAAATCATCTGTAATACCTGAAGATTGGAGGATGGGGAACGTAACGCCAATTTTTAAAAAGGGTTCCAGGGGTGATCCTGGAAATTACAGACCGGTGAGCCTGATGTCAGTACTGGGAAAAATGGTAGAAACCATCATAAAGAACAAAATTGCTGAACATGAAGATAGTCATAGCTTAATGGGAGACAGCCAACATGGCTTTAGACAAGGAAGATCTTCTTACTAATCTGTTATGTTTTTTGAAGGTGTGAATAAACAGGTAGACAAAAGGTGAGTCGGTTGATATTGTGTATCTGGACTTTCAGAAAGCCTTTGACAAGGTCCCTCATCAGAGACTTATGGCAAAACTAAATAGTCATGGGATAGGAGGCAGTGTACTATTGTGGATCCGAAACTGGTTAAAAGATAGAAAGCAGAGGGTAGGGCTAAATGGCCAATTTTCCCAATGGAGAAAGGTGAATAGTGGTGTACCCCCAGGGATCTGTGCTGGGTCCGCTGCTTTTTGACATATTCATAAATGACCTGGAAAAGGGAATACCGAGTGAGGTTATCAAATTTGCAGATCACACAAAACTAAAGTTGTTAAAATCCATGAGGATTGTGGAAAATTGCAAGAGGATCTTGATAAATTGGAAGACTGGGCAGCAAAATGACAGATGAAATTTAATGTGGACAAGTGCAAAGTTATGCACCTAGGGAAGAACAACCCAAACTATGGTTATACGATGCAAGGTTCCACATTAGGAACCACCACCCAGGAAAAAGATTTTAAGATTTTTTGGAGTGGAGGAGTGGCATAGTGGTTGGGGCAAGGTACTTCAGGCCGGAAGGTCGGGGGTTCAAATCCCACTAGAGGACAGCAACCTTGGGCCAGAAGGACTGGGGTTTCTAGTCCCACAGGTGCTCCTTGTGGTCTTGGGCAAGCCACTTAACCTTCCATAGCCCATGTTCCCTGTAAAATAGTTATCTCCAAGTTATAATGCCCTGTTCAATGTAATTTCAGTTTGTTCAATGTAAACCACACTGATGCAGAATAGCACGGTATATAAGAGAATGTAAATAAATTTAGGAGTTATTGTGGATAATATGTTAAAACCCTCTGCACAGTGTGCAGCGGCATCCAAGAGAGCAAATAGAATGCTAGGTATCATAAGGAAAGGAATGAAAAATAAAACAAAGGATATTATAATGCCTCTATATCGTTCCATGGTGCGACCGTACCTTGAATATTCTGTGCAATTCTGGTCACCGTATCTTAAAAAGGATATAGCATTATTAGAAAAGGTTCAGAGAAGAGCCACCAGAATGGTAAAGGGGATGGAAGGATACTCCTATGAAGAAAGGCTAAAAAGGTTAGGGCTCTTTAACCTGGAAAAGAGACGGCTGAGGGGAGATATGATAGAAGTCTATAAATTAATGAACGGAGTGGAACGGGTAAACGTAGATCGATTGTTTTCGTTATCAGAATATATAAAGACTAGGGGACATGCAATGAAGCTTCAGGGTAAATTATTTAAGACTAATAAGAGAAAATATTTTTTCACTCAACGTGAAATCAAACTCTGGAATTTGTTACCGGAGGATGTAGTAAAGGCTGTTAGTGTAGCTGGGTTTAAAAAAGGTTTGAACAAGTTCCTGGAGGAAAGGTCCATAAACCATTATTAAAAACGGACCCAGGATATCGATGCTTGACCCAGTACAAGCATTGTGGAACCTGTGTCTTTTGGGGAAAGTGCTAGGTACGTATGACCTAGATTGGCCACTGCTGGAAACAGGATACTGGGCTTGATGGACCTTGGTCTGACCCAGTATGGCATATCTGACGTTCTTATGGTGTTATGACTGGGAGGGTTAGGGGTAGAGAGTGGATGTTAACTGCACTGTAGTCAGCATGGGGAAAATTAATGGATACTTAAGGGCTCATTCCATCCCGGACGTCCAGCCTCTCTGTACATCCAGTCTGAGCCGGACGTACAGATGGGCTCGCGATTCTGATCCCGCCGGACACGTCTATCAGTCATGTACATGCAGGTCGGGACTGCGATTCAGTGTGGCCTGCATTTACATGAAAACCCCGACTCAGTCAGGGCTTTTAAGTGGAGCCGCCATGCCATGGCGTCCGTTTGCCATGGCACTGCAGCTCTATTTAAAAGCCGCGATGCCGGCTGCCATAAAAAGAGGCTAATTCCCTGCAGTCCGACCCCTGAGCTGGCCTCCTAAAGCCAGGGTTGCCGGCCCTGGACATACGGGGTCCAACAATCAGCCCTCTACATCCAGGGCCAGTGACCACCTACCGCCCACCCAGACTCTGCCCCCAAGCCGCCCTTTTCCCCTGTCTAACTTCCCTGCACAACCGCTATTCGAGGCACAGAATAACCCCCCTTATTGTCTACAGTAATTTGAAATGACACAAGGAGATATCAGCGACATTTCTTGCGTTCTTATGTAAACTTTTCCGAATGAAACAACCCCCCCAAAAAACAATTTCTTGTTTTCTCTTTTCTGTCAATTTATGTATGCTGTTTGCAAATAGTGTGCACTAAGAAAAACAAAGCGAAAATGAGGCAAAACTAGATAAATTGAAAAATGGCAGATAACAAATGGAAGCAGGTGGGTGTGTTTACTCCAGTCTAAGGGTTTACACTTAACATGCATTTGGAGCCAAAAATAATGTGTGTTAAGTGCAACAGCCCTGAGCTATCTGTTGGGGGTGTACCCAGCATGTCCTGCTACATTTACCTCACTGAAAGTACCTCCGACACTAAACACTGCATTTGCAATTAACGCAGTTGCTCTTAGCATCCATCGAAGTGGTATTAAGTGCACTTGCACTAATTGGAACATAGATAATGTGTGCATTAATTTTCCCTATGCTGCTACTACTACTACTGAGCATTTGTATAGCGCTACAAAACGTACACAGCGCTGCACAGACACACGTAAAAGATGGTTTCTGCTTATCAGAGTTTACAGTCTAGTCAAGACAGACAACACAGTAATTGTAGACATGGGATATATCTAGGGGGACTGGTAAGGAAACAAAAAGGAGGCCAGATGAGTCAAGATCCGAAAGCGGCAGCAAAGAGGCGAGTTTTCAGTCTGTATTTGAAAAGGGCCTTGAAGACACCTGATGTTTAGACTCAGGTAATTTGTTCCAGGCATAAGGAGCAACAAGGTGAAAGGAGTGAAGTCTGGAGTTAGCAATAGAAAGAAGGGTACAGCATTTTGTTAGAAGAGCGGAGTTCCCGAGGAGGGGAGTAGGGAGAGATAAGAGAGGAAAGGTAGTGAGGAGCTGCAGAGTGAATGCACTAAGTCAGCAGGAGAAACATGAACTGGATGCAGAAATGGATAGGGAGCCAATGAAGTGACCTGAGAGGAGGGGTAGTATGGACATGAAGAGGCTGGCGGAAGATTAGCTGCGCAGCAGAGTGTTGAACAGATTGAAGGGGAGATAGATGATTCAGAGGGAGACCAGCAAGGAGTAGGTTACAATAGTCTAGATGGGAGGTGACTAAAGAGTGGATAAGCGTCTTCTTAGTGGGTTCAGAAAGGAATGAGTGGATTTTGGTGATGCTACAGAGAAAGAAATGGCAGGTTTTAGTTATCAGATGTGTGTGGAGAAGGGAGAAAGAGAGGAATCAAAGACTATCTCAAGATTGTGAGCTGAGGAGACAGGGAGGAGTGGAGAGTTATCCACAGAGACTGATAAAGGAGGAAGGGGAAAGGAGGGTTTAGGGGGGAAAATTAGCAGCTCAGTTTTGGCCATGTTCAACTTCAAGTGGCGATAAGACATCCAAGTGGCAATGTCAGAAAGGCAGGCAGAGATCTGGGTCTGGATTGCCGGAGAGATTTCAGGTGTAGAGAGGTAGATCTGGGAATCATCGGCATAAAGATGGTACTGAAAGCCATGGGAAGAGAAGAGCGCACCGAGGGACTGGGTATAGAGAGAGAGAAAAGGAGTGTGCCCAAGACAGATCCTTGGGGTACACCAACTGAGAGTGGGATAGCACCAGCTACATTAAAGGCTATTTTCCCCAGGATAATGTAACCTTTAAGGCAAACAGCTAAGCATAATGTGCAGTCAATACCCACTCTCCACCTCTAACGTGCCCAGTCCACAACCCATTGAGTGCTAAGCAGTTAGCATGGGAACTTCACAGCACTGGCTGTTTTTAGAGCATGGTAGCAGTTACCACAGTACCGCACTAACCACCAAACGGGAACTAATCCCCACAGTACACATTAGTGCACTTTATTTAAGATACCCCAAAATGAGAAATGAGATGGAATTTTTTTGCATGCCTACTCCTATCTATGTAGATTCACACGTAAGATTCTTTTTTTTATTGTGGTTTTTATATAAAACAGCCTTTCAGATGTTGGTGCCATCATGACAGAGGCTCCACATAGCCAAAAGACTATATGGGTCATGAAATAATAAAGGTGCCAAGGTATTGTGTGATTTTTGATTTTGATATACTTGTTGTTTGATAGAAGTGATCTCAATGAATAGTTCAAGATAATATGGAGGATTAACAGAAGTACCGATACCAACCCCCTGAGGAAACCCAAAGGCCGTGAAACACGACATGGTACCAACTGAAGGCGTCGGGGACTGAACATCATAATGGGATATTTTCCCAAAAGATGATAACAACTTTGATGAACTTTTGAGACACGGGTAGAGAAACCCTTCCAAAGATAAGTCTTGCTTCAGTGCATATCCAGAGTGAATTGTTACAAACCATAGGAGTGAAATGCTATTGAATTGAAATACTTTAATTAAGATATTAACAAAACAACATGAGAACTAAGGTCATTGATGCATAAACGGGCACAAGTCCAGGGCACAGCCTGAGTGATAGTGCCGATTTCAGTCCGAGACCTTTTAGTTCTTATATAATTGATTATAACAGGGTGACTAGTCGAGTAAATACAGGTGTAAAGTTATAGATATTACACGAGCCATTGTCCAAGAATTTTTTGAGGGACATACATACATCAGAGGTATCGATTAACCCTCAATAATAAGACCAATATATACAATTGTGTGATTTTTGGCAACGGTCACCCTAAAACTTTTCTTAAAGAGGTTTATTTGGTTTTCTCTGGGTATGCCTAGCTTCTGTACTATAACACATGGTATGATCATTTTTCATCCCTGAAGTTGATAACTATCTGCTAGAAATTCTTTTCAATCCCAAATCTGGGTGCATTGGGTCCTAGGACAGTATCGTGGAACATAAGGAGTATTTTGTTAAAGTGTGCTAAGCAGTTAGCGCGGATTACAGTACCGTGACTCGCGGTACCAGCACAGTTGACATTGTCTGATTTCCACACTAAGTGTGCTTGGTGCATTAGGTAGTAGGTGGGCGGGTTAAGGGTGAAGAGTGGGCAGGGTGTTTTTAGAGCATGGCAGCACTTAACGGCAAGGCCTGCTGTTAACGCAGGTGCACCTATTGCCATCTTTATACATGGAGATAAATGCACCCATGCTATTTTTATGCTGCATTATGATAAGGTGCACTGCATCAACTGCTGATAACATGCTTTCCACCCCCTCTCCCGGCAGTTAGCAAGGTGGCATTGCACTAACGCACTATGGTTTTGCATGCTGTGCAACAGCATAATGCCCTTGAGTAAAAGAGCTTCATAATGTTTTGTTTGTGGTTTCTTCAATGTCTAGCCTTAGTAAAGCTTAGTAGTTGGTATGGAAGGGCAGACTGGATAGGCCGGATGGTCTCTCTCTCTTTCTTAGAGGGCTATTCTCAGTAGCTAGCAGTTGCTAAAGGCTATTTTACCCAATATAATCTAACTTCCAAGGCAAATGGCCTTCTTGCCGCACAGACATGCTGGCAAACAGCTATTTAAACTAATGTAGCTGGTGACTGCTGTGTAGCCGGAATACAGGTGTGTGGGTTCTTTTCTCTACTAAGTCAAAATTTGTAGAAATGGACCTTTGATGAGATAAAGATGGGGACAGTTGACTTTACTGTTCACCACTTAGTTCTCTTTGGGGTATAGATTGGTTTGTAAAATTGAATTCTTCAGTTAAATGTAATTAATATTTTTACTAGACAAGCAGCTTCCCAGACTCACAAGGGGCGCATATTCAAAAGGATTTAGCTAAGAAGCTAAAATGAAGTCACTGCAATATTCAGCGGCACTAATCAATATCCACACAGACTGCTGAAAAAATGCCCAACTGGGCAGTCTGTGGAAGAATGGAGGTGGTGACAGTGAATGACCATCCTAACTTTAACCACTTTGTGTTATCCAGTTAGTGTCTGCCACCACTTTAATAAAAGCCAGATATCCAGAGCCAGAACAGCCAGTTCACTGGACAGCCAGCCACATTGCTATGCAAATAGTGAAAACTGCTTAAAGTTAAGACAGCTATTGAGATGACTTAACTTTAACTGGTTAAGGTCTCCGATTAGTGGCTGAATAACAATGCCCAGTCTGCCAAACAGACCACTCTGGTTTTAACCAGGCATTTTTTAACGGAGTCTATTCCTCATTATCTGGATAGTGTCATCAGACTCAGCATGTTTCATCTGGTTAGCAGATCTGCTGACTAAAACACTTTGAATATCTGTTCTTACTTATCTGATGCCTTCTAGACACATTATTCAAACTGGGATAGGAGAATAGCTACCAGTTTTGACGAGTTCATTTTGACATTTGTGTTCTGGATAGGATGGAAAATACATAAATCAGGAGAGAGATAGATCACTGTAGAAAGACATGATGCTTGGCCAGGTAGGAGGTCACTGTAAGAGAGGAAGGCCATCAATGAGATGGATTGATACAACAGCAGCAGCTATGGATACCACTCTATCAACGATGAGCTGCTTGGCTGAGGACCAAGCATAGTTTAGGTCAACTATCCAGAGGGCTGCCAGGAGTGGACACTGACCCGATGGCACTTAACATAATGAAAATATCTATCTAGGGTGGAAATTTAATTCACCATGTGACTATGAGGATCAAATAGAACTGCATGCAATAAGGATATTCAGAATGAATTACTTGAGAAGGAGGTACAGTAAGAAGACTAAACTATGTTTCTATATTTGACATCTGAAAAAAGCATCTGTCCTGTTTCACTGTCTCGTATCACATCAACTTTTCATTATTTTTTAGTAAGTCAAAGGTCTCTTAACCTGTAAGGAATTCAGTTTTTTCTGAGACCACATTAGCTACCGGAGCACGACATAAGATAAAGAATTCAAGAAATTTCCTTCTCACTGCTACATTTATATTTATTATATTCAAGCAAATGTTGCTAAAACATCTCTTTATCTTCTCTTCTGAAGAAAATATATTTTTGCTACCCTTTTATGCTGTGGCTTGTAACGGGGAGACAGACTTCACCTTGGGAATTTGCTGTTCAGTGGCGATAAAGTGCATTGGCTTTTCCTTGAATCAAAAGGTTCTCCAACCAAGAGACGCATTACTTGTCTCTCATCATTATCCAAAACATTACAATGAAAGCGTGACTTTTAATTTAAAATTTTTAGAAGCAAAAATGCTCTCTGCAGATAATCAACTTTCCTAGTAGACACAAAAGTATGTCAGATACTAAAATTGAGTTGGGACTGAGAGGGCCACCTAGTCGTTCATAATGAGTTCAGCAGCTGATCTGGCTTTGCTGATTATCTCAAACACGGAAACAGAAGAGCATCTGTAGTTTATGAGGCTTAACCTGATTAAACCCAGTGGAACAATTGAATAAAAAGACCCTCAAGTGTTACAGCTGCAAAAGTTGCAAAAACAGTTTTCAAAAAGCATAGCATAACAAGCAATTCAGCCTTAAGTAACTCCCAACAGTGCATATAGGGGCATTTTTACCAAAGCACGCTAATGGTTAGTGTGGGGTTTATTGTGCTAAGCGTGCTAAAGTAACCGGTGCTTTGTGCTAAGAATCCCAGCATAGTGAAAATTCCATGATAACTGCGTAACACATGATTAGGTAGACGTAGCCATGGAGTGGAGTGGCCTAGTGGTTGGGGCAAGGTACTTCAGGCTGGAGGGTCGGGGGTTCAAATCCCACTAGAGGACAGTAACCTTGGGCTGGAAGGACTGGGGTTTCTAGTCCCACAGATGCTCCTTGTTCCCTGTAAAATAGTTATCTCCAAGTTATAATGCCCTGTTCAATGTAATTTCAGTTTGTTCAATGTAAACCGCCTTGATATCATGAAAGGCGGTATATAAGAAATGTTAAATAAATAAAAAAAATAAAATAAATAAATTGTCTGCACATTGCCTTTAGTGTGGGGTAATTAACACGCACTAAGAATCAATGCTGTGTTTGGTGCAGGTGCACTCACTGACACGTCAATGGGTAGCAGTAAATGCACCCGTATACTACTACTGAACATTTGTCTAGCTCTACAAGACGTACGCACTTGATGTTTTAGCATGCTGGGGTACCTCTTACCACGCTAACTGCTGGAGAACATGCTGGACATGACCCCGAGAGTTAGCACTAATCTTTCACCTCTAACATGCACTAACCCAGTGCCCTTTAATAAACCTGCCCCATGGAGTTCTTTCCTTTGGGTTGAATCAGTGTTTCCCAGCCCTGTCCTGGAAATACCCTTAGCCAGTTAGTTTTTAAGGATTATCTCAATGCATATACATGAGAGAGATCTGTAAACCCTGGATACTTCATGCATATTAATTGAGGTAATCCTGAAAAACCTCACTGGTTAGGTATACCTCCAGGACAGGATTGAGAAACATTGGGTTAAAACAGTCATCTGAATTGCATCACTGAAAACTCAGTCGGGCATTTTCACAGGAAGCAACAAAGAAACTGAAAATCATCTCTGTATTGTCGCAAGCACCACTCTCCTCTAACATAAGACAAATTAATAATATTCTCCCAGAAACCCATTATATACCTTATAACATGCTATTTCCATATGCATATATATAAAAATATACTGACAGAAAGGCCACCAATAAAAAAGGCACTAATAGTAGAAATTTATAAGAATTACAAAATTTGTCGGAGCGCTGAAGGAATGAAGAGAAAAGGCTTCAATTCACAAAATGTCACGCTCCGTTTTACTCGTTTTTATTTTTGTTTTTTCGTTTGAACATAAAATCAGTACTTATCTGAATGAGATGCAGCAAACGTGGTAAAGAAGTCCCAAAGCGATGTGGCACGTTTCGAGTCCAAAACATTGAGACAACTCTGCCTCAGGCTTTACAATGAGAACAGTCCACAAAAAAAGCATCGGTTGATCAGGATGGAGAATAGCGTCTTAGAAAATAATGAGCATTTATTCTTTTCTAAGGCGCTGTTCTCCATTCTGATCAACCAATGCTTTTTTGTGGACTGTTCCCGTTGTAAAGCCTGAGGCAGTACAGAAACAGCTGAATCCCAAAATGTGGATATTCCAAGTCTCCTAGAAATTCCAAATCCCAATGCAAACCATGTGACCAGGATGCGTTTCATTCCCACAGGGGCTTCATCAGGGGGTCTTTAAACATTATGAAGAGGAGATTAAGAAAAAAGACAAATCTTTTAGATGCCCCCATCTTAAACTGAAAGGAAAAGCAAGTCCGAATCCCATTCTATTTATCTGCTGGGGTAAGCAGTAACTTTCTTCAGGTGTATCTTGGTGTTTTTTGGACTTTTCTTCCAGAAATTTCTCCAAATCCTTTTAAAGTCAGTTACACTAACTGCTTATACCACATCCTCCAGCAATGAGTTCCAAACCTTCACTATGTGTTGTTTTAAATGTACCACTTTGTAACTTCATGACAAGTCCTCTGGTCTTTGTACTTTTTGAAAGAGTAAACAATTGATTTGCATTTATCTGTTCCACTCCATTCAGGATTTTATAGACCTCTATCCTATCTCCCCTCAGCTGTCTCTTCTCCAAGCTGCAGAGTCAAGGAACCCAATTCCAAAGCATGTACATCCAGCCCGTGGGCACGTCCAAAGCAAAAAAAAACTGGCCTGATTTAAATGCGATTCTGCAGCCATGGGGATAGACGCACCCGCAATTTCGGAAATGGAGAAATAGATGTTGCTTCAGTGGAGCACAAACAAAGCACTATGGAGCACAAGACACAACTATACACAGCAAACTGCTTTGTAGGTCCCTGCGCTCACCATATTCTGAAATGGCTGTTTTAGATCCCGCCCATCTCTGCTATATACCCGTGAACAGTCACACTTCCCTGAAAACGTGCATCTCCCAAGCTGCTCCTCTCACTGTCAGTGTTGTGCTGATGCAAATTACACATGAATACTAATGATACATAAATGTTGATGCAAACTAGACTATATATACCACCAGTCCGTTGCATGCCCAGAGCACTGCAAAGTAATCTCGGTGCACTCTAAGATAGTATAAAAGCAGGTAGAAAGTGATATGTTTGTCATGACATACCTCGCATCACAACATACATGGCAGTAGAAGAACTCCTTAGTTATGCTTCCATTAGTCATCCCTGAAAACAGTCTGTACAATGCTAAGTATGGACCAGAGAAACATCAGAAGAGGTTCTCCATAGTGAAGTCAAAACATATCCCTGTCACTAGTAAGGGACTCTCAGAATAAGAGCATTCAACAGTGCAAACAGCACTAAGACATGTCCAAAGGCTGGTGATGCTGCGGTCATCCCTAAGGTCCAAGTACTGGCCAGGCAATCATGCCCCCTAGATTTGCGGTTGAGCACAATAGATCCTCCCGTGCAACACCCACACCCACACACCCCTGCCAAAACCATGCCCTACACCTATAATCTGCTGTGAAGACAATGTCATGGCATCTCAGGACACCACATCTGATCTGCATTTCTCAGTCAAACACAATTCTGCTCCATACTGCCTCACATACCATCCCTACATCTACATTCCCATTTTGCTGAACACTGGGATTGTTAGGGAAGCTAACAAACAGCAAATGTCAGCATAGCCAGAATAAAGACGATTGCAATGCTTTATATTTTTGCAGGGGTGGTTTTTTTTATTGTTCCTTAACCTTTCAAATGTCCCTCACATGTGCATTATATTTTTTAGAACTGCATCTTGTGCCCTCCCAGACAGCAGACACACCAGTTCAATACAGAAGTGTCTCAGTCATTCATCTCTGTGGGACGCATGAAAGATCAGAGCAGACATTTTTCTAAGCCATTGCCTTATTCCACGTTGCCGCTGATATAACGTAGGTGTCCGAGGGAAAAACCCAGGACATACACTTGCTACATCTCTGCAGTTTTCCACACCCCCATTCCACCCCCTCCCACCCACATTCTGAGATCCCCACGCTAGCGCTGTGTACTTGCAGGGCCGCATGGTTCTGGAATATGTTCTAGACATTTTAGTGAGAAAACCATCTATTCTGCACGTCTAACCGACTTATTTGTTAGCACCTCTAGCCTTTCCTTATAGGAGTCGTTCTACCTTCTTTATCATTTTGGACACCCTTCTCTGTTCCTTTTCTAATTTAACTATATCTTTTTTGAGATTCATTGGCCAGAATGCCACACAATACTCAAGGTGCAATCACACCACAGCAACACAGAATCATTATAATATTTTCTGCTTTATTCTCTATTCCTTTTTCCTTACTTTTTTTGGCTGTTACCACGCATTGGGCAGAAGATGCAAATACGAGAGATGACAAGATTAACTAACAGCCAAAAGCATCAAGGAAAAATACCTCCTGATGTTCCAATAGCTGGATAAGTGCTCCTTGCTGCGATATTCACCAGCACCACCACATGGACAGTGCCACTGACTATCTCACAGACCATCTTGGCCTTAGCCAGATGGTGCTGGGGTGTTACATGGATGGAGCGAGGGCAGGAGGCAGAGATTAGCCCTATATCAGTGATATATGGATAACCATCTAAATTGTCCTACCTCGATGGGGCATTCATATAGTGGAGCTCATTATCACCTCTGTATGGACCCTTGTAGCCCCACACACGTTATCTGGATATGCAGCATCAGCCATTATCTGGATATCAGCGCTTAATATCCAGATTATTTTTTGCCGCAACAGCTGTTTAAAAAAAAACTACCCATGCGATGGCTGGATATTGCCCTGGGACATTTTATGACGTCTTTATGCTCCCATTTAGTCTCATTCTCCTTGTCTCGCATATTTGTGCGCGCTGGGAAACTGTCAAACCACCTTGCTCCTTAAGCATCAACCTTCAGTAATATCTAGACCAGCAGGATACAACATTTCTGAAATGCTCATCATCGTAACATGTGGCGTCCCAGAAACTGGTTTCACTTCAATGAAGACCGGGAAATGAGCAGAGGAAGAGCTAGCAAAGGGAAAAGCTTAAAAAGGTGCAAAGTATTTTCAAGAATTAGTAATTAATAGGGCAGAATACTGAAGAATTGCATGACAGTTAAATTGGATTTTGCTAAAATATTATATCCAATAATGTTTACATGCGTAGGATGGATGGAGTTCTGCAGGGTCATTAGTGCCGAATTGAAATATAGCCCTTAGGAGTATTTTGTTCTCATGTTTATGTGGTTTAATGATGAATCCCTCCAAGAAGCCAGTGAAGCTGACAAACATGAGGGGGTGGTTCACAAGCGAACTTTAAGCTCTGTATTGAGCGTCTACACATATAAATCAGTTCCTTTCATATACAGAGGGGGTTATGTTTAAAATTGCAAATAAAAGACTTCCATGTGGAAAATGGAGCATTTACACAGAGAAGGGAATCTGTATGTAAATGGCAACTTTATAGAGGGCTAAATTTACACACAGATGTTAATACAAAGAAATTGCTGGGGCATTCCTGGGACATGGCCTGGATGGGTCAAAAATCTCCATGTATGTGCCACCTTTCATATAGGGAATGCACGTGTATGAGCAACACTGTCCATATCAGGATTTAGAGCTTCTCCCTGGCACCTGGAGGTTTTAAAATAGTGCCTTTTTGGCCAGCTCCTTCCAGGAGGGATTAAGGGGGGCTATTACAACAGAGAGCAGGAGCGAGGGAACCCCTCCTGCTCTCCATCACAAGGCCAATCGGGGCCCGACGCGGGAGTTTTAAAAAGCAGCGCCTCCCAGCACGCCTGTGCCTGATATACAACAAATGAATCAACTCTCCGTTTCTTCACATAAACCAAAGTTTAACAGCAAGGTTTACGGTGGATATCATCATGGTAGTGGGATTTAAGTGACCTAAGGACCTTGAGCATTCGAGCTCTGCCAGTACTCCACCACTCAGCTTTTAAATAACAAACAGAGTAACCAACGAACCCAATTTACTCTCAAGCAAACAGAGGAACCTCACCAATACAGATTCAAGGACACAACACACACGTCTAATCATAAGAGGTATGATGATCAACAAACACCTTTGGCTAACAATTGAGCGAACTGTAAATGTATTACAGCACCTAGAACAAATATTCTAATCCTACATATTACAGCCATGAATGATTAACACCACTGTCTTGTAAACAATTAAATATATCTCCACTCATCTATGCATCCTCAAAAAGAAAAATCTCTTATAAATACCAATAAAAACCTGTTGAAAATAAATAGCAACAACGTAAAGAGACCAATCTTTATGAACAAAATTGCATTCATAAACGTTTGCAATAAAAAAAAAAAAGAAAGAAAAAAAAAAGAATAGAAAATGCAACCCCTATATCCAATCTTATCATTGGCCCTCTTAATATTACTGACTGATTATCTCAACCACTTCCCAAGCCCTATCTCCCTATGGATATCCTATACCAGTTATACACACATTCCACCGTCAAGACGTTGAAGCAAGAATTTATGACCCATTTATTAATAATACTGGAGTGCAAGCAACGCCTCATTCAGATCAAATTATGCGAACTGGAATTAACAAAAACCAGTCTCAACAAAAACACTCCCAACCTAAGATGTGCACTCATTAATCCACGATCTATTAGGAATAAAATACCACTCATAACCGACTTCATCACGGATAATAACTTAGACATCTTATTCATTACTGAGTCATGCTCGAGGCCGCGGGCCGGGTCCCGCGGCCGTCAGTAACCTGGGCCCGGGCCCGGCCTCGGCCTCCAGCGTGCTGGGTTGCTGGGGGGGGGGGGAGGGGGGAGGGGGAGGGTTTGAGAGGGAACGGCGAGCGCAGGCTTTTGAAATCGCTCCGTCATAACGTCGGAGCGATTTCATTGGCCGGCGGTCGGCGGGGGGGGGGCGGTGCTGTGCCGGCGAGGAGCCGCGTGGCCGTCCTTGTCTGGCCGCGGCTCCTCGGGAATCCGGACGTGTTCTTTCTTTCGGCGCGAGGGTCCGGTGAGTTGGGTGCGTTGGGGGGGGGGATTTTGGGGTCGCGGGGCAGGCGATCGCGTGGAGGGGGAGTGCTTCGAGGGGGGGGCTGTTACAAAAAAAAAAAAAAAAACGCAAACAAAAAATACACTGCACTACACTACAAGTACTGCAAGCTACAGGCTAAAGCCAGTATAGGTACCAGGGGGTGGGGTGGCATTGGGTAGGGCAGCCCTATCATGGCTGGCTCCAGCGGAGCTAGGAGGTCGTCGGGGGCTCGGGCTGGGGGTACTCCGCGGGGATCCCGCGGGGCGGGGTGGGAGGGGCGCCCGGCGCCGGTGCGGTTCGCGGATTTGCGGGGGGGGTCAGTCGGACGGCGGCTACGCGGCCGGGTGGGGCCGGGAAGCGGGGGGCTCCCCCTGCCTCTGCAGGTGGTATTCATGCTCCTGGGGAGGTGAGGAGCCCCCTGGGGGTGGGCGCAGGCCCAGGAACGGGGGAGGTGGATGGGCTGTCGGGGGGGAGGGGGGCGGAAGGGGGGGTGGTTGCGGCGAGCTTGTCTCACGGGGGTGTTGGTGATGGGGTGGATGGTACAGGAGGGGGGGGGGCCTGGGTGGGGGCAGGCAGTGGCTGGGGCTTATGGGCCCCTTTCTATGGGTTGGGGGGGGCCGGTTTGCAAGGGGGAGGGTGGCCGGCTTGGTCCCCGGTACCTGGGCAAGCTCCGGCCTGGGGGGCGGGCTGGGGGGGGAACCATTGGGGTGCCGGGCTTCCGGCTGTTGGGCAATCCCCCTGGGGGGCAGCAGACTGGGCGGCTGGGGGGTTAGGGTCCTCTGGCGGGGCGCAGGGACGGGGTGTTGGGTGGGGGATGGGGCCGTATAGGTGGGCGCCTCCGGGGATGGGATTTCCGCCTTCCCCGGGTGCTGGCTCCCCGTGTGTTGGCTCTCCTCTCTCGTTGCAGGTGTCGGGGTCTGCTCCGGTGCCTCCGAATGGGTCCTCAGCGGCGGCTGTCGGAACCACGGTGCTGTCTTCGACCGCTGGCCAGCTGGGCCAGTCTTCGGTGGAGCAGACGGAGTCCACTTCGGAGGCGCAGGCGACGGCGGCGCAGTTGACAGCAGGTGAGTGCTCGGGGGTTGCGGTGGGGGGCGGTGGGGTGGTGGTGGGGCCGAGCGAGTGTGCTCCGCCGGCACGAAAAGCCAAGGCGAAGCGGAAGCACCGACGGCGTCGGCGGAGGAGCATGTCGTCGTCCTCTTCGTCGTCCGGGTCCTCAACCTCTTCCTCGGCCGACTCCACGGTTGTCCCGCAGGTGGGGGCGGGGTCCGAGGGGGCGGGGTCCGCGGTGGTCCGTTGCGCGGAATTGTGGGAGAGTGTTCCGCGTAAGTTGCGGAGGCGGATCGTAAAGCGGCGTTACCTGGATATTTTCCGGTTGTTGGAGGGGAGAAAACGTTCAGGGGAGAGCCGCAAGAAGCGTAAAGAGGATGAGAAAGCGGGGAGGGTACGGAAGGTGTCCCGGAACACGTTGAATTGGACGCGGGCGTTTTTTGCGGCTGGCGAGTGTATGGGGACATGGGGACCCGACTTGTTACGGCGAGCTTCTGGCTTACGCTGATGCCATCTTGTCGGCTTCTCAGGTGCACGAAGGTTGGGCCTGGCTCAACTATGATGAGGAGTTCCGCGACAGGATGGAGGAGAACAGGCAGTTGACGTGGGGAATGAAGGATATCAACCTTTGGCTCACGCAAATGTCCGCAAAAAGGGGCGGTGCGGGGGGGGGGTACGGGTACGGGTAAGGCGGTCGGTAGGGACGGCTGCTCCGCTCGGCCAGCGGCCCTTTCGATCAGTGGGCCCGGGGCCCGAGACGAGCAGAACGGGAGCGAGCGGGCCTGGCGGGGACCTGTGCTGGCGCTTCAATAAAACGTCCTGCCCCTTCCCGGACTGTAAGTTCCGGCACGCCTGTTCGCTTTGCGGCGCCGGTCACTCGGCCGTCAAGTGCAGCCGCCGAGCGGTGCCTGGGACGGCTGCGGCCAGTAAGTGACGGGAATGCAGAGGGGCTAGCGCCTACCCCCATTAAGAGGCGGGCGCTGCAGCCGTGGCTGGAGCTTTACGCGGCTACCAGACATGGCAGGGCGGGGTCGATGTTATGGGCGGGGTTTTCCGAGGGCTTTCGTATCCCCGTGCGGGGGGCGGTTCAGGGGTTGGAACGGGGGAATGCGGTATCGGTGGGGCGGTTGGGGGAGGTGGCCCGGGGAAAGATTGCGGCGGAGCGTGCTCTAGGCAGAGTGGCTGGGCCGTTTGAACGGCCTCCCTTCTCGCCTTTTATCGTATCGCCGCTGGGGGTCATCCCGAAGAAGGAGCCGGGGCGGTATCGGCTGATCCATAATCTTTCTTGCCCCCTCGGTGCTTCGGTGAACGACCATATCCCGCGTGAGCTGTGCTCGGTGCGATATGCGTCATTTGATGAGGCATTGGAGCTGGTGCGACAATGTGGAACAGGGGCCCTGTTGGCGAAGGTGGACATTGAGTCCGCCTTTCGTCTTCTGCCGGTGCACCCGTCCGCTTTCCCCTTGCTCGGATTTCGTTTTGACAATCAGTACTACTATGACAAATGCATGCCCATGGGCTGTGCGATTTCGTGTGCCTACTTTGAGGCCTTTAGCTCTTTCTTGCACTGGGTGCTGGTGCGGATGTCTGGGCGGCGGACTATAGTGCATTATCTTGATGACTTCTTGTTTGTCGGGCCGGCCCGGTCCGACGTGTGCGGATCGTTGCTGGGGCTTTTCCAAGGTTTGGCGGCGGATTTTGGCATCCCGTTGGCTGAGGGTAAGACGGTCGGACCGGTGACTCGTATCTCCTTTCTGGGGATAGAGATTGATTCGATTGAGTTTGTGGTCCGGTTGCCTGCGGATAAGATAGAGCGGCTGCGGCGCTTGGTGGCGGCGGTCGGTTCCGCTGCAAAGGTGACTTTGACCGAGCTTCAAAGTTTAGTTGGGCACCTGAATTTTGCATGTCGGGTCATTGCTATGGGGCGGCCCTTTGCGCGAAGATTATCTTTGGCGATGGCCGGGGTTCGATGTGGGCATCATCGCATCCGTGTCAATGCGGGGATGCGAGCCGATCTGCGCGTTTGGGATGCGTTTCTGGCAGACTACAATGGTTGCTCGTTGTTACAGTCCGGGGAGATTTCCAACCGGGATCTGGAATTGTTTTCAGATGCAGCCGGTGGTTCGGGCATGGGATTGTATTTCCAGGGCGCGTGGTGTGCGGTGCCTTGGCCCGCATCGTGGCTTTCGGGTGGTTTGACGCGCAACGTGATGTTCCTCGAATTATTTCCGATCGTGGTGGCTTTATGGCTGTGGCCGGAGCGGTTACGGGACAGGCGGGTTGTTTTCTGGTGTGATAATGCTGCAGTGGTGCAAGTCATTAATCGCCATTCTCCCAAGTGTCCACGGGTAGCAGCGTTGATGCGGGTGTTTGTGCTGGCTTGTCTTCGTCTTAATATCACGGCTCGGGCTCGTCATGTGCCGGGCGTTCAGAATGGGATTGCTGATGCTTTGTCTCGTTTCCAGTGGGAGCGGTTTCGGGAATTGGCGCCGGGGGCGGACGGGACCGCGGCGGTGGTGCCGGAGCACCTTTGGCAGCTTGGGACGCCGGAATGATCTCGTTGCTGCGTTCTTCCCTGGCTCCAGGTACGTGGAAAGCCTATCTGCGGGGGTATGCACGGGTTCGTGAGTTTCTGTGGGGAAGGGGCTGGAGGGGTGGCAGCGTCGGGGACCTTCTGGCAGGGTCTTTCATAGTCTGGGCGAAGGAGTCTGGTTGGTCCCGGTCAGCGGCACGGGCGGCCTTGGTCGGTTTCTCCTTCTTTTGCAGGGTGGCGGGTTGGGGCAATCCGGGCACTTCGTACTTAGTGAAGCGGCTCTTAGCCGGTTGGGCTCGAGTGCAGCCCCCTGCATCGGATTGGCGTCGTCCCGTGTCGCATGACTTGCTGCTGCGTATTTGGGGTGTCTTGCCCGAGGTTGCGGCTTCTGTGTCGGAGGCCGTCCTGTTCCGGGCGCTGTTTGTCACAGCATTCTTTGGGGCCTTTCGAGTTAGCGAACTGGTCCCCCAGGCGGGTGGGCGGGGGGGTCGGGGAGGGTTGCAGGAGCACCAGGTGGACCTGCAGGGGCAGTTGGTTCGGATATTTCTGGATCGCTCGAAAACTGACCCCCAGGGGCGGGGGCGGTGGGTGCTGTTGCGGGCCATCCCTGGTCTGGAATCTTGTCCGGTGCAGAACTTGTTGATGTACCGGCGTCAGCGTCGGGTGGGGGCTGGCTGTTTCTTTTGTCATGAGGACGGTTCTGCCGTCACCCAGTTTCAATTCACTGCGGTCTTCCGCATGGCCTTGAGGCGGTTGGGCGTCGACGAGCGCGGGTACGCTTCTCATTCCTTTCGGATTGGTGCGGCGACCAGTGCTGCGGCCGCAGGCCTCGGGGGTGAGGTGATTCAACGCATCGGGCGTTGGAGCTCCAGGGCTTACACGGGTTATGTGCGCCCTGAACAGTTGTGAGCTGCTGGGGCGTCGGGGGGGGGGGTGTGGGGGGGGGTATTAATGCTGTGTTTCTTTTCCAGGTGTTCAGTCAAGCGTGCCGACCGGGAGTGCTGCACGGGGCCCGCCAGGAGTATGGTGGCTTCTGGGACATTCCTTCGTCTATTGGGTGGAACGCAGAGCATCAACCCGTCCGCTGGGTCTACACCTGGGCTTGGAGTCCTGTAATTTCCGGCTGGTGTGGCTCGGCCAGCGGGGCATGCGTTGGTGGCAGCTACTTCCAGTGGTTCGAGAGCACGCGGAGAGGCGGCGGCTGCCGTTGGGACTTCTGATACACCTAGGAGGCAATGATCTTTCCGGTTGGACGTGCCGGCAACTTATTCGTGCTGTACAACGGGATCTGCGGGCGATGCAGGAGCAGTGGCCGGGCTTGGCGATTGTGTGGTCGGACATCATCTCGCGGCCGGCCTGCTTGTCGCAGCGGCGGTGGTCGAGAGGGCTGGCCAAGGTCAACAGGCAGATCGGCCGGTGGTTGCAGCAGGCTGGCGGGTGGCAGGTCCAGCACCCTTGGGCGGACCCCCGGTGCGCTGGACTGTATCGTACTGACGGGGTACACTTGTCCCCGGTTGGCCAGGACTTATTGCTCAATGATTGGCAAGAAGCTTTGGAACTGATTGGTCGCAGCTTTATGGGGGGGGCGGTGCGAGGATAGTTTATACCTCGCACCGGTGGCGGGGTACAGAGTCTGCGCTCGCAGGAGCGGTGCAGGCTTGACCTGGTTATGAGCAGTGGGGGGCGAAATGCTCCTTGGGGGTGGGGCGAGACAGCCCGGTTGGGGGTCTCGACCCGGTAGTGGGGGGGTGGGAGCCGGCCTTTGCTACTAGGATGGCGAGGCAGGCGGCGGGGTTTGGGGGGGAGGAGGATGCTCCGCCTTGCTACTAAGATGGCGGGTGGGGGGGCATCCTCCGGTAAAGGGGTGCGGGGCTGGGTTATGTTTAATTGTTATTCAGGCCCTTTGGGCGGTTTACAAGTTGTAAATAAAGCTGCGACCAAAATGTGTGTACCATATACAGTTGTTTGTGATTTGTTGGGGGGGGGGGTGAGGTAATTGGTGGGGGGTGTATTGAGGTGGTCGGAGGCGAGGCGGGCTTCCGGGTTACCAGAGTTAATGCTCGCGGCCGCGGGCCGGGTCCCGCGGCCGTCAGTAACCTGGGCCCGGGCCCGGCCTCGGCCTCCAGCGTGCTGGGGTGCGGGGGGGGGGGGGGGGGGGGGGGGGTTGAGAGGGACCGGCGAGCGCAGGCTTTTGAAATCGCTCCGTCATAACGTCGGAGCGATTTCATTGGCCGGCGGTCGGCGGGGGGGGGCGGTGCTGTGCCGGCGAGGAGCCGCGTGGCCGTCCTTGTCTGGCCGCGGCTCCTCGGGAATCCGGACGTGTTCCCGCCCACCCGCCCCTTTTTGATGGGGGGTGGTGAGGTTGTCGCAGCTGGTGGGGGTGCGGGGTACAGAGTCTGCGCTCGCAGGAGCGGCGCAGGCTTGACCTGGTTATGAGCAGTGGGGGGCGAAATGCTCCTTGGGGGTGGGGCGAGACAGCCCGGTTGGGGGTCTCGACCCGGTAGTGGGGGGGTGGGAGCCGGCCTTTGCTACTAGGATGGCGAGGCAGGCGGCGGGGTTTGGGGGGGAGGAGGATGCTCCGCCTTGCTACTAAGATGGCGGGTGGGGGGGCATCCTCCGGTAAAGGGGTGCGGGGCTGGGTTATGTTTAATTGTTATTCAGGCCCTTTGGGCGGTTTACAAGTTGTAAATAAAGCTGCGACCAAAATGTTTGTACCAAATACAGTTGTTTGTGATTTGTTGGGGGGGGGGGGGTGAGGTACTTGTGGGGCTGTGTATTGAGGTGGTCGGAGGCGAGGAGGGCTTCCGGGTT
This sequence comes from Ichthyophis bannanicus, assembly GCA_033557465.1. NCBI lineage: Eukaryota > Metazoa > Chordata > Amphibia > Gymnophiona > Ichthyophiidae > Ichthyophis > Ichthyophis bannanicus. The sequence goes on along the minus strand of CM066050.1, from coordinate 32,733,708 downwards.
ACCAGAGTTAATGGTTAACAACAAATGACACAGTGTTAATCAACCAGCTAAAACCAGCAGGATATGATATCTTTAACCACCAAAGGCTAAAGAAAAGGGGAGGAGGAGTAACTATTATAGCAAAAAGGTAACTGCAACTATCAAAAGGTTCAACTGAAATTACCCAAAGCATGGACGCTTTCATAGTTTAAAACTCAAACCTGTTCATCTGCCTCATTTACAGACCTCCATCATCGAAAGGAGAAGATCTAGTCAACATCACAGATTACCTCTGTAGCAAAATCACCTCCAACAAATACACAATTGCTCTTGGAGACATCAACATGCCATCCACCACAACTCATCTAGCACAAGGTTTCACAGAAACAAATGGAAGCTTTGGGATTTAAGCAAATAGTACAAGAACCAACACACATTAAAGGAAACATCCTGGATCTCATATTTATCCCACAAGATCCACCAAGCATCACTACAGATCCCACAGATTCCTTGGTCGGACCACTACTTGATCCAATTTAAAATCCCACTCTTACCAAGTAAATCTAATACTAATCAAATCATTTTTCATAGAAGTTCCACAAATTTGACAAAGACCAATTCTTAAAGGAAGTTTTACCTTCGATTCAAATGGAAACCAAGGACACCAACATACTTATAGACAGATGGAACACAATGATAAAGCAAACAGCCACCTTACCCAATACAACTCCCAAGCCTCACACTGGAAAAAATGCAGTATGGTATTCAAAAGAACTACGCAAACTAAAAAGGACTCTTAGAAGAAACAAAAGGAAATGGAGAAAATCAAAGAGCTCTGCTGATAAAACAAGATATCTTAACAAATTAGAAGAATACAAAAGATTAATCAACAACCATAAAAGAGACTATCACACAAAACTAATACTGTCAGCCCTAAACAAACCTAGAGAAATGTTTGACATCATTAAATCTCTAACCTCCAATCAAAAAATGATAACTCCACACTCTCACCAGACGCCGACACCATGGCCTTATATTACAAAGCAAAAATGGGATTGGAAGCAAGTACTGATTGCCAATCTAAGACATCTATTCCTCCCATAAAATCAGACATGGAAAAAATTCACACTACTTACCGAAAGGCAGTTAGATGACATAATCAAAGCCTTAAACACATCAACCTCAGTATTAGACCCTTGCCCAGCACCATGAATTTGATTGACTCACAACCATCTTTCTCCACACATCCTGAATCGAATCAACTTTTCATTAGAACAAGGTCACATCTCAGCGGAACTAAAAAGCACACCAATTCGCCCAATCTTTAAAGGCAAGGATCTGGACAAATCTAAACCATGTTCATACAGGCCCATTTCAAGTCTGCCATTTATGACAAAAATCCTTGAAAAGGCTGCACAGATACAACTTCAAAATAATGTAGCCAGCTTCACTCCACTCGACCCTCAACAACACGGTTTCAGAATAGGACATGGAGTGGAAACCCTCCTCATGGCCTTAACAGATAAGCTCCTAAAGGGTATTGGAAAAGCTAATGTTGGATTCATATTAATATTCCTAAATATATCGGTGGCCTATGACTACATAACGCATGACTATCTAACACACAGATTGCAACAAATTGGCCTTAATGACAAAGTGTTATGATTTGAATCATATTTAACAAACCATAGCATTCAAGTAAAAATGGGCGACGACATATCAAACCCATTTTCTCAAAGAACAGGCATACCACAAGGATCAGCATTATCATCACTCCTTTTCAACTTATATATCCAACCTATCTGCAGTTTAATTAAGGACCACAACATATATTATCATCTATACGCTGATGATATTATGTTATACACCCAATTTAACACTAAACAACCATGCTTTCAAAAAAAAATAAAAAAAAATCAAGGAATGTCTCAATAGTACCATCACATGGTTGGCAGACCATAACCTCCAAATAAACCTCAAAAGAACAGAAATTCCAATAACAAAAGACTGCTCCTATACATCACCAGAATCAATAATGTTTAAAGAAACAAGTTTCAAAGTAAAAACAAAAAAGTGAGATATCTGGGAGTTAGCTTTGACCACCAGCTCTACATTAACAAGCACGTCAGCAATACAATAAGGGCCATATTCAACAAGCTAAAGATGTTGCAGCATCTAAGACCTCTCCTCTCCACAAGCGACTTCAAAACAACACTACAGGCTATGATCTTCCCGCATCTCAATTTTTGTAATGCCATTTTAATGGGTCTCCCAAAGAAAATCTGCAGATTACAACTAGCTCAAAATGCAGCAGCCAGAGTAATCTCTCAAGTACCAATCAAAGAACATATTTCACCAGTATTAATGAATCTTCACTGGCTTTCAATTGAGAGTAGAATAAAATATAAGGCCATTCACACTATATTTAAATCCATCCAAGATGAATCACCCACATATCTGAAAACTCTATCATCATTCACACTGGATAACAGACCAAGGAGAAGCATCAATAAAGACCTCCTTGTTGTTCCCACCGAATTCAGGAATTGCAAATCTTCAACTTCAAAAGAGAGCACTCTCTTTATATACACCACAATTATGGAATTCTCTTCCAGAAGACTTAAGAGCCACCAAGGACCCAGTAGCATTCCGTAAACAGTTAAAAACTCATTTGTTCAATGAACACTTTTGTGAATTAATTACTTAAAGAAAATTCCACAGAACAGCCAATGCTTATAACCTATCCTATCAATCATTTTCAAATCCCCCCTACATGACGATAAATATGAATTATATTCTTCCATAGAGCTAGCCGCTCACTTATAAACAATTACAAAAGCAAAACAATTATCCTAAGTTGTTTTTCCTATCCCCTACCCATCACAAGTTAACTATAATTCACGCTAAAATGTTCTTTTGTATTAGCCTATTTATCTTGTTAATAATGTTAACAATGTTATTGTTACCAGTTTATCTTGTTAATTACATCAACTCTGTTAAATGAAAGTGTTCCAGTTTTGAGTTCCTTGTAAACCGTTTTGATTCATGAAAGGTGGTAGATAAGCACTAATAAATAAATAAAATCTTTAATAGCAAGGTAAGAATGTGTGGCTTTTAATTACTAGCTCTCTGCCTGAGAGCTCTTAAAAGGGGTTCAGTGTACATTTTTAGAAAGAGTTAGTCTTTTTTGGTGCTTTATTTCAAAAAGGGAAATATTTGGGATTTTTAGTGGTATAGGTTTAAAACTCTGCTGTTAGTTTCTCTTTCACAGCTCTTTGAAGCCACTAACACCTCATCAGGCATTAGTCCCCTCCCTACCCACTCTGGCTCCCGCCCACACCACGTGAGCATTCTTGCTCTATAGGGCAACTCCCCAACTCCTCATGTCCTTGAATTGAAGTACCATTATGCAGCCCTAAAAGTGGAGAAGGTGGAGGCATCCCAGGACAGGGAAGAACTAGAGCTTCAGCACCCCAAAGTTGCAGAATCAGTGACCACTAGGAAGCGAAGGATATTGATGGTTGGTGACTCTGAGGGGTATTAAGGAGTTCATCTGCCGACCAGACTATGTCCAGAGGTGTCTGTGGTCTGCCAGGTGCCAAAATCTAAGATGTTACGGAGAGTTTGCCGAGACTCATCAAGCTTACTGACTATTACCCAGTGTTGCTCATCCATGTCATCACAAATGATACTACCAGGTATCCCTCTAAGCATATCAACTGCAACTTCATGGCTCTGGGACAGAGGGTGAAACAGATAGGGGCAAAGGTAGTGTTCTCTTCAATCCTCTATTGAGGGTAAAGGCCAAGGCAGAGAAGCTTGCATCCTGGAGATAAATGCATGGCTGCGTGGATGGTGGCATCTAGAGCATTTTGGTTTCCTGGACCATGGGATGATGTTCCAAGGGCCGCAGAGCAGAGACATGTCAATCCTTCTTGGACAGATGGATGCTGTCTTCAGTAGCAGACTGGCTAATCTATTGAAAAGGGCTTTAAACTAGATTAGATTCATTGGGGATGGGTGAAGAAAGCCCCCAGGTAAGTGAAACATTACCTTAATAGAAGTCGGTAAAAGGGGCAATATCTGGAAATCAGTGTCTATAAATGCCTGTAGCATGGGAAATAAGAACCCTGATGTTGAGGCTTTAATGGGAGAGGCTGACTTGTATTCAGTGGCAGTTATAGAGACATGGTTCATGGACAACCATGACTAGGATATGACTATACCAGGCTATACATTATTCAGAAAGGACAGGGTTGGAAGAAGGGGTGGAGAAGTGACACCGTATGAAAAACTATTATTAAAATTATGGAAATATAGGGCTTAAGAAGGAGAGAGGAGGCAGTGTGGGTTAAACTAGAAAGAGGGAAAGAGAAATCTATTTGCATCGGCATGATATGCAAACCTCCATCACAGGGAGAAGATGTGGATAGAGATTTAATAGAAGACATATACAGCATTGCCAGGAATGGGGAAGTGCTACTGATAGGGGATTTCAATATATCGGTTGTTGATTGGCGCATCCCTATTGTGGTGTCATCTAGAAGTAAGGAGATCCTGGATTCCTTACAGGAAGAACTATTCAGGCAATTAGTAACAGAACCCACATGTGATGGGGCCATACTGGACTTAGTGCTTATCAATGGGGAATGTGTTTCTGATGTTACAGTGGGAGATCATCTCTCATCCAGTGATCACCAGATGGTGTAGTTCAGTATTAGGACTAGGACTACTGTAATGTCATCTTTGCAGGCCTCCCTCAGTATCAGCTTCGCCTCCAGCCGATTCAAAACACTGCAGCAAAGATTCTTTCACATACCACCCGCTACGCCCATATTACGCTTCACCTTATCAACCTACACTGGCTGCCCATTTCATACCGCATTACTTACAAACTTTTGATCCTCACTCACAAGGCTCTTCATACCCATACCTCATAGTATTTGGCTGACACTCTGCAATATCGCTCCGTACCTCATACCCTCCCATTCAGTTCACAATTATCGCTTGCATCTCCCGTCCCCCAACCTGGCCCATCTGGAGCAGACCTGTCATACTGCCTTCTTTTTTCTTGCTCCCTCCCTTTGGAACTCTTCCTTTCACCCTCCATTAGGAACAATCTTACCATAAATTCAAAGCCCTCCTCAAGCCACACCTTTTCTCTCTGGCTTATGATCTCCCCTCCTCTAGTCTGTAGAGGTCTCTCCGGTCTTCTTCTTCTGCTGACCTTTTTCTCTGTGGTGTGATTGCATTCTTTTCATATTGATATTGTAGTTCCTTTCCTTTTCTGGCTTTGGCCCTACTATTTTCACTTTGTACACCACTCTGGTTTTGTGAAGGGCAGTTAATCAAGTCTCACAATAAAGATAAAAGATAAAGAGCTGATAAAATCCACTTAAAAGTGAGGGTCTTAGACTTTAGGAAAACTAATTTTGCCAAGGTGGGCCAATGCCTCAAGGAGTCGATAGGAGGATGGGAACAGCTGGAGGATGTAGAAAAATAGTGGACAAAACAGAAAGGGGATATTTTAAGGGCAACCAACCTTTTTGTTAGAATAGTAAATAAAGGTAAAAGGAAAAGTAGGCTGCTATGGTTCTCAAAAGAAGTAGTTCAAAAGGTGAAGAAAAAGAGGTAGGCCTTCATGAAGTACAAGAGATCACAGAGAGAGAAAGATAGGCATCTATATTTGGAAAAAACTTAGGCTGGCAAAGTAGTCAAGGAAGCAACAGTACAAAAAGAGGAGGAAATAGCCAATGCAATAAAGTGTGTGTGTGTGTGTGGGGGGGGGGGGGGGTAAGACATTTTTAATATATGTTAGTGAGAGGAGGAAGGGCAAAAGTGGTATTGTCAGACTCAAGAGTGAAGGGGATGAATATGTAGAAGCTGATGAAGATAAAGCAGAATTGCTTAACAAATATTTCTGTTCTGTGTTCACAGATGAAGGGACGGGAGCAGGACCTCAGACAACACCCACAAACAGAAACAAAAGTGAGGGACATCTCAAATGATTTTTAGAAGACTGTTCGTGAGGAACTAGTTAAACTAGAGAATATTGAAAGAACTTGGGGACATTCTAGCAGTTCCACTGACTGACCTTTTCAATGCCTCTTTGGGGTCAGGGGTGGTGCAAAGGACTGGAAAGAGGCACATGTGGTTCCTTTACACAAAACTGGAAGTAAAGATCTGGTTGAAAACTACAGGCTGGTTAATTTAATCTCGGTGGCGAGTAAATTATTGGAAATGCTGCTGAATGAGAAAATAGTGAGGTTTCTGGAGTTCAATGGATTACCGGATCAGAGACAACATGGATTTACCAGGGGCAGGTCTTTTCAGATAAATGTGATTGATTTCCATGACTGGGTGACCAGGGAGTTGGACTGAGGGAGAGCCCTAGATGTGGTGTCTTTAGATTTCAGTAAAGTATTTGACACTGTTCCACACAGGCAAAAAAACCAAACTGACCACCCTAGGGATGGACCCTAAAGTTACAATTGAGTTAGAAATTGGTTGAGTGGGAGGCGACAAAAAGGTACAGGTAAATCGAGTTCACTCTGAGGAGGAGGTGGTTACTAGTGGAGTGCCGCAGGGATTCTTTTTAACATCTTTGTTAGTGATATTGCAGAAGGACAGTTGGGTAAGGTTTGCCTCTTTGCAGATGATACCAAAATCTGCAACAGAGTAGGCACCCAGGAAGGTGTAAATAACATGAGGAGGGATCTAGCTAAGCTTGAAGAATAGTCTAGAATTTGGCAGCTGAGATTTAACGCTAAAAAATGTAGGGTTGTGCATTTGGGCTGCAACAATCCAAGGGAACAATACAGTATCAGGGGTGACATACTTCTGTCCACGAAAGAACAAGACCTAGGCATGTTTGTGTCTGATAATCTCAAAGTAGCTAAACAGGTAGAAAAGGTGACAATGAAAGCTAGAAGGATGCCTGGCTGCATAGGGAGAGGAATGGCCAGCAGAAGAAAGGAGGTGATAGTGCCTCTGCATAAGTCTTTGGTGTGACTTCACTTGGGAGCATTGGGTGCAATTCTGAAGACCACACCTTCAAAAGGATATAAACTGATTGAAGTCTGTGCAGAGGGTGGCTACTAAAATGGTTAATGGTTTTTGTTATAAAGCATATGAGGACAGACTTAAGGACCTTAATATGTATACTTTAGAGGAAAGGTGGGACAAAGGTGATATGATTGAGATGTTTAAATAGCTCTGTGGCATAAATGCATAGGAGAAGAGCCTCTTTCGACTGAAAGCAAGCTCTACTACGAGGGGACATAGGATGAGGGTGATGGGAGACAGACTCAGGAGTAATATGCGGAAATATTTCTTTATGGAAAAAGAGTGGTAGATGCGTGGAATACTCTCCCAGTGGAGGTGGTAGAGATAAGGACAGTAGCTACATTCAAAAAAGCATGGGACAAACACAGATGATCTCTAAAGGAAAAAAGGGGACTGTTGTAGTTGTTGATGCGGAAGGGCAGACTAGATAGGCCATGTTTCTAATATCCCCCTTGTTTATTTCCCCCCTCCATTTTGAAATTTATTTATTTTTATTTAACAGTTTTTTTTTAATACCATTTTATCTTTCTGGCAAAGCAGTTTAGCAAGTTTAAGTTACAATGTAATGTATATTAAACATGGACATTAATGACATCGATTTTTTCTGAGGCAATGAAAGGTTAAGTGACTTGCCCAAGGCCACAAGGAGTGCTGGTGGGAATCAAACCCTGACTCTCTGTATTAGAAAATACATGTGCACTCCTGCACATGTTTATTGCAGCCTTTTCTAAAATGCTGAAGGAAATGATTAAAGTTTTGCAGGAAACAAAATCTGCTGTAGAATCTCTATGGATTGAAATTCCACGTAAAAAGGGGAAGGCGATGGCAGTGGGGGTGTACTATCGACTGCCTGGCCAGAATGAACAAATGGATGATGAAATGCTCAAAGAAATCAAGGAAGCTAACAAAAGTTACAGCTTGGTAATAATAATGGGTGATTTCAATTACCCCGGTATCGACTGGGTCAGTGTCACGGCAGGACATGCTAGGGAGATAAAGTTCCTAGATGACATAAATGACTGCTTCCTGGAGCAGCTGGTTCATGAACCGACCAGAAGGGAAGCCATATTAGACCTAGTCCTTAGTGGAACACCAGATCTAGTGCATGAGATAAGGGTGTTGGGGCCACTTGGCAATAGCGATCATAGCATGATCGCCTTTGATTTAATTAGTGGAGGAGGGACAGTAAGGAAATCCACAGTACTACCTTTTAACTTTCAAAAGGGAGACTATGATAAAATGAGGAAAATTATTAAGAAAAAACTAAAAGGAGCAGTTGCAAAGGTTAAAGACTTACATCAAGCTTGGGAGTTGTTGAAAAATACTATCTTGGAAGCCCAGATCAGCAGTATTCCACGCTTTAAGAAAAGTGGAAGAAGTCCAAAAAACTGCCAGCATGGTTTAAAGGTGAAGTCAGAGAGGCTGTTGTTGCCAAAAAACCATCTTTCAGGAAATGGAAAAAAGAGCCAAACGACGAAACCTGGAAACAACACAAGCACTGGCAGGTCAAATGCAAGGCATTGATAAAGAAGGCAAAGGGAGAATTTGAGAAAAAGCTTGCTGCGGAAGCAAAAACGCGGAATAAAGATTTTTTCAAGTACATTCGTAGCAAAAAACCTGTGAGAGTCGGTTGGACTATTAGATGATAGAGGAGTTAAAGGGGCACTAAGAGGCAACAAGGAGATAGCGGAGAGACTGAAAGAATTCTTTGCTTTGGTCTTTACTGAGGAAGATGTAGGGATGTTACCCATGACTGAAGTGGTATTTAAAGGTGCGGAAGAATTGAAGGAAATATCGATACATCGGGAAGATGTATTACAACTATTAGATAAACTGAAGAGTAGCAAATCACCTGTGCCGGATGGTATACATCCAAGGGTGTTGAAAGAACTGAAATATGAGATCACAGATTACTAATAGCAGGTCTGCAAACTATCATTAAAATCATCTCTAATACCTGAAGATTGGAGGATCGCCAATGTAACACCAATTTTTAAAAAGGGTTCCAGGGGTGATCCGGGAAACTACAGACCGGTGAGCCTCACGTCAGTACCGGGAAAAATGGTAGAAACCATCATAAAGAATAAAATTACTCAGCATGTAGATAGTCATGGCCTAATGGGAGACAGCCAACATGGCTTTAGAGAAGGAAGATCTTGTCTTACTAATCTGTTATGTTTTTTTGAAAGTGTGAATAAACAGGTGGACAAAGGTGAGTCAGTTGATATAGTATATCTGGACTTTCAGAAAGTCTTTGACAAGGTCCCTCATCAGAGACTTTTGGCAAAACTAAAGAGTCATGGGATAGGAGGCAGTGTACTACTGTGGATCAAGAACTGGTTAAAAGATAGAAAGCAGAGGGTAGGGCTAAATGGCCAATTTTCCCAATGGAGAAAGGTAAATAGTGGTGTACCCCAGGGATCTGTGCTGGGTCCGCTGCTTTTTGACATATTCATAAATGACCTGGAAAGTTGAACAACGAGTGAGGTTATCAAATTTGCAGATGACACAAAACTATTTAAAGTTGTTAAAACCCAAGAGGATTGTGGAAAATTGCAAGAGGATCTTGATAAATTGGAAGACTGGGCATCAAAATGGCAGATGAAATTTAATGTGGACAAGTGCAAAGTTATGCACCTAGGGAAGAACAACCCAAACTATGATTACACAATGCAAGGTTCCACATTAGGAACCACCACCCAGGAAAAAGATTTAGGTGTCATTGTGGATAACATGTTGAAACCCTCGGACCAGTGTGCAGCGGCAGCCAAGAGAGCAAATAGAATGCTAGGTATCATAAAGGAAAGGAATGGAAAATAAAACAAAAGATATTATAATGCCTCTATACCGTTCCATGGTGAGACCGCACCTTGAATATTGTGTGCAATTCTGGTCGCCGTATCTTAAAAAAGGATATAGCATTATTAGAAAAGGTTCAGAGAAGAGCCACCAAAATGGTAAAGGGGATGGAAGGATACTCCTATGAAGAAAGGCTAAAAAGGTTAGGACTCTTTAACCTGGAAAAGAGACGGCTGAGGGGAGATATGATAGAAGTCTATAAATTAATGAATGGAGTGGAACGGGTAAACGTAGATCGATTGTTTACGATATCAGAATACAGAAAGACTAGGGGACATGCAATGAAGCTACAGGGTAAACTATTTAAGACTAATAAAAGAAAATATTTTTTCACTCAATGTGTAATCAAACTCTGGAATTTGTTACCTGAGGATGTAGTAAAGGCTTTTAGTGTAGCTGGGTTTAAAAAAGGTTTGGACAAGTTCCTGGAGGAAAGGTCCATAAACCATTATTAAGAAGGGACCCAGGATATCAATGCTTGACCCAGTACAAGTATTGCGGAACCTGTGTCTTTTGGGGAAACTTCTAGGTACGTACGACCTAGATTGGCCACTGTTGGAAACAGGATACTGGGCTTGATGGACCTTGGTCTGACCCAGTATGGCATATCTTATGTTCTTATGTTTTTATGTTCAAACAAGATTGACTTCTGTTGACACAATACTGGAAATATTACTTTCAAATTACAATGAAACTTTAAAAGACTCTTAATACTAAAACATGTTACTTATTTAAACAAAATGTGAACTCACCATGTCCTATATACTCCTGATCTAGTTGAGATGCACCCCCCCCCCCCCCCCACCATTATGCCCACATGGCTGAGAACTCTGCTCCCAGTGCCCGAACACAGCTGCCCACTTCTGAATTCAGCTTTTTCCTACTCATTCTGCTGTGCCCCCTGGCCTTTATCAGCTTTTGCCTCCCCATTTCCCTTTCCCTCTGCGGCACACGGCCTATCCCTAGGCACCACTGCTCCGGTCCCTGGGGAAGAGCGGCCCGCCTCCCACCAGCAGCCCAGTCATGGGCCAGGCCCCCTTTCCTGGCTGGCCTCCATTGTTCTAAATCTAGGCACTAAAAAAATGCTATATTCTGCAAATATATAACAGGCTTGGAGCAAGCAGAGACACAGATCAACGTCCTTTCTTTCATTAACAGTCTGGTGGAGGTGTTTTACCATACCTGATGTAGACTAGAATTGTCATTCGCAGGTCCCCATTTGTCAACGTGCAATGTGGAAGATACCGATTCAGAGTGCTGATTGATACAGACAGCATCATACCATATGTACGTGCTCTATTGTTTTAATACAGAAAAGCTGTCCAGCTGCATTTGCTATGCGTTGACTGGTTGCAGTGGTGTGGAATGACAGGTCAAGGACTCCTGCTGATGTAAGTAAATAGGAGCATGTACATCTCCAGCTGAAGAAAAATAAAAGAGCAAACCTTTTCCCGAGACAGAAAGGCTCTCATTCTGTATCTGCGGAAAAAATATGTGTTGACAAATGGCCAAAAAGCACCAAGAAACATAGGAAGTACATTCCTCCCTAAGTGAGCAGTTCTGCATAGGACACCTGCTATGCACAGAGGACGAATCGGATGAAAATTGCCCTTCTCTAATGCTACTCAAGGGACATCAGATTCCACGGCAAGGTTTAGGTTGGGGAAGTAAAGTCCTCATACAGGTGATTTTCAACTTCACATGTGCAATTTTACCCGATTGACCATTCTCATGAATAGCAGCTAAAAGGTGCTTTGAGTGCAAATAATTACTGTGGCTGATTTTCAGAGAGAAACACAGGGAAACAATGCAAGCTCTTTCCATTTGAAAGTTTGCATAAGGTTCATGCATTAAAAGTCCTAGCATATGCACTCTCACATACCTTCCTCGCGTCACTCACAGGAACAACAACTCGGGACACCATTATTCAATCACTACTACTCTTCCTTTCCCACTGACCCCCACATATTCCCACTTCCACACTTAAACTCTGCCCTTCAGCTAGTTGGTGCTGACCCAGACATATTGAGATCTGTGAAGGACCCTGTGGACAGCTACCAGCCCCACCTCACCCACATGGTCTGCAGCAACATCCGACCATGCCCCCACATAGCCTCCGGTGACACCAGGCCATGCTCCAAAGTTTGCGGTGGTGACACTTGCTAGCCAACGAATCTTGCAGAAATTTCAAGCCATCCAATCAAGTCTTTTTCTGGGAGGAAGGCCACACCCCTAACCCCTTATCCCAGCTGCAACTGCAAACCGTGCATCCCACCCCCCTAGACCCTTCCGAGCAGTCACTCAGAGCCAGCCCCCAAGAATAAAAAGAGGCAGTCCGAATTCACAAGGAGGAAAGAAATGTCAAAAGAAAGGAACAACTGAAGTATGGAGTCAATGCAGTGGATGAAAATATGAAGATTTCAATGGATAAGTAATGTCCTCATGCAAAACTGGTAAAAAGCGCAACAGTTTGAAACAACGTTATAAGCACACAAAAACAAAAAATCAACAAACACCGACATATCTGCTATGCAGATTTAAAGGCTTTGCTGAGAAAAGCAATTCATGAACATTTTATCAATGTACAATATAATAAAGTAGTAAAATGGACCATGAGATACAATAACTATAACCGAGCTGTGTTTCTATTGAAGGATTGACAAAGGGTTTTTTTGGACTGAATCTCTAGGAATTTACATTTGATGTGCTATTTGAGATTTTTTAAATTCTACTGAGTGAGTTGGATTATATTTGTGATTAATATAATAGGGTCATTTATTAAGAGTTACACACTAACGCTGCAAATACATGTTATTTGCCATAAGGCCTATTTCATGCAATAAATAACACACATTAACTGCATTGGTGCACACAGTAAGTGACCCCCTGAGCTGTTATTGCTATTTATGTAGTTTCACATAAATGGATAAAATTGAGATAGTATTGATATTCAGCTCTATCTAGATAACCATTGGCTTTGCCCTCCTTTCTCCCTCCTCCCCCCCCCCCCCGATCACTCCAGCTCCTCCGTCTCACCAAATACATACCATTTAGCTGGACATTAAGATATTCAACCGAATGTTAGATGGCAGCTGGTCCTGAAGTTTCAGCATAAATGATTTAACCGCTTAAATCATTTTGAATACCAAGTCCTTGTCCCAAAGTGGACAGTTTCACAATTGCCCAACAAAGCTTTGAGTCAGACGCAGACCCCTGATAAAATGGTACTCTCTTTATTCATCTTACATGGAAATTTGCACTGGAATATCAGATGTTTAATTCAGTAATTGTGGTTGCAATCAAGACACATTGAGGTCCATACTGGCTTTTACTTGCATAAACATGGCCCTTTAAAAATACTGGGGGCAATCCTCAAAAGCAGTTTGGCAGTTGATGGCAGGTGCTCATAACGTAAGTGGTTGAAAATGTGTGGTAATTATACAGATAACTATTGGTTGTATAAGTTGATATATGGCAAAGTTATCCATTGCAAATTGGAGTGAAACTTGGAGCATTCTGGGGTAGGGCTAAAGGTTATATGGTAGTCAGCAAAATTTAGCTCCACTGGATAACACATGCATTCAAGTCTGAACACAGAAATAGCAGGAATAACTTTAGATGGATATGCACAAATTTTTTGTGTGGACAAACTCATCCAAACTAAATGGGGGGCAGGACTGGAGGTATGGCAAGGGTAGGCTGACATTGAATTGAATTGAATTGAATTTAATGATGACATGTATTCTATCTTTACAAATGCAAGAATATACAAGGAGGAACACAATACAAAACACAAAAGTAAAATTACATAAATGCTAGAAACATGATGTCAGCCTCCTCATTCGACCTCCAGCTTTGCTCTACTGCACCCACTCATCAGCATGGCCACTGCCTTGACTTTTCCTCTAATTTCTTACCCTCAAACTTCTGTACCTCAGTTCTTCCCTTATCTGACCATCATCTGCTAAGCTTCACTCCATCACCCACCGTCTCAACCTCACCCTGTCTCCTCCAACTTCTTTAGAAATCTTCATGCTATTGACCCTTTGGCTCTCTCCTCCACTGTTTCATCACGTCTTTCCTCCACTATTTTATTTATTAGTTATTTAACCAGTTTTCTATACCGCCTTATCCTTCAATTAAAGCGGTTTACATTATGAAGCACTACAAACAGGTACTGGATACATTCCCTTGTCTCCAAAGGGCGCACAGTCTATGTGTACCTGAGGCAACGGAGAGTTAAGTGGCTTGCCCAAGGACACAAGGAATGCCTATAGGACTAGAAACCCATGTCCCTCTGGCCTGAGATTGCTGTCCCCAGGTGGGACTTGAACCCTCAGCCTATTAATGAGGCAGTAGCTTCCTATAATGCTGCACTCTGCTCTGGATGCTCTCGTTCTGCCCATGCCATATTCTGTGAGGCGTACTATACCCCAGCCCTGGCTTTCTTCAACTACCCACTATCTACGTTTCTGTGCCCATTCAGCTGAGCGCGCTTGGCTCAAATCCCTATCCCTTGCAGACTTCCTACACTTCATATTCATGCTTGTCTCTTTCCAGTCAGCCATAGCACTTGCCAAACAAGACTATTATGTCCATCTGACTAACTCTTGCCTCTGACCCTCGCCATCTCTTTACTACTCTCAATTCTATCCTCAAGGTGACTCCGCATCTGACCCCTCTCTCCCTTTCTGCCCAAACCCTGGCTGACTATTTCTATGAAAAAATCTACAAGATCACCCTCCAATTCCCCACAAAGTCAGCTACATCCCCTCTTCACTCCCAACTTTCCCCCTCTACCTCTGCTACCCTTTCTTCCTTTTCTATGATCTCTGATTAGCAAACCACATACCTTCTTTCCTCCTCCAAACTCACTACCTGCTTCTCTGATCCTATTCCCACCCATCTCCTTAGCTATAGTACCTTCCATCTCTCATATTCTCAACCTATTACACTACACTATCGACCCATCTCCCTTCTCCCCTTCATTTCTAAACTACTTGAATGTGCGGTTCACCGCCATTACTTTGACTTTCTGTCCTTTACAATCTGGCTTTCGTCCTTTACATTCTACTGAAACAGTTCTTGCCAAAGTCTCCAGTGACTTTTTTTCTGGCAAAATCCAAGGGCCTTTACTCAGTCTTCATCCTTCTTGACCTCTCTGCTCTTTTTGACACGTTTGCCCACAACCTTCTCCTTGATACCCTTTTCCTCACTTGGTTTTAAGGGCTCTGTACTATCCTGGTTCTCCTCTTATTTCTCCCATTGCTCTTTCAGTGTTTGTAATGGTGGATCCTCCTCTGCTTCTATCCTGCTCTCAGTTGGTGTACCCCAAGGATCTGTCTTGGGTCCACTCCTTTTCTCTTTCTCTACCCAGTCCCTTGGTGCATTCATCTCTTCCCATGGCTTTCAGTACCATCTTTATGCCGATGGCTCCCAGATCTACCTCTATGCCTGAGATCTCTCTGGCAATCCAGACCCGGATCTCTGCTTGCCTTTCTGACATTGCTGCTTGGATGTCTCACCGCCGCTTGAAACTGCACATGGCTAAAATTGAGCCTTTTATTTTTCCCCCTAAAACCTCCTCTCCCCTTCCTCCTTTCTCAGTCTCTGTTGATAACTCTACTCTTCCCTGTTTCCTCGGCTTGCAACCTTGAGGTCATCTTTGACTTCTCTCTCTCTCCTTCTCCACACACATCCATCTGATAACTAAGACCTGCCATTTCTTTCTCTATAACATCAACAAATTCTGCCCATTCTTTTCTGAACACACTACTAAGACACTTATCCACTCATTAGTCACCTCCCTGCTTGACTATTGTAAATCTATTCCTTGCTGGTCTCCCTCTGAATCATCTCTCCTCCCTTCAATTCATTCTGCTGCGCGACTAAATCTTCCACCAGCCTCGCCATGCTCATACTACCCCTCTTCTCAAGTCACTTCATTGGCTCCCTATCTGTTTCTGCATCCAGTTCAAACTTCTGCTGCTGACTTATAAGTGCATTCACTTTGCAGCTCCTCACTACCTTTCCTCTTATACCTCCCTACACCCCTCCCCGGAAATTCCACTCTTCTGGCAAATTGCTTCTATCTGTGCCCTTCTCTTCTATTGCTAACTCCAGACTTTTCTCCTTTCACCTTGCTGCTCCTTATGCCTGGAACAAACTACCCGAGTCTGTACATCAGGCGCCTTCTCTGGCCCTTTTCAAATGCAGGCTGAAAACTCACCTCTTTGCTGCCGCTTTTTGATCTCAACTCACTTGAGCTCCTTTGTGTTCTTTACCATTCCCCCTAGATGTATCCCACGTCTATACCTACTGTGTTGTCTGCCTTGATTAGATTGTAAGTTCTGATGAGCAGGGACTGTCTCTTACATGTCTGTGCAGTGCTGCTTACGTCTTGTAGCGCTATATAAATACTCAGTAGTAGTAGCCTATCCATACTAACTGCTAAGCTCTATAAGCTCTTCTTTTCCCTTAGAGAACCTCTGTGTTGGCCCCGTGCTTTCTCAAATTCAGATGCAATCCTCATCTCTGCCACCTCCACTGGAAACTATTCCACACATCCACAAGTCTTTCTGTCAAGAAATATTATTTTCTTAGATTATTCCCAAGTCTAACCCTTTCATCTTCATCCTACAGTAGTTAAATAGACCACTCCATTTATCTGAATGGCTTTATTGGGACTGTCAGAAGAATACCTTCTGCTAAGTTTCTTGATCTTACCGGCGTAGTGGGTTTTGGAACATGGGGATTTGTTATTTTGGCATTTGTAAAACACCCTAAACCAAACAAACAGAACTAGCTCATCGAGGGACTTCAGTTTCTCACCTGTATTGCAAGGACTGCCACTAGGATGGAAATAGATGCCCTCAAGCACCTGCTTTACTGTTTCCGTCAGTACCTGTTACTTGCAGGACGAGCAATCAGTTGGGCATTCCTCCTGCTGATAGTATGGGTGGTTACAGCGGTATGTTGGTGAACTTTACCTAGCAGGTCCTCAGGAGTGTCAGCTCTGCACGGAGAGGGAATTCTAAAGTGCTCTGCACAGTCACCAGGTTTCCTGAGAGAAGACATTGTGTAAGAGCACTGCTGCCTCCAACCCCTTGACCGTTCCATCATTCTTATTTGGACAGCTTGATAAGCCAGGTTTCTAATATTTTGAAGTAGTTTTAAAATAATTAGGCTGTGTAGTACACTGGGCTAAAACCTGTAAGTCTGCTTAGCAGCAACGATTATTAAAGTATCTGTTTAATAGAAACAAAAAACTGTACAGCTAAAAATCTAACTTTCCATCACAACAGCAGAATACTTGTCATATCAAATATCAAAAGATGTATCATATCTTATCCCCACTACAGTTACCTCATAATAAATACTGCAATTCCTTGGATACCAAATTGCAAACAGTGCAACGGCCTCCGTTTTTTTAAGCACCAGATGTGAGATGCTGATATGCATAAAATGAGATACAATAAGGAATATGTCAGCTGGCCAAAGACTGGATTGGATTCAAAGTCAAGGTCAGATCTGATCATTATGAAAAAAATATTAAAAAAATGTACCAAAATGATTCTTCTGCTTGTTTGTTAAATCCAGAAAGCATGGCGGTGGTAGAGGTGGTCTAAGCAAACAAGACCAAGGTAAATGACAGACAAATAGTTTGCGGGACCAGATTGAAATATTCATTTCCTCCCTGAAAATCACCTACTAAAAATACACTAATAAGGAAATAACTAATTCTCTCCCCTTCTCTAATCACGAGGACAAGATCTGCTGCAATGTTGTTTCACTTAATTTCCAAAAGCAAGCATATGACATCTGCCTGTTTCCAGCTGTCCAATAAATGTCAAATATTCAAGAACATTGGAGCCCCTTTATAGCTAATTATTTTTTCCTGGTGAGACTAGCTGTGTTTGTGATGCTGTCAAAGACATGTAAGCAATCAACAGATGTATGATACAGAGCAGGAGAGCGCAAAAAACCTTTTACAATGCATAGTCCCTACACATCTGGGATCCCTCACTGAATAGGGTTCACTGAGGGGAAGACTTGGGGTATTTACTTCATGAAAACAGTTTCTTACATCTCTGGGATTCAGGGTCCTAGGTCAGGACCATTTTAGCTGTGGGCCATTGGTTCCTTGCATCATTCATGCCTCACACTGCACTTATGAAAGCTCACTGTCCATCCTGGGAGTTGTTCTAAACCAATAGAATTTACTCAAAATCTTTTAAGGGGCCAAACCAATAGTGATTAAAAATATTAAAAGCTGTACAGTTCACCTTCAATCATTCTTTTTACCCTGGGGTATGGAAAATTCCTCATTTACTGGCAGCTCTCCCTAAGCAGAAGATTCAAGTTTTTCCATCTTTTCTCCCTTTATCTTATTTTATTTTATTGTTTATTTTAATTTTATCTATTTATTTAGGCTGTATTTTTATACCACTTTTCACTGGGGCAAAGTGGTGCACATTACAACAACTGGTATTACACAGAACAGTGGAACTTATTTACAGGACCATTTACTCTCTGCAATAAATATTACATAGAACAGAACAACATATACATGAGGGGATACCTGGATAGGAGGAATGGGAGGGACAGTAGGGGCAATAGATTAGATACATAATCGACTGCCGTATCTTTGGAACAGAGTGGGATGCAGCGAGGGGGAGGGGCTTATGTTATGGGATCAAAGTGTTCATTGAATAGATGAGTTTTGAGAAGTCTCCTATACATGGACAGATCATTTGTTGATCGGAGGATCCCGGGCAGAGAGTTCCAGAGGGACGGCACATACAGTTCGAATGCTCTGTTGCAGGCATACTGGGTGCTTTTGGTTTCTTCATGTGGTATGCTCAACAGTTTGTGCTTTGTCTTTTTGTCCTGCGAGGGTTGGTGGCATTGTAGTAGAAACATAGAAACATAGAATTATGACGACAGAAAAAGACCACATGGCCTATCTAGTCTGTCCTTCCATAACAACTACAACAGTCCACTTTTTGCCTTTAGAGATCCTCTGTGTTGGTCCCATGCTTTCTTGAATTCAGTTACTGTCCTCATCTCTACCACCTCCACTGGGAGACTATTCCACGGATCCACTACTCTTTCCGTAAAGAAATATTTCCGCATATCACTCCTGAATCTATCTCCCTTCACCCTCATCCCATGTCCCCTCGTAGCAGAACTTGCTTTCAATTGAAAGAGGCTCTCTCCCTGAACATTTATGCCACGGAGGTATTTAAACATCTCAATCATATCACCTCTATCCCGCCTTTCCTCTAAGGTGTACATATTAAGATCCTTAAGTCTGTCCTCATATGCTTTATAATGAAGCCCATTAATCATTTTGGTAGCAACCCTCTGCACCGACTCCATCCTGTTCACATCCTTTTGAAGGTGCGGTCTCCAGAATTGCACACCATACTCCAAATGAGGTCGCACCAAAGACTTATACAGAGGCATTATCACCTCCTTTTTTCTGCTAGCCATTCCTCTCCGTATGCACCCAAGCATCCTTCTAGCTTTTGCTGTCGCCTTTTCCACCTGTTTAGCTACTTTAAGATCATCAGACACAACCACGCCTAGGTCCCGCTCTTCTTTAGTGGACAAAAGTACTTCACCTCCTATACTGTATTGCTCCCTTGGATTGCTGCAGCCCAAATGCATGACCTTACATTTTTTAACATTAAATCCCAGCTGCCAAATTCTAGACCATTCTTCAAGCTTAGCTAGATCCCTCCTCATGTTATCTACCCCTTCCTGGGTGTCTACTCTATTGCAGATTTTGGTATCATCCGCAAAGAGGCAAACCTTACCCGACAGCCCTTCCGCTATATCACTAACAAAGATGTTAAAAAGAATCGGACCAAGGACAGATCCCTGGGGCACACCACTGGTAACATCCTTCTCCTCAGAGTGAGCTCCATTTACTTGTACTCTTTGTCGCCTCCCACCCAACCAATTTCTAACCCAAGCAGTAACTTTAGGGTCCATCCCTAGGGTGCTCAGTTTGTTTATAAGTCGCCTGTGAGGAACAGTGTCAATGGCTTTACGGAAATCTAAATACACCACATCTAGAGCTCTCCCTCGGTCCAACTCCCTGGTCACCCAGTCAAAAAAATCAATCAGATTTGTCTGACAAGACCTGCCTCTGGTGAATCCATGCTGCCTCGGATCCTGTAATCCGCTGGACTCCAGAAACCTCACTATTTTCTCTTTCAGCAGCGTTTCCAATAATTTACTCACCACCGAAGTTAAACTAACCGGCCTGTAGTTTTCAACCACATCCTTACTTCCGCTTTTGTGTAAAGGCACCACATGAGCCTCTCTCCAGTCCTTTGGCACCACTCCTGACTCCAACGAGGCATTGAAAAGGTCAGTCAGTGGAGCTGCTAGAACGTCCCCAAGTTCCCTCAGTATTCTAGGGTGTATCCCATCCGGTCCCATCGCTTTGTCTACTTTAAGTTGAGCTAGTTTCTCACGAACACAGTCTTCTGAAAATAGTTCAAGATGTCCCTCGCTTCTGTTCTTATTTGTGGGTGTTTTCTGAGGTCCTGCTCCTGGTTCTTCATCTGTGAACACAGAACAAAAATATTTGTTAAGCAATTCCGCTTTATCCTTATCAGCTTCTACATATTCCCCCCCTGCACCCTTGAGTCTGACAATACCACTTTTGCTCTTCCTCTTCTCACTAATATATCTGAAAAATGTCTTATCCCCCCATTTTATTGCATTGGCTATTTCCTCCTCCTTTTGAATCTTTGCCTTCTTAACTACTTTGCTAGCTTCTCTAAGTTTTTCCAAATACAGATGCCTGTCTTCTGCTCTCTGTGATCTCTTGTATTTCATGAAGGCCTCCCTCTTTTTCTTCACTTTTTCAGCTACTTCCTTCGAAAACCATAGCGGTCTCCTGTTCCTTTTGCCTTTATTTACCATTTTAACAAAAAGGTTGGTTGCCCTTAAAATACCCCCTTTCAGTTTTGCCCACTGTTTTTCTACATCCCCCAGCTGTTCCCATCCCACTAACGACTAGTGTGAGGATTGGTTGTGTATGATTTTGAAGGTCAGGAGTAGGATCTTGAAGTGTATGCAGCTGAGTAGTGGCAACCAATGGAGCAGTTTGAGGATAGGAGTTATATGCTCATACTTTGGCACCCCTTGAATTGTGCATGCTGCAGTATGCAAGGCAGTGCTTAGTAGAAGCAGAGTGGATTTTGGTAGTCCTTGGTAGATTGAATTGCAGTAGCCAAAGTGGGGTGTTATGGTTGCTTGGAAAGCTGAGCAGTAGTTGGATGGGTCCAATGGAGGGTGGAGAGTTCCGATTTTGAGATGTTTTGTTAAGTTGCTTATGTGAGGTTTAAAAGTGAGCTGTTGGTCAAGAGTAATGCCCAGATACTTGACCTTTGGTTATACATTCATGTTTATGTCGTTAAGGGTTATGGAGGTCGGTGGTTGGAAATGGTATCTTTTGTTACGAGTAGTGTTTTGGTCTTCTTGTAGTTTATTTTTAGGGAATTGTTAGTTAACCATAGGGAGATGTCTGTGAAACAGTTTTTTTATTCCTTTAGATGTTGGATTGCTGGTAGTGAATGGTACATAGATTATTATATCATCTGCATAGATATGGAAGTGGATGTTGTGGAGCGGATGACTGAGCATAATGGTTGTAGGTAGATGTTAAGTAGCAGGCCTGATAGAGAAGAGCCTTGTGGGACACCTTGGGTTTACGGATAGGAAGATGAGAAGTTAGCTCCCATTATAACTTGCTGTTGACGATCACTGAGGTATGAGTGGAACCAGCTCAGGACATTGTCTTGGAGTCCAATGGATTGGCATCTGTGCAAGAGGATGGTGTAGTTGATGGTGTCGAAGGCAGCTGAGATGTCTAGAAATATTAACATGAAACCTTGATTTGACTTCTGAGTTCCTTTTATTAGGGTATTAAGCAGCGAGGTTGATAGAGTTAACACCATGGTATGTCCTGAAGCTGTGTTGTTGGGTGTCCAGAGGAGAGTAGGTGTCAAGGTGTTCCTGAGTTGCTGCTGAATGTTCTTTTCAATTATCTAGATCAAGAATGGTAGACTTGCTATGGCTCTATATGCTGCAGGATCATTGAGATTGAGGTTTGTGTTCTTCATAGTGGGGCGGATTGATAATTTAAGCTGTTTAGGCATAATGCCTTGAGTGATGGAGAGCTGGGTGATTCCTCAATAGAATTGGACTAAGTTCATTTTTGGATGCTTTAATACAATTCACTGGATATGGGTCAAGTGGGGATATGGTTGAGGGTAATGAGGCGATAGTGAATTTTGTGTTCTCTCGGCTGATGGCACTAAACGTGGACCAGGAGTTGCAGTTGTTGGTGTTAGGATCTGTAATGGAGACAGGTGTGGGGAGCTGTTTGTTTTATAGTGAATTTCTAGGGTTTGAGGGTCATGAAGGGTTTCCAAGGCAGTTGATTGTGGGGGCTTTATTAGGCTCTTTATGATCTGAAAGAGCTGCTTTGGCCAGTTGAGGGATTTATTTATAACTTTTGTGTGGAAGGATTTCTTGCAGCTGTCCGTTTCCTGGCAGTATTCCATTAGTAGTACCATGTAGGAGCTTTTATCCTCTGTTGACTTCATCTTTCTCCATTTGCGTTCTGTCTTCTGTAGTTGTCTCTTGAGATCAGAGTTCTGTGGTGTACCATTGTATCTTCTGTAGTCTGTTGAAGGAACGTTGGTTCGAGGTGTCAGCAGCTGCTTTTCCAGTGACCCCATTCCAGTTCAATATTAGGGCATCGATGTCAGAGGTAGTATTGTCTAGTAGAGGGAGTACTTCATTGTGAAGGCTTTTTTGTCGAAGAGTTTGAAGTGCATTTTTGCTTGATTCTGGTAGGCATAGCTGGTTGTGGTGGCACATGATAGTTGAAAATTGATAAGATAAGCATGTGTCGGACCATGGAAATGGATAGTGGGGTTGGGGGGGGGGGGAAGGGGTGAGGCGTGGATAGACTGAGTTAACAAAAATTAGGTCATGCAAGTTTCCTTTTTCATGCATTGGCATTCGTACTATTTGGTTAAAGTCCATTGAAGACATGGCATCCAGGAATGATGCAGTTTGGTTGGGAGAGGTTGAGAGGAGGTTGAAGTCCCCAAGGAGTGAGAGGTCCTTGTTTGGGTGCGAGTTTGAGTACAATTCCCAGTATAGTTGATAAGTCAACTGATGAACATAAGAACATAAGATATGCCATTCTGGGTCATACCAAGGTCCATCAAGTCCAGTATCCTGTTTCCAACAGTGGCCAATCTAGGTCATACGTACCTAGCAGTTTCCCCAAAAGACACAGGTTCCGCAATGCTTGTACTGGGTCAAGCATTGATATCCTGGGTCCCTTCTTAATAATGGTTTATGGACCTTTCCTCCAGGAACTTGTCCAAACCTTTTTTAAATCCAGCTACACCAACAGCCTTTACTATATCCTCCGGTAACAAATTCCAGAGTTTGATGTGGAGGGGGATCGGTATATGAGGCAGAGTTTGATATTGAGATGTGGTCTATTCTATCTGTGCTGTTGGCAAATAGCAAAATCCCACTTCAACTTCAACCAACTATTACCATTACTCTTCCACCTCTCTGGTGGGCACATGGGCAGTAGCATATTGAGTAGTTGTGTGGTTTCAGCTGGTTTAGTAACACCGTCTGTTTCTGTGAGCCATGTTTCCATGATGCATAGGATATCAAGTTTATTGGATGTGATAAGGTCATTGATTATTGCTATCTTATTTTGGACTGATCATGCATTGATTGATAAGTGCACATTTAGAGGCCTAGCCACTGTGGTGGTTGTTGCGTGTAGCTGGGATGGGGAGAATGTTTACTGGTACATGGATTAGGTTGTTCGGGTTCCTTTGTCTTATGATGCGACTAGTATAGTGGAGGTCATAGGGTATGAAAGAGGGGGTAAAAATGGGTGTGGAGCTAGGGTCTCAGAAGTGAGACAGTGCAAGGACTGCTAGTAGGGTGTATGTGGTAGCATAAATGGGGAGCATGTTTGTTTATTTATTTATTTACATTCTCTTATATACCGCGCTATTCTGCATCAGTGCGGTTTACATTGAACAAACTGAAATTACATTGAACAGGGTATTATAACTTGGAGATAACTATTTTACAGGGAACATGGGCTATGGGCTATTGGGAACATGGGCTATTGTTGCTGCTAGGTAGTAGTATGCAGTGATTTCAGTAATTGTACGAGTCCTTCTGTTGCTGCTTTAGATGGTGTGGTCTGTCTGGGTAGTCTCCGTTAGGAGAGGGACCTTTTGTTACCTTCTGTTGCTGCTTTGATCTGTGTTGTCCAGCTGAGACACATCAGTAGTGAGTGAGGCCATGCAGTACTGGTGCTGTAATTTCATTGGTGCAGTGAGAGTTATGGCAGTCTTATGGATTTTGTTGATGTCCTCCCCTGTGTTCCTCGCCTAAGAGCCTCACCAAAGGGCCCTCTGGCAAGGTCCTTAGGTGTGCCCGAAGTTGCTCTACTTTAAAATTTAAAAGTCCTCCTTTCTTCAGCCTGATTGGCCTTGGTGCTGGGGAGCAGGGAGGTGCTTACCTTCCTGTTCCCTTCCCCGATGTCAATCAGGACTGTGGGCTGAAGCAGCAATGGTTCTTGCGCCTGAAGGGAACCATTAAGGAATAATCGGCAAGGGGCTCCTTTCTTCAACCTGGGCTTTCCTGGAAACACTCTGGTCATATTGCTTGTATTTCTGAAGACTAGAAGCATTCACCTCTGTTGACCCTAGGACCTCTGTCTCAATTTATGGAATTATCCACAGATGTTAATCTTATTTCACTCCCTATAGGGTACCTAGGCAGTACTGCTGGCCAAGTTAATTAACTTAGCAGCAAATACTATACAACTCCTGCCACTAAAAATACTTGAATTTAGTGGCTTAGACAGCTAAATACTGCTCCATGGAGAGGACAACTCCTATCATTATTTCACAGAGCCCTCTCAAATTCTGGAAAAACTAGGTGGCATATAAAGGTCTCCGTACAATAACTTGGTTGAACCACTAAAGGTCTGAGCAGTGGAAGGGGGATGGAAGGTGAGATCAGATTGCTTCTGAAGTCATGACCTGGCAGGAACCAGAGCAGCTATGGCCTTTCATGAACCTAGTGAAACAGGAGTGATTGGGGATTGATTCTGCATTATTTTGGCTACTTTATGGGACAACTGGGTGGATGGATGTGTGAAAATTCATGGGAGATGCCTGGGAATGTGGCAGGCTTTGTTCCTATTTGGGGAGTGATTGCCTTTCTGCTGTTTATTCTTCAGTGTAATACTTCATTTGCTTCCTCAAATGGAACCAAACAAAGCAAACATCAAACAAAACTAATGAAAGGATAGAAAAGGGCATATGAAATGAAGTACAGTAAAATGAAATGTTTATCATGCACGGTCCTACTGGCGATACCTAAACGGTGTGATAAAATGTGGTAACACACCAAAGTCACATTAGCAATTACTGACCTTCTCAAAAACACAACATAGCTATCACACAGTGACAACTTAAAACTGCCAAGATACAGCAGAAATGTTCAAGTTTAAGGTCAGGTCATCTCCTGGTTTTCCAGTCTCACCTTGTAAAAGGAGGCCATATGAGATCCGAGAACCTTGTCACATGGTGTCCCTGCTCTCCTTAATTTCTCTTATGTGCGATTGCGATAGAGTAGCATACTTTGTTACTTAGAGATTCATAGATTAATTGAGCAAAGACCCTGCTGTCTGGACCTTCAGTCACTGGAATACTCCTATCTGGGATGGTCACCTAGGGAATGGCACCACTGATGGTAACACTTTACATTAACTAATCCATTCATCTGAAGACACACCATTACAGAACATGACAGCTGATCATATTCTGCATCAAGCTTGTGGAATCCATGGCAGAAAGAAACTCATTAGTACTCTTGAATCAAGTACTCCAATAGGGGGATTTGTTTTAGACGATAGTAATAATCCGTTCAATTTACTGGCAAAAATAGCCATTTATTTTGCCAGAAGATGTGAGAAGACAGCTTCCACGGCAGCAGCACTGTCAGAATAAGGATTTAGGAATGCTGGTGGCAGTACTACAAGCATATGGAAATCATGGGGCATTTGTTTGTAGCTTGACACTCTAAATACACATATTATTGAACAATACTTATAGTCCATGACAACAGATTTATAGATTTAAAGGAACATTTCAAGATGGGTTACACACATCCAGATATTTCCCTGTCCCTGGAGAGCTTACAACCTAATTTTGTACCAGAGATAGCGAAAGGTTAAGCGCCTTGCTGAAACTTACAAGCGGCAGCACCAGTGAGATATGAACGATGACGTCTCTAGTTCTCAGAGTGCTGCTCTAACCACTGCTGCTGTTTATATCTGTGAAAAATGGCCGTTCTATGTAATTATTTTTTCCTATCATTTAGTGGTTACTTGGGAGGGGGAGGGGGGGTCCCTTGTTATTTTCCAAAAAGACAATAGACTCTGCAATGCAAGGGAGAAGTAGGGATTGGAGAAGACCATATCGTTCTGTATTAATCAAACTCCCAGTCCGTGTTCCCAGCTGGGTTGTGGGCAGATAGGGAATAGAATCCTGGTGGAAGCTTGCAGATCCAAATATGTTTCCGTGCTACTATTTACTAAGGGGGACCAGTTACTAAGCTGCGATAAACGTTTTCATTTTGCTGCAGCTTAATTTACCGCGGGAGTTACTGACCTGCAATAACTCAGTATTGCGGGTTTGCGACGCCTGCGGTAAAGGAATATCGCAGCTTGGTTGAATAGCACAAGCTGCATTATTCCAATGTACAAATAATATCCGCTTTAAACTGGTGCTATTTTTCCTGCTCCCGAGCATTGGGTTGCTAACACATTACCTGATCCTCCAGGGCACTATCTTAAAGGGGCTGGCATATTTTTAAACAAATTGCAGATTGGAGGTTTCCTCTCCCAGACCCAGAAAATGGTCGTCCCCTTAAAAGACAGCCCCCTCCCCAAAGAAATCCTGGCCTCCCTAAGACACAGAAAAAGTCCTCCTCAAAAGACCCCTTCCCTCATACCTGGAAGCAGACACTCTCTAACCCTGAAGATCCCCCCCTCCCCCTTCCATCCTCCAAAAGCCATTTATACAGTATGTACTGCCAAGAATAGTCTCTGCTGGTATAGGGGAAGGCTGGCAGGAATGACTCGTTACTGCCATTACCAGGTTCAAAATGGCACCCACAACTCATAGTGGTAGTCTCATAGTAGTACAGCTAATAGTCAACCTGCCATGCAAGTGCCTTTTGGCCAAATATAGCAGATTGATGCTAGAGGTCAACCTAGCATCAACCTGCCATATTAGGCTTGAAAAATATCTGATTGCATATTTAGACATAGTTTCACAAAATGTCTTTCACAAGAACATGGCAAAAGAAAAGTCTTTGGAGAAACTCTATAGTTGGAGTCAATAGATTCACAAGGCAAAAAAATTCAGCTAGCATTTTACATAGAGCTCCAGACAAGGCAAATTTTGGGCCAGTCAGGAAACAGGAGCGAAGATCACCAGCAAAATGAGACACAGTTAACAGGATGGCTAGAGTCTGTCCCCATGGAGACATGATAGTTCTTCCTGCAAAATGCCTGCCTTCTAACCCAAAGGTCACTGGCTTGAGGCCAGCATCTGCTTCATTTTTCATTTGGCAGCCACAGCTACCTCCTTAGTTAACAAAACTGCCCTAAAATGAAAATTTATAATAGCAAAATGATAATTACAACAAAACCAAATCAAAGTTGCAGATGACTCAGGAAACTAAACAAAATGACATCTTTGTGCCAGCACACCCCTGGCACTTTACGCCATCCATCGAGGTGACGTTAAAGGGCTGATTTTATAAGTCCCTATTTTCAAGAACTTATAAGCGTGAATGGGTACTTATGAGTATGTTTCAGCTGGCTGCTATTCTGTATATGTTCACGCAAGTGCCAATTATGCATAAGTCCCATTGGGGCACGCATTTGATCAGAGCATAAGCACAGCCTCTATTGATACATGAAAGTTATAGAATACTACGATTTATCTGCTTCAGTGTGCTGTTCTAGGAGTAGCAAATTTCATCTGCCCTAGAACGGTTGTTAAGTGGCTGAACCTAGGTTCTAGGGCATTCGTATACACAAGTGGACAAGCTTTACTTTATAAAATAGAGCCTACACGTGCATGTTGCGGTGCATGAAACCTGCACAGGAGATTATCGACTTACCCTCCACGTGTCCCTTTGCTAACTGCAACATTGACAATGCATAGTATGTAACCCCGTGCTAACTGCAATGTGCAGTCCACACCCACTGTCCATCCCTAACCTACTCAAGTCACCACTCTGCCGCATTATGTGCAGTTAATGCAGGAACTAGAGCGCAGCAACAGTCGTGCCCCCGCAGGCCTGCGTCCGTCACTGCATGTTAATTCCCACATTTATTGCTTAGTGCACTTTCATTAAAGGATCCTTTGTTTGTTTGCAAAAGAAAAATTATGCATAGAGCTAGCAAATGCAATTGGCTTGTCATTTTTCTGTGAGCAATGATACAAGCAAAAACCTTTGCAACCTTTTGCTTTGATTATTGGTACAAACTGCAGGGAAAAAGTATCCAGAGATTTAGCATCAAAGCATACAATTTTGATTACTATGTCCTGAACAAACAAAAAGGTGCATACATAGGAATAAGGCAAATACTTCAGGACAGCTTTTATATGTACCTAGGGATTTTTAAATTCTAGTCACCAAAGGACTAGCATGGATTACTGGGGGGTGTGTATGTGTGCCCACAGGGCTGGTGCAAGGATGGAGACACATTAGGCAGGCCCCTCCATCCTGCCACCCCCCACCCTCATTGCTGCTGCTGTTTCCTCCCCTCTCCAGGGCCTACAGTGGTAGCAATGGGTTCAGAACCATGATGCAGCACTTACCTCAACTTGTGGCGCTGTTTCACAGTTTCTGTACTCTATCCCCCCGCACTGAGCCAGACTTCCATCAGATACAGTCTGCATCGGCGAGGCACATAGAAACCGCGCCGCAGTGCTGACAAGTTGAGGTACCTGCTGTGTCATGTCTTCTGAACCATTGCAGGCCCTGGAGAGAGGGGCGGCAGTAGTGCCCCTCCGAAGGGCTAGCAATCAAGGCGACTGCCTATTTTGCCTAATGGTAACACCAACTCCGTACACATCCATGCTGAAATAAAATGAAACACACCCCGAGATGGCATTTCATTTTAAAACAAAACAAACGAGGCTAACAAAATGCCAAGCACAAAAATGTATTTCATTTCATTTTCGAAATAGCATGCATTATTTCTGAAATGAATCCAAATGAAACCATCCCTGAAATGAAGTGAATAAAACAAAGAATTTGAAACTGTGGTCATGCGTGCTTCTATGTTAAAGCACACCTCATATGAAGGAAGACTGAGCTCACACCACAAAAAATGAGGCGCCCAATGTTTGTTCTGCTTCAGGTCTTCTCAGCTCAAAACTATTTTGTCACATATTTCTTTACCGCGCACTAAAGCGTCTGAAGAAGCAAAAAATGAGTTTACCTTTCGAAACTGCCCATCCTATTGTCTGACGATATCATCTCAA
Source organism: Ichthyophis bannanicus (assembly GCA_033557465.1). Classification (NCBI taxonomy): domain Eukaryota; kingdom Metazoa; phylum Chordata; class Amphibia; order Gymnophiona; family Ichthyophiidae; genus Ichthyophis; species Ichthyophis bannanicus. The sequence continues at coordinate 32,704,153 of CM066050.1, read as the reverse complement.
CATATCGCCCATGCCAGTGACTTAGCATTAGTCATACAAATTTCAGGCGGCTTCTGTTAATGGCAAAATTGTTTTTCATATAGCAATTAACAAATTGTAAAACTGGGATCATTAAGGCAGAATATTTTGAAGGCTGGTTTTTATGGCTCACAGACGAAATGCTCAACCTATGGATTACCACCTATAACTGAGTGAATCAGAAAGCAATTTTTTTTTTTTTTTTTTTACTGCACAGATTTTTGATTCAGGAAAAAATCCATTATAAAACCAAATGTGTGTTCCATATAAACACAGCATATAATTGGATTTCATGCATATAATCTCCTTCCATAATGCAAAGCAAATACATGTTACTAATCAACCTTATTCTCTGTTTCTTCGCAGATTCTGTCAGAGGCGGTCTGTCTAATGCCAGGATTTGAACAGGCATTTTGCAGATAAACTATTAGTTCCAGATTTGCGATTGTTATATAAGGGAGTTAGAGTTTAAAGTTTTTTTAAATGCGCAAGAGTGGACTATTTAGAGAGGGTTATTTTAGAAGCCCTATTGGTGCTTTGGACATCTGAAAATGGGCATAAAGACATGTAAAGCATGGAGACGACCCCACAGCCATTTTAGAAGCTGGCTATGTAGATATCCTTAGAGCGAGGGCCTCCAAGTTGGAATGGAAGCATGGTGTAGGCTCGTCTAGGGCGTTATCAAGAACTTGATCATCATTGCCTGAATTCACAAACATGTCCCGAGCCACGCTAAAGTTTATACCTGCTCCAGGCATGAATTGGTATTGGAATATTGTTTTATTTATTTAACCTGTTGTTTTTTTTATACTACCTTATCCTGGAATCAGAGCAGTTTACATTAACTTCAAACCTGAACAGGGTATAATTAACTTAGCTTGGGGTAGATAACAGGGTGATAACTAGTTACAAGATTCCTGCACATTTTGCCCTCGACATCTTAGATTGCACCTGGAACCCCTTTCTAAAATGCCACTTATAATGTTGCAGAATTATGTCAGGTGTTTGAATATGCTGTACAGAGATATTTACTGGGGTTGATAAGTAGCCTAGTGTCTTAACTTGACATTGCCTCTGATACAAACAGATTATAAGTTCTCTGGAAAAAGGGAAATATCTACTGAATGGAGCTCTTCTTGAACTACCACTGAAAAGGCATAAACTAAAATACATTTGTGCATAGATGGCTAAAGAATCATTATGACTGCTACAGATTTTTGCCATTTACAATTAAGAGAGTAATTTAATAACTTTTTGATGGTATTTACCTCGTTTACCCTGCTGATCCTGGATATATTTTAGGTTGGGTAGCAAAATAGCATGTATACATTTGAAAATCACATGCATACACACTTTCTCGTACCTGCTTGACTGTCCAAAAACAGACAATTTTAGCACACAATTTGCAGTTGATACTTTTAAATGAAAAAACAAACAATGAGGGTGCTTTTTCCTTTGAAAATGAACAATACATATGAGATATCCTTGCGAGAATACATTGTAAACTATGTGTTCTATTCAAACTTGTCCCCTACAGAACAATGAAAAACAAAGTAAAGGTGATGGGCCTAACATAGTAAATGACAGCAAAGACCTGCACAGTCCATCTAGTCTGCCGAGGTGGCAAAGGTCGTACTCACTGCTCCATACACATTCCTTAACCCGTTTTGGACCAGCGTATGTTTTACATACATAAGGTTTCCATACTTACTACTCAACTGTTTACTAATTAATGGTTATAAATTCAATGAACTATGTTTAGCTATTATCGTTATGTCAAAAAGCATTATATACAGATTTTATCATCTGAGATCTAGTTAGTTTAATAGGTATTCGAAGTTTGCCGATTTTGAAGGTACTGGCGGCTCGACATAAAAAGATCACAAAAATAGTAAGTAGCTTATAATGCTGTAATAGCTACTGTTTTGCAAATAAAAGTATTTGTAGACTTTAGAAAATAGGTTTAGATAACTGTAAGTTACTTAGTGTCAGTGTTATTGGTGCGTATATCGGCCTTGTATGTTTTTCATACGCTGGGCTAATATGTTGTCGAAACGAATTGCTGTCAAGCATTCTGTTCTAGGTGTTTCAATGGTGCAATATCGACGCACTGCATCAGAAGTGTTTTCACGTGTATCATATTCCGCCGTCAGAATGGACTGTTGACAAACTATATTATATCGTAATAAAAGTGTTTAAAATGAAAACTGCAGTTTCAATAGTATCATACAGTATGTTTATGTCAATGACTATTGGAACTGATTCTTATCTTTTCTGAAGACGGACAAAATACTATATTGGACCAGTGTATGAAAAGCATACACTATGTGAAACTTCTATTTTCTGCAAAGTTTTAATATTTTTTATTATTGCCAGTATTTCATAGTTGTTTGAGTGTAACAAATCTAATAAATCATCCAGAACAGAGAAAGAATATGCGAGCTGTCCAAAACGGGTTAATGTCATCCTTGCTGCTCTTGTGGACAGAATAGACCACTGCTGACTAGCATAATTATCCAGTGTTCTTGAAGAATCCAAATCTTCAAGGAAGCAAGGATATGTATTCATTTGAAACAAAATGGGAATTTTAAAATCATACCGATACCTTGATTGCAATCTCCATTTGTTCAAGTTGGTTCCAGGCTAATCACTACTACTATTAATCATTTATATAGCGCTACAAAGGTGTACACAGTGCTGAACAGATATATGCAGAAGAGTCCCTGCTCATCAGAGCTTACAGTCTAATTAAGACAGACAATACAATAGCTAAGAACAAGGAAGCAAATAGAGAAAGGTAAGGAGAATAAGTGATCAGGATCCAAAAGCAGCCTCAGAGGTGAGCCTTTAGCATGGATTTGAAAAGGGGCAGGGATGAAGTCTGATGTACAGATTCAGGTAGTTTGTTCCAAGCATAAGGAGCAGCAAGGTCAAAGGATTGAAGTCTGGAGTTGGCAGCGGAACAAAAAGGGTACAGAGAGAAGCAAGTCAATAGAAGAGCAGAGTTCACAAGGAGAGGTGTAGGGAGAGGGGAGAGAGGAAGGGTAGCGAGAAGCAGTAGAATGAATGTGTTCATAAGTCAGAAGGAGAAGTATGAATTGGATACAGAAACAAAAGGGGAGCCAATGAAGTGATTTGAGAAGAAGGATTATATGACTTTGGAGCTGGTGGAAGATTAGCCACACAGCAAAGTTCTGAATAGACTGAAGGGGAGAGAGATGACTCAGAGTAAGTTGCAATAGTCTCTTTAGTTATCTCCCATCTAGATTCTTGCAACCTACTTTGAGTTATAATTGTTCAGCTTTTCAAATAGGTGTTTGGATGTTCCAGGGCCCACTGTAGTATTTACAGTGATGCTTTTTTTTTGGATGGGCTCCTTATGTGAGTTTTGGAAGTTGGTGCTTATATGGTATAGTATGGTATGTTAGATTTGCTTTAAAGATACTCAGTGAGTTTGTTGTAGGGTTTTGTATTAGTTCACAATATGCCTGGTACTGCAGAATGATAGTGGTTGTTGTGTTTGTTATTGTTAGTGAGATGATCAGAATCAGATGATATATTTTTTTTATTATATATTGAGTTCTGTGGGTGAATGATCTGGTTCTGCTCTGCACCCACTGTTGAGGAAATGGGTTCTGTGAATGCAAAATATATGTTCAAAAAGAAGAAGGAACCATAACGTGGTTTATAACAAAATAAAAATGAGTTATAATTTAGTTTTATTAACTGTGCTGTGGTTCTCACTCTTTTAGTTCCTTGGTGTGCAAACATCTTGCATTTCCTCCAAATAATCTAATCGGTTGTTTGGTTTGGTTCAGTCCCTGATTGGAGTTTTGAGAAATTCCCCCCCCCCCCCGCCACTTATTTGAAAAGCTGAACAATTCAGATTACTACAGTACAGATCCCTACATACAAGCTCCATGTTAAAAGAACACCCGGTCTTGGTCACACACTCAGAACACAGACCCTCACCAAGTACAGAATAAGTGACCATAATCTAAAAACAAATATATGTAGATAAAAATTAAACTGCAACCCCCAAGAAGCCAGATTCTGCATACAGTGCAATATCAGAGAAATAGAAAGAGATGCACGTCCCTGTACTGTATAAAATATAAAGATAGCACCAAGCCCAAGAATTACATTGAAAATAAAATTCTCTTTGAACTTTGTTATCAGACTATTTTAATTTTCTGATCATGTAGGTCCCAATCTGAGGTTTCTGCTTTCCTCTGTCTCCCAGTGATGCGGGGCCATGTGTGGAGACTCACTGTGGCATCATGTGCATAAATTTAGTACACTTAAATCCTAGGTGGCTTCTAAACATACATAGGCAATTTAGTATAACAGATGTTACAATAAAACATAATATAAAACATTAAATTTGATTAATTAAAAGCCATTTACACAGCACCCCCCCCCCCCATTAAACCATTATAAGTATCTGCACATCAGATTTATTTTGCTATGTCCAGATTATTGATGAGGAGGAAAGATATAAAATGAGAAACTAATCCTGGTAGCCGTGAATTCAAACGCTGGATTGGGTTGTGCTAGAGCTGGAAAAGTCCAGAACTCAGCAGCAGTGAAGCTATCAGGCTACTAAACAAAATTAAACTAAGACATTCCCTTAAAATTTGAAATTTCCTTGAATCTGAACTGACAAAATATTTTAAAATTTCAGTCTGCCGCATAAAGAACGCAAAACTGCAAATCTCAGACACAATACATATTCCAGTACCCCTATGCCCACACCCTACAGTTGACCTCACCAAGAACCCAGAGTACAAGACCCAAAGAGAAAATCTATTATTCCCTAAAAGCACTAACTACCAAAACTCACACAACATGGAGGATACCCAGAAAAGGGCAGCACCATAAATATTGCAATGGGCCCTAGAACATCCATATTCCTATTCAGAAAACTGAATAAGCCCGATTACTACAGCTCCCTACATAGAAACTCCACGCTAACAGAACATGTAGCCTCAGTTACATATATGCAAAACAGAGATATATTCCCTGCTTGGTGAAGATCTATTAGTACAAACTAAAAACAGACATATGTAGTCAAAAAATTGCGTTCTCATGGGTAGAAGGAGAAAGAAGCTATTTCCAGCTCTTCCTGCTAAGTCTGTTAAGACAATTGTACCAATGGATCGTCATCTTTTGGGAACTGGACCTGACTCTTTGGAGAAAGAACTGTCTGGGGAGTCCGTGAGTACGACGTCTGATTTATCCTCTGATACGCTGGGTGTAGCCCTGCCCGGAAAGGAAGTAATTGTTGAGGACCCTCTTTCTAGGGGTGTAGTCCCTGTTGAGGGCCCTCAGCTTTTTCAAGAACCCTCTCTGTCACAGCCGTCGGGGGAGCAGAGAGCTAAGTTGCCAACCCCGGTGGTGTTTTCCTCTCAACTAGTAGATGTAACTGTTCCAGCTGAGGTATCATTACGTGATATATGGACCTTGGTAGCACGTATGGAAGGTTCCCTCCGTACTTCCCTTTCTCAAGTTACGCAGTTTTCTACGGAGGTGGTACATAAGCTCTCTGAGCATGAGGCACAGCATGTTATAACTAATAAATCTCTTAATAAGTTGGAGGGGAAGTTTTCAGTATTAGAGGTTGCGGTTCTTCTTCAATTAAGGATAGTGCTATAATACATCATCAGTTAGAATCTTTGGAAAATGCTAATCGATCTAGGAACTTGTGGTTTTTAAATTTTCCCTGTACTCATTATTTAACCCCATTGATATTGGTGCAGAAATACTTTAAGGAGGTTCTATTAATTGAAGATGTGGAGTCTATTAAGTTTTCCTCACTTTATTATGTTCCATTTCCTCTGGTGCTACTTCCTCTCCTGGATCTGAGAAGAAGGGGACCCCCATTGTAGCTGAGTCACTAGATGTTTCTCAATTTTTGGAGTCTTCTATGGATACGATTCCTCATCATGCTACCTTAATTGTTTCTTTTTTATCGCTTCAAGATAAGAATTTGATAATGCGACTTTACTTTCTGAAAAAAGATCAATTGTTTTGTGGTAGCCCTATTCAAATATTTCCTGACGTATCCAGGAGTACTCAGAATCGTAGGAAAGCTTTTCTGGCTTTGAAAAATCGGACTCTAGCTATTGGGGCTTCCTTTTTTCTAAAATACCCTTGTAAATGTATCTTGATATTAGAAGGTGTGAAATATGTGTTCCACGACGTAGGTCAGTTAGAGGTTCTCTTAATTAGTAAGGAAAGTCTTTGAATTGTTTTCTCTTCCCTTCCATGTATAATTAGGGCTTGATATGTAATTGGCTCCTATTTCTTTTATTTTGTTTCTTTTGATGTTAATTCAGGTAACTCTCCTCTTGATGTGGACTTTATTGTAATCTTATTTTTTTCAATAAAGATTATTGGAAATTTTTTTTAAAAAAATTGCTTTTACTCATTACTGTTAGATTATACTTTACTGCAGAGTGAGGTGAGAGAAAGAACTCTCACACAGGCATCTACATTGTCAGCAGAAACTAACATAATGACTCAGCGCAAGTAGTGTGAGTGCAACTAACGCCACTTCAGTGGGCGGCCTTATTTGCACTGGCAGCTGTTTTGCCACGCTGAAATGCGGCAACTGCAAGGGGATGTAACTGCCTCCCTGCAGTTAGCCTACGGCCCTGCATAATTAAACTCTGCAATTAGATACCAAACGATGCAGTAAAAGCTGTTACTGTAGCTGGATTTTAAAAAAGGTTTGGACAAGTTATTACTAAAGAGGACCTGGGAAATCCACTGCTTGCCCTGGGATGAGCGTTGTGGAACCTGTGTGCCTTTTTGAGAACCTGCCAGATACTTGTGACCTGATTGGCCACTGTTGGAACAGGATACTGGGCTTGATGGACCTTGATCTGACCCAGTATGGCATATTTTATGTTCTTATGTTACCAGTGCAGAGCCTAGGAAACATGCTGGAGGAAAGGTCCATAAACCATTATTAAAAGGGACCTGGGATATCACTGCCCAGCCCAATACAAGCATTGTGGAACCTGTGTCTTTTGGGGAAACTGCTAGGTACTTATGACCTAGATTGGCCACTGTTAGAAACAAGATACTGGGCTTGATGGACCTTGATCTGACCCAGAATGGTAAATCTTATGTTCTTATGTAATATACCAGACAAAAATAAGAGTGACTTGGCACCCCAACACAGCACTTCCCATCCTCTGAACAAGGAGGACTTTGTGACCCCATCACAACACCTCCCATTCTAATATAAACACCAAGAAGGGCTTAGCAACCCCACCATAACTCCTGAAACTGCACACTGGACCAGCATGGTATTAAAGTAAGTATATACTCTGTAAAAAAAAAAAAAAAAACCCAAACAACATGCAATATGCTTGCACACCAAGGAGCTAAAAGAAAAAGCGAGAGCCATAGCACAGTTTGCAAATGCAATGTGTGCCTTCGAATCAATGCTGACTCCTGGCGACCCAGCAGCACAGTTTATAAGACCAAATTATAACTCATTTTATTTGGTTATAAACTGTGCTATGGTTCTCACTTTTTCTTTTTGAATATATATTCTGCATCCAAAGAAACACCTCCTTCGACAATGGGTGCAGAGCAGAAGTAGGACATTTACCCACAGAACTAAATATATTAAAAAAAAAAAAAAAATCGAATTCTGGTCATCTTACTAATAACATCCATACACCTATTTGAAAAGCTGAACAAGTCAAATTACTACAGTACAGTAGAGATCCCTATGTACAAACTCCATGTTAACAGAACACCTGGCCTCAGTCACACACTCGGAACACAGACCCTCACCAAGTACAGAATAAGTGACTACAATCTAAAGTAAGAATCAAAATATGAAGACAAAAATTAAACTGAAACCCCAAGAAGCCAGACTCCGCATGTGGTACCACACCAGAAAAGAGATGTAGTTCTCCAAACTGTGTGAAATATAAAGATAGTGCAAAGTCCAATCACTAAACTGAAAATAAAATTTGTTTTTATACCTTTGTCTGATCATTTTATTCTCTGATCATGATGGTCCCAATCTGAGGCTTCTGCTTTCCTGTCTTCTCTTCTCTCTCTTTCTATGGTCTATAGTCCATCTGCCATTTCTTATCTCTTTTGTTTTCTTTACTTCCTTCCATCAGTCTAATTTCCAGTCCCAGTAACCCTCCCCAGTATCAGCCCCCTTTTCCAGTCCTCCCCTCCCATTCACCTCCGGCTCTTCTACCACCATCCCCCAACCCTCTCCCTTATGGTACTCCCCAAGGCTCTGTCCCGACTCCACTGCTGTTTAATGTCTTTCTTGCTCCGTAAGCTTTATTAATTCAGCAATCAGGGCTGTCGGCATATTACTATGCCAACATTTTTATTTTGCACCACACTTCTGCCCAGCCTAATATCTCCCCTCACAACAAGTGTCTATCACTGATTTCTGTCTGGCTTTCCACCAACAGTCATTTCCCGGTTGGACTTTTGCAGTCTCGCACTTGCCGGTTGCAGTTAATACAAAAACACTGCAGCCCGGCTCATAACCCATGCTTCTCATCGCGATCACATTACCCCTATCCTCTATCAATGTCACAGGCTTCTGTTAGATTTCCAGGTTCAATTCAAGATTCTCACTCTGGTACACCAAGCCATTTATACTCTTAGACCTCAGGACCTAGCAGACCTTCTTGTGTTTTCACACTCCCACCCGACGTCTCCATTCTGTTCATGTCAATCGGCTCCAGCTCCCTTCCCCTACCCATGCACACTTACAATCTACCTTGGTTCCTCTTTGGAATTCCCTTCCTACCGCACTCCACCTAGAGGAATCCTACCCCAAGTTTCGTTCCCACCTGAAGACCCACCTCTTCTCCTCTGCTTTCGACCTTCCCTCTGCTGTCCCCTGATCTCGTTTCTACTGTTTTCTTTTTGAATGTTTCTGTACGAATGCATCTTCCTTTCCTCTTTCCTATGGAAAATTGTAGTTCCTTCTTCATCTCTGGGGCTTCAGCCTCATTTTCTTTTGCTTTTGGATTATTGTAAACCGCCCTGATGTTATGGGGGTGTGGTATATCAAGTAAATGAATAAACATAAGACCTTCCATTGTCAACCGCCTTGCATTCCCAGGACTGCCTCTGGAATCCATTCCCTTCCAGTTCTCCTCCTCCCTCCCCCACTGTCCAGCCCTTTCTAGTTCAGATACCATCTCAGGTATCAGCTCACTTCCACTCCCAGTGCTACCTCCCCCCTGTCAGCTCCCTTCCAGTCATCCTACCCTTTGTCCATCCCCCTTCCAGTGCCATCCCCACATGTCAGCTCCCTTCTAGTCAGTACCATCAACAGGTGTCAGCTCCCTTCCATCTCCCCTTCCCAGTGTCATCATCCTTCCAGTTCCCCTCCAGTACCATCCTCGGGTATCAACTCCTTTCCAGCCCTCTCCTTCACCCATATCAGCTCCCTTCCTACCCCTACTTCCCCCTCCCTCATGTCAGCTTCTTTCTTGCCCCCTCCTTCCCCTGGCAGACCCTCTCAGGACCTGCTCCCTTCCAGTCCCATTGATCCCTCCCCCCACCAGCCCATTTCCAGTCCCAGCCTACCTATTTCCAGTCCTATCTCCCTTATTAGCTCACTCCAGTCCTAGCTCCCCTATCAGTCAATTACCAGTCCTAGCCCCTCCTGATGAGCTGATTACCAGTCCTAGCCCCCCAATCAGCCTATTTACAGTTCTAGCCCATTTCCAGCCCTAACCCCACCTGATCAGTCCATTTCTAGCCCTAGCCCCCCCATCAGCCCATTTCAATTCCTAGCCTCCCCATTTCCAGTCCTAGCCCCTCCATCAGCCCGTTTCCAGTCCCTGCCCCCGATAAGCCCATTATCAGTCCTAGCCCCCCCATCAGCCCATTACTAGCCCAATATCCCCCCAATCAGCCCTTTTCCATCCTAGCCCCCCATCAGCCCATTTCCAGTCCTAACCAACTCCCCCAAACTGCCTATTGCCAGCCCTAACCCGCCCCGATCAGCCCATTTCCAGTGCAAGCCCCCCCCTCGGGGGAAGAGCTCCGCACTTGCCTGACCGGTACCCCGGCTCTCCTTTGCAGAGCCATGAGAAGGAACAGTGTTTCCCTTCTTTCCCGTGGCTCTGTTAAAGTTGAGCCCACTGGCACGCTCGTGGCCTCAACTTTAACAGAGCCGGGGGAAAGAAGGGAAACACTGTTCCTTCTTGCGACTCTGCAAAGGTAAGCCAGAGCGCCGGTCAGGCAAGTGCAGAGCTCTTCTGGGGTAGCGGGGGGGGGGGGGGGGGCCGAGGGGTTGATCCTTTTTTTTGTCCAAATTTTGAAAGCAGAGGCAGGCAACTGTTTTGGGGGCATTTTTTGCCACCCCAGGCGGCCGCCTCACTTGGCCTTATTATAGAGCTGCCCCTGATCTTGTTTATTCCAGGGATGAGAAGGCTGAATTAAAGCCATATGTAATGAGGAATAATTTTTGACCATATAAGGCATGCTAGTGGGGGGTGTGTGTGTATGTTTTTATTATTGTTTTTGACAGAATACAACCACCAATACCCTCCTATGTTTAAACACTGCCCTGAATGTGTCTGCATATGGTGCTATATAAGACATTTTAAATAAATAAAATAAAATTCTTTATGGAATTTTCCGGCTTCCTGCTGTTTAAGCTGCCAATGTCAGTATCCTGGAGGTGAATAAGGTTCACTGTAGGACTGTCAGAAGTATTAATTAGCTGTCTCACTGTTGGGATAAGGTCAAACCAAAGCATGCTTCATTGAAACATCCATTTTTATGCCATGTGCATCTAGGTCTAAATGGGGACAAGATTTCCTTTCTTGGTGTGCTTCTCCCAATAAATAAACAAATACCTAATGAGTCAAACCATCAATCAAACCAACAAAATCAGTAAAATCAACTTGCAGAATTTTTTTTAATTGGATGGGAAGGAAGTGAGTATAGGGAGAAGATACCCCAGAGAGACCTTTTACTGGCAAGGTCCTAATCCGATTGCACCTGGGATGGGATTAGGAGCAAGAAAGGGAGCGAGCTATCCCAGGATTTAAATCCCAGGTCTCACCCCTTGAGGTGCTCGAGGTCAATAAAAGCCAAAACTTGCAGACACGTTCTGCCTGTGGACTCCCAACATGCTGATGCACGGGCCTATGATACTGGAAGATGACATTATAACCTAGCTAGTACAGCAACAGGAAGGGTCCAGATAGTGGTGTGGCTAAATATATTGACGGCACCTCTGCCATATGTCTGGCACTTCTTAATAATTTTAACTAAGTAGGGGTAAATTTGAGTTAGTTAGCCCTACTAGAGTTATTCCCTGAACTCTGGAACATTACATTTAGCACATATTCTAATTGCCATTATCACATGCCTATTTGTTACACCATTTGCTACTCCTAATTCTGAGTAGACAACTTGTAATGCAATTGTGATACAAAGGCCCTGTTACCAGGGAAAAATCCCAGAAGCTTCAGGACAGTTCATTGCCATTAATTCTCTTGACTTTGTGAAAATAAATTGACCAAGAAGAACTACATAGCAGGACATCCTTGGGTATTCTAATTAGAAGGGATAATTCACATCAAAGTTCAATGTTGTGTGAAATAGTTGCGGTATCCTGTTGTGCACAAATCTTTCTATAAGGCTGACAAAATTTGAGTTTGAAGGAGAAGTCATTTACTAAAACCAATCTGCAGATGTGCTGGGGAGTGGGGTGTAGCCTAGGGGTTAGAGCACTGGCGTCATAAGCAAGAGACACAGGTTCGATTCCCACTAGCCCTCCTTGTGACCTTGGACAAGTCACTTAACCCTCCATTGCCTCAGAGAAAAAAGGCCTGGCAATCTACCTCCAGTCACACTGCCAAGAAAACCCAGGAGCTGCTGGGTCACCAGGCATCAGCACTGACTTGAAGGCACACACTGCATTTTCTAGTGCCCATTCGATTCATTGGCATTCCCACTTTACCTAGAACATTGAAATGGGAATTGAGCGAGCCAAGAGAATTGTATGCAATAGTGCATGGGGATCTCAAAGTGTCAAAACAATGTGACAAGTGTAATGAAGAAGCCCCTACTGAGCCCATGGAGATAGGGATAGTAGAAGATTCCATCTTAGAATCTGACAGGCAGTCTGAGCACATGGCTCAATGTTTACAAGAAGAAAGTAAACAGAGAAAGTCAGGAGTCGAATGGACACGCCCAAGCTGTGACGTATCACCAAGCTTAGGGGTTAATGAGAAACATCTGTTCAAGGGAAGGGCAGAGCTAAGCCCTGAGAAACAGGACTAACTGGTCATTAGCTTTAAAAGAGAGACCGAGAGAAACACAGAGGCAAGGGAGAGAGAGACCGGGTGAAGGTCCTAGTCAGAGACCAGGTCAAGAGAGAGCCGTAGCAAGAGCCAAGGAAGCCAAAGCCCGAGAACCTGAAGGAAGCAGCACAAGAGAGGTGCCATTCAGGAAAGGCAGGAGAAAGGAGAGACCTCCTGGGAGGCAGGCTTGGAAAAGCTCGGAGGCTCCAGAGAGAGAGAGAGTGGCAGGAAAATACTTATAGGTCTGAGGCAGAAGCCAGCAAGCTAAGAGGAAAGAAAACACAGCCGGTGTTTGGAAACCTGCCTGAGCCAAGAGAGAAGAGAATTCCTCCCTCCTTAAAGCCAGAAGGTAGGTTTCAAAGTTTGCCCAGCTATGAATCTAGTTTAAAAGTATTTCCTTGTTGTTGCCAAGAAATAGGAAACAGCCCAGGAAGCAACTCCAGTGTACAGGGTAGTTTCAAGCCCTGCTGTTTGGAATGGTATAAAGGGAAGATCCCTGAATGCCTAGAAGGTTACTTTAAAACCCATGATAGCAGCTTACAGCCACACCCAGCTAATGCTGAGCTGGATGCAGATAGACTCTAATGTGTATGACGCAGCTCATATACAGATGGATTGCACCCTATGTATAGCTGACCATATTGAATCCCTGTGCTGAGCATTACTATAAGAGTGCTGATAAAGCGGCAAAGAAAAGGGGAACATTTTCCTTTGCTATCAGAAGCTGTCTGTTTGCTTTTGTTACGAGCAATGCACGTTTGGAAGCCTGAGAATGAAGAGGCACATTTACCTTAGTTCTTGTATGCATTCCTCCTACCAAATATATGGAAAGTTGTCCTAATTTCATCTGCACTTAAGTTTTGTTGGGAGGGGAAATAAAAACCTTCTCATGTCATTTTTGCCTTTAACACTCAACTGCAACTCCTTCTTGAATCAGAGGGTAGAAAGGGGACTACCATTCCCACAAGGCATTGCAGGAGCAAATGCAGTGTCATACTCCCTGAAGATAGAATCTCAAGGCAGACCAACCCTACTCGCCCTAGGCAGTAGGCTGGCCTGATGACACAAGGCAGTAGCCAAAGCTAGAAAGATGCTGGGTTGCAAACAGGGAAGAAAGTAGAAAGGAGGTGGTATTAATAGAAACATGACAGCAGAAAAAGACCACATGGCCTATCTAATCTGCACTTCCAAATCAACTACACGTCTTTGGGTGAGGCCCTACTTGGACCATTATTTTCAGTTTTGGATATAAAAATAAATTTAGAGGTTTAGAGGTTCAGAGGTTCAGAGGAAGGCGATTAAAATGATTTGGAGCCTGCACTAGAAGACGTATGAGAAGAGACTTGAAGATCTAAATATGTATACCTTAGAGAAGAGGAGGGACAGGGGAGATATGATGCAGATTTTTAAATACTTAAAGGGTATTAATGAACAAAACCTTTTTTCAATTAAGGGGAAGCTGTAAAACTAGAGGACTTTTTTTAGTGCCATCAAGTCAGTGTTGACTCATAGCAACCCAGCTACCTCTGGGGTTTCTGGGCAATGTAACACCAGAAGTAGATTGCCAGCCTTTTCTTCTGAGGCAATAGAGCAATGACTTGCCCAAGGTCACAAGGAGTGCCAATGGGAATCAATCCCTTGATCCTCTGGGTACTAGGCAGTTGCTCTAACCACTAGGCTACTCTTCCACTCCATAATGAAGCTGGAAGGAGGTAATCTTAAAAGCAGTGTCAGGAAATACTTTTTCACTAAAAGGGTAGTGGAGGCTGGGAATGCTCTCCTGATGGAGGTACTGAGGGCAAATACAGTGACTGAATTCAAAATGGCATGGGACAGATACAATGGCTCCCTTTATAGCAAGAGGATAAAATCAAAATAAACCTATTTCTTATACCTCAACAAATAGAGGGGGGGGGGGGGACCTGCATGGCGTGGTTGGTACATCACTAAACAAAGGCATAGAGGGGGTGACCTGCACGGAGCAGCAGGTGCACCTACTCTAGCCACCTTACTGGGCAGACTAGATGTACCATACTGGTCTTTATCTGCCGTCATATACTATGTTGCAATCTATAATTCTTCCAAACAGAGCATTTGGTATTTGCCGGCATGTCTAGCGGGAGTAGAGATTTTAAAAAGCTGAATGTGGGATAAAAACAACATCCCATTCTCACCAAATCTCCACATCTACAGCTTTTGAAAACAGCTGCTACTGACAGCATCGACCTTCACTTTCTCTGTACCCAGACAAAGGCAGATTCCCTGCACACCACCGACATCATGAGTACCCCGTGAACCCCCCCCCCCCATCATCAGCACCCTTCCAAACACCCCCTCTTGAGAGACCTCCAACCCTCCCTCAGGTCTTTCCAGGGGATCTCCCTGGAATCTAGTGGGAGAGCAGGAGGGATCCTGAGTCACTCTTGCCTCACTGGGCACCGGCTTCAACATGGCCCTCGTCAACCCTTGTGGTAGTGGTTTGGTATCAATATTACAGTCAAGCTGCAAAATAATGGCATTTTCCAGTGACTGGATCATCATCTTCCAAGTTATCTGTTACGTGGTCACACTCTGAGGATGACAAACTGTTTCTTCTACATCTAGGCATAATTATATGTTAGCAAAGTATTGATAGTTAGGATGTTGAGTTCAGGAAATCATATCAGATTTTTGTGCAAGAGAAACAGTGTTTGCAATTGTGAATCAGTCATGTTGGCTTGCTGGTACTGTAAAGGAGATAAGAAGATTGTTTTAAGACTTGAGATGTGTAATATCAGTCTTCCAGCAAGAAGCTCATTGTCCTCCTTTCGAAAGGCATTCTGTGAGAGAAGAGGGAACTCTGCCAATTCAAGGGTGCTAGACAAATTAATATCAGGCATGAAGTTTTATTGTACATACTAGATGAAACAACCAGAGAATGTGCTTTGTGTGGGCTGGCCCATAAGTACGGAAGTTGCTGGTTTTTTTATTACAAGAACAGATTTTGATATATAATTAATAGAAATATTGGAATTCTAAGTTACTTTATGTGGATGAAGAGATTAAGTGCCCAATTCATTATATTATAAATACATGGCAAAATGAAAAAAAAAAAAGGAGGAAGGGGTACATTTAAAAAGCCACAGAGCAGATAAATAGCCACAGGGTAAATTTATTCAGCCTGACACGGGGCTGTTTCAGCACAAAAGAGGCACTGCTGACCCCGAGATTTGGTTCTGTATATAAAACTTTGGGTTGCGTTCATTGCCCCTGATGCAGGCAATGTCGAAACCCCTTCCTATTTTTTATTTTTGTGGTGGAGGGGGCTGCTCCCCTTTTTTTCCTGTTATAAATACATGGAACAATTTTTAAAGAACATTTAGAGGATCATTTTATAAGATAGCACTTCGTTTAAGGCAGCCAAATGCACCTGTTTGAAGCCTATTTTATAGTAGGAGGCGCCTCGTCTTTATAAGATGCTTTCGTAATGGCAGAGATTGTGCCTTAAAAATTCAGGCATGATCATTTACTCAAGATTAGGGTTAACTAACGCACCTAAAGTAAACAAATACGTGCATCAATTAAGATATTTCATAATTAACATGAGTACTTTCTAATGCCGCCCACACTGTGCCCAGACCACACGCCTGGCTATACCCACCAGCAAAATATGCGCCTACATGTCAATGTGTGCACTTTTAAACCAGTCAGTATTTTCCAAGAGTTATTAAGTTCTTATTTATGCACATATGTGGCTGCATAAGCACTAAATGACCTCCTATAAAATAACGTCCGGAGTAAAAAGTACAGTATTGATTTCAGAGTGCGCACCTTGCAGACAAGAAAGAGTAAATGACTAAAATAGCCACTTGATGCCTAAAAAAGTCACACCCCTTATAAATTTACCGCCTACAGGCAGGTCTGTTGATTTAGAAAAAATGATTTATCTGTTGTGTACATTGCCACATAATAAATACTGACACATGACAATGTGAGTTTCTGAATATTCCTCAGAGATCTCATGCTGTTCTGTTCAAATTACTCATTTTAACAGTCAATATATTGTAAATTTGTGACTGAATCACCTTGGTTTTTTGTTTAAGAATACTATCCTTTTATAATTTGTATGGAGACCTTTCATTTTGAAGAGCACACCCCCTATACAAAGGGTAGAAGATGGTGTGGCCCATTCAGGAGGGTAGGAACAACAAGGGAGCGTGACCTCCGTACACAGCACAGGGAACACAAAGAGCGTAGGTCAGGAACACTAATTTGCACCAGTGGTTCCTGACCTACGCTCTTTATGTTCCCCATTCAGGAGGGTATCCACTTTTGAATTTGCCAGACAGGATTGTGCCTGCATTGATATGAGGAGATCCCTGGCATTTTCTAGAGCATTCAGTGGTAAAGGCGTGTGTATATGAGCTCTCACCTGCAGGGAAATGAAGGAAATACATGTAGGCTCTCTTCCTCTCTTTGGACAGCAAAGGGAGGGGAATAAAAAAACAACCTAGTCCTAATTTTTTCTAAGTTCTAAAGTCATGGACAGAAGGTAGCATTAAAAATTTCTCAAGAGTGGAAGATGGCATTTGCATTTAGAATTTAGGGGCAATGTCTCCAAATGGGATAGATCTGTGCATATCATGACTGTCATGAACCTCATTTCCTAGTGGTTGGGACAGGTTACCCTCAGGCCGGAGGGCCAGGGGTTCAATTCCCGCATGGGGACAAGCAACCTCAGGCCGGAGGGACCGGGGTCTCTAGTCCCATGGCCATTCCTTGTGTCCTTGGGCAAGCCACTTAACCCTCCATTGCCTCAGGTACACTTAGATTGTGAGCCCTTTGGGGACAAGGGAATAAAAAGTACCTGTTAGTATACATGTAAACCGCACTGATTCTAAAGAGCGCGGTATAAAAAAGAAATAAATAAAATAAGTCAGGGTATGTGGAGAGTGATCTCAATCTATTTTCTTAGACTCCGACTGCATTTCTTGGTACTTGAAGATCTTCTCCCTCTTCACCTAATTCACAAAAAAATTAATTTCTTTTTCCTGATGGGAAGGACAAGTTCTGTTTTTTTTGTTTGCTAAAAAGGGATCTAAAACCACAGGTCTCCCCTACCTCTGACCAGGTGCTACACTTTTAATCCACACCATGCTTTCTGGCCCTTTAACTTTAGCACAAGGAAATTTAAGAGGAGGCTTGTGCTCTCACATCATACCTTTTAGGGGTTACATGCAAATACTACGAAGAGGTTTTTTGTGTGTGCGTGTTAAATTTGATGCATAGCTTGTTAAGTAGCATATTTTGGTGCGTGCTAAATTTTCTAGCAAGTACAAACCAAAACAATTTTAATGTTGTTTTAATGCATAAGCTCTTTAATAACTTTAGCATACAGTTAAGAGATCTAAGGACTGCAAATGTTTTTCGTAGAAGAGATATCATTAAATATTTATTGTAGCACTAAATGATCTTCTGATTATTAACTTCTAAGTACAAATCATTTTTATCTATACTGTTATTATAATTTTATTTACAATAAGGAGATGCATTGGTATCCCATAGTACCAATGGTACTGTTGTGCATCTCATCTGGGCTGGGCAAACAATAGAACTGGAATGGTATTAAGGGAAATGTTTATGCAGGAACCAGATATCCTTCACGTGGAAGACTTCTGGCCTTTTTCCTTGTTTTGTTTTTCTAGTTTTATCCAGATTGAATCAAGACTTACAGGATGAGGAGTGGTATTCTGTATCAAAACTCCTGATATTCATCCTCTTAAATCCCACTCTACAAATCTTACTATAAGTGCAAACCAGCACTTGAGCTGAAGCCTGAATTTAGCAACCTGAGATAGGAGACCACTATGATTTGTTCCCAACAAACCTTGCTCAGTCTAGCTGGTAGATGCTACTGTTGTAATATTGCATCATCTATGATAATCTCCAGGGGATTGTGAACACAAAGTTGGGGCTCCTCGGCTACCAGAGCTCGCCATCCTGCTCAGTGGTAATTGGTTTCTATACAGTAAAATGACAGTTTTATAGCTGCTACTGACTTTTTCATTAAAGTATTATGAATTTCAAGGTAAGTAGCAGTGAAAGTTTAAATCTAGTGAGCATAAGCCATGAGATAATGAGGCAGTCATTCGAGTCGGCTGTGTGAATAAAGCCTATTTATAGACTGCGACATGCCTAGTCACACCTCCCAGTGTTCTGTTTGCTATTACTCACTCACTATGACATTAGGACTCTAACCCCTTCCTTTCCCACGTTCTGTGGGAATCGTCCATGCTGTCCTTTTACAGTATGGCTTATTGGATCTAATATACCGCCTTTCTACATGCAAACATATCTGGGTGACTCAACCATTGTCATGTAAGACAGCAAGTTTTCTGTTTTAATATAATTGTGAGCCAATCAGAAATAACAGTGCAAATGAATTCCTGTAAGATGCTCGTTGTATAGTACTAAAACTGTAGAAAGCTAAAAGCTTTCTGTCAATAAAGTCTCTGGATCCTTTTTTCAGGAGGTTCTTCCTATTCTAAATGGATTAGCACACTATGGGGGTCATTCCAGAACACAAATAAGGGGTCTGTATGGGAGGCGGGTCGTTTATGTGCTGAACACATCCCCGGCCGTATTCTGAAATGCTGCTGACCTGCATATCCGCGGTGCTAGCACAGGGATCTCAGAACGCGCCCAGAAAGAGCAGAATGGGGTGGGGTCAGCTGCGGAGACGTAGAAAGCGAATTCAGGAAAGGCTCATGCATGTATTAAGTGTTTCCTGGAAATGTCCACGTTATTCCTGCTGAAACGTGGAATAAGTCCAGGACTTAGAAAAAAATTCTGCTCTTCTCTGCAATGCGGCCCATATTGAAGAATGGTTGTGACAAGTATGTTTTGAACTGGTGAGACTGGAAAAAACACAAGATGTATTTTTAAAAAGGTACAGAGAACAGAGGTGAGGGAATGTTGTAAGGTCTAGGCACTTTTAATAAACTCCCCCTACAGAAATATTAAGAAGAGCAATAGTGTTTATTCAGGCTATGCACTAATGTGCTGTTTGTGCTAAAAGAGACAATCTAGGGCTCTGAAAAATGGGACTACTGATGTAGGAATAGTATGGGTATGAGCAGGGAAAGGATTATTTTTTTGGGTGAGAAACAGATCATTTGTAGTCCTGGTACCCCATGCTATTATGCTATGACACAGCCGTTGTGTAGGTTCAAGGCATCTTTTTGGCAGAATCATGCTTTTTGTGGCAAACTAAGTGTGTGTGGTGGTTTGAGAGGTGCACGGGGGGGGGGGATGTGGGGGGGAAATCTGATGTGCTCATCTGCAATTCAGGGGGGGGGGGGAGACATGAAAGCCTGGTCAGTTCCTGGACCATAAACGATGAGCGCAGCGTCACCAGGAGCCAGTGTGATTGGGCAGTCAAACTCAGAGAGGGTTTACTATAGCTAAAATATCAAAACATATCCCTGTCAATAAGGGACCCTCAGAATAAGCACTAATGCATGCCCATAATGCACATTTTGTGGGGCCAATGGTGTTGCTTGTTGAGCATGCATTAGTGCTATTTGCACTGCTGAATGCCCTTATTCTGAGGGTCTCTTATTATTGACAGGGATATGTTTTGACATTTAGCCATAGGGAACCTATGCTGATTCCTTCTGGATTATTTTAGATAGGGCATTCTAATAAGATCAGATATTGTTGGCAGTGTGATAGGGCAACCATACATCCACTGTGCCTGGTACTGGGAGACATGACTGATGTCCCATGTGACCCACTGTGCATCCCTACCCAGGCCAGAATCAATGAGAACTGCAAGAGTTGTGATATATCTGGAGTCTGGCTACTTGATGTGATAGCACAGGGATCCCCCCTCCCATGCCCACACAGCCCTGACCAGAGGAGCAGTGCCACAAAGCTGACTGTGGAAAGGCAGACAGGGTTGCCCCACAGATAGTGGATATATACAGACCAACCTACCCCACGATGGGACAGGTGTAGCTTCTGTGAGAAATGTCAATAGCCAGATATGTGGGCCTCAGATGCCATAGCCAGAAGGCACTATTAGTACTACTGCTCATTTGTATAGTGCTCCAAGACATATGCAGCACTGCGCGTGCGCACGCACACCCATACAAAAGATGGTCCCTTCTCAGTAGAGCTTACAATCTAGTCCAGACAGATAACACAGCAGCTGTGGACAAGATATATCCAGGGGGAATGGTCAGGGAACACAAGGGAGCTTAGGCGGAGGGCCAGAGATGGAGCCTGACGTACAGACTCAGAGGTTTGTTCAAGGCATAAGGAGCAGCAAGGTGAAAGGAGCGATGTCTGGATTTGGCAGTGGAAAAGAAGGGCATAGATAGAAGCAATCTGACAGAAGAGTGGAGTAGTCAGGGAGGAGTGTAGGGAGAGATAAGAGGCAATGCTAGTGCGGAGCAGCAGAATGAGTGCACTTACAGGCCAAAGGCACAAAGAGAACATACATTTGTTGCCAGAAAGAAATAAATCGATAAACCGGGAAGATGAATTATAACAGCTATTTGATAAACTAGAGTAGCAAATCACCTGGACTAGATAGTATGCATCCGAGAGTGTCGAAAGAACTGAAATATGAGATTGCAGAGCTACTATTAGTAATCTGTGATCTATCATTGAAATCATCTGTGTACCTGAAGATTGGCATTACATTGGTCATTCACCAATTTTTAAAAAGGGTTCCAGGGGTTATCCGGGATTCTACAGACCTGTGAGCCCGATGTCAGCACCAGACAAAAATGGTATAAACCATTAAAAAGCATACAATTACTGAACATGTAGATAGTCATAGTTTAATAGGAGACAGCCAACATGGCTTTAGCCAAAGAAGGTCTTGTCTTACTAAATCCGTTATTGTTTTTGAAGGTGTGAATAAAACAGGTAGACAAAAGGTTAGCCGGTCGATATAATGTATCTGGATTTGCAGAAAGCCTTTGACAAGTCCATCATGAAAGACTCTTAGCAAAATTAAAAAGTCATGGGACAGGAGGCAGTGTACTATTGTGGATCAGGAACGGATTAAAAGATAGAAAGTAGAGGGTATGGCTAAATGGCCAATTTTCCCAATGGAGAAAGGTGAATAGTGGAGTACCCCAGAGATCTGTGCTGAGTGCACTGCTTTTTAACATATTTCTTAAATGACCTGAAAATGGGAATAATTAGCGAGTTAATCAAATTTGTAGATGACACAAAATTATTCAAAGTTGTTAAAACCCAAGAGGATTGTGAAAAATTGCAAGAGGACCTTGATAAATTGGAAGGCTGGACATTCAAATGGCAGATGATTTCAATGGGGCTGCAGCTCCGATAACGATCGGAAACCACTACCGCGGCTTTGTAAACAAGCCCCTTAATGTTGACAAGTGCAAAGTTATGCACTTAGGAAAGAACCACCCAAACTATGGTTACACAAAGCAAGGTTCCATATTAGGAACCACCACGCAGGAAACAGATTTAGGCGTCATCGTGGATAACAGATTGAAACCTTCTGTCCAGTGTACAGTGGCAGCCAAGAAAGCAAACAGAATGTTAGGAATCATAAGGAAAGGAATGGAGAATAAAACAAAGGATATTATAATGCCTCTGTATTGTTCCATGGTGCAACCACACTTTGAATACTGTATGCAATTCTGCTCACTGTATCTTAAAAAGGATATAGTGGAATTAGAAAAGGTAAAGAGAAGAGCCACCAAAATGGTAAAAGGGATGGAAGGATACCCTTATATGGAGAGGCTATAAAGGTTGGGGCTCTTCAACCTGGAAAAGAGACAGCTGAGGGGAGATATGATAGAGGTCTATATATTAATGAATGGAATAGAACGGGTAAACATAGACAGATCCTTTACACCATCAAAAAGTAGAAAAAGACTAGGGGACATGCAATGAAGCTACAGTGTAACCCATTTAAGACTAATTAGAGAAAAATCTTTTTTTCACTCAATGTGTAATCAAACTCTAGAATTCGTTATCGGAGGATGTAGTAAAAGCTGTTGGTGTAGCTGGGTTTAATAGAGGTTTGGACAAGTTCCTGGAGGAAAGGTCCATAGACCTTTTATTAAAGAGGACCCAGGAAATCCACTGCATGCCCCAATACAAGCACTGTGGAACCTGTGTGTCTTTTTGGGAAACTGCCAGATATTTGTGACCTGGATTGGCCACTGTTGGAAACAGGATACTGGACTTCATGGACCCAGTATGGTATTTTTTATGGTTCTTATGTTAAATACCCTCTTCATTGTTCAAAAATCATCCTACAAATCAGGTTGAATATCAAAATAGACAACTAGGTCTCAACTCAGATGCCTGCTTCATTCCAGGGATGCGTTTCCGTTTTTAATATCCCTTAAAAGGTGTGCAGCATAATACAGAGCACTCTCCTAGCTAATGATTTATGTGGTTCCTTTTCTGCTACTGGAAATGGCATTTCTAAGATTTACTGACTTGGCTAAATATAATAGGAATAGTTTGGAACACTAATTATTTGATTAGATGTGCATGGGTGAGGATTAAACAGAGACTGGCATTCCTAACAGGGGCTATACATTTCAAGGAAAGGTAAGAGTTTGTGGCATTTTAAATTACTAGCTCTCTGCCTGGGAGCTCTTAAAAGGGTTTTGGTACATTTTTAAAACAAAGTTACATTCTTTTTGGTGCTTTAGCTTAAAAGGGGAAATATTTTCTTTAGTGGGGTAGGTTTAAAACTCTGCTTTAGAATCTCTCAGCTCTTTGAAGCTATTGCCACCTCATCAGGAATTAGTTCCCACCCACCCCTAGTGAGCAGTCTTGCTTTATAGGATACCTCCCCAATTAACTACACACAGGGACTTGGAACAGCACATTTTGAACACACTAAAGAGATTTAACTGCTTTATCTATGAAAGGACAGCTGGGAAACCTCTTTTGCTTCAACAGATACCTAAGCTCCACCAACTGAGCAATTGCTGAGAAAAATCATATCCCCAAAGCTGTTGCCCCCATTACATCTTCTGCCTCTGTCCAGACACAAGTCTCAATGCCAGTTGAATGACCAGTTCCATGTGCAGGATGCCTGCATGCTGAAGCTCTCAGGAAACAAGTGGAGGAACTCGGAGAGGAGGTGGCGAGGCTGAGGGGCATTCAAGACAGTGAGAAGTACATTGATGATATGCTTCTTTCAACATCCAAGCTCTCCAATAGAGGAGATGATGGGAGCCTACAGAATGACGAAGTTGGACACAAGTCACCAGGGCCTGCAGAATCACCAATCCAACTTCTCCAGCCCTTGAAATGAAGAATCATTATGCAGCCCTGGACATGGAGGTGGTGAAAGCATCCCTGGAAAGGGAAGAACCAGAGATCGAGCACCCCAAAGTTGCAGAACGTGTGACCACAAGGAAGCAAAGGATAATGGTGGTTGGTGACTCTCTTCTGAAGGGTACTCAGGTGCTCATCTGCCAACCAGACTTGATGTCCAGAGAGGTATGCTGTCTGCCAGGTAAAAAAAACAACAACAAGATGCTATGGAGAGCTTGCAGAAACTCATCAAGCCCACCGACTATTACCCAATGTTGCTAATCCACATTGGCACAAATGATACTACCAGGTATCCTTCTGAGCGTATCAAAAGTGATTTTATGGCTCAGAGACAGAGGATGAAGCAGATAGTGGCAAGGCCAAGGCAGAGAAGCTCGCATCCTGGAGATGAATGCATGGCGTCATCAAGAACTTTTTGGTTTCCTGGGCCATGGGATGCTATTCCAAGGATTGCAGAGCAGAGATGAAGTCCATCTGTCCAAGAAAGGTCGACTTGTTTTCAGTAGCCGACTGGCTAATCTACTGAAGAGGGCTTTAAACTAGATTCGTCGAGGATGGGTGAAGAAAGCCTCCAGGTAAGTGAAAGCCCCCAGGTAAGTGAAACATTGAATACCTTGATGGAAATGGGTAAAAGGATCAATATATGGAAAGCAGTGTGTATAAATGCCAGTAGCATGGGAAGTAAGATCCCAGATGGTGAAGCTTTAATGGGAGAGGCCGACTTGGATTTAGTGGCAGTTACAGAAACATAGTTCACAGAAAACCATGACTGGGATGTAACTATACCAGGCTATACTTTATTCAGAAAGGATAGGGTAGGAAGAAGGTGAGGAGTGGCACTACATGTAAAAAATAATATTAAAACTTTGAAACTACAGAGCTTAAAAAAAGGGAGAGAGAGGAGGCACTGTGCGTTTAACTAGAAAGAGGGAAAGAGAAATCTATTTGCATTGGCGTGATATACAGACCTCCCTCACAGGAGGAAGAGGTGGATGAAGAGTTAATTGAAGACTTACACAGCATTGCAAGGAAAGGGGAAGTGCTACTGACAGGGGATTTCAATATGCCAGATGTTGATTGGCATATTCCTGTTGCAATATCATCTAGAAGTAAAGAGGATCCTGGATTCTGTACAGGGAGAAATATTCGGGCAACAAGTAACAGAACCCACATGTGAAGGGGTCATACTGGACTTGATGCTTACCAATGGTGAAAGTGTTTCTGATGTTATAGTGGGAGATTAGTTTGCATCCAGTGATCACCAGATGGTGTGGTTGAGTATTAGGACTAGGGCTGTTAAAATCCATTCAAAAGCAAGGGTCTTAGACTTTAGGAAAACTAACTTTGCCAAGATAGGCCAATACCTCAAGGAGTCATTAGTGGGATGGGAACAGCTGGGGAATGTGGGCAAAAATGAAAGGGGATATTTTAAGGGCAACCAACCTTTTTGTTAAAATGGTAAATAAAGGTAAAAGGAAAAAGGAGACCGCTATGGTTTTCAAAAGAAGCCGCTGAAAAGGTGAAGAAAAAGGAGGGAGGCCTTCATGAAATACAAGAGATCACAGAGTGAGAAAGACAGGCATCTATATTTGGAAAAACCTAGAGGCTGGCATAGTCGTCAAGAAAGCAAAACGGCACAAAAAAAGGAGAAATTAGCCAATGCAATAAAATGGGAGGATAAAACATTTTTTAGATATGTTAGTACTATGTTACTATGTTAGTGAGAGGAGGAAGGGCAAAAGTGGTATTGTCAGACTCAAGGGTGCAGGGGGAGGAATATGTAGAAACTGATGAGGATAAAGCGGAATTGCTTAACAAATATTTCTGTTCTGTGTTCACAGATGAAGAACCAGAAAGAAGCAGGTCCTCAGAAAACATCCACAAACAGGAACAGAAGCGAGGGACATCTTGAACAATTTTCAGAAGACTGTTCGTGAGAAACTAACTAAACAAAGTAGATAAAGTGATGGGTCCAGATGGAATACACCCAAGAATACTGGGGGACGTTCTAGCAGCTCCACTGACTGACCTTTTCAATGCCTCAGAGTTGGGAGTGGTGCCAAAGGATTGGAGAGAGGCTCATGTGGTCCCTTTACACAAAAGCGGAAGTGAGGATATGGTTGAAAACTGCAGGCCGGTTAGTTTAACGTCGATGGTAAGTAAATTATTGGAAGCGCTGCTGAAAGAGAAAATAGTGAGGTTTCTGGAGCCCAGAACATTACAGGATCTGAGGCAGCATGGATTCACCAGAGGCAGGTCTTGTCAGACAAATCTGATTGATTTCTTTGACTGGATATCCAGGGAGTTGGACCGAGGGAGAGCTCTAGATGCAGAGCATTTAGATTTCAGTAAAGCCTTTGACACCGTTCCATACAGGCAACTTATAAACAGATTGAGCACCCTAGGGATGGAACCTAAAGTTACTGCTTGGGTTAGAAATTGGTTGAGTGGGAAGCAACAAAGGGTACAGGTAAATGGAACTCACTCTTAGGAGGTGGTGGTTACCAGTGGTGTGCCCCAGGGATCTGTCCTTGGTCTGATTCTTTTTAAACATTTTGTTAGTGATATAGCGGAAGGGCTATCGGGTAAGGTTTGCCTCTTTTTGTATGATACCAAAATCTGCAATAGAGTGGACACCCAGGAAGGTGTAGATAACATGAGGAGGGATCTAGCTAAGCTTGAAGAATGGTCTAGAATTTGGCAGCTGGGATTTAATGTTAAAAAATGTAAGGTAATGCATTTGGGCTGCAGCAATCCAAGTGAGCAATATTGTATAGGGGATGAAATACTTTTGTCCACTAAAGAGGAGCAGGACCTAGGTATGACTGTGTCTGATCATCTTAAAGTAGCTAAACAGGTAGAAAAGGTGACAGCAAAAGCTAGAAGGATGCTTGGGTGCATAGGGAGAGGAATGGCCAGCAGAAGAAAGGTGTAATGCAATTTGCAACATTTTAAAAACAAAGGAATAGCAAAATAATCCCAGAAGAATTCCTAACGTAGAAATTCAGTTGAATATTGGAATAAAAATAAAGATCCTGTAGTTTTAGACAGGTATGGTGTGACTTTCCCCCGAGACATCCTGTGACTGAATGTGCATATCTTGGATCTCATTTCAGCAGTAGCTTTATATACATACTTTGAACTTGGTAAGCACTTTCCTAGTCTGGAACTTCAGGCCATTAGTCTTAG
Source organism: Ichthyophis bannanicus (assembly GCA_033557465.1). Classification (NCBI taxonomy): domain Eukaryota; kingdom Metazoa; phylum Chordata; class Amphibia; order Gymnophiona; family Ichthyophiidae; genus Ichthyophis; species Ichthyophis bannanicus. The sequence continues at coordinate 32,677,292 of CM066050.1, read as the reverse complement.
CTGCAAGTCTGCACAAGATTGAATTACCTGTCATCCTCTCTCTATGGGATTTGATGAAGTGGACTCTTATCCTCGAAAGGAGTATACCTCAATAAGGGAGTTAATCTTCAGCGTGCCACCTCCTTCAGTGCATGTTCTCCGTGGGTCGTTATTGATGCCATGTTGCAGTGCAGCCTCAAAATGTGTGGTGACTGCAAATAAATTGCTACACAGCTTTGCAGTGTGGTTATTTTTAGCCAATTCTACTGAAAAAAAAATGGAACATTTTAAATATGTTGATAAGATGTGTTCCACTGAGCAAGCTACTCTGAGATTTGACTTTTAGTAAAACTTCTGCCAACAGATATTTCCCTATTATAAATGGGTCCTGCTTGCTTCTGTAGTAGTGCAAGATGCCGGTAGTGTGTATGCACCTTCTGATACTCCGATAGTCCTGGTGAGATGTGAAAGGGCTTGCATGGGTGCAGAATGTATTGCCCTGCAAACGTGATATGTGACCGAATGCTTGTTTAACATATACAAAAACTAGACTCAGAATGGAATATAGAATGCATGGGAAAAACGTTTACTTCATAAAAAGCTAAGATACACCATACTGGGTCAGGCCCAAGGTCTAAATCAAGATTCCTACCAGCCATCTGGCCCTCACCCACCTCCCAATTCCTCCCCAGATCTTACTGGAGTCCCTGGTGGCTAATGAGAGCAGAACCACCCTACTGCTTTGGACTCTTGGTTCCAAAATGGATGCCATGACCCCTAGCAGTAATCTCACACTATTGCCACTAATATTGACAGGGATTGTTGGTGCATTGACAAGCATTGGTTTTTATTTGCATTTCTGTGAAAAAGGACCAACAATATAATGGATACATATAGACATCAGGAGAACACAGCAACGTTAAAAATAGTAACATTTCCAAAAAAACAAAAAAGGTATTATTACTGCTAATCAATCATTTTTATAGCGCTACAAGGCATACAGTGCTGTACAGGTACAGAAGATGCCACCATTTGTCAAGCTGCAGTGTTCCCTTAGGGGCATGTTTATTATAGGTTTCAACGTGCATTAATGAAAGTTAACATGCGTTAAGTGCCCAGAGCCCTTTTATTGCTATGGATGCAACTATACTTAATGCAAATTAACTCATTAATGCACATTAACCTTTAGTAAACATGGCCCTTAATCTTTTTGATGAAGCAAACCTCTGAAGCAGTTGGGAAAGTGATTACTGGGATTCATCGACACTGACTATTGGCCCATTGATTAGTTTTTAATTTGTATTTCTGTGAAACAAGATCAAAAATAGACACTTTGAATTCATTGACTGGACTTATGATTATACTGGGAAGTTGTGGCAACAGCAAGTCTAGTACTGTAAGAAGCCCCTTCTTCCGAGGTCCTTAGGATCATCAACCCTTCCACAATATCACTTGCAAAAATGTTAAAAGGAATCAGACCAAGGACAGATTCCTGTGGCACACTAGCAGTGTGGAGTCGGAGCCTTCTAAGGTTTTACTGTACCGCCAAGAGATCTGTTAGTACATACATGCATACTCGGGCTCCATGAGTCAGTAACAAGGACACTGCCCACCCCTCACAGGTTTTTTTTTCTGCAGATTCCTCTTCACCTAAGCTACATCTTCATTTCTTTCTTTCTCCCCCTTCTCTCCAGTTATGCAATGGTCCTGATCCGAGTCCTTGCTCCTACATTCTTTAGTTCCAGGACCATGGTCCTTTATCAGTTCTTCGACACTCCCAGCAGGCTTGCGATACATGGATAGTAGCACTTATGTCATTTTATTTTGTTTTATAAATTTGTGATCTGCTTTGTACCGTATGTGAAATGTAAGCATCATTATTAAATAAGATTAAGAAAGTACTTTTTCAGTCAAAACCATTAAGTTGAGGGATTTGTGGTTAGAGAATGTGGCCAGCTGCATTTAAAAAAAAAGGTTTAGGAACATTTGTGAAAGACTGATCTATTAAGAGTTATGAGCCAGGTAAACTTAGGAATGGTTACCTCTTTCTTCTAAGAGTGAGCAACGGAGAATGGATTTCCCCTTTAGCATCTGCTGGGTGCTTTCAAATGAACCACATTGGTCACCACCAGAGACCGAATAGCATGTTGCGTGGGCCATTGGTCTGAATCAGCATGGTGAGTCAGTCCAATAGCCTACATTCTTATATAGGACAGAGGGGAAACATTTATTTTATTTAAAAGGATTTATATACCGCTTGTGATAAGGAAGCTTATCATAGTTCAGGAGGGAGCTATAAAAGAGGTGAATTGGCTTTGAACAAGCAACCTGTCTTTGCTGGTTGAAATACTAAAACAGAATGTTTTCATAAAAGACTACCAGTCCCAGAATGCACCAGGTTACAAACAGCCTCTAGAAGAGCTGAAGTGGGGAAACGTGTGTTCAATCAGGAGAGCTATGAGGTAATCCCCAATCACTCATCTCCAAGGGCAGGGCTTGATTCAGCACACCTGGGCTGTGCTAGGGTGGAGTGTCCCTCTAAGCACGTTAAAAGTAAAGGATATTCTACACAGAGACAGAGCAGACAGAACAGAGAGAACAAGGAGAGACAGAAGCAGAAACCATTGGAGAAAGAAGAGAGAGGACTACAACAGCAGAAGCAACGTGGAAGGAAGAAGAGAAAGACATCTTGGAGGTCTAAAGAAGGAGCCCACAGCAATACTTGTGTTAGGAGTGATTCCAGAGGCAAGCATACTCCATTGGACTGGAAGAAGCCAGAGGAGTGGGGTTATAGAGCCAGGAATTCCCAGGCGGCACCTTTGAAGGAGACGGCTGCATTTGGAAGGGGCCCTAAGACCGGTTCAAGAAGGTATGTGAAGAGAGACCCAGTGTCCAGGGATCTTGATTGGAAGGCTGGACATAAAAGCTGGACTACTTACTGGCCAGGATACCAGGAGAGGAAACCTAACAGCAAGGGAAGCTCAGGTATGAACTTTGATCTATGCCCTAGCTCTTCTCCAGGAAGACAGCAGGGAAACAAATATTATCCTGAGAGTGATCAATTAAGGAATTCCTCTGAGTCAGACCATGATATTGATTCCATGATATTTGAGGAAGAAGGAGATATATCAAATGATCAGAATGAATACATGGATTGCTCTCTGTCTAGGCTGCTGTTTTAAAATAGTTTCTCACTAATACAACAACCACCAAAAGGAACTGTAACTTATTCTTTTATCTACCCAGAAAAGTCTCTGCAAGAAAGCTTTAGGGTAGGATTGAGCCACGTAGAGAGAGTGAACCAGCAAAGGGGTTTTCAGCTGGCTAATTATTGGTAACTGAGCCAGGCACAAGTGCACGTGAGCTCTGGAAGGAAACTTCTTTTTTTTTGTGTGTGTAAATAGAAGAAAGTTATCCTTGATAAAGAACAGTTTTTTTGTTACTTTTGGGTTTTGTTTTTGCCTTTTGGAGCACTGCTAAGAAGGTCATTAGCAGGAGCCATCAAGAAGACCTTTTCTGTTTCCCATCAAGGTCTTTATTGATTTATTGCTTAAGAAGTTCAGTTACCTTATATCATGTTTTGTTTTTCCTGAGTACAATACTTGAAGCAAGTGTCCTTTTGTGTTACCAAGTAAATCGGTGTGGGAGAATTAACCCCATGAATAAAATCTGTTTTTCTTTGCTTACACTCGAGCATCACAACTCATTATTTTGTGAACGGCTGATTCTGGTATGAATGAACTGCATTCCCCACAATCCTTTGCAAGTCATAATAAAATTTTGCCTTTGCCAAGACTGTGGACATTCACAACCAGCGCCCCCGTTTACACGCTGTATCCTGAAATCAAAGCGGATTACACAGCAAACCAATCAAATCAATTACACAGCAAACAAATCAAGTGGTTGGGTCAGTGGTTGTGGGCATGCAGTGAGAAATTAGAGCATGTGTGTGCGAGTGGTGTGAGAAGGTTGATTGCGTGGTGAGCTTTATACAGTGTGAGCTATGTACAGGAACTATTTACATTTTTTTTCATTTATATTTACATTTTTTACATTTTGATTGAGCAGTTCATGTGATATCATTGCAGTGTATGCGCAGTGATTTGGGTGGTTGGTGATTGGTGATCTTCATTGAATTGTTCGATGAATAGGGTGGTTTTGAGTAGTTTCTGGAATTCTTTTATATCTGTTGCTTTCAGTTTATCTGGGAGGACATTCCAGGAAGCAGGGGCAGCAAGAGAGAAAGCTCGCATGGATGTGGATTTGTTGGTTCTGGTGAATAGGCTGGGTGTTGGTATGTTGTTCTTGGTGCTGTTTCTGTCTGGTCTTTTGCTCGTTTTGGTTCCGATGAGTTCCTGTAGTATTTCTGCTGACATGTTTTTAATTTTGAAGATGGTGACAGCTGCTTTATATTTTACCTGTGATGAGATTGGTAACCAGCGCAGATCGTATAGTATTGGAGTTATGTGGTCTTGTATTGCAGCGCTTGTAATAATGCGGGCAGCAGTGTTCTGGATTATTGTAGCGGATGGGTGGTTTGTTTGGGTAGACCTTGGTATATATGAAAGTCTTCTGTGATATGGCAATATTGATGACTAATAATGGCACTACACCCAGTCTATATTAGCAGCAGAACTGTGCCCCTTATCAGGTGACTCAGCACATTTGCCCAACTGGAAATAGCTCACAGAATACCGAGTGGATGCTTCACAAATTTAAAAAAAAGCTTCATCATAGCCTGTAATGGATTTATATTTGCATATTTTTAGGAACCCCTTGAAAACAGAAGGACTCACTGGCTTTGTGGTATGAAAATGGAAGGTAGACCATTTGCAGCCAGTTCTATAATCTTCTTCCAGGGGCAGAAACAGGAGAAGCAATATAGTAGAAGCAGCAGTAGTATTAATAGCAGTAGAAACAGAATCTCCACTAGTAGCAGAAAGATAGCAGTAGCACCAGTAACAGTGAAAACAGTAGAAGAACAGAAGTAGAATGGAGGGTGAAACACCACGGCAGATCACTAGAGTTTCTGCCTGTGGCATTATTTTCTTGCATAACCTTTTTTCCTGCTGTGGACCGAAGAAGAAAGAAGAATAGTATAACCCTGGCCTCTCCATTGACACCAGGACTTGGATCTCCTTCCAGACTGATGGATTGGCATGTTCACAAGCACCTAACTGCATATCTTTCTCAGGATGGAGTTGCTGGTTGAGATACAAGCAGAAAGGAGGAGATTGGTATCGTCCTTAGCTGAAGTCAGTTTGATTCCCAAGGAGTGAAGGCAGCTGTCATGGGGTTGGAGAGCACTGAGGCATCATTGAGTTGTAAGGGGTCATCTCCCTTGGTGACAGGAGGAGGATCCCTGTGGACCCAGTGAAAACAGCAACTGAAACTACTGCGGTTGAGAGCATGTGGTCAGAATCTTGTCTGGAGAAGATGCGGCATATGGCAATGGAATATATTTAGCTGGCAATTGACGAGCTAGGTAAAAGTAACTGAACAAACAATGGGAGGCAAATTTTCAGAAGACATAAGGAGAATCTCAGTAAGATACTTGCGAACCAGCTCCTTGGAATCCAACAAAGGAGATCTAGGGAAATTCGGCAGACGCAGATTATTCCTCCTCACTTGATTATCCAGGAATTCCAGACGTCTTAATATAATCAAATTACTTTTGGCCTGGGAAGTACCCAGGTCATGCAACTCCTCGGCCTGGGTTTCCAATCGCGAGAGTCTCACAGCGTGTCCATCTACTCTCGAACTTTCGACTGCACTCTGCAGCTTCAACTGAGCCAATTCCTTAGAAAGAACAGTCACAACAGGAAGAAGGGTCTGTTGAAGGGAGGATATGGCATCCCACAAGCTCTCCATTGTCACCCTTGCCAGTTTTTCCAAAGCCTGCAACACGGAAGAAGCCAGAGGCAAAGAGGAGCCCAAATCTGCGTGCTCTAACTCACCGCTAACTACTGCCTTCTCCAACCCTCCTCCAACAGGCAGAGCAGCGGGAGAACTCTCCTTCTGGATCGAGGCGGCACCCCCCACTGCGGGCAAACTCCCGTCATCTGGGGCCAAACCCGCAGGCAAACCAACCTCCAAATCTCTTCCGGGTTGCGGCGGCAAGTCCTGTTGGGGGCTCAAATCAACCCCATTGCTCAGATCAGTTGAATACCTCGACTGGTCCGCCGAAGCCACAACAGCTGCCATCTGCGGGAAAAAGCCCGGAATCACCGACTGAGACGAAGCAACGGTAGGAGTAGAGGTTACGGGGGGTTTCTTAGCACGTTGCTTTCTCTTTCTCCCCATTTGCACGGCTCAAACCGGAGCAAGCTAAAATACGTCCGACAGAGCGTCCAGCTCATCCGCCATCTTGGTATGTTTCTATTTCTTCTTCAGAAGTGCTTGGTGGGAGAGTCCCGGTGGAGACTGGGGGGCCTCTTCAGATGGACCTCACAGGTTTTCTGGAGAGCTCGCTTGACGTGGTAACCAGTAGAGCCACCTTACTGGTGTCCTTTGCTTTCGAATCGGATTGGAACTCTGTTTTGCGATTGTATTTTCTTAAAATGAATGTTTCTCAATTTATGGGTTCTAAGATATTGATATTTCCCGATTTGGCAAGGGATACCCAGAAGAGGAGGAGAGAGTTTCTGGCCTTGCGCCAGCGCTCTCTTGCCTTGGGGGCGCAGTTTAAATTGAAATATCCGTGTAAATGTGTAACAGTTTACAATTCTAAGCAGTTTCTTTTTTTTGAACCCATGCAATTAAGATTGTTTCTAGAGGGTAAAGAGAGGGTTGGGATGGATCCTGCACCGGCCGCCACACTTAACAACTAAGCTCTATTGGATGTCCATTTAGGGTATCTTTGGTTATTACTTTATAACAATTTTTTCTTTTTTTCTTGGAATCTTATTGAGGTTACATGTTGTGGTCTATACCAAGTTTATATGATTTCTTTGGGTTTTTTATTGCCTTTGGATGTATTGCTTTATTCGCTGTATGCTTGGTTTATTCTTGGTGTATATGAGTAAAGTTAATAAAGATAAAATAAAAAAAATAAAAAAAAGTAACTGAACAAATTCAATTCCTTTATGCTGCAAATCAATAGTTTATCAGCTTCTGTTTCCACTAATGTGGTTGAAATTGAAGAACTGTAGATTAAAGCTTAGGAAAGTTGAGGCAAGAATTGGAAAGTTTGCTTCGGATGACACTACTGGTCAAGGACAGCTTGATAATACATAGAAAACTGGATGCCAGGATGAAAAATTAACAGTTCATTAGCTTCTCTAAAAGGTACCGCTAATATTGGCAAAAGAAATATTAAAGATAGCTCCCAATGTACTGCCACTAATTTCTCAAGCTTTTTAATCTGCCAGCCCCTAGAAAGGAACCACGGAAGTCTGAGCAAATGGAAACCTCATTGATTTTATTTAACTATTTGTATATACTACCTTATCATTTAATCAAGGCGGTTTAAAATAAAACTTCAACTTTTACAGAGAACTTGCATGTAGAATCAATAACATTAAACCTAAAAACAATCACAGAAGGGTTTCTGTGTAGAACCAAGGGGAGGGGTCAGGTGGAAGTTCGCATATTACATTTATATACATCATAACAAGAATGGTGGGTGGAAGGGAGGTGCAGACTGTGGATTGATTAGAGTGGCTAGGAGTCTTCATTGAATTGTTTGATGAATAGAAAGGTCTTGAGTAGCTTCCGGAAATCTTTTGTGACTGTTGTGGACCATGTTTTGGAGGTTTCTAGAGAAGTGGCTGTGGTCAATATGATTGAAATTATTACATGAGTATGATCAAGCACTAGTACTAAGATTGTTTTTGAAATATATAGTCAGGAGCAGGTTTTTCCTGATGTATCAAGGACTACACAGAAAGAGAAGTACTTAATTTCTTCTTTTGAAGCCTAGGGTTCTGTAGATTGGAGCAACATTTTTCCTCATTTCCTTGTAAATGTGTCAAGGTCAGAGGTCTTAAGCATGTTTTCTTTGACCCTCCACAGCTGTCTGTCTATCAGGCCAATGAAGAAAACTAGCACAGCCTTTAAGCACATTTTAAGCACTTTTAAGCTAAGGTCAAATGCATAAGAGGCAGGCACGCAAACAAACAGTATTTAAAAGTAGGGAATGAGCTGTATATACAAAACTGGTATGGAAATAAATGGCTGCGCTCGATGCAGAGACAGGTGTAGAGGATTTCACAACCAGCCTTAGCATCAATCTCTCTATGCCTGGGTCTGAGGTGGCTTAAACCTCTAGCACATGCCCCTGACAGTATTTTAATGGCATTTGGTGCTTTCCCCGATGCCTGGATCATCTTGGTGCAGGCATTGGGCAAAGTCCCCAATGCCATCAAAATATGGAAAGCAAATCCCTGGTTGCCCAGCACCCCGATCCCCCCACAACAGCAGTTAGATGGTATCAGGGGCTATCACTGCTTTGAGAAAAGCCCCTGATGCCACCAAAATATTGTCCCCGGTGGCCTAGCAGCCCCTTAACCCCCCACCTGGTACCTTTCAAAGCAGGAGCACTGCCTATGTGCTCCCACTCTGGGTCAGCCATCTTGAAAAATGGCAGTATTTGGTCCAACGTGATGTATCCTAGGATGCACTGGGTGAGGTCAGATTGCCAAATAAGGTAGAATAGGCAGCAATCCTGCTTTGAAAGGTATTGAGGGGGGGGGGGGGTCAGGGGTCTCTAGATCATCAGGCAAAAAAAATAAAATATATATATATATATATATATATATATATATATATATATTTATTTTAACTCGAGTGGGGGATACAGGGGCTGCTATGCCACCAGGGGAGTTGCGTCCTGTCGGGGCATTGGCCCCTCAGTATTTTGATAGCATCAGGGTTTTTTCCCCCAATGCCACGATCGCCATCGATGCCATAAAAATACTGTTGGGGCCAATATGCAAATTGGACACGCAGTGTCTGTTTCTATGGGAGAGCATGCCAAACTAGCGCAGACTTCTTGTGCACATGTTTGGCTTGCTCTCCCAGTTTAAAACGCTGCCATTTTTCACCCAGTTTAAGGGGTGGCTCATTTGCATGTGCATGGTTTAATGCATGACTAATTTGCAGGCTCGCCCCTTTCTGCATTGTTGCGCTATAGACATGCGCTATCAGTGCACTGCAAACAGGTGTAAAAAGCTGGTAGAACATGACTTCAGCACCAGCTTTCTGCATTGGCCTGTATGTTCTTAGTGAGAAGTTTTTTAGTGCAGGGGTCTCCAACTCCAGTCCTGGAGGGCTGCAAACCAGTCAGGTTTTCAAGATGTCCCAAATTGAATATGCATGAGATATTTGCATGCATGGTCCCCATTTTATTCAAATTTATCTCATGCATATTCATTAGGGACACCCTGAAAACCTGACTGGTTTGCAGCCTTCCAGGAGTGGAGTTGGAGATCCCTGGTGTGGAGCCCAAGTCAAACACATCCACTTCTGGCCTGCGGCCACATCCAAATGAAAATGGGGCTGATTTCAACCTGATGCTGAAACCGCAGGCATCGACACCACCCCGATTTCAGGATCAGTGAGATATACAGCCCCATATGCACCACAATCAGAGACGATATACATAGCAGATGCTCCCCATCACTGTGCGGCCACGCCTCTGCTTGCAATATGTACAGCTCCTAAGCCGATGACCACTACAGCAGATGTCAGCATAGCCAGCATACTGTCAATTGCACAGCGTTCTGTTTCTGCGGGGGGGGGGGGGGGGAGTTTTACTGTTTTGCATGCTTAGACATGTCCCTCACCTCTGCAATCTATTGTGCACAATTGCATTTCGTGCTGTCCATGACAGCATACACCACTGTACTTCAGACCAGACACAACCCTGTCTCCATATAGGGCAATGTAGGGCAGAGCAGAATCGTCTCTGTCCTGCGCCTTATTCCACGATTTCACAGGAACAACATGTTCATCAAGGGGGACATCTGGGGTCGTTCAGGGGCCTTTCCTGCATCTCAGCCGCTAACCATGTCCCTCCTCGCCCACATTCTACGATCCCCATATTAGCGCTGTGTACGTGCAGGGCCATGGGGCTCAGAATATGCTGGTGTACGGTTCTGGGGATGGACATCTATCCCACATGTTTAACTGGGCTATTCACATTTCAGAATGACCTCCTTAATGTCTAGTGAGGATGATATTGCGAATGCTGCTAAGGAAATCCGTGACAGCCAGTGATGCTTCATTGCAAATCGTGACAGGCTGGTTACAACTAATTTTCCATCGAAGATTGCCAGTATTCTCAAAGTATTGAGCCTCTACCTCCCTATTATTGTGGACTTTACAGATACTTCAGAGATTATTTACATTGCTTTAAATTTCTTTTTCCTTTTTTTCTTTGTATGTCTAGGATTTTTTATGGGAAATCTCTGATGAACAACAAGTTTATGCTTAAATGTTTTGATGAAATTTTCAAAAATTATAAAATAATATAAAAAAAAAAAGAACAGAAGTAGTAGTACTAGCAGCAGCCGCCATGGTAGTGGGTGTAAAAATTATTATTATTATTAGTAGTAGTAGTAGTAGGTGGTAACAGTAGCAGAACAACTGCAGGTAGAAGAAATTAACAGCAGGGGTAATAGCACCAATACTATTAGGAGCTGTTGTCAATTACAGGAGTGCTAGGCAAGTAGCAATGGCAATAGGCCTTTAATATGCTTACTCTAGTTTGGAAAGGATTAACTAATTATTTTAAAGCATTTATGTACTGCCTGGTGCGAAGCATTTTAGGTGGTGTACATCACATCACATAGAACACAAGCAACCCCCAAACCCAACCCAACCAAATCCTATACCAAACATCCCAACTCCCAAAATTCTCTAACGTAGGCATTCACACCTCTTCCTCACGGCATTTGTACGAAAGAAAAATCAATAAGCTTATGATGGCAAAACACATTGCCACAGCTTCATTTTCCAACTTAGAACATAAGAACATAAGATATGCCATACTGGGACAGACCAAGGTCCATCAGGCCTAGTATTCTGTTTCCAACAGTGGCCAATATAGGCCACAAGTACATAACAGGTTCCCAAAAAGACACAGGTTTCACAATGCTTGCACTGGGCAAGCAGTGGACTTCACAGGTTCTCTTTAATAATGGTTTATGGACCTTTCCTCCAGGAACTTTTTTAGCCCACCTACACTAATAGCTTTTACTACATCCTCCGGTAACAAATTCCAGAGTTGGATTACGCAATGAGTAAAAAATATTTTCTTAGTAGTCTTAAATGGGTTACACCGTGGCTTCATTGCATGTCCCCTAGTCTTTCTACTTTTTGATGCCATAAACAATTGAGCTACGTTTATCCGTTCCACTCCATTCATTAAAATTCATAGACCTTTATCATATCTCCGCTCAGCCATCTCTTTTCCAAGTTGAAGAGCCATAACCTTTTAAGCCTCTCCTCAAGGGAGTATCCTTCCATATTCTTTACCATTTTGGTGGCTCTTCTCCGTACCTTTTCTAACTCTGCTATATCCTTTTTAAGATACAGAGACCAGAATTGCACACAATATTCAAGGTGTGGTCGCACCATGGAACGATACAGAGGCATTATAATATCCTTTGTTTTATTTTCAATTTCTTTCATTATGTTTCCTAGTATCCTATTTGCCTTCTTGGCTGCTGTTGCACACTGGGCGGAGAGCTTCAATGTGTTATCTACGATGCCTAAATCTTTTTCCTGGGTGGTGTTCCTAATGTGGAACCTTGTATCGTGTAACCATATTTTGAATTGTTCTTTCCTAGGTGCATAACTTTGCACTTGTCCACATTAAATTTCATCTGCCATTTGAATGTCCAGTCTTCCAATTTATCAAGGTCCTCTTGCAATTTTTCACAGCCCTCTTGCATTTTAACAACTTTGAATAATTTTGTATTATCTGCAAATTTGATCACCTCACTCGTTATTCCAATTTCCAGGTCATTTTTGAATATGTTAAAAAGCAGCGGACCCAGCATAGATCCCTGGGGTACTCCACTATTCACCGTTCTCCATTGAGAAACTTGTCCATTTAGCTCTACCCTGTGTTTGTCATTTAACCATTTCCTGATCCACAATAGTACACTGCCTCCTATCCCATGACTTTTAAATTTTGCCAAGAGTCTCTCATGAAGGAGCTTGTCAAAGGCTTTCTGAAAATCCAGATACACTATAGTCAACCGGCTCACCTTTTACTTGTTTATTCACACCTTAAAAAACAAAACAAAAACAAAAAAACCCACAAACATATTAGTAAGAAAAGATCTTCCTTGGCTAAAGCCATATTAGCTTTCTCTTATTAAACCATGACTATCTATATGTTCGGTAATGCTGTTCTTTATAATGGTTTCTACCATTTTGCCTGATATGGGCATCAAGCTTACTGGTCTGTAGTTTCTTGGATTACTCTTGGAACCCGTTTTAAAAATTGGCATTACATTGGCCATTTGCTAATCTTCAGGTATTTCAGATGATTTTAATGAAATAGTTCACAGATTATTAATAGGTCTGCAATCTCATAATTCAGTTTTCAACACCCTTGGATGTATACCATCCAATCCAGGTGATTTGTTACTCTTTAGCAACACAGCAACAGTTCATAGCCCAAACGTTCCCACTTCCCCCTCATATTTAGATAATATTATTCCCTTAATGTGGTTCCTCAACCCATCTAGTCAGTGCCAATCTAGCTGCCATGAGATTCCTATGGACTGCCCTCTTCTTTCCTCATCCCACCCCATGCATGGTCTATGGTGACACCAGGTCATACCCAAGGCTCACAGCAGTGATGCATGCTAGCCTTAATTTCAACACTCCATAGTTTACCTCATAGCTTTACCACTGGCTGATCCAAGGTTTAAGAGACTTGCCCCACCCCCAGCTATAACAACAATCCTCCTCCTCACAGTTCCCACTCTCTCACGCCAGCGTTGGAGGGTGGGAAGAACAATGTCACCATCCAACGCTATCAGCCTAACTATCGAACCTCCCCAAAATATCATATTCAACCCTAGAATTTCTATGCTGCTATCCTACCTGACCACTTCTGCCCCAATCAGCTGCCTCCCTTTCACTCTAGCCACAATATCTAGAACCTACTCAGAGGACTCGGCCATGCTAACATGCTCTCAGATCAGGCACGCCTTTCATTTTTTCAAACTCTAGAAGATTCTCTGGAAACTACATGAGTGGAAGAAAAAAAAAATGTCAGAAACCAAAAGCTAAGGATCTTTGGCAAAAAAGTGGCATATCAAACGTTTGCTTATACCTGAAACCCATGCATTGATTTAGAGAAGTTGTTGAACAGCAGCTCAATAAACACTATCGGACCAATATTCAGCTGCCACTGTTGATGGAAATTTTTAGAATGCTGTGATGGTAAAAAAATAAACTGTATATTCAAGGCCAGTATCTGGATAATGCCTGGTGCTAAGTATCTAGATAATGCAATGACTGGCCACATGATCTAGATAGTGGCAATATTCATCACCATTAGTCAGAGAACGATCCAGATGGGTTAGTGCAGCTTTTTGTCATCTTAACTTATAGCATCTACATAGTTATCCAGATAATGGTGCCTAATATTGCTATGTGGATACTTCGCCACATCACTCTTGCACCACCCATGGGCAGTTCCAGCACTATCCAGATAGTTCCGGGGCAGACTGCTAAATATTCAGTTTTATTATGCAGATCGTATGCAGTTGGAAATTGCCAGATAACCTTGACAAGTGGCATTTGTGGGATAGTAGGTGCTATTTGGAGCAGTGCTCTTGAACATTACTCTTATAATCTTGGGCCGATATTCTTATTTGTCAGCTCCTTGCAGACGGCTGTGCCCACACACCTATTTTATTCATGAATCTGCATTCAGAGGGAATGATAGTGGCAAAGGAGACTATGTGAATTCCATTTGTATATAAGTCATGTCCTGTAGACCTCAGCCTGGTATGGAGTTTTTCAAGATAAGCGCAAAAAAGAGAAAAAAGTTCATGTGTTTTTCTATGGCACATGTCAGCTGCTGAAAATTGCTCCAGATTCAGGGAATTCTACTAATCGACAAACTCCAAGCAGAGTTTGTTCAGATCACTAGTGGGTTTCTGTGGAGCGGCTGCAGATTTTGCACCCTGACCAACATTTAAGATTAAATAAAATTAAAATTTGATAAATCCATTATTTTATAAGGGCTGACAAAGTTGTTTGCTCATTTCAGGACACCATCACCTTCTTTCTCAGTTCAATCAGCAGTCTCAGGTTACATATATCATTTATGTATTTAATTATTTAAATGCATTATGCTGCTATTAATTATACCAATTTAATTAAATTTTTTATAACTCATTCAATCCCTAGTGGTCCAAAATAGATAACAGAAGACTAAAAACTTGCATAGAGGAAGTACATAATAGAAAAGTACATTACAGTGTAAACAGAGGGCCCAATATTCATTTGTGAAGGCTATGTGCCGTCGCCGCTGAACGTTAACCTCAAATATTCAATGCTGGGGTCATATGCAGCGCCAGCATTGAATATCCAGGGTCACCACACAGCCAAAGACGCCGCAGAAGCTAACTGGAGAATGGCAATATTGCGCCGCTGCCCGTTTAGATGCCATGGGTAAAGATAGGCCAACAAGAGCTACGCCTACCTTTACCCATGGGTCACTAACTGGGCAGCAATGCAATATTGATGCTGCCTGGTTAGCAACTGGTGCCATCTCCGCCCGCCCAAAAACACTCCCAACATGTCCTGATGATAAACAGTTAGCATTGGGGTGTGTAGTGGCGTTAACCTGGCATATTCAGCGGCACTGTGTAAGTGCCGCTGAATATGCCTCTAAGTGGCATTTACACGGTTTGCAGGTCTGTACACTATGTAAATACCCTTGAATATCAGTTCCAGAGTGCTCATCTTACAAAGTAATAGGTCTTACGAGATAAGTGAAAGGATAAATAGTTCTTCAAAGACCGTATTTCAATTGGCATTGGTTCTATTCTACGATAGCTCTATAACTGAACAACTTATCAAATCATCTTTTTTGTGCCTTACAACTCTGGAAGAAGGATATTCTATTAAAAAAATCTTCTGATTAAAGTGATCTCAATCTTATTAAAAGAAATCACACAGTTTAATGGTTCAGAAAAAAATATTCATACCACCTTATAATCCTTTCAGTATGCAATATATCACTTAAGCTTAATGGGTGTTCCCAAGATGGATCCTCTGACCCCTGAAACAATGGAGCTGTGTTGGTTGGTGACCGATCTGCAGGGGAGGATGGTGTTTTACTACTAGTCCTCTTCATTTCCATAGTACGACTAGACATACACAGAACTGTACAAATACATGTAAAAGAGATGAGATGGTCCCTGCTCAGAACTTACAAACTAGTCAAGACAGTCAAACAGAACAAGGGACTAAGGGGTATGTTTACTAAACCTTCTTAACGTGCGCGCTGTGCAATTATCGCGCGCTAATGATGCTTTATGGGGCACAAATGTGCCTTAGTGCGCGTTCACGCGCGCAGCGGTGCAAATGAGCGCTGAAGGTGGGGAAAGGCTCCCGGAGGGCGGAGGAAGGCTCCCCGCACACTAACGATGTGAAATCCGAGGCCGAAACTAACGCAAGTGAAAACCTCGCGTTAGAGCCGATTTAAAGGGAAAAGAAACCATTTCTGTCAGCAATGTACAGCAAAACCAGGGAAACCTACAAAAAAGTGATAAGTGTGATACATGTGCACGGAACAAAAAGTGCAAATAAACATTGAAAATGACCCCAACAAAATATAAAAAAAATCATAATCAAGCTGGGCAATAGTGATAGTAATGGGAAACATAAAAAAAAACACTCCCAAGAAAGCCCCAAAAAATAAATATGAAGAATTTTGGAAGGGTCTTCGCTCCGTCCCCATACAAGGTGAATGATCCCACAGTGAAATAGCACTGATCAGGGTTTCCCTCTCCATTGGACAGGTTACCTATGGCATGCACATGTTCCACAACAGCAGGGCGGGCATGTCGGAATGGGCAACTGGACAGATGCTGGGAAAGGGGATACAGAGGGCTGCAGGCGGCACATGCTGTGGTGCAGCTGGGGCACAGTGCGGACTAGGCAGATGCCTAGGTGGCACTTAGGAATACTGAAACTGAACAGCAGCCAGACAGTAACTGATGAGGGCCCAACATGGGCACAAGAGTGTTTATCACAGTGTCACAGGGGATAGTACCCAGCAGGTACCTCCAAGGGCACAGAACATTGGCAGGCGGTGTTGGGGGGAAACGTGGACGCCTATGCAGGCACCCCTACCCCAGAACACGCACCAGTGCTGCACACTGAATGGCTTGAGACTGCACACCACCAGCACCACCAGCAGAAGGGCATGTCAGCATGGTGGCAGAGGGGTACTGGTGGTGGAGGGGGGCAGTGGCAGCTGCCCAGAGCAGACCATGGCCTAGCCCTGTGTAGGTGGGTGCCATGCACTGCAACAGACAGGCCCTGCCGGACAAACAGTCATGGTATCACCAGGGAATGCACTGTCTCTGTGGCAACACGGTGGTGCAGTGCACACAACCAGTGTGTTTGGAGGCAGAAGGTCACAGGTTCAAGTCCCAGCTATGGTGCCTGCCAACCCAGTCCCCATATTTTACCCACTACTACAACGTGCTAATACAGACAGATCCTTTATTGCAGATGACGTAAACATGCCCAAAACACCTACATTTTACCCTACAGAGCACAGACTCCATAAACAGGCGCATTACCTACGCAGAGTCTCCCAAATGCAGTCCTGGAGGGCCAAACACCATTCAGGTTCCATGCTGCCTCTAATAAAGATGCCTGTGCTGCATATCTATGCACCACCCCCATGGTATGCAGATGTATCTCATGCATATTCATGAGGGACAACAGAATCACCAAACAATACCCCAGAATTAATCTTAAACAAAAAAGATTTTTTTGTCGGATATCACCGCAGCAAAGTATAAATTGGAACAATACCTCCAAGCGGTTCAATCCATTTTATTAACCAAAAAATTGTAATTAAAAACAGACTTAGCTCAGTCCAATAATATCCTTGAAGTCCTTGCACGACGTGCACGTTTCGGGAATGTAGGATTTTAAACATCATGCAGCTGATCTTAAACACCGGCTCCTCTGTAGGGGATACCCCCTCAAAATTGTGCAACTAGCCTATAAAACGGGCTCTTCATGTACAACGTGAATGGCTGTTGAATGATTCGCTGGAAAATGTTGCCGATGATAAAACCCATGACTCATTTGTTGGAGTTCTTCCGTATACCACATCGAGTGCTGATATAGTTCGAATTCTTAAAAAACACTGGCCAATTTTGGCTTTGCATGATTGCTTTCAAAAACCTTTGATCGCTTTTTCCCGGGGGGCGAATCTACGTGACCATCTTGTGCGATCTACACCTCCAGCGGATAGATCTGCTTTACCATACTTGCAACATAGTGGACACTCTGTATGCGGCACATGCGTATATTATGCTTCATCAATTATAGGTCGTATATGGACTTCCCCTACGACTGGGCTATTGTTGACACGGCGCTGGCAGACTGATTGCACTTCAACCTTTGTGGTTTACATTATTGTATGCCCTTGCCCCTTCCTCTATGTCGGCAGAACAATTCGGCCTATTAAGATCCGGTTGGCTGAGCATGCTTCTCGGCTTCGGCAAAGAGTGATTTCAGCCCCTATTGTGGAGCACTGTCTTGCATTTGAACATTCGTTTGAATGTCTACGATGGTCGGTGATTGACCATATCCCTTTGGATCCTAGAGGTGGTGATCGTACTGCGAAACTCCAACGATGTGAGCAGAAGTGGATTTTCAAACTTCAGACTGTGATACCCTCTGGTCTTAATAAGGAGATTGAATAGCATAGTGTAATGTGATTTCCACCTCTATGATACAGGGCTTCCCCTGATCAGTGGGGTAGCCTTGTTTTGTCTTCATTGGTGGAATTGATATGGATTGATAGGCTTATGAGCCAATGTTTAAGCTTTATTTGCCCTTAAGAATCAGCTGGGTTTGGTCCCGGCGTCTTTTGACGGTTGTTCAAGATTTGTGAAGAGCACTTGATACAGGGAAGACATTCCCGAAACGTGCACATCGTGCAAGGACTTCAAGGATATTATTGGACTGAGCTAAGTCTGTTTTTAATTACAATTTTTTGGTTAATAAAATGGATTGAACCGCTTGGAGGTATTGTTCCAATTTATACTTTGCTGCGGTGATATCCGACAAAAAAATCTTTTTTGTTTAAGATTAATTCTGGGGTACTGTTTGATGATTCTGTTGTTCTGATTTATTGTCTTATCACTAATACGGGGATATTTCAGTTGGTTTATATATGAGGGATAGCATGAAAACCCGAACAGTGTTTGGCACACCAGGACTGGAGTTGGGAACCTCTGCCGTAAAGCAGCAGCCAACAGGGGCAGACACACCCACACCCACAGGCTCCATTAGCCAATGCCCCCTGGAGAGGCAGGACATTGGGCCCTGCGTGCATCTCCCAATACTAGCACTTGCATACCTTAGCAATGCCACCCTACACCTGGGAATACGGTACACAGCTATCAAAAGGTTGCTATGATTACTGGCAGATAGCAATTCCTACGTTAAGCACAGTTTGCTGATTGAGCTCCATCATAGCAACCTTTCTGATGTCTGTGGGGTGTGCTTCAGGTCTGGTCTCTGACAGTGTTTACCACCCTGGGGAGTGACCCCCAACAGTTTTGCGTGCCATATCCATGCCTGCACTGTGCCCAGGACTGGTGTGGTGGCCAGGGCTGCTAAACACTTCTATAGTAGCACAATGCTGGCATAGGTGTGGTGGCCAGGGCTGCTAAACACTTCTATAGTAGCACAATGCTGGCATAGGTGTGGGAGTGTGTGTCTGTCTATCCAGTGTGTGGTGGCTGCCAACACCCTCCACAGCCCACACTGCCAGCACTGTTGCCAGTATTGGCCTGCCAATGTGCATAATGAGGAGCAAGGTACCATGGGTATAGCCCGGACAGGGTGGCCTGGCCAGGATGCATCTGCACAGGGCATAGGGCAATGGCTGGGACATTGTAGTGCCCGGCCACCACCTGCACAGACAGGGTGGCCACAGTATGTCCTGCTGGGAGTTCACTCTCACCCTGACTGAGCAGTGACCACGGCATGGCTAGGTTCCCCCATAGTGCCCTATAATACCTCTTTCATGTGATATTTCTGGGTTCCCTTTTGGGGCCCAATCACTGACTTATCTGCTTGGTGTGTATGCTAACATCCCAGTTCTGGGTGCATGCATCTCCTCCAGGAACATGCCCTATGGACTAGCTATCAGACTGTCTGCAGCTAGTATGTGTCTTGCTGGAACACCTTGCAGGGTGCAGTGGCTGCAGGCTTGCTGCAGGAGAATATCAGATTGTGGTAGGGTGTAGCTGAGTATTTCAGGGCCTAATGTCTGTCTGCTATTGCTTTATAGATGTGTACAGAGCTGCATTGACTGCCCTGTAGGGTGTCTGTTCCCCAGCAGGACTGCGGTTGGTGGTCCCCTCTACTGCTGCAATTGCAGGGACATAAAATGTGGATCTGTTGGTGGGAGACCCTGTTTCCCACCCTCAGCCCCAGAGGGTGGGTTGGGTTGGGTGGTGGTACATAATCTGCCTATGGGTCCATAAGGGTCAAACCTGACTGAGAAATACAGATGTATCCAAAGTATGTCTGCAGGAACTACCTAGCTCACACACTAGGACTGCTGGGGACCTACAGCATGGCCTATTTCTGCCATGGAAGGTGCTGTGGACCTGGTGCTGGGCGCCCCACTGCACCCTCAGGGTGAGCACAGTACCCGCACAATGTGAAGGTGTGTAGCTACTCTGTGCCAGTAATACACATGGTCAGTTCCCCCTACCAGGCCGAGGTGCTGTGGGGGTGCATACCCCATCTTGTGTTCATCTGTAGACGGCTGATTTGCATGTGCAGTGCATCATGGGTACGGGTGGGCTAACCCTATCCTGGTGACCACAGTAGACTGTTTTTGTGGTGACGTGCAGTCCTTCTGCAGCCAGCCAGGGGCTTGCTAGCAGCTATAGAGCTGTAACCCACTGGTTACTTCACTGCCAGTGGAGCCAGAGGTCATGGGTTCAAACCCACAGTGGGGTTATTTGATAGGGCTGTCCAAAGCATTATCTATTTTTAATGTACATTAGTGCGGCCAGCAAAAACACCTTCAGTGTACTGTACCCATAAGGTGCCTCCGAGGGCGCCCTATAGGGCACCTTATGGTTACCATCCGTATAAGGTGCACTATACAGTATCCTATGGAGCGACTTATAGGGTGCCCTATAGGGGACATTATAGGGTGCCGTGGCGGACAGTGCACTTTATAATGTGCCCTACGGAGTGCCTTATGCGGCACCTTAGGTTACGGCACATGAGGGTGTGTTTGCTGGCAGCAATTAATAAAATACAAATAAAGTGCCGCAGGAAACAATACTTACATGTCAAAGCTGATGCCTCAGCCAGCCTTAAGTATTAAGCACACTGGGGATTGAACTCATGACCCCTGTATCATCAGTCAGTGCCTTAACCATTGTGCTACACTGCTGTTCCTCCTTGCATGTCAGCGCACCTACTTAAGATTTCCATGTGTTTAAATGCACAGTGCTGCCATCAAAAACAGTGCTATGACCTTGCAGTGCCTCATAGGGCACCCTATATGGCGCCCTATAGGCCACCCTTTAAGCAACATTGTAGGGTGCCTTGGCGGACAGTGCACTTTAAAATGTGCCCTCTGGGGTACCTTATGGGGTGCCTTATGCAGCACCTTATGTTACAGCGCTTTGAGAGTGCGTTTGCTAGCAGCAGTAATTAAAATAAAATTAAAATGCCTCATAATGCAATATTACACATAAATGGTAGTGCCTCACCAGCCTTATTCATTGGGCACAGTGGGGGATTGAACCCATGACCCCTGCACCATCTGTCAGTGTCTTCACCATTGTACTGCAGCCCTGTTCCTCTGTTTGCACATCAGCGCGCCTGCTTATGCTTCCCACGCGCGTTACTCATGCGCAGCGCACAAGAGCGCACGTGCTAATCCCGTTTTGCTACTTTAAACTGAAACGCCCACTCCTTATATGGCATCCTGCACACTAACGCTGGGCGCACATTAAGAAGGTTTAGTAAACATACCCCTAAGAGTTTCATCATAAGGAAATGATTAAACAATACAAGGGTATTACGTAGGAGAGAAGGGGGGGGGGGGGGCTGCTTTCTAATTGCATGAACAATTGAAATAAAAGAAAAGGAAGAAAATGAGTGTTTGGAACCAGTCATTATAACCATATGGTCTGGCACTATGCCCATCTAGCTATGGAATTATCTGAGGTTCCTAATGCAGTGAAAGATTTTCTATAAAATGTATTAATCTGGATGTCCTAGAGTAGTGAGTATGCTTGAGTTTGGGAAAACGATACTTATTTTCAACATATTCCGCCGTGATCCAAAAAATTCCCCCAGTTACAGTATATAATGCTGGTTTCCATAATACCCAACAAATCTGCTGAGGCTCTACCATTCATTCGAATAAGCCCATCTCTATTCCGAGGGCTGATCTTAGTTTAGTACAGAGAAAGGAACACGAATATGTGGCAGATTCAGTTATGCTTAAATTTAGGCCACATTGAAAAGGAAATTGTCTCCTGCTTTGTTTGCTTGTTAATAATTTCCTCTGTATATTTAAGGGAGAAAAAAGTGACCTTGTGTAGAAAGAAACCACAGTCTACTACTGGTGATAATCTGGAAGAAATGATTTGCTGTGAGCACCAGCCACCAGGCAGTGAATGGTGTTACGTCTCCATGATATTCAGGTGAAATACAAATCCTTTAGTTCCCTCTAGTGGTTTTTTGCTTCCCTGTTTTTGCTGTACATAAGTGCTGTTGTGCGAAGTCGTGTCTAAACCCTGGCTGGTGAATGGAAGATCAGAAATAGGCCAATAGTTTAATAGATTTCAATAATGGAATCTACTACTGCCGGCTTCCAAAATCTGGTGCTTTAGCTGTTAAAAGACTAGTACTGATGATAGTACTTAGAATAGATTATAAACCCAATTGAGGATTTTTCATGAGAACTACCAGCATTGAATCTAATTAATTAGGGTCACGTTTATTAAAGTGCGCTACCTAGTTTTGTGGGGATTGGCATGCACTATGGGCATCATGCAAAAAAATCCAGTGGTACATGGTCAGCATGCAATTGGCAAGGGTTAGGATCATAACATGGGCATCGGCGGCATGTCAGATTAGCACAGGCATTTTGGGTTGCGTTCTAACCACACCCGTTGCTATCAGTGCAGGTGCACCTCAATGAGTGGCATTAAGTGCATGCAGGGGGACAGATACTCATGCCCCCAAATATTAGAGCATCAATCCACGCTAAAAGCTCGAACAGTTACCCACTACCGAGGATCCAGTTGGACATATGGAAGCCGTAAAGTATATGTGATCATTTCCACCTGCTGGCATTTTTAAATTTAGCAAATAAAAAGTGAGGTTGTGATGACAAACAGGCAGTTGACATGGACAACACAATTCATTAAAAAATAAAGTTCACCATCTGTTTACAATGTAACTAAAATAGGATTAATGGAGCTGCTGAAAGTTTTTTTTTGTTTGTTTGTTTTTTTAACTGCATTTTTGTGTCTATAGGAGAAATGTTTAACTGCACAGACTCTGATGAGGTCTATATTGAAAAGATATAAGCCAATTTTATCAATATATATGCACTTAAATGGAATGCAACGTTCTGCAGCACATTATGAAATTAATCCTTATAGCTTAATTTGGGAGGACAAGTTGATCTATAGGTGTCTAAAGTTATATTCTGATGAATATTTTGATAACTCAAAAAAGCCTGGTTATTTTACCAGCTCAGTTTGACTTTAAATATGGGACCCTACTCCCTAAATTAAAAAAACAAACAAACACAGACTACAGACCTTGCAGGAGGGCTCTATTATGAGTATTTACACTTATGTGTTGGGTATGCGGAAAGGAAGTACAGAGACTTCAGCTTGCTTGAATAAACCACAATGGATTTTTGAAAAAGAGTGAGTGGGCTCATCATAGGGTCTTGATGCCCCTTTGGCATGGCCTCAAGGCTCCATTATCATGCATAGCCGCAGGGCACGGATGGGAATCCACAAATCTACTAGCTGCAGCAACACAGGTAACATGCCAGAAAAATTTAGTAGATGGCATTTACGAGGTAAATCCCGTAGGAATCTGCATGCAGTAAAACAGTATGGTAATGTGGTGTTTTATCATGGCTTACCAAATAAGCGCCTGAAAATGTGTGAACATTAATGCAGAGTGGCAAAATAATTCAGCATGTTCCATCGTTCCCAACTGTGCCTGCCAAATATTCATTGCAATTGTGCACCATCACTCTGCTGCTGCTTCAGCATTTATAGTAAGCTGCTTAATCATGTTGTGGGAAGGACAAATTCCCAAGGTATTTAACAGAGTAACCTTTTCAAATGCAATTGAAAGTAAGCATACCTTTATTCATGGGATAAACAGGCATTTTTGTGATTGAGTTTAGGGTGGAGGATGAAGACAGCATCTGTGCATTTCATTGCAAATGTATGTGGACTATTTTGCTCCCCCTCCACTGGCCGCACAAATAGCAGATGCTAAGCGTGTGCATGCCTCTAAAATATATTCTTTGCACTTATTGTTTCTATTTGAAAAATAAGGCACATTCCAACATATGCGTACAGGCCACTGTGCACCTGATCGGAATCATAACACAGAGGTAGACCCGATTCCAATCCCATGGGGGCTAGATGTGCCCTGTGGGATCAGAATAGGGTCTAGGGTCTGTATGTGCAGGCCGGGACCAGATTTAAATCGGCCTGCATGTACAGACCCATGCCCAGCTAACTCAAGTCAGGCTTCTGAATGGAGCTACAGTGTCATGGTGTCCGTTGTCATGGCACCACACAGGAATGCGATCCCCAGCTGCCGACCACACTTTCCTTTCCCCACAACCTGGCCTGGCCTTCCATGGCCAGGTTGGGCTGCAGGGCATCCTCTTCACCCCCTCACCTCACTTGCACTGCCCAGGCCTGCCATCCCCCAATGTCCAGAAGGGACGTATTCCACTTCAGAATCGGCCCTGTACATCCGGGGAAGTGGACTGCCCACTGCCCGTCCTAACTCCACCTCCACAACCCCCCATCCTGCTCCTGTCTAAGCCTCCCCAATGTGGATAGTTTCTTATTGAAAGTTTCCTGCAGTATGCACATTTGCATGCATAAATCATGGTATTTTGATGATATATACATTCAAGTGATCACTTATGCACATAATATAGGTAGTCACACAGGGGTGCATCTTGGATGGAGCACAAAGTTACTTCTGCATGTTATAAAATCTTGCTGCAGGCCTAGGCGCCCCTTATAAAATTGTCCTCTGAAAGCACTTGTGCAGTTTACATCTCCACGGTCTATTTGAAAATTATCCCCATGGGGGAGGGAGGTGACTTCATAGGAGGAAAAGAGAAATGCCAAAAAAGCACCTATTTTGTAAAAATGACATAGGATGTCCATGTGACTTTATAAAATAGACCAGAACCAGGCTATATAGCTCACCAATTCCTTAACACAAATGTACACCTGCTCCAAAGAAGGTGTAAAATGTATGCATGCACATGTATATATTTTGCAAAACATGTATGTACATTGCAGCCCTGCTCAAGCTCCACCCTGGGAAGGTCTATGCTCAGATCACCTAAAGGTATATGTGCTCGTGTTGGTATCCTTACTTGTACGCATGTCTATCCCCCACATTTCTATCATTAGCATTTTCAGAAAATGCTTTATACAATTATTCCCTCTTATGGGTAATTTTATAAGGAAGTGCCTGTTTGTAGGCACTAAGGGCCTGATAGTCAACTGGGCCGGCTATGCACCACGATAACACACAGCCCTGCCCACCAACCCTTTAACACCGGATATTCAATGCTGTGGTGACGGCGTTGAATATCCAATGTTGCCGCAAATGCCCTGGAGCCACCGAGACTAAGTGGGTAACGGCAATATTGTACCGCTACCTGGTTAGCATCTGCGGCTAAATCTAGGCCTCCGCTCCTCCCAAACACGCCCTGTTGCTAACCATAGAGCAGTGGGGCTTGTAGTG
Organism: Ichthyophis bannanicus; assembly: GCA_033557465.1. Lineage (NCBI taxonomy): Eukaryota > Metazoa > Chordata > Amphibia > Gymnophiona > Ichthyophiidae > Ichthyophis > Ichthyophis bannanicus. Next base: position 32,652,068 of record CM066050.1, on the reverse strand, counting down.
GGCTTTGAAGGACATATTCAATGACACTGTGGAAGTGCCGTTGAATATCCTGATTTAGGGCATTGACACGGTTTACTGAGCTGTAATAGGCTTAACAGTTACAACGCGCCTTCACTAGACGCCCCGTTATAAAATTACTCTCAAAGGAAGATCAATGACAAATGGAACATTTTTAAATTCCAGTTTACTTACTTTAAGGATGGCTACTACCTACAAAGATAAACATGAGTTTGGGCCACATTACTGGCATGGGGCAGCATGCTAGATTCAAAGGGGGGGGGCAGAACAGCCATCCCCCTGAATTTAGCGCATCTCGCCATGTTAAAACCTCCATGGGGAGCAATTACTTTCATCCATTGTGTTGGTGATAGTTGCTCCCCAACAAGCATTGGCAGTGCGGGCTTTCAACACCCGCCCTAGCGGCACTGCGGCGAGAATGCTCATGCCCCGTCCAGTTGCATGCTGCCTGAAAAGTACTTTTTAGCGCAGAGCCAAAAACGCATGCTAACAGGGTAGCACTTTAGTAAACATGCCTCATTATGAAGGACCTCCTATCATGTACACTTACAGATAATTTTCAAAGATAATCTGCCCAAGCAGCTTCTCTTTGGAAATAAGCTAGTTTAAAGTATATGTGCTAAATATACCTTCACACCTTACACGTGGTATCTGTGTTGGCAGCTGAGAATGGGACGTGGGGGGAGTTGCATATGTATTTCTGGAGACACCATACACATATGCTGTTTTCCTCTCACAAGCTAAACACACCACTAAGATCACCTTTTTGAGATGTGCACCAGGAAAAATTTTCAAAATTTTGTCCTTTTTTCAGGTTCAGATGTTTTTTTGATTCTTTGATATATTCATGCTGATAAAAAATAATCTAATGCTCTTAAGATTTTTTTATATATGCGCAAATCAAACTTAAGAGGCGCTTTTACTAAAATGTACCATGCAATTAGCGCAGGTTTAGACTGCAGTAACTGCATGTCGGGCCCATGGCATGACAGAGCGAGCTGATTTCCATGCCAAGTGCGACTCATGCATTGCTGTGGTAAATGGGTGGATTAGGGATGAAGAATGGGCATGGTAAGTATTTTACAAACACCACATTGGTTAACACTACGTGCTGCCCCTGTGGCAATTAAACACCAGTGCAATTACCCCCATTTCAATAGATGGATTTAAATGAACCTGCAGTATTAGCGGTCCATGACAGATTACGATTCTGCATGTTAACTGTTGGAACATGCTATCCGTGACTCCCAACAGTTAACTTGGTGGCTTTGTAGTTAATGCAGCTCAGTTTCCATGTTATTGACATGTTAGGTGCCAAACTACAGTGTATGTTTGTAAAACGGCCCCTAAATGTATAAAAATTTATAGGTTAAATAGTGCCTCCATCCCAAATTAAGGCGGGGGAACCATAACATGGCTGAACCCATACTCCGAGCATTGATTGGAGGGAGTGGATTAAGGGGATCAGGACAGGTTGGGCAGCCTAATGGTGAGGGAGCAGCCAGGGGAGGAGGGGGTGAAGGGCAACTGATTGGTTGGTTCAGTAGGGAGGAACAGTGGGAAAGAACAGGAGGGATCAAGGCATTTGGCTGGAGCAAGGTGGTGGACAATGGGGTAAACACGTTTTCTGGGCCTATGCAGCAGTAAGCTAGTAGAGTGAAGGTGCAGGTCTCATCTAAAAAGTGATCTTTCCAGTGGATCGGGATCCTTTCTGGCTAGCAGTCCCAGCTGGGAGGCTGTTTCTTCCCTCTGGGCAGTCAGCAGCCTGTTAGGGGAGAAGTTAGGGAATATGGTCTGGTGTTCATTGTGGCATCTGGGAACATCAGGGGAGGCAGTAGTTGGCTGGGCAAGGTCTCAAGGAGACGGACCACGGCTCATAGTTGAGCTGCATGGGTTTGCTTGGCTGTGCTGCTTTCTCTGTGTAAACTGCAATGACACAGGCCACCACTGGGTACAAGTGCCAGTCAGAAAATGGCTCCAATGGCTCTTTGCTATACACAGGGTGTGGATTTTGCTGCAGTTTTGTTGCTTCAAGCAGCCTGAGAAGTAATGTGGTTGTAGAGAGACACCTGCAGCGATTGTTTCCCTTATGGCTCCTCGAGGTGAGCGTGGGGCCATGGAGGCAGGAAGACGGGAAGAAGGGTGAGGGGCTGAAAAAGTGCCAGCAAAATCCTCTGGTCAGATGAGGAGCTCGGGCAAATGCAAGGGAAGTGCCAAGGGTGGAAAAAGGGGCTCACGACCTCATGGAGGCGGGACCTCCTCCAACCCTTTTTCTCCTGGGATCAGTCACAAGGAGGAAGATTCTGGGGCAGTGGAGCAAAATTCTTGACTAGTCTGCATGTCCCTTAGTGTCAAATACAGCGAAGACGAAGGACTCATGCAGCTTGTGGGAGGATGACTTAGATCATGTAAAGCATGAGTGATGGATGCGGGAGCTGGATCCCAAGTGTTATGTGATTCGGAGTATTCAGATTCCTTGTTAACATCCTTAGTGTTGGATGCAGAGAATGTGGGGGGTCTCCAGTGAGTCAGTGGGGGTGGGGGCAGTAGGCTGGAAGAGGCTGTGGGACCTCAACTGTCATGACACATATATACTTTGAGTGTGATTGCATCCCTAGACTATCAGGTTTCTCAGAAATTGAGGCAAACAATTTTTGAGGGGTAAATATGTGGACATTTTCAGGCTTGTGCTACTCCAACTTGATCTTGAGAGCATACCAGAGCATATGGAGGCTGTATTATGAGGAGCAGCTCAGGAAGGGGTTGGCTAAGGAAAAAAATCGGAGACATGGGGTTTCAATGACATGGATATTTGGCAGAAAGAAATGACACTGGCACGTTCTTTGCTCTTCCGGCCTGGGGCCCCCTGTAGGATCATTTCTATCTGCAAGAGAGCTCTCCACTTTGCCATCTTTTGAGGGCATCCAGGGGGCTGGAAGAGGGACCTCATTTGCCTAGATAGGAAGTACTGGTGTACCCAATAGCATAAAGTTAGGCATTACAGCAAATCTCTGCTTCAACATTAGTGCCAGGAGAAGTGATCAACCAGTATGCCGCTTGTGGCACAGGTGTAATGTGTGTATCAGTAATCATTCTGCCTTTTGCTGTACAAGTCCAGGAGGGTGGACTAGCGCACAGTTGGGTTGTTCACCAAGACATCTTCTCTCATTAACTTGGAGGTACTGCAGCAATGGCTGCCAGTTTATTCTGATGAAAAGTGCTCCCAGTTTTTGTGGGAGTGGTTTATGATTCCATTTGATGGTCCACTATTGATGTATATGAGTCATAATTCCCCCTTGGTGAGCAAAAAGAATATATTACATGAGAAGCTGGCTAAGGAGAGACTCTAAAAGGATTGCGAGTCCATTCTAAGAAAGAGCTGAGCAAGTTTTGCTTAATCTCTCACCTGCTGGTTGCAGTGTTAATTTCTTCCTTGACCGTAGCCTTTGCTTGCTACAATATGCCTCATTTGACCAGGCCATTGATATGTTGAGGTGGGTGGGCCAGTCATAGAGCCTGCTTTTCATCTTTTTTCCAGTACACCCAACATCTTTTCGCCTGCTGGGTTTCTTCTTTGATGGGAGATTTTACTTCGATAAGTGCATGCCAATGAGGTTCTCAGTGGCATGTGCTAGCTTTGAAGACTGCACGATTTTCATGCATTGGGTGGTCTAGAGTGTATCAGGTGGGGACATAATAGTACATTACTTGGATGATTTTTTGTTTGGGGGGCACTGCAATGAAAGGGGGCGATGTCATCATATGGTCTTCCTGGAGTTGTTCCTGGTATGGATAGCAGTAATACTGTGGGATGAACCTCTCAAGCATCATAGAGTGGTCCTCCTTTCTAACAACACAACTGTAGTATATGCAGTTAACCAGCAGTTAGCACGTACTCTGATGGCTGAGTTAATGTGATTGGTGGTGTTTTGCTGTTTGCATTGAATGTCACTTTGTCAGTGAGGTATGCCCCTGGTATTCGTAACAAGATTGTGGATGCTCTTTCCATTTCCATTGGGTATGGTTCCAGATGCGGGCCCCTTCCAAACAGATGACCTCCTAACCCAGATACCAGAAGACCTATGGATGGCTTTGACAGAATCATTGAGAGTTTGTTGAAGAGTTCATTGATAGCTAAATACATGGAAGACTTACACAACTAGGTGGAAATGAATTATATCTTCCATAGTCAGCAGAATGTACAGGGATATCCTCCTTTTAGGGAGAAGCTGGTAGTGGCGTCCATAGTGCAGGAGAGGCAGGCAGACAGGCATATCCACAGGAGTGCTAGCAGCATCATTGGCAAGCATTGCTTTTAGTAGCAAGATATAGGTGTTCAAGGACCCAATTGTGAGAAGGTTGGTGTGGGTTTATACATGCTGGCTCACTTTCGAATAAACCATGCAGTTTTAATATGACTGCTTGAAGTGTTGAAGTGTGTGTGTGTTATTTGACCTTTGAGGTGGTGGTGTGCCAAGCTGCATTTTTGCCAGCTTTTTATGCTGTTTTGTGGGTGGGCGAGCTAGTTGCCCCTATAAAGCATGGATATGTTGCCCCTATGGATCTGTAGGTCCAAGATGGACCAGAAAGCCAGAGGGGCTTGGGTTGGCACTTTTGATATTTTTATGGGTAGTCCTACGGCATTCTCTAGGATTAGCCACATCCCCGGTGTGCCAAGCTTAGGAATACTTGAGCAAGCATCCTGTTGGCAGGTTGTACTGGCTTGTCTATATGGATGGTTCACCATTGACTAGATTTGCAGCAATGCTAAACAGGAGTCTGGTGTGGGCTGGGTATGATCATAAGCAGTATGGGACTCATTTCTTCTGCACTGGGGTGGCAACATTTGCAGCTGCCTGCAGGGCTGGGTCCACATTGATTCAGAAAGTGGGACTCTGGAGTTCCAATAGTTACCTGTGTTATGTGCATTAGTGTGTGTGTGTGTGGGGGGGGGGGGGTTGGTTGCTCACATTTTTTTTTCTTTACAGTTTCTGTTCCAGGTTTTCCACCTCTAGAGGTCCACATTTAGACGTATGAGCATTCCTTCATCTTCGAGGTCCAAAAACGGCTGGGAGTACAAGTACATTTGGGACAGGCAGCACTGGGTCTTCAAATCCAATGGTTGGGGATGAGGGATATACTTTTGAGCCAGCTCATTCCTTCCCTCTAGCAAGCAAGACATTTCCCCCCCCCCCCTGAAATTGATATCAGTTCATCTTGGAGGAGGGGGGGTAGAATGAATTTTGTATGATAAAGGGTATGGACTTGATTTGACAAATGAAGAGGGATTTTTTCGTTGACGACGTGCTCTTTTCCACATGCCCACATAATATGGTCTCAGATCATTCTCAGTTTGGTTGGGAGAGATACTCAGTGGCCCAAGGCTAAAGCCAGACTCTGGCAGAGAGTACATTAAAGGTGGCATTTTCTGGTTTCGCTGGGGGAGGGGGCGATAGGCACTATCACATAAGCTGTTGGTAACAGATCGTCCAGGGTTGTATCACAATGATGGAGACCATCTTTCAGACATCATAAGAAATGCCATACTGGGTCAGACCAAGGTCCATCAAGCCTACTATCCTGTTCCAAACAATGGCCAATTCAGGTCACAAGCTTGGATATCTTTCAGAGTACATTTCAGGATTTTTTGGAGGCTTCTTATGGTGGCAAAGGGGCCACAGCTTGAACAGGAACCAACTGGAGGCTGTCACCTCGTATGCTGGGGTTGAGGGAGTCTGATTACTCCTGGGATCAGACTGAGTAGGGGGTGTTTACATGGGAAAGGATAAGGAAGCTTGCATGTGATGCCACCACGAGCTTGGAGTCACCATAGATGGTGTGGGGTGGGACAGAAGGGGTGGGAATGCCACAAAGTTTAGTAGGACCTTACCGTGGCTAGATTGTCACCAGGGCAGCCAAGTACGGCTGTGGAGTCAGGGGATTTTTTTTTTTTTTTAGTGCCCTCAAGTCCATGCTGACTCCTGGTGACCCTGCTGCCTCTGGGTTTTCTTGGTAATTTATCACCGGAAGTAAATTGCCAGACCTTTTCTTCTGAGGCAATGGAGGGTAAAGCGACTAGCCCAAGATCACAAGGAGAGCCAGTGGGAATCGAACCCTCGATCTTCTGGGTACTAGGCAGTAGCTCTAACCACTAGGCTGCTCCTCCACTCAGAGTCAGGTGATAAGGAGGTTTTAATGACAAGCAATTGAAGGGTTACATAATTTGGGAAGAAACTGATCTAGGAGATGTTAAACTTTGTAATGTACAAACTGTAAATTGGAATAAATCTGTAGTCACAAATTTGCCACATAGCACTGGAGTGCTATACAGAGTATTCATTGGTGATGGTTGAAATAAGGATGGAGGTGCGAGTGTTAAGTCAATTCGGCATGCACTAAGGAGCCAAGTATCTACTAACCTGTGCTAAAAGCTAACATGGCATTTAACATGCAGTAAGAGTTAACACAGATGCTACATTATTTAACACAGCTCCTTACCAGTTAGTTAATGCTTGTTATCTGTTGCTTTAATAGTTATTGCAAAATGGTACAGAGAATGAACAGAGACCGCACCTTACCGTCAACAGGATAACTGGTACTGTTAATGCGTAGCTAACTTCATAGCAGTATCGAAAATGTAGTTAACGTGCATTAAAAAAAAAAAAAATCTTTCATGCTAACGGAATGGGAAATCAACAATCAATGCAGAGGGTTTTGCAGTTAATACACATTAATTTTGGCAGTTAATGCAGGGTAACTGCAGAACCTTAGTAAATAGAGGCCTACATTTTTAAGGTGCTTTAACAATGTGCTGAATGTGCATCCCCACCTCTTTTCAGCAAGCTTAGAAGGGTATGCAGCATGGAAGCCCTCATCTACTTTTATCCAGTATCATGGCATCTGCAGCTCTTGTGGTTGAGGAATTGGGAGGGGGGGGGGAAAGAGGTCATACTCTCATAGGTATAAGAGTTGCCAACTGGCTCCAGATGCGCCCGACAGGCTTGATCCAGTCCTGGGTTTAACCTATTGCATGCAGGGACATGTAGTCTTGCTTTGCTTATGGAGTGCAATAGAAAAATCAGAACTACATCTCCCTGCATGCAATGGGGTAAACCCAGGACTGGATCAAGCCTGTCGGGCGCATCTGGAACCAGTTGGCAACCCTACATAGGTAAAATATAACACAATCCTCGCAGTCCAAACAAAATACCTCCAGAAATTGTTCAACCCCAGCCTGAGCTTAGTCCATTGTGTTTGCTGGGCAATACCCCTCTTTTGACAGTAAGACTCCAAACTGTCAGTCTACTTCTAGTATTCAAGGCAAGTTTACAGGCTTCCAAACCCAACTCAAGTGCTCCCTTAAGTCTCCTTCAACACTTGAGCACAAACATGCCATACTAGACTTCAGCTTTCTATAGTCAAAGCGGGCTTACCTGCAAGTCTGTCTCTTCACAGCTGCTGTTCTCTCCCCCTCAGTTCTGTGCACCACAGATAGAATAGGCATGGTCTCTGGTTTTACACCGTTTCCAGGCTGCTTAACACTTCAGGGGCTCCTTAGTCCCCTGCTTGCCTTGTGGCACCATAGAAAGGAAAACAAACCCTGCTTATCCAGCACTTCCTATACTTTCCCCAGCCCCTCTCTAGGGCAGGGCTAATCCCTTTAGCCCATCTTGCAAACCACCCCTCCCCCCTAGGAGAGGCCCAGCTTTGCTAGCAGACTTAGGGTTCGACTCCAAACCTGCCTTCTTTGCTAGAAAGCCCCTTTCCATACAGCAGAAACTAGAGTTCCAAACAGTACACACCAGTAATGAGCTTTTATTCCTCTAGTTTATCATCAAAACTAAGAACTTTAGCAGCATTGCAAAGTAAACTTCTGATGCAGGTTTCTGTGATTCTTAAACACAGCTTCAAGTCTTTCTTTCAGACTTCTTAACCCCATGAACAAGAAGGCTTCCATGCACTTTTAAACATTCCAGAGCAGGGCTACCTCTGCTCTTCCCCTGCCACCAAGACTGAGAGAAACACCCTCCGTTTGGCCCCTGCCTGGAGCTTTCTCTGCTACACACCTTGTGGCTCTGCCTACCCCAAATCTGACAGGACCTCCCAGCTGCTTTCTCTTCCTGGGCCTCGCTTCCTAAGCTCTTCAGTCCACCCCCTCTTCCCCAAGGGTCCTGCTGCCCACACAGCAAGCAGATTCCTCTTTGGGCAGTGACTGTGAGCATTTACCACACCCGGGAACTCTAGGCCCGCCTCTGTTTCCCACTCTGATTAGCAGAGGCTATTTCTGGGTGGAGTCTGGAACTCTGCTATGACAGGCACAGCTTGAGTCCCCCAGCTCTTAAAGGGCCACTATGCTCCCTTAACCCAGGGAGCATGCTGATGCTGTGAACAGCACCGACGGGGGTGTCAACCGCATCACATCAGGCATAGGGTAATTTTCAGACAGTTCATTTTAGTCAATTCACTATTTACCCTGGTATATAGCTTCAAAAATCGCTGCTCAATTAAAAAAAAAAATACACAGTAAACGATGCATTATTTTACAATAAACTTTTTTATTAAAGGTAAAAACACATTTCTAATTTATTGTATAGGCTTAGCTATAGTATAGTTTTGTTTATAAATATAACTCTTTGATTATCATCTGGCACTTAAGAACTGGTCACAGGTCCTTTCCCAATTTGGTTCCTGATTCAGTTTCCATCTGAAATATTACAGTGGGTTTTTAAGTGCAAAATGGAAGCAAGACTAGCGGTGATTGGTAGATATGTGCTTTGAATGGTTTCAAACCTCATTCAACTACTAATTTCCAGTGACAGAAATGTCAAGATCGCTATTGTGCTACAGTCTGTAGTTTGTACATTTCCTACATCGTAGCACCTGGTCTGAAGATTTTTTCCTGCAGAGAATATGTGATCCTTCAATCAGACTGAAGTGCCCCCTTCCTTGTCTTCATTATTCCCTTTCCAGTTAATGCTTGAGAAGGGCCTTTTGGTGTCACTAGAATTACTCCGTGAGAAGAAAAGCATCTGATTTGATGTCAATCATTTGGCCTTTATGTGAATAAACTGTTTATTCTAAAGGATTAGATCATAATTCACAAAGCAAAAGAAAAGAACTGGAAAGCATTTTCCTATTTGCTATAGGACCAAACAAAGCCTCAGCCCCATGACAGTGCTGTTTTCCAGGAAGAGAGGTTTCTGCATTGTATACTGTGCCCAGATGGTACTTGTTATTTGGTCCGTATGTGTTCCGTTTCAATCACCTGCTCTCTTTCTGTTTCTTTGAATTGCTGGTTGTCTCCTGGGCCTTTGTTCAGCATCTATAGTTGTTTATTTAAGTTCTTTCCAAATTTATCACTAAGCTGCTGTATAAGTTCTGCTAACTCCCCTGTAGCCTGCGATTTTTCTTCCAATAGTTCATAACGCAGACTGGAAATATCTTGTTTAATTTCTTTAAGTTCACCTGAAAAAAAAGAAAAAAACAGAAGACTGTAACTCCTGGGTACTCACTAGTCTCTGATGCTGAAAGCTGTTTGTCTTCGGGGGGGGGGGGGGGGAGCAGGGCATCAGAGAAAACTGTAAAAACTGTGAAATTCTTTTCCACACACTTTTCACGCATAGAGAATTTGGAAAGAATTCCATAAGCCATGTTCTGCTTTTCCCATTTGTTTGTAGATGTCATTTAAGGGCATGTTTACTAAAGTCTCTAACAGTTTATGGCTTAATAAAACTCGATATACCACCTTTCAAAACAACAGAGAGGTTCACATAAAAACAGTACATAATAGAGAGGATCTCCGATAATGGTTAGCTTGGAGTTTATCGGGCGCTAAATGCACCACACTAAAAACTAGTGCAGGACCCTATGGCAAAAATCCCATTGCTAACCAGTTAATGTGTGAGTGGATAGAGACTGGGTGGGTTAAGGACAGAACATGGGCATTGACAGCACATAAGAACATAAGATCATAAGAACTGCCATACTGGGTCAGACTAAGGTCCATCAAGCCCAGTATCCTGTTTCCAACAGTGACTAATCTAGGTCATACGTAGCTAGCAGTTTCCCCAAAAGACACAGGTTCCGCAATGCTTGTACTGGGTCAAGCAGTGATATCCTGGGTCCCTTCTTAATAATGGTTTATGGACCTTTCCTCCAGGAACTTGTCCAGACCTTTTTTAAACCGTGGCTGCTGCTGTTAGCACGATGCACTTAATGCTTCCCCAATGGGTGGTGTTAGGGGCACTCATGCACAGGTTAGTGCAAGGGTGGCCAACTCTGGCCCTGGTGTACCATGATCCAGTCTGGTTTTCAGGATGCCCCTAATGAATATTCATGAGATATATTTGCATACAAAGGGAGGCAGTGGATGCAAATATACTCCATGAATATACATTAAGGACATCCTGACAACCAGGCTGGATCGTGGTGCACTAGGACCGGAGTTGGTCACTCCTGGTTTAGTGCAATGCTGCACAGCTACAACGTTCTAATGACAAGGGGAGGGACACACACACATGGGCCTCAATGCTAAGGTCAATCACCATGCCAACAGTGCACTCTTAGTAAACATGCCCCTTAGTGTGCAAATTTTGCATAAATTGATTTGACTCTGCTAATTTGCATATTTTGGATGCAGGGACATAAAAGAGCAAAGTTTAATGCAAAAAACTGCAAGAACAGCAGTCTTGGCCACAGCACACTGTAACAATTACATAAATATTCAAATAGATTTCCAATGCTGAGATTTGCATGTGTTTTTATGCAGATATATTCCATGCCAGCTATGTGTATACTTTATGAAATAGGGGCATAAGGGGTTGAAAAGACGTGTTAATTTAAGGTGTGAGAACTTATGCCAGGCCTATGGCCGATATAAATGCCCACACCTAGATTTTTCAAGAACACACATAAAATACAGTATGCTCCCATGTTCCACCCAAATTCCACCCCCGTGCACTCCTACAGCTAAGTATGCACAATCCTATAGACACAAAAGTGACTTTATAAAATGATCCCTGATGCAGTATGAACGCTCTACACAGATAACCTTTCAAACAATGGTTACTAGTTCTATTCCTTCAGCAATGGTGACTTTACATATCTGGGTAAGGCAGACCCGGTGGTTCAGGAAGCGGCAAAGGACTATTAGGTCAGGTCTTTAGCTCCTTGGGGGTGCTGCAGAGGCTACTCACAGCCCTTGAAATAAAGAAGTCCCAGCCATTAAACTGCAGTGACACTCAGCCTCCGGACTTCACCTAGCTGAAAATTGTTACTGAAATAACTGGGATAAGTGAGTTTTGGGGGGGAGGGGGGGGGGAGAGGTGGAATTAAAATCTATGTAGCTGCAAATGAAGGCGAATGGTGCCATAGCTTATTTAAGGCCACTTAGGTCTGATTTGGAAGCCGAAAGTTACAAGAAAAAAATCTCCTAGGCTGATAAAAAATATTTGGATAAGTCTAAGGTATTAACATCTTTTAACCTATCAGTATGAACTGTCCAGCTCTGCTATTCAGGAGTAAGAAGACATGGAATTGCTGTAAATAATATGGAAGGGATTAAAACAGTCCTAGGGGCAGTTTCTCCAAATGGGTTAGGTTTGCGGATACTATGACAGTCATGAACACACTCCTAAACTAGGGTATGTAGAATATGATCTCAGTCTCTCAAATTTACTGCTAATCCTTGGCATACAACTTGCATTGTGCCAAAGAAAGCTTCCTTCTGGAGTTCGTAAATGCAACAGGTATGGATAATTTGTCAAGATGTGCTTGGAAGTTCTTTATCAAGCTTCTTGCTCCCAATACAATGTGAACCATGGCATCGGCTTCCTAGAAATGCACCATTTTTTCCATTATTAACTAAAGGAGCTTTATATATTTTTTTCATTTTGTATTCATTAGATAACACCCTAAATGGGTCTTCTTAATTTCTGATATTTCCTTCAATCTCCTTGAATATGCTCCATATGATCATCAATTCTAGGTGGAGCTGCTTCTATGTTCTGGCACAAACTGGACCTAGGATAAAAAGTGCTTTCAGTGTCTTCCTTCCCTTTTGGGCTCAGTGTTCATAGACTGATTCAAAAGGGCAGCTTCACACCTCACAGCTTGGTACCCAGGGTTGTCAGTCCAGCAAAAAGTTTACTATTGTGGATTGGGAACTGGTTAAAAAAGAGAAAACAGAGAGTAGGGCTAAATGGCCAATTTTCTCAATGGAGAAAGGTGAATAGTGGAATATCCCAGGGATCTGTGCTGGGCCTGCAGCTTTTTAACAGATTTATAAATGACCTGGAAATGGGAATAACAAGTGAGGTGATCAAATTTTCAGATGACACAAAATTATTCAAAGTTGTTAGAACACAAGAGGATAGTGAAAAATTGCAAAAGGACCTTGGAAAATTTAGAGACTGAGCATTCAAATGGCACTTAGGGTCAGATTCTGTGCCTTCCCCCGCCACAACTAACTTCCCCGCTGGTTGTGCGGGGAAGTTAGAATGGCAGGGAAGGGGTGGAGTCTGGGCAGAGTCTGGGCGGTCGCTGGCTCTGGACATACAGGGCCGATTCTAATGCCAGCCCTATACGTCCAGGACCCTGGATATGGTTTTTTTTGCAATGCTGGGGCGCGGATGGGGCAGGGGGGGGGGCCGGAGGACATTCCCTGCAGCCTGACCCTGGCCTTAGGAGGCCAGATCGGGGGTCAGCTGCAGGGAATAAGCTTATTTCTCCGGCAGCCGGCATTGCGGCTCTTCAATGGAGCAGCAGTCCCATGACAACATGATGCCATGGCACCATGGCTCCATTGAAGAGTCTTGACCGAGTTAGCCGGGTACAGTCCTGTATGTCCCGGCCTGCACATACAGGACTGTTCACAATTCTGATCCCACAGGGCTAAACGTGTCCCACAGGATCAGAATCACGATCCCCTCTGTACGTCCAGTTCAGACCGGGTGTACAGAGGGAATCTACGCCCGGAATGGATAAACCTGTTAGGGAAGAACAACCCAAAATATGTTTACACAATACAAGGTTCCACATTAGGAATCACTACCCAGGAAAAAGATTTAGGCATCATCGTGGATGATACATTGAAACCCTCTGCCCCGTGTGCAGCGGCAGTCAAGAAAGCAAATAGAATGCTAGGAATCATAAGGAAAGGAATGGAGAATAAAACAAAGGATATTATAATGCCTCTGTATCACTCCAAGCTGCAACTACATCTTGAATATTATGTGCAATTCTGGTCGCCGTATCTTAAAAAGGGTATAGCAGAATTAGAAAAGGTATAGAGAAGAGAGACCAAAATGGTAAAGGGAATTGAAGAATATCCCTACCAAGAAAGGTTTAAAAGGTTAGAGCTCTTCAACTTAGAAAAGAGACGGCGGAGGAGAGAAACAGAGCTCTATAAAATAATGAATGGAGTGGAATGGAATGGGTAAGTGTAGATTAGTTGTTTACTCCTTCAAAAAGTAGAACCTAGGGGACATGCAATGAAGCTACAATGTAACACATTTAAGACCAATCAGAGAAAATATTTTTTCACTCAATGCGTAATCAAACTCTGGACTTCATTATCAGAGGATGTAGTAAAAGCTGCTAGTGTAGCTGGATTTAAGAGAGGTTTGGATGAGTTTCTGGAGGAAAAGTCCATAAACCATTATTAAAGAGGACTGCGAAAATCCACTGCTTACCCTCAGGACAAGCAGCATGGAATCTGTATACCTTTTGGGAACCTGACAGATATTGGGACCTGGATGGGCCACTGTTGGGAACAGGATACTGTGCTTGATGGACCCTTGGTCTGACGTAGTATGGCATATCTTAAGGAACAAGTCTGGCATGAATAGTGAGCACTATCACTCAATAGTAACACCATTTGCTCAACAGCATGCATTACGGCTGAATAGTGTGTACTAATGATGATAGCACATGCTATTAATAAAAGAAAGGAATTTGTATCAAAGCTAACTTTCTAGGCAGAAATAAACTTTACCTCTACCATGAGTATGTATGCTGTCACTTTATTTTTATTTTATTTATTTATTTAGTATACATTTGTATACCGCTACTTCCAGCGATCAGCAGCGGTTTGATTACAGATTGGAAATTGTCAAATCATGACAGGAAATTTTTGAGGTATAAACACATTGATTAGACAGGAAAGCACAGCACACAGAGAACTATTTTACAGGGAACATGGGCTATGGAGGGTTAAGTGGCTTGCCCAAGACCACAAGGAGCACCTGTGGGACTAGAAATCCCAGTCCTTCTGGCCCAAGGTTGCTGTCCTCTAGTGGGATTTGAACCCCTGACCTTCTGGCCTGAAGTACCTTTCCCCAACCACTAGGCCACTCCTCCAAGGTACCTTATCGCCTGTTGAAGCGCCATTATCGCGCAGTAAGGTACCTTACCGCGCGATAACGGGACGCGGCGCAAATAGCGTTCTTTAGTAAACATGCCCCTTAGAGCCTGATATTCAAAGAGGACTTAGTGCCTCAATTTAGGCAGCTTAGGAGCTACATTTATTCTTTTAATTCTTATAGTATTGAGTAAAAATTCATAAATGATTTCCTCCTAGACAACAGAAGTAGGAAGATTGGAGAGGAACAGGAAGGATACCAATACTTAATGTTTATTTACAGCAGTGATTCTCTACTTGGTCCTTGGGTCACAATCGAACAATCAGGGGTTTCAGGATAATTACAATGGATATGCATGGGATGGATTTGTCTACATTGCTTCCATTGGATGGAAATCTACCTCATGCATATTCATTTTTGATATCCTGTGTATATACCTTTCAGGCTGGGTGAAGAGAGGCCTAGAAGAAGTAGGAGCAACTGAGCTAGGTCCCACTAATCTGATGTCACTTTAAAGAAAGAGTCAAGTAAGAGAAGATGCAGTAAGAATTGAGTCCAACTGCTCAATTTTTTTAGGGCCAATGAAGGAATGAGCAAGGATGATCATGAGGTTAGAAACAACATTTATGATCCATGGAGTGGGATCATCACAGTATTTAGAAAATATTCTATGATATTGTGCCCACCTCAGATGAATCATGGGCAGTCCATATCTTCAATGAAATGCCAAAGAATACAAATTACAACATGTTGTCTGTTACAAAGTCTTGAAATTATTTATCAAACCTGTTTTTTGCCATGTATGATAAAATACGTAGGACATTGAAAAGCTACTGTATTTGTTTTAACCAGTAACAGATGAGCCTTACTGCTATGAAAACAAGTAACAATCAACAGGAAAGAAGAGATGCGATGCTTTCCTTTTCACTGCCTTTGCAGCTGTCAAGGTCATCGGAAATATACTGACAGGTCAATTACTCAGTAATACAGGCAGTCTTCCAACCAATATTACAAACAAAAGCACTGCACAAAGACGTGGATGCGTCACATTCTCTAAGACAGGGCCTTAAGTAGCACCATACTACACACCCAACTGTCTTTCTGAGCCAAAAGAAGGGAACCAAAACCTTGTACTGAATGTGTAAACAGACTGGCAACCAGTATAACTAAGCCAAAGCCAGTGAAACATATTCAAACCTCCAAAGACCCTTAACCAGTGTTGTTGCCATGTTCTGTACTAATTGTAGCCTCTAAATATCCTCCTGAAGCAACCCATAAAAACTGCATTGCAAAAATACAACTTGGTTAGAACCAACTCTTGGGTAACCTGCTCCAAATTCAATACAAAAAGATATGGCCACAACTCGTAGATTAGGCACAAGATCAAAAACGATTCCCACACTATTTGTATGGTAACATGCTCATGCTGCAATACTTTCAGATTACAAAGTATTTTGAACTTTTGAAACTATTGAACAGGACTATTTACCATGACATGTATTGCATTGTCTACCAACTTAGCAACAATGAGGTCTATTCTAAGACCAGAATAGTGGGTCTGGATGTCTGATCCAGATGTCCAGACCCGCTAATCACCTGGCCGACGCTGGGGGAAAAAGAGCTCCCCACATGTTCACCCGATCTGTGCGGGGAGCTCTGTTTGTGGGTGGGAGGGAGCGGGCCAGGGGAGGAGCGAGGGCAGGCAGTGGGAGGCAATTGACCCCGGACATATAGGGCCAATTCTGAGGTTGGCCCTGTATGTCCAGGGTCTGCAAAATGGAAGGGGGACTTATTCCACCTTGGAGGTGGAATATGTCCCCCTAGAAGTCAGGGGACAGCTGAGCCGGGACCAGCAGAGGAAGTGAGGAGGTGGAGGGGGTTCCTCGCAGCCCAACCCAGGCCATGGGAGGCCAGATTGGGGGTTGGGATGTGGGGAAATGGGACTTTGGTTGGTAGCTGGGGATCACGGCTCCTAAATGGAGCCTTGGTTCCATGGAGATGGGACGCCATAGCACTGCGGCTTCATTCAGGAGCCTGGCTGGGCTATCCGGGCAGTCTGCTGTGCGTGCTAGGTGTCCAGAATTGGGGCATGGCCTGGACGTCCTGGCCCTGTTCCCGATTCTGATCCTGTGGGCATGTCTAGCCCCCACGGGATCAGAATTGGGTGCAGTCAGTGTACGTCCCGATTCTGGGCACCCAGACAAGGGGATGGATGTCCAGATTGGAATGTGCCTCCGTGTGTGCAATTTGAATCTTGAAACAATACCATAGCAGGGAATGTAATGATTATGTAGCTGCCCTAACCGAACTGCTCTCCAGGAAAGTATAGAGAAATCAGAACAAGAGAGGATATAATTTACCAGTTGATAGTATCACAATATTGCATAACACAGGACCAAAATTGTTTATGTTAAAAATATAATTCTCTGAAAAGCTAAGCAAAGGGAACTCAGAGGTCAATATTCAAAATGAGCTGCATCAATCATTGGCTTTTATATTTCTGGGCTACTGACCACTTAACCTTTGACGACATAAAAACAGAGTGTGAAGGCTAAAGTTGTTGAAATAAATGTTTACCTTTGTCTTAGAGAGACCTATAAAAGCTTTTACCATTTGTTCTGCAGAGAGACTTGCTCTACCAAGTAGTTGATGGTGGAGGAAGGAGGGTGGAAGAATTGTTAGTAACCCATGTGAAAAAGAGAACTCATGAACTTGGTCCATAGTCAATTATTTTGAAAGCATCCTGGTGGTTATAAAGCCTAAGAAAGTATCTCGCATTGGTTCTCCTCCTTGAGTTCCAGCTAATATCCCCCAAACATAATCCAAGGTATCTCTGGTACTCCTTCCTATCATCAAGAAAACCTTTCAGATGATTTCTATGGATCTTGGTCTATGAATACATTTCCATTGTCCTAGAGACTATGCTGCTCATTATCAAGAGGCTATTCCTCTACACAACTTGTAGGCAAAACCTATTGTCTAAGAACTGCTCCATGTTTTCGTAAGGATGAGAATTCCTCAAGAAATTCTTATTGATCAGGGGATCCCTATTATGTCCATGTTAAGTGGTCTATAAATACTAAGGATAGAAAACATCAGAACACCAGTTATCAGCCTGAAACTGATGGGCTAGGGGAATTTTCATGGACATGTATTTAATTAATTTATTTATTGAACAGGTTATTTTATACCGCTTTATCATTTTAGTCAAAGCAGTTTACATTGTAACTTAAACTTGGTAATGTACATTAAACAGAGACATTAATAACTTGGATTCTTCTGAGACAATGGAGGATTAAATGACTTGCCCAAGGACATGCTTTTATGTATTAAAATTTGTATGTATTAATATTTTTATAATTTTAATATATTTTTATCTTTTTATGGTTTTATGTTTAACATGTTGTTTATGTCTATTTTAGACACCTGAGGAAGGCTTCTGGCCGAAACCTTTTAGTTGGGTCTCCAATAAAGGTTTTTGTTTATCAACTTTTTGGTGTGGGCTGTGGTCCTTGTCCTCCACTCCCCCTGCACATTTTTCTGTGGAAGGCACCCTTCTCTCTCTCGTTTGTACAACTGTGGCAAATCCAGGTCACAAATACCAGGTAGGCTCCCCAGATTCCAAAAATCCCATCCCCAAGGTTAACCAGTGGCTTTCCCAAATCTGTCTTAATATCAGTTTGTGGACATTTCCTCCAGGAACTTGTCCAAACCTCTTTTAAAACTGGTTATACTCACTGCTTTACTATATCCTCTAACAATGAATTTCAGAGCTTAATTATGCATTGAGTGAAAAAATATTTTTCCTATTTGTTTTAAATATACTGTACTACTTTGTAAGTTCACAGTATGAAGTCTATTCTTTGTATCTTTTGAAAGAATATTTTATTTATCTCATACCTTTCTAGTAGTAATTCAAAGTAAGTTAAATCCAGACACAGTAGATATTTCCCTGTCCCTAGAGCAGTGCTTTTCAAGCTGGTCCTTGAGGCATACCTAGGCCTGTTGGATTTTCAAGATTCCCACAATGAATATACAGTACATGAGATAGATTTGCATTCAATGAAGATAATACATGCAAATTTATCTCATGCATATTCATTGTGGGAATCCTGAAAACCCAATGGTCCTAGTTCTGCCCCCGAGGACTGCCCTAGAGGGCTTGCAATCTAAGTTTGTACCTGAGGCAATGGAGGCAATGGAGGGTTAAGTTCTGTGTTTCTATAAGTTCTGCTATGAGGGGACATGGGATGAGGGTGAAGGGAGATAGATTCAGGAGTGATATGCGGAAATATTTCTTTACGGAAAGAGTAGTGGATCCGTGGAATAGTCTCCCAGTGGAGGTGGTAGAGATGAGGACAGTAACTGAATTCAAAAAGGCATGGGACAAACACAGAGGATCTCTAAAGATAAAAAGGGGACTGTTGTAGTTGTTGTTATGGAAGGACAGACTAGATAGGCCATGTGGTCTTTTTCTGTCACCATATTTCTATGTTTCTATAAGTTACTTGCTCAAAACCACAAGAAGGATCAGTAGGATTTGAACTCTGGCTTGCCTGGTTCCAGCCTGCCGCTATAACTACTAGACTAGTCCTCCACTCTTTAAGCTACTTCTCCATATGCATTTCTTCTCCAAGCTAAAGAGCCCTAACCTCTTTAGCCTTTCCTCATAGGGGTGCTGTTCCATCTCTGTTATCATTTTGGTCACCTTTCTCTGTACCTGTACTCTGTATCTGTTGGATCTTACTAATGAAGGGTGGGAAGTACATCCCCTTGCCATGAAAAACATCTTGGAACATATACAAAACCTGATTTTGAAAGAACAAGTATGAAAGAGAAGCTGATTTCTATAATCAGGAAGTGTCAAACCAGAAGTTTCAATCCGGGGATTGGGTTATAGGCCTATGTTCCACTTCTGGACTGGCAAAGAGGCAAGTCCGTGGCAGAAAGTGAGGCATGATTCACTATTAATTGTAGTTTTTAAACAGTTTGAAATGGTCATTGGTCAGCTAAACCCAATTAGGAATGATTGGCTAGATTTAAAGGCCAAGCTGTTCAGACATAGCTGCACCCAGGAAGTTAGCAGAGCTGTGAGACGGAGAACCAGACAAAAGAACTCAAAGCTGGCCCAAATCGCCAGAGGCAGGCAGTCACACTGAATCTGAAACAGGCTCTTACACTGATGAAAAAATGCTGTTCTAAATCACAGTATGTATTTTTTAAAACAGAAATTTCCATTTCATTTGCATTTTTTAGACTATTCTACGCTGTTAGAACTTGATGGGAATTTACCCTGATACAGAGATGTCACCGAAACATGGCCGTGTTGGGTATTTATAAAATGTATGCGAATATTTATGTTTAGTATTTTTATATGGTTACCACATGGAAATAAATATCTCTAAAGAGCTTTACAACTTAGGCAATTGCTCTTAGCTCTTTCCGCCTCTACCGGGTCTAACCTCAGTTGTTCCCTTCCATCTGCCACTGCTCCTCGTTCTCTTCATCTTATTTGAATTAATAGAACATCTTTGCCTTTGGCATTACCGATAGCAAAGAGTTACTTACCTTCATTAACTTCATCATTCTCTCTATCAACCTGAGCCTTCAATACATATCTCTTAATTAGACGCTTCATAATTTTCTGAAAGATAACAAGGGGAAAAAATGACAGTAATGTTTATCCATGTGCAGTTCTTCTACTTATGTTCAATCTGACATATACCAAGTAAGCAGTTGTTACTTTGACACCGAATGAAAGACCGCTACTATTACTCAACATTTTCATAGCGCTTTTAGGAATATGCAGCACTGTAGAGATACAGAAAATAGAGACAGTCCCTGCTGAATAGAGCTTACAATCTAGTTCAGACAGTGAATTTGTTTCACATGAGAGGATCAAGATCAGAGTCACGGTCTGGGATTTAAAAGCGGTTTTAAAGAGATGGGGCCTGATATTGAAAGGGATTAATGCGATTAGCAGATTTGCAAACTGCATTAACTCCCTTGGCTGGGATATTGAGCCACTGCCTAGCTATTGCAATGTGGCAAAAGTTAGGCACATTTAAAGACTAGCTTCACGTTTGCCGCTGAAGCTAACTCGGCAGCAGTTCAATATCGCTTCATAGCAATCCGAGTCTACAGTTCAGCGGTTCCTCCGCTGCGACTGAATATCGGGCTCACGAGTTTTTAAGCAGGACTTGAACATTATTTTGAATTCTTCTATCTTAATCCCTGTGAGCAATATCATAATTGCCCTCATAAGAGGGCAATTTTTAAAGGGATTTATGTGGGTGAATAAAGGTTTTCATATAAACCGCAGCTTTGAAAAATGTTCTTCTTCTTTCCAGAAAACACAAACTAGTGTTATACATTTGGACCATGTTGTTGACGACTGTTAAGCATGCGATATATATTTTAAGAACAGTTGTCAGTGGGCCAGCAGAGAGTGCAGGCCCTTAAGTTCTGGATACTCACGGGCCTGCAATCAAATTTTTGAAAGAGAAACACGCCACAAATATATCTTTTCAAAAATTGCCTGATCACTGGCGCTGAGAGGAATTTTTTCTCCACATACTTTGCAGGTGAAAAAGTATCTGAGAAAACCAAGAGAAAGGTGGTGTGGAGATTTCAAAATGAAATTGCAGTGCAAACCTCTGACATTTCACCTTGGCCCTGCCCCTGATTTTTTCACAGGATAAAACAGCCCGCATTTTGTATTGTCTGGGTAATTCTTTTTGCAAAGGGCGGAAAGCAGTTTTCAAACAAGGTGAAGTAGATTTTAAGAAAGCATGTTTACAGATGGAAGGTAACCACGCATACATTATCCTGCTTTCCAA
This sequence comes from Ichthyophis bannanicus, assembly GCA_033557465.1. Classification (NCBI taxonomy): domain Eukaryota; kingdom Metazoa; phylum Chordata; class Amphibia; order Gymnophiona; family Ichthyophiidae; genus Ichthyophis; species Ichthyophis bannanicus. The sequence continues at coordinate 32,630,851 of CM066050.1, read as the reverse complement.
CAGCAGATTCACTTTTTCAGTAGATTTTGAGACCCTCCAGGTAGAGCAACAGACCCTTCTCTAAGACACTTTTCTTGGTAATCTCACAGTTGTCCTCCTTGAACATGACACCTTATCGGCAGCAGATCTGGAAGGTTCCTCCACCAGACATACTGGCTGCTCATCTCTCGGAGAAGGTAGAAGGTTTTTCAGCACAAGCTGCCGGGCCCAGAACCCTTCTCACATTCTTATTCTTCTGCCTCACCCCCCACAGTACTGACCTGCACCTGGATGCACTTTGCACTTGTCACAGATTGCTCTCTGAAAAAAGTTGCCTCTTCGGTTAGGAAAACAACCTATATTCAGGTTCCAATTCCCTCCTCCTGGATGGAGGACATTTCTTTGGGTTTCCTCCCCATTGTACAAATGATTATTAGTTACATTTCAAGACTGGTCTTGTCCCCCCCCCCCCCATGGGAAACGTGCACTGATAAAGCCCAGACTTAAACCAGAATCTGAATCAGCAAGATTCTAATAGCTACCGTCCCATGTCTAACTTGCCGTTCCTCTCTAAGCTGGTCAAGCGCCTTGTTTTCAATCAACTCACAAAGCACATAGAGCACATGCACATCCTGAACCCACGCCAGTCTGGTTTTCACAGCGGTCATAGTACAGAAACAATTATTACAGCCCTTCTGTGGTACACAGCACTGGTGATCTGGTCCTAGTTGTCTCCCTCGATCTATCCCACACTTTTGACTCAGTAAATCATAATCTCTTACTCTTTTGTCTTCATTCTAATGGCATCCTGGGAACGGTATATCAGTGGTTCAGATCCTTTCTGGTGGCTCATTCTTTTTCTGTTTACATAGCCGGGAAGTGCTCACAGTCGCATTCACTCAGGTGTGGGGTCCCTCAGGGCTCCATTCTTACCCCTTGTCTGTTCAATGTCTTCTTGAGCCCCTTGTCAATGTTAATTCAAAGTACAGGCATAGGTGTATATCTATATGCAGACGATATCCTCTTAATTTCTCATACCGATAGTGTTGTTCCCGATTTTACCTCCATGAACCTGTGCCTGAGCAGGGTTCCAGTTTGGCTAGAGGAAAATTGCTAAATCTTACAAAATCTGCGGCTATGTGGATAACAGGGGGCTCCTCCCCCCTGCTTTGGCTCTGTCATCAATGGACTACCTCCTTACGATACTTAGGTGTAGTTATTGATTATGATTTGTCATTCACCCAGCAAGTTAGTCAAGTCAAGAGATCCTCGTTCCATGTCTTGCACTGGTTTAGGGCCATTCATCCCTTTCTAGATGTTCAATCACAAACCACTGTCATGCTGAGCCTGGTGATCTCCAGGTTAGATTATTGTCTACACTGGTATATCCTCCGTGGGAATGAAGAGATTGCAGACAGTTCAGAACACCACCATCTGTATTCTGACACATGCCCATAGATATGATCACACCACCCCGTTACTTCTCAAACACCACTGGCTTCCCATCAATTATTGCTTTCAATATAAAATTCTTCTTCTAACTTACAAGACCTTGTACCAGCTGGCTCCAGAATATCTGTCCTCACTGATTATTCCATACTGTCCGGCTCTCCTCCTACTTTCTTCACACAGAAGCCAACTATGTCTGCCCGCCGCATGACAGCCCAATATAAATCCACACGCCATTCTGCATTTTTCTTTCTTGGCCCCATGCTATGGAACAGCCTCTCTCTGGGGCTCCGTCTTCAAGCTGTGTTTAAATGTTTTAAAGCAGAACTAAAATCCCACCTGTTCAAACAAGTGTTTGAGCTTCTCTGACTAATTAGACTCACCTAATATACTGAAGAGGTGTGGCTCTGACAACCCAACCAGGAATACATGCATTTATGTTATCTACGTCTGTCTCACTTCTGGTGAAGTGTTTGTCCCTCTCCTTGTCAGTTAACTATGGGGTATGTTTACAAAGCAGCGATAGCAGCCTCCGTGTGATACTGCAGTCGTGGACCCATTGAATTCAATGGGGCCGTGGCTCTGATATCGCACAGAGGCTGCTACCGCTGTTTTTTAAACAACCCCCTATGTGTTCCTTCTCTGTTTCCTTGTCCTTTCTAGAGTATGGAATTCCTTTTCTCTTTTCTCTTTACCTTTTACTTTTTTATTTTTGTAAACTACTTTGCTTATCTGGAAAGGCGGTATAGAAAACACTTTATAAACCATAAACCATACTGAGCATTCAGCTCCAAAAGGTAAGTGCAGGGTTGGTGCTGAATCCATGCTAAAAAATGAAGACCTGCCCGGCATCTCCCCATGTAGCTAGTGTGGGTTTTGCACCACCCCCATGCTATATTAATGTAGGTTCACTTAATGCCACCTTTTGAGGTGGTGGTAAGTGCATCCACGCTAAGTGCAACATTGCCGGCTAGTGCGTGCCAAAGATGCCCACACTAATTACGATGTGCGTGCTCCGCCCCTGGACTGCCTAGTCTCTGCCCCAGCCCATGCTATGCACAGAATTCAAAATGGCATGGGCCAGACACAGCAGATCCCTTTATAGCAAGAGGATGAAATCAAAGCAAACTTAAATATCTTTTATACTCTAGGGGCTGACCTGCATGGAGCGGCAGTTACAACCATGCTAGCCACCTTGCTGGGCAGACTAGATGAACGACTCTTGTCTTTATCTGCCATCATATATTATGTTACTGTGTTATTATGTTATGATTTTTAGTATGGCTGCATTTTTGGTATGCAGTAAAGGTTTCGCAGCTCTCGGTGCGTGCTAAACTCAACACTACTCTTAGCGCACTTTGGTCAACATGTCGCTCAGTTCACTAAAAATTGTAGATGTAAAACAATATCCCCATGTCATTTCCTTAACTTTGCAGACAAATGGGGTCATTTTAAAAGTCTTAGTTGTGAGTTAGACACTGAAATCACAGAGATGTCTCTGGAGCCTTTAGAACTACAAGCTTGGTTTAGAGATGTTCCCAAACATGCAAGTAGAAGTATATACAGTGGCATTGTAGAGGCCCAATGAACTTAGACCAGTTAGACTTCAATAACATCAGGACAGCTTCGGGCACTACCAAACGTTGTAGAGAAGATGGCGAATTAAGTGACTAACCTAAGGTCACAAAGGCCCACACTGGGATTTGAACCATGACCATACTGCTTCTAACCCACTGTTTTAACCATTAGGCTATTAGAAATCCCAGTTTTGAAATACTATTCTGGGAACATCTCCGTAGACATTCATATCGGGCATGTCCATGTTTCTGAAACTGTGCCTGAACTTGCACAAGCCTGCTTATGTTTCAGATGTTCTGCTTTGACGTCCCAGATTGCCTTTGGGCATCCTTTGTAAAATGTACCTTCACGCATGTACAAATTCCAAAGTTAAGCCTGGTCTCACCAAAAACAATGTAGCTACATGGAAAAAGACAAGTAACTGAAAACAAGACAGAATAGTCCAACTTTTGCTAAGTCACCTGATGCTTTGGTTCTTAAGGGAGCAATTTTCAAATTATTTACATTGGGATAAAGACGGCACCTACTTTTTACTTGCATCAATTCTCAAAGCCGAAAAACCTATATGCTTTCAGTTTGAAAGCTGTCATGGATAAAATAGATGTGTGGTTACATGCACTTATTGTTTTTTCTGCAGGTAGATTTCTATTGAAATCATACACACAAAATTTGGAAATCAACGTCTGCAATCAACGTGCATACGTTTCTTTCTGTTACAAAAGCATGACCCTGGGAATGCCTCCTCTCAATGAAATTAAGTGTATGTATGATGAAGAGCAATGCATGTACACCTTTAGGAAGGGAAATTTTCAAATAGCTCAGTAACTCTCAATCCTGTGGGTGAGCGGAGAGCAATCCTTGGTTGAGCTGGACTTAAATTATACTTTGAAAGAGGAAGAAAATTTGTTTAATTCTGTGTGTGCCTTTTTGGGAATTTAGAAAGAGAGCAACAGATTGTTTAATTTTATGGGTGCCACTTCAAAAATTTGAAAAAAAGAAGAAAGATTTAACTTTGGGTGCATAAGTGGTCTTTCCAAAAAGGGTACTGTCTTGTCGTAAGAAGGTGAGGGAAAGCTGTTCCTAAAAACTAGTGATCTCTTTTGTTTGATTCCCATTCTCTCACGCCATCTCCCACCTATCCTAGGCACGTAGTTTGATTTATAGATTTTTAAACTGATTAAGAGGAAAGTTTTTCATCAGGGTCAATTAGAGATTTACATCCTTAAGTGAGCAATCCTGATTTTAGCAATAAACATTACCTATTGTCCTTGTATATAGGCGATTGACAAACTAACATAAAATACATCACATAATTTAAAGCACTTAGAAACATAGTAAAATAGTACACGATGGCAGATAAAGCTCAGCCCGGCCCATCTAGTCTACCCAGTAAGGTGTTTTTACTTTGGGTTGTAACTGTTGCTCCATGAATGTTACTCCCATTCTGTGCTATGACTAATATTAAGATATTTTGGACCAATGGTGATCGTAAGCATGACTAGTAATGGCCTGAAAGGGCTTTTATACTAGGTCTGTTTAAACTCATTTGTGGTTTAGGTCCTTTGCTATCTTGTTCTAAGGTATCATCTGGGTGGTTTTTTTGCTCTTTTGATTTGGGTTGAGCATCCCCTATTCCCAAGAAACTTTAAAGAACTTTAACAACACCGTGTTATTAAGATGCAGACAAGCAGTCCAGCTTCAAGATTAGGACTAGACAGTCTTTTGCACAGAGTGATTGTCTGCTAATTTTTGAGAGGTTGTATGTATGAGCCTGGCGCACAAATCTCTTATCCCCCAAACAATGAATCTGATCTTTGGTGTCTAGAATAGCAGATTATGGAAGAACTGAAACTGACAGAGAGGAATATACAGGGGTCTTTCAGGGATATAGTAGAATAGTGGAGAGCCCCTGTGAGACCTTTCAGAGTAATCTGAAAAGAGATCCTCATTTTGGTATGGCAGGAAGTGACCCTATAGTGATGTAATACCCTTTTGCATCAAGAATGGTCTCCAAGGGAAGTAGAGAAGGGAGGACTACTGTTACAGTGGGAAGTTAGACCAGTAGGAATGAGGCTGGGTGGTTGTAGCATGCTATTGACTCCTGCTCTAAAGGCTTACTCCAAGGACTTCTCTTTTGTCATGTTCTTTTGCCAGAAATTCTATGACACTAAATCTAAGTATACTATTGGCAACATTTACCAAGCCTAATCCAGATTCTGTTTGTCCAATTAGTGACTCTGTCAGTAGGTTTGTAAGTACCTCTTCCACAAGGACTTATTACTCTCTTAGGATACCTTCCCCACTTTTTGTTTGTATTATCTAATCTTTTATTATTAGTTTGAAGTGCTATTTTAGCTTTTCACTTCTTTTATATTATTTTATCATTGTGAACTACTTTGACAGCAACTGAAATGCGTTTTAGCTAGGCAACCTCTATAAAATTACCCTCCACCTGCAATAGCTAATCCTTACTTACATTTTATGAAAGACAATAATTTTTCCAGTTTTGACATAACAATTGTCTTTTCCTCATTTTAAGTTGTATATGTTGTTTGGCAACATATACATTTAGCAATGTTTTTGTTGTGAATTAAATTTTTTTTAAGTGACCCAGCAGCCCCTGAGTGTTCTTGGCAAGATACGACCAGAAGTAGATTGTCAGGCCTTTTCTTCGAGGCAATGGAGGGTAAAATGACTTGCCAGTGCATACTAACCATTGGCTACTCCTCCACTACGTTAATTTAATAGGCATACATAATTCTGATGTGGTTAATTTCAAAGAAAGAAGAAAGTGTAACCCAAATGAAAAAGAATGCAGGTCTACAGCAGTGGATGGAGGTAATAATAGAATTACAAATGCTAGGAAATTATAACAGTTTGGACCATGAAGAAGGAGATTCATGATTTATAAGGTGAGAGTGAGGCAAAATAAAAAAAAATTAGAATAATTGTTTTTATGATAAATGTCTTGGAGAATTCAAATGATACTGTATGTCTAGTATACTTGCATGACCTACAGAGAACCTAGATGTATTTTCGGCATTGCAGTTATCTCCTACCATGTGGGTTGGAAGAGCTGTAATTCAGTAATATGTCAGATGTTTCTAACAACACTTCAGGTACAATGCTAAAGAAAGCAGTCAGTGGGAGTCTAGTAGCAAATGGTGATTTTCAGGCGGCAGCCAGAAATGGCTCTATGAATCAGGGCATCTGTCACCCATTTTTATCCCACTGACATTTAAAGTCAGATTTGTACCCGTGTCCTATATTTCAATGAATTGTAATGAAGTTATATTTAATGCTGCTGTAGTTTCAGAGGACCATAAAAAGGAACCTTCTTAGTCAGCCAGAAGAACTCAGTGGCTGTCAGTTCCAGGAAATGCACAGTGTATGCTGGGCCTGATATTTGAAAGGACTTATGCATTTACTAGCAACCAGTAAGGGATTATTTTAGAAGTTCTATTCATGACTTGTAAGTCTAAAAACATCCCAAGTGCAATTTTAGAAAGGTCCAAATTTACACGTGTCTGGCACAATCACATCTATGTGTCATGGGGATGTTTCAGAGGTGTGTCTGGGGTGGTCTTACAGCCACCGGTGGACACGTTTATGTCTATACCAGTTTCCAGGCATGAATAGATATTTTAAAAATGCTCATTATGGTCAGCAAACAACAGTAGGGAAATGAGGGGGATGCCCTCTGACGCCCCTAATAATTTTCACCCTCCCAGAAAAGCATACAAGTAAATACAGAGGCCTTTTTGTTAGCTACCACACTGCTGCATGTCTCCACTCACAAAATAGTAGGCCAGGACGTGCATGTGACAACAGACAAACATGCGCATTATGAAATACCATCAAGGACATGTCTATGCCGTCAGGTTCTCAGACGTGAATGTTTCACATATTCACATTTCTAAAATTTCTTATTTCCCTGGACACATCTGAGGATTGTAGCTGTATGTTGGTGGAGACATTTATCTTTAGGATCAGAGAGAGGTCAATTTTAGAACACATTTACAAGTGCCCCTTTTTCTGCTGCCCCACCCATGGGATTTCAGATGTTTTCACTTGGACGTCCCAGATGGCAGCTAAATGGCCTTTCTAAAATGATGCTTTAAATGTATAAGTCCCCTGGCCTTGGGGTGATTGTTTCTGATGATCTAATGTTGCTAAACAGGTAGAAAAGGCAATGGAAAAGCCAGAAGACTGCTTGTGAGCACAGGGAGAGGAATGGACAGCAGGAAGAAGGAGGTGATAGTGCCTCTGTATAAGTCTTTGGATAGACCTCATGTAGAGTATTGTGTGCAATTCTGGAGACCGCACCTTCAAAAGGATATAATCAAGATGGAGTCAGTGCAGAAGGTGACTACCAAAATGTTCAGTGGTGTTCATCATAAGGCATATGGTGACAAAGATCTTAATATATATACTTTGTAGGAAAGGCAGGAGAGAGGAGATATGATAGCGACGTTAAATACCTCCATGGCATAAATGCACAGGAGAAGAGTCTCTTTCAATTGAAAGAAAACTTTGCAACGAGAAGACATAGGATAAAAGTGAAAGGGGATAGACTCGGGAGTAATTTGAGGAAATATTTCTTTACAGAAAGAGTGGTAGATGCATGGAACAATCTCCCAGTGGAGGTGGTAAGGGACAAGGTCTGAATCTGAATTCAAGAAAATATGGGACAGTGAGGATCTCTAAAGGAAACAAAGGAACTGCAAAACATAGCAGTTAGTATGGAAGGGCAGACTGGATAGGCTGGATGGTCTTCATCTACCATCATTTTAATATGTTTCTATACAGATAGCACCAACACTTAGGGGTATGTTTACTAATTGGCGATAAAATCAATGGCATCATTGCTCCGATATCGCATGGAGGCTGCTACCGCCAATTAGTAAACATACCCCTTAGCCACTATCCATATAGCTATGTGGTCGACTTTAAGTCATGGTGAAGGCATGGTCTCCTATGTGTACCTGCACAAAAGGAAAAAACACAAAAAGTGAGATGCAATGAAGAGGTCAGAAATGCTTTATTCAAACCAAGCCTCTACGCATTTCAGGAAAAACCTTCTTTAGGGGGAGCTTCAAGAGTTAAAAAGATAAAAGTTAAAAACATAAAATATAAATAATATAATAAATTATGATACTATAGGCCAAATCAACATAAACATACTAAAGCTAACATAAAATGCATTAAAAGGCTGAGTAGAAATCATAAATAAGCATGTATGATACATATAAAAAGAGAGAACCAAACCTAAATAAATTAATGGATGGAAAATCTCCAGTGACCAGATTAAAAGGGGTCATAAAAAGCAATCCATAAAACCATAAATCATAAACATAAAAATACTAATATAAAAACAAGAAGGTTGAAGCATACATTAGTGAAAATAGAGAACAAGGTTATCATAAGCAAGATCACTGTACAAAAGAGTGAGGAGAATGGTACAATTAAAACCCCAAACTCGTTGGGTACTCACTTTTTGAGCAAGCTGTTCTGAAAATGTTGACCACAGAAAACTGTGGGAATGACAAAACAAGAGAGTGAATCCCTGGACTATTTATTTGTTGAAAGGCATTACAACTTCAACTATCTAGTGGGAAGAGCCAAGTGAATGTAAGGTCAAAACTTGCTGTTCCCAAAGCCATGTATCACATTTGGGGAGGAGGAGTAGCCTAGTGGGGAGGAGGAGTAGCCTAGTGGTTGGGGCACGGTACTTCAGGCCGGAAGGTCGGGGGTTCAAATCCCACTAGAGGACAGCAACCTTGGGCCGGAATGACTGGGGTTTCTAGTCCCACAGATGCTCCTTGTGGTCTTGGGCAAGCCACTTAACCCTCCATTGCCCATGTTCCCTGTAAGTATTAGTGAATGTGTCTCATATCCCCGCGTGTTAAATGTATCCCCCAATTGTGTTGTGACCGCTTTGATTGAAGGATAAGGCGGTATACAAAACTGTCTAAATAAATAAATTTGTACCGGTAAAACCTGGAGTTTTAAAAGGAACCCAAAGACAATTGAACATCTCAAAACTGCTAAAAATTCTTAACATTGAGTTCTAAAAGAACATAATTAGTAAATGGGTGAAAGTCAAAGACGCCTTAAAGATGCAGTTAATAAAAATTGAAAGGAACTTGCCTTATCAACGCATTTCCGAGTACTTGCTGTGCCACGGTAAAATACCCGCTATCAAATTGAGAACACTCACCGATTTGGCTTAAAAGCGATTGCAAGTTCCCACCAAACAAGGTCAAAAGGGAAGTCCTAAAGTAAAAAATGGTTTAAAAAAATGCTGTGCTAATATTAAATAATTGGTATTGTGTCTATTTGGAATCAATATCGGTACCCCTTTAAATTCTCAATTAATATCCCACAGCAGCAAAGCACATTGTATAAAGCCAGTCAGTCCGTCTCTCTTAGTAGAGAAAATAAATAAATAGATAAAGGGGGATAATGATGTGAGACCCTAAATGATGCGATGAAGGATCCAATGTGTATAAGAGTGATTTCAACATGCAACTTTGGCAAGCTAAAAACCAGCATTAAATCATTATTAAAAAACTGGGGGATACAAAAAATAAAGTAAATTTGAGTAATGGAAAATGCCCGAATGGAATATACCTCAACCATTTGTTACATGCAAAGGGGAGCCAAGAACTAAAAAACATGTAAAGGACAAACATGTGAACGGAGGGAAAAAGTGTAAGCGGGGGGAAAAAAAGCGGAAAAAAGGGGGACTCAATAGCGATACCCATTTAAATCACTGAAAATGCAGCAGCCAGGTGTGTGTGTATATATAAATGTAGATGGTACGTTTAATGTAATGTCTGCCAATCTAATGGCCATAATAAAAGGGGGGGGAGGGAGAGATGTTTTTTCTTTTTATGCATGGTTCTGCACATTTATTGACAGTGTTACTTCTATAATACATACACACATTGGTCCTTCTTAAGCAGATGGAGTACACAAGGACTCAGTCTCCCCCCCCCCCTTCTTTTTTGTATCTAACAAATAGATGAGGTATATTCCATTCAGGCATTTTCCATTATTCAAATTTGTTTTATTTTTTGTATCCCCCAGTTTTTTAATAATGATTTAATGTTAGTTTTTAGCTTGCCAAATCTGCATGTTGAAATGACTCGTATACATGTCGGATCCTTCATCACATCATTTAGGGTCTCACATCATTCTCCCCCTTTGTCTATTTATTTATTTTCTCTACTAAGAGAGACGGACTGACTGGCTTCATACAATGTGCTTTGCTGCCGTGCGTTATTAATTGAGAATTTAAATGGTACCGATATTGATTCCAAATAGAAACAATGGGCCCGATTCTGATCCCAATATACATCTCCTTTGTACATCCAAGCTGACCCGGACCTATGAAGATTGCGATTCTGAGCCTGCGGGGCCACGTCTAGCCCCATGGGATCAGAATCATGAACAGGGCTGTACGTGAGGGCTGGGACTGAGATTCAGTCCCGGCCTGCATGTACAGCCATAGCCTGGCTAACTAAGCCAGGGCTTTTAAATGGAGCTGCGGCGCCATGGCGTCCTGTTGCCATGGCACCACAGCTCCATTTAAAAGCTACAATGCCAGCCGCTGCTAAAAAGGTTAATTCTCCGCAGCACGACCCCCGATCTGGCTTCCTAAAGCCAGTATCGGGCGCAGGGAATTAACTCTGCTCCCCCAGCCCCTTCCGCGCCCCAGGCCGCTTAAAAAGAAATGCTATGGAATAACTTCCCCGGCCATTTTACCAGCCCTAGACATACAGGGCCGATAGTAGCATCGGCTATGTACGTCCAGGACTGGCGACTGCCCACTGCCCACCCACTCTCCGCCTCCGGGTTGCCTCTTCCCCACCCCCAACTAACTTCCCCACTGTTCATGTCTCAGAATAACCCCCCAATACCAATTTAATATTAGCACAGCATTTTTTACTTTAGGACTTGTTTGGCAGGAACTTGCAATCACATTTAAGCAGGATCGATGAGCATTCTCAATTTCACTGTGGCACAGCAAGTACTCAGAAATGCGTTGATAAGGCAAGTTCTTTTCAGTTTTTATTTGCTGTGTTTAAGACGTCTTTTACCCATGACGTTTACTCATTTACTAGTTACGTTCTTTTAGAACTCAATGCTATGAATTTTTAGCAGTTTTGGGATGTTCAATTGTCTTTGGGTTCCTTTTAAAACTTGTGATAAGGAAGCTTATCATAGTTCAGGAAGGAGCTATAATAGAGGTGAATTGGCTCTGAACAAGCAACCTGTCTTAGCTGGTAGAAATACTAAAACAGAATGTTTTCATAAAAGACTACCAGTCCAAGAATGCACCAGGTTTCAAACAGCCTCTAGAAGAGCTGAAGTGGGGAAATGTGTGTTCAATCAGGAGAGCTATGAGGTAATCCCCAATCACTCATCTCCAAGGGCAGGGCTTGATTCAGCATAGCTGAGCTGTGCTAGGGGGGAGTATCCCTCTAAACAAGTTAAAAGTAAAACAGATTCTACACAGAAGCAGATGGAGTGGAGGATCAGGAAGCAGCAGCAGCCACAACGTGGAAGAAAGAAGAGAAAAACATCTTGGAGGTCTAAAGAAGGAGCCCATAGCAGTACGTGTGTTGGGAGTCATTCCAGAGGCAAGCATACTCCATTGGACTTGAGGAAGCCAGAGGAGTGGGGTTACAGAGCCAGGAATCCCCGGACAGCACCTGTGAAGGAGACGGCTGCATTTGGAAGGGGCCCTAAGACCAGTGCAAGAAGGTATGTGAAGAGAGACCCAGTGTCCAGGGATCTTGATTGGAAGGCTGGACATAAAAGCTGGACTACTTATTGGCCAGGATATCTGGAGAGGAAACCTAACAACAAAGGAAGCTCAGGTATGAACACTGATCTATGCCCTAGCTCTTCACTTGGAAGACAGCAGGGAAACAAGTATTGTCCTGAGAGTGCTCCATTAAGGAATTCCTCTGAGCCAGACCATGATATTGATTCTATGATAGTTGAAGAAGAAGGAGATATTTTAAATGATCAGAATGAATACATGGATTGCTCTCTGAATAAGCTGCTGTGGTAAAATACTTTCACAAATACAACAACCATCAAAAAGAAATATAACTTGTTCTTTTATCTGCCCAGAAAAGTTTACAAGAAAGCTTTAGGGTAGGATTTGAGCCACGTATAGAAAGTAAACCAGCAAAGGGGTTTGCAGCTGACTAATTGTTGGCAATTAAGCCATGCACAATTGCCCGTGAGCTCTGAAAGGAAACTACTGTTTGTGTATGAAAATACAAGAAAGTTATCCTTGGAAAAGAACAGTTTTTGGTTACTTTTTGGGTTTTGTTTTTCTTTTGGAGCACTGCTAAAAGGTATTAGCAGGAGCCCTCAGAAAGACCTTTCTGTTCCCATCAAGGTCTTTATTGTTTGATTGATTGCTTAAGAAGCTCAGTTGTTTGTATCATGAATTGTTTTTCCTAAGTACAATACTGAAAGCAAGTATCCTTTTGTGTTACCAAGTAAATCTGTGTGGGAGAAATAACCCCATAAATAAAATATATTTTCTTTGCTTACACTCGAGCAACACAACTCATTATTTTGTGAACGGCTGATTCTGGTATGAATGGGCTACATTCCCCACAATACTTTGCAAGTCATAATAGTATTTGCCTTTGCCAAGACTGTGGACATTCTCACCCAGCGCCCCCGTTTACAAACTCCAGGTTTTACCGGTACAAATGTGATACATGGCTTTGGGAACAGATAAATTTGACCTTACATTCACATGGCTCTCCCCACTAGATAGTTCAAATTGTAATGCCTTTTAACAAATAAATAGTCCAGGGATTCACTCTCTTGTTTTGTCATTCCCACAGTTTTCTGTGGTCAACATTTTCAGAACAGCTTGCTCAAAAAGTGAGTACCCAACGAGTTTGGGGTTTTAATTGTACCATCCTCCTCACTCTTTTGTACAGTGATCTTGCTTATGATAACCTTGTTTTTTATTTTCACTAATGAATGCTTCAACCTTCTTGTTTTTATATTACTAAGTTTATGTTTATGATTTATGGTTTTATGGATTGCTTTCTATGACCCCTTTTAATCTGGTCACTGGAGATTTTCCATCCATTAATTTATTTAGGGTCAGTTCTGTCTTTTTATATAGTTCACGCATGTTTATTTATGATTTCTACTCAGTGTTTTAATGCATTTTATGTTAGCTTTACTATGTTTATGTTGATTTGGCTTATATTATCATAATTGATCATTCTATTTATTTTTTATGTTTTTAACTTTTATCTTTTTAACTCTTGAAGCTCCTCCCATGAGGAAGGCGTTTGCCGAAATGCATAGGGGCTTGGTTTGAATAAAGCGTTTGTGACCACTTCATTGCATCTCACTTTTTGTGGTTTGTTCTGTCTCTGTGAGTGCATCTTCTCTACTTGGGAGTTTGCTACACAAAAGGAATCCACATATATGGCCAAAACGTTCCACACTGGGATATACATCTGCTCTGAAGCATTAATAGATTCTTTAAAAGTACTTGCTTCAGCGAGGGCTTTTCATGAGGAGCAAAGGGATTTATTCTCCTTAATACTCCTTTGTTTATTTTCTTCCGAAATCAAAATTAACCAAAATTGGGGGCTCAGTAGTTATGGTCGTGGTGCTTATATGTGTAGTTGTGCAATCTGGTCTAGCTGCATGTAGAAGCTTCACCACTTGCACAATGGTGTTGTATAATATCTATTTATACATGGAAGTACCGACGCTTTCTCGTGAAGGACACCATGTTGGGTAAGTTCAGTTTTTCCATATGCACATTTGTACAATGGCTCCTCCGGCTGTACATGGTGGCCAATTCATACGCATTCCTGCATATCCTTATATGTCATTTACAAAAGGCTCTGCATTCAGCGGCGCCTTTTATAAAATATCGCTGAAACTTAGCATGTCTTAACCTCCAAGTCTCAATTCTGATCGCAATGTGGTATGTAAAATCGGCCTTCATATCATAAGTGGTAGTAGCCAAACCTTTATCAGATGTGGTAGGGAAATGTCAATGATGCTCCCCACTGAATCTGGGCCATATCATAAAATTCCACCACACTCAAACCAGGTAGCAATTTGCTTGTTTGATCTTAATTATACAAACATCTCCAATCCATACCCTAATCGTGTGCTCTGAGGGATTTTGATAAATGAGAGTGTATGTGACATTGCACTATCAAAGCCATGTTTACACTGAGGAAAATAATTTGTGGAACTGGAAAAGAGTGGTCTGACTGGGTACCACCTTTCAGAACTGAATACGGTGTCGTCATTTTTGTTCTATGGATACAAGAGAATAAATACCTATTTCAAGAGGCCTACAATGTACCATAAATCAACAATGTACGCACCAAGAGATACAGCGTATTATAAATCAGCGCAAAATGTATATATGTAATATATGTAAAATATAAATGTCTATATACTGTAGAAAAGTATAATTATAGTCGCCCCACCCCCCACTGTACCCTATTATAATTTTGAAAATCCTATATACCTTAATTGAACCTGTTCTACACACTCCAAGGAGACTTACTGTAATCTCTTAATCTTGAAATTATGTTGTATACAATAATGAAACTCGCTCGAGTTGTTTTGAAAATCTGCTGTATACTTTAATGATACCCGCATGATTTGTTTTTAAAACCTATCACATAACCTTGTTAATCACAATGTAGTGTTTAAATTCTGTCAATGATTTGAATTTCTCTGTATCCTTAATCAAACCGCTGCTGATCGCTGGAAGTAGCGGTATACAAATATGTGCTAAATAAAATAAATAAATAAATAAATAATTATATCAGTTCATTACTTTGGCTTCAATAGTGTTTCATACACAGTTCACAATTGTTAAGACGCAAATACAATTAGCATTCAGCAGGATGAAGGATGATGTTGCCATATTTACCTGATATCTCGTTGGCTTCCTCACAGTGAACCTTTCTGCATTTCGCATATTAGTTTGGAATCGAGTCTTCTGTAGCAGTCAAAGAGAAAATAATTTCAGAAGAGGAACTTAAAACAGGTTTGTTTTAGGCACACACTCTAGAAAGACAAAAACAAAAAGTGTCCCCAGAAAATATTGTGCAGTCATCAAAACAAATGAAACACCATTCAGACTTTTCCCAGTTGCATAGAGTTTGCCTACTTGCTTCAGATTTTTTTTGGGACAAATTGACTCAGTCCTGGATTATCTCATTGCATACATGGGCTTGCAGTTCAATTTCCCAAAGAAAACAGTATCTAGAAAGCATGAGGGTCATTTTAAATCACTTAGATGCAATTTGGATTTTCAAAAACGTTCACGTGTACTTTCAAATCACAGAGAGGTTTCCCAGAGTGATCACAGAAATGGGGGTTTTAGATGTCTCCGCTGTGAGGATGTCTAAATAGGCATGGGCTGTGATGAAGGCGTGTCTGGGGTGGAGCTATGGCCATAGATGTCCCCGATTGATCTTAGAACACTCAGGGATGTCTGTGCCTACCTCTAAACTTAGACCTGCTCCAGCACATTGGAAAAGTGCTCATTTTGGCACTAAAACCTTTGGAGCATGTCGAGAGATTGGCACTACGCTATCCTCAGTACTCTTCACATTGATAATGCAATGTCGCATGTGTTTGGGAAACTCGTTTTGGGTTTTCCACATCTGTATCAGGAAGGACTGACTCGAAGGCACACATTGAATTGCATCAGGAATGTAAGTACTGTACCGGAAATGTCTATGTAATCATCTCGACAGACATCCATATTGGGCATCTCCACATGCGTGAAATCATGCCCGGATTTGGATGTGCTTGTGAATTTCAGAGATGTTCAGGCTTAGATGTCCCAGTTTGCACTTGGACATCCTTTGTAAAATGTGCCTTCACATATGCAGTAGGATAAAACCAGGACTAGAACAACCTGTCCTAAGGAGCCAATTATCTGTCTTAAGTATTTTGCATAAAGAGGGGTCTGACAGAATTTTACATGAATGGCTGTCCTAGAACTTCCAGCACTGGACATACACATTGAGTAAAATGATTTTGTAGAAATAAAGATCAACAAATAAATTGTGGGGACTAATTTGATACATTTGTGATTCGTTTTTGAGGCTTATGCTCACTTCATTTGGCCAAAATGACCTTCCAGAGCCCATCAAATGGGTGACTTAGGTCTGTCCAGTTCCTAACTATATCAAAAGGGAATAAAACGGAAGCATAGCATTATGGGGGGAATTTTATAAAAGATGCACACTTTAAGGCCTCAAGTGCACACATAAGAGGGGTTATTTACTTATTTACATATGCATGAGCCAGTCCTCTGGCCTTTTTTTTAAAAACTGGCAATTTCAGCTAGTTTGTACATTTTTATTATTGAATTAGCTAACTATACATTAATACTTTTAAAAACGGCAGGCAACTGCTTTGTCTGTAAGGGATGCAATCGAATCTGAGGTTGCCCTTACAGTATGCTTTATCTTTTGAAAGAGACAGTGGGAACTACTTCTGATAGCACAATGTTTTAGCCATAGTCCTCTTTGGAAACTCTCTTCAAAATTGTAAGATGTCATGTTATGTCAAAAACTAGGATAAAATGGCAGACGTGATCACAAACATTTTACATAATGCTAAATGTTTTGTGGTCTGCACTGATCAATTCCATTAAAACGTCACTTTGGAGAACAACCGTAAAAATGCAAGCTCTTTTCCCAGTGTAGTACCTAAATATATACAAAAACATAAATTTAACTGCTGAAATGCAATCATAGATAAGCAACTTAAAGTTCTCACATTTCTACATGGACTTTAAAGATCAATGAACATGTGATTGCATTATGAGGATTGGAAGGATTCATACTGTGGAGGGTCTTGAAATTTTGTCTTGGTATTAGAGTGAATCATGAGTAAAAAATGTCAACGAGCCACTGTGTTTGAGAATAATACATAGAAAGCTAAGACTAATTTGTGGGCTAATTAGAGGGACCCAATGAGCACTGTTTGTCTTGGTTCCCAGATTAGAATAGGATGTCACATGTCAATTTTTTGCCTTCTGTACCTCATTTCTCCATTCAAATTGTTTCTGGATGTGTTTGTGTAACATTAATAAATATGAAAGTAAGGATTAATAAGGCAATATATTTATTTCTGTACCTTACACTGTAAAGTCAATATATTGCCTGATGGGGCATATACTGGAATACATTCCTTTTGTGGTGTTTTACTGTTTGTTTACAATTTTGGGAAGGTTTTCTTAAATTTCATGTCTGAGATTTAGCATGTGCTAAGCTCTTTTATCATCTGTTAAAGCTGCTCAGCACAAACTAAAATAAAGAGGGTCATTGGTTTAAATAGCCCTATAACATGGCCGAGTCCACTTCTGAGGGGCAGTATGATAAGAGGGAGGGGAGTGGGGGGGGGGAATAGAGGACTGACGATTAGTAGATGGGGAGTCTGGGAGTGTGTGTGGGGGTATGGATGGGGAATTCAAATCATTGGCAGGCTAGAGATCAGTGTTGTAGGGGTCGGCCAGTGGGAGGACTCCGGGGACTCGGCTGTTGCAGTGCTGCAGACTGGGCTTCTGACGCCTGGCAGAGAGACTCATGCTAGGTGGCTACTGGCTTATGGGCCTCTGGAGTCAGTTGTGGCACTGCATGCTGGGCTGTAGGAAGTCCTGCTGCAGAGGTTGGGCAGCTGTGGCAGTACCTGCCATGCAACCGGCTGCTTATGTGGTGGATGCTGGGATGCCTGGGGCATGTGGTGTTCAGAAGGCAGCCATGGTGGTATGGGTATCTTGGGTGCAGCCTAGCAGGTTGTTCTGACTGTGCCATGCTTTGGGGTAGTGCTCTGTTTATGGGGTGTCCACTTCCAGGTAAGGTGCGGGCATTCCAGTATGTGGGGGGAAATGTGGTAGACAAGTTGCCTACGAGGAGAAGTCTCGTAATCTGTGCAGATGTTGTGGTGCCTGTTGATTTATTTGTTGTCCTTCTGACAATCCTATTTATTCCTAGTTGCAGGTGTTGCCTTGCATTGATAGTTCAATTCTTCAGTGGGTGTGGGGTTGGGTGGGGATCATGGTGGTGGGTGGCTGCATTGATTGGCTTCAGGGTTGAGGTGAAGGGTGGCAGGGGGAGATTGAGTTTTGGGGACTTATAATTTTGAAGGGCTTTTGTGAGCAACGTGTGGAGTTTGTGCTGCAGAAGATCGAGGGGGGGGAGGGGGTGGGATGGAGAAGGAGTCACAGAAGTGTGCATCTAGCAATGGACAGTGGTGCTGAATACCTGACAGGGGGAGGCAGGGGCCAGTATGGGGGTAACTTGTGCAATGAGGCCCTGGTCAACTCATGAAGTGCTGGGCCATCAACTCATGCAATGGCTGGTGAGGGCAGCACTGATAGGGTCCTCTACTGAGTTGCCAGTTTGTTGGCTGGGGTTTTGGGGCATGGGAATTTGATTTCAGTCTCTCAGGCTGCTGCTTGCTTCCATCCTTACTGCATCATCAATGGGGACCAGTTGCTAGATGGGCTGGGCATGTGGTTGTTTGAGCTGTAGCTGAGTTGGCTTCCTGGGCTTTGCTATGTTGCATTCCAATCCAAATTAGGGCTTGCTTTATTTTTAGTTAGGCCCAGACAGTTGCCTGTAGCAGCAGCTTCACAGTGGTGGAGAAAGGCAGCAGTAGCCTGGGTAAATGGATAGCTCCTATTGCCCTCCACCAACTCTGGGAGCCCTAGCACAATTGTTTACCACTGGGTATGTTGACATATGAATACATGCAAGACTAGGTTAAATATTTATATGAATGATGTCTTAAGTATACAGTTATGGGGTGAATGGAAGAGGGCTTGCATTGATGTTGGGAGGATGAAAGGCTGATATTTTGTTTGGGGGCTTCCTGTATCTTGCTACAGTCCTGATTAAAACAACGCTTGGCATATTGGGGTATGGCCAGCAGCATCCCTTGCAGGAATGGCGGTTTACCTTCTTTCAGTAGGCCATTTGTGACTTCTAGATTGAGGACTAGCGCCTCTGGTTGGCACTTGTGGGCTGTTCCCTCTTTGTCATTTCCAGACTTTAATGGTGCCTGCTCACGCCCTATCTGGTGGGGTCCAGGGACACACAGATATAGTTTTGGAGCAGGTCAGAGGCCTTGTGAATAGGTAGCATTATTATGTTATTGATTTGGCCATTTAGGGGAATGGATGGTTATGGGAGAGATATTTTCTACACCTCTAGATTGGAGAGATGTGTTTGTGTGTAGATGTCATCTATGCTGTTTGGGTTCCCTATAGCCATGCTGGTGAGTCATTCATTTTGTGGGACACATTTATGAGGCTGAATACAAACTGGGAAGTGGCGCCCGCTGGGTCTTCCTTAGTGGAGTAGTCTGGGGAGTTAGGGTGCCCCTGGTCTAGTTTTGTCTTCTATGTTATCCAGATAGCACAGACACTGGCATAAGTTGTTCTCTCAAGTTAGCAGATGACGACCATCTGAGGTGGGGAGACAATGGTTTCATACTTAGCTGTTTTATTTAAGTCAGCAAGGGCAGGGGACTTCCATGGAGACCCTGGCATCAGAAGGTGGCTATTCGTGGCTTCTCCTGCCCCCGGATAACTTCCCAACCGGTTGTGCGGGGAAGTTAGATGGGGGCAGGAAATGGGCGGTCTGGGGGCAGAATCTGGGCAGGCAGTGGGCGGTCGCCAGTCCTGGACGTACAGGGCTGATTCTAATGTCGGCTCTGTACGTCTAGGGCCGGCGAAATGCCCGGGGAAGTTATTCTACCTCGGAGGTGGAATAACTTCTCTGGACATGCTTTTTTGAATTGCCTGGGGTGCACATGGGGCAGGGGGGGGGGGGCAGGGTTTATTCCCCGCAGCCCGACCCTGGCTTTAGGGGGCCAGATTGGGGATCGGGCTGCAGGGAATAAACCCCTCTTTCAGGCAGCTGGCATCGCAGCTTTTAAATGGAGCCACAGTGCTATGGCAACATGATGCCATGACACCGTGGCTCCATTTAAAAGCACTGAGTGTGTTAGCCGGGGACAGTCCTGCATGTGCAGAACTGTTCACGATTCTGATCTCGCGGGGCTAGATGTGCCCCGCAGGATCAGAATCGTGATCCCCTCTATGAGTCCGGTTCAGACCGGATGCACAGAGGGGATCTATGTGTAGGACGGAATCGGGCCCTCATTGGATTCTCCTTGCAGGTATCAGCAGTGTGTTGTAATTTGGGTTTTGTTTATTTATTTAGCTGTGTTTATATACCATTTTTCACTGGGTCAAAGCGATTTACAGAGAACAGAGCATCAGTTACATTCAACAAATAACATCTTGGATAGCAAGTAACATAGTTACATGGAACAAATAACACTTTGGTTTTGGAGTATATATAACAGCAAACTATTTGCAATTATTGAACTATTTTCAATAGGAGAGCTATACACAGTAAATATATTTTTTAACTATAAGTGCAGATTCTGTCATTGGTGCCATGTCAGAGGGAGTGTTAGGTGGTGGGTCCCAATTGTTCAGAGAATACCAGGGTTTTCAGATATTTGTGGAAGGAGAGGAGGTTGATGGTATTCCTTATTGTGTCTGGCAGAGTTCCAAAGGGATGGTGCATAGAGTTCAATAGCTCTGAAGAAACATTGTTGGTTGAGTTTGTTTTGGATCGCGATATGGTAAGTTTGTTTATACCTTTAGGTGCTGTAGTTCAGCCTCTCACCTGTGGCCTCTCAAAAACCCCTTCAAGGGATAGACAAGGAGCTGTTGGTTTATCTTCAGGCATGTTTTAATATCCAGGCTATCAGTCTGTACATTTCTCCGTCAGCATCTGATTTCGTGGTAGGAAAGTGGTCCTCTGGACAACAACGTGTTATCTCATTCAGGGAGGTGATGGTAACCCTGGGGCTTGTTTGAGACATTAGTTACAGATCAGACAGATTGGGGGCCCTTCACAGAGGGGATGCCTTTTATAATGTGGGCATATGGATGTAGTTATGGTATGTACATTCACATTGGGCTGTGCTTGCCTGACTATCCAGGAGGGCCATTTGGAATCCTGAAGTCTGATGCTAGTGGCAATGAGAGAGTATGGTTCTGCGGAATATAGACATATTGATCTTAGTTTGAATAGCTCTTTAACTTTCTCCAGGCCTGTTCTTTATGAGAAAGTATTCCTTTTACATAGTAACATAGTAAATGACGGCAGATAAAGACTAGTATAGTCCATCTAGTCTGCCTAGTAAGATGGCAAGAGTAGGTACACCTGCCGCTCCATGCAGGCCACTCCTCCCGTGTCTTTGTTTTAGGGGTGAACCCACCACTCTGTGTAGGACACCCTTGTATGTTGAGAAATTAGTTAGTTAAGTTTATTTTGATTTTATCCTGTTGCTGTAAAGAGATCCACTGTGTCTGTCCCATGCCATTTTGAATTCTGTCACTGTATTTGCCCCCACCACTTCCATCGGGAGGCCATTCCAAGCATCCACCATTCTTTCAGTGAAAAAGTATTTCCTGACATTGCCTTTCAATTTACCCCCTTGCAGCTTCATGTTATGCCCTCTAGTTTTACAGCTTCCCCGTCATTGGAAGAGGTTTGTTTGTTCATTATTTCTCTTTAAGTATTTAAAGGTCTGACTCATATCTCACCTGTCCCTCCTCTCCTCCAGAGTGTACATATTTAGATCTTCAACTCTCTTCTCATAAGGCTTCTGACGCAGGCTCCAAACCATTTTGGTCTCCTTCCTCTGAACAGTTTCCAGTCTTTTTATATCCTTTGCAAGATACGGCCTCCAAAACTGAACACAGTATTCCAAGTGAGGCCTCACCAGTGACTTATACGGTGGCATTAGTACCTCTTCCTTTCTGCTGGCAATTCCTCTTTGTATGCAACCCAACATCCTCCTGGTCTTTGCCACCGCCTTGTTGCACTGTTTTTCTACCTTGAGATCCGCAGAAATAATCACACCAAGGTCCTTCTCCTGGTCCGTGCACACCAATCTCTCACCCCCTATCGCGTACATTTCACCTGGATTTCTGCTACCCAAGTGCATGACACTGCACTTCTTCACATTAAATCATAACTGCCAAGCATTAGACCATTCTTCCAGCTTTTGTAGACCTTTCCTTATGTTATCCACTCCCTCAGGGGAGTCCACTCTGTTGCAAATTTTCATGTCATCTGCAAAAAGACAGACTTTTCCATGCAGTCCTTCAGCAATATCACTCAAAAATACATCGAACAGTGCCGGCCCAGGACTGAACCCTGGGGCACCCCACTAATCACCCTCCTTTCATCCGAGTGAGCTCCATTTACCATCACCTTCTGTCGTCTGTCAGTCAACCAATTTCTGATCCAGTTCACCACCTTGGGACCCATCCCCAGACTGAGTTTATTGATAAGCCTCCTCTGAGGAACAGTATCAAAGGCTTTGCTGAAATCCAGGTCGATGACATCCATTGCATGCCCCTGATCTAGTTCTTGCCTTGATCCTACATGCATACATAGCCTTATCCTCATTTTTCTACCTGTTTTTAAACCATCCCTCTCTGGAAGTGATTGGGTGCCACACTGCCACCAGCTTCTCTAGCAGCAAGGTTGTTTATAGGAAGATTGTTACCACTGGTAAAGATCTCCTAGCCTCTATTCTTAGGATCTACCATCTACCACTTTCTCAGTTGAGGGAGGTATCACCAGACTCTCAAAGCCCATAATTGTCATATAGTCCCATTTAATGGATTCCTTTTATACTTCTGATACTGTTTAATATCAGCTGGGATTCTTCATGATCGAGTCCTACCAGAATTTGCTGACAGTCTGTTGTGGTTTTTAAGGAGATCTTCTAAGTGTTCTTTGATCTTCCTTTTGATGATGCCAGTGATTATCTCTTCTGACAATCCTTCTACTCTAGGAGTATCTTGATTATGAAAAGACCTCTATTGGGTACAATTTACTTCATTCTTTGCATGTCAGCTTCACAATATCCCATTGTTGACAGTGTGGTTCTGTAGGCTGTGGAAGGTTTCATCCATATGGCCTCCTCTAGTCTCTGAAGTTTGTTGAAATACTTAGTAGTGATTTGTGTTAATGGTTGACACATTAGACCACATGCATGCAATGCTTCTGGCCTCCACTCTTTCAATGTCTGCCAATAAAAATGGACTCTCGATGATGGTCTTTTCTCTCTTTATTTCCTTGTCATTGCTACTGAGATGTTCAGAGACTTTGACTTGATTATTGGATCCCAGAACGACTTCCATCTCATGGTGTTGTGGTGTACTTTCTGGTATCTTGAACAAGGGCCTAACAACTGGTCCAGAGTTGACTTGCAGCCTTTATATTTCACTGGCCTCTTATTTTCAGCATCTGGAATTTAGTCTTTCACTTTGGCATTCCTGTGCAGTATGTCCTTGTTTGTCACATAGTTATCAGATTGGATCACCTCTTCTTGCACTGGGGAGGTTGCTTCTGCATCAGCTCCAAACAAGGAGAAATCATACACTCACAGAAAAAACAATGCCCCTTGGTACTCCAACTCAATCAGAGAAGCAAAGCCCTCACTCAGATGACTAGAAAGGAAATGGAGATGAAACAAGTCGCAAGAAACTTTGCACCAATATAGAGCTGAGTAACAAAAATACAACAGCCTGATCAACGATCACAAACAACATCACACCAACCTCATCATGAGAGCAGCAAAGAAACCAAGGGAACTTTTCAATATTGTGCAAAAACTCACTAAAGACAACAATCAACACACACCCATCAGCTTGACCCCCAAGAATACGCAAACTACATAATAAGCAAGCACGCCAGTCAAACCCTCACTCACCCACTTGCGACATGCCACTCTAATCGGGCAGAAACCCATGAAGCATGGAACAAATTTAGTATGCCAACAGCCCAGCACATAGTGGACATCGTGGACACCCTAAACATGATGACATCTCCAGCTGACCCGTGTCCAGTGGAGTGGATCAAAGATGCCAAGGACCAATTAAGTCAGCACCTCCACAAAATGGTGATTGAGTCCCTACTGCAAGGACACATACCTCAAGCTCTCAAACATGCTATGATACAACCTGTCCTCAAGAAAGCAAAGCTAAGCACCACTGACCCAAAGTCTTATCGCCTCATATCAAGTCTCCCATTCATATCAAAGATCATCGAAAAAGTAGTACAAAGACAACTACAGGATCACATCAATCTGCATGCCCCGTTAGACCCCCATTAGCATGGCTTCAAGCCACAGCACAATGTGGAGACCCCATTCACATCCCTCTTCGACAACCTACTGAGGGGCCTAGACAATATAAGAAATGGATTCCTGCTAGTTTTCATGGACATATCTGCAGCTTTCGACATGGTGTCCCACTCCATAATGTTGAATCGCCTTCAAGAGATTGGACTACAATAACAATACATCCTATCTGAGAAATAGAACACAGCAAGTTAAACGCGACCAAAAAAAATCAGTACAGTTCCCCATCACTCAGGGCATACCCCAAGGATCAGCACTCTTGTCCATCCTATTCAATATATACATGCAACCTATCTGCGACATTATCAAAAGTCATGGAATACACTACCACCTATATGCAGATGACATTATGATATATGCCCCAATAGATACACTCAAACCTGATATGGCTCCTTTGACCCAGTGCCTTGAAGATATGACCAAGTGGCTTGCCAACAACAACCTGAAAGTTAACTTTGACAAAACAGAGGCAATGTTCATTTCCAGAAATCCCAATTTCAACACACCTCAAGCCATCAGTATCCTAAACAGAACAATATCACTAAGGGACGAGGTAAAATACCTAGGCATTATCATAGACAAAAATCTAAACCTGCAGTCACATATAAACAAAACTGCTGTGAAAGCATACCACTGATTAAAGCTCATCAGGAGACTCCAACCAATCCTCAGCCAGAACCATTTCCGCACCATATGCCAAGCAGTCATTACCCCGATATTGGACTACGGAAACTCCTTGCACCAAGGTCTGCCCAAAAAATCTACACACCAATTCCAACTGGTACAGAACACCTCAGCATGCATCATAACAGGCACAGCCAAACACGAACACATCACACCTATGCTCCAACAACTTCACTGGCTATCAATAATTACACGGGCTAAATTCAAGACAACCATAAACATATTCAAGATTGTGCATCTATGCTCAGCAGATGTTATTCACGACATATTGACCAAGGACACAACCAACAGACCCAGACGAGCTAAGAGCATCAACAGACTCCGCTTACCCATGGGACACCATAAGACAAAACAAGCTACCTCCAACAGAGCCATATGACTCTCAGCAGCGGCCCTCTGGAACTCCCTTCCGGATGAACTAAGAGCCATAAACGACCTCAAAGATTTTTGCAAATCCCTCAAAACACTCTTATTCACAGAATTCTATGATCAAATAACTTAGAGAATGCATGCCCCACCGACACACAAGAAAAAATGAAGAACAAACTATCCAAGTCTATATGTACGTCTTGTCACCCCTCCCCTAATGTTCAATGTAGACCCACAATTGTGTTATAAACCACTTTGATTAAAGGATAAAGTGGCATACAAATCTGGTTAAATAAATAAATAAATAAAATACCTGGATGTCTTTTGACTGAAAATTTCAGTTTGCCTGGATCAATGGAAACTCTCCACTAGTCTACTGGCAGTGTAGGTCTGATACAATGATCTTCTTGCCATATTTCGATTGGCTCTGCTATTTCACTCAGTTCTTGAATGGTGGATACTAACAGATCCACTTTGACTACTGTGGTTATCACTGATACTTTCATTGGGTTACAGCCCAGGATTCTCATGGGTCCAACTTTTCTGAATCTTTGGGTCTCTCATCTTCTTCTGCCCAGGAGATGGCTCTTCTGAAGTGCTAGAAAGGACATTTTCAGTTTCTCCTTCACCAATCTTTGTTTTGAGGTGAGGAGTATCTTCTGTTGACTCAGTTACTCGTTGTTCTTTTAATGTCACTACTGCATTTCCAACTCAAGAAGCATGTCTGCTGCCTAGTATTGCTAGTTTATCCTGTATTTGTATAAACATTTTTATGGGTTTTCCTTTATCCTTGGCAGCACTTGTATAACCCCCAGATTCTGATACTTAGTGGAACTTTGCTGTCTTATACTTGCATCTGATAGTAAGAGATGGTACCCTTTGGATCTATGGGTGGAGGGGGGGAGTACTTCATGATGTCCTTTGTTTGACCCTTCAGTTGGTCCTTTACTACCTTAACTTAGGTTTCTGGGACAGTTGTGGAATCTTAGATACTGCCTTAATATGTCCAATACACTCTGGGTCTCATTCCATTGCAGACGTCCTGGCCCGCTATGCACCGGTCAGAACCGGACGCACACAGGTAGATGGGATTCTGATCCCGCGGAGCACATCTAGCCCCGCGGGATCAGAATCGTGTCTAGGCCTGTATGTGCAGGCCGGGACACAACTTCGGTCAGTCTGCACGTACAGGCCTCTGCCAGGTTAACTCAGTGAAGGATCCTGAATGGAACAGCGGTTCCATGGCATCCAGTTCATGGCATCCAGGAGCAGCGATCCTCAGCTGCCAGCCTGTTTTTTCATTCCACACAGCCAAACCCCCGACCTGGCCTCCCAAGGTCAGGGTTGGGCTGCAGGGAATCCCCTGCACCCCCTCCTACCTCTTCCACTGCCTAGATCTGCCATCCCCCGCTGTCTCAGAGATGGAATAAGTTCCCTGTTCAGTCTGCCAGCCCTGGATGTACAGGGCTGATATCAGAATTGTCCCTGTACATCCAGGGCTGTGAACTGCCCACTGCCTGCCCTAACTCTGCCTCTGCACCTCTGCACCGCCCTTTTCCGCCCCCATCTAGTCTCCCCATACAAACACCTTGTTTGTATGGGAGGTTAGTCTGGGATGGCAGAGGGGTCCGAATAGCGAGGATGGATGTCCCTAGCTGGAGGTGGTCACCATTTGTGCAGCCTTGGGGGTGTGGCCTCCCTTCCAGAACCAGCCAAAGATAAAGGGGAAATTGTACTTCCTGGACTGAAGTGATGGAATGATGCATTGGCTTGTAGGTGTCACCAAAGCGAACTATGGCCTGGCATCACTGCAGTCTACGAAGATGGGAGATGGTAGCCTTCCACAGGTTTCTTCATAGACCTCACTATGGCTCGATCAGCACCAACTAGCCGAATGGCTGAGTCGGTTGTGGAAGTGGGATGATGGGGGTAATATACCATTGGTGATGATGTGATGATGTATTAGGGTAATCAGGGGGGAAGGGCAATCTAGGAGATGGGGGCAGCCAGATAGAGGTTGTACTAGTGGAGTTTTGGTTATTTACACTTGGAATAAGACTGCAGCCACCATCACAATATTTGGAGTTTTATGTTCAGGGGTGATGAGAGGAAGATGTGTGTGAGTGCCTGTTATATAGTGCATACAGAGAATTTAGCATGTGCCAAAATATAAAAATGAAACAGAACAATACTTTGTTGGCTTTTGCATTGTTTCAGATGAGACCTCATGAAGAAGGACCCCAGAGATGTTGTGATTTTCCGGTTGTTTCAAAATGATATCATATCCTGATTGAGTGACATGACACAAACCAAGACCATCTGTGTATATTTTCAGACAATTACTTTGCTTTCCACTGGACCCATGTGCAGTACGGGTATGCAAAGCAATACCAAGATCAGTTCTTGCTGATTTAAAATTAAATTCTTTAGATTTTTGGACTTTTTTGTGTTCATTTCACATAGTCCCCTTTTAAGAGTGCATTGTATACTGTATGTGCTAGAACGTTTTCAAGTGCACAAATCAATTCTACTTGCATTAATATATAGATATGCACACATACAAGCGAATTGCATGAACTTTAAGGGCCCAATATTTTTAAAAAGTTGGGCTCCTAAATTTAGGCACCTAAGTTATGCCTCGCCTATGCTCCACCCAGGCTCTGACCCCATGCATACTCCAACCGAACACACATGGGATGAATTTATGTACATACTTGCAGAATAGCGACCACCAATCTGCACATGTGAGCACCCATTCACACGTGTAAGTCCTGAGGGACTTACACACACTTCAAGCACATACCTGTCTACACGCCCTATATAGAATCGGTTTCTTATGGGCAAATTGACCATGGACACCTGTTAATGACTTACAGTTCTGCGTGCAGTATTTTCTGCTTTGTATCTCAGCCAAAGATCATTTCAAAGCAAGCATTGCTAGAAAACAAATTAGACAGCATACCCTTAGCTTTGAGTTCAGCATGCCCATTTCCAGATCGTTTTCACAGCTTTTGGTCTTAGATTTGCAGAGCTTTATGAGGCACATTTTGATTCTCATTATGAGATAATAAAATGATTTAGGACTTGGCACTAGATTATAAGGAGCAGGTAGGGTCCTTCCATCATCAAAGTAAGATAACCAAAGTTTGGCTCGTGCAAACTTCCACTCCACATCTGCATCTTCCTGTGAGGAAAAGAAAGTTGCATAACAAGGATTTGGCTATAGTAGCCTTATAATCCCACTTAAATTATTCTTGAAAATATTCCATAAACTGTACTGCTAATACAGAAAAAAAACACACATCTATTGCTATGTTCTTTCATTAATATGACCAGATTTGATTTTATTCATTCATTTTACGCACCGTTTTCTACTCTCAAACGCCAAAGAAGTAACAAGTTAAATATACAGAATGGGGGTCATTTAAGAAGGGCTAAACATGAATGCTCTGTGCATTTGCTTTGCAGACACGTGCACAGAAGAAACATCTCCGATTGGGGCATTGTGGGGGGTTTCGTGTGAGGCAATGGCTGTTATCTCCAGCTGCTCACCCAGGTTGTATTTCAGAAGTGCCCAGACAGGTGCAGGGCGTTGGCCCTATGCGTGCCACACTAGACCTGCTATAAAGTAGGAATAAAAAGGGGACTTTGCTGTCTGCTTGGACTGGCCGTGTTATTGGTGACTGGCGTTTGAATTCCTAGCCTGTGGGCACATAGGTGTCCTCTCAGCAACCCTCCCTGTTCATTGTACTATCCAGTGCATGTCTGCATCTCAAACCTTCCCCTACTCTTGGACATAAAAAGAGGTGGTGGTGCACTTATACTCACTAAAAAAGCCTTACAATACACCCTAACAAACTCAAACAATGTTGAAAGTATGGACATAATAAACATTGAAAACAGAACACTGGCATTCTCCCTAATCTATAGACCCCCATCAACAGATCACAAAAATCTTTCCTCTATCCTTGAACTCGCATGCACATCATCCCAGAGAAAACCCTGCATAATCCTAGGTGACCTTAACCTCCCATCCCTAAACCAATACCAAAGAGATAACTTCATAGACTCAATGACCCACATGGGATATAACCAGATAGTCCTTACCCCCACACATAATAAAGGAAACTCACTAGACCTAATTTTCCTCCCTACCCCCTTCAACTCACACCAACTATATTCTCCCCCAATAACTACAGAGGTACCATGGTCTGACTATCACCTGATAACCTTTCAACTACTGGCACAAACTATATCACAGTCCCTAAACACAACATCACACCACTCACGTTTTACCCGCTTCGACAATGATACTTTCCTTGATAAAGTACTACCTAAGCTCACCACAAACCTATCTGATATTGACCTAACTATAGAGAACTGGAACCAAACAATCCAAGAAGCAGCCACACCTACTCAAACAACCCAGAAGAAAAAGAAAGAATCACAAAAATGGTACACTAAAGACATCGCCCTGTTAAAAAAGCTATTACGTAAACAAGAAAAAACCTGGAGAAAAACAAAATCGCAAGATAACAAAACCAAATATATTACCTTACTTAATAAATATAAGGATGCAATCAACAACTCAAAAAGAGAATACTACTCCAAATTAATAAACCTTGCTCTCAACCGACCACGAGAACTCTTCTCAATCGTAAAAACACTAACTAAACCATACAACCCAGAACCGAACCAAGACATTATAAGCATACAAACCTTAGCATCTCATTTTGCTGAAAAACTAAAGGAAAAACCTTACCCCCCGACCACCACGACAGAATACATTCAGAATAGTAACTATGAATGGACAACCTTTCACAAGGCTGAACGAAAACACATCCTTAATATCATAACAATAATCAACACTACAACCTCCCCACTTGACCCATGCCCGGTGTCATGGATCAAGCATACTAAGGACTTCCTTGCAGAAAACATCCAACACATAGTAAACCAAACACTCTCACAAGGAACTATGCCCAACGCCCTAAAGCTCTCCTCGATCCGTCCCGTAATAAAAAACAATAAGCTTGACCCAAAGGATCCCAACTCTTACAGGCCAATAGCTAGCATACCTCTAATCGCTAAAATAATAGAAAAAAACATACAACTCCAACTACAGGACTACATAGATGAGCACAAACTCCTTGATGCACATCAATTTGGATTCCGTCCCTCCCATGGAGTTGAAACCCTCCTAATCGCCCTAACAGACCTCCTCATCAGAGGCACTAATGATAATAGCAAAGGTTTCCTTCCCCTCTTCATAGACCTATCCGCTGCATTTGACAGCATCAATCACAAAACACTCATCAACAGACTAGAAAACTTAAAAATAGGAGGGACAGTCCTAGAATGGTTCAAATCATACATTTCACACAGATTAATACGGATACAATTAGGCAAAGAAACTTCAGAAACTTTCCCTCAAGGTCAAGGTATCCCTCAAGGTTCAGCCCTCTCCGCCCTCCTCTTCAATCTATACCTCCAGCCAATCACAAACATATTCAAGAAGTATAAAATCAACCATTTCATATATGCGGATGATATCATGCTTGCCATCCCCATAAACACCAACAACCCCAAATATGATGCCTTACACCAGTGCATGAGTGAGACTACCATATGGCTTGAAAACAATCACCTAAGCATCAACCTCAAAAAAACAGAGGCAATGTTCATAACAAGAAAACCTGACACTGACTATAACTACCCTACTACAATCACAATAAGTAACACACCAATACCTGTTAAAAACGAGGTAAAATACCTGGGTATAATCCTGAACCAATCACTCACCATGCTACCACACATAAAACATACAGTAAAAACAATATTCTATAAACTCAAGACAATACAACACCTGAGACCCCTACTCAACACAAATGATTTTAGATCAGTAGTCAACTCTCTCATCACCCCCCACTTCGACTACTGCAATAGTCTCCTAAACGGCTTACCACTAAAAAGCATATACCTCCTCCAAAGGGCCCAAAACATATGCGCCAAGATGGTTACAAAAGCTAAATTAACTGACCATGTGACCCCAATACTCTTAGATTTACATTGGCTCCCCATATGCAGCCGAATAAAATATAAAATCCTCCTAACTACTTTTAAAATCATCAATAACATCTCTCCCTCACAATTATCAACACTAATACAACCCCCATCAGAAACCAGAACGCGCAGACAGAATGCAACCCACTCCCTCAACATAAGGACAAACTTTAGAAAAACCAAAGCAACAACAAGCGACAGAGCCTTCTCCTATGCCGCCCCTACCCTCTGGAATGAAACTCCTTTAACCCTCCGCATGATAAAGGACCTCCACCAATTCAAAAAGGAATTAAAAACATACCTGTTTACAAAACACTTTGAGATCCCCTACCAACAAAAAACCCCTCCTAGACAATCTCAAAAGAATATCCACAGTCCTCAAGACAGAACAAATGACTAACACAAGAAGAACACAAGAAAGATACTTAACTTAAGACACACAACACCCAAAACGATTTACCCTAACCGACAGCTACTTCTATAATGTAAATAACTTATGTTAATTAACTATGTCATGCTCATTGTTCCACAACCTGTATATAAGTTACGCTCAATATAATTAACCTGTATATAAGTATAAAAAAAAAAATTAAAAAAAGTACTATTGTTAATGTTAACATACGTTCCATGTAACAAAATGTGTACATAGTTAAAACTTGTTCCATGTAAGACATACGGAAGTATGCTAATCTTTGTTCAATGTAAACCGCCCCTGATCTCTGGAAGGGGCGGTATAGAAGAAACTGTTAAATAAATAAAATAAATAGGGGGGGCGGAGCCTGATGTCCAGCGGGTTAGACGCTTCGCGCTGAAGCTCCCGAGAGGCCTACTCAGAATCCTGACTTAATACCTACCTAAACTTAATATTTTGCTCCGAACTTACCGGGATACCTCGGGGGGGATGGCGGCCCACAAACCAGCGCGCTTAGACTTCGGGTCTCCCTCTTCTTCACACAGAAAACGCTCCAAAACAGAGTTGTCTTCCCCACAAAAGACAGTTCCACTTCGGGAAAACCCCGAAATGCAACAGGAGATCTTGGAGGAAATACGCGGTGTGAAGGAACTGGTACAGTCCAACGGAGAAGCGCTCCGAGCCATGCGAGAAGACTTCGGTATGCTTCAGGACCGGCTTGAAGGTCTCTCACTACGGCAGGACAACATGGCGGGGGTCCTCGACTCGCACGCGGTGCGCTTGGTGAAACTGGACAAGGCTGAGCGTCAGATACAGAATCTTCAAAAAGAGTTAGAGGATAGCAATAATCGAGCCCGTCGCAACAATGTAAGGCTCATTGGAGTACCGGAGGGGGCCGAAGCAGGAGATATAAGAGAATTCCTGGTCAAAACTCTTCCCTCCTTGCTGAAGATCACTTTTCACAGAGACCTGGAAATTGACCGAGCACATCGTGTTCCTACCAACATGGCCCTCAATCGGACGACCCCCCGGCCTATCATCTTTCGATTACTGAGATATCAACAAGTTGAGCAGATTCTAAATGCTGCCCGGGCGAATCATCATCTGGAGTTTGAAAGTCATAAAGTCTCCTTCTTCCCTGACTTGGCAAAGCCCACAGTTGACCGTCGGAAGAGACTCCTTGCTTTTCGCCCTAGACTTCAACAGCTACAGGCTCGCTTTGGCCTATTGTATCCAGCGAAGCTCAGAGTGACCCTCCATAACCAAACTAGAACATTCGAAGATCCTGATCTACTAGCAACATTTTTAGACTCCAAAGAAGCAGACCAGATGCGCTAATCCAACCACTTGGATCTGTAATCTGCCGGAACTGCCCGCCATTTTGAATGGCCCGACGCGGTGATCACCGCCTGGAATAGAGACTGCCTGGACTTTTCTTTCTGTCTATATATAACTTTCTCGGTCTCCTATCCCTCCATGATGTGTACCTCGGTTGGATTCGGAACACGCACAGCTATACAGGTTATATGTTTCAATTAGGCCTTCTCTGGGGTTTCTCCCCGCAGACACATGGTCGCCAGTAATTTCTGGGGTTCTGCTTCTTCTCTAACGCACTTCGGTGCTTATTTTTTTATATGGGGCGCTTCATTGGTTTTCATTAACTTATTGTCTATCATGTCATGTGTACAGCCATATACAGTTAATATGAGGGACATAGTGAAATTATGTGCGTTATCATGTTCTTTCTCAGAATTTTTAACTTTTCTGAATGGCCTTATGTAAGCTCTTATCACTGAATGTAAAAGGCATCAATAGTCCAATCAAAAGAAAGAAAATCCTTAGCTATCTTAATCATGAGCATGCTGATTTAGTGTTTCTTCAGGAAACGCATTTAAACTCCGCTGAAACACTGAAACTTAATGCCAAGCCTTACATGGTGGCTGCCTACTCTCCCGCCGTTTCCAAACGGTGTGGGGTAGCCATCTTGGTTAAGAAGTCTTTGCAAGCTACTGTACTGGATACTAGCTCTGATAAGGAGGGTAGATGGGCCCGTGCACACCTTAAGGTTGGAGATAGTGAAATCACATGTATTTGTATTTATGCTCCGAATGTGGATAACCCTGCTTACTATGCAAGTATTGCGCAGTTGGCACAGGCCTCTGCCAATACTCCATTAATACTTGGCGGCGATTTCAACCAAGTACTTGATCCTTTGATAGATAGACAGCCGCCTAGAATGAGTGGTCCACCCAAGAGTCTTGATACCCTTACAGCTCTGATGAAAGATCTTGCGTTAGTAGATATATGGAGGCTGCTTCACCCCTCCGACTTAGAGTTCACCTTTTTCTCAGCCCCCCACCACTCACAATCTAGAATAGATTTTTTTCTTATCTCCAAAGCACTGATACCCCAAGTGGACACGGCTAGGATTCAACCTCTCCATATTTCAGATCATGCTGCCATATCTTTCTCATTACATGTCACTACGCAAGGTGAACATCCCCGTGCTTGGTTTTTTGATAGATCCCTACTAGACCAAAAAGATTTTCAGGTTGACATAAAGGCCGCTATCCAAGACTATTTCCATTTTAATTCACCCCATGACACTGCGAGCTGGGCTTGGTGGGAGGGTTTCAAGGCGTCTATCCGTGCAACTATAACTAGCTATCAAATCTGACAGGGGAAACAACGAAAGCAACATTTACTGATTCTAGAACAACAGATACAAGCTGGAGAGCGTCTCCTCACGTCCCGTACTGACCCATGTATTTTACTTCGCTTACAACGCCTTCGTTTTCAATACAATCAACTTTTATATACCGCTGCTGCTAAAAATATTGAATCACAACAAGGGATGTACTATCGGGAAAATAACCGTGCTGGCAAATTGCTAGCCAATGCCCTGAAAGGTCAAAAAGAAGCCAAGCATGTTACCGCTCTCCGCAATCCGTCGGGGGGGAGCTTGGTCACTAAAGATACAGAAATATTAGAACTCTTTCGTGATTTTTATACTCGGCTTTATCAATCTGAATGTGACTTCGAGCCAGAAGTATTTGAACGATTACTATCAGGGGTACAGCGACCGACCCTATCTGACGAAGATAGAGAGGCCATGGACAAACCATTCACTTTATCAGAAATTCAATCGGCACTCAAGAGATGTGCCACGGGTCGAGCCGCAGGCCCGGACGGTCTCCCAGCTGAATTCTACAAAACTTTTAACGCTGACTTGGCTCCGTTTTTGAAACTTTATTTTTCTGCTCTGGCCGAGGAGGGATCTCCCTCTGGATCCTTCTCAATGGCAAATGTAGTAGTTTTTGAGAAAGAGGGGAGAGATCCGCAACTAACAGCTAACTATCGTCCAATTTCCCTACTAAACGCAGACTATAAAATATTTGCTACCATTCTCTCCACCCGGCTCTCTGACAAGATGTCTACTTTAATACACCCAGATCAATGCGGTTTCATTCCCGGTAGATCAACTGCTGATAATGCTAGGACCCTATGTCATGTACTAACTGCCGCAGTTAATCTTGATCGACCATTGGTTGGCCTCTCACTTGATGCTGAGAAGGCCTTCGACCGCTTAGAATGGCCCTTCTTGTTTGCAACTCTTCGCTGGTACGGATTCGGAGAAGGCTTTCTCCGTTGTCTCCAAACTATGTATGCACAGCCTACAGCTAGTATCTGTGCTAATGCTTTAAAGTCTCAGCCATTTCCCCTGCAACGCGGTACTCGCCAGGGATGCCCACTGTCTCCACTTCTTTTCGATCTCGCACTCGAACCCTTAGCTTTATTAATCCGGCAATCCAAGGATATTCATGGAGTCCCTTTCTCTCATAGGGAAATCAAAATTTCAGCATATGCTGATGACCTGATGCTCTTTGTCTCCCTGGACTCAGTGCCGGCTGTCCTAGAGCAAATTGGTAAATATTCACAACTCTCGGGCTATAAGATAAATTGGACCAAATCGGTAGCCTTTCCACTAAATCCTTTGATCCATCAGGCAGATATGCAATCCTTTCCCTTTTTATGGCAACCTCGCATGGTCAAATATCTTGGGGTGCACTACTGCTCTCCTTTAGAAGACACCATCACCTTTAATGCTAAAGACTTAACCTCTAAGGTCCGGGCGCTTACTCAACGCTGGACTCCTTTAACACTTACTTGGTGGGGCCGCCTAGAAACCATTAAAATGATGATTGTTCCCAAAGTGAACTACATTTTAGAAATGTTACCATGTCTCCTACCTCGACGTACATATAAAGATTTAGAGGGTCTTCTGACTAGATACTTATGGCAAAACAAGACACCTAGGATAGCGAAACATAAGTTACAAGCAGATAAAGAAAATGGTGGTGTCAGATTCCCTGATTTCCTGAAATACCACCACTCTTTTCTACTCAAACAAGGCGCTCGATGGCTGGAAGACCTAACACCGAGTAGACCAGTGTGGCTAGATATAGAGGAGGACCTTTGCAAACCAATCCCTCTTACTTATCTCCCTGGCATGACTCTCCCATCAGACTCCCACTATCCACCAATGCTCTTAGACACTTTAGGTGCCTTTAATACCCTTGAGCAATCTCTAGACTCCCGACTTTGTCCGCTAGATAGACTCCCGCTTTGGCACAATCCTCGATTTCAAATACAAAATAAACCGAAGGCGTGGAGCCCCTGGTACACTAGGGGCATTTGGATCCCTAACCAGCTGTTCTCTGATGGTCGCTGGAAGACTTTTAGCGAATTACAAACTGAATTTGGTCTCCCAGCGAAACACTACTTTCAGTTGGTGCAACTTCAGCATTGTCTTCGGAGTGCTAAGGTGCTCCCGCCATCGGAACCCCATACCCAAGGATTGTCGGAGATTATCCGATCTATCGGGAGCTTATCGGGTGTAGCATCTAACTTTTACAAAACTTTATGTAATACTGTAAATAGAGGCACTCCTACAGCACAGCAATCTTGGGAGCGGGAAATGCATGTAACTTTGACCCCGGAGCAATGGAGCCTAGTCTGGAGCAAGGTGACACGGGTCTCTCGATCCGCCTCACTCACTCAGACACTTTTCTTTCTAGCCCACCGATGTTTCTATACTCCTGACAGGTTAGCCAAATGGAA
Source organism: Ichthyophis bannanicus (assembly GCA_033557465.1). Lineage (NCBI taxonomy): Eukaryota > Metazoa > Chordata > Amphibia > Gymnophiona > Ichthyophiidae > Ichthyophis > Ichthyophis bannanicus. The sequence continues at coordinate 32,593,905 of CM066050.1, read as the reverse complement.
CGCCACCCAGAGCAATAGATGCTGGACATGCCATGCGGCCATTGGTTCACTCACTCATGTTATGTATGAATGCCCCGCATTACAGTATTACTGGAGTCGGGTCTGGGGTCGTATTCAATCTATTTTGCACTTTCAAGAGCCCCTCTCTTGGAAGATAGTGGGACTCCGCTCAGCTGCGGGGATCCCCTCTCTTCCCAAATCGGCTTACTTCCTTTTAGACTTTATGCTGGGCATAGCTATTTCCCTAATTACGAAATACTGGAAAAATAGCTCCCATCTGAGCCCCAATGAATGGTGGAATCATGTCTGTCTCTACAGTAAATATGAGCAAATACCTCGTATGTTAGCTTCTTCCGCTCAGACCCCCCACCACTTGTCTAAATGGAAGATGCTCAACGACTATGTTCAAACTGCTCAATGCTCTCATCTGACTGTTTAAATCTGTGTAAATCTCTGTCACATGACCATTCTGTATCGCAGATACTATTTCTGTTTGTTTTGATGTACAATTACTGTTGTTTGTAAGCGCTTATATGATGATACTTATCAGCTTAGAGAAGAAGCATAGGGGTGGGGGGTAATTGGGGTTGCTTTTCCTTATTGTATGTTTGTATTTGTTTCCTTTGGTGTGTTGTTTCTTTTTGCTTGTTATAAAATGAAAATAAAAGTTAAAAAAAATAAAAATAAATAAAATACTCCATCCCAGCTTTCCAAAGCCCGCACTCCCAGTGTACCCAAACCTCTCCCTCACCATATCTGTCACCTCTGTGCTCAAGTGTCCTGTGTGCTGTGCCGTAAATTTTAGGGTGGTTTGTGCCTATGTGGCTCAGAGATCTGAGTTTGTGCTGTGCTGTTTGACCCAGTTTGTGTGTGGGGGGGATTGCATGTGGGTGTGTGGGTGTGAACGGGTGAGGATCTTGCAGTTAGCAAGTCAGTGCTAATTGACTAAATTCCAAATCCAGCCTAGGAATGCAGGACTGCTTACTTTGTGCTTGGCGAAATCTGTATGATTTTTGGTTTTAAATGTAGCTGTTTAAAGGTATGAGATTTTTAATTGGTTAGATTTACCTGGCTAAAACTTGACTTTATAACTTATACTAAAGTAAAGCAAAATATACCACAATCCCAGAGCCAACCTAAAAACAGTAATTGTCAAAAAAGTATCAAGCTATATAGAAAGTTTTTATCAGTCTATTTTAATATGACAGCAACAATTCTTCCATAGCACTGTGATGCTCTCATATTAAAATAGACCAACAGAAATTTTCCATGGGGCTTGATACTTTTTGGGCAAATCTTTTGAAAAGGGATCTCAGTGTGTGCCACTGGCCCACAGAGAAAATAAATATCTGCCATGTCAAAATATCCTGAACAAAATATCCCGGCCTCCCTAGAGAGACAGATCCAACTTTGTTGTCACAAGATTCCTCTCATCTACAGTAATGTTTCGACATGTCTTTGATTTATTTATTTTTAATTTCAGACTGGTTTCCTGCTTAATTCCAGTCTGGTCTCTGGCTACTGCTCTTTTTATTCGGTTTATGGTAAGTACAACAGGAGCCCTGTGTCTTATCCTTGATGGTTGCCCAAAAAGAAGCAGGCATGAAAATAAGGTTTTTTTATGTATTGTGTGATAGTTTTGCTTTGTTTTGTCCTTGAAGCTGACTGACTCTGTATCCTGATCTGCTTCCCATCCCAGGAGCATGCTGTAGAAAAAAGAGAGACGGGAGATAGAAATTCCAGGCATCATTTCCCCTCTCACGCTGATCATGGTTTTCCCCAGTCTATCAAAAAAAAAAAAAAAAAGCTTCTGTCAGTGGCTTATTACGAGTCTGCAGCTGTCAGGAGACAGTAGCTTTTGCATTCTCCCTGCTTATTCTCAAGGTGGAACAGAATCTCTTTGAAGATCTCTTGAGAAGGAGTCGGGTTGGGGGGAGGGGGTGGCAGGATGTATGAAAACATAAAGACTCTGTCAGGGGTGCTGCTTCCTCCCTAGCCACAGTTTTGGGGCCCTGCACTGCCGCAGCAGATGGAAGCAGTAGACTTGCTTTTTATTTCTGACCCTGCATTCTTATGACCTTGGACCCAGGGACATCTGCCTTAGGTGGTGCAGGGACCTCCCCCTCTGACGATATCTATTGCAAGGTGATGCATGGCAGATACCCAGGTTTATAGCCTCCCCACTATGTAGCCAGTGGCTTCTGGGATCTTCTCTGTAATAGGGTTCGCCATCAGAGGACTGTGCCTTGAACAAATGAATAAGTAGCTGATATTCAGAAAAAAAGCAGCTGGTCATTGCCACTTTAATTTAAACCCAGATATACAGTGACAGGCCATATCCAGTGATCGGCACAGAATATCTGGTTTGCCCGGATTGCTATTTTGCAATGTGGTCAGCGGCATTATTTGGCAGCTAACCGGATGGCAAAACCACCTAAAGTTAGGACAACCATTCAACTGTCCTAACTCTAGGCATTTTAGCTAACTGATTAATGGCTGAATATCACCACTGACTGGCTAGCTAATGGTGTTGCTCCTGGTTAGCGATGGGGTGTTTAACTGGTTTAGGAGGGGATACTCAGTGACATTCACCCAGTTAGTGCCACTGAAAATCTCAATAAGAGGGATTTATGTGGTTTCCAGATCTGCAAACCACATAAATCCCTTTGAATATGCCCCGTATTTTTTAATCAACCATTAAGCAATTGGTTTGTATGTATCTATGATTATTAATATGGTTTTGTATTTTTGTAAATTTGTATTGGAATTTTCATGGTATGTATCTCTTTCAAGCTGTTTTAATATTCTGTTGCTATTTTTATAGTACTGTATAGTGTTTAGACAAGTATTACAACCCATCTTAAATGGATTATCAACTAAGTGGACTCATATTGCCAGATTAAATTCAAGTAACTTAAATTATACATGTCACTTTTCATAAAGAAACCAATCCCACTTTAGAACTAGGGGGCCAACGACCCTTTAGAATGGATTGAATTGAAATGGAAAACATACAACATGAAATATCAGATACTATTGTGCTTTCCATGTCCTCTTAAAATGATAGCATTTTCTTATTACATTCCATAATGTAGAAAACAAGTTCTGACAAAAGACAGGAAAGAATTCAAATTTTATTAGTAAACATATTAAAATGATTTTCAAAATTCAGGTAGATAAATAAAAGTTCTTATGTGGTTGGGAATGGTGCTGAACACATAAGTGCTTTAAAAAAATCTGCAGCATTTATATGGATTGAAATCCAATCACTGGTGAAACAAAATATTCAATCCACTCACAATAAATCAGGTTGAATCCAAGCTAGAAGCCTGTTTTTTTTGTTGGTCTCTAATATTTATATTAAAATTTATTTATTTATTTATTTATTTAACAGTTCTTCTATACCGCGCTATTTTAGATCAGTATGGTTTACATTTAACATCAACTATACAACACAGGCACTCTGAGTTGCATTTACAATAAAACAGGGAGATCAACTTGGAATTAACTGGGGAAACTATCTACATTGTATTTACACTGGTACCTTTTTTCAGGCAGGGTCTATCTACATCTTATTTACACTGGGAGTCTGAATTCTATTTCAGGGAGTACTTTTGAAGGATCAAGTTGATTATCCTTTTTCATACTGAGTCTGATTGTTTAGGTGTGGTGAGTGATTGTCTGAGGGGCAACATGTATGATTACTAAGGCTGGATTCGGGGTAGTATGTAGTGAACAGGTGATGCTTTAATGCCTTCCTGAAGTGGGTTAGGTAGGTGATGTTTCGGATATAGGTGGGGAGTGCATTCCATGCTCTAGGTGCATAAATTGTAAAGGTTCTATTTGTTGTTACTTTTGTGCATTTCGTTATTGCCTTTGGGACCTCTAGGGTGTTTTGCATCGTGGGTTTTCTGTTTCTGTTATGTGGTACTTTGTGTATCATCTTGCTGATAGCTGTGGGAGTCAGAGTGTTTAAAGCTTTGAAGGTCAAGGTTAGGACTTTGTGGAGGGTTCTTGCTTGAACAGGTAACCAATGGAGGTTCATCAGTACTGGCATTATGTGCTCTCTCCGTGAAGCCCCTGTTAGTACTCTCGCAGCAGTGTTCATTGCGAGCTGGAGCGGTGCTAGTGTTTTTTGAGGGAGACCGTGTAGAATTACGTTGGCGTAGTCAAAATGTGGTAATATTAATGCTTGATAGATTGATGGTAGTCGCTGAAGTCGAGTAGTGGTCGGAGATGTTTTAAGGTCCTTATTTTCATGTATACTGTTTTTACGGTGTTTTTTATGTGGGTTTTCAGGTCTAGTTGTTGGTCCAGTGTAACGCCAAGGTAGCGGATTGTGGATTTGGTTTTCAGTTCTGTGTTGCCGATTTTTAAAGAGGGTGGAGGGGTGAAGTCCTGGTTCCTTGAGATGAAAAGGACATCTGTTTTGCTGTAGTTGATTCTTAAATTTTGTGTGTTGAGCCATTCTGCTACTGCCTCAAAACATCTTGTTAGAGGGGAGAGGTCTGGTTGGTTGGTCCTGAATGGGATGTATAGCAGGACCAGGCTATACAGTTGACCTTGAATGAATGTGCTAGGGCACATATGGGCTGCATGTAGATGTTAAACATCAATGCAGATAGTGAAAAACCCTGTGGCACAACCTGGTTTTGCAAAAATGGTTCAGAGGTTGTGGAGCCAGACCTTACATATTGCCATCTATTAGTCAAGTATGACTTGCACCACTCTAGAGCTGTTCCTTGAATTCCTTTTTCGCTGAGGCATTGTATGAGGATCTCGTGGCTCACATAGTCGAAGGCCGCTGCAATGGACTGCTAGAAAAAGTATGCAGTATTATAAGAACATAAGATATACCATACTGGGTCAGATCAAGGTCCGCCAAACCCAGTATCCTGTTTCCAACAGTGGTCAAGCCAGGTCACAAGTACCTGGCAGGTTCCCAAAGTCACAGCTTCCACAGTGCTCATCCTGGGGTAAGCAAAGGATTTCCTGGATCCTCTTTAATAATGGTTTATGAACCTTTCCTCCAGGAACTTGTCCAACCCTTTTTGCTGCTACACTTTTACTACATCCTCCGGTAACAAATTCCAGAGTTTGAGTAAAAAAATATTTTCTTTTATTAGTCTTAAATGGGTTACATTGTAGCTTCATTGCGTGTCCTCTAGTCTTTCTACATTTTGATGGCGTAAACAACCGATCTACGTTAACCTGTTCCATTTTATTCATTAAGTTATAGACTTCTATCATATCCCCCCTCAGCCTTCTCTTTTCCAAGTTGAAGAGCCCTAACTTTCTAAGCCTTTCCTCATAGGGGTATCCTTCCATTCTCTTTATCATTTTGGTGGCTCTTCTCTGTACCTTTTCTAATTCTGCTATATCCTTTTTAAGATATGGCAACCAGAATTGCACACAATGTTCAAGATGGGGTCACACCATGGAATGATACAGAAGCATTATAATATCCTTGGTTTTATTCTGCATTCCTTTCCTTATCATTCCTAGCATTCTATTTGCTTTCTTGGCTGCTGCTGCACACTGGGCGGAGGGTTTCAATCCCCTACAATGTAAACACCAAACATTATCCTTTCTCAGTACACCTCATATGTATATAGTGTACCCTTTTTCCAAGTTGCATTTCCTGTTTAATGTAATGACCAGACATATTTAAGTTGTCGGATGTTTCTATTCCATGTGAACCGCGCTGATTGCAAATAGTGCGGTATATAAGAAATATAAATACATAAATACATAAATAAATTATCCACGATGATGCCTAAATCTTTTTCCTGGGTGGTGGTTTCTAAGGTGGTACCTTGCATCGTGTAATCAAAGTTTGGGTTGTTCTTTCCTAGGTGCATAACTTTGTACTTGTCCACATTAAATTTCATCTGCCATTTGAACCCTGAGTCTTCCAATTTTTCAAGGTCTTCTTGCAATTTTTCACAATCCTCTTGGATTTTAACAACTTTGAATAATTTTGTGTCATCTGCAAATTTGATCTCCTCACTGGTTATTCCCATTTCCAGGTCATTTATGAATATGTTAAATGCAGCAGACTCAGCACAGATCCCTGGGGTACTCCACTATTCACCTTTCTCCATTGAGAAAATTGGCCATTTAGCCCTATTCTCTGCTTTCTCTTCTAACCAGATTTTGATCCACAATATTACACTGCTTCCAATCCCATGACTTTTTAATTTCGCCAAGAGTCTCTCATGAGGGACCTTGTCAAAGGCTTTCTGAAAATCCAGATACACTATATCAACTGGCTCACCTTTCTTTACCTGTTTATTCACACCTTTAAAAATATATAACAGATTGACAAGACTTTCCTTTGCTAAATCCATGTTGGCTTTCTCCCATTAAACCATGACTATATACATGATCAGTAATTTTATTCTTTATAATGGTTTCTACCATTTTGCGTGGTACTGATGTCAGACTCACAGGTCTGTAGTTTCCCAGATCACCCGTGGAACGCTTTTTAAATATTGGCTTTACATTGGCCATTCTCCACTCTTCAGGTACTATAGTTGATTTTAATGATTACTAATAGTAGCTCTGCAATCTCATATTTCAGTTCTTTCAATACCCTTGGATATATACCATCTGGTCCAGGTGATTTGGAACTGTTCTGGGCTTCCAAGATAGTATTTTTAAACAATGCCCACGCTTTGTGCAAATCTTTAGCCTTTACAGCTGCTTCTTTAAGTCTTTTGTTAACTGTCTTCCTCATTTTATCATAGTCTCCATTTTGAAAGTTAATTGTGAGTACTGTTGATTTCCTTGCCATCCTTCTTTCATTTATTAAATCAAATGTGATCATGCTATGATCACTATTGCCAAGTGGCCCCAACACCCTTATCTCTTGCACCAGATTCTGCATGTCACTAAGTACTAGGTCCAAAATGGCTTCCCCTCTTGTCGGTTCATGAACCAGGTGCTCCAATAAGCAGTCATTTATTTCTTCTATTACATAGCAGTCCGACATAGTAGTACAGCAGTCTGACAATGTGGATTTTTTTTCCATTAACAGGCTTCTAGTTTGGATTCTGCTTGATTTATTTTGCATTAATATGGATAACCTTGGAGACTTAAATCATTAAGGGGCATGTTGCTAACGTGCACTAATGGTTAGCACAGGTTTTCGTGCTAATTGCACCATGCTAACTGTTATTGCATGGCACTGAGGTTAAAAACTCCATGCTAACCATTAGCACATGATAGGGTATGGATTGGATGGGTTAGGGGTGGAATGTGGGCATCTTTGATGCATGCAAACTGTGAATGTTATTGTTAACATGGGTGCACATAGCACCTCCTTGATGGGTGCTGGCAACTGCATCTTCCTTAAATGTGCCTACCATTTAGTGCGTTGAGGTGCACCCCCTCACCATAACTGCAGGGGGATATGCCAGGCATACCCCCATTGTTAGTGCAGGTCTCCAAGTTAACGTTTGCAAACAATCCCCTAAAAGTCCAAAGTTATCCACCGTAAAATGGGGCATGGTCGAGCAGGCAGAATTCATGTTTATGACGTGAGTGGTGGAACTCAGCTGATGAGCAGATACCTTGCGCATATCTAGAAACAGATAAATAACAGGAATAACTTTAAACAAATAAGTTCTCCATCTAAAGCTAGATGTGGATTTTCACCAAGCTAATGTATGCGCTTTGACTTATTGAAATGTCATATAACATGGAAACTCATCTAAGACTATTAAACAGAACAATTTTCCACAAACTGAGAATCTTATAACCACTACGCAATATCATCAAACAATCAGATTTTAGAACAATAGCGCAAGCACTATTGTTCTCCACATCTGGACTATTGTAATGGCATCCTCCATGGACTACCTAAAAAAACAATCAACATACTCCAAATGGCCCAGAACATCACAGCTCGAATATTAATGAATGTGCAGATTTCAGATCACATCACACCCATTCTAATGGAACTTTACTGGCTACCTATCCAAGCACGCATAAGATACAAAATAATTATTTCAACATTCAAGTTAATTCAGAATATTGCCCCATCATTCCTCGCCACACTCATTAAAATGCAACCCCCCAACAGAAACAGACATACACACAATCTAAACACTCTACAGACTCCACTCTCTATACGCAAGGTAAAAATGAATACCAGCAATAGAACATTCACTTATCTAGCCCCCATACAATGGAACAAACTCCCTGACACACTAAGAGCCAACAAGGACCTCCAATCATTCAGAAAAAAACTCAAAACGTACTTATTCCAAGAATATTATCTGTCAGAAATAACATAAATCAAATTGTCTTCAAGAATAAATCATATCATGACAGATTCCAACAACTCCATCGTCATTTGACACACCAAGCCCAACAGAGTATATTAAAATGTAAATCCATTAGACATGTGACATTCCCATTGTACGTCAATGTAAATATTATATATATAGTTAACTGAACATACCCGGTTCTCTATGTAAATAGTTTTGAGTTTGATTTCCTATGCTACCTTTGCTATGTACATAGTTCTATATTGTTATATGTAACTGCTGTCCTTGCAGAGTTAAATGTTAAAATGTAAACTGCTGCTGATCACTGTAAGGAGCGGTATAAAAATGGATTCAAATAAATAAATAAATAAAATAACTTTAAACAGATATTTTATCCTTTTGAAATTACGCAATCCCTAAAGCACTGACCCACGTCAATATTTTTCAAAGCATTTTCCTGTTAATTCTAAAACAATATAGCGAGAGAATTGACTGGATTTCTTATTCAAATGTGTAGATAATCGCTCAAACCTGACTAAAACTGAGAGACTATGTGGCTCTACTGCACTGTTGAATAAACCAAAAGAGATATATTTGTTAAATCAAGTGTCTATCTATCATCATCTGAAAACAAACATTTGGAGAACATGTTCAAATGACTTGTAGGCAATAGGCGTTCTTTTACCTTTTTCTCCCCTAGGAATTTTCACCTACAGAATAACAATCTACTAGAGAAGAAGCTGTCACACAAGAAAATTGGGTTTTAAGCTGAAGGGGTTTCTTTATCTTATTTCTGTTGCTCTACATTTGTTACAGTCCTGCCAGTGCTAGCTAACATTAATCCTACTGAAGGAAGCGTTCTACCTCGTAGCCTCTGGCATTAAAGCAAACCTTATCCTCACTCCCTCTCTCTAGAGCTGCTTCACACCTTGAAAAGTGGTTAGTGAAATCCATGAAGGGCAATCAATTGGGTTGCGAAAACTGCTCCGTCAACTGTTGGATAAATAATAACATCCTTTACCTTTGTTCAAGATATACGTTTTTGCTTGAAGAGCTGTACCCTGATTAATCAAGGATTTTTAACACCATAAAGCATCCTAGCACATAAATTGGCAAAATGATTCTCCCAGTTTATACTGGGACTGCTGTATTTCCAATGACGTGAAACAGTGATCCATCCAGTTAGCAATTTCATAGTATGCCATCATCATGAATGATCTCTGCTGAATTTTATTGAAGGATTTCTAGCCTAGCCCTTGGGAGTTCAGTTATGGATTAATTTTGAATACAAAGATAGCCAAATGTAAATTAGGAAATTGAGAGTGTTACAATATTTTTACACATCTCTATCTGTATAAACGGTAAGGTATCAACAAACCTTTTCTGACCTGATCTGATTGTAGGTTGAGATCTCCAAATATTCAGCAGGAATTTACATGGGTAATCAGAGATAGTATCGATGTGGGTGAAACGACTGCTTAGAAAAAAACAGATTTCCATACACTCCTTTAAATCGATGTGAATATTTGCAGCACGACTTCTGCAATGATATCATTTTGCCACTACATTGACTAGCAGGGAATGTCATTAGCAAATACAGAAAAATAACATAAGTTGATGAATATTGTTGATATCTTTCAAACATTGGGTTCTTTTCACCTGAACTTTACTGAAATGTTTAGAAACGTTTTATGTTGACCATTTGGACAATCTCAGGTGGTTTATTCAGTAAAGGAAGCATTTGGATTACCAGAGAATTTTGTTAGACGTAACCATTCTTGTTTTCTTTTGATATTCATGAACAAAGCATACAAACTGAATTTTTTTGAACTGTCATCTTCTAGATTCACAGCATATGGCAGGGGAATTAAATGAGCCAAGTTGAGCTGCTTATCTTACCTCTATTTCCTGATAGGAATTGTTGATCATGGCTATTAACATATTTAGCAAAACCACCACCATGGTAACATTATAAACTCCATAGAGCACATAGCCAATGTTCTCGATAAACTTGTGATCATACTTCAGTACAACAGATACCACTTCAGACAGACCAAATATGGACCAGAACAAGGTTTTGAAACTTTCCTCCACCCTAAATGTAAAACAAATAAACCTTTAGTGGGAATATTTTATGTTACTTTTTAATGTAACAAGATGTGTCATCAATATACTAAAAATATTCTTCGCAATTTCATACGTCAACAAGCATTTTTCGGTGTGTCACTGGATCCTCACATTCTTCTTCTTTTCGGCACTGATGCTGTCCACTAGTGCCTACTAATCTTTAGGGATAATTTTGTAAGGAGCCTGCTGATTTGCATGTCTGTAATGCACATAAATTCGGGTATTTTACACATTTATGACTTATTTGTGTAAATGACTTTTTATAAAATACCTACTGGCATGAAGGTACAAGGTTAGTTTGCACTGCATATATTTTGATGATGGGCGTGTACGTGGGTGGAGTTTGGACAAAGCATAGGCATTCCAAGCAATTACGCTCATAACTGTGAACAGTGGTCCAGTGATTGACACCAGCTCTAGGGCTGCATCGCACATTATTGATAAAGTCAAGTATGCATGAATTTGACTTTATAAAATAGGCATAACAAACACATGTGAAAACATATTAATCAGGCACTGGTTTATAAAATTACCCTCTTAATGTGCATGAAATCGATTTGACACACTTAGACTATGTCTGATAATGGGTATTAGCCGTCTTTCTGGTGCAAAGATAGTTATCATTTTTATTTATTTATTTATTTATTAAACAAGAAAAAGAGCTCCTGCTCGCAGAGTTGGCTCAGAAACACAAACAGCAAGCAGAGTTGAGGTCACTTGCGCTTTATTGATAATACAAACCCCGACGCGTTTCGGCAGATGCCTTCATCAGGGGGACTAGAGGACTGCAAACAAATAAATGAAATGAAAAGCTATGGGAAACCCAGACCCAAGAGTTTCAGTTTACGAGTGCAGAGCACCGCTTTTGAAAAAACGATACAGCACAATAGAGTTTTTTACTATTCGGCTCTGATAAGGAGTTTCAGTTTATGATTGCATAGTTTCAGTTTATGATTGCAAAGTGCTGGTTTCCATGGGGTTAGACCTCAGCACTACATAGTTCTTTTACTACCTTGGTGCAGATTGATTAGTATTTGGGTTCTATATACATGTTTCTAAAGCGCGCTAGTTTCAGCGTTTTTTAACATGTTTTTGCTATTCATCAGAACAGTCTGCCTTTTTAACACTACCTCTGGATTTGTGTTTGTTTTTTGTATATCATGTTAATAAATGTGACGAAATTGTTCTTAGTCTCTCAAACCAATATTTTCACACCATTTCAATAAGTATTTGTCCTGTAGTCATGGGCTATCTCAATATAGATTATTTTCACACCATTTCAATAAGTATTTGTCCTGTAGTCATGGGCTATCTCAATATAGATTATTTACACATGGTTTGCAACATAGGCAGTTTCTTATAGTTGCACTATAATTTTACATAGTTATATATCTGTGCTCTTGGGTCTGGGTTTCCCATAGCTTTTCATTTCATTGTTTATTTATTTGTTAGTTTCATTATTTGTACTTTTTTACCTTCTTGTATTTTAATGATATTGTTGTTTTTTCAGCACTATCACCTGCAATATTGGTTCTGTGCCATACGTTTACATACTTGTATGCGCTTCATCTAATGTATTGATATAATACAATCTGTGAGTACAATATGATTGTTTTTATATCACATTTATACATGGTTGTTTTTTATACTGCTCATGATTATTCATGATTGTGTTTTTAAATTTAAGTTTTTTTATTATTATTTTTCATTGAGTTTTTTGTTTTAATTTTAATTTTATTTGTTTGCAGTCCTCTAGTCCCCCTGATGAAGGCATCTGCCGAAACGCGTCGGGGTTTGTATTATCAATAAAGCGCAAGTGACCTCAACTTTATTTATTTATTTATATTCTCTTATATACCGTGCTATTCTGCATCAGTGCAGTTTACATTGAACAAACTGAAATTACATTGAACAGGGCATTATAACTTGGAGATAACTATTTTACTGGTAGGAATTGGCACATATGCACATATCTCATAATGTATGTTCATAAGTCCCTATCCCGCCATTGTTCCCCCTATTCTTCGCCCTAGGAATGCCTATGTAGATGGTACCAAGAACCTATTTGAGAGCACAAACCACTGTTCTACATGCTTAAGTGGCCTGGTAGTATTCGGTCATATACGTATGCATGGCAACAAGACGGTATATAATTATATGGACCGTCATAGACTGTGTTCCTTTTACCTCTAGGGGTGGGCATCGTGAACGTCACCTACAGAAGCATGAACAGCATTGGATTTTCCATTTGAACACTGTCATCCCCACAGGACTTAATTTGGAATGCGATTGGTGGAGTCTCTTATAACTTTGTAACTTTATTTTTTGGCCAGACTCCTTGTTATAGTTTTTGGTGATTTGGCACTTTGGGCATTCTTTGTGTTGCTTTCACCAATCAGGTGCCTTTGGATAATTTTATACTGGACACTCCTCCTCTGACGTATCAACCAATCAGCTGCCATTATGGTTCTACAAATGAGGCCATTGGGTTCGGTGTTTTTTAGGGCGATGGATTTTCAACACGGGATATTATCACTTGAAACAGGGCTTTTGATGGGCCCGAAACATGCATGTCGTGTGTGTGCCTAATGCTTTGTTGTTCCCTCACGATGGATGCATATCGCCAGTTCATGAGATAAGTGGTTCTTCACTATTTCAATTGTTCTGTGCAATGTGAACTTTCTTTGTTTAACAAAAGGGATTTCCCGGAGTGGAGGGGAAGGGTTTCCTCCTTCTCTCTCTTGCCAAGGAAGCCCGACATAAAAAAGTTGGTGGAGTTCTATACTTTCAGAACTCAACAATGCATTTTCAAAATAGATACCGCCTTGGTCTTCAACTGCAGACAGACTGTTTACGGTATATTTACATTCTCTTATATACCGTGCTATTCTGCATCAGTGTGGTTTACACTGAACAAACTGAAATTACATTGAACAGGGCATTATAACTTGGAGATAACTATTTTACAGGGAACATGGGCTATGGAGGGTTAAGTGGCTTTCCCAAGACCACAAGGAGCACCTGTGGGACTAGAAACCCCAGTCCTTCCGGCCCAAGGTTGCTGTTCTCTAGTGGGATTTGAACCCCCGACCTTCTGGCCTGAAGTACCTTGCCCTAACCACTAGGCCACTCCTCCACTGTTAAGAAACTACCCCCCTAGAGTGCATACACTCATTTACACCAACTTCAGAGGAGGTGCCCAATGTGTATATTGGTATTTGTGCTCTGCCAGGGTTGGTTCTGGATGCCTATTTTACAAAGGCACCTGTGTCATCTTTAAGAGGAGGCTTAAAGGAGTTGCCATTTTGGACTTCTCGTATTGGCAACCTGTTATTTATTTATTTTATTTAAGTGATTTTTATACCGCCATATCAAGAATCATAGCAGTTTACATAAAACAACTAAATTACATTGAACAAGGTGGTGATGACTTATAACTAACTATGAGAGATATATACATGATTCGAATACCAGGAAACTATTTATAATTAGTCTGTTCTTGATGACTCATGTGCTGTCAATATTGCACATTTTTGAAGAGGCAATCAGAGCAATGCAATGTATTGTGGGGTTGAGAGTAAGTTGAGAAACTGTGGAGTGTAAGGTGCTTGATTCTTCTCAATGTTATGAGTGGTGCACGTTGCTTGTTACATATTTTCATCATGAAACTCATTATTTTCCGATTTAGAATTTTTCTAGCAATATCGTGTAGCACTTTTATAAGAGCAGCTATCTCCAGGAGACTTACTGTCACAATCATCCAATTACAATAAAAGAAATATAAATGCTTTAGCTTCCCACAGCCTTAATTTGTTCATTCTCAGTGTTCAAGATATCATTTACGATTTCCTAATAGAAATAACATCTTTAAACCCAAGTTTGTCTGTTTTCTTGCAGCCTCTTCTATTCCCGTTCTCCAGTCAAGCTCCACCCAGGGTTTCCTTTAATTAGATGTTGTCAGGATTTTTGAACATGTGTAAAAAGTAGGTCAGATTAATTAAAATAACCTTTGGCTTACACGCTGCATTACATGGAGAACTCTACACTCGCTCCTGCAGCTCTTCACTGCTAATGTACCGAATGAGCTGCCTCAGTACATTTCATCTCCATTTTCCTGCTCCCAGTTTAGTTTTCAGAGGCGTTTTTGTTTTATCTTTCTGCCCCCGATTTTGTTTTCAGTATTGACTGCTCTTCCGTCTTTCCACCCTGTGTTGTTGTTCCTCGGGATTTTGTTCTAACCTGCTGCTTATCTACACAGACATGCATTTGACGTTGCTGGGTCTAATTCACAAAAGAAAGATTTAGAAGACATCAATGTCTTATCAATATCTAAATTGGATAAAGTTGTCAGGAAGGATTGATTTTGTACAGTAACTGAACCACCTGTGACCATGCCTGAAACCCTTAACCACACTCTGTATCGTGAAGTCTCCCTGCTAGTTCTTCTCGCTCTGTTCCTCTTTGCTTTGCCGTCTTCAAATACAATATTTGTTTGTCTCAGATCTTTCCAGTGAGATATATTCAGGAACAGTAGGTACTTCCCTGTCCCCTGAGAGGTTACACTCTGTTTGTACCTGAGACAATGGAGGCAAGGCTGGCTCTAGAGTTGGTTCAAGGTGCTGGAACCCCAGGCAAACCTTAAGTCTTATGTCCCCCCCCCCCCCCCGCCTCAGCTTTCAGAATGTATTGTTTAGTTTGAATGCCCTGCTCTTTGATGCCCTCCCTCCCCCCAAAAGCTGCCCCCCCCAGATGATTTATGGTTTATTACATTTGATGTACCGTGACCGCCAAGTTTGCTTGATGGATAGGTCAGCCCTGAATGGAGGATTAAGTGTATGTATTTATTTAACAGCTTTTTTATACCGTTTTATCCTGTGGTCAAAGCTGTTTGCATAGCAACAAAACAGTATACATTATATCAAGGTGATCAATTTGGAGAAAATATAACATAAAGGGTGTTTAAATATCTTAGGGGTAAGGGTGGAAAATATTCATGGAGTACATTGTTGGGGGAATCAACTTGGAAGGCTCAGGATGGGGGGTGGTGGTAAAAAGAGGCTCTTGGCATTGAATGTTAAGTGTCTATGTTATTTCTTTAGACAAGCAACTTGCAGTGGGATTTGAACCTAGCTTCCCTAGCTCCAGCTCACTGCTCTAACTGGTGGGCTACTCCTCTGCTCCCCTAGTCTTCAGAAAAGACAGCATAGATATAAGATAATCCTTAGAAATCTGAGGGAGAGGAGTTGGATTCTTACCTTTTTGCACTTGTTGTTTCGAACCAGCTAATGCTTTTAATTAACAGAAAAGTGCTTAGGCCTATTTGTTGTTGCACCTAATTGATCAGAAATAAACCAACATTTGGCCTTATCAAACATCAGAGTGAGTTGCTATTGAGGTTTTCTACGGAGAGTGAAACTAGTAATTGAAAACATGCAGAACACCGGTGATGAGATGCACACGTAATATTACAGAATTTATAATTTAACAGAGACTGTCAGTCTCAGAATATACTCACGTCGTAAATGCCGGATTGTATTTTGCGCCCAGATAATAAGAGTAAAGGTTGAACATCCCAATCATGAAGGCAACGAAGACCATGATGAAGATGACCATGAATTTGAAAATGTCTTTGACAGTTCTTCCTAAGGAGATCTGAAGGGGGCCAAAGCTCTCATTAGCAGGGAGGATGTAAGCGATGCGGGAAAAGCTCAGAACCACAGCAATGGCGTATAGCCCCTCTGATATGATTTGAGGATCGGAGGGGAGCCACTTATTTCTGGCTAAAAAAATAAAATGACAAACACATTCAGAAATGAACAGTTAAAGGGACTTCCATTTCGTTCAATTTTCAGGCTCATAAAAGTAACATGACTTCTGTAAATCCTGTGAAAATGTAGAAAGCATTTAAATATCAGGTGTAGGCTAATTTTATGTAGGTTGTTTAGGCAGAAAATGGAAATTCAAGTCTAGTCATTCACAATTTACAGAATATTTTACAAAAAGGTCTGAACCATAGAGCCTTTTGTAAAATACCTATCAGGAAGTAGGAAAAACCTGTGGAATTTGCAAACGTCTAGTGGGAGCAGTCATTTTCCCAAAGGAACGGATTCCAAAAAGAGCAGCATCACTTGTAATTGCCGACACTTACATGTGTAAATGCTAGATTTAATAAAATTGCAATTTCAAGGGGACTTAATTAGTAAGCAAAGCTACAAAACTTTCAGCTATGCAATTCTGAAATTTTTTAATGTCAGAGAGGTAAGCACTCCTGTCCCCTCTGTCACTCCTTCAAACCTCAGGTCCAAATGAGTACTTAGCTGCTACTCTCATATGCCTTGGCATAGGTGTAAATGCTGATGCTGTAATGAGGTAATTTACAAAGGTCACTTAGATAAACGTGCATTCATGCTGGTACCTATCATGCCTAGTTTATAAAGCAGCAAATGCGTGTATGTTACTTTTTAAAATAGGGGTGTAAGTGGTGGGGTACACATGCCAAATCTAGGCACAAACACTTATGCCAGCCCTAGACTTGGTATAAATGCGCAAGCTTGGATTTCTAGGGAACACGTGTAAATTATAGTATTCTATAGCTTACTCATACATTCCACCTGTGCTCCATGTATGTTCACATCCATTCCAAAACTATGAGCCATCGGATTATATGCATGCTTATAGAATAAAGCACACATGTAATTGCCCATCCGCATATGAAAGTCATTTAAAATACCTGACTTACGCACGTTGATGGTGCAGAACTTTACACGGCCAGTTATAAAATTATCCCCTAGATATGTAGCTCCCTTGTAAAACAGAAAATATATACATACTTTTCAGGCCTGTCCAAACCATACCCAGAACGCGCCCCTTTGAAAACTGTGGGTGCTGCAGACATGCTAATGTAAGTGGTGCTTTTCTATATTTGCTGCTCAGCTACATGAGACCATGAACGCACGTAAATCCATTATTTACACCTGCAAATATCTTCAAAAAATAAATCCATTAATTAGGGAGGCCGCGGGCAGGGTCCCGGCGGCCGACAGTAACAGGGACCGCGCCGCCCGGTGCGGGGACCTTGCGCGCGGCCGCGGGCTGGAGGCTCGTGGCAGGTGAGGTTTAAAGCCATTGGCTCCCGGTGAATGCAGCCGCATGGGAGCCAATGGAAAGCGGCCATGAGAGTGCGACTGGGGGGAGGAGCAGGTTGCCGGACTCCACGTGGCAGTTGCGGCGTCGGAGTCTGAAGGGGTGCCAGCTTCTTTTCCTTCTGTGGGGCCTGCGGCGTGGCGTTTTGGCTGGGCTTGACGGTGCTGCAGCGGCGGTAGTGTTCGGCAGCGGCTTAAGGCTGCGCTGGTGGTCGGGTTGGAGGAACCGCAGGCAAATGCAGCATTTTGACAGCAACGGTTGCAGGTTGGTCGGGCCCTCTTGTGGGGGTGCTGTTTGCTCGGGTTAGTGGTGAGTGGGCCTTTTATGAGGGGGGTTCTCAGACCCTGAAAGAGGGTTAATTGTTTTATTTCTCTCGCTGACAGCCTACGTTAAAAAAAAACAAAAAAAAACCTCTTTCCTATTGCTTGCGCTGGGTCAGGCATGTGGTTATTAAGGCCTGATGCCTCAGCGAGCAGGGCGTGCGAGCCAGGCAGGGGGACAGGGGAGGACTGCTGGGCGCCGGAGCGTGTCTTTGAGGGACGCGTCTTGCGGGGGGGGGGAGCTGGGGGGGGAAGCTTGAGGATGCTGTGGGGGGTCCTATTATGCAGAGAGGGTTGTGTGGGGCGGCGGCCTCGCGGAGGGGGTCTTTGAGGGGCCAGGGGGTGGTGCGGGGGTGTGGGGGATCTCAGGGGGATCGGAGGACAAGTGGTGGAGGTGCACGGGAGGGGGAGGACTCGGGCTAAAAGGGGCACGCCGCGTGGGGTGGGGCGGGCTGGTGCTGATCAGCCTCGGAGGGTGGAGGTGCCGTGTGAGGGCATCGGTGGGGGTGCTGTGGAGGGGGGCCAGTAGGGGCGGGGGGGTGGATGATTTTGGGGGCCGGTGCAAGGGCGAGGGGGAGCAGCGCCGATGGCTGGGTCACCTTCCTTGCAAGGTGCTCTTCCAGCAGCGGGGTGGCCACTGGTTCCAGGAGGCTATGTGGCGCTTGGGGGGCCATCTCCTTGGGAGCACTGGGTAAGCGGGGGGCAAGGTACTTCGGCGTCCGATTGGCGTGCGGCTTGGTCCCCTATGTGGCCTTCGGTGGTTTCCCCCCATTTTTCCTTTTTTGTCTCCACAGGTGCGGGGGCTACCACAACCTTCGTGGGGGCCCGGTGGTGGGAATATGGATTACATGGCGATGGCGGTCAGAGGAGCTGCAGCGCGGCAAAGTTCCGTGGAGGCGGCGGCAGATGGGGGCCAGGTCGCAGCAGCGCGGATCGGCGAGGAGCATCGTCAGTTGGAGCAGGACCCTGCACTGATTTCTGCGTTGGAGGGACGCGCCTCAGGTGAGTTGTCGGGGGACCAGGGTGTGGATTCGTCGCACCCGCTGGTGCTAGGCACGGCGGGGCACGTGGCTTGCAAGAAGAGGTGTTGTTCTTGCCGGCGGTGGCGTAGTTCCGAGTCGTCTTCCTCTTCCTCTTCGGGCGATTCATCTTCGTCGTCGGGAGGTGAGGTCGGGAGGCAAGATGGCGTTGGGGGTGGGGCAGCGGGGTCTAGTACGGGGGGTGGGGCCCCATCGGTTGTGGGTTCGCGGAGCTGTGGGAGGGGGTGCCAAAGAAGCTTCGGAGGAAAATTCGGAAGCGGCGGTATATTGATATTTTTCGGTTGTTGGAGGGCCGAAAGCAGTCTGGTGAGAGCCGGAAGAAGAGGAAAGAGGATGAGAAGGCCGATCGAGTTCGGAAAGTGGTGCGTAATGTGGTAAACTGGACCCGTGCGTTTCTGCGCCTGGCCAGTGTGTGGGGGCATTATTTGCCGGGGCATTATGGTATGTTATTGGCTTATGCGGACTCCATTTTGGAAGCTTCTCAGATGCACGAGGGATGGGCATGGTTAAATTATGACGAGAAGTTTAGGGACAAGATGAGGAGAATAGATCGTTATCCTGGGGCACCCAAGACAGCAACCTCTGGTTGACTCAAATGTCTTCTAGATCTGGACTGGGTACAGGGGGTGGTGGGGGGGGGGGTGCAGTAGGAGTGCTTGGGGGGGGGCCGTTCCTTTCGGTCGGCGTTACAATCCAAAAGTGGGACGGGGGGGTCAGTGACGTGTGTTGGCGGTTTAATAGGACCACCTGCCCCTTTCCAGACTGCAAATTCAAACACTTATGCTCAGTTTGTGGCGGGGGGCACTTCGCTGCTAAGTGTAGTAGAAGAGGGTCCGACGGTGCCGCTGGGCCAGGACCCAAGTCCCAATGAGTTGGGTAGCCGGGCCCCAACTCCTGTTCGTGCGGAATTATTGCAGATGTGGCTCCAGGAATATCCGAGGAAGCGGGATGGGGAGGTGTTAGGGAGGGGTTTTCAGCTTGGTTTTGTCATCCCAGTTTGGGGTGTGGTGGGGGCGGCTAGCGCCCGGAACTCGCCTTCGGTTCGGCGGTTTGCTTCGGTGGTGCGGGACAAGTTGGATTTGGAGTTGAGGTTGGGACGGATCGCGGGTCCGTTCGTTGACCCTCCTTTCCCGGACATGGTAATTTCTCCTTTGGGGATTGTACCTAAGAAGGCGCCGGGGAAGTTTCGTCTTATTCATAACCTGTCCTGTCCGTCGGGGGCGTCGGTGAATGATCATATCCCGCGTGAGTTATGCACGGTGCGGTATGCGTCCTTTGACAGGGCGGCGGAGATGGTGAGGGCAGCGGGACAGGCGGCGCTGATGGCGAAGGTGGATACTGAATCCGCCTTCCGTTTGTTGCCGGTGCATCCTTCCTCCTTTCCTTTGTTGGGTTTTCGTTAATTAGGGCAGTATTATTTTGATAAGTGTATGCCTATGGGCTGCTCCGTCTCCTGTGCTTACTTTGAGAAATTCAGTTCGTTTTTGCAGTGGATGTTGTGTCATAAGACGGGCTCGCGGAGTGTAGTGCATTACTTGGACGATTTCCTTTTCGTCGGTTCGACCCATTCCGATGAGTGTCAACAGTTGTTAGCTGGTTTCCGGGAGTTATCAACGGAGTTAGGTGTGCCGTTGGCAGTGGAAAAGACTGAGGGGCCTACGACCCGGCTCACATTCCTGGGGGTTGAACTGGACTCCGTTGAATTGGTCGTGCGGTTGCCGCCTGAGAAGGTGGCTAGTTTGCGGGCGTTGGTCGCTATTGTCCTGGGGTCTTCTAAGATAACCTTGCGTGAGATGCAAGTCCTGCTGGGCTCTTTGAACTTTGCCTGTAAGGTGATCCCTATGGGTAGGGTGTTCTCCAGGCGCCTTGCTGCGTCCACGGCGGGGGTGCAGAAGCCACACCACCGGATTAGAGTCACTGAACTGCTGAAAGACGATTTATGAGTCTGGAGCCGATTTTTGGAGGATTTTAATGGAACTTCGGTTCTGCTGGGAGCTGAGGTATCCAGCGCAGAGCTGGAGCTGTTTACTGATGCGGCGGGGGGAGTCGGTTTAGGGGTTTACTTCGGGGGGGGCCTGGTGTGCGGATCGGTGGCCCCAAAATTGGCATGATTCGGGTTTAACTGCTAACATAACCTTCTTGGAATTGTTTCCGATCCTGGTGGCATTGGAGCTATGGCCGGATAGGTTGCGAGATCGGAGGATAGTCTGGTGGTGTGATAATGAGGCGGTGGTTAGTGTGGTTAATCGCTTCTCACCCAAGTGCTTACGGGTGGCGCGGTTGATGCGTGCAGTGGTGTTCGTCTGTTTGCAGTTGAATGTATCTGTTCGTGCTCGGCACCTTCCTGGGTTCAGTAATAAGATAGCTGATGCTCTTTCTTGTTTTCAGTGGGAGCGGTTCCGGGCACTGGCCCCAGCAGTGGACAGAGAAGGATCAGTAGTCCTCGAGACATTGTGGAGCATTGGCCTGGAGGGATGTTGACCTTGCTGCAAAGTTCGGTGGCTGCCGGGACGTGGTTGGTGTACCAGCGTGGTTGTGACAAGGTGGCTGAGTTTCTGGCGGTGCGGGGTTGGCAGGCTGGCAGGGTGCCAGATGGCCTCATTGGTGGTTATATAGCGGAGGCCAGAGGTTGCGGGCTGTCCAGAGCGGTGGTGCGTTCACACTTAGTGGGGTTTAATTTTTTCGCGAGTGCCGTGGGCTGGGGCCCTATTTCGGGGGGATTTTTGGCACGTCGGCTTCTGCGGGGCTGGGAGCGGGTTCGGCCGCCCTCAGCGGATTCGCGTAGGCCGATTACGCATGGGCTGCTGGTGCGTCTCCTGGAAGTGTTGCCTCAGGTGGCTGCTTCGCCATTTGAGGTTTTTCTCTTCCGGGCGGTTTTTTGTCTGGCTTTTTTCGGTGCGTTTCGAATTGGGGAGCTGGTGGCGAATTCTGACAGGTCGGGGGGGGGGTGGGGGGGGGCTTACAACAGCACCATGTGCGTTTGGAAGGCGGGCTGCTGCGGATCCTTTTGGAGAAATCCAAGACTGATCAGCGGGGGAGGGGTTTATGGGTCATATTACGGGAGGTCGCGGGACTTGCTACGTGCCCGGTCCTGGCCGTGAGGTTGTACTTGAGGGTGCGCCCTGAGCGGGCTGGGGTTCTTTTTCTGCATGAGAATGCGCGGGTGTTGACACGTTTTCAGGTAACTGCGGTGCTTCGGCTGGCGCTGCGTTTTTTGGGTGAGGACCCCATGTGCTTTGCACCTCACTCCTTTCGTATTGGTGCGGCTACTAGTGCGGCGGGGGCCGGGTTGCCCGAGGATGTAATTAGAAGTATCGGCAGGTGGCGGTCTCGGAATTTTCAGGGTTACATACGGCTGTGAATGGTGGCTTTGATTGGGGGTGGGGGATGCTAATTGTGCATTTGTTTTTCAGATGGGGGTCTCGAGCCTGGTGGTGCCTGGGTGGTTGGGCATTTGTTTGTCCACTGGGCATGTCAGCGCGCTGCCGTTCGGCCTGGAGGCCTGAATTTGCGGATGGATCCTGCAGTGGTGTCGGTCTCATGGCTGGGGCAGCGGGGACTTCGCTGGCTGCAGCTGCTTCCTTTGCTACGGCACCACATGATGACGTCGCGTCAACCGTGTTCCCTGTAAAATAGTTATCTCCAAGTTATAATACCCTGTTCAATGTAATTTCAGTTTGTTCAATGTAAACCGCACTGATGCAGAATAGCGCGGTATATAAGAGAATGTAAATAAATAAATAAATAACCGGCAGTGCTGATTGTGCATTTGGGGGGTAATGACCTCGTCTCCTGGTCCTGTCGTCAGCTGATTAGAGCGGCGCAGGACGACTTGGCGGTGGTTATGAGAATGTTTCCTGGGACAATTTTATTGTGGTCCGACATTATCCCTCGGCCTGCGTGCTGGAGCCAGCGACGGTGGTCGCAGGGGCTGACTAAGATAAACCGTCAGATCGGTCGGTGGGTTTGCAGGCATGGGGGTTATCAGATCATGCATTCTTGGGTGGAGGTGGGTTGTGCTGGCCTTTACAGGGGTGATGGTGTGCATTTGTCTCCAGTTGGCATGGATCTGCTACTTAATGACTGGCAGGAGGCTCTGGAGTATGTTGTCTTGCGGGATAACCGCTGGTCGCAGCTTTAGGGGGGGGGGGCGGCGCATCGACAGGTCTGTTGCATGTGCCGGTGGCAGGATCCCAGAGGTTTCCGGGGTCCGGTGCCTCAAGGTACACTTGGGCGGGGGTGGGGTGCCCCTGACCCGGATAAACCCTGCCGGCTTTTGCTATGGGCATGGCGAAGTCGGGGAAAGGGCTAGGAAACTTGCCGGGGGGCAAGTGTAGGGCCGTAGCAGTGGTAGTGCACTTTGCTAAGGCATGGCTGGTACGGGACTACTCCGCTACATGGCTGGTTATGGTTTATGTTGTTGGAATATTTGTTAATGGTTAATAATTAATAAAGCTGTGACCAGTTTTTGTTCCATGATTGTTGTGTAGTGTTGTTCTTGTGGGATGGGTGTTGGGGGGGACAGAGGGGGGGGGGAGGGGGAGGTTGGTTGGCAGGGCCCGGAGCACCGGGTACGCTTGCCTCGGTTACTGAAAAAAAACCTCCATCTTACCTTATCTTAGTCCTATAAAAGATAAGATCTACATTTATCATTTTCTTTAACTGATTAAAATACTTAAGAGGAAGTCTAGTGTATAAATTCTGGTCTGCAAGCAAATATTCACAAAGAAACTCCCCATGGGCTTTTTTTTTGTTTTGAAAATTCTGTCCAGCTACCTCTGTGAATACTTTGGTACCATCAAAATGGCAGCCTTGTGTTGTCTGCTGGGTCTGCCCTCATTTTATCCATTTGTGGTGAGGTTAGACGTTTCTGTGTTGGGAAACAGCACGGATGCACCTCTCAACCAAAATTAAACTATGTGCACAAGAACCTGCTTACCTTTGTACTTGCTCTTTGGATAGACAGAATTCAACTGCTAAAGACCATCGGGATTATTCTGAGGCGCAAATAGCGGGGATGAATATCTCGTTGGGACATCCATCCCCACTATTCTGTCCCTCTGCCGACCCCGATTAACTTCCCCATATGTTGTACGGGGAGGTTAGAAGGGGCGGGAAAGGTGCATTGCAGGGGCGGAGTTAGGGCAGGTAGTGGGCGTTCAGCAGCCCTGGACATACAGGGCTGATTCCAATGTCGGCCCTGTACGTCCGGGGCTGGCAGGCTGAATGGGGAACTTATTCCACCTAGTAGGTGGGGGATGGCAGGTCTAGGGCACAGAAAAGACAGGAGGGGGTAGAGGTGATTCTCTGCAGCCCAACCCTGGCCTTGGAAAGCCAGATCAGGGATCAGGCTGCGGGGAATAAAGATTTCTGTCTGGCTGCTGGGGATCGCGGCTCCTGAATGGAGCCCCGGTGCCATGGCAACCGGACGCCATGGCACTACGGCTTCATTCAGGAACCTTGATTGAGTTAGCTGGGGAAGGCCTGTATGTGCAGGCTGACCAGAATCAGGTTCCCGGCCTGCATGTATAGGCCTGGACGCGATTCTGATCACGCAGGGTTATATGTACCCCGCGGGATCAGAATTCCGTCTATCTCTGTCTGAATGGTTCTGACCAGGCGCATAGAGGGCTGGGATGTCCAGGACAGAATCGGGTCCCATGTATAGTACGGAAAATGCAATTGTTTCCTCCCCTGACCTAAACGCAGCCCAGGAACATATCCTCTCATTTGTCTAAAAGTATATGCATTGTATGCAGAATTTTGAATCAATCATTCATAACAGGATCCTTCCCTCAAAGCTTAAAAAACACTTCAATCCGCCCCCTGCTAAAGAATAGTAAACTTGACCCATCTAAAGTTGAGTCATTCCGGCCAATCTCGAGCATCCCACTGCTTGCCATAATCATGGAGAAGGTAGTCCAACGGCAAATCCAACACCATGTTGATACAGTCGCACCACTGAACCCATCCCAACATGGCTTCAGGGAAGCTCACGGAGTGGATACCATCCTCACAACCCTCTTCAACAACCTAATCACAGGAACTGACAATACCAACCATGGATTCGTCCTCATTTTTTTAGACATAGCAGCTGCATTTGATTCAGTGAACCATGAAACACTTCTAGATCGCCTCAAAGATAAAGGTCTGCAAGGCTCAGCGCTAGCATGGTGCGAATCCTATTTATGTAACAGATCACAACAAGTCAGAGCAGGTTCCAAAACCTCCGAACCATTCTCACTAAAGCAAGGTGTACCCCAGGGTTCCTCCCTCTCGGCATTAATGTTTAATATATACATGCAGCCCATTTGCGCCTTAATCCGCTCCTTCAATGTCCAATGCCTTGCATATGCAGATGACATCTTAATGTACCTTCAATTTAAAATCGATCAACCAGATTTCAATCCAATTATAAGATGTTTTGAAGCTGTAGCAGATTGGCTCCTCTCTCAAAATCTCCGCATTAACCATAGCAAAACAGATGTACTATTCATCTCACGGAACCAGAAGTTCACGCCACCTCCCTCTCTTCTAGTCAATAACATTGAACTAAAGTCCAAAGCTACAATTCGCTACCTGGGCATCACCCTCGACCAGCGACTTGACATGTCAGCACATGTTACAAACACAGCTAAAGCAATCTATCACAAGATCCGATCACTACGCCATCTCCGCCCACTGCTTGACTTCCCTGACTACCGCTCAATTTTCCAAGCCTTAGTCATCCCACACCTTGACTTCGCCAACATTATCCTACTGGGACTTCCACAATCGACTCTTAACCCGTTACGCCTTGCCATGAACTCAGCTGCAAGGGCACTGTCCGGGCTTTCAAGGTCTGACCACATGACGCCAGTTCTAAAGAACCTACACTGGCTCCCGCTACGGGCCAGAGTCCAATTCAAGGTTCTTGTCATGACGTTCAAGTCATGTAAGAATCTTACTCATACACCCATCAGCGATCTCCTCAACAGCACACCAGATAATAGAACTAGGAGATCTACTTCGTTGAATAAACTTGAAGTCCCAAAAGTGTTGGTAAAATGTAAGAAATCAACAGCAAGTAGAGCCTTCTCCATTGCTGCACCTATGGCATGGAACGCCCTCCCAGCAGAAATCCGGGCCATCCCAAATTTGGCACTATTCCGTAAAGCCCTCAAACATCACCTGTTCCTACAATATTACCCTGACAGCATTCCCGACATTTACAATGCCCCCACCTCACCTCCCTGCCTAACCCGTCCCTCAGATCATCTTCCTGTAGATAATGGTTAACCACTATCTCTCTCACTGACCTCCTCGACCATCTAGCCAACCCTCTAGACAAAGGTCATATTTTTATTTACCGTAAGAGCATTATATTTGTTTACAATATGTACATAGTTCCTCCCTCGTTTTTACTCCATGTTTTACATTCCCTGTTCAATGTAAAAAACTTGATGTAACTTGCTTACATTCTTGTATGTTCTGTTTCAAATGTAAACCGCACTGATTATAATAGCGCGGTATATAAGAAATATAAATAAATAAATAAATAAATAAATAAAATAAAAATGAGAAAACCTTTAGCCATGTTGAGGGAGGGTGATTTTTTTTCAGACAGCTAACTTGCATGGCTAAAATGTCTTTTACCTATAAATGGCTTTGAAGATTTTCCTCACCCTGTAGTTCTTTTTAATGTAATGTGTCTCTAATAGCAGGCCTCCTCCTTTCTATCTCCCAATTAAATATTATCAGATCAATATTCAAAAGGATTTAGATGTTTTCAGGTGGCTGATAAACATGTATGTTCTCTAGCCACTGATATTCAAAGCACTATACAGATACTGTAGTGCTGGCTGAAAAATTGTTCTAAATCCTCTATCCATGGGGGCCTAGTCACAATTTATTTATTTAGACAGTTTTTATATACCGCCCCTTCCAGAGATCAGGAGTGGAATAATAGGACGTCCAGCCCCACTGTACGGCCGGGCAGAATCAAGCCATGCAAAGGTTGACCAAATTCTGATCTTGCGGCCCCTGCGGGGTCAGAATCAGGTCTAGTAGCTGGATGTGCAGGCTGGGACATGATTTTGCCTGGCTGTACATTCCTTGTTGTAACTTTACAATATCTCACGGTCAGATCTTTGAGAGTAATTCAAAATGCAAACAACTAATAAAATATTACTCCATTGTAACAAAAGTACCCAACATGGGATAGGGAATTAATTTGCTATTCTCTACCTTGTAGCACGGAGGTTGTCTCAGACTCCTCGGCAGCCTCAAAAATGGTATTAAGTATCCAGTGGCGCCTGTTAGCATCAATGACTGACTCTCCGGCTTTTTTTGGTAAATGACTTGCAAACACCCTCAATCAATGTGGTTTCACACTTAACTTTAAAGGGTTCCTGGAATATTCTTCCCTTCCAGTTGTTTTACTTCAATTGTTTTTTCTGCTTCCCAATGCCACTAGTCTCTGCGTTTCTCTCAGATTACTGAGGTTCTTCAGGGGAACTTTCTCAGATTAGTAAATTTCTTCCAAGGAACTTTTCACCAATGGAAAATTGAAGCGTGCTTCTGACGTTCACATTAGTCTGTTTCTTCTATACCTCTTTTCAGAAACATTTTCAATGTGACATCAGAGAAGGGAGGGGCAGATCTGCTTAGCGCGCCGGCAGCTTACACAGCGGGCGCGCCTCTTCTCTCCCACCGCTGGAGAGAGTGTGTGTGAGCCCATTGTGCAAGTTGCATAGGGTGTGATTCAACCTCGGTACAGCCCTGTCAGCAACTACCCAGCTAACTCAGCCGGGTTTATGAATGGAGCCTCAGTGCCATGGTGTCCCGTTGCAGAGTTAGGGCAAACTGAGGCTGGGAACTGTTTGCTATCCATATAGCAGTGATACTCAGGCTTCCTGGGAAATAAAAAGAAATCAGAAGTGGCTCAGTGGCTTGAAACCTTGGCCAAGCAACTCATGCTTTAAGTGTAATCCAAACAGAGACCTTATAAATCAAAATAATCCAGAATATATCTTATTCCATCATTCTGCATTAGATAGAGGTCTGAATTAATCTAAAGTAGCCCAACTATCTGAGAATGATCCATGCTCTGTACAGCCTAGTGTACACTAGACGCCTATAAGTGAAAAGCAGTCCTAGAGTAAAATGCCTAGACTACTTGTCTAGCGGATGAATATTGCCATTATACAGGAGCAGCTGGAGGTCAATCATGAGTACAGATTCCACTGGTCAACACATTTTTACAAAAGTCATGTTACTGAAATAAAAATAGTTATTTCTTATCAATTTTTATATACTGAACATGAATATGACAGTGAAATTGCAAAGTTGGCTCTAGTTTTTTGTAATCTACAAGAATTAATGTTTACATCACGAAATGCATGTCAATAGTAAATATAATAGGCCTTTGGTTAATACCTGTAAAAAAACAAGTCATAGACTACTTCTTAGATTTTTTCGCCTGTCTCTTGTATAACTGTTCGGAAGCTTCTCTGGGGAGTGTCCAGCAGTAGTCAGCCAGCATTGTAGTGGACCATTTTCCCTGGTATCTTTGCTCCATCGTTGTGATATCCTGGTGAAAACGTTCGCCCTGTTCATCACTAACCATACCACAGTTGTCAGGAAATAAATCGAGATGGGAATCAAGGAAATGGATCTTTAGAGACATATTGCAGCCAAGTTTCTGATACTGCATCAGCATGTCTTCTACTAGTTCCTTGTAGTTTTCTGCCCTAACATTCCCGAGAAAGTTTGTTGACACTAGGCGAAAAGCATTCCATGCTTGTTTCGCATCACCCTGCAGCAAGTTGTTGAACCGGTCATCTTTGAAGAGCTCTCGAATCTGAGGACCCACAAAAACTCCCTCTTTAATCTTTGCTTCGCTGAGTCAAGGGAATTTTTCATGCAGGTATTGGAAAGCTGGCGAAGTACGGTCCATGGCTTTCACAAAGTTTTTCATCAAACCTAGTTTGATGTGAAGGGGTGGTAGCAGGATTTTGTGAGCATCAACCAGAGCTGGGTGCTGGATATTCTTCTCTCCAGCTGTTACATTTTGTCTGCAATTCCATTCCTTCCGCAAGTAGTGCCAATCCCTTGCTCGGCTAGCCCACTCACATAAGAAACACATGTATTTTATATATCCCTGCTGCAGTCCCATTAAAAGGGAAACTACCTTCAAGTCACCACAGAGGTGCCAGCTGTACTTGTTATAGTTAATGGAAGTCAGTAGATGCTTTAAGTTATCGTATGTCTCTTTCATGTGGATGGCATGCGCTACTGGAATAGATGGAAGACGGTTTCTATTGTTCAAAAGCACAGCCTTCAGACTCAGTTTCGAAGAGTCTATAAATAGTTTCCAGTCTTGTGGGTCATGAGTGATTTTTAAGGCATTCATGAGGCTTTCAATATCGGAACAGAATATCAGATTACTTTCCTTTCCGACTGTGTATAGTACACTGCTGATGTCAGATGGCTTCAGCAGCCGTCTGGCAGTAGTGTTGCATTGCATCAGAAAATGATGCAATCAACTCTGGATGATGTGTGCATGCTGGTATTATGCAATGTGACGCAATATTACATCATTCAAGGCTTATTTGGGATGTTGTTGATGTCCTACTGGATAAATTTACACGGTGAAACGTCAAAAATGAACTACATGCAATATCTTCAAAACGAGAGCCAATACATTTTTTTAATGTTATATTCGTGTTCAGCTCATCAAGATACTACAGATTAGGGCCTTTTAAAGTCAGTAACGATTTCAATGTTGACCAGTGAGTACTGCTGACTGTCCTTATACTGGCACTGAATACGCGTAGAGGCACATTTCAAATGGGACATTCACGTGCAATCTGTGACGTCAAAGACAGAACGCCTGACAAGAAAGGCAAGCATGTGCAAGTTCAGGCACAATTCCAGAAACGTGGATGTGCCCGAAATGCACGTGTATAGACATTCCCAGGAAAGCATTTCAGAACCAAGATGTTTAATAGCATAATGCTTAGAGTAATACCTGAAGAGCAGTGCGGCCAGGATTCAAATTTCAGTGAGCCACTTTCTAATCTAAAGCTAGTCGCTTAATTCTACACTCTCTGAATGTTTTAAGGTGAAAACAAACACTTTCCTGATGCCTTTTGGTATCTGGAGCAGGAATAAACATTCGCGTGCCTGCAGACGGCTCAGCTGCTTCTGGGATGGAAGGGGGACGTGTAAGTCCATTGCCCCTGTGGAATGGTTACGGAGAAGTGTCAGTGACCGCGACGTCCACGTGCATGTCTGCAGATGTCCAATCCACAACTAAACCTTTTAGAATAATCCTCAGATTGTTTTGAACACTGTTTCGTATAATATATATCATGAGGTCAATCTTCATCTGCAGCAGTCAGTGTTTTTTTAAAATGATACAGGTAAAACGAAATCTGGATATGGAATGGCAGTCTCTGGACCGTGGCAAGATTCGGCTGCTATCTGCATATCACTTTTTTGCTCTCCTGCATTATGCAGATTGTTATCCAGATAGTGATGTGGAAATGGCTGCAATCCAGATAATTGCCGGCTCTGTCCTTGTTTGCCCCCGGACCACCCTGACTTAGTGGTACTTATCCTTCTAGAAGGTATCACTAACCGGTGAAGTGTCTTTGAATTTCGACTCCTAAATAGTTTAAGGCTTGTGCTATTATTTTAACCTGACTGTGATCTCCTGTAGGGAATCTTTATATCATACCAAGCTTGTAATATTTTTTTGATCAGGCATGAAAAAAATCAAATTAAAGTATAGAAATAAAAAAGCAACTTCTGCACAATCTCTTGCTCTACCATAATCAGTCGCATCTATCCACATCTACCCCTTCCCTGCTAGTGCCATGGTCAGTAGACTTGCTCCAAACTCTACCCTTCCCCCTTGATATAGCACTTACATGCTCCCTTCTTCCTCTTCGGATTGCAGGTGCCCTTTGAGCGTGTTTACTAAAGCGGTTAGCGTGGGATTCAGTGCGCAGCAAGTGTGCACTGCTGATATTTACCACAGATGTTGCACGATTGATCATTAGTTAGTGCGTTAGTGGTCAGAGCCACAGTGTGTTAGAGGCATAATGTGGACGTTGACAGCAGGTTAGCGTGGAGTGGAATTAAACATGCCCACATGCCGGTTAGTGCAGTGCCACACGATTGCAGTGTCTATGCTGCAATTTCATGGGCTTTGCTGCTTCTTGACTCCTCACTGATGCTGTAAACCTTTACATCATTTGGGTCAATTGGCAGGTGCACACCGCACAGAATTAGCCAAAGGCCAAATATAACCTGCAGGTCATTAGTTGTTATCAGTGTAGGATGTTTTAGTTAATTAAAATTTTATCTGTCTGTAGATTCAAAAGTCAACAAGCAATTTTTCGGTGATACGTTTTATTGGACCAGTATCATATATCTGTGATTAGCTTTCAAGAATTGTGCTGCTTTCATTAAGTTAATGCAGAAGGGAAAATCCCTTTCAGAACTAGTCGGGAATCTATTTGGTCCAATAAAAAGCTATGACATACGACTTATTTATTAACTTTCATTTCTCTGTGTCTAGGTGGACTAATAGAGCATCCATGATTTCTTCAATTTGTCACTTTTGGGGGGGGGGGGTAATTTGTATAAGTGGCTTGAGTAGGCAGAAGTAGAGGACATTTTTTTATATTGTATTTATTTATTTCCAATCATCACATGTACAATACAGGGAAACGTGCTTATTTAGTAAAGTACGCACCTAAATTGTGATCCTGCCCTGCTCGACCCACACTCTACCCCAGAACATGCCTATATTAACACTGCATACCAGTACACATGTTTGCGTCATTGCATCTGTGTGTATGCATGAAATAATGTTATACGAGGTATTAGATATATACAGATGAAAATGCTTTTATAAAATTACACTCCATAGAGGTAACAACAACATGGGAATATAGTTTTTTATGGAAAGGGTAGTGGAAGTATCAAATGGACTCCAAGTATTGAGAATGGAGAGAAAAACAGTAAGGGGGTCATCCTGTCCCGCGAATAGTGGGGATGGACGTCCCAACAGCAGATTTGTATGGGGGAGGCCTAGACGGGGGCAGGAGGGGGCGTTCCAGAGGAGGAGCAAGGGCGGGGCATTGGCAGGCCGTAACCCCAGATGTACAGGGCTGATTCAGAGGTCAGCCCTGTACGTCCAGAGCTTCGAATCTAGATGGGGGACTTATTCCACCTTGAAGGACACCTTGAAGGTGGAATAAGTCCTCCTGGATAGAGGGGGATCACGGCACAGGACCTGGGGACACAGGTGAAGGGACGCAGGGGGTTCCCCGCAGCTCAACCCAAGCTTTGGAAGGCCGGATTGGGGGTCAGGCTGTATGGAACAGGCATCCGGGTTCAGCGGGCCAGGATTGTAGCTCGTGAATGGAGCCGCGGTGCCATAGTACCACGGCTCCATTCATGGAACCGGCTGAGTTAGTCGAGTAGTTGCTGGGACATACGGCTGGACAGAATCGGGTCAAGGCCTGCATGTCCATGCACTAGGCCTAATTCTGATCCCGTGGGAGCTGCAGAATCAGAATCGGGTCTAACTTTGCAAGCCCAATTCTGCCCAGCTGTACAAAAGACTGGACGTGCATGAATGGAATTGGCCTCTAAGAGAATTCAAGAAAACATGGAAAAAGAAAAATGAATGAAGGTCAATGACACTGTATCAGGACTGATCAGATGGGCCTAATAATCATTGCCTGCGATCCTATTCTCTGTTTTTGTGGAACTACAGCAGCTGGAGTGGAGAAGTAGCATAATGGTTAGAGCAGTGGGCCAAGAACCAGGGAAGCCCGGCGTGAATCCCACTTCCACTCCTTGTGATCTTGGGTAAATTACTTAACTCTCCACTGCCTTGGGTACAGACATAGGGGCCCTTTTACTAAAGTGTCTTAAGTGTAGCACTGAAACCAACGTGTGTTAAGTGCAAAGCCTCTAGAGTAAGTGTCAGGGGTGTGGTAAGCCTGTTTCCAGCAGTTAGACACAGTGCATTTTCCACGGGTGCACCTAATGTCATTCGCAAAGGGGGCATTAGGTGCACCAATGCTAATTGCAACATTGACAGCGAGAGATATATCTTCTGCACTAACTGCAAGATGCTCTCAGTGCCCGCTCTTCATACCCACCATGCCTACCTGCCATGTGAACAAGGTATATTAAACGTATTAGGTACAGTTTTATTAGTATAAATATCCATAGCAACCCTTAGTAAGTAAAGAACTTAAAGATCTAAACACAAGCTTAAAACTAAGATGCAGACAGCAGTCCAGCAGCAAGATGGGGGTTTCCAGTCTTTTGCATTGAGTGTCACATGTATGATTTTCTACCAGTTGGTGAGAGGTCTTACATGTGCACTAGGTGCAAGGAGCTCTTTGCTCTCAGGGAACGAGTCCGTTCTCTAGAGGCTAGAGTAGCAGACTTGGAAAACATAAGAAAGACAGAGAGGTACATAGACGAGACCTATAGGGATATAGTCCTGAAGTCCCACCTCCAGTCTGGCAGCATTCCTGTTGCCATGGAGGAGAGAGGTCACGTGACAGGAGAGCATCACCCTGATATAGCAGGAAGTGATCCTGTAACTAGGACCTGTCCTCCAGGTGATGCAGAACCCTCTTGCACCGAGGAAGTTTCTCCAGGGCCATGTGCTGTCACAACCCCATCCCTTTAGCCACGTGCTTAAAGGTCAGAGTGGACATTATTATTGTATTGAAGGTAGAAACTTTTGTTAGCCCAGAAGCATTCTGGTACTAGTAGTCCCTTTCTTCATAATGAATAGTTGTGTAAGCCATGTGAATGGTAAAGTATAGGGTTTTATTCCCTTAATGCACAAAAGGTTCAAACGAAGACAACAGGATTTTCACCTTGTTCAGGATTTTCACATAAGGTATTTACATAGGTCAAAAACTTGGATATGCTTCACAGTCTTTGTTAGTTATGCAGGGTTCAAACAAAACAGGTTATACAAACAAAAGCAATGCTCCTTCTTCCAGCTTGTCAAACAAAACTATGTTTCAAAAGTATATCCTGTGTGCTATATTTCTCTCAAGGATTCTAAACTCCCAGTACAACAAAACGTACAGTCCATAGGGCATTCAGTTAGCAAAGGGTCAGGTTCAGCAGGGTCTATCTGCATAGCCTCTTGTTCTGCTGAGATATCTGTGGCCCCTGAGCTTTCCCCATATATTCCTGGTTTTACTTCAGAACTTCTTCCTAAGGCTCTCCAGCCTGGCTGTACCCGGTCTGGCAAATATCCAACAGGACTTTTGGTAAGCACTCTTTCTATAGGTTCCCAAACCTTTCTCCAGCTGCCTTGGCTGCTCTTACGGCTCCCTGGCTTCCAGGCCTTTCTGTGACCTGGCCTCAGTTCCTGGTTCAGATCTGTGTCTCTTAGACTCCTGGGCTGAGTCTGGTTCACCCACCTCTGAACTCTTTGGGGCTCACATACAGGGGAAGAAGCATGAAGGTACCTCTGAACTCTTGGGTCTGTGTCTCTGGTATTGTCCCTACCAGGCACTCTCCCGGTTCTCCTTCTGTCCTTCCTGAAGACTTCCTTCTGGAGCTTCCCAGCCTGAAACTGGCTCTCCTGGAACTTGTTCCTTTCCTGTAAGGGCTGCAAGTTCAACTGCCTTTTCTCCTCTCTTTGGAGCCGTCTCCTTTCTCTTTCTTCTCTATCAGCAGCTGCTGCGGCTAGTGCCGCTCCTCTCCCTTCTGGCTTGTCTATGCTTTGCTTATAAAGCTGTTTCTTAGGTAAGGATTCTGTCCCTCTGACCAGGTGTATCTGATTATGCTTTGAATTAGTTCTTGCATCATCCCAATCTGGGCGTGTCAGCCTACCTTCTGAATCCCCGTGTATGCTCCCTCTAGCTGCACTTCTCACTAACTGCACTTTATGTATATCATTTCCTTTAAAGAGATCAGTGTTTTCTTCTACCTCCATGGGTTTACTGGCATCTGCTTCATCACAGTGCCCATGAGGGAAGGGTTAGGACAGCCGTTATAGTTGGTGATTCGATCATTAGGCACGTAGATAGCTGGGTGGCTGGTAGATGTGAGGTTCACCTGGTAACATGCCTGCCTGGTGCGAAGGTAGCGGACGTCACGCACCACCTAGATAAGGTCTTAGATAGTGCTGGGGAGGAGTCTGCTGTCTTAGTACATGTTGGTACCAATGACATAAGAAAATGTGGTAGGGAGGTTCTGGAGGCTAAATTTAGGCTTTTAGGTAGGAAGTTGAAATCCAGAACTTCCAGGGTAGCATTCTCCGAAATGCTTCCCATTCCACGCGCAGGACCCAAAAGGCAGGCAGAGCTCCGGAGTCTCAATGCGTGGATGAGACAATGGTGCAGAGATGAGGGTTTTGGATTTGTTAGGAACTGGGGAACATTCTGGGGAAAGGAGGGGCTCTTCCCGAAGGGATGGGCTTCACCTTAACCGGGATGGAACCAGGCTGCTGGCATTAACCTTTAAAAAGGAGATAGAGAAGCTTTTAAACTAGATAATAGGGGAAAGCCGACAGTGGCCCAAGAGTGGATGGTTCGGAAGAATGTATCCTTGAAGGATACTACCAAAAGCAAAGAGGTTCCAAAAAAGAGTAAAGTAGCCCAAATGCCCTCGAGTATGGAGCAGACAGAGCTTAAAGATCCCAAATTACCCATGCCTACCAATAGCCAAATTAATATGAATAAAATACAGTCTCTAAAATGCTTGTATGCAAATGCTAGAAGTCTAAAAAATAAGATGGGAGAGTTAGAATATATAGCACTAAATGAGAGGTTAGATATGATTGGAATATCAGAAACATGGTGGAAGGAGGACAACCAGTGGGACACTGTGATACCTGGGTACAAACTATATCGTAATGACAGAGCTGATCAAATTGGTGGAGGAGTTGCGCTCTATGTTAGAGAGGGCATTGAGTCAGAAAGGATTAAAGTTTTGCAGGAAAAAAAATTTGCTGTAGAATCTCTATGGATTGAAATTCCATGTACAAAGGGGAAGGCGATGGCAGTGGGGGTGTACTATCGACCACCTGGCCAGAATGAACAAATGGATGATGAAATGCTCAAAGAAATCAAGGAAGCTAACAAAAGTTACAGCACAGTAATAATAATGGGTGATTTCAATTACCCCGGTATCGACTGGGTCAGTGTCACGGCAGGACATGCTAGGGAGATAAAGTTCCTAGATGAAATAAATGACTGCTTCTTGGAGCAGCTGGTTCATGAACCGACCAGAGGGGAAGCCATATTAGACCTAGTCCTTAGTGGAACACCAGATCTAGTGCAAGAGATAAGAGTGTTGGGGCCACTTGGCAATAGTGATCATAGCATGATCACCTTTGATTTAATTAGTGGAGGAGGGATAGTAAGGAAATCCACAGTACTACCTTTTAACTTTTGAAAGGGAGACTATGATAAAATGAGGAAAATAGTTAAGAAAAAACTAAAAGAAGTAGTTGCAAAGGCTAAAGACTTACATCAAGCATGGATGTTGTTGAAAAATACTATCTTGGAAGCCCAGACCAGCTGTATTCCACACTTTAAGAAAAGTGGAAGGAAGTCCAAAAAACTGCCAGCATGGTTTAAAGGGGAGGTCAGAGAGGCTGTTGTTGCAAAAAAAGCATCTTTCAGGAAATGGAAAAAAGAGCCAAACGACGAAACCTGGAAACAGCACAAGCACTGGCAAGTCAAATGCAAGGCATTGATAAGGCAGGCAAAGGGAGAATTTGAGAAGAAGCTTGCTGCGGAAGCAAAAACGTGAAATAAAGACTTTTTCAAGTACATTCATAGCAAAAAACCTGTGAGAGAGTCAGTTGGTCCATTAGATGATAGAGGGGTTAAAGGGGCACTAAGAGGTGACAAGGCGATAGTGGAGAGACTGAATGAATTCTTTGCTATGGTCTTTACTGTAGGGATGTTACCCATTACTGAACTTCTATTTAAAGGTGCGGAAGAATTGAAGGTAATATTGATACATCGGGAAGATGTATTACAACTATTAGATAAACTGAAGAGTAGCAAATCACCTGGGCCGGATGGTATACATCCAAGAGTGTTGAAAGAACTGAAATATGAGATTGCAGACCTGCTATTAGTAATCTGTGAATTTTCATTAAAATCATCTGTAATACCTGAAGTCTGGAGGATCACCAATGTAATGCCAATTTTTAAAAAGGGTTCCAGGGGTGATCCTGGAAACTACAGACCAGTGAGCCTGACACCAGTACCGGGAAAATGGTAGAAACCATCATAAAGAACAAAATTACTCAGCATGTAGACAGTCACGGCTTAATGGGAGACAGCCAACATGGCTTTAGACAAGGAAAATCTTGTCTTACTAATCTGTTATGTTTTTTTTGAAGGTGTGAATAAACAGGTGGACAAAGGTGAGTCGGTTGATATAGTGTATCTAGACTTTCAGAAAGCCTTTGACAAGGTCCCTCATCAGAGATGTTTGGCAAAACTAAAGAGTCATGGGATAGGAGGCAGTGTACTGTTGTGGATCAGGAACTGGTTAAAAGATAGAAAGCAGAGGGTAGGGCTAAATGGCCAATTTTCCCAATGGAGAAAGGTGAATAGTGGTGTACCCCAGGGATCTATGCTGGGTCCGCTGTTTTTTGACATATTCATAAATGACCTGGAAAGGGGAATACCGAGTGAGGTTATCAAATTTGCAGATGACACAAAACTATTTAAAGTTGTTAAAACCCAAGAGGTATGTGGAAAATTGCAAGAGGATCTTGATAAATTGGAAGACTGGGCATCAAAATGGCAGATGAAATTTAATGTGGACAAGTGCAAAGTTATGCACCTAGGGAAGAACAACCCAAACTATGGTTACACGATGCAAGGTTCCACATTAGGAACCACCACCCAGGAAAAACTTTAGGCGTCATTGTGGGTAACATGTTAAAACCCTCTGCCCAGTGTGCAGCGGCGGCCAAGAGAGCAAATAGATTGCTAGGTATCATAAGGAAAGGAATGGAAAATAAAACAAAAGATATTATAATGCCTCTATACCGTTCCATGGTGAGACCGCACCTTGAATATTGTGTGCAATTCTGGTCACCGTTTCTTAAAAAGGATATAGCGTTATTAGAAAAGGTTCTGATGAGAGCCACCAAAATGGTAAAGGGGATGGAAGGATACTCCTACGAAGAAAGGCTAAAAAGGTTAGGGCTCTTTAGCCTGGAGAAGAGATGGCTGAGGGGAGATATGGTAGAAGTCTATAAATTAATGAACGGAGTGGAACGGGTAAACGTAGATCTATTGTTTACGTTATCAGAATATAGAAAGACTAGGGGACATGCAATGAAGCTACAGGGTAAACTATTTAAGACTAATAAAAGAAAATATTTTTTCACTCAACGTGTAATCAAACTCTGGAATTTGTTACCGGAGGATGTAGTAATAGAATAGCTGGGTTTATAAAAGGTTTGGACTAGTTCCTGGAAGAAAGGTCCATAAACCATTATTAAAAGGGACCCGGGATATCAGTGCTTGACCCAATACAAGCATTGTGGAACCTGTGTCTTTTGGGGAAATTGCTAGGTACTTATGACCTAGATTGGCCACTGTTGGAAGCAGGATACTGGGCTTAATGGACCTTGGTCTAACCCAGTATGGCATATGTTATGTTCTTATGTCTGTGCGGTTTGCAGTTAGCATGGGAACTGATGTGTGGTAACTGTTATGCCCTTGTACTAACAGTTACTGTGGGCCTGAGTGTATGGTTAGCCTCATTATGCTCATATAAGCCCTCTTCTCAAGTCACTTCACTGGTTCCCTATCCATTTCCATATCCAGTTCAAACTTCTACTGACCTATACGTGCATTCATTGAGCTGCTCCTCACTACCTCTTCTCTCTTCTCTCGCCCTACACCCCTCCTTGGGATCTCCACTCTTCTGGCAGATCTCTTCTATCTGTGCTTTTCTCTTCTATTGCTAACTCTAGACTTAGCTCCTTTCACCTTGCTGCTCCTTATGCTTGGAACAAACTACCTGAGTCTGTATATCAGGCTTCTCTGGCCCTTTTCAAATCTAGGCTGAAAACTCACCTCTATGAGTCCGATTTTGGATCCTGATCCACTTAAGTCTCCTATGTTTTTCCTTACCATTCCCCTCGATATATCCTTGTCCTCAGCTACTGTGTTGTTTGTCTTGACTAGATTGTAAGCTCTGATGAGAAGGGACCATCTTTTACACGTGTCTGTTCAGCACTGCGTACGTGTTGTGGAGTTATACAAATGATAAGTAGTAATAGTGTGTGCATGCTAACTACTTTGCTCACTTTAGCAAATGGGCCCCTTATGTTGTAAGCCCTCCAAGGGATAGGAAAATACCTACTGTATCTGAATGTATCTCATCTTGAGCTGCTTCTGAAAAATGTCCAGCTCAATCCCAAATCCCTTCCCATTTATTCAGACAGTAATTAAAGTCAATGACAATACTTTCATTTTCCACAAGAGGGCACTCTTTACCATGCATTCCCATTGCAAGAGGCATACTGTGCTCAGTTTGCTTCCCGTTGATAGAGTTGTAGAAAGAAACAGATCTCTGCATGAAGAAGTAAAAACCCATTTGTACAGTTATTGAAAATGTAAGGGCATTAATTAGAATTTCACCCTTTGGCTTTCGATTCTCAGGAGTGCAAATGGATTGCTGCTGCTATTCCTGCTCATAATTAATTTTAGTTTGAACTTGTCTAAAGCTTGGTGGCAGGTCACGTTCTTGCAGAGCTCTGCGAGAGTCCTCCACCTGCGTTGCTGCTGGTAGAGGGACTGCTGCAATATTGCACTTTTAGTTGCAAAGAGCAGGCAAACATCACCGTTCAATGTCCTCGCAGAGCTGCCCAGGAATCCTCCGTGCGTGCTGCTACCAGCAGGGGGAGCTGCTGCGATATCACGTTGGTATTGCAAATGGCACTGGAGCTGTTCTTAGACAGGAAAGGAGACTCGTGACAAGGACAAAAGGAAGCCAAACAACGAGTGAGAACCAGAAACTAATTCAGTAATGTGATCGCTACGTTAGCCCACTTTAATGGTAGGTAGAAGAAAAAAAAAAGAGAAACAAATAAGGAAATAAGATGATACTTTTTTAATGGACGAAATACATTTTTGGACTAGCTTTTAAAGGTTAAAACCTCATTTTCCATATTTGTTTCTCTTTTTTTTCTTCTAATTACCTTTGAAGAATCAGGTCCTAAGGGATGATTAGGAGGGACGGGTGAGATCGGCAGCTGCCAGGGATAATTCCCCCTGGCCCAGCAGCAGAGCTTCCTGTCATCAGCGATCCTTCTTGCATGGCCACCTGCATTGCTCATGCCCTCTCCTGCCCTTGCAGCCCACTTACACAGGGGACGGGGAACCGATGGCAGAATTTCCACTTCCTTGGGAGAACAAACGACAATTTGTTTCTAATTCAGAGCTATGGCATGCACCTCAAATAAATACTATATTACAACAGGAGCCCAGTTATACTGGTTCTGATGGAACAGAGTTTATGATCACTGAAGAGAGCTTTTGCTGAAATAATGATAATGTCATGATCCGAGGCTAAAGAATTGAGTTGGTAAGATCTAGATCTCTAGGCCTTTATGCTATACATTACATCTGCTTGCATTGCTAGATTTTATAGATCAAACCAAGGCTAAGGTGCTTTAACAGAATAGCTTCATTACTGTCAGGAACTCGTTGCTCCCTGCAGCTGTGCATTCCCTGTGCAATGTGCAGATTGAAGTAAATATTAATGTAGAAAGGCAGAAGGTGGCTTACCATAGGTAAAGTAGGCAACTTCAGGGGGCAATGTGACATTGTTTAGACTGTTATCCTGGACATAGTGATCAACGTACTGTTGTGCTTCAGTGGCCTTAAGAAAAGCTATAAACCTTGCAGTGAACGATGCCACAAAAATGGACAGCATCCCAAAGTCGAGGAGGTTCCAGAGATGCATCACATATTCCCGAGGACCTTCTTCCCAGATCTCCTTGCATTCTGACCAGATCATACCTGAAGGAAAGAGATTTATACATTGTTTTATATATTTTAAGTAACGAAAACACACTCCCCGCTGCATCACACTATATTATGCTCTACTTTATCTTCTCAAATAATATGCATCAATGACAAATGATATTAAACGTATGTGGGGCTGAAAAGATAAGACACTAACAGAAGAAAGGTCTGTGGGCTTGGGAAGCCATAATGGATTGTTTAAAGTCTTGGGCTTTATTAACACAGAAAGTGGAAAACGCTTGAGATGACAAATGATTGGTTGGCATAAATTTTCAAAGTGTTTCCTTGGGTAACATGTTGCTTTACTCACGGAAATGGCACAATTACCCATGAGAAGCATTTCCAGGATGAGCTTAAGTAGAAGACGGCACTTCCATGCGTACTTTGGAAAATTTGGGGGTATACACATGAAGGCACAATTTGGAAAGTCTGTAGGTGAAGTTTGAGATGTCCAAGTCGGAACAACCGATACTCAGTGAGAGGGACAGAAGGTGGGCACCTCTAAGTGCCTTGTAATATTGGCCTTTCCCCACCCTGAAAAATACACATGTCTGCTGCATAACAGCAGAAAGGGGGATATGCAGAGTAATGGGTCAGACACATGCAGGTTTTCATTTAATTTGAGAAACTTGCACGTGTTGAATATGGATGTCCACCGTTCTGGAAATATAGACAAGTCCATGGCCCTATTTCAGAACATGCCTCTGTATCCCTCCCCCCATGCACATCCCAGCCTGCCATTTTACAAATGGGGATATGTAGTGACATGGGATCTAGGAGAAATACCTTTTTACTTACAGGCAGGACATTTTTTGAATGAACCAAAGCTATTGGAGGAGTGAAAGAACATAGCCTGGGGCATATTGGAATGGCCTCCGGGCCCTTGACTGTCTCCAACATTCCCTCATTACTCCTCACATAACCAGGCCACTCCTTTCTTGCAAAACTTGCTTTATTATTGGGTTTTTAAGGCTACAGCTTGAGGATAGTTACAGTAGCATCAATAATAATAGTAATAACAATAGTAACAATAATAGCAATAAAAAATACCAACAATAACAATAATTGTAATCATAACAACCACACTGTGAATAACTGTACACCCCTCATGCCTGACGTGGAGGGGTACCACCGCTTTTTGTTGTCTGGTCAAAGTCTTGACCTGCACCGTGACTCAGGCCTTGCTTTTTTCCCCTTTCACTCACTGCTTCGTGTTGTTGCCCGGGTAACCCTATGGTCATAGCAACTGAGACCAGGCACCCCTCACCCTGGTACCTGGCCCTCCCACCATCACCGAACCCAGGCACACCCCCCAAGCGGTACCTGGGTACCCAATCCCCCTTTCCAGTGGTAC
Source organism: Ichthyophis bannanicus (assembly GCA_033557465.1). Lineage (NCBI taxonomy): Eukaryota > Metazoa > Chordata > Amphibia > Gymnophiona > Ichthyophiidae > Ichthyophis > Ichthyophis bannanicus. Next base: position 32,551,596 of record CM066050.1, on the reverse strand, counting down.
CCCTCCTCTGCCCTTATCGGTGAGGTCCCACCACCAGGAAGGACCGCAGCCTGACTCACACCATAATGAGTACTGAACTAATGGCCTGTCGAAAGCTGGCATTAAATAACTTGAGGCCAATTTTGTTCAGGTGGACCCCATCCCCCGTGTACACCATTGGGCCCCCTGACAGTATGTCTTCGTGCCCTATGACCCCCTCCCCCCCCCCGCCCCAAACAACTTCCTGACCTCTGTGTTCAGCTTCTTCCTGCTCTTCTCCATTCCCTTTGGCAGTATTACTCCCAGCTAATTCTGCCGGAGGATGATCTGGGACCAGATGTTGCCAGCCCCCATTGTGGCGCAAATCCAAGTCAAGTCTGCTTTGATCCTGATAAGATTTATGCTCTTTATGGACACCAGATCATTACTGCCCAGATACAGGATCATGAAGTTGCTTGCCAAGATGGCTCCCTGCAGCCCTCTTTCTTGCCCAGTAGATATAGGAATGATCTACAATCCAGACTGAGATCCGTCTGCAATCTAAAGGGCAAGGGAAGATGGTGTTACTGGTGTGTTCAGTGCCTAATAAACAAATTATACCTATTGGAAGCCCATCTCCCAATCACCTGTATCTGACCTCCCTAGAGACTTAAGTCGTGCGTTGTGGTGTCCACCTCTATCCTAAAGGAGTGTAAGGTAAGGCCCGTGTGCTTGAACTCTGCCAGTTCTACTGCCCACAGCCACATAGCCCTAAACTGATATTGCGATAAACAGGACCTATCCCGGTGCTGCAGTAGGGGTCCCTCTGTGGGCTGGTGCACCCAGAGGTACTCTGTCATGGTTGACACTGAGCACAGGCCGTGTATTGCCGTGGAGTTCAGTCACCAGTTCTCCCCTTCTGGAGCTGGTCCATTTTGGACCAGGCTAGGGACAGGTGGACCCTGCTCCCAACTATTGAGACATCATCCACCCACAAAGCCATGCCCGCCATGTCCGAGGTGGATTGAGGTATAGCCCGGCTCATCCAGAAGGCCCCAAAGAACATCAGCAATGTGGCTACCCTGAACAGTTTTTCCTCAAGCCCATCCCTGGTTACTTCTGCTGCCTTTAGGATAACCCCTCTTAGCATGGACAGAGAGACTGGCCTCCAGCTGTCTGGCCATGGTGCCGCCTCCCTGGCCCAGCCCTCCATCACCTTCCTGACCATGAACTCCTTTGTTACATCTCTGTTCCCCCCCCCCCCCCCAGCTTCAAGAAGAAAGTCACCCCAGCCAACATTAGCCTAACCTGTCTGACCAAGATCCCCTCGCCTCGAATGCATGCCAAGAACGCCAGCAGGATCCCTGTGGTTACTCCCTGTCCGAGGTTGCTGCCCTGTTGCCTGACAAAGGCCCCCAGTTGGGTCCAGGCTCTCCAATAAGCCTTTCATGTCCTGGATGACAGTGATGTCATCAGCATTCCGCAAGCATTCTGCATCCTAGGTCATGTGTATCGCCCTGGGTGCTGCAGTCAGGGCAAGATGCCAGAATCACTGGAGCTGGAAATGAGAAAGAGCATCAGCAATCTCATTGATCTCCCCTGGCATGTGATGGGCCATGATATACACATTCAATTTCAGGCTCAGCAGAACCAACTTCCTAACCAACCCCATTGTTCTGCCTGTCCGGGCTGACTGCTTATTGATGACATAAACAACCGCTCCGTGATCTGACCTGAAAACTATCCTCCTCCTCCTCCTACTACTGAACATTTGTATAACGCTACAAGTCATATGCAGCACTGCACAGACATGTAAGAGACAGTCCCTGCTCATCAGAGCTTACAATTTAATCAAGACAGGCAAAACAGAAGGTGTAGGGAATAAAACAAGCGGGAACGGTAAAAAAACAGGGAGAATTGGTGAGTAAAAATCCAAAAGCAGCAGCGAAGAGGAGCGTTTTCAGCCTGAATTTGAAAAGGGTCAGAGAAGGTGCCTGGTGTACAGACACAGGAAGTTTGTTCCAGGCATAAGGTGCAGCAAGGTGAAAGGAGTGAAGTCTGGAGTTAGCAATAGAAGAGAAGGGCACAGATAGAAGCCAGAAGAGCGGAGTTCCCGAGGGGGTTTGTAAGGAGAGATAAGAGAAGAAAGGTAGTGAGGAGCTGCAGAGTGAATGTATTTATAGGTCAGCAGGAGAAGTTTGAACTGGATGCGGAAACGGATAGGGAGCCAATGAAGTGACTTGAGAAGAGGGGTAATATGGGCATGACAAGGCTTGCAGAAGATTGAAGGGGAAAGAGATGATTCAAAGGGAGACCAGCAAAGAGTAGGCTACAGTAGTCAAGACAGGAGGTGATTAAGGAGTGGATAAGCGTCTTAGTAGTGTGTTCAAAAAGGAATGGACAGAATTTGTTGATGTTATAGAGAAAGAAACAGCAGATCTTAGCTATCAGATGGATGTGTATGGAGAAGGAGAGAGAGGAGTCAAAGACAACACCAAGGTTGCAAGCCAAGGAAACAGGAAGGAGTAGAGAGTTATCCACAGAGACTGAGAAAGGAGGAAGAGGAGAGGAGGTTTTAGGGGTAAAGATAAGAAGCTCAGTCTTGGCCAAGTTTGCGAACTGAGACTTCCATATGACCATAATGACCACTATCGGGAACATCTCGAGGAACGTGATGTCCATGGTAATCCCTTGACAGTGCACTCCTCCGGCCACCTATCGTGGCACCATTGACCCTTTAATAGATCCCAAAACCTATTCTTCCTGCCACGTCTGTAAATAGCTCCAAGTTCCTTTTACTGGGGGGGGGGGGGGCTTTCTCCATATGTTTTTCCCATTATATCCTACCAAGAACTGTTGCCACACTGCTAGGTCCTCCCTCATTAGATATACTATACTATAGAGTATTGTATATAGTTATATAGTGAACATAGTTTCCCTTTATTACCAAGTTCTAAATTCCTGTTACTTGTAAAATGCACTACAGTTTTCTGTATGTATATGTTTGGTTCCATGTAAACCGCATTGATGACAATAGTGCGGTATATAAGAGATGTTAAATAAAAATAAAAAATAAATAAATAAATAAAAATATACTAAATCACCACAGCACCCTTCCCAAAATTATTGAAATAAATTCACCTCTTTTTGTCGGATGGGACCAAGGGAAGTTAAAACAAATCCTAACCACACCAGATGGCACCATCCATTGTATTCATTAAACAAAGGCTGCAAAACAGCATAAAACGTCACTTATCTCCTGAAGAATTTTTCAATTTCACTGCGATACATAATCCATTGAGAGTAAGGCACGATGTGCACGTTTCGGAGATGACTCCTGTATCAAGTGCAGTGCTCTTCACCATGTATCAACTGTCAAACAACGCCGAGTTCCCCACCCGGTTTAATCTCTGGAAGGATCTTCTGAATGGCTACCCCAGCTAGCAATCACAGCCATACTCCAATCAAACGGCAGGGGAAACCCCACAGACCAGGGGAACCCTGCCGCGTCATGGATTAGGTTCTCAAACGATACTCCCCCATTCAATCTCCTTATTTAGTCCAAGAGGGGTCACAGTATTTAGGCGAAAAATCCAAGATTGCTCACAGTGTTGCAATAAGGAAACACGATCACCCCCTCCCCCGAGGATCCAGGGGGACGTGATCGATTATAGTCCAGGTCAGATGAGCAAACTCATGATTTTGCTGCAAACAATGATCTACGATAGGGGCAGAAGAAACCTGATTGCGGACACGGGAGGCATGTTCACCCAGCCGTGTTCTCATAGCCCGAGAGGTCCGCCCGACATAGAGAAAAAGGCAGGGACATTGTATAAGGTATACTACAAAAGACGATGCACAGTCAGTATCCCATTTTCGATAAAAGGACCGACAAGTCTTTGGATGAATCCATTCTTTCCCTTCCCTTTGTTTAATGAATAAAATGGAAGGTCCTCCCTCATGGCTGCGTTGACCCTAATGAAGTGGTACAGCTTGCAGACTCCTTTTGTGGAGTCTACCAGTCCTCTAATGAATGCCCTGCCCATGGGCATCACCCTATATGCAAAGTTCAGATGCCCAATCAGCGACTGCATCACATGCAGCGTGACTTTCTTTGTGAGGGCCGTCCATGCACTGCTGCCTTCAACAACTCGATCTTGCCTGCCGGAAGCCATGTCCCCATCTCCCTGGTGTCAATCTCGATCTCAAGAAAGGACAACCGCTGGGCTAGCCCTTCGGTCTTTTCTCCATGAGGTGGACCCCCAGTTCTGCCGCTTTGCGCTGGAAGCTCACTAGGTTGCATTGACAACCTTGTCTGTCCCTTGCCATGAGTAGAAAGTCATCCAGGTAGTGGATCACTTTTCCCCGGCCCATTTCCTGTTCCACCATCCATTGGATGGCCGAGCTAAACTCTTCAAAGTATGTGCAGGACACGGAGCACCCCATCAGGAGGCATTTGTCTTTATAATACTGTCCCCCAAAGTGAAACTCCAGCAAATGGAAGCTATCTGGATGTATTGGCAATAGCCTGAAAGCTGCTTCCACATCTGTCTTTGCTAACCATATCCCCTTGCCCAGTCCCCAGAGCAACTCCAGTGCCTGGTCCATAGAGTCATACTTCAATGAGCATACCGTCTGGCCCAAATGATCATTCACAGAATTCCCATCCAGGTAAGACAGATGGTGTATTAGGTTGAACTCTCCCAGTTCCTTCTTTGATATCAAGCCCAATGGGGAAATTATAAGGTTTTGTCAGGCCTGTTCCCAAAGGGGCCCTCAACCCTGCCAAGCGCTAGCTCCTTCTTAATCTTGTCCTGCACCACCTCCCTCCGTTCGAGGGCCAACTTCAGATTGCCCGCGACCCGTGGGCCTGATGGGCCCATATAGGGGATCCAAAAACTAACTGTAGAACCGTTCAATAACCATAATGCCTTCACCCTGTCGTACCCCACCAAATTCTGCTGCAACGCCCCAGTCTTAATGGGCGTGTGGCCAGACCCAGTACACTGGCGCTATCGCAGTCATGGGGGTTCTCCCCCTTCTTTCTTACCACATTAGGACTGGGTCCTCCCTGCAAATAGCACCGACATGCCTGTACTTGCAGGCATTGTTGAATCTGCAGCTCTCCCCGTTGTACTGCCAGCATACACCCCCGGCACATGCTGGGAGTATGTGAAGTGGCACTCCTGTCTTCCCCATTAGGGGGTCTACTGTCCCACCAAAATGGCTGCTGCAGCCCCCCGGTGCTCCTGCCCATCCCCCTTGCTGGTGGGGTCATGTCTCTTCTGGCACCACACTGCCCTTGTGTCATCAGCCTGATCCACAGGTCAATTTCCTTCCTGTCCCAGCTATTTCCCACCATGTTCCTGCAGAACTGCTCATTGTATTCCTGCCATGCAGTGGCGCTGTACACTCTGTAGGCCTTATAAATACTGTCTTGATATTTAAAGAGACCCTGGCACTGTTCTGGGTGTCTTTCCTCAACCATGCTGGCCCGAACCTGAAAAGCCACACACCAATTCACAATCATCCTAGGCATGCTGTCTGCCTTCTTAGAAGCCAGCTTATATTTGTTGTGGCAGCCTGAACAATCGCAGTGTGCATCATCCCACCTAATGAGCAATGAGAAGATGACCATGTACTCGCCCTTCCAGATCTTTTCTTTTTGGACCATAGACACATGGCTGTCCAGCGTGTTCATAATGCACACATACTCTGCAAGCCTAAACTCAGATACCAACTTCTCATCATCCCTCTGCGACTCCATCATCCCTCTGCGACTCCAGTGGCAGGGGATGGCATGCTCTCTGAGGCTGCATTGTGGTTTGCTACGCCAATTGACTCTGTCATGCCTCATGCCTCACCGTGCCCCTTGCTGTTGTTTGCCACCAGCTGCACCAGAGTCTGGAGCAGCCTGAGGATTCACTGCTGTTCGCTACTGCACCCTCCCCCTCCAGACCCACCAACTTCCCATACCTGAGTAGCTGCAGTAACCCCTGTTCCCCTGCCTTCCAGGTCCCCCCATTCTGTGCTGCCTGCATCTGGCCTGCTACCCCATTCCCCATTCCCAAACACCTTGAACCAACTCTTGGTCCGATCCTGCTTGGAGGAGAAGCGGGAAAGGGGAGAAATGATAAAAGGCATTTAAATACATCCAATGTATAAATTCACTGGTGTCGGGCCTCTGTCAGTGAAAAGGAGGCTCTGGAATTCCAGAGCCACAATCCACTTGAATTAGGATGAAAGGAGATAAAATATATAATCTAAGGAAGTATCACTATACAGAAATAGTGGTGGATGTGTGGAACAGCCTCCCAGTGGACATGATGGAGATGTGGACAGCATCGGAATTCTAGAAACCATGGGACAAACACCAAGGATGTCTGAACACGAAGAAAGGACTGTAGGGACTGGTCTGTTGGTTTGGCTGGACAGACTGCATAGACCATATAGTCTTTTTTCTGCTGTCTTATAAAAAAAGATGTGACTACTTAACATGCCACAGTGAGCTGTAGGGCCAGCTGTCTGTGGGAGAAGCTACTTACACTTCTAGCTAGTGTAAATTAACTTAGTTCCATTCACGCTGCCATTTTTCCAACATTTCTGACTTTCATTTGTAGATGTTCTTCAAGAGAAGCCTTTCTGCAATATGCCTTCTGGTCCAACTGGTTAATGCAGCAAGAGTAAAGGACGATGAATAGCACTGATTGCAGCCTGCGAATAAGCTAAACTCGTCATGCTTGTTGGATTTGAGCATGAAAAGACATTTGAACTTTTTGATTGTTTCCAGTTGCATGTGCTGTAATTGTGCCAGGCTTATTCTATGCCATATTAAAACATGCAGAATTAACAAAGGGAGTCCGATTGCATTCTTACTCAATGAAATAAGGCAAAATTACAAGTCATATAGGAAGGCACTGAGAGAGGAAAGCAAGAAGAAAAATGCTACATCTGATTTTATGCTTGGTAACGAATCATATGCTAGAAAAATGGAACTTTCAAATGAAGTGACTTGATTGGCCAGTTCATGGACACAAGGAAAGTCTAGACTATACTGTTGCATATTGGGTCCAGAGAAATGTGTACCATGGTCTATTACGTCAATCTTAATTCCTCACGTTAAGAACCCCAACACAAGTAGGTAGAATGATAAAACCAATATGAAAGATGCACTTCATCTTCAAACACCAAAATCAGTAAAGGAAAACTAAACAATATATTAGTTCTAGTTTCCAGACCCAAACACCAGTGAAATACATTCAATGCATAAATAGAAATTTGAAGTGGGAGCAACTTACATAGTGAGCAGAAGGACAAGGGAGAGAAAATAAAAGAGAACATTTTCCATGATTTTCACAATGGAAAGATCTTTGTCTGTTTTGAGGAAAAGCAATCCTTTATCAAAGAAAAATAATGAAAGATTAGCTCCCCTAACAGCACTCTCATTCTTGATACTTCAAGACAATCAATCAGGCAAATTGATTTCAATGGGAGAAGTGGTGGTCAAGGATATGTCATGGGGGATAGAGCTTTTTAGAGTTTGATCTACATAGGAATATGTATTTGTGGGAAGTGTCAATGGCATTTCCCATGTTTCATTTCATTAAACTGATCAGAGAGAACAAATCTGAAATTTTGGGTTTTCCCTTTATTGTCAATAGTACACATTATTGGACATTAGAGCACGCTATTGAGCAATAGGAAACACTATTGACAACATTGCCCCCAAAATGAAAAAAACAATTTATAAAGCCCAAAATAAAATGAAATAAAAAACTCTAAACGACACAGGAAACTAAACAAAATTAAAAATTTTGGCCTGAAGATCTCTATATTTAAATTGGAGTAAGCAATCTGGAGTTAAGGGTTTGTGATAGCCTCAAGGAGAAAAGAGACAAGGGGGGAGGGATTTGACAGTCAACCATATAAAAGATATAGGGGTGGCACATGAAGCAAATATGTTTCAGAGAAAAGATTGCTCTAGAACAGGAAATCATGGTATGAGGCTCTAGAAGATAGACTCAGGAGCATCAACAGGATTAGGGACGTGCGTTTGATTTCTTTGGGAGCCTAGCAAAACAAGTGCCTACAATATCGATCATATGCATACAACCCTACCAATGTATACCATACAATTGACTCTGAAGCATAAAAAAGTTCTTAGGTTTTTTTATTTAATATGTGAAACAAAGACCCAAACATTGAAAAAAGTTTGGAAAGTTCTGAAAATGAACCAAAATGTTGTTTGGCCATGCACATCTTTCTGTGGATGCATGAAATGGTTTCCTAGTGGAGGTGATGGAAAGAGAAACCGTAAAGGACGTCAATAAAGCCTGGAATAAGCACAAATATTCCCCTAGAGCAAAGAAGTAAACGGAAAGCTAAATATCAACTGAGGTCTATGAAAAAGCACCAAGAAGAAAACTGGGCCCACTACATGAATCTTATGGTCCTTATCTGCCATCTGAGTTTACCCGAATAAAACATTTTAATTAGAGCTGGCTAAGTTTTTGAAAGGCACCCTAGGCAAGTTTGGCCAATGAATGAATGAATAAATGATTTCTTCTCACTGAAAGCAAATGAATACAACATTTTACTGACTAGATTAAGTTCAATGCTTGAAAAGGTTTTACAGGAAACAATGTGATGTGTGTCTAACACTCTAAAAATGCTTGGACTTGGAAGACCTTTCTCAGCAATCTTCTACCAAGCACAATTTTTAAAAGTAGCAGCACAATGGGTCTGACGGGAAAGCACTAGTACTGTGTGTAAGCTACTTAATGTTGGGTTTTTACATTTTGTTATCTCAGACAGAACAGCTGCATGTCTTTTTACCCATGTCCTACATGCGTCACATTCAGTGCTTTCAAAACCAATTTCTCTTTTATCATTGCAAGTCATAACCACTTACCTTTGTATAAACGTCATGTTCTATAAAACTACAGTTTATGATATTACAAATAAAGGCTGGCAAGCAATATGCCTTTCAAAGTTTCCCTGCATATAGAAAGGAGACAGTATGTCACAGATACTGATGATCTCCTGAGGACATTTGGATGTCGGCATGTTCTAGAGGTTCATCAACAAATAGTTTCTCTGTATGACATCTTCCACTAACCAGTGATCAAATTGAAAGCTGACTACTGTTTCAGCGATAAGCGCATCAGAACTTTGCGTCTCTCTCTCTCTCTCTCTCTGAGTACACAGGGCCCGATATTCTGTTGGGTGGGCTATGCGCCACATCGGTGCATAGTCCTGCCTGCTGACCTCTAAACCCGGATATTCAATACTGCGGGTTAGGCGCCGTGTGGAGTCAGCCACAGAGACTAACCAGATAGTGGTAATATTGGACTGTTACCCGGTTAGCAGCTGTGGCTAGAACTAGGCGAGCCAAAAGCTCTCCTAGTTTTAGCCATGGAGGACTAACAGGGCAGCGGTCCAATATCGCTGCTACCCGGTTATCGGGAATCCCTGCCTCTGCTCCACATCGGAACACTCCCAACATTTCCCAGTGCTACCCGGATGCATAGAGGATATAGGAATATTCAACGGCACTAAATGTGTACGTGCCGTTGAAAATTCCCAGTTAAGGCATTTACATGGTTTACTGGGCTGTAAACTATGTAAATGCCTTTCGAATATCGGGCCCATGCTATTTATAAGACTTGCTATTAAAAGAGAAGGTAGATAATGATTCTCAAATATCTTTTTTTTTTTGGGGGGGGGGGGGTGGAAGGACATACTGATGCCACCACTAATGAACATTATTCCAAACTGATGCATTTTCCTACTGCTCTTGCTCTAAGGTTCAGGCATTAGACATTCTTCTCTGTAGTTCATGACTTGGTCTTCCCCTAAGTCCTTTGTCGTTCCTCTTCCTACCTTGTTCCGTTCGTTCTTTATCTGAGAAAAACTGTTAGATTTCCATTTTGATATATGATGTTCAGTATATCTTGGCAAAGATACTCTAAAGTAATTATAAAAGACACCGAATGGTCAGTTTTCTTCAATCATAGAGAAACTATGAGAACAGTGAATCACCTTAAGGTCCAGCTTGTCTTCCCACCTCCAATATCCTTGGCCAGAGAACATGGTCTCATTTCCATGAAAATTAGCCTGCTCCCTGATTTAAATATTCTTGAAAAAATTGACATGAAACCAACTTAATCTTGGAATACCAGCAATTTGTTTTGTGTAAAGTATTGGCTGTCTGATAACCGAGGCAGGCGGACCCGGCGCTGCAGGCCCCTGCCTTACACCCCCCGCTCCACAACCCGTCTCACCCCCCCCCCAACCCCCATTCCCCACTCTCCCCACAAAATACAACACACAATGTCTTATGGAATGAAACTGGTCGCAGCTTTTATTAGCCAACAATTTAACAATCCAACAATAAATTTCCAAAGCCATTCAATTAGCGGCACCCGGCTGCACCAGCCATACCACAGCAAAGTGCCTGCCACCGCTAAAGCCGTAACTCGCCACCCGGCAAGTTACATACCCCTCTCCCCGACTTCGCCATACTAAGCAAAAGTCGTCCGAGGGTCTGACCGGGTCAGGGGCACCCCGCCCCCGCCCACTTGTAGCCTACTGCTCCGGACCCCGGAAACCTCCGGGATCCCGCCCCCCCCCCACGCTGCACCACCCCAAAAAACCCCCACCCCCCCGCGCCTACCGTCAGGGAGGGAGGGAGGGACGCCGTCACCGAAGCAGCCTCCGCGCGACTGACCACGCGGAGGCTGCTCGGTCCCGATCCCCCCTCGCGCCCAAACCCCCAAGGCGCTAATTGGCTCCCGCGGGTCCCTGACCCACAGGAGCCAATCAGTTTAAAGGACGCGCGCTCGCGCCCGACTGGGCCGAGCGCACACGTCCTAACCAGGCCGCGCACAGGGTCCCCGCGCCGGGCCGCGCGCCCGGTTAGTAGCGGCCGCCGGGACCCTGCCCGCGGCCTTGGAATAACCGAGGCAGGTGGACCCGGCGCTGCAGGCCCCTGCCTTACACCCCCCGCTCCACAACCCGTCTCACCCCCCCCCAACCCCCATTCCCCACTCTCCCCACAAAATACAACACACAATGTCTTATGGAACGAAACTGGTCGCAGCTTTTATTAGCCAACAATTTAACAATCCAACAATAAATTTCCAAAGCCATTCAATTAGCGGCACCCGGCTGCACCAGCCATACCACAGCAAAGTGCCTGCCACCGCTAAAGCCGTAACTCGCCACCCGGCAAGTTACATACCCCTCTCCCCGACTTCGCCATACTAAGCAAAAGTCGTCCGAGGGTCTGACCGGGTCAGGGGCACCCCGCCCCCGCCCACTTGTAGCCTACTGCTCCGGACCCCGGAAACCTCCGGGATCCCGCCACCGGCACATAACCCTGTTCATGTGCCGCCCCCCCCATGGCCCCAAGCTGCGACCAGCGAACATCATGGCCAGACATGTATTCCAAAGCCTCCTGCCAATCATTAAGAAGGAGGTCCATACCCACAGGCGACAAGTGAACCCCATCAGCCCGATAGAGCCCAGAACACCCCACGTCCACCCAGTCATGCAGGACCTGGTACCCGCCCCGCTCACATACCCAACAACCAATCTGACGATTGACCTTGGTCAATCCCCGAGACCAACGCCGCTGCTCCCAGCAGGCCGGCCTTGGAATAATGTCTGACCATATCACAATAATCCCAGGAAACATTCGCAACACAAGTCCCAGATCATCCTGAACCGCCCGAATCAGCTGCAGGCAGGACCAGGACGACAGGTCATTTCCACCCAGATGCACCAACAGGGCGGCCGGCCACCGCGACGTCCTCACGTGGCATCGCAGCAAAGGCAGCAGATGCGACCACCGCATGCCCCGCTCACCCAGCCATTGGACAGCCACCGACGACGGGTTCAATCCCAAATTGGCGCCGATAGGGCGTTCCGCAGCACGCCTATGCGCCCAATGGACGAACGAATGGCCAGCAACCCAACACACACCAGGACCGACACCCCCATCTGAAAAAGAAATAAACAGTTAAAGCCCCCACCCCGCAACACCCCTGCCCTACAAACGTACATACCCTTTAAACGCAGAAGAACGCCACCTCCCAATGGCCTGAATGACCGGAGCAGGCAACCCCGCCGCCGCCGCGCTAGTGGCCGCCCCTATCCGAAAGGAGTGGGGAGCAAACCGGAGTGGATCTTCCCCCACCGCGGACAACGCCAGCCTCAGCACAGCAGACACCTGGAAACGGGTTAGAACCCGCGCATCCGCGTGCACAAAAAACCCGCTCGAACCCACCGGGCGCACCGCAACATAATGTAGAAGCGCCCTCACCGGGCACGTCCGGGGGTCCGCGCCCAGACCCAGGCACACCCATAAACCCTTCCCTCTCGGATCCGTTTTGGACTTAGCCAACAAAATCCGCGCGCCCCCCTCCTCCACCCGGACGTGACGAGCCAACAGCCCCCCAACGCCCCTGCCCCGCCCAGAGCTTGCAACAAGCTCACCAATCCGAAACGCCCCGAAAAAGGCCAGGGAAAAAACCGCCCGGAACAAAACGGCCTCATAGGCAGACGAAGCCACCCGCTCCAAGGCCCCGCACACCCGCACAAGAAGCTCGTGCGTAATCGGCAACCGCGCATCGCGCGGAGTCGGATGCGACAGCTCCCAACCCTGCATCAGCCTCCGCGTCAACACCCCCCGGCCGGGAGACCCCAACCAACCGCACTCGCAAAGAAGTGAAACCCTGACAAATGAGCGCGCACCGCCGACCTCGAAAACCCCGCTCTCTTGGCCGCCACAATATATTGGCCAAGCAAACCTTCCGGGACCCCCCCAGCCCGCCACCCGCACGAGCCCAAAAAAGCGACCACCCGGTCGCACCCCTTCCGGTACGCAGACCAGGTCCCTGAAGACACCGAACTCCTCAGCAGGTCCAACATCTCCCGAGGCCAATGCTCCACAATTTCTCTGGGACCACAGCTCCCGCCTCGTCCGCTTCGGGGGCCAACGCCCGGAACCGCTCCCACTGAAAATGAGAAAGAGCATCAGCAATCTCGTTAGTGGACCCTGGAATGTGCCGCGCGCGCACAACCACATTCAGCCGCAGGCACGTTAGCACCACCTCCCGCATTAAACTAGCCACCCGCACGCACCTCGGGGTGTATCGGTTAATCACACTGACTACCGCGGCGTTATCACACCACCAAAGCACCCGCCTGTTCCGAAGTCGCTCAGGCCAGAGCTCCAAGACTACCAAAATCGGAAAGAGTTCCAAGAATGTGACGTTCCTGGTCAGGCCCTCCGCACACCAAGCTGCCGGCCACCGATCCGCGCACCAGGCCCCCCCGAAATACACTCCCAAACCGACCCCCCCAGCCGCATCAGTGTACAATTGTAAATCATCACTGGATACTTCTGGCTCCAGCAACACGGAAGTTCCATTGAAATCCACAAGAAAACGATCCCACACCCGCAAGTCCGCACGCATTGCCGCCGTCACCCGAATTCGATGATGAGGTTTCCTCACCCCGGCTGTCGCACAAGCCAATCTCCTAGAAAACACCCTCCCCATCGGAACCGTCCGACAAGCGAAATTCAAGGACCCTAACAGAGACTGCAACTCCCGCAAGGAAACTTTACGCGCCGACAACACATGGGCCACGGAAATCCGCAAACGAGCCACTTTATCCAGAGGCAACCGCGCCACCATGTCCACCGAATCCAACTCCACACCCAAAAAGGTTAGCCGTGTCGTCGGGCCCTCCGTCTTTCCCTCCGCCAAAGGGACCCCGAACTCCTGCGCTAACCGCCCAAAGCCGGATAATACCCTTCGACAGTCCCCAGAGCCCGCTGCTCCCACAAACAAAAAATCGTCCAGGTAATGCACCACAGACGACACACCCGACACCCGAACTAACACCCACTCCAAAAAAGTGCTAAACATCTCGAAGTAAGCGCAAGAGATAGAGCATCCCATTGGCATACACTTATCAAAGAAATACTCGCCCTGAAAACAGAACCCCAACAAGGGAAAGGAAGCCGGATGGACAGGTAACAAACGAAACGCTGATTCGATGTCGACCTTCGCCAATAACGCCGACCGGCCGGCCCCGCGCACCAGCGAAGCCGCCCTGTCAAAGGAAGCATAACGAACCGAACACAACTGACGCGGGATCGAATCATTCACCGAAGCCCCGACGGGACAAGACAAATTATGAATCAAGCGGAATTTCCCCGGCTCCTTCTTGGGCACAACACCCAAAGGCGAAATCACCAAGTCAGGAAAAGGCGGCTCCGCAAAGGGGCCCACCACCCTACCCAACTGCAATTCACTCAACAATTTGTCCTGCACCACCGACGCCCAACGATGCACCGAGGGAGAGTTCCTTGCCGACGGCGCCGACACCACCCCCCTCACCGGGATGACAAACCCATTCCGAAACCCCGCCCCCAAAGTCGCCGCCTCACGCCGTCGGGGATAAAGGCTTAGCCACCCCACCAACGCCTCCACCCGCACCGGGGAGGGGGCGCGACTGCGCCACTCACTGCCCTTTCGGCGCAGGGGCGGCCATGCCAGAGGCGCCCTTCTTGACACATTTGAGCGCGGAATGGGGACCCCCGCACAAGGAACAGACGTGCTGAAACTTGCAGTCGGGAAAGGGACAGGTGGAACGGTTGAAACGCCAGCAGACGTCACCGCTCCCGGCCGGGACTGGCTTTGCAGGCACCCCGGCCGCCCCTCCTCGAAAGGGCCGAGCCGTCCCCCCCACCGCCCCGACGCCACTCTTGGGCCCACCACCCGCGCTTGCACTGGACCGCGCCGACATCTGGGTCAACCACAGGTTAATATCCTGGGTGCCCCACGAAAGCGCACGGCTTTCCTCCATCCGATCCCTAAACTTCTCATCGTAGTTAAGCCAAGACCACCCCTCGTGCGTCTGAGACGCCTCCAGGATGGAATCGGCATACGCCAATAACATCTCATACTGCGACGGATCGTTCTGGCCCCCACACGCTGGCCAACCGTAAAAAGGCGCGCGTCCAATTAACCACGTTACGCGCTACCTTCCGGACCCTCCCGGCCTTCTCGTCCTCCTTTCTCTTTTTTTCTGCTTTCGCCCGAACGCTTCCGCCCCTCCAGCAAACGGAAAATGTCAATATATCGCCGCTTGCGGATTTTACGCCTAAGCTTCCGAGGTACCCCCACCCATAACGCCGGCAATGACACCACCGCAGAGGCTCCCCCCCCCAGCCACACCCATTCCCCCCTCACCACCCGAAAGCTGCCTATCCCCCTCCTGTCCGACCCCCCGGACGAACTACTTGAGCCCGACGAAGACGAGGACGAGTCGGAGCTGCGACGACGCCTACACGACCGCCGGTGCTTTCTGCGCGAAGCCCCCCCCGCCTCCCTGAGCGACTCACCCCCGTCACCCATTAACTCACCCGACGAAGCAAGCCGCTCACCAGCCACCGCAAGGTCCTTGCCATCTGCGACATCCAAATCCCTGGGACCCCGCTGGGCCGCCTCAGCTGTCGGTCCCCGCTGCGACTCCGCTCCAACCGGGGAACTCACCCGGCTCCCGCCGCGAGCCGTGCCCACCGGCCAAGACTGCGCCATCAACGAGCCCTGTGGAGACAAAAAAGGAAAAACAGGGGGGGAGACCGACACTGGCCATGCCGGCGGCCAAGCACCCCCCCAACCCGCCCGGGAGGTACCCTGCCCCCCAGACATCCACTGCTCCCAGGGGGAAGCCCCCCCCGGCGAGCCAAAGCCCCCATGGCCTGAGAACCACCCCGCAGGCCCACCACAGCTCGCAACCGAGGGCGCCCCATTGGGCCGCAACCCACCCCCATGGCTCGGTGCCACGAAGTCCCCCCCCGCAGCCCCCACCCCCGCCCCCCCCGACAGCCCACACATCCCGGCCCCCCCACAGCCCCCGCCCCTGCCCCCCCTACAGCCCCCACCCTTGCCCCCTCCACAGCCCCCACCCTGCCCCCTCCACAGCCCCCACCCCTGCCCCCCCACCAGCATCCCCCACCTCTCCAGGCCCCTGCAAGCTACCGGAAGGGAGGGAACCCCCCCTACCTTTCCGGCCACGCACCCCAGCACTACGGCCTTTCTCTCCCCTTCCTCCTGCTGCAGCACCCCTCGACCCCCCCACACCAACTTGCCTGGGCCTCCCCGCGCCCCCCCGCGATCCGGACCCCTGCCCCGCAGCCTTTTTAGGGGCCAAGCCCCCTGCTTTCGCCCTGCCAGGCATCCGAAGTGAATAATTTAAATAATTATTCACTTTTACGCGCTTTTTTTTTTTTTTTTTTTTATTATCGCCGCACTGGCAACCCCCGAAACCACCGACCACCGGCAACTGAACGCCAGCACACTCACCCAGCCGCCACACACCGCTCAGCCCGGGCCCCTCCAACCACGAAGAGAGGAAGACGCCGTCACCGAAGCAGCCTCCGCGCGACTGACCACGCGGAGGCTGCTCGGTCCCGATCCCCCCTCGCGCCCAAACCCCCAAGGCGCTAATTGGCTCCCGCGGGTCCCTGACCCACAGGAGCCAATCAGTTTAAAGGACGCGCGCTCGCGCCCGACTGGGCCGAGCGCACACGTCCTAACCAGGCCGCGCACAGGGTCCCCGCGCCGGGCCGCGCGCCCGGTTAGTAGCGGCCGCCGGGACCCTGCCCGCGGCCTTGGAATTACGGCCTACCAATGTTAAAGTCACTTAACTTTCATCTGAAGCCTTTGATTCCTCTAAGTATCCTGAAATCATTCTATCCGTTGTTTAACGTTTCATTTTGTAGATGTGTTGCCTGAGTGGCATCCACCTATATATTTTCCTATCGCTGAGTTCACTAACTGCAGCAGACAGAAGAACTCTCCTGTCTAGGCAGCAGCAGCAAAATAGGAATACAACATCCTTCTTCTGAAATTATTTCTGTTGCCTTCTGGAATTGTCTTCCACCACTACCCACATTTCTTGCCCAGAAACATATAAATTGATTATACTTCCATCATACCTAAAACCCACTTCATGATTAGCATCTCTGTCCACGTAAACTGAGTAGTTTTTACTCTGAAGATTTGTTTGGGGTAATCCGTGATGGTTTCATTTGGAAGATTTTTCACTCCTTCAAATCGATCGGAAGCATTCAGTACCAATAATCCAAGGAATATTGTGAAAGACACCGCGTGTGCCACAAACTTCATAAAGGGACTTCTGAGGATCTGGCCTACCTAGAAATCAAATACACATATGGTTAACTCCTTCTGCTCCAAGTCTCATATGGCTTTGCACCATTTCCTTTAGGACTGTAAAATTTGATGTTTCATTTTGTTTTTGTTTTACTTTTTTACTCTTTTTAATTTAGTTTATTTGAAACAAAATAAATAGCAAAACAAACAAGAAAAAAAGAACACAAAACATAAGATCTGGGGACTTCCTACATTGCCAAAATGTATGCCTGAAAATGTAAAGATCCAAATCCGCTTATGGCTGCCCCCATCTCATGAGACCCCCTCCTCATCTTATGCCATCGATGGGGTCAACAGTCCAAATAAGGCAGGAGAGATCCCCAGTTACTCCTGGTAACTTCTGATTGAAACCCCTCCCCCCCAAAATGAACTAAACTTAATTTGTTAGTCTGTCATTTCATGTTCAAAATGAATAGAAATGGAAATGCAGTCCTAGCGTCCTCTACTTTATTGGAACTTAACAAGCTTCAAGAAGTCTATTGTGCAGTGCAAAAAGCTTTGACAATCAGCTCCATGAACATCACTCTTCCATTTTTCAAATTGCTTTAGTTGTTTTTTTTTTTTTGTTTGTTTCTTTAGATACCAATCCTAGGGATGTGCAGGCCAAAAGTATTCATTTTGTTTAGTTTCCCTTGTTTTTGTGGGACTTTTTGTTTTCTTTTCTTTAAAGTTCATTTCGGGGTAAAATGTTAATAGTGTGCACTATCGCTCCTTAGTAGGCTCTATTGGCAGATAGTGCATGCATGCTGTGAATGAATAGTGCACGCTGTTGGGGATAGTATGCACTACTGAGCAAAAATGTGCACATGCAGATGAACGCACACACTAGTCATGTACTCATACGCTATCGAGCATTAGTGATAGTGTGCATTATTCACACACAGCATGCACTATTCAACAATAGCATCTTTGTTAGTGATATAGCGGAAGGGCTGTCGGGTAAGGTTTGTCTCTTTGCGGATGATGCCAAAATCTGCAATAGAGTAGACACCCAGGAAGGTGTAGATAACATGAGGAGGGATCTAGCTAAGCTTGAAGAATGGCCTAGAATCTGGCAGCTGGGATTTAATGTTAGAAAATGTAAGGTCATGCATTTGGGCTGCAGCAATCCAAGGGAGCAATACAGTATAGGAGGTGAAGTACTTTTGTCCACTAAAGAAGAGCGGGACCTAGGCGTGGTTGTGTCTGATGATCTATGTTTACTGTTCACCAATAGAGCAGGTATAAACGTCCCTGCCTGAATTTAAGGCATGATCTCTGACACTTACACTAATATATTATAAAATAGGCTTAAAGTAGGTGCATTTTGGCTGGCTCAACCTAGGCACCCTGTTATAAAATTACCCACTTTATGCAATGTGAACTATTTACTAATAATGTCTACACTTTAGTAAATCTAGTTCAGAGCTTTCAATATTCATTTAAGTGGAACTAAGGAGTGTGTTTACTAAACAGCGGTAGCGGCTTCTGTGCGATATCAATGGGGTCGCGGCTCCGAAATCGCATGGAAGCCGCTACCGCTGTTTAGTAAACATACCCCTAAGAGTAGAATCCCACCTACACTTCCGGCATGTTCTTTTGTAATGTTAATACAGCTGTGTTTTAACAAAGGGAAGCGTTTTTATGAGAACACATTCCTTTATTTC
This sequence comes from Ichthyophis bannanicus, assembly GCA_033557465.1. Taxonomy (NCBI): domain Eukaryota; kingdom Metazoa; phylum Chordata; class Amphibia; order Gymnophiona; family Ichthyophiidae; genus Ichthyophis; species Ichthyophis bannanicus. The sequence continues at coordinate 32,532,740 of CM066050.1, read as the reverse complement.
TCACTAGCTGTTCTAAGAGCATGACATTCACGTTACTTTAGAGGCATCTGACCCTGACTGGAGAAAGAAACTGCAGCCTGAAAAGTTTGGGATTCAGATAACAATATGCTACAGTCTGGGCATACAAGTCTGGCAGAACTACTACAACGCTCTGATAACGAACATGACTCAGAAGGGAGTGCTTACTGCTTTTTAGTACCTTCTTGCCTCAGGCACTTACAATTCTGCAACTAACCGAACCACAATTTTTCTGACAGTTAATGGAACATCCTTGTATATTACTGTGTGTCGTATGCTTTCTGGCATAGCTATACATTTAAGGAAAATTCTTGCTCAGATGCAGTAGCCTGTTGGCTTGATCAGCATCATTTGAAATTAAATCTGGCCAAATATCTGGTCATGTGGGAGATAGGCCATACCAATCAGCCAGTTGTCATGCCTCTGTTATTAGGTTCATTAGTCAGGCTCTTTGATTACATCAAGATCCTAGGTTTTATTGTCATCCAAGGCACAAGATTCTGCTACTATCAAGATACAATGTGACGCACGGAGGCGTATTCGATCACTGAGGCAATACTTTGACGCTTCTGCTTTGAATATCTTGCTTTATACATTAGTAATCTCGTGAATCGACTATTGTAATTCTGTTTATAATGGAATCAGATTTTCTGACATAAAGCAACTTCAAACTACTTGCTTTATAGTAGTTAACCTATTATGCAGTGCTTGGAAATATTATTGCGTTGACCCATTACTACTTGAAAAACATTGGCTTTCAGTTTCCTAGAGGTCACATTTTTACCCATAAGGTCTTTTATATAGGCATTCCAGAAAAGTTATCAATTTATTTAGCTCACACCTTCCCAGTGAGTTACAGTCAAGTACAGTAGGGATTTTCCTGTCCCCAGAGGGCTTAAAATCTAAGTTTGTACCTGAGGCAATGGAGGGTTAAGTGACTTGCCCAAGGCCACAAGAAAGGCCAGTGGGATTAGAACTTTCGCCTCTTTTCTACTGGTTCATAATGTATCATCTCATGGTCTTTCAAAGGCTGGTTTTAGCTGGTATGTGTGGGAGCCATGAGCCAAAATCAGCCTTTCATGAGCCATGAGAGCAGTGTGATGGGGTTATGAGGGGTTAGCACATGGTTTCGGCACTGCAGTAAAAACCCAATGCTAAAAATCTGAGCATCTGCCTGCACCAACTGTGATTCACACAAGTAACGTGAATGCAAGTTGCACCCAAGGCCCATTTGCCGCATTAAAACGTGACTTATCTGTGCTAACTGCGGGGGACAGATATACCAGTGCGGCCCACACGTGCATTACTGGTGGGGGGTTTAGTAAACATCGGCCTAAGTGCAAATCCACTGCGCTAACTATCAGGGCCATGTGCAGCATGTTCCCAGTAATTCATGTGTCGTGCTGTACCATACATGGTGTGCTATTACTGTGGGTGCACTTACCTCTACTTCTTTAGGTGGTGGTAATCGTACTTGCGCTATTTGCAAAAGTGACAGCAAGTGGTGTTTACCCGCATGCTGACTGCAAGGCGCTCACCACACCCACTCTCTGACCCCGACCTACCCATTTACCACCAAAACGCATGAGTTGCAGTTGGGTGGAAATTGTCTCACGCCAACTGTCATGCTCCCCACGCCATCAATTACCACAGGCCTCAGCGCATGGTTACCACATGCTGTAACTCATGTCAACTGTGTAGTACACTTTAATAAAAAGTCCCCAGAATATTGATAGCAGTCCACTAATACTATATTGTACTGACTCTAGAAACAATTATTTATGCCAACATTCTGGTTGCTCGATTCAGCAAGTCAAAAAAGCTCAAGTGACTTGTTAACCTCGACATTGTCAATTATGAGTTAACGTCATTCTTCTACCTTCTCAGCCCTTCGCAAGACTGAATACTGTAGAAGCACAAAACATGCTTTGATTGCAAACGAGATTCACTCTCATTTCAAACAAGGCCACATACCAGATATCACTTAAGTATATAAATTCCAACTTCATACTTTTTAAATCTCTTGTCAAAGTATTTTAATTAGCTAAAGGACCTTCTGCAAACACCGTTCTTCACTTCATTTATCACTTACTAAGAGAGGCTATGAAAGGCTGTCAGATCTTTTCTGTGTTTGAAGAAGAGAGGAAATATAATGACGGACTATAAAACAACTTTAAAACTGGAACGACAAAATCAGTAGCATCAAAGTGTGCCTCAGAATTCTGTAAGTCGTTTACTAGGGAACAGTGCATTCTATAAGTTTCATAAAACAAGGGCTTATTTCACAAAACCGTAAATTCAGTGAAAATCAAATTATAGCTAAAAAAATAAACTATAAGCAAAATGGATTCCGAAGACTATAAACTGGGAAAACGTTCATTTGTTTCGCATTTTCACTGTCTTATGAAACAGGATCAGAACAAATTTCAAATAAATCATATTTTGAACCTTAATAGGCATTTACACATATCTGAACCCACCTGGAATTGCAGGGCATATACACCACAATATCTTTTACACAAGTGTCAAAACTCTACAGGGTTTAGGAAACCAAAAGGCTAATTTTAGATACAACATGGAAATGAAGATGTGTAAAGCTTTCCCAGTGAATCTTACAAAGTCTCTGTCAACTGCAGAGCTTCTTGTAAAATATGTGTAAGGATGCGTAACACTGCATGCTGACATCTCACCATATGCAGCAGGAACAGCGATTGGGGAAAAAAGAATGTGGCTTTACCCCAGATGTGCATGAGAGCAGCTTTTAAAATCACTGCTCATGAGGAGACCACGTGCCGCATGAGTGAGTAAGAGGTGCCTCTGCTCGCTCCGGGGCCGTCCTGCTATTAATCGGCAATTTTATTGTGATTACCCCAGCGAATCCTTGCAGAAATCCCCGTGTGTGAAAGGTGGTGCGGGCGTGCAAGTGCAGTTGGACGGATTTACCGGGAAATGCCAGCTCCAACGAGAAAGGAGAAGGAGAAAGTGCCAAAGCCTGGGGCCACTGCTGCTGCGGGGCCGACAGCAAATATGGCGGCGCCTCGATCGCCGGGTGGTGAGAGCATGGACTCAGGGCCCGAAGAGCTGGCACGGGAAGTGGCGAAACTGCTTGAGCCCAAATTTGATCTGATTTTAAGCAAGTTGGAGACTGTGGCTGAGGCGCTCACGGAGTGTACACATAGAATCGACGAGTTAGAACATCGGGTGTCAGCGCTCGAGGATGCGGAGGGTAAGCAAGCCCAGGAGGAGAGTCGGCTGCGACAGCAGGTGGAGGCCCTACTTGAAAAGGTTGATGATTTGGAGAATCGATCTCGGAGGAACAATGTGCGGCTTGTAGGCATCCCGGAGACCAAAACGGATGCTATGCTGTTGGATTTGGTGGAGACATGGCTGCCGCGAGAGTTAAGCCTGGAAGAGCTTGTCGGGCACATGAAAGTGGAGCGTGTTCACCGTCTGGGGCCTAGGACTGAACATCGGCAGAGGCCTAGAGTGATTATTGCAAAAATTCTAAACTTCCAGCATAAGTGGTTGTTGTTGCAGGCGTTTCGCAAGAAGAGGGACCTGACTTTGGACAATCACCAAGTATTACTTTTTCAGGACTACTCTGCATCGGTAGCGGCGAAGAGGAAAGAGTTCTCGCCGCTGTGTGCAGCCCTTTTCAAGAAGCATGTGCGCTTTAACCTCGCTTTCCCGGCGACACTCAGAGTACACCATGAAGGAAAGCAGCATGTGCTGTCTACGGTGGCAGAGGCGACGAGATTTATGGAAGAGTTGGACATGTGCGGGCAGACAAGTAAGCAAGCACCAGTTGAAGGACGACACGAGTGAGGCCTGCAGGTGCTGTGACGACGGCGAGCATGAGTAGGGAATGCTGGCGGAACATGATATAAGCAGTGGACTTATGTGTTTTATTTTGCTGCCATGTAGGACTGGAACTGCCTTTTGCGAGCATGAGCAGACTTGGTGGGATGACTGTTGGCGTATGAGTGATTGGTGGCACTGTGTGGCTGCTACTGGGTTTCAAGGGGGGGTTTCTAGACACAGATATGTGATGTTGAGTGCAGTGTGAGTATTGGTGGTTAGTGATTGCTATGATAGGGGGATAGGTTAGTACAAGTCCACGTATTCATAGAATTGTGATTTTATCTCTGCAATTGTGTGGCTGAGGGGTGTATGGTTGAAATGAGTGTGGCTGAGGGGGATCCACTATTGTTGCACACCATGGGGGGTTCTTGCTCTTGCTTGGGGGGGGGAAGACGTGGGTAGGACGGCTCTGCAGCGCACTGCGGTGAGTCTCGGGCCTGGCGAGGGGGGCCAGGAGTAGTATGCATGGTTTTTATAAGGGGAGGGTGGAGTTGGGGGGGAGAGATGGGGGGCGGGGAGCAGGGGGAGGGGATTTCAGCGGAGCGGTAAGGGAATTGTTAGAAGGGGGATTGGGGGGACTTGTAGGATGGGGGAGGGGAGGGGAAGGGGGAGGTGGGATTGGAAGTGCTTCTGGGTCGTGGATCCTGTCTGTGGGGGGCTGTGGATCATGGCTGGAGGAGGGGGGACCAGGGTGCTGAGGCTGGGCAGCACTCGGCCCGATGGTTGCAGTTATGGGTTTTATTGTGTTCAAGAGCGGGAAATGGGGGCTAATGGGGTCTGATGTGGGGTTTGTTTCTTGGAACGTGGGGGGTCTAAACACGCTGATAAAACGCGTGTACTAAGGTACTTCAGGCGCTGCAAAAAGCAGGAGCCCAAGTGGCGTTTTTGCAGGAGACACATTTAAACACCAAAGAACATACTAAACTTCAAAAGAAGTGGGTCGGGCGGGTCTGCGCAGCGGAAGCGGTAGAGGGTCGGCGGAAGGGGGTTGCACTCCTATTCCATAAGGGCCTCACAGTAGAAATTTTAAGTGAAGACCCGAATCCAATGGGACGGTATCTTTGGGTGCATGTGAAGATTAATGGTGAAGAAATGGTCTTAGGAAATATATATGCTCCTAATCAATATTCGCATGGGTTTTTTGAGGCTGTGGCTAGGAAGATCGGTGGTTTACCTAATGTGCCAGTTATTCTAGCGGGAGATTTTAATTGTCCACATGAGCCAGTATTGGATAAGTCTGCCCCGGGTGAGAACACTGGTAGGTGGGCCTCCAAAGGCGTGAGCTACCTCAGTCAGGCTAGCAGTTTTATAGATGTTTGGCGAATGCTGCATGGTAGTGAGCGTGACTACACCCATTTGTCACGAGCGCATCAAACATGGTCTCGCATCGATTACGTTTTAGTGCGGCAGGCGGATGTTGGGAGAGTTCGGAAGGCGGAGATTCGCCCAGTCGTGGTATCGGATCATGCGATGGTGACCCTAGCTTGGGCAGGCCGTCGTAGACTGGGGGGTAGATGGTCTTTTCCCAGACATCTTTGGCACAGGACGGATTTTCAGGACTATGTCCGGGATCAATGGCGAGAGTATTTGGGGAATAATGAGGGCAGTGTCTCTTCGGTGGTCACTCTGTGGGAAGCGGGGAAGGCGGTAGTCCGTGGGCAGGTGATTGCATATGTAGCTCGACAAAAATGTAGGGTAAATGACGATTTGATGACGCTTACGTGGGAATTGCAGGCGAAGAAGAAGTCTTATCTGCGACAGCCGAGAGGAGTGGCGCTGCAGGAGTATATTGAGATCCAGCGACAGGTGAATAATCTTCTTCAGGAACGAGCGATTTTTGATTTGCAGTACTATAAGCATCAGTTCTTTCGCTTTGGGAATCGTTCGGGAAGATTGTTAGCGCGAATGGTACGAGATTGGCAGGGGAATCACTTGGTGATGCGGCTCCGCGACGAGAAGGGTAGACAGAGAATGGAACCCGCGGAGATAGCAGAGGTGTGTAAACGTTTTTATAGTCGCCTATATACTCCGGAAGGTGCGGATAGAGAGCAAGCGCAGGCCTTTTGGAAACATGTGACGTTAAACCAAGTGACACAGTAGGAGCGGGAGATGCTGAACCAACCGATATCTGGGACAGAGATACAAAAGATGATCAGAGAGGGGAAATTACACAAGACGCCGGGCCCAGACGGGTACAGTATGGAGTTTTATAAAATATTGGAGAGGCAGGTGGTGCCCACTTTGGCAGCGGTATACATGGAAGTTCTGGAGGTTGGACAGTTCCCAAGGGATATGCAGACGGCCTCTATCTCGTTGATACACAAAGTTGGGAAAGACCCGGAGGATCCGGCATCTTATAGGCCTATCTCACTCATTAATGTTGATATGAAGATCCTTGCATCGGTACTAGCACTGCGGGCACAGGCAGTATTGTCCCGTTTTATTGGGCAGTATCAGGCGGGATTTGTGCGAGGGAGGGTTGCAGCTCAGAACATTGTACAGGTGCTGTTGAGCATGGAGCGGTGCCTCCAGGAAAACTGTCCTTTATTGTTAGCTAGCCTGGACGCGGAGAAGGCCTTTGATCGGGTCTCCTGGGACTATATGTTTGAGGCTTTATATCGGTTTGGATTTGTAGGACAGTATGTGGAGTGGATACGTGCCCTGTATGCTGAACCGTGGGCATTCATTATGGTCGGAGGAGAACGATCGGAGTCGTTTGTTTTGCGCAGGGGGACTCGCCAGGGGTGCCCTCTGTCGCCCCTCCTTTTTATATTACATTTGGAGCCCCTTTTGGTGAAGTTGATGGGTCAGAAGGAGGTGACGGGGGTTGCCTGGGCAGCAGGCGAGCTTAAGCTCAGTGCCTTTGCGGATGATCTGCTACTTTGTCTGACGAATCCGCAAGTGTCATTGGTGCGGGCGCTGCAGATCATTGAATGTTTTGGTACCTTTTCAGGTTTGAAAATTAACACGGCCAAATCTTTCGGGCTCGATGTGGGTGGGGGATGTCGGCGAGCGTGGCATGGTACTTTTCCCCTAGTGTGGGCGAAAGAGCAGATACACTATCATGGTATTCAGATTCCAGAGAGACTAGACCAGTTGTACCAGATGAATGTTCCGTTGCTGATGGAGGGGATGGCACACCGGCTACGGGCCTGGCAGGAACTGCCACTGTCGTTGAGTGGCAGAATAGCACTCTGTAATATGGTGGAGTTCCCTCATTGGGCGTATGTTCTACATCATATCCCTGTATGGCTGTCACGTCGAGATCTGAGGCAGTTGGGTAGATACCTGTCGCGGTTCTTATGGAGGGGCCGGCGGGCCCACATCGCGTTAAATACTCTGCTGCAACCTAGGGAGAATGGCGGAGCTGGGTTGCTGTTGCTTCGGTGGTACAACCTGGTGTGCTGGATGCAGATTTTTTGTGACTTTGTGGAGGACACTTCAGAGGTAGTGCCCTTGGCTATTCTTGATGAGATGGCCGCCCCACGGCATCGAATGATACTGGTGCATGTAGGAAGGGGGCAACTCCCTGTGGCTTGTAAGCACTCGGTGTTTTGGAATGCCCTGCGCGCGGCGTGGGAGGTGCTTTGCCGCCACAGGGGAGGACGTGGCCGGATGACTGATTGTCTCCCAATTGGTGGAAATCCGGCTTTTACACCTGGCTGTGGGGCTGCCATGGTGACAGTTTGGGCGTCTAAAGGTGTGAGATTCGTTGGACACCTCCGGATGGCAGACGCGGCAGAGGTGGACTCGTTCGCTTCATTGCGGGGGAGATACCACTTAGAGCCGCGGGATTTCTATTTTTATTTGCAGGTCCGACATTACATTGCTGCATTGAGGATGGGCTATGCGGAGGTGTTAAAGAGGGAAGGGATGCTGGAATTGTTTAAAACATTGGAGGGGAAGATTACCATCGGAGCTATGGCTAGGACGTTATTCCCTGCGGGGCAGGATATTTGCTTGGTAGGCTTAGAGGAGAAGTGGCGGAAACATGGTGTTCTACAATCCACCATAGAGCGGTTGCGAGGAGCATTTGCGGGAATTAAAGCTATCTCAGAAACAGTGCAATTGCAGGAAATTCAATATAAGTTTTTGTGGAGAGCTTATGTACATAACGTTTGGGCAGCGAAAGCGGGCTTGTCGGTGACAGATCTCTGTAGCCTCTGCAAGGTAGAAAAAGGGGGTTTTGCCCATCGATTCTGGTTTTGCATCCATATTCAGGGGTTCTGGTTGGCACTGGGTCGACTGCTGGAGAGGTGGTTACAAACTAAAGTGGAGTTAACTCTTGAATGGTGCCTATTTGGATCTTGTGAAGGAGTGCAACCCCTTTGGGACAGTGGGCGTAAACTCTGTGCAAAAGGCTTTATCATTGTAAAATTATGTATCCTGCGGTGTTGGCTGAAAGAGGCTGCGCCTGCGGTGGGGGAGTGGGAGGGGGCCATGCGGGAGTTGATGGAGATGGAGCAGCGTACGGCTCGGCTGCTAGCAGGAGGGGTGTGGGAGCGGTTCACTAAGGTGTGGGGGCCCCTGAGAGATTCAGCCCCCTAAGAAGAGGAAGGTAGTATGAGAAGCATGATAGGCTTGCTTGGATTGATTGGGGAGCTGCGGGGTGGGGGGGGAGGGGGGTTGGTAGATGGGGGGGTGGGGGGCAGGGCAGGGGGGGAGACTAGGAGGGAGGAACCTTTAAGTTGTGTGGCAGAGAGCAACGTGTATGCTCTTGTGTGGTTTGCAGTAATAAGGGGAAAGGGGAAGGGGATGTTTGGGGGACAGTATTGTGTTGTATATTGGTCTCAATGTTTGTTGTATTTTGGCTCTGTATTTGTTGCTGTAGTTTTTGATGTTTATAATTATAACAATAAAAATGATTTACCTAAAATCACTGCTCACCTGGCATCAGTCTTCCTTAATGGCCTCCTCCAAAGCATCAAGCCCCCCGACCTTGCTGCACCTTACGCCTGGAACAAACTACCAGTGTCTGTATGCCAGGCACCTTTTCTAACCCTCTTCAAGTCCAAGTTGAAAGCTCACCTCTTTGCTGCTGCTTTTGGATCTTGACTCACCTGATCTCCTTTCTCTCTCGTTCCACCCCTGCCTACACCTTCCCTGGTTGTGTGTTTGTCGTGACTAGATTGTAATCTCTGATGAGCAGGGATTGTCTCTTATATGTCTGTACAGCGCTGCGTACGACTGGTAGCGCTATATAAATGCTAACTAGTAGTACTAGTAGCTAACCCCCCCCGAACAGCAAGCAACCCCCTCAGCTATCCCTGACCCCCTGATCCCATCCTCTGCTCTTAGCAGGATCCATTGCGGCTTAGTGGGAACAGAAGTGATACCCAGTTGCTTCTGTTCTTGGCTTCTCTCAGTTCCAAAATGGCACCCATGACCCTACTGGAAATATCTTGGTACTACAACTAGGGGTCCGTCTTTTGAATAAGAGCATTTTGTAAATATTCATAGGTATGTGTGTATATTAAGGTGTTTCATAGTCAATGCATGCACTTGTAAACTCTGATACGCTTACAGGAAAATTGCATGGATTCATGCTCATACATGTATTTTTATGTTTGTTGGTATTTTACAACAGAATGTTTATGTGTGTATGTGACCACATGCACATGAAAATGACCTTATAAAATGACCCCCTGTACTTGCATTATTAGTAGCTAAGGGGGTCCAGTGTGCATCCAGCATCAGCACTGTACTGAAACGTAGCTCGGGGTCCCACACTAATAAACATGTGCTACCCTTATCATGCACATCTGGGTGGTGACTGCACAGGACAGGTGTGTTCCTACCATAGTGCAGCTAGCGGTGGCATTTGGAGCAGGTTACATGGGTGCAACGAGCGCCACCTCAGCAAATGGCATTAATTGCACCTGCAGCTGATTTACCACAGTGACATGTGGTAAGTGTAGGGCGATGGATGTACCCGTGCCACTGCACTTAGCTTGCAGGCCTCTGCTAGCAGTATAGCTCATACGTATGTTATCAGCGCGGCGCTTAGTAAGCATGCCCCTAAGTCCTGTTGCATGAAATGGGAACTGTGCTAAAATAATATACATTAATGGTGTTAGTACATACTAACACAATAGCACAGGTTAATAATTCTAGCTGTAAGCCCTTGGAACATTAGGGCAATGCACTGCAATATGATAGGAATGTACGAACATCCTTACTTAATCAATCGAACAAACTCACACAAATTTTCTCGGTTCATCAGATTGATTCATGAACCTCATTTGAAAGAGAGACGTCCCTTTCCTTCAAAATCCCTAACATCTCCACAAAGCTCTGGCATATCTATTCAAAATCCTCTTCTAGCTTTTCTGGATCAGTCAGTTTTCTGGGATCAATTAGGAAAAACCTGATGGATTTTTCTTATGAATCCATGGATTCTGTCAACCTCAAACCAGACTAAAATCCAACTGGTATGAGTCTGACAAATTTATTGCCTATCCAGTAGTCTGGGAAACCTCCCCCATCAATTTCCAGTCAAAGCCTGAATTGATAATGTGAAAAGGAACAAGCATTACATTTAATTTCAAGCATAGAGTATAAATAACTAAATATGCACCTTAACAAATCTGTACCTTGCTGCAAGGGGCAATCCAATAAGCAACAGCGAGGAAAGGGAGCCCTAAGGAGACCCCAAGAACAGCCAAGAATTTCACAGTCACAGACTGTTGACGTAGGCCTGAGAGATTTTCATACCACATGGTAAGCAACTGTTGCTGACAGTTGGGATGTGCAACAAACTGTAAGCGAAGAGAAAAAATGGCAGTCATTTCTCATTTGATATCAACAATGCAACAGTTGGAGAATAAATTACAGTTTCAGCATTTGAGAGACAACAAAAATGATCAGTATTTGCAATGATGAGCTACAGATAGTAGATGCACAGAATTATAGAAGTGTATTTACTGCGAATATAAGCATCTTAGCACAATAAGCATAAATTAGGCAATTTTCAAAAGCTATTTACTTGAATGAATACCAATTGACCTCTGTGTAAAGGCTTTAGGGAACTTGTCCACCTTTTGTGCGAGCATTTATTCAACCATTAAAGCTCCAACTAGTTCCTTATTTGCTTGAAAGAGGTGATCTGGTCCTGGGCTTATCCCAGTCTAAACAAGGACTTGTAGTTCTGATTTTTCCATTAAAGGTCCCTTTTACTAAAGCCCATTAGCTGGTTAATGGGCATTTTAACACGTTGCAACTGGCAGTCAGGACTGCTAACGAAATGCACATTAATCGTCCATTGCAGGATGGAGCTGGGAATGGACGGCATGTGGGTGTGGAAATCACATGAGCATGAGAGCCTGGGCTGTTACCACATGCTCTGCAGCAATGCATCGCCTAATGTGGGCTAATATTAGGATATCTCTAAAGAAGTCATTAAGTGAACCCGCCATAGTGGAGTGCATGTTAGGCAAACCCTGCACGCGTTGGCTGCCAGGGTGATATTGGACATGTCCGCCGACAGTTAAGGTGCAGCCTTGCATTTAACATGCATGAGATCGACACATTAATGGCAAAAGTCAGGTTTTATTGATTTTGCATACCCTAAGAGGTCAATACGCAAACACTCTGGTCAGAGACTTTTTAAACTCAGGTCCCAGCAATTACATTATCCACTTAGATTCCGTGCCGCTATCGGGAGAGCGAGCGGTGTTGGATATACATAGAGAGTGGTGACTGCCGCTGTCTATGGAGTGGTGATATTCAGCCACTATCCATTTTACAGTAACTAAGCAGTTTAATTTAGGACATCCTTTTTGCATGCCTGAGGTACGCACATGCTTTGCTTCATAGAATAGGACATAAGTGACTCCCGGCGGGCACATACTAGGCCCCGTGGCAGGTGTCAATGCCCAGGCCCTATTTTTGAAAGCACGTGCATAGTTTATAGTGTTCTTTCCCCATGCTCATCTCTGCTGTGCTCCAGTGCTGTCCCCTGTGCACATCCAGCCATTGGTACACATGATAACACATACATGTGTACTGCCAGAATAGAGACTGGCCAATGTACGTGTGTATGTCCGAGTCGCCAAGTTACCCAGTTCCAGGAGTGAGATTTTAAGTTAGTCCTAGATATCTGACAATCTCATCCTGATGCATCTATGGGACTTGCAACACTGATTCCAATGGGTAAATTCAGGGACTAGAAATACCATACTGCAGTGCAAATTCAAAATCAGAACTGGCAAAACACCTCACTCCTGGAACTGGGTAACTTGGCAAATCTGGTGTCTGTGCCCATCCGTGCATGTAGACCATTAGAATGCTGTGGCTTATGCACATGTCTGGCATGCACCTTGGGCACCCCTTGATGGAACTGCCCCTATAGTGGCTGAATATTGACGACAGAATGACTGCAATCTCCTATGACTCAGCCCCTGCACTACCTAGATAGTGCTGCAGCAGTCTGAGAATTTTCAGCTTATTGCCACTGAAAATTCACAGATGGGGCACTTACCTGTATAGCGGTTGCTATTATAAGGGTCACGCCTGGTTAATGTGCGCTTTCACGTGGCTATTAGACTCCTATTTTATAAAGTCAAGTATGTGCAAGTGTTCCTGGGGGATGGAGGTTGCATCAATGGACACAGCAATCTGTGTAATTTTGCTTTTCAAAAATACATGCATTTTTGCAGGAAAAAATACCTGCCAATAAGGGAGAGGTTTATTTGTGTGGATACTTTTCCCTAAGCAATTTTTAATAGTAAAAGTACGTTTGTGTTTCCCTCAGATAGCTGGTACAAGTCCCCTAGTGAAATGACTTGTGGACTTTGTATCAACACTGGTATTGATGAAAATTGCCCACAAAAGGTACCCCATTATCTACCTAACACAACCATCAATGTTCAGAAGAGGAATTAGCCAACTTAGGGGCATGTTTACTAAAGTATGCTGATGGTTAATGCAGGGTTTGCTGCATGCTAAGTACACCATGCTAAACATTAGTGCAGGGACCCACGGGAACAATCCTACATATGCTAATCAATGTGAAAGATTGAGTGAGGACTCGGTAGGTTAGGGACGGAACTTGGTTGTTGATGGCAAAGGATGGTTAGCATGGGCATCTTTGCACATGCTAACTGCAGTTGTTACCATTAGCATGGGAGACTTAATGCCGCATCATTGGGTGGTATTGGGCGCGCCTGCATGTCAGTATTACAGTACCATGTGATTGCAACACACTAACAGAAGGACAGATGCACCCTCCTGAGTTTAGCGTTGACGCCGTACCTAGCCCTGTGCGAGGGATGCGGCCGCACAGGGAGCAAAGGCTTAAGAGGCGCATTTCGGCTGTCTGACGTTGCCTGCCGCCGCCACTTTTTCTTCACTCAGTGGCGGCAGGCAGCGGCAGACATCTGAAATGCGCCCCTTAAGCCTTCTCGCGGCATGCTAAGCACATCTGTCCCTCCCTGCTCTGACACGACATCAGAGAAGGGAGGGACAGATCTGCTTAGCGCGCCCGTTGTGCAAGTCGCACAGGGCGCGATTCAACCTCGGTACGGCCCTGCATTGACCTCTGCATTAAAACTGCAGCCAATCACATACTTACTGCACTTTGGTAAGCATGCCCCTTAAAGAAGCAGTGCTAGAGAACATTTTTTCAAAACTTTATTTGCCAAAATATATTTGAAGAGCCCCATTTTTGGCCAATTTTTAGTATAACATTGAGGTGCCAGTAATTTTTTTTTATTCTAGCAGTTTCTGCTTCTTCCAGCTCGATAATGACCAGAGATGAGATTTGATATAATGAGAATTCATTTGTAGTGCGGATGTGAATTCAGTTTGCAGTTTTGGTTTGGAAAATTTTACAAGTACTGAAATGTACCAAAAAAGTGGTCTGCAAGTCAGCCCTAGAATCCCAAAATGATTTTAAAATGAATTAAAAATTTTTCAATGCATGCCCATAATTGTTAGCTACCTCAGAAGTTTTCCCTATTTGATCTTCTGCCTATCTTTCCTAGCCTGGTCATTGCACCTAACAATTAACATTTGTACAATCAATTTGAACATATGAAAAAGTTCTAATTATTATTATTATTCATTTATTAAGTGCTACAAGGCATACTCAGCACTGTACAAACACAGAGAAAGACAGTCCCTGCTCAAAGAGCTCACAATCTAAAAGACAAACAGATGTGACAATACAAGAAGCATGAGGTCAAAGGGAAAAGGAGACAAGGAAAACAAAGATCATAGTCTGAAATCAGTCTTAAAGAGGTATGTTTTTAGCAAGGATTTGAAAAGTGAGAGAGAAGAGACTTGACATAGAGATGGTGTGTGGGGGGGGGGGGGGAGCTTATTCCAGGCATAAGGAGCAGCAATGTGAAAGGATGAAAGTCTGGAGCTAGCATTAGACGAGAAGGTCACAGAGAGAAGGAGACCAGAGGAGGAGCGGAGTTCACGAGTGAGGGAATAGGGAGAAAGGAGGGAGGAAAGATAAAGACCCGGCAGCAAATTAACACAGCCGGGCACAGGTGGGGCGGCAGCAGGCCAAGGATTAACCTTGGCGGGGGGCGGAGGGGGGTGCCATGGGGGGGGGAAGGGGTGGGCCGTGGCCACCTATATAAGTGAGGAGCGGGCCGCGGCTCGGCCTCTTTCCCCCCGCAGAGCAGCCGACGGAGAAGCGAAGTGAAAGCGGCAGTGAGCAAGGCGATTCCCCATACCATCGGGCTAGCGGCGGCAGGACTGAGGACAGGAGAGGCGAGCGATTGAGCGTTTTTTTCCTGGCTTACCAGTCCAGTCCTGGCGTCCAACACGCGGCATCAGAGACGCCTCCTTTTGTGTGCAGGTACCAAAAGGCGCGATATGCCTCAGGCTGGGGGGGGGGGGAGGAATGGCAGGCAAGAGGCGGCACAGACACAGGCAGCATGCTCTTGCTCATGCCGCAGCATGAAGGCCACTTGTGTATTCAGGTGGAGGGGGGGGGGGAATAACATGCAGGAAGCTGGCTGAAGCAGCCCAGAGCCCTGATCGCCGATTAGGGGGAGGCTGGCGGAGCCCCGATCTATGGGTCCAGCACGTGGCGGGTTCGATCCTGGCTACTGCTATCCCCCTGAGCATAGGAAAGCTAGCGGGCCCCAATCCTTAAAAAAAGAAGAAGAAGAAAAGCCTCTTAAATGTTAGCACCCATTCTGATCCCATTTAAAAGGGATAGGTGTGGGGGATCTGTGTGGCGTGGCTCTGCAGTTGTGGCGATTTCACTCGGGGGCCGAAGATATCGGAAGCACCAGGGATACCGCGTGGAGAGCAGTGCTGCCGGTCGGCATCTCAAAAGCACATGTGGCTGGGTGACGGGAGCAGCCTTTATTTTAAAAAAAAAGTGAAATAGCCTAATAAGGGACACCTGGAGAGCACGGGAGACATGCTCAGGGGCCGAGACTTCGAAGCACATGTAGATGGCCAGCCCGAGGGCAGCTGAATGCAAAAAAAAAAAAAAGAGGGGAAACACGGACGGCTAGCGTTTGGATATGGCTGCCATCTGGTGGACTCAAGTGGGATAGTGGTAAATATATGGCAGAGTTTAAATATGGTGAGTGGAACCGGATGGCAGTGGATTTTCACATGCAATAAAAAAAAAAGGGGGGGGGGGAAGCAAATTGGACAGAGGTAATGGAAATATCCAGTTAATTATATAAAAAAAAGGTGTTAGTAATATGATAAAAATAAATAAATAAATAAATACATACTTTACAATTTTAATTAGATTAAAAAAAAAAAGTACATATGAATGTAGTCCAAAACTGGATATGGGTCAGAGGGGATATTTCAATTTGTGAAGGTAAATGGAAGGTGAATAATGCAAGCGTAAAGAACATCCGGGATTAACTGCTAAGGGAGACCATAGTACTGACATGTTTTCTTATTCTTCCCGCTGTCCTCTTGCAGTATAATTGCTCTTTATTATTAGACATGCCACGGAAGGTCATCCAAAGCGACTCAAGGGCCCGCCGAGGCTGGCAGAACGCAGAGAGTGGTCGCGCAGAGAGTGGTCATGGAAGCATGAACGCGGCGGGCACGGCGGAGATGGAAACGCGCGGAAAGGCAGCAAGGAAGGCACCCACAGCAGGAGCTAAGAGGAAGACAAATAGTGAGGACGCTACGCACGGACGCGCAACAACTAAAAGAACATCGGGTCGGGGCAAGCAGGCACTACCGCAACAGCAAGCACAGCCACCCGTGCCATCCACATCTAACCAGGAGTTAGATGAACTGCTGCGTATCATTCGAGAACAGGTGACCCAACACGGCCTGAGCGCTTTCAAGAAAAGTTTGGAAACTCACAACACATGGTCCGAGGAACCGCAAATGGCCAGCACCAGTACGGCAATTGGTAAGTCGGGGTGTGCAAGGGGAGCACTTGAATTGTCTTCTTCATCATCCGGGGAATCTACGTCTGACTCGGACGGAGAGATGGCACTGGTAAATGTAATGCAGAATGCCTTAAAAAATTTCAAAAAGAACAAATTAAAAAAGAAACCCCTCCTAGCTAGAGTATGGACAGTGCACAGCGAGTTACCCAACCAGGCAAGAGAAAACCTGGAGGTTGGCGCAGCCAGAGCTGTGGCACCGGTAACCCTAGCTGCGGCAGGAGGAGATCCGCATTGTGGCGTGAGCTCCTTAGCCAGCGCAGAGCCACGGAAGTTGAAAAAGAGCATTTGGCGAAGAGAATATATTGATATATTCTCGCTACTGCTGAGAGACCATGAGGGGGAGGCGAAAGAAAGCAAGGATAGGGAAAGAAACTGGGAAAAGGATAGGAAGCCGAGAATTCCAAAATCCATTACTAATTGGGTATCGGCGTTCCATATATTCATGAGCGTCGTTATCGAATGAGAGCCAGAATCAAGCCCATACCTAATTAAGTACCTGGACACCATTACCAGAGCACACAAGAGATTCGGAGGATGGGCCTGGTTGAATTACGATGTTAAGTTCAGGAAGAGCATGGAAGAGGCCCCGACCATGTCATGGCAACACAGAATCTTGGATCTGTGGCTGGATGAAATGGCCCCTAATAGGCCATGGAGTCAGGAAGGTCTACCACAGCCCTTTCAGGCTCCACAAGGGCGGCAGACCTACCAAACTGCCGGCCGCAAAGCATGTCGTCAGTACAATACGGGGAACTGCACATGGCATCCATGCAAATTCCGACACGCATGTTCCAGCTGTGGAGGCAGCCACCCGGTTTCCATGTGTCGATCGGGAAGAAAGGCAAGATCTTTCAGGCCAATGCAGCAGAGGCCAAATGAAAGCCATGGCCCAAACCCCCATCAAGCTTGAGCACATGCGACCGTGGTTGCGGGCCTACTCGCTGCGTGACAAAGCTCTCAGCATAGAGAGCGGCTTCGCCTACGGCTTCCCCATTCCATAGTCAGCCCCAATGAGAGAGCAAGTAATCCGTAACTCCCCCTCGGTCAGACAATTCAATGAGGTAGTGCATAGTAAGCTAGCAAAAGAAATTGGCATGGGAAGAGTCGCTGGGCCATTCAAGAGCCCTCCTGCTACGGATCTGGTGCTCTCCCCATTGGGAATAGTTCCAAAAAAGGAGCCGGGAAAATTCCGTTTGATTCACAACCTATCATATCCAGAGGGGAGTTCAGTGAACGACCACACTGATCCGGTGCTATGCTCCGTGAAATACGCAACATTTGATCAGGCTGTGGCAATCATATGGAAATCTGGACAGCAGACTTGGCTGGCAAAGGCCGATATTGAATCAGCCTTTCGATTGCTTCCAGTGCACCCAGAGTCATTTTCACTACTGGGGTTTACATTTAATGGGGAATATTTTTATGACAAATGTTTGCCCATGGGCTGCTCAATATCATGTGCTTATTTTGAGCAGTTTAGCGCATTTATCCATTGGGAAGTTGAGGACATAGCGGGCTGCAATAAGGTAGTGCACTACCTGGATGATTTCTTATTCATAGGAGATGTTTTTGAGGACTGCAGGAGGATACTCAATGTGTTCAGGCACGTTGCTCAGCGATTCAGTATTCCCCTAGCGAACGAGAAGACCTGTGGGCCCGTGAAGGTGATTACATTCCTGGGCATAGAGATTGATGTAGTAGCGCAATTATCATGCTTGCCAGATGAGAAACTTGGGAAACTGGGGAGTGCCATTCAGAGCATGCACGGGCGGCGAAAAGCGACATTGGAGCAGTTCCAATCGTTGCTGGGTTTGCTGTGTTTCGCGTGCAGGGTCATGCCAATGGGGCGAGTCTTCTGTCGCCACATGGCGCTGGCAACAAAAGGAGTCAAAAAAAGCACCATAAAATCAGGGTCAGCAGAGAGATACGGGAGGACCTGATCATGTGGGAGCAGTTCTTACAGTCATTCAATGGACTTGCATTTTGGCAAGAATATCCGGTGTTGAACAAAGACCTGGAGTTATTCACCGATGCAGCGGGGGTGACAGGTTTCGGGATCTATTTCAAAGGAGCGTGGTGTTCCGAGAAATGGCCTAGTGACTGGCACTCTGCGAGAGCCACAAGGGATATCACGTTCCTGGAGCTCTTTCCCATCATGGTAGCATTGTACATATGGGCCCCGTGGCTAGTCAACAAAGCAATCATATTCTGCATGGATAACTTGGCAGTGGTACACGCGCTGAATAGGATGCATGCCCAAACATCAGGGGTGGTGACATTGTTGAGACAGATAGTAAAGTTGTGCCTTTCACATAATCTGACTATTAGGGCGGAACATATCCCTGGTCAGTGTAATAACCCTGCTGAGGCGCTTTCTCGTTCCAAGATCCCGCTCTTCTGGGCACTCGCCCCCGAGGCTGACACAGTCAAGACAGCCATCCCAGAACAGGTATGGGATTTTGGTCCGCCGAGGTTTGGGAGCTCTTAATGAGTTCGCTAGCAGAACAGACGAGGCAAAAATACCTGGCTGCGTGGAAATATTTTCAAGCCTTCTGCGAAAAGAGGGGCATAAGGGACATGGACAGTCTCACGACAGATTCGATCCTGCAGTGGATCCTACATTGCAAATGTAGCGGAGTCAAAAAATCAGCGGTGCAGACGCAACTGGCGGCAATCACATTTTTCGACAAGCACTGGGTAAGAGGAGCCCAAGAACGAACTTTGTTATTACAAGGGTAATGAAGGGCTGGTCAGCGGAGTGGGCCAACAGTGAACAGAGGCAATGTCCGATCACACATCAAATATTAAAGAAACTTATAGAGGCCACGGGCCAAATATGTTTCGATGTATTTGAGACTCGGTTGTTCAGATGCGCCTTTTCCTGGGCATTCTTCGGAGTGTTCAGGGTAGGGGAATTGGTGGCCTCAGCAAGTCGAGAGTCAGCCGAAGGGGACATTAGGAAGATTTAGTTATTTATTTATTTACATTTCTTTTATACCGTGCTATTCGACATCAGTGCGGTTTACATAAAACATAAAACATACACGTTGCATATAATGAACTGTGTTTACAGGTAACAGGACATAAAACTTGGATAACTTGGGGTAACTATTTACATCGGATTTTCATATTAGACAGGCTATACTCATGAGTGTCTTATAGGGTAGGTTTAGTCATAATATCTATCTTAGACTGCAGGTGACGCTACTGTATCTTCGTCTATCTTGTAGTACTGAAGGAATAGGTAGTGTTTCACTGTCTTCCTAAATTGGACCAAGTCAGTGATTGCTCGTATGTTGGGTGGGAGAGAATTCCAGCTTCTCAAGATGGATGTTAGCATGCAGGACGGGTCACTGGTATTATACGTCCACAAGTCAAAGACGGATACCGAAGGAAAAGGTGCTTGGGTAAGGCTAGCCCCGCTACCGGGGGACCCTTCCTGCCCGGTTAAGACTTTCGCGGAGTACGAACAACTCCACCTGGAAGGGGACGAAAAGTGGTTGGTGCATGAGAACGGTGCCCCCCTATCGTGTTTCCAATTTGCTAGAGTGCTTAAGCTAAGCTTGGAAGCAGTGGATCTGGAGGCGCGCTTGTATGGCACTCACTCCTTCCGCATTGGGGCCGCTTCCACGGCGGCCAATATAGGGATGACAAGGGAACAGATTCTGAACATTGGTAGATGGCATTCAGACAGGTACAAGCTTTATGTATGCCCGGTTTAATGCCGACGAACTGAGCTGTGAATGTCGGCTAGGCCGATGCAGTTTAGTGTGCAGTAGGTATTTCCAATATTGTAAAAGAAACTAATATTGTTTGGGTTAAAAAAAAAAAGGGGGGAACAAAAGGACTTTAGGTGAATAAGAAAAAATGTGTGTATAGAATTCAATTATACACCACTGACTATGTAATCTTGTGTCAATGATTCACATAGGTGTCTGTCCCCTGCTGGAATTGTGGATATGCGGCCATTCCTTTGTTCACTGGGCACAAAAGAGGATCAGACCCCAAGGACTCAATCTGGGCTTACCAATTCAAGAGTGTCGGTTGTGTGGATGGGCCGGCGAGGTATGGTGTGGGACCAGCTGCTGCCGTTCCTCCTGCAAAAAAAGAGAGCATGGGAAAAGCCATGGGCTATAGTGGTCCACTTAGGAGGTAATGACATGGCTGGCACATGCAGCGTGGAACTGACAAAGGAAATGCAGCGGGACATGCGGGCATTGGTGAATGCCTTCCCAGAGGCGTGGCTGGTATGGTCCCACATCATACCACGACGGGTGTGGAGGGGCGAGCAGTCACACCAGGCGATCGAGAGAACGAGGAGGAAAGTGAACAGGTGGATGGCTCATTTCATGGACGAAGTCGGGGCGTACAGCATCAGGCATGACCACATAGAAGAACACTGACCCGGTTTGTATCGCGCCGATGGAATACATCTATTGGAAATTGGGATGGATGTGTTCCTGTGTGCCATACAAGACACGGTCAAATGACTATTACAAAAACAGGAGTTGGCCATGGCTGTAGAGCATGGTGGGGCCCCACATGACAAGCGAGGAGTCGCTGCCGTGCGGCGTTGGCAGGAGAGATAGGGCCCCATAGGAGAGAGCGCAAAAGCCCAGACATGGGGGGAAGGGGGAATGGTCATAGGGGAGATGACATTCCCCTCCCAGTGGTACACAGAGGCGACGCAGGAGCAGTGTGTAGAGAGACTCCCTATGCTTTCATGGCAGGGGGGGGCAAGGAACGGACGAATATGAGAATTAATAACGGAGCCCTGCTGCCGACCTTTGACGGGTCGTGGGCAGAGGCAGATCGGGGCACTGCTGCGAATAGGAAGGGAGTCTTAAGGCCTGTTCTAACGGCAGGTGGACCCTTTTTACCTAATATATGATAATTTGGACTGGGGGCAGTGGGGAGAAGGCTTGGATGGCATTTTCCAACATCCCTGCCAGCCATCATAGGATAGCACGGGCTGTGCCTCTTAGGGGACAGAGGAGATAGCTCTAGAAAATGGAAATGTACTAGTTGTTGTTAACTATGGTGTGCAATGTGGAAATTGAATTATATTGTAATGTTCTAAAACTATGCAGTTATGCTGTGGCCAACAGTTTTTACTGTTAATTCCAAATGTTGTTTCCAAATGTTGTCAAATAAACAAATAATATTCTTGGTGAAAACTAAATAGTGTCTGCCAGATATGTATGGAGGGAAGGGTGGGGGGGGGGGGAGGGGGAAGGGGAGAAGGAAATAGGATTGGCTACCCGAGGCCATAATGCTGGTTGCCCCGGCTGAGACCCGGCAGCAAATTAACGCGACCGGGCACAGGTGGGGCGGCAGCAGGCCAAGGGTTAACCTTGGCGGGGGAGGGAGGGCGCCGCGGGGGGGGGGGGGGTGGAAGGGGCAGGCCGTGGCCACCTATATAAGTGAGGAGCGGGCTGCGGCTCGGCCTCTTTCCCCCCGCAGAGCAGTCAACTGAGAAGCGCCCGCCCAAACCCACCCAGGGAGTAAGAAGGAATCCCACCATCACAGCATAGCAGGAGAGATAGGGCCCCATAGGAGAGAGCGCACAGCCCAGACATGGGGGAAGGAGGAATGGTCATAGGGGAGATGACATTCCCCTCCCAGTGGTACACAGAAGCGACACAGGAGCAGTGTGTAGAGGGCCTCCCTACGCTTTCAAGCGGGGGGGGGGGGGGGGCCAAGGAACGGACGAATATGAGAATTAATAACGGAGCCCTGCTGCCGACCTTTGACGGATCGTGGGCAGAGGCAGATCGGGGCACTGCTGCAAATAGGAAGGGAGTCTTAAGGCCTGTTCTAACAGCAGGCTGACCCTTTTTACCTAATATATGATAATTTGGACTGGGGGCAGTGGGGAGAAGGCTTGGACGGCATTTTCCAACATCCCTGCCAGCCATCATAGGATAGCACGGGCTGTGCCTCTTAGGGGAGAGGGGAGATAGCTCTAGGAAATGGAAATGTACTAGTTGTTGTTAACTATGGTGTGCAATGTGGAAATTGAATTATATTGTAATGTTCTAAAACTATGCAGTTATGCTGTGGCCAACAGTTTTTACTGTTAATTCCAAATGTTGTTTCCAAATGTTGTCAAATAAACAAATAATGTTTTTGGTGAAAACTAAATAGTGTCCGCCAGATATGTATGGAGGGAAAGGTGGGGGTGGGGGAGGGGGAAGGGGAGAAGGAAATAGGATTGGCTACCCGAGGCCGTAATGCTGGTTGCCCCGGCTGTGAGGGACCATAGAGTGAATGCATTTAAAGGTTAGGAGATGTAGTTTGAAATTAATATGGAACCGAAAGGGAAGCCAGTGAAGCGATTTCAATAGAGGAGTCACATGAGAGTAATGAGGCTGGCAGAAAATCAGCCGTGCCGCAGAGTTCTGAACAGATTGAAGAGGAAACAGGTGGGACTGAGGAAGACCAGCAATAGTCAAGATGGGAAGTAATTAAGGAGTGAATAAGGGTCCTATTAGTGCCTTCAGAGAGGAAGGGTCGAATTTTGCTAATGTTAAACAAATAGAAACGACAGGTTTTAGCAATCTGTTGAATGTGAGAGGAGGAGAGCGAGGAGTCAAAAATGACTCCAAGGTTATGGGCTGAAGAGACAGGTTATAGTATAGTATTATCGACAGTGATAGAGAAAGTAGGAAGGGGAGGAGGTCTTAGGAGGAAAGAAGTTCAGTTTTATCCATGTTCAATTTCAGACGGCAGAGACATCCAGACAGCAATGTCAGACAAACAATTGGAGATACAGGATTGGAGTACAGGAGAAATATCAGGTGAGGAAATATAGATTTGAGAATCATCAGTATAAAAAAGATAGTGAAAACCATGGGAAGAGATGAGGGCACCGAAGGACTGGGTATAGAGAGAGAAAAGGAGAGGACCCAGAACAGACCCTTGAGGTACACCAATTATGAGGGGAATGGCAGAAGAGGAGGAACCATGTGAACAAACACTAAAAGAGCGATTCGAAAGATAAGAAGCAAACCAAGACAGTACAGAGTCTCTAAAACCCAGAGAAGATAATGTGTCAAGGAGGACAGAGTGATCAACAGTATCAAAAGCTGCAGAGACGTCAAGAAGAATAAGGATAGAATAGAGGTTTTTAGATTTTGCTAAAAATAAATCACTAGAGACTTTGGTAAGAGCCATTTCAGTGGGATGAAAAGAAGGAAAAACAGACTGGAATAGATCCAGGAGTGCATGGGAGTTGAGAAATTCAAGACAATGATGGAGGACAGCTTGCTCAAGAAGTTTAGAAATGAAAGGAAGAAATAAAATAGGACGACAACTGGAAGGAGCTAAAGGGTCGAGAGAAGGTTTTTTGAGGATAGGAATGATCATAGCATGTTTGAAGGCTGCAGGAAAGGTTTCAGTAGAGAATGAAAGATTAATGATATATGAGATGGGGGGGGCAGTAAGAGAGGAAGAGACAGAATTGAGGAGATGAGTAGGGATAGGATCAGAAGAACAGGTGGTGGGTTTGGAAGTTGAAAGAAGAAGGGAAGTTTCTTCATCTGAGATTATGGAAAAAGAAGAAAGGGTAGGAGAAGATGAAGAAAAAAGCTGATCATGGAGAGGAGGAAGGGGAGGGGAGGAAGAAATAGGAGGGAACAGAAGAGTAATCTTAGAGACTTTGTCATGGAGAAAGTTAGCTAGGGTTTGGGCAGAGAGGGAAGGAGGAATTAGTGGCAGTGGAGACATAAAAAGTGAATTAAGGCTTGAGAATAGATGACGGGGATTGGAGGCAAGACGGACAATCGTATGAATAAAATGGTTTTGCTTAGCAAGGGCAAGGACAGACTTGTAAGAGAGAAGCATGAATTTAAAGTGAAGGAAGTCAGAAAGGGAGCGTGATTTAAGCCAGGTGCATTGAGCTGCACGGATAGGGCCGGCCCGTCCATTGAGCAAGAATGTTTTTTGCACAGGGCCCCGCATTTCAGGGGGCCCCGCGCAAACAACATTTTGCAGTGAAAGTAAATTTAAAAAAAAAAGCTGGCTGCTGCTGCTGCTGCTGTCGCCGTGGCAGGGGCAGAATCGAGTGTTCTGCGCCCCCCCCTGCCCAGCAGAGCCCTCCCTCCCTGCATCAGTCCCTCTCTGTGCCGGCTTTCAGAGCCGCAAAGGGAGAGTTTCCCTTTCGCGACTCTGTTAAGCCCGCAGGGGCTGATAGGGAGGGGGGTTAGGACTGGTAATGGGCTGTGGGCTGATGGGGGGGGGGGTTTAGGACTGGTAATGGGCTATGGGGGGGCTAGAACTGGAAATGGGCTGATGGGGGGTTAGGACTTCAGGTGGGCTGATGGGGTTAGGGCTGGTAATGGGCTGTGGGCTGATGGGGGGTTAGGACTGATAATGGGCTATGGGGGGAATAGGACTAGTAATGGTTTGAGGGGTTGCTAGGACTGGAAATGTGCTGAGTGGAAGGGGAGGCTTGAACTGCAAATAGCTGATGGGGATGGGGGCTTGGAATGGAATTGGGTTGAGTGGAAGGGGGCTTGAACTACAAATAGCTGATGGGGGCTTGGAATGGAAATGGGGGGGTTGCTAGGACTGGAAATGTGCTGAGTGGAAGGAGAGGCTTGAACTGCAAATAGCTGATGGGGAGGGGGGCTTGGAATGGAAATGGGCTGTGAGGGGAGGGAGCTAGGACTGGAAATGGGCTGATGGAGGGGCTAGGATAGGACTGGAAGTGGGCTGTTGGGGGGAGCTAAGATTGGAAATGGGCTGTGGTTGGGGCTTGGATTGAAATGGACTCATGGAGGGGCTAGAACTGGAAGTAGGCTCATGAGGGGTTTGGATTGGAAATGGGCTGAGTGGAGGGGAGCTAGGATTTGACATGGTGGGGCTAGGAAAGGACTAGAAATGGGCTGATGGGGGGCTGGGATTGGAAATGAGCTGATGGAGGGACTCAGATAGGACTGGAAATGGATGGGGGAGCTAAGATTGGAAATGGGCTGATGGGGGGCTAGGACTGGAAATGGGCTGATGCGGGGACTATAAGGGAGCAGATGCTGGGTAGGACTGGAACTAGAAGGGAGCTAATGTTGGGGGAGGATTAGAATGGGATGGGGCTGGGAGAGTGAAATGGAGAGGGGAAAAATATTTTGTGTGGGAGGGAAGAAAAATCTACAATTGGCCGGGTATTGGGAGAGTAAGTGGGGATTGAAGATGTGAGGGATAAAATTTGAGTGGATGAAATAGGAATGAGGAAAGAGTAAAAGGAGAAAGATTAGTATGTTAAAATAGATGTAGAGAGAGAGAATGGAAAAAAAACTAGAAGAGAGAAGAAAGGACAAATGGACAGCAGACGATGGAGAGTTAGCAGAAGACACGAAGAAACCAGAAGAAAGTGGCTGGAGCAATTGCAACTGAAAAAAAATGCACAAAAGGTAGAAAGATCTCTCTTTATTTTGAATTTATTAACTGGAATATGTCAGCTCTGGGAAATGTGCATCATTAATGTCTGCGCTTTGTTTAGTACAAGAGGAAATTAATGTATAGTTTTATTTCTACAGTGTTGTTGTACATTCCAAGTTTGGCTTTTGGGGTTCCCAGTTTAATTATTGTCTTCCTGTTTCTAAATTGTGATTCCTTGTTTGGTGATGGTCTATGTTCTGCATGTGTAACTGAGCTGAGGTATTCTGTTTATGTAATTCCTATTTGACATTGCCACTTGTTCTCTTTCCCCAGTAGGTCATGTATGTTTATGTTTATTAGCTTAATATACCGCTAAACGAAAAACATCATAGCGGTTCACATAGTTCAAATCAAAAAAATACCATAAGGCAAAGAAAGAAGAAAAAGAAATTACAATGGCGGATAGGAAAGCAAACCTAACAGATTCATATGACAGGACAATAGGGAGGAGGGAGAGAGAGAAGAAGAGGGAAGACAGGGTCACATCAGGGGATGAGGGAGGTCAAAGGCAAGGCAAGGGCAAAGAGGTGGATTTGGAGACTGTTCTTAAAGGTAGCGTGTTCCTGCTCAAGTCGGATAGAGGAGGGCAGAGTTCCATAGGGCGGGGGCAAGGAAGAAGAACGCAGAAGAGCGGGTGGATTGGAGGCGAGCACAGGTGGGTGAGGGAGGGAAGATGCAAGCGGTTAAGATGGAGGGATCGCAGGGAGCGAGCTGGGGTATGAAAATGGGCAAGGTCCGCCAAATACTGAGGGGAGTGGGTGTAAAGAGCACGGTGGAGGAGCACCAGGATTTTAAAGTGAATGCGGAATTTGATGGGGAGCCAGTGAAGACGGATAAGAAGAGGAGTGATGTGATCACGCGTGGAGGAGTGAAAAATGAGTCGGGCAGCAGTATTTTGGATGCGTTGGAGACAGTGAAGTTGCGTGGCAGGTAGACCGGCTAGGATTGAGTTACAGAAGTCGATGCGGGAAATGACCAGTGACAGAAGAAGGGTAGAAAGTGCTTGTGCAGAAAGAAAAGGCCTGATAGCACGAATCTGACGAAGGAAGAAAAAGGAGGTCTTTGAAACATGAGCAATATGATCCTGAAAGGTCAAACTGGGGTCAAAGAGAACTGTATTGTTATTCTCTGAAATGTATTGGTTTAATATTTGCAGTGTTGCCTTTTGATAGTTAGGGTATGGTGCTTTGTGAGTCCTGGTAATGCTGTTACGATATGGCGGGTTTGCTATGGGTTTTAAATGGGCAGAGTTTGTAGTAGTTCCTAATGTGCCTGGCGGTTGGCACTGGATTATAGTAATGTAGAAATCTTTTAGTCTTTCTTTATCCATACACTCATTAAGAGGCATGTTTACTAAAAGTTAGTGTATGGTAACATTATGCAAATATTTATGCAAATGAGGCCCTGCACCCCGTTTGGGCCGCCCCTGTGCATGGACACAGGAACGGCGGTAGCAGGAAGTAGGGGAAAGCCAGGGCTGAGGAGAGGTGCTCCTCACAGGACGAGATGTGGGTGGAGCAATGGCATCAAGAGCAGAGGAGAGAGCAGTATTGTAGTGGAGAATGGCTTAGTCAACAGAATTAGAGGACAGGAATGTAGAAGCGAAGAGACAATAGATGATAGAGTTAATGGGTCAATAGCATGTAGATTCCTAAAAAGAAAGGAAGAAATAGGCCAAGATTGAGATGTCGAGTAAAGGAGCGTGAAGCTAATGCACTTAAAAATATTTTATCAAAACAATTCTCTAAAATAAACTGAGAATAACTGACTGAAAGTTGGGAAAAAGTCTATCAAACCTGAAAACAAAGTGAAATTTGTTGCCTGTGCACTGCAGTGCACAAGTTAGTAAGACTAGAGAGTCCTGCAGAGTTGATTTGCTGTTTTGAAAATATCAATATTCTTTCTTAAGCCT